>OZ010788.1:382491390-387387615 GCA_963932465.1 Maratus speciosus | reverse complement strand
TGTACTTTTTTTAAAACTAAAACCAGAATATTCAGTCATCAGAATTTCATAACATTGTACAACGCCACATTGAATTGAATGCTTCTAATTTCCGAAACCTTCCTAGAATTTCATATACTTATAAATATTCATGTTATTTAAAAAGATTAAAATACTTGAGGGGCTGTCGTGTGCCCCTGAAAGTGAACTGCAAATGCTATGCACTTCACTTTCAATACCGAAAATTCTATAGATAAACCTCCATAACATATAGAAAAATTCGGGGCAATCCGAATATGTTTAGGAAAGTTACTCCACGTATACACAGACAGCAGGCAGACGAACGAAGTGAATTCATAAACACTTTTCAAGTCTAGAGAAACATCACCGAAAACTGGCGATTTGAAGCAATTAAAATAATAAAACTTTGTAAAAAATCACCATAAAATAAAACAATATACAGGACGCGTTTCGAGCTAAAAACATAACAGCTCGTCATCAGCTACAGAAAACACGTGTCCGCAAGCGAACAAGGCCAAAAATGAAAACGAGTTCATTTTTGACCATGTTCGCTTGCGGACACGTGTTTGCTGTAGCTGATGACGAGCTGTTATGTTTTTAGCTCGAAACGCGTCCTGTATGTTGTTTTATTTTACGGTGATTTTTTACAAAGTTTTATTATTTTAATTACTTTTCAAGTATGTTTTGAAGAGTTAAAAAAGAAACTTTTTTGAAGAATATATTTAATTTTTCTTTTAAATTTTACTAATTGGTATTTAACACGATTAAGAACAATCTATAAATGATAACAATTTTATATACATTTGATTTTTAGCTTATTCATTTTAACTTAAAAATTCAAATCTTCAATAATAAAGACAGTTACTTGTGGGTATATTGGTCTGCAGTTTTCTGAAAATACCGCTGCTGGCAAAAGCTACACGATTTATCGGGAATCTACTTATATATCTGAAACTGTACATCTAGAAGGCAGTTTTTGAATTTTTTTATTTATATTTTTATGCGACTTTTAGCCTTTTTTAAAAAGTTTTTGGCGATTTTTCCACATTAGTAAAGAAACTGGTTTCAAACTCTTTGTCCAATGTAGTACATTTTTAACTCCTTACAATAAAATTTATTCGGAATTCGTTATAAAAATTTTTGAGTTTTTCACGAATTTTTTTTATTAATTTTCTTTATGCTATTTCTAACATTTTTTTGCGATTTTTTTACATTCATAACAGAAATTCAAATTCAGTTTTTTAGCCCAACGAAGTAAATTTGTACTTTTTTTTAGTAGAATATATTCAGTGCAGCGATTTTTATTATTCACGATTTTTTAAAACACTCTTGTCCACCGAAAATGGGAATGTAAAAAAAATTTAAAAAATATATTACATAGTTTTTATATTAATTTTTAAAGAAACTCAGGTAATGAAATTTTTTCTGAAGCAGAAAGAACTTTTCTGTAAGTTTTACTAAGCCCGTGTTTAAATCGATCTTGGAAGACTGCCGTATTGGTGCCTATCGCAACGTGAAGTTGGAAATTTGAATTTAATTTGTGTCGTTCGACGCGTGCCTTTATAATAAGACAAACTTAAAAAATAAAGTAAAATAATGACTTGTGTATGCTACTAGTGAGTATGCGAAGAGTGAGTTTGCCAACACTAGGCTCGTTTGCAAAGATTTTCAATTAAAAAATTTGTCCGCAGAATTCAAGAGTCGTTGGACTCATAACCAGAGCTGGTTGGACCACATCCCTATTGGACACCTAACACCAGGATCGTTTATATAAAAAAACGACCAGCTGGAAGGACGAGCCTTCCCAAGTTTAACACGTTCACGCTGGCGCAGTGGGTCACACTCGACTGTCTCAGAGCTCCCGAGTCTTTGGCTGTTTGGATACTAGTATTTTAATACAGAAAATGTTGTTTTATTTAATTAGAAGAATTGGGCAATTTAAAGGAACAACATTTTCTCTAAAATAACAGTGATGTGCAAAAAGCCGGAGACTTGACAACTCTGAGACAATCGAGTGTGACTCACCGCGCTGGCGAGAACGTGTTAAACAAAAATGTAATTTAATCTTGAAAAAAAGTAAACTCGTTTAATTTTATTTAATGGAGGAGAAGGTCCAAATACCGGCTACTATGTGTTCTCAGAACTGAGCGCAGCGCAGCCTAGTAGAGATAAGCAGAGTTTGAAACTTTAATTGAGAGAAGAAAGTTACTAAAAGTACTTCGCTGTAATCTGTCTCATTTATATACAGCAAATGCAAAAGTGTCGAAACGACGTAATCTTGAACACCAAAAGTTTTTCAGAGTTTTTCATTTTTTTTAAATATACTGATCGTATATTGGTTGGAATTGATGATGAAATTATTTTCTAGACATATTTAGCTCTCAATCGCCGCACGCAAGTTATTGGTATTTTACAATATGAATAAGTAATAGCGGTTTTAATTTAAACATAGAGTCAAGTCAACGCGGTGCTTACGGAGTACCGACGTGGATCGTTTTACCGCCACGCGAAACCTCCAACGAAATTGAAAAAAAGCAACATAACTTAAATTTAGAAACAATGCTTATATAAAAATAATAAGAATTTAGAAACCCTGGTGGAGGGCCCTGAGGCTCATTCCGGGGTTTGGAAGCATCTGAGGCACAAATCCGCCTCAAAAAATAAGGTGCGTAGAGCATCCAAATAAATTTGGTTGCCCTACACTTCGTTGACAGACTAATGTTTGACCTGGCAATAGTCGGAAAATGAGAAGGCAGGTGGCGCCAGGAGTCACAGCTAAGCCTGACATCCAGGAAAACCAGAGGCCCAAACTAACACTATCTCTGAAAACTTATAAAAAAAGGGGGAGCCACATAGCTCACTAAATTTTGAAAGTCAAGCCTTGTGTCCCTCACAAGTCGCAGATCTCCCGGCTTTCGCACAAACGGGGAAGACTTGAAAAAGGCTTTGTGGTACTAGACATCGAAATTTCCACGACTGCAAGTTTCACATTGGCGTTGATCAAGATCTAAAATATGGGGTATTTTAAATTTAATAAAAACTAATCTATTAAAATTTAAAAATTTAACTAACACTGAGTGTATCTGTGACCAAGCCGGATAGCAACTACTCCCGTAATCCCCGATACAGCTCGGACCGTTTAGCTCTGAAAAGAGCACTTTGCTAACGGGTTTCCAGGGAGGTGCACACACGCCGGCGGTCTTAGGTGAACTGAAGCTGGGGGTCAAAAACCGGGGTTTAAATAGAGTAGCCGAGGATCTCGTGACCAGGTTCCCCTCGGCCAATAAAATTACTGGAAGGGCTAACTCGACCGTAAACGCTGATTGGAGCTAGGACTATGACGTCACAGACAATCTCTGACCCAGAAGGGCAGAGAAGAGAAAATAAATGAAATTAATAATGGGATGAGAATTATTTACAAAAATTTAAGAACAAATGAAGGCAGGTTAAAAACCCTAAAAACTACATTAAAGTCAAAAGATAAAATTTTAAGAAAGGTTGCACTCTAAACAGAGAAGTGGTCCGAATACCGGCTGCCTTGAGATGTCCAAATACCGGCTAGCTGGTATTTAGACCTCTCTGTGTTTGCCTTGCTTGAAGAGGAGAAAATAAATTAATTTAAATAGTTCCATAATTTAAAAATAATTTAAATGCTTCAGAAATAGTTCCAGTCCCATTTCGCAATGTGAAAAAAAGCAACCGTGGCTGCAAGTCTTCAGGAGCGACACTGGTTATTGGATCAGAAGAAATCACTGATGGACACTCCAAATTTGCCTGCGATAATTGAAAGAGAAAGAAGTAAAACGACGGAAGTAAAACATGAAGAAAAAACAATCGAAAGCGCCAGAAATTGGATTTTTAAAACGTGAAATGATGCAATTTGTGTCTTCTAAGAGGGTGCATTCTGTGCAGACAAGAATGGGATAGAGGACTCTGGGTTCAACGTTAAGTATGCGATATGTGGGCCCATAGCGACTGCACCAACGCAGAGAGTGATTATTATGTTTGTGATTTTTTCGTATAAAACTGTTGTCATTTAAAGCAGCAGGCTCTTTTTTTTCACGTTAAAATACAAAACTAGAAACATAAAGGAAATATGATTGTCAGAGATAGTCGTTAAGTTTTTTATAAATTTGACAAAAATGCTTGTTTATTAAAAATTACGTATTTTTCTGTGCACAAGAAATGTTATTAATCAATAAAATTTGTTCAAATAATGTTCTTATTGCTGAGTAATTGACATTAGGACTATTTGTGTGTTTCTTTTGGAAAAAACTTAGGTAGCCGGTATTTAGACACCAATTTTCAAAACTTAAAATTTACAGACTATTGGAATTTTGCTTTTTATAAACAGGAAACGCTCTTTAAACTGATTTTTTCCTTTTTAAACAGGTGCAAAACATATCAAGGTAGCCTGCTGTCACTTTTCAATTTACTAATTTTTTAAATTGTAGTATCTAGATTGAAAATAAAAATGGTAACCGGTATTTGGACCTCTTCCTCTATCTTTAAATAGAAATAAAAGTCATATTGATTTAGATGGAAAGCTTGGAGTACGCTCTGTCAGAAAAACTCGTCAATATACACTAAATTATTCCTCATTTTTTAACAAATAAATTCCGTACTCCTAGAAAACATGTTTTATCCGTGAATGCTTCCAACAAGTCTGGAAAAGAGGCAGAAATTCCTTTCATTCCTAGCACGCATGCGCTCTATTAATGCTAAAATCCGAATTTATTTAAAAAGGAAAAAACAAAAAAATATATAAATTAAGATTTATAATTTAATATTTAAAAAAAAGAAAATGTTTTTAAAAAGAATTACTTTTCTCATTCATTCAAAAGTACTCACAATTTATTTTTTTTTAATCGAACAAGGTGAAAAAAAATAATTTATAAAGTTGCTTATAAAAGAATATAAATATAGGATTAAAATATAGGATTAGATGCCGTATATTCCCGCGGCCGACATCTCGGATGTTTTGAGATTTGCGGCGATTTTTTAATGGCAATGTTGGCGATCTTTATCGATATGGCAACCCCGATGAGTGACATGCTCTGCTAACTCCGTTTTTTCGCGAGATTGTGTTTTGAAATAACGTCAATCGTGGATTTAGCTGGTGTGAGTACGTGACGCTGTTTTTATGCTGTGATTTTGATTGAATTTGATTTTGATTAAGTTATTTGATTGACTATGGCTTCTGTAGTCCGTTTACCCGCTGTTACTGATATAACTAAGAAATATGGTGAAATTCTGAAGGAAAAAGGAGGTTTGTTTACAGTGTGTAGTCATAGGCCTATTTCGTAAAATTAAGATATGGTGCCGGTATTTTGTGTTTGAGCTTTCAAGAAAGGAGATATCTGTTAAGGTATGTTAATAATTTTATGCATATTTTTTGTAATATTTTATATTAGCCGTTTATTGCATATTTCTCATGCATTCCGTGCATTTTTGAGATTGCTGCAAAGCAACATACGTGCATTTACTAACTGATACTTTAACGAGTTTCGTGCATTTTTCAGAATGCTGCAGAAGTAGTTTGCTGAATACAGTAATTTTTTTCGGTTTATGAACATGTAGCATTCATACGTCTATTTACTAATTGCTTCTTTAATGAGTTTAATGCATTTTTCGGATTACTGCAGAAGTAGTTTGCTGAATCCAGTGATGCCTTTTTCGGTTTATGAACGCGTAGCTTTCATACTCACATTGACTAATTGGCAATTTAAGAAGTTTCCTGCGTTTTTCAGGTTTATATTTTATTATTTACATTTTATTTTCGTTAAGCGTAATATGCGCATAAATCGCTCCTTGGCGACATTTACTTTTGTGAAAAAGAGGGTTCTTACACCAAGAAAAAATTGAAGAAGGCGGCCACAGGAATATATGACATTTGTTCAAAAATATATTTTAAATGAACACATTTATTTTAAATATTAAATGGAAAAAAATTCGATTTTACTCAAAAAAATCATCAAATAAAAATATAATATTCTTATTTTACATTCAGCAATCTACTTAAAAGTATTTATAATTCATATTTTTATCCTTTTTTAATACTAAAATATTAAAACCTCAGCCACAATCTCATAAGAAACAAAATCTTCCCGAAATTAACTTCAAAACTCAAAGCTTTTTTAAGAAATTAATCAAACCATGCCCAGTTGAAGCAAACATATTTACTTCAAAGCGTTTAACTTTGGAGGGCGATGTCCAACTGTACCGCGGTCGTTAGCGTACACGTCTCGTAACGCTAGGATGGCTGGTTTAATTCCAACGTCGGCAGATTTATTTCTTCCAGACCTCCTTCAATTAGCGGATATTATACCTCCTGTAACAGAGAAAAAATTAAGGGATATTCCTCAATTAATGGAAAAATCCTGGCAGAAGTGCTGACAGTTTAATTTCTGTGAATTGAAGAAAGTATTTCTGAGAGTGTGATAGGTTACAGAAATAGTTTCATTTTATTTATTAATTTTTTAAGCTTATGATGTTCTTTAGATACTTTGAAATAGAAAAAATAAATGAAATATTGAATAACAAGCAATACCGGCTTTGCTCGCGTAGTTGTTGAAATATACCAAGAGGCATTTGTGTGCCCATTTTTATTAGAAGAATTATACTGCGATGGATAATTCAAAAATTACTACTTTAGATACAGTTTGACTAAACTTCATTATTAGGCGAACATGAGATTTAAGTTATTGAGAAGAATTTAGATTAATACCAACTAAATGGTAATTTAGAAATAATTTAATGGTTTTGAGCTCATTTCATTTTTCATGTAAATTTTAAATTTTTTTAGAAACAGTTATTTACATCTTAAAAGTAACCACCCTGTCAAATTCCAAGTTTCAAGTCATGCAATTTTCTGTAATAACTAAATTTCCGAAATCTCAAATTTAGAATGTTTCATGTTCCTGCACACTTTAAAATTTCTAAATTTTTACAAAATTGTTTTGTCGATTTCTTTGCGTCATTAATGTATCAGCCATATCAAATTTCACGTTTCTATCCATAACAATTTCAGATAAATCATAGTTTAGAAGGACTTTAGAACGTTTCACGTTCATTTCTCTCTTTCAAATTTATTTTTTTAAACCATTCTTAGCGAGCACTTAAATCTTAAAAATAACCTCCATGCTAAATTTCAAGTTTTTAGCCAGGCAGCATCACAAAAACCGCAATTTTAGTACATTTTGAGCTCTTGCACCCCTCTGAGGATTGTTACCGTCATAAAATATAGCTAACAAGGAGATGTTCCGAGGTTGGAGCCCCCGAATACGGTGAATGTTTGTGTATCGATACACTATAGTTAGTATATAAATATATAACAGCCATAAACCACAATACCCAGGGTGTCTCGAGAAAATAAGTCGTAAAGTTTATAATCGGATAAATTTCCCATTTTGGCAAGCGGGTCCGGCGTAGCATGGTCACCAGCATACTGGTTTTGAGATTTTTCTTTGTCAGTTCAAATCCCGCCCTGTTTTTTTTTGTTTGTTTTTTTTTACACGAAAATTTCTACGAATTATTTTCGAATCGCAGTTGAAAAAATATGTATAATAATTGCAATTTACGAAAAATATAAATTAAATGTACGTTTTGTAATATATAAGTGCATTTTTCACTACGAAATTTTGCATCTTTAAATATGTAATGAAAAGTAAAAGAAAACAAAAGTACGCATATTTATATGTTTATAGAAAAGAATTTTTTTTTGTTGTTATTTAAAATTGTTTACAGTTATTTTAATGACTATGTAATATTTTTAACAGAGAAATAAAACACGTGAACAAATATATTATTTTCGTTTTGTTTACTTTTGGAAATACTTTAACTATTTCATAATTTATTAAAAATACGACTTTTATATTTTCAATGTGATTTTTTATAGTTTGGGATTGTTGATTTTAATTAGAATAAGTGTCTACGTAGTAATTTTTTTTTTATCATTTCAGTTTTTTCCCTGTTTAATATATTTATGTAATGCAATTTAATTATATAAATGCAGACCATAAAATTACACTAATTTTAAAATTTATTTACTGTTATTTATATAAATAGGCTGTTATTCTTCACATAATAAATTAAAATACTGTGAAATAAATTAAAATACGTTATATAAAATTATAACATGCTGTTTTATTTTTTAAATTGTAATTTTTCGATTAGCGTAATAATGTATAAATGTATCATTTTTTGACAACTATCTTCTTAACTTTTGAATTTGTTAAATCTTGGATTCTTATGCTTATAGTTAAAGTAACTATGTGTTTAAAAATAAATTCTAAAATTATATTGAATAGCTGAAATTAGTTACTAAGTGGGCAATAACTATAAAATCAACTATCCCCCCCCCCCCACCACAAAAATATCCATTTTAAACTTCAAAACAATATTTTTTATAAAATCATTAAATGTTTGAAATGTTTGCATAATGAAACAAAATAAAAATAATATATTTATTCCCGTATTAATATCACGTATTTTTATTTATTTTTCTGTGAAAAATGGTAGATTATTCATTGGAATAACTACAAATAATTTTAAATAGCAATAAAAAAAAATTTTGGTCTATAGACATATGAATTGCCCTTTTTTTTTTCTATTAAATATTTAAATATGCCAAATTTTATTGTTAAAATTCAATTTATATGCTACAAAACATACATTTAATTTATATGTTTAGTAAATTTCAATTATAATACATAAATATGTGAAAAGGCTTTTTGCTGCATCCCATTCCTTTTAGTGTATCAGAGATTCAATATTTAAGTTCATTTATTTTTCAGTGTAAGTTTTAGGTGCGTTCGCAATTATATAAATTCGTAGCACCTGTAGTTGTCGCCTGGTCCGTCCGTCTGTCTGTCCTTCTGTCCGCATATAACAGCGCAAAAACTACCCAACCGAATTTTGAAATTTAATATGTATAACTGTTGCAGAATTTTGTCGAGTCAGTTCAAATTTTATGAAAATCGAATCTAAACTTAAAAAGGTATTAACAACGGTTTTCTTCTGCCTCCTAAATCCTATCATACGCAATTAACTCAATGATAAACCATGATAGGTAATACTTCTTGGTTGCCATGGTAGTTACGCCTATTTAAGATGGAGTCATATTATTTCCGTATTACTGAATTTAATATATATGATCGTGCTAAATTTTGTATTCATACATTTTTGCGTAAGAGTGCAACAGCAATTGCACCATAATCTGAATATTTATAAAATTAGTTATAATACGAACGCACCTCATTTGCCACGTTTGTCGTACAATTTTCGACTTGTTTCAATATAGTGGCACTAGGATATGATCAAAATTCGAAAACCTCAACTTATGCTTTTCAATTGATTCATCATATTTTGACAAAATACACACGGTACATTTCATGAAATTTGGAATCGAATTTCAGTAATACAATTAGTTTCTTTTTATATATAAATACTACGTAAGTAGTGATTTTTTGCACATGCCATAACATTATATTTATTCTTAAAATAATGAAGTTTTTTGGATATGGATCCGCAGTGTTACAGAAAACACTTTTAGGAAAGGTATTCAAAAAAATGTTTTAAAAAGTTCAAAATTATAAGAGAAGAACGGTTTTTAAATTTCTTTAATTTTTAAAAAATGAATTATTTATCCATATTTTACTGCAGTAATTTCTTGTTTTAATAATTTTCCTACAATACATCATTTAACATTATGCAAAAAGGGTATTATTAAACACTGAAAAAAGTTCGAACGGGAGCGAGTTCCCTTAAAAGTACTTTTGTTTTGTATACTGAAGCTTTCTTTGTCGATAAACCAAGTCTGAAAACACAAATTATTCTGAAAACTTTATTTTATATAAAATTAAAACACAATGAAATATTTAGTGTATTTTTTCTTCATTTTAAGCTTCGTTCTGAATAATAGAAAACTTCTAGTAGTAGTACAAGATTAATTTTAACACAAATATTCTAATTGGTAAATAAATCATATGAGATGTAAATTTCCAACTGGGAGAGAAATGTCTGGACCAGGATTCGAACCAGGGATCTTTTGGCTGAAGCTACCAATGCTCTGCCAACTGAGCTATCCTGGACGAATCTGGAGGACCTAATTCACACAGCTGACCTTGTTGATCATAGCATCTTGTTTGATATTTTAATTGACCGAACAGAATAAATTTTATGATCAACAAAGTTAGCTGGATGACTTTGGCCCTCTAGATTCGACTGGGATAGCTCAGTTGGCAGAGCATTGGCAGCTTCAGCAAAGATATCCCTGGTTCGAATCCTGATATGGGCTATTTTCGCCCAGTTGGAAATTTACTAGTAGTAGTAACTTGTTTAAAAATGAAAATGAGTTTATCTTCTTAAAACCGCAAAATTTCCAATTTGTTGCTTTAATATGAAGTAGTTTTCGTGATCTATTAATACTTGTATGTGAATGATACGTTTTAAAAAAAAAGTTTCATCAAAAGTTCTACCCACCCTCTGTTTCCAGGGCACGCGTCGATATTTCGCAAAACTGTAAAAATGTGTCCAGTCAATTTTAGAAATTTTGTAAGTTTAACCCCTTGGGCACATTTGACGACTAAGACTCGTCATGCATTTGGCCACTGGCGCCTATTTTTATATTCTATTCATACACTATTTAAAGGAAATTATTTTTGTACTATTTTTCTCTTGCACACACTGTCAAAATGCGTATGAAAGATTTTTGTTTTGAGAAAGTGGTGCGAGATAGAATTTAAAAAAACAAAAAAAAAATCCCCGCCAGTGGCAGCTCTGAAATAAATCCGTACCCAAGGGGTTAAGTTTGAAAAACCTAATATTAAATTAATTTTTACCATTGTAAAATAAATTGCAATACGGGTAGTATTTTAAGAATAAGTCGGAAATTACATGGCGGATTCATCAGTAATTTTGAATTCACATATTTCAAGCTCCTCGAAATCAATTTATGTTAAAAATTCCATACCTTACAATTTTTTTTTGGAAAAATTATTTTCAAAATATATATACTTTTTTGTGTACTGCGAATTTAATATTATTTCTAAAAAAATGAATTATAATCTCTAATTTTTAAAAACTGAAATCGCTTTCCAGTAACTTCAAATATACGAATCCAAAATTACAGTTGACTTCACTAAGTAGATTTCAGGTTCTTCTAAAAAAGCTACCCATACAACAGTTAAAAGTGAATTTAACATTAGAAGTTTCAAAATTTAAACTTGTATAATTTTTGAACTACTTGATCGAATGACTTCTCGTTTGGTATCCTTAAATTACATTTATCGAATTATCCAAATATTGTGTTAAATTTAGGTGTTGATTTAAAAGAAAATTTAAGTTGGATTTCCATCGACGCGCTCTATGGACCCTTCCCCATATTTTTTTTATTATTAAATGAGAAGCGTTCTAAAATTGATTGGACACGTGTTTTACAGATTTGATGGACCCTGCATATCTAAGAATGAAAATTATCGTGTCACTAACATTAAAAAAAAGGGAATGAAACTAAAAGATGCATCTTCATTATAAAATATTTGATATGCCCGATATAAATTCTGTTATCAACTCTGATATTGATGTATTAGTAGTGAATTTCTAGTTTGGCATTTATCTCTAACCATGTTAAACTAACATGATGAATTTTGTTGCTCAATAGTATATGAAAAATTGGAATTTGATAAGTTACCTTAAGCATCATTTGTGATTCTGATAACATTTCATACATGTTTTCATAGCTATTTCCAGTCATACACTATATGGCCAAAGGTGACCGGTCACTTGCGATTTTAGACGTTTGGTTCAATATCAGGTTGTAACGAAAGTTTTCCGCCAAAAAAAGTTCTTAACAAAGTTAGAAAAAAGCATGAAAGCAGTGCCTTTAGTGAGGGTAGTAATCACCACCCGAATCTTTGATTTCCTGCCAAAGTTTTGGTAGTTTTTCAAAGCCTTCGGCCCAGAAACTTTGGGGACGCGGTTCCAAAAACAGATCAACCCCATTTTGGGCGTCCTGTGCAGAATTAAAGATAGCACCAGCAAGATGTAGCTGCAAGTGTGAAAAAGGGTAGTAGTCCGAAGAAGTGATGTCGGGGCTATATGGTGGGTGTGGCAAAAGATCTCATTTGAGTCCATACAGAGCACAGCCGGTGAATTCAGACATATGTGATCTAGCAATATCTTGATGAAACATTATCTTCTTGCGCCGGAACTCATTTTGACATTTTACCTTGATAGCAGCGTCAACACAGACTAGCATCTTGGTGTACACCTTACTGTCCATGGTTTTGCATTTCTCCAGATACTCTTTGTGGATATACCACGGCAATTCCACCAGATACAAAGCATTATCTTTTTGTTAGTCAAATTGCGCTTTGCGACGCTCCCGACGGGCTCACCGGGCGTAGAGCAACCCCTTTTTCGGCTTGTGTTGTTGAAGTGAATCCACTTTTCGCCACAAGTGACGAAACGGTACAGAATTTTGTTCTTGCGTTGATATTCGAGCAGATTAGTGCAGGCCTGAACACGTCTCCACTTATCTGCTTGAGTTAGCTCATGCGGCACCCAGCGATTGAACTTGTACGTCAAGTTTATGCAATGCATAGCGCGGCTAATGGACATGGCACTAACGTCTGACTGCTTAGCTAGCTCTTGAGTGGTTGAACACTGATATTCTTCCACAAGTTCTCACAGGCGGGCCTCATCAACATCAGTAGGCCGGCCAGAGCGCTCTGCTTCTTGAACGTCATAGTCTTTGTTTTTGAACTTTCGGTACCAAAACTTCACAGTGTCATATGATTCAACAGTAGTGCCTAAAGCTGTACGTATGATTCGGTGACATTCTGTAGCTGACTTTTTGCAACAAAACTGGAAGTAAATGCTGGTTCTAATCTGGTAGCGTGATAGTTCCATTTCAGACACCCTGTATTTAATGTTAACGATATTTTTTTTACAAATTTCACAACACAGTGTTATAAAGCAAGTCAAAATGCCAAAAATCGTTTGACAAGATATGAGCAAATACGACGACGTAAACTGTTTGAAAAGACGATATTAGCTGTGGCGGGAAACTTTAGTTACAACCTGATATCTAGAAAAATAGATGAGGAATTAACCTTAAACTGTAAGTGTGTAAACAGTATAGTATATATCATATATTTTCGCGAAGATCTTTTCCTGAAACTCCATAGGGGACCGTCAACAAATTGTAAAAGAACGAATATCTTTTGAATAACCTTGTAAAAACTAATGTAGCAAAAGCGTTCAAACTCGAGATTATTAATTAGTGGCTTATTATAATATACTGTGTTCGTTTTTATGAGGATAGCATGTGTACTCGTAGATAAATTAAGATTTTATAAAAACAGCCTCAAGTTTTTTGCTTACAATTTGTAGAGTTCTTAAGATAAAAAAAAAAGTTCATTTCAGAAAATATGACAAACAACATTGTACATTACACCCTGCAATTAGAATTAAGAAATAATAAAAATTGGATGAAAAATAAGCAGGTTTACTGAAAAAAATTTCACGGCGCATGCGCGAATGCAATCTATTTATATAAAATCCAAGTCTCTGTGTGTCCCTCCCTATTCCGGTAGGACCGCCTCATTGAAATGAGTAATTGTTGAAAAATATTAATGCAGGGTTACCACAGTAGCGCCAAATGTTAGCCAACTTGGCGATAGTTGGCTAATTTGGCGAAATTCCCATTTAAAACCATTAATCTTTCATAATCGAGGTCACCGAAATTTAATTTAAACTCTACTCTTTTAAAATATTTTATCGAAATCTATGGGTGAGAATTTAAAGTGCATCTTTACATCTTCCTCCCGATGCTACTAATAAAATAACCGCCAATAGACAACGGTGTACTGTGTGAGCTCCTAACTGCGCGATTTTAATGTGCTTTAGGTACTTTTCCAGTATAGGTGCCTTGGCGAAAAGGGAAATTTGGTAACATATTTTCCGGGAACCTATTCACTGTTTCATTTTATATATACATGCATTTTTTTCGATATTTATACGATTTATTTAACATAAAAAAGCCGTTTCTCTAATTTTATACAGAAACAGATGTAATTTGTACATAAAAACATGTATAATATAGATATAAAACAAACAAAAACGCTCATCAAATTTGTTTTCATAGCTGTTTATATGATTTGACAACAAATCTCGATATTTTTCCGTTATACGGACACCATGCCAAAATGTATGCTAATGCGCCAATTATTTCAAAATGCTAAAAGATATTTGTAATTTTATGCCAGCAGTTTAATATGAGTTTTATTTTATTACTTTATTTTATAGCAATTATTTGTTCACTTATTTTAAGTATATATTTGTGATCTGATGAAATAGTTCGTAAAAGTCTGGAATTTTCAAATGTTATATTTTTTAAATGCTCACTTTTGTATCGACAATGGTTTTTCTTTTATTTTTCAAATGCTTCAATTCACGATTTTGCGCCAACTATTACGCTTGGCGACAATGGTGTCCGTATAACGGAAAAGTACCCAAATCTCACTTTCTGATGCCCAAATTACACCAAGCTTTTTTAAAAAAATGCCAAAGCCCCTACAGTGGAAAAGTACCAAACTGTCTATTATTTTGCGCTATCCGTGTTATAGTTTGTACTATATGCAAGGGGAGTGGAGCGAAGAGTTTAAACATTAAAGTTTCGGCACAGATGTCATATACGCCCCATATTGGCGCGATTTTTTTCTGACGCCAATGTCATATACACAACGATAACTTAACTGGCGCCAAAGTGTCGTAATTTTGCTTGATATGGTAATCGGATGTTGTTTATGCTGTTGATGTTTTCGTCAAATTGGGGTCGGAAAAAAATCGCGCCAATATATGATAACGTATATGACAACTGTGCCAAAGTTTCTATAAAGCAGTATAAGACTAAAAAATTAAGAATAAAATAAATTCAAAATAAGACTAAAGAAGAAAGAAAATCATGCGTTAAGCATAGAATATGAAACACTTTCCAACACATCCTAAATGCTTAAACAAAACTTCGTTATTTAGGGAAATAAGGTAAATAAGATAACGTTACTTCTTAGATATCCCGTCGACCAATTTCGCCATATTATATAAATCGCCAAATCAATAGTAAAACATTAATAAAAATACAAATGAAACGTCTAATTAATGGTTTTATTGGCCATTATTCGCATTTAATTAATTAATTAATGGCAACCATTATTGGCAATTAATCTTACAATTTGGCGACAGTAATTTGGTCGACGGGATAACTAAGAAGTACCAAGATAACTAAGTAAACATTTTAGAAAACGCATAAAAAAATTTAAAAATTGATTTCAGCAGTTGCCGTCCATAGCCAATAGTACCGTTATTACATGCCACTTTTTAGCTAAAATTTAATTTAAACTACTCTTAAAACTACTGAAATCGCATTTCCAGATATTATCATCCATAGACGGTTATGTATCCAATTCTTTGCGTGACCATGTATATCATTTTATCTATATTCTACAAACATTTCTTAGGAAACTAAATGCAGTTCAGCGTAAAAATGCATAACTCCTTTAAAAACCACCTTTAAGCAATTTACTCTCATACTCAGTAACCCTTACGAATTCTTTTGTGTAGCCCTGCATATGAACTGTAGCATTTATACACACAGTATAGTATGCATAAATGTAGTGAAACATAAAAGCGCATATCATAATTAAAAATGCATTTCTAGCAATCATTGCTTATGTACAATACTTCGAAGAAAAGTTTCTTGGCGAGAAAGAATTTTGCCAACGTATTTTCTGGCAACCTATTTACTGCTTCATACTCACAAGCAATTTTTTCCATGTGTATACAATTTGGCACAGATGTCATGTACATTGGCTCGATTTTTTTCCGACGCCAATTTGGCGAAAACATCAACAGCATAAAGAACATTCGGGTTACCATTACAAGCAAAATAACGACACTTTGGTGCCAGTTAAGTACCCTGTGAGTATATGACATCGGCGTAAAAAAAAAAAAAAATCGCGCCAATATGGGCGTATATGACATCTGTGCCGACAATTTAATATAAAAAAAGCTATTTACCCGTTTTTATAAAGAAACAGAAGTAATTTTTTCACAGATGTCATATACGCATGGGGGTTGGCGTGATTTTTCTATGACGACAATTTGGCAGAAATCTCTCTTTCGAATACCAGTTACTTATATATTTTTCAATTATTTGCTATCATTTTGAAAAGCAAATAACTATAAATAAATAAAAGTTTGAATATTAACTATAGAACAAAGCAGTTTATATAATTAAAAAACAGAAAATAAAAGTAAATAAACAATTTATTAATAAATAAAAAACAATAGCCGGGTTACCATAGCAGGCAAAATGACACCATTTTGGCGCCAGTTAGGTATCCCGGTTCATATCTGAAATCTGTGCCGTAATTTGTATATAAAAAATTATATATATTTAGAAACGATTTTTTTATGCATATAACTGCATATATAAACAAAGATAAAAGTTCATTAGATTTATTTTCATAACTGTTTATATATTTTCGCAACATATCTCACTTTCTTATGCCCGAATCGCGCCAAGCTTTTTTTAAAAATGCGCTATAATGGAAAAGTACTTAAATAAATAATTAACAGAAATAACAAATTATACAAACTAAAACTTTTTATTTCGAGATCAAAGCATTGTTTTTAATTTCGATTAAAAATACATATATCCTTGGATAACTTCAATTGAAATTAGTTTCACAGCTTAATATCTCATTCCATAAACCTAAACAAACACAAGTGATTCATTCATCGTGAAACGTCAAAAATATTAAATCATTGAGGTAATCATTCACAAAGTAAGTTCTCCAACAATCAATGGGCAATATTCTAATGACGTCATAGTAGGTAAAATGGTGGCGGTATCGTTTGTTTATGGTTTGTAATCACAAAGATTTAATTTTGCAATGTCTCTTAGTTACATTATTTTATTGTCATATTTATGAGCTCAGAACAAAAGCCTATTTTTTCATTATTTAGTTATTAAAGACAGAAAAAAATCATAAATGCATGATTTGAAAATTTTAAATAATTTTCTTTCTTAATACTAAAAAATAACATCGGGAAGTAACAGCGGGTTTAAGTTCAATAAGTTTAACTGTTTAATTCTGTTGTAATATTCAAAATAACTGTATTTATTAGATTTCAGTACTCAACATCAGGGCCCGATTAAACTTTGAAGTTAGAGGAATTACAATGTCATTTCAGGACCTTTCTTTTGGAGAAGCTTTTCTAAATTCCACGTATACATGGAAAATCTTTAGTGTTAGAAATATTATTCGAAGGACTAACATAACACGAGAACGGCCTGCAATTTTACACAAGTTTTTGAAAGCTACTTTATATCAGAAATTTTACTAAAAACTGGTTACTTTTTTGTTATAGCGACCCACACTATTAGGATTATGACAAGTTGCAGCCAATTTCGCCAACGTCGTAACCAAGATCGTGAAGCACACACATATATAATACCATATAATACCATTTCATGAAATCGTATACGATAATTTAGTTTATGAATAAGAGCACGTGCCACTTTCATATGTTTGCGAACAAAAATGAATTCAGGAATATATTAGAAAGTAAGCAGTTTGGATTTCAGAAGAGCCATAAATAAGGCAAAGGTTATTTTAAAAATATAGTAGTAACAAAAAAGCATTAGAAAAAAGTGATATCGTATAAAATCGACGGTCAATAAAGTGCTGTCGGCAGGCATCAAAGACGGCCGAATTGTCACCCATGGAAAATTATTGCGCCCTCTTGTCAACAGGGAAAAGTTTATGGGCAACACGTGGGTCACAGCTGCAAAATCCGGACTAAATAGGAGAACACCGAAAAAATACCAAACACCCTGTCTTGTATTTCAGCGACGCTGCGTGATTTCTGACTTTTCTTGGAAAAAAGACTGACTATGTCACCGGTTACTTTTACTTGTTTCCCCATCAATTGGAAAGAGAAATACTTCACATGTTATAGGAAAAGGAGGTAACGCATATAAACAGTGTTGAATTCAGGCAGTTTTCTCTGGGAGAGAATTTCTGCAGATCTGCAGGGTGCGGAGGATGAGATATCATGGAGTCCTTGGAGAGAATTTGATCTTATGGCTGTTCTGAACTGCTCTGCTCAACAAGCGCAAAACGTTTTGACACATTTACAAATTCATTTTTTAACAGAAAGATATAAAATTGTAAAGCCTGACCATGGAAGTGATTTCGAATTGAACTGTGTTTTCCACTTTGTGATCAGTAAATTATCTATCGAGTTATAAGCGAGTTATAAGTTTCCCCCCCTTTCTTGAGTATTTTTTCTCCTTTCGCGCGGAAATTCGGTTCAAAACGCCCACTTTGACACTATTTTCTGAAAGATCTATTGCATGTGCAAAAAAAACCCCCGATAAAAACAGCTCGATTACATCAAAGAAATTACAGACGTACTTAATTTACGTTCTTTGATCACATAGTTCCTGAGCAACAACAACTGCTAGTTTCATGCATTTCCGAACAAAAATAAATTAAAACTTATGTCATAAAATTGCCCTTTTGGATTTGAGAACAGCCTTGCCAATTTATGCTGGAAAGTGATAAAATAATGAATAAAGAAAATATACGACTGCATTATGCATTATCCATCTTGTTCTGTCTCTACAGAATTTTAATATATTTCCGCCGCTGAAAAAATACTTTTTGTCAAATTCTGGTATTTCGGAGAGTATCATCCGAAAACTCCATCTAAATTCTTTCTTTAGCTTGACAAATAAACATGAGTGCAAGGTGAAAAGCATCTGTTCTTTCATTTCCCCAAAATGACGTGTAGAATTTGCTTTTCATTACTGTGATGATGATTTAGGTACTCTCCGGGGAAAATTCATCTAGAGAGAGGAAAACGAAAAAGAATTTTCTCGTTACAGCCGAGGCGTCTTCAGGGGCCCCACTTGTCAGGGCCCCCGTCTGTGGGTTTTAACTTTCTTCGGGACGGAGGGGGGAAGAGCACACTAGAAAGGGGGAAAAAAGATGAAGTGCCTTCCCGTTGATGGCTCACGAACACGCCTACAAAACCACTCATCTACTGCTGTTTAAACTTGTTTCTTCTTTATATATTTTTTTCTTCCCTAGTTATGAAAATGACTTTTGGAACTGGAAAACAGCAGTGATTAATTTGGAATACGCAGTGTGTGTCACCACGTTACGATAAAAGAAAAGACATTTTATTAGATTTGTTTTTAGAGTCACGAACGTAGTGATGACTCCAGACATGGTGGTGTACGTATGAGGAATGCCATTTCAGATTTTGCTTGGAGAGGGTAAAAAAAGGATTTTGTCCTGTGCGAGGAAAAGGTCCCTGGTTAAAATCCTGGGCTGGACATTTTCTCATTCAGTTAAAAAAGTTATAACTCATATGATTAATTATGTTAAAATTAATCAAGTGTAATTACATATCCACTGTTTACTTGGAGTTCCATTACCTGCGATTTATTCTGTTGAGCTGTACATATCCTACGAAATATAATTAATTCTAGAAAAAAAAGTCAACACACACACACATATGCATTGATAATTAATATGCATTGATGATTTAATTTAAAATCTGGGACATGGTATTGTCAAACATATCAGAAATTTAAATCAAGATTTGATGAAATCTATGAATACGGTGAAATATAATTTCTTGATTTTGTCTTTTTATTATTATTTTTTTATTATTATAAGATAACTTGACGTGAAATAAATAAATATATAGATTAACGTCTGCATTTATTACGCACGGACACCCATCTGTTTATGAATAACTTTTTCACAAATAAAAACGAAATTTGATTATTGTATACGACTTCAGAAAAAATTGAACTGCAGGAAATGTAAGTAGGTTGCCAAGAAAACAACTTTGTTTTTGCTTATTTTTAAGCTGATAGCTGCAATTTTGAGAAGGAAAAATATTTTTCTTATTATTAAAACTAGATTTGCGCATCTTTTTATTGATTGTATTATAAAGTTTGATTATTATCATAATTTTCTGCTTTTAAAATTTTTCTGAGAGATTTTATGTGTGGTCAAGTTATCAATAGTAAACGTGGATCTACTAATACTAATATTATATCACTGTAAGCACCGTCTAAAACATTTCTAATATTGGTTAGGAGGACAAATCTTACTATCATACCATTATGGATAGTCATTGATTTAATAAATTCCGTAGGAAAAACATATATATATATATATATATATATATCGTACGTACATTTCATCTTTTTTTAATTTAAGAGATTAAAAAAAGATGAAATCTTTTAAAAAGATGAAAAGATGAAAATGAAAAAGATCTTTTTTTAATTTAGATTTTTTTAATTAAAATCTTAATTTATACTAATATTATAAAGAAATAACGTTAGTTTGTTTTTTTGTTTGTTTGTAGGGGACGGAACCGTGGAACCCTCTGGAACTCCCTCCGTTGTCCCTCTGGAACGACGGAACCGATTTAGAATAAGTGTGTTAAAAATAATCAAATGCAAAATTATTTTGTTGGACAGAGTAAATCCAGATTTTCTGTTAATTTTTCATACACATTTTCAAAGGATTTTTTTAAATATTATAAGACACTTGTATGTAATTAAAATTACTACATTTGCAAAAACAAGAGAAAATATTCAACTAAAAACAAGAAATTTGAAAAACGAATAATGATTTAAAAAAAAAAAAAAAAAAAAAAAAAAAAAAAAGAAGTCTAAAATTCAGTAATGGTGGTGTGTGTGGGAAGGAGGGGGGGGGGGGGCAATTGCCCTACTCTGTTTTCCCTAACACCACTGGTAAGCATAAAATAAATTCATATACAGGGCTCATGCGAATTTGTCTATTGC
This sequence comes from Maratus speciosus, assembly GCA_963932465.1. Lineage (NCBI taxonomy): Eukaryota > Metazoa > Arthropoda > Arachnida > Araneae > Salticidae > Maratus > Maratus speciosus. Next base: position 387,366,716 of record OZ010788.1, on the reverse strand, counting down.
CATCTATGTATGGTGATGCATGGAAAAACGTTTTCAGTTGCTTTGTATCGCGCGTTTTTCAGCTAAATAAAATATTAGAAAATTGTGTGGTACGTATAAAAAGCTGTAGATGCAAGACATGATTGCAAAAAAGAATTCGAATAAATTACCGCCTATAGGTAGTAATTGCTGAAATTGGGATTTTATTCTTGTTCCATGCCTCATTCCTCCGTATGAGAAAGACAGTTTCGTAACAATAGTCTGATATAGAGTTGGAAAGCGTTTCATAATCTATGAAGGATACAAGATTTTCTTTCTTATTTCCTTGGTTATGAAAAATATCCTTCGAAGCAAAAAAAAAAAAAAAAAAAAAAAAAAACGGTAGAAGGAAAGACATTTTATTAAATTTGTTTTTAGAAACATGGATAAGATGCAGTGATTTTTCTTGCAATTTTTTTTTTCTTTTCTGAGGCAGCTTTGGGAAGCTGCAGCTAAAAGTGTAAAAAAAAAAAAAAAAAAAAAAAAAAAGCTGAGGTTGTAGTTTTTACAGTTTCGCTTTAAAAAAAAAAAAGCTAATGTTGTAGTTTTTACATTTTCACTTTCGAAACTAGTTCTGAAAGCGAAACTGTTCTCAGTCGAATTAAAAAAAAAAAATCGACCTTAGATTTCCTATTGCAAGAAAAAAAGAACATTTAAAAATATAATAATTCAAATGATAAAATTGGAAAGAACACTGCCATTCGTTCAACTTCAGTACTTCTATATAACAACACAAAACGTTTTGACACATTTACAAATTCGTTTTTTAACGGAAAGATTAAAATTGGAAAGCCTGACCATGGAAGCAATTTGGAATCGAACTGTGTTTTCCATTTTTTTATCAGTAAATTACCTATTGAGTTATAAGCGATTTTGATCACGTGACAAACACTTTTTTCATCCCTTCTTGAGAGGTTTTTCTCCTTTCGCGCGGAAATTCTGTTCAAAACGCCCACTTTGACACTATTTTCTGAAAGATCTATTGCATGTGCAAAAAAAACCCGATAAAAACAGCTCGATTACATCAAGGAAATTACAGACGTACTTAATCTATACGTTCTTTGATCACATAGTTCCTGAACAACAACACCTGCTAGTTTCATATGCATTTCCAAACAAAGATAAATTAAAACTTATGTCATAATGTTGCCCTTTTAGATTTGAGAACAGCGAAGTTTTCTACTTAACGAAATTTTCTACTGAACCTTGACTTTGAATACCATTAACATGCAAATTAATCTCCATATTACGAAAAACTAGTTGGATGTACCAACCCCAAAACTTTCTTCTACCTCATGTCAATATTTCATTTTAATTAGTTTTATTAGTACTTTTATTAGAATTATGCATAACCTCACATTTTTCGATGGTACAATATTGAAAATTGCACAAAAATCGCTGTTACAGCGCCCCCCCCCCCTCCCGTCGGAATTTTTCCTAATTCAGGGAGGACCTTCTTGCCATGGCCAAAAACATATACAAAAAATTTGGTTCAATTCTATGCATAACGTCATACACTTTTCGATAGTACAATATTCAAAATGCACAAAAAATCACTATTACAGCGCCTCCTACCGGCGGAATTTTTCCAAATTCAAGGAGGACCTTCTTGCCATGGTCAAAAACAAACACAATAAAATTTGGTTCGGTTCTATGCATAACTTCATATACTTTTCGATGGTACAATATTCAAAATGCCTAAAAATCGCTATTACAGCGCCCCCATCGGCGGATTTTTTTCCAAATTAATGGAAAACCGGCTTGCCATAGCCAAAAACTTAAAAAAAAAATTGGTTCAATTCTGTGGATAACTTCATACAATTTTTGATGGCACAATGGCGACACACGGATATACGGACGCACGGACATTTTGTATAAACATGTTTTTGTGATCTCTGACCCCTAAAACGTGTAAATCCGTCGAAAACTGGAAGTCGAAAAAATTTCGATTACAATACTTCCTAGATTAATTTTAACACAATTATTCTAATTGGTAAATAAACCATATTAGATGTAAATTTCCAACTGGGCGAAAAATGTCAAGCCGCCAGTGCTCTACCATCTGAGCTATCCCGGACGAATCTGGTGGTACCTTTTCACCCAGCTAACCTTAATGATTATACCATCTGGTCTGAAACCTGGTTCACCTCATAGTTCTGTTGAGCTGAACCAGGATAGATTAATTTTAACATAATTATTGTAATTGGAAAATCAGTTGTGTTAAAATTAATCTAGTGAAAATTCGTGTCCAGCATTTTCTGGAGTTTCATTACCTGCGATTTATTCTGTTGAGCTGAACCAGGTTTCAGACCAGATGCTATAATCATTAAGGTTAGCTGGGTGAAAAAGTTCCGCCAGATTCGTCCGGGATTACTCAGATGGTAGAGCACTGGCGGCTTCAGCCAGGAGATCCCTGGTTCGAATCCTGGTCCGGACATTTTTCACCCAGTTGGAAATTTACATCTAATACAATACTTTCTTCTATTGAAGATAGAAGAGAATAATATAGTCTATATAACGAAGTTTATTCGTGCGTGTACAACATTCAATCGGAGAGGTTGCTGTTGCGATGTATGTATGTATTTATTTCAGCGAATTGTATGAAAATGAAATTATTTATTTATTTAATCATTTCCATTCAAAAGAAGAAATGCCAAAAGCCTTCGATACAATGAGTAGGGGATTCCAGTTTCACGAAAATGTTTGCAGATGAATTGTTCGGATTTTTACAAAAGTGCGAACATTTTTATGAACAGTGTATTTTTTAAAAGAAACCTGTACAAAATAATATTGCAGACTTTTTAAAAAAAAACTACTGAAAAACTACTGAAAAAAAAAAAAAAAAAAAAAGAGAGAAAAGGGGTGATCCATAAATGATGTCACACTTTTTTTCAATATTTTTCACACCCCTCCTCCCCTTTGTCACAAAAAGTCATACTTCACCATACCCCCTTCCCTCCCCTTGTCACATGTCACGCTATATTACGTAAACATATACTTGCAGTTGAGAAACAAAGCATTACGTTATAGTTCATGTTTCAATGAACTTTAACTACGTGTTTTAATGACATTTGTGAGCATAACAGTAAAAATGATTTGTGTATTTATTTTGTATGAAATAAGATTAAGGTTTAGAACAAAAAAACATAATTAACATACAATAGTAATAAAATATTAATATGAAAGAGCAATTGAAAACAGTAGTATATTAGAATTTGAAATGGAATTTAATGTATTTGGTTTTTAAATCTTATATTTACTTTATGAACTCAAAATACTTTAAAACAGATTGATTTTGAAGAAGAAGCCTCAATATTATTGCCATCACATTTCATTTGTCACATTAATATGAACATTTATAAAATTATATATTAAATCATAAAACAGAAATTACTCTGAATTATTTACTATTACGACTCTTCCTCCCTTGGAGGAGATATATGCTCGTCCATAGAGTACACAGGCATTTTGACATCGCTCTCATCCTCCGGGATAGTAAAGCCCTCTAATGTCCATGCAATGATAGTAAGACCTCTAATGTTTAAGGCTGTTCTCAACTGCACTCGTCAACAAGCGCAAAACTTTCTGCCACAATGACGAACTCATTTTTAAACGTAAAGATACAAAATTGGCAAGCCTGGACTATGGAAGTGATGTGGAATTGAACTGTTTATTCCGTTTTTTGATAAATAAATTACCTATCGAGTTATAAGCAAATTTGATCACGTGACGCGGCCTTTTTCTCCCTTCCCTGACTGGATTTTCTTCTTTCGTTCGGAAATTAGGTTCAAAATGCCAACTTTGACAGTATTTTCTGAAAGATCTATTGCGATTACAAGAAAACGGAAAAAACAGCTCGGTGACATAGTTTCTGAATAACAACACCTGCTAGTATCATGCGTTTCCGAAGAAAAATGAATTAAAACTTATGTCAGAAAGTAGCCCCTTTGGATTTGAGAACAGCCTTAAGGGTGTATTCGAAAAAATATTTTTCCACCCTCAACAGCTCGAAATTTTCTGAGACATTTTCAGACTCATTTTTAAAAGTAAAAACATGAAACTTACTGGGGTGATTTCTGAAGACATGTTTAACATGCCGTGTGATTTCATTTTCAGCTCAATTAATTAGAATTTGATTTTTAAACAATTATTTTCTCAGTATGACCATTTTTTTCATTCCCAGATCGCCCGCTTCGGAAAATTCGGTTCAAAACGCCAACTTTGACAGCGTTTTTTACAGTATTTTCTGCATTTATCAAAAAATTAAGAAGCACCGCACATTATATAGTTTCTAAATAAGAGAATTTCCAAGTTTGGTGCGTTTGAGAGCAAAAATGAATTTTAAAATGAATCAGAAAATAAGCAGTTTGGATCGGAATACACCCTTAACCAAAATGTGTGATGTCCCACTTCTTCTTACCCCCTCCCACCCCCTTGTCACAAACTGTCACAATTTCACGAACCCCCCTCCTTCCCTCCAAGCGTGACATCATTTCTGGGGGTGTACATCAATTGCGCCTACGGTAGGAGGAGATCATAAATTGCGCCTACAGCTTCGGCCCCTTCTGTATGAACTGCGCTCGAAGGAGGGAGATAAGTAATCACTGTATTGAGGGTTGCCTTTTTTTTCCCCCAAAAAGGTCTTCTGGATACAAATCCAGCCATGGCAAATCTTGGCGACAATAATTACAATACTTAAGAAAGTGGTCTGCATTCATCTAGCATTCCATTACATCTTATAAGATATTCAACGTAATAAATTCAAATAAAATATTAAAATGAACTATAATTCCCCGAGTAGAGGATACTTAGTAGAGGCCCCAAAGGTACGCTACGCTTCAGTTTTTGTTTACTTCTCTTTATTATGTGTTTTTGTAGACATTATTCTAATTAAATTTTTCTCTTATGTCTACATTCCATAAAAAAAAAGGTTACTCTGCCCGAATTAAAATAAATTTTTCCAATATTTTCATTTTAGATGTATTTTTCATTTTATGAAGTTGCAGCAGTATTTTATTATACAAATTTCATGGATTTGAGTTCATTTCTAATTAACGAATTTTCTTCATAACGAAGTGAAAACATTTAAAAATAATAATAATATGAAGCATTTATCTCAATATCGTAAGAACAGCAAGAATGAGATGTGAAGGAGCCTAAAATGCGAGGAAATTCCAATACACATGCATATTACATATACACATACAAAAACAATTTTAAGAATAGCAAAAATGTATTCAGGTATCACAAAATGTAGATATACCAAAATCTTCCTGATCAGCTTTCAATCATGATTATAATACTTTCTTACACTATATCTGTCCAGAAAGTTGAAAGCTTTACTAAATGAAGTCTCAATATGATGAAACATAATACAGTAAACTCCCGACTATCTGGCCTAGTTAAAAAAAAATTGAGGAATGTTGCAAGCGACCGAGACAAGCAAGTTCCCGCCCGTAGGAAAGTGCTAACTCACGATAGGAAGGATCAAGAAGGGATTGCAGAATGCAATAGCAGAGACAGACAGGAAGGGAGGGGGTTAAGGGTGTATTCGAAAAAATATTTTTCCACCGTCAACAGCTCGAAATTTTCTGAGACATTTTCAGACTCATTTTTAAAAGTAAAAACATGAAACTTGCTGGGGTGATTTCTGAAGACATGTTTAACATGCCGTGTGATTTCATTTTCGACTCAATTAATTAGAATTTGATTTTTAAACAATTATTTTCGCAGTATGACCATTTTTTTCATTCCCAGATCGCCCGCTTCGGAAAATTCGGTTCAAAACGCCAACTTTGACAGCGTTTTTTACAGTATTTTCTGCATTTATCAAAAAATTAAGAAGCACCGCACATTATATAGTTTCTAAATAAGAGAATTTCCAAGTTTGGTGCGTTTGAGAGCAAAAATGAATTTTAAAATGAATCAGAAAATAAGCAGTTTGGATCGGAATACACCCTTAACCAAAATGTGTGATGTCCCACTTCTTCTTACCCCCTCCCACCCCCTTGTCACAAACTGTCACAATTTCACGAACCCCCCTCCTTCCCTCCAAGCGTGACATCATTTCTGGGGGTGTACATCAATTGCGCCTACGGTAGGAGGAGATCATAAATTGCGCCTACAGCTTCGGCCCCTTCTGTATGAACTGCGCTCGAAGGAGGGAGATAAGTAATCACTGTATTGAGGGTTGCCTTTTTTTTCCCCCAAAAAGGTCTTCTGGATACAAATCCAGCCATGGCAAATCTTGGCGACAATAATTACAATACTTAAGAAAGTGGTCTGCATTCATCTAGCATTCCATTACATCTTATAAGATATTCAACGTAATAAATTCAAATAAAATATTAAAATGAACTATAATTCCCCGAGTAGAGGATACTTAGTAGAGGCCCCAAAGGTACGCTACGCTTCAGTTTTTGTTTACTTCTCTTTATTATGTGTTTTTGTAGACATTATTCTAATTAAATTTTTCTCTTATGTCTACATTCCATAAAAAAAAAGGTTACTCTGCCCGAATTAAAATAAATTTTTCCAATATTTTCATTTTAGATGTATTTTTCATTTTATGAAGTTGCAGCAGTATTTTATTATACAAATTTCATGGATTTGAGTTCATTTCTAATTAACGAATTTTCTTCATAACGAAGTGAAAACATTTAAAAATAATAATAATATGAAGCATTTATCTCAATATCGTAAGAACAGCAAGAATGAGATGTGAAGGAGCCTAAAATGCGAGGAAATTCCAATACACATGCATATTACATATACACATACAAAAACAATTTTAAGAATAGCAAAAATGTATTCAGGTATCACAAAATGTAGATATACCAAAATCTTCCTGATCAGCTTTCAATCATGATTATAATACTTTCTTACACTATATCTGTCCAGAAAGTTGAAAGCTTTACTAAATGAAGTCTCAATATGATGAAACATAATACAGTAAACTCCCGACTATCTGGCCTAGTTAAAAAAAAATTGAGGAATGTTGCAAGCGACCGAGACAAGCAAGTTCCCGCCCGTAGGAAAGTGCTAACTCACGATAGGAAGGATCAAGAAGGGATTGCAGAATGCAATAGCAGAGACAGACAGGAAGGGAGGGGGTTAAGGGTGTATTCGAAAAAATATTTTTCCACCGTCAACAGCTCGAAATTTTCTGAGACATTTTCAGACTCATTTTTAAAAGTAAAAACATGAAACTTGCTGGGGTGATTTCTGAAGACATGTTTAACATGCCGTGTGATTTCATTTTCGACTCAATTAATTAGAATTTGATTTTTAAACAATTATTTTCGCAGTATGACCATTTTTTTCATTCCCAGATCGCCCGCTTCGGAAAATTCGGTTCAAAACGCCAACTTTGACAGCGTTTTTTACAGTATTTTCTGCATTTATCAAAAAATTAAGAAGCACCGCACATTATATAGTTTCTAAATAAGAGAATTTCCAAGTTTGGTGCGTTTGAGAGCAAAAATGAATTTTAAAATGAATCAGAAAATAAGCAGTTTGGATCGGAATACACCCTTAACCAAAATGTGTGATGTCCCACTTCTTCTTACCCCCTCCCACCCCCTTGTCACAAACTGTCACAATTTCACGAACCCCCCTCCTTCCCTCCAAGCGTGACATCATTTCTGGGGGTGTACATCAATTGCGCCTACGGTAGGAGGAGATCATAAATTGCGCCTACAGCTTCGGCCCCTTCTGTATGAACTGCGCTCGAAGGAGGGAGATAAGTAATCACTGTATTGAGGGTTGCCTTTTTTTTCCCCCAAAAAGGTCTTCTGGATACAAATCCAGCCATGGCAAATCTTGGCGACAATAATTACAATACTTAAGAAAGTGGTCTGCATTCATCTAGCATTCCATTACATCTTATAAGATATTCAACGTAATAAATTCAAATAAAATATTAAAATGAACTATAATTCCCCGAGTAGAGGATACTTAGTAGAGGCCCCAAAGGTACGCTACGCTTCAGTTTTTGTTTACTTCTCTTTATTATGTGTTTTTGTAGACATTATTCTAATTAAATTTTTCTCTTATGTCTACATTCCATAAAAAAAAAGGTTACTCTGCCCGAATTAAAATAAATTTTTCCAATATTTTCATTTTAGATGTATTTTTCATTTTATGAAGTTGCAGCAGTATTTTATTATACAAATTTCATGGATTTGAGTTCATTTCTAATTAACGAATTTTCTTCATAACGAAGTGAAAACATTTAAAAATAATAATAATATGAAGCATTTATCTCAATATCGTAAGAACAGCAAGAATGAGATGTGAAGGAGCCTAAAATGCGAGGAAATTCCAATACACATGCATATTACATATACACATACAAAAACAATTTTAAGAATAGCAAAAATGTATTCAGGTATCACAAAATGTAGATATACCAAAATCTTCCTGATCAGCTTTCAATCATGATTATAATACTTTCTTACACTATATCTGTCCAGAAAGTTGAAAGCTTTACTAAATGAAGTCTCAATATGATGAAACATAATACAGTAAACTCCCGACTATCTGGCCTAGTTAAAAAAAAATTGAGGAATGTTGCAAGCGACCGAGACAAGCAAGTTCCCGCCCGTAGGAAAGTGCTAACTCACGATAGGAAGGATCAAGAAGGGATTGCAGAATGCAATAGCAGAGACAGACAGGAAGGGAGGGGGTTAAGGGTGTATTCGAAAAAATATTTTTCCACCGTCAACAGCTCGAAATTTTCTGAGACATTTTCAGACTCATTTTTAAAAGTAAAAACATGAAACTTGCTGGGGTGATTTCTGAAGACATGTTTAACATGCCGTGTGATTTCATTTTCGACTCAATTAATTAGAATTTGATTTTTAAACAATTATTTTCGCAGTATGACCATTTTTTTCATTCCCAGATCGCCCGCTTCGGAAAATTCGGTTCAAAACGCCAACTTTGACAGCGTTTTTTACAGTATTTTCTGCATTTATCAAAAAATTAAGAAGCACCGCACATTATATAGTTTCTAAATAAGAGAATTTCCAAGTTTGGTGCGTTTGAGAGCAAAAATGAATTTTAAAATGAATCAGAAAATAAGCAGTTTGGATCGGAATACACCCTTAACCAAAATGTGTGATGTCCCACTTCTTCTTACCCCCTCCCACCCCCTTGTCACAAACTGTCACAATTTCACGAACCCCCCTCCTTCCCTCCAAGCGTGACATCATTTCTGGGGGTGTACATCAATTGCGCCTACGGTAGGAGGAGATCATAAATTGCGCCTACAGCTTCGGCCTCTTCTGTATGAACTGCGCTCGAAGGAGGGAGATAAGTAATCACTGTATTGAGGGTTGCCTTTTTTTTCCCCCAAAAAGGTCTTCTGGATACAAATCCAGCCATGGCAAATCTTGGCGACAATAATTACAATACTTAAGAAAGTGGTCTGCATTCATCTAGCATTCCATTACATCTTATAAGATATTCAACGTAATAAATTCAAATAAAATATTAAAATGAACTATAATTCCCCGAGTAGAGGATACTTAGTAGAGGCCCCAAAGGTACGCTACGCTTCAGTTTTTGTTTACTTCTCTTTATTATGTGTTTTTGTAGACATTATTCTAATTAAATTTTTCTCTTATGTCTACATTCCATAAAAAAAAAGGTTACTCTGCCCGAATTAAAATAAATTTTTCCAATATTTTCATTTTAGATGTATTTTTCATTTTATGAAGTTGCAGCAGTATTTTATTATACAAATTTCATGGATTTGAGTTCATTTCTAATTAACGAATTTTCTTCATAACGAAGTGAAAACATTTAAAAATAATAATAATATGAAGCATTTATCTCAATATCGTAAGAACAGCAAGAATGAGATGTGAAGGAGCCTAAAATGCGAGGAAATTCCAATACACATGCATATTACATATACACATACAAAAACAATTTTAAGAATAGCAAAAATGTATTCAGGTATCACAAAATGTAGATATACCAAAATCTTCCTGATCAGCTTTCAATCATGATTATAATACTTTCTTACACTATATCTGTCCAGAAAGTTGAAAGCTTTACTAAATGAAGTCTCAATATGATGAAACATAATACAGTAAACTCCCGACTATCTGGCCTAGTTAAAAAAAAATTGAGGAATGTTGCAAGCGACCGAGACAAGCAAGTTCCCGCCCGTAGGAAAGTGCTAACTCACGATAGGAAGGATCAAGAAGGGATTGCAGAATGCAATAGCAGAGACAGACAGGAAGGGAGGGGGTTAAGGGTGTATTCGAAAAAATATTTTTCCACCGTCAACAGCTCGAAATTTTCTGAGACATTTTCAGACTCATTTTTAAAAGTAAAAACATGAAACTTGCTGGGGTGATTTCTGAAGACATGTTTAACATGCCGTGTGATTTCATTTTCGACTCAATTAATTAGAATTTGATTTTTAAACAATTATTTTCGCAGTATGACCATTTTTTTCATTCCCAGATCGCCCGCTTCGGAAAATTCGGTTCAAAACGCCAACTTTGACAGCGTTTTTTACAGTATTTTCTGCATTTATCAAAAAATTAAGAAGCACCGGACATTATATAGTTTCTAAATAAGAGAATTTCCAAGTTTGATGCGTTTGAGAGCAAAAATGAATTTTAAAATGAATCAGAAAATAAGCAGTTTGGATCGGAATACACCCTTAAGTGAAACGGTGAGACTTCGTTCAATGGAAGTTTTTCACTGTATTTATTAGTCGAAACTCATCGGAGCTTATAAACACTATGCACCGAAGCCCACAGGAGCATGCTGTTTTTTTTTTTTTTTTTTTTTTTTTTTTTAACCATTTGGAAAAATGGTTATTGTCCTCTGTCAGAGTAGGGAATCAAAAGCATATCTGAAGTTTTTTTATTGGTTGAATCCGCATTTTATTCGTTTTCTGATTGGTCTATACAGTAATCTGTATTTTCCCTTTACTTTCAACAGAGATGGATACTTCTGTTGCCACTATGACAAAAAAGTAATAAAAACTACAAAAAAAAAAAAAAAAAAAAAAAAATCAATAACTCAGAAACAAATTGAAATACAGCTTTCAAACAAATTGCATTTAAAAGTAAATTTTTCCTCTATACGACGATGTAAAAAGTAATAGTGTGGGATGTTTAGAAGTTTAAGAATGAAATTTCATTTAAAATGGGTCGTCAGATTTCGATGGAAAAGCCTTTTCCCGAACAGCCAATGAAATGCTTGGATAATAAAGTTTCAGGAAATCTGACGAGTCGCAGGCGATTTTTGTCGCTTGCAATTTTTACGTGTAATTACACTATTATGTTTAATTCATGGCGTACGTAATGTAGGATGAACTCCGTGCGATTTTTTATGTCTTAAATTTTAGTCTTTGAAAAAATCATTTTCAAATGGTCGTTGTAATTTGTTAAATTGCGCTTTTTTTTTTTTTTTTTTTTTTTTTTTGCTTACTTGATACCAAGAAATCCTTGGAAAATACGATTTTCTAAAAATTCCCTAATCCTGATATTAATACTTTTACTCTATTCATTTATTAGATCTCATTATGTACAAATGCATATAGATAATCAAAAATACATTAATAAAAATGTCTAGAGAGTATCATCAAAAATGGATAAAGAACATCAAAATTCAAAATGTATTAAACATTTTCTTTTACTGAAGACGAATTTACTTTAAATTTTGCGAATAATGTACAAAATATAAATATGCGGGTGGAGGGAAGGGAGGGATTTGTTACTGCAGAATATTACAGCTCCGGTACTTTTTCTGTTAGAAATTAAGCCCTGGTCACGCGGGATAGGTCTTGGAATCCCTGGAAATCGGGATATCCCGCGTAAATTGGGACATCAGGCAACACCAGTCTTAGCATAGGTTTTTTCATAACTTTCTTTTTTTTCGTCCCTATACATATATAACGTTATCATTTTAGGGAGGAAGGGGGTCTGGCACATGATATCTTAAGATATCTCTAGGGGGAGGGGGTCACTGTCTTTTGATATCTTTATCATTTTTGATCTAACCAAAATTTTTTCTGGACTTTACATCAAAATAGTACGTTATCTTTTTTAGTATGTCCTCTATTTTTATAAAAAATAAACTCAGTTATTATTTAAATCATTAAATGATTATAAAATTATTCAATTCCAAAATATGGAATACCCCAACGTTTCGCATTCATATTCTTCTGTCATATGTGTATGCATAAATCCTCTGTTCCACAAACCATATGCGAAGTACTTTTGAAATGATACTTGTGTTTGTAAATAAAAGAGAAAGAATGTCTTCCACCTGTTTTGTTGATAAGAAGCCCTGTCTGTGCAACCCCCTCCCCCCAACCTCGTGCCGGGGCAAGTGCATAAATACATTATTAGTCTTGAATGCATTAAGTTACAAATTGCTATTATTAAATACTTTTAAACAGTAACTATTTCTTTTAAGTGTTATTTGATATAAAGTTATTTCATATATAAAGTGATATTTTATTGACTTCTCTTCATTTGGGCCAATAAAATATGTGAAAAATAAATGTATATTGCATAACCATATTTGTATATCACTCCAAAAAAAAAAGAAAAAAAATTAAAACATCTGAAGAATTTTTATACATTGATATCATTGCGATATCATTACGGGGGGAGGGGGAGTTCGAGGGATGATAACGTATGATATCGTAAGGGAGGAAGGGGGTAGAAAATTAGCAAAAAGTTGATAATGTTATATGTGCACAGCCCCCTAGTTATGAAACAGTCTTTCACAGCAAAAAAAAATAAATAAATAACACACACAAGTGATTAATTTAGAATATGTAGTGTGTGTCATCGTGCTACGATAAAAGAAAGGACATTTTATTAAATTTGTTTTTAGAGGCACGGACACGGTGATTGCTCCAGACAGGAAGGGAAGTTAATAAAACACAAGAACTCTGGCGACTAGCAGATATTTTCTATCTAGAGCGACATGTGTTTGGTTTCGCCTCCTAGAATATTTATCTATATTAATATTCATAAGAGTAGATTATCTTGTGCTCCCAAAAATGTATATTAATTACCTTTTCTGCGTAATTTTATGGAGGTTCTTCGTGCAAGTTGATGATTTATTTATTTTTCATTTCGGTGACGATATATGTTAGTTTCGCCGCGCACAATTTTGCGAGGGATGCTACATGTTTTTGATAAAGTAAACTGATGATTTTTGCCCCGCCTCAATTTGGTCATACATATTTAATCAGCAGATTATCAGGGGGAAAGAAAGAAAGAAGCAAAATAAAAGCAGTAAAATGGGGGTTGATTACGAATAAATTTGAATATTAAATGATTGTCAGGTCTAGCATTACCTTTCATGCGTTTTAACTTTAAAGAGGTTTTCAGAATACTAATTTAAAATCCCTTTAATTTTTTTTTTTTTTTAAACTTATTTATTCTATTACACTAGCCTGCAAAATTTCGGTTGTGTCATGTTTTTTAAAATTTTGGTAACTGATTCTTATGTATGTTATTGGGTATAATCCGAAAATGATCTTCATTTTTTTTTATTATCAGGTAAGGATTTTTTGCAAATCGTAAAGTCCATAGTTAAACAGTAAAAAAAAAAATAGCGAAATATCTCATACTATAAAATAGATGTGATGGTTTCGTTTTTTAACTTATGATAATTGATTTTTATGTACTTTTTACCGCTGAATCCGAAAATGACCTTCAATGACCATCACGTCAGGATTTTTCGCAGATCGGAAATTTCGAAGTTAAAAAGTTCAAAGTTAAAATTGAACCCCTTCCCCCTACCGCATCGGAGCCCAGAGCTATTTAGCTATAAGGATCCCCAATATAAGCCAAAAAATTGGATAAATTATTGAATTAAATAAAATTTTAATTGAATAAAAAAGTTTTACATCAATTTTATAGTATCAGATTTGTGCTATTTTTTAACTTTGAAATTTACGATTTGCGAAAAATTCTGACGTGATGGTTAAAAATGAAGGTCATTTTCAGATTCAGTGCTAAAAAGTACATAAAAATCAATTATCAAGAGTTAAAAAACACAACTATCTCCTCTATTTTATAGTATCAGATTTTTGCTATTTTTTAACTTTTGAAATTTATGATTTGCAAAAAAATCCTGACACGGTAGTTAAAAATGAAAATCATTTTCGTATTCAGCGCTAAAAAATACATAAAAATCAATTATCAAAAGTTAAAAAACACAACCATCTCTTCTATTTTTTAGAATCAGATTTTTGCTATTTTTTTACTTTTTACCTTCGAAATTTACGATTTGCGAGGTGGTTAAAAATAAAGTCCATTTTCGGATTCAGTGTTAATAAATACATAAAAATCAATTATCAAAAGTTAAAAAACACAACCATCGCAGGTTTGTATTATTTTTTGTGTTAAAACTAATTTCCAACCGAAGATTCGGTTTCGTTATCGTTTTCGGTAAGTTTTGATCAGAATTTTGGGTTTCATGAAAGGTTTGTTTTTATAGCCGAATTTTCGTCCTTTCCTCAATGTCTCATACGTACCATTAGGGGTTTTAAATGTCAAATGTTTACGATTTAAATTCGTCAATGAAACTACTCTGAATATCTGTTATTTATTTTCATCAGGTATGACCTATATGCAAGCATTATATTGAAGATTTTCTGTTAGTATTACTATTTAGTCCCAAATTATTCAAAGTAAATTAAAGCGGTTCTCAAATTAGTCGTTCAACAAGCGCAATCTCGTTCAACAAGCGCAAAACTTTCTGGCACATTTACTAACTCATTTTTAAGGCTGTTCTCAAACCCAAAAGGGCAATTTTATGACATTATTACGTGACATATTTAAGTATTAATTTATTTTTGTTCGGAAATGCATGAAACTAGCTGTTGTTGTTGTTCAGAAACTGTGCAATCAAGCTGTTTTTTTCTGTTTTTTTTTTTTTTTTTTTTTTGCAAACGCAATAGATCTTACAGGAAATAGTGTCGAAGTGGCCGTTTTTAACCGAATTTCCGCGCGAAAGGAGAAAAAACACTCACGAAAGGTTGAAAAACGTGTTTGTCACGTAGTCAAAATCGCTTATAAGTCAATAGGTAATTTATTGATAAAAAAAATGGAAAACGCAGTTCGATTCCGAATGGCCAGGCTCTCCAATTTTATATCTTTCCGTTAAAAAATGAATTTGTAAATGTGTCAAAACGTTTTGAGCTTGTTGAGCAGAGCAGTTGAGAACAGCCTTAAACGTAAAGGCGCAAAATTGACATGCCTGATGCCTGACTATGGAAGCGATTTGCAATCGAAAGACGTTTTCCGTTTTTTGATAAATAAAATACTTATCGAGTTATAAATAATTTTGATCAAGTGACAATCGGTTTTACTCCTTTCTCTGGAAAGTTTTTCTCCTTTCGCCCGGAAATTCGGTTCAAAACGCCCAATTTGGCGGTATTTCCTGAAAGATCTTTCGTTTATCAAAAAGTGGAAAACGTCTTTAGATGATATCGTTTCTGAATAACAGCACCTGCCAATTGCATGCGTTTCCGAACAATAATGAATTAAAACTTGTGTCATAAAGTTGCCCCTTTGGATTTGAGAACAGCCTTAATAAATCAAGTTAAAATAACAAATACGGACGAATAGATAATATGCACAAAACTAAAGAAAATATCTCTGCACAGTGTATAGGTGCAGATTCACAAAATTTTTAAGGAGCCAGTGGCTCCTAAACCCCAAAAATCTAGTCGCCACTTTGGCTCCTAACCAAAATCTAGTTGGCCGCATTGTGAAACAAACTCATAAAACAATAGTGTTTATATGGAAAAAACTTAACAAAAAACCTCAAGAATTCAAAATGAAAAACGGTTTAATTAATAAATACACATGTACAACAAAACACAGACTAATTACAACAAGTGTGTACATTTAATTTAATCCTAAAATTCTTGAAACTTTGATATTAAAACAGAATAATATAAATCTGGAAAAATCAGAAGATAAAGTTGGACAAGATAGAATTGAATAACAAAACATGTATAAGGTAAGCAGTCATGATAATGGAAAATATTAGGAAAACTTTATTTCTTATTTTGATTTTGTTATATAAAAGTATACGAGTTTCTTTTTCTGTTTGTTCTTTTTTCTTCAGAGTTCGGAATCCTCTATCCTCGCGACTCCATGATCCAAAGCCCTTAAATAATCTCCATCGTACCAGGAACTTTGGACTGTTTCGTGAGCAGATCTGTCGTAAAGGAGTATTTATTTCAACTCTGGATTTCGGACGAAACCTTCCAGAAATGCTTGCTTTCGCTGGTGTCCAAAGGAGAAGCTTTACACTTAGCGTGCTCATGTGCCAAGCTTCGCAGCTGCTAAGCTTTGTAGTGGAGCGAACATGCGCAGAATTATATTCGAACATAATGTTCGGCAAGAAAGCAGTACATCACAGGGACAGCGTTCACGACGGTAACTGAGACCGCAAAAATTCCCTGACTTTTTATCAAAGTCATACTTGAACTCGGCCAGTGGAAAGAGCGGGTGCTTTTCTGTTTGCAAAAGAAAAAAAAAATCCGCGACGGGGATTGGGAACTCTGGAAATTGATCTCTGGCGACTAAGACACTGAAAGTTAATTTAGTCGCCACAAAGAATTTAGTCGCCACGTGGCGACTGGCGACCGTAAATCTGTACCTATAGCACAGTGTAAAAAAAAAAGAAGAAAGAAAAAGAAAACACTCAGAACGATGACTATTAACTTTAGTTCTACACCGCGTCCCAAAAGTTTAGACAATCAATAAAATTTGCATTAACATAAAAAGTAATAAAGTACAATTAAAATTCGTGAGATAGGTAATAAAGAAAAGCAATTTTGCTGATATACACATATAAATTATGATCAAAGGTTTGAAATTGTAAAATATACATAAAATTATATAAAAATGTGCTGTCCCAAAAGTATAGACAATTGTAATTTTGTTTGGCTTTACATTTTTAAAAGTAACTAAAAACTTACTTTTAATATTGAATTGTATTGCCACGACACTGTATAACATCAAATACACGTTGTTACATACAGGGTGTCCAGCAAATAAGACCCTGATTTCAAAATTAAATATCTCGCAAACAAATATCAATAGAATTATACGGTAAACGGTTTCTTTATTAGCTGAGTCGTAAAAATGTTATACAGAAGTTTAAAATTTAGTTTCAAAAGCCGTTAACAGATGGCGCTGTACTCGATATGCCTATAAATTTTGCTTCGAAGTCCAAAGAGATCAGTTCGAGGCACTTCAACTCATTTTGAGGAGCCGATGCTGAGTCGACTCACTTGATTGATGAGCCGACATAGTGACTCGATTCTCCACTCACTTGCGGAAGTAACATTGGTTGGTTGTAAGATGACGCAATTCTATTTTTCTCATCGCGGATAAGAAAAATTTTTCAGTGTATGCTTGAATTCTTTTGTTTTTAATTTTACATAAAAGAAGTTTTTTATATTAGACGTTGATGGATGGGAGCTGGGAACAGTCAAACTAAATGTTTGCAAAGGCCCAAATTTATAAGTCCTGGTCTGGCCTTCCCTTAGAAAAAAATTCGGCCCACCTCTATATAAAATTTAAAAGTTCAAACCGTACTAAAAAAGTAATGGCCCGTCTCGGTATAAAACTGATCCGGCCAGGAAAAAAGTTAAAATATCGGACTGAGGCCGTCCGGTCCACTAAATTTCTAGAAAACGTGAATTTTTACGTCAGTATGGTTAAAAATTGTTCGTTACGAGGAGTTCTGACAAAAATACACTGCTCAAAACAATTAAAGGATATTTGAAGTTTTATATAAAATAAAGATATAAACGAAATTTTTTTTGCCGAAAATAGAAGAAGAGAATCACAAATGCAAATTTTTCTGGTTTTCAAACTGTGGAGTATGCAAATTTTGAGTTCGACGTCAAAAACGTCGCTTCAGCGGCAGCGAATGAAATTTGACTTTCAACTGGATAAAAGAGAATGAAGACAAGGATGATCGGCATTCAGTGATTGCTTTGTTTCGATGAGTACGATGTCTCAGCGAAGTCATTTGACAGATTCAGAAGCTTTGAGAATTGTTGGTAGGTTAGAAGGGGGCCAAACTCAAGCCGAAGTAGCGCAAGCCATTGGAGTGTCACAAAGTGTCATTTCCAGGATCTGGAACCGTTTTTTGGAGAGTGGATGTGCAGGCCGAAGACCAGGGGAAGGTCGTAGACGGGCAACAACGCCCAATGAAGATCGGTATTTAGCGTTAACAGCTCAGAGACACCGAACCATGAACGCTACTCTTCTCCAACAACACCTTCGCTCGGCTACAGGCACCACGATTTCAACTCAGACTGTCCGAAACCGGCTCCATGCTGTAGGTCTGTATGCTCGCCGACCGATGGTATGTGTTAGATTAACATCAAGGCATCGTCGCGACCGCAGGGAGTGGGCAACCGAGCATGTCAACTGGAGGAGAAATGAATGGAGCAATATTCTGTTTTCTGACGAGTCCCGTTTTTCTGTGCATCCGGATAATAGGCGTATTTTCATCTGGAGGGACCGTGGCAGTAGGAATAATCCTGCGTTCGTGCACGAAAGTGTCAGATTTGGCGGTGGAGGAGTGTTGGTGTATGGTGGCATCTCCATTGACGGGCGCACTGACCTCTACATCATTCGAGATGTAGCTCTGACTGGTCGCCGATATAGGGATGAGATTCTCAGACCTATTGTAGTCCCTTACGCTGCAGCAATCGGAGATGACTTCATTTTAATGGACGATAACTGCAGGCCACATCGTGCAAACCTGGTGCAGGATTTCCTTTTCGAGGAAGGAATCGTTCGAATGGAATGGCCTGCGTGTTCTCCAGACATGAATCCAATCGAGCACGTTTGGGACGCTCTAGGAAGACGAGTTTCTGGCCGCCAACAACCCCCACAAACTCTCCAAGAACTGGAAAGAGCTCTTCTGGAAGAGTGGGGCAGAATACCCCAACTCGTCATTAATAGCCTCATTGAGTCCATGCCTCAAAGGTGTTCAACGTTGCTGGCCGCCCGTGGAAACCTACCCCCTACTGAAAATGATTTTCTTTGAAGAAAACACCTTTTCTTATTCTTTTTTTCTCATATGCACAAATTGTGTTTTTTTCCTTTAGTACACAAATGCGCAATAAAATGCATTTTTTTCTGCCAAACATGTGTAATTTATTCTCATATAACCTACTATGTCTGTCGACCATGTATCAATCAGCTAAACAGTTTACCAGATACAAAATCCACCTAAAATTGCAATATCCTTTAATTGTTTTGAGCAGTGTACTTATTTTAGCTTTTATTTTCATTTTTATAATCTTCATTTTTAAAGAAGAGACCTGTGCTGCGATATTTATGCTTTTAATGAATCTCTATTTGTTTGTAAATGTTTCAGTTAAATTTAATATCGTTAATCCATATTGTATCCATATTATCGTTAATCCATATGCATTGGAGATTTAACAATGTGAAAAATTCTATATAGTAAAATCGCCGAAGACGAAATTGCATAGTAAGGAAAAAATATACGTTATAGACAAGTTTCCTTCTGTGCAGGTTTAAATATATTACATACTTTTCCTCACATATTATCATATTCATTTTTCCTGTATCAACACATTTTTTAGTTTAAGACAGCATTCCGTCATACACAGGTTCTTATTCACATGTTTTATTGTATTTTAATTTTATTGCCTAGAAATAATTGCCTAGCTATTCTTTAAAAAGAATAAATTTTAAAGTTTAATTGTACAGTAATATGGCAATAAGTATAATTGCAATTTAAAAATATATTCATTTTTTGCAAAAAGTCTTGGGTCGGGCCAAATTTTACTTTTTTTTGCACGGACCAAACCAGGCTAAGACAATAATTTTCGTACGGGCTGGGCCGGCACTTAAAATGTCGGCCCTTACAAACCTTGGAAGAAAGAAGCCAATCCCGGATCAGTACGGAAAAGTTAAGTTCGGCTCGGCGCGATCTTTCAGAAAAAAGAAAGGCCCTAGCTTTGCCCGGAAAGAGCAATACCTAGGCCCTTCCCAAGCCTTCAGAAAAGAAGTAAAGCCCTGTCCGACCCCAGTGTTGCGAAAAATTGGTCCTAGCCCTGCCCACGGGCTGGGCCGGTGAACACCTCTAAGCCAAACTGTAAAATATAGAAATATTCTTGTTTAATCCCGTACCCCCCCTCCCCCCATGTCTAAAAAATTACCTTCTTTTTAACTGGGAGTGGAAGGTTTTGAGGAGTTATTTTTTATATATATCAAAATTTAAAAGTTTAAATTTTCTGTGCTGAAAACAAAACGGGAAAACTGATTAACTGATTTTTGTGTGTGCGTGTGTGTGTGTGTGCGCGTGTGCGCGCGGGCAGCGCCTCCCCCCCCTCCCCCCCCCCCCCCCCCATCCAACCTATTTCCGAATGTACTGAAACTAAAATGATGAAAAAAAATAGGGGCCATAGTAGTGTATTCAAACTTTGCTAGAAAATTATAGCGATTATCCTCGGTCACATAGTTTTGGAGAAGATCGTATTTTCCGTTACACACAAACTTTACTTTGCGGGGCTCAGAGGCAGCATTTTTAACTATTAAGTTATAAATTTGACAGGCCTGACTATTGAGGCGATTTGGAATCAAATAGCTTTTTCCATTTTTTTTAACATAAATAGATTGCTTATCAAGTAAAATGCGATTTTTGTCACGTAACGGCAAGTTTTCCTCTTTCCGTGCTAACGTGTACGGAAATTCGATTAAAAACTCCAACTTTGACAGCATTTTTTGAAAGATATTTTGGGAAAAAATGTAAAACGCCATTCGATTACATAGTTCCCGAATAAGAGCACCTGTCAATTTTGCGCGTTTCCGAATACAAATGAATTCAATGAGTCCCCATCCCGCCCCGAGGAGGAGGAATGAGACTAAGTTTAAAAATGTTCTTGTTTTCTCATGTTTATAGTTTTTGATTTACTCCCTTTTAAAATTTTATTTTGAAAACCATGATAATATATAACCATATAGTATTGAGATACATCCATATTGACACACACACAGCCTAGCTGTTTACGAAAAAACAAAGGGGGGGGGGGGGGCGTGGTAGCTACAGGATTCCGAAAATATGTTCCATATCTGGGTTTAAATAAGGGACATTAAAAAAATCGATTGGCTAAACTTTTAAAAAATATATGTAAATTATATCCATGTAATATTACCTGCAAACATTTTTATTTAAAAAACGGAATTAAAATAGCATTATAAGGTCATTGTGCCTAAATGAGACGCGATTCCCCATAGTTTTGTTGCATTTAGGGTATATTTGGCATTTTATTATATTTATATAAATATATATTTTATTAACCCCTTCGGGACGGGAGCCTTTTACGAAACTTTTAATCTTTTGTCACCGTTTTTTAAAAACAGAAATTTATGTCTTCTTGAATCGAGAAAATGAGCTGATTAAATAAGGCAAATTTTGCAGTAAAATTTTACTGGTGAGGAAAAACAAGGATTTTGAGCGATTCATGCGGCACGTATACGTGCCGCTCGTCCCCAAGGGGTTAAGCAACAAATTACTGAATACTGTACCTTTAGTTCAAAACTAACTTGTTTTGTATAAATTTAATAATTATCTCTAGTATAAAACCATAATATATGATTGTCGCGTTTAGGTAATTTTTGTCGCATTTACGGCAGCTATAACCTGAAAAAGACACCCATGGTCTTAAATGTGATAATGAATTTTATACATGACAATTCATCTGAAAAAGTTCATTTAACCTTTAACTACTGTGACAGAAAATTACCACATTACAACTGTGAGCTGTTGTGAAACCATTCGATTAAAAGATGAATAAAAGGCACGATTAACTCTTAAAATATTGTTTTTGCACTAAACTGTTTGTACAGTTATATTTCTAATAAAATATCACTTTTTCAAACATTTCAAACAATAGTACTAGGACTCCAAATAAAGAAAAATTTCACTGTATTGATACTTAAACAGGAAATAACAAGTTAAACTGTGAAAAAAAAAAAAAGCAGCGCTAACAGAATTTAAGGGTAATTGCAATTATTTTTCGAATTACTTAACCCGTCTCCGAGACAGCTTGATTAACCCTCTGAGCGCCAAGCAAAAGGGCTAAATTGCGTTTTTGTTTTCTCAGTAATTTATTTAAATTGCCAAAGAAAGATAATTTTTCCTACATGATATTAAAAAAAAAAATACGTATAAGAATATAATCATTGAAAGTATTAATCATAACTCAATCTTTTCAAACTGGATTATATCTGTAGAATTATATTAATCTAAATTATACTTCTATAGCAGTGAAACCTACAGTTTAGTGAACAGATATATCAGTTCACGGTGGTGAGAAGGTTAAAAGATGAATGAAAGTCTCTATTAACTCACAGGGTACTGTTTCTGTACTAAACTTTAAGTACAGAACTATTATAATTAAACTTCTCATATTCAGAATATCTAGCAATAGGTTTAGGGCTCCAAATGAAACCAAAATTCCATGGTATTCACTGAAAATTACGAGTTTAATTGTGAAAATTGAAAAATGTAGTTGTCTGTGAGATCGCTAACAGTTAAGTGTTAATAAACAGTTGAAATACATAAAATTGAAATATAACTATCTTATAATTGAACTAATAAATAAACTTTATTTAATGGTAATTTAAATAATAAACATTAACTGACATGCTTACATCGCACATTTCAATATTCATACTAACAAATCCAGCAAGTTTTACCAGATCAGTTGCTTTTCATTTTGCGCAAGTGAGTCGAGAGTTAATTCACTATGTCGGACTCATCAATCAAGTGAGTCGACTCAGCATCGACTCCTCAAAATGAGTGGAGTGCCTCGAGCTGATCGCTCTGGACTTCAAAGAACAATTGATAGGCATATCGAGTACAGGGCCATCTGTTAACGGTTTTTGCAACTAAATTTTCGAAACTTCTGTATAACATTTTTACAACTTAGCTAATAAAGAAACCGTTTACCGCATAATTCTATTGATCTTTGTTTGGGAGATATTTAATTTTGAAATCAGGGTCTTATTCGCTGGACACCCTGTATAATTAACTAAGCATTGCATTACTGAAGGAGATATTTCATACCACGCTTTGTCAATTGCAGTTTTTAAGTCATTTACACATGTATATTGCTTTCCATTTTCATATATTTTACGAGATAAGATACCCCATATCTCCATGGGATTCAAATTTGGTCTAAATGCTGGCAGTCAAATAGTGTGATACTGTTTTGCCTAAATCATGTTTTCGATAATGCGGAGGTATGGATCTTGTTGCAAAACACAGTCCGGTCCTGCTGGCAAATCCATAATTGACAGTAAATTGGTATGTAAAATATCCTGATAATCCTCCGATTTCATTTTTCTGGCCATAAATCGTAGAAATGTTTGGCTTTTGAAAGAAAACCCTCCCCAGATCATTACGGATCATCAGCTTTGTTGCTTGCTGAAACAGTTCTTGAGTTCTTTTCTTAGGTAATTCCAGTAAAATTTATGACCATCAGGGCCGTCTAAATTCCATTTCTTTTCATCACTGAAGAAGACAGAAATCCATTTTTCACCGTATGACATATGCTTTCTAGATCACTTTAGACATGCGTCTTTAAGACTTCTCTGCTTTAAGCAAGCTTTTACTTTCATTCTTCTGTAAACAATATTTGTTGAAGCTTTCATTCTTCTGTAAACAATATTAGTTGAAGCTTTCATTCTTCTGTGTACAGTACTTTTTGAAATTCTGGAAACGGATGCAATTTCACGCAGAGATAAATTATCAACTGAAGCCATTTTTAATAACATTCTATCATCACGTAATTTGGATTTTCTAGCAGGACCGGACTGTGTTTTCCAACAAGATGGGGCATACATCCATATACCTACACATCATCGAAAACATGGTTTAGGTGAAACAATATCACACTATTAGACTGGCCCAACCGTCCAGATTTGAATCCCATCGAAAACATATGGGAGATCTTACCTCGTAAAATATATGAAAATGGAAAGCAATATACAGTAAATTCTGTCTAAGGCGGACTCTGTATAAGCCGGAAATCTGTCTACCGCGGAAAATTTTTCAAGTCCCGGCGAACCCATAGAAAATTACATTAATTCATGCTGCATAAGGCGGAATCTGTCTAACGCGGAAACGGAAAACGTTTTAAGGTACCGCCGAAACCAAAATTTTGCATAAGGCGGAAAAAAGGATAATTTAAAAATGAGAAGCATTTTGTTATTAAACTTTAAAACTGATAAGTCAAACACTCTATGTTGTGCGTGTTAGTTAAATTCCGTAACCCTTTGAAAAAGTTAATTCAAAAGGACAGAAACTGTTTAAATTTTAAGGAATTTATGCTTGTGCCATTTTTTTCATATGCAAAATTATATTTAAAAGTTAATATTTCTAGTAGAATGAACATTTATCAAAATATATATTTTTGAAATTGCAATATATTATACTTTAAGGATGTACTCAAATTCAAAGTTATAGCGTTCAGTCGCATTCTCGAAGTTTATTGGTGTGTGTGTGTGTGGGGGGGGGGGGGGGTAGTGTGTGTGTGCTTAAACTTCCAATTCGCATGTATTACAGCGGTACTAAGAAATTGAATAGCGTTTCTCATTTATCTATAAATACAAAAGATCTTTCCTAATTTCAGTTTTCAACCGATTTTCGAGTCAGGAAAATCTAAAAAGAATCATCGAATTCGAGGGATTTTTTTTTTTTGGAGGGGGGGGGGGGGAGGAGCTTTTTCTGCATAAGCCGGAATATTGTCTACCACGGAAAATTTTCTCAGTCCCGATCGATTCCGCCTTAGACAGAGTTTACTGTACATGTGTAAGTGACATAAAAAATTGCAATTGACAAAGCGTGGTATGAAATACCTCCTTCTGTAACGCAGTGCTTAGTTAATTATATGTAACAACGTGTATTTGATGCTATAAAGTGCCGTGGCAACACAATTAAATATTCAAAGTAAGTTTTTAGTTACTTTTAAAAATGTAAAACCAAACAAAATTACAATTGCCTATACTTTTGGGACAGCACATTTTTATATAATTTAATGTATATTTTATAATTTCAAACCTTTGATCATAATTTATATGTTTATATCAGCAAAATTGCTTTTCTTTATTACCTATCTTACGAATTTTAATTGTACCTTATTACTTTTATGTTAATGCAATTTTTTTTTATTGTCTAAACTTTTGGGACGTGGTGTAGTAACACTTTTCTTTCATAACTGGGCTGCAATGCAGACAGATTTACCAAAAAAAAAAAAATCATGCTTAGAAATTATTTTAAAGAAGATAAAAAATTAGTAAAATCGTGCTGTTTTCAAATAAATTGCATTTAAAAAATACACCCCCTCCCCTATTCGGCGAAGTAATAATTGAAATAATACGATGTTTAGAAATTTAAAAAATTGCAATAAAAGGGAAATTTATTGGTCAGATGTTGACACTGTCAATACAACAGCAGCGTTAGTCATATTTTTGCTTTATAATATAGACATAGATTTTCGCGTACAAAACATTTTTAAAACATGATCTACTTCTCAGAGAAGTTAAAATTTTAAGAGAGAGGAATTTTAAGGTCTGGTCTGGTTGTTATAGCAACTATAAGTTTCGATTTAAAAATATACTGTTAAAGGCAGGTATATTAATTTTAGCGATCAGTTCTTACAGTGCAACAGCACAGCTGCAGAATTTCTCTGCTAATACAGGGTTGCTACCAAAACTTGTCTGGCAATTTCCCTAACTTTCCATGACTCAGTCTCAAAAAATTCCATGACCAAGCGAGTATACAACGAAATTTTCTATTTATTTCCGCAATCCTTTGACAGAATTAGCGATTTTTTTCTGCGATCGCTATCTGAATTTCTCGGGGTTTTTTGCGGTCTTTTGACAATTTCGCGATCCCACACCCTCCTTTTGCTTTTCCCGAGACCATTTAATGAATTTCGCGTCATTTTCCATTTTCCCCCGAGACTTTTCCATGACTTTTTAAAAAAATATTTGTAATTTCCCTGACTTTTACTATATATTTTTTAATTTTCCTGATTACTCTGAAAATTTCTGACTTTCCACATTTTCCATGACTTTCCATGTCGCTGGGAACAGCGTTGAATTCAGACATTTTTGTCCGGGAGTAATTTCTGTGGCTCCGGGGGGGGGGACATTATAGATTTCCGGGGGGGGGATTGCACTTTTTTAACCATTGAAAACACAAAATCTCAAATCTTCCGGGGGGAATGTCCCCCCGGGCCACCCCCTGAATTCACCATTGGCTGGGAACCCTGGATGTCTCTATTTTTCAATTCCTTTTCAACTTAAACAATGAAGCAAACTCGAAAAATGTCTTGCGAAAATTTATAGAGGCACATCTATCTCTGCGAAATGTTTCTGCCTTGTTCGAATGAATATATATGCATGCATTGGTAATGCTAGAGCACCCTGACTGTGTTTCTAGGAATAAGATAGACTTGTTAATAAAAATAAAACAGAACAAAATCGAGATAATACTCTTTCTGCAGGAGATACGAATATATTTACGACCGATACAAGACATCCAGTTCTATGGAACCCCTGCAATCAAAGATTCTAAATCGCTTTTTTATGGCTTAACTTTTTTCGAATCTACGTAACAGATCCTTTACAAGGGGAAAAAAAAGTAAATAAGTAAAAACTCCAAGCTTTTTTTTTTATATATATATATTTTCTGCCATGCTTAGCTCGAACAGAGGGGAAATTGGATTCCCTTTTCTACATCGTTTGACCTCTGAGGCCTTCCAAGTAAACAAATAATAAGAAGAGAGAAACGTGGGGGAGGGGGGGGGGGGGTCGTACACGCTTGGTACTCGAGCGTTCGGGGGCATGTTGGGGGCCCTGCCAAGTGCAGTGAGTAATGTTGCAGCGTTTTTTGATGGAGGAAAAAATACGTAGGGCCCCCTGCCTGCCTTTTTTATCGACGTTTACCTCACAATAGCTGGGAGCTCGTTTCTGCAGCGAGTGCCCCATTGGTTTTTGAGAGGTGGCAGGTCAGATGGAGTAAACTTTCTTGAATAAAGATGGAAGAAAATGATGATGAGAGCGGTTTTGTTTGAAAGCGTTTTTACCTTGAAAGTTTACTTATCCCTGTAACCGAAAGGATGTAGCCATTTATCTTTCGTAAAATTAATTACTTCTCGGTCCACTTAGCTAAACCAATAACGTGAAGCCTTTGAATGTATCAGGCTGCTGATAAATTATGAAGAAACTGTTTAATTAAAGTTACAGATTATATACAAGGATAGTGGGCGTCCGCAAGAGAGGAGAGAGGGGTCAATTGCTTTGCCTGGATTTTCAAATTTGATTATCTAAAATTTATTTTTCTCTCATGAATTTGGAAAAATAAAATAAATAAAGGATTTATTCTTCTAGCAGCGGTCTCAAAACTATGTGTCATGTCATGATGCACTGGTGGGTCTCGCCCGTCTAATATCCAAAAGTGCATAATTAATATTATCTACAGAAATAATAAATATATATGGTTATGATAATGATGATGATGATGATTTATACACGGTATTGCCAAATTAGACCGACAAATTCAGAGGGTGATAGCAAGCATCAAGGGGATGAAAAATTGCCATAGAGCATGGAGTCTCAAACCACTTATTTAGTCTCAAATACAGGGTGTTTCACCGTACCTGAACACTGGTTGACGGTTATAACTTTCAGAAAAATAAAAATATTGCAATGAAAATGTAGCGATATGTACCTTGTTTTGTATGAAATGTAATCACATCACGAAAATTTCTGCAAAAGCAGGGTGTTCACACCAGTGATGTAGTCGTAAAAAAAAGTCCTTCCGGCTAGTGCTGGGAGGAAGAGGTAGATTTCATATTCCTTATTTTTGAAAAGCCAGCTTATATTATTCAAACACACAAAGCTCAATTTAGTAAGAACCGATTATAGGAGATTCAATACTAATTTTTATTAATACTAAATCATTATGAATGAGAATTTCGCGAAATGAGTCAGCTTTATCCAAGCTGCTTTTATTTAAAGTAACTTATAGTTGGTTGCAAAATTCGACGATATCTTGAAGTGCTTGCCATTTTAAGACAACATGGTGGATGAGGCTAACCAGTGAACTTGGTCGAGACCTTAGTAATTAATTTGCACATGCTCACTCACATCGGAATCGAATCGGTTGATATATACGAGTGCTGTTGCAGGCAGAAAATCAGATTTTTCAAAATGTCACCCACATTAGAAATTCAAACTGCTATATCTGAGGCATTTTTTAAGATAAAGACAAAACAAAAAATGCTCCGGAATCCTTATATCAAGGTCAAATACTTAAAAAAGAAACCTTTTTCAATTTCTAATTTTTTTGCACCCTACTTTAAATATAATTTGTTTTTTATTTAGGCCGCCATTTTGAAACAAGATGGCTGATAAAGCTGGCCAGCGAACTTGGGAAAGACATTGCTATATACCCACATGATATACCATACCATAACCATATGCATTCTTACATCGCGTGACAAATATCAGATCGTTTCAAAATGCCAGCTATGCTAGAAATTCAAAGTACTATAATTCAACCATTTTTAAAGATATAGACGAAACAAAAAATGCTCCGGAATCTTGGTATCAAAGTCAAACACATAAAAAAAAATCCTTCCGGCCAGTGCCGGGAGGAAGAGGTAGCTTTCATATTCCTTATTTTTAAAAAGCCAACTTATATTATTCAAACACACGAAGCTCAATTTAGTGGAAACCGAATATAGGAGATTCAATACTAATTTTTATCAATACTAAATCATTATGAATGAGAATTTCGCGAAATGAGTCAGCTTTATCCACGCTGCTTTTATTTAAAGTAACTTATATTTGGCTGCCAAATTCGGCGATTTCTTAAAGTGCCTGCCATTTTAAGACAACATGGTGGATGAGGCTAACCAGTGAACTTGGTCGAGACCTTAGTAATTGCTGTGCACATGCTCACTCACATCGGAATCGATTGATATATACGAGTGCTGTCGCAGGCAAAAAATCAGATTTTTCAAAATGTCACCCACATTAGGTATTGAAATTGCTATATCTGAGTCATTTTTTAAGATAAAGACAAACAAAAAATGCTCCGGAATCCTTATATCAAGGTCAAATACTTAAGAAAGAAACCTTTTTCAATTTCTAATTTTTTTGCACCTCACTTTAAATATATATATATTTTTAATTTAATGGCCGCCATTTTGAAACAAGATGGCTAATGAAGCTGGCCAGCGAACTTCGTCGAGATATTGATGTATACTATCCACATGCCTTCTTACATCGAAATAGGCGAATACGTGTGTTATCGCGTGACAAATACAAGATCGTTTCAAAATGTTATCCATGCTAGAAATTCAAAGTGCTATAATTCAACCATTTTTTAAGATATAAACAAAAGAACAAATTTTCAGAACCAAAAACTGCTCCGGAATCTTTGTATCAAGGCCAAACACATAAAAAAATCTTTTCATTTTCAAATTTCTTGGTACCTCATTTTAAATTTAAAATTTTTTAAATTTATTTAAATGGCCGCCATTTTGAAACAAGATGGCGGATGAAGATGGCCAACGAACTCGGTCGAGACATTGGTATGTACTATTTATACACTAAGGTACATCCAAATCGGTTCTTAAATACGCCTGTTATCGCGTGACAAAAATCAGGTCGTTTCAAAATGTCAGCCACGATAGAAATTCAAAATGCTATAACTCGGCCATTTTTTTAGATATAGACGAAACAAAAACTGTTCCGGAATCTTTGTATTAAGGTCAAACACATACAAAAAAAATCTTTTTCATTTTCCAATTTTTTGGTATCTCATTTTAAATTTTAAACTTTTTTAAATTTTTTAAATGGCCGCCATTTTGAAACAAGATGGCAGATGAAGCTGGACAACGAACTCGGTCGAGATATTTGTACTATGTACACACCGATTTCATCCAAATCGGTTCATAAATACGCCCGTTATCACGTGACAAAAATCAGGTCGTTTCAAAATGTCAGCCACAATAGAAATTCAAAATGCTATAACTCAGCAGCCATTTTTTTAGATATAGACGAAACAAAAACTGTTCCGGAATCTTTGTATTAAGGTCAAACACATACAAAAAAAATCTTTTCATTTTCCAATTTCTTGGTACCTCATTTTAAATTTTAAATTTTTAAAATTTATTTAAATGGCCGCCATTTTGAAACAAGATGGTGGATGAAGATGGCCAACGAACTCGGTCGAGACATTGGTATGTACTATGTATACACTAAGGTACATTCAAACCGGTTCTTATATACGCCTGTTATCGCGTGATAAAACTCAGGTCGTTTCAAAATGTCAGCCACGATAGAAATTCAAAGTGCTATAACTCAGCCATTTTTTAAGGTATAAACGAAACAAAAACTGCTCTGGAATCTTTGTATCAAGGTCAAACACATAAGAAAAAAATATTTTTTAATTTTCAATTTTTTGGTACCACATTTCAAATTTTAAATTTAAAAAAAAATTTAAATGGCCGCCATTTTGAAACAAGATGGCGGATGAAACTGGCCAATGAACTCGGTCGAGACATTGGTATGTACTAATACACACACACATATATATACACACATATATATATATATATATATATATATATATCAACATTTGAACGGAGGGTGGTTTCGGGGCCTGGGGATCATGATCGATGAAAAGATAACAGAATTTTTTGAAATCGCTTTCCTCCAAACGGCTGCAATAGATAGCTTTTTGTAATGAAAGCTACCTAAAACAGAGGGTATACGCTCTAATGAAGAGGATATACGCTCAAGACAGAGGGTATACCTTAGAGTGTATTACAATAGCTTTTTTGAGAAACAGGGTATACGGTGTTCCTGAAAAAAATCCAGAAGGTATACGGCGTATGCCTCCGTATTTCCTCCACTACATCCCTGACTCACACAGTCAATGATATGAACTGGTAATCGCAGTCCAAAATATGAAGCGTCAAGCACATACTGTTCGCGCGTATAATGGAAATTTCTATCGCTTTTTTTATGTTATCCTATTTACAACAAAACTGAGCATGTCTAATATTAAAAGTTTCGTTGTAATATAGCTCAATTTTCTGAAAGTTATTACCGGCAACCCAAGTTGAGTTAGGGTAGAACACACTGTATTTTTGATTAAGGCTGTTCTCAAATCCAAGAGGGCAACATTATGACATAAGTTTTAATTTATTTTTGTTAGTAAATGCATGAAACTAGCAGGTGTTGTTGTTCAAAAACTATGTAATCGAGTTGCTTTTTCCGTTTTTTTTTTTTTTTTTTTTTGCAAACGCAATAGATCTTTCAGAAAATAGTGTCAAAGTGGACATTTTGAACCGAATTTCCGCACAAAAGTAGAATATCCACTCAAGAAAGGGCGAAAAACGTGTTTGTCACGTGATCAAAATCGCTTGTAACTCAATAGGTAATTTATTTATCAAAAAATGGAAAACACAGTTCCATTAAAAATCACTTCCATGGTCAGGCTTTCCAATTTTATATCTTTCCGTTAGAAAATGAATTTGCAAATGTGTCAAAACGTTTTGAGCTTTTTGAGTAGAGCAGTTGAGAACAGCCTAAAATAGGTGGTTTGCGACACCATGTTTCATTGCAATTTTTGTTCCTCTTGATATCTATTGTCACCCCTCTGAATTTGTCGGTCGAATTCGGCAACTCCCTGTATATATCCATAGAGAGGAACAGGTAAATACGGTACATAAGTTTGTAATTTATGCACATTTAGGTAGCTTTCATTACAAAAAGCTATTGCAGCCGTTCGGAGGAAAACGATTCCGAAAAATTTTGGTATATTTTCACCGATCATGACCCCCAGACCCGGAAACCACCCTCCGTTCAAATGTGATATATATATATATATATGTAATCAATTTCTAATACGTATTTTATATGGATGTTGATTTGACGTTTTATATGTAATTGGTGACATTTTTTTTTTTTTTTTTCAATTCATATTAAATTTAACTTATTTAAAAGCAAATTCAATATTAACTTGCTTTTAAATTTTAGTCTACTCAGGACAATATCATATCTATTTATATAAAATCCAAGTCTCTGTGTGTCCCTCACGATTCCGGTAGGACCGCCTCATTGAAATGAGTAATTGTTGGAAAAAAACTAATGCAGGGTTACCACAGTAGCGCCAAATGTTAGCCAATTTGGTGATAGCTGGCTAATTAGACGTAATTCCCATTTAAAACCATTAATCTTTCATAAAGGAGGTCACTGAAATTTAATTTAAACTCCGCTCTTTTAAGATATTTTTCAAAATCTATGAGTGAGAATTTAAAGTACATCTTTACATCTTCCTCCCGATGCTACTAATAAAATAACCGCCAATAGACGACGCTGTACTGTGTGAGTTCCTAACTGCGCGATTTTAATGTGCTTTAGATACTTTTCCAGTATAGGTGCCTTGGCGAAAAAGGAAATTTGGCAACATATTTTCCCGGAACCTATCCACTGTTTCATCTTATATACACACGCTTTTTTTTTCGATATTTATACGATTTATTTAATATAAAAAAGCCGTTTCTCTAATTTTATACAGAAACAGATGTAATTTGTACCGAAAAACATCAATAATATACATATAAAATAAACATATAAAACAAACAAAAACGCTCATCAAGTTTGTTTTCATAGCTGTTTATATGATTTGACTACAAATCTCGATATTTTTCCGTTATACGGACACAATGCCAAAATATATGGTAATGCGCCAATTATTTCAAAATGCTAAAAGATATTTGTAATTTTATGCTAGCAGTTTAATATGAGTTTTATTTTATTGCTTTATTTTATAACAGTTTGTTCACTTATTTTAAGTATATATTTGTGATTTAATGAAATAGTTCGTAAAAGTCTGAAATTTTCAAACGTTATATTTTTTAAATGCTCACTTTAGTATTGACAATGTTTTTTCTTTTATTTTTCAAATGCTTCAATTCACGTGATTTTCATTTTGCGTCAACTATTACGCTTGGCGACAATGGTATCCATATAACGGAAAAGTACCCAAATCTCACTTTCTGATGCCCAAATTACACTAAGCTTTTTTTAAAAAACGCCAAAGCCCCTACAGTGGAAAAGTACCAAACTGTCTATTATTTTGCGCTATCTGTGTTATAGTTTGTACTATATTCAAGGGGTGTGGAGTGAAGAGTTTAAAAATTAAATATTAAAGTTTCGGCACAGATGTCATATATTGGCGCGATTTTTTCTGACGCCAATGTCATATACACAACGGGTACTTAACTGGCGGCAAAGTGTCGTTATTTTGCTTGATATGGTAACCCGGATGTTGTTGTTTATGCTGTTGATGTTTTCGCCAAATTGGCGTATATGACAACTGTGCCAAAGTTTCTATAAAGCAGTATAAGACTAAAAAATTAAGAATAAAATAAATGCAAAATAAGACTTAAGAAGAAAGAAAAATCATGCGCTAAGCATAGAATATGAAACACTTTCCAACACATCCTGAATGCTTCAACAAAACTTCGTTATTTGGGGAAATAAGATAACTAAGTAAACATGTTAGAAAACGCATAAAAAATTTTAAAAATTGATTTCAGCAGTTACCGTCCATAGCCAATAATATCGTTATTACATGCCACTATTTAGCCAAATTTTAATTTAAACTACTCTTAAAACTACTGAAATCACATTTCCAGATATTATCATCCATAGACGGTTATGTATCCAGTTCTTTGCGTGACCCTGTATATCATTTTATCTATATTCTACAAACATTTCTTAGTAAACTAAATGCAGTTCAGCGTAAAAATGCATAACTCCTTTAAAAACCACCTTTAAGCAATTTACTCTCATACTCAGTAACCCTTACGAATTCTTTTGTGTAGCCCTGCATATGAACTGTAGCATTTATACACACAGTATAGTATGCATAAATGTAGTGAAAAATAAAAGCGCATATCATAATTAAAAATACATTTCTAGCAATCATTGCTTATGTACAATACTTCGGAGAAAAGTTGCTTGGCGAGAAAGAAGTTTGCCAACGTATTTTCTGACAACCTATTTACTGCTTCATACTCACAAGCAATTTTTTCCATATGTATGCAATTTATTTAATATAAAAAAAGCTATTTACCCATTTTTTATAATAAACAGAAGTAATTTTGGAACAGATGTCATATTCGCCCCATATTGGCGCGATTTTTTTCTGTCGCCAACATCATATAGGCAACAGATACTTAACTTGCGCCAAAGTGTCATTATTTTGCTTGATGTGGTAACCCGGATTATGTTGTTTATGCTGTTGATGTTTTCGCCAAATTGGCAACCGAAAAAAATCGCGCCAATATGGGGCGAATATGACATCTGTACCGTAATTTTTGCACAGATGTCATATACGCATCGGGGTTGGCGTGATTTTTCTCTGACGCCAATTTGGCAGAAATCTCTCTTTCAAATACCAGTTACTTATATATTTTTAAATTATTTGCTATCATTTTGAAAAGGAAATAACTATAAATAAATAAAAGTTTGAATAATAACTATAGAAAAAACAGTTTACATAATTAAAAACAGAAAATAAAAGTAAATAAACAATTTATTAATAAATAAAAAACAATAGCCGGGTTACCATAGCAGGCAAAATAACACCATTTTGGCGCCAGTTAGGTATCCCGGTTCATATCTGAAATCTGTGCCGTAATTTGTATATAAAAAAATATTATATATATTTAGAAACGATTTTTTATGTA
Source organism: Maratus speciosus (assembly GCA_963932465.1). NCBI lineage: Eukaryota > Metazoa > Arthropoda > Arachnida > Araneae > Salticidae > Maratus > Maratus speciosus. The sequence goes on along the minus strand of OZ010788.1, from coordinate 387,331,849 downwards.
TATAAGTGCATATATAAACAAAAATAAAAGTTCATTAGATTTGTTTTCATAGTTGTTTATATATTTTGGCAACATATCTCACTTTCTGATGCCCAAATTGCGCCAAGCTTTTTTAAAAAATGCGCTATAATGGAAAAGTACCTAAATAAATAATTAACAGAAATAACCAATTATACAAGCTAAAACTTTTTATTTCGAGATCAAAGCATTATTTTTAATTTCAATTAAAAATGCGTATATCCTTTGATAACTTTAGTTGAAATTAGGTTCACAGCTTAATGTGGTATTAGGACATTAACTGTAACCGAAATTAACCTAGAACAAGAGCTCATATTGAAACTTATGTTTATGTGATGTTGTGTCATACTTGTATCTGTAACCTAAATAGAATAAGTTATGTGTGAATAAATCTATGCAAGTAATTCCGCTGTATACATCCATTGGAGCCTTCGACGGTTCGCTACATTATTAACATATCTTCATAACAACGCATGGTGGCAGTCGGTTAAAACGATGTTTACTACAGTTGAATACTGAAAACGGATTCATATCTTAAAGTAAGAAGTTTCCTTTTCTTGCATAATTATACGACACATATGTATTCATTTATTAAGAATTAAAATGTCTAAAGATATAGAGTATAGAAATTCATATCAGGTTACACCGCCAGAATCATTTACTTTTTCATCACCGGCACTTTGGTTAAAATGGAAGCAACGTTTCGAGAGGTATCGATTCGCTTCGGGTTTAAAAAATCAAACAGAGGTAGAACAGGTAAATTCTCTTATTTATCTCATGGGAGATAAAGCAGAAGATATTTTTGCGTCTTTTAACTTGTCGGAAGATGACCAGCAGAAATATAACATTGTTCTGAAACATTTTGATGATCACTTTATAGTAAAGAAAAACACAATTTTCGAGCGGGCGCAGTTTAATCAACGCATTCAAAACGAAGGGGAATCTGTTAATGATTTTATAACTTCACTTTATTCACTAGCTGAGCACTGTGATTACGGAGTTCTTCATGATGAACTGATACGCGATAGAATAGTTGTCGGTATTAGAGATAAATCATTAAGTGAGAAATTACAATTGGATCCAGACCTTTCTTTGAGCAAAGCTATAGAAAAAGTTCGGTTATCGGAATCAATTAAAAAGCAACAAGAGATTCTTACTTCTAGTAATGCTTCTGTCCATAGAGTTTCTAGTGTAAACAAAACAAAGGTGAATTTTAAGAGAGGGGTATCCAGTCAAAATCCACGGTTTAAAGAAATTGATAAAAGGAATAATGGAAAAAAAGAGTATCCAAAACCCTTTGATCTTTGCAAATGGTGCGGTAAATCTACACATAACAGAAAAATATGTCCAGCAAAAGATGCTAAATGTCTGAAATGCTCCAAATTAGGGCACTATGCACGAGTTTGTAGGAAAAATGAAAGTAAATCTGAAATTTCATTCTTAGGAACAATTAGGGAAACACGCTTTAATAATAGAAATGATTTGTTATGGTCAGTACCTATTCAAATAAAAGGTAAAACCATTCGCTTCAAAATAGATAGCGGAGCAGATCACACTGTTATTCCTGCTACTTCATCGATTTTAAAGGATTCGAAAATCTTAAAACCAGACAAAAAGCTTTGCGGCCCGGATGGGAAAATACTAAAACACACAGGAAAACTTATTGAGGAGATCCAATACAAGGAAAAGAAAATAACCAAAGAAATCCATGTAATTGAAGGACTGCAGAGCTACTTATTGGGAAAACCTGCGATACTAGCTTTTGGATTGGGACCGAATATTTCAGAAATCACAATAAGTCCTAAGCAAAATTTTCCTGAACTGTTCACAGGCCTGGGGTTACTGAAAGGTTCTTATACGATTAAGCTTAAGCCGAACTCTGTCCCGTTTGCTATTTCAGCTCCAAGAAGGATACCAATTCCACTGCTGAAGAAAACTGAAATGGAAATCAAGAAGATGATTGCACAAAAAGTTATTGTTCCTGTAACCAAACCGACAGAATGGTGTTCACCGGTCGTTATCGTTCCTAAAAGTGATGGTACTGTTCGCTTATGTGTCGACTTAGTCCAGTTAAACAAATCTGTGGAAAGAGAATTTCATCCATTGCCTTCAGTGGAATATTCATTGAATCTACTGACAGGTGCTAAAATTTTTTCAAAGTTGGATGCTAATTCAGGTTTTTGGCAAATTCCACTTGATGAATCTTCGTCATATCTCACGACTTTCATCACTCCTTTTGGAAGATACAGATTCTTAAGATTACCTTTTGGAATCTCATCTGCACCAGAACATTTCCAACGTAGAATGTCACAGCTTCTAGAAAATATCCCAGGTACTATTTGTCACATGGACGACATCTTAGTGTGGGGAAGCGATCAGACTGAGCATGACCAAAGACTGAAGATTATACTGAATAAACTTAAAGAAGCTGGTATTACTCTAAATGACAAGAAATGTAAGTTTTCAGTCAAGAGAATCAAATTCTTGGGACATATTATTGATGACAAAGGCATCCGTCCTGATGAAGATAAAATTAGAGCAGTGAAAGAATATCCACCACCAAAGAACAAAAAGGAATTAAAGCAAATGCTAGGCATGGCAAATTTCCTCGCTAGATTTGTTCCAAATTTTGCAGAAATGTTTTCACCGTTAACATCTTTGTTAAGTCAAAAGAATGAGTTTGTCTGGGACGAACCTCAAAAACAAGCATTTCAAAATTGGAAGAATGTCCTGACATCTCAACCTGTTTTAAAGGTTTATAATCCACAGAAAACTTCAATTGTCACAACAGACGCTTCTTCTTATGGAATAGGAGCCACCTTGAGGCAAGAACAAGAAAATGGAGAAATTTCTGTCGTTGCATATGCATCCAGAACACTCACACCTACTGAAAAGCGATATGCTCAAATAGAAAAAGAGGCACTTGCTCTAGCTTGGAGTTGTGAGAAATTTCGAGATTACCTAACTGGAACTCACTTTAGGTTAGAAACCGATCATAAACCTCTAATTCCAATCTTCTCAAACAAAAACCTTGAAGATTTATCTCCACGGTTGCAAAGGTTGAAGATGAGGATGATGCGATATTCTTATTCTATATTCCACATACCAGGGAAGAAACTTTATGCAGCTGATGCCTTGTCAAGACAACCTCAAGAAACTAGAGAAAATGTTGAAGAATTGGAGGAAGAAATTGATGCTTATATTCGTATGGTAATTTCCTCATTACCCGCTTTATGCAACAGATTAGAAGAATTACGACAATCCCAAAAGTCTCATGCAAAATGCAAAGAGCTAGAAAATTTAATCCTGAACGGCTGGCCATCAAGAAAAAATTTAAAACCAAGTTGTCTACCTTACTGGAATCATCGATATGAAATATCGATCCAAGATGGACTCATAATGAAGGGCTGTCGAATCATCATTCCTGCCTGTCAGCGAAAAAAGGTTCTAGAACAAATTCATGAAGGACATTTGGGAATTACGAAATGTCGTGCAAGAGCAAGATCATCTGTCTATTGGCCTGGAATAAATAGAGAAATTGAAGAAATGATAAAGAATTGCACATCATGTATCAAGGAGACCACTTATCGCCATCAACCACTTATCCCTATCGAATTTCCTGAACGACCATGGGAAACTGTGGGCATGGATCTTTTTAAGCTTTATGGATTTTGGTACTTAATCGTGACCGATTACTTCTCAAGATATCCAGAAATCGCCAAACTGGAAAGATTAACTTCGGAGGAAGTAATTCTCCACTGCAAATCAATCTTTGCCAGACAAGGGATCCCTAATGTGGTTAGATCTGACAATGGTCCACAATTTGAGCCAATTAACTCATCTGAATTTTCAAAATTCTCAAAGCTTTATGGATTTCGTCATATCACATCAAGTCCTAGGTATCCTCAAAGTAATGGTTTCATTGAATCTGCAGTAAAAACCATCAAGATGCGACTCAAAAAAGCTGAAGACCCTTACCTTTCTTTAATGGCATATAGAGCATCACCATTAGAGAATGGCCTCAGTCCGGCGGAGCTTCTCATGAATCGTCGTATTAAGACAACACTGCCAATTGCAAGATCTCAATTAGAGCCAAAAATTGAAAACAGGGCTGAACTTCAAAGGAAGGAAGAGAAGAGAATACAACGGCAAAGAGAAAACTATAACAAAAGTCACGGAGTACGAGACCTTAGTAATCTTAATGTTGGAGATGGAGTGTGGATCACAGACAAGCAAGCTACTGGTACGGTTCAGCAGAGATTAGATTATCCACGTTCGTACATAGTCAAATCTGGAAAAAGGGTATATCGTCGAAACAGAATGCACCTTGTTCCATCAACTAATTTCCAGCCGGAAACTGATGATGTGGATGATCTTCAACCAGACGTTTCCAGTAATGAGTTTCTAATACCACAGAAAGTTCCTAGTCCAACGAAACAAAGCTCTCAGAATCTTCATCCATCCTGTAACAATGATAAACGTAACTCTATGTCTCCACGAAAGCATCAAGATCAGTATATCACCAGAAGTGGAAGAGTTGTTCGCCCTCCGCAGAAATTGAATCTTTGAAGAAAGGGAGATGTGGTATTAGGACATTAACTGTAACCGAAATTAACCTAGAACAAGAGCTCATATTGAAACTTATGTTTATGTGATGTTGTGTCATACTTGTATCTGTAACCTAAATAGAATAAGTTATGTGTGAATAAATCTATGCAAGTAATTCCGCTGTATACATCCATTGGAGCCTTCGACGGTTCGCTACATTATTAACATATCTTCATAACAACGCACTTAATATCTCATTCCATAAACCTAAGCAAACACAAGTGATTCATTCATCGTGAAACTTAAAAAAATTTTAAATCATTGAGGTAATCATTCACAAAGTAATTTCCCCAACAATCAATGGACAATATTCTAATGACATCATAGTAGGTAAAATGGTGGCGGTATCGTTTGAAATTACAAAGATTTAATTTTGCAACGTCTCTCAGTTACATTATTTTATTGTCATATTTATGAGCTCAGAACAAAAGCATATTTTTTCATTACTTAGTTATTAAAGACGGAAAAAAATTATAAATGCATGATTTGAAAATTTTAAATAATTTTCTTTCTTAATAGTAAAAAATAGCGGGTTTAAGTTAAAGAAGTTTAACTCTTTAATTCTGTTGTAATATTCAAAATAACTGTACTTATTAGATTTCAGTAAACAACATCAGGACCCGATTAAACTTTGAAGTTAGAGGAATTACAATGTTATTTCAGGACCTTTCTTTTCGAAAAGCTTTTCTAAATTCCACATGTACATGGAAACTCTTCAGTGTTAGAAATATTATTCTTAGGACTGACATAACATGAGAACGGCCTGCAATTTTACACAAGTTTTTGAAAACTACTTTATATCAGAAATTTTACTAAAAACTGGTTACTTTTTTGTTATAGCGGCCCACACTATTAGGATTATGACAAGTTGCAGCCAACTTCGCCAACGTCGTAACCAAGATCGTGAAGCACACACATATAATACCATTTCATGAAATCGTATACGATAATTTAATAGTTTTTACCTTACTTCAAGTGTGAAATTTATTTATTTTTAAGGCTTAACAATCTAAATTGTCTAATATATGAATTAAAAAAACGAAAACAAAGGTTGAATAGACATGACCGCAAAAAGCCTCAAATCTGCATAACACTTGGAACCAAACTGTGCAGATTAGTGGTCTTCTACTGTACACAGTTTTTCATAAATGTATTTCGTTCTTAAAATGTGTTATTGGCACAGATGTCATATTCGCCCCATATTGGCACGATTTTTTTTCTGACGCCAATGTCATATACGCAATGTATACTTAACTGGCGCCAAAGTGTCGCTATTTTGCTTGATATGGTAACCCGGATGTTGTTGTTTACGCTGTTGATGTTTTCGCCAAATTGGCGTCGGAAAAAAATCGCGCCAATATGGGGCGAATATGACATCTGTACCGTGTTATTTTCATCTATCACTGTGGAACAAGCTAGAAAACTCATATTCTTGCACATGAGTTGTATATATCTTTATATCTAAATCTCCGTCATTTTTGACGAGCTATCTTTCTAGTTAATTAATAATAGTATACCATCTTTTTAGTGATTATTATGCATATAAGTTTATTTGATATAACTAATGATATACTGTATGTATTAAAATTGGGTAAATAGTTTTTATTATTATTCCTCTATACTATTTAATATAGCATTTTTTGTTTCGCCTATATCTTAAAAAATGGCTCAGTTATAGCACTTTGAATTTCTAGCATGGCTGACATTTTGAAACGATCTGATTTTTGTCACGCGATAATACGCGTATTTATGAACCGATTTGAATGTTACAATACATTTGCATAGTGCTTAGCAATGTCTCGACCGAGTTCGTTGGCCAGCTTCATCCGCCATCTTGTTTCAAAATGGCAGCCATTTAAAAAATTAAAAAAATTTTAAATTTAAAATGAGGTACAAAAAATTAGAAATTGGAAAAGATTTTTTCCTTATGTGTTTGAACTTGGTACAAAAATCCCGGAGCATTTTTTGTTTCTTCTATATCTTAAAAAATGGCTGAGTTATAGCACTTCGAATTTCTAGCAAGGCTGATATTTTGAAGCGATCTGATTTTTGTCACGCGATAATACGCGTATTTATGAACCGATTTCGATGTGACAAGTCATATGCATAGTACATAGCAATGTCTCGACCGAGTTCTGGGCCAGCTTCATACGCCCTCTTGTTTCAAAATGGCGGCCATTTAAAAATTTGAAAAAATTTGAAATTTAAAATAAGGTCTAAAAAACTAGAAATTGTAAAATATTTTTTTCTTATGTGTTTGAACTTGATACAAAGATTCCGGAGCATTTTTTCTTTCGTTTATATCTTAAAAAACGGTTGAGTTATGGCACTTTGAAATTCTAGTGCGGCTGACATTTTGAAACGATTTGAATTTTGTCACGCGATTACACGCGTATTTATGAACGGATTTGGATATAACTTGTTGTGTACATAGTACATACCAATGTCTCGACTGAGTACGTTGGTCAACTTCATCCGCCATCTTGTTTCAAAATGGTGGCCTTTTAAAAAAAATTTTAAATTTTAATTTAAAATTGAGGTACAAAAAATTAGAAATTGAAAAATATTTTTTTCTTATGTGTTTGACCTTGATACAAAGATTTCGGAGCATTTTTCGCTTCGCCTATATCTTAAAAAATGACTGAGTTATAGCACTTTGAATTTCTAGCATGGCTGACATTTTGAAACACTTTGATTTTTGCCAGGCGATAACAAGTGTATTTATGAACCGATTAGGATGTGGCCAGGCATGTGCATAGTACATAGCAATCTCTTAGCCGAGTTCGTTTGCCAACTTCATCCGCCATCTTGTTTCAAAATGGCGGCCACTTAAAAATTTAATTTAAAAAAAATTTAAAATGAGGTATAAAAAAATTAGAAATGGAATTTTTTTTTCATATGTGTTTGAGCTTGATTCAAAGATTCCGGAACATTTTTTGTTTTGTCTTTATCTTAAAAAATAGCTGAGATAAAAGAGTTTGAATTCCTAATGTGAGTGACATTTTGAAAAATCTGATTTTTTGCCTGCAACAGCACTCGTATATATCAACCGATTTAGATGTGAGTGAGCATGTGCACAGGAATTACTAAATTCTCGACCAAGCTCATTGGTTAGCTTTGTTGCACCCATTATGTTGTTTTAAAATGGGGGCACTTCAAGTTATCGCCGAATTTGGCGACCAAATATAAATCACTTTAAATAAAACCAGCTTTGATAATGCGACTAATTTCGCGAACTTCTCATTCATATTCAGTATTGACAAAAATTAGTATTTAATCTTCTATAATCGGGTTCCACTAATTTGAGCTACGTGTGTTTGAATAATATAAGCTGGCTTTTAAAAATTAAGGAATACGAAAGCTACCTCTTCCTTCCGGCACTAGCCGGAAGGACTTTTTAATTATATAATATACACTTTTATGCATATCATCTGTAAAAGTTATATAATGTAATTTTTTCCTTGCAGAATTCGTGCACATTTTATTTATTTAGCATTATACTTTTTATTCACGGAATCTGTAAAATGTATATGCACAAACAACACATCTTTTCAGATTTAGGTTTGCGTAAATTTTGCGGATTTTAATTATTCGATATGCACTTTTTTGTGCACAATTCAATTAGTTCACTTTTTAATACAACCTATGCATTTTTGTGCCCAATTCAATTAGTGCATCTTTTGTGCATAATATAGTTTATACAGTTTTGGTGCATCAATTCAGTTTGCACTTTTTATGCATAATCTGATGGGCCAAGTCGCTCAGATTTTGTGCACTTTTTCTGGAAACATTTTGTAGCAAGTAGTAGTTAAGGCTGTTCTCAAATCCAAAAGGTCAACTTTCTGACATAAGTTTTAATTCATTTTTGTTCCGAAACGCATGAAACTAGAAGGTGTTGTTATTCAAAAGCTGTGTCATCGAATTTTTTTTCCGTTATTTTGTAAACGCAGTAGATCTTTCAGAAAATGCTGTCAAAGTGGGCATTTTGAACCGAACTTCCGAACGAAAGAAGAAAATCCAGTCAATATGGGGAGAAAAATGCCGTGTCACGTGATCAAAATCGCTTATAACTCAATAGGTAATTGATTGATCAAAAAATGGAAAACACAGTTCGATTCCAAATCGTTTTCATGTTCGGGCTTTCCAATTTTACAGCCTTCCGTTAAAAAATGAATTTGTAAATGTGTCAAAACGTTTTGCGCGTGTTGAACAGAACAGTTGAGAATAGCCTTAAGGTAGTTTTACAGGTTTTATTAAGGCTCCTGTCCCTGCCGGCGAAGACATTCAGGAGCTAATGCTAATCCTATGGGAAGGGATTTCTCTAATATCTCGTTTGCCTTTCGACATTTTTAAATATTTTTTCTGCATTGGATAGGTGAGATCCGTCTCTACATCGCAACTTTTGGTACTTTTTTGATTTTGGTCGCAGATATTTTTTATAAACTTACTTTCACTTTCAAAACCGGTTCTGAAAATGAAAGTGTCATTCTAAAAAATATCTGCAACCAAAATCGAAAAAGTAAAAAATGTGCGATGTAGAGACGGATCTCGCCTATCCAATGCAAAAAAAAATTATTTAAAAATGTCGACATGCAAACAAGGTATTAGAAAAATCCCTCCCCATAGGATTAGCATTAGCTTGTGAGTGCCTTCGTCGGCAGGGACAGGAGCCTTAAGGCTGTTCTCAAATCCAAAGGGTGAAACTTTCTGACATAAGTTTCAATTCATTTTTGTTCGGAAACGCATGAAACTAGAAGGTGTTGTTATTCAGAAACTATGTCATCGAACTGCTTCTTCCATTTTATTGTAAACGCAATAGATCTTTCAGAAAATACCGTCAAAGTGGGCATTTTGAACTGAACTTCCGAACGAAAGAAGAAAATCCAGTCAGTAAGGGGAGAAAAATGCCGCGTCACGTGATCAAAATCGCTTATAACTCAATAGGTAATCGATTGATCAAAAAATGGAAAAGACAGTTCCATTCCAAATCGCTTCCATGGTCAATCTTTCCAATTTTATATCTTTTCGTTAAAAAATTTATTTGTAAATGTGTCAAAACGTTTTGCGCTTGTTGAGCAGAGCAGTTGAGAAAAGCCTTAATATACGATAGGATCGTGGTCTGTCAGCATTTCCTAGAACCTTGGCGAGTTGATTTGTATCTTTCTGAGTACCATCTTTTAAAAATACCACATCATCTTCCTGCAAAGGTTTAAGTAATTTAGAGCCTCTGTCATAATAAGATTTTTGGGTTTCTTGTCGAGTAATGAACTTCTGTCGAATCTCATCATATTGGTTAGTAGGAAAAAAATCTTTACGTGGCATAATTCCATTAATTTTATGACCAAATAACAATTCTGATGGCGAAGGAATATTATTGGATATTGGTGTATTTCTGTACTCTAAAAGTGCTAAATATGGGTCTTTGTTATAAAAATCAGCTTTCTTAAGCATGTACTGAACAGTCACTCAGCATTTTTCTCCCCTTACTGACTGGATTTTCTTCTTTCGTTCGGAAGTTCAGTTCAGAATGCCAACTTTGACAATATTTTCTGAAAGATCTATTGCGTTACAAGAAAACGGAAAAACAGTTCGATGACACAGTTTCTGAATAACAACACCTTCTAGTTTCATGCGCTTCCGTACAAAAATGAATTAAAACTTATGTCAGAAAGTTGAACCTTTGGATTTGAGAACAGCCTTAAAGAACTGTTGCTAATGCATTTTTATCTATGTAACATTATAATTATCACAAAATATAAATGATAAAAAAGAAAGAAAAAATGAATTCATGACGGTTATTTCTGTCTTTCGATGAATGAATTAAATTTTTAGTTATAAGCAATTGCTTTCTCATGATGGCAGTTTTTTTTCCCTTTTCCGCGATATCACCGAAGGAAATTCGGTTCAGAACGCCAGTTTTGACAGCATTTTCTGAAAAATCTCTTGCCTTTACCGAAGAATGCACAAAAAAACTGTTTAATTACATAGTTTCTGAATAAAACCACCCGCCAATTTCATATATTTGTGAACAAAATTGAATTGAAAAATGTGTCGGAAAGTAGCAAGTTTGAATTCGCAAAATCTAAAAAAAATTACTGATTTTCAAAGGGGAAGTTTCCCTCCCCCAACCCTTATCGAGGGCTTGACAGCAAACTGAACGATATATTCTACACATTTTCACTTTCATAGGAAAATCAACGTGTTAATTTATCTTATGATAAAAAAATATACAGTAATAAGAAACAAGTCGGAAATTGTATGTCAAACGTGGCAAATGAGGTGCGTTCGCACTATAAAGAGTTTTTATAAATAATCTGATCTTGGTGCAATAGCTGTTGCACTCTTATGCAAAAATGAATGACTACAAAATTTATTACGATTACATATATTAAATTCGGTAATGCGGAAATAATAATAATCCATCTTAAATAGGACGTCATCACCATGGCAACATAGAATCTTTACCTGTCATGGGATATCATTGAATCAATTACGTTATGATACGATTTATAATAGAATGAAGAAAACTTTTATTAATACTTTTTAAGTTTTGTTTCGATTTTTATAAAATTTTAAATGACTCGACAAATTTCTGCAGCGATTATACATTTTAAATTTCAAGCCATTCGGTGGGGGTAGTTTTTGCGCTGTTATATGCGGGCAGACGAACAGAGACGGACGGATCAGACAACGACTTTATGACCGCACCTAAAAATGAAAACAGCCATGTTCCTCGTTTACTTACTTTTCATTTTATTTGATATGCGCATAACTATTTTGGCCTAGATTTTATTGCTATTATTTACTTATTTTCCTGTAGTTTTAGATTTCATTATCCAATTCACACTTATATGCAAACAACAATTTTTCTTCAACTAATTGAATTATTCTTTTAAAAATTAAGAAAATAATTACACAGAAATGTAAAAGATAAAAATAAAAATAATTACTAGCAAATATATTCGAAATTTTTCGTATTTGATTTTATACAATTTCCTTTCAACTTGAGTTAAAATTTAAAAGCACAGTAGAGCCCCGATTATCCGCAGAATTGGGTGGCAAGGGCACCCCGGATAAAAAAAATCGCGGATAATCCGAAAAAAACTGAAAATGAGGTGCAAACACGAAAAAAAAAAAATATTTCAACATAAAAATTATGTTTTAGTGTACAAAAAACATGATAAAACTTTTAAATCACATATATATGCACAGTAGAGCAGAAACATTTGCTTTACGTCTAAAGCACTAAAATAAAAACAGTAAACAAGAAACAATGCCATACATACTGTACAAAAAGTGTTGTGTTAAACCTTTTTAAAAAAAATCAGTCACTTGTTTTTGCTTTGCTTTGGAAACACCTTTTCTTTATTTTAAATTGTACTTTCCTTAACATAAGTTTTTCTGCGGAGTAAGTCGAATTTTTTGTAATCCGAACACGCACCGGTCCCAATTAGTTCCGATTAGCGGGGTTCTACTGTATTTTAAACGTGGCAACCGAAACTAGAAATATTCTTCCATTACTTTCGAATACACGAATTAATCTGTTTATATTTATTAGTAGGGCTTATTGTATTTTCCTTGTTGTTGGCTTGAAATAAAAAAAAACAGAAAAAAAAAGAAAAAGAAATAAAAAAAAAGAAATAAAAAGAAAAATCGTTTCGCGGATAATCGGGGCTCTACTGTATTTATAAAATCATATCAATGTTTTCATTACAAAATTCGGTCAAACGAATCAATTTTGAAATACTTCAATCAAATTAATTTCCTTTATAGAAAATGCAAATAAATTATTTATTGTTATTTCTATTCTGTAATGCTGAGATATTTCAATAAAAGACTTTTTATCCCTCGAAATTAATGCAATCAGATTTAAATTGGGCAAAAGTAAACTTGTTTTTCAACCGACCTACTTTAATTCCCTACATTTCAATTTTAACTAAACTTGTTTGTGAAATTATAAAATTACTTATTAAATTTTAATGCTTACACTTTTAAGTTAATCGATTTTTCGATATTTTAATAATTGTCAGATACTGCATCTGATTATAAATAAACTAGTAAAACCCACGGCTTTGCACGAATAGTTTTTGAAATATGCCAAGTGGTATTTGCGGCCTTTGAAATGGATGTGGAATTAGTTAATTAACAAATTTTATGTAAAATTCCATGGAAATCGTTAAATTAGAGCTTTTTCGAACGTTTTTCGCTCATTTCACCCTTTTAAATTTCGAATTTTCCTTACAAATCATTTTTAGCGAGCATTTCTATCTTAAATTTAACTACGCCAAATATCAAGTTTCTAGTCCCTCCTCTGTTACAAAAATCGTAAGTTTAGATTTTTTTTTTTTTTTTTTTTTTTTTAACCCTTCAGCAGATTTTTTTTTTTTTTTTTTTTGGTAACTGTTCTGTGTGCGTCTTAAAAGTAGCAGACATGTCAAATTAAAATTTTCTATCCTTATCAATTTCATAGAAATCGGAATTTAGAACATTTTTCACTCATTTCACCCTTTTAAATTTAGAATTTTTTTTTTTCAAGTTTCTGTTTCAAACTCCATATAGAAATCGTAATTTAGAACGTTTTCTGCTCTTTTCACCCCTTCAAATTTAGATTTTTTTTTTCATGTTTCTATCAAATAATTCCATAGAAATCGTAATTTAGAACATTTTCTGCTCTTTTCACCCTTTTAAATTTAGATTTTTTTTTTTTTTTTTACAAATCAGTTTTAGAGAGCATTATCTTAAATTTAACCTCCATGCCAAATTTCACGTTTCTAGTTTCTTCTGTATTACAAAAATCGTAAGTTTAGATTTTTTTTCTTTTATGCTACACCTTTTTAAACTTTGATTTTTTTTTTCTTTTTAACTGCTCTATGCATGTTTTTGCGTCTTAAAAGTAGCAGCTATGTCAAATTTAAAAGTTCTACTCTTATCAATATCACCGAAATCGGAATTTAGAACGTTTTTCGCGCATTTTCTCCTTTCAAATTACGATTTTTTTTTTTGTTCTGTGTGAACATTTATGTCTTAAAAGTAACGACTATTAAAATTTCAAGTTTCCATCCCTATATAATACAACAATTCCATACGCTGTTACAGGAATTTTTGTTGCTGCCGTTACATAAAAAGTTCCTGGAATCCCAGTTTCCTAGAAAAACTTTAGTAACTTTACAAATTTTTTTTTACAGTGTAGAAATCGCAATTTAGAACGTTTTTAGAATGTTTTCCGCACATTTTACCCTTTTAAATTTCGAATTTTTTTAGAAATCATTCTTAGAGAACAATTCTATCTTAAAAGTAGCCCTCGTGCCAAACTTCTAATTTCTAGTCCCTTCAGTGTCACAAAAATCGCAATTTTAGAACCTTTTGCGCTCTTGCAACGCATGCTGGAGCAGACTGTCATCATCAATTTGCCACTATTACTTTTCAGTTTTCAAATCGGTTCGGTATAGTAATATAAATTACCCCTACAAACAAACAAACCTTATTTTTTTTATATAATACTAGGGGGCTCGGCCCCTACGAGCTACGCTCGCCAACCCCCGTCCAGACACCGCAGACTCTAAATGCACGCTAATTTGATCGGCTTTAAAAAGATTTCGAAAGATTGAATTATAATTTAAAAAACAGTGGCGATCTCCCTATAAACGAATTTCTATTCATTTCTGTTTGATTGGGGAATTTTAACGCCAAATCCGCTGCGGTACTACTTGATTATCCTGTCGACCCATTTCGCCAAATTATATAAATCGCCAAACCACTCGCCAAATTATACAAATTGATATAATTTTTATTTTAAATAACGAAAGAACAAATAAATTCGTACAACATTAATAAAAACACAAATAAAACGTCGAAATAAAAATAACTTGACGTATACACGTGTAACAACATTTCAAAATAAGCTAATATAAAAGGAATTAAGTAAAGAGAGTCTTTGTCTCCTGGTATTTTTTAACAAAGCGAAAAGAAAGTTCTTTTAAATGAGACATTTTAAATTAATTCTCAAAATATCAAATAAATGTCTAGCGTAATTTCTAAATTTAAACTTTTTTGCAATATTATTTTGTGTTCATTTTATGTAATAACTATAATGTGACGTAAATATGACGTAATTTCTCCTAAGACTTCTAACGCATGTTAATGAATTTATTATTTTACAATATCCTTTCTCTTTTAAAATTCACGTGTATACTTTTTATGACGTAATTTTTAATAAGTTCCAGTTTTTTATACGTACCGTAATTTCGGGTGTATAGCCCGCAGATCAAACAATTCAGTTTGGACCCAGAAATTTTATTCAGTATTTGAAGACCAATATTTACTGTGATCTAAAAAGTTACATTTTATTTTTAAAAATTTCTGGGTCAAAACACGATTGTATGATCCGCGGGCTATACACCGGAAATTACGGTAATTATTTAATTCTAATTTGAAAGTTTTTTTCCTGTTTATAATAGTCACGTGTAAATAAATTTTTAATTTGAAGCAAACATTATTGCTTGCGCTTTTTATACAGTTGGCAACAGTTTAAATTAGTACAATTTTCTGAAATCTGTAAAAAATATCTCTAGAAATGCTGAAAATTTGAATTTAAAATAGAAATAAAACCTGAAAAAATGAGTCAAAATAAAAAAATTAATGCAATCTGCACTCCGGCAAATTCTAACGCATAAAATGATCTAAAAATGATTACACTGCCATGTATAGTTTTTGCTGCTATAAAACTTTTTTAGTGGAATGATTTTGTTCAACTTTAGCATTAAATAACTCTTAAAATAATTCTTCGATTTGAAAACTGTCTGCATCAGGGTGTTTATCAAACATTTCTATATAAAATCACCGATTTTCATATTTTTGTATGCATTATTTTTGTTAATATTAACGAAGAAAGGCCTCCGGTCACAAAAAAATCAAAACCGGCGGCGGTGACAGCGGTAGTTACTTTTTTTTAGAATAGAGAGATTAGTATAGATTAAGGTTTTATCTACAAGATGGTTTAAAAAACAATTAAATGTTTGTACGATAAATATGTCCCCCCCCCCCCCCCTACGGAATTTATTAAATCCATGCCTATCCAAAATGGTGAATATTAGAAATTAGGATCTATCGTCCTAACGATTATTATTAATGTTGCAGGCAGTGCTCACAGTCACAGTGATATAATTTTAGTATTAGCAGATTTACGTTTACTATTAATACTTGACCATACATAAAATCTCTCATAGAAATTTTAAATGCAGAAAATTTTTATAATATTTATCAAACTTTATAATATCAATAAAAAGTTGTACAAATCTAGTTATCTAGTTTTAATAATAATAATAATAATAATAATAATAATAATAATAATAATAATAATAATAAATGTTTACTTCTCAAAATTACAGCTATCAGTTTAAAAATAAGGAAAAATAAAGTTGTTTTCTCGGCAACCTACTTCCATTTCCTGCATTTCAATGTTTTCTTAAAGTTGTATACAATAATCAAATTTCGTTTTTAACATTTTCCTTACAAAGTTGAAAAGTGTTTATGCATTCGGTTGGTCTAGCCGTCTGTCCGTCTGTACACGCTCTAACTCACGTACATATACTCGGATCGTTCTGAAATTTTTGGATGTTAGGCACCTCTACCATAGCACGAACCCTATTGCAAATGAAGTTTGTAGCATGTTTAATTCATTTACAGGGACAGTCAAAAGTTTTCCGTTATATTACGGCCTATGGGAAAAAATCGTTTAAAATTATGTAACATGCTTTCAAACATAATAAAATTGATATGCCTTTACCAAGTGCACTAAAATATGCATTCCGTAGAATATGCGGTGCAAAGAATAAATATTACTCATTTACAGGGCCACACAAAAGAATTCCGTTACATAATGATATACGGGTGGAGGGAATTTTTTCCGGCGTATTTTAATTATGTTAAATTATTTCATGTATAATAAAATTGATATACGTCACTGAGGTTTACTATAACTTATTTCATGTGCAATACGAAGTGCATAGCATTTACAGGGACACACAAAAGATTTCAGATACTATATTATATCCGAAGTACTGTATGGTAACGATGATTGCTGGAAATGCATTTTTAATTATGTTATGCGCTTTTATGTTTCACTATATTTATGCATTGTATATGGTGTGTATAAATGCTGTAATTCATATACAGGGCTACACAAAAGAATTCGTAATGGTTACTGGGTATGATTGTAAATTGCTTAAAGGTGGTTTTTAAATGAGCTATGCATTTTTACGCTGAACTACATTTTGTTAAGAAATGTTTGTATAACATACATATAATTATATACAGGGTCACGCAAAGAATTGGATACATGGCCGTCTATAAATGATAATTTCTGGAAATGTGATTCCAGTAGTTTTAAGAGTATTTTACTTTGAATTAAACTTTAGCTAAATCGTGGCGTGTAATAAAGGTACTAGGTTAACTATAGGGTTGTACAAAAGTATACAAGTATGTTTCTATCCATTAGTATAAATTGCTGAAAGAGAAATTTCAACCTTTTATTCGTTTTCTTGCTAAACTAAATTTCCCCATTGTATAGCATATATATCAACCTACAGATCAAATACAGAGCTGTTCAAAAGAATTTGAATACATATTTGCTATGGATGGTAACTGCTGAAATCAGTTTTTCAAATGTTTTATGCGTTTTCTGAAATGGTTACTTAGTTCTGTTATATACCTTATTTCCCTAAATAACGAAGTTTTGTTAAAGCATTCAGGAAGTGTTGGAAAGTGTTTCATAATCTATGCTTAACGCATGATTTTTCTTACTTGTTATTTGTGAAATAGTTATTCGTAAACTGATTGGTGTCCGTGTGTAATAAATGCAGACGTTAATCTATATATTTATTTATTTTCACGTCAAGTTATCTTATGATAGAAAAAATAAATAAATAAAAAGACAAAATCAAGAAATCATATTTCACCGTATTCATAGATTTCATCAAATCTTGATTTAATTTCCTGATATATTTGACAATACCACGCCCCAGATTTTTAATTAAATAAATATATACATATGTGTGCGTTGACTTTTTTCCTAGAACCAATTATATTTTGTAGGATATGTTCTACATTTACCTTTTTACAGTTGAAAAATAAATATTCCAAATTATATAGCAAACTATAACATTTATTTCGTTTTTTAAATAAAAATCTGTTGATCAGAATGGTTGTGGGATTTTTTCCATCATATTTAGCGCACATTTTCGATGCCGTTTCACAAGAAAAAGTTCATCTATTCAAATCCACGATTTGAAAAAAGGAATTATTTGAATATATCTGACACTAATTCGTAAATGTAATTTATCATTATAATTAAGAATAATAATTTTCTGAATATTGTAACTTGTAACAGATCATTTATATCTTATATCAGACCGTTAAGACTATTCTAAAATCCAAACAGGCTACCTTCTGACATATTTTTAAAATTTATTTTTGTTCGCAAACGTATCAGATTGGCACGTACTCTTGTTAAGAAACTATGAACTCGAATTGTTTTCTTTTTCATTTTTCGGTAGACAGAAGATATTTTAGACAATGCTTTCGAAGACCCGAGACAATGCTGTCGAATTCGTTTTGAACCGAATTTCAAGACGCGGCGGCGGCGGCACTAGGGGAAAAAAAAAAGTATTTTAGAAAAGATTGAAAAAAAAATTATTGAAAAAATATTTGAAAAAAAAAAAAAAACTAAATAAGAATGAAAAAAGCTCCATCAGTCTCAGGACTGATTTCAGTCTTGGACATATTTTTGACTGATAGTAAATTCTACTTTATATACTTAAATTATCACGATTAGCTCAAAATGAACCATTTTATCTTGACTGGTTGTTTTGAGCTCCTAAAAGTAAAAATTTTCATCATGATACTTTTCCTTATTTAGTAATTAAAGTTTATAGATAAATAAGATACAACAGCTTTTTTGCAAAAGTAAGATACTTGTTTTTATTTAATTTTAAAGTTAATATGCTTAAAAGAAAGCTTTAAATAATTTACTTTTAAAAAATATAAAAGTAGCCAGCTCCCTTATATGGTATTTGTGGTAATGAAGTATTATTGTAAATAAGAACAATTCAGAACATGTTACTATTTAGAAAAGATTGGTTTCACAAAATTTCATTAGCAGCTGCATTGTAGCTGTCATGATAATTAGACTTTGTATAAACTAATAAAGTGAACCCAGTAACCATTTCAATTAATATATTAATCTTGCCTCGCATCTTAAATTAAATATTAAGTTTTTATTCTTCTTTCATTAAACCATCCACTATTCTTTAACATTCCGCGTATTCAGATTACAAAAACTCTTTTTATCAATTCCACCTGTACACTGGAGGGTTGCCGTATCACTTACAGAGTAGCACGTTTATCGCCTCGTTGTGCAATAGCATTTGAAAGATCACCACACTAACATAAAAAAAAGTAGCAATAAAAGAAAAACAAAATTAATCAGTTGATTGTAAAAAACCCGCTCCATTCTCGGTCGGGGGAGGAACATCACAAGAAAAAAAACCCTCGCGAAATTTGACAGTATGTCAGGGAGGGGGGAGGGGGGTGGGATCCAAAACTTCATCAAAATAGTTGTAACTTTTCTAATAAATATGTTACATATAACATATGGTAGTAATAATCGGTATATCTGATCAAAATACAAATAATTTTTTTAAATGCACTATTTAATGATTTTTTTATCCCTATTACTGTATTGGATTAATAGCAGTTTAAGAGCCATAATTTTATATTCTAAAATCATTAAAAGCACTCTGCAAGCAGTTCTTGTTCAATCACAAAAGTCTGCCACTTAAACATTTTAATGCAGAAAATGTAATGTATTTCTCATATGTAAACAATGAATTTTGCAGTTAAGAAGCTTAGGTATTTCACAAATATTGCTATTTCTTGGAACACTAAATTTGATGCATTATCGTTTTTAACACATTATTTTGGAGTAATGAAAACAATGTTATTATATTAAATTTTTTTGTAAATGGGTGTTATAATCAGTAGTAACTCATGACAGGTTTTTCTTGCAGCACTAAAATGCATGCCTTCCAAAAGTTTTTTTTTTTACTAAATTTTTGCTTTATTTAATGGAAGAATGTTCTGCCAAAAATAAGGCAAAGACTTCATTATTATTAAAAATAGTGAAAAAGGAATAAATTTGCCAACAATGCATTTAGTGTCCCCAAAACTGTCAGTAACGAGCTACCACTGTTTATAATTACAGTCGAACCTCGTTATCCCGACACTCTAATGTCCAGAAAAAAAGTGTCGTCATAAGCGTGTGTCGCGATAACCGGAGTTAGAGAAAAATAGGTTTATAAAAAGCTGTATTTTTAATTACTTTAAGACAATTTTAAATTCATAACTGTTCTTGCAGTATTAAGCAATACAACATTACTGTTAAACAAAATAAACACAAAAAAGAAAATTGAAAAGGATAAAAATCAGATTTATGATGACTGATTTTTTTATTGTTGCATGAAATATCGATGAATTAAGGTTTGCTTTAGCTAGATCCTACAATTATTTTTTCGATATTATGCAATGAATTGTAATCAATATTCGTTGTTTCAGAAATGTATGTTAGATAACTACTGAACGTTTCAATGCAATGCAATGCTTCCGTTTTAGTCGGATGAAAAACGCCGTGTGGCCACAAGAAAATCCGTCGGGATATCCGGAGTTGAAAATTATTCAACGACGTAAAATCCGGAGTTTATTTGCATTAAAATCATATACAGAAAATCGGGACTTTGAAAAACTGACGTGATAAACGGAGTGACGTGAAAACCGGGTGTCGGGAAAACGAGGCCCGACTGTATTTTGCCCACGCATATCTGGATCATGCTTTAAGGTAATTTAATAGTGTGTGATCTGTACCTATTATGTAAAATTTTATAATTTGCACAATTTCTGGTTCCAAGGAATGTAATTCAAAGCATGTATACGAGGTAAATTTAATGATGTATGAAATATGATCTAAATAATGCAAAATTCAATAATACACACAACTTCTCATCCCAAGGTGTGCTTTATAAAGATCTTCTACTATATTCATCTGTAGTTCAAGTTCACTCATCAAAAACCTTAAAGATTTCGTATCTGTGACTGCTCTGAAGAGGGCATTATTACAACTTTATAATTCTTAGGTGCGTTCGTAATTATATAAATACGTAGCACCTATAGTCGTCGTTCAGTCCGTCTGTCTGTCCGTCCGTCCGTCCGCATATAATAGAGCAAAAACTACCCAACCGAATGGTCTGAAATTTTAAATATATGATTGTTGTAAAATTTTGTCGATCTATTTCAAATTTTATGAAAATCGGATGCATAGTTAAATTACAGGGACAGTCAAAAGTTTTCCGTTACATTACGGCCAATGGGAAAAATTATTGCACGTGCATTTTAATGATGTTAAAGCTTTCCGAATGGTCTCAAATTTTAAACATATAATTATTGCGACATTTTGTCGAGCCATTTCAAATTTTATGAAAATCGGATGTATAGTTTAATTACAGGGACAGTCAAAAGTTTTTCTTTACATTAAAGCCAATGGAAAAATTATTGCAAGTGCATTTTAATGATGTTACATCTTTCCGAATGGGCTGAAATTTTAAATATATAATTGCTGCAAAATTTTGTCGAGCCATTTCAAATTTCACGAAAATCGGATGTATAGCTTAATTACAGGGACAGTCAAAAGTTTTCCGTTACATTAAGGGGAATGGGAAAAAATTATTGCAAGTGCATTTTAATGATGTTACAGACTATGCACTTATGAATTGCAAATAAATACACATTCAGTACAATATGGGGTGCAAAAAATAATTATAAAACTAGTTATAGTACGAACGCACCTCATTTGCCACGTTTGACGAGCAATTTCCAACTTGTTTCATTTTGTAGCTCAAATTGCTCAGCTTAGAATTTACCAATCCAAACATTGCCATCTTGATTTTTTTCCACTGTCTTTATTTACCTCAGAAGGGATTAAGATTTTTTTATTTTGTAAATCCTAAAGGTTATAATAGCAAAAAAGCATCTTTAAGCCCTTGGGGATGAGCGACCGGTATACTTAGCCACTTAAGGTGTTCAGAATCCTTCATTATTCTCACCACTTATTTTTAATTGTAAAGTTTACCTTCTTTAATCGGAGCATTTCTGTGATTCAATTACAGAAAATTTTCTGCTTTTAAAAACCTGTAGTAAAAGGTTAAAAATTAACCAAAGGGCTCTTGTCGCGAAGGGGTTAAATATTTTGAATTACAGTGAACTTTAATAACCCTTGGCTTTAATTGCCAGTACTCTTCCAATTGAGCTATCTGTACGACAGCCCAGCCAACACATTATTCGCTCAGAACAACTATTATCATGACATCAATTGATTGTGTGAAAAATAATTTAAAGTGTACATGGTTATACGTATATTTTTTATTATTAAGCAACAGACTTTGCAGATCCGTTTTTCTCAAAAGCTTTAAAGATTGAAATCTCTAGGCTGGAGTGGGAAAGTGGTAATTTTGAGGAATGGGAGGATAATTTATATAGAAGAATTTTCTGTATAAAAATAAAGATTTAAATTATTTTAATGCTGGGGAGTAGGGGGAGGGAGAAAAGGTGAAATGTACAGTCGCGGAAAAGAAAAAAGTAAACACCCTCTTACTAACTCCTTAATAAATTATTATCGTAGACGAAAGTTATTTGTACCGAACGATTGGAAATAAAGTGTATTTTTAAATGATGTATATAAAATTTGCTTAGGGGGCCATCTACATATTAAAACAAATCCAAACTTCATTTTTTTCAATGGCAATACCCAATTTTAACGAGATATTTCAAATCTTCGGTTCAAACTATGCCTAGGCACCAAATTTCAAGTCATTTGAATAATAAGTTTTTGAATTATAAACATTCAAAATATAGTGCTTCTAATGTTGAATTCCTGAAATTATGCTCCTAATGTGCTAATTTTTTGTGTAGCAGTAATACTAATATACTTAAACATAAATACGTTGAATTTGCAATTTTTATAATTTTATGATATGAATTATGAAATTAATATTCGAAAAAATTATGAATTGCAGCCTACAATTTTTTTGATGAATTTAGATTTATTAAGTCCTGCTTTCTGGAAATTCAAAATTTCACATTTTTTTTTCCAAATAGTTTTAAAATTGTGCTTAAAAAACGGCAAAATGATGGTTTAAGGGGCCGTCTATGATAGAAGTGACTAGATATTTTGAAATGTCTTACGCTGTCCTGCCATCTAACAGACTTCATTGACTGCTTGAGTGACACTTAAGGTGCCTTGATCAAGAAGGGGGCTCCCTCGGTTAACAATCGAATACCGAACTTCAATTTGGATACAGCCCTTAAAATAAGCTTGTTTTAAAATAACTATTTTCTCGGGAACTTATAGTACGAATTGCATAAAAAATTTGTTTTTAGGCTAATTAAATGGCGTAGAATTCATTTATGCTGTAAGAATTGTGTACTGCTATTGAAAAAAACAAAGTTATGGTTCGTTTTAATATGTAGATGACCCCTTAAGCAAATTTGATATACATCATTTAAAAGTAGACTTTATTTCCAATCTTTCGGTACCAGTAACTTTCTTCTACGGTAATTTGTTGATAGTAGGAGAGCTGTTGAACATTTTTGAGTAGGTATTTGAGGCACCCTGAAAATTTGTGCAACACTTCTTTTGTAATGCCTGAATACAAAATCGAATATCTGGCTGAAGGATCGTGGCCCAAAAACTGTTCCAGACACGTGTCTGGCACAGTTTTTGTGCCGACTAAAGTGTCTGTCATTTTCAAAATATTTTTTTCTAAGCATAAATATTATTCTGCCTCAATCTCAGCGTGCCTCAAATACCTTTTTTGGGTAGTCAAAAAATGGCACTTGACACGTGTCTGGCACAGTTTTTGGGCCGACTAAAGTGTCTGTCGTTTTCAAAATATTTTTTTCTAAGTATAAATATTATTCTGTCTCAATCTCAGCGTGCCTCAAATACCTTTTTTTTGGGTAGTCAAAAAATGGCACTTGACACGTGTCTGGCACAGTTTTTGGGCCACGATCCTTCAGCCAGACATTCGATTTTGTATTCAGCCATTACAAAAGAAGTGTTGCACAAATTTTCAGGGTGCCTCAAATACCTTCCCTAAAATGTTTAACAGCTCTTGGACTATGAGGAGTTAGTAGGGGTGCTTACTTTTTTTTTTCCATGACTGTACATTAGGGAAGTTAGTGCTTATTTATTTATTTATGTTAGTGAGCAACAAATGTTGCAGATTTTTTTTTTCAAACTAATTTTTGAAAGATTTTATTATATAGGTAAGCTGGAGAGGTGGGTCCAAAAGCAGAAGTGGAATCTTCGGAGCTCAGGGGATTATTTTATATGATTTATTATTATTGTTAATAAAGAATTTTAAATGGGGATGGTGAAAGATTATTTTATATAAAATTAAAGAATGTTTAATTTTTTTGCACTAGGAATGAGAAAAGGGAGAGTTGGGTTGATTTTTGACGGCCAATTATCTACACGAGGGATATAGGCCCGGGGGGAGTGCCCTCCGTGGGGGTCTTTCTAAGGGAACCTAATCCGTATTAACGCATGGAAGATCCACGGCTCGAAGAAAACCACGAAAACTCCGAACGATTAGGCCGACGGGCGCGATTGGGATCGAACCCAGCACCTCCCGTCTACCAGCTTCGAGAGCAGAACCTCTCGGCCACTAGAAAAGGGAGAAGCAGAAATTTGTAGTTTTGGATTTAATATAAATGTATGTAATTACTTTTACAAGTGAGCGATGATTGTTATATATATATATATATAAAGGTTTAAAGAGTAATATTTCTTGCTATTTTTCTTAACAAAGTAAATTTTTTATATAGTAAAATGTAACATAGCTTTTTATATCTCTGAAACAAACCAACAGAAATACCCTCTAAACATGCATGTTGTACATTACTTCCATATCTTAACCAAAGCGTTCTTATAAAAATCTCATTGCACGGTGCTCTTTAAAATTGAAGCATGGTCATCCTTTTTTTGCGGGGAGGGAGGAGGGAGGGATTGAAGGTGAATGAAAAATCCTTACTATGAATTCTTTGTATTGGTCTTTAATTTTTTTGTGTGTTTTTATTGTTTTATTTATTTTTTTAATAACCTCAAAAAAGTAATGATATCAATACAAAACCCCTTAACGGGTTAAAAGTTTGTGACGCAGCACTTTATCTTATGCTCTAAGAATTTTAAATATGGAACTTAAAAATAATGATATCAAATTTTGAGTGACGCTATGCTATTAATTATAATCTCTCTCTATATTATTTATTTCATCTTTTTATTTTTTTATAATCGCATGTGCAAAAATTATGTTCAATTTAAAAAAACGTATAAAAGTTTATTCATTGATGCTTTAACATTTACACCTCTCATAAATTCCAAGTATGAGTTTTAAAAGATATGATATCAAAATTTTAGTGACGCTTTGATGTGGCTTTAAACGATTTGTTTTAAAATTAAAATTAAATTATTTTTGTTTTGGCTAAGATATATTCACACATCTAAATAATAGTTTTAATTTTCCAATATACTTTAAATATGTCACTTTCACTGAATTGATTGATTGATTGATTGATAAATTGATTTATCCTTTGTCCAATGCTATTAAAAATTTAAAATAAGATTTACGTAAATAAATTTTTTGCGTCATTGTATCCAAACTAAGTGAAATGTATTCAAATGGATACTATGAGGGAAAAAAAATTATTTACGTAAATCTTATTTTAAATTTTTAATAGCATTGGACAAAGGATAAATCAATTTATTCAAATAAATGCATTTAAATGCATCATATAAATTCAGTGAAAGTGACATATTTAAAGTATATTGGAAAATTAAAACTATTATTTAGATGTGTGAATATATCTTAGCCAAAACAAAAATAATTTAATTTTAATTTTAAAACAAATCGTTTAAAGCCACATCAAAGCGTCACTAAAATTTTGATATCATATCTTTTAAAACTCATACTTGGAATTTATGAGAGGTGTAAATGTTAAAGCATCAATGAATAAACTTTTATACGTTTTTTTAAATTGAACATAATTTTTGCACATGCGATTATAAAAAAATAAAAAGATGAAATAAATAATATATAGAGAGATTATAATTAATAGCATAGCGTCACTCAAAATTTGATATCATTATTTTTAAGTTCCATATTTAAAATTCTTAGAGCATAAGATAAAGTGCTGCGTCACAAACTTTTAACCCGTTAAGGGGTTTTGTATTGATTTTATTATACAAACAAAATAGCACTTCAAAAGCTACACATGTTTTACTACGAATAAGAATTTTTAACAACTCGAAAATTTTTCGAACAACTGCAAACTTGCTATGAGTCACGTGGTCTTGCGAGAGCCTATCGCAGTTAGATTTGTTGTGATTGCGCGCGCATCCAGTTAAAATTCACCTTAAAATAGCTTTCGCGAGACATTTCAACGCGGTGTACGCTTTGTTTGAATCGTAAATCAGTATATGGATGTTCAGCGAGTCACCGCAAGCCCAGTTTACTGGCTCATTCCCTATTGCCTGGTAATTAGAAAGCTCCACCAAAATTGTCTGGAATATTTTTTTCCAGGTATAAATATTATTCTGTCTTAATCTCATCGGGCTTCAAATACTTTTCTTTTCGGTGGTTATTAAAAAAAAAAATAAACCTCCTGACACAATTTTTTGTCCAACTAAATAGTCTGGATTTTATATTTTTTATTTCATTAAATACAAATTTTAAGTTATTAAAATTTCAAAATACCTCAAGGATTTTTTTTCAACGAAAATTTTGGAAATTTAAAAATTAACGGTTGGCTAAGTGGCACGATCCTTCAGCCATACCTTCGATTTCCTATTCAGGCATTACAAAAAAAGTTGTACACAAATTTATAGTGCCTCTAATATCAGTCCTAAAAAATTTAACAGCTCTCCTACTATAACATGATATTCTTATTATTATCCTGGATTATCAAAAAAAGCAAGAATGTAGCAATCTGTAAATTAAAAGTCATTCAAAAACTAGTCGGATGTACCAATCCCAAAACTTTCTTCTATCTCATACATGTTAATACTTCAAAATTCGCTATCACACTACCAAAATTAAATGGCAATCTATGCATCTCATGAGGATTCTAACGATATGAAATTCCGTGCATTAGTTCTTGAGATATGACTATCGCTGAAATCGTCTAAATTCAACAAAATGATGCCTAGCAGCGCCACCTATTGGGTGATTTATACCAAATCCTAATCAGCAACAATTTATGTCAACGTCTGACTGAATCTGAAGTTTGGAGAAAATCCGTACATTAGTTTTTGAGATAGAGCAATAGCGAGAATCGTGAAAATTCCTGCATAGCAGCGCCATCTATTGGGTGATTAACACCAAAACATAATTAACAAAAACTTGTGTCAACATGCAACTAAATCTGAAGTTAGATGAAAATTCGTCCATTAGTTCTATTGATAGAGCTATTGAGGCAATCGTGAAAAAGGCAGCAGAGAAGCGCCACCTGTTGGGCGATTTACATCAACACCTAATCAGTAGCAAGTCATATCAAGGACTAACTGAATCTGAAGTTGTATGAAAATCCGTGCGTTAGTTCTTAAGATAGAGCTATTGGGGAAATAGTGTAAATCCTACAAAATTCATCATAACAGCGCCACCTGTTGGGCGATTTACACCAAAACGTAACCATCATCAATTCACATCAAGAACTAACTAAATCTGAAGTTTGATCAAAATCCGTGCATTAGTTCTTGAGATAGAGCTATTGCAAAAATCGTGAAAAATGCAGCATTGCAGCGCCACCTGTTGAGCGATTTACGCCAAAAACTAATCAGCATCAATTTGTATTAGGGACTAACAGAATATCAATTTTTATTAAATTCCGAGCATTAGTTCTTGAGATAGAGCGCCCACAAAATTTGTGTCACATACACACAGACAGACAGACAGACAGACAGAGTCACAGACAGACATTTTGTAAAAACATGTTTTTTGGAATCTCTGACCCCTAAAACGTGTAAATCCGTCGAAAACCGGAATTCGAAAATTTTCATGAATCCAATACTTTCTTCTTGTAAAGATAGAAGAAAGTAAAAATAAAGAAACGAATTCCTGCAATAAAGCACTACGATATATAAGAAAAGGTGGTAAGAGAACTAAAAAAGTATCAAAGCATTTTTATTTCATTCTCTTATCATTATTAGACATATTAAATAAAGAGGGCCGTCCAATTAAAATTGGCCGGATAGTTAAAGTCGTTTGATGTAAAAAAAAAAAAGAAAAAGTACTTAAATGGTAGTCCGGGCAACATTTACTTGGACAAGCTTATATTATTATGTACTTGAGCTGTTCTCAGATTATAATACTCTTACAGAGTATACAATAAATTATCGCAAATTCTTTTGTAAAAGGTACTCCACACCTATTTTGGTTTCTTTCTTTTTAGTATTCCAGCATCGACTGAATTTATTTGTATTCAAGCTGTTTTATCTTCTTCGGTTCTTGCGAAAAAGATTTTTTAATATTTCAGTATGCACTTTTTAGTTTAATTTATACATAAACACACACACATATATATATGTTACATTATTAGATCTAATTCCGCGATTTCCTTATTTTATTCTAAATTACTACTTTATATTCACTGAATCCTTATCCTTAAATAATCTCTATCGTTAACTCTGTTAAATTTCCTTTAATTTAATGTCTCACTTGTCTTAATCGCTTAAATATTACGCTTTTAGTATTCTTAAATTAAATGTTCCATTCCCGCGCTTTTTTCTTTCGCGATTATTCTTTTAGCTTCCATTTTTACTTTCCCGCGCATTTCTGATGTTATCCCTTTTTCCTCCAAATTCATCCGATAGTTCTGTTCGCACTTTTTATATCACGTAACATTCTTAATTATTCATTGGTTGAGAGCGCGACCTACGTCATATTTGTATCCTCACACGTTAGGAACAAAAAGTTGATACTCGCTGTGTTTCAGCAGATTTGAGTCGTATTTCCAGTTTTCATCCATCCCCTGGTCACCGTCCTGTTATTCGATTATCTGGAACTTTGTTTAAACCTAATTACTACTACGGAGCGATGGCTAATTATCTTGGTGGAAACTGCACTTTTTGCAAGATATTCTAATAAAGTTCTTACCTGATATTATGAGTTGTTTCAATTTCTTCTGGGGAAACTTCGCGGAACGATGCATTCCATTGTTTTCACTCGACAACTGCATTTCAACAATTTGTTCTACTAATATAACAGATTCGAATTATCTGTTCTGATCACTTCTTTTACGCCATTATCGCTGGATGTGATCCACAACTACTATCGTGACAGCGTGTACTGCAATTTCAACGATAAAGCCAATCCAATGTTGCTAGAATGCAACATCTAGCCGGCAAGGATTTGAAACTTCAACGCCACTCCACAATTTATGCAGCATGAACGCCATATTAAACATCTAGCCAGCGCAAATTCGAATCATCGAATGTCAACTAAAAAGTCCAAAAAAGCCTTACTTCACTCGACGGTCTCCAGGAAGAAACAAAGTTCAGATACCTTATAACATCATTAAAATAAAAAAGAACAACAAAAGTTGTTCCAGCCCCAATAAAGACAGCATTCAGCATTACGTAAGTCATTTTAAAAAATGATCTCTGTTTTGTGGTGAAAAAATTTTATGTTTATTCTTTGTTATTGCATAACTCTTTTTATTTTATTTTATTTTATTTTATTATTTATTCGAAATAAGTTGTGTTTATTTTAACTGACAAAGTACATGAACATTAAAGTGACAGGAGTTTTATTTAAGTTACGTAAACGGAATCAACTATGTTTATTTATACATATTTTCAAAGATTACGAGTATTTAAAAAATATTTTAATATTTTTAAATTTATTAATGTTGTGTTAATTTATTATTTATTATGAGATTTTTATTATAAGTTTTATATTTCTGTTAAGCAATATGATAGAGATTTTGAGGTATATTTGTAATGCTTTTACGATCTGGAAGTAAAGTTAGATACGCTAGGTTTATTACGTGGAAACAAAAAAGAAAAATGACTGAAACTAGTATTGTATCGTTTGACC
Organism: Maratus speciosus; assembly: GCA_963932465.1. NCBI lineage: Eukaryota > Metazoa > Arthropoda > Arachnida > Araneae > Salticidae > Maratus > Maratus speciosus. The sequence continues at coordinate 387,302,024 of OZ010788.1, read as the reverse complement.
GCCGATTTGGGAATGAACATTCAACAATGGTTAACATACTTTGATAATTCTTGCATTAAACAAAATGATACTTGGAAATTTGAAAATATTTCAAAATATTTAAAGGGGAGGCCTTGAAAATTTATATCAATGATGAATTAAACTTGATTTTCTAACAATGATGAGTTCGTAAATTAATATTAAAATTTAAAGCTTAAGTAAATTTATTATTTCAACATTACGGATGAGTTTTGGGAGACGTCCCAAAAGTTTATATGTTTGGGAATTCACTTAGACTAACTTAGCTATGCGGGCATAAATTGGTTGATTTACCTAGAGTTTTAATTAATGTTGAATTAAATAATAATAATAATAAAAAAAAAATAAATAAATAAAAAATTGACCCAAAAAACTTAACTTTACTTAATTTATTACTAGTAATTAACCCCTTGGGGACGCGCGACACGTATACGTGCCGCAAGCAGCGCTCAGAATCCTTGTTTTTTCTCACCAGTAAAATTTTACTGTAAAATTTGCCTTATTTAATCAGCGCATTTTCTCGATTCAAGAAGACACAAATTTCTGTTTTTTAAAAACGGTGACAAAAGATTAAAAATTTCGTAAAAGGCTCCCGTCCCGAAGGGGTTAAAAACTTAATCTTACTTGCTATAAAAATTTAATAAAAACCTAATTGATAGTCTTTCAAATGATTTAAATATTACTCTAACGATTGCATTTTATCAGTTTTTATTAAAAAAAAAAAAAAAAAAAAAAAAAGAGAGAGAGAGAGAAAAGAAAATGTTTCATATTTTAATTCCGAGTCCACAGGTGTGAAGGTTATTGCGAAACCGCTTTCTTATTCGAATGCAAGACTTAACGATAATTTTCGTCTGCGATTTTTTTTTTTTTTTTTTTTTTTTTTTTAACCACGAAAGCCAAATTTTATTATGTAGCGACAGATTTGATTTTTTATTTTATTATTTGAGGTAAAGGTAATTTACAGATGCGAATTAAGAAACACTAGTTTATTCAGCTATTTTTTTACTCCCTTTGCAAAAGATTTTTTTTTTTTCGAAGATGATGATTTATTTTTTTATATTTTTATTAGTTGAGATATGAGAGATGAATTTATTATGTGATATAGGATTAACATTATATTATTATTATTTATAAAAAGAAGAAAATACTAGAATTAGGAATGTTATTGAATTATTGATATAGATATTTAAATAATTTTTGATGATGACTATACTAAAACAAAAGATATAAGTTACTGAAAACAGTGATGATGGTTTAACCCTTGGGAGGACCTATGACGCAATGCACCTCATAATTCTTCGTTTCTGGTCACAAATCATTACTTTTTTTTCGAAAACTTATCTAAGATTTAATATAATACGAGGAATAAAATTACGTAAGATTTAACAGCAGTTGTGATTAATACTGTTATTATACTGAGAGAATACAGATCTGTAATAATGAAAAGACCATGGCAAAAACTATCAAAGATTGTACAGTTGTAAATTACATTATAGTTGACAAAAATATTATTTACTATTGTTTATTAATTGTTTTGATATATTATTATTATACAAGGTTATTCTAAGATTATTTATTTATTTATTATTGTTATAAATTATTATTTATTGTTATTAGTATTTAATATTATTAGTGCAACAAAGTCTGTGATATAAAATTTAAGCGACCAAAAACTCTTATGAAATCTACAAATCCATATGTCAGTACGGACTAAAAATCACTATAGGACATATAATTTAGTGAATATACTGAATAAATATGGTATGGTTTTGAAAATTGTGTCACTGTTGCTAACTAAGGAATTGATATTAATATTGCTGTATTAATTCACAGAAAACAAAACTGTTGCTAATTTTGAATTTTAACCAAATATTAATATAATTGTTTTTATTATTGTACATGCACTTATTACAGCAGTTTCCACTAAGACGCGATTTTTTTTTAATTTTAATCATTTTTTTTTTCTTCCTTTCAAAATGAAATTAAAGCTTTGAGCAACGAGATTTGGTGACCAAGTGACGGTATCATTTTAAAGATGATTGTAAAACAAAGAAACAAAAATTGTAAAACGAGTATCTGCTTTCTCTCAATGAACTCGCAGGTCATCGAGACCTACTAGTTCATTCTTTTTTTGAGGGGAGGGATTTTGTTACATTATTAGATCTAATTCCGCGATTTCCTTATTTTATTCTAAATTACTACTATATATTCACTAAATCCTTATCCTTAAATAATCTCTATCGTTAACTTTGTTAAATTCCCTTTAATTTAATGTCTCACTTGTCTTAATCGCTTAAATATTACGCTTTTAGTATTCTTAAATTAAATGTTCTATTCCCGCGCTGTTTTCTTTCGCGATTATTCTTTTAGCTTCCATTTTTACTTTCCCGCGCATTTCTGATGTTATCCTTTTTCCCTCCAAATTCATCCGATAGTTCTGTTCGCACTTTTTATATCACGTGACATTCTTAATTATTCATTGGTTGAGAGCGCGACCTACGTCATATTTGTATCCTTACACGTAAGGAACAAAAAGTTGATACTCGCTGTGTTTCAGCAGATTTGAGTCGTATTTCCAGTTTTCATCCATCCCGTGGTCACCGTCCTGTTATTCGATTATCTGGAACTTTGTTTAAACCTAATTACTACTACGGAGCGATGGCTATTTATCTTGGTGGAAACTGCACTTTTTGCAAGATACTCTAATAAAGTGCTTAGCTGATATTATGAGTTGTTTCAATTTCTTCTGGGGAAACTTCACGGAACGATGCATTCCATTGTTTTCACTCGACAACTGCATTTCAACAATTTGTTCTACTAATATAACAGATTCGAATTATCTGTTCTGATCACTTCTTTTACGCCATTATCGCTGGATGTGATCCACAAATACTATCGTGACAGCGTGTACTGCAATTTCAACGATAAAGCCAATCCAATGTTGCTAGAATGCAACATATATATATATATAGAGAGAGAGATGTAGATACTTAGATAGATATAGATATATATTCTAATTTGTGAAACCTATTAAAATAAAATAAAAAAATATATATTTTGCAATCTGTACATTAAAATTATTAGTCATTTAAAGCCTAATAATAATAAATATTCATAATTGAATGTTAAACTATAATATAAAATTACTGAAGATTATATTTGAATCACTATATTTTAATATCAAGTAGAACATTATAAAGAATTTATTTAATGTCTCTGAAAATGTATAAATGGTGATTTCAGAATTAATATTTATTATTCGCTATTATAAATTCAATCAGGTATACAAATATTGTTGAAATATTGCCTTCAGTTATCATTCCCAATAGTAACTTTCGATTAAGAAAATAATTACAGAAAACAGTCTCCAATGAGCAGTTTTAATAGGTATCAATATCTTTATACAATCCTGTGATATTATTGCGAATTATGAACAACGTATGAAGAAATTAATCATTAGGTGATAAAGCGGAGCAATAAAATACGCGAATATTTTCGAATTAGTGCTATTAAATAAATTATAAAGACAAGTATAGTCTTACATTTCAAATTATATCCAATTAAATAATATAAGAAATCACGCCTCATAGTCAAAGTCATTGCATCAATAATTAAAAATGTTATACGTTACGATGTTATAATTATCCATGGGGAAAACGAATTTGTGTGAATATCTTGTGAATAAATTGAAAAAAAAAGACTAAATGTATGGATTTATGGCACGCAAAGATAATGGTATTTTAATTAAGTTGAAAATGTTATTATTGTTGAGGAAAACAAGTTATCAATGAGAAATAATGATTAAAATTAGCCTAGAGGTCATCGTTATGAACTGAACTAATATGTTTTAATCCATTTTTCAGATCATTCTTTTTCCAATATAGCAATCCAATTATTTTAAAAAAAAGTTAAATATTTTAATAAAATATAGATACATAGGGACGCGTTTTATTAGTTTTGCCTTAAAAAATAATTGATTTGTAGTTCCTGATAAAAATGACAGATTCATTGAAAGTTTCTCGTTAGTGATAGTTCTTTCTTTAATCCGCGGTTAGCATGTTAGTAATTAATTTACTGCATATAATCCTTGCAAAATAACAGGTAAACCACATTATTAAGAATAATTTTAATAATATAAAAGAAAATTCCGAAATGTAAGTCCTCGCAAAACTGGAAAATTTGTATGTGTGTTGTGCTGGTGGAGTCATCCTAGTAAAATGACGTATTCCATATATATTGAAAACTTTTGCATCCATTTAATTAGATTCATCATTGTGGTTAGATAAGTAAACCAAATATTGCGGGGTGCTATTTTTTCTTTAACTTTTAGACTACAGAGGAAAAGAAGGAAAATATATTGCAATCAACGCTTCAAATATTGCGCTCAAAATTTACTATGGAGATGTTTTACAGAAGGCCGCAGTGGTCTGCAGAAAAAAAATCAGCGCTACTTATACAAATGACGATAACAATAACTGTAAAGGGCAAGTATTTTCAATAGGTGTCTGAACTTAACTAACCCATAAAACCTAATTTGAAAGCCAAACTCTACTTGCATTTGAAATAGAATTGGATAATGCCGAATCTGCGATTGAAGCATTTTGGTGGTAGAAGTACTTATAAAGATATTTTTATGCTATTTTCTAAATAAATTTTAAGAGCAATCTGAAGTGCTTACTCCCTGTCACCGTTCCATGTCAATGAAACACAGGCAACCGCCTACACTGGATTATTTTGAATATCCAAAACTTTTTACTACATTCTAATTATCCATACGGCATCTAAGCAGCTGGTGATGCGCTCGAAAACTAAGTGTGTCTTTTGAATTCTTAGTAGTTCGTAAAAGATTGTTTGCCCCTACAAAAGAAAACTTCTAAAAATAAAGTTGCTCGTTTAACTCGAATAAAATCATCTGTAAAACAGGGAGAAAGGAAGTAATAAAGTTTTTACATCTTTCAATTAGTAATGTAAATAAGTCAATTGTGCAATTTTCTTCCGTCAATTTAAAAAAAAAAAAAAAAAACTTTATTTTGAAAAGAACAATCAAAACAATATATTTTTATAGGCACTCTTTTGCGAGCACACACGCTATTGGTCAAAGAGCTGAAAGAACATACTGTCCGCTTTGAGAACAGAATCGCATAAATTCAGTAACCGTCAACAGTTGCATAACAAAATGTTTCTCTTTCATTTGTTTTTCGCATAACAGAAAATCCTTGTAATGACTGCAACCGTATTCTTCAATACATGATACAACAAAAAATGGAGAATCCACAAAATGTTCATAAAAACTATTTTGATAATATTTGAATTTATATATTTTATAGTTGATCTTCGGTAAATGCTTCCTTACCTAAATAAAAGTTTTCTGCACAAAGTATCAAGGTTCCCTTGTTTCGTTTTGCATTCTATAAAAGCATCCATCACATGTATACTTTTCCGGGATTTGGCAATTGAGAAATTGATGATTGTGAGAAAATAGTATTGCTTTGAAAATAAAAAGTACCAGAATAAAGCAACTAACTGATTTTATATATTCTCTGCTTATAATCATAGTAACGCTATGGTACAAAATTTATTACTACTGTAGAAAGATTAAAATCACAGTCAGTGTTATTGCTAGGCAATGCTACAGTTGCAACTTTGTCCTACTTCAACTGAAGTTAACAAAATATTCCATGAAAGCATTTTTTCCCCTTCTGTTCAAAAATATAGTACGTTCGGCATTTTTTTTTCAATATTTATGATATACATTTACAAGTAATTGCACTTAAATGAGATAATATATAATTTTGCTTGATACAGAATATACAGGTGTGTTCACAAAGTTTGAAGATTGGTCTGAGAATACAAAATTTATTAAACATTTTTGTACAGTGAACTAACATTCTTCGAAATATGACCCTTAGGCATTATCACGCCGCTGCCAGCGTTTTTTTCCATTTTTCATAGGCTCCCTGGATGTCTTCGCCCGCAAGGCTGTTAAGGGACCTCGTCGAAGCTGGAATCGTTGATCGCTGAAAACTTGTAGAATCGCTTCCCTTTCAGATCTTTCTTAATCTGAAGGAAGAAAAAAAAAAGTCTCTGGGAGCGAGTTCTAGGGTGACTTGTGTCAGGATTTCCACGTTAAAGTTAGCAAAAACTTTGGCGACTGCGAGTGACGTGTGAGAGGGCGCAATGTCGAGGTGAACAATCCAATTGTCTCTGTTGTGTGTGCGGACGCGCCGGGTCAGGTCAGTTTTACGCTCGAATACACCACCATTTGAATGATCAAGTCGGGCGCGTCCGCCCAGACATCAGAAACGATTGAAATGTTCACCACGACAGTGCGCCCTCTCACACGCCGCTCGGTGCCACCGAAGTTTTGGCTAAGTTTAACGTGGCAATACTGCCGCAAGCCACCCTACAGCCCCGACCTTGCTCCCAGTGAATTTTTTGTTCCCCTCGGATCAAGAAAGTTCTGAAAGGTAAGCAATTCGACACGATTCCAGCGATCCAGGCAGCTTCGACGAGGTCCCTTAACAGTCTTGCGCGCGAAGACTTCCAGGGAGCCTTATGAATAATGAAAAAAAATGCAAGCAGTGGTGTGTCGATGCCCAAGAGTCATATTTCAGAGAATTTTAGTTCGCTGTACAGAAAAGTTTAATAAATTTTGTATTCTCAGACCAGTTTTGAAACTTCGTGAACACACCTGTATATTCTGTATCAAGCAAAATTATATATTATTTCATTTAAGTGCAATTACTTGTAAATGTATATCATAAATATTGAAAAAAAAATTCCGAACGTACTATATTTTTGAACCAAAGGGGAAAAAATGCTTTCATGGAATATTTTATATCAACTAGAGAAAACACTTTATTAAATATACCTTTTTCTGAATATTTGTAGTTAATTCAATTAATTTAGAATCATTGTGTTAAGATGTTGTTCATACTGTTACTAAATAAGCATTTCATTCAAATTTCCGAAATTTCATTACACAAAATAATTGTCTATAAATACCCGAACCTGCAGACTCAAAATTAAAATTTGGATGAGAGTTTATTACATAAAATAAGTTATTAATTATTAAAATTTATTTTAAAATACATCAAGGAAGTTTACTTATGAAGTTTTAATTAAGTTTCATTAAGATACAGCATTAAATTTTATATAAGTTATCATAACATATGAATAAAAATTTCTCCTGTTAATTTGCTCGATAAATTTATTTGTGTAATCTTTCTGAAGAATAGATTATTATATTAAAAAAATGTACAGTGATAAATACGCCTTAAGTATGTTTTTAAAATAAAATTCCGTAAGCACAAATTATTCAAATCATTTCTATGTTGAAGGAAACAAAACAAAAAAGGGCTTATTTGAAAAGTGGTTAAATGACACATTAACAGAAAATAACTTAATAAAGTGCTCCCAATACAGGTAAGTTTAAGCTTACAGCTTAAAAATATTAAAAAAAAAAATACATACATATATATCATCATCATCATCATCATCAACCGTTTTCAATCCACTGCTCGATGTATGTCTCCTCCATATTTTTCCAATGTTCCCTGTCTAGTGCTCTAGTCATCCAATTAACATCGGATGTTTGTAATGATAATAAGAAATGCCCCACTTTTGAGATTTTACATTTTAGAATTCATAGTTTCAGTAATATTAACATTCAAATTTTAGATCATGTTGAAATAAAAAGTAATAGATTAGATAAAGAAAATGATTATATGTTTAAGTTTAAAACAATATATCCCTATGGATTAAATACATTGGTTAATAAAGTTAATTTAATGAGGAGAGGAAAAAGAAGAAAAAGGAAAAAGGGTTTCTCGTAAATTTGCTAAAAATATTGATCATGTAATTCCTAATATATGGATTAAGGATTTGGAATTTAGATTTGGTATAAATTATAGTGTTAAAAATGTTAAAATTGAAGTCTTTAAATTGAAAATTAATATAATTAAGAAAATTAAAAAAATGTCTTGATTCTTTCAATATTAAGAATTTACAGTTTAAGGATTTATTATATGATTTAATTAATTTTAAGTTATTGAGTAGAGATAAAGTTAACAAAGATGTAATTTATTTTGGTATGAAATTTCAACAGAAATCGTTTGATAATGTGCATTTAAATAAAATATGAAAGGTATTTATGACCTTTTTCCTCTTAAAGATTGGATTATTTCAGTTGCATATAATTATCCTAAACCTTTAAGTAATAATATTTTTAATTATAGACAAATAGCTTTTTCAGATGTGAATACATCTTTAATTTGTTCTTGTAATAATGTGGAATATAAAGATTTTATTGACAGCTATCATGGTCATATAATTACAGGTAATCTTGATATAATCAAGAATAAAAATGTGAAATATTTAATAAATTTTGGTACAAAATTTAGAATTAACAGTAAAATTAGTAACAGTAAAGCACTAAAGCTTTTAAAAGATAGTGTCAATAATTTTATAATAAAAACAAAGTTATAAGTTTAGTATGCCTTTAGAAGCATTTTTTGAATGGAGATTTTAACTTTTGGGGCATTTCAGTAATTTTTTGAAATATTATTTAAATTCAAACATTTATGAATATCGAATTTTTAATGATGAAGATGTAGAATTTATAAACAATTTACATAATAACTTTGTTATTATCCCTGTGGACAAAGCCACTAATAATTATGCAATAATATGCAGGAAATTTTACATTGATAAAATAGAAGGTGAATTTGGTAATACAGAGATTTTTATGCAAGGGTTAATGTTGATAAGAATCCTGTTGTTGTAAAATTTTTTGCATGTAAAAATAAAGTTAAAAATATGTTTTATTATAATTTTGAAGTTTCTAATCATCACTGTTGGCCATTTATTTTTTTAACACCTAAGTTTCATGAATATCCGATTAAATTTAGGTTTATTTGCAGTACTTCTAGAAGTGTTAATAGAAATTTTAATATTGGTTTACAAAATTTATTAAAAAAAGATATTTGGTTTTTTGAAATGTAAATTTAATAAGTATAGTTATTTTTGGTCGATTGATAATATTATCGAAATTTTGGAAAAACTGCCATTGACTCCTTTGAAAATGCAGGTTTTCGACTTGGAGAATCTGTTCACCAATATACCTATTGATTGTTTTTATAATGTTTTAATGAATATTTTTTATTTATTTTGTTTCAATGAAGAATTAAATATTAATAGAAATTTATTTTTAAGTTTATGTCAATTTTGTTTTTATAATAATTATGTAATTTTAACAATAATACTTTTAATCAGATCTGTGGAATTGGCATTAAGACAAATTATTCTAGTACAGCAGCTAATTTATTTTTGTTTTATTATGAATTTAAGTATACAATAAAATATAATAAATCTTTAAAGGTCTTTAAGTATATTGATGATATTTTGATTCTTAATTTTGATTTTACTAATGAATATGATATCATATATCCAAATTGTTTAAAGTTGAAAAGGGCAAACTGTGATGATTATAATGCAGAATTTTTGGATATTTCTTTTAATATATTTGACAATAAATTAACTTTGGATATGTACGACAAAATAAATAGTTTTCATTTTTTTACAAGATGTATGCCGCATTGGTTTTATAATTTACATTAAAAAATTTACATAAATATTATAATTAATCAATTAATTTGTTTTAACAAAATTTGTGGCAGTGATAGTAATTTTCATAAACAGATTTTTAAGTTTTTGGCTAATCTTTTTTACAATAATAATTATCCCTTAAATTTTTTGAAATATTACTTAAAGAATCTTTTAAAAAGTGAGTGGCAACATTGTGGAATGGCGGGATGAACAACATATGGTAGCATTCTTCCTGAACATTCCTTATGAAATGTGAATTCTAAAGTCTTGTATAAAGAACGAGTTGACTCCATGATTTGAATCCATGGAGGTATGCAGATTTAGATATAATGATTGTTGATATTGGACTCGGAGGGAAAATTAACAGTTTGGTATTATTGACAGGTGAAGGACATTGTACAGGTACTTCTGTTTAATGTTTTTGTATTTTTCTTGTAGGCTTGGGAACGTGCACGTTGTTCTGCATTCATACATGTTAATTTTATTTATTTAAAGTTCAATTTTAAAGTAATTTTCTAAAAGACCTTTTATTAAACAAATTTTTCTGTTTTGTAATGTAATTATGCGTTGTTTACATTACTTTTTTGTTTAAATTTGGTTTATTTAGCCTTTTGAATTTTGTTTCTAAAATGACAATACTTTTTTCTGTATTGAGTGCAGGATGGACATGTGTTCAGAAACCTGCAAGCTTTTAACAGTGGGGGTGGAGTTAGGTCTGTCTGTCCGCCCACTGATGAAGAACAGACAGTTTTTGCGGTGTTTTGTTTTTTACCTGTATTTTTGAGTTTCTGGGATTTTTAAGTTAGTTATTGCTCATCTTCTCATTATTGCACACCTTCTTTCCAGAGTTATGGTGTTTTTGCATTTTTATTATTGATGAAAAGTTTAATATATATACATATAGTTTTGAACTGGTTTTGCGTTCTAGGGATCATGATCGGCGTAGATCTACAAAACTTTTTCAGAAATTCCAACATAGCGGATAATATAATATCTACTATTTATTACGAAATCTACGTAAAAAGTACTTCATCGCATTGTTGAGTGTAAGAGAAGTGGAATCAAAATTTTGCGGCATTATGGTTTGTAGCTTCGGTAATTAGATTTTAATATCTTAATGAATAGTTATTCTCTTGACATTAATGGAAAAATGGTACAATACAGTAATTGCAGCAACTGTTTATTCCTACAAAAATAATAAGAATTCAACTTCTGCGTTGACTAGTGAGAGGGATATGAGATTACAGGGAAAATTTTAAGGCACGTGAAGGTATAATTTTTTTAAGTACTTGAAAGGACAAAAACTCTTTCACCCTGTATCAGTAAATGTTATTTTACTTGGTAAATAAATTTTATGCAGAGGTAATGGATAGAGAATGCAATTGATAAGGATAACTGTACAATTCAAAATAATTTCATATATTCTTCTGCTTCACAACATAAAGTTTTAAAATTCAGACAATTTATACTATATTTTAAGATAGAATCCATATTGGAACATAATTTTCTTTTAAAAACAAAATGACGTGTAATGTACGAAACAAAAACATACACCATTAAAAATAAAAATAATAAGGTGTGTTAAAGTACTTTTCAAATTTATCGAAAATTAAAATTAAAAAAGTTAAGATAGAGTATTTAAAAATATCCAATACTTGAAATTTTTGAAGAAGGTAAGATGCCTAAAAATATCAATAAAGAGCATTTTCCAAATTTTAAGTGTCGTATTTTTTTCTTGTGCAGTATTTCATAAAATGAGATGATTTATTCTCTAATATGTATTTTAATCTTGTGCACACTGATGTGGTTTTGGATTTTGTATACAGTTCTTTCTCATGAATAATATTTATAAAAAATATTTACGCCTTTAAAACTACATATTATATTACTTTATATATTGCTTAAATTTTAATTTATTCGATATTTATCTCATTAATTATCTGCATTTTAAAAATCTTTCGAAAATATTAAATTAAGAAAATATCTGACAAATTGCCCTTTAAAGTGCAGAAAAAAGTTTTCAAGGAAACTTTAGACGTTAATTAAAATTTAATCCTATTCCATCACATTTTTGATTGGATGTATTTTCAAATAATTACTGTTTTATACTTTTAAAAAATCATTACATGAGCTCGTAAAATAGTCATGTATAACTAATAAAAAAAGTTATTGAAATAATATAAATTATAAAAAATATTAAATTAAAATGTTTGTGTATCCCGTCTTTAAGGCCTTTAGTTACGAAAAAATCTTATTTCAATTAAAAATAGATTCATCTTATGTTAAAGCAGGACTACTTTTAAACACAGATAAAAATGCTTTCTTAATAGTACCGTGCAAACACAATAAAACAAAACTTATCTTTAAACTGAGAAACATTTATAAAAATAGAGATTCGATTCAACTGGTAAAATTTAATATACCTACCTCAAAATGAAGGTAATGTAAATAATAAATGAAAGGTTTATTCATTACCAGTATTCATTTTGAACTCTCTATATAGTATTTTTTTTCAAATAAGACTTCCTTTTCAAAAAAAAAAAAAAAATAGTTTAATATTGGCAGCATCCTGTCTTATTATTTACTTGGAAACAGGATATTTTAGATGTGCCGTTAACCTACCTAGAATGTTTTGATGAAAATCATAATATAAAATATGAGATAAAGAAATATATATAACTGTCAATTTATAATACTTCAAAAATAACTACACAGAAAAATAAACAAAATATATAATCATTAAATAAAATGAGTCAAATGATAAAAACTTTCTTTAAAAAATAAAAATATTAAAAAATCCAAAAGAATGCGATCCCCAGAATACTTATTCTAAATTAAATCTAAAAAAAAAAAAAATAGATTGTCTTGATGTTTGTAAAACGTTTTCCAGTAAAAAGTGAACAGTAATTATGTATTTTAGGTTTTGAAAAATTTAATTTTATCGTGCTATCCTTTGGCATTTTAGTTCTTAAATAGCACCTGTAAAACTGTGATATATTTCAAAGAAATCCAAAAATATTTTTAACTGTTATTATTGAAAGAAATATGAGCATGAGAAAATGAAAATGCATAATCAACAATAATTGTTAGAAATTACTGAACATATTATTTTAAAATGAAAAATGTCGTGTAGTTAAGAAAGAGATTGAGTAATCATAATTATAAAAATATAAAATGCATATAATATTTTTCTCATACTCGCATTTTAAGCCCCAAGTTTTTATATGTATATTTTTTTTCTTCAAGTTCTTCCATCATTGTAATCGATGTAACTGTATCAATATTTGATATTTATCATTATATTGTACTTTTTTTAATGAGTTATCCAACTGCTTTAATTTAACTTGTAACAGTATTATCGTAAAATGAGAGTTGAATATTAAACGGAATTCAAAATATTTAAAACTGATGTATGCGCTATTATGATGATTTTTCATAATAGTGTAACGTCATTTCATTTTTTTTTTATTCTGAAGAATGGCGATATTAGCGCTCAAGAAGTCGAAGAAATAAATCCAGCGTGAAAACAACATGACATCGATGTATGTTGAGTAACTTAAACGTCAAATATGGAAATGTGTAACACTTTAACGGCATAATGTAGAACTGGGTCCGATTCTGAAGTACACAACAAAGCCGAAAAAAGCAGTATGTCGACGAAAGTAAGGTAACGGGTTCAACGGGGGCAAAATAGCCAACTCCATAATTATCAGAATAATGAGATAAATCGGGAAAAGTCCGGCAGCATATATTCACAGGAAACACAGGCACTTCAAACATAGTCAGGCAAATGGGACGATATTTAACAATCCACGATCCGCATAAATAATAGGCAGTAATCTATAGAGGCATTAGGCATTCCAAAAATAATGGTAGCAAGACGTTTAGATATCTACTTCTACATCCGTAATAGGCAAACTAATAAACAGGCTGGCACCATCCCATAAAGTTGAAGAAAAATTTTGCGAATCCCCTGTAGAGGCACCAATATTTTATAATATAGATCTGTGCTTTACAATATATGTAGATCGTAAGTTATGGCCAGGTTCGATAATGTATGCATTCGCTGAAAATTTTAAAAGACTCTAGGCTGTACTAATTATTATCAATAAATACTCTAAAATTGTTCTTTACCATCTTAGTTTGTTCGGGGTAAAGATGTAAAATTAAACAGTCCATACAGAAATGAATATGGGTGGTGCCTGAGAACATTTCAAGAAAATGCTTTTCACATGACTGAGTTCATGAAGCGAGAGCCAGAAATTGAATTAATCAATCTGTAATACATACATTGGCATCACAGAATTAGCGAAAAGAGCACTTGAAAAATGAATGAAATCATATGAGCAAAAATTATCTGTTACGCCTTGGACAATTAGGAGAATTTTGAATTTTGTAGCAGGGTCACCAGAAAAAGCAGCCTTAAAAAATAAGCCAAAAAGAATTCGAACGCCATTTCGTACGTTAAGAGCAAAGTTTTGGGAACAAAGTGTGAAAGACAAATGGAAATGTTTATGAATTAACGAGGAAGTTAAGCTCAAAAATTAAGCAGAGAAAAAAGTTATTTCTACTGCCCGAAAGCAAAGTCGATCTTTTTTTATATCTAGTGGGGGTAAATAATCCTCTAAATGAATGCTGTACCTTGGAACAAAAAGGGCCAATGTCCATAAATCTCAAATGGCAGGAAACCCAATTTAAGTTTGAGTAATTTTAAGAATCTTGCTACGATTTCTGTACTATTATTTTTCAAAGCTGTACTTTTCAATTCAGTAATGTTTTTCTCACTACAATCTAATGTTACATTGATTTACTTTTTTTTTTTTACATTTTAAATTTGTCATTTTTACATTAACAGTAAGTAACATTGGCCTCGACAAAATATTTTGTTTTCAATGATCTAATATTGGGAGGACTTTGTCCCTTTTAACAATTACTTTATATCGCATCCTGAATTCATCCGTGCATTTAACTCAAGTTTCTCAATTTAGGACATTAGCCCTTTTTGTTCCAAGGTACAGAATTCAATCTATGTGAGAGTCGTTTTGGTGATAAAGGCATATGTTAAATATATTTTCTTTCTTTTCTTTTGGAGGAAAAATATAATGGGAACTGAAATAAAAGTTAGGATAAAATGAATAAGTAATTAAAGATTAGTTTTAACTGAAATTTTGAGAAAAGGAAAAATTTAAGAAAAATATATGCGATTTCGCATCACAGGGATAATTTTGAAAAATCGACATCGGCTTCGGTTATCGAAATACGGGAATTTGGGAACCTTTGGAATTTTCATTCCAAAGGTTTCAAACTATATCTACGGTTATTTTTCTTTTAAATGCCGTCTTCTGTTTTAAAAAAATCTTAAACTTATTCCCGTACTTTTGTTCGAAAATTTTTATTCCGTGATCTAACATTCTAACTGTTGTTAAAGTAAAATTTTGCTTTACAAATATTTAGATTTAGGTATAAAATAATCAGTTTGAAAATTAAAAGAAAATCCCATAGGATTTCGATCTGAAAAAAAAAGGGAGAGAAAAGAACAAATAAATATACGTATTTTAGCACGAAATATATATACAGGCTTTAAAAACGTTCAATTAAAAGATCACATTTTTTTTTAAGATTTCGGGCGATAAAAACTATTTTTATTTTAATGTTAAAACACTTAATGTGAAAAAAACACTTTTCACAAACTCTTATGTTCATTTGGAAAGATTTTCGTTTCAATATATAAATTCATTTAACACTGATTTTAGTTTTTAGTTATATTTAAAGTAATATTTATGAATAAATCCTGGACCCGAACTGTACCGGTTTTTGTTTAAAAATATAAAATCAAAGGAGACTGGAGCCTGCGTTTCACGACCGGTGTACGCTGCCGAAGGCGGTGGGAACTGCAATTCTAAGTTGGCTTTGTTAGATTTATTATTTGCAAATTTAAAATCATTCATATTCAAGTATGCATGTTGCAGAAGGCATTAAGGCCCCAAGCAGTAGGATAATTTGGAAAGATTTTAACAAAAATATATAAGATCATTCAACATTCATTTTAGGTACATCTAAAGTTACTATCACGGGCCCTGCCAACGCCGGCAATAACTTAATATAGTTTATACTAGGAATAACTTAAAATAAGTGCATCATATTTTCTCTCATCCAGTTTCCTTTGATATTATTATTTAATATATAAAATTTTGTTTGAAAAAGAGCATTATTTCTTTCAGTATGATTATATTTATTGAAACATCCGTGCCTTTTAGTTAATTTCTTCTAGAAAATATTTAGTAATAACGAATTTCTTACATTATTGATGTTAATAAAGCGATTACACACAAAAAAATCGCAAATTATGTAATATTTAGTCAATCTGAAATTCTGAATGAGATAATGTATGCTTTTATCGAAATAATGGTAAAATTTTGCGAGTTTTGTTGTTCTGTGGCATGTTCAAAACATTTGATAATTATTGATAATTATTGCTTTTATTGTAGAAAATATCTCTGTATTAATGCACACGAAACTAGTTCTGAGGCTAGAGAATACTTATATTGAAAGCCGTAATAATTAATAATTATTTTGAGCGGTGATCATTTGCGAACATTTCTGCTGAAATTTCTCATTATTTCTTTAAATGCTAGCAAAGCAGCATCAAACTGATACTAAAATTTGAAATTCTCTATTTCGACTAATTATTATTGTGATTAATTATAACTACAGTATAGAAAGTTCTAAATGCTGATTCAGATATAAATTACGTGACCAAACTCTATATACGATACAAAAAACTTGGATATATATGTAGCTAAAAGTTTAGAATTTTAGTGACTAAACAATCTAACTGTATAAAGCAACATCAAGTAGGCATTATAATATTAGTACACATTTATTGTTGAAAGTAGTGTATATTGTTTTACATTTTATGCTTTCGGAAAACAGGTGAATGTTGTTCTTTTCGTCTTCAGCTCGAGGAGCTTTATCGTTTTAATGTGTGTTTGAATATGTTATCTCTAAAACCTGTTATATATATCACAATTAATAATTATATAGTTAAAAGTACTTCACTTATTTTTATTAACATAGCAAAAAAAAATACATTATATGAATTTGTAACCAGAAGAATTATTCTTGAAGCATTGTCTGTTCTGAAAAATTTTAAAAGAGTCATTATTAAAAATGGTTCATTTCAAATGGATCCACACAGAAACTAAATATAGCTAGGTTCACCTTCACCTTGTTGTAGTATTTTTGAAACACTTCTTCGTCTTAACATTTAGTTTTGCACATACACACTCAATATTTGCACGTATTTGGAAATATCAAACTATTGTACACATATTTAAACAGATGTATGTGCGATGTCTTTGTGTATTCAAATACTGCAAACAAATACATTTGAACAGGTAATTCAGTATTACCATATATTATTATATACATGAACTTATAAATATTGGATTTTTCTGAACTTACTTTAGAGTTAAAAGAAGAGTGCAAAAAAAAAAAAAATAATTTGCGTTTTCGTCGCAATATTTGTGATAACTATTATTTTTTTAAATGCTATGATATTTTGTAATTGTAGAAGTAAATGACAATGTAAGATATTTATAATTTCAGTTATTAACTAACACACGAGCGCAATGTAAAACCTTCATACACAATAGAAATTTTGCGTTTACATATATCTGATATATCTAACATTGTTCTATCTATATTTCATTACTATTACACACAAATAATTACCGTAAAGATTCGAGTCAATATAACAACCCATTGTTTATCTATAGAATAAATATAGATGATTTTATCGTGATTTAAGACCGTAAAGGGCTGCATTAACCAAGCATTTTTGTATATCTAAAATTTACAATTGATTTAAAACTTCCAAACGCTTCGGAATCGAATTATCAATTTATTCGTATCCTCCAGCTGTTGCTTATTTCCATGAAGCTGACAATAAAAGAGAGATTTGAAATAATTAACGATCGAAACAATGGAAATAAAAATGTATGAATAATATATAGTGTGAATTATTTTCTGAAACAATAATGAGTAATTTTGAGCATAATTTCTGTTTTTGGTATTTATTTACTTATACTTCATTTAAATAGCTAGGTAAAACTAAGTAAAGAAAGAGGAAAATACTTATTAAAACTGATTAGTAAAGCTTTATAATATATTTCATAATGTACCTCTTAGTGCACGATTCTAATAATGGATATCAGAACTTGGATTCTGTAAACTTTATACAAATTTAAAAATTACATTCTCAAAACTGCATCGTTCAGGCAAGAACTTCGGTGATTTTAAATGTGTCTCCTACTATCTATATTATAAAGGACATTAGAAAGAATAAATATGTTTGTGTGTGTCATAAAGGGATTTAGGGGGACATCACAAGAATTCAGATCTGAAAGCAACCAATGGTCGAAAACGGCTTCGTTCGCTGTTAGGTGGTGTTGTTTACAAGACCCACGCTCTTGGTAACCACACACTCCTAATTTAAGCAGAATTGATTGCTTTCTTTTGGGTGCACCGAAAAGCGCCTGTGGATTCCAATATGAATCTGGTTTAAAGACTCGTCTGTGCTGCTGTAGATATCCAACAAATACAGATGTTTTTGAGGGAGTCCTCCAATCCATGGTCCGACGATGTAACGCATGCATCGCTACCAATGCTGAAACTTTGAACACTTTTTGTGACAATTTTTGCATATTATCTACCACAGCACATGTAATATCTTTGACCAATAAATTATTTCAAATAATCTCAGGCTTGTGTCTCTTCGTTTCTTGTACCTGTCATCCAACTTTCCCATGACGCACAGTGCTCCCAAATCGCGATCAAGTGGCCAAAAATCATTTCTGTCTTTCCAGGTGGTTGTATATGATTCATTTTTAATTTTATAATATTCTAAATGATATTACATTGTGAATTTAAACTAACTATAATTGGGGTTCCGTGGGAGGGGATTGGGGGGCAAGTTTTTATTAAATTTAAATTTTCTTTTTTAGAGGATTTTTTTTTACAGGAATGAGAATCTTTCATTTTTGATTATGATGAATATTTCCACTTTTTTAAGACAAATCATCTAATTCAGTCTCCCCTGAAATTTTAACCTCCCTCCCTGAAAATATACAGGTAAAAATCTTCTGTTTTTTCTCTTTTTAATGTTATTAAAAGTAACAATAAAGAGTATACGAAATCAATAAAATGCATAAATAATGTGATACGATATGATATGAATAAATATAATTGCCAATAATAAGAAGCCTGAACGTAAATTTTATTCGAAAAAATACAAACTTTATACTATTCAATATATTCCAAGCTTTTTTGAGAAATTAAAATATAGACTTAAACGTTTCAATATCTGCTTAGTAACAAAACCACCTCCGAAATTGAAGAATTTCATTTGCGCTAAAATTGACCCAATTAGTTTTGAGAATTACTCTGGGGTGTATGAAAAACCATGTATTAGAGCAGACGGATCAAAGAATTACTATATTGGTGTGACTAGCAGGAAATTTAAGTATAGAAAAAAGGAGCATATACCTGATATTAAATATAACAGAAAAATCACAGCCCTAGCAAGATTTTATCAAGAAGAAAGCATCCAATTAAATTTCAATAAAAGAAAAATAAATTTCCCGTCCAGTCTATACTATCCATCAATTATAAGGAAAACAATAGAGATTGTACTGCGCAAAAACTCAATATGTAACGATGCAACATCACTCGAGCTATTCAATGTATATGAAAATCAAATAAAATAAACATCCATATAAAATAAAAATGTAACGTGCATAATATGAAAGAATACGTGGAAAACTGAATGATAGCGTGTCATAGACCGCGCAAATTTAGAATAGCTTCATTTTTTTTTTTTTTTTTTTTTTTCAAAATGACTCGGGGTTAGTCGAAACATGCCAACAGTCGAAATAAACGTATTTTTACTGGTTTTAAAGTTTTAATTTACACCGTTTAACATTTAAAATTAATACATAAATAATCAATCACCTAAATTTTGCCCCCCTCCCACACACACACACAGACACACGTGAAATCTCCCCTTTTTCCATTTACCACTATAGCAAGGGAAATCTAAAAATATTATTACTATTTTTTAAGTTTTCGACGTCTATTTATTGTAAATTAATAAAAACATCATTCAATTCATTAATTAGATTACTTTCAAAATTATCGGAAAAAAGCAAAGGAAAAATTGTAGAAACAATTAAAAAAATATATATAAATAAAAAAGTATCCCCAACTCTTAAGCCCTCCCCCACTCCCCACGAATTAAAAATGAAATTGTCAGTGTTATGTTAATTAGAGTGTTGCATTATAGAAACACTGA
Organism: Maratus speciosus; assembly: GCA_963932465.1. Taxonomy (NCBI): domain Eukaryota; kingdom Metazoa; phylum Arthropoda; class Arachnida; order Araneae; family Salticidae; genus Maratus; species Maratus speciosus. The sequence goes on along the minus strand of OZ010788.1, from coordinate 387,282,049 downwards.
CTATTTTGGGTCAGTGCGAATATTAAATTGACTTTAAACCCAATTACTGATTTTGGAATAATACTAGCAATATCCATGTCCAAATTCAAACTTCTGGTTCTATCAAAGTCACAAAAAGCCGCAATAAATCTCCTGCGATATGATTTTAGAAGGTTCATTCTACATTTTATACTATGAAAGTCCGAGGAACACGGAAGGATTTTTTTATATATCACTTTGTATGTACAAAAATACCTTAAAAATATGTATTTTTAAAAAAATTCCTCTTATTTTAATTTTTGAGATTTTTGCAATTGAAAAATCAAACTACAAATGTAATTTAATGTTGTTTCAGAGAAGAGCAAAGAAAAAAACGACAAACTATCTGAAAAGATCTGAGTTAAGGTGTGAATGCAGCGAATTTGCCTGAAATTCACGCAACAGCAGAAAACGCTCAAAACTCCTTACTTCACATAAGCAATGCGAATTCATGTGAGCTTATAAAACCAAAATATTAAAGAATATAAATCTTTAGATATTTCTAAATACTGTGGAATTTATTTCATTTCGAAATACGAAGCTTCGATTTTCTTATTTTTGCCCACATAATCGTGATTTGGGACCACTGTGCGACGTTTCCAACCAAAGGTTGCTATGCCAATCTGAATCCTTGTAATGGGCCACCGCTGCCCGAGCTACTTCTGGCTGACCGGGAGTTTTGAAGCCGAATTGTTGGTGCAGAACTTGTCGTAAGAAAATGAATTTTGTAGGGGGGGGGGAGGGGGAGCAAAAAGGGAAAAAATGAGCGCCGCAGATAGACCAGATGCACCGAAAGTTAATTTTTTGCCCGAAATTCTAGGCAAACATAACTATTCAGGGGGATGAGACTCCGCTTATCTACCGTACCCCACCGCGTAGAAACTGGCTCCGTAGACTTCCCACTGGGGAGGGTCCGGTAGCTTGTGCAGGCTATAGCCTATGTGCAACTACGAATAATAAAGGGGCGGCAGTCAAAATAAAAAAAAAAATGAATTAATTAATTAATAAACCTGAAAGAGAAAGGGATTAGTTGGTACATGTTATTACATATAAAACTTACGAATACCTATTTACTTAACTATCATTTATTATATATATATATATTTAATATTATCCTAGCACTAGGTCACATTAAACTAACTAGATTAATTTACTTTAGATTACTTAAATATTTACTGGCTATTTAAAATGCATTTATATTTTTAACCATTTCTAATGCTAGAATCAGAATTTTATTTATTTATTATTTTTTTTTTATCTTATCTTATGGCAAGTTAACTATGAATTGGCATACTATTATTTAGCTAGGAGGGAACTGATAGGAGACTAACAAGCTGACCTAATGAGATTAATATATAAATTTCTAATTGAGCTAGCTGCTTGAGGTTGTAACTTAGACATAAGCTATGGGGGTTGGGCTTGACCTAAATTAACATTTAATTTTATAATTCATTATATTTGTCTAGTAAAATATGCTTATCTCACCCAGTGAACTTGTTCTTCTGATGAGGTTTCCTTGTCCTGATATTTGGTCCTTGTCGTGGTAGTTGTCTTTTTATTATTTTGACATATTGTTGTGGGTCTTTTCTTTTTCCTTGATTGGATATATGCTTCTTACATCCCGTGAGATGCTTGTCTCTATCGTAGGTTGTTTTTCTTTAGGACTCTGTTCATAATGGTGTCTAAATTTGAGGTTTTTTCACTTTGCGAACTTGCCGCTGATAGGTTGACTTGTTCTGGTCTTTAATTTGTGATCCTTTGAATTAGCTTTGATCACTTAACAGGTTAATTTTCCTTTGTTTGTATGTTATCTTGATACGTGAATGCGCACTTGGCGATCAGCCCATTGGAACCTAATGGCGGTTATCACGATTTATGCAACATTGTTGCGAGCTATTTGAAAAGGCTTGGGCACAACTGGAGTGGGACTTGTACCATGGCCGTTAGTCCGTCAATTTTTTATGATGACTTTTTTCACAAGATGTATCGTTATAATTTCTCCTTTGTTGTATTTGGCTTTCTTTAGTATGTAGTTGTCTTCTCCGTTTCATTTAAAACACAACTTTTCCTTATCAACTTAACTATCTTCCGATGATTCGTTGGGTTTGTGTGAGTGAGCCGTAGCTATCATTTCATCATAAATGTCTTCCAACTCTCAGAAGTGCTATAAATCGATTTTTTGTGCAAATAAAAGGTTCATTCATCTGCGGCCGTGGTCAACTTAATAGTTAATCTCGGGCCTCTTTTTTTTTTACCTGAAAATAAGGCAGTTATTTTAGGGTGGCGATGTCCGCTGGGCTGGTATGCGTTTAGTTTTGTTCTTTTATGTTTTATTGAGAGATTGAGTCTATGTTTTCTATTAACCATCTGACAACTACTTTGTCCTTGTTTTGTACATGTTTATTGTTTGCTAGCCAATTATGCCAAAGTTGATCGTTATTTGCTGTGATTTGAATCAGATGTTGTGACTGTGCTAGTGGGCAGGCTGTTAGGATGTGTTTTGGGGTTTCCAGTTCCCCGCATGCACAGTTTGGCTCATCTTTGCGCTTGAATCTGTATAAGTATTCTGGGAATTCTCCATGTCCCATGTATATCTGGTTGAGAAATTTACAACTCCTTAGTCTGTTTGTCTTTTGGAAAGTATTGATATGTTATCCTGCCCGTGTCCCCGTAATCCCACTCGAACTGTCACTGTTTAATAATTAGTTCTTTAATTGTTTTTTGTAATGTTTGTTATTGGTCTTTCTAAGTTATATGGAATTTCTTTTATTTTATTTTCTGCTGCTTGTTTGGCTAATTCGTCGGCATCCTCGTTTCCTTGCATACCCACATGTGCTTTGACCCAGCTAATTTTGAGCCTATTATTTGCGAATTTAATTGTTTCTTGTATATCATTTACTAGTTGTATGGTGTTAAATGGTTTGCTTAATGTTTGGATGGCTGACATGCAGTCCGAGAGGATGCTGTATTCCATCCCTGTGCTGTTGCCCCAATATGCTGCTTTTATCATGGCCAGTAGTTCTGCTTGAAAGGCACTATTAAATTTCCTTAATGTGCTTACCACGTTTTAATTTTTTGTTCATTTTTTAAGGCTACGAGTGCCGAATCCGTAGCTCCTGATTCCAATTTTGAGCCATCTGTGTAGACATTTATGTCTTTGACGTTGTGCCCTATTCTTTGTTCGATTGTTTCTGCAAGGTGTGTGTTCCATACGTTTTTTTTTTTGTATAGTCTATTTGGATATTCTAGTCTTTTGTATAGTCTATTTTCTAATTGGAGTGCTCTTTCTATGGCCATGTGCGTCTTAGCGGTGATTTTTGTAGGTTTTACTGCAATTGATTTAATATAGCTAATTGCCAGCATTCCTCTTTTAACTTCTAACGATCTTCTTTTATTTACTTCTGGCAGATCACAATAACCCATTAGCTTATTCTTGATATCATCTGTTTCTTTATTTTCCATTTTTGAGGCATTCTGTTGGCTATCTTCGTCGGAATCGACTTCTGTCTCGTCATCATTGGTGAGGACAAAATATTCTTGTATATTCTTCAGTGATATTACTGTCTTTTCGGGGATCTCTTCTTTTTTAGTTGAATTCTTCAGTGATTCACCAGGTAGCTCCTTTCGATCGGAGCCGGATCCACCTGCCACTGCTGGTGTCTTTTTTTGTATTTTGGCTTTTAGTGTTGTTAGTTTTGAGTTGATTTCTGGTGCATTGTTACGTATGTCTGTTGGCGAGTTTATCCTACCCCTTGAGGAAGAGCGAGTGCCGGGTGGCATTTCGTTGTATTCTATCACACTGTTTTCACCTGTAAGTGAACTTGTTCATTTTACTTCCCAGCGGAGTGGGGGGAGGCAAATATACATAAACATCAGTGATTTCACACATTAAATACTAATGGTAATTGGTTTACAAGCAGTTAAACAATTGTGGGGGAGGGAAGAATGCTAGGACCTATGCCCTGTTGGGAACTGAGATTGCTAAGGTATAAGATTTAATAACTTATTAACTGCTAAAATGCAGTGAGAAAAAGGAACTAGGGGGAAGAAATGGACTAAGCATAACCTTAAATAGGCTGGAAGTGGGTAGAATATAAGTATAGAATCTGTTAATAGTCTTAGAAAGACACTATCGATTTTATCAGTCCTTGTTAACTTGGTCGATTATTTAAAAGTTTTAATTGGAATTTTTAATTGATTAATTTTGCGAGTTAGTTTATTCTCTTAGTAAGCTGTGGATACTAGGAACTGGAGAGGAGTGGGGGAGCTGAAAAATTGAATATATAGTATTTAAAATACAATAGCTCACTAATATTTGCTGCGGGAGCTTATCTATCAACTGTGGAAGGGAATTGTTAGAATAGTTTAGATCTTAGTGATATTTCAAAGAGTGGAGACTTTGGGAGACAATGAACTGGTATGCTGAAGTCGAAGGGATTGTAGGTACTCGTAGGATTAGTCTGCTGCGTCGGGGAGATTAGCTATTGTACTGGGGAATGATTGACGCACCCTAACTTCTATTGTTACTTATCTATTAGCTATGTGGTGTGTGGACATGGTTAGATCCTAAATGCTGTGTTTAGAATGTGGACTGTTGGAGTTAAATGACTGAATATTATATTAAATTAAGTTGAATAAAATGACAAGGTTATTAGGAAAACTGAAAGTTTTTGGAGAATAAAAGGTGAAGGGGGCTGATTAATTTACAGAGAGTTAATAAAATTAAGGGGTCGTTGTATAATGAATATAATGAATGAAACTGTGTTAAACGAAACAAAATAACAAAAAAGGGGGCTGTAGTAATAAATAAAGAATTTATCTGAGATTATTGAGTTATTTAGACTTAGTGTTAATTGAACTATTTATGTGCGCCAATCCTACGCCGCGATATATTAATTGGGATAGCCAATTAACATGAAAATAGCTGGGAGAACATCCTTTTGTGTTAGGAATGGGCAGGTACAATAAAGGGACGGATCCCAACTTCTCAAAGTCTCATTGTTTCTCTCAGTCGCTGGTCACAAAAAGAAGAGTATTGTTTTAATTTGTAAATTACTTACATATTGTTTTTCCCTGCCAGGACTCCTGTATCGTCTAGAAAATGTTGTTTACGAAAAGATGGCGTCCTTCTTTTACCTGTAAGTAGCTTGTGTTGAAGAAAATGACGTTTGGGAGAGCTACGTTTTTGATCAAGGCAGGCGACTTACAGGGAGAGGTTTCTTTATTCGCCGGAGATTTCCTTCTTTCGACCGGTCCTAATCTGTAGATTCCTACCGCTGGCTGCTTGCTTCGCTCTTGGTGGCTGGCTTACACATGGTCCCTCCAAATTACTAACCACTTAGTAGCTAATTAACTGCGCATGGTTTCGTTGATTGAAAGGTATCTTCGTGTTCCTCTATTAATTGCCACCCGTGGATACAAAAAACGTTGAAGAGGGCCCTGTATTTCCGTAGCTAAAAACAAAATGGCGGAGCCCAAATTATTTATCAATTTATCAAAACTCAATTTTCATTTACATATCGAAAAATTATAAACTCCTGAGTACAACTTCAAAAATTTTACCTGTGAGATTTTAAACGAATAACCTTTTATATATATTCTAATTTTTTTCTTATATTCTTTTACTTTCTTTTATAACTTTATTATAACCCTTACACCTATAAAAAAATATATACAAGAACCGAATGACTAAAAATATTACATATTAACCCGAGTCTGCTCGCGCTGGGTATGTCACACCCTGTGCTGCTTTTTTGCAGTTTTGCTCCCTAACCTTTCTTCAGAAATGGATGAGTCTTTGTGTAGCTGCCTCGAAGGTCATAATCTTAGAGGCGGAAAAGCGGCTAAATAATTCGAAATATAGATCTATCGTAATTGCCACATATGTGTATCTCACACCCAACGCGAACAGTTCTGAAACAGCTCTGAGTACAGATAGATGTAGGGAATCTGCAGAATAAATGTAAATAACATTTTTAATATATCTTTAAAACTATATTATCCCTTCTTTTTTCGTAGTGTTTTATGTTTTATGTTGATTTTAAGGTAAAAATATTGGAAGAAACCGCCATGGGTATGACATACCCAGAGAGAATAAAACCGGCAGTTATTCTCGCGCGTGCATTCAATATAGATAGACGCAGCGAATGTACAAAATAAATGTAAGCAACATGTTTAATATCTGTTTAAAACTCTATTATCTCTTCTTTTTTCCTAGTGTTTTATGTTTTATATAGATTTTATGGTAAAAAATTGGAAGAAACCGCAATGGGTATGACATACCCAGCGAGAGTAATCCCGTTCGTTTTTCTCGCGCGTGTAATGCCGGGTTAATATGAAAAATGAACAATGAAATTAAGAAATAAAAATTAATAAAGTCGAGTTGTTTATACATAAATCGGCTATCACAAATTTACAAGTTAATGTCAAATATACCATATTAGTGTCTATAATAACTTTTATCGATTTTAGAGGATGAACTTTGGGTACAGACTTCGTGATAATGACTTTGTGTCAAAAAAAAGAGAGAGAATATGAAGAAAAGAGTTAATGAATTAAGTTAAATCATGGAATAATATCCAATAACCAACTTGAAGTTGGCTTGGAAAAGCTAGAACCAAAAAAAAGTTTGCTTTTTAATTAAAATTTACGATAGTTTCCAACAATATTTATGACATTTTCGAGACTAGCGTATGTGTAAAAACTACACGCACGTGCAGGAATTTCGACATACTTTCACTTTAGGATTCAGTTCAGTTAATGTATTTTCCATCGAAATTTCGAACAAAATAATAACATTTTTAATTTACTTTATAAAGTATGTGACTGCTTGAAAAATTACTGTTAAAATGCAATGACAACTAAAAATAAATGCTAATTTTGTTTTAAAATCTGGAAATATCAATACATGACAATACGTTATAAATAAATTCCTTATAGCTGAATTTTGGAAATTTTGCGTACCAGATGAACCTCATTTGCAAGAAATTATCATGAATAATCAAAAATATCCGCGCTTACGTATTCTTGTTTTATTACGTTTTGAATTTTAATTATTATATTATTCATAATTTTTGATTTTCCTAAAAAATAATACAAATAATATGAGAAATAATGTACGATGAAAGAAAAAAAAATTTTTTTTGATGAAAAAACTAATTCATGTATTAAGCTTCAATGTTTGGCATTTATTAAATAACTACTGTATCCTTCCAAGGCTTCCCAAATTACAAATCATAGATGAAAAGTATATTTTTCTAACTCTAACAGGCTTTTTACGTTTTATATGTACAGTAGCGCTCAAAAGTAGAAGAAACGAAGATAATAATTCACTTAATTAAAAACAATAATAAAATACAAAAATCACTCATTTATTTTATTTAACCATATTCAATGTTTTACAGAATTTTAGTAAATTAACTATCATTTGCTAGAAAATAACGTAAAACACGTGAAAAATCAGAAAAATTATGAATCAAAAGATTTTGGACATTATAATAAAAAATAGTTTTAACACAAAAAAATTGAATATAGTAATGTGTCAGAGAATATTTAGAAGCATATCCTGTGGCTTTTATGACAGCCACACAACGCGCGGGTACTAGACTAACGTTTGTATTGGATATAAAAGAATTCGGACCTACTCATTTTTAAGAGCTTCGTATAAAGCCTCCTTATTTGAATAATTTTGGCATCTTGCTCTATGATCTAAGCCGTCCGGCAGATGTTCTATGGTGTTCAAATCCGAACTTTGACATGGCCACTCCAGAACTTCGACTTTTCTGCATTTTATAAAATCACTTACGTACTTGGATTTTTGTTTCGGGCCATTCTCTTGCAGAAAATACCACTTAGAAAGCATGTTTTGTTTAGCATATGATAGCATATGAGTCTTTAATATATCAGCATCCATGAACCGATCCATATTCCCCTCAATTCGAACTAAGGATCTAACTCCGCTGAGAGAAAAACAACTCCAAACATTCACATTGCCGCCTCCATATTTGACGTTTGCTATTTGGTATCGAACATCACATTTTTTTGTTTTTAGGACGTCGAATGTACTTCATTCCATCAGAAGACACTAAATTAAAATTAGTGTCATTGCTCCACAAAACATTAGACCACTCTACACTTGTCCACGATTTATGCCGTTTTGTGAATGCAAGTCTAGCCTTCCTATTCTTTGCAGATGTCAAAGAATTTTTTGCTGGTCTGAGTCTTACAGGTTTAGGCGTCGTTTGACAATTGAAACGTCTGTATCTATGCCGTAATTTTCTTTCAATTCATTTTTTATTACTACAGCCGACTTACGACAATCACTTTCAGATAGCTTTTTTATAATACGGTCGACATTGAAAGTTATTTTTTTCGGACGTCCACTTAGAGGCTTATTTCCGATAGATTTCCGTTAATTGAAATGTATTCCATGTACTAACAAGCTTCCGAGACACGTTAAAAAAACGAGCAACTTCTTGAGTCCTTCCTTGATTAAGTGCATTTATAACGGCTTTTCTAAAATTACTATAGTATTCTTTGCGTTTCTGAATTTAAAACTAATCACAATAAGACAATGAAAACACTAATCGAATCTATACAGCAACTAACGCCAACAACAATTAAATGTAAACTAATTGTCAAAATATTTTGAGCTAAGCAGGAGTCATATTTCTTCGGTGGCGCCGAATGTAAACAAACAAGTTGAAACTTGATATCTTAGAATAATTACAATCATATTTTTCTTAATTATACGGAATTTATTTTCTTTTATATTTTTATATTAAACGAAATAAGAGCGAATATAACGGTGTCAAAATACTTTTGAGCGTTACTGTATAATTATACACTGAATAAAAAATTCTGCCACTGTCAACTAAACAATAAATTGTAGCTCTAGAAAAGCTATTTTCATGTCATTTTTATAAATTTTAGTTCTCTTTGCTAGAGAGTTCTAGTTATCCCTATTAAAATTCAAGGGTGTTTTCCTATATTATCGTGCTCAAACGTATTTAAAAATCTCAGCAAATAAATGCAAACACAATAAGTGAGCTTTAGTAACTATAATTCTAGTTAATGAAGTAATTCTCGAAATCAAGTGATAATTTCTCGCAATTCAAAAGATTTATAATGTAATGTATCGCTTTATCACATATAAAACTAGAAATTCTTATCCATTTCGCCTATTCAGTTTATTTATTTACCTAATTCGCATAACTCGGAAATCTATATTTCTTGTTTAAGGATTTAGAAAATTTTAACTATTCGTTCTAGATGAAGAACGTATCTGTTTTCTTTTAGTGCTTTGCCTATTAACAACACCAAAGTGCCTTTTAATATTAAAAACATCAATAAAGTGTCCAAATAAATTTTTGAAATTTATAAAAAGTGATACTTACATTGCAGCCGCATTACAGGTGTCAATAGCCTGAAATATCGCCTAATATTCCTGCGGCCTTTTCAATTCTGATAATTTCACCAATTTAAACGCACAGTTCAATTACACGTCTTTTAAATTTGTATTTTATTTGTATTATATATATATTTTTAAAATTAATTATGGATGATTTTTCAATTTTGTTGCAGAATATTAACCAAAAACTAATGCTAAACTTGTTATGCTGTTTAAGGGGACAGTGGAGTTTAAAATCCCTAAAAATATTTTTTTTTTATTTTTGTAAATTTCAACTTAAATATTAATCAAAGGCACATTATATGCATTATGGCATGCATTTATCACAAAAAAAAAATTATTTAGGAGAAAAAAATGGAATTTTACGCGTCGTCTTAGAAATCTTCGAAATGCACCCTGCGTCTTCCATATCAATGAAAATCCCCAATATTTTTTTATGAAAGTTTAGTTTATATATATAAATAAAATAGAGCTTCGAATTTTATATATTTGAATTTAAAGGTAAAAAAAATCGAAATTTCAAAATTTTTTCGAAAAAATTTCAAAAAAAAAAAAAAAAATTAATCTTTAAATTGAAATATATAAAATTCGATGCTCTATTTTATTTCTATATATAAACCAAACTTTTATAAAAATATTGGGGGTTTTCATTGATATGGTAAAATTCCATTTTTCCATAAATTCCAAAAAAACGCGTAAAATTCCATTTTTTTCTCAAAAATATTTTTTTGTTATTTTTTTGTGATAAATGGATGCCATAATGCATATAATGTACCCTTAAATAATATTTAAGATAAAATTTACAAAAAAAAAAAAAAAAAAAAAATGAAAACATTTGAAAATTTTTCGAAAAAATTTCAAAATTTTTCAAATTTTTTTTAACCTTTAAATTCAAATATATAAAATTCGATGCTCTATTTTACTTCTATATATAAACCAAACTTTTATAAAAAATATTGGGAATTTTGTTTGATATGGAAGACGCAGGGGTTTATTTCGAAGATACCTAAGACGACGCGTAAAATTCCATTTTTTTTTCTAAAAAAAATATTTTTTTTGTGATAAATGCATGCCATAATGCATATAATGTACCCTTGAATAATATTTAAGGTGAAATTTACAAAAATAAAAAAAAAATATTTTTAACGATTTTAAACCCCACTGTCCCCTTAAAAGGGAAATGGCTTAATTTTTTGGTAATCGCGCTGCACGCGATAGAGATAGATTAAAAAATTAGTTATACTTAAAAATTATTTTAAAAACCATAAACAATCACTAAACTGAGATACAGTTTTCAAACAAATTATATTTGAAAGCACATTTTATTTCCCTATTTGGCGGTGTAAACATTGATATTGTCGGATTACATATATGTTGAATTTGTAAGGTTTTATTTTATTTTATTATTTATTTGTAAATGAAGTTTTAATTACATTCTGTAAAATTCGAAGGAGACAAATACTGAACTATTTATTTTATTTTAAGTGCTAATGGGTAATTATTCTTCCGTAATGGAGCTTATATGCGAATGAGTTAGAGTAAAAAAAATATTCATACTTGAAAATAATTTTAAAACCACAACAAATGAGTTAATTGCGATACAATTTCAAAACGAATTTCATTTCAAAGATTTCCCCTATGCGACGCGGACGGTATAAAAGTTAAAAGTGTGGGATGTTTAGAAGTTTTTAAAAAATTGCAGATGAAAAATTTTCAATATTGAAATCCAAGGTATTGCCAACATTTAAATGACGTCAGAGTTACGCACAAGCACGCTTTTCTTTATAATATAGACCAGCAAACCCCGCGGCTTTGCTCGCGTAATATTTAAAATATGCCAAGTTATATTTATATGTTTAATTTTTATTAAAAGGTACTAACTAAATTTTTATTTTATTAAAAGGTACTTATTACTTTTAGGAATAATTTAAAAAAATTACTATTTAAAACACAGTTTGATTAAATATCATTATTACACTGCATAAGGCAGAAATAAGACTTAAATTAATAAAACGAAATAAAACTAAATAAATAATAATTTAGAAAATATTTTGAAACTTTTATGCTCAATTAATACGTTCATTTCAGTATTCATTTGAAATTTTGAATTTTTTAAAAAACCATTTTCTTACATCTTAAAATTAACCATCATGTCAAATTCCAAGTCCTACCACCTCTCTCAACATAAAGGGCTATGTTGAAATAGGAACTGTTACCATTAATTTGCCAACATTAATTTTGAAATTGGTTTGTTATTTCCTAATATTGCACAGAAACGTGATTCAGAAAGCTTTTAAAGGCCTTTTTTAGAGCGTTTGTTGTTCCTGTGAATCCCAGGTGGTAGAATCATCGGCATAAAATATAGCCTGTGTAGGATCAGAGACTGTTACCATTGATTCGCAACTATTACTTTTATATTTGGTTTATATTTCCTGAAATTGCGTAGAAATCGTAATTTAGGACTTTTTTAGAATGCTTTTCGCACCTCCCCTTCACTTCAATCCTTTTTAATTCAAATTTATTTTCGACAGTCCTTCGAGGGCATTTATATTTTATAGGTAACTACCATGCCATATTTAAAGTTTCTAGCCTTTTCAGTATCACAGAAATCGCAATTTAGAAAGTTTTTAGTTACGGCAACACTCTGGCAGTGGCACAGACATAAAATATAGCTTATGTTTAAGCAGGTTCTATCACCAACAATTTGTTATCATTATTTTTTTAATCGGTTTGGTATTTAAAAAGATTACATAAAAATTGTAATTTATAACGCTTTTCGCTCACTTCATCTTTTTAAATTTGAAATTTTCTTTCGACAGTTCATAGAAAGCAGTTGCAACTTGTAAGTAAATAACATGCCATACTTCAAAGTGATAGACCCTTCAGTTATGCAAAAAACGCAAATTAGAACATGTTTTGCTTTTTCAACCCTCAGATGGTAGTGACAGCAACATAAAATATAACCTATGTTATAGTAGGGACTGTCACTATTGATTTGCAACCATTGCTTTTGAAATAGCTTTGGAAATTTCCTGAGATTGAGGAGAAATCGTAATTTATAACGTTTTTAGAACGCTTTTCGCGCATTTTCACCCCTTTTTAAATTTCCAATTTTTTCGAAACTGTTCTTAAAGATCATTTATATGTAATACATATGTACCTTGCCTAATTTTAGGTTGCTAGCCCCTACCGATCACAAAAATCGAAATTTGGAACGCTTTTTTGCTCCTGCAACGTCTAGGTGATAGTGATACCGACTTAAAATAGCGTTTATGTTAGAGCAGAGGCTGTCAGCATCAATTTCTTAACATTACTTTTGAAACCAGATTGATTCTTCCTGAGATATTGGTGACAAATCGGCATTTAGAACGTTTTTAGAACGCTTTTCGCTCATTTTGCTCCTGCATCTCCTCTGGGTTAGTGGAAACATATATAAAATATAGCTTATCTTGGAGCAAGATCTGTCACCATCATTTTAACACCATTATATTTGAAATCGGTTCAGTATTTCCTGAGATTGCATAGAAATTGCAATTTAGAACGTTTTTTACAACGCTTTTTGAGCATTTTGACCCTCCTTTTAAATTTCGATTTTTTTAGGAAATGTCCTTAGAGATCATTGATATCTTATAACTAGCTACCATTCTAAATTTCACGATTCAAGGCCCTTCCGTCACGCAAAAACCGCAATTTTGAACGTTTTCCTCCTGCAGCCCCTTTGGGGTAGTGGCACCGACATAAAACATAGCCTATGTTGGAGCAAGGATTTTCACCATCATTTTGACGCCATTATTTTTTAAATCGGTTTGGTATTTCTGAGATTGTGTAGAAACAACCATTTAGAAGTTTTTTCAGAACGCTTTTCGCGCATTTTCACCCCTTTTAAATTTCGAATTGTTTAAGAACTGTTCATAAAATCCTTTATATCTAATAAGTAGCTGATACTTCAAATTCCATATTTCTAGGCCCATCAGTAACACATAAATCGCATTTTTAGAACGTTTATTGCTCCTACCCCCCCCCCCCCTTTGGGGTAGTGGCACCGACATAAAACATAGCCTATCTTGGAGCAAACGTTGTCACTATCATTTTGACACCAATATTTTTTAAATCGGTTTGGTATTTCCTGAGATTATGTAGAAACTACCATTTAGAACGTTTTTAGAACGCTTTTTGTGCATTTTCACCCCTTTTAAATTTCGAATTGTTTAAGAACTGTTCTTAGACACCATTTATATCTTATAAGTAACTAATATTCCAAATTTCATATTTCTAGGCCCTTCAGTAACGCAAAAATCGCATTTTTAGAACGTTTTTTGCTCCTCCATCCCCTTTGGGGTAGTGGCACCGACATAAGATATAGTCTATGTTCTACGTTGGGCGAACACCATCATTTTGATACCATTACTTTTGGAATCGGTTCGGTAGTTCCTGAGCTTATCTCCGACAAATAAACAATTTTTTCCTCTTTATAATATGACTAGCAAACCCCGCGGCTTTGCTCGCGTAATATTTGAAATATGCCAAGTGATATTTATATGTCTAATTTTTACAAAAGGTACTAACTAAATTTTTATTTTATTAAAAGGTAATATTTTATTTTATTAAAAGGTAGGTACTTATTACTTTTAGGAATAATTCAAAAATTACTATTTAAAACACAGTTTGACTAAACATCATTATTACACTGTATTAGGCAGAAATGAGACTTAAATTAATAAAATGAAATAAAACTAAATAAATGATAATTTAGAAAATATTTTGAAACTTTGTGCTCAATTAATACGCTCATTTCAGTATTCATTTTAAGTTTTTAATTTTTTAGAAACCATCTTCTTACATCTTAAAATTAACCCTCATGTCGAATTCCAAGCCCTACCACCTCTCTCAACATAAAGGGCTATGTTGAAACAGGAACTGTTACCATTAATTTGCCAACATTAATTTTGAAATTGGTTTGTTATTTCCTAATATTGCACAGAAACGTGATTCAGAAAGCTTTTAAAGGCCTTTTTTAGAGCGTTTGTTGTTCCTGTGAATCCCAGGTGGTAGAATCATCGGCATAAAATATAGCCTGTGTAGGATCAGAGACTGTTACCATTGATTCGCAACTATTACTTTTATATTTGGTTTATATTCCCTGAAATTGCGTAGAAATCGTAATTTAGGAATTTTTTAGAATGCTTTTCGCACCTCCCCTTCACTTCACCCCTTTTTAATTCGAATTTATTTTTGACAGTCCTTCGAGGGCATTTATATTTTATAAGTAACTACCATGCCATATTTAAAGTTTCTAGACTTTTCAGTATCACAGAAATCGCAATTTGAAAGTTTTTAGTTACGGCAACACTCTGGTGGCAGTGGCACAGACATAAAATATAGCTTATGTTTAAGCAGGTTCTATCACCAACAATTTGTTATCATTATTTTTTTAATCGGTTTGGTATTTAAAAAGATTACATAAAAATTGTAATTTATAACGCTTTTCGCTCACTTCATCTTTTTAAATTTGAAAATTTCTTTCGACAGTTCATAGAAAGCAGTTGCATCTTGTAAGTAAATAACATGCCATACTTCAAAGTGTTAGATCCTTCAGTTGTGCAAAAAATGCAAATTAGAACATGTTTTGCTTTTGCCACCCTCAGATGGTAGTGACAGCAACATAAAATATAACCTATGTTATAGCAGGGACTGTCACCATTGATTTGCAACCATTACTTTTGAAATAGCTTTGGTATTTCCTTAGATTGAGTAGAAATCGCAATTTAGAACGTTTTTAGGACGCTTTTCGCGCATTTTCACCGCTTTTTAAATTTCCAATTTTTTCGAAACTGTTCTTAAAGATCATTTATCGCTAATAAATATGTACCTTGCCTAATTTTAAGTTGCTAGCCCCTACCGATCACAAAAATCGAAATTTAGAACTTTTTTGCTCCTGCAACGTCTTGGTGATAGTGATACCGACATAAAATAGCGTCTATGTTAGAGCAGAGGCTGTCAGCATCAATTTCCTACCATTACGTTTGAAATCAGATTCATTCTTCCAGAGATATTGCCGACAAATCGGAATCTAGAACGTTTTTAGAACGCTTTTCGCGCCTTTTGCTCCTGCATCTCCTGTGGGATAGTGGAAACAGATATAAAATATAGCGTATCTTGGAGCAAGATCTGTCACAATCATTTTTACACCATTATATATGAAATCGGTTCAGTACTTCCTGAGATTGCATAGAAATAGTAAATTAGAAAGTTTTTTATAGCGCTTTTTGCGCATTTTGACCCCCCCCCCCCTTTTAACTTTCGATTTTAATGTCCTTAGAGATCATTGATATCTTATAACTACCATTCCAAATTTCACGATTCTAGGCCCTTCCGTAACGCAAAAGCCGCAATTTAGAACGTTTTTTGCTCCTGCACCCCCTTTGGGGTAGTGGCACCGACATAAAACGTCGCCTATGTTGGAGCAAGGGTTTTCACCATCATTTTGACGCCATTATCTTTTAGATCGGTTTAATATTTCCTGAGATTGTGTAGAAACCACCATTAGAACGTTTTTTAGAACGCTTTTCGCGCATTTTCACTCCTTTTAAATTTCGAATTGTTTAAGAACTGTTTTTAGAAATCTTTTATATCTAATAAGTAGCTAATATTTCAAATTTCATATTTCTAGGCCCTTCGGTAACGCAAAAATTGGATTTTTAGAACGTTTTTTGCCCTTGCACCCCCTTTGGGGTTGTGGCACCGACATAAAACATAGCCTATGTTGGAGCAAGGGTTGTCACCGTCATTTTGACACCCTTATTTTGACACCATTATTTTTTAAATTGGCTTGGTATTTCCTGAAATTGTGTAGAAACCACCATTTAGAACGTTTTTTAGAACGATTTTCGCGCATTTTCACCCCTTTCAAATTTCGAATTGCTTAAGAACCCGTTCTTAGAAATCCTTTATATCTAATAAGTAGCTAATATTTCAAATTTCATATTTCTAGGCCCTTCAGTAACACATAAATTGCATTTTTAGAACGTTTTTTGCTCCTGCACCCCCTTAGAGGTAGTGACACCGGCATAAAACATAGCCTATCTTGGAGCAAGCGTTGTCACCATCATTTTGACATCAATATTTTTTAAATTGGTTTATATTTCCTTAGATTGTGTAGAAACTACGGTTTAGAACGTTTTTTAGAACGCTTTTAGTGCATTTTCACCCCTTTGAATTTCGAATTGTTTAAGAACTGTTCTTAGATATCATTTATATCTTATAAGTAACTAATATTCAAAATTTCATATTTCTAGGCCTTTCAGTAACGCCAAAATCGCATTTTTAGAACGTTTTTTGCTCCTACACCCCCTTTGGGGTAGTGGCACCGACATAAAACATAGCCTATCTTGGAGCAAGCGTTGTCACCGTCATTTTGACACCAATACTTTTTAAATCGGTTTGGTATTTCCTGAGACTGTGTAGAAACTTCCATTTAGAACGTTTTTTAGAACACTTTTTGTGCATTTTTAAACCTTTTAAATTTCGAATTGTTTAAGAACTGTTCTTAGACGTCATTTATATCTTATAAGTAACTAATATTCAAAATTTCATATTTCTAAGCCCTGCAGTAACGCTAAAATCGCATTTTTAGAACGTTTTTTGCTCCTACACCCCCTTTGGGGTAGTGGTACCGACATAAGATATAGCCTATGTTCTAAGTTGGACTAACACCATCATTTTGATACCATTACTTTTGGAATCGGTTCGGTAGTTCCAGAGCTTATCTCCGACAAATAAACAATTTTTTCCTCTTTATAATAGGAGTATAGACTAGCAAACCCCGCGGCTTTGCTCGCGTAATATTTGAAATATGCCAAGTGATATTTATATGTCTAATTTTTATTAAAAGGTACTAACTAAATTTTTATTTTATTAAAAGGTAATATTTTATTTTATTAAAAGTTTTTTTTTTATTAAAAGGTACTTATTACTTTTAGGAATAATTTAAACATTACTATTTAAAACACAGTTTGATTAAATATCATTATTACACTGCATTAGGCAGAAATGAGACTTAAATTAATAAGACGAAATAAAACTAAATAAATGATAATGTAGAAAATATTTTGAAACTTTTATGCTCAATTAATACGCTCATTTCAGTATTCATTTGAAGTTTTGAATTTTTTAGAAATCATCTTCTTACATCTTAAAATTAACCATCATGTCAAATTCCAAGTCCTACCACCTCTCTCAACATAAAGGGCTATGTTGAAATAGGAAATGTCACCATTAATTTGACAACATTAATTTTGAAATCGGTTTGTTATTTCCTAATATTCAACAGAAACGTATTTTAGAAAACTTTTAAAGGCCTTTTTTAGAACGTTTGTTGTTCCTGTGAACCCCAGGTGGTAGAATCAGGTGGCATAAAATATAGCCTGTGTAGGATCAGAGACTGTTACCATTGATTCGCAACTATTACTTTTATAATCGGTTTATATTCCCTGAAATTGCATAGAAAACGTAATTTAGGACTTTTTTAGAATGCTTTTCGCACCTCCCCTTCGCTTCACCCCTTTTTATTTAGAATTTATTTTCGACAGTCCTCGAGGGCATTTATATTTTATAAGTAACTACCATGCCATATTTAAAGTTTCTAGACTTTTCATTATCACAGAAATCGCAATTTAGAAAGTTTTTAGCTCCTGCAACCGTCTGGTGGTAGTGGCACAGACAAATATAGCTTATGTTTGAGCATAATATATAGCTTATGTTTGAGCAGGTTCTATCACCAACAATTTGTCATCATTATTTTTTTAATCGGTTTGGTATTTTATAAGTTTGCTTAAAAATTGTAATTTATAACGCTTTTCGCTCACTTCATCTTTTTAAATTTGGAATTTTCTTTCGAATGTTCTTAGAAAGAAGTTGCATCTTGTAAGTAAATACCATGGCATACTTCAGAGTGTTAGACCCCACAGTTGTACAAAAAAACGCAAGTTAGAACATGTTTTGCTTTTGCAACCCTCAGATGGTAGTGACAGCAATATAAAATATAACCTATGTTACAGCAGGAACTGTCATCATTGATTTGCAACCATTACTTTTGAAATAATTTTGGTATTTCCTGAGAGTGAGTAGAAATCGCAATTTAGAACGATTTTCGCGCATTTTCACTCCTTTTTAAATTTCCAATTTTTCGAAACTGTTCTTAAAGATAATTTATATCTAATAAATATGTATCTTGCCTAATTTTAAAATGCTAGCCCCTACCGATCACAAAAATAGAAATTTAGAACGCTTTCTTGCTCCTAAAACGTCTAGGTGATAGTGATACCGACATAAAATAGCGTCTATGTTAGAGCAGAGGCTGTAAGCATCAATTTCCTATCATTACGTTTGAAATCAGTTTGATTCTTTCTGAGATATTGGTGACAAATTGGCATTTAGAACGTTTTTAGAACGCTTTTCGTGCATTTTGCTCCTGCATCTCCTCTGGGGTAGTGGAAACAGATATAAAATATAGCCTATCTTTTAGCAAGATCTGTCACCATCATTTTTACACCATTATATTTTAAATCGGTTCAATGCTTCCTGAGATTGCATAGAAATCGCAATTTAGAGTGTTTTTTACAACGCTTTTTTCGCATTTTGACCTCTTTTTAAATTTCTATTTTTTTAGGAAATGTCCTTAGAGATCTTTGATATCTTATAACTAACTACCATTCCAAATTTCACGATTCTAGGCCCTTCCGTACCGCAAAAACCGCAATTTAGAACGTTTTTCTCTGCACCCCCCCCCCCCTTTGGGGTAGTGGCACCGACATAAATCATAGCTTATGTTGGAGCAAGGGTTGTCATTTTGATGACATTATTTTTTAGATCGGTTTGGTATTTCCTGAGATTGTGTAGAAACCACCATGTAGAACGTCTTTTAGAACGCTTTTCGCGTATTTTCACCCCTTTTAAATTTTAAATTGTTTAAGAACTGTTCTTAGAAATCCTTTATATCTAATAAATAGCTAATATTTGAAATTTCATATTTCTAGGCCCTTCAGTAACGCAAAAATCGCATTTTTAGAGCGTTTTTTGCTCCTGCACCCCATTTCGGGTAGTGGCACCGACATAAAACATAGCCTATGTTGTAGCAAGGGTTGTCACCATCATTTTGACGCCATTATTTTTTAGATCGGTTTGGTATTTTCTCAGATTGCGTAGAAACCAACATGTAGAACGTTTTTTAGAACGCTTTTCGCGCATTTTCACCCCTTTTTAATTTCGAATTGTTTAAGAACTGTTCTTAGAAACCCTTCATATCTAATAAGTAGTTAATATTTCAAATTTCATATTTCTAGGCCCTTCAGTAACACATAAATCGCATTTTTAGAACGTCTTTTGCTCCTGCACCACCTTTGGGGTAGTGGCACCGACATAAAACATAGCTTATCTTAGAGCAAGCGTTATCACCATCATTTTGACACCAATATTTTTTAAATCGGTTTGGTATTTCCTGAGATTGTGTAGAAACTACCATTTAGAACGTTTTTTAGAACACTTTTTGTGCATTTTCACCCCTATTAAATTTCGAATTGTTTAAGAACTGTTCTTAGATACCGTTTATATCTCATAAGTAACTAATATTCCAAATTTCATATTTCTAGGCTCTTCAGTAACGCAAAAATCGCATTTTTAGAACGTTTTTTGCTCCTGCACCCCCTTTTGGGTAATGGCAACGACATAAAATATAGCCTATGTTCTAAGTTGGACTAACACCATCATTTTGATACCATTACTTTTGGAATCGGTTCGGTAGTTCCAGAGCTTACCTCCGACAAATAAACAATTTTTTCCTCTTTATAATAGGAGTATAGATGAGTATAGATATAGATTAGATAATCAATATTAACTTTGATTATTTCACATTTTTTATTTAGAATAGGAGAATAGTAATCATATTTTCTTTTTTTTTTCATTTCATGACAAACATTGCATTAAAATATTTTAGCCGGTTCTTTAGCTGCTACAAATGTATGCTATAAAAATTAATTTATAAAATTACTTTAATCAATTTTTAATGTAATTAATTTTCAAACAAAAGAAAAAGAAAAATTAACTTTAACTTCTTTTTTTATTGTTTATGTTTTTGATGCAGAATATTCAAAATAACGCAGAAAAAGCCTTACTTAGATTTCAGTTGAATACCGTAAATAAATTGTAGCATAATATGTAACATGTCGAAATAAAATTAATACATTTTATGGCTTACTCCTCAAAATGTCTTCTAGATTCATCACTTTAGCCAGTTTGCACAGCATGCCACTTGCCTAAAAAATTCTCATTGGATTTAGGAGTTTAAAACTTAAAATACATCATTCTTCACGTGCTGCTCAAATACAGCCTAGACAGTTGTTGAAGTTAAGAATAGGTAAATTAATTTGTACCCATGCTATTGTCACCTGCGAGAGAAAATGTGGGGGTATTTCAGGAGATAAGCAAATGTGGTTTGGACTCTAATATAAATCTTTTTTTTTTTTTTTTTCAGTTATGAGAACAGCTCCACAAACTGCGTTTTTATCTTGTGTATTTTCAGTATTTAAAATCTTTACCTAGCTTTTTAAAATTTTCATTAAGAAAAGATTTTCTTTGATTCCCACGTATATTTACTTTAAATAAGTAAAATAAAACTTTAAAATTAAATAATAGATGTCTGAATTGCGAAAATACAAAAATGTGGAAATTTGAAAAACTAAAGACTAAATTGTTAAAAAATAATGATTAAAAAAACCCATTGCACATACTCAAGTACATGCAAAGATATAAAGTATTATGAGCACCAATAATAATTATTGTAATTTTTATCAAAAAATGTGAATTCAATGACATATTTTTAAAAGCAGCATTTAATCAATTTAGTTTATACAAATTTGTATTAGTACCCTTCCATCGAGTTACTTTATCTATCCAATACTCATAACTATAAATAAATAGCTAAAAAATGAAAGCTCGGAAATATAAAATTATAGACGTAAAATCACGCAATTAAAAGAATCTGTTTCCTGAAAGAGAATAAGTGTTTCAGTAGTCAGCCACAATGATGAAAAATACTTCATAAATAAATATTTTTAGTTTCCAGATGAAATATAATAATTTTTCACTACTCAGAATCCTTTCACCAATCTTCAGCCAATAGCAAATCATTGTGGGTATATTTTCGTATTTGTTTCCTGTCTTTTTTTAGCATAAAAAAATGACCGACAATTGAAATTTAAGCGGCCGGATACAGGTGTTTTTACGCGATTAATAAATGCGAGTTAGAACAATAGGTCACAATTTGTAATTAGAAGAACATTTAAATATCTTTAACCCCTTGGGGACGAGAGTCAAGTATTAGGGCCGCATAAAGTGCTCAAAATCGGTGATTATTCCCACCAGTTATTTTTTATTGTAATTTTTTTCTTATTGAATCAGGGCATTTTCCAAATTAAATAGGGCAAAAATTTCTGCTTTGAAAAGTCGGTGATAAAATATTAAAACTCTTCAAACGCCGTTTGTAGCGAAGGGGTTAACAATAGTTGAATGACAAGAAATATTTTACACATGCCGTAATTGAAACCTACTGTTTAAAGAAACTTCGTCAGTCGTGAAAGAATTAATCAGTCGTGAAAGAATTCAAATGGTAATATTGGGTTGTCCGGCAAAAGTTCTCAACATTTTTTTGCCAATACAAATAACTATTACTTTATTTTGAAAATTATAAATTTTAAGCAGCAATATGGAGGAGAATCTCTGCGAAACTGCAGAGAACGGTGCGGATTGTATTTAGTGAATGAAGGATAAAAAACTACAATTTTGACAGATGTTGTTATTCTTTTTATTAAAAGAACGATAAAGTTAAAATAAATTTCAGGAATATTCGTGTAACCGTACAAAGGTAATTTTTTATTGAACTGACAGTAGTGTGGTGGCGATTTTCAAGAATTAAAATTTGAATTTCCGTTTATAAATGAGGGTTGGTGCAGATGACCTAATATGATGAATGCAAGAGATAAAAAGAAAGAAAAATCATGAGTCAAGAAACATTTTCTGACACTTCCAAAAAACTGTAACGAAACTTCCCCTAAAGGTCAAAGCATTTTAAAACCAGATTTCAACAATTACCGCCTGTAGTTGGAAACGTTTTCTCGATTTTTTTTTTGTGCAGATGATTGTGTACATGATCTCATTTGTATATATGTTACATAAAGTACTAAAATTTAATTTAGTTTGAAAATACATAACACATCTGAAGATTCAGGTTCAGATATTTTCTGCAATAGAGAGAAATGTACTTGAAATCTTTTGTACGTTATGACACTTTTATCAGTTGTTTGAATAGCTCTGCATATTAATTTATTTATATTGTATAATTATCTCCCAGCATACTAAATATAGTTCAGCTGAAAATTGAAATTTCATTCCTCAAGTAAAAACAACATTTAAACAGTTGACGCACAAACACAGCAAAATGTTTACGTTATATTTTGTGTTGCCTTGTGTATCACCTAGAGAATTTATACATACTACACCATGAGAAAATATTTCCTTAACCTCTTCAGACCCCAGGGTTTATCTTCATATATTTTTTTTACTTCAGTTATAAATTTATATTTGAAAAGTGATAACTAAGAAAGATTAATAAGCAAAAAAAAATTAAATTTATTTTTTGTACATAAAATTTTATATATCATATATGACACATGGGACTCAATAAGTACATTTTTTGATAATTTGTTAGGATATTTTCATTTGTTTTGCATGGAAAAAATAATGAAAAATATTAAATAATTATGTATTTAGTAAATTTTTATTTTTAATGGACTCTCCATATGGTATTTTAACATATAAAAAAATTATTTACTTTTCGTTTTTGTATATTTCCCTCATTTTTGCTGCAAGTCATTTTCAAATCCTATTTTACAGCCGGAAAAAAGCACTATAATAGACAAATTGATATTTTGCGTTAGTTTGGCTATCTTTTGATTCCACTCACGCCATTTTCATTTTTTTAATCATTATTTATACGAGGTGAAACCCGCCGAATTTCGACGAAAGAAAATGTTTACAAAGGAATTGTTGCATCAAATTTATAATTCATCAACAACAATAATTAGAATAAAAAATCCATCTTACACTTGTTAATTTAACTCTCCAAAGACATATTTTAACCTAAGATTAACAAAATACTTTCTTCATAAACTTCAACTGTTAAAATTATTGAAAAATTAAACTTAATTCATATACGTCATCAGTAAAATATAATCAAGATAAGTAATTTTGATTAAGTTATTAATTGATGCTTGGTATTACGGAATGAAAAATCCGCAAAAATGATTTCACCTTGACATAATCACAGAATTTTCCTACCTTTACATCTAAACCAAATCAAGTCATTTTCCACGTTTCACATCCATATTAACCATTTAAAAACATTTTAATGCGCAATAGGTTATTAATAAATATTTTTTCAAGCTTGATGTCACGTTTGTCAATTATTACAACTTTTCATATTAAAATTCCCACTCGTGATTTGAGGTCTTAGTATAATCTCTGTACCTGCAGGTAAAAATTCCAGAAATTTATAACTTTTAGGCGTATTCAAGGGGAAATATCTCGTTTTATCAAATAAAATTATCGTTTACTTTTAAATATGACGTCATTTTCAGTCGCTGAAATATTTTGCCTATTGACTCAAACTCAATATCAGCGAAATGAAAAAATAGTGAAATATAACAGCATCATGAGGGAAATTGTGTCTTTTTTAAAGCGTAACGTCATTTTCTGTTCAATTTTTTAAAAATATATTTTTAACTGTAATGAGAAAATGGCATCAGTAAGAATATAATCAATAAAGATAACTAATCCACTTTTAATAGAAATGAAGTACTTCAGTTGCCACAATTAGAAAATTGGCATTAAAAACTATAAAAAATTAATATCTCAAAAATAAATTGAGATACAGCTTTCAAACAAATTGCATTTAAAAGTGTATTTTTTTCTGCATACGACGGTGTAAACATTTAAAATGTGGGATGTTTAGAAATTTAAAAATTTGCAGTAGCGAAAATTGCGAAAGCGAAATTTCATTTCAAATTTCAAAGTGTTGCCATTCGCAGAATGACGTATGCGTTACGCACAGATATGTTTGTCCTTTATAATATAGATACAGGAAAAAAAATTTGTAACGCTGTGTATCCTATAGGATACTCCAGGTCCGAAGAGGATAAACATAAAAACACATACCACATTGAAAAACGCACTTCCAGCAATTATCCGTCATAGATAACACAGTAACCACAAAGCCTTTGTGTATCCCTTTAAATGAGAGGTAGATGTTATGCGCGACTTATTCTATTTTATGGATCTTGCTAATATGTTTACATCTCACTAATGCATTATATAAATTTCAAAATGTTTAAAATATTGTAAACTAACCTTAATATGCTGTAAACCATTCGTAGAGCATTAATGTAATTTAATATTTTCCAAAATATTAAATGAATGATAAATGCATTGCACTATACATTCTACTGAAAGCATGTTTTAGAAGCATGTTTGTTCACAGAATTTAATATAATTTTCATTATTTTTGAAATTGTGTAATATCATTAAAATACACAGGAAACGTTTTTCACCATAAATCAAAATGTAGCGGAAATCTGTTGAATGTCTCTGTAAAGGAACTAGAAATACTACATATTTAATTTTCAACAGGGAACATGCCAGAGAAAATCTCAATAATAGATATGAAATTACATGCCAGTCTGAATACAGTTACGAGAGTTAGATCCCAACGGCCGAAGACAGTCGGCAGACGATAAACAGGAGGAAAACAAGAAAACCGAAATGAATAACACTTTAAAACGGAGCAATAAAGAAAATCTCAAACATGATCTCTTGAGATTTAAAAGACTTTATTAAAATAGTTACAAGTTCAGATCAGAAACTTTTGATAAAACTCATACTTATCTTTTAGTGTAGCATTTGAGCACCATAATATGTTAATAAACATCTACATGGTCGTATGGGATATACCTGTGAAGGAAAACACATCTGTTAAAAGATTTTTATCATTATAAAGTGAATCTAGATAGGAATGTATTTTTTAGGTAATGATGATGACTTAGACTTCATTTATTATTTCCTGTAGTTTTCATTTATTAAACAAATCCCAAAACAGCACCAAAAAAATAATGCACTTCTTTTAGATTTTGAAAACATAATCATGCAAAAGAAAAACATTCTTCTTAAATAATGAATAAAGTTTTAAGAAAAGGAAAGCCTCAAGATAGTTTTTTTTTTCAATAGCTAAACTGTAGCTTGTTTTATAACTTGTGTTTACTTCATGTATAATTTAAGAGTCATTTTGTTTAGGTATTTTAAATTTGCTTTTCAAAAATGTTAAGTTGTTTTTTTACAAAATGTTTAAAACAAAATTCTACAGTTTTACTCATTCGGGACAAAAACAAAACTTTTGGAACTCCATAACTATTAGAATGTAAAATTATTATTATTTCTTAATCAACTTTCTGAATGTATTCGTTGAAATAACAAAAGTTGCGCAATTTTGTATGTTTCTGCTTTTGGATGTATTTTTATTTGTTGTTTTTCTTTACTCGTTATATAATTTTACTCATTTTACATTTCCCAGTCTTTTCAGAATATCCGGTTTTCTTTTTTAGTGTAAATTTTCTTAATTTATGTGCATATATACGTTTCTGTTTTCCTGAAAATTTCACATAAATAATGCAATTTCTACGTTTAAATTAGTAGTTTATTTTATCAGAGGAAGAAAGCGACGAAAATTATTTTTAATGAATTTTATAAATAAATAATTATGAAACGATAATTCTAAACATATAAAATCTAACGGAATGTATTGGAAAATTTTGACATGTTAAGATTTAAAAGGTTTGTAGCATTACAAATGTTTATTATTTATTTATTTTTATATTTTGTAATTTATATAAAACACTTTTGACAAATATTTCTTATTATGACTTGTTTCTTAAAAAATAACTAATGTTAATATTTAAAAATTTCTAATGTTTCTTTTATTTTAATATATATATAATAAACATTATAAGCTTTTATAAATTATAAACAACTATTTTGAATGCATAAATAATAAAGGAATTTATTCAATTAAAAATTATATATAAACCACCGTAAAAGTCTATGAAACATATAACAAGTGCACATTGATAAACTTAATATTTAAAATAATAAATATAATAGTAGATATATTACGATATTAATTATAAATTAAGGTAAAGCGAGGAGAGTCTGCGCATATTTCAAAAGAATAATAATAAAAAATCTAAATATTAATATTTTGCTAAACTATGCATGAATAAGTTTGAGTTCATTTGTTTTTTATGCATTTCCATTGTTATTTTGTTGTTATACTGTAATTTAATAGAACAGCAGTAATAAAACCAAGAAAACTATTTTGCGCAATCTCTACTTACAGGGTAGGAGAGATTGCGCACATAGGTAGAAGAGATTGTTATTAATAAGAATTATTAACTAGAATTAAATTGTTAACAATAATAATTACACTCAATCGACATTGTTGAAAGGTTTTTGTGAGTAAATATTATTGTATTAGGAGTGAATATTTCAACCAAATGTTTAAATCTGTAACAATAAGGAAAGATGTTTGTGTGTGAGTGTGTGAGTGTGTCGACGGTGTTCTGAAGAGACCGTTGCATGTAGAGCTACAAAATTTGGGGGAAAGGTACGTCTATATATGAAATTTTGCACGTCGAAGCCCGATTTTCGATTTTTTTAATAATTTTTTTTAATTTAATTTTTAATGCGATTTTTAGCGCTTTTTTAAGTTTCGAGGCAATTTTTCCACATTAGTGAAAAGACTATGGTTTCTTTTTTTTTAACCCAATACCTTAAATTTTGTTCTCTTTTCAAAAAAGTTTATTCGGAATTCGTACAGCGATTTTTGAATTTTTAGCGAATTTTTTATTCGATTATTGAGCAGCATTTAATGCATCTCCATACCTATCTCCATAAGGGAATTCCCGTAGGTGGGACACAGTTCTGTCACCAAATGCTGCCACGTTTGTCGCCAATATGGCGATACATCGCCAAATTTGGTGACCAATATTAGTCGCTAAAAGTGGCGCCAACTTGAAGATATCTCTAATATTTTGCCAAATCCCCATAGACTTCCATTGTAAACCAATAGGGAATACTTGCTTACAGAAAATCAACAAATTGAAATGCAACAATAACTAATATTAACTTAAGTGACTATATTAATTATATTTAAGGGAATCCAAGTATATTAAATTATGAATAAAAGTAACATGATACAATGTTTAGCATGCTTTCCTAAACATAAATCTTAAGAGAGCCCGCAAGTCAAAGAAATTAGATTTGAAACATTTATCCAATTATAGTAAATCTTGACTTTCGTGATTTTTGAACTTTTTGTGATTTTTAATTTATAACGTAATAATTTTACGTTTCTGCGAGATCAGTTGCAATTTTTTGACATTCCATTTTTGACCTATAATACTAATGTAATTTCTGCCCTCATTTCAAAAAAAGTTTATTCGTATTTCGTATAGCAATTTTCGAATTTTTCTGGAATTTTGTATGTGATTTTTTGTATATTTTAGCGATTTCCTACCAATTTTTCCACATTACTAAAAGGCATCAACTTTCAATGTTCGAACACAATATATATATATATATATTTCTCTTTTCGAAATTTATGCAGCGATAAAATATTTTTTTCACGATATCTTATAGTGATTTTCAGAGCTTTTTTGCATTTCGTGCTGTTTTTTGACGTACCCAGGCAACGCCGGGCAAGTTAGCTAGTAATAAGCAAAAGAAAGAATTTTAAAAACAGTTAAAAATTTTAATTTAAGAAGATTAAAAGATCAGAAAAATCAAGCCCTACTAAGATTACCAAATAACATTAATCTAGTTGATAACATGTTTAACTTGAAAATTACTTCATTTCCATTTCCACAGTTTCATTGTATTTTGTTTGCTAAACGAAGTTGTCGTCCACAATCGATGCACTGTTTGTTGTTAATTGTGCATCTTTCGTGCAATCATCTGCAACAAGCAATACATTGAATCCAGTCAGTTGTCGAAGTTGTCTCCTGGTACAGTTCCAGACATTCAGTGCACTCATCCTCATTGACCTTCGGTTTTTTTCTTTAGTTTTTTTATCCCTCTTTTTGTGGAATCACGTTATCTTAAGCAGTATTTTTTTTATTTTTATTTATTTATTTATTTATTTTTTTTTTTTTTGTAGCGGCATCCTTCTTAAGTCTTTTTTTATGCATGAAAAAAATTCAGTTATGAAACAAATTACAATGAAGGAACTTATAGCGTACATTTTCTGTTTCGAATTAAATTACCTTGTTCGTCGTAAGTGAAAAACGATTTATAACAATATGCATGATATAAAGACAATTTTTACACTACTCCGATACATATCTTTCATATTATTTTGCTTTTGTTTTTTCAAATATATACATTAAATGTTAAAAGTTTGATTACTACAATGAAAATTTAAAATTTCATGGTGTTTTAGATGCATATATTTATTTGTTGATGCATGATAAAGTTATTTTTCCAGCGCATCTTATTTATATCTCAGAAGCATTTTTGTGATGCTCTGTATCATCGTAATACGCTGTAAACTTTTGTTATTTGTTCTATTTCATACTCACACTCACTTATTCCATTCGTATTCTGAATTAAAAAGTCATCATTTGTTCACTCTTTAAAGAAGACATTTAATTTACACTTAATTTATGTTTTGAAATAATTACACTTAATTTATTTTCAGAAATAAGCATGTTTAGATATCGGTTGATGTTGCACTTAGAACATAGATTGATGCAAGGGCAGAGAATATTTTCCCCATAAATTGGATTTGTCAGAGAAAATTATTTTAGTGTAGCTGCTTTTTCCGTTATGACACTATGAGATTTAAGGTATCATTTGTTTTAGTTTTCTTAATATAATGTAGTTTTTAAATGAAAGTTTAGTATGTATTATTTGGGGGGGGGGGGGGGGGAGTAGTTCGGATACTAACCTTCAGAGTTTCGAAACTTTGAAAAAAATCGCATCATGCGTGAATATATGCATATAAATACCAGAATATTTATACAAAACATAAACAGCATAATATTTTGACATAATTGTTTCCTTAAAATTCCCAATAGAACTGAAGTTAAGGCTTTTAGAATGAATGTCGTTCAATAGCTAAAGCGGCGTTTCCGAAACTTTGAAGAAAGTTTTATCCAAATGACGTTTTTGCGCATAACGTGCACGATATCTCAAACATTTGTGAATATTTTTTCATAAAATTTTCAAAACTCGTGTTTC
This sequence comes from Maratus speciosus, assembly GCA_963932465.1. Classification (NCBI taxonomy): domain Eukaryota; kingdom Metazoa; phylum Arthropoda; class Arachnida; order Araneae; family Salticidae; genus Maratus; species Maratus speciosus. Next base: position 387,252,228 of record OZ010788.1, on the reverse strand, counting down.
ATGTTAGTCTGTATAAACTGAACCTAAAATTTCCTTTTTATTGTTCAAAAAAATATTTTTTTAGTTGATTATACTGTTGAAAATTTCAAAACTTTGTATTAGATAAAATCAACTTTGTATTAAAATTATAAAAATCCTTTAAATAAAAATTTATTTAGGTTTCAGTGTAATTATTACAGTCTGAAGTATACGCAGGCAACAGAATTTTCACTCTAGTTTCAAAATTTATTTTTAAATTCTGCGCGTAAACTGTTATATCAAAACAAAAAAAAACAAAAACAATAAACAAAAGGAAGAATTTTAACAACAGTTAAAACTTTTAATTTAAGAAGATTAAAATATCAGAAAAATCAAGCTCTACTAAGATTACCAAATAACATTAATCTAGTTGATAACATGTTTAACTTGAAAATTACTTCATTTCCATTTCCACAGTTTCATTGTATTTTGTTTGCTAAACGAAGTTATCGTCCACAATCGATGCACTTATTGTTGTAAATCGTGCATCTTTCGTGCAATCACCTGCAATAAGCAATACATTGAATCCAGTCAGTTGTCGAAGTTGTCTCCTGGTACAGTTCCAGACATTCAGTGCACTCATCCTCATTGACCTTCGGTTTTTTTCCTTTAGTTTTTTTATCCCTCTTTTTGTGGAATCAGGTTATCTTCAGCAGTTTTTTGTAGCGGCATCCTTCTTAAGTCTTTTTCATGTATATTTTGTGGATCAGTAACATTAGTTAACTCTCTTTCCTTTTGATTTCGATGGCATTACACTACTTGGAATGGGTGTAAGCTTTTCGAAAACATTGTATTAGAAAATTTATTTTAGTTAACAAAATTAATTTATCAGCAAATTAATCGTTCATAAATTAAATAAATATATAAATATTTAATTAAATTATTAACAAATATATTATTAATTTATTAACAAAAATAATTGCATAAAATTAATTTAATAACAACTGTATTATTAATTTTTTAATAAATTTTTTATCTGCAAAAGTATTTTTTTGCAAATTAATTTGTTGCCAAATTTAGTTTTGATAATTATGTTTTTTCCGAAATTATTTCAAAATTGATTCATTCATACGTTTTACACGTAATTTGCAATTCATACAAATATATCAATAAGCTGTGTAATCTCTCCTAGCACTTAAACGTATGGGGAAATGCGCCATCTCTCCTAAGTAGCAGATGCGCAAACTCTCCTATTTTGGTAGGAGAGATTGAGCGGCCTTTTATTTAAATAGGGCCACTTCTAAAATGAATTGTTGGTGTTCGCATACTTAGACCAGGTTAGTAGTTTGTAAGAAATCGTTTAAGTTCAAAATATTTTGTATTACTTGTATTACTAACGTTTTATAAAAATTCTGACTAACAGTTATGAAAATTCAAGCACTTACTTTGGAAAAACAAAACAAACGAGCACTGCTTTATCCAAGACGCTTGGAACAATCAATATGCATATTCATGTATACATTGCACCACTAATGCTGCTGTGCAACTACCTGGAGTCGCTGCGCGCGTACTCTACTCCTTCCCGTCGAATCTCTTTGTGCGCAATCTCTCCTACCGCGCGAACAATCCTCGCTTTACGTTATGTTTTGAATTTTTAAGTGATAAATTGAGGTGATAATATTGCAGATGCTAATGGAATTTCTTATGCATAGGTATCAGATGACACCGAAAGAAAAAATCATATTGATAATACTCTTAGATAATGTGCATTTGCAGTAATGAACTTAGCGTATTACATTTCTAAGATTACTAAATACATTTAGTTACCATTGTTATATGTTTAAATATATGTATCACATACCACTAATAATAAGGAAGAATAGTTCAAAAAGAAATTTTGACATAAGATAGCCAAAATATATCTATATATCTATATCTATATCTATCTATCTATCTATCTACATATATATAGATATATATATATACAGAATTTGCCAAAAAGTACTTTACACATTTTAAAATTCTATAAAGTAATACGTAAATGGCGTACTGGTGTGAATTTTTCGGCAAAAACTGAGACCGAGCACCACTTATTATGGGGGGGGGGGGGGGTGTTATCACATTCTCTGTTACAGTGTTAAGTTTCATGGAAAAGTCGTCACACATCATGTATCGAGTTGTTGTGTGGAGATTGATTAGTACCTACTTTAAAATATCTTTGCAACGGAAAAATAATTGCATATTACTCTCTGAAAGAACTAAATTATCCAAACAAAGTGCAGTACAAAGTAATTATGACAAGTACATATAATATTTGTTATTTCAGTTATGAAACAAACACAATGGAGGAACTTATAGCGTACATTTTCTGTTTCGTATTAAATTATCTTGTTCGTCGTAAGTGAAAAACGATTTATAACAATATGCATGATATAAAGGCAATTTTTACACTAATCCGATATATATCTTTCATATTATTTTGCATGATTATGTTATTTTTCCAGCGCATCTTATTTATATCTCAGAAGCATTTTTGTGATCCTCTGTATCATCGGAATAGACTGTAAACATTTGTTATTTGTTCTATTTCATACTCACTTATTTCATTCGCATTCTAAATTAAAAAGTATATGACCATTTGTTCACTCTTTAAACAAGTCATTTAATTTACACTTAATTTATGTTTTGAAATAATTACACTTAATTTATGTTTTGAAATAATTACACTTAATTTATTTTCAGAAATAAACATGTTTAGGTATCAGTTGATGTTGCACTTAGGATATAGATTGATGCAAGTGCAGTGAATATTTTCCTCATAAAGTTGGATTTGTCGGAGAAAATTATTTTAGTGTAGCTGCTTTTTCCGTTATGACACTATGACATTTAAGGTATCATTTGTTTTAGTTTTGTTAATATAAAATAGTTTTTAAATGTAAGTTTAGTATGTATTATTTGGGGAGGGGGGGAGTAGTTCGGATACTAACCTTCAGAGCTTAGAAACTTTGAAAAAAATCGCATGATGCGTGAATATGTGCATATACACCAGAAAATTTATACAAAACATAAACAGTACAACATTTTTATATAATTGTTTCCTTAAAATTCCCAATAGAACTGAAGTTATGCCTTTTAGAATGAAACTCTTTCAATAGCTAAAGCGGCATTTCCGAAACTTTGAAGAAAGTTTCATCCAAATGACGTTTTTGCGCATAACGTGCACGATATCTCAAAACTTTGTGAATATTTTTTCATGAAATTTTCAAAACTTGTGTTTCATGTTAGTCTGTATAAACTGAACCTAAAATTTCCTTTTTATTGTTCAAAAAATATATATTTTAGTTGATTATACTGTTGAAATTTTCAAAAATTTGTATTAGATAAATACAACTTTGTATTAAAATTATAAAAATCCTTTAAATACAAATTTATTTAGGTCCAGTGTAATTATTACAGTCTGAAGTATACGCAGGCAACAGAATTTTCATTCTAGTTTCAAAATTTATTTTTGAATTCTGCGCGTAACTGCGCGTCTGACACTTTGAACCCCCCCCCCCCCCCTATAAATGCTAATTGTGCATCTTGCTATTTTTTAAATATATGAACGGAAAGAACATACATATATATTTCATCCCCAGTAAAAGAATGCGCTTTAAAATCATATACATTTTAAGCTACTAACTGTTGAAAATGGTCTTTTTTTTTTCATTTTTTCTAATTTTAAGAGTCCTGAGACCCCTTAAGGTTTTTAACCACAAATTTTAAATAATTCGCCCACATTTAATCACGAAAAATATAAGTCATTAGAAAATACTAAATTATTGTAATGAAATCTTTACTAAACGAATGTGTTCATTTTCTTTCTTACCCATTTTTAGACGCAAACTTCAATCTTACTTCCATCAGATATTCTAATGGAACATTTTTAACGAACATCACAGAGATCTAACAAACATATACATGTGTAAAATATTGTTAACTTATCTGAAACTATAAAGATGGTGATCGAAATTTGTAATTGCGAAAAACTTTCTTTGAGCATTTAAAAAAAAAGACAAAAAAAATGGTCAGTTGTACAATAAGTATTATTTATTTACAAATGGTGTTACTTTTAATGAAATGTTTGTATAATGGTTATTGTCTGTATGTATTGTAAATTTTCAATTTTCAATTTAATATCTGGAATTTGCAATAGTAAAATATGAAAAGATTATTTTCTACAGCGAAATTTTTAATTCTGTATTTATTTGTTCGCATAAAAACCAGTTTTCTTTTTTCCTTAAGTGTATTCTTTTCATTTGTGATTGTGCATATTTGGTCAATATGTATCATCCTTTTTATACTTTTATACAGATTATAATACTAAATATTTTGGATAATAGTTATGATCACGTCCATAAAGGATTCTTTTTATGAAAACATATTTAAATAAAGTCGTAAGACGAAATCATAACTTTTAGAGACATCGCTGAGGAAAACGTTTTTTCAACAAACTTTATTAATAAGCCTATCTATGAGTTTAGATTTCGCGAAAGTATTAAGAACATAAACCACAGGGAAAAGAAATATAAAAAAGTTTAACTATTTTCCCGGCCTGTATGAAAAATTGAGGTATGCTTTACTGAACATAATATAAATTTAATAGTACGTCCTTCATCCAAGTAAAATTAAAAGAATTGATTTGCACGAAAATAAATCCAATACCAAAAGATCAAATGGCTTGTGTGTATGCTATCCCTTTCAGAATCGACGAAAATAATATTATGGAATACATAGGAAGGACAAAAAGAAAATTCAAAGAAGGAATCAGGGGACATAAATCAGATATTAAATTTAATCTACAACTCTGTAACGTTTAATTTATATACTGAATGTCATAAAAGGTTTTGATCAAGCAAAAATTATACTATCCAACATATTATTACTATACATCCATTATCATAGAATCCATAGAAATTCTGGGTAAAAGGCAATCAAGTATGCAACGACGCACTATCATGCAGTATCCCCAATATGTGGTTAAATAACCTGAAAATTTAAACAGCCAATATTTGTTTCATCTACATATGTTTTAGTTCCACTTCCGGCTACACCCCAAGAATAACAGACTAAGAATAACGCATTTAGATGAATAGGACGATGAATGTATCTCCCTGATGAAGTTTGCGGACGCAAGCAGAAAGTACTCGAAGGTTAAATAAAATGTATATTTTAAACTTTTAACATCTATATTGTGTATGATCACCTTTTAAATAAATTATGAACATTTAAAGTTCGCATTATGTTTTACCATACTTATTTATTTGGTGTCCCTTAAGATGTGATACACCTTATTATCAAATTTGAATTGAATTTGTATTAAGTCTAATTTTCTATTACACGTTTTCCCAAAATTTAAATTCAGTAAAAGAAGAAAATAAATAAAGTATTTAGGCAAATATATACAATGATGGTCCATATTTATTTTCCATGCGTATATACACGTAAAATAAAACTGACCATAGGTGAGTGACTGTCCAATTATTTAAAGTTACATTTTAAACTTTTTTTTAGAAAAAAATCTTTTGGTGTACTTTTCCTTTTAATGCATCTGCACACATATCTATCGAAACATCTAATCTATCTACACACACACACACACATACACATATATATATAATACTTATATGAATATTATTATAGTATTTTATTCACCTATTTATTTATGAAGATTTAATTTCGTTAAATTTCCTTAACTGTTTTAAGTAATTTTCAGTAGCCGGCAGCATGCCATAGTTATACTTTTCTTTTTTTTTAATCATTTTACCGGAATTACTTTTATTTTATTTTACCGAAAACATTGTCACAATTCTTAGTTTTTACGGTATTATTGAATATTTTGTGCTTCTAGTTTCAGAAGAATCACTTTTTTCGTTAACACTTTCTTAATAAAAGTTTCTTTGTAAATAAAGATTCCTTTTCTGAAAATATTGCAATTGTTATTTGTTAAACTTTTAATATTATTCCTACCTTGTAGAACATGCATATTCATTGAATAAAAACATTTACATCAAAATCTTCAGATATCGGATGATTAAAAATATCATTTTCTAAAAGACTCAAGTCACTTTAGTTCTTTAAAAATATTTTTCTAATTTTAAAAACGAAAAGAAATGGGGGTGTTGAAGAAGAAAAAAATTCATAACTTCGTCAATTCACAAGATATCCAATCTGCTTTCATACTGGCATGTTTTTGATAGGAACAACTCTTACAGCAAAAACAAATTAAACAAAAATAGGGGTTAATGAAAAAAATATCGTGTTAAGGGTGTACTCAAATCCAAACGGCTTATTTTCTGAATCACTTTTAATTTCATTTTTGCTCTCAAACGCATCGAATTGGCAGATTCTCTTATTCAGAAACTATATAATGTGCTTTATTGGTCGATTTTTTCATAAAGTCAGAATATATTTCAAAACATGCTGCCAAAGTGGGCATTTTGAACCGAATTTCCTGAAACTATAGTGCTGGAAACAAAAAAAGTCCTTCCGGCCAGTGCCGGGAGGAAGAGGTAGCTTTCATATTCCTTATTTTAAAAAAGCCAACTTATATTATTCAAACACATGAAGCTCAATTTAGTGGAAACAGAATATAGGAGATTCAATACTAATTTTTATCAATACTAAATCATTATGAATGACAATTTCGCGAAATTAGTCAGCTTTATCCAAGCTGCTTTTATTTAAAGTAACTTATATTTGGCTGCCAAATTCGGCGATTTCTTAAAGTGCCTGCCATTTTAAGACAACATCGTGGATGAGGCTAACCAGTGAACTTGGTCGAGACCTTAGTAAATGCTGTGCACATGCTCACTCACATCGGAATCGGTTGATATATACATGTGCTGTCGCCTGCAAAAAATCAGATTTACCCACATTAGAAATTGAAACTGCTATATCTGAGCCATTTTTTAAGATAAAGACAAACAAAAGATGCTCCTGAATCCTTATATCAAGGTCAAATACTTAAGAAAGAAACCTTTTTCAATTTCTAATTTTTTTGCACCTCACTTTAAATATATATATTTTTTTATTTAATGGCCGCCATTTTGAAACAAGATGGCTGATGAAGCTGGCCAGCGAAATTGGTCGAGATATTGATGTATACTATCCACATGCCTTCTTACATCGAAATAGGCGAATACGTGTGTTATCGCGTGACAAATACAAGATCGTTTCAAAATGTTAGCCATGCTAGAAATTCAAAGTGCTATAATTCAACCATTTTTTAAGATATAAACAAAAGAACAAATTTTCAAAAACAAAAACTGCTCCGGAATCTTTGTATCAAGGCCAAACACATAAAAAAATCTTTTTCATTTTCCAATTTTTTAATACCTCATTTTAAATTTTAAATTTAATTTATTTTAATGGCAACACTTTTGAAACAAGATGGCGAATGAAGCTGGCCAACGAACTCGGTCGAGACATTGGTATGTACTATGTACAGACAAAGTTACATCCAAATCGTTTCATAAATACGTCTGTTATCGCGTGACAAAAATCAGGTCGTTTTAAAATGTCAGCCACAATAGAAATTCAAAATGCTATAACTCGGCCATTTTTTTGATATAGACGAAACAAAAACTGTTTCGGAATCTTTGTATTGAGGTCAAACACATACAAAAAAAATCTTTTTCATTTTCCAATATTTTGGTATCTCATTTTAAATTTTAAAATTTAAATTTTTTTTTAAATGGCCGCCATTTTGAAACAAGATGGCGGATGAAGCTGGCCAACGAACTCGGTCGAGATATTTGTATGTACTATGTACACATCAAGGTACATCCAAATCGGTTCATAAATACGCCTGTTATCACGTGACAAAAATCAGGACGTTTCAAAATGTCAGCCACGCTAGAAATTCAAAATGCTATAACTCAGCCACTTTTTAAGATATAGACGAAACAAAAACTGCTCCCGAATCTTTTTATCAAGGTCAAATACATAAGAAAAAAATATTTTTTCAATTTTCAATTTTTTGGTACCACATTTCAAATTAAATTTTTCTTAAAAATTTAAATGACCGCCATTTTTAAAGAAGATGGCGGATGAAGCTGGCCAACGAACTCGGTCCAGCCATTGGTATGCAATCGGTATAAACGAAGTTGCATCCAAATCGGTTGATAAATACGCCATTTATTGCGTGACAAAATTCAGGACGTTTCAAAATGTCAGCCACGCTAGAAATTCAAAATGCTATAACTCAGCCATTTTTTAAGATATAGACGAAACAAAAACTGCTCCGGAATCTTTGTGAAAAGGTCAAATACATAAAAAAAATATTTTTTCAATTTTCAATTTTTTGGTACCACATTTCAAATTTAAATTTTTCTTAAAAACTTAAATGGGCGCCATTTTTAAAGAAGATGGCGGATGAAGCTGGCCAACAAAGTCGGTTGAGACATTGGTATGTACTATGTATAAACGAAGTTACATCCAAATCGGTTCATAAATACGCCATTTATTGCGTGACAAAATTCAGGACGTTTCAAAATGTCAGCCCCGCTAGAAATTCAAAATGCTATAACTCAGCCATTTTTTAAGATATAGACGAAACAAAAACTGCTCCGGAATCTTTGTATAAAGGTCAAATACATAAGAGGAAAATATTTTTCCATTTTCAATTTTTTGGTACCAGTTTTCAAATTTTAAATTTTTTTAAAAATTTTAAATGGCCGCCATTTTGAAACAAAATGGCGGATGAAGCTGGCCAACGAACTCGATCGAGACATTGGTATGTACTATGTACACACCGAATTACATCCAAATCGGTTCATAAATACGACAGTTACAGTGTGACAAAGGTTTGATATATATATATATATATATATATATATACATATATGGGTATATATATATATATATATATATATATATCAATTTTGAACGGAGGGTGGTTTCGGTGTCTGGGGGTCATGATAGATGAAAATATACCAAAATGTTTTGAAATCGCTTTCCTCCGAACGGCTGCAATAGGTAGCTTTTTGTAATGAAAGCTACTTAAAATGGTCGTACTGAGAAAATAATTGTTTGCAAATCAAGTTCTAATTAATTGAACGAAAAATAAAAACTCAGGTCGCTTATGAATCTCTTCAAAAATCACGTCAACAAGTTTCATGTTTTTATATTTAAAAATGAGTCTGAATTTGTGTCAGAAAATTTCGAGTTGTTGAGCGTGGAAAAATAGTTTTTTCAATATCACCTTAATATGATTCTGAGAAATCCAGCTCTTACAAAAAATGAAATTCAAAATTCATGAAAAGCGGCAAGATAAAATTGTTAAACTGGGTTTCATCTCTAATCTTGATTTTGTTTTTGTTGGTTAAATCACTACTTAACTTCGAAATCTACCTCCACCTGTAGGCCGCGCCGGCAAGGACTTTTTCTTTTGCTTGCATAAACATTTGTTAAATTGTTTAATTTTCTTACAAATATGAAACAAAAAACTTTTTCATATTGATCTTTTCCATTTCTATTACTTTTTTGGAATATTTATTTCAGCTTCTTGGTTTATACTTTCTTTTCTATTTGTTATAGAAACTTGAGAGAATTAAATCTGAAGTACTTGCAGGTGTCTTTCGTTGTCGTTTATTAATCAAACAAAGTGCTTTCTTTCTTTACTCCAGCACAAACTTTTTGAAATTACAACCGGAGTTGGAGTAATGTTATTAAGTTTGATGTTTTGACAGAGGAACTCTGAGAAGTAAAATCAAAATAAACACTCTCTGAAAGTTAGGGACATTGTTTAAGGAAGATCGATTCTCTGTAATACAAAATAGAATTTCTTTTTAATTTAGAAATGTAATACGTTAGAAATGTAAACGTTAAGAAATGTAAATATTTTGTTTGAAAAAAAGTACTTTTAAGCGGCTGTTTTATTATGAAAGGCGTGAAAAACTGTTTTTAACAGGTTCTTTAATGAGAATTTACTATGCATTTAAATATATACAATCTAGAAATGTAATATTGCCTTAATTTAAGAAGCTATATTTAAAAAAACATTCTTGTTGATTTAAAAACTAAAAAAAAAATGTGATTAAAACTTACAGAGCATCTGTTAATCAAATCTTGGGCATCTTCTATAGAGTACCATAGATTAAATTATATATTTGCATTTTTGACCACTCTCTTTATTACTCATTAAAATATTCGTTAATGTATATATATATATCGCTACCATTATCCTTGTTAAGATATTTGTCATGAAATGAGATGCAAAAAAAAATTATTTCTTGAATTTAGTTGCTTTATTAAGTGATCCTGGAATATTAAAAAAAAAAAATGTGCAAATGTATTTTCAATCAAAGAAAGATCAGCATTCATTAAAACAACAACTTCGAACACGCAGATGTTTTCTAAATACAAAATAACATACACAGAACTACATTTTTGTTAAAAAGGTTTTAATTTTTTAAACCTTTTACCTTCCAATTTTTCAAACGTATCAGTATTTATTTATTACATTTCCATATTCAGAAAAACCTAACAAATCGGATTGAAAACTAAGAATTGAGTTTCTTATTCTAATTCCTTTAATCGGACAGACTGAAAACTAATCACTATTAGTTTTTAACATGTAAAGAATCAAATTTAAATAACTAACAAAATGCCGGAATACACTTTCAGTAAGTTAAAACGAAATATTTTTTTTATTAATCAGAAGAAAGCAGAACGGTTTCTTGCTTAATGATATTTCTTTAACTTAAAGATTGTTCCAAAGTAAGAACATGTTTAAATGCCGAAAAAACGTACTTTTAAACAAATGGTCGTCCAACAAAAGAATGCATTTCTTTAAAAAATTTTTCATACCTGAAATAAGAAATTTCTACAAAGAGTTTCTACAGTATTCTCTGGATAAATATTGAAATATTTATTAATATTCAAAATAATAGCCATAGAAATCATTGTTATTTATTTTGACTAACAAATTGTATGAGTCAAGATCAATTTTAAAACTGAAAAATATATTCGTATTAAATAAATTGAAAACAAATACGATAAAAAAATGAAGTTAGATAGGATTACATATCAAATGCAATGTATGTATGTATTTAATACATACATATAAAAATAGCGGTGTATGGCTGTTATTTTTAGGAAAACACTTTATTCTAAGTTTATTCGATTGTTTAGATTGCGTAAAATAAAGAATAACATTTAAAAAAAAAATACCTGTCTGTCTGTTTGCCCGGAATGAGCTCAGAAACCGTGTGTAATTAACACTAAACTTATCAAGAGCAGATAGAAAATGTTTCTTGGTACAACACGTAGTTAGCCACCTTCCGATATCTAAAATATGTTTTACGAAACCATGGGAAAACTAGGTAAATCAATTAATCAATCAAGCTTTCAATTCTCAAAAACTTACCAACTTATTATTGAGACCAACCTATAAATTTAAACGAATCCTATGGTGGTTTGAAGATCTCATTAACATTTACAAATGATGCTAATCGTATTTTTCGCTTAACCTTATACATTTTAATTTAAAATCTAGATTGGTAGGTATAATGAATTAATATCCCATAACCGGGTCTAAGCTCGTGTCATTGATAAGAAAAGAAATGATCACCTGAGAATCCATTATATCTTTGCTCATTAAAATAAAACTGTATACAACATTAAATTTTGCGTCAAACAACACTATTTAAACTATGCCAATTGACTGTGGACAAATTATGAATATGTATAAATGATAATAATTTGAGGTCGATCCGATCTTATCTTACAGCTTATTCATTTTTACTTTAAAATTGAATAATTTTGATTGATTAATTTTACAACTAATGACCATAAATAGGAAATACTTTTTTACTACGTTCACAACCCAGGTTGGTAGCAATGATAATGAAGGGATTGATCACCTAAGATGCCATGTATAGCTTGCATCAAAAGAAACAAGAATGAAAAATTATACATGGTTACTAAACATTTTCCATCACTAATAGAATTGTAATAAGAAATTTCATTTTTTCATGTAATGAAATGAGATATCTAAATAAGCAACTTAAAAATGTCAGTAAAAATCCATTTTCAGTAATTGATGTCCATATCCTGTAATGTGAGCTAATTCTTTCGTATAGCCCTGTATGAGATCTAAAGAATTCTTCCACACCACCTAATGCATTCAAAATTAGATAAATTTAAACATGTATATCACTGCATGGTACGCATTTCCAGTAATTATGGTTCATAGTCAGCCATATAACAGAATTATTTTGTGTACCTTTGAATATAAACGATAAATACTATGCACTCCATAATATATAGTAAACATGTTGTAATAAACTGCATTGATTTAAATATGTTTGACACAAGTTAACATCATTAAAATGCAACGAAAACGCTTTTCTTAATGCACGATTATAAATGCTACTTAATCTGTACTCGTGAAAAAACATATTGTAATCTATCTCAGTGATGAGTGTCAATTGCTTTATTTTTTAAATATCGTTATTTGTTTTCTTTTCTATTTAATCTAAACATTCATTTCAAAATAAATCTAGCATCAAGGTGGTTCAGTGTAGCTTATTTCTACGAATAATCAACATCCTTTAAGGCACAAAACAAACATTTAATTACAAAACGGAACATAAAATTCTATTAACTGACATTCGACAGGTTACATCTAAAGAATTATAACATCAAAAACAAAGATTTATTCGTTGCAGTTTAAAAGTAGACAGTTCTAATAGAGCATACGCTGGCTAATTAGCTGTGAGAAAATTAGCCGGAACATCCCGCCCAGCGTTGGACGGTTGTCCAACATCATCATAAAATGGCAAAGGTACTACTTTGGTGATATTTCGACGTAACATATCTGTAGAGGTCTTGAGATCAATTACACGGACATGTCCATCATCACCTTTATAACTTTTCACAATCCTAGCTAGTTTCCAGTCGATAAACTTATCATTTCCTTCCTTCGATAACACAAGCTGTCCAACTTTAACATTTGGCGAGGACTTTTTCCATTTACTGCGGACTTGCAGCTCATTTAATTATTCTCGGCTCCAACGGGCCAAAATTGCATTTTTATTCTTTGAACTAGTGTCCACCTAGAAGAAAAAGGTAAAGAGTCTAAAATGGCATTATTTTCAGGAACATTCAAAAGAGGACCTCCAATGATGAAATGACCAGGTGTTAGTGGTTATAGATCATTAACATCTGAAGACAAGGGGGTCAACGGACGTGAATTCATAACTGCTTCAATTTGCTTCACAAGTGTTGACAGCTCTTCAAAATTTAAGATAGATGATTTAGTTATCTTCAAGAGAATTCGCTTCATGGTTTTTATGTTTGATTCCCATAATCCGCCGAAATGTGGGGATGCAGGGGGTATGAAATTCCATTGAATTCGTTCTTCAGCACTAAATCGCTGAATTTCTTCAGAAGAACAGATTTGATAGAAGGATTTCAAAAGAGCACAAGTACTCTGAAAATTTTTGGCATTATCACTCCATATGACACAGAGTTTAGATCGTCGAGCAATGAATCTTCTCAAACAGGATAAAAATGCTTCTGTAGTCAAGTCCGAAACAACTTCTACATGAACGGCTTTGGTAGAAAAACAAATAAATATAGCAATATATAATTTTAGGGTTATCTTGGAACGTTTTAAATTAGGTTTTGTTATAATAGGACCTGCTAGATCAACGCCTGTTTTCTCAAACGGTCTAGATGGTGCAATTCTATCACGGGGCAAGTCACCCATCAATTGCTGAAGAGTTTGGTGTTTTGTTCGAAGATAAGTTACACACCTATTTATAATTTTCTTTACTTGACTTTGACCAGATGGTATCCAATAAAATTGTCTTAATAAAGATATTGTTGTCTGAGTACCTGAATGTAGGAATTTTTTATGGTAATAATCAATTAAAAGTTCAGTAAAATAGTGAGACTTTGGTAAAAGTATTTGACATTTCTGCGATTCTGATAAATTAGAAAATTTCAGTCTTCCACCGACTCTTAACAGTCCATCTGCATCTAGAAATACATTTAAGTTCAAAATCTTACTGTTATTTGGGAGTGGACGTTCTTCCTTTAAACATCGAATTTCAGTTTGGAATGCGGAATTTTGAACAATCTTTATCAGTTTCTTGGTCGCATTCTGTAACTCAGAAGTATCTAAATAATCATATTTTCTAATTCCTGATTTCAATTTACAGTTCTTCAGAAATCTTAAACACCATGCAGCAATTCTTATTAACTTCATAAAAGAAGAATATCGATTAATCAAATCAATGTTTAACTGATTTTCATTTACAATAATTGATTTTACAACAATGTTTTTCTTTAGTTGTAACTGATCTTTAACTTCAGAAATATCTAATTTATCGAATGTGTTATCCAAATTTGGCCAAAGAGATCTGTCTTGCTTTAACCACTGGGGACCTTCTCACCAAAGATGGTTATTTTTCAACTCTGAAACTTTCAAACCTCTAGTAACTAGATCGGCAGGATTATCTTTTCCAGGATCTTTTCCAGGACAGTGGAACCAATTTAATGGATCACTAAGATTTCTGATTTCCTTTATCCGGTTTCTGACAAACATTTTAAATCTTTCTAGCTCACCTCTAATCCAAAAGAAAGTAATAGTAGAGTCGGTCCAAAAGTAGCAAGTTGCAGGAAAAGCTAATTCTTTAGCAATTTTATTACAAAATCTAGCTGAAAAAAGGGCTCCTAAAAGTTCCAGACGAGGTATAGAGACAGTTTTTAAAGGGGCGACTCGACTTTTTGCTCCCACAAAACTAGTAACAATGTTCTTATTCTTTAACACTGCTCTAATGTACACTTCCGTACCATATGCCTTCTTTGAAGCTGAAAAACTATGTAACTCAAAATAATTAACTTCATCAAGGGCAATATCAGACAAATAATATCTGGGAATGCTAATACAATTTAGTTCTTTTATTTCTTCAAACCATTCATTCCATAAATTGTCTAGATGTTTGGGTAGATTTTCATCCCAATCAAGTCCTAAACACCAAATTTCTTTAATTAAACATTTAATTCTAATAGTATAAGGACTTATAAATCCAATTGGTTCAAAAATTCGGCCAACAGTTTGCAATAAATAACGTTTAGTACTAAGTTTATGTGAGAGGAAATTTTCTAGATTTTGAGTCGTAAATGAAAACATGTCACTATTTGGGTCCCAACCAACCCCTAAAACCTTGAAAGGTATCAAATTCTGATTAGTGAGATTTAAGTTATCAGAAATTTCATTAATATGTAAACCATATTCTTTCCATTTCTCACGCAGTTCATGCAAGTTGGTTTTCCATTTTCTAAAAGTCATATTAGCCTCTTGAAATATTTCATAGACTTCCTTACTAGTTTTAAATGCGTAATCAAGATTTCTTAGACTTGTAATGAAACCGTCAATATACAACGATGAATTTAAAATTTCAAAAGATTCAGGAAATGTTTCTACATACCTTTGTAGATGATGCTTGATGGTAGCAGCCAGAAGAAAGGGACTCGATTTCACACCGAAGACCACTCTCTTTAGTCTGAATAGTTTAAATTCCTTACCTGGATCATCAATCCATGGTTCATCGTCCCAAAAATATCTGGTGAAGTCCCTATCTGGTTCATCAGTCTCCATCTGCAAAAAAGCTTGTTGAATGTCTGCAGTAATTGCTATGGGAAATTTTCTGAATTTGATTAAAAGGCTGAACAATTCGGGAATGAGATTAAATCCCGTATGTAAACAATCATTTAGTAACAGTTCACCCTTAGCATGGGCACTTCCGTCAAAGACAATGCGAACTTTAGTGGTGGACTTATCTTCACGAATCACTGCTCTATGTGGTAAATAAAATGAGTTTACATCAGATGTATTGTCAACAGGTTCTATAATATTGTCTGCTAAATAACTATCTAAAATAGCCTTATATTCTGAGAATAACAAAGGGTCATTTCTAAAGGTTGTTCTCAATTTCAAAAATCTTCTGTATGCGACTTCGCGATTGTTATTAAGAGACATTTTCAAATTTGTCTTCCATGGAAATTTTACTTTATACCGGTTATCCTTAAAAACAATATTAGACTGAAAATCAGCTATAATGTCATCGTCCACATTACTAACATCTTGAGTTTCGTATTCATTTCCTAGACTTTCCAATTGCCAAAATTTCTGATTTGATCGGATATATCTTTTTCTTCAACGATAATTTTCATACTGAACAATTCATTGGCTGACCCCGTATAACCCTGTAAGCACCAGCCAAAAAGGGTTTCAGTAGCTACGAGATTATTCTTTAGTCTTTTGATTCTGCCAGTTACAATATTATAATAATTATCAGGGCCGATTAAAACTGCAATTTGTTTTCTAGTACATTCATAAGTATCAGCAAGCTGTAAACCTTTTAATTTATTATAAGTTTTCCTAATGTATTTATCAGGAGTGGGTAAGCAAGCAGCGGAAATTTGATCTGTTTCCAGAGCTTCAACTTCAATGTGTAAAGAGGGATGTTCTCTATTTACAAGTTTTACCTTTACTACATTATAAGTTTTCTCAGTTGCCCTTTCGTCTCCAAAAGTATAAACAAATAAGGTTTCTTTTCTAATAACCGGCAATTGTAATTTTTACGAAATGTCACGAATTATAAATGTTCTCATGCTACCATTATCTAATAAGACATTAACTGGTTCATTATTATCAGTTTTAGGATCTTTTATTATAACAGAACAAGTCTGCAAAAATATGTTGCAATGCGTGTTTTCATTCTGTACATTACTAGTGGAATTGTTAACACAATGGGAAATAGATACGGCACTTTTATCAACGCTTATTTTGGAATCATTTCCAAATTGAAAACAAACAGCCCTATTATGTTTCTTACCGCAAATATCGCACATTTTGGTATTTTCACAGTCTTTAATTCTGTGTTTGCACTGTAAACATAAAAAGCATCTTCCCTGCTTTTTTATTTTTCTTTCTTCTGATCAATGGTTAAAGACTTACACATTTCACTATTATAATCAACACTATTACAAAACAAACACGAATTCATATTTACTGAAGCCATTAATTCAGTAGCTGGAACACTATTTTGTTTCTATCCTTTAGTATTAAATTGATATCTCGGCTTACATGTCAATTGCTTATCTGTAAATTTTGGTCTATATTCAAATTTATTATCATTGGAAAATGATTTCTTACCATCTAAGTCATGGATAGTTGATACCCGTTCTCAACTTTCAACTTCATTTTTAAGAAAACTCATAAGTTTATCTATATTCCACATTTCTCCTTCTTTTAGATTTCTATTAAATTCTAAGGTCAAATCTGGGGTATTAACTTCAGTAAAATTGGGCAAAGGAACACACTGTATGTATCAGGTTTTACACCCAACGACTCTAAGTTTGGAATTTGCACTAGATATATATCGTATAAATTTCTTAATCCACCAGTGTCAGAAGAACTTTTCAAACCTTTCATATTTAATAAATTGTTTAAGTGAGCGTGTACGAGCATGTCATGTCTACCATACCTTTGCTTCAAAAGCGATACGGCCGCTGCATAATTATTTTCAGTTAATCCAAAACCATTAATCGTGCTTGCAGCTGCTCCTGCAACCAAACTTTTCAAATACGTAATTTTTTCGATTTCTGTTAGATTTAGTTTTTTATCTATCGCTAACTCAAACTGGTTCCAAAATTCTTAAAATTTGTCTTGTTTCCCAAAAAATCGGTTTATTTGTAGCTTTGGTAATTTTACTCTTTTTAGTACAGTAGCAGCATGACATGTTCGCAGTGAATCAGTGTTATTACCATGTGTAATATCTGCATTAGAAGATAAACTTTTAATTTTAAAGTTTAATTTATTTCTGTAACTTATTATTTTCTGGTCATATTCATCAATATTCAATATTTCATTTTCGACATTTTTAGCATTTATTAAGCTTAAAATGTTGTTATCATGATCCTTAATAGTCTTAAATTTAACGTTTAAGTTATCGACTAATTCTTCTAAATGTTCTAAAGAATATTCATTACTAGCTAAATACTGTCCAATTTCTTCAAATAACCTATTTAATAAATTTCGATGCGTATCACGCATCTTTCGTTCTTTATTTTCGTTCATTTTCAAAAAATAAAATATAATAACAAAAATCAGCACTCACCAACTCCAAAACAAAACAAAGCAAAAATATTACGCAGTAATTCTTTTCACATATAGACTTCCCGGCCGATGCACCACAAATATTCGTTTTCTTTTCTACTTAATCTAAACATTCATTTCAAAATAAATCTAGCATCAAGGTGGTTCAGTGTAGCTTATTTCTACGAATAATCAACATTCCTTAAGGCACAAAACAAACATTTAATTACAAAATGGAGCATAAAAATCTATTAACTGACATTCGACAGGTTACATCTAAAGAATTCTAACATCAACAACAAAGATTAATTCGTTTCAGTTCAAAAGTAGACAGTTCTAATAGAGCATGCGCTGGCTAATTAGCTGTGAGAAAATTAGCCGGAACGAACTACAAACGCTATTCACTTTATTTTCAATAATTAAAATTCTATAAAAAAAACATCAATAACATATATACATTCCATGACACTCTAAATATAAGTACGGAAAGATAGATAAATTGAATTCATAAACCCTTTTAAAATGATATTTCAAATTTTAATTGCTTTAAACGCGTACAGCCAACAGAGTCAAAAAGTGTCCAAGCCGGGACACGAACCCGGGTCATCAATATAGCGAACCGACGTTCTACCAACTGAACTAGTTGGAACGATACCCAAACTGGCACTTCTCACTATCATATATTGACAAGGCTGCAACCGCAGCATGAGATGGAATATTTTTCGGTGAGCCGCCGACTCTGGGGCAAAGACGAAACTAAAGGGAACCCAGCATCGATGACAATGAATGAATCTATATATAATTCTTAGAAATTTTTCGGCTGAAAATTTCTCACACCTTGCATTCAATAATATTTCAAATTTTATTTGCTTAAAAGGCGTACAACCAACAGAGTGAAAAAGTGGTCAAGTCGAGACTCGAGTAAGTGTCATCAGTGTAGCGCACCGACGTTCTACCAACTGGACCACTTGGAACGTTACCCAGTCTGGAATTTCACACTATGGTTAGGCACAAAATGGAATATTTTTCAAGATGGTGTACAAGATGGAGTATTAGAAAATGTTAAGGCGACCGGGAAAGCCCTATCTCCGCCTTGTTAAATTCACCAGATTTTGTACCTTTTTCTCGGAAATGGTGAAAGATAGAAGTCCAGATTTTTTAGAGTAGTTAAAATAGCATGATTTACGTATTTTAACAGACCATTTTCTTTCTAAGTGAAACTCAAAATTAATTATTAATTATTTATTGAAAGTTATTTTTAAATTAGCCTTTTTGGTAAGAATTCACTGCCTAAGATAAATAATTCTCAATAAACCATTAAATCCCTGTGTTAAAGTATACAATATATCATATATGAGTATTCAATAAAAATCTGAGTTCTTAAGTTTAATGGATATTGAAAAAACGGAACATAAACATGAAAAATCCAAGTTTTCAGAAAAAGTCAAAGATTCAAAGGGCCATTAAGCTGTAAAGTGCTCTTATAAAGAATGATTAATTTCAACACTTATTTTTTATATATAAACATGTGGGACACATCGTTAAAAAGATAACAGTTTAAACTATTTAATGATATAAAAATGTAAAAATCGATTTTTTAGTTGAATTTTGCTTTCCTGGTCCCCTTAAAAGCGAAACTGGGTTGAGAATATATCTAATTTTCTGCCCAACCATTCTATTTAAAATATGCCAGTTGGTTATGAACACGGTTAAGGTAAATATATGGATGATAATTATTTTATATAGATCCCATTTTCAGTTTAAAACTTATTCATTTTAATTTTAAAATTGAAATCTTCAATGATAAAGACAGTTGTCTGTGAGTGTGTTTGTCCGCAGTTTTCTAAAGAGACCACCGCGTTGATAGCTATACTATTTGTCAGGAATTTAGATATATTTATAAAACTATGCACCCTGTAGTTATGTTTTGGGTTTTTTAATTCATTTTTTATGCGATTTTTAAACTTTTTTTCACATCTTTGGCAATTTTTCCAGATTAGTAAAAAGAAACCGGTTTCAAAGTTTCACCCCAATTACAATAAATTTTTGCCTCCTTTCAATAAGTTCGTTTAAAAGAATTTTCGTCTAAAAAAACACAATAATTCAAGATTTCCTTGATTCGAGACTGGTGCCGGCGTATATTACCCCGGTGTCCGCTGCCGTAAGCAGTTACTTCCCCCAATACCAGCTTCGAATGGGGGAAAACGACTAGCGGAGTAGACGAACTTCCCAGGTTCATCCTGAAAAAAATTATTTTATTTAAAATAATTAATTATTATTTAAGTAAAATAGTTATTTATATATATAATTATATTATTATATTATATTATGTTATATTATATTATTATATATGTATGTTATTATAATATATAATTAATCTTTTAATTTTATTTAAATATTTTAAATTAAAATAAATCATATAATTGATTTTGATGTAAAACGTTGGAGTATGATTGGTTAAAAAAACATTTTACTATTTTTTTCGAAGCATTTTGACGAGAGCATTTTTCGAAGCATGCTATTATTTAGATACTTTGAAATTGAAAAAGATTTTAATATAATGCATATTTAATGTAAAAAACTGAAATATAATAGGCTTACTACACGAATATTTTTTCCGGTATCTTAAGTTTATATGTCATTTTCTGTAAAATAAAAAATAAAAATACAGGTATTCCAGTTTTTATTTGAATGAACATTGTTTTTTCTTTTGCATACAAGTTAATTTTTATGTAGAGTTTTCAGGCATTAGGCTTCGCTTTTCTTTATAGGTAAAAGCATGTAAATCACAAAATTAAAAATAAATTATTCTCTCACATTGTGTTTGGCATTTTTCTGTAACATAGTAAGAATACATCCTGGCGAAGTTACGTAAAGATCTGGAGATTACAAATATGTGAAAAAGTCTTTTTGCGGCATCCATTTCCATTTAAATGTATCAAAGATTCGAGCTTTAAATTAATTTTTTTAAATGTGTTTTTTTTTAATGTGGCTGCAGTAGTCTGTGATCAAAATGCTAAAACTTCGATATACAGGGTGTATCTGAAAAAGTGGGCAATACTTTGCGGGGTTGTGGCAAGCGGTGAAAAATTAAAAGGTAGTTTTCCACTTTCCCAGGGGGATGGATTGGTCTAGGTGGTCCCAGAGTTTTGCCATCAAGATCGCATGATCTCTTGTGTTTGGACTTTTTTTCTGTGAGGCTACATGAAAAAACTAATCAACGAATGCACCCATTGAAACCAACATGGATCTAGTCGCAAGGATTGCCGTTATTGCCGGCGATATTCGGGAAATGCCTGGTGTCTTCGCAAATGTGCGTTAATCCTTATCCCGCATGTGTGAAGCGTGCATTACAGCTGGCGAAAGCTCCTTTGAGCAATTTCTTTGAGCATGTACATTAATTACATACCTGTTATTAAAATAATTTCTGAAGTATCTCCCCTCATTCTTTCGTTAAATCTTTAACTGCGATAGTGGAAAACTACCTTTCAACTTCTCACCGCTTGCGTTCCGACAATACATTTTATGACGAAATCTGCTCGTATAGCTGCATTATATCATCCCGTAAAGTTTTGCCTACTTTTTCAAATAAACCCTGTATACTTCTTAATTGATTGGCAATTTTATAGTAAGATCCATAAGATGCATTTCAGAAAACTTGAAATCGGATATTCAATAATATAATGAGTTTATTTTTTAATAAAAACTTTCAAAATAATTAAAAATATTCAAACTTTTTAAATAAAAATGTAAGCAGCTATTATCTATATGTCATAACATTTATTTATTTTTTCTTGAACTAAATAACTTTTTTGAAAATCGATCCCTAATATTATAGACCCCACTTTTAAGAAAAGTATTAATTTTTTTTCAAGTTCAAATTTATAAAAGAAAAAAGGTTTTATAATTTTCTTTATTTGGAAAGAATAAATTATATATTAAGATTTTACCACAATAATTTTATTTTTTTTTTTCTTGTTTAAGTAATTTTCATTCCCTAAATCATATAATATTAAGCCAAAAGGGTATTATAAAATACTGTAAAAAGTTAAAAGAGTAGCTACTCTCCTAAAAAATACATCTATTGTGTATAGTGAAACTTTATTTTTTTCTGGACCAAATCTGAAGAAACAAATTTCTGAAAATTTTATTTTTTATAAAATTTAAATAAAATAAATATTGGGTGTATTTTTCCTTGACGTTAAAGACTCGTTCTGAATAACAGAAAAGTGCAAAGAAGTACAAACTTGTTTAATGACGAAAGTTAAATTTTCCTTCTTAAAATCCCAAAAAAATGTGCCAATTGTTGCTTTAATAAGAATAAATTTTAATGTCCATATATATGAATACTATGTTTTTAAAAACACATGCTCTACCGAAAGTCCTACACACCTGCCTGTGTATAGGGTACGCGTCGAAATTTTGCAAAACTGTGAAATAACACCTAATGTTAAATTAATTTTTAGCCATTGCAAAACCTGTAGTATTTTAAGAATAAGTCGAAACTACATGGAGGTATGATCTATAATTTTCAATTCACATATTTAAAGTTTCTAGAAAATTAAATTCTGTTAAAAATTGCATAGCTTACAATTCCTTTTTTTTTTCAAAAATTAATTCCAAAAATAGACACTGAAGAGCTACAATATTATGCCTACTAACCTAATATGGCCTTGGCATGGATGCTACATGTCCTTGGTAGATGGCCGGAGACGGATTGTAGAAGATGTCCAAGCAGTAGTCACGCAAATACGGGATATTCCTACATGGTGGTTTTTGAGTTTTGATCTGCCGTCCCATGACACTCCAAATGTGTTTTATTGGATCCAGTAGGATAGACCGCGCTGCCAGAACATTAAGAGGAATTCAGCATTATGTTCTTAGAGCCACTCCAGTACAATTAGAGCCTTGTGGCATAGAGCATTTTCCCGTTCGAAGACTCCATTTCAAGTTTGGAAGACAGGCTCCATGAAAGGGTCAACTGATCAGCAATGATGTTTAGATAGCCCACGGAATTTGTGGACTTATCTACCAAAACCACCGATCATAGAGACGCCCATAAGAACTTCACCAAAAGCATAATATCTCCCCCAGCGGCCAGTGTTTGGCCTGCTGTATATTGGGGAGCAACTGTTAGCCTAGAAGAAGGCGTAAACTGGCAGTGTCATCGACTTGATTAAAGGCGAATTGTGATTCATCCGACCAGGCAACTCTCTCTGACTGATGACGCTTGGTCAACAGAGGCAAATTAGAAGAGCGGATTCAGCATAGTCCCTTTATCCCACAGTGTCTGCTGAATTATGCACAATTCTACTTGGACCGGCATTCTATTACACTATCAATTGAGCCATTGTCTGGTGACGACTTTTCTTCACCAAGCGGGACACTATCAGATGTCTTTTTTCATTGATAACGGGCAGAGTCCAACACCATGGCGGCTACTGCTGGTTTCATAGCCATTCATCCACAATGTATAAGTACTAACAACGGTCGCAAACAACTCACGAGTCCTGCAGTTTCGGAGATACTCGTTCCATTTTCAGATACTCCAGCAGCAGTTAAATACAATTTCACCTGATCACGTGCACTTTACGTAATCTAAGTGATTTCATTGGAAAAACTTGGGAAGGGCATAATGTCTTGGCTCTTCGTTGTGTATATAGTTTCAGAAGTAATTTTAAAAAACATGAATCTATATTCTTTTAAACTGAAACCGCTTTCCAAAATCTTCTAATATGTGAATCCAAAATTACAGATTATTCCACCGAGTAGCTTCCAGGTTATTACATAAAGCTAGCCGTATTGCAATTAGTGGTTTTGCAATGGTGAAAAATGAATTTAACATTAGGAGTTTCAAACTTTAAACTTGCACAATTTTTAAACTACGTCACTGAATGCATTCTCGTTTGGTATCCTTAAATAAAATTTACCAAAGTATCCAAAAATTATGTTAAAATTAGGTGTTGGTTTCAAAATTTTTAAGGTTGAATTTCCCTGGGGGTGCTCTATGACACCCTTCCTCATTTTTTAATAAAATGAGTCACTCCCTAAAATTTATTGGTCACGTGTTTCACAGACCGACTTTGGCGTTTTGTTTCGTGTTTGGCCGACGTATATGTAGACATGAAAATTATTTTGTCATGAATATTTAAAAAAAAAGAATTAATGAAAGAAAAGATCTTCATTATAAAATATTTGATATGTGAATATAAATTCAGTTATTAATTATAATATTGTTGAATTAATAATGAATTTCTAGTTAAGAATTTAGCTCTAACCGTGTTAATCTTATTATCCATTTTATTGCTCAATAGTATATGAAAAACTAGTATTTGATATGTTGATTTAAGCATCATTTGCAATTCTGAACATTTCGTGCAGATTTCCATACCTATTTCCAGTCATACATACACACAGACATGCTTTCATGCATATTTACTCTTTTCCCCAAAACTAGAAAACTTCCTAACGAAATATCAGAGATAATTCTCCAGTTTTTAAATTAGCTTCATACCTAGTTAACTTAACTGTCTCTTTACATGCATTTCACCCAAAGTAGAACATTTTGAAATGTGAACTGAATTTTTTCTTGAATCTTGGACATATATTCAAGTTTCATTAAAAACCTTAACTATCTTCAACGTAATCTTACAAATTATTAAAAATGCATTTTATTTATAAATACAATTTTTTTAGACATTTTAAGAGAATAATAAAAAATACATTTAAATATTTCAGAAAATTTAATAAATAATTTATCACCTACCTTAATTTTTTTCGAAAATCATTTGCAAATTCTAAATTTAAGTTCACTACAAATCCTTAAAAATGTATTAATACCCATTTAGATCTCATCTCTCAAACATATCAAGTATTAAGTTTATTCTTAGAGTTAAGATTTACGAATCTATATAGTAAAATTTACAACTAAATACCTTTTATTCAGTTTTCTTCTCTTTACATTGAAAAGCTGACTTAAAATTAATACCATGACCTTTTAAAAATATGCTTCCACAGATTTTTTGCATTTATTACACGCAAAATTAATAAATTATTCATATTTGTATCAAATTTCTTCTTAAAGCATTCCGAGGTTTTCTATTACGTGCTTTCAAACACTAATTTAAAATAAGTATGTGAAATATAACGATGAAATATGCCTTTCCCATTTTCAATTTTCTACTGATATTCAATATATTAATGTCCCAGAAGTTAAATGGATTTTATATTACATTATTTTATATCCGTCCATCACATTTGCATAAATATGTATTAACTCTCCCGTACTTATGACGAGAACAAATTCGAATTTAATTCAATTCAACAGTTGTAGCATCATATTCATTAAAAATAAATTTTCGCAGTGAAATATCAGAGAACACGATCATAATCAAAATTTATGAGACTTACGACTTCATTCAAGTGTTTATGCTGCATACTAAAATTTTCATAAAAACCTAAAATGTATTTCCCGTAAACGATGTTTTACGGGAAATACATTCGTTAAAACGATGTATAACGAAGGCCAATTTTTTTAAAATTATTTATTCAAAATAATACATTTATTTTAATTAAAAACGTTGTTCAATATGCTTCAATAAATAAGTCTAAAAGTAAATAAATACGATTGAAAAAATAAATATAAATAAACTGTTGGTTGTAGCCGCATTTGATTATATCTCTCCATTTCCGCATTTATATGCACACGTATATGTAGCATGAAATATAAATGTGATAGATGTTTAAATGATATTTTAAAATATATGTAAGTAGAACTTCTGTTTTAGTTAAAAACTCAACTAATCTACGCTGCGAACAAATACAGGCTGAGATAAATAATAAACCTATCTGTGAATGTGGAACTTATCTTCATCTGCTGTTCTCGGAAAAAGACTAGCTCTGTTTGTTTTGGCACTAATAAATATCCAACATCATAAAATGTAAGTAGTTTTGCATCATTCTGGGTCACATTCGAAAATTTCAAATGTTATTCTGGACTAATCAACATGAATTGCAAGGGACATTTATCAAAGTCCATTAAAGCCCACTCTTTTTTAAACTAACGACGTTTGGCGCCAGTAAATTCATTTTCGATTATAGTATAAAGAAATTTCCATACATGAATGCAGCAAATAAATAGGTTACGAAAAAATTAAAATTTAAATACAGCTGTATTGTCATTGTAAAATCTCATCAAATATAAAATTTACAATAAATCTTTTTTAAAGAATAATATTTTTATTCTGTTAATCTTCTCTGGTGATACTCCAAACAACAACATCCAGAAATCCTCAGATGTACTGCGTTCTAAATTTTATGGTGACTTGTGAGAAAGTCGTTTAAATTAAGAATTCCCGAAGAACCAGCTACACGTAGCTGCACTATATGGACAAAAGTCACTACATATTATCAGTTTTAGACGTTTTGTTGAACATTTAGAGAAATACAAGACTAAATCTTCCGAAACTTCAAGAATATAAAGAACATGTTTGAGCTCATATTTCTCAGTGAAGGTTTTATCACGAGTACAACTAGGTGATCAACAACAAATTGAATAAAAAAATTAATGTTTGCGAAAATTCTTCAAAATAGAATGATCTACATTATCATTAGTTGTACAACATGACCAGTGTTGGGCACGCTCACAAAAAAATCGAACTAATTCAAACTCAAGTTCAATTTCTCAAAAATGAGTCAAGTTCACGTTGAAGTTCGAAATTTTTCAACCGAACTCGTTCAACTCAAACTCATCTATAAAAGTGAACGAAGTTCACTAAAAACTCGTTTTTTTTTTTTTTTTTTTTTTTTTTTTTTTTTTTTTTTTTTTTTTTTTAATATATTAGAACTTTATCGTCCAAATTTACAAAAAATTGTGAACTAATCTTTTGGTTATTCAATGTGAGGGTCTTCATGGGCCCGACCCAATTTTCCTTCCTGACACTCGGCCCGCGTTTGGTTTGTGATTACTTTTTTCTAGAGGATCGGGCCCAGATGGGCCGGGACTGGATTTATTTTCCGGACCACGACGGGGTTGGACTGTATTCTTCTTGAGATCTGAACAAGCAGGAATTTTCAGTCTTAGCTCATATGGAAATCGTTAGACCGGCACGGCTCTTACCTGTCCAATAAAAATAATAGTAATATTTGGCAATTTTTTTTCAAAAAATGCACGTATTTTTAAATTACTATTATTCCACAATTAAAATTGATTATTTTTTTATTTTTTTCTTTTTTTAACGATGGGTAGATGCACTACTAGGCACGGTAAAGTACGGTAAAACCTGAGAAAAAGAAACTGCTTATGATGGAATTCCGTGTTTAACAAAACAAAATGTTGATCTGTTTGAAATGAGGATAAGAGTAATTGTGAAAAGAATGTAATGCGGATAATAAAGATAATAAATAAACGGTCATGTGCGAGTATTAATCGCGCTCAGAGGATTCCGTATAATATATGTATGAATTATTAACTGTTTTATTAAAAAATCGTTACTAAAAGAAAAATAAGACTTTGTAAAAAACTATAAATCGTAGGGTTTGGTATTGCTGTATATATGCTAGAAAAGCATGAAGGAGTACACCGTAAAAGTTCAAAGAGATATGAAGCCTAAATAATATCAAATATTGCTATTTTGTATAACTCTTATTTAAATGTTATTCTAACCTGTTTATGATGAACTCAATTCAGCACTGACAATAAAAGTAGCGCATATTTAAACTTCATTTGGCATTTCATAAAACTATATTCAGCATCGTAATAATAGTTTCTTTTTACAGTGTAGCTGAAACAATGCCCTTGTTCAAAGTTTAAACTTGGCATCTGCTAAGCACGCTTCGAAAGGAGGTCGCAAAGTAGCAACGCCGCCTTTTTCCCGATAGGTTTTTAATTAACTTTTAAAGACATGGGAGGCGTATTGAGAGATCTACTCAATGCAAACTAGTCGCGAATCCCAAAGTATTTATGTGATTAATTCTAATTACATTAGTCTGTTTTTAGCAATTTGACGTTTATTGCTTTTATATCGCTACTGGGTATTGTATTGCATAAATGTATCATTAAAAGTTGTTATCTAGGCTTTAAAAACCGATAGTACATAGAGTACGCCGCCCCTGTCATTATGTATGTCCAAATCGTCTATGTCTTTAAGGGTTAATATATCAGCTAATTACATACGATTTTTTTCAAAAATCATTATCTACAATGCTTTTATATTTCTGCTACGATAGGTACCTCCAGCGCTCCTCAATACCGTTACTGAATGCCCCGCAAATCGAAATTTGTGTGAAACGGAAAAATGCGCTTTTCTCAAAAACTATGTGACCTAGGGTAATCGTCATAATTTTCCTGCAAGGTTTAAATTAACATCTAGTACCTCTAATTTTTTCATAATTGTAGGTTCAGTAGATTCGGAAATAGATGGGGGGAACATATTTTTGCACTACATTTTCGACGATATCTCTGAAAATACAATGCCTAAAATTAAAAGAAATGTATTTTTGAGTTCAGCGTTACGAAAGCTTTCACACGATATACAAATAACACACATAATATACAAAGAAAAGATATTTTTTTAAGTAACTTAATTAGCCACTGTACATTTTTCCTAAAAATATTTGTAAATGTTTAATAATACATTACAATATACACACAATATACAAAGAAAAGATTTTTTTTTAAGTAACATAATTAGCCACTATACAATTTTCCTAAAAATATTTGTAAATGTTTAATAATCTGTAAATATGTGGGTCAATAGTCTTTATTACTTCCCCCAATTTGAACTTTCCACGTGCCATAATTTACGAGTAAAATGTCTGTGATAAACAGACAGACACAGGAGTGATCTTAGAATTGTCCCGTTTTTACTTTTTAAGTACGGAACCCTAAAAACGATGAACGTGCTCATAGGGGAACTAGCCCCTTATGGATTTTTCTTATTTCCTATGCAATTCCGTCTTAGAAGATTTTACTGTATAGAATTTTTAAAATTTTTAAATCTCCAAGCCATAGAATGTGGATTAACGATATTAATGGTAACTGTGATATTTACATATAATCAGATGAATTTAAAAAATATATTCCACAGCTCCGAAAGCTTTTTATTTAATGAAGAATATAAACATGATATAAAAAGATAAAATACGTATTTTTAGTTAGGGCTTCTCGTAAAAGACAATTTTAACCTTATAGGCGTAAAAATCTATGTTCAGCGCGGTCGAGCCTAGCCGAGCCAATCAATTTTTTGTGCAATGCTGGGCCGAAATTTTAGTTTTTACACCGGATTTCTTTTTCAATAATTTTTTTGAACGGGCTGAGTTGTTCTCGGAGCAGTTCTGTCCAAACTTAAAACTTTTTTTACTGGGCCAAAAGAAAAATTGTGCACGGTTTGTCTCGGTCACGCTCGGCCTGAAAATTTCCTTCCGTGCATACCTCTAATTCAATGTATTTTTTTTTATATATCGCATCTGCATGATAAGTTGGCGTTTTTTTTCTTTACAAATTTATATTTTTTAATGAAATAATTGTATATAAAACGAAAGAAAAATAAAGTTTAAATCTAACGAGCATGGAAGATATATTATCAATCGTTCAGTGGTACTAAAAATTTATTATTTTGTTTTTTATACTTTTTCATTTATACAAAAAGGTATGTATACAAAAAGGTATAATGTAATAATTAGATATTCACATCATATATTCATATTAAAAGTTCATCTCTTTTTAGTTTCATAGAGAAAATAGAATGCATTAAAGATATAATAGTCCTTATTATCCTCCGATCCCTTAAAAATAAAATAAAACTGCTGGCCCCCTTTTATTTTATTAAACAATGACATTGATAAAGATTCGGAACTCACTATAGTAATGTTGGAAATAAACTTAAATATATATAGAAATATATAATAGTTTAAATTTATATTTGTTTAGAATCGCAATTCATCCTAGTCCCTTTTATACTCAGAGAGGATTTCCATGCTTAAGTAATTTAAGCTGCATTGCTAAAAAATAAAAAAATATATATTTTAAATCTCTCAAATTTACTGTGAAATATTGGAGATTGTACTTATTAAAAGAAGTTATATATATTTTTTGGAGGAAACTAAAGTATCGTAAGCCAGCATAATATCTTTATAATTATTACACGTGCATCATATCTCATTATCCCATACGAAATGCATGATTTTATTTATTATTATTATTGTCTTTTATTCTCAAATAGTAGTGATTAAAGATCAATCAAACAAAACAAAGTTAAAAATTCATTTAATAATACTTTATGTTTTATCAATATATGCATTCACGTCAAATATACAAAATATCTAGGAAAATAATTCTTATTAAAATACCGCAGAATCGAGACAATACAATTCGGCCGTTCACTAATTATTTTATTAAACTGCTGTAAATTGAATATTTAATAGGTAAAAATGAATCAAACCAAACATTTTTCAAGTAGCTTGATTCAGTTATTTATTTCGCTTATATGAGAAATTTTCATACGAATGTGAAACATAGCACAATATTTAAAGTTACAAAGCATGATCGTAGTATTTCAAAGTTGTCAGTTCTTGAAATTACGAAGGACATTGCGCCCTAAACTCAGAGCGATGAAACAAGGGCCTATATGGCGCCTGCGTAAGGCAAAGATTCAGATGGGACCCCCTATAACATGCTTTTAGCCGCAATTTCTACTTATTAAAAAAACGATTTTGGGGTTTGAAGTGGGTTGTGGGTATTTTAGAGTTGAGAGCCTGGGCAGCTATCTGTTTTGCCCTTGCGATAATCAAGCTCTGATCGGAACCAATGTTTCTTTCAGGCACATATCGTGGAAGGTAGTGCCTCTTTGGCGCAAGACGTCATAAGTTTTCTAGAGCAAGATTTCTGCATGAAAACACAAAATGAAATAAATAGTTTGACGAATTAAAAAAAAAATATATATATATATTGCGTCATATTGGAAATATAATGGACCTCAGCAGGTGAATATGTAACGTCATGTGAGTTTGAAGAAACTTATTAAAACGTAATAAAAACTCGACTATGGAAATATTAACATATTTTAACACTTTGAGATTCTCTGAATTTGCTTTAGCCATTTTTAAACCTATTCCATATACATGCGTGTGTGTATTCGTGTATATTAGAATTTTCACAAAATGTTTAGCTCCGTTAGAGCTCATTATTAGTGAAAGAACTGGGTTTATCTCTAATCTTGATTTAAATTTTGTTGGTGAATTTAGTGCTTAACTTCGAAATCTACCTCCGCCCGTGCCGGCAGGTATTTTTTTTTTTTGGGGGGGGGGGACATTTTTTGTTAACCGTATTCCTTATTATTATAAATACAACTCTTATTCTCAGTCATAGTTTTTTCTTAGTGTTTAATAATTTAGGTTATTTAAAAAAATAAATTTTTAGTAAGTTATTTTTTATTTTTTTCGTAAATATCATCACAGAGATTGAGAACCATTCAAAAAATGAAAAGAAAGAATAAGAATATTTATGTTTCCGGAATTAGCTGAAGAGAAAACTGGGTTTTTCATTCTTTCGAAAGTTTTCACCATGAAAAGTGAGCCCTGTACGAAAATCGATATTTAAATATGACATTTATTCGTACTTTTTAATGTATTAAATAACGAGACAAGATTATAGTTTTCATCTTTCATACTTGCTATTTACTAGTAGTTCTGCTTCTTTATTTTGTAATATTCCAAACAGTATTCTTCTAAAAAAGTTTTTTATTTTAATTCAGTAACTTATCATTGTTATTTTCGTCCAATACCATGTGCTGTGTCCTTGTGTTTTACATTTGTATCGTAATGTTACACATTAAGATTCATAATTACTGTAAAATTGAAATTTCCCTGATTTTACAATTTACCAAATACAAACTCAAAGATGGGATTAAATTTAAAATCTTTTACCTGTTTTTAAAATACTTTAAATTAATACCTTAAATAATTAGTAATAGCATACATAAAAAGTACGAATATTTAAAAAAATTAAGACTATGTCAAGCAATTTTTCTTGTGTGTATGGTGGGGGGGGCGCCCCTATGGGTACTCGCACGGGCGCCTAAATGTCCTTGGGCCGGCCCCGATTACTTATATTCTATTCAACAAAGCACAAAACAAACATCTTTGGCGTCCCTTCCTGTTGTCTTGTAACAGTGCCGTATCGAAACGGTATACCTAAGCGAACTTGACTTTTGTCTATGGATTCATTCAACATGATGTGGGGTCTTTCCTTTGTACGCTTTCTCTATCCTTTTACGATATAGTCTAGTATCTGGGATCTGGGACAAAGATATTATCTCTTCCACAAATTTTCCTGTTTCTTTAAAAGAGACTTTTGCATCCGAAAGATAAGACTATTTTATTTCCTCATGGTGTGTGGGCTGCGAAAATTTTGGAATATCAATTATAAGTGTTCGTGGTTATTGGGCTTTTATATTTTCCCAATTAAAACTTAGAGGGACTTTGAAAAAAAAAGGGGGGGGGGGGAGGTCAATGCAATGAAAAGTGCGTTTTGATTTAATTTTTTAAACATGAAAAATAATAATTAAGATTTAATTTAATTGTTTTGCTTTCTCATTCGTAAAAGATAGAGTTGCCGTTAATTGAATTTCGTTTACCCCTGATTAGAATCCTGCATCGAGTCGGGTTGCCCAACCCGACCAGCGGCTCGGATGGAGTTGGCGTGATGATATTTCGTTGCTAGACGGGTTCGGATTAAGTTCACTTTTACTTTTTTACTTCAGGTCGGGTTTGGGTCGTGTTGACTATCCTTTTTCGGGATCGGATTGGATTTTGACTCTTGTGATTCGGGTTCGGGTTGACCAGATTTTTCAAAAGAATATCCAAAATAGTTTTTCATATTAAAAATCTATATACAATAAGATTTTCATAATGGATACTCATGAAAGTGCACATCTAGTCAGCGAATATTTTTGAGATGATTGATTTTTTATGAATATTTGAATATTAAATACTCTCCTTTTTTTCTATAAAAACATAAAATTGGTAGTAGAGATATAAATGTAGGTTACTTTTCAGAATTGCATTAAAACATAATTTACTTTCCTTTCATTCCGGGTTCTGGTCGAGTTGCTGATCGCCGAAAATTATTTTAGTGCGTTCGAGTCGGGTTGCGTATCGAACTTATTCTTTTTGTTGGGTTCGGGTCGGATTGCGGGTTGATTTCAAATAGAATTTTTGGGTTCGGGTTGAGCTCTCGACCAGCGCAGGGCTCTATGTGTGATATGATCTGAAAAAAAAAATGTAAAATTTACTCGTCCTCTGAATTTTACTCGTCCTCCTAATTTACTCCCGCTCTGAACACCCCGTGGAAGACAATTTTTAATTATGTTTTTCTTTTTACATTTAGAATAAAATTTTCAATACTAATTTTCCTTTATTTTATTTACGAAATATTTGTATTTATAATAATAAAAATAACTATTCAAACTTTCTGGGAAGAATTTAGAATTTCTTAAGGCTGTTCTTAACTGCTCTGCTCAACAAGCGCAAAACATTTTGACATATTTACGAATTCATTTTTTAACGGAAAGGCATAAAATTGGAAAGTCTGGCCATGGAAGCGATTTGGAATTGAACTGTGTTTCCATTTTTTGATAATTCAATTACCTATTGAGTTATAAGCGAATTCGATCACGTGACAAACACGTTTTTCGCTCGCTTTTGAGTGCTCTTTCTCCCTTCGCGCGAAAATTCGGTTCAAAACGCCCACTTTGACTCTATTTTCTGAAAGATCTATTGCGTTTGCAAAAAAATGGAAAAACAGCTGAATTACATAGTTCCTGAACAACAACGCCAGCTAGTTTCATGCATTTTCGAACAAAAATAAATTAAAACTTATGTCAGAATTTTGCCCTTTTGGATTTGAGAACACCCTTAATGATAGTTTTTATAAATGTTGCATAAAATGCATCAGCAGCCCATATAGTGTTCATTCTTCTGTAAAGATATTTATTTTTACGTACATATGTTTAAAATTTGGTCATGTGCGAAAGAATTTTGACAGAAAAAACTAGTCGGATATCCCAAAACTTTCTTCTGTCTCATACATGCTAATACAATGCAGCCAGGGCTTAATTTTTAAGAAAAAAAGTATCGGAGTTCTGATATTCTGCGATAACGGTACTAACAGTAGTACCGTTCTCCCCCCCCCCCCTTGTCACTCCAATCTCCATATTTATATTTCGTACATTACTTGCAAAATTTAAAGCATTTTTTTTTCCTTTAGCAAAATAAAAAATTTAAGTAGTATATTTATCAGCATATACTCGTACTTAGCTGTCAACTATTCCACTTT
The DNA here is from genome assembly GCA_963932465.1 of Maratus speciosus. Classification (NCBI taxonomy): domain Eukaryota; kingdom Metazoa; phylum Arthropoda; class Arachnida; order Araneae; family Salticidae; genus Maratus; species Maratus speciosus. The sequence goes on along the minus strand of OZ010788.1, from coordinate 387,217,783 downwards.
TTAGTTATCACTCCTTCTGAATAGTAATCTTTGCCTAATTTTAATGTTAATTAATGTCACAATTCTGAGATTAAATATGATAAGCATTATGATTCGGAAATAGTTGTAACACAAAAAAGGGATAGTTCGCAGCTATGCATTTTAAGAAAAAAATTAATGAAATTTACAGAAATTGATATTTTTATGCTGAAGAATGGAACAAATATTTTTAATTTCCTATAAAAGGTGCATATCTTAAACTATAATCGATTCTTTCCGCATAACAATCTTTTGTGCTGAGTCCCTGAAATTAGATTAATTTAAAATTTTGACATCGGGAAGATTCTATGCTTTTATAGAAAAAGGGGGAACGCCGCTCTATTGTATTTCTATCAGAATAACAATGCATGGCAATTATATCTACTTAAAATGAAAGTGACTTCATAAAGTGCAAAGCAGAGACTTAGCATGGGCAGCGTTTATGATATATAATAAATAGAAAAATCAGTAACGTGATTTTAATGCTCGTGAGCAATAGAAGAGAAACAAACCTCAAACAAAAAAACCCCTCAAGCTGATGCTCGTAGGCTAAAAACAGAAAATATTCTTTTCAGGTTAGATATCTAAATAATAATAAAATAAAAAACAGCCAATTAAAAATTATCCTACTGTCACAAAAGGAAATAGAACTGAAAGCAAATTCATTGTTCAGTCTCTTTAGTGGCACTGTATTAACAAGTCGCCAACATAAATTTGAAATAGAAAAACCCGATTTCTGTTTTCCCTTCATTCTGATCAAAATAGCATTAAAATTAAAATTTTGAATGTAAGACAGATTGAGCTCGAGTCAGTCCAAGCCCCAAAACTGATATAAAAATTGAGTCCGTTTTATCTCCATCTCCTGCGTGTGCGACACATTACGTCAAATATAAGTGTTTTGATAAAAAAGAATGCAAAAGCTTGGAGATGGGAAGGGAAGGATAATTTAGGCTTCGTTTTCTCGGAAGCACTATTGCATTGGGCTCCGGAGCCCTGTATTTATGAGCTCCGGTGAATTCCGACCAATATTTAAAAAATTACTAAAACCAGAAAAGTACCGCAGCTGGGCTCCGGCGCAAATTAAGCCCTGAATGCAGCACAGCACCGCACCGGTTAGGTGATTTACACCAACAACTTACTTGAACTTCTAACTGAATTTGAAGTTTGATGAAAATCCATGCATTAGTTTTTGAGATAGAGCTATTGTGGAAATAGGGAAAAGTTCTGTTTAGCAGTGGCACCAGTTCGGCAATTTACACGAAAAACTTGTCAAGATCAATTTATATCAGGAACTAACTGAATCTAAAGTTTGATAAAAATTCATGCATTAGTCCTGGAGATACAGCAATTGCGGAAATCGTGAAAAATGCAGCATAGTAGCGCCACTTGTTGGACGATTTACACCAAAAAGTAATCAGCACCAATTTATATCAGACTAACAGAATCTAAAGTTTCATTAAATTCCGTTCGTTAATTCTTGAGATAGAACGCTCACAAAATTTGTGTCACACACAGACAGACAGACTCACAGACAGGCATTTTGTAAAAACATGTTTTTCGTGATCTTTGACCCCTAAAACGTATAAATCCGTCGAAAACTGGATTTGAAAATTTTCACGAATCCAATACTTTCTTCTTGTAAAGATAGAAGAAAGTAAAAATAATTATTTCAGTCTCTTTTTCATGTTTATACTGTTCATTTTAAATAAAAGTGGCATAGTCCAGAGATCTGCACGGGCTTATTTTCATTCGCAGCAAACGGGCCGGGTCCGGGTCGTACTTTTTTCTGAAAGTTGGGCCCGGGAGGGGCCTAGCCACTGCACTTTTTGGGCCGGGCTCGGACCTTTTTTCCTGAAGGACCGGGCAGGGCCTCTCTTTATTTTCTCCTTATTTTCTCCTTACCGAACCGAGACTGGTATGGTATCATTCTTCCTAGTCTTCACGGACCTAAATTTTCAGTCCTGGTTTTGACCCAGCCTCGTATGAAAATTATTGTCTCGGCGTAGCCCGGTCCATTCAAAAACCAGTAAAATTTGGCCAGGCAGAAAATTTATTGCAAAATGTGCATACATTTTTAAATCGCCATTGTTCTACAAATAAACATTTAATTTTATTCTTTATAAAGAATAGTAGATTTCTAGGCTTATTAAAATGTAATAATTGTTAAAATTAAAATATAGTAAAACGTGTGAAAAAGAACCTGCCTATGGCGAAATGCTCTCTTAACGTGAAAAATATGTTGGTCCATTCAAAATGAATGTACTAATACATAAGAAAAGAATATATAATACATTTACACCTCCTAAAAAGGGAACAAGTCTAAAACGCATTTTTTCCCCTTCCCTATGCAATTCCGTCTTAGAAGATTTTACTTTATTATATTTTTCAGATTTTTAAATCTCTAATATTTTGAATGTGGATTAACTATATTAATTATAACTGAAACATTTACATACCACAAATAGCGATTCATTAAAATAATAAATATCGCAATAACTTCTATAAAAATGAAATCTATAAACATAACAATAAAAAGTAAATATAAGTATTTTTAGTCAGAACTTCCAAATTTTTAACCAAATCGACATATTTTTCAGATTTTTAAATCTCTAATATTTTGAATGTGGATTAACTATATTAATTATAACTGAAACATTTACATACCACAAATAGCGATTCATTAAAATAATAAATATCGCAATAACTTCTATAAAAATGAAATCTATAAACATAACAATAAAAAGTAAATATAAGTATTTTTAGTCAGAACTTCCAAATTTTTAACCAAATCGACGTAAAAATCAATGTTTTGTAGAAATTCATTCGGGCCGGGCCAGTCTCGGACCGAACTTTTAGCTGATACCTGGCCAGGTCGGGCCAATAATTTTTTCTCTACGAGACGGGCCCGGGCGAACTGTTAATGTTTATACCTCCCGGGCCGAATTTTTCTTCTATGGATCGGGCCAGGCCTTGAAATTTCGGCCCGTGAAGACATCTGTCTTAGATTGCATAGTACTGGGAACTGGGACCTCCGCTCCAAAATACTGTTTCTACTACATTTCTTTCTACATATCCTATTGTAAGCTATATTGATTTTTTAATCGACCTCTATTTGTATGTAAATATCTGCATTATTATTAATACCATTAATCTATTTACACGGCTTAAAAACTTAAAAATGTGAAAAATTCTATATCGAAAAACCTTCTAAGACGGAATCATATAGGAAAGAAAAAAAATCGTTATAGCTAAGTTCTTTTTTTACCAAGTATGTCGTCTCTTGCAAATGTAGTATTTATTTTCAAGCGGATTATTATATTCATTTTGAAGATTCAGATCCACCTATCAAGAAATTTTTCCGTTTAAAACAGGATCTCGTCAGATACAGATTCTTATAACAGGTTTTAAAGTACTGTATCTCCCGCCTCCTAGAAATGTATATGTAGTACCATTCTTTAAAGAGAATTTTAATTGTAGAACAATGGTAATTTAAAAATATATATTTTTTCGGAAAAAATTATTGACCCAAGGTAGGTTGTTCCTTAAACAGATTTTTCCACGAGTCAGACTGGGACGGTGCAATAATTTTCATACAAGCAGGGGCGACCGGCCCAGAAAATTTCTGTCGGTGCAGACTTCTAGGAAGAATAAAGCACAGGTCCAGAAATAAGTTCGATTCGGCCCGGCCCAAGCCTCCAGAGAAAGCAAGGCCCGGGCACGACCCAGAAAAACTTATGATCAGACTCGACCCGTCCCGAGTCGGTTTAGGCCTCTAAATGGCATTTGAATGGGAAAAACGTGTTATTAATGGCTGGAAAAATTTAAAAATACGTTATGAAAAAAATTGAGTTTGAGTTGTAAATTTCGTTCAAACTCACGGATTTTTTGAGCTTTCGTTCAGTTCACGTTCGTTTATCAAAAAGTGAATCAAGTTCAACTCAACGTTCACAGAAAGTGAGCTAAGTTCGTGAACTTTCGTTCAATGAACGCGTTCATACCCAACACTGAACATGACTATGTTATTCTTGTTAAACATTTGTGTTCATTTGTGAAAGTATAACTACACTCTTAATTCAAAGGAACGAATTATTAACTCAACAAAAGGACGAAAAGTTTTACGCGTGTTTTTGTTCTTTCTGAGTATCTGTTTTATCAAAAAGAGACATTTTTCACAAAAAACTGGTTTGCCAAATAACCTTTTTAGGAGTAGCATCCCCAGGACCGCTCATTTCAGATCGAAACAGAAAAATATCTCTAAAAGAGCGGTTTAAGAAGCTTCCCCATTGGTTGAAATTGTGTAATGCGATATATATTTTGGCAAAGGGAGACCATTTTGAAAAGGGAGTCGCTTGTTTGTTTCAAACGTCAAAGGTTAGCGTTACCTACATAATAAAAACAATATTACAATTATAATTTGATTGGTTTAAAAATGGTATAGAATAAGACAGATGGATTATGCTATGAAAGCAGGAAGTAGGGGGCAATCATCACAAAGAACTGAATAAATTTCGTTTTCGTTTCCCAGCTAAGACCAAGATGGCTACCGGCGATTCTAGGATTTTACTAATACTGAAAATTCTAAGGTAAAGTACGCTGTTTTACTTTATCTTTCTTGTAATTTCTTCGCCATTCCTTTTCGTATTTTCACATTGTATTTGTGATTTTTGCTTTATTTAACGTTATTACTTTAAAACCGGAAACATGAATTTCTTAAACTACTTTTTTTTATGCAACTGTTCCATAATTTTTATAATCAATAAAATGCGCTTAGATATGTAGTTTTCTCGTATTCAAATTGTGTAAAATTACACTAATTGGTATTTACATTATTAAACGTATATCATTTTGTGCTTATATTATTGATTATTAATATACTACTTTGCTCATGACACTCAGAAATATTTGCGGAACACAGCCCATGATTATAAAAATTATTAAATTATTATTACCATACAATATATGTTCTATTTTTTATGTTTCAGTAAGTACAAGTATTTAATAAATTGTGTTCAGTTAGATAGTTGTACACATCTACACATTATTTATTATTTTTTTAATTGACACAGTATTATGTAAATAGTACGAAATGTAAAAGATAATTTAAAAAAGTATCAGAAAATAATAGATTAGTAAAAAATATGATTAATTTATTTTATGACACAACTAGTTTTTTTTTTTTTAATTATGATTTTGTGAATTTTTATTTTTGTGCTGTCATATTCAAAAGTTTAACTAAAAAAAAGTCTGCAGTTATGTAACACATGAATTCTATATTCCATAATTATTTATCTGTGTCATAAGTAAAATATATTAAGAACATATAATAATATCAGAAATAATTAAAGAAATCGACATTTCCGGATTAAAACTAATAACGTTAAAATTATATATACAATGTGAAAATACTAAAAAGAAGAAAACCATAATAAGAAAGGTAAAGTAAAAACAGCGTACTTCAGGATATTGACAAGTTAAAAAATCGTGTCTTGTTATAGCGCGAACCATCTTTTATTATTATTATTATTATTATTATTTAATTTATCTTTCGGAAATGAAAAACAAAATTTCTTCTGTTCTTCTGCATCTGGATTAAAATAAACCAAAATGGAGTTTTAAAAATAATACATTTTGCAAACTGGGAAGTTATATATGTTAAAAAATAAAATTATAAAAAAAATTCTGAAAATAAGAGGGAAATAACTTATTTTGCCTATTAAATTTGACAAAAAAAAGGTGTTTAAAAATGACTCGTCAATAATGAGTGCAGTCACTCGTTTTGCCTATTAATTTAGTCGAAAAAAGAGCGAAAACAGCTTATCAAAAAGGAATGAAAAAAACCACTCCGCAAGATGGATGAAATTCACTCCTATAGGATAAGTGCATTTTCAATACTGGAAAGGAGTGAAAATACACTCAGTCGGAGTTAAAATCGCTGAATTTTTTAAGAGAGTACGCAGACATTCGTGGCCATATAAAGGTTTTATTTCGTTCAAGAAAGTTCCCAGTTTTTTTTTTTTATTAGCACACAGGACGCCACTTTTAGAAAATTGGACAGAATACAGTCGGCAAAAAAATAGTGAGGGACTACAAACAACTTTATGCATTTAAATCTCCAAATTGTCACAGAAACAAACGGAAATAGTTACTTGAAAAGAAACTATTTTTTTTTAAGTTTACGTTAAAAAAAAAAAAAAAAAAAAAGCTTAGGAGCAGTCTTATTACTGAAAATGCCCTAAACTCTAAATTTTTGAATACGAAAGCGTAATTTTCATATCATGTTCGGTATATATATATATATTTTTTTTTTTTTTTTTTTTTTTTTTTTTAACAAATTTTACTTTAGAATACCAAGCGAGAAGTACTTCGGCCAAGTAATTTAAGAATTATGAATATTTAAATTTTGGAACTTATATTTTTAAATTAATTTGCAATCATTGCAAAACAGATCTTAACGCGGGTAGTTTTTTTTAAGCACAATCCAAAAGTTATTTGACTGAATCAGCAAGTTGTAATTTTGGATTCACATATTTTAAAATTCTAGAAATTGATTTCTTTTGAGAAATTCATATGTAGAAATTATATTTTTTTCGCAGAGTGTTTTAGGTAGCTTTCTTTACAAAAAAGCTACCTATTGCAGCCGTTCGGAGGAAAGCGATTTCAAAAAATTTTGGTATATTTTCATCGATCATGACCCCCAGACCCCGAAACCACCCTCCGTTCAAAATTGATATATATATATATATATATATATATATATATCTGACCTATGTCACACTGTAACTCTCGTAATTATGAACCGATTTCGATGTAATTCGGTGTGTACATAGTACATACCAATGTCTCGACCGAGTTCGTTGGCCAGCTTCATCCGCAGTTTTGTTTCAAAATGGCGGCCATTTAAAAATTTTAAAAAATTTTAAAACTTGAAATGTGGTACCAAAAAATTAAAAATGGAAAAATATTTTTTTCTTATGTATTTGATCTTTATACAAAGATTCCGGAGCAGTTTTTGTTTCGTCTATATCTTAAAAAATGGCTGAGTTATAGCATTTTGAATTTCTAGCGTGGCTGACAATTTGAAACGTCCTGAATTTTGTCACGCGATAAAAGGCGTATTTATGAACCGATTTGGATGTAATTCAGTGTGTACATAGTACATACCAATCTCTCATCCGAGTTCGTTGGCCAGCTTCATCCGCCGTTTTGTTTCAAAATGGCGGCCATTTAAAATTTAAAAAAAAATTTAAAACTTGAAATGTGGTACCAAAAAATTAAAAATGGAAAAATATTTTTTTCTTATGTATTTGACCTTTATACAAAGATTCCGGAGCAGTTTTTGTCTCGTCTATATCTTAAAAAATGGCTGAGTTATAGCATTTTGAATTTCTAGCGTAGCTGACATTTTGAAACGTCCTGAATTTTGTCACGCAATAAAAGGCGTAATTATGAACCGATTTGGATGTAATTCAGTGTGTACATAGTACATACCAATCTCTCGACCAAGTTCGTTGGCCAGCTTCATCCGCCATTTTGTTTCAAAATGGCGGCCATTTAAAATGTTTTTTTTAATTTAAAATTTGAAATGTGGTACCAAAAAATTGAAAATGGAAAAATATTTTTTCTTGTGTATTTTACCTTTATACAAAGTTTTCGGAGCAGTTTTTGTTTCGTCTATATCTTAAAAAATGGCTGAGTTATTGCATTTTGAATTTCTAGCGTGGCTGACATTTTGAAACGTCCTGAATTTTGTCACGCGATAAGAGGCGTATTTATGAACCGATTTGGATGTAACTTCGTTTATACATAGTACATACCAATGTCTCGACCGGGTTCGTTGGTCAGCTTTATTTGCCATCTTGTTTCAAAAGGGTTGCCATTTTTTTTTTAAATGTAATTTAAAATTTACAATGAGGTATTAAAAAATTGGAAAATGAAAAAGATTTTTTTTATGTGTTTGGACTTGATACAAAGATTCTGGAGCAGTTTTTGTTTCTGAAAATTTGTTCTTTTGTTTATATCTTAAAAAGTGGTTGAATTATAGCACTTTGAATTTCTATCATGGCTAATACTTTGAAACGATCTTGTATTTGTCTCGCGATACCACACGTATTCACCTATTTCGATGGAAGAAGGCATGTGGATAGTATACATCAATATCTGGACCAAGTTCGCTGGCCAGCTTCATCAGCCATCTTGTTTCAAAATGGCGGCCATTAAATTAAAAAAAATATATATTTAAAGTGAGGTGCAAAAAAATTAGAAATTGAAAAAGGTTTCTTTCTTAAGTATTTGACCTTGATATAAGGATTCAGGAGCATTTTTTGTTTATCTTTATCTTAAGAAATGGCTCAGATATAGCAGTTTCAATTTCTAACGTGGGTGACATTTTGAAAAATCTGATTTTTTGCCTCCGACAGCACTCGTATGTATCAACCGATTCCGATGTGAGTGAGCATGTGCACAGCAATTACTAAGGTCTCGAACAAGTTCACTGGTTAGCCTCATCCACCATGTTGTCTTAAAATGGCAGGCACTTTAAGAAATCGCCGAATTTGGCAGCGAAATATAAGTTACTTTAAATAAAAGCAGCTTGGATAAAGCTGACTAATTTTGCGAAATTCTCATTCAAAATGATTTAGTATTGATAAAAATTAGTATTGAATCTCCTACATTCGGTTTCCACTTAATTGAGCTTCGTGTGTTTGAATAATATAAGTTGGCTTTTTTAAAATAAGGAATATGAAAGCTACCTCTTCCTCCCGGCACTGGCCGGAAGGACTTTTTTTTAATATTTTCGAAATAAATTTTCGAATAAACTATGAATAGTAACCTATAAATTTTTAAAACAGAAATCAATTTCTACAAGCTTCAAATATGTGAATCCAATACTACCGCTCAATCCGCTATGTAGTTCTTAAGTTAAAATTTAAAATGTAAATAAGTGAGGTATGAATAAAGCACAAATCTTTTTTCTATACTGATGCACAAACATTTAATATAGATACAATATTGAAACATTAAAAACATTAAAATATTCATTCTACAGCTTCAACACACCTCAGTGGCCTTCCTCGCGAATGTAAATGAAGTGAGCTGGAACAGTAATGTCCAAACTCCGTCCTACAGAAAATCGTACACATGGGGAAAAACAACCAATGAGCATTACGGAAATCAGTTTTCACTGGCTCCACTGGCTGTTGAGATATCAGGATAATACAAATAATCTGCCGCCATCTATATGTGAAAATATCGATGAACTGCATAGCTGAATGTTAAATGTTTCTTAAGATATTTAACCAAAGCTTTGGAATATTATATGACATATTGTCATTACATACTTCATTTTTTCTTAATAAAATTTCTAATGATTCTTTGATTAAATTCTTATGTGAGTTATTACCTGGAACAATAATGCTAGCACTCTAAAAATCAATATAGCAATTATAATTGTTGAGATAAAATCTTGACAGGGATGTATAAGATTTTTGATGTTTTGTATCAGTTCGGTGCTCTTTTAACCTTTCTACAAACTTCCTCTTAGTCATACCTATATAATGTTTCCTACTATTGTTCTCAGTTGCAATGGGTATTTCATATATGCTAGCTCGAAATCTGAGTGGACGAATCTGAATCTAAATGCTTGACGAGTAAATCCATTAAACTAAGAGGGGAGGTATTTTGAGAGTTATATTAAAATTCATTAAACATTTCCCGAGTCTTCCAAAAATAATAGATACATATTGAAATTTCCTAAAAAATCTCGTGGGGAAATCCACATCTCTATGTTGAACCAAAGGGCTGTCAAACTTACTGATTATTATATTAATATAACCAAAAGAAAATCATGACAATAGCATTTCCCCTGATAAAATCAAGTTTTTAACGCAATTGAGTGTCATAACAAACCAAAAATTCTCGTTTTATAAAAGAATTGAAGGCGGCAATACTATAATTAAATGGGGAGGACGCAGTAAACTGGATAACCGAGTTTAACTTAACCGGTTTTCAATAAACTGAGTGGGTGAAAGCTAGATCCTCCTTTGAAATGAGAACATCCAAAAATAGTAAAGTTGAATTTTCCTCCATTTCTAAAGTAAATTTTATATTATTATCCATTTCATTAATTTCCGAGAGGAATTCAGATAATGCCGAACGAGCATGTTCCCATAAATTAAAAATATCATCAACATACATAACCAAAGGGATGGTTCTCGATCCACTTCATCCAAAATCCAATTCTCCAAATTTTTTAAATTCCACTAAGAGGCACGATATCGGAGTCCCCATTGGCGCACCTTTTCACTGCTTAAACAACTTAACATTAAAAACAAAGACATTACTAAAGATATGGTAAGATGCCTTATTATCGTCCCCCAGTCACTTATAGGCCCTTGGAAGTTGTAATTTTCAGTGAAAATCTACCAAATTTGGATTTTACATAGACTAAATACTTACGCACACAAAAGCATAAGCAAATGTCGTACAAGAAAAGTTTAACAATGCGAAAAATTGTTTTTTCATAAATATCTAAAAAATGCTAAAGAAAAAAAAGTGGTCCCAATTTCGTCCCCGCAAAAAATTCAATACGCCGAGGCTTAACTTATAACTAAATCCACATTTATTTCTAAATGAGTAAGTGATTTAATTTACATTAAAGTAAGGCACAAAGAATGGTACTAATTACCAGTGGAAGAATAACATAACGAAACATTAGCATACTTGGCAACCTCCCGATTTTTTTTCATACCAATACTTTTATGCAGAAATACTTACTTTATACAATCGCAGTTTTAACGCAATTAAATAAAGAAAGCATTTTTGTAAGATTTTACTGGCATACAATAAATCGGAAGATTGATAACTATGCATTAGCCATCTAAACATGAGGAAAAAATTGAAAAAAAAATGTCATTGAAAAGCATTCCTAATTTCGTCCCCGGGACGAAATTAAGAACTGCAAGGGGGACGAAATTAAGACCACTCTACTTCCCAATATGGCGAATCTTCAGTTCCCGTAGGATGAACTGAGCGTCCTAAAACTCACTGTATGCTACTGTCAGCTACCAACGTAAAATACATGCAATGAATAAGAAATTAATACTTACAGTACAGTAAAGAACGTTCTACAAACGACGTAATAAGAACTCAGGTCTTATAAAAATAGAAAATTTGGCGTCTTTAATTCATGTATGCGCCATCGCGAACGAAACTTTCAACACTGACCCCTTTTACCTTCCGTCCTCTGGGCCTTGCATCATAAGTGGAGCCACTTTTGCAGAAGCGGAGAAGTTAAGGGAGACGAAATTAGGAGAGGGGACGAAATATGGGCACTTTATCCTAATTAAGTTAAGTGCAGCTTTCAATAATGTCTTGATATTGCTACTCAGATTTTCATGGTTGTCACTTATAACTCCTATACGCTTAGTAACTTCCTCTGTGTCAATAGAAGGATATAATGACACAATATCCAGGCTTGATAACATGGTATCACTAGTAATGTTGGTATCTTATTTTATGAATAAATTCCTCTGTTGAGGTAATAATTCTATTAGAATAGATTGGGCTTATGGTCTTTCAATAGGCCTGTAAGTTTTGGAATAACAACCGTATGATTAATTCTAACCCTCTTTTTCATACAGTCTGGCCTAGAACATACAGTCATGGTCAGATTTCATACAGTCTGGCTAATGAGCTCTTTAGTTTTCAAAAAAGGGAAGAATTTGGATCCTTCGGCCAAGCAACACAATCCATTTCTTCTATTCAATCATTTAATTTAGCAACATAATCGTCCATATTCAACACTGCCAATTTTTTAAAATTATCTGTTTTTACGCAAACTATACTGGGATCACTTTTTATAGTTTTAATGGTGTTAACTAAATTACGTTCCCCCACCTTAACGTGACGTGAAGTTTCTTCGTCAAGTGAAACATATAATGACTTTAAACCCACTTTCCTTTGGAAAACATATTTCGACCCGAGGAAAAGAGCTTCACTCCCCTTCTCTGTAAAAATTGTATCAGAAAAATTAGCAAAATGAACAGGTTTAGCATACTTAGGGGGAGGGGGGTAGGCTTTACAAAAATCAAATTATGAAATTTCTTCTTATGAATAGCTATTTTTTTCTCTACATTGGATATAGCTCATACCCGCCAAAGAGTGTAAGGGTTTATCAAACATAAAAGTTGGTACGACTTCTGCAAAAGCAAAATAAAGCTACAAAGTTTTCCTTGAAAGTATATTTACATATGCAATTTTTTCACGGATGTGCAAATTCAAACAATAGAATATAAACCTTTCTTTAGCATTAGGAAGGCGTCATAATGCCAACCCATTTTTAACCACCAGAAATTTCGGAAAAACACCTCTGCGTTTACAATTGCATAGGAATCTTAGTTTCAAAATTTCTCTGTCAAGACGAAGTCTCTCCATCTTGAAGTCCTGAAAACTTATTCATAAAGTCCATATCCCATCATTGGTATCTTAACTATAAATAAAATAGGACCATTACACCCTAGATAAATAAACAATAAACAAGTGAGATGGGAATAAACCGCAAATATTTTGCTATATTGGTGTATAAACATTTAATATGGATTAAAACATTTAAAACATTAAAATATTCATTCTGCAGTTTCAGCACACCTCCGTGGCCTTCCTCAGAAATGTAAATGAACTAAACTGGATCAGCAATGCCAGTTTGTGGAAAGGTTAAAAGACCACCGTACTGATATAAAACATCAAAAATCAGCTACATTCTTTCAAGATTTTATCTCAATAATTATAATTGCTACATTGATTTTTAGAGTGTTAGCATTATTGCTCCAGGTAATGACTCGCATAAAAATTTAATCGGAGAACCAATAGAAATATTATTAAACAAAGATGAAGTATGCAATGACATATGTCATGTAATATTCCAAAATTTTCGTTATGGCTACAGAATATTTGTATTATCATCATAAGTTAATGGGGGGCGTCAGTAAATTCTGATTCCCCTGTCTTCATTCTTATTGGTTGTTTTTCCACAAGTGTACGATATTCTGTCTGGCATTGCTGATCCAGCCTAGTATATTTTCAATTCAGAGGAAGGTGTGCTAAAATTATGGATTGAATATTTTAATGTTTTAATCTGTATTAAATGTCTGTACACCACAGAAAAAGATTTGTGATTTATTAACATCTCACTTGTTTAAATTTTAATTATCTATTGTGTAATATGGTCAAATGTTTTTTATAGTTATATCTTAAGTTATCATTAAAAAAATACAAGCATTGCAATCTATTTCAAAATGAATACAAATACTTTTAACATTAAAAGTTCAAAAGATTAAACCTTCATAATTACTGAACTACTTGTCTGAATGATTTCTTGTTTGATATCCAGAGGTACAATTTACCGAAAAAGTGTAATGTTAAAATCAGATGTTTTTATCAAACATTTTAGAGGATAGTAAAATTGCAGCATTAAGAAGTATTTCAGATAAGTACGTAGGTCTAAGACTGTGTGTTAAATATATATTAAAATAATTCAATTTCCAATCAAAGGGATATTTCCATTTTACTGGGACAATTTGGTGATTAAAATGTAAGGGGTTATCTTTATGTCAACTGTATAGTAGAAACAATGCACTCAAATTAGATTATAAATTTATTTTACATTCGATGAAATATCAGTATTTGTTTTAAGTAATTTATAACTGCACATGTGAGAAAGATATTTTATCCTTTTATCCTACGTTAGTCCTCAACAATATGGGCAACTTATATAAGTACGCCAGTCAAATATCTTAAGAATTAACAACGATATCGGAAGTATAGTGATCTGAATTCCAGTTGCTTTCTGAAAGTAGCTGATAATAAGGGATTTTCTACAAATTTTAATTCTTTATATTTCCAGAAATATACGTACTATTCATACATAAATGAGTACAAATGTTTTATAAGATCCACATTGTCACGCGCTACAGCTAAAAATTATATATATAATTTTATTGTATAAAGCGATTATACTTTTTTTTATTCAATTTGTTGTTGGTCTCCTAATTGCCTTAATGATCAAATCTTTGCTGAAAAGTATGATGTCAAAAATGCTCTTTATATTTCTGAAGTTCCAAAAGATTTTGAGAAATATTTCTGTAAGCTATTTGAAGAAAACATCAGAAATTTGAAGTTTCAGATGACTATATTCTATATAAGCTATCTACTATTCATTTCCGCTTAAGTTGCATTTCGATAATTTTTCACTTTAGCAGAGATTGCTGGGTTTCCTTTGTATGTAAATCATATCCATGTTGAGAAGATAATGCAATAGATCATGAAAGAATTTTTTTAAAGACTTTTGGTAAGCTTAGAGTATAATTACTGCCGCTTCTGTCTTACGTCCGAGATCATATGTGGACCGAAAGTACATGTATTTTTTATTTGAATCACTGTGTAAACATTTTCAAGAGTAAAATGCTGCTACCTGAATTAGTTTAGGGAGTTTGAATAAATTTTAATGCATTTAGTTTCTTATATTTAAATAATTATTGTCTTTTACTTTTTACATAAAACAGTATGCATATTAAATTACTTCATTAAGCAGGTTATTCAAGCATGAAAGAAAAAAATCGTATCTAAATGAATTGAAATATTCTCAAGAAATATTTCTTATTTTCTATAATTAACAGGATATCACGAATAGTTTTTATGTAATGTGTTTTATTCTTTTATGTGATTTGTTCTAGTCTTTTTATGGTGTAATTAATGATATATACTTATATCTTTTTATTTTCAGTCATTAGTTTTTTTAACGAGATATTTCGAAAAAAATACCATTTTACAAATCCAGACGTCCTTTTTTTTCTACTTATAATGTACTTGTAGTTCACAAAAAAGGAAAATAATCTAACAACTTATAAAAAGAACACAACGGTTAACTATATTAGCAGTTTTCGTAAACGAAATACCTAAACAGAATTAAAAAATAACATTAGAATATCTTCCTTCAGGTGAAATGCTAAATTCTGCACACTTTTATTGTTTTTTTTATAAAAAGAGAATAACACAGTCTTTAAAAATTTTAAATTGCATCAACAACGGAATTATTTTCTTTTCTGCAATTACTTCATAAGAAATAAAAGTTATTTTTTTTAATAGTGAAAACAATAGAATATAAAATAAAAATATTTTCCTATATATAATATTTTTGTTTCAAAAAATTATAGTATTTTTATATCTGTCAATTATAAGTATATGAAAATTTTCCAAAAATATACAACATATGATTTCGATATTATATATATTTTTTTAATTAAGATTTTTTTCATGTAACATATTTTTCAAGTGGGAATACATTTCTTTCCCTCTGGGGAATATATTTTCAGCAGCCTTCGAAAAGTTTCTTTTTTTTTCTCATTTGTCATTATGGGTATTTAACTTTAATACTTTAAATACTTTAAAAGAGCAAAAAAACACAAGAGCTAAATTAGAAAGTTATTTTCTTTTGAGAAGTTAAAATTTTTCAAAACTTAATAACACGAATTAAAATCTATAAAATGCTTTACATTCTTTACAAAATAAATAAGAATAAAAAACTATAAAACAAACTATGCTGACTGAAAGACAATGTATTTTGGTTAATTTGGACACATTGGTTCTGCAATGTGGCATAAATTTCTCACAATAAAGTGGTAACTCTAATTGTCAAATTAATTTTAATGATGTATTATTTTAGTTTTTGACATTTCGTTCCAATTAAAACCTTTTCTGAATTGAACTTATCCCAAATAATTGGAATCTACTGTGTACGTACAAAGATATATAGTTTTTGTATGTACCATATATTAAAAAAAGCAAATAATACGTTTATGTAACATAAAGGAAGCAGTGTTGTTTAGAGTTACGTATAAAAAACTTCTTACAAAAAAAATATTATCATAAAACTATATTGTCTTTGTGCTTCATTTCACGAAATCATAGAAATGTTCAATGTCTATTTCTTTTATATAAACTGATTTTGAGAACATATGTACGTGACATTTATTGTAAATTATAGTTTTTATTTCTTGGTTTTTCTAAGTATTATCCAATATCTTGTAATTCATGCAGACGTTCTCTGCAAAGATCTATGGTTGCATTATTAGTTAACTGGCAAGAATCGATGCTCGAATGCCAAACTAAATTTTCAACTGTCTGTATATAATAGGAAATTTTATTTATGGTTTTTGTTTAATTATTTCCTATTTTTGTACGTTTGAAATGCACGTTCAAAAAATCCTGAATATTGAAATCACTAATATTAATTTATGCCAAACATTAAGTAAAAATAAATGAAATCAAAAAATACATAGACATTTTTAAAAACATTTTTCTATTGTAAAATATTCTTCATAGATTTTATGTATTTGACTTTACGTACTGTTATTTTTATATTAATCGTAGTTTTGATATCAATAAATGCAATAATATTTAAAAAATGAAACAAAATTGAATAGTGAATTAAAAGTTGTCCAATAAATACTTGAATAAAAAATTTCTAAAAAATATTCTGAGCTTTGTTTTTATGTAATTTATTTCAAATATAAATATCCATAATAGATTTACACCATGCAAAACCAGTTTCAAAACTGACTGTGTATAATAAAATTGTGAATATTGTTTCAAATGTTGTTCAGGGAAACATATAAATAGATAAAAGTCCACCCGGTTGGTACCGCGAGAAAAAGATAGGTTACATATTCCTCCCTTTTAAAAAAATCAGCTTATTTTATTCACACACGAAGCCACAAGTTGTGGAAATCCGATCATAGAAGATTCAATACCAATTTACACCAATACTGAATTTTAATGAGAATTTTGACAAATTACTCAGCTATACCCAAGTTGGTTTAATTTAGAGCAATTTATGTTTCGTAGCCAAATTTGGTGATTTCTAAAATTTGCCGCCATTTTAAAACAAAATGGCGGATGATGATGGCTAATGAATTCAGATGAGGCGTTGATTAGTCCCGTACGCATTCTGAGTCACATCGAAATCGGTTAATGGAAGTGCTGTCGCATAACAAAAATAAGATTGTTTCAAAATGCCCGTCAACGTAGAATTTTAAACTACTATATATCAACCAGCTTTTAAAATAAAGACGAAATTTAAAAAAAAAATGCTAAAACCTTGAAAGAAGGGCAAATACAAAAAAAAAAAAAAAACTTTTTCAATTTCTAATTTTTTTCCTCAAATTTTTAATTTTGAAATTTAGAGTTTTTTTAAATGGCCGTCATTTTGAAACAAGATGGGGGATGAAGTTGACTAAAGAACTCCCTCATAACCTTCTTATGTCGTGTACACATGTTTAGTCATATCCAAATCGATTTATAAATATGCCTACTATCGAGTGACGAAAATTAGATTGTTTCAAAATGTCAGCCACCTTAGAAATTCATACTGCAATATGCCAGCCACTTTTTAAGATAAAGACGAAACAAAAAGATCTAAGGAATACCTGTTTTAAAGTTAAACACTTAAGAAAAATATATTTTTGAATTTCTTATTTATTTTAGCTTTTTGAAAGTTTTTAAGTTTTTAAATGGACAGCATTTTGAAACAACAGGGGGCATGAAGCTGGTTAACGAACTCGGTCTAAATTTGGGTATGTCCTGCACAAATTTTAAGTTACATCCAAGTTTGTTCTTAAATACTAGAATAAGAGCTTGTGAAAACTGAAATAAGGTCAGTCTGCCTAAATGTGATAACCCCTAAATGCGACAATGCTTTTACATAAAATCTTAATGCAAGAATCGTAAATAAATGTTATATAATGAAGCATACGAACTTCAGAAACAAAACCTGAAACATTTTTTTGCATGTAAAACAGTTTCTTTAAAAGAAATTTCCAATCAAACACACATCGTTCATTATACATCGCCCCCATATTTCGTAAATGCGACAAAAATTCCCGATAGTGGCACACGGTTTTTATTTTATAACTTTGAAGATCAAATAACCTTATAAACGTCAAGAGCTAAGTTGTCCGTTTCAGTTACCTGACCAGTTAATCTAAAGAAAAGGCGACCAGTTTCCGGTTTAGAATTTGAAGTGGACTACGCATTTAGGAGAGCTTGTTTTCAGCCTGTGCCTAAAGCGACATACATATTGCTGTAAATGCGGTGAAACATTTAGAAGATTAACGAAAAAGTTTATATGGGATTTTTTATATATTGTGTAAAATGATATTTAAATCAAATTTTATGTTTAATTAAGCTGTTTTCAGTCAGCATAATCCTACCTTAATGTTTTTCTTTAACCAGGTGTTTAAATATGTGTTTAAGACGATCAAAAAAGAAAAATACGCTTCTTTAAAACTTTTAAATAAAAAAGGTGTAAAAAACGCAGTGTCTATTCCAGTAACATAATACAGACATATGATTAAGGAATTTGCAATAATTTTACATAATAAAAATTCTGGAAAGTCTTGTGTAGATTGAAAACAATTTATGTTTATTTTAATGGGGTTAAGTAAGTTAATTTGACCAACATTATACCATTCGGTAGCTTAAATGCTGTCTCCGATTAAAACGTGATGCAGTTGAGTTATTCCCTGGCTTAGGAGTCATAATTTTTGTTAGCACTTTTATAAAATCTGATATTTTAATTCTGTTTTCACTTTTAATCGTTATAATCGACATTTTCTACTTTTAAATTAGTAAAAGATAAAAAATAAATAAAACCATGTTTATCTAAATGAATATTTGTTTCCATATACGTATTTTTAAGTACAAAAATGTTATTTTTTTTTGTGAAAGTGCAAGAAAAATGAAGAGGGGGGGGGGGAGGTGCAACAGAATATCAGGCACAGAGCTTGTCTTTGGCTTAATCAGAATTATTAGAGATATTGTACGATTTTATCTATTTCTAAGGCTGATATATTTATCATGTGACATGTTATAATAAAGTTACATGTTATAAATAGTCTAGTTAAAAATATTATAAATATCATTTAAATACTCTTTTAGCACGTAAGCTCCACACTGTGAATTCGCACTGACCGAAATGTCGGCGTCTTTAATTAATTCGCATTTTATTCATCTTTCAATCAAATGGTTTCGCAGTCCGCTCATAGTTGTAATGTGACAATTTTCTGTCACAGCACACTGTTAAAAATTTGCAGCATTCTGTCCAGTCATTTGACCGTTTTTATCGAAAACGGTTACACAACCGTAATTTAACACTATTCTGACCATATTATTGGCAATTTTATGGTCAGAATATCGTTAAATTACGGTTATGAAACCGTTTTTTCAAAAAACGGTCGAATGACAGGACAGAATGCTGCAAATTTTTAACAGTGCAGTTAATCGTTAAATGAACTTTTTTAGATGAATTGTCATGTATAAAATGCATTATCACATTTAGGACTATGAACGTCTCATTTAGGATTTAGCTGCCATAAATGCGACAAAAATTACATAAATGCGACAATCCTATATTGTGGTTTTATACTACAGATAATTATTAAATTTCTACAAAACAAGTTAGTTTTGAACTAAAGGTACAGTATTCAGTAATTTGTTGCTTAATAAAATATAGATTTATATTATAAAATCCCAAATATACCCTAAATGCGACAAAACTACGGGGAATCTTGTCTCATTTAGTCAGACTGACCTTATATAAATATTGAGAAAATAAAATTTCCGCGCTTCACTAAATTTATTCCATACAAATTTCCTTTCTAAAATGATTCTACAATTCTAGTTTAATATATTATTCCCTATTATAAATAATATCCCATTCACTGCGTTTTCTAAATTCATTTTGATATTAAATAAATATTTCAATATTTTGTTTCTTTCAAAATCTATTCACATCTAGACACATGTCAAGTATTTTTTTAATTGCTTTGAAAGTTTTTCATGTCTCAATCATAAAATGCCGCCATTTGGTGCTCTTTTTCCGGCGAAACCGCATCACTGTAATTTTCTGACGAAGTTAAAATATAGTTCAGCACAGCTTCAATCTGGTTATTGGTCATTCCCCATACCTGCAGTGGCATTAAAAGCTTTCGCGCCCGAACATAAAACATCAAAACATGAAACACAAAACATCAAAACATGAAACATAAAACATCAAAACACGAGTTTAAGAGTTCGGATTTCGTGGCATTTGTTGTCTTATAAAAACTACGTTTGCTGTCTGGAAACGAGGCATTGGAGTGATAGAAAATTTTTATATAATTTTATCTTAAATGTAGTTTCAGCTGAAGTAACTAATAGGATAGATGTTGTGGACTATCTCATCAAGCTGTGATTACTGGTGGATGCTTTACAATTGTATTCTGCGAGAAAGAACCAATAAAATTTCTTCTGTTACGAAGAGTAGTTCCTCTTTAACAGTAAATTGCCACTGTATTTCGACTAAAAGCCACCCAGCACAATAAAGACAAGTGCATAAGAGCTATTCAATGTAACAATTTCCAAGATATCCAATAAATATTTGATCGAATGGTGCTTTACCGTTCCTAATGAGAAATATATTCCTATGAAATGATACGAAAGCTTTAATTTAAAGCCTTATGACGGAGTGTTATAAAATGACCTCTGATTTATTTAATTCAAACTTCAGTACATGTTTCCAAATGGTCGTAACGAATATTAGAAACCGATAAGGATTTGCATAGTAACCTGAAATCTTGAAATCAAAATGAGTTCCATATTTACTAAGAAACCTTCCAGCATTTTTGTCAGCATGGTATTAAAATATGTGTCATCAATTTATTCAAATTTATGTGTCATCAAAGGCCCTTGTGTATAAAATGTGTTCTATACTTACCGAGAAACCTTTCAGCATGTGTGTTATCAAGGGTCCATTTGTGTGTAAAGCATTGAAGAAGCCTTCCAGCAGCAGCTGCCATTCCAGTTACTCCAAGAATTTACAGCTGTATTACTAAAGAATGCGAGTCTATTCTCAATTTTATTTATTTATTATTGTTACGTTTTGAAATTATTATAAAATGTTAATACGAGAAGAACATCATTATTTTATTATATATACTTTTATAAGTTTCAGTTGATGTTAGAGAGTTTATTATACCACGATAGATACAACAAATTATTATTTATGTCTAGTATTGTTATCTTTTTTATATTTTTAAAACTGATTTCCTTATTACAAGAAGCCATTTTTTTAAATATACCTCTTTTTAATGGACCTTATAGAATAATTAGCATGTTATCCGATGTAAATTACGAGATAGATTCCTATAACTACCTTACTGGTAACAATTCTGATATAGTACATGTTTACAGATTGTGTCCTTATTAATCTCCTGATAAATTTAAAGTATATCATGAGCAACAACAAACTAAAGTTAAATCCATAGCTTAATCTTAAATTTTAATGACCATAAAATTAAATTAAATAACTTAATGAATAAAATAACAGATTAATAACATGATTTTCAATATTACGGGTATATCCTTGAATCGCGCAACAGGGCAATTTACTTATTTGAGATTTTTGTTTGTGTTAGATATCATATTCAGTGATGAACAGTGCTGAACAGTGAAACAACGTTGAGGGGTTTCCCAGTTGTGATCAACTTAACACCCAGGCTGCAGATGAAATGTCTTATAGTATGAGTCGTAGGTGGAAAAAAGAAGAGGTGTAGTTAAACTACATTAAGGTTTAATTAAAATTAAGGATAGAATCAAAAATCAAAAAATTAAAGTACTTAATAAAAGAGATAATAATTAAAAATAAATAAGTCAAAAGACTTGGAGAAGAAGACCGAATTTATAAAAATATAGATAAAGCTGTAGTTAAAAACTACTATAAAAAAGAAAAAGAAATGTTGAGAGAACAAAAGATAGCACTTGTTCAAAGGTTACACTGGCCAAGCTTGATCAGGAAAAGCAATTAAGGAAGCGGCAAGCCACTTTAACGAAAAAAGCCATTTTCAGGAACCATATATTTTTAATTTACAAGATAAGTTAAAATTGCTAAGTTTTTTTTGTTTTGTTTTGTTTTTTTGAAGCATAATTTAGTTATTTTAAATTTAAAGACTTCTAAATAATATTGAATAGAATTATTTTTTAACTTATGTAAACATAATATTTACTGAATAATTATTATAAAATATCGAATAATTACTTATTATGAAAGTGTCCTAGATTTCATCAAACTTTTACTTTTATTTTGTTTATTTACTTTTACTTTTCTATTTTTGCAATATGATGATTAGGTAACTCGCCACATGTGAAGAATTAACGAAAACTTATTGGGGATAACACCTTTTAAGAATTTTGTTTCAATAGTATTTCTGGAATATCCAAAAGGATTTATTTATTTTATTTTTGTATCTTTCGACTTAGTAGGGGATGAAAGGGACAAGTGATGAAAGGAACACTGAAAATTTCAGGAAGAAAATAAAATGTACAAAGTTTCAACATTTGCTCAATCGATGACGATACTTGTTCTGTCTTAATAATCCTTACAACTAACATCAACGATTGTAGCGTTAGAGGTGATGAAACCAAAACATGTTTTTGATATATAAAAGTAAATGTTGATGTTGATTTTCTTTTTTTCTCTAAAAAAGTAATATTGTGTTTAGCATTTTAATATTTATAATATTTAGCACTGTAAAGTATGCACTTTATGTGAATATCAGTATATTTTGTTAGCTAAAATACTCTCACGCGTGAATACATTTCTTATTTCGCTAGTGGGTATGGGGTTGAAAGGGACATATTCCTTTCAACCCCTCAGGTTTTAAATATCAAGATTCCTTTAGTAAAGCTCAATGAAAAGAGTTAGCTTCATATTTGCTCGAAGCATCTAATACCAACTATGGTTTGACAACCGTGCATATGAGTATTCAATTGCTTTGAGCTTTCCAAATATGTCCCTATCTTGGCAAACAAAGAAGAAAGCTAGAATTGATTGGCTTCAAGATTTTATACAATGAAACAATTAACAATTAACAATTAGTTAGTTATAGATCGCTATAAATTCACACTGAACATAATATGCCTGTGATAAAACAAGCTTAATGACAGAGCACAAATCACCTAATATAGTAGCAAAACGTAATGAAAAACAATTTTTTCACGTAACATCAGCTGAACGTGGTAAACATGTCACACTTTTGTGTTTTGTTTCTGCATCAGGTAACTACGTCTGTTCAACAGTATTCGTTTTCCCAAGGAAGAATTTCAAGGAATTCATGCTCGGAGGCGCCCCATCCCAAAAATTTGGACTTGCTCATCAAAGTTGGTCAATAACCGTAGAAGTTTTTAAAAGCAATTGTGCATTAGTTGAATATTCTAGTTGTTCTAAAACTGATCATGTGCTTCTTTTATTTGATAATTATGAAATCAGTATAAATATTAAGATAATAAAATTTGAGAAATATAATGGAATAATTACAGCCATATTCCTGTCGCACTGTAGACACAAACCCCAGAAAAGCATTCTTAATGAATAAAAAGTACATTTTTTTTTCAGAATAAAACCATTTTGTATTTACTGATACTATTGTCAGGAATGACGTGAATATTAATGACATTGTGGTGAAGTTACTTAAACCCGTAACTGGTGGTGAGACAGCTAGAGGTAAATCTTTCTTAAAATTTTTGACTATTTAAAGTTGTTTTATATCAAGTAGGCCTAAACATGTTAGTTTTCTTATTTTTATTGCATCATATGTTGCAATATATTTTATTTTTATTTGTGTATAATTATCTAGAACATGTTCATAAAAGTGTTTTATTTATGTGTGTCCCTTTCAACCCCGCACAGTGTCCCTTTCATCCCCTACAATGGGGTTAAAAGGGATATTCCTCCCAATTTATGAAAATGCGTATATATTTTAAATTATTGTACTTGAGGATAAGAGGTATTAGCAGTATCAAAGCGAAGGTTTTAGACGAGAATTAGGCGCAAATTTGAAAGTGATATCTTTGAATGTCATTATTTTATAAGCTTATAAAGACAAAATGTCCCTTTCATACCCATTCTCCCCTATATTTAATTGCTTATGTCAAAGTTTAATAAGAAATTAGTTTTATGCTATGTAAATTTTTATCTAGCCGATATCATCGAATACAATAATCTGTTGATTATTTATTGATTGTTGTTATTATTTATTGATTGTTTTATTATTGTTGTTATTAAAATTTTAATGCTCGACTAATGTGACAACTTTTTGACTATGATTATAACGAAGACTGCTATAG
Source organism: Maratus speciosus (assembly GCA_963932465.1). Lineage (NCBI taxonomy): Eukaryota > Metazoa > Arthropoda > Arachnida > Araneae > Salticidae > Maratus > Maratus speciosus. The sequence continues at coordinate 387,193,552 of OZ010788.1, read as the reverse complement.
CCATAATGAAGATGATCTGAGTTTATATTAAGAAAGATTATTAAACAACAGAATTACCATGCTTAAATAAATATTTCATTTCAAAATATGTAACTGAACTATCACGAATGGATAACTTATAGATATGGTAAGATTCTTCCAGAACAATAAAGATAGATTTATTACTCGAACTGGAATTATGGGTTATCCAATGCTCCTTGTTGTATGGCACTGATTGTTTTTAAGTTTTTTTATTATGTTATTTCTTATTGTTAATAATGTTATTGCTATAGTTACAACATGAAAGCTTTTTATTGTATTTTGTAAATTGTATTTTATCTAAAGCAATCTCCACAACTTCGCATTTTATGAGGTAGAAACGGTATTTTACGTATGGCATTTCTAAGCCTTACTTTTACTTCACATCCTGACGGCAATTCTTGTAATCAGAACACGTGTTTTTCTTTTCTTTTAATAAGCGTGTAGGTCATAAGATCGCCAATATTCATTCGCTTTTTGGAGGGGGAATATAATACGAAAATTAAATTTTCCCTCTTCATTAAATTTATTCTATAAAAATTCCCTTTCTAAAATGATTCTACAATTCTAATTTATTAAATTATTTATTATAAATTATAAATTATAGTTTATTAAATAGATTTCCTATCTTGAATAATATTTCATTCATCCCATTTACTTGAATTCATTTCTATTTCAAATGGATATTTTTTATATTTTATTTCCTTTCAAAATCTGTTCTAAAAGCATATAAAGATGTTTATGTTGATAATAATGATGATTTCGGAAATTATTCCAGGATGCATGAAATGCTCTTGAAACTTTAAAATATGTATTAGTGTATTATTTTGTAAGTCCACAAATAATGGTTCTTTAGCGGAAACTTTGTAATACTAGAATTTTTAACACAATTAATTCAAATTAATTAGATTACTTAAATGTTAATATTTTTACTAAGCAAAACTTTAAAGACTTATCGCATATGAGATTTGTTATGTAAATATCATGTTCTATAAATCTACCTTAATTATATTTTATGTACTGTGTTTACGGTTTAGGCACAAAATATTCAGACTTATACACCGTTCTCAGATATGGACTTTTTTAACGTGCTTGTTCTTTCGCTTGTAACTGGAGACGGTTCATTGCATTAATTAGTGTAATTAGTTCACCTGTTTAATATTCGATCCCTATTATTAAAAGTTTTTTCATATAGGAAGTTAAAACTTAATTACGGTAATTATTCATTATAATGAAATAAAACATAGTTATCAAATATTTTTCATTCATTTCATTTCAGTATGTCACACATGATTCATAAATATAAATATCTTTGTAGCTATGTATGTATATTTATGAGTTATCTAACATTAAATATTTTTGTATACATGTACGTATGCATATGTTAATAGCTTAAATTTTACTTATAAAAAATTTGTTTTCAGCAAAATCTCAGAAAAACGCAGAAATTTTTATTTAGTGGTAGGCTGCGTAAAATGACATTTTAAATGTATAACATATGACGGATGAATTAAACGACAAAAGACCTGAAATATTTAGAAATTATGACAACGATAAGAAATACATAAGGAAATATCTCCTTTGTGAAATGTAAAACATACAAATATGGAAGTAAAAGAATACAAAAAAGCATACAATGATTGAAAATATACATACAAGATTCAAAGGAATAAATTTAGCCATTTATACGCGTTTGTTTCCCAAACATTCAAACACACCTTCACATTTATAGTATTATTAAGGTTAGGATTAATAAATTACCTTATTTTAATTAACTTATCAGATGCTGCTCGCTTGCAGTTACAGGGCTCGTACGGGTCCTTGAATTTACAGTCTAAGAAATTCTTTGGTACCAATACTTTCTTATAGAAAATCTTTCCTTAAGTAAGGTGAAATTTCATGCGTTTAAAATAGGCTTATTTTTCTATAAAGAAATACTGATATTTGGCCTTGAAAATAACGGTACCCGTACGAACCCTGAGTTACTTTTCTCATTACTTTTTTTTTTTTTTTTTTTTTTTTTTTTTTTTTAATAAATGTTCAGGAAAAGAGAACATTTCTTATTAAGCCATTTTATTCTCATAATTTAAGAAAAAATGCTATTGTTTTCTGATGAATTATTTCTACTAAAGCCTAAAATAATGCTCAATTTACAAAAATAAATTAATTGATTCAATAATTACTTTTCCTTAAATTCAACATGCATTTTTTGTTAATTTAAATACATTAAAAATTTTTAAATTCCAGTAATCTTAAAATAATCATAAGTGAAACGAATTAAAATTAAATTTCTGTTTAGAAAACAACAATTTCTTTTTTCTGATTACCACTATGTCAAATATGTAAGAGTTTTTCGAAATAGAGAAATAATAAATAAAATTATTAATAAATAAAAGTAAATTGCAGTTTATAAAAGACAGCTTTTGAGTGTATAAAATCATTTAATTTTTTAAAAAATATTTTAAGTTTCATTTTCTATTTCCATACAAAAGAAATTATATTCGTTATCGGATATTATTTTTTTTCATATTATTTTAGATTCTGTTGTTTTAAAAGGGAAATCCATCATTATTTATTTTTGATGTAAATTCAGAAATTATAATGATTGAGTTTAAAAAGCTACAGAATATTATTTATGATCCTATATCAAAATATTAGGAAGAATCAGAATTTATTTTTTATAAAAGTTTTTATGAAGTTTTTATATTTCTTTGTTTCCTTTCTTTTTAAATGACAGACAAGGCTAAAATAATTTCTGCTCCAGTTACTGATTAAGCGCTGTTCACTGCTTCTATATATTTAAAACCCATTCTACATGCTTTTTAAGAAAATAATTTTTCTTTTTGAAAATTTCTTTACAGCTATATATTTCTTAAGATTTTTCTTTTGCTTAATAAAAGTCATTAATCATAATAAAACAAAATGTTGACGTGGTAAAAAAAAAAAAAATAAATAAATTTAAAAAAAAATGAATATTTCATTATTTTCTCTGATTTATGTTACAAAATTAGGATATACGCATTCAATTTCTTTCGATATTTTTTTCTGATTTAGCTTTAAAATATTAATATAAAAATATTAGTATTTTATTCGCGTGTCTTGGAATAACAAAAACGTTCATGTGTATGTGAAGACAAACATAACTTATAAGTTTTAACATAAACTTTTATGGATCTCTAAAATAATAAAATATGTAATTATAATAATATAATGTGAAAAGGGCTAGACAATATGCGTTTATAATGCATAAGTACATATGTGTATAAGACAAAAGTATTATATTGTAAAAAGATTTGCTGGCGTTTTAGCTATATGTGCGTGTTTAAATAACTGTGTGTAATGTTTCTAAATATGGAAATGAATCTATATTTTGAATTTTTATTATCTTATAACGTAAATATTAATTAATCAAAAATTACAATTTGTTTACCAAAAGTATCTCAACAAAAAGTACATTTCTGCGCCAAAAAAAGAAACGTATAGCGATTTTGGGTTTCAGCTGGAATTTCGGAAAATTCACATAAAAGCACCAAAGTGGCCTTGTTGCTGGCTTTTCCTTTTGTGACACAGATTTGGCGAAATTTCTTCAAGTATCGAAAAATGTATCGTCGAGTTGGCATATGTGTTCGTAGATGTGTGCTTGTGTGATTAATACTTAATTTTGTAAACCCATTTCATTGCAGTCAAACATTTTATTTTTTAGACTAAAAGCGTTTGTTCTTTTCAAACCTTTTTATGATAATTTAAAAATGTCCTAAAATGGCCTACTTTTTTAAAAACATTAATTCTAGAACTTCAGTCACTAAATAAGTCACTGTTCAAAAATAGAGATGACAGTTGACCCACTGGCACAGGGCTCGCCACCACTGGTTTAGAAATTACATATTGAAACATTAAATAAGTTATATACAGAAGTTACATAAAGAATTAAATCTTGAAACATTAATTCTAGAAGTTATGTCATTAAATAAGTCACTGTTCAGAAATAGTGATGACAGTTGTCCAACAAGCACACGGGTTCGCTACAACTGGTTCAGAAATTACATATTATTTTTATCAAATTTAAAATATTTATCAGCTTCCGAAATTCTTTGCAAGGTAATAATTTTGCACTGTTTTTATCTAGAAACAAAAATTTTTATTCCCACCAGTTTATACTAAAATTATTGTTCATGTATACATTTCTCTTGCGTCTTTAGATGTAAGCTGGAACCGGATGAAAAAAAAATACTACCGTAATACGTACTCTTTCATTTTATTTCGGGAATTGTAGTTGCTAGAGGTGATTTGCGCTGCGCTATATGTATAAAAAGAGCTCAGATGATAAAGGTGATATGTGACGAAATAAAAAAATGTAAATTAATCATATCATTGAAGGTAATCAATGGTCCTCTGCCATCTGTTAAGGAATCATCTGCTAGGAATGTTTCAGAAATGAAATTTATAACTTTCCAGCAAATTACTTGGCTATTATAAAAACATATCAACACGGAAAACGTGCTTGAAATAAAAGCGGAACGATAAGATTTTTTATTTTGCACTGATTGAATTGGAAAATGGCATTTTTTTAATTAAAATTTTAAAGATATGTAGTTTTCTATTTTCATTACTGAAAACATATATTTAAGTACCTGCCCAAAGAAAACACTATTGGAGGACCATGTCGAAAATCTTAATTTATTGACTCAACTCAGCTTACTTAAACAGAATTTCTGTGTTAAATATTATTTTAATACAATATATGTAAATATCCAAAAAACTTTCTTCAGTTAATTTTTTATTTGTGTCATTGAGTAAAGATTTTCAAGAGTCAAATGCTACTGTATAAATTAGTTTAAGAGCTTTAAATAAATTTTAATGCATTTAAATTCTTCGATATAAAAAATAATTGTATGTGTTCTTCCTTTTACAGAAAACAGTGAGCATATTAAATTACTTCATTAAGTAGGTTGGTCAAACATGAAAGGCAATATCGTATCTAAATTATTTGAAATTTTCTCAAGAAATATTTCTTATTTTCAACAATTAACAGGAAATCACAAAGAGATTTTTATGTAATATGTTTTATCCTTTTACGATGCAATTAATGACATATACTTATATCTTTTTTATTTTCAGTCATTAGTATTTTTAACGAGATATTTCGAGAAAAGAAACATATCATTTTACAAATTCAGATTTTCTTTTTTTTATCTACATATAATGTACTTTTAGTTCAGAAAAAGGAAACTAACAAAATATAAAAAGAACAAGACAGTTAACTATATTAGCAGTTTTCCTAAGCGGAATACCTGAAAAGAATTTAAAAAATAACATTAGAATATTTTTCTTCGGATGAAATGCTAAATTCCGCAGACACTTTTGATTTTTATAAAAAAGATAATAACACATTTCTTAAACATTTTAAATTACAGCAACAAAGCCCTTTTCTTTTCTGCAATTACTTTATAAGAAATAAAAGTTATTTTTAAATAATAAAAACACTAGAATAAGATATAACACAATTGTCCTATGTGTAAAATTTCTGTATCGAAAAATGATCGTATTTTTTTTTTCAGTGTCATGTAAAAGAAATCATTGTTTTTATAAATATGCAACATATCATTTCGACATTTCCTTTTTAAATTAAGATTTCTCATTTTAACATATTTTTCAAAGAAAAATGCATTTCTTTTCCTTATCTGAAATATATTTGCAGCAGTCATTCTTCGAAAATTCTCCTATTTTTTTTTCATTGGGCTTATTTTACGCTAATGCTATACTAAATGCTTTAAAAGAGTGAAAACAAGAAAACCAAATGATAAAAAAAAAATATTTTTTCTTGTGAATTTTCTAAACTTAATAACAGAAATTAAATTCTGAAAATTCTTTACATTCTTTAAAAAGAAATAAGAACGAAAATTTAAAAAAATATATATGATCATTGAAACAATCGATTTGGTTAATCGGGATACATCGTTCTGCACTGCATTGTGGCATCGATTTGTCCCCTTAAACCGTCTACTCTAATTATCAAAAGTAAATTATATGATTTTTTTTTCTTTACATTTCATCCCAACTAAACCCTTTTCTGAATTAAATAGTGTCTCAAATAATTGTAATCAACGTTATACTTACAAAAATACAAACGTTTTATTCATGTACCAATAAAAAAGCAAATACTACATTATTATAACATAGAAAATAAAGCAGTGCTGTTTAGAGTTGCGTATGAAAAACTTCTTGCAAAAAAGAAATATTACGATAAAATGACATTGTCTATGACACGACACATTGTCTTTGTGCTTCATTTCACAAAATAATAGAAAGGTTCAATGTCTGTTTCTTTTACATAAACTGCTTAAAGGAACATATGTGCTTGACTTTTATATTGAATTATAGTTTTTATTTCTCTGCCTTGCTATAATACAGTGGCATGGCTTGTAATTCAGGCAGACGTTTCTAAAAAGGTTTATGGTTGTAGTATTAGTTAACTGTCAAGCATGGATACTCGAATGCTAAAATAAATTTTTATCATTCTCTTTTTAATATAAAATTTTATTTGTGATTTTTGTTTAATTACTTCCAGTACTTGTACTTTGATATGCACGGTCAAAAAATTCTGACTTTTAAATACAATAATATGAAATTAAACTAATCATTAAGTAGAAATAAATTAAATCAACAAATACATATACTTATTTTGAACTTTTGACTGCAAATGATTCTTCATTAATTTTATTCATTTGACTTAAAAGTAATATATTGCAAGTATTAATTAAAATTAATCAATGCGTTAGTATTTGAGAAAAGAAACAAAATAGAATAAAAAGTAAAATTCTCCAATATATATTCGAATGAAAACTTTTCTAAAAAATATTCTGAGTATTGTTTTTCTGTAATATATTTCAAATATTAACCCGAGATTGCTCGCGCAGGGTATGTCATACCCAGGCTGGGCACTATTATTACATTTCTCACCACTAATTTTCGAAAACTAATCCTCAAATTATTTTTGTGAGCAATGTCAACGATTAAATAAAATGACGATTTTTGTTTGAATCTATTGGTGGCAAAGTGTTAATCGTTCATATCCTGAATATGCGCGAGCATTCCCGGGTTAATATGCATAGTAGATTTCAGGTCATGCAAAATCAGTTTTAAAATTGATTTTTTATATTAAAATTAAGAATATTATTTCAAAAGTTGTTCAGTGAGACATTTAAATAGATAAAAGTCCCGGCCTGTATCGTAAAAAAAGGTAGATTCCTTCCTTTAAAAGAAATCAGCTAATTTTACTCACACACACGAAGCCAAAAGCAGTGTGAAACCCGATTATAAAACATTTCACAACTTTGGACAGTACTGAATTTTAGTGAGAATTTCGCTAAATTAAAATAGCAGCAATACCTAAGATTGTTTAATTTAGTGCAATTTACTTTTGGTCGCTAAATGTGGGGATGTCTTTTAGTGGCCACCATTTTAAAACAACATGCGTGGTGAAGATGGATAACGAATTTGTTCAAGACCTTGGTAAGTCCTACACACGTGATTAGTTACTTGGAAATCTGTTCACATATACGAGGGGTGACAAAATAAACTTTGTTTCAAAATATCAGAAAACAAATAATTTTAATTTTTTTTTTATCTCAATCAGTTTTACAGAAAAAGACTAAATAAAAAATCCTTGAATCAAGGTCAAACGCTTAAATAAAATCTTTTTCTGTTTCTAAATTTTAAGTACGTCTTCTTGAATTTCAATATTGAAAATTGTTTTAATGTCCACCATTTTGAAACAAGATGGCAGATGAAACTGGCTAACGAACTCCATCGAGACCTTCGTATGTCTTTACATATGATTAGAGATACCCAAATGGATGAATAAATGCGCGTGCTATTGCATGACAAAAAATCAAATTGTTTCAAAATGTCAGCTACAATACAAATTCAAAACAAATTCATCTCATACATTTTTTAAGATAAACACAAAACTATAAATACTCCGAAAAGCTTGTGTGAAGGTAAAAAATTTAAGAAAAAAATATTTTTCAATTTCTATTTTTTTAATCCCTCTTTGAATTTCAAAATTTCGTTTAGACTTCGTTTAGAATAAATACTATGTTCAGTGTTTGGTACTTTCTGTAACCATTTAACACCCTTTTTATAACCCTTTTACACAATTGTGTGGGTGATACTAAAGTAACAGAAAAAGACTATTTCCTATTTTTGTGAGATTTGAAACCAAATCTGCACATTTATATGAGTTAATTGGCTTCAGATGTTTTGATAAGACACAACTAGGGCCACCAGCTACAATACAGGGTTAGATTTTCTGCTTTTAAAAAGACTATATCATCTGACAGCAATATACAAAAAGTATGTACTGTCGTAATTTCTTTTAAATATGATTTTTAGTGTTTGCTTCGATTTAATTTTCCTTTTCATATACTTTATTAATGATTTTAATTGATTTTGTCCTTGATAAATTTAATTAGGCTCTACAAAAGTTGAAAAACAAATGACCCACGCAATTGTGTGGGTCCGGCATTTACCATTTCCAAAATAGTTGCAATTCCTAATATATAATTTTTTTTATTTTTAAGTGATTTTTTTAAACTTATGTTTTTAGCAATTTATTTTTTATTAGTTACATTTTTAAAGCGGATTAATTTTAAATTAATAGGTTTGTACTATTCATGATTTCTATTTAAAACGGTTAGCATTAAATATATAATATGTACATGTAACGAACTGTACGTTTCTGCTCTGAGTTGTAGATGCAATATATGATTTATAAGTTTTATATGAGTTATATGCATACCATGAGATAGATTTTTAAATTTGATAAATTCCTTCTATTTTGTCGGCACAGTATCTAAACCACCAGGAATTAATAATAAATTATGGAAAGTTCAGCAAATCCTCGACAGATTCCGTAGTGTCTGCTTTAATTTACCAGGAGACCAAGGAAATTTTTCCCTAGATGAGCAGAAAAATTCCTTTTTTTAGGAAGTGGCTCAGTAAAGCAGTATGTAAAAAACAAAACACACTCTGTGGTAACAGCATCATTTGGGATAGCTTTAAATTTTGTAGTATACCAGTGGGAAAGTACAGACCTGGTCCACAAGGATCTAGGCTTAGGGCCTGCTGTAGTCCTTACTCTGTTTCAGACCTAGTTTATGTACTCCAATCGGTATTTCAACAAAATACCACTGCTGGGAAAACTAAAAAAAAATTAAATTTAAAGGATCAGGCACAATCCAAACGGAGTGAAAATGCATATCATTTGTCAACGGCTCTTAAGAGGGGTGTGAGCATTCAACACGTCTCAGGAAATTTAATTGTACTAGTCTGTCCAAAAACAAAAATTGTTTCAAACATTTTCATTGTGGCTGAGGAAAATTATCTCCATAAACAGCAACTTTTTTTGCTCAAACTTTTATTTTTAGATATTTGCACACATAATCTCAAACTACATAATTGTGAAGATTTAGTCCAAAACGGCTGCATTAAGGCCAAACTCACACAGCTGTTTGGGTCCTCTCTTGGCATAACCTGACATCGGGTATTTTTTTTTCATTTTTTTTTCAATCAAATACGATCCTATCGAGAAGGGGAAACCACCTAAAGTTTCAATTTCTACCAAAAAAGCTCTCGGTCTTAAAGGAATATATGTAGTAATAATATTCTAGATAATTTGGAAAAAATATGCAGTGAACATGGTGGAAATAAATCCACCGCCATAAAATGATGCAATCTTTATTCCATCATTTTTTGTTCCACCAAACGGTTAAACCATAAATAAGTATAATTTGAACCGTGAACTGCTAAATGCTGACTCACAATACATTGAAATATTGAACCATGATTTGGTAATATGTTGAACAGTAAAATGGTAACGTATTACACTTTAAAGTAGTACAATTAACCATTACAAAATACACTTAATAATATCGAGAACTCTGTTTTAAGTGAAATTCGACACCACACCAAAGGAGGGACAGGAACCGTGTTCTAATCTGATACTACTTGGTTTGTTGTCGGAGTTCTAACCATTAGAGAATCAGACGGATATCATAATTCTCTAATGCAGCATATTAAAAGCGCTAAAAACTATTTTTTCCGCTTGATTATTAAATATTGAAATAAGATGGTGAAAAATGAAACCATTGTTGAAGTTTCGTCATAAACTGAAGTTTTGTAAAATGAAGTACATCATGTTTTGGCACTTTTGTCTTCTTGTCTTTCTTTTTTTTTTATCATCAAATGGTTATAAATTTAACGGGATATTTTTAATAATGAATGAGAAATTGGCAAATGATACATTGTATTTTTAACGCAGGCATCACCATATGGTTTCTGTATTATGCAAGAATACATTTGGATATTGTGAAAAAGTTTTAGATCTTTATCATTAAAAGACCTGGTAATGCTTTTTGAATTTTTAATGAGTGAAAAAAGACATACAAAGAAGTTTATGTTGATAGTATTGATGATTCTGGTAATTGTTCCAGAATGCAAGGGATGCTCTTCAAACGTTAGACAATCGAGTAGTTGACTGAAAATTTTTGAAACGTAATGTTATGTTCTAATGAGATCTAAACTACCGTTCTGTAAATGAGGATTGTAAAAACCAAACAAATATTCACGATTTGTAATATACACTGGTTTCCAAAAATTAAGGAAAAATAACAAAAGTAGCGATTACTCAAAATTTTACAAGTAGATTTTAATAAAACTGAGATACAATTTACAACACTTAATAAGGTATAAAATAACATTAAAAGAAATTAGCAGACGATTGCGGTGTTTCAGAAATTAATACAATTATAAAATAAACAAAATAAATGTCTCAATTTGGTATAAGAAAATTACCTTTAATATGGAGTATGATCACCCCTAGAAGCAATACAGGACATACAGCGAGGCGTGATACTGTCAATTATGCAATTGATGTTTGCTCGGAAGTGCGAGCCATTTCTCTTGTAAAACAGTTGTAAACGTGGCAAGGGTCTAAGGAGGGAGATTGAGAGCAGAGACACATCCTCCTAAAGCATCCCAAAGATTCTCAATGGGATTCAAGTTCAGTGACCGCGCTGGCCATTCCATGCGTTGAATTGTTTGGTGCTGTAGATAATATTCTACGATGTGAAACCTGTGCGGTCTAGCGTTATCGTCCTGTAACTAGAAATCTTTACATATTGCTCCGGCACAAGGGTTCCCATAAGCATCAGGAATGTCATCTCTATAGACGTGAGCATTCACAGTTACACGTGGAAAGACATGGAGGTATGTACGTCCGCCCAAAGAGATACCATCGCAAACACAGACACTGCCTCCTCCATACGAATATCTTTTATGAATAGTAAGTACAAAACTTGTGTGGAAATATAAATTACTTAAAGCAACGTTTTTTTAATTGTGTGCTTAAACGTTATTTTTAAGTAATATATATTTTACGAATGTTTGATGGATGATAGCGTGTTTCCTGTACTGTCCAAATCAAACAATGCTTACTATTGCTTTGGAGGCTAAACTGGAACTCATTTGTGACGAGAACACGCCTCCATTGATCAGCCATCCAGTGGACATGCTGACGTGCCCAATTTAAACGTTCTCTCCGGAGACACGAGGTGAGCGGCACACAAATATCTGGTTGCATTGCGTAAAGACCACCTTCATGAAGCTTGCTACGCACAGTAGACGTTGATAAAAACCTTTCAGTGACTGAAACAAGAACGGATTTAAGATGAGAGGGCTTGCTGTTCTATTCCTTCGTACACATAACCGCAAATATAGGCCATAGGTGCTTGTCGTAGCTCTTGCTCGTCCTTCGCTGAACGTTCTGGGGGCCAAACCAGTGGTTTGAAAGTGTTTCCAAAGCCTATGAACAACAGAAGGGCTCACATTTAGCCATCTGGCCACCTCTGTCTGACTTTGGCCTACATCCAATCTTCCAATCGCTCTATATCGCAGTTATGCGGACATGTGATACCTCGGGGTCATACTAATGAATTGGCTATCTCAGTTTTCTTATCTCATAATCACAGCGACACATCTCTAGCATGCATTTTTATGCTCCGCACAGATGAAGCAATCCGATTGCAGCGCCACTAATTTGCATTTTGTAATTTTAATAAGCATCTTTTAGTTAACAACATATCCAAATTTCATACGGATAGGTTAATTTTTGAACGAGTTATCACTCTTTTTGTGATTTTTCCTTAATTTTTCGAAAACAGTGTAAGTAATTACTGTACTTATTACAGTATAAGTAGTTAGTACAACAAATAATGCTTCTTTGTTAAAAGCTGTATAATACAAGAATGTTTTAATAAAAATACTTAAATGTTAAGATTTGTACTAAGCAAAATATTACACTCTTATCGCTTATAAGATTTGATATGTAAATATCTTGTTCTAAAAAATAATGTTTTTTTTTCACTTTATGTAGTGTGTTTATGGTTTAAGTATAATAATATACGTCTGGCATATACGTCGATTTTATAATTGCACTGTTTTTAATTTGTCCTTTCATTTGCATATAAGTGTTGGTGGTGGTGAAGGGGATGGTTATTGCATTACTTAGTATAAACACCCATATAATACTTAATCTCTTTTATTAAAAGTTTTTTCATATGCCGAGTTAAGAATAATTTATGGTAATTTTTCATTATAATCTAATAAAACATGGATTAACAAAGGTTTTCATTTATTTGACCTAACTACGTGCACATAACGCATATGCATAAATATAAGCATGTTTGTAGTTATGTATGTACATTTATGAGTGAAAACATACTTTTGTATACATACAACACAAATTGTTTTGTACAAAACATATTTTTGTATACATGTATGCATATGTTAATAGCTCCAACTTTGCTTATGAATAAAATTATTTGCAGCGAAATATCAGACAAACACCCAGATTTCGTTTATTTTGTTCGGTGAGATGTAATCTAAAATGACATTTTAAATGTAAAATGTATGAAGGATGGATAAAACTAAAGAAGCTCTAAGATATTTCAGAAATAATGACAACGAAAAGAAAATGCATAAGCAAACAATTCCTTTGGTGAAATGGAGAATCTACAAATACGGAAGTTAAAGGATAAAAAAAAACATGCACTGTTTAAAAATATGCATGTTGAGATTCAAGGAGTAAATTTAGCCATTTAGACTCCTTTATTTTCAAACATTCAAACACACATTCAAAGTATCATTAAGATTAGGATTAAGATAATAACTTATTTTATAGCTATGTGGATGCATATAACTTGCAATTATTTTTCTCATTAGTACTAAAATAAATGTTCGGAAAAAAAAAAGATCTTTAATTATGAAGTCATTGGGTTCTCAGAATTTACGAATATAAACCTTCTGTTTTGTGATGAATGATTTTTATTAAAGACTAAAATAATGTTTAATATAGAAAAAGGAATAAAAAATAAATAAATACTTTTTCTTATACTCAACATATATCTTTTGTTGCTTTAAATGTTCAAAAAGGGTATAAAATTTCAGTAATTTAAAATTAATTGTAATTGAAAGGAATTAAAATAAAAATTCTCTTTAGAAAACAACTAAGCATATTTTCTCTGATTGTCACTATGCGAATTATTGAATAATATTGAAAATTAAAGAAATAATATACAAGTAAATTGCAGTATAGAAAATGCAGAGTTTCAACGTATTAAAGCATTTAAAAAATATCAGTTTTAAAATAATTTAGTCTTCAATTTCAATTTCCATTAAAATAAAATTAGATTCGATGTCGGATATTAAATTTTTCCATGTCATTTTAGATTCAATTATTTTAAACGGGAAGTACATCATTATTTATTTTGAGGTAAATTCATAAATTATAATGGCTGAGCTTAAATAGTTATAGAATATTATTTATGATCTTTTTTTTTAATGTTCGAATAATCAGAATTTATTTTATATTATTTAGTTTAACTTTTACGAAGTTATATTTTTTTTTTCATTCTTTTTAAATGATTGGCGAGAGTGAAATAATTTCTGCTCCAGTTACTGATTAAGCGCTGTGAACTGCTTTTATATTCAAAACCCATTCTACTTGCTCTGTAAGAAAATAATTTCGCTTTATGAAACCTTCTTTACAGTTATATATTTCTCAAGATTTTCTTTTGTTTACTAAAAGTCATTAATCATAATAAAACAAAAAGCTGTCGTTGTAAAAAAAAAATAAAAATAAAATAAAATAAATCGAATTTTGTTATTTTCACTCACTTACAGTTAATAGAATTAGGATATACGTACTCACTTTTTTCCGATTTATCACAAAAATATTAGTATTTTACTAGTATGTTCTGTAGTAATCAAAACGTTCATATATATTTAAAACAGTAAAGTTTTAAGGAAATTCCTTACGCGAACAGAAAAGTAACTTACCAATTTTAATCATAAAAGTTTATGAATAGCTAAAAGAAAAAATATGAAATTATAAAAATATAAATTGGAGAGCGACTAGACTATAAGTGTTTGTAATGTATAAAAACATATGCGTATAAGACATAATTACATATGCAAAAATATTTGCTGGTGTTTTCGTAATAAATGTGCATGTTTAAATATTTCTGAGTAGGAGAGATTAACCGAATTTTGAGCACTCCACATATTTGCAAGTGTAACTGACTTAATTTGTGAAATATCTGCAAAATACCACTATGCATGGTCAGTCGAATCATCTATTAACTAAATAAATCTGTAGAAAAATTTCTTTTTGAAAATCTTAAGTTGTATTTTAATTTGAAAAATATGTCAAAAGTGGCCAAATTCAGCAACTGGTTGCCAAAGTTGGACCTCTAGTCTCCTAAATTGGATCAAACAATATTAGGCTGTTTTAATGAGTAGCGAATATAACTAATTTTATTAAGAGCAAATTTTGGGATTAATGAAACAATCAAATAAAAGAACAGCATTTGAAATACAATGAAATCAAAGGTTTTAAAGTAAGAGTCATTGTTTTAAATGAAAAATTTATTCAAAATATAAATGAAAAATATAAGTAATTAAAAATAGAAATTATGTAACCAATTATTTGATTATCATAAAAGAAGTGATGCAAGGTGTACACATGAATTTCTTTTGTTTATTTTTTATTCCAGCGAGCAAAACATGGAACCATATTTGGCAATTTGAATGCTGAATCATTTCTGCTATACAATTTAGGCAAAACCAATCATCACTGTTTTGAAATTTCTTTTTAGATTCTTAATCCTTAGACTTTTTTGCAACAGAAGTTTTCTTTACCTGATGACTGTCTTTCTTCCCTTCTATAATTTTATTTCCAATTGAAATGCGGCTATTTTTGAAAACTTTATGTTACAATTGCTTTTGTACTTTGAGAGCTTCTGTTTTTTTCATTCTTGGGTTTACTTTATATGGCGAAGATGTTAACATAGCTGTTTTTTTGGCTCCCTCTGTACTTTGACTAAAGTGATTTTGGCAATGGAGATAACATTTCTAATGGTTCTTTGGTTTTTGCGATTTTTTGTAGTTGTAGCCTTTTTTCTGGTCAATAGTAATCCATTATAAAATAATTTAAAAAAAAAATAGTGTCCAAAGCTCTTGAAATTCATTACTTATTTTTCCGCGTAAAAAATATGCGATATAAACACATGAATTTAGATATGTATATGAAAACATAAGACTTTGCCTTAGTTTTAAAGTATTCTCTTACATTTAGTAGGAAAAAATATGATTAAAACAGCTAATTTTAGTTTAGTTGTCTGAAGACAACACTTCGAAGGCGGGTGCTTCTTCTAATCTTAAATGACGTCATTTTGATGAATAGGATTTCAGCGGTAGATGGCGTCTCTTTCTGTAATTAACTACATAATTGCAGCGGTCCAAATATGGCTACTCTCCCCTAATGTTATCAAATATGGAATTATTTGCATTATCTATTATCTTTACGCTATTGACGTCTATGTTAAATATTCAAAGATTGTAATTTCTTCAGTAATCTAAAAGTATCAAAGTCTTCAATATCAAAGTCTTCAATCACCTATAAGTAAATTTATACACCAACAAAACAAAGTACTGTGGTTTTGGGATTCAGTGGGAATTCACTCACAAGCCAAGGTAATCTTGATGTTCGCTTATTATCTTGTGAGACAAATTTGGAGAATATTCGTTATGTATCGACAAGTGTGTGCACAAATTAGTACGCGTGTTTGTACATATCCGCTTGTGTGAGTAATATTATGTTTACATTGCTAGAAGTGCATCAACTACTTTTTGAGCGTTAACTTTGAATCTTACTAAGGAAGTTCTCGCGACCATTTGTTACTCTTTCATTATAATAGTAGCATAATTGAAGATAGTTATATAAAATACGTTTTTTCTATATATCATCTTAATATCTCATATATTTGACAAAGAGGAAACATTAATTAGATATATATACACACACACACACACATATATATATATATATATATATATATATATATATATATATATATATATATATATATATATATATATATATATATATATATATATAATGATTTTTCACAATCAAAATTCTCAAAACGCATTTAAAGATAGTAGGGAATACAATCTGAATGTAAATACTACTAATAAATTAACATTTTGGGGAATAAAGGGTTGGATAAATCAAACTACATTTTTCACGTTATTGGGTAAAATTTAAGTCTAGAATGGAAAGCAGAAATTTCATAACAATATGCATAAAATTTATTTACATTTCGTATTTAATCAATTAAGATGATAATTATGAATTTACATTCATTTCGTTATAGAGATGTATTTACAGATAAACTACGTTTTTGTAGTATGTGCTAATTTGAGCCCTTCATATGTAATAATTTGAGGCCTGCTTCAAATTGAAATTCCATTCTATCATGTAGGAATAATGAGAACACATGTTTGTTTTATCGAACATAGCTCATTCTCAACTAATGTTAAATGCATTAACAGATCATTACACAGTTAAATTAATAAAATATGTATGGGAAATTAAATAGTTTTCTATTTTTAGCTAAGTTATCTAATAATACATTCATTTATTAAATATTTAATTTGAACAAATGTAAACCATAATCATATTAGCTAATTGATTTATATAACATATTATGGAATGAAGCATAAATCGATTATTAATAAAGCGGCAAAGCGATAAAGCGGTAAAATAAATAATAAGTTCATTAACGCAACCATAAATGAATGACTTCTAACTGATCGGAACGAAAAATGATTTATGCGTTTTCAGGTGAATAAATTTATTATCAAAGAAGCAAACGTCAATCTGTCTTTCAAATAAAAAAAATATATTATTCTATATATGTTTATCGTTAAGTATGTGTTATATATTACAATTAAGAAAGAGTTCGAGATGATATTAAAGTAACAAAACAAAATATCTTCTGCGTAACCAAAATTCGTAATTTTATAGGTTGATTTATAATTGAAAGAGGCCCAAAAAATCAATTTAAAATATTCTGCTTCATACCAAAAGAGGTCAACACCATAACTGGAGGATTTATGCGTTTTCACGTGAATAAATTAATTATCAAAGACGCAAACGTCAATCTGTCTTTCAAATTAAAAAAATATATATATTATTCTATATATGTTTATCGTTAAGTATGTGTTATATATTACAATTAAGAAAGAGTTCGAGATGATATTAAAGTAACAAAACAAAATATCTTCTGCGTAACCAAAATTCATAATTTTGTAGGTTGATTTATAATTGAAAGAGGCCCAAAAAATCAATTTAAAATATTATGCTTCATACCTGCTGGACAGATAATTACACTAGTTTATCTTCTATTTAATTTACATCCAAAATTGTTAATCGTTCCAAATCATCCAAGCAACCTCATAGTAAATTGGTATATAATTTTATATACCTTAGACAAATTCAAATAACATAAGTGATCGTAATTACATAATTCTAGTAGAAGAGCAACGCGAAGCATTAATAAAATTAAATTATAATCCGCGTCAAAATGTAATTATTAAATTTAATTAATTACGAATAAAATTAAGAGTTTGCGTTGTGAATTATTTAGACGAACTCTTCCACTTATGAATTAAACTAAAATTTAAGCTGTAAAAATAAATTGACACACCTTAAACATTATCAATTAAATAATTACAGAAACTTTTTAAAACTTGATTAAATATTTTATTTACATTGAACACAACTATATACAGAAAACACATAATATTAATTCAAAAAAAAAAGAAAGCAACACTTTTGTTTGCTTCTCATTATTTTATGTATATTTAATCTTTAAAAAAAAAGACAATATTTTCATTTACTCTTATTATTATATATTTTTCTTTTTGCTAAAAGAATAATTCTCTTTCATTTTTAAATTACCTTAATTAAATTTAATTATTGGTTTTGTTGGATCTCAGATTGCTCTCTACCATAAAATATCAGAAAAGGATATTTATAATTTCTCATATGATTTCAAGTGGTAAAAGAAAAAATTTAAGGTAGTACCTTATTTCAAATACGGGATGGTGGCCTTTATTCATCAAATTCAGAGTTGTCGCGTTGCTAAGGATCATATCCATATGTCATCAGGAATTCGCTTCTTATCAGAGCGGCGATATCGGGATGGCAGGATGCATAGCTAAGGATCTCAGTAGCACAATCCACTTTATTTTAACATCAGGAAGACATCCTTACTAGGTCTTTCTGGATTCATTGCACGGGCTTTCAGGATTCATTGCACGGGCTTTCAGGAGAGCTCCTGCATCCTCGACATCGTTTTTCAGACTCTCTTTTTCAAACCTTTTCTTCTGGCCCACCAACTCTTGCAGTGGGTGGAACTATTTGTCTAGTCCACCCTTATTGGATGTGAGAAGATTTTGCATTATCCTTCGATAGGCCTATTAGCTAACCGTCTGCAAATGGCCCCTTACATATACTTTAATATTATTATATGCCTTAAAGTTTGGGTGGTCTGAAAAGCCATAAATTTATCCCAACACTTTTATTAAGGCCATAAATTTATTCCAACATTTTTATTATTTTACGATTTCTAATTATACACCACTTTCCATTGGCTTGACATAAAACGACACCATGGCGTCTGGCTATTGTTGTTATCTGAGATCCGAACTCTATTCGACATTATACATTCATTTTACAATACAACAATTTTTTTAAAATATATATTTAATATTTAAAATCAACTTAATAATTTTTGTATGAACTTACACTCCTATTTTACTTAAATATATAAACATTATAATTTTACACTCATAATTATATTTTATAAAAAATATTTATACAAACAGAAATAACAAATTACGCAATTTTACTTTGATTTAACCAACATGGTGCGGGAACATATCATTGTTATATGTTGCCCAGCATCTTTCCCGGTCGTCAGGAAAAAAAAAAAAAAACTGTGTGCTGGTTTTATTTTTTATTTTTTTTTTTTTGTGAAGCATAAAAGAATGTACTACGTGTCCATATGACTGTGTATCTACACAGTTTTTGAGCTAAGTCTGTAAAGTTCAATTATCAATGGTTCTGGTATATTTTATAAGAAGTTCTTCTATTTTTTCATAACAGAAAGTTCAACACATGATAGCATAGTTATCTGTTGACATTCACATTTATAGAAGACCTCTGTACTGAAAATCTGACATCTTTCTCGAAGCCTTTTTTCTTTACCACACACATGTTTAATAATTTTGTAACTTTACAGTTTAAGTGCCCAAAATACATTCAAAGCTATAATTTTGTATGAAACTAATATGCCGAAATAAACCTAATTACAAGAAAAATAATGGCATACACATTTGAGATATTATTTCATCACATATAACCTTATGACACAATGTTTCATTTAAAACACATTTTATACTGAATAAAAGTAAATACAATGCTTGTCGTATGACATGTTATATTTTCACATAATTAATCTGATGTATTCAAATTATAATCAGAAAAATATTGTATACAAACTGGTTACATTATTTTATCTATTTATTTGTTACTTCTAACATGTATGATATGTCAAAATATACAAGCTATTTCATCTCCTTTAATATATCATTACGTAATGCTCTCCAACTTTACCCGATACGAGAATCAAAACAGGTTAGAAAAAAAAAGAAGAAGGAGAAGAGAATAAAACCAGTTTTTGACTGTCCCCCATCCTCCCGAAACGAGGGGTTGGTCAAGCTACTAATCACTTTCTGCGAGGTGATTTGTGCTGTGACAAAATTTTACGACTTCCAAAAGTATGTATTTAAAATCATTTCATGCTTGTAATTACCTTATTAATTAGTATAATTTCTTGATATACTTTCTTCTTAACTAACTGTGCATGCCTGTATGTAATTTTTAACATAATCTATGCATAAACAGTGTATGTATTTGTATCATATCTAATGTAAACCTTCTGCTTTTTTTATTATTTTGCAGGGGAAAATGGCGATTCTAGCATTTGAATTCTCCTGCCTCATACTGCAACTGAAGCGAGCGCGCATTTATGCTGTCAGGTTCAAATCTAAACAAAATTGCCTTTCAGGATTTAAGAAAAAATGCATATAATTTTCTTTAACTGATTACATTGTATATTTTTAGACCTTTCTAACAAACACAAATTTTGATTCATGATATTGTTTACTATTAAAATGTAAACAACACGGAAATATGACTTCTACAGCCTCTCAAAATGCAAAATATGCATTACGCTGACCTTAAAAATGCACCTTCATTTAATACTATTAAATTGTGTTGTCAGAAAATGCAATTGGCGAAGGAGAACAATTTTTTTTGTCTTTAATTATTATTTATTTAGCCAACAATTCTATCTTAAAAGATTGTTAATTTTTTATATTTATTTATTTACTGAATGAAATAAAAATTTATTTATTCAAAATTTTATTTATCATTAACATTCCGTATGTGAATTCTAGTATCTAGAATTTAATGATATGTTTAAAATAAAAGATAATAAATTATTATTATTAATCAAACATTAATAATTATTATTTAATTATAAAAAATGTAATTAATACACTTGTATAATTTTAAAAATACAAAAGCAAATGATAATTACTACGTAAAATCGTATGCAGCCATCTATGAGTACCCGGCCGGACCAAAGAACTTCTGCCAGCAGAAAAAATCTTTGTATACTCACAAACAACCACATCCAATTTTTTTTTATATCAAGTTTTTAAAATAATTACTGTACGTACTATAAAAAAATTAAGTAAATAAATTTATTAAGCCATACTACCTATTTTAATAAAAATAAGGCCAATATATATAAATATATTTATTTATGTATTTTGTTTTCTTATGTTAAATTGGCCAAATTATATAAAAAAAATTATGAACTCACACACTCAAATTTATCAATCCTATGTATATTTATATGTGTTAAATTTAGAATTGCATTTAATTCTAAGGGAAAGTAAAGAAAAAAAAATGCTTAAATTCTAAACTAACATAAATTTATAAAATATTTTATTAAAAAAAAAAAATCTAATTTCTAGCTGATTTCAGCAAGATGTCATTTAATATTTATATTAAATAATTTTCTAATACATTTTATTAATTATTAAATTTGCATATTTTTATATATACAATAAAAATATAATAGTCTTACATAAAATTTTACATTACAACAATGTTACTAATTAATTTAACTTGGATTTAAGCCTACTTTAATTCTAATTGAATACCGTTAATAAAAGTAAATTAGCTTATCAAGTTAAATATAATATAAACTATGTTTGTCTAATGTTAATTTTGCTGAAAATTCCATAAATTTTAACTGTAAATGCTAATTGCTATACCTTTTGTTATTTATTTTGAAAACAACACCAACTTATTTTTTTTTTTATTTTTTTTTTGTTAAATCTAGGAACTATACACTGAGATAGATACTCCATAAATGTGTAAAACCTAAAAATTAAAAGTTTTCCTAAATAAAACTCAAAATGCTGCTTTTTACAATATAATATTACTAATTTTATTGTTTCTGAGCATAACATCTAGTAATTATACCATACTTAATTTTTTCTTCGATTCCTTTTTCAGCCAAGAATCCTGAAGTTTATAACTAAGTGATGACTATACACATTGATGTACCTGTGAATAACTTTTCTACAAATATTTTGTTGGTGTTGGTGCATACCCAGCCGTAGGCCAAAATTGCACCCTATACAGAAAGCCTTTGGTGAGAAAATTTTAATTTTTACTTCAATTAATTATTTGTGTATTTTTTTTTACTATAATTTTGTGTGCAATCATATTGAAATAACTTGCCTTGTCCATTGTTATACATATATATGTTTTTCAAAAACCAATGTGCTACACCAAAATCCTTTTTTTTTTTTTTTTTTTTTTTTTTTTTTTTTTAATAACACTTTTGTTCATAAAACTTATCCCTGCTGTCTAAATTCTGGACTTTAGCATATAAGTTGTAATTGAACTACCGGAATAAATCTTAGCACTTTTTGTATATTTTATTATATTTAGGCTTATAGCTGACCGCTATCCTCATATCGAGTGCACTAATAATTTATTCCTTGACAACCATATATTTATATAAGAAAAAAATATATATATATGAGTATGCTATAAAGCTGTTCTAACTACCCTGAACCTAATAGCTTACACCTACTCATTTTAAAGAGTAATTCTGAAATTCTGTCATCTAAATTGTAAGGCTATTAGCAAAGGCTACCCTTATAGAAGACAGAAAAAATTCTCTCTTTTTTTTTTTTAATTACTCGAACATTATTCACTATTAAATTAATTAAGTTTTAATGTTATTTGGCTTTGTTAAGATTTTATATTTTCTAATTCATATTCGAAAAGAAAAAAAAATATATAACTTTTGCCTGGAGAGAAATATTTCACTGCTCCAGTGAAGTTTTGTGAAGCACATTTCATAATTTTATAAGTATGTTTTCGGGTGCGCCCTGCACATTTGCTCAATATTGTAACCCTGAGACAAATTGGCGTTCCCATATTCCTATCCTTTCTTATTATTATTTTGAATTTTAAAAAGGCAAGTTATTAATTTTGTTTCAATTTTTTTTTTTTTTTACCTAAAAGAGAAAATTTTATTTTTAAATTTTGAAAATTTTGAAATTTTGAAATTCGATTAATTATGTATTTTGATTTATTTTTAATACCAATTCCTATCCCATGGATAATACTGGGGAGGGGGGAAAAGGTAATGATCTTGTATAACATCCCCATATAAGTTTGTATATGGTGTATAACCATATAACGACATATTTTTATTATGGTGGTCTTTTTGATCATTTAAATCTGGGTCTGCATTCCCAGAATATTTATGTTTTGCTTTATAATACTTTCTAGTAACTTTGTCACCCTTTTGACTCGTATTTTTGTTCAATTCAAACCAACAATTTTCAGTTAAGGGCGATTTTCTCTGACAAATGCCACATTTATTTTTGTAATTTTTATCACCCTTAATTTTTTTCTGAGACCCCTGTAAATTCGCAATTTCCGCCTCTGTATGACCTGTTGCATATTTCGGAGCGTACAGCTGATCCATATGTCGTTTGATCGGCTCTATTGATTTATCTGGAACATATTGTAATAAATAATTAAAGTTTCTAAACTTTTTAGTAACTTCGTAGAGTCCTTGAAATTTTGGCTCTAATGCGCCTGGTTTTCCAATACATTTTAAATATACTGTTTGACCCAAATTTAAATCCTTTACTTTTTCGTATGCCTCTTTGAAGGACCTGGGCGCATTTTTACGAACATCTAGTGCAATATCCTGTCTAATTGAATTTAAAAAATTCGACATTTTTAAGATTTCGATAAAATTCTCTTCCTTATTATCCACATTTTCGCCTGCACTTTCGATATAAGATTTTACACCCTTTTTAAACTCCAAAATGAAATCCTCTATCGTTTGACTTGCGGCCTGTTTTAAATTTAGGAAATTGCTCTGAGCATTAAGGAAGCTTAGTTTTGTACCAAATAACTCCACCAAATTATTTTTAAATAAATTATAATTGGTCTCGTTATATTTTTCAATCTGTTTACTTAAAATATGTTTTGCGTCCCCAGTAATTTTAGCCTTTAAAATTAATAATTTAGTTTCTTCCTGTATATCTTTCGAATTCAAAATATTATCAAATTCCTCTAAGAAAAATATAATGTTTTTGTTCTTTTTATTGTCAAATGGTGACACTAACTTAATACGTGTATCTATATCTAGCGTCTGAGTCATTTTTAACAAATATTAGTAATCAATGTATACTTTTTCAAAATATCAATTCAAAATAGATCCTATACCTCTTAAAAGAATATTTTGCATATCATACTATTTTCTCTATATTACAACATATGTATGAAAATATTCTAAATTGCATAAATACGTAAAAACAACAGCACTAAAATTTAAAAAAATTTCTTAGGAGATGAAGTTGTTTTGTAGATTATTCTTTTACACACATAAATATCCCTAAAATGTTTATAATACACGTATATATAAAAACAGCATAATTTCATTTAACAGAAAAAATATCTGTCTTTTACTACAGAAACAACAATCTTATTTTTTTTTTTTATATGTAAATATTGTACTACTACTTCGTAGTACGACTCATAAATTTTCTTTTGTATCACCTTGATAAAATTTCAAAAATCATGATCTATTGACATTTCAATCATTTTTATACCAGTCATATTATAAAATTTTACTTATTATTCTTATTATTATTATTTATATAGTATATATAAAAAAAAAATTTATTTTTACAAATGTGTCATCCGTGATGTGAATGCCATTATTTCTCAATGGTAACTGAGATCCAACCAAAAGAGAAAAGAGAGAAAAAAAAAAATTGTAATTCCTAAATTTACCTATTATAAATCCCAGAATTATATTTTTCATTTCTTTTTTTTTTTTTTAAATTGCTAACATATATTATTCATTTTATTTATTTAAATTATTATATGTGTGTCATTATTGTTACAATAATAAAATTAATTTTAATAACATTTTAATCAATTAAACTTACATACCTACAATATCTTTAAAATTGTGACATTAAAATAATACTTAAATTTATTTTCCTTTATTATTATTATTATTATTTCTAATGACCTCAGATGAACGTTCATGAGTCATAGCACCATTTTACTTTGAAGAGGGGGGATGCTGGACATATAATTACACTAGTATATCTTCTATTTAATTTACATCCAAAATTGTTAATCGGTCCAAATCATCCAAGCAACCTCATGGTAAATTGGTATATAATTTTATATACCTTAGACAAATTCAAATAACATAAGTGATCGTAATTACATAATTCTAGTAGAAGAACAACGCGAAGCATTAATAAAATTAAATTATAATCCGCGTCAAAATGTAATTATTAAATTTAATTAATTACGAATAAAATTAAGAGTTTGCGTTGTGAATTATTTAGACGAACTCTTCCACTTATGAATTAAACTAAAATTTAAGATGTAAAAATAAATTGACACACCTTAAACATTATCAATTAAATAATTACAGAAACTTTTTAAAACTTGATTAAATATTTTATTTACATTGAACACAACTATATACAGAAAACACATAATATTAATTCAAAAAAAAAAGAAAGCAACACTTTTGTTTGCTTCTCATTATTTTATGTATATTTAATCTTTAAAAAAAAAGACAATATTTTCATTTACTCTTATTATTATATATTTTTCTTTTTGCTAAAAGAATAATTCTCTTTCATTTTTAAATTACCTTAATTAAATTTAATTATTGGTTTTGTTGGATCTCAGATTGCTCTCTACCATAAAATATCAGAAAAGGATATTTATAATTTCTCATATGATTTCAAGTGGTAAAAGAAAAAGTTTAAGGTAGTACCTTATTTCAAATACGGGATGGTGGCCTTTATTCATCAAATTCAGAGTTGTTGGTAAGGATCATATCCATATGTCATCAGGAATTCGCTTCTTATCAGAGCGGCGATATCGGGATGGCAGGATGCATAGCTACGGATCTCAGTAGAACAATCCACTTTATTTTAACATCAGGAAGACATCCTCAATTAGGCTTGCTTAGGCTCACTCCGATATGTCCATCTCGCCTGGGCATTACTAGGGCTTTCTGGATTCATTGCACGGTCTTTCAGGATTCATTGCACGGGCTTTCAGGAGAGCTCCTGCGTCCTCGACATCGTTTTTCAGACTCTCTTTTTCAAACCTTTTTCTTCTGGCCCACCAACTCTTGCAGTGGGTGGAACTATTTGTCTAGTCCACCCTTATTGGATGTGAGAAGATTTTGCATTATCCTTCGATAGGCCTATTAGCTAACCGTCTGCAAATGGCCTCTTACATATACTTTAATATTATTATATGCCTTAAAGTTTGGGTGGTCTGAAAAGCCATAAATTTATCCCAACACTTTTATTAAGGCCATAAATTTATTCCAACATTTTTATTATTTTACGATTTCTAATTATACACCACTTTCCATTGGCTTGTCATAAAACGACACCATGGCGTCTGGCTATTGTTGTTATCTGAGATCCGAACTCTATTCAACATTATACATTCATTTTACAATACAACAATTTTTTAAAAATATATATTTAATATTTAAAATCAACTTAATAATTTTTGTATGAACTTACACTCCTATTTTACTTAAATATATAAACATTATAATTTTACACTCATAATTATATTTTATAAAAAATATTTATACAAACAGAAATAACAAATTACGCAATTTTACTTTGATTTAACCAACATGGTGCGGGAACATATCATTGTTATATGTTGCCCAGCAATACCAAAAGAGGTCAACACCATAACTGGAGAGAACTAATTGCTGTTATTGTGGAATGAAGTAAAAAAGAAAGTAACAAATTTTTTTTAAATATTCCTAATTCTGTCCTATTTCTTAAATTTAGACTTCTTTCATTAATTGAATTAGGGGACGTTTTTAAAGAAGGCAGGTAAGTACCCCAAAGAATTTTAATTCTTTAAAATTTAGAACAGGAAGTAGTAAAACAAGTTGGACATTTATAAAGTAACGATTGTCATGTACAACAAACATGTTTTACTTACAAACATGATCAATTAACAACATTAACATTAACATTGACATTAAAATACTATTAATTTGTTACACTTGCATGTGTAAATTCAATTACGCATTTTAAAATGTTTAATTCAGAACTGGTAGCATCCTAAAAATCTATTATGTATTTGAAAGATAATTTAATACAATGTAAAACAACTCGGAAAGGTTTCCAAAAACAATGGAAGCAAAAAAAACTTTGTTTTTGCCAATTATTCTTTAAAGGTGCATCTTTATATGTAAATTATTTTTTAAGGCGTTTAATTATAAAGACTGATTTTCGAAATCATGGCAATTCAAAAGAGGTTATTATATAGTTTAGTTCATCTTTAGATGATTTCGTTGTATTTCTGTAGAAACACTTATCTTTTTTTTTCTTTTTTTTTTTTTTTACTTTGTTGACAGCAGTTACAAAGAAATTAAATTTTATCAATTTAATTACTTTTTGGTTTCTAAAACATCATGTACAGTACTGTAAATCTTTAAAAACACGGAATTTGCATAAATTAAAAAAATAATTGATTTTAAATTTAAGGTTTCAATCTACATTAAAATGGTCGGTGAAAATAGGTGAATTTTTTTTTAGTCACTTTTTTGTTATTTCCATGTTCGATGAACTTCATTACATAATATGTTTTAAATATATATCAGTGAAATTTTGTCGGAATGCATTCCATATTATTCACTATGTTCTGAAATAGAATCTATGCTCTATGTGATAATCTAATTATTTTACTATAGGCACTCGAATATAAACAAATAATATTTTTTAACATATTTTGAAATATTTCAGTAAATTTTGAATATATTGTAAAACTTCCGTGCACAGGTAAATGTAACAGTAGTATGTAATACAAAGGGGGGGGGGGGTTGAAATATATTTAGTTGAATTGAGTGCACGCTATCGGGCGTAAGCATGAAATTTTTATGGAAAAAAATGACAAAAAAAGGGCCCAATTTATTTTTATTTTATGAAGTTATTGCAACGATTTTATGCTTTTTCTTCAATCTGTATTGCAACTGAACTAAAAATGTGTGTATTTACTCAATATTGTACATAGAAAAAAGTGTAACGAACGTATCAGGTACTTTAGTCTCCATTATTCGCAGAATGTAAGATGATCCGTTTCGAAGGTTGAAAAAACTTGGTTAGCAGCTACAAACATTCTTAGGGCTGTGCATATATAACGTTATTACTTTATGGAGGTGGGATCTGGCACATGGTACTTACTGTAAGATATCGCTAGAGGGACGGGGTTTGTCTTTTGATACTGTTAGCATTTTTGATCCACCCAAAATTTTCTCTTTTTATAGTGATTTGTTCTTAAATCAAAATAGTCTGCAATTTTTTTTTAGTCTTTTATGTATTTGTATGACAATACGAAGTTATTATTAAAATCAATAAATGATTATAAAATTGTATAATTCCAAACGATGGAATACCTCAACGTTTGGCATTCATATTCTTCTGTCATATGTGTATGCATATATAATCCGCTGTTCGAGAAAGCATTTGCAAAATATGTTTGAAATGATACTTGTATTTACCAGTAAATAAAAAGAGAAAGAATATTGTCGACCTATTTTGCTGATAAAAAGTTTTGCTTGACTTCCCTCCCCGTGCGGAGGCAAGTGTTAGAAGGCATTATAACTGTTAAATGCATTTTCTAACAAAAATCTACTATTAAATACTTTTAAATAGCAACTATTTCTTTTTAAGTTTTCTTTGACATAAAAGTATTTGATATTTAATAATCGTATTTTAATGTTTAATGCCTGTTCTTTATTTGAATCAATAATCTATGCAAATAAGAAATGTATAACCATATCTGTGTATCTGAGCAAAAGATAGAACAAAATTTCAAAAATTAAAATCATTTTTCGACTGATAACGATGGGGGGGGGGGGTCAAAGTATGATATGTATAGCCCCTAAGAAACGAAGTTATTCATAAATGCTTAACCCTTAAATGCCGGGTCTTGCTTTTCGGCAACATACCCCAATTTAGGCTTTTAAAATACTATTACAATAATATTGAAGCTATAATGCCTAATGTTGCCAATAAAATACATTCTGAAAATATTATTAAATCGATTTTCAACATGTAGATGCAACACTTGTGCTTTTTAAGAATAAAGATGGATTTATTTTTTCAATTGTTGCTACATGTTTATTTACTTATTTATTTTTTTTGGAAGCTTGTGAAATACACATTTTTGTTCTGCAGTGAGCAAGTAAAATTTATTTCTTATTATAGTCTCTAAAATTCTTGTGTGTTTAACATTATAGAATTTTATCAAGGAGATTATTTTTTCAATTAAAGACTAGTATTTCCGATTAGTAACAAACTGTTTTTTAGCCGTAAACCATACTTAAAACAAAATATGATTTTTTAAAGTATTTTTCCCATGATTTATTTAAAAAATAAAAGCCAAAAAACCTTATTACAATCATTTTTGAAAAATCACTCATTTAAGGGTTAAAATGCTTTATTAGATGTGTAAATAAATAAATTTCAATACATAAAACTAAATATCATTTATTTGTTTTTATCTTCTTGTTTAATGAGAAAACACAGATACAAACTGAAAAGTAGAGTCTCATGACTCTATTAATGTTATTCATATTATTTTTAATACATTCTAATAAAAAATTAATTTCATTAAATTTTTTAATATTTTGTATTTAGTCGCTTTTGAAATTTCGGAGCATTTATGAAACTTTTAATTTTATTAAAATTAGTTGTTTTTTTTTGTTGTTGTCGTTGTTGAATATTTAGTTTTTAATAATCACAAAAGAAAATAATCTGTACATAAAGAAGAAATTCTAGTTACTTTTTTTAACCTTACAATTTTTGTAAACTCTTCAAAAATTAATAAAAATTTTAACAAAAAGCAAAGTCAGAAAAATGTGTTGTCAAGCTGTTCTTGTTCTTTCACGGAAAGGAAAAATTGATAAGACCAAAGTAATTTTAATGAAGCTTACATGGATAGATCCTAATTATTTAAACAAACAGCTCTATTTACATTAGTTTTCCTTCACATTGTTAATAAATTGAAGAAATGATGAGTAAAGAGAGCAAAAGGCAGTCAGATTTTGACAGTAAGTATACAATAGAATTAAACATAATACAATTACTGAGACAAGAATAGTTCTACTTTATTTAGAAAAAAGAAATATATATATATATATGTTACATAAAAAATTTTACTTTTACTATTCATTTAAATTATTCTAAATTGCCGCAATATTCATTATTTCCTTTTTTTTTTAATACGCTCTATTATTTATTTCTAGTTAAATTCCTATAATTTTAAAACGCGTATCTTAATAATAGATTTATTCCAAAACGTAATCTAAACTTTTAATCCCTTCATTAATTTTTATCGTCTACCAAACTGTAAAGTTCTGAACGCAGTTACTTATTTTTCGAATGTTTATCAAAGCCATTTTTACATTTTTATTATATTTCATCTAATTTTCCCACCCGCTGGGCGACAGCCTTTTCACATCGAAATCCTTCCATTAGCGGCGCGGGATTCTTTTCTGTGATGTTTCTCGGTCGCTCCCCATGGCTGAGTGACGGATCGCAGTTTCACTTCGAATCTCGTTCGTGATTTGGTTTGGCTAGCCTGAAGTTTTCATTTCAATCGAAATCCCTCCGTGCATTCTAATAAATAGCTAGAGCATGAGCTCAGTAGTAGATTTTTTGTGCTGTTGGATTGTTTACTTAATTTGTTACCCTGTGTCCTAAGCCATGTAGAATATTCATTTCGTGAATTAACATCTATTTCGCATGAGTAACTAGTTCATGCTCGAGTGGAATGCTCCGATTTCTCATACTGTGGGAATTGTTTAATGTTGGTATGTTCTGATGGAATAAACAGTTTCCTATGACTACGTTTCCATGTTTTTAATTGGGAAAACCCCAGATTTCTTCATACGCCTTTTTTCACCACTCACGCAGCCTAATCTGCCTTGTCTTCATCATGAATAAATAAGAGTTTGATTGGACTTTACCAATATTATCATCGCTCTATAGCTGCTAAATTTTCACAGAGTTGACACCTCCACTAGCGATGCTTGTGCTAAGTGGTATGATTGCTGTACAACATCACCAACGGCTGATTAATATGCGGTACTAATCCAGTAATATGAAATAAAAAAACACGACGTGATTGTTCGACTTAACCCATTAAATTGTTTCGTAATATATATATATATATATATAGATAGATATATATATATATATCCTTGTAATCTTTAAAATAAAAGCTTCTATTATGTATTTCTATGAGCGAATAATTAAAAGTTTTTAATTAATGTAAAAAAATTGCACAGTCCTCTAACACTTCCCATTTTTTATGTCAAGTTTTTCTGTATTTTTTAAAGCTAAGTGGTAAATTCTAAAGCCCTTCTCATTCGTCTTATAATGTAAAATTAGCATTTTTCTTATAATTTAAATATATAAGCCTTAAATTAATCAATCTTTAAAGACAATATATGTAATAAATTGAAAATAAATAGTCTAAAAAAAACTTCATTTTGTTACATAAATGTACTGTATAAGCTTAAAAAAGTACCAGATCACAGAAACCAAAGTTATTTTAAAAAATGATTGAGAAATATGAATGAGATCAAAAGAAAAAATAGCGAAAATTTATCTCTCTCTCTCTCTCTCTCTCTGTATATATATATATATATATATACAGGGTGTTTCACTACCAGACCGACAAACTTTGAGGGGTGATAGTAACATGAAGACAAACATTATTAAATAGGAAACCATGGGGCTCAAAACCTCTTCTGTAGGAGCTAGAGGCCATTAAAGTTTAAGGTCCAAAACTTCAAACGATGATAAAAAACGGAAAAAAGGGTCGATTCGTTTGCGGTTTTTGCTAAAATCATTCTTTATATCACGATTTTCTTAAAAACTTCTTTTAAAGGCTACGTTCAATATTTGTCGATAGAGAGCGCTTTAGACTTTAGAGTAAAGAACAACTACTTTTTACCGTTATTTTTTGTATGGGGTTAAAATTATTCTTAAGTTTAGACTTTAACTTAAATTTTAAGCCCAAAATCGAAAACACTGGGATCGAGTAACTAGCAAAAATTGAACTGTGAACAGAGGGGGAGAATTTAAACGCTCATGAGCATTGAACAAACTAATCGATTTTGTTGCGGTTTGCTTGTAGGTCATTACCTTGGTAATTATTTTATTTAAAATGACGTACAGCTTTGGTGTCCTTTTTTTGATAGAGGGCGGTTCCGGCACATCTCCAAAATTTCAATGACATTACTCCTGGGTGTTTTACTACCAGACCAACATACTTCCAGGAAGTGTTAGGGATGCAAAGACGACTCGCAATCGCATAATAATGTAATGTTGGAAATGCCTTTTTCGCGAGTTATGGTTAAAAGATGCAGAGAAAAAAGCAACAGAAAGAAGCAGAGAAACAGAAACACGTGGATGTGACAGAAAACTGTTTATTTAAAGGTTTTCTTACAAAAGGTCAAATGAAAAGCTGGGTATATTAGATTCCCGTACCTTCAGTTGAAGACCTCGCGGTTCGTATTTCTGTAGCTGCCAGAAAGCTATCAGAGACGCCAGAAATCTTCCAGAGCGTGAGGAATTCCAAGCGACGCCGCTGTCAAGAATGCCGGAATATGTCTAGTCGTAATTACGAACATGTTTTCTAATAAAACCTTTAAATAAACTGTTTTCTGTCACATTAACGTGTTGCTGTTTCTATGCTTCTTTCTGTTGCCTTTTTTCTCTATTTCTTTTAACCATAATTCGCAAAAAAAGGCATTTCCAAAGTTACATTCCTATATGATTCCGAGTCGTCTTTGTATCCCTAACACTTCCTGGACGTATGTTGGTCTGGTAGTAAAACACTCAGGAGTAATGTTATTGCAATGTTGGAGAACTGTTGGAAGCGCCCTCTATCAAAAAAAGAGGACACCAAAGCTGAACGTCATTTTGAATAAAATAATTACCAAGGGAATGACCTACACGCAAACCGCAACAAAATCGATTAGTTTGTTCAATGTTTATGAGCGTTTAAAATCTCCCCCTCTGTTCACAGTTCAATTTTCGCTAGTTACCCGATCATAGTGTTTTCGATTTTGGGCTTAAAATTTAAGTTAAAGTCTAAACTTTAGAATAATTTTAACCCCATACAAACAATAACGGTAAAAAGTATTTGTTCTTTACTCTAAAGTCTAAAGCGCCCTCTACCGACAAATTTTGAATGTAACCTTTAAAAGAAGTTTTTAAGAAAATCGTGATATGAAGAATGATTTTAGCGAAAACCGCAAACGAATAGACCCTTTTTTTCGTTTTCTATCATCGTTTGAAGTTTTGGACCTTAAACTTTAATGACCCTAGCTCCTACAGAAGACGTTTGCGCCCCATGGTTTCCTATTTAATAATGTTTGTCTTCATGTCTACTATAACCACTTAAATTTTGTCAGTCTGGTAGTGAAGCACCCTGTATATATATATATATATGTGTAAACCATAGCGATAGACAGCGGGCCAGAGTAGTCGGACGGAAAGGCAACTGATGAGTAAAAATACCACTTTCGACAAGTAGTTTCCGTTTCTGGAGGCATCATTTCGTAATACCCTTTTTGCGAAATCATGAAAATTTCCGTTTGAATCAGGATTTCTTTATAGACAGATTTTACCGTATCGGAAAATAAATTTCCTGAAAAATACTTTTTAAAAAAGTGCTGTATATTTTCTTATAAATTTTTTATTATTATTATTTTACAACGTTGCCGTTTATATAAAGATTGTCGTTTTATATTTAGAGCAAGATTACATTTTGAGCTAAGTAAAAATGATATTTGCGGCATTATTAAATGAAGTTTTACATACTAAAGTCATCCAAGTCACTAAGTTCCTTCCAAACATTTTAAATGGAAATTCCTTAAAGGTGTAATTCATTTTCGAAATGTTAATATTATTCTTAGATTGCTTAATCGATGTAATGCTAATGGTACCATGTGAAGCACCCTGTATATATATATATATGTGTGTGTAAACCGTAGCGATAGACAGCGGGCCAGAGTAGTCGGACGGAAAGGCAACTGATGAGTAAAAATACCACTTTCGACAAGTAGTTTCCGTTTCTGGAGGCATCATTTCGTAATACCCTTTTTGCGAGATCATGAAAATTTCCGTTTGAATCAGGATTTCTTTATAGGCAGATTTTACTGTATCGGAAAATAAATTTCCTGAAAAATACTTTTTAAAAAAGTGCTGTATATTTTCTTACAATTTTTTTATTATTATTATTTTACAACGTTGCCGTTTATATAAAGATTGTCGTTTTATATTTAGAGCAAGATTACATTTTGAGCTAAGTAAAAATGATATTTGAGGCATTATTAAATGAAGATTTACATGCTAAAGTCATCCAAGTCACTAAGTTCCTTCTAAACATTTTAAATGGAAATTCCTTAAAGGTGTAATTCATTTTCGAAATGTTAATATTATTCTTAGATTGCTTAATCGATGTAATGCTAATGGTACCATGAAATACTTACAATATATATATATATACATTATTGATTTCTATTCATTATAATTAATAGCATATAAAAATGCATTTAATCATGCTGAAGATGTAATTTTCACTTAGAGTAAGTCTTTCTAACGTTTCTCTATATGTAAAACAACAATAAGAGTAGATTTATTCAGAGTTAATTGACATCTGTTTTTTTTTTCCTTTAATGTTCAGAAATTAAAATTGTTTTGAAAAAGGAAAACAGAACCAGTCACATAATATATATTTTTTAATAATATCACAGCAAATTATTTTTATTGCAACAGACATTTTCGATGTAAATCATTTGAAATTTATTGACATTTTGCAAGGATCTTAGCATTTTTTAGAAAGTCACAGAGAAATAGTATTAAGAAGTTACATAAACACATTTTAATCATGTGGAACGTTTTCTGTAAAAGCTGACCAAAGCTTATTCGATATTATTATTTTTATTATTATTAATTTAATTATAATTAATTAAATTAAAATATTATAATTAATTATAATATTTTATTATTATTAATATTATTATTAGCTGTCTTATCACTAGTAAATAAGACACAAAATGTTTTCCTCTATATGTCATAATATAATGGACATTTTTTTCTGCCCATGTAAAAGATCTATTTATGCTATTTACTCCATACTCCGTAGAAAGCGTGTTGTAGTACTTCTCAGTTATGCATATTAATTTCATTATATTTGATGTATCTTAACATAAACAAAATGCATCACTATCAATTTTCCCCATAGATCGTAACGTAACGGAATTTTTTGTGTGTCCCTGTAAACGAATTACTACAGTTACAAACTTCATTTACAATGCTATAATAAATCATATAAAATAAGTGCATTTAAAAGAGTAACAGTGCGGCTAGACAGACAAACAGCCAGATAATCTGAAGTCATAAACAATTTCAAGTACATTGAAAAGTGTTAAATAAGTTCATACGGTTAAGTTATGTGAGTGTTAATCTGCAAGCAGTGGAAAACTTAAGGACCTATTTATGATTTAAAAGTAATAAATATTAAAAATATTCAGTCAAAGTTTCGCACGTTGGTCTAATATTATTAAATTAACAATCTTTAAACAGTCACTAACTTATGACATTTAAAAAATACTTGATCCCTTATACTAGAGAACATCAAAAAGTATAATATTTATCCCTGCAATAGCTATTTCAATTCCTTACATTCTTTGTAGACTCCTTAGTTAACGTACGTTAAAATTAAATGAAAAAAAGAATATGCGATGACCAAGTTGTTTGGCTGAAAAAATTGTGGAAGTAATGAGCAACTAATAAGCTTGATAATTCAGGGATACGAGGGTAATTCTGAATTTTTTGAGACAGGGGCAGACGATATGTGCCAAATATATATATATATTGGTCGGATATGTAAATTTGAACACTTTTATGTCTGAAAACGATAATTTGTGGGAACAATTACAATTTAGCTATCGTAGAATAAATTTTGAAAGAAAAGAAAATGAAGTTGTCGCGAGAGCATTATCGGGCTATGATTTTAGAATGGGGCTAAATCAAGAACAATGTCTTCAACGTTCATATGGAAATGAAGATCAACCTCTTACCAGTGCATTCAGAAGGTCTACAGAATTTAGAAGAGGTCAAAATTCTCTTTTGCATGGACGACACACAGGAAGACCGTTGTCACCTGTAGTCTCAGAAAACGTGTCTTCCGTACGAATAACGTTAATCTATGATAATCGCTGTACCTACCAAATGATATAAAATGAACTTAACACTGGATCCCCAGCTATACATAAAATTATGCGCGAAGACTTTCAAACGAAAAAAAAATGACTTTATTGTTGGGTCCCCCATAATTTAACAGAACATCAAAAGTCGGAGCGTGACAGAATCAGTAAAGAAACCCTAAAATTACTTAATGATTGTAGCCACCGCATTATTGCTAAAATCATAATTTATGAAGAGACTTACAGACAATTGTTTGATGTTCCCAAGGCCGAGCTTTTAGAAAAAAAGTAAGGTCTGGCCTGACTTGGCCCAGAATACAGACTTTTTTTAACTACCTCGCCGGGGCGATTTAAAATCTGAAGTTGTGAGGGCTAAAATTATGAAAAAACTCTTAATCGGCATGTTAGAAAAAGCCTTGCTTTAAATCAACTGACGGACATTTAAACAGTACAGGAAAAAAGTTGAAAGAGCAAAAGTTAAACTGAATCAGAAGTTTAAGCTACAGAAAGCAGTTACTTTACTCACCTGAAATTTTTTAAACGATATTTAAATATTTTTGTAGGAGACAATCTTTGTTTAAAAAATTAGCTGCGTTTTTCTGCATGA
Organism: Maratus speciosus; assembly: GCA_963932465.1. Classification (NCBI taxonomy): domain Eukaryota; kingdom Metazoa; phylum Arthropoda; class Arachnida; order Araneae; family Salticidae; genus Maratus; species Maratus speciosus. Next base: position 387,156,544 of record OZ010788.1, on the reverse strand, counting down.
TGGGGATTTCTTCACCATTTCTCGTCTTTGAATAAATTTCTTCTTATTATTTTTTTTTAAATATGATTTTTTTAATAAGTTGCGCCATTTTTATAATTTATATTTTAATATTTTAAAATTAATATTTAAATAAATCTTGAGGCAAAATTAAAATTATATTTTCCTCTTTTAGAGGCTTGCATCGGACCGGGCTTGGCCCGAATATCCTACTGATTTAATTAATTTAATTGAGTAAATGATTTAATTGGTTTTTTTACGGGCCGGGCCGGTGCTGTTTTCACTGATTTTGGTACGGGCCGGACAGGGCCGGGTCGTGAACTGTGAAAATACAAACCGGCCGTGCCGCACTGAAAGAAAAAGTCCTGTAATTTTACAGCAAAAAGTGCTGGCAATTTGGGTGCCAGCACATTATGCTGTTATTTTACAGCAATGTCGTTATTTTAATTTGACAGCTCAGGCGTAAATTTTACTACAGATTTAGCTGCTATTTTTACAGCAGTGTCGTAATTTCATTTTACAGTATTGTCGTAATTTTTACGGCACTTTTAGCCGTTATTTTTACAGCTGTGGTGTATTTTAATTTTACAGTACAGCCGTAAATTTTAATGCAAATTTAGCTGTTATTTTTAGAGCAGTGTCGTAATTTCATTGTACAATATTGTAGTAAATTTTACAGCAAAAAGTGCTGGCAATTTGGGTGTCAGCATATTATGCTGTTATTTTACAGCAATGGCGTTATTTTAATTTGACAGCGCAGGCGTAAATTTTACTGCAGATTTAGCTGTTATTTTTACAGCAATGTCGTAGTTTCATTTTACATATTGTAGTAATTTTTATAGCACTTTTAGCCGTTATTTTTACAGCTGTGATGTAGTTTAATTTTACAGCACAGCCGTAAATTTTAATCCATTTTTAGCCATTGTTTTATAGCTGTATCGTATTTTTGTTTTACAACACAGCCGTATATTTTAATTCATTTTAACCTCTCTTTTTACAGCTGAGTCGTAATTTTGTTTTACAGTTAAAATTACTCTTAATTTTAATACACTTTTGACTACTGTTACAGCAATGTTGTGTTTATAATAGGTTTTTCACTGCATTAATATTGCTTATTAGTGTCTTATAGCAAAGGAACAGGGAAGAGATAAATCTTCAATAGCCAAATTACCAAAGAAGTAACATTTTGTTTTTAAAAATTACATAAGTTCTTTGAAGCTTGCTGGTCATCAAACATTTTTAATGTAAAAAGAAAAAAATGATTTAAATAAATTTCTTTCACATGTGAAACTTTTTTAATCATAATTAATTATGCAGTTTTAAAATGTTAATAAAATTGTTTAATGCACATTTAAAAATATTAAATTTATATAATTTAGACCACAAATCTATATATACATATTTCATTTTATTGATGCAATAAGTATCTTTCTAATCTTTATTTTTGAGAATACATTGAAATTAAAAGCATTTAAGATTAATCTCTTATAAGTAGAAAATGCTTTCTTCCGCCCGCTTTTTGTTAAAAATAAAACATACATTGTCAAAGGAAAATGTTCATAAATAAAAACATAGTAAAATTTAGCTTGTGAGCCTTAATTTTAACCTTAAAAAATAAAATAAAATTGAATAAATAGAATCTCTGAAGAAGGGGAAAAAAAGAAAATTTTGTGGACAGAACATTTTTTATATATTTTGCTACTGTAATACATGAATATATTGCTATTGCCTTAATTCCACAAAATAGCTAGTTTTTCCTCCCCTTCAGAGATTCTGTTCAACATTGACTGTCTGTGCAATTTCAATACTTGGTGAAATTTATTCAAAATTGTAATGAACAGATTAGGAGTTGATAAGCATCAAAACTAATGCTCCAAATGAAACAAATGAACAGTTAAAAGGATTAAATTTATTATTCAATACTGTTGCTAATGCAAGATATCTACTCAAGCAATGTATGTTATTTTTTTTCCTTATTTTTAATAAAATGTTTTGGTCGAATATATTGTAGTATATAATTCTTTATCTTTAGTAGTTTGCAAATATTTTTTTAATTGTTATATGTTTCAGTTAATATTTCTTTTAAATAAAATGGGCATTAAAGATTTGTGTGTTAGTGATATGATTTGTTTTTAAATTATTAAAATTTAAAAAAATCCAATTTAAATTAGTTATAATTTTATTAAAAGCCAACAATTCTTATATTAACTGTGGCAAATGTCGATTCTTAAGATATTCTAGCTTGAGATTATAGATGAAAAAATAGCTTCAGAACTTACGATTCAATATTTTTTATTTTTTAAATATGAACTCTGAAATGTGGCATGGCTACATCAACTCTGGTTTGGGTTTATATCAGTTTCAGACACTACTTATTAAAATCATGTGCTTTGCTTGATTGTTGTACATTAAATATTAAAGCATGAAATATTTTTTCCCCTTTTGATTTCAGCAATTTAAATTTTTATTATTTTTCTAACCATTTGCACATTACTTAAAAATACTTACGGAATCCTAAAAAAGTTGATTTGCACCTTATTCTAAACACTAGTTACTTTGAAATGCTACAAGTAAATTATTTAAAACCCATTTAAATTTGCAAGCTTACAAATTAATATTAAAAATACAGTGTACTCTCGATATCTCGAAAACCTCAATATGTCGAAAAAATATTTTCTCCTTTGATATTACCTATTCTTCTAAATGGCTTCATTATCTTGAAAACTGTTTTTAGCATTGCTTCCACTTTTAAATATCGAGAGTATACTGAAATAAAAGTTATTTATCAAATATAATATATAAATAAACCATATTTATGCATTATATTTGATAGTATCTACTTTGATTAAGTGCTTTATTCAAACAATTTTATTTTTTCTTGTATTCACTAATCACTGAAAAATTTAATTTATAATCATGAATCTTAATTGATAAGCACATTTTCAAATTTTAACATTATCATAAGTTTTATGAAGTATTTAAAAAACTGAACAATGACATTTTTTAGCTCAATTGTAAAATTTTGAATACATATACATTAAAAATAAGAACAATAAAGAGAAGAAAATTTATGAAGTTTGTACTTTAATATCTAAAAGAACACAAAATCCTGGATGTCAAACATTATGTACATTGTTTCTTATAACATGTATTTTTCTATGAAATTAAATTAGATTTCCATATAAATATATAAAACAGCTTTTATGATTAGTGCTTTAAGTATTCATTTTTTTCTTGTCAACAATAATCATTCATTCCTTTTAGACACACTTAAAATTACAATTTTTCACATTAAATATAACTATGTAAATAAAGCAGACATCCAAGATTTTGCTGAAAATTAGGCCTGTTTTTTTCTTAGATAATGTCATTAGGAAGAAATGATAATTCAAATTTCAGCAAAGAAAATTTTTAATGCAAAACAATTATCAATAAATTAACGATAAATTACAACCACTCAAAAACAGACATATTTAACGGGGAAAGAACACGTGGCAATATTCCATCCTTAACAATTTTTTTCTGTTTATTTCCTCTATTTGGGTTTATATTCAACACACATCTGAAAACAAACATCTTACTTACAAAATTACATTTCATACATCACGGCCGCCAACTTTTTAAGAACCTTCTATTTGATTACTTTAATAGAAATAAAGAATTGGACACATTAGAGAACAAATGTAATAGGTATATGTTCACTTTTAAGTTTTTAGGGGAACAAAGTTTGGATCTGTATTATAAATCAATAAGTGCATATTTTTTTTTAACCTCTGAACACTGATACTAGCAGAAGATAGGAAAAAGTGAAAATATTAAAAAAATGGACAACTACTTTTGTGCTTTAGTACAACATATTGTCCTGTTTTTGCTTCCATTGAAACTTTTTTTTATGCTATGAGTTTATAAGGAATGACTGAGTGCAAAAAAATATTAAACAAGAATGGTAAAGCCGAACTCTAAGCCCACTCCATATCCATTCAAATCTAGTTTTACATCAAAATGTAGGTAAAAAATATGACTAAAAAATAAATTATCTAAATTATAAAATCAAAAATTTGTCGCTTTATAACTAGGGCAGAGTAGGGTGGAATGGGACAGTGGGAGGAATTGCACAGTAGGTTTTCTATTTATGTATCATTCTAAACATTTAATCAATCGCACACTAAATGAAACAATGGTAGCCCAATCTTCAGTTGAAAAAAGTTGTTGATCTGCATAAGCTTATAAATGTATAAAGAATATTTTAGGAATCAAAAGTAAATTTGCTTCATAAATTTTTTATGCTTTCTGTATATTAATGACTTGTTTATGCTTAGATGTAATAGTTTCCCTATTTATGGAAGATCATACTGCATGTTATCCATAACTTGGACTAAGCCTTAAAGCAGTACTTTTGTGTATACAAGAAATTTAACATAAAAGAAGGTAGTGTGTAGGAATGGGACATGCCAGCAAAGGGAGGAATGGGACAAGTCAAATTTCTTCTTTTTAATAAGATGAATGTAAATTGCCAATATGCAAATACTTTTAGATGGCAATATATTAATTATAACACCGATAATATATTCATTTACTTCAAAATTTAAATAAATTGAACTGTTGATTTTTTAATGTCATCTATGACTGACATTCCTGATTTTTCCTGAATTATAGAATCCTGAATGAAGATACTGGAATTTGATATTGTGGCACAAACATTACCAACCCTACAATCTTTCTTAGGCTATATATGTAGCCTACATTAGACTATTTGTGCTTTATCATACTTTTTTTAGCTGCCATATACATCTCTGTTAGTGGGGAGGTATGGGACACATTTTGAAATTTACAATTTCTTTAATTATAAAATTGTTTCTGCAAATTATGTTTCTATATTGTTCAAGGACATTAGAAAGTGTTTCATTTTGTATTCTATAAATTGAAATTTTTGTGCTTGTGTTAAACAAAGTTGATATTCTTAAATTTGTAAAAAGTGTCCCATTCCTCCTCACTCTCCCCTATTATGGAAATAATTGATTTCAATTTAAAGAAATTTCTAAATTCAAGCCAGTTAAATCTGGTGTGGTAAATTCATCCCATTCTGGAACTTTTCAAATTTCAATTAGTTAAAAAGGAAAGAAATGAACATCAAAATGGAATTGGAATTTATAAATTACATACAGGAAATCAGAACATGGGAACACAAAGAATTTTAACTAAGAAAATGCAACTCTCAGAATAAAGCTAAAGTTCAGAACACGAAGAAATTTAATGTTTCTGTGTTCCAATCATTATTTGCAATTTGAGAATTCTTCATATGGAAATAAATAAATCTGACGAACACACAAAGTCGTGACATTAAGTACACTAGAGCTTGCTAAAAATAGTTCAATGTATATAATTTTTTTAATCTTGAGCAAAATGATTGATACAGTAATTGCAACAACTAGATTGAGTATAAAATTTTTAAGTATTTTAAAGAACTTCATTGGATTATTAAAAAAAATCTTAGAAGTATAGCCCTATTTTTGACTTGATAATAAATTATTAATAATTTTATTAATAAATTCTTTGTATATGTAATGTAAAAATATTTTTTCTTATAAAACACTTTCAAAAGTCAGTTTGTAATAAAAGCAGACCATCTTCGCCTTTTAAAATTAGGCATTTGCAGTCCTGATATTATGTGTATATATTATGTATGTATGTATATATATATATATATATATATATACATATATAATAAATTTGAAATCACAAATATATGAAGAAATTGATAAAGTTCTAAAGATGATTATATATATATATATATATATAATATATATATATATTCCTATGTTCGTATCTTGTTCATCTTTAGAATTTTACCAATTTGTTCATATAATTATGATTTCATCTTTATTTTATATATATATATATAAATATAATAAATATAATATATATATATATATATAAATCACATTTTTAGTGCAGTTACAGGAAAATATACACATCTAAAAGAACATAGTCAAAACAGATGTTTTAAAAACAATTTAAAAAAATAAAAAAGTACAGTGATACAGTGTAAGATGGAATCACTTGGGACCAAAATAAAATTCCGCCTTAGACAATATTCAGTGTTAATCAGATTTCACGGTACTTGTTACAAAAACATTTTTATAAATACTTAATTGTTACTTAATTTTTAAAGAACAGACAGACAAGAAAGCAAATTGAAGTTATAAACCTTTCAATAATATTGGAATTCTTTAATTTTTTAAAGGGTCGAATTTAATTTGAATATTCAGTACCCATAAATGCCTGTTCAAAGAATATATATATATATAATCCTGAAATGTAATAGGAAAAAAACAGAATTCCAGTATATAACCCGAAAACAATCTTCTCAAATAAAACAATTACAAAGGATAATTTAATATCTGTTTAACCATCTCACTGATTTTTAAAATATTGAATATACAGTAATATCTCACTTATATATGAGTGCAAGGTACTGACCAAAAAGCGAGAAATGATACACTTAAATTGAAATAACATTACATATCTATACACAAGACATCCTAAAATCAACATATAACTGAGAGAAACGTATAAATGAGGTGATGTGATAGATTTTTGTGTATTGATTTTTCAAAAGGTTACTTTAATATATTAAAGAAAATTACCTTTGCATAAATTCTAGTGTTGCAGCAATACTCTCAGGAGACTTTATATTATGTGTATAATATGCTGCCATAAGCATAAAAAAGCACCCAAAGAATTCTTTATATCATCATTCACAATTGCACCATCAATGAGAAGCATAAAACATCCAGAATCAAATATTGTTTTACCTACCAAAAATTAAAAAAAAATAAAAAAAAAAAAATAACAAAAAAATAGACGTTTTAAATTTTTTGAATCATGCATTTTTTACTATCATACTCATTTTATTTACGTCATCTGTCGCTTTCTTTTTACTTGAAACTGCATAGGTTTAATACAACTTGCTCGTCAATCAACGTCATACATATATATTATTCTCAAAATAAATTTTTATATTTAGTTAAACAGCCTTCATGCTCTGACAATGGAGAGAAAAAAAATTCTTATGACCAAAATTCATCTAGATATATGAATCTTATTTTAGAAGTTCAATGCATTTAACACTATGCTGGAACTCATTTACGATTTACATCTAACTGCACTTAGCTGTGAGTTTTAGATTTTATATTCAGTAGAAGTTCTATATAAATCAATATTACATATAATGCTCTTGGAATGTAAACAGTAAAATTCACAGTTAAAAAACTCCTACATTCTCTGATGAAAAAATAAACTATTACTCTCTATTTAAAATAGCACTTAAAGCCTTTGTGCAGGAAACCAACGTTTAAAACGTTGCTCAGCCTTGCTTTTCTTGCGCGCTGAGTCTTGCTCTATCTTGCACCGAAGAAGAATCTTGCTAGTAGATTCGAAACAGCTGTTTTCTGCTTTTCACGTATTATTTGTGCATTTTTAAACGTAGGTTTCCTGATTTTTAATATTACTCTCTAGCAGACTAAACTTCAGATATTACTCTTTAAATGAAAAAAAAAATTGCTTCATTATAACAAAATAATTTTAAAACAGTGAAATGAATATTTTGATAGCAATAATTACACTATCTGATATAAATTGCAAAGAAGATCAGCAAACTATATATTCAGAAAAAATTAATTTCTAAAAGATTATAATTGCTAAAGCATGCTGGTATTGACAATATTTTAAGGAATGTTAAGTTTAGTGCTGATGATTTAATATTTTTTTTCCTCTGGCTAATATTGATAAATTGCTAATATTTAATTATTGCTAAATAGCATATTTTTGTATTTTAAAACATTTTCATTTCTAAATTACAGTTAAGTGTTAGGATTGATATATTCCAGATATATTTTACCACGTCCACAAGATCAAGTATTAAGGATGTATGAAATGTTCTATATAATGCAAAATCTTGCGTTTTAAACAAAACGAATTTAAGAAACTTGCCTCCAACAGGGATCGACCTCATAACGTGCTGCTCTGCAGTAAGCGGTTTACCTCGGAGCCACGGATTCACACAGAAGACAACGCCAGTTTTGCTATATTTATTGCGGTCAGCCTTGATCAATCAGAAGGCTCCCCCGAGCTCAGAATGATAGTTTCATTACAATATTGATTTTAAATATAAGTCAGAGAAATATAATATGACATAGTTGAAATAGTTTACAACATTTATAGGTGACCTTTCATGTAAAGTTAACAACTACATTATTACACGTGACTGAAAAATGCGAATTAGTTATTTATAACACAATAAAGAGAAATGCAATGTTATTAAAGCAAATAAATGAGTAAATATAAAGATAAAACATACCTTTAGCACAAACCAGCTTCATTCACTTAAAACGGGAATATCAAAAACAATTATTAATGAAAACATACTAATAAAAAGCGATAACACTACAGCAGGGAAGGCAACGATGAATATCGTAAACATGGCGGCGAATGGCATCACGGGATAGCCACGAGAGTTCCGATCGGCAGATGGCGTTTCAACAACTTCGTCTGAAAATTACAGAATGACTGTAAAATTCAATTTTCGCACAAAAAAGAACTATTAACGGCATATTCTGCTGTTTTTTCCCCCGTTTTTTCTTACAGTGCGGGCTCGGGCCAAACTTTTAATTTTAACATCGGGCGGTCCAAGATAGTTTTTGTTCGGGATGGGCTAGGGTCGGACCTGTAAATTCTAGCCCATGCAGACCTCTACGCTTTAATTAAATGAAAAAAAATCAAATTCGACAAATAATGTTTCGAGTTATAACGATTTTAAATTACCCCACTTAAAAAATAATAATCAATTTATTTTTTTTATAAAACTTTATGAGAAATTTCAGGATGTGACTTTGTTTGCAAATTATATGGTTAATCATCACAAAAAATAAAAATAATAAAAATTCTAACTCAATAAATATATTTTTTGCATATTTCCTGGAACTCTTAAAGTTACATTGATTCTTGGATTACACGCATTTCAATTTGTGTCTAATCCCTTAAAACCTGACGAATTATTTAATCGGGCATAACTCTGTGAGTTTTATAGATATGAAGATGGAATTTTTTGTGTTTTGTTCAGGAATGGATAAGGAAAATTTACCTAATTGGAAATTTTACCGTACGGGAGCCGAATAAAAATTTAATTTTTGTATTTTCTCAAATAGAGCCCTCTTGGAAGTTCAACTTATCTCATCAAATTTTGCACCTTTTTTTAATGAAACTTTGCAATTGGAAGTATGTGCCTACGGGCAATATTTAAGGAGATAGCCTATTGTTTCGATATTTATGAATCACACTGTGTAAAAGCATTTTAAGACAACATAGAATTCATCATACACAAACACAGAAACAAAAACCAAAGTGAACTCATACATGTTTTGAAAATTACCTCAAGTAATAAAATAATAATAATAACAGTAATAATAATAATAATAATAATCGAGATAAGAAATAGAAAAAGAATGAAACACTGAAAAATAGTGACATATTTGTGGAATCTAAGCAGAATCACTATGCCCAAATTTCCTTAGATACGTTGAAAATGCAAAATTTGGATATATATGTATGCGAAATTAAAACATTGCAAAGAAGGTCAATTAAAAGGTCATTTACCTAAAGTGAACAAATTTTTCGAAGAAGCAAAAAGTATAGTTGAATCATATTTTCCATTAACAATACTGTCATGATTAAGATAAATAAATTAACTATATACAAATTCAAAAATGGATCTGGGATTAAGGATACTTTTCTTTATTTTGAAAATTTAATTTATTCCCAGAAGATTATGAATGCTAACAATAGAACATTTGCAAAACTGTTAAATAGAGACTTAACGGAAGCGCTCTATAGAGCAATTCATGATACTTAAAATAACATTAAAATTAAAATTTTAGTTAATTTGAAGCAGAATGGTGAATACAGCTCATATTCAAAATATTAGAATAATTACTTTTTTTTACAAACTCAAAATATCGTTTGGCAAATTTAATGTTTTTTTATGCAAATATGCAAACGATATTTTTATTAAGAACTTATTGTTGATTAAGCTTATTTATTATCTTAAAATTAATATCATTTTTGAAAAAATTAATTGAAAAAAAAATTATTTTGGAAAGTCAAAATATTAGAATGTTTATTCAAGTGGTTCAAAATATTAGAATATTTCACATTAATTCTCCTTTAATTATCACCAATTCATAACTGGTAGCATCATGGATTAAATTAAGATGATTTTATTTAAAATCAATATTATCTTTGCAGTTTGTTTGCTTTTTCGTCTTAAAATGGGTCGTGTGAGTGATATTCCTGAATCTATTAAACTTAGGATAGCTGATCTGTGTTGGCACGGTAAAAAACAATGTTATATAGCGAATTTTTTACACTGTTCGCAATCAAGCGTTAATAAAATACTAACACAATATTTAAAAAATAGAAAATTTCAAAATAATCGCCGAAATGGCGGCCGAAAACTAAAAACATCTGCTAGAGATGACAGGAAACTGAAGCGTATAGTTAAGAAAAACCGTTTTAAAAGTGTGCGATTCTTGCACCGAAAATGGAAAGAAGAAGGAGTTGAAGTTTCTACATCGAGAACATTAAGACGACTCCATAAATTTTAAGTTTGAATCTCGTGTACCGAAAACAAAACCTCTCATGTCTGCAAAACAAAAGCGTATAAGATTGAATTGGTGGAAACGAAGACGTTTATGGAGCGAAGAAGATTGGAAAAACATATTAGTTAGTGTTGAAATTATGTTGTATAGATACTAAACCTACTTTCATCACTAAATAATATTTTTTTTCAATCTTCTTCGCTCCATAAACGTCTTGATTTACACCAATTGAATCTTATACGTTTTTGTTTTAGAGTCATGAGAGATTTTGTTTTCGATACACGAGATTCAAACTTAAATTTATGTAGACGTCTTAATGTTCTCGATGTAGAAACTTCAGCTCCTTCTTCATTCCATTTTCGATGCAAGAATTCCACAGTTTTAAAACGGTTTTTCTTAACTATACGCTTCAGTTTCCTGTCATCTCTAGCAGATGCGTTTGGTTTTCAGCCGCCATTTCGGCGATTATTCTGAAATTTTCCATTTTTCGAATATTGTGTTAGTATTTTACTAACTCTTGATTGCGAACAATGTAAATAATTCTCTATATAACATTGATTTTTACCGCGCCGATACAAATCAACCATACGAAGTTTAATAGATCCAGGAATATCACCCACACGACACATTTTAAGAAGAAAAAACAAAGAAACTGCAAAAAGAATATTGATTTTAAATAAAATCATCTTAATTTAATCCATGATGCCGCCAGTTATGAATTGGTGATAATTAAAGGAGAATTAATGCGAAATATTCTAATATTTTGAACCACTTGCATAAATATTCTAATATTTTTTACTTTTCAAAATATTTTCTTTTCAATTAATCTTTTCAGAAATGATATTAATTTTAAGATAATAAATAATAGAGCGGGCGGCGGCGACACGAATGACTACGTCATCGAGTTACGGGATGAAATCATGATGCAGGACAAGATTTTTAGGAGTAGATAAAGGAATGACTGGTCTGCCTCGACATTTCTTGGTACGATAGGCGCAGCAGCGGGCGCCAACTCGTGTACAAATGAAAACCCTATAAACATAGCAATTTACATTACATTGGCATATATACTACTTCATATCGACTTTCAAGATGAATTAAGGGTTTAGGAAAAGCTTATTAAGAGTACGTGAGGAAAAGACTGATTTGGCATAACTTGGTACAAAGCGCGAAGAACGGGGCGCCAATTCGTTATTTTCACAGTATTATTACGTCATTGAGTTACGGCTTGAAATTTTGTCAAATGAAACATACCGATTATTACAATACGAATATTTCAGTCTGCCTCGTCATATCTTGGTAGGAGAGGAGCAGAGCGGGGCGCCAATTGTCAATTTTGGCGGTATAATCACCTCATCGAGCTACGACTTTAAAATTTTGCACATTAAAGGAACATATCAGTACAATGAGGATATTTCAGTCTGCCTCGTCATATCTTGGTACGAGACGAGCAGAGCGGGGCGCCATTTTTTTTATTTTTGCGGTATAATCACGTCATCGAGTTACGGGATGAAATCATGATGAAGGACAAGATTTTTAGGCGTACATTAAGGAATGACCGGTCTGTCTCGACATTTCATGGTACGATAGGGGCAGCAGCGGGCGCCAACTCGTCATTTTGGCGTCACTATCACGTCATCGAGTTACGGGATGAAACCGGTGCCAAATTAAAGGTGAAAAATAGTCTTTTAAGAATATTTTGGTCTGCCTGCGCATATCCTGGTAGAAACCCCCGGCAGACTAAAATCTATAACAAAAAAATACGTCATAATGTTCAAATGAAAACCCTATAAACACAGTATTTTACATTAAACATTAAACATTCCGATTAGTACGATACGAATATTTCAGTCTGCCTCGTCATATCTTGGTGGGAGATGATCAAAGCGGGGCGCCAATTTTTAATTTTGGCGGTATAATCATATCATCGAGCTACGACTTTAAATTTTTGCACATTAAAGGAACATATCAGTACAATGAGGATATTTCAGTCTGCCTCGTCATATCTTGGTACGAGACGAGCAGAGTGGGGCGCCAATTTTTAATTTTGGCGGTATAATCACGTCATCGAGTTACGGGATGAAATCATGATGCAGGACAAGATTTTTAGGAGTAGATAAAGGAATGACTGGTCTGCCTCGACATTTCTTGGTACGATAGGCGCAGCAGCATTACATATATATGAAAAAATCATGATAAATACTAAGAAAATATAACAGAAGTTATTTTAAGAAATCCACTTATTTTTTTTACTCTGTAGTTTTACGCTTTTGCCAAAAAAAAAGCAGCATAATTATTATTTCGTTTACAGAAGAAAACAAATCGAAAAGGGATTATTACAAATAAGTGGAAAAAAAATTCTTAAACATTTTAAATTTATTTTTAAATATAATGAAAATACTTATTTTATTATAAACCAAATTAAATTTTAATGCTATTTATTTTAATGACATTCCTTAGCTATAAATAATGAGGGTTTAACTAAATTGGACAGGGAAAAGAATAGATATTTCTTTTTGCGATCAAAACGAAAATTTCGCTGGTGATTATAATAATTTTAAGGTTCAATAAATAGTCGTAAATGTCATAGGTTATTTTAAATAATTATTATTTAAAGTAAAATTAAAAACTAAAAAAGAATGAAAAGATGATTTATGAAGAGAAATGCAAGCAAAAAATGTCGTTAATAGATACTTCGATTTGATGAAAGTATTGTTTTTTAATGTAAAATCAGTGCTATTAGAAAATGGATCTAAAAAAAGCTTTTTTAAAAGCTAGAAAATAATTTTTTTTTTCATAACTACTTTTAGAAAAAAACATTTATTTAATATTCCACGAGAAACTTATAAGCGTCTATTTAACGTTGTCTTCTAAGATATTAAATTTAGAGATAAGCTTCCCATTACAAAAATGTTTTACATAAGGTAAATAAATATTCATGTCCAAACAAATATAGGAACTTGAATCGCTTATTGTAAGGCGCGCCACACACCGGAGAGACATGCGACAATAATCGTGAGACATGAGGCAAATTCTGCTGTTCAAACCGGTTTTTTCTTTGTTAACAGGGTGAAATTGTCGCATGCCTCACGCTTTTCTGCCGCATGTCTCCCTGGTGTGTGGCGCGACTAACAAACAGAAAATCTAGTTCTTTACTTATCCCTTCGATTCCGACAGATAATTATAACAAAAGTATAGCTGTATACTAATATGTAAAATCCGAGTAGAACGTATGTAGACCAAGCCTATACTCGGTTAAAATTAGAGATTTTTTCAACTCGATAGAACAATAAATTCTCCAATATTGCCAAATATGGCGAAACTCCCTTATTTGTGTGAAGTATGTGTTTTGGCATTGATAAGTTTGAAAGTTAATTTCCCGCCAAATTTCGCCAATGTCACCAATATTTTGCCAAATATCGCCAAATATCAACAATTATTAAAAACTTTGTGACTTATGTGACTTATGTGACTATGTGACTTATGACAACTGTTCAACAACTTAATGTTTCAACCTTCATTCCCAGTAGTCACCCCAAAATGACTCACTAATCAAAATTTCTTGAATATGTGACCAAGCCCGATGTAGTTCTCGTACCCTAAAACGGTAGGATACAAACTTTAGTCAAAATTTTCAGATACAATTTGCATATTTATGTACATAGACACACACATAGACACAAGATTTACTCGTGTTATAATATGTCATTAAACGAAACAAGTTCTGTCGGTTACGAAAGCTAAATTTTTATTTTGTTTTAAACTTAAATTATTAATTTGTATGTGTTTATTCTTAGTTTGAGGTTTTTTGTTTTTTGTTTTTTACTGCTATTATCTTTTGAATGACGGTATCAGCAAAAAAATGTTTCAGTTTAATGTTACTCGGTGATTGTTATTGATTTGTCAACTGTATGTTATTAACTAGTGTGTAAAATTCTTTAACAGAGTCTTCTCATTGCGAGAGAAAAAAGAGCATTTTTCTAGAGCCCCCAAAGCCATAACTCAAGTGCAAATTGTGTCCATAAATATCTTACAGGGGTCCCAAACTTAATCTTTGCGACGGGGTCCCTTGTAAGATTAGTCGTTCTTAAATTTATAATTTTGTTCCATTTCGTAAATTTAAAATAATACGTAAAGCAACCAGATTGAAAGGAAGTGTTTAATAAGATTTCGAATGCTAAAAATATAATAATAATTTTCTCTGTTTAAGGAATTTTAGGTGATTATAGTATAAAAAATCATTGGGATAGAAAGCTTTAATTTTTTTAATAATATAACTTTTCTTTTAAATTGCATATGTTTTAATAATGAAGCATATCAATATTTCGTGATACAGGCTTGTTCAAGATTGTTTTTGAATTATTGGCCAAAATGTGAACAGCGCAGTTGCTGAAGCGTGTGCTCCGTGCATCTACACAATTTTGTTTTAACGTTCCAATTTTAATGTATATTTCATGGAAAACATTCGATTAAGCAGATTTTATGCAAAACGTAGTGTATATATTAAATCATAGCATCCAAACAGTATCTAATAGCCAAAACTTTATTTATGAGACCTTTTTAAACCGCATGTACACTGCTCAAATCAATTAAAGGATATTGTAAGTCTTATATAAAATAATAATAAAATTTATATAATAAATATAAGTATTATTAAAAAATTATTAAAATTATTATTAATATAATTAATTAAGTTATATTATTAAATTATTATTATAAATATATTGTATAAGTAAAATTCGTTTTACAGAAAATGGAAGAAGAGAGTCACAAATGCAAATTTTTCCCCATTTCAAACTTCGTAGTATGCAAATTTTGATTTTGCCATCAAAAGCTACGATTTAGAGGCAGCGAATGAAATTTGGCTTTCAACTTACTGGAAGACAAAGCGGAAAATAATGATCGACATTCAGTAAGTGCTTTGTTTCGATGGGTGCGATGCCCCAACGAAGTCATTTAACCGAACCAAAAGGTTGGAGAGATCTCGGTCAGTTATAGGGGGGGGGGATCCAAACACAAACAGAAGTAGCAAAAGTCACTGGAGTTTCACAAAGTGTGATTTCCAGGATCTAGAACCGTTTTCTGGAGACTGGAAACGCAGGCCGAAGACCAGGGCAAAGTCTTAAATGTGCACTAACGCCCAAAGAAGATCGATATTTAATGCTAACGGCTCGAAGACACCATAATGTGATAGATACTCTCCTTCTACCACACTTTCGATCGGATAGTGGCATCACAATTCAAACTGTCCGAAAACGGCTCCACAATGTAGGTGTGTATGCTCGCAGACCAATGGTATGTGTTACGTTAACAGCAAAGCACCGGTGCGCTCGCAGGAAGTGGGCAACAGAGCAAGTAAATGGCACAATATTCTTTTCTCTAACGAGTCCCTTTTCCTCTACATCCTGATATTGGCGTATTTTCATCTGAACAGAACTATGCATTAGAAACAATCCTGCGTTCGTCCAAGGAAATGTCAGATTTGACGTTCGGGGACTAATGGTCTATGCTGACATCTCCATTGGTGGGCGCACCGACCTCCATATCATTCGAAATAGAGCTCTGACCGATCAGAAATATAGGGATGAGAGTCTTATACCTATTGTAGTGCCTTACGCTGCAGCAGTTGGAGTTGAGTTCATGTTAATGGACGGCAATTCAGGCCACATCGTGCTCACTTGGTGGATGATTTCTTTTTCGAGGAAGTAATGATACGAATGGAATGGCCAATGTGTTCTGTGGACACAATAAAGCATGTTTGGAACCATTCCAGCCAGACGATTTGCTGGCCGCCTACCACCCTACCCCCCAAAACTCTCCACGAACTGAAAAGAGCTATTCTGAAAGGGGTGGGACAGAATACCCTAGCTCCTCATTAATATAGCATCATTGACTCCATGCCTCAAATCTGTTCAACTTTGCTGGCCATCCGGGGAAACTATATCCACCTACTGAAAACGATTTCCTTGAAGGAAGCACCTTTTTTATTCGTTTATTCCTTTTCTAACCAAAGGCTCAATACAATCGATTTTTTCTGCCAAATATGTGTAATTTTTTTCTCATATAGCCTACCACCAAATCCACCTACTAAAAAAGATTTTCTTTGTAGGAAACACCTTTTTTATTCTTTTTTTTCCTTTTCTACTCACATTCTCAATACAATGAATTTTTCTGCCAAATATATGTATTCTTTTTTTATATAGCCTAACACGTCTGTCGATCATGTATCAGTCATCTAAACAATTCCCCAGCCGCAAGATCCACTCACAACCTCAATATCGTTTATTTGTTTTGAGTAGTGTATATTTCGCCTTAAAAAGCGACCGACAGATACGTTGAGGTGGAAATTCCGGATAAATTTCGTTAATTGTGGTTAGTTATAGGCTTTTAAGGCTTCCCTTAACGGTCTACATCTGAATGCTCCTTTCCGTAAAACTTTGCAATATTTTGAAAAGGTTTCGTAAGCTTCAGCAAAAAAAAAAAAAAAAAAAAAAAAAAAAAAAAAAAAATCTAGAAAACAAAAATGAAATATTATGCCAGTGAGCTTAAATGACCGTTACGACACCATTCACAGGCATCTTAACCGGTCACACACATTTCTTCTGTGTCCATCATGAATAGCTATGAATTGACGGTAACAACATAATATCTTCCTTTATATTCAGTTCTTTAAGAATAATTTTTTTGTACCTTCAGATTTGCAGTTAAATTTCTACTGTATCATTTGGTAGCTAGAGTGATTTTCAACAATTAACAGTTTTTGGCAGAAAACACTTCCTGGGATTACAGCTGACAATAGTCTTCCAGTGTTCTTCATCCAGGCGAGAATTTCGACATCTGCAAAATTCTGTAAACCATCTGAAGAAATTAGCAGAAGATGGAACTACATTTTCATGTGCGAACGTAGATGTTGAAGGCCTTGTACTCGGTTTAGAGCCACTTTCAAATCATATAAACTAATAGCGTGATAATGCTCTGACGTCAACTCCAATTTCCTTTTATTCAAATTTTGTCCTATAATACAGAGCTGCTACAGGGTACTATTTTTATGTTTTATTCGCACCACAAATTTAAGAAAATAAATTTTGTAGTATATTCCTTGCAGAAGTTCTCAAAATATATGTGAAAAAATATTGTTTTAAAAAAAGTTGCGAGAGAGAATTAAAACATAGTCGCCTGTGACAGCCCTGTACAATAGCTCAAGTGCAATTATTTGTACAATTTATCATGGGCGTACAAAAAAATTTAAATTTGCACATTGCAATAATATTTTTTAGCGCACAGCATTATCTTCTGCTTCAAAACGTTTGGCGTTACTCGCCTATAAAACATTATTAAATAGAAGTGTGCATTTTAAATTTAGTGGATGCTTGTGTTAATTTCGGTTTATGCTTTTAACTGACTACAGAGAATCACACGGGTCTTACACCTAATTTAACAAGATTATAATAATAATAAAAAAGCAATTTAACAAGTTACAACGACTATTTCTAAAATGATTTTTTCGAAGACTAAAATTTAAGACATAAAAAATCGCACGGAGTTGATCATACATTACGTACGCCATGAATTAAACATTAATAGTGTTATTACACGTAAAAATTGCAAGCGACAATAATCACCTGCGACCCGTCAGATTTCTTAAAACTTACGTATTATCCACCTGAAACTTACGTATTATCCAAGTATTTCATTGGCTATTCGGGAAAAGGCTTTTCCATCCAAGGATTTCCAAGAAATCTGACGACCAATTTTAAAGGAAAGTTTCTTCTTAAACTTCTAAACATACCACAATATTACTTTTTACACCGTCGTATAGAGAAAAAATGTACTTTTAAATGCAATTTGTTTGAAAGCTGTATCTGAATTTGTTTCTGAGTTATTAATTTTTTTGTAGTTTTTATTACTTTTTTGTCATAGTGGCAACAGAAGTATCCATCTCTGTTGAAAGTAAAGGGAAATACAGATTACTGTATAGACCAATCAGAAAACGAATAAAATGCGGATTAAACAAATAAAAAGCTTCAGATATGCTTTTGATTTCCTACCCTGACGAGAACAATATCCATTTTCCCAAATGGTTAACAATATATTATTATCCTGGATTGTCAATAATTGGCAGCAAGTGTGTAGCAATACATAAATTAAAAGTAATTGAAAGGAATAAAGAAGCAAATTCATGCAATAAAGGACTATGATACATGAGAAAAGATAGTAAGAGAATGAAAAAAGAATGAAAGCATTTTTATTTCATTCTCTTACCATTATTGTGTACATTAAATATACAGGGTCGTCCACATAAAATTGGTCGGATAGGGAAAGCTCTTTGATGTAAAAAAAAAAAACAACAACATTTATTTGGACACCCTTCTATTATTACGTAATTGCTTAATGTTTTCAGATTATAATATTTTTATAGAGTATCAATAAATTTTCGCAAATTTCTTTCGTAAAAGGTACTCCTCCACCAGTTAGGTTTTATTTATTTTCATTTTTAGTATTCCAGCATCAGCTGAATTTTTGTTTGTATTGAAGCTATTTTATCTTATAAAAATAAATCAATTTTTGCACAAAAATAGATCTTTAAACTGCAATGTAACCTGGTTGAAGATATAGCATTTTATTTATTCGCACTTTGTTTCTTACGCGTAACATTTCTAATATTATAATTTGTGAAACCTATTAACCCCATGAAGGTCGTCTTTATATTATATATACCACTTAATTTTAATTCCTAAATGTCTCATTGGCACCAGAAATTTAAAACTAAATTTTCTTTATTCAGTGTATGCAAAGATAAGCTTTTACTTATTTTCGTATAATGTTTATTGTAAATCCTAATGACAGTCAATCATTTTAACATTTTTGCATCAGCATTTCTTTGCCCCTGAAATGGTTAAAATAAAAAATATATTTTGCGCTATGTACATTAAATGTATCAGTCATATAAAACCCAATCGTAATAAATATTCATAACTGAATGTTAAATTATAATATGAATTTATTGAAGATTATGTTTGAGGCACTGAATTTTAATATAAAGCAGGTCATTATGAAGAATTTATTTAATGTCGCTGAAAATGTTAAAATGGTGATTCCAGAAATTAATATTTATTATTCGCTATTATAATCTCAATCTGGTATACACCTATTACCGAAATATTGCCTTCAAATAATTCCCAATAGTAATTTTAGATTAAGAAAACAATTATAGAAAATAGTCTCCCATGTGCAGTTTTAATAGACATAAATATCTTTATATAATCCTGTGATATTATTGCAAATTATAAACAACGTATGAAGAAATTAGTCATTAAACGATAAAGCGGAGCAATAAAATATGCGGCTATTTATGAATCCGTGCTATTAAATAAATTATAAAGACAAGTATAGGTTTATATTTCAAACTATATCAAATTAAATAATATAAGAAATCCCGCATCATAGTCAATGTCATTGCAGAAATAATTATAAATATTATGCATTACCATATCATAATTATCCACGGGGAAAATTAATTTATTTTAAGAGAGTATCTTACGCAAGAAGCGAATAAATTTAAAAACTAAATGGACAGATTTATAGCACGCAAAAATAATGGTGTTTTAATTAAGTTGAAAATGTTATTAATATTGAGGGAAAGGAGCATCAAGGAGAAATAAGGATTACAATTAGCCTAGAGGCAGTTAGAAACTGAACTAATATGTCTTAATCCATTTTTCAGACCATTATTACACCAATATAACAATCCAATTATTTTAGAAATTTCAACATATTTTAATAAAATATAGATACATAGGGATATGTTTTATTAGCTTTACTTTAAAAAATAATTTATTCGTATTTTCTCATAAAACTGGCAGGTTAATTGAAAGTTTCACCGTTAGTTATAGTTCTGGCTTTAATACGCGGTAACATGTTCACGTAATATACTGTCTGTAAGCCTTCAGAAATAATGTGGAAGCCTCATTGTTAAGATTAATTTTAATAATATAAAAGAAATTCCTAAATATAAATCCTCGCAAAACTGGAAAATTTGTATGTGTGTTGTGCCAGTTCTGTCATTCTAGTACAATGACATTTCCACATATATTGCACCATTTTTTATCCATTTATTAGATTCATCATTGTGGTGAGATAAATTTGCCAAATATTGCAGCGTTGATATCTTTTGTTTAACTTTTAGATTAAGCAGGAGAAGCAGGAAATTAGCGCTTCAAATCTTACGCTCAAAAATTATTAAAGAGATACTGCAAAAAAAGGCGCTGTAGTCTGAAAAAAAGAATCAGAGCAACCTATGAAAATGACGAGTTCAATAACTATAAAGCAAAAGTATTTTCAATAGGAGTCTGAATTTCACTAATCGATAAAGCCTAATTTGAAAGTCAAACTCTAATTACATTTGAAAAAGAATGAGCATAATACCACATCTGCGATTAAAGCCTTCTATTGGCAAAAGTACTTATACAGTTCTCATAATGCTGCTTCTGCGGCTGAAGTATTCTAGTGGCAGAAGTACTTACAAAGATCTTTTTGTGCCATTTTCTAAATATTTTTTGAGCGCACGATCTAACGTGCTCGCTGTCCCAATTCTATGTAAATGAAGCAACCGTCTACACTGGATTTTTTAAATATAAAAAACTTGTACTATATTCTTATGATTCATACAATATCTAAGCAGCGGGTGATGCACTGGAAAACTAAGTATGTCTTTAGGATTCTTAACAATTTGTAACAGATTGCTTTCCCGAAAGAAAACAAATTCGTAAAATAATGTACAGTGCAGTTTTACTCTATGATATAGATCAAAATTCGCGGTAATTATATTATTCTGAAGAGCTTTATTAAACCTCCTTTTTTTAAGTTTTCGTTACTTATGTTTTGATCAAGCAGAAAATCTATAAAACTGCGAAAAGTACAAATAAAATTTCTACAATTTTTATTTTATAATGTAAACAAGTCAGTTAAGCAATTCTCTTATTTGCCTTTGAACAAAAAACTTTATTATATTTTGAAAAGAGCAACGGAAACAAATGATTTTTATCGATCACTCTTTTGCGAGTATGCACGCTACTTATCAAAGAAGAATTGAAAGCACATACATCATCACAAATTGTCAGCATTAAGAATAGAATCACATAAATCCAGTAAGCGTCAACTGTTACATAACAAAATTTTTCTCTGTCATTTCTTTTTCTCATCACAGAAAATCCTGGTAATGATTGCAAAAGTATTCAATATATTGAATAATAAACAGAAACACACAAAATGCTGATAAACAAAAAACTATTTAGATAATAGCTGTAATTAAATATTTTAATTTATATAATTTATAGCTGATCATTGGTAAATATTACCATATCTAAGTATACGTTTGGTGCAGAAAGCATAAAGGTTCCCTTTTACTATTCTGCATTTTATAAAAGCAACTATCAACTACAACATGTTTCTAAAAATCCAATCATAAATGATGCACTAATACCATTTAAGGTATTATATTATACTCTGTCTTCCTGAAGGCAAAGCATACATTTCAAAAAATATTAAGGATTAATATGAAATATACAAATTTGTAATAAAAAAAAAAACTTCGCATATAACAGTGATCGTTAAATCATGCAGCTAATAAATTAATATTTGTTTAGAGTTGAATCATCTTTTTGAAATATTTTAACGTGAAAATAATAGAAAAGAACAGCTGAATATCGCCCAATCCACCGCTGCTGGTGTAACACCCATGCATCAAAATTATTGCTGTGTGAGAAGGATTTAAAGACGTAACTTTTACTTTAAAATGTTGCTTTACGAAGGAAGCTTTTATCTGTCTGAACACAATGCAGTGTGTTCAGACAGAAATAATATTATTAAAAATATATATATATAAAATATATATAATATATATAAAAATAATATTATTTTTCTCTATAAAAATAATTGGTTTTTAAACGTTGCGAGCGTGGCATAAAAACAACATACAATTTCGTTTTTTTAACGTATCATTAGAAATAACTGCGAATTCATGAATTGGTAAAAAAAAAATTAATACATTTGTAGTTAAACTGTACCATGCAACATATTGTTTTAAACAACAATTTCATTGTCGCATGATTTTGTTACAATTTTTAAACATTAAATTCTGCGTTATGCTTGTGACAGTTTTGTTGTGGACATGGCATCTATGATACATATATGTAAAATAATAGTTTAAAAAAACCTCTTTTCTTAAGGATTTCACTTTTTAAATTGTCTAAATTATTACAAAACAAATTATTACATTATTTATAACAAACATTATGAGTAATATAACTAATACTTATTTAGCAATCTAATTATAAAAACGTATATTACATAATTCTAACATTAATTACACAAATTATAAAAATATAATAACAAATTTGGCAATCATATAATAGTATTTAAACTTTTTATGTCATTCACATTTGATGAAATTACGATGATAAGGCTAATTGTCGTGAGCATTTATCTCAGATATTTTATGAGTTATAACGTTCTGCAATAATAACAGAACTTTATGGACACCCTATAACAGGGTTGGCGAACCAATGGTACGCGTGCCACAGTTGGCACTTAATACAATTTCTCTGGCACGCGAAGTAAAAAAATATAATTATTATACAGATTAACGCATTCTTTTTTTTTCAATTATAATGAAAAATATTTTATTGCACACGGACAGACTGTAACAAATAATGCAATTTTTGCATGATTAACACATATAATGAATTTTCTTTTCCTGTTATGTTATGCAGGGTTTTAAACATGTATTTTACCTTTCTATAAGGTATTTTACCTTTCTTTAAGGCTTCTTATAAGGAATTTATAAAATTGCATTTTTCAGACAAATTCTTTTAGATAGTCGCTGCAACAAGATGGCAAATGGATCCAGTTTTTATGCATATTTATAAAACTATCAAAATATGAATCAGTGATAAAGAAATCTCCATCGAGCAGCAACAAAAATCTCATTAATAAATTATTAATACATTGTTTATTGCAACGTGGATAATTATAACTAGATGTTGCATTAATAAACGTAAAAAATCACTAAAATAGATTTTTTTATTTTTTTTTCCTTGTTACAATACTAACTATACATAAATAAATCATATTTACGAATTAAAATAATTAGTTTAATTGCTTATTCCAAAATACATAGAAATCGCATTTTAATTTTTTATTATTAATTATTAATGCATGAAAGCAGCTGATTTTTTAACTGGTGTTTTGTATAAACTTCGCACATTGCAACATTATTTTGTCAAAGTTTAGCACGTTACATTGTTTATAGATATTGTTTGGGAGATTTTGGCACTCGCACGTAAAAATTTCCCCGATCCTGCCCTATAACATTATCTTAGCATCTTAATGTAATCCACTAGGGAAGCAAACTGAAATTTAGGTACAGTATAACATTTAACGAAACACGAAACACGAATGTTTATCTCAATTATTTCCTGAATTACAACTTTTTTATTGGTAAATGGGTTTTGTAGTTCATCTGCAAGTCACACGTGCAGCACAAGTAACAGCGTTGTAAATATTTATAACTTGTTTTTTTGTGTGTGTTTATTTTTGGAGAGTAGGGGAGGGAGGATTGTGGAAGTGAATATTTCTTTCTAAACTATTTTTAAATCATAATTGTGGAGCAAACATGCAAACCATGCTTTCTCCTTTAGATACAAATTTTCAAAAAACACAAAAAACTGATAAATAAGAAAATAACTTTTATTTAATTCTCATTTTTATTGTGCATTTTTATTACCGTTTATTAGAAAGAATTGCAAGCATACCTAAGATATTAAGCATAAAACAAATTAATAAAATGCATTTAATATTTGGAGAAATCACGTTTTGACCGAATTCAGAGGAGGAAACATGTTTTGATTGTTTGACAAGTGGATAAAACGCTTTTTGAATGAAATAAGTTCTAACTCACAAACAATACAATAGCATTATTTTATTTGAATAAATACCGAATTTCAGTCGATTATTGTTAAATTAAAATGACAGATTATGGTACCTGGTAGTATTCATTAAATATTTACTAAATAAATACTCGTTTGCCAGAAATCCACTTCAAATTTTAAAACCAATATCTTCATCTAGACAGTTATACACAGCCCCCTCTTCTTTATTGCAAGCTTATCAATCATGGATAATGTGGTTGTATTATTTGAATATATCATCAGGTTGATTTTTCCACTGTTCAATATACATTACCTTCAAAAGTTTTTTAACATCTTTGTTCTTTTCAACTGGTATGGCGTGGCTAAGAGGAAGATATTCTAAAACAACCCTTTGAACAAGGCAACAGTAACTCCCTTTTTAAGAAGATTTACATCATATTCTTCATTTAGATCTTGAAATCTATAATTCTGGAAGCCTTTAACTTTAACAGTTCTCTTATTTTTTTCTAAAACAATCCGTTTCAATTGTGATATGTATGGTAGGTTTCGAAAGTACACATTAAGTGACAACTGTGATTGGCAGACTGGAGAAATCACTGCTTGATTGAATGCAGGCTTTGGAGGAAACACTCTTTGATTGAAACGTCAAGTTTTAAAATTGATTTATAATCGGAGAAAAAATTTTTTTAGTAAAAAATACCGTTTATTTCTGTGCAATTTAACACAGAGTTCATAAAAATAACAATAACTCATTTTTTATTTTTTTGTGAGAAAACACGGTTTGAATGTTTGCTCCACAATTATAATCTAAAATCGTTCAGCCACTGTCCGGAGAGAGAAATCACTGTCACATTATGTTGAGACTTTGGCAAAAATTAATAGAAATTAAAAATCCTTATATTTTCTTATAATATATAGTAAAATTATCTCTATTAAATCTATTATCTAATTCTAATTAAATCTCTAAGTTTAATTTTCATTAGTAATAGCAACAGCTTATTTATGCAAAAGAGGAATTTCATAAGATTGAATCTGCAGCTGTACTAAAACCAGAAATTTACTAGAATTGCGACGAATGTTTTGTCATCAACAGGTCAGAAAGTCAAGTTGCAGTCAAGTTAAAATGTGAATTTTAATATACACATTTCACTTATGTTTGTGCAAAATATTTAAATTTTCACTGTTATAAATTAATGATAGTTAATTTTGATTCTTTTGGATGAATGTAAAATTTTCCATCAGATGTCCACTTTTCCGGAGATTTGGCGATATGCGAAATTGATGATTGAGATAAAAATAAGGTAGTGTTGGAAATAAAAAGTAACAAAATGAAGCATCTAACCGATTTTATATATTCCCTGTTTATAATCCTTGTAATGCTATATTACAAAATTTAGTTCTACTGAATACTGGTCTGGAGTACAATGTTATTAGTAGACAATGCTCAGATAAATCTGGGTCCTACTTCAACTGAAATTAACATACATTCGGAATTCTGAAAATTTATATATTATCTTACTTAAGTGCAATTACTTATAAATGTATATCATAAATACTGACAAAAGCATTTTTTAAGGAATATATTTGGAGAGAAGGAAAAAAATCTTACATGAAGCACATTTAAACTAACTAGCGAAAAAACTGCACAAAGTGAAACATTTTTTAAAAATACATCAATAAATATGACTAGTGTAGTATCCCATTTATAAATATTGTCGATATTGTTACTAAATAAGCATAGTATTCAAATTTCCCAAATTTTATTATTCAAAATAATTGACAATAAATACCCAAATCAACATACTCAAATTTAAACTTCGGGTGAGATTTTATTTTATAAAATAAGTTATTAATTATTAATTGTTATTCTAAAATATAGCAAGAAAGTTAAATTATTAAGTTTTAATTAAGTTTGATTATGACACAGACATAAATTTTATATACAGTGTGTCCACGTATAATGTGACCGACCTTTATTTTCGCAACCGTTGGTCATAGATGCATACTTCCAATTACAAAAATGTTTTAAATAAGCTAAAGAATTGATTTTAAAGCAATTTGGGTCAAGAAAAGCATTTATTAAAAAATTACGAAATTTAAATTTTTATACGGTCCCCCGGTTCTATAAGTGATATTTAGTAAAAATTTACTGTGACACTAACAAGTAAGACAGAAAAAGTCCCATTATCTAACATTAAAATTAACCGATTTAAGAAACTTTGAAATGCATGACTTATACCACATTTCTGCATATCAAAACACATGATTTCGACCATGCTTTCAGGGGTCGTATATAAAGTACTTAAACTTATTTCAAGGTATCTCCGGTTTTAAAGCAATCGTACAACTATTACGATTGAGTTAACTTTATTAGTGTTAAATTTCAGATTAGTTAAAATAATTATATTTTAGCATATGTTCTATTTTGTAAGGATTTGAGGCTATGATTTTTTTAAGCAAAAATTATGTTATTTTCATAACGTTTTATTTAACTTGCAACGGTCGTCTTTCCAGTTTAAAATTTGTACTCGAACTTTAACTGAATTTCAAATGTCCGATCGAAGTTAAAATTTTACGTACTAACTTAAATCCGATTACAATGTGATATTATTATGATTTTCGACGCTTATACTCTTATACATACTTACATTAGAGGATTATTAGATGAGAGATTATTTTTTTGTATTACACAAAAAAATTTCGGATAGATTACCGTTAACAAGTTTAAAAATTAGTTTTATATTACATAACAAAAACCTGCGATGTTTGTGTTTTTTAACTTTTATAATTACATTTTATGTATTTTTTAATGCTAAATAAAAAAAATTACCTTCATTTTTAACCATCATGTACGATTTTTCGCAAATCGTAAATTTCAAGGTTAAAAAATAGCGAAAAATCTGATGCTATAAAATAGATGTAAGACATTTTATTCAGTTTAATTTTATTTAATTCAATAATTTATTCAAATTTGTGGCTTATTCTGGGTTTCTTGCAGCTAAACAGCTCAGAGGTCCGTTGAGGTTGGGAGGGTAGGGGGTGATCAATTTTAACTCTGAACTTTTTAACTTTGAAATTTGCGATTTGAGAAAAATCCCGACTTGATGGTTTAAAATGAAGGTCATTTTCGGATTCAACGCTAAGAAATACATGTGAATCAACTTTCAAAAGCTAAAAAACATGGCACAACCAAAAATTTTAAAGACGGTGTAGTCTAACAGCATATTAAAATATGTATCATTTTTGTAAATAATTGAAGCTGTTGTTTTTCATCTTTTTATTTAACAAAAATTCTGTTATTTTTATCCTCTTATATGTTCAGTAGAGATTGTATATTTTGCAGTAATGTGTCTCAATGATTAAAGATTTCAAATTTAAATTGAATGCTAATTTTATTATCAACCATTTCTTTAATATATCTGACGAAATTATATCTCTAATAAATTTGTGAATGACCCCTAATTTGCAGCAAAAATATGCTCCAACTTTAAACAGCTATCACTCGGTCAATTTTAATCGTGGAATAACGGGACTTTTTTGCCTTACTCGTCAGTGTAACAGGAAAATTTTATTAAATATAATTTATAGGACCGTGGGACCGTATAAAAATTTAGATTCTGTAATTCTTCGCTAAATTGCTTTTTCGATTCAAACTTTTTTTATCTTAACTCTGCACCTAATTTTGACCATTTTTGTAATTAAAAGTATGCATCTAGGGCCAACGGTTGCGAAAATAAAGGTCGGTCATGTTATACGTGGACACACTGTATGTTAGCATCATACAAGAATAAAAATATTTGCTAATAATATCCTCGATAAAATTATTCGTAAATACCTTTCTCAAGAATAACTCATTTTAAAAAAAATGTACAGTGGGAAAAACTCCTTAGAAATGTATTTATGGTAAAAAAAAAAAAATCCAATAAATAAATATGTTTCAAAAACTTACTATAATGAAGGAAATAAAAAGAAAACATGTTAATTTGAAAAAACAGTAAAATGATACATTATCAGAGTATAACTTAATAAATCCCACACAATACAAGTAATGTTAAGCGTACAGAATAGAAATATTTTTAAAACGTGCTTCAACGCATTGTTTAGAGTATGAGAGATGGCATCGAAATTTTGCGGTGTATACAGTTTTTTACTTTTATAGTTAGATTTTAATGTTCTAATAAGTAAATTTTCTATTTACATTAATGGTAAAATGATACAATACAAATATTGCAGTAACAGTCTACTCTTACAACATGGGAAATAATAAGAATTAAACTTCTGCGTTGACAAACGAAAGGAATACGGAATTAAGGTTGTTCTCAAGTTGACTGTTCAACAAGTGGAAATCTTTGTAACACAATGACGTACTCATTTTTGAATGTAAATGTATACAATTAGCAAGCCTGACTATGGAAGCAATTTGGAATCGAAATGAGTTTTCCATTTTTTGATAAATAACGTACCCATTGAGTTATAAGCGTTTCTGATCACGTGACAAGACGTTTTTCCAGTTTCGCTGACTGGTTTTTCTGCTTCCGGAAATTTGGTTTAAAACGTCAACTTTGACAGTTTTTATGAAAGATCTTTTACATAAAATACGGAAAATGTCTTTTGATTACATAGTTTCTGATTACCAACACCTACCAGTTTTCCGAACAAAAGTGTACTAAAATTTATGTCATAAAGTTGTCCCTTTTTATTTGAGTACAGCCTTAAAGAAAAAATCCCAATGCACGTGAAGGTACACTTTTTTACAGCATTTAAAAAATCTCTTACCCTGTATCAGTAAATGTTCTTTCAAATGTTCTTTCCTAGATAAATCAGATGCTGAGATAACGGATAGAGAATGTAGGAGATAACAATAATTATACAATTCAAAATAATTTCATATATTTTTACCTTTCACAACATAAAGGATTAATGTTCAGCCAAGTTATACAAAATACCAATTTATACAATTAAGACAAGATCTATATTAGAACGTACTTTTCTTTTAAAACCAAAATTACTTGTAATATACGAACATATGCATCACTAATATTAAAAATAATTAAGTTGTTAACAAGCATGTAAACTAATTATCAACTTTATTGTAAGTTTAAATTTTAAACTGCAGTGCAAGTAATACTAAGAAGCAAAACAAAAAAAAGTTAAAACTGATTATTTAAAAAAAATCAAATACTTGAAATTTTCAAAGCCCACTTGGGAACGTAAGATGACTTTGACTGTAAAGAGAATTTTCCAAAATTTAATTTTTGAATTTTTTCCTTCTAAAGTATTACATAAAATGAAAAGATTTATTCTAACACTAGGAAGTATTTTGAATTTTTTGCACAGTGATGTGGTTTTGCATTTTGTATACATTATTTGATTCATGAACAATATTTATAAAAATATTGTTTACGCCTTCAGAACTACAGATTATATTACTTTATGTATTGCTTAAATTTTAATTTAGTGGAAATTTAGCTCAATAATTATGTGCAATTTAAAAATCTTTCGAAAGTATTAAATTAAGAAAATATCTGACAAATTGCCCTTTAAAGTGCAGAAAAAATTTACAAGCAAACTTTAAACGTTAATTAAAATTTAATCCTACGCCATCACATTTTTGATTGAATGTTTTTTATATAAAATAATTAATGTTTTATACTCCTAATAAATTATTGCAAAGGCTCGCAAAAAAAAAAAAAATTCTTCTCTTATGGTGATGTATATCTATATACGAAAATTCTTTGAAATATTATAAATTATAAAATTTATTAAATTAGAATGTTTATATTATACACTTTAAGTTAGGAAAAAAATCTTTTTTTAATTAAAAATACAAGCATCTTATGTTAAAGCAGGATTTAAGGTATTATTATGTGTAGTTAAAACAAATTCGTACGTTTTATGTAGTCTAGTAATGATACCAGAATAAAAAGAAAAATTAAATGTTAAGCAATACATGCCCGGAGTTTTGGGGGATTCATTCTTGAATACTTTAAATTAGGATTTCTATTATACGGTTACCTATGTTGATAATTATGGGAAAAGGTCACTGATAAAGAGTTTAATTTAATTTAAAAGGTCACTGACAACTAATTATCACTAATGTATTGCCAATTGTGTATTTTATTTCAATTTTATTTAAATTTATACTATGTAGTTTAATGAAAGATTATACTTACCTATACTAATAAAAGAAAAGAGTTTGTCTGTATGTGAATCAGCGAAGGTTAACGAAAATCTACCACACGTAGAGGTCTGAAAATTTGGATATGGATTCTCCAAGTCAAGTCGTAACCCACCTGATATTCAGATTTTTGATTTTTTGACATTTAGCTGAGATATTAATTGAAACCCACCAAAATGCATATTGTTTTCCAAATCGGCGTGAGCACATTCGGACATTTCCCTAGTCGGAAAACATAGAAAATAGAAAAGTGCGAAATCGGCTTTTTTACTGTTTCTATAAACGTAATTAGAAAGAAACGTTAAAAATAAGAAAAAAAAACAGAAAACATAGCCTTAATGTTTGGTATATTTGTATGTTTAAAATGCCGTAATCCGTTCGAAAAAATATTAACGTTAACCCTTTCAAAAAAATTAATTACAAAACATCGAATTCATGCTCCCTCTATCCCTGTTTTCCGAAACTCGCATCCATCGAATTAACTGAATTGCGGAAAAAACAGATTAAAAAAAATTAAACACCGTACTTTGGTCTTTAAGTATTCGGTTTTAAAAAATGTATTAATATTAATCTTTGGGGGAAAAATGAGCTTGCGAACGTTGTTTCGTGATTTTCCTGAATTTTGCAATCTTTAAAAATCTGCGTCTGCGCTTCTGACCAAGATATGAAATAACAAAAAATACCCGATCATATCTATGTTTTCATTCCGAAATCTACAATCCATAGCAACAAATGCGAAAATTATTCCTTTGAAAGAAATTCGTTTGCAAATCTCACTTTTGCGAATTCCGTTTTTTCTGCGATATTTAAAATTGTGCATGGGCTTCGAAAAGAAATACGAAGAAACCAAAGTCACCCAAACACATCTATGTTCATTTTCATTTAAAACGGCTTCGTTTTTTTTGTTTTTTTTTTTTTTTTTTTTTTTTTTTTTTTTAACAATATTAAACTTTTGAAAAACCTTCATTTCCGTATGTCACTTTCGCGATTTCTGCAATCTTTAAAAATCTGCATACGCGCTTCTGATCCAAATACGAAAAAAAACTAATAAATCCAGACCACATTTGCATTCATTTTCATTTCAAAATTTTCAATCCGTATCAGAAAATATGAATACTAACACTTTGAAAACAATTCGTTCAGTGGCGA
This sequence comes from Maratus speciosus, assembly GCA_963932465.1. Classification (NCBI taxonomy): domain Eukaryota; kingdom Metazoa; phylum Arthropoda; class Arachnida; order Araneae; family Salticidae; genus Maratus; species Maratus speciosus. Next base: position 387,124,637 of record OZ010788.1, on the reverse strand, counting down.
TCAGACAGAATAATTATTTCTTCAGAAATTTCTAATTATTTCCTTAAATCCTACCAAACCAGCATGAAACTGATACCAAAATGTGAAATTCCCTGTTTCGACCAATTATAACTACAGTATAGAAAGCTGTAAGTGCTACGGAAAGTGCTGCTTTTACTAAATCTTAGATTAAATGTTAAAATGAAAATTAAAAAGAATTTACAATAAAAATTGACAACTTGTAGACAATCCCTTATCATTCAGCTAGTTTTTGCGAGCAACTAAAAATTAGCTCACTCTAACGCTGATATCTTTCTGAATTTTTACGATATTTGACTGGATTTTTTTAATAAGTTGCTCCATACAGTTGACTTTTAAATTATGCAAAACGATCCTTGTTATCGTTCGCGCATGCGCAGACAAAAATTTATATCATACAATTGCTCATATATCCTAATATATTTAATCATCAATACTAATATTATAAAGAGGTAAAAATTGTTTATTTGTAGAAGGTAATCTCAGGAACTACCGAACCCATTCCAAAAGTAATGGTATCAAAATGATGGTGTTAGTCCAATTTAGAACATAGGCTATATCTTATATCCGTGCCACTGGCCAGAAGGGGATGCAGGAGCAAAATACGTTCTAAAAATGCAATTTTTGTGTTATGGAAGGGCTTAGAATCATGAAATTTGGAATGGTAGTTACTTATAAGATATAAATGATATCTAAGAACATTTTCTAAACAATTCGAAATTTAAAAAGGGTGAAAATGCACAAAAAGCGTTCTAAAAAATGTTCAAAATAGTGGATTCTACACAATCTCAAGAAATACCAAACCGATTTAAAAAACAATGTTGTCAAAATCATGGGGACAACCCTTGCTCTAAGATAGGTTATATTTTATTTCGGTGCCACTACCCCCAAAGGGGATGCAGGAGCAAAAAACGTTCTAAATTTCAGTTTTTGCATTACTGAAGAGCCTAGAAATATGAAATTTGAAATATTAGTTACTTATTAGATATAAAGGATTTCTAAGAACAGTTCTTAAAAAATTCGAAATTTAAAAGGGGTGAAAATGCACGAAAAGCGTTCTAAAAAACGTTCTAACTGGGGGGTTTCTACACAATCTCAGGAATTACCAAACCGATTTAAAAAATAATGGTATCAAAAAGACGGTGACAACACTTGCTCATACATAGGCTGTGTTTTATGTCGGTGCCACTATCCAAAGGGGGTGCAGAAGTAAAAAAAATTCTAAATTACGATTTTTGCGTTACTGAAGGGCGTAGAAATATGAAATTTGAAATATTAGTTACTTATTAGATATAAAGGATTTCTAAGAACAGTTCTTAAAAAAATCGAAGTTTAAAAGGGGTGAAAATGCACAAAGAGCGTTCTAAAAAACGTCCTAAATGGTGGTTTCGACACAATCTCAGGAAATACCAAACCGATTTAAAAAATAATGGTGTCAAAATGATGGTGTCAACCCTTGCTCCAAGACAGGCTATATTTCATGTCGGTGCCACTACCCTAAAGGAGGTGCAGGAGCAAAAAACGTTCTAAAAATGAAATTTTTGCGTTACTGAAGGGCCTAGAAATATAAAATTTGAAATATTATTTACTTATTAGATGTAAAGATTTTCCAAGAACTGTTCTTAAAAAATTCGAAATTAAAAAGGAGTGATAATGCGTGAAGAGAGTTTTAAAAAACAATCTAAATGGTGATTTCTACTCAATTTCGGTAAGTAACAAATCGATTTCAAAAGTAATCGTTGTAAATTGATGGTGACAGAACTTGCTCTAACATGGCTCTGTTTTATGTTTGTATCACTACCACCTTGCGGTTGCAGGAGAAAAAAAAACGCTCTAAATTGCGGTTTTGTGTTATAGAAGGACCTAGAATCATGAAATTTGGAATGGTAGTTATTTATAAGATATCAATGATCTCTAAGAACATTTCCTAAAAAAATCGTCATTTGAAAAGGGTGAAAATGCGCGAAAAGCGTTGTAAAAAACATTCTAAATTGCTATTTCTATGCAACCTCAGGAAGTACTGAACCGATTTATAATATAATGTTGTAAAAATTATGGTGACAGCTCTTGCTCCAAGATAGGCTATATTTTATGTCTGTTTCATCTACCTCAGAGGTGATGCAGGAACTAATAGCGTTCTAAAAATGCGGTTTTTGAATTGTGGAAGGACCTAGATTCATGAAATTTTGCATGATATATATTTATTAGATATAAATGATCTATCGTATAAAAAGCGTTCCAAAAACTATCTAAATGCCGATTTGTGAGCAATCTCAGAAAGAATCGAACTAATATCAAAAGTAGTGGTAGGCAAATTGATGCTGACAGCCTCTGCTCTAACATAGACGCTATTTCATGTCAGTGTCAATATCATCTGGAGGTTGCAGGAGCAAAAAACGTTATAAATTTCGATTTTTGTGACCGGTAGTTGCTAGCAACTTGAAATTAGACATGGTACATTTTTATTAGATGTAAATGATCTTTAAGAACAGTTTCGAAAAAAATTGGAAATTTAAAAGGGGTGAAAACGCGCGAAAAGCGTTTTAAAAACGTTGTAAAAACGTTCTAAATTGCGATTTCTACTCAATCTCAGGAAATACCAAACCTATTTCAAAAGTATCGATTGCAAATTGATGATGACAGTCTCTGCTCCAACATAGACTGTATTTTATGTTGCTGTCACTACCATCTGGGGGTGCAAGAGCAAAACATGTTCTAATTTGCGTTTTTTGAACAACTGAGTGGTGTAACATTTTGAAATATGGCATGGTATTGACTTACAAGATGCAACTGCTTTCTACGAACAGTCGAAGGAAAATTCCAAAATTAAAAGGACGAAGTGAGCAAAAAGCGTTCTAAAAACGCTCTAAATTATAATTTTTATGCAATTTTATCAAATACCAAACCGATTTAAAAAATAATGAGTCAAATTGTTGGTGATAGTACCAGCTCAAACATAAGCTATATTTTATTTCAGTGCCACTACCACCAGAGGGTTGCAGGAGCAAAAAACTTTCTAAACTGCGATTTAAATGATACTAAAGATGCCAGAAACTTTAAATATGGCATGGTAGTTACTTATAAAATATAAATGCCCTCGAAGTACTGTCGACAATAAATTCGAATTAAAAAGGGGTGAAGCGAAGGGGAGGTGTGAAAAGCGTTCTAAAAAAGTCCTAAATTACGATTTCTATGCAATTTCAGGGGATATACACAGCTTATAAAGTAATAATTGCGAATCAATGTTAACAGTCTCTGATCCTACACTGGCTATATTTTGTGCAGATGATTCTACCACCTGGGGTTCACAGGAACAACAAACGTTCTAAAAAAGCCCTTTAAAAGACTTCTAAATTACGTTTCTGTGGAATATAAGAAATAATAAACCGATTTCAAAATTAATGTTGGCAAATTAATGGTGACAGTTCCTATTTCAACATAGCCCTTTTTATTGAGAAAGGTGGTAGGACTTGGAATTTGACATGGTGGTTAATTTTAAGACGTAAGAAGATGGTTTCTAAAAAATGTAAAACTTCAGATGAATACTGAAATAAGCGTGTTAATTGAGCATAAAAATTTCAAAATATTTTCTAAATTATCATTTATTCAGTTTTATTTCATTTTATTAATTTAAATCTAATTTCTGCTTAATGTAGTGTAATAATGAAGTTTAGTCAATCTATGTTTTAAATAGTAATTTTTGAATTATTCCTTAAAGTATAATTTCTTTTAATAAAAATATCCTTTGGCATATTTCAAATATTACGCGAGCAAAGCCGCGGGGTTTGCTAGTATATTTATATTCCAGTTGCACTATATTGTGTTTACTACATTTTGTCAATTCTTCTGAAACAGGCGTTAAATTTGGTTGAAAACCCTGCATGTTATAAGCAAAAAACTTGCAAGATTTTTTTAATCACTATATCCTTATTAATATACGAGCTATTCTTACACAAATGAATACACATATCGCACAATGTCTGTTTATTTGTATTCTCTAGCGATAGATCATTTCGTGCATTTTTTTTACAGGGTGATCCCAAGTTTTATTTATTTTCTTCGATTTTCTGTTGACCCCCTAATTGTCCCTCTTGTCAAATCGACATTGATAAATATATGAGGTCATACCTGTTCTTTTTAATCCTGAAATTCCAGAAGAATCTGACAAGTATATTTCTAAATATTCGACAAAATGTCTAAAATTGAAAGTTGCCGGTCATTAATCGGCATATGGATTAAGGTCAGTCTGCCTAAATGAGACACGATTCCCCGTAGTTTTGCCGCATTTAGGATATATTTGGAATTTTATTATATAAATGTATATTTTATTTAGCAACAAATTACTGAATACTGTACCTTTAGTTCAAAACTAACTTGTTTTGTAGAAATTTAATAATTGTCTGTAGTATAAAACCACAATATAGATGTGTTGCATTTACGGCAGCTAAAACCTAAATGAGACGTTCATAGTCCTAAATGTGATAATGCATTTTATACATGACAATTCATCTGAAAAAGTTCATTTAACGATTAACTGCTGTGACAGAAAATTGCCACATTACAACTGTGAGCGGTCTGCAAAACCATTCAATTGAAAGATGAATAAAATGCGCGATTAACTCATAAAACACTGTTTTTGCACTAAACTGTTTTCACAGTACTATTTCTAATAAAAATTCGATTTTACGAACATTTCAAACAACAGTACTAGGCTTCAAATGAAGCAAAATTTCGCTGTATCGATAGTTAAACTGGAAATTACAAGTAAAACTGTGAAAATTAAAAAAAAGGCAGCTCTAACATCTGTTAAGAGTTAACTGTAATTATTTTTTGAATTAATTAACCCTTAACTGCTGTGACAGGAATTGTTGCATAATTACTGTGAGCGGTCTCCGAGACCACTTGATTAGAAGATGAATGAAAGTCTCTATTAACTCACAGGGTGCTGTTTCTGAACTAAAATTTAAGTACAGGACTATATTATAATTAAACTTTTCAATATTATTCTTGAAACGTTTATCACGGGCAGCACCGTGCTGTTTGTCAATTTTACGCTACTAATATGCAAAAGTTATTTGAATGCTGCGTATAATGCCTAATATAAATAACACTCAAATAAATAAATGCGTACCTAATGTAAAAAACTCTCATCCCTCTTTGCCAAAGAACTATGGCCATAACTAGAATTAAATGATTGACGCAGAAAACATTTTTTAAAATTCGCGAAATTCGCGCGTCAATATTAACCCATAATTTATACACCAGAGCGATTTGGGTTTCCGTAACTTCAACTCCGCATAATTTTGTTGACAATCTGTTGATAATGAAATATGACTACATGATCCATATACGAAATTTAATAAGGAATCCAAATGAAATATTTGATTTTATCAAAATTCTTATTTTGTGAATGAAAATGCGAATTAATTAAAGACGACGAAATTTCGGTCGGTGCGAATTCACAGTGTGGAGCTTACAGGGTTAAAAGATTATTTAAAAGATATTTATAATATTGTTAACTAGACTATTTATTACATATAACTTTATTATAAAACGTCATATGATAAATATATCAGCCTTAGAAATAGATAAAATCGTACAACATTTCTAATAATTTTCATTAAGCCAAAGAGCAGCTCTGTGCCTGATATTCTGTTGCACCCCCCCCCCTCCTTCTTCCTTTTTCTTGCACTTTTACAAAAAAATTAACATTTTCTGTACTTAAAAATACGTATATGGAAACAAATATTCATTTAGATAAACATGGTTTTATTTATTTTTTATCTTTTACTAATTTAAAAGTTAAAACTGTCGATTATAACGAATAAAAAATGGAAACAGAATTAAAATATCAGATTTTATAAAAGTGCTAACAAAAAATTAGAACTCCTAAACCAGGGAATAACTCAATTGCATCACGTTTTAATCGGAGAGAGCATTTAAGCTACCGAATGGTATAATGTTGATAAAACTAACTTACTTAACCGCATTAAAATAAACATAAATTGTTTTCAATCTGCACAAGATTTTCCAGAATTTCCATTATGTAAAATTATTGCAAATTCCTTAATCGTATGTCTGTATTATGTTACTGGAATAGACACTGCGTTTCTTACACCGTTTTTTTATTAAAAATTTTAAAGAAGCGTATTTTTCTTTTTTGACACATATTTAAACACCTGGCTAAAGAAAAACATTAATGAAGGATTATGCTGGCTCAACACAGCTTAATTAAACATAAAATTTGATTTAAATATTACTTGAACACAATCTATGAAAAATCCCATATAAACTTCATTAATCTTCTAAATGTTTCGCCGCATTTACTCCAATATGTATATCGCTATTAGGCACAGGCTGAAAACAAGCGCTCCTAAATGCGTCGTCCATTTCAAATTCTAAACCGGAAAGTGGTCGCCTTTTCTTTAGTTTAACTGGTAAAGTAACTGAAACGGACCACGTAGCTCTTAGCGTTTATAAGGTTATTTGATCTTCAAAATAAAAAAATAAAAACCGTGAGCCACTTTCGGGAATTTTTGTCGCATTTGCGAAACATGGGGGAGATGTAAAATGAACGATGTGTATTTGATTGGAAATTTCTTATAAAGAAACCGTTTTACATGCAAAAAAAAGTTTCGGGTTTTGTTTCTGAAGTTCGTATGCTTCATTATATAACATTTTTTTACGATTCTTGCATTAAGATTTTATGTAAAAGAACATTATCGCATTTAGGGGTTATCATATTTAGGCAGACTGACCTTATTTGAAACTTTATTTTGATATTTGAAACTTTTCTCCGTATTAAATTTTATCTTTGCACTTACGCACTCGATAGTTGCACGTATGTGAAACTATCAAACAATTATACACACATTTGAACATACTAAACTCTTGACACATGTTTGAACAGATATATGTGCAATTTCTGTGTGTATTCAATTTTTGCACACACATATATTGGGACAGATAATTTAGTGTTAGCATACATTATCGTATACATGAACTTATAAGAATTGAATTTTTCCCTTCTTAATTTCGAGTTAATAAAAGTGTAAAAAAAATCATTTTCTTCTTCTATTGCAATATGTGTGATAATTATTACTTTTTAAATAAATGCTAAGGTATTTCGTAGTTGTAGAAGTAAATAAAAATGTAAAATATTTATAATATCAGTTATTAACTAACTCACGTTCGCAATGGCAAACTTTCATACAAAATAGAAATGCTGTAGTAACATAAATCTAATTTTTCATTACTATTATATGCAAATAATTACCGTAAAAATTCGAGTCAATATAACATTCCATTGCTTATCTATAAAATAAATATAGGTGATTTTATGATGATTTAGGACTGTGACTGACTGCATTAACCAAGCATTGTTCTAGATCTAATATTCCCAATTGATTTAAAACTCCTAAGAGCTTTGAAATCGAATTATCAATTTATTCCTATCCTCTAGTTGTTGCTTATTTTCCTGATGTTGACCATACAAGAAATATTTGATATAATTAACGATCGAAACATTGGGGATTAAAATGTATGAATTTAATATCAATTATTTTCGTAAAAAATACTGAGTAATTTTGAGCATATTTTCCGCCATGTGTATTTATTTACTTATGCTGCATTTAAATATCTAGGTAAAACAACCTAAAGATAGATGGAAATATTTATTAAAAATGATTAGTAAAGCTTTATAATGTATTTAATAATGTGCTGCTTCCTGCAAGATCTTAATAAAGGATACCAGAAGTAGGACACTGTAAAACGCATTGACACATAAAAATTACACTCTCAAAATTCCGTTGTTCATTCAAGAACTTCAGTCAAAGTAAATGTCTCTTCTATTATATATATAAATTGCAAATGGGAATTTCGTTCCGACTGTTTATAACTTGAGTTCCATGTGGATGGATTTTGATTGGATCTTGCTTTGTTAGTTCGATAATTTTCAGTGAAAGTTTTAGTGTATAAAATATCGTCCTACCTCAGTTAGTTGTAAATTAATCTTAGAAAATTCTACAATCAATGGAATCGGATTATGAAGGATTAGCCTTTAAAAAAAATATTCTCGGATTTGCAATGTTAGATAGAACTTTTCAGGGATGGATTTAGTAAAATTGCATATTGTTACACCTTGCTTAGTTATAGAGTTATGTTGGAAAGTTGTATAATCAAGGTTAACCCTTTTAGAAATATTAGCCTTTAAAAAAAATTTTGTTCGAGTGATTTTGATGATACTTGCATTGTTAGTTAGATTATTTTTCATGGATAGTTTTAGTATATTGCATATCGTTCTACCGTTCTTTGTCAAATCTTACTGTAAATGATCACCTAAAAGAGTTAGACTTCAACATCATGAATTTATCTGACACATTAGAAAGTATAATAGAGCAATGGCGTTGGTATCACTTTCAGCAATGCTGGAAAACATTCCAGGTAAATGTATATATTATTTTAAATCAGAAAGCAAAATTCACCAAATTCATATTTTGTTTGATTCAAGGTTGTTTTAGAGAAACCAACCAGGGTAATGGGAGAGGATTTCAAGTATAGAATAAAATAACTTGTCTATCATTATAAAAATAAATTTCTAAATTTAACTAAATCAGTTTCAATAGAAATATCATCAAATTTAAAGATAGTCTCCATTACAAACGAGTTTTATACGCTTGGTAGTTTTATTCTTTTAGAATGTTCAATAAAAATAATTGCAAGAATGTTAATTTGAGCACGTTACGAATACATGGGTTTTGGTGAGACAGAGAAATAGGTATTATCAAAAGACGGAAATTTGGCAACATATTTTCTGGCAGCCTATTGACTGTTTCGTATACACAAGCACTATTTATAAATTGTTTATTAATATATTTCAATATTTATAAAACCTTTTTAACATAAATAAGTCAATTATCCATTTTTATACGCAAAAGAAGTGAATTTTATATAAAAATCAACAACAATATAGATGTAAATAAAATGTGTGTATATATATAAAGGGTTGTATAAACAAGCAGAAATGTTCATCAGTTTTGTTTTCATAGTTCTTATATCACTTAGCAACAAAACTCACTTACCAAAGGCGAATAGTGCGAAGATGTTTTAAAAATTTCGCCAAAGCCCCTTTAGTGGCAATGTATCTTAATGTTTTAGTGTTTTTATACATTTGTCATATGTAAGTTTCAATGGCATGTAAATATATTTTCTAACTTTAATGTACTTATTGTTTAAAATAGCCATTTCTTGATATTTATCTTCTTATTTATTAATGATATTTATTTTGTTTTACTTATTAGAGTATGGAACATTTTTCCCCTAAATGTAACTAATAGTACACAGGGATCATATAGAAATTCAAATTTGGCAATTTTCATAAAATTAACCAACTTTATTTTGCATCAATCGATATCATATATTAATTAACTATTCTAGTATAATAAAGAAGAAAATTAAAAAAAACATTTTGACTTTGAAGTATGTCTCCAAATTTAATGGTTTAGAAATTAGATATTAGGAGGCTAAAAAGGAACACCTGTATACATTTATTTTTATAATGAATGTAAAGTTAATAGGTTAAATGAAAAATTACGAATGATACATACTATCAGAAAATTAATATAGATTTTCCACCAAATCCGTCATTTTTCAAATAAAAATATGACTAAGACTCCTCTACTATATGAACTATATGAACATGTACATACGAAGTGAAATCTCTCCAAGAGAAAGTAAATTTTCAAAATGCCAGCCAGCTCGGCCTACAGACGGAGGTAGATTTCAAAGTTAAGTACTAATTTCACCTACAAAAACTAAATCAGGGTTAGAGATAAACCCACTTTAACAATTTTATCTGGCCGCTTTTGACGAATTTTTAATTCCATTTTTCTGAGAGTGCTGTGGTTTTATCAGCATCATATAAAGGCGGAAATCAAAAAAATATTTTTCCATGCTCAGCAACTCGACATTTTCTGAGACATTGTCAGACTCATTTTTTAAAGTAAAAACATGAAACTTGCTGACGTGATTTTTTTAAAGAGATTTATAAGCGACCGGTGTTTGTATTTTTCGTTCAATTAATTAGAAGTTGATTTACAAACAATTCTCAGAATGATCATTTTTTTTTGTTGTTGTTGTTGTTTACAGCACTATCGTTTCTGAAAATTCGGTTCAAAATGCCCACTTTGACAGCATTTATTGAAATATTTCCTGCTTTTATAAAAAATCGACCAATACAGTAAATTATATAGTTTCTGAATAAGATAACCTGTCAATTGGATGAGTTTGAGAGCAAAAATGAATTTGAAAATGAATCAGAAAATAAGCCGTTTGGATTTCAGTAACCCCTTAATGCGATACTTTTTTTTTTTTGCCAACCCTTATTTTTGTTTAATTTATTTTTGCTGTAAGAGTTTGTCCAATCAAAAACGCGTCAATATGAGAGTTGTAGATAATATTGAGCAGATGTATAATAAATTTAAGCGGATTGGATAACTTTTGAACTGTCGATGTTATGAATTTTTTTTTCTTCTTCATCCCACCCATTTTTTTTCTTTTTTATTATATATATATTTATTTTTTTATTTTTTTTTACGGTAAGAGTCCTATCAAAAACGTGTCAATAAAAAAGTTGTAGATAATATTAAGAAGATTTATAAAGTGAATTTGATATCTTAAGAGTTGATGAAGTTATGTTTTTTTCTCCCTAAAGCCCTATTTTTTTGGCCCTATGGGTCCATTTTCTATTTTATCAAAAATCTGTGATGCATAAATTTTTGCCCTTTGCCTAGAAATAATAATAATATTAAACTTATTTGATATGTATTATATTTAAGATGTTATGGGTGTTTTCGCTTTTCACAAAACTCCTCCCTATATCCACACTCTTGGTCCGATTTTGCCTATTAACGAACTTGACCGATATTTTCTACCCATTGATTTTATGTATCACTTCGGAAGAGATTTGTGCAGAATTATGGAAGTTATCGTGTCCATAAAAAAGCTATATAGATAGATATAAAGTTTTGAACTGGAGCTGGTTTTGGATTCTAGGGGTCATGATCGGCGTAGATATGCAAAAAAAATTCAGAAATTCCAACATAGGGGAGAATTTAATAGGTAGTGTTTCTTACGAAACCTACCTTAAAATCAAATGCAAAATTATTTTTAAAAGACAAATTTCATTTGAGTTGTAAAATTTTGCCTGTTTTTCTAAAAGCGTATCCTTGATTAAAATTATAATATTTTTTAATCAAAAGTACGACTAAAATCCGAAAGGTGAATAATATTTCAAAGTGTAAATCAGAGTTCTGTTTTTCAACACAAAGCTGCAGTAAAAAAGATTGTATTGTTTGAAATCGGTAGAGAATATATACTGACGGAAAAAAACCTCCAACACCAAGAAACTATTGTTGTAAGTAATGAAATTTGGACAATGCGTTTGTCTAATTAACATGCTTAATTCATTAGATTCTCAAGATCGCAGGTTAATTTAATCTCAAGAAAATGCACTTCAAATGTTAGATGCTGTTACATTAACAGCCGGTGTAACCTCCAGAATTTTGAATGGAAATCTGTAAACGTGCCTGCATTGTGTCATATAGGAGCCGAATGTTACTTTGTGGTATGGAGTTCCTTACTTGTTGTGCTTATTGTGTCAATACTGCGACGGTCAGTGCTGCCTGTTGCTGATGCTGGATTTGTCGTCCAATTATATCCCATACGTGCTCAATTGGAAGCAGATCTGGTGATCTCGTAGGCCAGGGTAACATGTCGACACTTTGTAGAGCACGTTGAGTTACAACAGCGGTATGAGGACGAGCGTTAGTCTGCTGAAAAACTTTCCTTGAATGCTGTTCATGACTGGCAGCACTGCAGGTTGAATTACCAGACTGACATACAAATTTGCAGTCATTGTGTTTGGGATAACCACGATAGTGCTCCTGCTGTCATAGGAAATTGCTACCCAGACCATGACTCCAGGTGTAGGTCCAGTGTGTCTATGCCACAGACAGTTTGGTTGCAGGTGTCACCCTCTTCTCCATCTGATCAACACACGGCCATCACTTGAACCAAGACAGAACCTGTTTTCATCAGAAAACACAACAGATCTTCACTCAGTCATCCAATGCGCTCTCGTTTGACACCACTGGCGTCGCAATCGGCGATGGCTTGGAGTCAGTGGAATGCAAGGCACCTAACTCGGAGCTGTCCTTGAAGTAACCGAGTTAACAGTTCGTTGCGTCACTGTGGTACCAACTGCAGCTCGAATTTCTACCGCAGATGCAGTACGATGCGCCACAGCCGTACGCCGAATACGGCGGTCTTACCTCTTAGTACTGCTACGTGGCCGCCCGGAATCGGGTCTTCTTGAGGCAGTACCATCCTTTGACCACTGCTCCCAACAAGCATACACAGTGGATACATTCCGGCTAAGTCATTCTGAAATATTGCGGAAAGAAAATTTATCTTCTAGTACCCCTATTATACGACCTCATTCCAACTCGGTAAGCTATTGATAATGGCTTCTTTGTCTTCTTAAAGGAATTCTTGGCTAACATCAACTCAATACGTCAAATTTCGAAGATAAATAACGCTCACAAACTTCAGCACGCATCTAAAGCAAACCTGATTTTACAAGTTTGAAAAGGGAAATTTGAATCGATGTCATCTTTCAGATGTATAAACACGCCTACCAAATTTCGCTTTTCTAACACAAGTCTTTCTTGATGATAAGGGTTTTCTTTTCGTCAGTGTATATAAGTTGAAACTGGCTAAATGTCATGCACTTTACAAACTGTATTTTTCAGCAGAATTGTTAGAAATTAATATTCTTTTTTTGTGATAAAAACTTGCATTTCATCTTACTGTCTTATTTAAAAGTACTATTAAACCGTAATTAATGATTTCTCCAATTCATGTATAAATAGCTGGAAATTCCTCTGAGCATTTTAGCAAGTAGAAGAAATCATGAAGATTAAATTTTAGAGATATTTTTTACTGAATATACAAAAGATTCTTTAAAAACTTCCTTTATTAAAGTAGCGCTTATTATATTAAAATATTTTATTGAATTATTCATGCTAAGAGATCCAGAAAGTCCTGAAACAAATAGTGGGATATTTGATAATTTATTGTTTGTTGCATTTGGATAAATTTACTTGGGTAGACTGACGATAAATTGCTTACTCTGATACTGTGAGCATTCATTATCAGAAAATGTAAGAAATACAGAAATATTCATTTCTTTAATCTCAACCAAGAATATAAAGAGACGTAAACATAGGCAAATAACGAAGAGAATTGGATATATGCATTGTTTTAACGGAACATTAAATTTTTATCTCAAAACCATAATTTTTGCTCTGACAATGTGGTCATTGTGGAAATTTAAATCGATGTCATCTTTCAGATGTATAAACACGCCTACCAAATTTCGTCTTTTCCTTAAAAATAAATTATTTTATAAAAATTAAATAAAATATAGAGTTATATTCCTTTTAGAAAATAATGAAAATGTTAATATAAGTAGTAAAATCATATTAAAGGTATTTATTAAGTTGAGCAAAAAGTTCTGGGAAATTTTTATCTGATAGTTACCACAGTTTGTATCGTATATAGGAGTACTAGTGGTATATCTATAGGAGTTCAGGAAAATTCGACTCCAAAATGCCGATTTAACAGTATGATTTGAGTGTGTTCATCCGGCATTATTGGAGGAAATGTCTAAAGATTCTGAAAACCATCCATGAGATTAATGAGGGTGAAGTATCTTGCATGGCGGCAAACTTCTTACTTCTATAAAATTCGGAATCCGGCAGTACGATGGCAGAAAGTCGTGGACTATGATAGTCACGAGACTCCATGCATAATGAAAATCAGGCAAATATAAAACAAAATGAAATTTTATATTTCTGAGTGTGAATTTATTTTTACTATTGTTACTAAATATGCATACACTGTAAATAAAATGCGACCAGTTTTCCTGTAGGAATCGGAAAAATTTCCGACCCAGCTCGGAATAAAATCCGTAAAATCGAAATAAAATCCGTAAAATCGAAATAAAATCCGTAAAATACCGTTTTATTAAACTATTTCCTTTTTTGCGGATTTTATATCGAGCTGGGCGGGAAATTTTCCGGTGCGACAAGGGCAACTATTTTTCCGATTCCTACAGGAAAACTGGTCGATTTTTTTTTTACAGTGTACCGCCTCTTTTCAAATTTTAGGTAGCTCAAGGGCAATGATTTGCAATGATTCAGTGTCCCTTGAGTTACCTAAAATTTGGAAAGAGATGCTATGCAGGTTTAGTAACAATAGTAAAAATGAATCCACGCTCACAAATATCCAATATCATTTTATTTTATGTTTGCACTGATTTCCACTATGCATGATTTCTCGTGACGTTATTTACCAAGTTCTTGATTTTAAAATTTTTACGAAAATGTTCCTTCCAAGATTGATTTCGAAAATGTCGCTGTTTGAGCGGTGAAATGTACACTGTAAAAAAAATACTGCCAGCTTTCCGGTAGGAATCGGAAAAATAGTTGCCCTTATCGTACCGGAATAATTTCCGACTCAGCTCGCAATAAAATGCGTAAAAATAAGGAAATAGTCCGTAAAACGGTATTTTACGGATTTTATTCCGAGCTGGGATGGAAATTATTCCGGTACGATAAGGGCAACTATTTTTTCGAATCCTGCCGGAAAACTGGCATTATATTTTTTACAGTGTATGTTAATCTAAATAAAGGTATTTTATCCCTTTTATTGCATTTTTTACCTTAGTAAAATTCTAATTAAGATAATTAAAAGTAAAATATTAACTCGTATGTTTCAGACGTCTTTATTTATCGAAGTTTATTTTATTTTACTTATCGAATAATTTTATCCGTCTGGCTACAACTTCCAAAAATACTACCTGTGAGGAGAATTTTAAACTATTAAACTTTTAAATGCATTCTTAATTTTTTTTATTTATTTATTTTTTATTTTCTAACCCTTTTATGTGCTTTTTTTTTTTAAGAAAAGATACCGTATGTAAAAAATATATAAATATATACACAAAACGAATCCTGAAAATATTTCATTTATTTTTAAAAAGAACAATAAATCTAAGAAAACAAATTAATAAAGCTGAGTTTTTCATTAATAAATCGTCCATTGAAACTTTAAAAGTCTTTTTCTTTTTTATATTAATTTGAAAAATGAACAATGAAATTAAGAGACAATAATAATAAAATTAAATTTTCTATAAATAAATTGTCTATTGAAACGTTATAAATATTTTTTGCACAGTTTGTTTAGATCGCTGTTAAATTTGTGTATTTTTTTAATATTATATACATTTTTTAATTTAATTATTGATGCTTTTCAAATTTCGTTCAGGAATATTAAACGGAAACAAATTCTGAATTAGATATATTATTTTAATTGCACATAGATTAAACTTTCGCAATCCGGCAGCACGTGATATAGATAGATTTAAAAATTAAATATGCTTGAAAATTATTATAAGAACCATAAACAATCATTAATTAATTATTAATGTTTTCAAAAAATTCAATTTCAACTCGATTATTTTAAAGTACATTTTATTCTTATTTGGCTATGTAAAACTTGATTTTTTTGGCTTACAAGTATGTTGAATTAGTGATATATTTTATTTTATTTTACTCTTTTATTTAGAAATTAATGAAGTGGCCTGGAGACAAATACTGAATTATTGATATTGTTTTAAGGGAAAATGGGTTATTATTCTTCCTTAAGGGAGCTTACGCGCTATGGAGATAGATTTTTTTAAAAAAAATCCTGCTTGAAAATTACTTTAAAAACCACACGTTTGTTGTTACAAAACTTCAAATGGCGTCAGCGTTATGCACGAGGACATTTTCCCTTTATAATACATTTTATATTCAATATTATCTTTAATTATTTCACATTTATTATTGAGATTATTAGAATATTAATTTTTTTTTTAAATCTCGTGAAAAATATGGTCTTAAGAACGACAGAAAATATTTTAACTGTCTGTTTTACTGCTAAAAATGTAGTTTATTAACAATACTTTGCAAATTTAATCTAATGAATTTTTAATGTATTTAATGCTCAATCAAAAGAAAAGAAAAAAAGTTAAATATATCTATTATTATTTTTTTTTTGTTGTTGTTCCAGTATCATAAAAAACACAGAAAAAAATAACAAGATGTCACTGTATTTTGTTACAAGACATTATTAGTTTAATATCATAAATATTTAAAACAAAAATAATCTTAAACAACATAAATTTTAGCATAAGCTTGATCAAATCCATTTTACATGTGACACCTGAAAATGTCTTCTGTATTCATCAATTTAGCCAGTTTGCACAGAATGACACGAGACTAATAAATTCTCTTTGTATTTAGGAGTTTAAAACTTAAATTACATCATTCTCCACATGTTCCTCACAAACACTCTAGACAGTTGTTGAAGTTCAGGATATATAAATTAATTTATACTCTTGCTATTGCAACATACGAGAGAAAATATGGGGGAATTTATGAGATAAGCAAATGAGGTTTGTACTCCATTGTAAATCTTTTTTTCATTTTTGAGAGCAGTTCCACAAACTGCTTTTTTTATCATTTTTGCTTATTTTCAAAATTTTGAATTCTTACCTCTGTTTTTAATATTTTTTCTAAGAAAAGTTTTTTTAGATTCCCGTACATACTTATTTTAAATAAGTAAAATAAATTTTTAAAACTGAATAAAAAGGTCTTAATAGCAAAAAGATAAAAACGTGCAAATATGAAAAGCTAAAAGTTAATTTGTTAAAAAATAATCATTTAAAAAAATGCTATTGCACATACTCAAGCACATGTAGCATATTTCTAAACTATTATGAGCACCAATAATTGATGTAACTTTTATAACAAAATATAAATTTAATGACATATTTTTAAAAGCAGCGTTTAATTGGTTTAGCTGATACGTGTATTAGTACCCTTCCATCGAGTTATAATTTTTCTATCCAATATCAATAACTGTAAATAAATTATAAAATGAATGCTCAGAAATATAAAATTGTTAGAAACGCACTTCCAGCAATAATCCGTCATAGATAATACTGTAATGTTAAAAAAATTGTGTGTTCCAGTAATCGAGTGGTAGATGCTAGCCACTTCATATTCTATGGCAAGCATCTCGCAGTGCATCTTACTAATATACATTTCAATATGTTTAAAATATTGTAACATAATTTGAATATGCTGTAAACAATTTCTTCTTGTAAAGCATTATGTAACCTATACAGTACGCGTCAATAGTTTAGGCACAATAACAATTTTAAAATAAAACTTAACAATAATTATTCACTTAATTTCAATACCTGTCTTGAATATGTTAATAATAACAGTTTTTTAACACCATATTCAATAAAATTATCTTTTATATTTCATTTCAAACCATGGAGTTTAAGAATAGAACAAAGATAACTGTGTCAAAAGTTTAAGCACAAAATCGTTTTTATGCAAATTTTACGAACTGATGTAAGCGATTGCGCACGCAAACGATTTTTGGGTGTATAAGAATCAGTCAGTTGTTGTTTTGTAGTTAGTACAAAATGCCTCAGTCGACAGAATTTTTAGAGGAGGAGGTGATAAATATCTGGAGTATGAGAGCAAAACTTAAGTCTGTTTCTGAAATTGCAAGTGCATGAAAACGATCAAAACGAGATATTCATCAAGTTTTGACACATGGATACAAGATGACACATGCTCCGATAAACCTCGAGCATTTTTCTAAAAAAACATCCTACACAGGTGAAATTTTCAATAAGGTGAATGTGTGCAATATGAGGAATACACGATCTCTAGAGGATTTGAATTCGGTTGAGCTAGTTCGGGCTTGTTCGTGCAAAATTCCCTTGCCTGACAATACAAAAAAGGATATTCAAGACCTCGTTAATAGAAATACATCGAAATTTTATTTTAATTCGTTCTTCAAAAATATTTTAGAATAAAGCAGCTAAATATTTTCATATGCAACCAGACCAGAAGACAGATTTACGCTTGTTATTTATAAATTCTTTAACGGGTGCATTAAAATTTAAAGCATTTAAATATTATTTAATGATATTATATTAAGCACTATATGCTTAGTTCCTTTGCAAACGTAGCTTCGTTTTGTTGTTTACTTTTATAGGTACAAATGATAAAGGTTTTTATACATTAAAGTGTTATTTAAATGCATATCTAGTAAAAGCAGTTTACTAATTAGCTGGGTGCTTAGCTGGATTTCAAACAAAAATTCCGTTCACGAAGGCCACGAATGACTACTTCACGCGAAGACAGCCGCATCAGAAACTTGGCTTCAACTCCTTCGCAAATAACACATGCAATTGGAGCACAAATATCGAAAAAAAACTCATCATAGAAGAGTTTTGGAATCGGAATACATCAAAAATCGTAAAATGGCTCGGTTACCATTTCTGAAACGACATCATAAAGAAGCTAGATTACTGTGGACCAAAGAGCATATGTCATTTGTTGATAACTGGCTGAATGTCATATTCAGTGATGAAAAAAAATAAACCTCGATGTCCCTCATGAGTTTAAGTACTATTGGCAAGATCTCCGCTAAGAACATAGGAGTATATTTGGTCGACAACATGGTGGTGGTTGTCTAATGGTAAGGGGGGCTATTTCTTTCAATAGTCAGACATCTCTAGCATAAATTTGTGGTCGTGAAAACTCTGAAAACTATCAAGAGACACTTGCCAATAATTCACTCCCTGTTGCCGAGAGTTTTGGAGGGTGAAAAATGGTTATTTCAACAAGATAATGCTGCGATCCATACCTCAAACTCAACTGCAACGTGTCATAATTCGAAAAAAGTATCTGTTTTGAAGTGGCCGGCAATTAGCCCTGATTTAAACCCATTAGAGAATATGTGGGATATTCTCACTCATGCAGTTTATGAAATGGAAAGCAGCATTCTCCAGTTAAAGATTTGAAAGTTGCCACTGAGAACGCGTGGTTTAAAATTGAACTAGAAACGATACAGAACCTCATTTTATCGATTGAAGACCGTATATTTAAAGTAATTCAGCAGAATGGAGCAATAATCAAGTATTATTTTTTTTTTCTTGTTCTACTAAAGACTAAAGAATTACTGTGCTTAAACTTTTGACACATTAATTTTTGTTCTTTTGATAAATTCTATTATTTGATATAAAATTTAAAGCATAAATTTGTTAAATATCATTTTAAAACTAAAATTTCTAGGTTATGTGAAAAGGAAAGTAAATTTCAGTCGATAATAAAATTTTATTTTGAAATTTTATGTGTACCACAGTATATCATAAAATGTTTATTATTTTTTAAATTGTGTCATATCAGTAAAATGCACAGGAGACGTTTTTCACCACAAACCATAATATTGCGTAAATCCTTTGAATGTCCGAGTAAACGAACTATAAATACTATACATATCATTTTCAACAGTGAACACGCCGTAGAAGATCTCAGTAACAGATATGAAAAACATGATAGTCTGAGTAGTACATTTACGAGAGTTAGAATCCAGACAACTGGCAGATGGTAGAAACCAGAAGACAGACGACAGAGGTAAAAAAGAAGGCACAAAAGCAATCTGAAGTCATTAACACTTTAAAAAGAAGTAATAAAAGAAAAAAAAGGATCTCTTAAGGCTTAAAAGACTTCATTAAAATATTTACAATTTCAGATCAGAAACTTTTTATAAAACTGAAACTTATCTTTGTGTGTGGTATTTGCGTACCGTAACATTTTAAGAAAATTCTACATGGTTCATATAACACATCTGCTAAAAAGTTTTTATCATTATAAAAGAAATCTGGAAGGGAATATATTTATTATTAAATAATGATGCAGCACTTAGACTTCACAGATTGTTTCCTTTAGTTTTCTTTTGTTAAACAAATCCCAATATAGCACCGAAAAAATAATGCACATCTTTTAGATTTTGAAAATATAAGCATGCAAAAGAAAAACATTCCTTTTAAATAATGAATGAAGATTGAAGAAGAGAAACCCTCCAGATAGTTTTTTTGCAATAGCTAAACTGTAGCATGTTTTGTAACTTGTGTTTACTTCATGTATAATTTAAGAGTCATTTTGTTTAGGTATTTTAAATTTTCTTTTCAAACATTTTAAGTTGTTTTTATAAAATGTTTAAAAGAAAATGTTACAGCATATTCAGTTTTACTCTTTTGGGAAAAAAACAAAACATTTTCAAGACCTTAAGTATTAGAATGTAAAATTATTATTATTTTTTAATCAACTTTCTGAACGAATACTAATTCGTAGAAATGGCAAAAGTTATGTAATTTTGTATGTTACAGCCTTTTAAATGTATTTTTAATTGCTTGTATTTTTTGTTCTTTTTTTTTACTCATTATATAATTTTATTATTTTTACATATTACCCAGTCTTTTCAGGATGTTCCGTTTTCCTTGTTAGTCTATTCTTAAATTATTGCAAACGCCTCTGGTCTATTAAAATATGTTAATTTATGAGCAGATATACGTTTCTGTGTTCCTGAAAAGTTCACATAAATAATGCAATTTCTATGTTTGAATTATTAGTTGGATATCAGCAGAAATCAGAGAAAAAACATATTTTTAAAATATTTTATAAGTCAATAATTATGAGTTTTCAATAATTTTAAGCATAGAAAATCAAACAGAATTTATAGGAAAAATTTTATATTTTACGATTTAAAAAGTTTGTAGCATTAGAAATGTTTGTTATTTATTTATTGTTATATTTTTCCAATATATGTAGGACACTTTTGACAAATATTCCTTATTATGACATTTTAACTCTTTCCAACATAGTTGAAAATTGTTTATTACGTGGGTGAGTCGTAAAATAAGTTTCTCCTGACAACTATGGACAGAGGTGTGGATGAAAGACAAAAATTGTGATGAAACATTAAAGATGAGACGTAACTTTATTTTTCTACATAAGTGCCAAGTGAGTTGAGATATTGGCAAGTAACTGTGATGGCCGACGTCTTCACCATGCAAAATGAGATACATGCCGCACTGCAATTCCGGTATACATGCAGCAGTTTCTTTTGTACGGGATGATTAAGTGTTATTAACTTTTCCTTTTCTTTTTGCACAGACTAACCATGTTAGGCATGTTATCAAGTTTACTAAAACCAAAGGGGAAAAAGGTAAAAATAAAAGTAAGAAGGGCAAAAAAGATGCAAGTCAAGATGATAATAATGAAAAATTGGATTACATGTAACGCAGACGTTCTTTGCAAGGAATGTTTAGAAAACTACTCCAAAAAAGAGGAAGTATAACTAGCTTCGTTGCATCATGTGTCAAATGTAGTTACATAAAGACTGTACTTTTTCGACACTTTTTCTGTAGATTGTAGTCGAAAAAACAGCTCTCATAACACATTCGGGACCATAGGTGCATATAAGTACCTTCATAAAGAGCATACAAAATTTGTTTCTGGCACCAGTAAAAAAGAAAAATAATATTTGTTTCCTTTATTTAGAGCATTTTCATGATTATTTAAGTAAAGGTAATCAATACAAAAAACCTTAACGGGTTAAAAGTTTCTGACGCAGCACTTTATCTTATGCTCTAAGAATTTTAAATATGGAACTTAACAATACTGATATCAAATTTTGAGTGACGTTATGCTATTTCTTAAAAAATACATTTGTATTTATTTCATCATTTTATTTTTGTTTCATTTATAATTGCATGTGCAAAAGTTATGTTCAACATGAAAAGCTGCATAAAATTTTATTCCCTGTTGCTTTATCATTTACATCTCTCATAAATTCAAAATATGAGTTTTAAAAATATGATATAAAATATACTTGATGTGGCTTTAAAAGGTTTGTTTTAAAATTCAATTTAAATTATTTTTGACTTGGTTAAAATATATTTTTACATCTACACAATACTTTTAATTTTCCAATTCACTGTTAAATATATAACTTTCATTGAATCTATACTATGCATTGAAACGTATTTATTTCAATAAATTGATTTATCTTTTGTGTCACGCTATTCGAAATTGTGAGTAAGATTTATGTAAATGGCTTATTTGTGTCAAACTATCCGTTTTCGTACATTTCACGTAGTTTGGATACAATGACGCAAAGAAACCATTTACATAAATGGTATGTAAATATATTTTTTAATTTAAACTGTTTTACAATATTATTATTTGGCCGCTTTGGCCAATATGACGTAATTTCCTCCATTTACATCTTTTAACACATATGAATGAATTTATTATTTAAAAAAAAATTTTCTCTTAATATTCACGTGTAAATATAATTTTTATGACGTAATTTTCAATATTTTCCTGGTTTTAATGCGTAATCATTTAATTCTAATTTGAAAATAATTGATTATTTTATAATTTTCTTTCATTTTAAATATGCATGTGTAAAAACAATTTTTATGACGTAATGTTAAATATTTTCCTGCTTTTAACACGTTATCATTTAAGTCTAATTTAAAAGGATTTGTTCTGTTTATAATAGTCACGTGTGAATACATTTTTAATTTAAAGGATAAAATATTCTTTGCGCTGTTTTAACATTTGGCAACAATTTAAAATAATAACTTTTCTAAAATATGTAAAAAATATCTCTGGAAATTCTGAAAATTTTAATTTAAAATTGAAATAAACCGTCAAAAAATTAGGCAAGTTAAAAAAAAAAAAAAAAAAAAAAAAAAAAGCACTCTTTAAACATCGTGTTTGTATTGAATGATTAAATTGAATGAAAATTATTAAATTCCCATGTATAGTTTTTGCATCCAGCTTTGACATTAAATATCTCTTAAAATAATTCTTCGATTTAAAAACTGTCTACTTCAACGTGTTTATCAAACATTTCTCTACAATAATACCTATTTTAATATTTTTTGTATGCAGTAATTTTCTTAATATTTGCCGGATAGACCTCCGGTCACAAAAGATTCTTTGAAAGCAGCGTTAGTTTTTTTTTTTTTTTTTTTTTTTTCGAATAGAGACAAAATGTTGTACGCGATTGCGTCAAAAGATGGTGACACCACAATTCTGAAATGGTCGTTATTCATACTATAAATGTTGCAAGGCTAAATAAAAACAATTGTCTTGGGTTTAACAAACGTCATTATTATTTATAAATAAAACATTTCAACTAAATTATTTATTATAAAAGAATTATTACATCACAATAGCTTTTATGCTAGGAAAATAATAATAATAAAAAAATATTATGGATGTCAGTGATTATATATTGATTGAGCGTCATAATAATAATAAAAAAAATATATGATAAAAAGGAGAGCTGAAATTAATTATTTTTTAACGTTTCTGATCGTGTAATTTGTATTCAAATAATACTTATCAATGTATATTTTTTGTAAAGTGATTGAAATTAAATAAATTTATAAAATTTATGGTAATTATATTTATTGTTGAAAAATTACCAAGAAAAAATCATCATCATAATTGTAATTTTATTTAACTTAATAACAATTAAAAAATTACAAAGGAGCTGAAAAGAATGGTCAACTAACAGAATTTAAACAAAAAGCAGACTTACATGTGAAAACAAGTACCAACGAGTATCGAACTGTCGATCATGAGATTAGTAGACGATTGTCCTTAACCGCTCAGTCAGTGCGAGGACAAAATTTTTCTCCCCAAAAGGGGTTAAAAAGAAAGCATGTGTATGAATACAGTGTCATGCATTTTCGGTGAAATTTCCATAGAATGGTGAAGAAATATAGTCCGATTTTTCATGCGCATTATAAAATGAAAAAGAGTCTTGCTGGAAACAAGTAAATTGTCATTTGCTTCATCTGAAACATATTTATTTGATTTTTAAAAAATCGCCCGTGTCATATTCGAGAGAAAAAAATCGAATTATTTAACGAACGAGAGTTTTCGCAAAAACAACGAATATGTTATTCCCTTCATATAAAACAAATTCATATTATATATCAATTTAAAGAAAATCGTCCGGGCCATTTTCCAGAAATACATATTAGGAATTTGATCGTTCGAATTTAGTTTAAAAATGGGTTTCGAGATCTCAAAATATACTGCACATAGAAATGTAAAAATTTCAGAAAAGGATTAGACTGCAGATAGAAGACTGTGTTTAAAAAATCAGGACAATATGCACTGTATTTGCTGAGTTATGAAGTGGCAACTTTTCGCGTTTTCTTTGACCTCGAGTTAGGTGTATATATGAGTTCCACCATTCTCACGATTTTAGGATTAAGGCTGCATAACACTGGAATACTTCCATTTTCCATGATTTCAGGTAAAAGTAAATAAAGGTAATTTAAATTAAGAAAAGTGGTGTCAACCGAATAAAATTTGTGTAAAAGCCGCCGGTCCCAAAAGGGTTAACAAATAAGTGATGTAAACACAATTTTCCTTTTTTTCTTTTCCCTGTCTAATACATTGATGTTACGTTGTTGCTTGAATAACAATTAAAATTTAATGTAAAAAAAAATAAGTCGATAATTTTAATAGTGAAAGTAGGCAAACAATTATTAATTTGAATCTACTAATACGTTTCATTGTACTCATTTAGTTTAATTTTGTTATTGCATCGTTAATTATAGTCCAGATATGAATATTTTTTTAATATTTTTATTTACATTTTCATTCTGTTCTTATTACAAGCGCGGCGTAACTACCACACAAGTGCGGCAAGCCTGGGTGTACAGGTGACGCGCCGCAGTATAATGTTTTAGAAAAAGATTGTTAAAAAATATTAATTATTTGTTTTGAATTTTTTTGTCGCAATACACATGTTGTATATTTAACATTAAATAGCACAGCATGATTTTTTTTATTTTATGTCCGCCATGGGACTTTATACATAAATTCAAAAAGATGTGCGGCATAAATCCCGGAATTACTCTATCTTTTCATCTGAAAAATAATTGCATACTACTCTCTGAAAGAATTAAATTATCCATATAAAGCGCGATATAAAATAATTAATAACAAGTAAAAATAATTGTTGTCATTTCAGTTATGAAACAAATTACAATACAGGAACGTTTGGCTTATTTTTTTATTTCATTTTAGATTGTATTATACGTCGTAATTGAAAATGGCTTTGCGACAATATGTACGGTATAAAGGCAGTTTTTACGCGTCTTTAATATTATTTTGTAATACATATATTGTTTTACATGTAGGAATAATCATTGGAAAGTTTGATTGCTCCATTGAAACCTTTTAATATGAATTACTATATCTTGGAAACATATCTTTTTTTAATATTTATTTTATGTTAAAATTATTTTTCAATCGCATCTTATTTAATATCCCATAAGCATTTTTTGTGATCCGTTGTACCATCATAATAGGCTTATAAATTTGTTAATTACTCTATTTCACAGGTATTTATACCATTCTGAATTAAATTGTATATCATTATTTGTTGACTCCTTAATGAGGACTGTTCATTAAAACTTAAATTAATTATTTAAATAGTTAAAAATAATTTTTTTCTTCCTGAAATAAGCATTTTTGTGTACTGACCGATCCTGAACTGCCATCATGGGATGATTCAAGTACAGTTAAATATTTCATCACTAAATCAGATGTGGCGGAGAATATCATTATAGTTATAGTACAGATTGGGTGATCCGTTGTACCATCTCAATAGTTTTATAACTTTGTTAGTTACTCTATTTAAAACTTATTTATTCTATTCATGTTATGAATTAAACTGTATGTGATCATTTGTTCACTTTTTAAAGAAGACATAGAGTTCATTAAGATTTAATTTATTTTTTTGAAATAGTTAAAAAAATCTGAAATAAGTATGTTTATGTACTTATTGCTCTGACGTCACGGGATGATTCAAGTGCGGTGAAAAATTTCATAAAAAAATTTCATGTGGTGGATAACATTATTATAGTACAGATGGAGTTTCCGTTGTCTCACCATGACATTTAAATTATCATTTGTTTGCTTTTTATGTTTTTTTTTTTTTTTTTGCACTGTATAAAACAGTTTAAAAATATAAGATCAGTATTTTTTATTCGCTTATTTTTTCTGATATTATACTTCAGATGATGCAAACTTTTTTAAAAATTGCATGTTACCCAAGTACTCATATCTGCATAATAAACACCAGAAAAATTATACAAAACGTAAACAGGAGAAATGCAAAACCAAAATTGCATGCACCTTGCAATTTATGATATGATAACACTGAAAAAGTATTGTGGCAACATTCATTTAAAAAAACTGTAACTTATGAAACTAAAGTCCTTAAACGGCGCTGTAGAAAATTATTTTCACTGGTGAAATCTACGGCTTTAAAAAACGGCATGGTCAAGTCTATTTTTCGAGTCTTTTTATTTACTATCGCAAACGTTGTTTTAATCAATCTTTTTTCAGTTGCATAGTTATATTCTTTTTAGATTTTATGTAGGTGGTGCCTTGTATGTTGAAAGACACTATATGTATGTAGTATAAAATATTTTATTACATTAAACTAAATAAATGAGTTTAAAATATAATGTTTTAGTATGTTTCTATTATTATTCATGACTTTGGACAAACGGAGAAAACATATTTGTTATAAAGCGAATTATGGTATTTGTATTTAATTTTCTTTTACTAATATCTACGGATAATTTTAAACTATAAAATATGATATTTTAAACTTCAGATACAGTTCATTAATATCACACTGTAATATCGTATTGACTGCGTATATATATTTTAATATAAATTTCTTATAAAATATAATCTTAAGTTGATATTCTTACTTTCAAAACATTGAAGTTAATTATTAAATCTATAGGTACTAAAATATTTCCTGGTAATAAAGCATTTTTAAGATATTAAAAGTTAGTATATTTAATAATTCTAGATTTCAGTTTTTTTTTTTTTTTTTTTTTTTTTCAAAAGCTTAATATTTTAGAACGCTATTATCTTAAAACTTAAAAGAAAGAAATCACATAATTCGTATTTAATCCGTAATTAATTTAAATTTGAAATAAATTTTAATTTATCGTAATTTTAATTTTCTGAACCAAGATAATCTGCAATGAAAGCAGTTTTGTAAAATTTATTTCGCTGTTTAATGTAGGAATTTAAAGAATAATTTAAATTCGATAGATGTTTAATTTTATGCAACATGAAATATACATGAATATGTATACTTTAAGTTTTAAAATTAAATAATTGGATTCACATTTAATCCTCAAAAACGGAATACACAAAAATCGTTAAAAATCCAATTTCGCATTATATTAAATGCACGTTATTCATGTCCAATTTAGTATTATGTTGTTCCAACATGCTTGTTTTGATCCTAATTTTTAATTAAATTCAATTTGAAGTGTAAGAATTTATCTTTCGAAATATCTGTTTTAAGTATAATTATAAACCTCACCAGGCTCAAAAATGTTTCCTATAAACTCTCCTTAAAATTAAACATTGTATCAGTTAAAATATGATATTTTCTTTCATATGTTTAATATTTAAGAAACCTAGATCTCATTCGAATAATTAAACCTAAAAAATATTTTAAACAGTATATTCATAATTACTATTTTTTATAACAAAATAATCTCAACAGTTATCCAGAGTTCATTTAAATATTTCATAAACGGGCTTAAAAATAATTTATTAATATTATTTTTAATATTACTAGGGGGCTCGGCCCCCTACGAGCTACACTCGCCACCCCCCGTCCAGACACCGCAGACTCTAAATGCACGCTAATTTGATCGGCTTTAAAAATATTTCGAAAAATTGAATTATAATTTAAAAAACGGTGTCGATCTCCCTATAAACGAATTTCTATTCATTTCTCTTTCATTGGGGAATTTTAACGCCAAATCCGCTGCGGTACTACTTGATTATCCCGTCGACCAATTTTGCCAAATTATATAAATCGCCAAACCACTCGCCAAATTATACAAATTGACATAATTTTTATTTTAAATAACGACAGAACAAATAAATTCGTACAACATTAATAAAAATACAAATAAAACGTCGAAATAAAAATAACTTGATGACGTAGACACGTGTAACAACATTTCAAAATCAGCTAATATAAAAGGAATTAAGTAAACAAAGTCTTTGTCTCCTGGTATTTTTTAACAAAGCGAAAAGAAAGTTCTTGAGACATTTTAAATTAATCGTTTTTAATCTGACGTAATTTTTACCAAGCTATTCTTTCTCTTTTAAATAATCGCGTGAAAGTACTTTTGTTAGCAATGAAATATTATTTGCGCTTTCCTAACAAAAATAGTTGAAAATATTTTCTCAAAATATTAAATAAATGTCTAGCGCAATTTCTAAATTTAAACTTTTTGCAATATTATTTTGTGTTCATTTTATGTAATAACTATAATGTGACGTAAATATGACGCCATTTCTCCTAAGACTTCTAACGCATTTAATGAATTTATTATTTTACAATATCCTTTCTCTTTTAAAATTCACGTGTATACTTTTTATGACGTAATTTTTAATAAGTTCCTGCTTTTTATACATAATTATTTAATTCTAATTTGAAAGTTTTTTTCCTGTTCATAATAGTCACGTGAAAATAAATTTTTAATTTGAAGCAAACATTATTGCTTGCGCTTTTTATACAGTTGGCAACAGTTTAAATTAGTACAATTTTCTGAAATCTGTAAAAATATCTCTAGAAATGCTGAAAATTTGAATTTAAAATAAAAATATAACCTGAAAAAATGAGTCAAATAAAAAAATTAATGCAATCTGCACTCCGGCAAATTCTAACGCATAAAATGATCTAAAAATGATTACACTGCCATGTATAGTTTTTGCTGCTATAAAACTTTTTTAGTGGAACAATTTTGTCCAACTTTAGCATTAAATATCTCTTAAAATAATTCTTCGATTTGAAAACTGTCTGCATCAGCGTGTTTATCAAACATTTCTGTATAAAACCACTGATTTTCATATTTTTGTATGCATTATTTTTCTCAATATTAACGAAGAAAGACCTCTGGTCACAAAAAATTCAAAACCGGCGGCGGCGGTGACAGCGGTAGTTACTTTTTTTTAGAATTTTAGAATAGAGAGATAATATTACATAATATTATTTTTTATTTAAATTTTCATTACATAAAATGTGTATGTTTATGCAGATATTAAGTTTTTAACCTCAAATTTGAAATAGTTCGTCTTTAGTTAATCATGAAAAATGCAATTCAGTAGAAATTGCAAAATCATTATAACAACATCTATACTAAATCAGCATGTTCATTTTCTTGACCATTTGTGCAAGTAAACTTCAATCTTCCATCACATATTCTAATAAACATTTTCTAACATACATCAAGGCGATCTAACAAACATAATTATGTGTATAATATTATTAACTAAGTTCAAACTATAAAGATGATGCACGAAAGTCACAATTGCCAAAAAAATCTTTAATTATTTAGACAAATGACAAAAAAAGGACCTGTTGTACAATAAATATAACTTATCCATGCATGTTGTTAATGAAATGTTTTGTATAATGCTTATTGTCTATAGGTATTGCAAATTTTCTATTCTCACTTGGTTATCTGAAATTTTTAATAGTAAAACTAAACGAGATTATTTTCTACAGTGAAATTTTAAATTATGTATCCATTGGTTAGTAGAAAAACCAATTTTTTTTTTACAAATTTATTATTTTCATTCGTAATTGTGACGTTGATTAATTTTTATCATTTTATGTAATTTTAATAGATTATAATAGCAAATATTTTGCCTAATAGTTCCATAATTTTCCATAAAACATATTTCCTATGAGAACATACTTATCTATATTATAAAGGACAAACATATCTGTGCGTAACGCATACGTCATTTTGCGAATGTCAACACTTTGAAATTTGAAATAAAATTTTGGTTTTGCAATTTTCGCTGCTGCAAATTTTTAAACTTCTAAACATCGCGCATAATAAATTTTTACACCAACGTATAAGGGAAAAAATGCTCTTTTAAATGCAAATTGTTTGAAAGCTATATCTCTATTTATTTTTGAGATATTAATTTTTTTGTTGTTTTTAATACTATTTTTCTTACCGTGGCAACAAAAGTACTCCATTTCTATTGAAAGTCATTGAAAGTAAACGAAAAATAGTCGAAATTAGGAGATACTGCATTTTTTGTTGCCATTTTTTCATAAAAACTGAAAAAAAAGGTTGAAATTAAAATAGGGGCTACGTCAAGAATATTGTCTGTTATTCCGTGACAATGACGTCATATGCATACTTTTCTATAGACGAAGTTTAAGACTGGATAGTAAAAGCGGATTGCTTTAGTGGATGCAAATGACGTGATTTTATAAAAAAGCATGTATTTTAATTATTAAACCTGAATTATGTTTTGTAGAAGTGCGTCATTTTCACAGCCCAGCTGCTTTGAAATTCTTCACAAGTGAAAATGCTTCACTTTTGAAAATAATTTAATCGAAATCACACACTGATAAAACGCAATGTTTTACAAAAATTTAGAGTGTCTGTATAGAAGAGAGCTGAGATGCAAATAATAGCGGTTTATATTTCAGAAATTAATGATTCTCGCCTGGATGAACTTACTTCGCCGAGTTAGACAAGCAAACAAATAATTCGTGGTTTAAAATAATATCATGTTCCTGAAGTTTATGTCCAAAATTCTCTCGAATAATGAAATTTTAATGCTATTCTTTAGGACATTCTACTATAATTTTATCAACATAGCATAATGTGCTTAATTAAATTTTTCCTAATTTTATATAATCTATATGTTTAAAACACAAGAGTTTTCTTTAGTCATCTGCCCTGATCTTTCTGCTGAACCAATTTTACTAATATTTTTTTTTTTAACTGAAAGCTCTTCATTTGTAGATGTGATCGCACTATCTGCTTTTTTTTTTAAATAGCTCCACTTTTATATTTTAATTTTAAAGGCATTTTATGAAATTTCTTTAAAATGGTGAAAATTAAATAGCTTTCATTATTGCAGACAAGAGAGAAATAATGAGGTATTTTTATCTTTATTCATGCTATTTTCTGATAAAAATTCAAAATTGTTGATAAAAATTGTTGTATAGGGTTTAGTGTCATAAAATCCCATTAGGAGCAGAAAATTTATATTAGGTGCATAATAACGGAAAATGACATACTGCTTTTGAAAACACGCATTTTTCCTCATAAATTTTCGATATTGTTTTTAATTCTGCATGTGTACTGATACTAAGTTTCAGACACTAGGCGAAATGCTTATTTAAGGGAAAATGAAGTCATATTGCAAAGAAAACGATCATTTCCTTAGATAAAGTTAAACATTTTAGCACAAATGGGTCTAAAAAACATAAATTATGGAAATTTTTACTCTTCGGAACTGAGATTAGAATCTCAAGTAAAGGGTGCGTCTGTTCACATAAAAGCTGCTGCTGACAATTGTGACTTCAAGTTTTGAGTTAAAATTATTTTTAAATGATCAAACAAAATACAATTTTTTAAAAAAATGATGAATATGGATATGAGAAGTGCGTATGCAAATTTTGAGAAGATGAAAATTGCTGTTTCTCATTCCGGAATACCAAGCATAAGAGCCTCAGTTGATAACAACATCCTAATAACTGATCTTTATTATATTTTACTTATTAAGTAACTATATTATAAAGAACAAACGTATCTGTTCGTAACGGTAACGTCATTTTGCGAATGGCAACTCTTCACGATCAAATTTCGGTCTTGAAATTTTCGCTACTGCAATTTTTTAATCTTCTGACCATCGTGCATTTTCAATTTTCGTCGCATAGGGAAAAAATTTACTTTCAAATGCAATTTGTTTAAAAACTGTATCTTAATTGACTGATGTATTATATTTTCTAATATAATTTTTAAGCATTGTTTTTTTTTTTTTTTTTTTTTTTTAAGTTTATCTTATCACGTGCCGGTTTCAATACATAATAATAATAAACATTTTGCACATAAAGCTACAAACATTTTTCAACATTTGTTTCTGACTATTTTTGCATAACGAAATTAATACTTCCTTTATAAACAAATAAAAGAATAATATAAAAAAAAACACCAATCTAACATATTTGTGAAAGACAAATTAACGAAATTCATACTTCTTTTATAAACAAATAAAAGAATAATATTGTAAAAACACAAATCTAACATATTTGTAATCGTACAATTTAAATTTTTATATCACCAAATAGGATTTTTTTTTTTCAAATGGAATTTGTTTGCAAAGTTCATCTCAATTTACTGATTGTCTATGCTTTTAAAAACAATTTCAAAGCATGAAATATTTTTTTTTAAATTTATCTCTAATTCGCGGAGATCGATTACGAAAGATTAAACTGTTTTCCCTTAAAACATAATAAAGAGTTCATCATTTTCTTATGGCTAATATCCATTTAAAAAAAAACTTCCCTATGGATAAATAAATAAAATAATATAAATAAAGCACAAATTTAACAGACCTGTATAAACTCTAAAATTATCAGAATATAAAAGAATGCCATAAGTAGCAAAATCTTGGGCAAATAACACTTAGCATGCGGCTAATAAGAAAATATCGCTTTTGATAAATTTCAAAAATTTATTTGATTGCATAATTCGTATTTTCCATATGAACAATGCTTTTTTAATGTAAGTGGGTAATCTAAAAAATTTATTGCATATAAAAAAATTATTAGTTTTCAATAAAAGAAAATTTTCACCTATATTCTTTAACCCGGGAAGCCCGGGTATGATCCACTAGTTTAAATAAAATCATAAAACGGAATCATATTATTAGAGACATCACTGAAGAAAACGGTTTTTCAACAAACTTCATTAACAAACTTATTGGGTGAGTGCATAATTTCTACCCGTTTTTTAGTGAAAACAGAAAGGCGGAGAACACAAAAAGTTAAGCACCTGTGAATTCACGCAAGCACCATCAGTATGTATGATATCTTTGGATCTGTTTGGCGGTAAGTTAATCCCACACCTATAAAACACCTTTGTTTTGGACGAAAAATACTGTTGTAACGCCGTTTTTACAGTCTCCACATCATTGAAGGTTCGGCGAGCGAAGGCGTTGTGTAAAGATAATAAACGGTCAAGTGCGAGCATTACTCGCGTACAGAGGGTTCCGTAGAATAAACATATGAATTTATAATTGTATTATAAAAAAAAAACGTTGCTAAAATAATACTAAGACTTTGTAAAAAAACTATACATCTTAGGGCTGGGTATAACTGTATATATTAGAAAAGTGTAAATGGGTATACCATGAAAGTTCAAAGAGATATGGAACCTAAATAATATCAAATATAGCTATTCGTATAACACTTTTTTTAATATTATCCTAATCTGTTTATGATGAACTTAATACGGTACTGACAATAAAAGCAGTACATAGTTAAACTTCATTTGGCATTTCATGAAACTAAATTCAGCGTAGTAATAACCTTTATTTCTACAGTGTAACTAAAACAAAACCTTTGTTCAAAGTTTAAATTTGGCATTGTGCTAAGAGCGCTTCGAAAAGTTGCAACGCCACCTTGGTCAGTGCCGCGTTTTTCCAGATAGGTGATTAATTGACTTTTAAAGTCACTCGAGGCGTATTGAGAGATACAATCAATGCAAACTATCGCGAATCCCACAGTATTTATGCGATTCATTCTGATTAAATCTTTCGAGGGCGATTCCCTTAAAAAGTGAACACCTAATTTTAATTCCAAAACAGACAAACGGCACCAAGAATATTTAATTAAAATTTTTCTTTTATCATGTACGTGAAAATAAGCAAGTTCGCATTTTGTAATAAATTCGTTTATAAATTCTGGTGTCAGTTCATTATTTCATAAGTTTATAAATAGAATTACTCCGTGCTGGAAAGTATTAAGTGGTCGCAAGACTCTTAAAGCTTCAAAATTTAAAAAAATTTAATTTTTTTAGATGTTAAACTCCTACTTTTTCTGAATATTTTGATATAATTGTTTCCTTGAAATTCCCATTAGAACAGAAGTTTTGGCTTTTAGAATTATACCCGCTCAATAGCTGAAGCGGCGTTTCCGAAACTTTAAAGTTATTATTTTCCAAATGGCGTTTTTGGGGCATAACGCGCAGGATACCTCAAAAACTTCTGAATTTTTTTTCATGAAATTTTCAAAACATATATTTCATGTTAGTCTGTATAAACTGAACCTAAAATTTCCTTTTTATTGTTCAAAAAATATTTTTTAGGTGATTTTACTGTTGAAATTTTCAAAATTTTGTATTAGCTAAATGCAACATTGCATTAAAAATATAAAAATGCTTTAAATACAAATTTATTTAAGTTCAGGGAAATTATTACAATCTGAAGTATAAGTAAGTACCAAAATTTTCATTCTAGTTGCAATATTTATTTTGTAATCCTGCGCGTAAACTGTTATGCCAATTTTTTGTTTGACAAATGTCTAACAGTTTCGAGCCCCCTATAAATACTAATTCTGTATCTTGAAATTTTTTAAAGACATGAAACGAAAGAACATACTTATATCTTTCATCCCAATTAAAATTGTGTTTTAAAATCATATACATTTTTAGACATTAAATGTCGAAAATGGTCTTTTTTACATTTTTTCCACTTTTTAGAGTCCCGAGACCCCTTAAATTAGTATGTTTTTAACAATTTGACGTTTATTGCTTTTATACTGTTACTGGACATTACATTACACATACATATCATTAAAAGTTTCTAACTAGGCATAGAGTACGTCACCCCTGTCCTTGTGTATGTCCAAACTGACCGTACCTTTAAGGGTTAATATCTCGGATAATTACCGATGATTTTTTTCGAAATTCATTATCAACAATGCTTTTGTTCTTCTGCAACGATAGGTTTATTCAGCGATGCTCAACAATTTTACTGAATGCCCCTAAATCGAAATTTGTTTATAACAAAAAATGCTAATTATTCAAAAACTATGTGACCTAGGGTAATCGCTATAATTTTCCGGCAAGGTTTATATTAATGTCTACTACCTCTAATTTTTTCATAATTTTAGTTTCAGTATATTTGGAATTAGATGGGGGGGAACATATTGTGGCGCTACATTTTCAACAATATCTTTTAAAATATAATACCTAAATTTAAAGAAATGTATTTTTGAGTTCAGCGTTACAAAAGCTTTCACAGGATACCCCATATGATATACAAAGAAAAGATTTTTTTTTTCAAGTAGCATAATTAACCCCTCTACTTTTTTACTACGCATATTTATGAAAGTTTATTAATCTGAAAATATGTTGGTCAAAGGTCTTTATTACTTCCTTGAATTTAAACTTTCCACGCTCATTTACGAGTTTACGTACAACATTTACGAGTAAAATGGCTGTGACAGACAGACAGATAGACAGACAGACAGAAGGACGGACAGACACAGGAGTGATTTTATAATGGTTCCGTTTTAACTTTTTAAGTACGGAACCCTAAAAAAAGTTGATAAATCGAAGGTGCAAGGTCGGGCCTATACGCCAGCTGGGGTAAAACTTCCCAACAAAGATCCAATAATTTTTGCCGAGTCCTTAAATCAACATGAGGCCTTTCTTTATCGTGATGAAAGACATTCCCTCTGCGATTGATGTGTGCTTGCCGCTTAGACGTGACTTTTGCTCACAGTCTGTCCAATTGTTGTCAGTAGAGGTCTGCATCAATCATTGGGTTCGGTGCGAGGAACTCCTAGTAGGTTATTTCCTTGGCATCCCACCATACACTGAGCAACAGTTTTTGGAATGGAATCCTGCTGTTTAGGTCGATGGAATACCCTGTGCAACATCGGCACACGGTCCTTCGACATTCCACATTACGATACAGTATCTACTTCTCATCACCCGTCACAATTCGGTTCAAAAATGGTTCCCTACTGTTACAGGAAAGCAAACAAACACAGGTGCTGGTCCCCTCTTCTCGTTGCCTTACTGTAAGCTAGTGTGGTATCCACTGATCGAGCTTGGTGATGAAGCCAAGCTCATGCATCCCTCTTTCGACTGTTGTTCTGCGTACTGAGAATGATTCCGCTAATTTTTCGACTGTTCGATGTTGGGAATTTGTTATGGCTGAGCCGAGATCATTGTCAG
Source organism: Maratus speciosus (assembly GCA_963932465.1). Classification (NCBI taxonomy): domain Eukaryota; kingdom Metazoa; phylum Arthropoda; class Arachnida; order Araneae; family Salticidae; genus Maratus; species Maratus speciosus. The sequence continues at coordinate 387,088,495 of OZ010788.1, read as the reverse complement.
AAACCACTGATAGGCGCCCAGAATGGACATGATCTTTACACCTCCTGTCTACGTACAGGAATTTCCTAAACCAACGGCAGCAAGTGCTATCGTCCACAGCATCTTTTCCCTACACTTGAAAAATGCTGCGGCAAGCTACGGTTGCTGTAAAGGCTTTATCATAGTCGTACAGTAAACAATGTCTGATGTTCTCTTTCTTGTTTGCCATGTTGTTTCCCATTCGACATGAGTTCTTCTGAGAAACGTTGTGCCTATACATACCCTACTGCTTCACGCATTATTGGCCACTTTGGTGTCCTCAAAACATCAGCTGTAACGTCCGTACTCCACTTGACATGTACATATCTTCAAAACGGGTAGAACTTTTGCACTCACCCAATACTTGTGAATTCAGATATCTTGAAAGTATTCAGGAAGTAAACGGTAAAGAAATGAAATACAAAAAGTTTAAATGTTTTCCCAGCCTATGTGAAAAATTGAGATATGCGTTACTGAAACACAATATAAATTTAATCGCTTGTACTCCAAGAAAGTTAAAAGAAATGATTTGCACGCCCAATCCCGAAAGATGAAAGGGCTGGTGTGTATGGTGCCCGTTCAGAACCGGCGAAAATAATTAAAAAGAAAATTTAAGGAAAGAATTAAAACATAAAAAATTAATAAGAATAAAAAACATAAAAACATTGTGTCGCCAATCTACAGCCATCCCACACTTAAATTACAAATAGAATATCACAAAAGATATTGATCAAGTAAAAATTTTATATCCATCGTGTTATTACTCTACATCCATTATTAGAGAATCCATATAAATTTTGTGTAAAGGTAATCAAATATGTAACGATGCACTATCATACAATATCCCCAATATGTGATTAAATATCCTGAAAAGATAAACACCCAATAAATTTTTCCTCTGCATATGTTTTGATCCGAAGTACTACTTCCGGCTACACACTAAGAATAAAAGACTCCCCCTCCTGAAATAGAAACTAGTTGGATGTGCCAATCCCAAAACTTTCTTCTATCTCATGTATATTGATATTTCAAAATGTTGTTACAAATACCAATAATTCCATTTTATTAGTTTTATTAGTCTTTTTATTAGAATTATGCATAACTTCATACACTTTTCAATGGTACAATATGGAAACACAAAGATCGCTATTACAGCGCCCCCTTCCGGTGGAATCTTTCAATATTCAGGGTGAACCTTTTTGCCATGGTCAAAAGCATACTCAAAAAATTTGGTTCAATTCTATGCATAACTTCATACACTTTTCGATGGTGCAACATTGAAAATGGCAGAAAAATCACTATTACAGCGCCTCCTACCGGCGAAAGTTTTCTAAATTCAGGGAGGACCTTCTTGCCATGGCTAAAAATATATACAAAAAATTTGGTTCAATTCTATGCATAACTTCATACACTTTTCGATGGTGCAACATTGAAAATGGCACAAAAATCACTATTACAGCGCCTCCTACCGGCGAAAGTTTTCTAAATTCAGGGAGGACCTTCTTGCCATGGCTAAAAATATATACAAAAAATTTGGTTCAATTCTATGCATAACTTCATACACTTTTCGATGGTACAGTATTAAAAATGCACAAAAGTCACTATTACAGCGCCCCTACCGGCGTATGTTTTCCAAATTAATGAAGGACCTGCTTGCCATAGCCAAAAACTTAAAAAAAAAATTAGTTCAATTCTATGCATAACTTCATATAATTTTTGATGCTACAGTGACGACATACGGACACACGGACATACGGACACATGGACACACGGGCAGACAGACATTCTATAAACATGTTTTTTAGGATCTCTGACTCCTAAAACGTGTAAATCCGTCGAAAACCAGAAGTGGAAAAAAATTTCGATTACAATACTTTCTTCTATTGAAGATAGAAGAAAGTAAAAATCATGTAGATGCAAGCAGAAAGTAGTCAGAGATTAAATAAATACATATTTCGAAGTTTTAACATATATAATATGCATAAGAATCTTTTAAATAAACTATTAACTTTTAAAGTTTACTTTATATTTTACAATACTTATTTATATTTGGTATAATACAATCACCTGAAATGTAATAGACCTTCTCATTTGAATTGAGTTAGTATTAAACGTAATTTTCTGCTATTTTTTCCCCGAATTTAACTGAAATAAAAGAAGAAAATAAATAAAGTATTTAGGTAAATTAATACAGTGATGCTAATATATTTATTATCCATAGATTCTCTATTTATTATCCATATATACACGAAAAATAAATTTGAAATGTGGGAGTGACAGTCCAATTTTTTAAAGTTACATTTTTCACTTTTTCAGAAAATAATAAACATTTATTTTGAGAACTTTTTTTTTTTTTTTTTTCATCTGCACACATATCTATCGAATGAATGCTCCTATTTTTATCATTATTTTTTAATATTTTCTAACACAGTTGTAAAGAAATCCTTTCTTCTGTCTGTCGTTCATGTATATATTTTATTTATACGAGATGTAATTCAGCAAAATTCAATGAAAAAAAAAATTTTAAGGAACTGTTACATTGAACTTTTAATAAACGGAGAAAAACAATGACAAAAAAAATCTTACATTGGCTAATCCAATTCTTAAAACAAATATTATTTTTAACAAAAGAAAGCAAAATACTATTTAGATTAACTTCAAATTTCCAAATTTCCAAATGCATTGTTCATATAAAGTAGTCATTAACATTTTTAATCAACATAAATAATTATGATGTAATCAATTGAGATTCTGAACGTTATTGTGGAAGAAAACATCTTCTGAAATTATGCCACATTGATGTAAGCATAATTTTTGTTAGTGAAATGTAAATATAGCTTTTATTTCCACCTTCGAAAATTTTGCATGCGTACTTCTCATATTCATATTGACGATTTTTAAAATATTTTAACGTAAAGTATGTAATTAATATTTCCAAACTTGATGTCACGTTTACCGGCTACAGAGTTGCAAGTGAACTCTTGACTTGAGTTCAAATATCTGTATAGGTGAGTAAACATTTACGACTTCTAGATGCCCACGTACTAAAATATTTAGGTTTGTCAAAAAATGCTACTATTCTTTTAAACATGAAGTCACTTTCCCTAAATGAAGCATTTCAACTCCCTCTGAAATTAGTATATCAAACTCAGTGTCAGCGGAATGAAAAAAAATTCAAATGTAAAAGCTTTATAGATGAACATGTGTGTGTGTGTTTTTTTTTTTTAAGTATAGCGAGATTTTCTGTCTAAATTTTTAAAGAAATTCTTTTTAGTTGTAAAGAGAAAATGACAGCAGCAAAAATGTAGTAATTCTTGTTGTTTTCTTCTCTGTAGCAATGGAATTAGCCCGATTTCCACCGTTTTGAAGAAATTTCATTAAAATCTTTTACATTACAAATAAAGTATAAGCATGGAAATATTAAAAAAAAGAGTTAGTGCAGGCTCATACACAAATAATCAGCTTTCAATTAAAAGAATAATTATTAAAATTGGTTCGGTTGAAAGCCTAGGGCAGATGACGAAAAGCAACCAGCTTGTGTTTTAAATACATAAATAATGTGGGGCTGCTTTGTAAATATATGCAGATAGAGTATTCAAATAAGAAAGGACAATTCGTAACTGGGAAAAAGAATAGATTCACAAATGCATTCCAGTTAATAAATATTCTGGAGCAAAGAACTGATTTCCAATAAATTCTTATTTCCGCGTGTTAAGTCCCAGATAGTGGCCGCGCCGCACCTTTCGTGTACATTGCAATAGATATTAGCTAACTTTTAAAACCAATATTTAAAAAGCAGATGTTTGGTTTTCAGTAGCACAGATGCTTTTTCTTTTGTCACATTTTTGTTTTACTACATCTAAAAATCCTTCTTGCCTAAAATTTGATTAATCCTTTGAATAAGGGCCAGTATTGGCAAATATGTTTATTCCCAATCGTTCCAAAATTTGCAAAAATGTGTCTTTCTGTTAGATTCCTCTTGAAAATATACTAGTATAAATGTGTGGTAGAGATTATTTTCCAAAAAGTAATACGAATAGAATAACAGATAATCTACTGAGACGTAACATGCCCCATTACATATATATCCAAACTCGTTAAAAGAGTTGATAAAGAAGCAGTAGACATCAATTTAATGCAATTTAAGAACATAACAATAAGAAATAAGAACATAACATAATAAATTTAACATAACATTATTTAACATAAGAAATAACCATGTTAAAAGACGTTTTATTTATTTAATTATTTTTTTTTATTTTGGGGGGGGGGGGGGTGTCCAGATTTATACAATGCAATAATCTTTCATATAATTATAGTTTATTTTAGTCATTTAAAAGGCTTAATAATTCTTGAGCCGCGTTAAAGATATATGAAATCAGAAACAAAGGTCTACACATACACATAATTGGCGATTGACTACCATTTTTGGAGAGCAATTCCACTGGCACGAAGTATCGAAAAAAATGAAATAACTCTAGAAAGCTCGAAAGTCAATTGAAATTGTAAAAGCTCTGCAAATGTTACTTTACAATAATGTAAATTGTATAAATCTATAGCTTGTTTGTACATTTTGTGAACTGTTATTAATGATAAATAAATAAATCGTATGTTACGATTTTTTTTCTACGGATGTAAAACTTTAAAGTTATAAATGTTTCTTACCCGCCTTTTGTTTTTCTTTCAGACTTACTACCTAATCCGTTGTCAGAGTCCTACCTGGATTATAATCAGATCATTTTGCGATGGTTACTATCTGCGATTAATGGGCAAATGTGTATTGTTCAGGTAGATTTAAAAAACAAATCATGCTTGAAAACATTATTATTATATCTATAATATTTTATTATAGTATTTTATTCACCTATTTATTTATTGAGGAAGATTTAATTTTGTTAAATTTTCATAACTGTTTTAAGTATAAACGGGCTATTTTTGAGTAACCGGCAGAATGCCATAAGTATAAATTAAAAAAAAAAATCAATTTTATTTTATCTTACCGAAAACATCGTCACAATTCTCAGTTTTTACTTTATTACTAAATATTTTATTCTTCATGTGACAAAAGTTTCACTTTTTTGCTAATACTTTCTTATAAGTGTTTCTTGGGAATAAAGGCAGGTTCCTTTTCTGAAAATATTGCAAAAACGCTATATTGCAATTGTTATTGATGAAACTTTTAACATTATTCACTGTCTTGTGGAATGTGCATGTCTATTGAAAAAAATATTTACATAAAATTCGCCACATATAGGATAAGTCAAAATATCATTTTCTAAAAACCTGATGTCACTTTCGTTCTTTAAAAATATTTTTCTGATTATGATAATATTTGAAAAGATTTTGCCGAAATAATACATGAGAAATTTATCCTTTATCGTACTTTTTTTTTTGTTTTCATAAACAATTGTTAAATCGTTTAGTTTTCTTACAAATGTTAAACAAAGATTTTTTTTTTATATTGACCTTTTCCATTTCTATTATTTCGATAGAATATTTCTTTCAAGCACTTAGTTTTACACTTTGGTTTCCACTTGTTACAGAAACTTGAGAGCATTAATTTTGGAGTAGTTGCATATATATTTCGCAGTCTTTTATTTATCAAACAAAGTTATTTCTTTCTTTACTCCAGCACAAACTTCTTGAAATTACAACCGAAGTTAGAGTAATGTTATTGAGTTGGATGTTTTGACAGTGAGGACTCTGAGAAGTAAAATCAAAATAAACACTCTCTGAAAGTTAGGGACATTGTTTGAGGAACATCGATTCTCTGTAATACAAAATAGAATTTCTTTTTAATTTAGCGCAAAGAAATGTAAATATTTTGATAGGGGAAAAAAAGTATTTTTAATCCGCTGTTTTATTTTGAAAGGCGTGAAGACTCTTTTTAACAGGGTCTTAAATGAGCATTTACTATGAATTTCATATTATGTAATATAGAAATTTTATATTCCCTTAATCCGTACATTATTTTATCATAAATTAACACCTTGTAATAATATAATACTATTCCTAAAATGTGTAAGATAAAAACTTTAAAAATAGTAAAAATAATTTTATTTTACTCTTTACATGTTTCGACTCTATCCGAGTCATTTTCAAATTAAATAAATAAAAATTTTCTAAAATTTTACAATGCATGATGCAATTATTTGATATGCCATCATTCATTTTTTAACGTACTCTTCTACTTCATGCTCGCTATTCTTTTTATTTTACTTGGATGTTTATTTGTATTTCCGTAATTATTGAGTAGCTCGAGCTATAATTGCGGTAAGTTAAGTAATTTAATGTTATTGTCTATTGAATTTAAGTGTTTTGAAAAACAAAAAATATTTACAAATCATCTAAATTTCAAAATCTAAATCCTAAATTTCTCCATCTAAAAAAAGACAATAACATTAAATTCACCATTGAAATTGAACATAGAAATAAACTTCCATTCCTTGAAATAATATTAACAAGGACAAATCAATCAATTTTCAGAACAAATAAAAATTAAATTTAAAATATAAAAAAAAATCCGACTGCGTAAAAAGCGAACTAATTAATTATTTCTCATCAATGTGATACTATTTATTATATTATTTACCTATTTTTTTAATTTATTTGTATTGATGACTTTTAAGTTGTGTTTAATTGTTAGTTCCTATATATAAACACTGTTTTGATGAGGCGTATAGATGTCTATGAAGGTTAGAGTTACAGTAAAGTTAGAGATCCTACCTACACAACTTCCAGGTTGTGTAATATTTAAATGGAGCTTCTGACTGTAAAATAATCAATGAAACATCCTCTTCATTTTGAAAAATCTATCCAATGATATGCCACTCAATAGGGTGTGTAATTTTTTTTTTTGCCTCTACCGCCATTTTGTATTTTATGGCCGAATTTTGAATTTATAAAACAAAAGCTAGCCTATAACCATTGGACGGTTAAGACGAATCGATAGAGACCTCATTCATTAAAATCCATCCAGCCGTTGGGATGTTTCGAGACTATAAAGAAATCCACATACCCTGATACGCGGGAAACACATAACCCTTCTTGGCAGTCGGGTAAAAAGCATGGCTAATCAAGAAGGCGGAGTGAAAAAACCGAAAATCGGAAAATCAAAATGTAATACCACGGAAAAAGTTGTGTAGGGCCCTCAGTAACAAAACTACACAGTTTTTTCGAAATCAAATTTTATCCTTCTTGTGTCCCCGGGCGCCCCAATTTTCGCCAAACTCGTCAAAAACGCCTTGTAGAAGTTATAATTTGAAATAAAGATATATTGTGGAAAATAAAAAAGTCATACAGCGAAAAAGTTGTGTATGGTACGTAGTAATGTGCCTGCGCAGTTTATTTGAAATCAAGTTTCATCTTCCTGTGCCCCCGGTCCCACCAATTTTTGCAAAATTCGTCAGAAATGTCTTGTACAACTTACAAATCGAAATAAGCATAAATTTGGAAAATAAAAATGTCATACCGCGGAAAAATTGCGTATGGTACGTCCTAATATGTCTGCACAGTTTTTTCGAAATCACATAATATCTTCCAGGAACCCGGTCATTCGAAATTTTGAAAATTTCGCCTTAAATTCCGCTTTATCTGCTGTACATGTATAATAGAATGTGGATATCTTTTAGAATAGAATATCTTTCATTTTTTAACACTTTTAATAGATTCAAATATTCTTCATTCTTTAATTTTAATTCTTTGTGTACTTTTCACAGATAAAAAGTTTGTATTACACTCTTGCTTCTTGTGTGATTAATTCTATTATACATATCTATTATACATCCGGGGTATATCTTGTCAATATCGTCAGATTTGCATCACACAAGAAGCAAGAGTGCAATAAAAACATTTGGTATACACAAACAATTAAAGTTCAAGAATGAAAAACAAACTTTTAAATCTGTTAAAAGTATCAAAAAATTTAAAGTTCAATTAAATTGGTCCGTGCTCTTCAAAACAAAAATCTACATATTCGAAAGGTTTCGGCTTGTTAATTATTGTTGGTCCTGTTGGAGTTTTGTAACCTTAAAATCCGAATTATTCTCAAAATATGGCATAATGGCTCTTTATTGTAATCGAGATCTTATGAATCCATCCCTATTGCTTCCAGCACAAACTGTCGCGTCAGCTTCAGTGACCAGTTAGACACACCTTTCTACACTTCGAGTGTGGTATGGAAGCTCAGCAAACGAAATTATATATACACGATCACGTTTGTCAATATACATCCATAAGTCATGGTATGAAAGATTAGTCAAAATAGGTGGTTACGTAACTTCTAACTTATCCCACTAAATCAGGTCAATTTAATCTGATGTGCTAAAACTGATTACAGGAACTTGGAACTGCCTGACTTCTCCACTAATGTTCGCACTTCGTGCTTTAAGGATTCTACGAAATCCTAGCTGGCGTATGTGTTTCCGATCATCAGTTACCATTCCAATCAGCAGGTTTTCCGCATGGGCAAAAAAGGCATTGTGGTGGATTACTGTATCAATTACAACTTTAACTGCCAGAGGCATATCTCTGGAGAAATAAACAATTTCCCAAAGATGGCTCACACTTAATTGCAAACCATACACGTGCGTACACCGTGACTACAAACTCTGTCAATATCTTCAGATTTGACATTGGATGCGGAATTTCCTCATAGAGTCTCAAAATTCTGTTAGCGGTTGTAACCCATCTGCTGTGTGAAAGTCTACCCGGAATTCTATTTGTAAGGTCTTCCGAGCAACTTCCTTTTTTATTAGATGGGATCATTTCATTTAGGTAATTTTGATCCATACTGAGATTGTCAATAACTTTATCGAGGTTATAATTAATGTCGATAGTGTGGAAAGAAACGATGAGAATCACACTTGTCCAAAATTTTTCCAACCGGCCTAATATAACTGTTTGGTCCTCTGCTGCATCCGTTTAGCACGAACTGATTTAATAAAACTTTAAAATTTTTTAACACTTTTAATAGATTTAAATATTCGTTTTCATTCTTTAATTTTAATTGTTTGTGTACTTTTCACAGATAAAATGTTTGTATTGCACTCTTGCTTCTTGTGTGATTAATTCTATTATACATGTACAACAAATAAAAGGGAATTTACGGCAATTATTTCGAAATTTTGGATGACAGGGATCCTGGAAGATATTATGTGATTTCGAAAAAACTGTGCAAGCATATTACTACGTATCATGCGCAACCTTTCAGCGGTATGACATTTTTATTTTCCAAATTTATGTTTATTTCGATTTATAAGTTGTACAAGGCATTTTTGACGAATTTCGCAAAAATTAGGAGGACAGGAGGCACCGGAAGATAAGACTTTATTTCGGAAAAAACTGTACAGGCATATTACTACGTTTCATACGCAACTTTTTCGCAGTATAACATTTTTATTTTCAAACTTTATATTTATTTCGATTTATAAGTTCTACAAGGCGTTTTGGGGAAGTTTAAGCAGCAATTTTCGGGCGCGAAAAGACTATTGGGATGGGTCACGTGTTCGAGAAAATTCGATTAGTGGGTCATTTTTGGGTCACTTTGGGTCAAGCTATTATTATCTAAAAAACGGCTCTAACGATTTTCACTAAACTCTATATTCTAAAGTTTTGGATTACGATAAGACCAGGGCTAAGTCAAAAATTGTGCTAAGTCACATGTTCGAGAAAATTCGATTAGTGGGTCATTTTTGGTCACCGTGGGTCAAGCTAAGTTTATCTAGATAATGGCTCAATCGATTTTGACTAAATTTTGTATCTAACCATTTTCGGGCACGAAAAGACCATTGAGAAGGGTAACGTGTTCAAGAAAATTCGATTAATGGTTCATTTTTGGGTCACCGTGGGTCCAGCTAAGTTTATCTAGAAAACGGCTCTGCGATTTTGCCAAAATTCTATAATCTATCGTTTTCGGGCACGAAAAGAACATTAGGATGGGTCTCGTGTTTCAGAAAATTCGATTAATGGGTCATTTTGGGTCATAATGGGTCAGGCTCAAGCTAATTATATCTAGAGAATGGCTCAATCGATTTTGACTAAATTTTGTATCTAGCCATTTTTGGCCACGGAAAGACCATTGGGATGGGTCTCGCGTTCAAGAAAATTTGATTAATGGGTCATTTTGTGTCATACTGGGTCAGGGTCAAGCTAATTATATCTAAAGAACGGCTCAATCGATTTTGACTAAACTTTTTATCTAACCATTTTCGGGCACGAAAAGACCATTGGGATAGGTCACATGTTCGAGAAAATTGGAAAATTCGATTAGTGGGTCATTTTTGGGCCACTGTGGGTCAAGCTATTTTTATATAAAATACGGCTCTAACGATTTTCACTAAACTCTTCTATATTCTACAGTTTTGGATTACGAGAAGACCATTGGGCTAATTCACTTGTTCAAGAAAATTCGATTAGTGGGTCATTTTTGGTCACCGTGGAACAAGGTAAGTTTATCTGGATAACGGCTCAATCGATTTTGACTAAATTTTATATCTAACCATTTTCGGGCACGAAAAGACCATTGTGAAGGGTAACGTGTTCAAGAAAATTCGATTAGTGGTTCATTTTTGGGTCACCGTGGGTCCAGCTAAGTTTATCTAGACAACGGCTCTACGATTTTGACGAAATTCTAAAATCTATCGTTTTCGGGCACGGAAAGAACATTGGGATGGGTCACGTGTTCGAGAAAATTCGATTAGTGGGTCAGTATAGGTCAGAGTCAAGCTAATTATATCTAGAAAACGGCTCAAGATATTTTCAAAAAATTTTTTAATATACGGCCGTTTCCGGACATAAGATGACCAATGGGCTAAGTCACAGGTTCGAAATAATTCTATTAGGGGGTCGTTTTGGGTCACAATGGGCCAGTGTCAAGCTAATTGAATCTAAAAACATGCTCAAAACATTTTGACCAAATTTTATATTATATCATTTCTGGGCATGAGAAGAGAATTGGGGTAAGTCACATGCTCGAAAAAATTAGATTAGTGAGTCATTTTGGATCACAATGGGTCAGGATCCAGCTAATTGTATCTAAAAAACGGCTTAAACGATTTTGACTAAATTTTGTATTCTGTCGTTTTCGGGCTAGAGAAGACCATTGGGCTAGGTCGCATGTTCAAGAAAATTCGATTAGTGGGGTCATTTTGGGTCACAATAGGTCAGGGTCAAGCTAATTGTATTTAAAAAGCGCTTCAAAACATTTTGACAAAATTTTGTATAATACCGTTTCTGGGCATGATAAGACCATTGGGCAGGGTCGCATGTTCAAGAAAATTCAATCAATTGGTCATTTTGGATCCTAATGGATCAGGATCAAGCTAACTGTATCTAAAAAACGGCTGAAAAGATTTTGACAAAAATTTGTACTACACCGTTTCTGGACCAGATAAAATCATTGAGCTGGGTCGCATGCTCAATAAAATTCTATTAGAGGGTCATTTTGGTGATAATGGGTCGGGGTCAAGCTAACGGCATCTCAAAAAGGTTCAAACGATTTTGACATTTTTTTTTTTTTTTTTTTTTTTTTGTTATACCGTTTCACAGTACTAAAAGACCATTGAATAGCTGAATCAATTGAATATAATTGAAATAGCATTGAAAAATACATGGTCGATAAATTTCGGTTAGTGGGTTTTTGAATCAACGTGGGTCAAGCTTATTTTATCTAGAAAATGGCCAACGATTATCAATAAATTTTGTATTCAATCGTTTTCAGGCTCGAGAAGAGCATTATGTTAGGTCGCATGCTCAAAAAAATTCGATTAGTGGGTCATTTTGGGTCACTATGTCTCAGGATCAAGCTAATTGCACCTAAAACAGCAAGAATGATTCAGTGGGAATAATATATCGAGATAAACACAAAGATAATTTTGGCCGAGCTTAGCTCGGTCATTCCTGCTAGTTAATAAATTAATCATGGATAATGCTAAAATAAGAAGCCTGGACGTAAATTTCATTCTTAAAAATACAAATTTTATTCTATTCAATATTATCCAAGCTTTTTTGAGAAATTAAAATACAATCTTAGACGGTTCAATATCTGCTTAGAAGCAAAGCCACCTCCAAAATTCAAGAATATCATTTGCACTAAAATTGACCCAAGTAATTTTGAAAATTATTCAGGAGTATATGGAAAACCATTTATTAAAGCAGACGGATCAAAGAATTACTATATTGGCATGACTAGCAGGAAATTTAAGTACAGAAAAAAGTAGCATGTATTTGATATTAAATATAATAGAAAAACCACAGCCCGGGCAAGATTATATGAAGAAGGAATCATCCAATATAATTTCAATGAAAGTAAGATAATTTTCCCTAGTCTATACTATCGGTGCATTATAAGAGAAACCTTAGAGATTCTAACACGTAAATATTCAAGATGTAACGATGATACATCATTTAATTTACCGAAATTTTGGCTCGAGCTACTCAATGGTTACGAAAATAGAAATAAACATCCAACACAATAAACAAAATAGAGTACGTAAAATAGAAGTTTACGTGAAAAAAATGAATGTTGGCGTTTTAAATCATTGCATCCTACATTGTGCAATTAGAATATTTTTATTTATTTGTTTTGAAAATGGCTCGGGTAGAGTCGAAACATGCAAAAATTAAAAAAAACTATTTTTACTGTTTTTAAAATTTTAATCTTGCATTTTTTAGCAATTAGAAATAGTTTAATTTCATCATGTTATATTTTTTAAATCTTGTGATTTAACAAAAAGAAAAAAATATTTTGTGTAAATAAAACTTACTGAGAACTATAGGTAACCAAACTTTGGGCATCTTCTGTAGAGTGTCATCGATTTAATTGATTAAATTTTGTGTTTGCATTTTTGGTCGTACTCTTTATAAATCAGTAAAATATTACCTAAAATTGCTACCATCTGCCTTTGATAAAATATTTCACATGAAAGGAGATGCAAAAATTCTACGTCAGTTGTTTTATTAAATAATCCTGGAGTAATAAAGAATGTATACAAATGTACTTTCAATCAAAGAAAGATAAGCTTTCATTAAAACAACAACTTCGAACGTTCTACTAAATACAAATTAACACGTGCACTAAAAAATGTTCCTTTTTTAAATGTATTAATTTCCAAACGTTTTACTTTCCAATTTTTCAAAGTATCAGGCTTCTTACTTGTTAGATTTCCAGTTCTAGAAAAACCAAATAAACCTGTTTGAAACATAACCATTGAGTTTCCTATTCTAATTTCTTTAATCGAACAGACTGAAAACTAATCGCTATTAGTTTTTATCATGTAAAGAATCAAATTTAAATAAATAACAAAACGTCGGAATACACTTTCAGTAAGTTAAAAAGAAATAAATTTTCTTTTTCAATTAATCAGACGAAAGTAGAACAGTTTCTAGTTTAACTGTATTTCTTTAACTTAAAGATTGTTCCAAGGCAAGTACATGTGTAAATGCGAAAAAAACTACATTTAAACAAATGCTCGCTCAACAAAAGAATGCATTTCTTTTAAAAAGTTTTCTGACCCGAAATAGGAGATATTCTACAAAGAATTTCTTTCGAATCTATTCTCTGGCTAAATATTGAAATATATATAAATATTCAAAAGAATCGCAATAGAAATTGTTATTTTTATTTTGATTAACAGATTGTATGAGTCAAGATCAATTTTAAAACTAAAAAAAAGTTATTCGCATTAAATGAATTGAAAACAATTATTATTAAAAAAAAAAAAAAAAAAAAAAAAAAAAATTTAAGTTAGTTCTGATTACGTATTGAATATATACATATAAAAATAAAAATTGTGGTGTCTGTCTGTTATTTCAAGAAAAACAGTTAAATGTATGTACATTCGTTTGACTATTTTGATGGCGTAAAATCAAGAATAACATTAAAAAAATTATTTGCCTGCCTGTTTGCCAGATTAGGCTCAGACACGGTGCATAATTAATCATAAATTTATCAAGGGCAGGTTGAAAATGTTTCTCGAAAGAATCCGCAGTTTGTCGTCTACCGATATCCAAAAATGCTTTGAGAAAATGGAAGAAAAAGTTAAATTAATCAATCAACCAATCTTTAAATTCTCAAAAACTCGTAAACCAACTGATACAATTAAATGAATCATACGGGGATTTATAGTACTAATTAAGATTTATAAATCATAATAATCACATTTTCCGCTTAGGACTTATGTATTTTAATTACCGAAATGTCAGTGAAGGCTCACTGTGGAGACACGAAAAGTTTTTAATTTTCGTCTGTCTGTTTAGTTTTTGTTTATGTTTGGTTCACTCGTTCGGGAAATATAGAACATTTTTTTGCGATATAATTATGCTTAAAATTGGGAATTTAAATTTTTTTATTACACAATTTTAAAGTTTGCTGTTTTTGATACATTACTTTTTTTAAAACAATAAAACTTCTACAAATATTTGTCAAATCACTCAATTATTTTTTGTATCCTCGATATTGTGTACTTAATAAAATTTCGGATGGTTTTGACAATATAAGTTTTTTGCAGCCTTTTTTGGCTATGTTTGTATTTTTTTCCTTATAAACTAATTCAATGATTGTAAAATCGATCCCTAATTTTATTAAGTACCCTATATTTAAGACACAAAAAATAATGGAGTGATTTGACAAATAGTTGTCGACGTTTTAATGTTTTAAAAACAGTAATGTATCAAAAAAACAGCAAACTTTATTGTTCTTTAAAAAATATTTAATTAAAATTCTTAATTTTCCCCCACAAAATGTTTTTTTTTTTTTTTTCGTCAAAATCAGTTTTTCTAAGTATTACCTATAATGATATGTGTATATAAGAAGTAAATGTACATCAGTAAAAAAAAATCTTCAAAGTTCTTATAAATGTATCTAGCCCCCTTAAGCAAGACTTTCTTCTGCCGTGCCTGTCTAGCTGAGGGAATAAAAGGCTGATTAATCTTTTGTATTCTGGTCTGCAACAAAGGTTTGCGTCAAATGTGAACGCTGTTAGTAACATTACAGTTCTAAAAGGAATATGGATACAGTTAAAAGACTATCACCAAAAAAAAAACTTTATAGCGCCAAATCACTTTTGCTATTTACTCAATTGGCAGTGGACACGATGATGAATGATTAGTTAGTAGGTTTAAAAGTCTCCAAATATGCTTATTTTAGGTGATTTTATTACTATTGCTATCGAGTACATTAAAACGTATTTATACACCTTACGTACATATAAATATCATAGAATGACCGTCAAAATAATTGTTTTTCGTAAACAAGAATTGTAAAAACATTAGATTTCTAAATTAGAAATACGTTAGATATAATAGATTCAGTTTACATTTCCATAAGTTCAATTCGTATATGAGATTTTATTCAATTTATCTATCAGACGTAGGTGTTTCGTGATTAGCAGGTAAGTAAATATTGCTATTTGGATATTAGCATAGCAGGAAAGACTTGTCCAAAACTGTTGCTTATCCAATGTAAAAAGTAATCCAAGATATACTAAAACAATTTGCACAATCAATAGGAAATTACTAGTGTAAATTTAATGATACTACGGAGAATTCAGGTAAGCAGATCCCCCATAAAGGAATGTACTTTTTTTAAAACTAAAACCAGAATATTCAGTCATCAGAATTTCATAACATTGTACAACGCCACATTGAATTGAATGCTTCTAATTTCCGAAACCTTCCTAGAATTTCATATACTTATAAATATTCATGTTATTTAAAAAGATTAAAATACTTGAGGGGCTGTCGTGTGCCCCTGAAAGTGAACTGCAAATGCTATGCACTTCACTTTCAATACCGAAAATTCTATAGATAAACCTCCATAACATATAGAAAAATTCGGGGCAATCCGAATATGTTTAGGAAAGTTACTCCACGTATACACAGACAGCAGGCAGACGAACGAAGTGAATTCATAAACACTTTTCAAGTCTAGAGAAACATCACCGAAAACTGGCGATTTGAAGCAATTAAAATAATAAAACTTTGTAAAAAATCACCATAAAATAAAACAATATACAGGACGCGTTTCGAGCTAAAAACATAACAGCTCGTCATCAGCTACAGAAAACACGTGTCCGCAAGCGAACAAGGCCAAAAATGAAAACGAGTTCATTTTTGACCATGTTCGCTTGCGGACACGTGTTTGCTGTAGCTGATGACGAGCTGTTATGTTTTTAGCTCGAAACGCGTCCTGTATGTTGTTTTATTTTACGGTGATTTTTTACAAAGTTTTATTATTTTAATTACTTTTCAAGTATGTTTTGAAGAGTTAAAAAAGAAACTTTTTTGAAGAATATATTTAATTTTTCTTTTAAATTTTACTAATTGGTATTTAACACGATTAAGAACAATCTATAAATGATAACAATTTTATATACATTTGATTTTTAGCTTATTCATTTTAACTTAAAAATTCAAATCTTCAATAATAAAGACAGTTACTTGTGGGTATATTGGTCTGCAGTTTTCTGAAAATACCGCTGCTGGCAAAAGCTACACGATTTATCGGGAATCTACTTATATATCTGAAACTGTACATCTAGAAGGCAGTTTTTGAATTTTTTTATTTATATTTTTATGCGACTTTTAGCCTTTTTTAAAAAGTTTTTGGCGATTTTTCCACATTAGTAAAGAAACTGGTTTCAAACTCTTTGTCCAATGTAGTACATTTTTAACTCCTTACAATAAAATTTATTCGGAATTCGTTATAAAAATTTTTGAGTTTTTCACGAATTTTTTTTATTAATTTTCTTTATGCTATTTCTAACATTTTTTTGCGATTTTTTTACATTCATAACAGAAATTCAAATTCAGTTTTTTAGCCCAACGAAGTAAATTTGTACTTTTTTTTAGTAGAATATATTCAGTGCAGCGATTTTTATTATTCACGATTTTTTAAAACACTCTTGTCCACCGAAAATGGGAATGTAAAAAAAATTTAAAAAATATATTACATAGTTTTTATATTAATTTTTAAAGAAACTCAGGTAATGAAATTTTTTCTGAAGCAGAAAGAACTTTTCTGTAAGTTTTACTAAGCCCGTGTTTAAATCGATCTTGGAAGACTGCCGTATTGGTGCCTATCGCAACGTGAAGTTGGAAATTTGAATTTAATTTGTGTCGTTCGACGCGTGCCTTTATAATAAGACAAACTTAAAAAATAAAGTAAAATAATGACTTGTGTATGCTACTAGTGAGTATGCGAAGAGTGAGTTTGCCAACACTAGGCTCGTTTGCAAAGATTTTCAATTAAAAAATTTGTCCGCAGAATTCAAGAGTCGTTGGACTCATAACCAGAGCTGGTTGGACCACATCCCTATTGGACACCTAACACCAGGATCGTTTATATAAAAAAACGACCAGCTGGAAGGACGAGCCTTCCCAAGTTTAACACGTTCACGCTGGCGCAGTGGGTCACACTCGACTGTCTCAGAGCTCCCGAGTCTTTGGCTGTTTGGATACTAGTATTTTAATACAGAAAATGTTGTTTTATTTAATTAGAAGAATTGGGCAATTTAAAGGAACAACATTTTCTCTAAAATAACAGTGATGTGCAAAAAGCCGGAGACTTGACAACTCTGAGACAATCGAGTGTGACTCACCGCGCTGGCGAGAACGTGTTAAACAAAAATGTAATTTAATCTTGAAAAAAAGTAAACTCGTTTAATTTTATTTAATGGAGGAGAAGGTCCAAATACCGGCTACTATGTGTTCTCAGAACTGAGCGCAGCGCAGCCTAGTAGAGATAAGCAGAGTTTGAAACTTTAATTGAGAGAAGAAAGTTACTAAAAGTACTTCGCTGTAATCTGTCTCATTTATATACAGCAAATGCAAAAGTGTCGAAACGACGTAATCTTGAACACCAAAAGTTTTTCAGAGTTTTTCATTTTTTTTAAATATACTGATCGTATATTGGTTGGAATTGATGATGAAATTATTTTCTAGACATATTTAGCTCTCAATCGCCGCACGCAAGTTATTGGTATTTTACAATATGAATAAGTAATAGCGGTTTTAATTTAAACATAGAGTCAAGTCAACGCGGTGCTTACGGAGTACCGACGTGGATCGTTTTACCGCCACGCGAAACCTCCAACGAAATTGAAAAAAAGCAACATAACTTAAATTTAGAAACAATGCTTATATAAAAATAATAAGAATTTAGAAACCCTGGTGGAGGGCCCTGAGGCTCATTCCGGGGTTTGGAAGCATCTGAGGCACAAATCCGCCTCAAAAAATAAGGTGCGTAGAGCATCCAAATAAATTTGGTTGCCCTACACTTCGTTGACAGACTAATGTTTGACCTGGCAATAGTCGGAAAATGAGAAGGCAGGTGGCGCCAGGAGTCACAGC
This sequence comes from Maratus speciosus, assembly GCA_963932465.1. Taxonomy (NCBI): domain Eukaryota; kingdom Metazoa; phylum Arthropoda; class Arachnida; order Araneae; family Salticidae; genus Maratus; species Maratus speciosus. The sequence continues at coordinate 387,070,129 of OZ010788.1, read as the reverse complement.
TAAGCCTGACATCCAGGAAAACCAGAGGCCCAAACTAACACTATCTCTGAAAACTTATAAAAAAAGGGGGAGCCACATAGCTCACTAAATTTTGAAAGTCAAGCCTTGTGTCCCTCACAAGTCGCAGATCTCCCGGCTTTCGCACAAACGGGGAAGACTTGAAAAAGGCTTTGTGGTACTAGACATCGAAATTTCCACGACTGCAAGTTTCACATTGGCGTTGATCAAGATCTAAAATATGGGGTATTTTAAATTTAATAAAAACTAATCTATTAAAATTTAAAAATTTAACTAACACTGAGTGTATCTGTGACCAAGCCGGATAGCAACTACTCCCGTAATCCCCGATACAGCTCGGACCGTTTAGCTCTGAAAAGAGCACTTTGCTAACGGGTTTCCAGGGAGGTGCACACACGCCGGCGGTCTTAGGTGAACTGAAGCTGGGGGTCAAAAACCGGGGTTTAAATAGAGTAGCCGAGGATCTCGTGACCAGGTTCCCCTCGGCCAATAAAATTACTGGAAGGGCTAACTCGACCGTAAACGCTGATTGGAGCTAGGACTATGACGTCACAGACAATCTCTGACCCAGAAGGGCAGAGAAGAGAAAATAAATGAAATTAATAATGGGATGAGAATTATTTACAAAAATTTAAGAACAAATGAAGGCAGGTTAAAAACCCTAAAAACTACATTAAAGTCAAAAGATAAAATTTTAAGAAAGGTTGCACTCTAAACAGAGAAGTGGTCCGAATACCGGCTGCCTTGAGATGTCCAAATACCGGCTAGCTGGTATTTAGACCTCTCTGTGTTTGCCTTGCTTGAAGAGGAGAAAATAAATTAATTTAAATAGTTCCATAATTTAAAAATAATTTAAATGCTTCAGAAATAGTTCCAGTCCCATTTCGCAATGTGAAAAAAAGCAACCGTGGCTGCAAGTCTTCAGGAGCGACACTGGTTATTGGATCAGAAGAAATCACTGATGGACACTCCAAATTTGCCTGCGATAATTGAAAGAGAAAGAAGTAAAACGACGGAAGTAAAACATGAAGAAAAAACAATCGAAAGCGCCAGAAATTGGATTTTTAAAACGTGAAATGATGCAATTTGTGTCTTCTAAGAGGGTGCATTCTGTGCAGACAAGAATGGGATAGAGGACTCTGGGTTCAACGTTAAGTATGCGATATGTGGGCCCATAGCGACTGCACCAACGCAGAGAGTGATTATTATGTTTGTGATTTTTTCGTATAAAACTGTTGTCATTTAAAGCAGCAGGCTCTTTTTTTTCACGTTAAAATACAAAACTAGAAACATAAAGGAAATATGATTGTCAGAGATAGTCGTTAAGTTTTTTATAAATTTGACAAAAATGCTTGTTTATTAAAAATTACGTATTTTTCTGTGCACAAGAAATGTTATTAATCAATAAAATTTGTTCAAATAATGTTCTTATTGCTGAGTAATTGACATTAGGACTATTTGTGTGTTTCTTTTGGAAAAAACTTAGGTAGCCGGTATTTAGACACCAATTTTCAAAACTTAAAATTTACAGACTATTGGAATTTTGCTTTTTATAAACAGGAAACGCTCTTTAAACTGATTTTTTCCTTTTTAAACAGGTGCAAAACATATCAAGGTAGCCTGCTGTCACTTTTCAATTTACTAATTTTTTAAATTGTAGTATCTAGATTGAAAATAAAAATGGTAACCGGTATTTGGACCTCTTCCTCTATCTTTAAATAGAAATAAAAGTCATATTGATTTAGATGGAAAGCTTGGAGTACGCTCTGTCAGAAAAACTCGTCAATATACACTAAATTATTCCTCATTTTTTAACAAATAAATTCCGTACTCCTAGAAAACATGTTTTATCCGTGAATGCTTCCAACAAGTCTGGAAAAGAGGCAGAAATTCCTTTCATTCCTAGCACGCATGCGCTCTATTAATGCTAAAATCCGAATTTATTTAAAAAGGAAAAAACAAAAAAATATATAAATTAAGATTTATAATTTAATATTTAAAAAAAAGAAAATGTTTTTAAAAAGAATTACTTTTCTCATTCATTCAAAAGTACTCACAATTTATTTTTTTTTAATCGAACAAGGTGAAAAAAAATAATTTATAAAGTTGCTTATAAAAGAATATAAATATAGGATTAAAATATAGGATTAGATGCCGTATATTCCCGCGGCCGACATCTCGGATGTTTTGAGATTTGCGGCGATTTTTTAATGGCAATGTTGGCGATCTTTATCGATATGGCAACCCCGATGAGTGACATGCTCTGCTAACTCCGTTTTTTCGCGAGATTGTGTTTTGAAATAACGTCAATCGTGGATTTAGCTGGTGTGAGTACGTGACGCTGTTTTTATGCTGTGATTTTGATTGAATTTGATTTTGATTAAGTTATTTGATTGACTATGGCTTCTGTAGTCCGTTTACCCGCTGTTACTGATATAACTAAGAAATATGGTGAAATTCTGAAGGAAAAAGGAGGTTTGTTTACAGTGTGTAGTCATAGGCCTATTTCGTAAAATTAAGATATGGTGCCGGTATTTTGTGTTTGAGCTTTCAAGAAAGGAGATATCTGTTAAGGTATGTTAATAATTTTATGCATATTTTTTGTAATATTTTATATTAGCCGTTTATTGCATATTTCTCATGCATTCCGTGCATTTTTGAGATTGCTGCAAAGCAACATACGTGCATTTACTAACTGATACTTTAACGAGTTTCGTGCATTTTTCAGAATGCTGCAGAAGTAGTTTGCTGAATACAGTAATTTTTTTCGGTTTATGAACATGTAGCATTCATACGTCTATTTACTAATTGCTTCTTTAATGAGTTTAATGCATTTTTCGGATTACTGCAGAAGTAGTTTGCTGAATCCAGTGATGCCTTTTTCGGTTTATGAACGCGTAGCTTTCATACTCACATTGACTAATTGGCAATTTAAGAAGTTTCCTGCGTTTTTCAGGTTTATATTTTATTATTTACATTTTATTTTCGTTAAGCGTAATATGCGCATAAATCGCTCCTTGGCGACATTTACTTTTGTGAAAAAGAGGGTTCTTACACCAAGAAAAAATTGAAGAAGGCGGCCACAGGAATATATGACATTTGTTCAAAAATATATTTTAAATGAACACATTTATTTTAAATATTAAATGGAAAAAAATTCGATTTTACTCAAAAAAATCATCAAATAAAAATATAATATTCTTATTTTACATTCAGCAATCTACTTAAAAGTATTTATAATTCATATTTTTATCCTTTTTTAATACTAAAATATTAAAACCTCAGCCACAATCTCATAAGAAACAAAATCTTCCCGAAATTAACTTCAAAACTCAAAGCTTTTTTAAGAAATTAATCAAACCATGCCCAGTTGAAGCAAACATATTTACTTCAAAGCGTTTAACTTTGGAGGGCGATGTCCAACTGTACCGCGGTCGTTAGCGTACACGTCTCGTAACGCTAGGATGGCTGGTTTAATTCCAACGTCGGCAGATTTATTTCTTCCAGACCTCCTTCAATTAGCGGATATTATACCTCCTGTAACAGAGAAAAAATTAAGGGATATTCCTCAATTAATGGAAAAATCCTGGCAGAAGTGCTGACAGTTTAATTTCTGTGAATTGAAGAAAGTATTTCTGAGAGTGTGATAGGTTACAGAAATAGTTTCATTTTATTTATTAATTTTTTAAGCTTATGATGTTCTTTAGATACTTTGAAATAGAAAAAATAAATGAAATATTGAATAACAAGCAATACCGGCTTTGCTCGCGTAGTTGTTGAAATATACCAAGAGGCATTTGTGTGCCCATTTTTATTAGAAGAATTATACTGCGATGGATAATTCAAAAATTACTACTTTAGATACAGTTTGACTAAACTTCATTATTAGGCGAACATGAGATTTAAGTTATTGAGAAGAATTTAGATTAATACCAACTAAATGGTAATTTAGAAATAATTTAATGGTTTTGAGCTCATTTCATTTTTCATGTAAATTTTAAATTTTTTTAGAAACAGTTATTTACATCTTAAAAGTAACCACCCTGTCAAATTCCAAGTTTCAAGTCATGCAATTTTCTGTAATAACTAAATTTCCGAAATCTCAAATTTAGAATGTTTCATGTTCCTGCACACTTTAAAATTTCTAAATTTTTACAAAATTGTTTTGTCGATTTCTTTGCGTCATTAATGTATCAGCCATATCAAATTTCACGTTTCTATCCATAACAATTTCAGATAAATCATAGTTTAGAAGGACTTTAGAACGTTTCACGTTCATTTCTCTCTTTCAAATTTATTTTTTTAAACCATTCTTAGCGAGCACTTAAATCTTAAAAATAACCTCCATGCTAAATTTCAAGTTTTTAGCCAGGCAGCATCACAAAAACCGCAATTTTAGTACATTTTGAGCTCTTGCACCCCTCTGAGGATTGTTACCGTCATAAAATATAGCTAACAAGGAGATGTTCCGAGGTTGGAGCCCCCGAATACGGTGAATGTTTGTGTATCGATACACTATAGTTAGTATATAAATATATAACAGCCATAAACCACAATACCCAGGGTGTCTCGAGAAAATAAGTCGTAAAGTTTATAATCGGATAAATTTCCCATTTTGGCAAGCGGGTCCGGCGTAGCATGGTCACCAGCATACTGGTTTTGAGATTTTTCTTTGTCAGTTCAAATCCCGCCCTGTTTTTTTTTGTTTGTTTTTTTTTACACGAAAATTTCTACGAATTATTTTCGAATCGCAGTTGAAAAAATATGTATAATAATTGCAATTTACGAAAAATATAAATTAAATGTACGTTTTGTAATATATAAGTGCATTTTTCACTACGAAATTTTGCATCTTTAAATATGTAATGAAAAGTAAAAGAAAACAAAAGTACGCATATTTATATGTTTATAGAAAAGAATTTTTTTTTGTTGTTATTTAAAATTGTTTACAGTTATTTTAATGACTATGTAATATTTTTAACAGAGAAATAAAACACGTGAACAAATATATTATTTTCGTTTTGTTTACTTTTGGAAATACTTTAACTATTTCATAATTTATTAAAAATACGACTTTTATATTTTCAATGTGATTTTTTATAGTTTGGGATTGTTGATTTTAATTAGAATAAGTGTCTACGTAGTAATTTTTTTTTTATCATTTCAGTTTTTTCCCTGTTTAATATATTTATGTAATGCAATTTAATTATATAAATGCAGACCATAAAATTACACTAATTTTAAAATTTATTTACTGTTATTTATATAAATAGGCTGTTATTCTTCACATAATAAATTAAAATACTGTGAAATAAATTAAAATACGTTATATAAAATTATAACATGCTGTTTTATTTTTTAAATTGTAATTTTTCGATTAGCGTAATAATGTATAAATGTATCATTTTTTGACAACTATCTTCTTAACTTTTGAATTTGTTAAATCTTGGATTCTTATGCTTATAGTTAAAGTAACTATGTGTTTAAAAATAAATTCTAAAATTATATTGAATAGCTGAAATTAGTTACTAAGTGGGCAATAACTATAAAATCAACTATCCCCCCCCCCCCACCACAAAAATATCCATTTTAAACTTCAAAACAATATTTTTTATAAAATCATTAAATGTTTGAAATGTTTGCATAATGAAACAAAATAAAAATAATATATTTATTCCCGTATTAATATCACGTATTTTTATTTATTTTTCTGTGAAAAATGGTAGATTATTCATTGGAATAACTACAAATAATTTTAAATAGCAATAAAAAAAAATTTTGGTCTATAGACATATGAATTGCCCTTTTTTTTTTCTATTAAATATTTAAATATGCCAAATTTTATTGTTAAAATTCAATTTATATGCTACAAAACATACATTTAATTTATATGTTTAGTAAATTTCAATTATAATACATAAATATGTGAAAAGGCTTTTTGCTGCATCCCATTCCTTTTAGTGTATCAGAGATTCAATATTTAAGTTCATTTATTTTTCAGTGTAAGTTTTAGGTGCGTTCGCAATTATATAAATTCGTAGCACCTGTAGTTGTCGCCTGGTCCGTCCGTCTGTCTGTCCTTCTGTCCGCATATAACAGCGCAAAAACTACCCAACCGAATTTTGAAATTTAATATGTATAACTGTTGCAGAATTTTGTCGAGTCAGTTCAAATTTTATGAAAATCGAATCTAAACTTAAAAAGGTATTAACAACGGTTTTCTTCTGCCTCCTAAATCCTATCATACGCAATTAACTCAATGATAAACCATGATAGGTAATACTTCTTGGTTGCCATGGTAGTTACGCCTATTTAAGATGGAGTCATATTATTTCCGTATTACTGAATTTAATATATATGATCGTGCTAAATTTTGTATTCATACATTTTTGCGTAAGAGTGCAACAGCAATTGCACCATAATCTGAATATTTATAAAATTAGTTATAATACGAACGCACCTCATTTGCCACGTTTGTCGTACAATTTTCGACTTGTTTCAATATAGTGGCACTAGGATATGATCAAAATTCGAAAACCTCAACTTATGCTTTTCAATTGATTCATCATATTTTGACAAAATACACACGGTACATTTCATGAAATTTGGAATCGAATTTCAGTAATACAATTAGTTTCTTTTTATATATAAATACTACGTAAGTAGTGATTTTTTGCACATGCCATAACATTATATTTATTCTTAAAATAATGAAGTTTTTTGGATATGGATCCGCAGTGTTACAGAAAACACTTTTAGGAAAGGTATTCAAAAAAATGTTTTAAAAAGTTCAAAATTATAAGAGAAGAACGGTTTTTAAATTTCTTTAATTTTTAAAAAATGAATTATTTATCCATATTTTACTGCAGTAATTTCTTGTTTTAATAATTTTCCTACAATACATCATTTAACATTATGCAAAAAGGGTATTATTAAACACTGAAAAAAGTTCGAACGGGAGCGAGTTCCCTTAAAAGTACTTTTGTTTTGTATACTGAAGCTTTCTTTGTCGATAAACCAAGTCTGAAAACACAAATTATTCTGAAAACTTTATTTTATATAAAATTAAAACACAATGAAATATTTAGTGTATTTTTTCTTCATTTTAAGCTTCGTTCTGAATAATAGAAAACTTCTAGTAGTAGTACAAGATTAATTTTAACACAAATATTCTAATTGGTAAATAAATCATATGAGATGTAAATTTCCAACTGGGAGAGAAATGTCTGGACCAGGATTCGAACCAGGGATCTTTTGGCTGAAGCTACCAATGCTCTGCCAACTGAGCTATCCTGGACGAATCTGGAGGACCTAATTCACACAGCTGACCTTGTTGATCATAGCATCTTGTTTGATATTTTAATTGACCGAACAGAATAAATTTTATGATCAACAAAGTTAGCTGGATGACTTTGGCCCTCTAGATTCGACTGGGATAGCTCAGTTGGCAGAGCATTGGCAGCTTCAGCAAAGATATCCCTGGTTCGAATCCTGATATGGGCTATTTTCGCCCAGTTGGAAATTTACTAGTAGTAGTAACTTGTTTAAAAATGAAAATGAGTTTATCTTCTTAAAACCGCAAAATTTCCAATTTGTTGCTTTAATATGAAGTAGTTTTCGTGATCTATTAATACTTGTATGTGAATGATACGTTTTAAAAAAAAAGTTTCATCAAAAGTTCTACCCACCCTCTGTTTCCAGGGCACGCGTCGATATTTCGCAAAACTGTAAAAATGTGTCCAGTCAATTTTAGAAATTTTGTAAGTTTAACCCCTTGGGCACATTTGACGACTAAGACTCGTCATGCATTTGGCCACTGGCGCCTATTTTTATATTCTATTCATACACTATTTAAAGGAAATTATTTTTGTACTATTTTTCTCTTGCACACACTGTCAAAATGCGTATGAAAGATTTTTGTTTTGAGAAAGTGGTGCGAGATAGAATTTAAAAAAACAAAAAAAAAATCCCCGCCAGTGGCAGCTCTGAAATAAATCCGTACCCAAGGGGTTAAGTTTGAAAAACCTAATATTAAATTAATTTTTACCATTGTAAAATAAATTGCAATACGGGTAGTATTTTAAGAATAAGTCGGAAATTACATGGCGGATTCATCAGTAATTTTGAATTCACATATTTCAAGCTCCTCGAAATCAATTTATGTTAAAAATTCCATACCTTACAATTTTTTTTTGGAAAAATTATTTTCAAAATATATATACTTTTTTGTGTACTGCGAATTTAATATTATTTCTAAAAAAATGAATTATAATCTCTAATTTTTAAAAACTGAAATCGCTTTCCAGTAACTTCAAATATACGAATCCAAAATTACAGTTGACTTCACTAAGTAGATTTCAGGTTCTTCTAAAAAAGCTACCCATACAACAGTTAAAAGTGAATTTAACATTAGAAGTTTCAAAATTTAAACTTGTATAATTTTTGAACTACTTGATCGAATGACTTCTCGTTTGGTATCCTTAAATTACATTTATCGAATTATCCAAATATTGTGTTAAATTTAGGTGTTGATTTAAAAGAAAATTTAAGTTGGATTTCCATCGACGCGCTCTATGGACCCTTCCCCATATTTTTTTTATTATTAAATGAGAAGCGTTCTAAAATTGATTGGACACGTGTTTTACAGATTTGATGGACCCTGCATATCTAAGAATGAAAATTATCGTGTCACTAACATTAAAAAAAAGGGAATGAAACTAAAAGATGCATCTTCATTATAAAATATTTGATATGCCCGATATAAATTCTGTTATCAACTCTGATATTGATGTATTAGTAGTGAATTTCTAGTTTGGCATTTATCTCTAACCATGTTAAACTAACATGATGAATTTTGTTGCTCAATAGTATATGAAAAATTGGAATTTGATAAGTTACCTTAAGCATCATTTGTGATTCTGATAACATTTCATACATGTTTTCATAGCTATTTCCAGTCATACACTATATGGCCAAAGGTGACCGGTCACTTGCGATTTTAGACGTTTGGTTCAATATCAGGTTGTAACGAAAGTTTTCCGCCAAAAAAAGTTCTTAACAAAGTTAGAAAAAAGCATGAAAGCAGTGCCTTTAGTGAGGGTAGTAATCACCACCCGAATCTTTGATTTCCTGCCAAAGTTTTGGTAGTTTTTCAAAGCCTTCGGCCCAGAAACTTTGGGGACGCGGTTCCAAAAACAGATCAACCCCATTTTGGGCGTCCTGTGCAGAATTAAAGATAGCACCAGCAAGATGTAGCTGCAAGTGTGAAAAAGGGTAGTAGTCCGAAGAAGTGATGTCGGGGCTATATGGTGGGTGTGGCAAAAGATCTCATTTGAGTCCATACAGAGCACAGCCGGTGAATTCAGACATATGTGATCTAGCAATATCTTGATGAAACATTATCTTCTTGCGCCGGAACTCATTTTGACATTTTACCTTGATAGCAGCGTCAACACAGACTAGCATCTTGGTGTACACCTTACTGTCCATGGTTTTGCATTTCTCCAGATACTCTTTGTGGATATACCACGGCAATTCCACCAGATACAAAGCATTATCTTTTTGTTAGTCAAATTGCGCTTTGCGACGCTCCCGACGGGCTCACCGGGCGTAGAGCAACCCCTTTTTCGGCTTGTGTTGTTGAAGTGAATCCACTTTTCGCCACAAGTGACGAAACGGTACAGAATTTTGTTCTTGCGTTGATATTCGAGCAGATTAGTGCAGGCCTGAACACGTCTCCACTTATCTGCTTGAGTTAGCTCATGCGGCACCCAGCGATTGAACTTGTACGTCAAGTTTATGCAATGCATAGCGCGGCTAATGGACATGGCACTAACGTCTGACTGCTTAGCTAGCTCTTGAGTGGTTGAACACTGATATTCTTCCACAAGTTCTCACAGGCGGGCCTCATCAACATCAGTAGGCCGGCCAGAGCGCTCTGCTTCTTGAACGTCATAGTCTTTGTTTTTGAACTTTCGGTACCAAAACTTCACAGTGTCATATGATTCAACAGTAGTGCCTAAAGCTGTACGTATGATTCGGTGACATTCTGTAGCTGACTTTTTGCAACAAAACTGGAAGTAAATGCTGGTTCTAATCTGGTAGCGTGATAGTTCCATTTCAGACACCCTGTATTTAATGTTAACGATATTTTTTTTACAAATTTCACAACACAGTGTTATAAAGCAAGTCAAAATGCCAAAAATCGTTTGACAAGATATGAGCAAATACGACGACGTAAACTGTTTGAAAAGACGATATTAGCTGTGGCGGGAAACTTTAGTTACAACCTGATATCTAGAAAAATAGATGAGGAATTAACCTTAAACTGTAAGTGTGTAAACAGTATAGTATATATCATATATTTTCGCGAAGATCTTTTCCTGAAACTCCATAGGGGACCGTCAACAAATTGTAAAAGAACGAATATCTTTTGAATAACCTTGTAAAAACTAATGTAGCAAAAGCGTTCAAACTCGAGATTATTAATTAGTGGCTTATTATAATATACTGTGTTCGTTTTTATGAGGATAGCATGTGTACTCGTAGATAAATTAAGATTTTATAAAAACAGCCTCAAGTTTTTTGCTTACAATTTGTAGAGTTCTTAAGATAAAAAAAAAAGTTCATTTCAGAAAATATGACAAACAACATTGTACATTACACCCTGCAATTAGAATTAAGAAATAATAAAAATTGGATGAAAAATAAGCAGGTTTACTGAAAAAAATTTCACGGCGCATGCGCGAATGCAATCTATTTATATAAAATCCAAGTCTCTGTGTGTCCCTCCCTATTCCGGTAGGACCGCCTCATTGAAATGAGTAATTGTTGAAAAATATTAATGCAGGGTTACCACAGTAGCGCCAAATGTTAGCCAACTTGGCGATAGTTGGCTAATTTGGCGAAATTCCCATTTAAAACCATTAATCTTTCATAATCGAGGTCACCGAAATTTAATTTAAACTCTACTCTTTTAAAATATTTTATCGAAATCTATGGGTGAGAATTTAAAGTGCATCTTTACATCTTCCTCCCGATGCTACTAATAAAATAACCGCCAATAGACAACGGTGTACTGTGTGAGCTCCTAACTGCGCGATTTTAATGTGCTTTAGGTACTTTTCCAGTATAGGTGCCTTGGCGAAAAGGGAAATTTGGTAACATATTTTCCGGGAACCTATTCACTGTTTCATTTTATATATACATGCATTTTTTTCGATATTTATACGATTTATTTAACATAAAAAAGCCGTTTCTCTAATTTTATACAGAAACAGATGTAATTTGTACATAAAAACATGTATAATATAGATATAAAACAAACAAAAACGCTCATCAAATTTGTTTTCATAGCTGTTTATATGATTTGACAACAAATCTCGATATTTTTCCGTTATACGGACACCATGCCAAAATGTATGCTAATGCGCCAATTATTTCAAAATGCTAAAAGATATTTGTAATTTTATGCCAGCAGTTTAATATGAGTTTTATTTTATTACTTTATTTTATAGCAATTATTTGTTCACTTATTTTAAGTATATATTTGTGATCTGATGAAATAGTTCGTAAAAGTCTGGAATTTTCAAATGTTATATTTTTTAAATGCTCACTTTTGTATCGACAATGGTTTTTCTTTTATTTTTCAAATGCTTCAATTCACGATTTTGCGCCAACTATTACGCTTGGCGACAATGGTGTCCGTATAACGGAAAAGTACCCAAATCTCACTTTCTGATGCCCAAATTACACCAAGCTTTTTTAAAAAAATGCCAAAGCCCCTACAGTGGAAAAGTACCAAACTGTCTATTATTTTGCGCTATCCGTGTTATAGTTTGTACTATATGCAAGGGGAGTGGAGCGAAGAGTTTAAACATTAAAGTTTCGGCACAGATGTCATATACGCCCCATATTGGCGCGATTTTTTTCTGACGCCAATGTCATATACACAACGATAACTTAACTGGCGCCAAAGTGTCGTAATTTTGCTTGATATGGTAATCGGATGTTGTTTATGCTGTTGATGTTTTCGTCAAATTGGGGTCGGAAAAAAATCGCGCCAATATATGATAACGTATATGACAACTGTGCCAAAGTTTCTATAAAGCAGTATAAGACTAAAAAATTAAGAATAAAATAAATTCAAAATAAGACTAAAGAAGAAAGAAAATCATGCGTTAAGCATAGAATATGAAACACTTTCCAACACATCCTAAATGCTTAAACAAAACTTCGTTATTTAGGGAAATAAGGTAAATAAGATAACGTTACTTCTTAGATATCCCGTCGACCAATTTCGCCATATTATATAAATCGCCAAATCAATAGTAAAACATTAATAAAAATACAAATGAAACGTCTAATTAATGGTTTTATTGGCCATTATTCGCATTTAATTAATTAATTAATGGCAACCATTATTGGCAATTAATCTTACAATTTGGCGACAGTAATTTGGTCGACGGGATAACTAAGAAGTACCAAGATAACTAAGTAAACATTTTAGAAAACGCATAAAAAAATTTAAAAATTGATTTCAGCAGTTGCCGTCCATAGCCAATAGTACCGTTATTACATGCCACTTTTTAGCTAAAATTTAATTTAAACTACTCTTAAAACTACTGAAATCGCATTTCCAGATATTATCATCCATAGACGGTTATGTATCCAATTCTTTGCGTGACCATGTATATCATTTTATCTATATTCTACAAACATTTCTTAGGAAACTAAATGCAGTTCAGCGTAAAAATGCATAACTCCTTTAAAAACCACCTTTAAGCAATTTACTCTCATACTCAGTAACCCTTACGAATTCTTTTGTGTAGCCCTGCATATGAACTGTAGCATTTATACACACAGTATAGTATGCATAAATGTAGTGAAACATAAAAGCGCATATCATAATTAAAAATGCATTTCTAGCAATCATTGCTTATGTACAATACTTCGAAGAAAAGTTTCTTGGCGAGAAAGAATTTTGCCAACGTATTTTCTGGCAACCTATTTACTGCTTCATACTCACAAGCAATTTTTTCCATGTGTATACAATTTGGCACAGATGTCATGTACATTGGCTCGATTTTTTTCCGACGCCAATTTGGCGAAAACATCAACAGCATAAAGAACATTCGGGTTACCATTACAAGCAAAATAACGACACTTTGGTGCCAGTTAAGTACCCTGTGAGTATATGACATCGGCGTAAAAAAAAAAAAAAATCGCGCCAATATGGGCGTATATGACATCTGTGCCGACAATTTAATATAAAAAAAGCTATTTACCCGTTTTTATAAAGAAACAGAAGTAATTTTTTCACAGATGTCATATACGCATGGGGGTTGGCGTGATTTTTCTATGACGACAATTTGGCAGAAATCTCTCTTTCGAATACCAGTTACTTATATATTTTTCAATTATTTGCTATCATTTTGAAAAGCAAATAACTATAAATAAATAAAAGTTTGAATAATAACTATAGAACAAAGCAGTTTATATAATTAAAAAACAGAAAATAAAAGTAAATAAACAATTTATTAATAAATAAAAAACAATAGCCGGGTTACCATAGCAGGCAAAATGACACCATTTTGGCGCCAGTTAGGTATCCCGGTTCATATCTGAAATCTGTGCCGTAATTTGTATATAAAAAATTATATATATTTAGAAACGATTTTTTTATGCATATAACTGCATATATAAACAAAGATAAAAGTTCATTAGATTTATTTTCATAACTGTTTATATATTTTCGCAACATATCTCACTTTCTTATGCCCGAATCGCGCCAAGCTTTTTTTAAAAATGCGCTATAATGGAAAAGTACTTAAATAAATAATTAACAGAAATAACAAATTATACAAACTAAAACTTTTTATTTCGAGATCAAAGCATTGTTTTTAATTTCGATTAAAAATACATATATCCTTGGATAACTTCAATTGAAATTAGTTTCACAGCTTAATATCTCATTCCATAAACCTAAACAAACACAAGTGATTCATTCATCGTGAAACGTCAAAAATATTAAATCATTGAGGTAATCATTCACAAAGTAAGTTCTCCAACAATCAATGGGCAATATTCTAATGACGTCATAGTAGGTAAAATGGTGGCGGTATCGTTTGTTTATGGTTTGTAATCACAAAGATTTAATTTTGCAATGTCTCTTAGTTACATTATTTTATTGTCATATTTATGAGCTCAGAACAAAAGCCTATTTTTTCATTATTTAGTTATTAAAGACAGAAAAAAATCATAAATGCATGATTTGAAAATTTTAAATAATTTTCTTTCTTAATACTAAAAAATAACATCGGGAAGTAACAGCGGGTTTAAGTTCAATAAGTTTAACTGTTTAATTCTGTTGTAATATTCAAAATAACTGTATTTATTAGATTTCAGTACTCAACATCAGGGCCCGATTAAACTTTGAAGTTAGAGGAATTACAATGTCATTTCAGGACCTTTCTTTTGGAGAAGCTTTTCTAAATTCCACGTATACATGGAAAATCTTTAGTGTTAGAAATATTATTCGAAGGACTAACATAACACGAGAACGGCCTGCAATTTTACACAAGTTTTTGAAAGCTACTTTATATCAGAAATTTTACTAAAAACTGGTTACTTTTTTGTTATAGCGACCCACACTATTAGGATTATGACAAGTTGCAGCCAATTTCGCCAACGTCGTAACCAAGATCGTGAAGCACACACATATATAATACCATATAATACCATTTCATGAAATCGTATACGATAATTTAATAGTTTTTAACCATACTTCAAGTGTGTTATTTATTTATTTGTAAGGCTCAACAATCTAAATTGTCTAATAAATGAATTTAAAAAAAATGTAAACAAAGATTGAATAGACATGACCGCAAAAAGCCTCAAATCTGCATAACACTTGGAACCAAACTGTGCAGATTAGTGGTCTTCTACTGTACACACAGTTTTTCATAAATGTGTTTCGTTCTTAAAATGTGTTATTTTCATCTATCACTGCGGAACAAGCGAGAAAACTCATATTCTTGCACATGAGTTGTATATATCTTTATATCTAAATTTCCGTCATTTTTGACGGGCTACCTTTCTAGTCAAAATATAATATGCAAAATGTGTTAGCTAAATGTATAGAGCAACTTTTGTGAAAATCTCAAAAATATAGTTTAAAAAGTCTGAAAATTATCGTTTGAAGACTAAGTTTAAACCGGACTGTTTTTCTAAAAGTTCTGTTTTCTAAAGCCGGACTGTTTTTCTAAAAACCTTAATTTCTCTACGAGTATACATGCTAGCCTCATAAAAATGAACACAGTATATTACAATAAGCCATTTATTAATAATCTCGAGTTTGAATGCTTTTGCTAAATTAGGTTTTACACGGTTATCCAAAAGATACTCTTTCTTTTTCAATTTGTTGACGGTCCCCTATGGGGTTTTGGGAAAAAATCTTCGTGGAATAATATGTGCTATACTATACTTTTTACACACCTGCAGTTTCAGGCAAATTTCTCATAGATTTTTCTAGATATTTAACAAAACGTCTAAACTCGCAAGTGACCGGTCACTTTTGGCCATATAGTGTACATATACACAGATATGTTTCATACATATTTACTTTAATCCCCAAAACTGTAAAGCTTCTTAGCGAATAGAGCAAACAAATTCAAGTATCTTTGTCAAAGTGTGTTTTTTAATTTAATTCGTTCATTTAAACGAAATTTCAGAGAGAATTCTTCAATTTTTAAATTATATCTGGTTAATTTAACTGTTTGTTTACATGCATTTTGCGCTAAATAAAAATATTTTAAAACGTGAACTGCGTTTTATTTTAATCTTTAGACATGTATTCATGTTTTATTAAAAACGATAACTATCTTCAATTTATTCTTATAAATGTTTAATATCGCATCTTATTTAGTAGCACATTTTCAGATATTTTCAAAAAATAATAATGGATAAATTTTTATATTTCAGAAATTTTAATAATTAATTTCTTACTTATAATTTTCTTTTCAAAAAGCATTCGCAAATTTTACATTAAGTACTGTAAATCACTAAAAATGTATTAATGCCCATTTAGATATTCCACTCATCTCACCTCTCTAACTTTTCAAGTATTAAATTTATTCTTAGAGTTAAGGTTCACAAATCTATGTATTAAAATTTAAAACTTAGTATGAGTTATTCAGGTTTTTTTATTGTACTATAAAGTTGGATTAAATTTAATACCATGACCTTTTAAAAAGATGCTTCCACAGATTTTCTGCATTGAATTCATCAAAAATAATAAATTATTCATATTTATATTAAACCTACTCGTATAGCATCGTGAGATTTTCTATTACGTGCTTTCAAACACTAATTTAAAATAAACATGTGAAACATGACGATAAAATATGAATTTCCGATTTAACATTTCTACTGAGTCCCAGAAGTTAAATTGATTTTATATTACATTATTTTTATATCCGTGCATCACATTTGCATAAATAGATATTAACTCTCGCGTACTTATGAACAGAACAAATTCGAATTTAATCCGATTCAACAGTTGTGGCACAATATTCATTAAAAATAAATTTCCGCACTGAAATATTACAGAACATGATCATGAGCAAAGTCTGTAAGATTAATGACTTAACTGTTTATGTTGACATACTAAATTTTCATAAAACACTAAAAAATATATTTTGTAAAACGGTGTTTTAACGAAGGCACAAGCATTAAAAGCATGTAAAAGCATTTATTCTAAATGTTAGATTAATTTTAATTGCCAAAACGTCAGTGAAGACTTACTGCGGAGACCCGAAAAGTTTTTGGTTTCCGTCTGTCTGTTCCGCGATAACTGCCGTAAAAAGCATCCGATTAGCTTGAAATTAAGTAAGCATGCTGGTGTGGTAACCGGAATTAGCTGTATAGTTTTGGTTAAATTTGGTTCATTCGTTCGGAATATATAGAAAATTTTATTTTGCTTCATAATGCTTTTCTATGGCAAGTCAGACGATTTTTAAATTTTCATTTGTTGAAAGAAATAGCTCATATCAAAAATGGATTTAAATGGTAAATTTTGGATGCTGAAATTTTTAAATAAGAGTATTAAATTATTCATATTAGTTTGTAATTTTTAAAAAAATTGTGAGATTTTTTAAAATTAGGTGTATAACTTATGATTGAATTTTATACATGCGTTCGAATAATATAAAACATTTTATTTTATAAAAGTACTTATTTTAAAATGTACACATTTCATTTTCTTCTTTTAACCGTTGCGTAGCAACTCCATCTCATCTAAAAATACCATGAATGTGAAAGTGTGTATGGTTTTTTTTTTAAGTCAAATCAAAGTCGAAAGGAATGAATTAATGAATCCCTTTGTATAGATGTTTACATATAGACGGAATTTAACCCAGAAATGAAAATAGTATTTATATACTATATAGAATAATATTTGTATTTATTTATTCAACTATTTTGTTTATAAATGTAAAAGTTCGTTATTTTCATCCAGAATAAACTGAAATTATTCTATTAAATTTTCTAAACATTATTGTTGCCAAAAAAAAAGGATAATTTCTCCCAAAGAGTCAATTTCAATTTGCAAGATTTTTACGTATAAAAGAAAAATGAAATAAACAAATTTTAAATTAAAAAAATATATATAAATGGGACAGGAATGAATACATATAATTATTTCACACCAAACAGCACCTAAAATAATTTTTGTAGTAGTATTCTCCCAGCATTATGAAGAAATATTCCTCGATTTACACGATTTTACTTGACTTTTTTCATTGGTTGCGATTTCATTTTCACAATTGTGCATATTAATTGGCAATAAGTTTCACATTTTTATGACTGAGGTATATTAAAGGCCATACAAATAAGAAATTCCGCATTGTGTCCTATAAAATGTGATAAAGCGTTGGTTAATTATATATGTTTTTATTAAGAGGAGCAGAGCAGCCAAGGCTCCGGCGTTCTGAATACAAGTATTTTAATACAGAAAATATTACTTTATTTAATTGGAACATTTGCGATATTTAAAAGAACAACACTTTCTCTAATATAATAGTGATGTGCAAAAAGCCTCAGACTTGGCATGTCTGGTGGAGAATGAAATGTTTTACTTAATGCATTTATCTCTATTTTAATGCTACATGAACGACGCCACGTGTAACAGCTTGTAGAGTATAAAATAAATTTTTAAAATAATCCCTACTGGGTCATTCCATGTCAATTCAACCAAATTTTTTAAGGTTTGTAACCCTACCTCCAGGGATTTGGATGAAACTCGGTGTATATACTAGTTCTATCATGATATGAATACATCAGAAAGTTTTCCTTCCTAGACCTCATAGTTTGTGAGACATGGGGGGTCCACTTTTTGGATTTTTCTCAAATCGCACATTTCTGAGTCTGTATTTTTAGACTGCAGTTCCATTTTTAAAGAATTGTTTCTCTGGATCTAAAATGCGAATCATCTTAAAAATACCACCGTAAGTACATAAAAAGATGCAGATTTTATTAAAAAAGTATTTAAAAAATTAATTTTAAATATTTAGGGTCAAAAACTTAAACCAAAGTTGAAAGTTATGTTTATTTTTCCAAATTTTTGTGACTTTACGAAAAAGGCTCTACACAAAAAGGCAAATAAAATTTCCAATTTCTCTTTGTTTTAAATAAAAGTTATCTCTTTGGGCTTTCTATTTATGAAATAAAAATGATGTCTTTCGCATGGCTTATGCAAAAATTTTGACTTATTTTGGTATGCTGTATCTATCAAGAGACAGAAAACTTTAACTTTGCTTACGATACCTAAATAATTGCTGCACATTTTAAATTTAAATTTATTAATAAATTTGATTTATTTTCTAAAATGAAACCTTAAAATCAGACTGATTTATTTATTTTTATAACAGTAGAAAATTTGTACAGTATTGGTACTTATCACACGTTATCTGAAATTGTGTTGTTCTCAAACTTATCGCATATGTTTGTCACATAAATGTACATCTATCATTGGATTCAGTGATATAGTATTTCTATATATACTTTCACAATGGTAGTATGTAAAGAATATGTATAATATTTAATGAAGGGGGGGGGGGTCGATAGTGAAATCGTTGATTTTTTTTTTCCTATTTTACTCAGAAAAAACAAAAGCAAAAACTTTACTTTGTAAATAAAATAAAAGAAGCACTTATATTAAATAAATTCAACAAGTCATAAGAACCACAGAAATTATTTAGGTACCACAGTTTAAATTAGACATATTAGAGATTTTTTTTTTCTTGAATGGTGCAGTTTCCTAAAACAGGGCAAAATGTTACATAAGCTAGGAGAAAGACTTCATTTTTATTAAAATT
Source organism: Maratus speciosus (assembly GCA_963932465.1). Classification (NCBI taxonomy): domain Eukaryota; kingdom Metazoa; phylum Arthropoda; class Arachnida; order Araneae; family Salticidae; genus Maratus; species Maratus speciosus. The sequence continues at coordinate 387,050,738 of OZ010788.1, read as the reverse complement.
GAAATAATCATTAATTAAATCTAGTACATTAATTAAAATTGCTTATAAATATTTTATAAATTTAGATTGTTGTAAATTTCCAATTTCTTTACGTTTTAAATAACAATTTACACTTTGGGCTTTCTAGTTATGAAATAAAAATGATGTCTTTCTCATGACTTATGCAAATTTTGCCCTGTTTTGAGAAACTGCACCAATAAAGAAAACAAAATCTGCCTAATTTTAGCTGTGGTTCCTCAATAACTACTGTGATTCCCATGACTTGTTGAATATATTATTCAATGTTTCTTTCTTCCTTTATTTTGCAAAGTAAAAATTTTGCTTTGTTTTTTTTCTTCTGAGTAAAAAGGGGGGGAAAGTCTGTGACTGCTGTCTATCCTCCCTCCATTAAATTTTGTGCATATTCCTAATGTTTTAATTATTTATTCATTCATATATTTTCTTTTATTACAAGTATTTTTTTTTAATTTAAACAATCCTTAATTTTCTTTTTACTATATAACTGTAAACAAAAAATCTTTTGTGGTATAGAATAAGAATATGCAATAATGACTTTTTACCAATCATATTTTCAATACTTTTTTTTTTCTGTGTGTGTATGTGTGTTTGAATTAAAACACTTTATTTGTATTTAACTTCTTTTTTTATAACTTTCTATCTTATTATCTTGGATAATTTTAATCATTTTAAATATGTTTTTTATAGTTTAAATACCTTATATTTAACAAAGCCTAGTTCATTTCTACAGGATAAAACATATTTCTACATCTGCCTTGTATAAACAAATTCTGACAAAGGCAGGATAAATTTTTTTAGTAAAGGCAGGTGTTTTCGAATCTCTTAATCAAATTATTATTAGTTTGCTGTTTCCCATAATAGAAGGGTGATCTATTTTTCCTTGTGCTGCAAAAGAAAATAATAGATGAATTTGAAGTAACTAATTATGCTGCAATACCGTCATGACAACTTCTGAGAAACAATTGAACTAATTGAAAAGTTTTATAATTGTAATGAATATTGAAGAATCATGGCTGTTAAGAAAATGTAGTTAGCATTTCTAAGAATGTATTATGCACAAAAGCGATTAATATTATGTATATCTACATGAGTTGTATTCTCTTTTTAAACAGGAATTTCCAAAAGATTTGAGGATTATAATTCTAGGTATTCAATCCAGTATTAGCAGCCCTGTTCCTTTAAATAAATTTGTGACAAGCTAAGTAAAATATTTGGAAAATGTTATTCCACTCTTTTATAACGAAATTTAATATCTTAAAAGATACTAAACCAAACTTTGGCCCTCAAAAAGCTATAGTTTTGTTGGATTTCAGAAAAAATTTTACTTCTTTTATTCAAGATAAGGTTTAAAGTTACCATTGGACTAAAGAAGCCGCAATCTTGATCCAACTGTTATGTACACTCAATCTCTCAATATTAGATTATCAGCAAGCAATATACACATTTTATTTTATGATATGCAACATGATGTCACTCTTGTATGTTTAACACAGAAGGAAGTGATAGCAATTGTAAAATAGATATTCCCTGATGTAAAGAAAGCCTTTGACTTTAGTGATGGGTGATCTGGCAATATAAAAATTACAAATTTTCATAAACCTTTACCAAAATGAAGAGAATTTCCCCTTAAGATATTTAGCATTTTTTTCTGGAGGAGGAGGAAAGAGGGGGGGATAGCCACCGATTTTGAAATACAAAGACATTTTAGATTCTAAATCACAAAGATCTTCCTAATATACCGATATCTTGTTAGGTTATTAAGTTTGGGGTTGCAGTAAGATAGGAAAATTGAAATATATATGAGAAGGTTCTCAAAATTGCTTATGCATAATAAATATAAATTTTAAATTGCACAAAGAAAGAATGTTGAAAAATAAGTCTAAGTAATACTGCAAAGTACGTCATTTATATTTAGTCATATTTATATTTAGCTCAATTATATTTTTGAATTTCAATCTTTTACATATAATGTTTAATCTGATTTTTTAGCTTTAAAAATTTGCATATAATTTAACAAATTCTTTATTTGTTACATAAAAAAATTACAACGATCTAAATTTTTAAAATATTTATAAGCAATTTTAATTAATGTATTAGATTTAATTAATAATTATTTCAATTTTAATAAAAATGAAGTCTTTCTCCTAGCTTATGTAAAATTTTGCCCTGTTTTAGGAAATTGCACCATTCAAGAAAAAAAAATCTCTAATATGTCTAATTTAAACTGTGGTACCTAAATAATTACTGTGGTTCTTATGACTTGATGAATTTATTTAATGTAAGTGCTTCTTTTATTTTATTTACAAAGTAAAGTTTTTGCTTTTGCTTTTTCTGAGTAAAATGAGAAAAAAATCAATGATTTCAATATCCACACCCACCCACCCTTCATTAAATATTGTGCATATTCTTTAGATACTACCATTGTGAAAGTATATATAGAAATACTATACCACTGAATCCAATGATAGATGTACATTTATGTGACAAATATATGCGATAAGATTGAGAACAACACAATTTCAGATAATGTGTGATAAGTACCAATACTATACAAATTTTCTACTGTTGTAAAAATAAATAAATCAGTCTGATTTTAAGGTTTCATTTTAAAAAATAAATCAAATTGACTAATAAATTTAAATTTAAAATGTGCAGCAATTATTTAGGTACCGTAAGCAAAGTTAAAGATTTCTGTCTCTTGATAGGTACAGCATCCCAAAATAAGTCAAAATTTTTGCATAAGCCATGCGAAAGACACCATTTTTATTTCATAAATAGAAAGCCCAAAGAGTTATCTTTTATTTAAAACAAAAAGAAATTGAAAATTTTATTTGCCTTTTTGTGTAGAGCCTTTTTCGTAAAGTCACAAAAATTTGGAAAAATAAACATAACTTTCAACTTTTGTTTAAGTTTTTGACCCTAAATATTTAAAATTAATTTTTTAAATATTTTTTTATTAAAATCTGCATCTTTTTATGTACTTACGGTGGTATTTTTAAGATGATTCGCATTTTAGATCCAGAGAAACATTTTTTTGAAAATAGAACTGCAGTCTAAAAATACAGACTCAGAAATGTGCGATTTGAGAAAAATTCAAAAATTGGACCCCCCATATCTCCCAAACTATGAGGTCTAGGAAGGAAAAATTTCTGATGTATTCATATCATGATAGAATTAGTATATACACCGAGTTTCATCCAAATCCCTGGGGGTCGGGTTACAAGGTCTGGTTGAATTGACATGGAATGACTCTATTACGAAAAATGAAGCAGAAAGTCCGGCTAAGGGAAATAAAAGATTAGTTATTCTTTCATAATTTGATCTGAAACATAGATTTGCGTCAAATCTGAACAATATTTGTAACATAACGATTTTAACCCTTTCACTCATACGGGCCTCATATGAGGACAGATAAGTAGACAGATGCCCTAAAAAGAAGAAAAAAAAATCAGTATTCATTTATGGAGATCTGATTTGTGGACAGATAATAGCTAGCATGCAACACAATAATAAATTTATTTTATAAGGGGTTCACATTTATCCCCCCCCCCCAAAAAAAAAATGATTTTTTGTGAATAATGGAAAATAATGAAAAATAATTTATGCATGAAAGGTTTAAATTAAATGTGGATACTATTAAAACGGCTCCAAATCACGTTTATGTATATAGTCAATTGGAAGTGGACACGATGATGAATTATTAACCGTTAGGTTTAGAAGTCCCCTTATTTTAGGTGATTTTAGCGAGTTAATGCTAATGAGTACATTTTTAGAAATTTAGATTACATCTTAGATATAAATATTGCAGAACGGCATTCAAAACTATTTTTTGACAGCAAAAGTTATAAAGGCATTAGATTTCTAAATTAGATCTCTCAGTTTACATTTCCAAAAGTTTCTTATCCATTAGATACAAGTGTTTGTGGTTGTAAGGAGAGTAAAAACTGCTGTATAGATAGAGGAAAAGGTCCAAATACCGGCTACCACTTTTGTTTTCAATCCAGATCATATAATTTTCAAAATTAATAAAACAAAAAGTGACAGCAGGGTACCTTGACACATCTTACACCTGTTTAGAGAAAAAAAATCAGTTTAAAGGGCGTTTTCTGTTTATAAGAAGCAAAATTCCGAAAGTCTTCAAATTTTGAGTTTTTAAAATGGGGTCTAAATACCGGCTACCTAAGGGTTTTTTTTTTTTTTTCCAAAAGATCATACAAATAGAGCTAATGACAATTATTAAGCAATAAGAATATTATTTTAATAAATTGTATTGATTAATAAGATTTCTTATGCACAGAAAAAATACGCAATTTTTAATAAATATGTATTTTTGTCAAATTTCTAAAATTCTTTTCGACTATCTCTCACAGTCTTCTTCCCATTATGTTTCTGTTTTTTAACGTGTAAAAAAAAAAAAAAAAAAAAAAGCTTACTCATTGAAATGTGAATTATTTTATCTGAAAAAATCAAAAGCATAATATCACTCTTTGCGTCAGTATAGTCCCTATCAGCCCACATATCGCATTCTTAACATTGAACCCAGAATCCCCTCCCCCATTCTTGTCCACATAGAAAGCACTCATGCAGAAGACACAAATTTATCATCTTCCTCTGTTGGATATTTTCCTTTTTCACATTTTTAGCCCTCTCGCTGCGTAATTCTTTAACAAAATAGCTTCAAAAATTGCGTATTTAACCCTTTTGCGACGAGCGTCTTTTAAGAATTTTTATTCTTTTGCCACCGATTTTTTAAAACAAAAGTTTTTGTTTAATTTAACCGGGAAAATGCTCCGATTAAATAAGGCATAATTTACAATAAAAATATAACTAGTGGGAATAATCAAAGAGGGTTAATTAGACGGAAAAAATGCATCCTCGAGGAAATCTCGGGTTGTGCAAAATTTGTTAGTTTTACGATGTCCAAGGAAGTCTAGGGTTGCGAAGTGAGAGGGTTAAAATCAAATTTCTGCCTCTTTCGCCTGGTTTACTCCGTCATTGTTTTTCTTTCTCTTCACATTTATTACAGGCAATTTTGTAATGTCCAACAGCTCTTTTTTGGAGTGTGATCCGGTAATTACGGTCGGTTATGAAGAATTACGGCCATGGCTGCTTTTTTCGTATTGCGAAATAGGACGGGGACAATTTCTGAACCATTTAAATTAATTTATTAATTATGGAACTATTTAAATTAATTTATATTCCTCCCCTTCAAACAGAGCAACCGAGAGAAGTCCAAATACCAGCTAGCCATATTTAGACCACTCTAGGTAGCCAGTATTTGGACACTGCTATGTTTAAGTTAAAACCGGTATTACTCATTCATATAATAAAATACCAATACTCTGCGCGTGGCAATTGAGAGCTAAATATGTCTAGAAAATAACTTAATCAACAATTCAAGCCAATATACGATCAGTATATTTTTAAAAAAATATGAAACACATATCTGAAAAACTTTTGATGTACCAGATTACGTAGATTCGACACCTTTGCATTTACTATTTGTAAATGACACAGACTTCAGCGACTCACTTTTCGTAACATTCTTCTCTCAATTAAAGTTACAAACTCTGCCTATCACCGCTAGGCTGCGCTGCGCTCAGTTCTCAGAACACCTAGTAGCCGGTATTTGGACCCTAGCCGGTATTTGGACCTTCTCCTCTATTAGGATAACGTAAAATGCTTGTCCAAACTGTTGCTTATTCTTATAAATCGCAGTGTAAAAAGAAATCTGAGATATACGATAATCATTAACACAATTAATAGAAAATTATAAATGCAAAGTAAATTACACTACGAGGGGTTTAGGGGGACAGAGCCTTCCAGAAGAAATCTACTTTATTATTTAAAAATTATCAGAATAAGTAACTCGTGAGAATTTGAGAATATCATTACATAACAACGTGTTTAATTTAACTTTTCTAATATCTGAAACGCGCGAAATATTTTGTACTTTTATAAATGTTTATGTAATTTAAAAACTTTAAATTGCGTTTTTGTAGAAAGATTAATATTGCGCAAAGTGTGCTAAAAACAAGCAGTTACAGAGATGACGTTGAGGCTCCTGATCTGCATATTTACTAGTTATAAATACTGTTTGACATGCTTTAATAAATACATTTAAAGGTAATTAAATACTATTTTTAAAAATATATATAAATAATCTAGTTATCTGTTGTAGACCCATTTGTTTCTCTCTCTCTCTCTCTCTGCCCCACCAGTGGCGGAGAGGTTCTGCTCTCGAAGCTGGTAGACGGGAGGTGCTGGGTTCGATCCCAATCGCGCCCGTCGGCCTAATCGTTCGGAGTTTTCGTGGTTTTCTTCGAGCCGTGGATCTTCCATGCGTTAATACGGATTAGGTTCCCTTAGAAAGACCCCCACGGAGGGCATTCCCCCCGGGCCTATATCCCTCGTATAGATAATTGGCCGTCAAAAATCAACCCAACCCAACTCTCTCTCTCTGCATTTGTACATGTACACATGTGTAAATTATTATTTTAATATTATTATTATTTTAATTATTATTTTAATCTAGTTATTATTTTAATTATTATTACTCGACTGCCAAGAATGGTTATGGGTTTCACGGGTTTCTGGGTATGTGGATTCCTTTAAACCCTCAAAATATCCCAACGGCTGGGTGGATTTTAATGAATGAGATCGTTATCGATTTGTCTTAACCGTCCAATGGTTATAGGGTAGGTTTTGTGTTCACAAATGCAAAATGGCGCTCGTAAAATACAAAATGGTGGTAGTGACGAAAAAATTTTTACGCACCCTATTAAGTGGCATATCATTGGATAGGTCTTTCAAAATGAAGACGATGTTTCATTGACTATTTTACAGTCAGAAGCTCCGTTTAAATATTACTCAACGCGGAAGTTGTGTAGGTAGGATCTCCAGCTTTACTGGAAGTCTAACCTTCATAAACATATATAGGTCTCATCAAAACAGTGTTCATAGATAGGGACTAACAAGTAAACACAACTTAAATATCAAGTAAATAAAAAAATATTTAAGTAATATAAAAAATAGTTTCACATTGATGAGAAATAATTAATTAGTTGGCTTTTTAGGCAGTCGAGTTTTTTTTATTTTTCTTTTAAATGTAATTGTTACTTGTGTTAATTTAGTTATTATTTTAATACAGTACTTTTTTTCATATAATTATGTTCTTTGAAAAATAAAACATTTATATATAAGAAAATATTGAGATTCTATAAGTGAATAGATCAGTGAGTAAAGAAAACAAGAAAGAAAATTCAAGCATCAAGCATAGATTATGAAACTGCTTCTAGCACTTCCAGAATACCTTAACAAATCTTCACAGTTTAATTAGGTTAAGAAATTACCCATATAAGCATTTTAGAAAACGTATAGCACATTCGAAAACCAGATTTCAACAATCACCGCCCATAGCTGGAAGGGTACTCCAATTTTTCTGCATGTCTCTATATGATTTTTAGATTAATACAGATTCTACACAATATGCTAAAATTTAGTTTAGTAAGAAAACGAATAGCACATTTGAAAAATCACCTTAGACGTAAATTTCCAACTGGGCGAAAAACGTCCGGACCAGGATTAGAACCAGGGATCTCCTGGCTGAAGCCACCTGTGCTCTACCATCTGAGCTATCCCGGACGACTCAAGAATTTGTCATCATCACCTGTTTTTTGGTGGAACTTTTTCACACAGCTAACGTTATTGATTATAGCATCTGGACTGAAACCTAGTTCAGCTCAACAGAATAAATCTCTGGTAACGGAACTCCAGAAATCGCTGGATACGCAATTACACTAGATTAATTTTAATGCAATTATTCTAATTGGTAAATAAATCATATTAGATGTAAATTTCCAACTGGTCAAAAATATCCGGACCAGGATTCGAAACAGGGATCTACTGGCTGAAGCCGCCAGTACTCTACCATCTGAGCTATCCCGGGCGAATCTTGTGGAACTGGTGGAACAGTCCACACTTCTTCCTAACAAATCAGTGCAAGGCACTTCGCATTAAACCACCAAAATAAATCGCCAAGTGTCACTAGAGATTATTTCAAGTATTAAGTTGCAATGATATTAAATTTTCTTTGCGACATGTAAGGAATTTTAATTTATTTCTCATATAAAGTGATTCACGGAAAACAAGGATATGGTATTTTTATAAATATCCTTTTTTTTCCTGCAAAAAATTGATAAAACTGACTTTCTTTTAAAAAAATAATAAAGTTAAATATTTTAGGCTTATTATTTTGTAACTTATTTTTAAATTACACATATTTTCCTTTTCTATATACAGGTGTATGTAAATTTAAACTTTAAAAAAACAAACAAACAAACAAAAAAAAAACATATCCCATATTTTAAAAGTAAAAAATTAATGTTTATGCGAAAAGTAAAATTAATGATTTTTGATTTATAGCTTTGTATCAGGAGGACAGAAGCTTATGGGATTAGACGGTTGGGATTCAACCCGAGATACTTATTTATTAATCAATATACATATTTAAAAAAATGGAGGGGGAGGAAAGGGGGGGGATGATAAAATAAAATTTCAAAGTGTTATTAAAAAAAATAGTATTATTTCAATAGTTGCAGCAGACTGTTTTAATTACGCACTTTTATTGCATATTTATTAAATTTTTGTTTTATTAAGAAATCTTAATTTTGTTATAGTAGTATATTAGCCGGAAAACCTGGTTTACCCAGAAATATTGTATATGCTAATTGTGTGTTTATTAGAACATAAACTAGCTGAACTTTGCTCATCTAAACGCTTCCATATTGTCAATTATTTTTTATCAGTTTTTCAAGTTTTAAGTGAAAAACACAATTTTTACCCACCGTCCTAGGACGGGCATTCACACTAGTTTAGTATAATTGGCGGAGTGATGCTACTAAATGTTTGGAACAAATTGGATTAGAGTTTGGACGTATGCCGTGTAACAAGAGGGTCACACATCAAACATTTGTAACAGAAAAAAAAACTTGGTATATTTCTCTTTAAATTCATGTATCACTTATTGTAATATGTGCAGTAGTTTCGAAAATATGATTTTTTTAAATCGGGTCCATCATCTGTACTCGCCCTGTACTTTTGTACGCGACATATTAAGCTGAAATTTAATTCAGGCAGAAACGAGCTTTAAACAACTGCAAAAACACTTCCAGTAATTACTATTCATATCCCATGCATCCAGTTCTTTCAATAGCCGTTTATATGATTTTATTATATGCTACAACCATCTCTTAGTATACTAAATGTAGTTGAAATTAAATATGTATAACTCAAATGAAAACACCTTTAAGCAATACACGCTGAATCTCAGTAATACTTACGAACTCTTTTGAGTAGCCCTGTATATGGTCGATATAGTTTATGCGCACCACGCTGTATACAAAAATTTAGTTGAACTTAAAATGGCATGGCATAACTGAAAGCGCACTTTTAGCAATTATTCCTAATAGAAAACACTTCGGATACAGTATTGTATCTGAATTTTTTTTATGTGTACCTGTTAATGAACGATAAATGCAATGCACATCATATTCTACTGCAAGCATCTTGTAGTAAACCCCAGTAGTTGTGTTTCAATTTCATCATATTTGAAACAGCGCAAAATCATTGAAATACTCTGCGTATATGAATGATAATTGCTCTGCACCCATATTCTACAGAAAGCATGTATTAATGCAACTCATAAATTCCTATCAACTTTATTGTGTTTGTAATAGAGTAGCACCATTAAAAGGCGCCGCAAATGATTTTTCTTTATAGGCCACATTATAACGGAATACGAGTACTGCAAGTCCTACATATAACATATTCTATCGTAGGCATCTTCTAGTGTACCTCAATAACGTATATACATTTCATTATGTTTAAAATATCGTACACTGTTAAAGTACACCACAAATGTTTTCCAATATACCATAACGTAACGGAATTCTTTCTAGTGCACCTGTTAAATGAACTATCAACGGTATACACTTCATTTTCCATACCGAACATGCCATAATTAACAACAATAACATATATCAATTACATGACAATATGAGTATATTTACGCGAGTTAGAGTATGGACAGACAGACAAAACCATATCATGAACGTTGGAAAGTGTTAAAAAGGAAAGAGGGCTAAGTGAAAATGCAACATGTTGCAGGAAAAAACTCCGTTTCAATGAAGACCATCTATAGTGTGAAAATCTCCCTTTGATGACCGATTAAAACGACCGAATGAAACAAAAGTTATATGTAATATGATACATAAATGTGATACGCGTTTAAATGATATAAAAAATTACATTTAGTAGAATTTCAGTTTCAATTAAAACTCAACTAATCTACAGTTCCAAACAAATACAGGCTGAGATAAATAATATATCTATAAATGTGGAACTTGTCTTCATCTGCTCTTCTTGGCAAAATATCAGTTCTGTTTATTTTAATACTACTAAATATAAACGTCATAAAACGTAAGTTGTTTTGCATGACTCGGAAAACGTATAATTCTATTCTTGACTAATAAACATGAATTGCAACGAACATTTGTCAATGAAGCTGAATCCCCACGCTTCTTTAAACGTGGTGGTCATTTGGTACCGGTGAATTCATTTGCAATGGTAGACAAAGAAATTTCCATACATAAAAGAAGCAAATAAATAAGCTTGCGTAAAATTAAAATTTAAATACAGTGGTATTAAAAAGCAGAAAGCCAACGTTTAAAAATGCTCAAATAAAACCTGCTCTTAGATTTCGTTTAAAAGAGCATGAAGGTTATGTTAAAAATCAGGAGTTTAATAGTTCTTCTATTGCTCAACATTGTTGGTCTTGTCAAAATAGGTTCAATTTTTCCTCAGTCATCAGTATCCAGAAATGTTCTTCTAACATTGATTTAGATTTTTGGAAAGCTTACTACATCATTAAAAATTCTCACTCTTTCGTCAATGACTTATCTAGTATTCCTGATTTTCCAAGTATTTGGAAAGCATTAATTTAATTTTAATTTCCCTTTTTCTTAGTTTCATTTTCTCTCGTTCTCTGGTAGATGTCCCTACCTGTCCACTCACTCGTTTCATCTGCTTCTGTCTCATTGGTTGTTCTGGCACATTCTCTACCCTTATCGGGTATATAATGATGCTGTATTGCGATTAAAGGAAGTTTTTTCTGTCCAGTCTATACTATCGATGGATTATAAGAGAAAACATAGATTACTACACGCAAATATTCAATACTAGCGAATTTGCCCGGCGTTGCCCGGGTACGTCAAAAAACAGCAGGAATTACGAAAAAGATCTGAAAATCACAATAATATATCGCGAAAAATTTTTAAATCGCTTCTCAAATTTTGAAAAGAGAAAAAAAAATGATATATTGTGTTCGAAGATTGCAAGTTGATTCCTTTCACTAATGTGGAAAAATAGTAGCTAATCGCTAAAATACACGAAAAATCACATACAAATTTCCCGAAAAATTCGAAAATTGCTATACGAAATCTGAATAAACTTTTTTGAAATGAGGGCAGAATGTACTTTAGGTCAAAAATGGAATGTCAAAAAATTGCAGCAGATCGCGAAGAAACGTAAAAATCGCATTAAAAATCACAAAAAGTTCAAAAATCACGAAAGTCAAAATTTACTATAATTGGATAAAAGTTTCAAGTCAAATTCCTTTGACCCTGTAGGCTCTCTTAAAATTTATGGTTTGGAAATCATGCTAAGCATTAGATCATGTTACTTTTATTCGTAATTAATTTACTTAGACTCCCTTAAATATAATTAATATAATCCCTTAAGTTAATATTAGTTTTTGTTGCATTAAAATATCTCAATTTGTTGATTTTCTGTAAGCAAGTAAACCCTATTGTTTTACAGTGGAAATCTATGGGAATTTGGCGAAATATTAGAGATATCGCCAAGTTGGCGTCACTTTTGACGACTAATTTTGGTCGCCAAATTTGGCGATATATCGCCAAGTTGGCGACAAACTTGGCGTTATTTGGCGACAGAACTGGATCCCCCCCCTACGGTACCCCCCTTATAGGTATAGGGATGCATTACATGCTGTTCAATAATCGCATAAAAAATTCGCTAAACATTCAAAAATCGCTGTACGAATTCCGGATAAATTTTTTTGAAAAGAGAAGAAAATTTACTATATTGGGTTAAAAGAAAGAAACCGTATTCTTTTTCCTAATGTGGAAAAGTCGAATTAATATAATCCCTTAAGTTAATATTAGTTTTTGCTGCATTAAAATATCTCGATTTGTTGATTTTGTGTAAGCAAGTTATCCATATTGATTTACAATGCAAGTCTATGGGAATTTGGCGAAATATTAGAGATATCGCCATCTTGGCGTCACTTTTGGCGACTCATTTCGGTCGCCAAATTTGGCGATATACCGCCAAGTGGGCGACAAACTTGGCGGCATTTGGCGACAGAACTGTGTCCCTCTACGGTAATCTCCTTATAGTAATGGAAATACATTAAATGCTGTTCAATAATTGTATAAAAATTTCGCTAAACATTCAAAAATCGCTGCACGAATTCCGAATAAACTTTTTTGAAAAGAGAACAAAATGTACTATATTGGGTTAAAAGAAAGAAACCATATTCTTCTCACTTATATGGAAAAATCGCCTCAAAACTTAAAAAAGTGTTAAAAATCGCATAAAAAATTAAATTAAAAAAATCTAATAAAAAAAACGAAAATCGGGCTTCGAGGTGCAAAACTTCATATATAGACGTACCTTTTCCCCAAATTTTGTAGCTCTACGTGCAGTAGTCTCTTCAGAACACCGTCGACACACTTACTCACTCACTCACACACAAACTTCTTCCTTTATTATTATAGATGTAATGATGCAGCATCATTTAACTTACCAAAATTATAGCTCGAGCTACTCAATGGTTACGAAAATAAAATAAATATCCAAGTAAAATAAAAAATAATGCGCATAATATAAAAGAGTACGTGGAAAGTTGGATGATTGCGTTTCATAGACCGTGCAATTTTAGAATATTTTTATTTGTTTATTTTGAAAATGAGTCGGGCAGAGTCGAAAGATGTAAACAGTCGAATAAACCTATTTTACTATTTTTACTGTTTTAATTTACACCTTTTACCCATTAAAATTTGTATAATTAACTTTTATAGAAGACTTGCATTCGAATTCAAAGTTTTTAGTTGTTAAGATGCTTTTATGCGTGTTTAATTTTCAAAGACATATGGTTAAAACAGCATATTTCCATCTTTTGCATAAGAAAAATCCATCTGAGAAATTCTCCTGAAATGCACAGGAATTCATTAAACAATCCCTTGAAAAAATCTTACTCCGACGCCTAGTTTGGTGTTGCACAAATCTGCGTAAATATGCTCCCGATTTATTCATTGAAAGATATCATATTTTTCGTTCATTTGAACGGCCTCCTTTCTTTTTTGCATGAATATATCAAATTATTATTTTTTATTTATATGTTTATAATTAATTTTGAGCATATAAAAACGAACAGAAGTTATAAAGTTATAAAATATTTTGTTAGAACTAGCATCTGAAAAATGTTACTTTATGGAACTTTTTTATAACTTTAAAAGTATGCCTTTCAATAATTCTATACAGGATGCTTTTTAATTTTTGATAAGCACAAAAAGGTGACGTTACGTAAGAAATATATATCAAAGCTATTTTTATATGCAATTTTTTCTATTGAATTTACGTAATTTTAGAAGCATATGTTTTGTGAATACCATAAAAGGAATATTAAAAATGTTGTTTAGAAGTACAGATATAAATTTCTTATAATACAAAATATTTTTTTGGAAATAAAAAATTTCGTATTTTATTTTCTAAAGAAAAGAAGGATGCATAATGCATCATTTTCTACTTACTTTTCTATACAAAATATTTATTCCATGCATAGTTTCATTTGATAAATTGATCATTTTAGCTATTTTACGTTAAAAATATTTTAGAAAAAAACTTAAAATATAACTGAATATAAAATATACTTGTTGTACATTGTTGACAAGAGCATGAATAAAATAAGGAACACATTTAAATTTTAATATTTATGTCCATTATAATTTCAAAAAATCTATATGCGAACTAATAAAAAAAATTATGCTCTCATTTTTAAATTAAAAATTTTTGCAGTAGCAATTTAACAGAAAATAAACAAAAACTAAAAGAATGCATCGCACATCTTTTTAAAAAAATATGAAAAAGCTTAATTAACTGATAAATAGAAATTGACGATGTGACCTGAATAATGTAACATACAAACCAGTACTATGCTCAGTATTGTTAAATGAATTAGATCAATTCCTTTCGGTTCGGCCAGCTTTGATTCGCTAAGCTAGCTATGCTTCTTGTAGGAGTAGTGTGCATAAAACTCGGTTATTGTTGGAATGTCTTAATGGAGTTATTTTACCTTCTCACTGCCGCTATCTCAACTATCCGTTCACTAATTTGCAAGTTTTACTGCAATCGAAGCATTATTTAGATTAATGTAATTCTACAGATATAATGCAGTTTAAATAAAGTAAGTTATGATTTATGCTCTCAAGGCTTATATACCTATACGTAAGAAAATAATTTAAATCATGTTGGAAAACACATCTTTTTTTATCATTTTTTTTTAAATTACAGAGAAAACAACATTGCGATTTTTCCCTTTTGCTCGGCAGTCAGGTGGTTATGTTGCGTCTTGATTGCTTTAGCACCATACCTTACCAAAAATTCTACAATATGTCTACATTACCTAATTCTGCTGCAGCATGAAAAGAAGTCCTTTCATATCGATTTTCAATATTTATATCAGCACTATCCAAATAGGAAAGGAGAAAAGTAAGTTAGAAGGTATGTTAGAGATCGCTAAAATATGCTTGACAAGATTTACCCTATATAGAATATTATTCTTCTTACTGGTTTATCTCTTTCTGATATCCAGGTTCTTGTATAGATTTTTTGGATATAGGTTTTAATTGAAATAGGGTTATCTTGCTATAAACCAAAGACGTTTTCATAGCGATGCGCGTTCAGTTTAAAAATATGCATGTAAGCCCAAAAAGTTCAAAGTTATCTATATTATATACTCTTTACTATCATTGAACTATGAACTTTTGTCAAGAAAATTAGCTCATGAAATGTACTGAAAATTAATAATTTCGCTATCGATAGAAAAATCTGAGAATACCATCGCGGTAAACATAAGTTTCCAATTACATTCACAACTTTCTTTCATTTTTCTATATTCGAATATGACAAAAGCAAATTTTTTTGATAATAAAGAAAATTGTTAATTTAATTTTTTTTTTACTTTTATTAAGCGAATTTTCTGATAATCATCTGATATACTTTCTTTACTTTTTAAGAAAAAGTAAGTGAACATAAAAAACAAATTCTTATTCTAAAATTATTATAGTTAAAACTTTTTAAACTAAGTTTAGATTAATAAACTACGATTTTTTTTGTATTAAATAATGAAGTGCGGTATTGATTATCTATATTGTATTTTAAGGGTAGTATTAATTTAGATTTTATTTAGAAAACAAAACTTACTGTTTTCGCATGCCTTGTGTAATTAAAATTAGCGTTAAGAAATAATTTTTGATATTGAATTTCCTTTCATGTTTTATTTTCTAGGCATGTAACGATTTGTTTAGAAGAAGAATCATTTCGTATTAATTAATTTCTTGATATAGCATGTTATAATATGTTTAGTTCCATTAAATATACAAAATAAAATAATTTTTTTCATTTATGCGTATTTAGTTAATAAATTTATATCACAATAAAAAATTAAAACCTGCATGCGAAGTTCGGAAACTGCAAAAATGTAAACCTCTTTATTTGTTTTTAATAAGGTTGTATTAACGATGTATTAAAATAATTGACCTGTAACTTGAACAATACAGGGACATTTTTTAACTTTTTTTCGGAATAAAACTAAAATATATTGACTAGAGATTTCGTTTTTTGTGAACATCATACTATAATTTGATTCTACAATACATTTAAATCTAATTCAAAATTTAACAATTGTAAATTTTCTTAGGGCATCTATAATGAACCATACTCTACCTTTTAATTTTATATTTATTTTTTAAATAAAAATTATTTCGGCTGCAAAAATTAATTCCAAAGGTCACTTTTTGACAACCATTGAAATAAAAATGTTAATTCATAGCATTCTATACATTCTAATAGTATTAATTGTTGGGTATTTTTCTTTTTTTTCAAAATGTCAAAAAGATCTCACAGACACGGTTGTTACTATAAAATTAATTTTAGACACATAAATGCATTTAGACGGTATAATATCATGCATTGTTAGATATCGTGATTAACCTCCATGACGAAGTTTGTTGACAAACATTTCACTGAAAAATTTGATAAATACAGCTTTTGTGACCAGTTCGAGACGAACTATCGATAATATTAAAGAAAGAAAAAAAAACATGGCTGCTGTCATGTCATTTTTCTGCTAAAAATATATAGAAAAAATATAGAAAAATCTTAGCAGATAACGCAGAGGTAAGTCATAAAAGTTTGGCAGCAGAGAATTAGATCGTTCTTTTAATCACAGCTTCTATGTCACATTAAGTTAATTTGTAAAATTCACAAAGAGAAGTGCTGCCACCGCATTGTTTTATATAGCGTAAAGAAAACCTTTCTTGATCTATAAAAATGAATTATTAAAATATAATTTAACTTCTTCTGATTTGCCCATTCATCCGAAATATGTTAATTTGTCTTCAGAATCCTCAGAAACCAATAGATTTTGATATTTAAAGAAGCATTTAAGAAACAAAAACCTCTGATATCTGCAAGTAATTTCCAGAAACGATATGAAGTCCCTTATGGTGTATTAATTAGTTTTGTCACCCAGTATCAACAAGAAATATCGTTTTTGCGGAGTTTATAAATTCTAAAGTAAACGTTTTCATGCTCAAAATATATATTCAATAGCCAAACATGCTTAATTATCAAAGTAAAATGAACATTTTTTGTAACAGTTGTATGTACAGTCCTGAAAAAAAATCGCACCCTACGAACTCATCCACAAATCAGCATATGAAAATTTGATTGGTACCAATGGATCATTAATAAAGTCTATCAATTAAGGCTGTGCGTACAATTACTTAGGAAGCCGTCTACGTATAGAACTGTGTTAAAAAAAATTTATACAACCACCTAATTCTTACGTCATGTGTAGATTTTGTGGCAACTTCTACTTTTGGTTCCCAAACGGGAAATCAGTCGATCAAATTATTTATGAGATACGCAAGTTTAAAGTTTCGAACTCCTAATTTTAAATTTGTTTTTAATCGTCTGAAAACAAATTGCAACGCGAGTAAGCTCATCGTGATAACTCAAAAACCAATAAGCAATATGATCTGGAATTTTAAATTCGCATATTTGAAGCTTCTAGAAATCGATTTCTGCTGAAAAATTCATTTCTTACAACTCATTTTTTTTTCGTAAATTAATTCCAAATATACACTGCTCAAAAGTGAAGAGAACAGTGCAAGACAGCCATGTATGGGCATAAAATTGATAGTACACGAGCATGAATGCGCAATACAGAAAAACAGACATAAAAAATTTTGTAAGGGAGCTTTTATTCTTTGAAAAGATGGAAAAAACATGAAAATATGTTTTGGGGCTAAAAATTGGTTTCATGTAAATGATAAAAAAAATATTGTTTAGAAATGATTCAAGATTTTTCATATGGCGTGTGGTCTCCTCGAAAAGCTAAGACTGCTGCGCACCTGTTTTCCATGGATGCAATGAAGTTATCGATGACTTTGGGGAATAATGTTCCACTGCTCAAGAATTACAATCTTCAAGTCCCTGACAGTAAAAGGACACCTTGTTCTCGCAGAAATGCGTCGTCTGAGTATATCCCAAGCATGCTCGATCGGATTTAGGTCAGGAGATTATGCTGGTCATTCCATACCCTGTATTGTTTTAGCTTCAAACATGTTTTCCAAAAGGCGAATTGTATGAGGTCTGGCATTATCATGCATGGAAAAAAGAAATCGCTAATTGCTGTAACATAAAATACGACATGAGGGTCACACTATCTCGTCTGTATAACGTCGGACCGTCAGAGTGCCATTCCGATTGATATGCATTCCCGTACCTCCACCTATGCTGCTTCCAGTCCATAGCATTAACCCGCCTCGTCTGCAATGTGATCTTTCACAAATGAATGTGGGATTATTTTGAGTGCCTCTTTCTTTCCATGCCAAAACACACCAGATGTCACATCCAGACTGAATTGGGTCTAGTTTGTAAACAGAATTTGACTCCAACAACGTTGCCTCCAAATTCGATATTCAGTTGCCCACCTTCTTTTTGCCGCACAGTTGCTTGATATCCACAAAATACAGACCATTGGCTTACGAACATAGAGACCACCCTGATGAATCCTATTTCGGACTATTTGGCTGGACACCCTTCGTCCTGGAGCCAAGAACAACAGCATTTGCAGCAGAGTAGCATTGCCCGTTCCGTCTCTACAAGCTGTTAACAGGATATATCAATCATTAGTTTCTGTGGTAGCACATGGCTGACCTTGCCCTTGTCGATATCTACCATTCCATGTGTCTTGGAATCGATTCCATAGCCTTGCATAGACCTTTTTCGACCCCAAAATCATCCGATACAATTCGTTTCTGTTTCCCCAGATTGAACATTCCCAATAACATGCCAACCCATGTATTTCGTTAAATCACATTGCTGTGACATTTTCAAGTCACCTTTTCTCAAAACACAAGCTGAGTAGTTGAATTTCGCAACTGAGACAGTGAAACAGACATTTCTGCAAAATCCCGATTTCTGCACTTAACACCTTTTTCCAGTTTCTGGCGTCATAAACTTTAATTTTCATGTGATTTTTTTTATCTGTTTACTACTATGCTTTAAATTATGGATGTTTCATTTTACGTTACTTATCGGTGTAAATATTTGCATAATTCTCTTAAAACCATGTGCTCCCCTAATTGTTTTGAATAATGTATATTACTTTTGTGTAGTTACTGTGTTGACAAAAACGATAATTACTCTGTGACAGCTACTTCGTAACGTTTCCGAAAATTAGGAGCAGCAAAAGCTAGTTTTGTTTAAGAAATCCATCTTTATCCTTCTATATATAAAAAAAAGCTTTGATTTGGAAATGGACCAATGAAAATCTGCGTAGATATTCCGGGTAGATCGGCATCCAATTTGAATGCTTAAGCATGGCCTTTCATCGTTAATATTAAAAAAACTGTTGCATACAAAAACATGAAAATCGGTGGTATTTTAGAGAAATGATTGATAAGCACGCTGATGTAGACAGTTTTCAAATCGAAGAATTATTTTAAGAGATATATAATGCAAAAGTTGGACAAAATCGTTCCAATAAAATAGTTTTATTGGAGCAAAAACTATACATGAGAATTTAATCATTTTTAGATCATTTTATACGTTATAAGTTCACGGTGTGCAGATTGTATTATTTTTCTTATTTGGCTCATTTTTTGAGGTTTTATTTCAATTTTAAATTCAAATTTTCAGCATTTCGAGAGATATATTTTACAAATTTTAGAAAATGTTATTAATTTAAACTGTTGCCAGTTGTATAAACAGCGCAAACAATAATGTTTACTTCAAATTAAAAATTTATTTACACGTAACTATTACAAACAGAAAAAAGCTTTAAAATTAGAATGAAATGATTACATGCTAAAAACAGGAAAATTACGTCATAAGAACCATAGGCACAGATGTCATATACGTCATATACATATTGGCGCAATTGCTTTCCGATGCCAATTTGGCGAAAACGTCAATAGCATAAACAACAACATCCGGGTTACCATATCAAGCAAAATAACGACACTTTTGCACCAGTTAAGTACCCGTTGCGTATATGAAATTGGCGTCAGAAAAAAATTGCGCCAATGACATCTGTGCCGAACCATATTTACATAAAATCTTAAAATAAGAGAAACAAAATCTTAAAATAAAAAAACCATTATTATGCGTTAAAACTTGTAATTTGAGGAAATTATGTCACATTTAAAATGGCAAAAAATATAGCAAAACAATTTAAATTGAAAAATATATTTGCGCGAGATATTTTGAGATAATCTTTTCAACTATTAACGCGAATTCGAAGACATCGCAAATAATATTTCCTTCTAACAACAAAAGCATTTTCACGTGAATATTAATAAGAGAAATAAAACTTTGGTGCAAATTACGTCAGATTTGAAACGATACATTTAAAATGAATTATTTAAAAGAACAATCTTATAGCGCTGTTAAAAAATACCGGGAAACAATGACACTGTTTACTTAATTCATTTTACATTAGCTTATTTTCAAATATTTAACTAATTTTTAAAATTAAATACGTAAACAGCCATTGTATTTCTTAACAGCAGCAGATTTGGCCTTAAAACTCCCCAATCCAAGGAAAACGAATGGAAACCCATTTACAGAGAGATCGCTACTGTTTTTTTTTTCCTTTTAATTCAATATTTTAAAAGCTGATCAAATTAGCGTGCTTTTTGGATTTTGGTGTGCATGAACGGGGGTTGGCGAGCGTAGCTCGTAGGGGGCAGAGCCCCCTAGTATCTCAAAAATTTATTTTTACAAGTGGTTTTCGAAAATAAAGGGCGCTTTTAGCAATCATGATTAAGTCGAAAGAGATTATATTGTTCCCGTAACCATTGTATCTATACCAAGAAACATTTTTCTTTTTTTTTTTACAAAGTAGTGTACTTATAGATAAACCAAAACGTTTTTGTGATTTTTGAGGTTATTCGTGCTCCATGCATTGTGCCTCGCTGTTTTCAATAATTGTGGAGCAATAAGTATGATAAGAGTATCTTTATTCTTGAATATCTGATGAATAAATTGCCCTCTTTGAGAAAGATTCTGTGTGCTTATTTATGTATTTCTCTTTCTGTGCAGTAGTAAAAAAGTTCTCATCGCATTGCAATTATTAAAGTGGTCAGTTTATATATGTAAGCATAACAAATTACACTTCGATCGTACTTTAATGTTGAAGTAGTATTCTAGATTTTCAAGTATAAAAGATAAGAGATTTTCTTTATGAAAAATAATATAGGAAGAGTTTTGTTTTCTATGATGCAACAAACATTCTCTATTTATAGTCAGAGAAATAAATATCATAAAAGCCTGACAAACCCGAATAGCTGACGACCGGAAAAATATTCGTTTTAGTTAATTTTCGTCATAGCTGATATACTTATACTACTGTTCTTTCCGTCGTTATCGTGAAAATTTTCCATTTAAGAAAGACTCCGTTTTGTACACATTACTACAGGTTTTACTGTATTACGTATTTTCCCAGTGCATTTGAATGTAATAATGCAATCGACATTATAATGAATGCTTGCAATACTATAGTAAAATATTAAAATAAACAGAGTAATAATCTAAATAAACGGTCAAGTGCGAGCATTACTAGCGCACAGAGGGTTCCATAGAATAAATATATGAATTTGTAATTGTAATATAAAAAGAAAAGTTGCTAAAAGAATACTAAGACTTTGTAAAAAACTATACAACGTAGGGTTGGGTATAACTGTATGTATTAGAAAAGTGTAAATGGGTATACCATGAAAGTTCAAAGAGATATGGAACCTAAATAATATAAAATATAGCTATTCGTATAACTCTTTTTTAATATTATCCTAATCTGTTTATGATGAACTTAATTCGGCACTGACAATAAAAGCAGTGCATAGTTAAACTTCATTTGGCATTTCATGAAACTAAATTCAGCGTAGTAATAACTTTATTTCTTCAGTGTAGCTAAAACAAAACCTTTGTTCAAAGTTTAAATTTGGCATTGTGCTAAGCTCGCTTTGAATTGAGGTCTCAAAGTTGCAACGCCGCCTTGGTCAGTGCCGCGTTTTTCCAGATAGGTGTTTAATTAACTTTTAAAGTCACTCGAAGCGTATTGAGAGATACAATAAATGCAAACTATCGCGAATCCCACAGTATTTATGCGATTCATTTTAATTAAATCTTTCAAGAGCGATTCCCTTAAAAAACAAATACCTAATTTTAATTCCAAAACAGACAAACGGCACCAAGAATATTTAATTAAAATTTTCCTTTTATCATGCACGTGAAAATAAGCAAGTTCGCATTTTCTAATAAATTCGTTTATAAATTCTGGTGTAAGTTCATTATTTCATAAGTTTATAAATAGAATTACTCCGTGACGGAAAGTATTATGTGGTCACAGGACTCTTAAAGCTTCAAAATTTAAGAAATTTTAATTTTTTTAGATGTTAAACTAAATGTTTCAGAATATTTTGATATAATTGTTTACTTGAAATTCCCATTAGAACAGAAGTTTTGGCTTTTATAATTATACCCGCTCAATATCTGAAGCGGCGTTTCCGAAACTTTAAAGTCATTATTTTCCAAATGGTGTTTTTGGGGTATAACGCGCAGGATACCTCAAAAACTTCTGAATATTTTTTCATGAAATTTTCAAAACATATATTTCATGTTAGCCTGTATAAACTGAACTTAAAATTTCCTTTTTATTGTTCAAAAATATATTTTTTTAGGTGGTTATACTGTTGAAATTTTCAAAATTTTGTATTAGCTAAATGCAACATTGCATTAAAAATATAAAAATGGTTTAAATACAAATTTATTTCAGTTCAGGGAAATTATTACAATCTGAAGTATAAATAAGCACCAAATTTTTCATTCGAGTTATAATATTTATTTTCTAATCCTGCGCGTAAACTGGTATACGAATTTTTTGTTCGACAAATGTCTAACAGTTTCGAGCCCACTATAAATACTAATTCTGTATCTTGCAATTTTTTAAATAGATGAAACGAAACAACATACTTATATCTTTCATCCCAATTAAAATTGTGTTTTAAAATCATGTACATTTTAAGACATTAAATGTTGAAAATGGTCTTTTTTTTTTCATTTTACCCAATTTTTAGAGTCCCGAGACCCCTTAAATTAGTATGTTTTTAACAATTTGACGTTTATTGCTTTTATACTGTTACTGGACATTACATTACACATATATATCATTAAAATTTGTTAACTAGGCATAGAGTACGCCGTCCCTGTCTTTGTGTATGTCCAAATTGACCGTACATTTAAGGATTAATATCTCGACTAATTACCGATGATTTTTTTTCGAAAATCATTATCAACAATGCTTTTATTCTTCTGCAACGATAGGTATATTCAGCGATGCCCAACAATTTTTCTGACTGCCCGCAAATCGAAATTTGTGTATAACAGAAAAATGCTAATTACTCAAAAACTATGTGACCTAGGGTAATCGCTATAATTTTCCTGCAAGGTTTATATTAACGTCTACTACCTCTAATTTTTTCATAATTTTAGTTTCAGTAGATTCGGAATTAGATGGGGGGGGGGGAACTTATTTTTGCGCTACATTTTCAACAATATCTTTGAAAATATAATACCTAAAATTAAAAGGAATGTATTTTTGAGTTCAGCGTTACAAAAGTTTTCACACGATATCCCACATGATATACAAAGAAAAGATTTTTTTTCAAGTAGCATAATTAGCCCCTCTACTTCTTTACTAAATATATTTATGAATGTTTATTAATATGAAAATATGTGGGTTAATGGTCTTTATTACTTCCCCGAATTTGAACTTTCCACGTTCCATAGTTTACAAGTAAAATGGCTGTTACAGACAGACAGACAGACGGACAGACACAGGTGTGATCTTATAATGGTTCCGTTTTTACTTTTTAACTACGGAACTCTAAAAAAGGAAGATAATTTTAAAAATGATTAAATTATTAAAAGCACAGGTCAAATAAATAATCAATGAAGTATTAAATATGCATTCATTATGCATTAAATATGCATAATAAAGATGAGATATATTTTTCTTAAATTATTCAATGAAATTTTTCTCATAAAGTTACACTATTAATTCACATCAAAATCATAAAGCAAGGAAGTTTTACTTCGGGTTCAGCCAGGCTTAACAACCAGAAAAACTTGATTAATGTACAAATATATATGGTAAAATGATTACAAGTGATATCAGCAATATCTTGATTTTTTTCAGAAATAAATTTATACTTTCTGCATGGAAAACCACGAGTTCAGTCATATTATGGAGAATTACATATTAAAATACATACAGAATGGTTTAAAACTAAAACATTCTGTAATTTTGTCTTTACATATGGGCTGAAAGTTTCATTGTTTACATCTGTGATGATGTGTGGATTTTAGGCGTTTTCAGATTTTATGGTTGCGGATTTGGTGGAATCTATTGTACTTGTAAATGATGCATTTTTCTAAAATATTTTAATCAATATATGGTTTTGAAATAGTATATCTATAAAGAATTATGAAAATGCAGAGATTCAAAATGTGAAAATAAAATATCTAGTAAAAGTAATAGTAGAAATAGCCTTATTATCCCCCATTGTAATATAGAATATTACTATGATCGAATGTTCCCAAAAATAGGCCTTCCTGTAATCCGTATATAGTCATTTTCCTTGAATTATAAAAGTTTTCTTAATCTTAATTGAAATTATGTGACATGTCTTACTGTTTTCTAATTATTAATTTTATTAATTTTATTTATATTAATGTTAAAAAATACGGAATATTATTACTATATATTCTACTTGTAATGAGAGTAATAGTCAAAAATTTAGATGGAAGAAATAATTTAGCTGCACATATGGCTAATATTTTAGAGAACCTTTTAACCTCTTCACTAATGATAAAACTCACAACCGCGAATTTTTATTTATTTTATATTATTATTAAGAAACATATAAAATAATGATAACATACAGATGATTATTTTGCACTATAGACTGTATTAAATATATTTTTTTAATTATTGTACGGGACAGTACTTTAGAAATTACAATTTGAAAAATAAATGATACTTTAAAACTCAATGTACCTGTTCATTAACCTTACTTAACTGTTTTAGGTAGCTTTCATTACAAAAAGCTACCTATTGTAGCCGTTCGGAGGAAAGAGATTTCAAAAAACTTTGGTATATT
Organism: Maratus speciosus; assembly: GCA_963932465.1. Taxonomy (NCBI): domain Eukaryota; kingdom Metazoa; phylum Arthropoda; class Arachnida; order Araneae; family Salticidae; genus Maratus; species Maratus speciosus. The sequence goes on along the minus strand of OZ010788.1, from coordinate 387,025,629 downwards.
TTCATCGATCATGACCCCCAGACCCCGAAACCACCCTCCGTTCAAAAGTTGATATATATATATATATATATATATATATATATATATATATATATATATATCCATATATATATATATATATATATATCTGACCTTTGTCATACTGTAACTCTCGAATTTATGAACCGATTTGGATGTAATTCGCTATGTATATAGTACATACCAATGTCTCGACCGAGTTCGTTGGCCAGCTTCATCCGCCATTTTGTTTCAAAATGGCGGCCATTTAATTTTTTTAGGTAGCTTTCTTTACAAAAAAGCTACCTATTGCAGCCGTTCGGAGGAAAGCGATTTCAAAAAATTTTGGTATATTTTCATCGATCATGACCCCCAGACCCCGAAACCACCCTCCGTTCAAAATTGATATATATATATATATATATATATCTGACCTATGTCACACTGTAACTCCCGTAATTATGAACCGATTTCGATGTAATTCGGTGTGTACATAGTATATACCAATGTCTCGACCGAGTTCGTTGGCCAGCTTCATCCGCCGTTTTGTTTCAAAATGGCGGCCATTTAAAATTTTTAAAAAATTTGAAAACTTGAAATGTGGTACCAAAAAATTAAAAATGGAAAAATATTTTTTTCTTATGTATTTGATCTTTATACAAAGATTCCGAAGCAGTTTTTGTTTCGTCTATATCTTAAAAAATGGCTGAGTTATAGCATTTTGAATTTCTAGCGTTTGAAACGTCCTGAATTTTGTCAAGCGATAAAAGGCGTATTTATGAACCGAATTGGATGTAATTCGGTGTGTGCATAGTACATACCAATGTCTCGACCGAGTTCGTTGGCCAGCTTCATCCGCGATTTTGTTTCAAAATGGCGGCCATTTAAAATTTTAAAAAAAATTTTTAAACATGAAATGTGGCACCAAAAAATTAAAAATGGAAAAATATTTTTTCTTATGTATTTGACCTTTATACAAAGATTCCGGAGCAGTTTTAATTTCGTCTATATCTTAAAAAATGGCTGAGTTATAGCATTTTGAATTTCTAGCGTGGCTGACATTTTGAAACGTCCTGAAATTTGTCACGCGATAAAAGGCGTATTTATGAACAATTTTGGATGTAATTCAGTGTGTACATAGTACATACCAATCTCTTGACCGAGTCCGTTGGCCAGCTTCATCCGCCATTTTGAAACAAAATGGCGGCCATTTAAAAAATTTTTAAAAATTTAAAATTTGAAATGTGGTACCAAAAAATGGAAAATGGAAAAATATTTTTTCTTATGTATTTGACCTTTATACAAAGATTTCGGAGCAGTTTTTGTTTTGTCTATAGCTTAAAAAATGGCTGAGTTATAGCATTTTGAATTTCTAATGTGGCTGACATTTTGAAACGTCCTGAATTTTGTCACGCGATAAAAGGCGTATTTATGAACCGATTTGGATGTAACTTCGTTTATACATAGTACATACCAATGTCTCGAACGGGTTCGTTGGTCAGCTTCATCCGCCATCTTGTTTAAAAATGGTGGCCATATAATCTTTTAAGAAAAATTTAAATTTGAAATGTGGTACCAAAAAATTAAAAATTGAAAAAATATTTTCTTCTTATGTGTTTGACCTTGATAAAAAGATTCGGGAGCAGTTTTTGTTTCGTCTATATCTTAAGAAATGGCTGAGTTATAGCATTTTGAATTTCTAGCGTGGCTGACATTTTGAAACGTCCTGATTTTTCTCACGTAATAACAGGCGTATTTATGAACCGACTTGGATGTACCTTGGTGTGTACATAGTACATACAAATAGCTCGACCGAGTTCGTTGGCCGGCTTCATCCGCCATCTTGTTTCAAAATGGCGGCCATTTAAAAAAATTAAAAAATAAAAAAATTTAAATGAGATACCAAAAAATTGGAAAGTGAAAAAGATTTTTTTTGTATGTGTTTGACTTTAATACAAAGATTCCGGAACAGTTTTTCTTTCGTCTATATCTAAAAAAATGGCTGAGTAATAGCATTTTGAATTTCTCTTGTGGCTGACATTTTAAAACGACCTGATTTTTGTCACGCGATAACAGGTGTAATTATGAACCTATTTGGATGTAACTTGGTCTGTATATAGTACATACCAATGTCTCGACCGAGTTCGTTGGCCAGCTTCATTCGCCATCTTGTTTCAAGAGGGTTGCCATTTAAAAAAAATTAAATTTAAAATTCAAAATGAGGTATTAAACAATTGGAAAATGAAAAAGATTTTTTTATGTGTTTGGCCTTGATACAAAGATTCCGGAGCAGTTTTTGTTTCTGAAAATTTGTTCTTTTGTTTATATCTTATAAAATGGTTGATTTATAGCACTTTGAATTTCTAGCATGGCTAACATTTTGAAACGATCTTGTATTTGTCACGCGATAACACACGTATTCGCCTATTTCGATGTAAGAAGGCATGTGGATAGTATACATCAACACCTCGACCAAGTTCGCTGGCCAGATTCATCAGCCATCTTGTTTCAAAATGGCGACCATTAAATTAAAATATATATATATATTTAAAGTGAGGTGCAAAAAAATTAGAAATTGAAAAAGGTTTCTTTCTTAAGTATTTGACCTTGATATAAGGATTCAGGAGCATTTTTTGTTTGTCTTTACCTTAAAAAATGGCTCAGATATAGCAGTTTCAATTTCTATTGTGTGTGACATTTTGAAAAATCTGATTTTTTGCATGCGACAGCACTCCTATATATTAACCGATTCCGATGTGAGTGAGCATGTGCACAGCAATTACTAAGGTCTCGGCCAAGTTCACTTTTTAGCCTCATCCACCATGTTGTCTTAAAATAACAGGCACTTTAAGAAATTTCCGAATTTGGCAGCCAAATATATGTTACTTTAAAGAAAAGCAGCTTGGATAAAGCTGACTAATTTCGAGAAATTCTCATTCATTATATTGATAAAAAATTAGTATTGAATCTCCTATATTCGGTTTCCACTAAATTGAGCTTCGTGTGTTTGAATGATATAATTTGGCTTTTTTTAAATAAGGATTATGAAAGCTACCTCTTCCTCCCGGCACTGGCCGGAAGGACTTTTTTAAATATTTAAATTTGAAATGCGGTACCAAAGAATTGAAAATGGTAAAATATTTTTTTCCTGTGTATTTAACCTTTATACAAAGATTACGGAGCAGTTTTTGTTTCGTCTATATCTTAAAAAATGGCTGAGTTATAGCATTTTGAATTTCTAACGTGGCTGACATTTTGAAACGTCCTGAATTTTGTCACGCGATAAAAGGCGTATTTATGAACCGATTTGGATGTAACTTCGTTTGTACATAGTACATACTAATGTCTCGACCAAGTTCGTTGGCCAGCTTCATCCATCATCTTGTTTAAAAATGGCAGCCATTTAAATTTTTAAGAAAAATTTAAATTTGAAATGTGGTACCAAAAAATTAAAAATTGAAAAAATATTTTTTTCTTATGTATTTGACCTTGATACAAAGATTCGGGAGCAGTTTTTGTTTCGTCTATATCTTAAAAAATGGCTGAGTTATAGCATTATGAATTTCCAGCGTGGTTGACATTTTGAAACGTCCTGATATTTGTCACGTGATAACAGGCGTATTTATGAACCGATTTGGATGTACCTTGGTGTGTACATAGTACATACAAATATCTTGACCGAGTTCGTTGGCCAGCTTCATCCGCCATCTTGTTTCAAAATGGCGGCCATTTAAATTTTTTAAAAATTTAAAATTTAAAATGAGATACCAAAAAATTGGAAAATGAAAAAGATTTTTTTGTATGTGTTTGACCTTAATAAAAAGATTCCAGAACAGTTTTTGTTTCGTCTATATCTAAAAAAATGGCTGAGTTATAGCATTTTGAATTTTTATTGTGGCTGACATTTTAAAACGACCTGATTTTTGTCACGCGATAACAAGCGTATTTATGAAACGATTTGGATGTTACTTGGTCTGTACATAGTACATACCAATGTCTCGACCGAGTTCGTTGGCCAGCTTCATTCACCATCTTGTTTCAAAAGAGTTGCCATTTAAAAAAAAAATAAATTTAAAATTTAAAATGAGATATTAAAAAATTGGAAAATGAAAAAGATCTTTTTATGTGTTTGGCCTTGATACAAAGATTCCGGAGCAGATTTTGTTTCTGAAAATTTGTTCTTTTGTTAATATCTTAAAAAATGGTTGAATTATAGCACTTTGAATTTCTAGTATGGCTAACATTTTGAAACGATCTTGTATTTGTCACGCGATAACAGACGTATTCGCCTATTTCCATGTAAGAAGGCATGTGGATTGTATACATCAACATCTCAGCCACATATAAGTTAATTTAAATAAAAGCAGCTTGGATAAAGCTGACTAATTTCGCCAAATTCTCATTCATAATGATTTAGCATTGATAAAAATTAGTACTGAATCTCCTATATTCGGTTTCCACTAAATTGAGCTTCGTGTGTTTGAATAATATAAGTTGGCTTTTTTAAAATAAGGAATTTGAAAGCTACCTCTTCCTCCCGGCACTGGCCGGAAGGACTTTTTTTAAAAATAAACTCGCTTATTTTTTAATATTTATTTTTGTTTAGGATCCCTCGTATCAAGTCCCTCGTCAAGTATTCGGCAATCTTAAGAGAACTTGGAAGACCCTATACCTAATATGTTAAATTAATGTAACTTTTCTCAGAAATTACCAAAGATGTTCAGTTAATTTTTTATATACATAATATAAATAATTTCTAATAAAGTGAAGTCAAAGTTATAAACAGATATTCTTTAGTTTTTTTTAAACATGGAATGAAAACATCTTTTATATACTATAAAACGTGCATTTTCCTATAGAAAAACATTTTATTAGAAATTTTGTACATATGTTACTAACACAATTTTAATTCACATTGATCAGAGATATGTGTAAACTATTCAGGCAACATTACAGACAATAGTATGTAGTAGTTTCTATAAAAATGTACATCGATGTTAATAAAAAACAACATTTTCAGAAAATTGAGTTTAAAATTTCTAAACATACTAATTAAAACATCCCTGCTCCATAGTATTTATTTTTGCTTTTTTTATTGCTCTATAATTCGATGTTGGCATTAAGTTGCAGTTTAAAAAAAAAATAAAGAAAGAAAATAAAGAAAGAAAATAAAGAAAGAGCATCAAAAATAAAAAGTCCTTCCGGCCAGTGCCGGGAGGAAGAGGTAGCTTTCATATTCCTTATTTTAAAAAAGCCAACTTATATTATTCAAACACACGAAGCTCAATTAAGTGGAAACCGAATGTAGGAGATTCAATACTAATTTTTATCAATACTAAATCATTATGAATGAGAATTTCGCGAAATTAGTCAGCTTTATCCAAGCTGCTTTTATTTAAAGTAACTTATATTTGGCTGCCAAATTCGGCGATTTCTTAAAGTGCCTGCCATTTTAAGACAACATGGTGGATGAGGCTAACCAGTGAACTTGGTCGAGACCTTAATAATTGCTGTGCACATGCTCACTCACATCGGAATCGGTTGATATATAGGAGTGCTGTCGCAGGCAAAAAATCAGATTTTTCAAAATGTCACCCACGTTAGAAATTGAAACTGCTATATCTGAGCCATTTTTTAAGATAAAGACAAACAAAAAATTCTCCTGAATCCTTATATCAAAGTCAAATACTTAAGCAAGAAACCTTTTTCAATTTCTAATTACTTTGCACTCACTTTAAATATATATATTTTTTAATTTAATGGCCGCCATTTTGAAACAAGATGGCTGATGAAGCTGGCCAACGAACTTGGTCGAGATATTGATGTATACTATCCACCTGCCTTCTTCCATCGAAATAGGCGAATACGTGTGGTATCGCGAGACAAATACAAGATCGTTTCAAAGTGTTAGCCATGATAGAAATTCAAAGTGCTATAATTCAACTACTTTTTAAGATATAAACAAAAGAACAAATTTTCAGAAACAAAAACTGCTCCAGAATCTTTGTATCAAGGACAAACACATAAAAAAAATCTTTTTCATTTTCCAATTTTTTAATACCTCATTTTAAATTTTAAATTAAATTTTTTTTTTTTAAAATGGCAAACCTTTTGAAACAAGATGGCGAATGAAGCTGGCCAACAACCTCGGTCGAGACATTGGTATGTACTATGTACAGACCAAGTTACATTCAAATCGGTTCATAAATACGCCTGTTATCGCGTGACAAAAATCAGGTCGTTTTAAAATGTCAGCCACAATAGAAATTCAAAATGTTATAACTCAGCCATTTTTTTAGATATAGAGGAAACAAAACCTGTTCCGGAATCTTTGTATCAAGGTGAAACACATACGAAAAAACTCTTTTTCATTTTCCAATTTTTTGGTATCTCATTTTAAATTTAATTAAAAAATTTTTTTTTAAATGGCCGCCATTTTGAAACAAGATGACGGATGAAGCTGGCCGACGAACTCGGTTGAGTTATTTGTATGTACTATGTACAAACCAAGGTATATTCAGATCGGTTCATAAATACGTCTGTTATCACGTGGCAAAAATCAGCGCGTTTCAAAATGTCAGCCACACTAGAAATTCAAAATGCTATAATTCAGCCATTTTTTAAGGTATAGACGAAACAAAAACTGCTCCCGAATCTTTTTATCGAGGTCAAACACATAAGAAAAAAATATTTTTTCAATTTTCAATTTTTTGGTACCACATTTCAAATTTAAATTTTTCTTAAAATTTTAAATGGCCGCTATTTTTAAACAAAATGGCTGATGAAGCTGGCCAACGAACTCGGTCGAGACATTGGTCTGTACTATGTATAAACGAAGTTACATCCAAATCGGTTCATAAATATGCGTTTTATCGCGTGACAAAATTCAGGACGTTTCAAAATGTCAGCTTCGCTAGAAATTCAAAATGCTATAACTCAGCCATTTTTTAAGATATAGACGAAACAAAAACTGCTACGGAGTCTTTGTATAAAGTTCAAATACATAGGAAAAAAATATTTTTCCATTTTCAATTTTTTGGTACCACATTTCAAATTTTAATTTTTTTAAAAATTTTTAAATGGCCGCCATTTTTAAACAAAGTGGCGGATGAAGCTGGCCAACGAACTCGGTCGAGACATTGGTCTGTACTATGTACACACCGAATTACATCCAAATCGGTTCATAAATACGAGAGTTACAGTGTGACATAGTTCAGATATATATATATATATATATATATATATATATATATTGATATATATATATATATATATATATCAATTTTGAACTGAGGGTGGTTTCGGGGTCTGGGGGTCATGATCGATGAAAATATACCAAAATTTTTTGAAATCGCTTTCCTCCGAACGGCTGCCATAGGTAGCTTTTTGTAAAGAAAGCTACCTAAAATACCCCCCAACGTATAATCAAGCGCACCAGCAACAAAAGCACGAGCAACGAACGTCAACTATAAACCAGGGCTAGAGAATCTCTAGCCTTTCTCTTTTCTCTAGCCCTGCTATAAATTAAGCAGGCCGCGTTTGTTTCAAAAACAAAGCAACAGTCACAGCTACAGTACAACAGCAAAATAGCGTATCAATTTTAATTCATGGAGAATTGAATTCTGAGACCCAGCTGCTAAATACAGATCGCAATAGATTTCGATGTTTACATTCTTGGTCCTTTAAATCTTAGAGAGTACAACGCAATGTAAACTGAATGAATTACTCAAAAAAATTTAACTTCTAGTTCTCGTAGAAATAAAAGTAATATACCATTCGCAAGTAAAAAAATAAAGGATTCAAAATATTGTTTTTTAAAACGAAAGATTTTTTTCCTTGAATTTGCCTTTCAACTGCTCTTAAAGGTTCAAATATTAAAAAAATTACTAATAACAAAAAATACATTGTTCGTCATTTCAGGTATTTCAATTTTTTTTCCTTTTTCTTGTCCCCTTAAGCTCAAGTATATTGTATATCCTTTTTTACTTTTTATTAAAATTCTTTTTTCATTTTAAATTTAAATATGACAATACTTCCACATTCATTTTGTACAGTCCGTTACCTATTTCGACATTTCAAGACAATTCGAGAAGTACATAAATTTTATACATGAATCATTTTAAAGTACGTTAGCAAGTATATTCATTTTTACTTTCAGCCACTTTTCTAACTATGCTTCAGACTTTTTTGTGAAGTTACAATTTTTATCTATCATGTAGTCATGTAAATCGTACCTGATGAACAGTAGATCGCTCTCGAAAAGCATATAATATTTACTGCTTTATTAAAAACGTGTTCTTATCAGATTAGATTATCTGCTCCAAAAAAATATATATATATGTATATATATAGGAAGCAATTTACAAGTACACCCGTGCAACTCGAAGATATTTTTCTTATATTTGTAGAAGTTTCAGTCATTTGACTGAAGAAATTCATGAAATTTCGGACTTCGGTTCGCGCTTATTTCCTTTTTGGGAAAAAAGGTACTTACGTAAAAAATCTATTTCAAACACGAGAAGTAACACGCAGCATAGTTGTCGGAACAACTGTGTCATTGTATAAAAATGGAGCTTTAGGTTAAAGTAATTCAAGTAAATTTTCCTTTAGGGAAAATTTTGTATTTTGGAAAAGAATAAACAAATAAAAGCGAAAAAATTCGCGTTTTAATGTAAAAAAAGCAATAACAACAAAAAACCCTTCACTTCACGAATATATACTTTTCCTTCTTTTGAGAATGTGCAGTCACACAAATTTATTTACATTTATTAAATTTATTACCTGTGGTAGATTTTTTTTATACCATACTTTAAAAATTAACGTTATTTTTACCTTTAATTTAAACACATAAATCACTTCTACTCTCTTAAGTATTGCGATTTTTAAACTCTTTAAATTAACTAAGTTTTTGCTTAGAAATCAATTTTAATTAAAGGATAAAAATATGCCAGAATAAGTTTGCGAAATGCAATTCGGAAATGCTGAATTCTTCAAAATGCAGTAAACTTTGAAATCTGATTGAAAACAGAACGATCTAAACAATAATATAATGCGTAAAGGAATAAAGTTTTGGTATAATAAAACGGAAGGTTAATTTTGTTTATTTCAGGAAATTGCAAAACAGAGATAAACCTTTTATTAAAAATGATCTAGTGTTAATAGTCCAGGCAATAGAGACCGTATAAGGACTCTACCTAGCAAAATTAATTGTAGTACTGGAAATCGGCTTTTAGATGTTTTTTGGGTCGCTGAATCCGAATTTGTAACTTCTCACCAATATTTCCCCCGGCAACCCCTCCCCCACATTTTGGTAAAAAGCCCCCCAAAAAGGTTTTTATTAAAAAATTCCATTTTCTTATTATTTTAGGGGGAATGTAGCTCAAAATTCAGAAAGTAGACAAAATTTGCAGCAAATTAGATATATGACATTATGACTTATGAAGGGGAAGGGGGGATCTGTCTCGGAACATGCCCCGCAGTGCTGCGTGGACTAAGTTGCGCAATTCCATTTAACCACTCACACGTTTACATTAGAGCTCCCATCTTCCCTCCGGACTTTCTCTATAAGGTTTACTTTAAGTTTTTTGGGTCGCTGAATCCGAATTTTTAACTTACCCCCAAAAATTTCCCCGCCGAAAACCCCCCAAAAATTAACTTAAATTTCTTATTGGTTATGGGGAAAAGCATTACAAAATTCAGAAACTAGACAAAATTTGCAACAAATAGGATCTATGACATTATGACGTAGGATAAACGGGGAGAGAGGGGGCTGCCTCGGAACATTCCCCGCGCGCTTTTCTCAAAAACCAAATTTTTTCCAAAAATCAATTTTTTGGGGGGTTGCCGGGTGAAATTTTGGTGGGAAGTTACAAGTTCGGATTCAGCGACCCAAAACACATAAAGTGAGTCGAAATCCAGAACTAGTATTAATTTTGCCAGATAAAATCCCCTATTGCCTGGACTTCATAATTTAGTGCACGTAGCGCCGCAGTGCATGTTCAGAGGCAGCCCTCACCCTCCCCGTTCATCCTAATTCATAATGTCATATATCCTATTTGTTGCAAATTTTGTCTAGTTTCTGAATTTCATAATGCTTTTCCCCTAAAACAATAAGAAATTTAAGTTAAAAACAACTATTGGGGGGGGGGGGCGTTTCGAGGGGGACATTTTTGGGGGAAAGTTAAAAATTCGGATTCAGCGACCAAAAAATCTTAAAGTAAACCTTATAGAGAAAGTTCGGAGGGGAGATGGGAGGGCGAATGTAAACGTGTGAGTGATTAAGTGGAATTGCGCAACTTAGTTTACGCAGCCCCGCGCATGTTCTGAGGCAGATCCCCCCTTCCCCTTCATCCTAAGTCATAATGTCATATATCTAATTTGTTGCAAATTTTGTCTACTTTCTGAATTTCGAGATACCCTTTTCCCTAAAATAATAAAAAAATTGATTTTTTTAATAAAAACCTTTTTTTTGGGGGGGGGGCTTTTTACCAAAATTTGGGGAGGTTGCCGGCGGAAATTTTGGTGGGAAGTTACAAATTCGGATTCTGCAACCCAAAAAACATCTAGAAAACCGATTTCCAGTACTACCACTTATTTTGCTAGGTAAAATTCCCTATTGCCTGGACTATAAAGGAAAGATGAGAAAACGAAACGTTGAGACGAACCTTTATTTAGTATTATTTTTAAAGTACAAGATAATGGCAATATTAATCTTACGGTTTGACAATAAATATATACTTTTCAGTTTGTTGGTGTTAATTAATTATTTAAATTAGCTCATTATTATTCATTTCCTTTTCTGGTTGTCAATACAGTAGCATATTAGAATGAGGATAACCTAAACATTGTCATATTCACAAGTTGTAATATATCTCGTAATACTTTTTCTAAACCATTAAATGAAATATCAAGAAAGAAAAAAATCATACGTCAATAATAGATTATTAAACGCTATCCAACACATTCAGAATAATGTAACGAAACTTCACCGTTTAATACACTGAAATATAATGCGTAATTGAACCATTTGGAAACGAATAACACAAACGAATAACAAAATTATCCTAATTCTTTTAGCAGTCCTGTATATTATACATACAGTTGTATCTATAAACTAAATGCGTGAAAAAAATTAATTTAGTTAGGAAATACATACCACAGTTAAAAATTCCCTTCAGTAACATCCGCTAATATAGAAGAATGAATGTGACTTGCGTACGCACTCTAAATTGAAATGTCTGAAATTCAGTCACTTAAGTGTCTGAAACGGAATGTTCAATTTTCAGATGCTTTAAAATGTCTTAATTTTTCCGACACTTTACGCGTCTGAATTTCAGACACTTCATGCGTCGTAATCGCAGCCATTTTTTGTAAGCATTATACGTAGCCATGTTTAACCACGCTGAATCCTGGAAGAATATTTAGCCCCGGTTCTGCTCCCTCCATTTCAGGGACTCCCAAAGTTGGTTTGTAATTTTCGTAACCCTGATAATTTATTTTTTTCGACATCGTACTCATTATAATCAATATTTTGAACTTCTAGAGTCGAAGAAGATTAAAAACAAAAAAAAAATATATTTATTTAAATACAATAAAACCTCTCAATAGGGGGCACCTAGAGAATTTGTCCTCAATTCGGAGGTGTCTGCTTTTTTGAGGTAAACACATATAAAACATATACATGATGTGAATGAAAAATGTGCTTCTTAAATAGTGGTGTTCTCTAATTAGGGGTGTCCAATGGAGGTTTTACTGCAAAACCTTCATATACACAACTTTATTTAGCGAACACTCACCATTTTCAACAATAACATATATTTTACCCCAGAAAGGAGAACACCTTCGAATAGCAAACAAATTCAGCGTACCAGAAGTGCTCGTTATTGAGAGGTTTTGCTACGTTTAGATTTTTTTTATTTAGTCAGTTTTTAATTTTATTCTACTTTAGAAGTTTAAAATATTTATTATAATCATAACAATGTCAAAACAAGTTTAAAATACAAGATTTACAAAAATTGCACATCTAATATGGGGCCTCTAAAATGGTAGGAAGAGGGAAAGGGACACTGCCCATTTTGCCCATGTTTAAATAAAATCCTTTTTCTGCAAAAAGTCCAAAACCCTGCATTATGCTCGCTGAATAGAGGTGTCCGGTATTCAGGAGGGTCTGTTATAGATATTAATAGACATTCCCTAATTCCGGACAACTCTATTTAACAAAAGCCCCTTTATATCCATAACCCATACAAATTTGCTTATTTTTACCTCACAAAAGGAGATACCTCCAATCATCGAACAAATTCCGCAATCCCGAGGTGTCCGCTATTGGGAAATTTTTCGGTATTTTGTTAAATATCTTTTGTGTTTTTAATCTTGTCCTACTCAAAAAATTCAAAGCTTTCATTATAATCAGTGCAATGTTGTAAAAATTTAAGATATCAGCTTTACGAAAATTGCATACAAAATCCACTTCTCCCCGGAAAAAAAATAGAAATTCATATCATTTAAAAATTATATTTAAAAAATGTATGTTGCCTTCTGGGCAAGTTTTCATGTAGATCAGAGGATAATCACAAAAGCTACTTATCTATCAATAAAAATAAATAAATAAATATTCTATATTAATAACATGAAGAAAAAAATTACTTAGGGGTGAGTGGGGATGAAAGGGACATTTTGTCTTTATAAGCTTATAAAATAATGACATTAAAAGATATCATTATCATGATTGTGCCTAATTTTCGTCTAAAACCTTTGCTTTAATACTGGTAAAACCTATTATCCACAAATACAGTAATTTAAAATTTGTATGCATTTTTATAAATTGGGAGAAATGTCCCTTTTAACCCCATTGTGGGGGATGAAAGGGACACTGTGCGCGGTTGAAAGGGACGCACATAAATAAAACAATTTTATGAACATTTTTTTCTTTTTATTTGCGATTACATTATTCAAAAATAAAAGATAATAATACACAAATAAAAATAAAATATATTGCAAGATATGATAAAACAAACACAAGAAAAATAACTTGTTTCGGTCTACTTGACAAAAAACAACTTTAAATCAAAAATTTTAAGACAGATTTAGCTCTACCTGTCTTACCACCAGTTATGGATTTAGGTAACTTCATCACAATATCATTGATATTAGGGTCATTTATGTCAATAGTATCAGTAAATACAAAGTGGTTTTAATCCGTATTTCTGAAAAAATGTACTTCGAATTCATTCCGAGTACTTTTCAGTAGTTTGTGGATAAAGTGAGACAGGAATGTTACCATAATTATTCCATTACCTTTCGCAAATTTCATCGCCTTAATATTTGTATTGATTTCATGATTATCAAATAAAAGAAGTGTAGGATCAGTTTTGGAACAACTACTATATTAAGCTAATGCACAATTGCTTTAAAAAAAATTCTGCGGTCATCCACCAACTTTGATGAGCAAGTCCAAGCCTTTGGTATGGGGGTATATCCGAGAACGAACCCTTTGTAATTCTTCCTTGGAAAAACGAATACTGTTGAACAAAGTTACCTGATGCAGAAACAAAAGTATGACAAGTTTACCACGTTCAGCAGATGTTACGTCAGAAAATTGCTTTCACCACATTTTGCTACTATATTTGGTGACTTGTGCTCTGTCATTAAACCTGTTTCATCACAGTTATATATTATATTCCGTGTGAATTTTTAGCGATTCATAACTGACTAAAGGTATTTAAAAAATACCAACATTAGCTTTGTTGAAGCTTGTACTTCTTGTTAAACTAATGACTATAGATTTTCGTAAGAAAAAGTAATGAACTTTGTTGATTAAAATCGTGGAACCTATCATTTCCAACTTGCTAGTTTGTGTCCCAAGACAGGGCCATATATCGAGAATTCAAAGAAATTGAATACTCATATCCACAATTTTTAAACCATAATTCATATTAGATGCTTAGAGCAAATTTTTATCTGACTCTTTTTATTGACCTTCACTAAAAACTTTTTAATACCAAATGGGTGTATTGAAATTCATCTGCTTGTGCATTCTTAAATTTTAGAACAATTCTTTCGAAACAGGACTTTTCAGTGCCGTAGGCTTTAGCTGCTGATCTAACAGACACTCCTTTGTCCTCTTCTTCAGATACAGCACACAACATTTCTTCTTCAGTAATTCGATTTTTCTAAAATTTCCTTTTATATTTTCGAATCATATTGACTTTTTGATGATTTTTGGAAAAGGAAAAAATACCAAAATTGTAGGTATATGTTATTGTAATATTTGCATATTTTTGTTCTACATAGTAATGTATTCATTCTTTCCTCATAAAAAACTAAAACCATAACTTAAATTTTACAAAACATAAATAATATTTTGTTTAAATAATAATAAAGCACGAAGGATTGAAAGGGACATGTTTACTTTCAACACTTCAATTACTGTGCCATTCAACCCCATATCCACCTAGCTAAATTAAAAATATATTCATGTATGACAGTACTTTAGCTAACAAAATATACCGGTATTCATATAAAGTGCATACTTTATAGAGCTAAATAACATAAATATTACAATGCTAAACATAATATTAATATTTTAGAGAAAAAAAGAAAAGCAAGATCAAAATTTACTTTTTTATATCAAAAACAAGTTTTGCTCTCACCACCTACAACGCTAAATTGCTGACGTTAGTTTTAAGGATTATTAAGACAGAACAAGTATCGCCCATGATTGAGCCAAAGTTGAAATTTTCTGCATTTTATTTTCGTCCTCAAATTTTGAATGTCCCTTGTTTCATCCCTTGTCCCTTTCATCCCTAGTCTCCCCTATAGTTTCCAAACTTCTTTTGTTTTAACTATATATCTTAGCATCGAATTGCCATTTTTTGTATTTTTTGTATAAGTGCATATAAATAAAGTTATGAAAACCAAAATTTTAAGAGCAAAATCTAGTTATAGCTTTTCACTATTGATTAGTTTAAAATTCTTTCTGCATCTGAAATTTTGATTGAAGAGGATTTAATTTTTTAAAAATTCGCCACTTTTCAAGAGCGCACGAGCGCACAAGTCTTAAGATCTTAGTTCTCTTCAACACGTCTATTGAGATCAACATGATTTTAAGAAAAAGTAGAAGAAAAGTCCATAATTACACCGGAGTTTCACTCCAGGAATGTAATCTCTAACTTATACTATTTTTTATGAACATTTTATAAGAAATAATTAAAGGTTTTATTATAGGCACTATTGAGATCAACATTTTTTTGTAAAAAATTACGCGATGTAAGAACACTTTTTTATAATCCTCTGATACCTTATTACTAAAATAATGTTCCTCTATTTGATTTCTAATTCGAAAAAAATATAATCGTACTAAATAATCTCAGAGTAAAAAATTTTTGAGTAATACGGACCGGTATATTTGACGTTACCAGAAAATTGCCGTTAAATGTTTCAAGTTACTCTTAATCAATTTACATATATTAAATGTCAAATCTTACGTTAAAACTATGCTAATAATTAATTATCAGCATAAGAGTTATTAAAAACAACATTTAAACATTTTTTTAAAAACATCATACGAATAATTTTGCGTTATTAAACATGTGTTAAGGATATGATAGAACAATGCAATAGAAAATTGAAAATAATTAGGGCGTATAATAAAATGTGACTTAAAATTTTCAGGGTCAAAGTACTACTGTTGCAATAATGAAATGATTGAATTACACGATAATTTATGAATATATTTATTCAAAAATAAGTAAAATCTTTGTTTTTAACGTACATTATAAAAATAAAATTCTATTAAAAAAATATGTATATGAGTGTCGTATTTGAGGATTAAAATAAAGTGACAAATAATATACATCCACCTTTCAAAGTGTTAAATGGCCTCAAAAAAAAAGATTTATGAAAATAAACATTTTCCGTTTAAGTAAAGAATTCAACATTAAAGAAACTTCATTGGTTACTATTTAGATAGAAATAATGAAATGACATAAAAAAACAACAATTAATAAATAAGATTTCACGTCCAACACAAAAGCATCTAAAATGAAAAACATTTTTTATGCAACAGTTAATAAAGAGTTATTTTTTTTTTTAAGATTTATGATAATCCAAATAATAATTTTATATAAAAAAACCGAATCAGCTTGAGTAAAAATAAACAAACAAAAGAAATAATCTAAGAAGATTATTTTACACATTTCTCTCGCTTTTATTTTAATACATTGTACAGGGGAAATAAGACAGAAACACCCTATCTAGTACAACATTGAAATCCTCACGGCACTTTATAACCTATTTATATTTATAATTTATAAGGATGATGCAGAAACAAATTGTTGTCTTTCCTTTTGAAATAAAATTTTCAACAGGGTTTATATGAGATTGTAAAATATTTAACGTGATGCATATGTTTAGGGGGGGGGGGGGGGGATATAAATATGTAAGATATTTTTTTTATTTCTTCACGGTAATATATCTCATCATCATTTCAAAATTGAGTTTTTAAACATGATTTAAAAGCTCGAATAAAATTACCAAAACGAGTATAAAAAGAATTTATAAAAAAACTTTCACTAAAATTAAAAAACAAGTTAATAATATTTTCCTTTCAAAATACTTTGGGAAACATCACATATGTTCATACCAATATGTTTTAACTATTTTTCATGATAAGCAATTTACATAAAGTATGTGATACAAAAACATAAGAGTTGAAAAATCTTAGGTTTATTGCTATGTGTAGGGATGAGATGTACGCAGTTCTTTGTACAAATTAAATTCATGTTTAATTTCTTTTAAAAAAATAGACAAAACATTATCTGAATCACACAATTATGATACAGAAATGTAAAATTCCATTATAACGACATTTTTGAACTAAAATGTGTTTATTAATTGATGTTGTCGGATATAGTTACGGAGCCACAAATGGTGAAAATACAGCTGTACATTTTTTTAAACTAGACATTGCAGCACAAGAAACGGTATTAGATACTTTGTTAATTAAAAGTTTCGGAATTTTACTTCAAAATTTATAATCGGAATACACAAATCCTTGTAAATTTGAGCAGTTTGTGTGTACAATTACAAAGATTATTATATTAGTATAATTAGTATTATGATTATTTTTGACTAGTTCTGAACTTAATGTTAATGTAGAGTGAAAATGCTTTTTTTAGATGATGCGAATGCATCCTTGAAGAATACAAATAAAATTTTTAAAAATATATGGAATTTCATTTAAGACAGTTTTCTTGCTCAGTTGCCAATGGAGATATATTACACAATTTTCCTATAGCTACTAAATCATAATTGGTAATTATAAGTTCACAACTAATTCCAGGTCTTATTTTGGTGTAAAAAATTTTTAATACGTAAAATATATTAAAAACAGAAATATAAACGTTTAGGAAATATAATAGATTAAATCAAAAGTAGCGTATTATATAATATATCTATAAACGTCTAAGCGGAATTTTAAATTAAAGAATTTGCAGAAATAACTTATTGTTTCGGGGCATAAAGGAAACGTAACATTAAAATCGAAACGATATCATGCTGGAGTATGCACTTTAAAAGCAATACAACTGAACCGCTGATGTCAATGTATAACTCTTACATTATATTTTCTTGTCGAGTCGTTAAAATTGGTAAAAAATAGATAGTTAATAAAAAGAGGACCAAAAGAACTGTGTTTCGTGTCACAAAGCAATGAATATTCATAAAATCCTTATTTTCATAACTCGGTTAATTTGGTTGCCAAAAGAATATTATTTTTTTAATGTCCGTAGACATAGAACAACGTTTTCTTTAAAATAGGTCATGGCAAAATGCTTCCGTGTAAAATATTAAATTTCTTCTTTTAATATATATGCAGCCCCCTTTTGAAACAAATGCCATATCTAAAAGTTGTACTTGATTTTTGCATACTTTTTTGTGATTGTAAGTATGTTTTTATTATCAAGGGTTTAAGAGATAATCGTCATTATATGTATTTTGAATCTCTACAGGTTTTATTTTAAAATTTCACCGCTTGAGCTGTTTATACGACAGCGAATCTTAGAAGAAGTTATTTTTATCTAAAAAATATGCTTACGTTTATACTTTTAAAGAATTTCGAACGTAATAACTTTATGCAAATTGAAAGTTTCCTATAATTCAATATGTTCGTTTTTCATGAATTTCTCCAAATAATCGCAAATTGCTTAAAACAACGCAATTAACCGTAAGCAAGTTTTAAAGATATTTTATCTATTCACTTATTCAAAATATCCTTAGTTATATTTCTTCTAGAATATTTATTTTAGCTTTATATTTTTAAAAATATTTCTCACCACTTTCCGTTAATTAAATAACATATTCTAAAGTATGTATGGAAAGAAAGTATAAAGAGATAATGTGTTGAATATAGAGTTATGAATTCGTCTTTGAAGTTTCTAGTCATTCAAAGTTTTCAAATGAATGAAAATTTTTAAAATGCTGCAAATTTTAGGAAGAACGAAATGTTTTATGCATACTATAAGAATTCAAAAGGTTTGAGTTTTAAAGGCAATAATTTAAAATGTGGAAAATATCAAGGCTATTTTAGAGGTGTAGGAGTCAAAACTTTTAAATGTATGCCATAGTATCAAAGACTTGGCAGATAAATGATACTTAAACTATGCATAATACTTACAATCGTGTGACTAACTAATAATGAAACAGAAATATTCAAAATATAAATTTAATTCATATGAAACATTTTTTAAAAATGGTATGGTGAGTACGTATGAGATTCTTTATGCTTTGGTATTTCTTAAAATAGAAAACAATCAAAACAAAGTTCAGCTTAGAATATTACTTTTCTGTATGTTTAACTTAGGAATAATTATGGGATAAAAACCTGATTTTAAGAAACAAAAAGAGCACATAACTAACGGCATGTAAATATATGTTACTTTGTTGATATCACAAACAGACATATGTAACTTACTTTAGAATGTGTTATTTAATTAATGGAAAGTGATCAGAAATATTTTAGACTTTATAAAGCTAAAAGAAATATTCTACACAAAATATATCTAAGAATATTTTGAATAAGATAATAAATAAAATATCTTTACAAATTGCTTACGGTTAATTGCGTTGCGTTAGGCAATTTGCGATTATTTCAAGAAATTCATGGAAAACGAACATATTGAATACGCAACCTATAAAACTTTGTTGCTATCACAAAATAATAACAATAATAATGATAAAATACACACTATACCGCTTTTTCGGATCATATAAAATTCACTCTTCACCAATTGTAAAAACAGCACGTGGTTAAAGGTAACCGCTTACTTATTACCTATTTTCGAGGTGGTGTAAATAAAACTGCTTTGTTTATATTTATTTTGATAAATAACAATACAACTTATTGCATTCGAAATCAAATGAAAAATTTAATAGTTGAATAGAAAATTTCTGAAAATGTATATGAACAGAAAGCAGACAATTTATCAATGCGTTATAAAAAAAATATATCAGG
Source organism: Maratus speciosus (assembly GCA_963932465.1). Taxonomy (NCBI): domain Eukaryota; kingdom Metazoa; phylum Arthropoda; class Arachnida; order Araneae; family Salticidae; genus Maratus; species Maratus speciosus. The sequence continues at coordinate 387,006,122 of OZ010788.1, read as the reverse complement.
ATGTAATTACTTAAGGATGTCATTACTTAAGTTGAAGAGAGAGGAATAACCCCATTCAAGTAACGAAAAGAACAAACAATCCATTATGGATTAAACTTGCGAAATGAATGGAGAAATCGCAAAGGAAAGGACAAAGGGATTTTTAAAAAACGCAGAATTAAGAAAGGAGAGCGTTGAAATGGCGAATAGTATTTAAAATTATAAAAGTAAAATAATAGAAGTAAAATTTTAAAAAAAATGAATGAAGTAAAATAAAATAGAAAATAGATAAATAAATAGATAAAATGTAAGTGGGTTGTAAATATTAAACAAGAAATATTTAAATTTAATTTAAAAAACGGATCAATAAATTTTTAGCATATAAGGGGGGGGGGGGGATATTAAATAAGAAAATTTTAAATTGAATAAAAAAATAGATAAGTAAATTTATAACATATAAGGCGGGGTAAATATTAAACAAGAAAAAATTAAATAATTTACTTAAATTATATGAAAAAAAAGAAAGAAAGGATAATTATAAGAGCAATTTGGAAGTGTTCGATATGAACTGACAGGATGAAAGTTAATTAACAAAATTTGTGAAATTTTTAAAGATGAAAAGCTCTTTATGAAAAGTTCAAATGAGAAGCTTATTCGGTAGAAGAGATAATATTTGCCTTGCATAAATCAAAACAATGACCAGATGTTTAGCAACGAGAAGCAACTGAAAACTTAAAAATTTCTTGATTAGAAACATAATGACGGGGCTCAACTTTATCGTATATCTCGGATCTCTCTTAGTTTCGCTAATGTAACCGAGATTGCAGAGCAAGGAATGAAATAAATACAGCACCAATAGGATCCAATACCAATAGAAATAGGAGTTTTAAGAGAAGGGAAGTCAATTTTGTTCATAGTTTTACATATAAGTTTAAAACCAAAAGGTAAAATTATTATATCGGGGTTCGTACGCTTCAAGCACTTTCAAGGACCTTTTACCAGAATTTTTGTAAAATAATATAATGTTTATTTAATGAAAAAAAATCTATCTTAAAATATAGCGATCAGTATATTACTAAATTTCCGGTACTAAAACACCTAAAATCCCCTGAATCCCCCTGATGCGTACGAACCCTGTATATACATTTTGGAGCAGAGTAAGAATAGAAAAGTAAAATAGCAGAAGTGCATTTGGAAGTAGAATTTGAAAAGTTTAAATAGAGTTTGCTAATTATTGAAGTTTTTCATAGCTTTGTCGAGAATAGAAAAATTGCGCCCGCGAGTAGAGACAATGAATTTCAGTTAATTAAGTTCATAGCTGAGATCAGCTGAATCGGACCATGTAAAAAAACTAAAGAAAAGTAAAGAAAAAAGCCGTTTTTTTTTCGTGTGTGCTGAACAGGATATTAGAGAGAGAATATGGAAGAAGAGATATAAAAGAATATTTTCAGAAGACAGTTATTGAGAATTGGCCCTTCTATTAAAAAGCTGAAATTTAAAAAGCATCTGACCCTGGTTATGCAACAAAAATAAATAAATTTTAGAATCCTTTTGCATTTGCATGCAATTTAAATACTATTTCGAAGAGCGAGAATACTATGTGCTTATTACACTACGACCGAAATTCATCTGTTAGAACACAGACAAAGAAATAAAAAAGAAAAAATTCGTTATCTAATGGAACTGGTATTTAATTAACGTTCAAAGGTTATGTATATAAAAGTTTTGATTTTTTTGTAGGATTTCTAGATTTTGAATTTTATGCATTATGTTTAAACAAAATTTCGATTAATCAAAATTTACACTTTTTATATTTTTCAAGATGACAGATTCAAACCAGAATAACAAAAATGTGACATGATGAACGACTCTTTTTTAATGCTATTTTTTTATCTTTCTAGCTATTTGTCCGTTACTTTGTAAGTTGTGTTTAGACAGATGTATTCTATGTAAATTTCCGTACATTGACACATTATAGCTGAAGTCAAACAATAGAAAATGGTGACTTCTGAATTTTTCAAAATGATTTTACATCCTGATATTTTTTTTTACAACGCATTGATAAATTGTCTGCTTTCTGTTCATATACATTTTTAGCTATTTTCTATTCAACTATTACATTTTTCATTTTTCATTTGCTTTTGAATGCAATAAGTTGTATTTTTATTTATCAAAATAAATATAAACAATGCAGTTTTATTTACACCACCTCGAAAATAAATTAAATAAGTATAAAGAAATTATTATTTGTATATCCTTTTACAGTTGAAATAGTTTCAAAACTAAAAATAGTAATTAATGAGTACGACAGAAAACAGGCACTACAGCATTATACTACCTTAAATTTCTTTAAAGTAAAGAAAGTGTGGCTATTTAACACGTAGACTTCACACTTCTGTTAAGCACCCGCGCACTCCACACTAGTGGGATTTGGCATTCTGTAAATCGAACTGCGTATAACTTTGTTGGTAATATAGAGATAATGAAATGTACAGTCGTGGAAGAAAAAAGTAAGCACCCCTTACTAATTCTGCAAAAAATTATCGTAGAAGAAAGTTACTGCTACCACACGATTAGGAATAAAGTCTACTTTTAAATGATGTATATAAAATTTGCTTAGGGGGCCATCTACATATTAAAACGAATCATAACTTTTTTTTTAAATAGCAGTACACAATTCTGACATCATAAATGAACTCTACACCCTTCAATTAGTCTAAAAAGAAATTTTTATGCAACTCCTATGATAAGTTTCCGAGAAATTAATTGTTTCAATGCGAGCGTATTTTAGGGCTGTATCCAAATTGAAGTTCGGTACACGATTGTTGACGGAGAGAACCCACTTCTTGATCAAGGTATCTTAAGCGTCAATCAAGCAGCCATTGAAGACTGCTAGATAACAGGATAGCATAAGAAATTTCAAAATATCTAGTCACTTCTATCATAGTCACATCTAACTTAAACCATCATTTTGCCGTTTCTTAAGAGTAATTTGAAAACTACTTGGAAGAAAAATGTGAAATTTTGGATTTTAATGAAGCAGGACTTAATAAATCTAAATCCATTGAAAAAATTGTGGGTTGCAATTCATAATGTTTTCGAATATTAATTTCATAACTCATAATTCATATCATAAAATTATAAAAATCGCAAAATCAATGTATTTATGTTTGGGTATTTTAGTATTATTGCTACACAAAACATTAGCACATTAAAAGTATAATTTCAGGAGATATTAATGTAAATATGAAAGTGTAATTTAACATTAGAAGCACTAAATTTTGAATGTTTATAATTCAAAACTTATCATTCCAATGACTTGAAATTTGGTGTCTAGGCATAGTTTGAACCGAAGATTTGAAATATCTCGTTAAAATTGGTTATTGCCATTAAAAAAACGAAGTTTGGGTTCGTTTTACTATATAGTTGGCCCCCTAAGGAAATTTTGTATACATCATTTAAAAGTAGATTTTATTTCCAATTGTTCGGTACCAGAAACTTTCTTCTACGATAATTTGTTGAGGAGTTAGTGGGGGTATTTACTTTTTTCCACGACTGTAACATGTGATTCTTATACGAAATTCAATGAGAGACTGAGCTATCAGATTTATTTTTATTTAAAATGTCATTTTGTTGATGAAAAGTGACAATTAATGAAACCATGTTTTCAAAAAACGCAGGCATTTCAAATTATGGTCGGTGCAAATTCGCACTGTTGTAGAATTCATGGGTTAATATATAGTAAATTTCTTGGAAATCAATAAAGTAACAAACGATTTAGTATATTTTGACGTATTTAGTATTGCACTTACAAAAGTATTTTCTAAATCTAAATGAATTGATGATTCAAATGAATTATTTTTCTATAATTTTCGGCACGTACACTGTTAAAAAAAATCTGCAACGTTACTAAAGATTTTCTAGGAAACTGGGATGCCTTTTTATGTAACGGCAACAACAAACATTCATGTAACAGACACATTGTTGCGCCGAAAATAAAAAAAATCTGTAAGGTTACTAGGAATTTTTTTAGGAAACTGAGATGCATAGAACTTTTCATGTAACTACAAACAGGATAACAGATAAAAATTTAGTAAGACTACTGTAATTTTAGCAGATTCATTTGTAATGTTACAGATTTCTGTAGCTTTACAAAAACTAGTTATGTAGATTTGCAGCTTTTTTTGTACAGTTACAGATGAAAGTTTAGTAAGCATGTAACTTTACATCTGTAGAACTACAGATTTTTTTTACAGTGTATTTGTTTCAATGATGTATTTTTATTAGCTTCCTTAGCAAATTTAATACTTATATACCATAAGAAATATAATAAAGCTTGTAATACAAGTAGTTTATATGTTTATTTAAAATTAAAATTCTTGAAAAAATATCTTATCCTAAACTTTGAGTGATTCTTTTGAGAAATAGGCATGGCCAATAACGTTAAAGTACAAACAAAAAAAGTTTAACGAAGCCAAAATTGACCAAAATAAATATACACAAAACGCGTAACATAATTTAACATACATTGCACTTACAAAAATATTTTACGAATCTAAATTGAATTAAATTTGTATAATTTTTAACATAAATTTATTTTTAACGGTGTATATTTGTTTTTTCCTTATGATTTTAATACATATCTACTCTGATAAATGGCGTAAAGCATGTAGTAAAAGGAACGGTTTTTATTTATTAAAAATAATAATGCTTGAAAAAGTAAATTTTATTAAACTCTGAGCGCTTCTTATAAAAAATCAATATCCCCAGCAATATTTAAATATCAACGCAGCAAACGTCTATCAAAGCCAAAATTTATTTTATATCCTGACAAATTTATTTATTAAAGTCCTCGTCTTTAAAAATCAAATAAAAAATGTTTAAATAAAATCTAGCTGCCATCATTTATTTGTATATTTATGCAAAAAAGAACTTGAATGATGTTGAAAGTATTCACTTTTCTTTAATTTATATTAGCTTTTTCTTTTGCTATGGGAGACATTTGGGTTAAATCTGAGAAACACACACACAGATATATATATACATACGCAATTTTAATTTTCTGTTTATTTATTTATTTTCTTTCTTTTTGGTAAAAAAGTATCTGCTAGCTTTAAATCGAAGAGGAACAGTCTTCCACTAATACATACATACATATATATATATATATATATATATGTATATATATATATTATCGAATAATTGTTTTATTGAATTGAACGCACTTTCTTGGAATAACAAATTTATGTTTCAGTCAGGCAATCAATAGAAAATAAATAAAATGAATACGAGATAAAGGAAGTTTATTTGCTTTTATGACATTTTTTCGGATATAATTGATACTTTTATTTATTTATTTTTGTAGTATAGGGTTTTGCTTTAAATTGAATTACAACATTTTCATTTAAACGTGCAGCCGTTTATTTGGAAAAAATCAATACAGTCTGTTCATCTAGATGTTTTTAGATGATCTTTTGTTCATAACGTCAAATTTTTCAAACTAAAAAATATTTTAAACATCAAATAAAGCATAGAGAACTTACTGCTTAAATAAATGAAAAACTGATATTTTACACGGGAACGAATCGGTAAAAAGTAATAAGCACATTCTCTGTTCAAGACGGATTTCATTTCAATTTTTTTTTTCGTGTCTTTTCATTTGGTTTGGTCTATCTGAAAATGTAAAGTAGATTCATAAATTGCAAACAATTTACTTTTCGCAAAATTTCAATTAATATTAATTGTAACTTTATAAGCTTTAGTACAAATATAAATTAAGGAATAAAAACTTGAATAAAATTAAAATACGTAAACATTTTTCTGTCTTAATTTTTCCTTTTTTTATGTTAGATAAAAATAAAGTATTATGTTTGATCGAGCCTCAAAAACGCGTTTTCAGAGCGTGATATAAAAAAATTCATAAAACATTTTTACAAGAAAAAATGCTTTTATTTTTGTAATTTTTAGCATTTATGATTGCTCCTAATTCAAAAATTATTTATCCTTATTCGAATAAACCCCTTGGATTTCAGGTAGCGTCAAAGAAGAAGACGGTGTTAGACGATATTTACTCCGTCATCGCTGAACGATAGAGAATAAAAACCTTTTTTTCATAAACTTCATGTGATCGACTAGTATTCGTCCATTTGTTTTCAGCCGGGCGATGCCACAACACACACAACAGCTGAGAACACTGAGAGGCTGTATTTTGATTTTGATTGGTTTGTCATTTCGAGAAATGTTGATGTCAGTTGTCCCTGTATAACATGCACTTCAACTCCGTTAAGCATTTTCTTTCAGGTTTCCGTATTGCACATCATATTTAAATTCTTGAACCTTTTAGTTCTAAATTTTCTTTCAGGTACACTTGTAGTAAATGTTACAATACATTGTTGTAACAACTTGTTGTCAATCAGATATTTGTTGAAGTTTGATGATAAATTTATATTCTTAATAGAAAGAAAGAGAACACGTGTGTTTCACCTTTTTTTAATAACACATCCTCCGACAACTAAAATGCAGATGCTTTTAATTTTTCTTCGATGTCATCTTCTGTGATTGTTTATTGGGGGGGGGGGGGGGACGTGAATCTGCCCATTCGCGTGTAATGCCCATTCGCGGCCGGGCTCACTTGACTTCTAAAACGCAATCTAACCCTCTCTGGACCCTCTTAAATCAGGATTTTTAATCTAAATTTATTTATTAATGTTTCATAGACAGTAAACGCAATTATTTTAGACCGCACTGTTGTTAAAATCGCTCATGTCTGTCGCCAATCATTAGCTGTGAATTGAATACAAAAAACCAACCTTATTTAAGATATTTGAGAAATTTTTATATTCGTAAGAAACATTAACTGTATTAAAATAATAAATATAATTTAAATGCAAGCAACTTTTACGGTTCGGTTTGGCGTGTTTAAGACATTTGTGTTATTGAAGTTTAATAATGATGAATTTGGAATATCCAATGTAATATAAGGAGACACGTACTTCTTTTTCCCCTGACTACTAAAACACCTCTTTTTCATATTTACCTTTGTTCTAATGTACGTCAACCAACCCTGGAGAATCGAAGTAAAAGTTATATTCAAATCTATTCTTATTTTTTTTTTCTTTTTTGAAAAAATATAGGTTATAGATACATACACACAACGGTTTTTTAAGTCGTTTTACAAATCATAAAATTTCACAAAACGTCTCAATTTTAATAATCATTTTATATATGCACTAAATTCAGAAGTATTTAACGCAATGAGAATTTGAATTTTTGGCACCAGTTATTAATTTTCTTATAATTTTATAAACCTTGAAAAAACATGTAAATTTAATTTAATGTAGAACATAAGAATTACAATCGATTTATATTTATTTACATTACATTTTAAGTGTATGTATTCTTATGTTAATGTTTTCCAAAACCGATTTTGTATTCTCTAACTATAAAACAAAAGACTTGTTTATAAATATACGCTCTCAACAAGGATTTTGCATTAAATATTTAATTAGGATAAACAGATTTAAAAGAAAATATTTTCTTTTTATTATAAAAATCTTTACATTCGAGAGTTTTTTCAAAGAATTTACAAGCTATTTTGTAAAGTAACGGAGAAGGCTAAATAATATTCTTTTTAAAGCTTACAAAAAATATTTGCCCTAAAAAAAGAAAAAAAAATGTTATAATAATTTTTAAAAAAGACATTTATGATAGTAAAAATTATTCTTTCTTCTCAACGTGTTAATTGCTACTTAAAGAGTTTTGTACAAACTTCAGATTAAAAAGAAACTGTTGAAACAAACTTCTAAATAAAAATGAAAGTAACTAAGAGTTCTTCAAATAGTGGTTGTTTCATGTTTTACATATTCATATCCGTGTGTAGATAAATCTTTTAAATAATAAAAATAATAAATATTTAGATTTAGGCTAGGTAATGAATATCGAAAATGAAATTAAGCTAAAATGTTGTTTTTTAAGTTTCCAGAAGGAAAATATTATTAAAATATTTATCGAAATCAAACCATTTTATTGCTTCTATATATTTTTATATAAGGGACATAATTCTGTAAATTTTTGTATGTAATATTCTTGGTTATATGAAAAATATAAAAATTAACAACCTTCGTGATTAAGAGTGTTAAGGTTGCGTTTTAAGTTTTAGAAAATTATTTATTTAAAAAGTCATTATCTCAAAGTCAAAATGTTTAGAATTGACAAAGCTAAAACCAAAACAAATATTTTAAGGCAGTAATTTTAAGAAAATTATATTGACTTTTATAATTAGAGTAAATAATTAAATCAGGACGTAATTACCTTTAACGCTTTCAAGCACAGTGATACGTTTATGAAGCACCTTATTTTTAATTCCCAAACGCCACAATGGCACCAGAATTTTGGTATAAAGTTTTCCATTTATTATGCATGTGAAAAATATTTTTTCTTACTTATAAAAAAATTGTTGGTAAATCCCGGTGTCAGTTACACATTTCAACATTTTAGCAATAGAAGTGCTTTGCCGCTGAAAGGGTTAATAGAATTACTACAAAGCAAAATATATATTTATCTCTTCGATTTTGTACCATTCGATTAAAGCTTAAATTAAAATTAAAATTTATACCATTTCACCTTCCAATGATTACTGGATCATTAGAAACAAATTCATACAATTATTAAGACTATGATAATACTTAAATTAGACTAATATATTTTATTATTATGAAATACTATTGTATGCTTTTCGCAAAGACAGCTATTCTTGACTTTTTTTCTCAGAAAGCATGTGGATATGATTCAAACGCTTATTTTTTTAAGTTAAATGTATCGTTGCAGAGTGAATTGTAATCTAAGATTTGATAATTTTATTTTTAAAATTAGCCACAATTAAATAATATAATCGCTCTGTTATAATTGAAGTTTGTTTTTAGTAAACACTTTGGAGCAGTTTTTAAAACGACTGCGGAAGTAAATGAAAAACACATTTTAGTAAATCGTAGTTATTATTTTTAGAATTCATTCCCAAAAATAAACAACATATTTATCAGAAAGAAAATATTTGAAAATACAAATAATTACTTTTATACAGAGATTTATTATGTGGTTTTAACAATAAAGCCTTATTTCTTTATTCCTATGCGACTTGAAAAAAATGAGTATCTCAAATAGGAATTTAAATATTTAAATTTAAGACATATGTTATAAGAACAAAAAATCTTCTTAAAACACCATAAAAAATTTTTAAACGCGCGCATTTAAAAATTTTTGATGGTGTTTTAAGAAGATTTTTTGTTCTTATTCCTTCACACCAGTTTTAACTTATTTTCTTTACATATGTTATATTTTATTACGTCATAATCATTTAAAGATGTTATATAGAAAAGGCTATCAAAGACCATTACTCTGCTACTAAACATGAAATATATAATTTTTCTGACAATTACGAGTATCTTAAACATATGTTATATATTATAAAGTTGTAGCGACACCGCCAATGCTGTTGCCAAGTAACTCAGTCAAAATCATATGTAAGTTTTAAAGCACCTTTATTTAAATAAATTGGACAATGAGAGATAGAGTAAATTCCAAATTTAGTCTAAATTACGTGGCGTACAAACAAGGTAAAACACTATTTCAACAACTAAGAAGTATCCAAACTTCAACTTACATAAAAGGTTTTGATCCTTTGCAGCGACAGCAACTGCCCCAAACTAATAAGTTACTTTCCGCTGCAAATCTAAACGTTCGTTAAATTTTTAGTGCTTTAATACTGACAACCCGTGGCTATCAAGAAACTTTCATTTACTCAAATGAGATTGCAAATAACGTCTTACCAATGGCAAGCGCTTTTAATTCCTGCTTCGCACTTGCTGTGTGTGGCAGAAACAGGCACTGTCATCCTTTCGACTCAAGGTCTAATTCACTCCCAGAGCAGGACTCTACCCAAATCCGCAGATACACGCTTTCTCTTCACCTTTTACACGCTGCTGATTGAACGACGCAACCCAATTTGCATAAAACAACAGCGAAAACAAGCAACCGTCGATCTGAAAAGTCACCCCGGAAAACTAAAGTAAAATATAGTATAGAGATATCTGTTGCGCAACACAGGTTAAATGTCTGACGTCACGTTCACACTGAAAACACTAGAAACCTTTAAAGCGAGTTGCCAGTCCACTACAAAGTTTTAATATGAATATCATGGATTTTAAATAAATATTTTTTATGCCAGCTAAGAGTTTAAATAATTTTAATGTTTTTTATACTAAAATTAGAACATTCTAGTTTAAAAGCTCGTTAATTAAATTACATATTATTAAGAATTTCATTTTTCAGCTCATTTATAAATGGAACTGATATACAGGGTGTCCCTGAATTCATGGGCCAAACTCTATGGAAAATTAAGAGAAGGATATTTGAGCACTTACTGTAATTGCTATGTCAATAAAACGCTTGGTTTCATCTCTTCTTTTCTCTCGCATTTCTTCTTTTTCGCCAACACTTTTTATTTCCGACTTCATATTGCTATACCAAAATTGCTTCTTCATGAGTACTTTATCTTCACTTACAGTTTGGCCCATGAGCTCAGGGACACCCTGTATTTATTGCTGATATCTCATTTATGTAGGCATACTTAGTATACGTGATTACTAATGGACTAAGTCACATTTTAGTATGATAATTTTTGGAAGAATACGTATAGGAGTATAATTTTTACATTTTTTGTACATTTGTATCGTACATTCGAATTCTATATTTTTTAATGTGCATATGGGTACCAAATCTAAATACCCATGCATAAAATTTAATAGCAGACGTTATTACGTCATTAAAACCAAAATCTTTTTTATACGATCATTCGTGGCAGAATTAGTGAGGAGAGGAGAGAGTTACGTATTTTTTGCACGATATCTGTGATAAATGCATTTGAAAATAGTAACAAAACAACTTTGAGTTTTGTAAAATAGAAATATTTTAATAAATCTGATTTTTGAAACAATAGCTGTAATGAAATAAAAATTCTGTATTAAATTTGCAGACATATTACTAAGGATAAATGTTTCAACTTTTTCAAAGTTATTCCAGATTTTGAAACTTTGCCAGAAATTCCTTAAATTACACTTAAATGTAAAATTCTACAGAGCTTTTGATTTAAGAAGCTATAAAATTCGGGGAAACAGAACTGAAAGTTTTGTATATTTTAAATAAGATAAGAATATTTTACATTCAATTCATGGTATTTAGATTTGTGGTTTCATTCATAAAGTAGCACAATTTATCAAATATTAAGGCATTAAGACGTTAAATATTATGAATGCTTGTTTTAATTTATGTAATTTCATTGTTAAAAAACTTAATTAAAATTATGCATTTTGGTATATACACGTTTTAAGTGAAAATTATAAGCATAAAATTTTACGAAAAATATTTGTTAAAATTGCTGTAATTAAAATCAGTTTAACAGCATTTATTTTAGAACTCAAATTCGGAAACTTCGACTAAACTTCCAGTGCTTCATCTACACATTTTGCTGTAGCAATGATATTTTGCTGTTGACTGTTAAAATTAAATGCAGAAAGATGTTGTAATCATTTAACAACTGTAATAATTAAACTAAAAATGAAATCTGTGGCTATACAATAAATGAAGGATATGAGCCTAAAGTGCCAATCCCTATTCTGTTGACCCTGTGCCCCGAATTACTATACAGCATGCGTCCGAGGCGATGTGGTCAGTCTTGCGCGGGCCCTCAGTGTTTAGTTCTCAAGGAAACATGGTACTCATTTTATCAACCCCGAAGGGATGCAAGACCGAATGAACCTTACCCAGTCGAGAGTCGAACTTACGACATGCGACGCGGCAGTCAGATGCTCTAACTAGTACGCCACTGGGCTTCGTAATAATTAAAACACAGCTTTATTATTCTGAAATGCTGTAAATAGCCTCAATTTCATTATAGTATATTTATATGAGTTAAATAATTAAAACGCTTTATAAGACAGAAAGTAATGTTAGATAATTTCATTTTCATTGCAATTTAAATTCTATTTCTAAAACAATGCTTTACATGTGAAGTGTGTAAATTGTTAAAAAATTAACAACGTAACTTTATAAATCTGTTACTAAATAATAAGTGTGGCGGAGGTCGATGTTATATTTGAAGTGGTAGCGTATAACTTCATGGATCCGCTTTTTATTAAAAATAAGCAAATATTTATTATCTTCGAAAACAAAATAATAATACAATAAGAATTCTTGTTTAATGAGAATCACAACGTTTACTTGGGTTCTGTACAGTTTATAATCAACATGAATGAAAAGAATGGTCCAACAACTTCCCCACTGAATTAACGTTGAACACGTCAAAGTTAATAAAGTTCTCAGTAAAGTTTTTATAGTAAGAGAAAAATTACACCTCTTCCGTTTGCTTTCGTAGCAGGATCATTCAAGCCGCTCGGGGTGAAATCGCTTTTATGTTTGAGAACGGTTCGGTTCGCTTTCCTTGCTCCGGGCTGGACATCGTTCGTTCCCTGCCGTACCTGGAAGTATAAACCTCGTCTGCCTCCTTGAACTAAAACCAACTGGAATCCTTTGTGATTGCCCAAAGAAAAAATCTCAAACTCAGAGCTATGATTTTGAGTCTCAAAACAAAATGGAATCACAATTCCATTCAAAAGCTACTCCGAATCATTTTTCATTCGCTTATATCACAACTTCATCTTTCGCTTTTTTATAGCCATTCGGATCTCTAGTGTACTAATATAGTATGTCACTAACAATGTTCGCTCTCATAGGATGAAAGAGTATTTCATGATCTCAGAGTCAAAAAGTTTTGGTTTGTGGTTAATAGATTTCACCGTGCGGTTGTTGGTGAGTTGTAAAAGGGATTTCTGCGCCCTTCGCATCGCTGTAACGTCAACCAGGGATGATTGATGATGACTGATGGAACATTTTGAAGTTTAGCGTCCATTTTCTGGACTTAGCCAAAAATCTTAACAGAGTTGCTTTTACATTGCTTTCCCTATGCTGTTTTCTGAGCAGCATACAAGGGTGTTGAGTGAGATATTGTAGATTTCTCACATAAGCTTCAGGAAAATTTCCAGTATTATTTATGCTATTATGTTAAATATTTCTTCTAAAAAATACGAAAACTTCAAACGTAACTCTTATCGAAATGCTTTTTATCTGTTCTATTCAAGCGTTGTGTCTAGAAATTAACCAAATATTATGTTCCTATAAATAAATTTAAACAACGCATTTATTTTATGTATATATTTTTCTATTACTATTGCATTCGAAATATATCACCAAGTACAAAATTTTGATTAAATTTCTCCTTTTACAGATAATACAAAATATGGAGATTTAAGTGATTTGTATTTGTTTTATTTGTATTAATCCTAAGCCAATAAATTGTCAATGAATCCTTGACATTCAACGGAGTCCATACATTTGCCATTTAATATCAAAATGATTTATTAAATAGAAAATGTTATTCCTATGTTCAATTTTATTCTATTCCACAGTCTATCAATATTTCTTGTTTTAATTATGAGTAAAATTATTTTATGCGACAATTTTAAGGAAAACGATAGTTTTAATAAATTTAATACTGCAAGTAAAAATATCAATAAAATTACTCAAGAAATGTATTTAAAAACAAACTATGAATTTCACTATTTATATAAAAATTAAGATTTGTTCCGTATTTATTACAATACCTAGAGACGATATAGAAAGAAATATTGTGGAGCCTTATTTCACTAATTTATACATGCTGTAAAATATTCCCAATGATTTAGCGATAATTATCTTCAACCATTCTTATAATGTAAAAAGAAGGAAAGTAAACAACATATGTAGGATTACAAATACACTGATCATTCAATTTTGAAGGTTTTGGGATCATTATCAATCGTTCATTTTAGAAGAGGAAAACCCCTTTGGATCTTCCTGACCATCACCTTTTCAAACATGTTAAATTTTGTGTATATTTCTTTAATAGCTGTATAATGTACATTTAAATCTCCGAAGTGTTTCCGGATCAGGGTTGCCAATATGGCCCTTTATTATATTTCGAAATTTCAAATTGACACCGGAAACTTCAAAAGAAGAATTTTCATTTTAAGTAATCGAAAATGTTCGTCATTGAATACGACAAAAAATACTATTTTTAATTTCTGAATAAAAATGGAGGCCAAACTAACAACCCTGTTACAGACCCATTTAAAAGCAATCTCAAAAGTGAATCTAATACTTTAGAATAACAGTAGATAATTCGAATGTCAATAAAGCGATATGAATAATTTCTATGTATTATATATTTTTTAAATTTACAACTTTAATTAAATACTAAGTAAATACTAATACGTTGTCTGATATATATATATTTATAGTATCACTTAAATTTTTACCACAGGTAAGACGTCTAACATTAAATGAGTTTGTATAAAGTATGACTACAGCCAAGCGGAGAATGTAATATATTTTTAATGCATATATATAATCATATAAATTACTTACAATAACGTAATTCAACTTTATTCCTACAGTTTTTGCACAATTAAAAACTTGTCCATCCTCAGGGATAGCATCTGGTGAAATTAACATGTTCTTATTTGTACAATATCTACATTAACAGTTTCAAAATAAAAAGGAACATTTTCCAAAGGGGAGTTTCCCAAAGTCAATGAATTTGTCAAGAATTGCTAAATATTAATCAATTGTAGCTAATTGCGAAATATGAATGTAATATCGGCTGAAAATTTATTGCATCATGTTCCATATCTATACATACTAATACAGCTCATATTCAAAATATTAGAATAATTGAGAAAAAGTAATAAGACAAAATTATTTTTCATTTATTTATTTTTGATACTAAGTAAATGCATTTAAATTTCTTATAAATTAAATCTGGAATGTTTCGATAAGATTTTAACATTTACAAAATATAAAATACAGTACAATAAATTAGCTTTCTGAAACACTTCAAAATATTAGAATAAAATTTAGATTCGTTCAAAATATTACAATATTTTATTTTACGCAAACAATTACCTTATGAATATGAAGTAAATGATAGTTAATATTTTGTAGCATCCTCTTTAGATTTCATAACAGCGTACAATCGATCTTGCATACTACACTGCTCAAAACAATTAAAGGATATTTGAAGTTTTATATAAAATAAAGATGTAAACGAAATTTGTTTTGCCGAAAATAGAAGAAGAGAATCACAAATGAAAATTTGTCTGGTTTTCAAACTGTGGAGTATGCAAATTTTGAGTTCAACGTCAAAAACGTCGCTTCAGCGGCAGCGAATGAAATTTGACTTTCAACTGGATAAAAGAGAATGAAGACAAGGATGATCGGCATTCAGTGATTGCTTTGTTTCGATGAGTACGATGTCTCAGCGAAGTCATTTGACAGATTCAGAAGCTTTGAGAATTGTTGGTAGGTTAGAAGGGGGCCAAACTCAAGCCGAAGTAGCGCAAGCCATTGGAGTGTCACAAAGTGTCATTTCCAGGATCTGGAACCGTTTTTTGGAGAGTGGATGTGCAGGCCGAAGACCAGGGCAAGGTCGTAGACGGGCAACAACGCCCAATGAAGATCGGTATTTAGCGTTAACAGCTCGGAGACACCGAACCATGAACGCTACTCTTCTCCAACAACACCTTCGCTCGGCTACAGGCACCACGATTTCAACTCAGACTGTCCGAAACCGGCTCCATGCTGTAGGTCTGTATGCTCGCCGACCGATGGTATGTGTTAGATTAACATCAAGGCATCGTCGCGACCGCAGGGAGTGGGCAACCGAGCATGTCAACTGGAGGAGAAATGAATGGAGCAATATTCTGTTTTCTGACGAGTCCCGTTTTTCTGTGCATCCGGATAATAGGTGTATTTTCATCTGGAGGGACCGCGGCAGTAGGAATAATCCTGCGTTCGTGCACGAAAGTGTCAGATTTGGCGGTGGAGGAGTGTTGGTGTATGGTGGCATCTCCATTGACGGGCGCACTGACCTCTACATCATTCGAGATGGAGCTCTGACTGGTCGCCGATATAGGGATGAGATCCTCAGACCTATTGTAGTCCCTTACGCTGCAGCAATCGGAGATAACTTCATTTTAATGGACGATAACTGCAGGCCACATCGTGCAAACCTGGTGGAGGATTTCCTTTTCGAGGAAGGAATCGTTCGAATGGAATGCACAGCGTGTTCTCCAGACATGAATCCAATCGAGCACGTTTGGGACGCTCTAGGAAGACGAGTTTCTGGCCGCCAACAACCCCCACAAACTCTCCAAGAACTGGAAAGAGCTCTTCTGGAAGAGTGGGGCAGAATACCCCAACTCGTCATTAATAGCCTCATTGAGTCCATGCCTCAAAGGTGTTCAACGTTGCTGGCCGCCCGTGGAAACCATACCCCCTACTGAAAATGATTTTCTTTGAAGAAAACACCTTTTCTTATTCCTTTTTTCTCATATGCACAAATTGTGTTTTTTTTCCTTTAGTACACAAATGCGCAATAAAATGCATTTTTTATGCCAAACATGTGTAATTTATTCTCATATAACCTACTATGTCTGTCGACCATGTATCAATCAGCTAAACAGTTTACCAGATACAAAATCCACCTAAAACTGCAATATCCTTTAATTGTTTTCAGCAGTGTATATAAAAGGTGTTTACAAACATTTCTATCAATATTATCCCAAATAGACTTTATACCTGCCACTAACTCAGTTTTACTTCAAGGAAGATTTTCTTGGAGATTTTTCTTCATTATACACCATAAGTTTTCGATGAGATTAAGGTCTGGTGACTTTGGTGGCCAAGGAAGTACCTTAATTTTGCGTTGGAGGAACCAACTCTTAGTTGACACCGAGGTATGCAGTGACGCTAAATCTTGTTGAAAAATGAAATCATCTTCAAATTAATCTTCTGATGATGTAATTATGTAATATTCCAAACTTTCTTGATATATCTGATAGTTAACATTTTCGTAGACGACGCATAACTTTCCAGGTCCTTCTGCACTCATGCAACACCAAACCATGACACTGGCAGCAAATTTTACGGAACGTTTAAGGCACTCTTTGTCAAATGCTTCTTGCTTCATTCTCCAAACTCGAATACCTTGATTACCATATGAAACACAAAACATACTTTCATCACTAAATAGTATATTTTTCCAATCTTCTTCGCTCCATAAACGTCTTGATTTACACCAATTCAATCTTAAACGCTTTTGTTTTGCAGTCATGAGATGTAATGTTTTTGGTACACGAGATTCAAACTTAAATTTATGGAGACGTCTTAATGTTGTCGAATAGAAACTTCAACTCCTTCTTCTTTCCGTGCAAGAATCGCACACTTTTAAGACGGTTTTTCCTAATTATACGCTTCAGATTCCTGTCATCTCTAGCAGATGTTTTTGGTTTCCGGCCGTCATTTCGGCGACTATTTTGAATTTTTCCATTTTTAACCATTTGGAAAAATGGTTATTGTTCTCGTCAGGGTAGGAAATCAAAAGCATATCTGCAGGTTTTTATTGGTTTAATCCGCATTTTATTCGTTTTCTGATTGGTCTATAGTGTAATCTGTATTTTCCTTTACTTTCAACAGAGATGGATACCTTCTGTTTCCACAATGACAAAAAAGTGATAAAAACTACAAAAAAATAATAACCCAGAAACAAATTGAGATACAGCTTTCAAACAAATTGCATTTAAAAGTACATTTTTTTCTCTATCCGACGGTGTATAAAGTAATATTGTCGGATGTTTAGAAATTTAAGAATGAAATTTCATTTAAAATTGGTAGTCATATTTCTTCGAAATCTGACAATGGAAAAGCCTTCTCATGAACAGCCAATGAAATGCTTGGATAATACGTAAGTTTCAGGGGGATAATAACTAATGAAAATGAAAGAAAATGAATAACAATTTCTGCCAAAGAGTTAATTTTAATTTGTAAGATTTTCACGTGCAAAAGAAAAATAGACTAAGCCAATTAAAAATAACAAAAGATAAATAGGACTGGAATGAATACATATAAATATTTCACACCAAATATGAGTCGCAGGTGATTTTTGTCGCTTAGAATTTTTACGTGTAATAACACTATTAATGTTTAATTCATGGCGTACGTAATGCATGATCAACTCCGTGCGATTTTTTATGTCTTAAATTTTAGTCTTTGAAAAAATCATTTAACAAATGGTCATTGTAATTTGTTAAATTGCTTTTTTTTTTAAATTTAATATTGGATTAGTATTTTACAAACACTCGATTGCGAATAATGTAAATAATTCGCTGAATAACATTGATTTTTACCGTGCCGATACAAATGAACCATACAAAATTTAATAGATTCAGGAATATCACACACACGATCCATTTTAAGATGAAAAAGTAAACAAACTGCAAAAAGAATACTGATTTTAAATAAAATGATCTGAATTTAAAGAATAATGACGCCAGTTATGAATTGTGACAATTAAAGGAGAATTAATATGAAATATTCTAATATTTTGAACCACTTGAAGAAATATTCTAATATTTTGACTTTTCAAAATATTTTTTTTTCAATTAATCTTTTCAAAAATGATATCAATTTTAAGATAATATATAATTTTAATCAAAAATAAGTTCTTAATAAAAATATCGTTTGCATATTTGTATTAAAATCCATTAAATTACCAAACCATATTTTCAGTTTGTAAAAAAATGTAATTATTCTAATATTTTGAATATGAACTGTATATCCTACCCTTGGGCTATGACAATTACTTGCGATGGAACAGTTAAATTAAATATTATTTATGACTTAACAATTAAATACTGTTTGAGATTTGAAACATTTCAAATTAGTAATTATTTCGTGGAAATAATTGAATATTCTAAAATTATAATTCTTAGAATTCGATTATAAAGGTTCCTATAACTAAATATATTCTTTGCTCATAACGATTTTACTTATGTTCAACATATTTTAACAAATTCAAAGTAATAATTAACATTCTCACAGCAACTTTAATTACTGAAAAATTTCTAATAACAAATAACTAAATACTAATTAACTTGGAGCGTGGAGTGAGAAAATATTAAGTTACCTGCAAAATAATTAGACAGACGAGCAAAAATAATGTAATACATCTAAGGAATTTCAGTCCGATGAGGACAGAAATTTTCTATTTATATTTAGTTATTGCAGAATTAATTGAAAAATAAAATCTATTTTTTTTTTATTAACTGTGTTTGAATTTCTAAAACATGTAAGTTTTTCAGTGAGATTCAGAGATTTTTGAGAACAAAAATAAGACAATTAAAAAAAATTATAAATTTGCATTGATGCATACATAATGACTAAGCTCAACTTTTTTTAAATGAAATACTGATTTTTCCTAAATAATAAAATTTATTTACATACAAAATTTAATAATTTTTATGCATTAATTTACCTTATTCCTCTTACATATTAATTACAGATTTAGAATCAATACGTAGTGTAAAAAGAACATTTTGATAGTTGCGGAAACAGTGCAGTCGTAATGATGTTCCGATGTCAGTAATTTCGTGAATGTATTATGTAAAAGCTAATATAAATTTAAGAAATAATTCTGGCAGAAATAAACGTTAATAAACATTTAATTAAACTATCAATTTCACTAAGAGTGTTGTATTTGTTTTTTGATTTTATATTGCCTTTGCATTATCAAAATACATTTTTACAGTGTAAAAATAAAAATTATCTTACATTCTAAGTGAAAATGAAAATAAAGTCATAGTATCTTTTTGTTGTATATACACTGGTGTCCAAAATTAAGGACCAATCACAAAATGCTAATTTTCAAATACGCGAATACTCAAAAGGAAATAATATAATTCGAATAATTGCCGAAACGTCAGTGAAGGCTTACTGTGGAGACCCGAAATTTTTTGGTTTCTATCTGTTTGTTTGTTTGTTTATTAGTTGTTAGTTAGTCTGTCTGTCCCGCGATAACTGCCGTAAAAAGCATCCGATTAACTTGAAATTAAGGATGTATATTGGTGAGTTCCCCGGATTTAGCTGTATAGTTTTGGGTTAAATTTGGTTCATTCGTTCGGATACACAGAATATTTTATTTTGTGACATAATTCTTTTCTATGGGAAGTCAGACGATTTTCAAATTTTCATTTGTTGAAAGAAATCGCTCATATGAATAATAGATTTAAATGGTAAATTTTGGATGCTGAAATTTTTAAATAAGAGTATTAAATTATTCCTTTTAGTTTGCAATTTTGTCAAAACATTTGTCAGAGCTTTTAAATTAGGTGTATAACTTATGATGGAATTTTATACATGTGTTCGAATAGTATAAAACATTTTATTTATGAATTTACTTATATTTCATTTTAGGTAGATTTCGTATGAAATACTACCTATTGGGATCGTTCCTATGTTGGAATTTCTGAAATTTTTTTGCAGATCTACACCGATCATGACTCCTAGAACCCAAAACCACCCTCAGTAAAAAACTTTATATATATATATATATATATATATATATATATAACCATTAATTAAACATAACCTACCACCGTCAAATATTATGAATTAAAGCTGTAAGTATTAAAAAAAAAAAAAAAAAAAAAAAAAAAAAAAAAAAATTATATATATATCACTTTCTTCTGGACACGATAACTTTCGTAATTCTGCACCAATCTCTTCCAAACTGATACATAAAATCAAAGGGCATAAAATATCGGTCAAGTTCGTTAATGGGCAAAATCGGACCAAGGGGATGGAAATAGGGCGGGGTTTTGTGAAACCCGAAAACCCCCATAACTTCTTAATTTTTGTACATATCAAATCAGTTTAAAGTTTTTATTACTTCTAAAAATAGGGCCAAAAATTTATGTATCATAGATTTTTGATAAAGTTAAAAATGGGCTCAAGGGGCGCAAAAAATAGGGTTTTGGGGAGAAAAGAATTCATAACTTCATCAATTCTCAAGATATCAATTCCAATTAATTTTATTATAAATCTCCTTAATATTATCTACAACTTTTATATTCACATGTTTTTGATAGGACCAATTCGTACCGAAAAAAAAATTAAAAACGAAAACAAAAAGGGGGTTTGAAGAAGTAAAAAATCCATAACTCCTTCAATTCAAAAGATATAAAATCCCCATGAATTTATCATATATCTTCTTAATATTGTCTACAACATCTATATAGACAAGTTTTGGATAGGACCAATTCTTACAGCAAAAACAAATTAAAAATACATAGCGGTTGAAGAAAAAAATCATCTAAGTAAGGGTGTATTCAAATCCAAACTGCGTATTTTCTGACTCATTTTACAATTCATTTTTGCTCTCAAAGGCTTCCAATTGGTACGTTTTCTTACTCAGAAACTATATAATGTACCGTAATGGTCGATATTTTGATAGAGGCAGAATATATTTTAAAAAATGCTGTTAAAGTGGGCATTTTGAACCGAATTTCCCGAAGCGGATTGTGTTGGAAAAATCATTGCATTAAGGATGCACTCAAATCCAAACTCCTTATTTTCTGACTCATTTTTAAATTCATTTTTGCTCTCAAACGCATTTAATTGGTAAAGTCGCTTATTCAGAAACTATATAATGTACCGCAATGATCGATTTTTTGATAGAGGCAGGATATATTTCAAAAAAATATGTCAAAATGGGCATTTTGAACGGAATTTCCCGAAGCAATTGTGTTATCACTTTCTTCTGGACACGATAACGTCCGCAATTCTGCACAAATCTCTTCCAAACTGATACATAAAATCAAGGGGCATAAAATCTCGGTCAAGTTCGTTAATGGGCAAAATCGGACCGAGGGGATGGAAATAGGGAGTGGTTTTGTGAAAGCCGAAAATCCCCCATAACATCTTAATTTTTGTACATATCAAATCAGTTTAAAGTTTTTATTACTTCTAAAAATATGGCCAAAATTTTATGTATCACAGATTTTTGATAAAGTTAAAAATGGCCTCAAGGGGCGCAAAAAATAGGGTTTTTGGGAGAAAAAAATTCATAACTTCGTCAATTCTCAAGATATCAATTCCAATTAATTTTATTATAAATCTCCTTAATATTATCTACAATTTTTATACTCACAAGTTTTTGATAGGACCAACTCGTACCCCAAAAAAAATTAAAAACGAAAACAAAAAGGGGGTTTGAAGAAGTAAAAAATCCATAACTCCGTCAATTCAAAAGATTTCCCCATGAATTTATCATATATCTTCTTAATATTGTCTACAACATCTATATAGACAAGTTTTGTATAGGACCTATTCTTGCAGCAAAAACAAATTAAAAATACATAGCGGTTGAAGAAAAAAATCATCTAAGTAAGGGTGTATTCAAATCCAAACTGCGTATTTTCTGACTCATTTTACAATTCATTTTTGCTCTCAAAGGCTTCCAATTGGTACGTTTTCTTACTCAGAAACTATATAATGTACTGTAATGGTCGATTTTTTGATAGAGACAGAATATATTTTAAAAATACTGTTAAAGTGGGCATTTTGAACCGAATTTCCCGAAGCGGATTGTGTTGGAAAAATCATTGTATTAAGGATGCACTGAAATCCAAACTGCTTATTTTCTGACTCATTTTTAAATTCATTTTTGCTCTCAAACGCATTTAATTGGTAGATTCGCTTATTCAGAAACTATATAATGTACCGCAATGATCGATTTTTTGATAGAGGCGGAATATATTTCAAGAAATTATGTCAAAGTGGGCATTTTGAACGGAATTTCCCGAAGCAATTGTGTTATCACTTTCTTCTGGATACGATAACTTCCGCAATTCTGCACAAATCTATTCCAAACTGATACATAAAATCAAGGGACAGAAAATCTCGGTCAAGTTCGTTAATGGGCAAAAGCAGACAAAGGGGATGGAAATAGGGAGGGGTTTTGTGAAAACCGAAAAACCCCCATAACTTCTTAATTTTTGTACAGATCAAATCAGTTTAAAGTTTTTATTACTTCTAAAAATAGCGCCAAAAATTCATGCATCACAGATTTTTGATAAAGTTAAAATTAGGCTCAAGGGGCGCAAAAAATAGGGTTTTTGGGAGAAAAAAATTCCTTACTTCGTCAATTCTCAAAATATCAAATCCAATAATTTTATTATACATCTCCTTAATATTATCTACAACTTTTATATTCACAAGTTTTTGATAGGACCAATTCGTACCGCAAAAAAATTAAAAACTAAAACAAAAAAGGAGGGTTGAAGTAGAAAAATTTTCATAACTGCGTCAATTCACAAGATATAAAATCTCCATGAATTTATCATATATCTTCTTAATATTGTCTTCAACATTTCTATAGACAAGTTTTTGATAGGGCCAATTCTTAAAGCAAAAACAAATTGAAAATACATAGCGGTTGAACAAAAAAAATCGTCTTATTATGGGTGCATTCAAATTCAAACTGTCTATTTTCTTACTCATTTTTATGTTCATTTTTGCTCTCAAACGCATCCAATTGCTAGATTCTCTTATTCAGAAACTATATAATGTACAGTAATGATCGATTTTTTGATAGAGGCAGAATATATTTCAAGAAATGATGTCAAAGTGGGCATTTTGAACAGAATTTCCCGAAACGATTGTGTTAGAAACGAAAAATATTGCCCTACTGAGAAAATAATTGTTTATTAATGAAGTTTTAATTAATTGAAAGAAAAATAAAATAACAGGTCGCTTATAAATCTTTTCAAAAATTATGTCAGGCATGTTTCATATTTTTTTTTATTAAAAATTAATCTGAAAATGTGCCAGAAAATTTCGAGTTGTTGAGTATGGAAAAATATTTTTTTAATATCGCCTTAACATGATTCTGATAAAACCAGCTATTTTTAAAAAGGAAATAAAAACTCGTCAAAAGCAGACAGATAAAACTGTTAAAGTGGATTTATATCTAATAATTATTTAGTTTTTGTTGGTGAAATTAGTATACTTAACTTCAAAATCTACCTCTGCCTGTAGGCCGGGCCGGCAGGGATTTTTTTTTTCTTTTAACCGTTGCGTAGCAACCATATCTCATCTAAAAATATCATAAATGTGAAAGTATGTATGGTTTTTTAAGCCAAATCAAAATGAAAAGGAATGAATTAATGAATGCCTTTGTATAAATATTTGCATATAGATTGATTGAAACGCAGAAATGAAAATAGTATTTATATACTATATAGAATAATATTTTTATTTATGTATTCAACTATTTTGATTATAAATGAAAAAGTTCGTTATTTTCATACAGAATAAACTGACATTATTCTATTAAACTTTATAAACTTTATTGTTGCCAAAAAAAAAGGAATAACAATTTCTCCCAAAGAGTTAATTTTAATTTGTAAGATTTTCACGTGCAAAAGGAAAATGAAATAAGCAAATTACAAATAATAAAAAAGATAAATAAGACAGGAATGAATACATATAAATATTTCACACCAAATACCACCTAAAATAATTTTTGTAGTGGTATTTTCCCAACACTACGAAGAAAGATTCCTCGATTTACACGATTTTACTTGGCCTTCCTTTTCTCATTGGTTGCGATTTCATTTTCGCAATTGTGTATATTAATTGGCACAAAATTTTACATTTTTATGACTGGGGTATATGTAAGGCCATACAAATAAGAAATTCCGTATTGTCTCCTATGAAATGTGATAAAGTGTTGGTTAACTATATATGTTTCTATTAAGAGGAGCAGAGCTACCAAGACTCCGGCGTTCTGGATACCAGTATTTTAATACAAAAAATGTTACTTTATTTAATTGAAACATTTGCGCGATTTAAAAGAACAACATTTTGTGTAAGATAATAATGTTGTGCAAAAAGCCTGAGACTTGACATGTCTGGTGGGGAGTGAAATGTTTTATTTAATGCATTTATCTCTATTTTAATGCTACGTGAACAACGTCCCGTGTAACAGCTTGTAGAGTGTAAAATAAATTAAATTATTAAAATAATCCCTATTACGAAAAACGAAACAAAATGCCCGGCTAAGGGAAATAAAAGGTTAGTTAACATTTTGTAATTTGACCTGAACACAGGTGTGCGTCAAATTTCAACGGTGTTTGTAACATCACGATTTTAAATTAAATGTGGATACTATTAAAAGGCTATCACAAAAAATACTTAACGGCGCCAAATCACGTTTATCTATTTAGTCAATTGGAAGTGGACACGATGATGAATTATTAACCGTTAGGTTTAGAAGTCCCCCTACTTTAGGGTGATTTTAGTAAGCTAATGCTATCGAGTGCATTTTTAGATATTTAGATTAGATCTTAGATATAAATATTGCAGAATGGTAATCAAAATTTTTTTTGGAAACAAAAATGATAAAGGTATGAGATTTCTAAATTAGATGTCTCAGTTTACATTTCCAAAAGTTCTTTATCCATTAGATACAGGTGTTTGTGATTAGCAGGCAAGTAAATACTGCTGTATGGATATTAGGATAACGTAAAATGCTTGACCAAATTGTTGCTTATCCTTATAAATCGTAGTGTAAAAAGGAATCTAAGATATAGGATAATCATTAACTCAATCAATAGAAAATTACAAATACAAAATAAATTACACAACAGGGGGTTCAGGGGGGCGCCCCCCTGAAGAAATTTGCTTTATTATATACAAATTACTAGAATAAGTAGCTCGTGAGAATTTCAGAATATCATTACATAACAACGTGTTTAATTTTTTGCTTCTAATGTCTGAAACAATCGAAATATTTTTTTTTTCCTTTTATAAATATTTATGTAATTTAAAAAGTTTAAATTTTGTTTTTGTAGAAAGATTAATATTACGCAAAGTTTGTCAAAAACAATAAGTTGCAGAGACGACGTTGAGGCTCTTGATCTGCAGATTTACTAGTTACTATCTCTAGAACACAGCTAGTCTATATAACATCTCATTCATGTCACACATGGTCACAAGTGTCACAGTGACAACATTGAAGCAAAAAAATAGGAAACTGCATACATCTCATTATGAGTCTCAAATGATCACTATATGTGACTCCACTGAGACGTCACTGTGACTGCTGCTTTGTGACAAGTCACCATGTGACTTTACAATGTAGTTACATTGTGACTCTCATATGATTGTCATCTGTAGACTCAATTTCAAAGGCATCGTGAATGCTGCATTATGATAAGTTACCAAATAATGTCACATTAAACTCACATGATGATTTTCAGGTGACAGAGATACTACTGTGAAGTCACCATTGTGCTCTTTTGTGAAAAGTCACCATGTGACTATAATGTGATATTATTTGGTGACTTATCGTAACGCAACGTGCATGATGACTTTAAAATTGAGTCTAAAAGTGACACTCACATGAGAGTCACAGTGTAACTACATTGTAAAATCACCTGGTGACTCTTCACAAATCATCAATCACATTGACGTCTCAGTGGAGTTAGATATAGTGATCATTTGAGACTCATAATGAGACGTAAGTAAGTAAGCACCCACCCTGGTTCCTATTTTTTGTTTCACCGCAGTGACTGAGACACTTGTGACCATGTGTGACATGAATGGGGTACTATATGGACTAGCTGTGCTTTAGGGATAGTAATTATTTGAATTATATTACTTCCTTTTGAGTATTCGCTTACTTAAAAATTAGCATTTTGTGACTGGTCCTTAATCTTGGACACCAGTGTAAATTGGGGTGGGGTTGTAAATTAGGGAGTTTTTAATTGTTTTAAAGCAGCTTCAGACTTTCAGAAGTTTTATATACAACATGCATTGTATACTTAATAAGATATTACATCACAATATAAGAGTAACATTATCATTATTGTCGAGAAAGCAAGTCATAAGAATGCAATTTAAATTAATTAAAATAACTGTTGTTATTTAAAATTCTTAATATTATCCTATATTTAGATCGAATAATTAAAAATATAGGTAGTATTTTCAGCTGCAATATAAAATTAAATTATTCGAAGAAGTGTTGGATGTGCTTTTCTGATAATTAGAATTTTTGTAATTAAACTTATGCGACTACTTTTATAAAATAAAACCATCTTTTGTAAAGTAAAACAATGAAATAATATACTCGGTGGATCATTCTTACATGTTAGACAAGTTTGCCTTTAATTGCCGTTGTGTATGATTTTATCATAAAAATATGACAAAATAATCTGAGTGCCTTCTTGACTTTCATATTCTCGTGATATATTATGTCTTTCATAAAATTGTGCTAAATATATAATAGTTTCCAATCACTTGTGTAAAGTATATAGCTTCTGTGTAATTAGAGTTTTCGTCCCTAATGAGCAGCATTCTTTCCCTATTTACATACTTTTATAAGTGGTATTTCTAAAGCAACGAGCAATAAATTTCACGTCTAAGTATAATCCTGGAAAATCTCCGTCAATATATTTAAGTACTTAACATCTAAGGAACTGTACGTACAACATAATTGAAAACAAAAGTATTTATCCAAATTCGTCAATTTAAAAATAATAAAGACTAATTATAAATTTCAGTTCGTTTCTTGTTTATTCTACTTATTTTGTAATTTAATAGGATTTAAAACACATATGTATAACAGATAATTGATTTTAATTTTTATTATAAATAAATTAAACATTTCTAAAAATATTTCACCATTTAACTGATTATTTTGAGTTAACTCGGATAAAAGTAATTTGATAAAAACAGTTATCTTGAGTTATTTCATACCGTCAGATCAGACAAAGAACTTTTCTTTCATTAGGGGTAACCTGGAATGACCCAGAGATGTACATTCATTCTTTTCTGCTTGTGCTTTATAATTCTTTATAGTATTGTCGCACAATGTTTGTTTATTACAGTGATAAGAATACTGAACCAAATAGTTCATCTTAGTCATATTATGCTCTTTTATTTCAAAAAAAGTAAAAATGCTTTTTTTGTTTAAAAACAAAGTGCTGTTTCAGATGACACAGTTCGATTGTGGTTTGAAATGTTTAAGCATGGAAATTTCAGCCTCGAAGATCACGCTCGCTCTTTTCAACCATAATCTGTAAAGAAGGCACTCTTAAAAGAAACTATAGCTTAAAATCCACGTTACACAGTTCAGGAGCTATCACACAGATTAAATATTACAGAAAGTACAGTGCATGATCATTTGTAGGAGATTGAGTATGTAAACCGTTATGATGTGTGGGTACCCAGTACTTAAACACCGCAGAATATTCTTGCTCGAATTTCGACTTGTGATTATTTGCTGAAACGAAATGAAGAAGCTTCTTTTTTAAAACGGCTCATTACTGGAGATGAGAAATGGATGCTACAGAATAATTTTACAAGGAAAATAACAGGGGGTAAATCAAATTAAACTCCCCAAGTAACATCGAGAAGAGGTCTGCATCCTAAAAACGTGATTCATTGTGTATGGTGCGACTGCAAAGTAGTTATTTATTATAAATTTTTCCACCAGATAAGACAATAAATTTAGAAAAATACTTTTCCAAAATGACAGTTTTGAAAGCAAAAATTGAAGAATAGCGCTCAAAACTGACAAATCGTCGAGGTGTTGTACTCCAACATCGCAATGCTCGTCCCCACATTGACATGAATGTCAGGCAACGCCTTATTGAGTATGAGTGAGATATTTTCTGTGTCACCCCCCTCCCACCCCTATATTCACCAGACCATTCCCTGAGATTTTCACCTTTTCAGGTCACTTTGAAATTCTCTGAACGACAAAGAGCTCACTTCTTTGTAGACTGTCACACAGCACCTTGATAACTTCTTTACGAATAAACCTAATAACTATTTTAGAAAGGAAATTTTCCATCTGCCAGAACGATGACGAAATGTCGAAGCACAAAATACCATAATTGAATTTATGCAAGTAACAGTAATACAACAGTATTAAATTTAATGTTAATGTTAATGTTCTTAATTAGCCCCAGGTACGGTATGCTATTTCTTTCTCCCAGCTTATTTTGTTTCGTCTTCAAAAAATAACGTTACCTTCCAAAAGCCAACCGTAAAACAAAGCAGTACGATTAAATACTCTATAGCAAATTTTTAAACTTCTAAGCATCACACATTTTCAATTTTTATACCGTCGTATTGGAAAAATAAGTACTTTTAAATGCAATTTGTTTGAAAACTGTCTCCCCATTTATTTTGGAAATATTAATTTTTTGTAGTTTTTGGAGCCATTTGCTTAATATTGGCAACGGAAGTACTCCATTTCTGTAGAAAGTAAAGGAAAAATAGTTGTAAAATATTAATTATATATTTTTGTTGCCATTTTTTATAACAACCGAAAGAAAATGTAATTAAAATACGTGCTATTTTGAAAAAAATATAAATGAATTATTTCTGTTAAAACAGTGGAGCTATTATAAACTATATTTAATTTTAAGTATCTATGAATCATGATATAGCCGTTTTTTGTCGATTTTCTTGAATGACGGCATCTTTTTGCTGCATTTGTGCATTATTTCGCGATGGTGATGTGCTATGCATGCTTTACTGTAGATGTTTAAGAGTAGATCGTAAATGTGGAATTCTTAAGCGGATGCGAATGACGTCATTTTACATAAAATAAAATATGTGCTTTAAGTCTTAAAATTCAAATATGTTTTGTACTGCAGTAGAGTCCCGCTTAACTGAGCTATTTTCTTCTGATAGACTGGTGGCTTCTATTATTAGGAAACAGCCATTATAAATGAAGCGTTAGGTGAAGATGAAAGAGCAGCCGTAAAAAGTTAGAATTCTGCTTTTCTGGTCAGAATGGGAAAAAAAAATGGCCGTAATTTTTTTTTTCAAAAAAAATTTATGGCATTTTTTTTTTTTTGTGTGTGTGTGTGCTTTTTATCCCATTCTGACCAGAAAATCTGAGTTCTAACTTTTTACGACTGCTCTTTCATCTTCACCTAACGCCTCCTTTATAATGGCTGTTTCGTAATAATAGAAGCCATCAGTCCATCAGAAGAAAATTAGATAATGGAAATGCCGGGGGTGACACTAAATTCTGTAAAAGCAGAATTCCTGTTCTCTAGTTTACACTTTTTCGCTGAAAAACATTTTGTAAAATATTAAAATGTTTAATAGAGAATTAATATCATCCGTTAAACCTACATTCCGAGTTCAGAAAACTCATTAATACGCCATAAAAATTACTCGGAAACGTCTCCGAAAGAAAGATGCAAAAAAAAATGTATAAATGCTTCTTTATAGCTCATAAATATAATAGTGTCTGGGGTTTCTAAAGGGATGGGAACGCTTTTTGTTACGTGCGAAGTATAACGGAGCGTTTTCGTTAGTAACAGAATCGTTAGGACCCCGGAAAAGGGTATTTATATTTTCCTGTTACATTTCCCTAGATTACAAAACATGTCTTTTTTTTTTTTTTTTTTTTTTTTTTTTTTTTTTTTTTTACAGTGTAGCCTAAAATAATACTTAACTAAAAGTGTGTTTCAATTAATTTTTTTTTTAAATGATTAATTTATGAAAAATATATAGGGCGATTCATAAAGATAGAAACAATAGTTCATTTGCTTAAATATTGCCTCTAGACACATGCTCCCAATTGCAAAGTTTCATAAAAAAAGGTGCAAAATTTGGTGGGATAAGTTGCAACTCCATGGGGGGGGGGGAGGGGGCTATTTGAGAAAGCACGAAAACTAACCTTCTATACGTCCCACATGGGGTAAAATTTCCAATTAGCAAAATTTTACTTAACCATTCCTGAATTAATCACAAAAAATTCCTGCAAAGCTCACATAGATATGCCCGTTTAAATAATTAGTCAGGTTTTAGGGGATTAGAAGCAAATTATAATGCGTGTAATTCAAGAAACAATGTTACTTTAAGAGTTCCAGGAAACATGTAAAAAATATATTTATTGAGTTAGAATTCTGATTATTTTTTATTTTTTGTGATGGTTAACCATATAATTTCAAACAAAATAACTTCTTAAAATTTCTCATAATGCTTTTATTATTATTATTTAAAATGATTATTATTTTTTTAAGTGCGATAATTTAAAATCGTTATAACCCAAAACATTTTCTGTCGAATTTCAAAATTTTTCATTTAATTAAAAAGGAAAATGTAATTTAAATTTTGTTTCAAGATTTTTTTAAATATTTATTTTAAAAATATTAAACGTATAAATTAAAAAAAAATGATGTAACTTATTTTTAAAAAAATCATATTTTCAAAAGTAAACAGTTCTTCAAATTTGCCATAACAAAATTAATTTCAAATAATCAAAAAAGACATGTTCCAAGTTTGCACCATTTTTTTAACAATTTTTCATTTATAACAATTCAAACGAAAAATGGTGAAAAAAACACATCATGCAGAAAAACGCATTTACAGTTTTTAACAAAGATTGGGTTATAATAAAATGTTTAAATGCCTTTTAAAAAATTGCAGGTGATTAAGTAACTCCTTTCTCTAGCGTAAACTTCTTATTCAGTTTAACTTTTGCCTTTTCCACCTTCTTTCCGTACTATTTAAATGCTCGTCAGTTGATTTAAAACAAGGCTTTTCAAGACAATTTCGAGTTTTTTCATAATTTTAGCCCTCGCAACTTTAGATTTTATATCATCCCGGCGAGGCCGTTAAAAAGGTCTGTATTCTACCGATCCGCCCAGTTTGAAAGTTTGGCTTCATTTTGCTGGCCCAGCCCATGAGCCTGGCTCGGGCCGGATTTGGTCTTAACTCTTTTCTGCTGTGGCGGGTCCGGACCATTCATTTTTTCTGAAGGCTCGACCGAGCCGAATCGGGCCTAATGTATTTTTATCATACCAAATACCTTCCTTCTTCCTAGGTTTGCACGGGGCAAAAGTTTCACTAACGGTCTCGACCCAAACCGTGTTAAAATCATTGTCCCTGAATGACCTGATCCGTGCAAAAATAAGTAAAATTTGGCTCGGGCCAAAAATTTTTGTAAAATATGCAAATATTTTAAAAGCGCCATTATTTTACATTTGAATTTTAAAATTATTTTTTTAAAAGGATAGTAGTTTTCTAGGCAATGAATTTAAAATACAGTAAAACCCGTAAAAAAAACTCCCTGCCTATAACGGAATCTTTTCTTCAACGGAAAAATATGTTTATCCATGTAAAATGAACCGTAGAAATAAATGTAAAAGTACCTGAGAAAAGAATAGAATACATTTACACTTGCTATGACGGTATGTCTATAACGCATTTTATTTAGAACATCTACAATATATATTCGATGCATATAAATATATATACTACCTGGTTTCGCATTATTAAGATATTTATTTAAATTTGCCCCTGATATAAGATAACTTTTTACAAAAAATCAATGTTTAAAACCTTTTAATTTTCGAAAAAAATAATTTGGAAATTGAAAAAAAGAAACTCTTGTAATTGCTTTGAAACATTGTTTCAAACATTTGACATTGTTAGTGAAAGAATTTGAAAATATGAAATTTTCTTTAAATATCGGCTTATATAACTGCAATACTTTTGAAACGAAATTTGTTTATAGACTTTATTCCTGCTAATATGTGTCAGGAAATTCTGAAACTAATAACGGTGTATCTGGAAAATTTATTGTTGCATTTGGGGCAATTTTCTTCATTGGATACAAGCTAAATAGCTTACTCGTCTGTTTCGATCATTATCAGAAAATGTAGGAAACGAAGAAATGTTGATTCAATTAAGCTCAACCAAGCATATTAAGATTCGTAAACAAAGGTCAATAACAAAGAGTTTTCTAAGGATTATCTGTATTACTTTAATGGAGCATTACATTTTTCTCTGAAATCTATCATGTAAATACGTATATATTTTTTTTTATGTTACAATAATAGTACAAAGGTGATTGGGATATGCTGAATGTTAGAAACATTGGATAGAAAGAGGGATAATATATAATTTTAATTTTATTAAATTTCATAGAAAAGACTACATCCCTGATTTTCTATCATGTTTTGTCTATTTTTTATAAACGTTAAAGGATATACGTTATGTACTATTAAACCATTACAGAGTATTTCACGTAATTCTTCGTTAATAATCAAATCCTAGATGTATAGAGAGAAGTAATGCACT
The DNA here is from genome assembly GCA_963932465.1 of Maratus speciosus. Classification (NCBI taxonomy): domain Eukaryota; kingdom Metazoa; phylum Arthropoda; class Arachnida; order Araneae; family Salticidae; genus Maratus; species Maratus speciosus. The sequence continues at coordinate 386,973,044 of OZ010788.1, read as the reverse complement.
TCTTTAAGTTTTTTAAATAAATGTTCAAAAATAACATTTATTTTAAACAACTGTTCTATGCTCTAGTTAAAAAAACAGCCTTTAGGATATTTTCATGCAATAGCTGAAATCTGTGTTATATATATATATATATATATATTCACGTTTATTTTATGCAGGCACTCTTTTCGAAGTTGTTTTTATGAAATATTTTTTATTTTAAAGGTATATAGAGTTTTACCTTCTCGCAGAAAGCATAAGTATTTGAAAACTTTATTTTTTTAAATACCAAATGTATTATACTTTTATTGAATTTAGAATAAGTACTAATTCCTAAAAAATATGTAGTTTTTATCTCATTTTCTAATTTATAGTATTTGTAATTACCAATTAAAAGTACGTTTTTACCTAGTTTTGCATAATTAATCAGCACGTTACTGGGATTTAATTCATTTGTTAAAATAAATTATTTGATTTTCAATATATCTTTAGTACATTAAGATAACGCAAAAATATACATTAATTTATAAGTAAATATAGGATTATCTATTTCTAAAGATTTCATATTCAGAATGCAATGTCGTTATTTAAAAATATTAATTAGGTTTCATAAATTTCGAAAGACGAATTTTGTTTTAAGAAAAAGTAAGTTTTTAAAATATTTACCTACTATCTTTAGCCTTTTAAGTAAAAATTCCAGATCTACAAAAGCATACAGAGTATAGTGAAAAAATTTAACATAAAAATGTTGCATATATTGGAGTATTTTCATGGTGGAAAATTTTCGTTAGATTAGCATTCACAAAAAAATCATGAATAAACAAGCCGTATTATATAGTAATTGCTTTATATATGCAAAAGAATAAAAAAGAGCAGTGTCTTACTTTTATGTTATGTATATTTTCTTGCATGTCGTAATAGAAAGTAGCGTTTAGACGATATGCTTCATAAGACTTAGAGAAAAAGTCTTTAGGATTAGGTAATATGAATATCGTTATGCTTTTTCAGAATTGTTTCAAAATATGAAGATATTTAATAAAATTTTTAAATTTAGAATCGTATCTTGCATGGTCTACGTTATTCCGAGGAAAACATTCCATTAATGCATTGTATAATAATGACTTTTTTCGAACATACTTGAAATTATATTCCGTAAACATCTTTTAATGACCTTATATATGAGGGCAGTCAAATGAAAACAGAACTCTCTCCATTAAATGCATTCCTCGCCAAAGTTGGCAACATTCTTGTAACATATCGATACTTCCATCTTGAAGGTTAGTAGAAATACATAATGACAGTTCACAGGTACTCACAGTTATTTTCTTTTATATTTTTTGTAGGTGAGCGTAGTGTTAAGTGTGTTCTTCCTGCATTAGATATATAGACAAGCGAGGGAGAGCAGAGAGGTGTGGTTCCACAATCAATGCGAAACGTTATGCAGACACTTTGCAAAAACTGAAAACCGCCATAAAGCCAAATAGCCCTGGAATACTGCCGGATAGAATCATCCTTTTGCCATGATAATGCCCGTGAGAGATAAGCTTCAGACATTTGACTGGGAAACATTTCACATCCTCCATGCAGCCCCGATCTTTCCTCTAGTGATTTTCACATTTTTGGCCCCTTGAAGAAATACATTCATGGACGTCGGTTTCATTCGGACGAGGAAGTGCACGAGTGGGTGAGGTTGTGTATCCGTCAGCAACCTAACTCTTTCTATAAGCCTAGAATTGATTGTCCCGTCTCCCAGAGGAAAAAATGTCTTATAAGTTCTGTCGATTCTAATACGAATAAAAAATTTCCATACTCACTTTTAAGTGTACAATCGGTTTTCACTTGACTGTTCTGTGACAGCGTTTCTCTCCCATACCTATAATTTTTATTCAAAATTAATTAAAAACATAATTTTTACTTTTAAAATCACATTATCCCCCCCCCTCTCTTTCTTATGCTGAAATATGTAATTAAATTCATTTCTCAAAACCATCCAGCTTTTATTAAAAGGTTTTCTTTCTAAAAACATCTTTATTTCTAGCCGCAAAGATTCATTCCTTTTTTTTTTCTTTTCCGTATCTGTCTGCTACCGCTCCCAGTGCAAAGAAATAAATAAGAATTAAATGGCACATCTGCTAGTATCAAGGTCTGCATTTAATTCCATCGGATTTTTGCGCGCCACATTGATAAGAATTTTTATCTCTACTAATACGTGAACGTTGCATATGTATTAACAATTAAAAAGAAAAATGAACAGATCTTATGGGAAGCATGTATTTATCGTGCTTTGTGGTCGAGCTAAAAGCCAGATGCCTGATTTCCAACATTTTTCTCAGGCAGCGGTCTTCTTTGTAAGATCTGTTGTATAAACAAGTTTCGCTTTTCTGACGCATTTCTCATCGTATTAGAATCGCTTGCTTGCAATCCCGGCCTCCCCCGTCCGATTGTATCACCACATTTTTGCGGTAATGTTTATCGCCAAGACCCTTTGTTCATTTTCGCGCAGTCACCAAAAGTTGTAAATTGGCGATTCTGTGCAACGCCAAGATTTCTTGACTTCTTACAAAAACTACACTTCTGTTTCAGCTTTAAAGATGTAAACTTGTCTAAAAAGGAATAGGCGCTTCGGCGCCCTATGTATCTATGGGGGTCTCTCTCTCCCATTGTTCTTTAACTGAACCACCTAACGATGCTTTTAAATAAAGAAGAAGTCCAGTAAATTATTAGTTGGAGTTTTTTTTAGCATTTAGAACCCGGTCTTCAAATCGATGCTATATACATATTGGTGCATCGCCTATATTTTTTTTCTCCAACTTAGTTTAAAAAAAAAAAAATGCACGTTAGAGAGTGAAATTCACCCCCCCACCCCCTCTTAAAATCATTCAATTACCCCATTCAAGTACTCTTGCAATAATTTTCTTCAAATGCTTGGACTGGATATTTTTCAACCATGCCGGACAGTGTGCCTTCCTGGTGTGCCGTCATATCCTGAACTCATAACATCCTGCGCTCGATGGAGGGATGCGATTTTCTCCGACGGACAGTGATGGAACCCATTCTAGTGTCTCTTCGCTCACCAGTTGGACATCTCCGAGCCGCTCTTGTTTCGCCTGTATGCCTTCTCCTCCCCCCTCTGATGTTGGTGCGGTTTCTTCGTGCCTGCTCACCATCACCTCCCCCAGATGTGTCGTCGAATTGATCTTGTATCGTCACTAATCATAGAAAAAAAAAAAAACGTGACTTCAGCCGTTCGCCTTGTGTGTGTTTGTGTCGCCGTTTTGCTTTCTCCTTTCGACAGAATATTGTGATCTAGTGTTTTTTCACCTATGTGCGTATGCATTCAACGGTGCCTGCAGATTTATCGTGTGGAATGTGACAAAGTAAAAAGTTCGCGTGCATTGCTTCAAAGGTGTACGCAAAAATCTCATGCTACGATTTTTTTAGGAAAGTGCCTTCAAAAGTTTTTTTTCGAAGTGTTGCGTCAAGGAGTTACGTGTATTACGCCATGTATGTGTTGTCTTCAAGTGAAAATTAATAAAAAAAAATATGTGGACATATCTCACATAAACGCTCTAATCAGGTGAAATTTTTTTGTAAAGGAAAAGAAAGTGCATCTTAACAGAATTAGTGCGTCCGAAAATATTTCAAATTATGTGAACAATTTTCTTTTAATCTGTGCTTCGCTTCTTGTGCATAAATGAGATAAAAAATATTGCTTCAGTTTTCATCATCAAATTTGCATCAGATTGATTTTTGTTTGTTGCTGGTTTCTGCCATCTTAGCTTGTAAAAAAATCAGTGCCAATAGATTCGCAATAGTAAAAGTGATGCACCTGATAAAAAAAAAGAAAAACGTGAAGTTATAAAAAAAATGCAAAAATGTGCAGAAATGTACCATCGTATGTCTGCGAATAATACAACAAAAAATTCTACAGCTAACAATATAGATTAAATAATAAAAGTGTCTAGTTTTCACTGCATAAGCATGAACACGGAAAATTCAAGTGTTTCTTTTAAACTTTAATTGTAGTAAATACAGTAAATTAGTTATTATTATTTTGCTTTATTTTTATCTGTAGGTATGCGTTATGATTTATCAATTTTCCCTTTTCATGCTGTTTGGGTAAAAAAAAAATAAATATAAAATGATGACGTCTTACTATTCAGTATATTTGCTTGCATGAACAGAGAAGCTTACGAAATTTAAGCATTATATTTTAAATGTTTTATTCGGCACTTATAATTTTTTTGTCTTCTCTTTTCTTGCTTTATTTTGAAAGGTAAGTTTTTTTTAATTCAGTATTGCAGTGCATATTTATTTTATATTGATATTTAGGTGATTAATTATTTTCCATACAGAAAATAAAATGTCATTTAGTTAAAATGTGTTTGTGATAGGCTAGGCATATTAACATTTATTGCCCTCGTTTCCAAAGGTGCATTATAAAATTTTCTTGGCTATTATTTGATAGTTTTTTATTTATTTTTTGCTTTTACTCAGCATTTACAAGTGAATATTATTTTTGCATGCATATTATTGGAAGATGTTGCAGTGATTTTGTGCTGTTTTCTATATAATATCTGAGGGTGTATAAATTTTTCTTACTGTAGGAATATTTCAGATACTGCATACTTTTAAAATAGACAGAATTTTTTTTTTTGAGAACTTCCAATTTTTTTTTCCTTCTCTTTTAATCTGCTCAAAAAAAAGAGAAAGGGAGAGAAAATATTTGTTTTGTTTTTTCTTTTTCTTGCTTTTTGCTCTAATACAGTAACTGAATTTTAAATTATTGTGCCATCTTTTATATATTTTTTTAATTCTTCTTTGGCTACTTTTCCCAACATTTTTGAAAAAATGTCACAGGCCGATAGCCATCCAGAATTAGAAGTATCTATAGCTGAATTAAAATGTTCTCTGCCGTACATGTTTGAGGAAGCACTTAACAGATTTGCGGAAAGGGTAAACACAGAATTCCCTATACTACAGGAACAAATTGGTAGTAAAAACAATGACACTTTAGTTGAAAATATATCTTCTATGCATAAGAAATTTTTATGGGAATTTCAAATGTTGGGTAATTTTTTTCAGGTTATAAAAGATGATTATGTTAGGTTGCAGAATAAGAACAAATGTTTACAAATTGTTAATACAAAAATTTTGGAAAGATTGCACGCACTCACAGTGAAAGAGAAACATAAAGTTGAAATTAATGAGACGTTTTATCAAAGCACATCCGAGGCATACACCGAAATACTATCACCTAAGCGGATTGAAACAACACAAATAGATAATTGTGAAATCAACAGTCTGACTGAAAATTCCTTGCAGCATAACTCAAATATTATTTCTGATTTGAAATGCCCACAACAAGAAGTTACCACTTCTCCTATAAATAATAACTTTTCGTCCCCTTTTAGGCATGATTTGAAGCCAATTTCAGTTATAATTTGTCAGTTGCCAGAAAATTTTAATATTCCGGATATTCTTTTGGCAATTTCTGACTTAACTGGTATATCCACACCTTCTATTCAATTTCAACAAAAATATAAGATGAAATATGTTGAGTTATTTAATTGGATATTTCTAATGCCCCCAAAGATAGCTAAAAGATTAATTAGTCATGGCGAAATCAAAATTCAGTCTACTGGTTACCCTGTAAAAAAATACGTTTCGGTAAAAAGATGTTTTACACGTCAAAATCTTCTTCATCAGGCAAAATCATGCACAGATAAAATTAGGTGTCCTGTATGTGCCTTATCACATAAAGATCCTCGTTGTTCAAACAGCCCAAAATGCATTAATTGCATTAGATGTAATGAAGTAAACAACACAAAATTTAACGTTTTCCATACAGCTTTTTCACATAGATGTCCTACCGTAAAGAGATATATAAAAGAGCAACGAGAAACCTTACACAACTGCAATTCATTTCATTGAACACATTTTTTTTTTATAGATAGATAAAAAAAAAAAAAGACCTCTTTACAAGATAAATTTTTTTTTTCTCTTGCTGCATTTTGTATGGTGAAGGATTCTTTAAAAAGAAAATTAATTTAAAAAAAAAAAAAAAAAAAAAGTTCATTTAAAAAAAAAAACATTTCACTGTGTTAGACAGTTATGTACATCTTAATAATTCACCATATGGCATTAGTGATATTTTATTTCACAGTTAACACTTAACTGCAAATTTAAATATATTTTTTTTAGAAAGTATGTGTGTACTGTTAGGTATATCTTTTTATCATTTGATTATTACTGCAGGAATGGTCGGATGAGTAAAAGATTGTATGGGAGAGTAAAATACATTGATGCAGGTCATCAGTTTTTTTTTATTCTCGCTTGTAAAGGTTTTGGTAGTACAGGTGTACACACAAACACTGTACAGATGTGTCTTCTTTTTTTTGTGCACCAGTTACACTTAAACCACTTTAGATATTTTTTTCTATTTTGGTAATTTGATAGATACAAGTGATGGAAACATCACATTTCACTCTTTACATTCAGTTTTGGTTTTGGAATTTACATTTTCACAATATAATTTAATAACAGTTTCTATTTTGTCTCTTACTTAACATTTATTTTAAAAATTGACGGTACATTTTTTTATTTTTTTTTTGACAACATTAGTTCATGTGCTGCACTTGAGTTTTAGATAGATACACAATTGGTTCATGTGAAATCACACATTAGTTCATGAGGTTAGTTACACAATTAGTTCATGTGAAATCACACATTAGTTCATGAGATTATTTACACAATTAGTTCATGTGAAATCACACATTAGTTCATGAGATTATTTACACAATTAGTTCATGTGAAATCACACATTAGTTCATGAGATTTGTTACACAATTTAGTTCATGTGAAAACACACATTAGTTCATGAGAATAATTACACAAATTTGTTCATGTGAGATTACATTTAGTTCATGTGAGTTTATTTTAGTTCATGGGTATATTTACACAATTTTAGTTCATGTGAGAATACACTTTGTTTATACACTTAGTTCAAGGTGTCAAGCAAAACTCTGTATCATTATATAATCTGGTGATATTAATTCATTAATTTTGTAATTGATATCACATTCACAAGAATGATTTTGGAGTTTTGTGTTTGTACACACGTACCGCTATTTTTTTTTACTTCTACATCTTATGTCAGGTTTTCGTTTTACACTACAGATTTTTTTTATGTTTTTCTCTCTTACCCTCTATATACTAATTTTTTTTTTCAGTTTGGGTAATGTCATAACTTACTAATGATACCATCACTTTCTTAATTAACAGATTTTATTTTTAGATTTACATGAAATTATCCTTCACATGACATTTTTACTTGACACATTCATTTTGCGGCAATTAACCTGTAACAGTTCCTTTTTAACACTTTTGTTATAGACTCCTTGCTTGTAAGTGGCACATAAAGTAAGGTCTCTTTTTACACTACACACAGTAAAATACAGTTTATAAGTATTTTTTTTAATACACTTGGTAGGATGTTTTTGGTTGATGTGTTTAAAAGTTTTGCAGAAATTATGACACAATTTAACTATTGTACAGGGTTTGCACATACATCTAATATTTTTATACAGCAGATAATTAATTGGCTGTACATTTTTACACATACAGTTAATCTACTGTTTAATTCCATTGTTTACACAAAGCTGGTGACTTGTTGCTATTTTATTTATAACATAAGGTAATGTTATTTTATCTGACATGACATTTGATATCCTTACATGTGTTTTTTTTTTTCGAAAAATTTAGTCAAAGGCATAATGCTAGCTGTTATGTACACTTTAGTTATTTTTTTTTAACGCTATTCAAATAGAGTCATTAAACTAAATCTTTGGCATTTTCTCACATTTGAAATTTTTTTAATTAGTGAGTGAAAGTCTCACGTTGTCTTGTGACGGATACATACACTCATATGACATTCAGAATATAACTTTTTTTTCTATGCATTTTTACTTTCTCTTTCATTCTTTTTACTTGGAACATGTTTGGTTTGGCATAACTTCTACATTTTCAGCGTAGAATTATGCAATCTACTGGGCACTTCTGCATTTTATACACACTTTTGTTACCTTAATACAGTAATAACTTGCGCAGATACAACTTTATTTTAATTTTAACCCTTAGTCAACCATTAAGTCATTTTTACAAGCAGTTCATGTGTTGCATATTTGTTTATGTTGCACAACATTTGCTTATTTTGAATACATTTTTTTTGCATCCATATACATACATTACACTAGTTCATGTGTTGAATTACATATTTTGTTCATTTGCTTTTACACATTGTTCTTTGCTAACGATTTATTCGGCAGTATTTCCTTTTGTTTTTTTTCTTACAAGTAGTTCATTGAGTAATACACACTGGCTGGTTTAGAGTTTAACCAGGGTTTACACACACATTACAAGTAGTTCATTTGTTTTTTAACCCTTATTCACTACATTTTGATGATAACTCATTAATTATGTAATTGAATCTCACTCGTTGTAAGTGTCTTGGGTTATTACACATATACTGTCTGTTTATTTTGTTGGCAATTACATTACAATATTAGTGCATTCAGACATTAATACATAGAGTTCATGTGATATTATATAATTTGTTCATGTGTTTACTTACACGTTGTGTATGCTTGCATACACTTTTGTTCATGTGTTGCATTTCAAGTAGTTCATGAGTTTGGGAGTTTTTCCACCCCTCCCTCCACACACATACAGTTTCTCCTTTACTTTACTATCCTTTAAATTTTACACCATGTTTCAATATTAAAATACTTTTTATCAGTTTTTTTTGTGTTTGCATAATGTCATAATATATCGATGACAACATCACTTTGTCTATGTACAAAGATTTTAAAGTTACAAGGAGTTATCCGTCACATGACCTACTAAACTACACATACATTTCGATTTTGTTCATTTTAAACATGTTACATTTTAACACTTTGCTTAGATACTTCTTACTTGAAAGTGGCAGATCGAGTAAGGTATCTTGTTACATTATATAACATTTAGATACATTTTTCTTACTTTGTTTTTTTCATATTCTTGCATGGAGTAAAAAAAAAATTACTCTAGTGATTACACAGGCACTTCATATCATGCAGAATCTTGAACACAAGATGGGACATTTTAATTAATACACAGAAATACAGGACGGCAGTGTGTAAATTTATCAAATGCTAACTTATATTATACTTTGACTTCTTGTTACAGCGGGAACTTAGTTATAGTGCAGGTATCTAAAAAAAATATATACCCTTATTATCTAAGGCAGAAGCCCTAAGCTGACGCCATAAAACTTGTGGTCTCCACAAGATTTAGGGCTACACCTGTTTGCCAGCGTGCTACATGCACCCCTTTTTGGTAGTCCTGTGCCTTGTGCACAAATTTTTCTTTTCATATACGATTCATCTTTATTGTAATACAGTACATTTTAACTTTTATTTTATATATATACATACAATACTTTTCTGTGTTCCAATTTTTTTTTAAAGTTCTTATTGGTGTGTTTTGTTTTAACTTGCTTGCATTTCGTATGAAATTATGATCTCATTGTAAGATCACATTGTGAGAAGTTATAAAATATGTCTAATGTAAATGCTCCTCTTTGGAATCATGACACAACAAAAAAGCTGGTACCAGCGCCACAAATAAAGAGCCACATAAAAAGCATAGGATCCTAACTCTTCGTCAAATGTGGCACTTTTTTTTCTCTTGTGGCATATTGAATTGATAAATAAGATTTGTTTTAAATATGAGCGCTCAGTCATGAATAAATATTATTATTTTGAATTATTTGAAAGCAAGCAAATATGTTTATATACTACCTTTCTATTTTATTACTTACATTACTGGAAATGATGCTCTAATAGCATTTTAGAGAAACTGGTTCAAACATTTTTCTGTTATTGGATACAAATTTTTTTGATATTTCTATGTAGATTGTATACTCTGTATGTGCGAAGGTGGACAAAGGATTTTAAGTAGATATAAAGCTGCAACGTACACGTTTCAGCTTTCTTCTGTGGTCGGGGTGAGTTATGTGACAGCGTTTCTCTCCCATACCTATAATTTTTATTCAAAATTAATTAAAAACATAATTTTTACTTTTAAAATCACATTATCCCCCCCCCCTCTCTTTCTTATGCTGAAATATGTAATTAAATTCATTTCTCAAAACCATCCAGCTTTTATTAAAAGGTTTTCTTTCTAAAAACATCTTTATTTCTAGCCGCAAAGATTCATTCCTTTTTTTTTTTTTCCGTATCTGTCTGCTACCGCTCCCAGTGCAAAGAAATAAATAAGAATTAAATGGCACATCTGCTAGTATCAAGGTCTGCATTTAATTCCATCGGATTTTTGCGCGCCACATTGATAAGAATTTTTATCTCTACTAATACGTGAACGTTGCATATGTATTAACAATTAAAAAGAAAAATGAACAGATCTTATGGGAAGCATGTATTTATCGTGCTTTGTGGTCGAGCTAAAAGCCAGATGCCTGATTTCCAACATTTTTCTCAGGCAGCGGTCTTCTTTGTAAGATCTGTTGTATAAACAAGTTTCGCTTTTCTGACGCATTTCTCATCGTATTAGAATCGCTTGCTTGCAATCCCGGCCTCCCCCGTCCGATTGTATCACCACATTTTTGCGGTAATGTTTATCGCCAAGACCCTTTGTTCATTTTCGCGCAGTCACCAAAAGTTGTAAATTGGCGATTCTGTGCAACGCCAAGATTTCTTGACTTCTTACAAAAACTACACTTCTGTTTCAGCTTTAAAGATGTAAACTTGTCTAAAAAGGAATAGGCGCTTCGGCGCCCTATGTATCTATGGGGGTCTCTCTCTCCCATTGTTCTTTAACTGAACCACCTAACGATGCTTTTAAATAAAGAAGAAGTCCAGTAAATTATTAGTTGGAGTTTTTTTTAGCATTTAGAACCCGGTCTTCAAATCGATGCTATATGTTCCTTATATCTTTTTAAGCCTTTTCATGCTTTGCATGTGTTTTATTTATTTAATTTTTGTATTTATTATTATTTCTTTTTAGATTCATTCATTGCGTTTGGATTGTATATTAAACGGTGCGTGAAATACATTTCCATTTTTAGACACAAGCATATCATGTTTAAGAAATTCTGGGGGAGTATATTTCTATTAACGTTTACATTGCAAACCAAGGTATCTTTATGCAATGTAAATTTTATAGTAATAAATATTAATTTATCTAAAGCAATAAAAATCTACCTAATACATTAGATTGTAAAAAAACTTCATGATATTCTACAAAAATCCTTATTAATTAGAAGAATGATTTTAAATATTAAGTGAACAGATGACTTGTTACTAACCGGGAATAAAATTAGAAAGGTATCCATTTCTTGGATATAATTAATCTAAACACTAGGAATAATATGCCAAAAACCTAACAAAAATAATGATTTAGAAATGATAGCTTGCTTTCTGACGTCATTAAAATATAAATTTAATCAACTAATTCAAAATTAAAAGTTTTCTACAGTTATACATTTTATAAATAAGAAACGTTCCAGAAACAGCGGCAGAAAAATTCAAATGCTTAAACGATTTTACGTGTTGTATTCGTGCTCATTATTTTTGTAAAACTATCATCTACATTTATTGAGGAAAATGCAACTTAATTAATGCCATTAAATACTTCTTAAAACAAAATTTTCAGGATAATATTTCGTTTATGTAATTCACAGAGATTTCAAGAAGAAAAAATAATTCTTATGAGATCTTTTAGAAAATCACCTTGTCATAAAAGAAATGTACCTTAGGTTTTATTAATTAAAAAATCTATCGATAAGAACACACCAATCAATCATATTCTTTCTTTCTTTTGATTATATAATGTCACAAAACAACTTATAATTTATCGCCATATGATTGTTGGAAAATGATAACTTTTAGTAAATTTTTATTTACCAAATATAATTTTTTCAAGTATTTAAAAAGTATCTGTACTATGATACTCTTTTTTACCCGACTGCCAAGAAGGGTTACGTGTTTCACGCATATTTGGGTATGTGGATTTTTTTAAACCTTCGAAACATCGCAACGGCTGGGTGGATTTTAATGAGTGAGGTCTCTATCGATTCGTCTTAACCGTGGTTATAGGCTAGGTTTTGTTTTTATAAATTAAAAATGTGGGCCGTCAAATACAAAATGGCGGTAGAAACGAAAAAAAAATTTTACGCACCATATTGAGTGGCATATCATTGGATAGGTCTTTCAAAATGAAGACGACGTTTCATTGACTATTTTACAGTCAGAAGCTCCGTTTAAATATTACACAAACTGGAAGTTGTGTAGGTAGGATCTCTAGTTTTACTGCAACTCTCACCTTCATAGACATCTATAGGCCTCATCAAAACAATGTTTGTAGATAGGAACTAACAATTAACAACTTAAAAGTCATCAATACAAGTAAATTAAAAAAATAGCTAAGTAATATAAAAAATAGTTTTACATTGATGAGAAATAATTAATTAGTTCGCTTTCTACGCAGTCGAGTTGTTTGATTTTTTTAATTTAATTTTTATTTTACAATATTTTTTTTTTCAAGCATTTTTAGAAATACGCTGTTTTTTTTTTGTTTTTTTTTTAATTGATGAAATTTGAAAACGTTTATTTCCTTTGTCTTTTAGTTACGAAAACATCGGAATTTTATTCTATCTTGGATTTCTTATCATTTTTTGGATAAAACAAATGTTATTATTTACTAAAAAATGAAATATTACATTTTAAGCTAACAATTTCAAAGCAACTTCTAGACAAGCTTAAATCAAGAGACAGGAACTGAATAGTGCGATTTTGTAATTTTAATTTCAAATCTATTCATGCACTATCATGCCTGCGAAATGTTGTATAAAAGAATATTTTCCCAACTACTTCATTTTATTTTCAGATATTTTACAGATGTCTTCGTTTATATAAATTTAAAGAAAATAAATTTGTTACATCAAACTAAACAGAAAAGCATAATATTAAATGCTTTACATTTTAATATGTTGTTTTCTATTGTCCAAGGCTATCTTATAAATTACTTAGTAAACATATTTGTTATAAAATTAATTACGGTACAGATATTTAATGCTTTCTAAGGCAACGATCACGAATAATTTTAAAAACATTTATAATTATGTCATACATTTTTATACATTATAAGGATATCACTAATTAATATCATATTACCCTTGCTTATTAGTTTTAATACAAATTTCCAATATAATTGGATTTAAAGATTACGACTTTACCTTTCGAAATATCTTTTTAAGCTGATTATTTAATGACTAGGCTATAAAATAGATTATTTTGACAGACAAGTTTTAGTTATTAATTTTACCATATTTAATAACACTAGACCTTATATACATATTTAAAGCTTACTATTTGAGAGCACTATTATTCCAACACTTTATAAAAAGTTTCTTACGAGGAAACATTGGTGTTAGTTTACATTTTTTGAAGAAACTAATCTATGACGAAGTTAGTTTTATAAAATTCATTTAAAAACTTAATTTAAATGCTTAAAAAATAAATTTTCTTTTTAATTTCTTGTTATATTTAGTTCTTTAATGACAAATAATTAACTCGCACTTAATCGTCAAAATAAAGTTTATTTGAAAGTACTAAATCATATAATGATTAATATAATGATTTCAATCGATGCAGTGATTTCAATGAACGATAATATAACGATTTAATTTTAAATTAAATACATTTTATTGATACCCCCTTTAATTTCTCCAACATATTTGTTGAAAATCAAAATTTCAATGAAATACATTTTTAAAATGGTTTCTTTATCTTTTCAAATAACTTTTAAGACTATTAATTAATCTGCAGGCTGTAAAACATTTTCTATTGACAAAACATTCGAACGTACAAGCATTGAATATTAACATGATATTTTATAAAGTTGGAGATTTACATTCAAAATCATAATATTTAAAAATGATTTTATTCAAACACTTAAAAACAAACATATATTTCAAAAGACTTTATTCACAGTTTTTATATTTTGAAACAAGATAAGTTATTTTTGAAACAGTTTTAATGAATTCATCTAAAAATTTAATTTAAAAGCTTAAAACATAATATTAAATTCAATAGCATTTAATGCTCCGTTATATAAAATGTGTATAGATTTGCAGATTAAAAAAATTTTAACTACACATTTGAAATAATTAATTTGTATTTATTCATCAAAAGTGTATATCAAAAGAAAATACTAAAAGTACTATATCATTGTAAAGAAATCTATTCTGAATCATTCTGTTCGTTTTCTTTTGCATTTCTGCAAATAGATTTCAATCTGCAGTCAAATAATTTTAACAAACTTGCTTGTACATATATGCAAATGATGATTAAGTATCGAAAATACAAATATAACAATCAAAAATAAGCTCAAAAGTTTTTTTTTTTTTTTTTTTTTTTTCCGTAGCTCTAGTGTTATAAATATGGTATGATTACGTAAGACGGAATTTTAAATTAACGTTTTATTTAATGGTTATTGTTTTAGTTTTCAGTTATTGCTTGTTTAAATGCAGTTTATAACTATACGACTAAGAAAGTTGTTTCATACAATATAACTTCAAACCATGTTTTTATTGGTTTGAATTAAAACTCAAAATACTTTATGTTTAAATTATTATATTTATTTTTCAATATCTGTATTTCATTATCTTGTACCAAAATTATAGATTGTACAGGAAATACTTTACAGAATAGTGATGACTGAGTTCATAAAGTATTTTATTGAGAACATACAGATTCTTATTTTTAAGATTTAATAAGTTCAACGAATATATAATTATTTTATGTTTTATTTGTATATAATTCATATTCATAAGTTACAGTGACAATTTCTTATTTCTTCCAATATGCACCTTAAAAATCGTTCACTGGTAAAGTTGAAGTAGTACGGTATGCTAATGTTGTAAGGATGGTTGCAACAACTTGTACACACAATTTCGCTTTTAACGCTCATATATCTTTTCCGAATATCGGGTAATTTCGATTTTTACATCGATGAATTAAGAAAAAATGTACTTTTTAATAAAAATAGAAATATTTTACGAATTTTGAAGCTGCTTTAATAGAGAATAGGTCTTGCTAAAATTAAACTGTGATTTTTTTTTTCCATGTAGAATATCTACTTTTGTTTGCAGCTGAAATACTATATTTCCATCCAAATGTGAGACGGAAAAAGATATTTTTAATATTTTTATTCTTTTCGTTATTATTATTTCTTTCCAATATTTCTTTCAAATATTTAGTTTTAATTTTAGTTTCCATTTGTTGTCAATTTAACTTAAGAATAGTATTTTTTGTAGTATTTGCAGTACTTTTTGGAAAGCCTAGGACTTTATAAATCAACCAAAGTGTTTCATTTATTTATTTAACCGCAAACTTCTTGAAATTAAAACCGAAGTTAGATTAATGTCATTACGTTTGATGTTTTGGCAGCGAGAATTCTGTGAAGTAAAGAACAAAATAAATACTTAAAAGGCTAAAGAGATTGTTTAACAGAAATAAATTCTCTGTGATAAAAAAGTGAAATTTCTTTTAAATTAACGCTAAAAAATGTAAAAAATTTAGTTTTGTTAATTCACGATGAAATTTTTTTAACAGACAGTTAAATGCATTTATTATGAATTTTCAGATATGTTATTATAGAAATCAGGAGATCTAAACTGGGTAATTCTGCTTACATAACATACTTCCTGGTAAAAGTAACGTAGATGAAATAATGTTTAATTGAAATCTGTTACAATATATTTAATAATGATTATATATTTTTGTAGATTGTCCAACACCTACACTAACAAACGTGTTCATTAGAGCGATATCAAGACCCGTGGTAGTAGGAAGATTTTAATAAGCTGCCTCTGCATACTGATCTCGTTTATAATCTGATCTACATTACTATAAAAATACACTTTCATTTTGAGAAAGATTTAAAAGTTTCATATTTTTAAAAATTATTAAAAAATCAATTAATTGAGTTACAATTTTTAAAGAAATTTTATATAAAAGTACATTTTTTCTCAATGGTGTAAAAACTGAAATTATGAGATATTATAAAAAGGACATGTATACGATGAAAATAAAAGCGATAACGCTGATCGTTGACGCCATCGTTATTGTGTCAGCGTTAATAATGGATATGTTTTTTCGTATAATAATTATAGATATTCTTTTGTTAGTAAGTAAATCTTTTTTCAACTAGTAAATTTCCATTTTCATACTTGGAAATTTTCATTGCTTATTTCTTAATCTACGCTATACCCTCGCTGTAATTAGGTAACTTCCATTACAAAAAGTATAAAGGCACGTATTGAAGCTGCCTGGAAGAATGCAATTCTGAAACATTTCGGCATGTTTTCATCGATCATGACTCCTAGACCCCAAAGTTCCCTCTGTTCAAATGTTGAGTTATATATATATATATATATATAACTTCATTTAAGCAATGCACGGCCATTACGTGATTACAGAAGTTGTTTTTATTCTTGTAAGGAGCTATGAAAATATTACATAGCTAATGAATAAAGGCTGGTACATTCCAACAATCATATATTCAATGACGTTGGAAAAGAAATTATACTTAATTGAGGTTGTTTGAGCTCAGATTGCATAATTAAAAACAGCTGCATACAGTCAATTAAATGAGTGGCTACAATTAATAACAGTGAAGTCATTATCAGCATGAAGCCGAGCGAATCAAAAACAAAAGCAAACATTGAAAATCCTGGATGCGCCCTAAGAAAAAAATCAAACAGTTTTACCGCAACTTCTTTATTGACATTCTCGCTTGCCAAAAATGAAGCATTCTCTAATTACCCGACGGAAACTTTTATGAAACGTGTTGGTGGAGAAATTCTATAAAATCAGAAGCCATTCTTCTGATGCCGCGTCTGTTTTTAACAGACGATATCACTAAAAAGCTCTCTTGTTCATGCTTGAGTTCATGCAAATTGTTTTATACTGTTGGCGAATGATTACAAAAAGTGCATTAAACATGGATTTTAACCAACCAAAACCTCGATTTATCCCAATTACAACGTAAGAATACAATTGGTGCAATAAGGCTTCCAAAGAGCGCGAAAAAGCTCCTAGAAAAATCTCCGAACATCCATATTTGTCATCTGATACGATTTTGATGTGACTAATCACGCTGTATGTGTAATGAACTTACCAAGGTCTCGACTGAGTTCTTAGATTTATTCCCCCATCTTGTTTCAAAACATCGGCCTCTTAAAGATTTCAAACTTAAATAGGTGTACAAAAAATTAAAATTACTTATATTTTTTCCCTATTAGTATTTGGCCTTGATAAATGGATTCCTGGGCATTTTTTGTTTCGCCTCTATCTTTAAAAATAGCTGAGATATCGCAGTTTGAAATTCTAGGATGGCTGACATTTTGAAACAAAACAACAGATTAAAAATACGAGTTTTCTCAATAAAGAGGTTTAATTATGAGTTTTATTAAACGAGATTTCTTGCGCATTTTCTTTCATTGTTGTAACAAATTTTGTAGATTTCTTAGTCATATTCTCCAACGTTAAATTCTTGCCAAAACTGGTGATGCTGGCATTAGCGACAAAAATAGATAAACCTAAATGAAGTTAACTTGGCGATAGATGACAATTTTTTTTTAATTATTATTAAATATTGGCGAAAACTAAGAATCTCGTACAGTCGGGTTCCACATGTTCTAGCTTCATGTGCTTGAATAAAATTAGGTGAACTCTTAAAAACAAGGAATAGGGAAGCTATCTTTCTTTCTCGTAATGTCAGGAAATACATTGTTTCGCAGAAATTCTCTATCCATTGCCATCTCGATAGGTATTCATCAGTGTTGCATCTTGGAATTTCCGAAATTAGAATCAGAGAAGAAAGTTGTGACTGGCGATTTCTTTTATTGAGAAGGGGGTCAGAGGGGTGCTAATATTTATTTACGGGGAGAAAATCCACTCTTAGCTAGAAATTGAGTTATATTTATGCTTCCACATGAGTTTTAATGAATTTTTTCTTAGCTTAAACTTGTCTTTTTTTTATATTTGCCATTTTTTATAAACAAACTATCTTCTAGAAAAGAAGAGTTATTTAGAATAATATACTCAATATCGCTGATTTTATTATTATTTACTGCTAACGGATCCATACAATGTATCCCGAGATTAATTTATCTGAAATTACCTTAACCCCATCGGGACGGGATCCTTTTATGAAATTTTTAATCTTTTGTCACCGTTTTTTAAAAACAGAAATTTGTGTCTTCTTGAATCGAGAAAATGCGCTGATTACATAAGGCAAATTTTACAGTAAAATTTTACTGGTGAGGAAAAACAAGGATTCTGAGCGCTTCATGCGGCACGTATACGTGTCGCTCGTCCCCAAGTGGTTAAATCTGCTATTCTAAAATACGCAAGGAACGTAAATCATAACTATCTCATTTCTTAGTTGTCTCAAGCCACTGAAAGCTGGTATGGTGTGGTAATCAGGAAAACTTCTTCTTTATCATTCTAATACGTATATTAATTTATAATAGAACTAACAATTTTGAACATTAACTTTTTTTTTTATTTAACAAAGAGTTACAATGATCGGATAATTTAACAAACACAACATAACACCGCACCATGTTGGAAATAAAAATTTAATATGAGATCACATACACATGTTACATCGTTCAACTCAAATAAATTTAGTGGCTGTCTATACAATAAAAATGTGATACAACTGTAATGTTCACCACAAAAATGCATGACGATAATTTTTCATAATAGATTGGCAAGTGCATAAAACACTAGAGTGAATGCGGCTACAAAATGGAATTTATTATACGCAAAATACATTGCATCCATTATTGCAGCTAAATTGCATCAATCGGTTGATATACACAAAAATATAATCAGTACCAATTTTTGTCATGGTCTGACTGATTCTGCAGTTTGATGAATTCCGTTTGTAAGATATATTAGAAATCGTGACAAATACAGCATAGCAGCGTCGCTTGTTGGGCGATATACTCTAAAACCTGATAATCACAAAAGTTTTTCAAAGTTTAATAGAATTTAAAGTTTGACTGAATTTTGTATGTTAATTCTTAAGATATATCTAACATAGCGCTTGTGAAAAACGCATCATAGCAGTACCTCCTGCTGTCCGATATACAGCGAAACCCAATCTACACCACTTCATGTCAAGTTCTAACAGAATGTGAAGTTTGGCGAAATTGTACTCAATTGTTTTAAATCGCACTGTTGTTAGAATCACTCACATCTGTCGGCAATACTTAGCTGTGAAATGATTACGAAAAAAAGAACCTTATTTAACATATTTAAGAAATTTCAATACTAGTGAGAAACATTCACTGTATTAATATAATAAATATCACCTTAAATTCCAACAACTCTGACAGTTTGGTTTGACGTATTTAAGACAGGTTTGTGTTGTTGAAAATTAATTATGATGAATTTGAATTATCCATCGATTATAAGTGGACAAGTGTTTCATAATTTTTTTAAATGAAATCCTCATTGACTTATAAAACACTCCTAATTCATACTTACCTTTGCTCTATTGTATGTCAGTCCCTTGCGAATCGTCGTAAAAGTTACATTTAAATCCATTCAATTTTTTCCAAAATTCAGTTACACACATACACACGTAAGGACCAAACACATAAGCTTCTTTTTTTAATGTCGTTTTACAAATCCTGAAATTCCAAAAAACACCTTAATTTTAAGAGTGCTTTATATATGCACTAAATTCATGAGTACTTATCGCACAGTGAATTTTAATTTTTGGCACTAGTTACTAATTTTCTTATATATTTTTTTAAACCCTGAAAAGTACTTTAGTCATCTAAATTTAATTTCATGCATAATATTTCCCATGCTTTGCTGCTTTAAGAATTATAATACATTTATTTTTATTAACATTACATATTAAGTGTATTTTTCCTATGTTAATGTTTTGTAAAACCGATTTTGCGTTCTTAAACTACAAAACAATAGACTTGTTTATAATCATACGCTCTGAACAAGGAATTTGAACTAAATAAATTAAGATAAATAGATTTAAAAGAAAATAACTTATTTTTGTTAGAAAAATCTGTATATAACAGACTTTTTTCAACGAATTTACAGACTATTTTGTAAAGTAACGGGAAAAAAATATTCTGTTTAAAGCTTACAAAAAATGTTTGGTGTAAAAAATACTCGGTCAAGTGCGAGTATTGCTCGCGTACAGGGGGTTCCGTACAATAAATATATTAAATAGTAATTGTAATATTGGAAAAAGAATCGTTGCTAGAACAATAATAAGAATTTGTAAAAAAAACAACGTAGAGGGGTATAGCTGTAAATACTAGAAAAGTATAAATGGATATAGCATGAAAGTTAAAATATATATGAATCCTAAATAGTATTAAATATTGCTATTCTGTATAAGTATTTTTTTAATCTTATCCTAATCTGTTTATGATGAACTTAATTCGGTGCTGACAATAAAAGTAGTGCATATTTAAATTTCATTAGGCATTTCATAAACTCAAATACGTGGTGATAATATTATTGTATAAACATGGTGATAATATTTTCCTTCTACAGGGTACCTAAAACAAAATCCTTGTTCAAAGTTTACACTTGACATGTGTTAAGTGCGCTTCGAAAGGAAGTCGCAAAGTTGCATCGCCTCCTTGGTCCGTGCTCCGTGCCACGTTTATCCAGATAGGTTTTTAATTAATCTTTAAAGACACGAATGACGTATGAAGAGGGCCACTCAATGCAAATTTGTCTCGAATCCCGGATGTAATTACGTAATCGTATCTAATTAAATTAGTCTGTTTTAAACAATTTAACTTTTATTGCTTTTATACTACTACTGGGCATTACATTACACAAATATCATTAAAGTTTGTTATCTAGGTTTTAAAAACCGATGGAGCATAGAGTACGCCGCCCGTGTCTTTATGTTTGATCAAACCGTCCGTGTTTTAAGGGTTAATATCTCGGCTAATTACGGATAATTTTTTTCGAAAATCATTATCAACAATTCTTTTATACTTCTGCGACGATAGGTATCTTCAGTATACCTCAACCCCTTTGCCGAACACCCGCAAATCGAAATTTGTGTGTAACGGAAAATGCGATTTTCTCAAAAACGTGTGATCTAAGGTAATCGCTGTAGTTTTCCTGCAAGGTTTCAATTAATTTCTATTACCCCTTATTTTTTCATAATTTTAATTTCAGTAGATTCGGAAATAGAGGGGGAAAGAACATATTTTTGTATTGCATTTTCGACGATATCTCTCAAAATATAATACCTAAAATTAAAATAAAACTATTTTTTATTTCAACGTTACGAAAGCTTTCACACGATATTCCACACAATATACAAAGAAAAGATTTTTTTCAAGTAACTTAATGAGCCCCTCTACATTTTGCCAAAATAAGTTTTTGAATGGTTAATAATCTATAAATATGTGGGTCAATAGCCTTATTACTTCAGCCATTTTAAACTTCCCACGTTCCATAGTTTATGAGTAAAAGGGCTGTGACAGATGGACAGAGAGACATAAGAGCGATCTTATAATGCTTCCGTTTTTACTTTTTTAAGTATGGAACCCTAAAAAAAGAAAAAAAGTTATAATTTTTTAAAAGACATTTATGCTAATTGAAAAATTATCATTTCTTTTTAACATGTTAAATGCTAGTTTAAGAGTTTTATTACAGCCTTCAGATTAAATAGAAACTATTGAAACAAACTTCTAAATAAAAACTAAAGTAAATAAGAGCTATTCAAACAGAATTTGTTTCATGTTTTACATAAGGATATTTGTGTACATTAATATTTTGAATAATAAAAGGAATAAATATTTAGACTTAGATTATGTAATGAATATTGAAAACGAAACTAAGCAAAAAAAAAAAGCTATTTTTAATTTTCCAGAAGGAAATATTATTAAAATTTTTATCGAAAGCAAACCATTTTATTCTTTCTATATATTTTTATATAAAGGACATAATTATATAAATTTTTGTACGGTGATGTTGATAGCTATATGAAACATATAAAAATTATCAACTTTCATGAGATAGAGCGCTACAGTTGCGTTTTAATTGTTACAAAATTGTTTATTTTAAAAGTCATTCTCTCAAACACAAAATGTTTAGAATAGACAAAGCCAAAACCAAAACCAGGATTATAATTTTAAGAAATTATATTGCATTTCAAAATTAGAATAAATAATTAAATCAGCAAATATTGGACTTTAATGTAAATGCAAAAAAGCAAACTATCTACACTGCTCCAAACAATTAGGGGAGCACATGGTTTTAACGGGAATACGCAAATATTTACACCGATAAGCAACGTAAAATAAAACATCCACAATTTAAAGTGTTGTAGAAAACAGATAAAGAAAACTTCACAGGTAAATTAAACTTTATGACGTCAAAAACTAGAAAAAGGAGATAAGTGCAGAAATCGGGATTCTGAAAAAAATGTCTGTTTCACTGCCTCAGTTGTAAAATTCAATTGCTCAGCATGTGTTTAGAGAAAAAGTGGGTTAAAAATGTCACAAAAACATCATTTACCGCAATCCAGGGATGGGTGTGTTATCGGAACAGATGAAATTGGGGAAACACAACGAAGTGTAGTGGACGCTGTTGGAATCTCAAGTAGTGCCCAAGAAAGGCAGTGGAATCGATTCCAAGACACATGGAATAGTAGTCATCGACAAGTTCAAGGTTGAAAATGTGCTAACACAGAAACTGATGTCCGATATATCGTGTTAACAGCTCGTCGAGACGGAACTGGCAAAGCTACTCAGTTGCAAACACAGTTGTTCTTGGCCACAGAACAAAGGGTGTCCAGCCAAACAGTCCGAAATAGGCTTCATCAGGGTGGTCTCTTTACATGCAAGCCAATGGTCTGTATTCCGTTGACCTCAAGCCACTCTGGGTTCCAAAGAAGGTGGGGAACTGAACATCGAGTTTGGAGGCAACGTTTTTGGAGTCAAATTCTGTTTACAGACGAGTCCTCATTCAGGCTGGAAGTGACATCTGATGTGTTTTGGCATGGAGAGAAAGAGGCACTCAAAATAATCCCACATTCGTTCGTGAAAGATCACATTAGAGACGAGGTGGGTTGATGCTATGGGCTGGAGTCAGCATAGGTGGACGTACGGGTCTGCATATCATTCGGAATGGCACTTTGACGGTTCGAAGTTATACAGACGAGATACTGAGACCTCATGTCGTATTTTATGTTTTAGCAATTAGTGATTTCCTTTTTTCCATTCATGATAATTCCAGACTTCATACAGTTCGTCTTGTGGAAAACATGCTTGAAGCTAAAACAAAACAGCGCATGGAATGAGCAGCATGGTCTTCTGACCTAAATCCGATCGAGCATGTTTGGGACATACTCAGACGACTCATTGCTGCGAGACCGAGGCCTCCTTTTACTGTTCGGGACTTGGAGATTGCAATTCTTGATCAGTGGAACAGTAACCCCCAAACTCTTATCGATTACCTCGTCGCATCCATGGAAAACAGGTGTGCAGCAGTCTTAGCTGTTTGAGGAGATCACACACATATTAAAAATCTTGCATCCTTTCTAAACAATACTTTTTTTATCATTTACATGAAACCAAATTGTTGCCCTAAATCAACTTTTTAAGTTCTTTTCATCTTTTCAAAGAATAAAAGCTCCCTTACAATTTTTTGCGTCTTTTTTTCTGTATTGCGCATTGATACACATGTACTATTCATTTTATACTCATACATGGCTGTCTTGCACTGTTCTCTTCACTTTTTTGCTTGCTCCCCTAATTTTTTTGAGCAGTGTATTTATCTCTTAGATTTTGTACCATTCACTGAAAGTTGTTGTGTATTGTATTGAAATTTTTTTTTCTTTTTTATTTCACCGATGAATGATTACTACCATATTCGAAACAAATTCATGCAATCATTAAGACTGTGACAATAGTTAAATTCTTCTAAGATATTTTATTTTTACTGAAATTCGATTGAATGATTTTCGAACAATGCTATTCTTGTCTGATTTTTTCCAAAAGAAAATATTACCTGCTTATAATATTGAAGTTAGAATTACTTTTGTTTTCTACTTTTTATTACAGGAGCCTATATCAGCAGTTGTTGAAAATAATACAGTAAGTAATTTTAGGAATTTACGTGTACGATGTAGTATTTTTTACACCGTAGCTCTATCAAAAAATGTAGCTTTAAAATGTAAATATAAATAGTTCAGATAAACAAGAAAACCTTTTTAGTATTACAAAATGAGACCAAACATAGGATTCGATGCGTTGTAAAATAAGACAAAAGTTTCTTAATTTAGAAAAATATAACTTAACCACGAACGAAAATATAAAATTACTTCTTTCGAGGTACCTACGATTTCGAAAAGCCCCTTTTGTCTTTATAAACTCCAGAAATCAATATATTTTCGAGATTTAAATAGGGGAAGAAAAAAAAAACTTTTTTCTCTGCCACTGATTTTCGGAAACATTTCTGAGTAGTTTTTATAATTTATTAATAAGTTTTCTCTATCTAGTTTTTTGGATTCTATGAAATCTCAAGTAAATTTTTCATTATCAACAAACGTGTTAAAAGGACAGCATTAATCTTAACATTTCAATTAATTAATATTATCCTCTTAAACTTAACTTGCATGCATAAATTTACTTACCTACCCGAAAAAGCTTATTTGAAAATTGACACTTCCTAAAAACCGATATTCTGGTTTTAAAAAAGTGATTAATACGTTATAAAAACTAATTGGAAAGGATTCTAAAAATCTGTGGCAACAAAAAAAAAACTTTGTCTGTGTAAATACTTCTTTAAATCTAAAAAAAAAATAGTTACTGAGGATTTTACAGATAAAGAGCAGTTTTCGAAATCATGAGTAACTCGGAAGAGGTTATTGTATATTTTCTTAGATTAAGTAACAGTTATCTTTTTACATAGTATTAGGCAGAGTTCTGCATTTTATTTTTTTCTATGCCTATTCCATGCATGAATGTAAGCAAATAGAAACAGAATGAATATCAAATGAACCTACAAATTTCTCCTATATGCTATCAATCTTACATTTGTAATTGTCTCTTACTTGTAAGTAAATATTTCAAATATGTTGATAATACTGTTCTTAACTCGTGTAAAATAAATATATAAAATAGTATATTATAAAACTATCTAAAGAAGTTTTTTTCGCAGTAAACTTGTGAATATGATTCAAAAGCTTATTTTTAAATATAAATGTATCTTTACAGATGGGGCAGTAATTTAAGACGTGGTAATTTTATTTTAAAAGAACAGCCTCGTTAAAATAATGCTATTGTTCTATTTTTATTGGTTTTATTATTATTTAGTATTATTCTAAGTTTATTATTATTAGACATTTTGGATCATTTTTATAAATGCCCGTCTATGTAAATGAAAAACATTCTGCTTAGTAGTAGTTGTGATTTCTAGAATTCATTTGTAAAAATAAGCTATGTATTTATCAAAAGGGACTATTTGAAATTGCAAATAATTATTTTAATACACAGATTTATCATTTGGTTTTAACAATAAACCCTTTTTATTTATTCCTATGCTACATGAAAAATTGAGAATCCTAAATAAAAATTTAAACGATTAAATTTAAATCATATGTTATATTTTATAACGTATTCAGTATTTAAGGATTTTAAGTGGAAAAGTCTATCAAGGATCATTTCTCTGTTACTAAATCTGAAAAATCTCATTTTGCTCTGTTACACAATTATCTTAAACATATGCTATATCGTAAGCCTTTAATATATCAAAATTTTAAATAAATAATTTTTATGATAGGTAAACGTTAGATTAATTTTAATGTTTTTATCATAAAATGAAAACATTCTAGTTAAAAGGATCTTTAATTAAAGTTCATGTTATTAAGAAATTCTTTTTTGTATCACATTTATAAATTGAACTCGTATATTTATTGCTGATGTCTCAAACATGTAGGCATAATTAGTTGATATTATTACTGGTGAATTGGTACCAGTCACATTTTGACAATTATGTCAATGACCGGGTACCCTTTCTCCCCATCTCCATTTCAGGGTGTTAATATCAAAAGAAACTAAAATGAATTTAAATCCCCCATTATCTGTAATATTCACTATCCATTAGTATAATCACTTTAAAATTTGAAAATTTTTTATTACTATTTTGGAAAATCAAACATTTATATTCCTTAGATACGGGTTACCGAGTACCCTTTCGAATTTTATGTGAAAAAATACAGAAACTGATAGATTATTTAGATTTAGATAAATAAAACTTGAAATTAATTTGAAAATAAGAGTCAGACATAATTTTTAATGTAAAAAATATTCCATTTAGGTGAAATTTTGTGGACAAGATTTACAATAGCAAATGATATACGAATGCACATCACGTACTGACTTTCCACATTGTGCACATGATTTTCTTGTCTTTCTGCCCGATTTTTAAGGCTCTAACAAGTACATCTGGCACCAACTTCTTTTATCCTTCCTGTTTCATCTCGCTTTAAGTTGTTTGGGTAGGGTTCTGAACGTGTGGCAGCTTCAAATACGGGCAAAGATTTTATCAGTATACTTTCAGTTCCCTATTAGGTCGAAAAATGTCTCATAGACTGTACATGTACAGTCGTGGGGGAAAAAAAGGGTAAACACCTCCTACTAACTCCCCAACAAATTATCGTAGAAGAAAATTAATATTACCGAACAATTGGAAATAAAGTCTACATTTAAATGATATAAAATTTGCTTAGGGGGCTATCTACATATTAAAAAGAACCATAACTTTGCTTTTTCGATAGCAGTACTCAATTCTGACAACAAAAATGAACTCTATACCCGTCAATTAGCCTAAAAACGAATTTTTATACAATTCGTACCATAAGTTTTCGAGAAATTAATTATTTTAAAACGAGCGTATTTTAAAGTCTGTATCCAAATTGAAGTTCGGTACTCGATTGTTAACCGAGAGAGCTCTCTTCTTGATTAAGGCACCTTAAGCAGTCAATTAAGCCTGTTAGATTACAGGATAGCATAAGAAGTTTCAAAATATTTAGTCACTTCTATCATAGACAGCCCCTTAAACTACCATTTTGCCGTTTTTTAAGCATAATTTGAAATCCACTTGGAAGAAAAGTGTGAAATTTTGAATTTCCATAAAGCAGAACTTAATAAATCTAAATCCATCAAAAAAATTGTAGTTTGCAATTCATAATTTTTCGAATATTAATTTCACAATTCATATCATAAAATTATAAAAATTGCAAATTCAGCGTATTTATGTTTGGGTATATTAGTATTATTGCTACAAAAAAAATTAGCACATTAGGAACATAATTTCAGGAGATATATATAAAATTCGAAAATGTAACTTAACATTAGAAGCACTAAATTTTGAATGTTTATAATTCAAAAACTTATCATTCGAATGACTTGAAATTTGGGGTCTAGGCATAGTTTGAACCGAAGATTTGAAATAGCTCGTTAAAACTGGGTATTTCAATTGAAAAAAATGAAGTTGAATTGATTTTAATATGTAGATGACCCCTAAGAAAATTTTATATACATCATTTAAAAGTAGACTTTATTTCCAATCGTTCGGTACTAGTATTTTTCGTCTACAATAATTTGTTGAATAGTTAGTAAGGGGGTGTTTGCTTTTTTTTCCACGACTGTACACTTTGTGATTGATCTTGAATAGTTGGAAGGCTCAAGGTCTAACCTAATTCCCGTAAAAACAAGCGACGATTGTCTTTTTATGGCAAACTATATCATTATTGGCAGTATGTATAATTTAGCCAGTAAGTGCTGCTACATCTACTATATTGAAAAATAATTCATGTGGCCATGTGATTCTACGCCTACGTGATGTATATCGCCCCAACAATTTATCCATTATATCCACTCCATATTTCATTTCATTATAAAACTGTCTTATTTTACGGTTTCTCATTCAGTCCCTTGACTGTTTTATCATGATGCAGAATAGACATTAGAATGACAGATTTTTCCTTTTTGGAATATACGAACAAATACTTTACGTCATCATGAAATCGAAATTATGTGGATAAAAATTGTGCGATTTACATGGTCACTTTTCTTGGGAAATAAAAGGTTTGTTCCTTTTCAAACTGCCAACCATTGTGAGCTTCCAGCATAATAAATTCTTGGCCAAAGAATGGGAAGAAAGAAGTTGTCCGTGCTGATGTTTCGTTCAGAATTCCTGAATACTGTGGCCAAGTTTTTCACAACTCTTTCAAGTTGGTTTATTTCACAGTATGTACCTGTTTTTCCTGCGCATATAGTTGGATATTTAGAGGATAATAATTTTTTGCTTCGCATACACACCACATTTTGATCCCATATTTAGCCGGTTAAGAACGATATTGTGTGAATCTCCTTCTTCATCGATAAGGAATTAACTACTCGTCAACAATTAAGTATTCCGTCGGTTTGTATTTTTTCAATAGGTTATGATTTAGCATAGTCCATAAATCACAATTGCTGCATCTTTATCGTTCTGAAGGTGTTCCACTCGTGTGTCCGGGTTGTCAAACCGAATAAATCTAAGAATATTCCAGAATCGATACCGATTTACATTGAAACTTTCTAGATACAAAGGGGAGGAATTTTTTTCAACATTTATAATGTGGGATCTTTGTTTGAATTGGTGACACCTCAAGTATTTTGTATTCCTAAGAATACGTCAAATTCCTCTTGTCTAAAAGCGAAGCAGTTACTTTCTATAAAATAAGGGCGTTTTATGACTCGGGTATGTTAAAATCGCAGCAGAATCCCGGTACCCCGGTCATTGGAAATAACGGCAAATTTTGGTCATTTATATAAGGGTTTAGGATAATTTGCGACAGTGTAAGAGCATACTTTTTTTCCCGCGACTGTACATTTTTAACACTTTCCAACATAGAGGAAAAGTGTTTATGACTTCTGTTTGTCTAGCCGTCTGTCCGCTTTTTAACTCTTGTAAACATACTCGGATTGCCCTGAAATATTTTGCATGTTAATGGCTTTTACTATAGCAGATCCCTATTGAAAGTTAAGTTTGTAGCATGTATAGTTCATTTACAGGGGTAGTCAAAAATATCCCGATCCATTAGGATCAATGGGAAAAAATCATTTCAAATGCATTTTAATCAAATTACACCTTTTCAAACATAATGAAACTGATATGCATTTATGAAGTGCACAACAATATGAATTCTGTAGAATATGCAGTGCAAAGAATATTTATTATTCATTTACAGAGCCATACAAAAGAATGCCGTTACATAATGATATAGGGGGGGAATTGTTTGCGGCGTCTTTTAATTATATTGAACTATTTCATGTATAATGAAATTGATATACGTTGCTAAGGTTTACTGCAAATTAATTCCTGTATAATATGAAGGGTATAGCATTGACAGGGACACACAAAAGATTTCGGATACTATACTGTATCCGAAGTACTGTTTATTAGCGATGATTGCTGGAAGTCCATTTTTAGCTATGATGTGCGTTTTTAAATTTAACTAAAACTTTTGGATACTATGTGGTGTGTATAAATGCTACAGACAATATACAGGGCTATACAAATTCGTTAGGGATAAATTGCTTAAAGGTGGATTTTAAATGAGTTATGCATTTTTACGCTAAACTTCATTTAGTATACTAAGATTTGTTTGTAGAATATAGATAAAAAGTTATACAGGGTCACTCAAAGAATTGGATATAGGAGCGTCTATGAATGATAATTTCTAGAAGAGTGATTTCGAAAATTTTAAGCATTTTTTAGTCTGAATTAAGTTTTAGCTAAATAGAGTGATGTATGTAAAGGTCGTAGGTAAAATACAGGGCTGTACAAAAGTATTCAAATGTATTTCCTAATATTGATATAAGTTGCTGAATGTGAAATGTCAACCTAAAATGTATTTTCTTTTTCCTAAATTTTGAATACAATATAGAATATATACCACCCGACAGATCAAATACTGGGATGCACAAAAAAATTAGAATGCATAGTTGGCTGTAGACGGTAATTCTTGAAATCAGTTTTTCAAATGCTTTATGCGTTTTCTAAAATGATTACTTGGGAATCTTGGTTACCTTCTTTACCTAAATAACGAAGTTTTTTAACGTATTCGGGAAGTATTGGAAAGTGTTTCATAATCTATGCCTAACGCATGATTTTACTTTCTTGTTTAATGTGCTCATGGGTCCCAAATCAAAATATATGAATAAATTTTAATAACAGATATTCATACCAACTCGTTAAAACAAAAGTCATTTTTATATGACGATTCATAGTAGGTTTAGTGAGGGGAGAGTTATACACATGGGTGACAAAATAATAGGAACACCTATGTTACCATGGGCCTACTAATTGCAACTCTTCCATAAATGTTCGAAGCATGAAATTTCCTTTGGACATTTTTTGCTGAAAGGGAAATCTGAAGATGACTATTTATCTCTGACGTTATCTGGGATAAAGATTGTCTGCGCTTTCGGACCGATATGAGGGTCAACTCTCTTTTATCACTCTCAGAAAGCTTTCTTTACCGCCCACTGTTGTACTTTGCAGACGACACTTTTCCGCATTTCGTGTATGTTGCCACAACGGCTGACACAGTACACGTTGCACGCCCCAAATATTTGGCTGTTTCCGTCACGGAGCAACCAGCTCACCGCATTCCAACAATCATTTCTTTTTTTTAACTCTGGCAGGTCAGATATTATTGAGTTTTCCAGAGCATATTGTAAGCGTATGCAACACCTATGACTGCTGTTGAACGACTAATACCTTACCTTTCATAATCACTATGTGGCAGAATTAAGTGCAAAATGACATGCACGTTCTGCCTCTTTGAAATTGACTATACCTTTTTCATGGGTGTTCGTATTATTTTGTCACCCATCTGTACATTTTTTGCACGATATTTATGATATATGCATTATAAATAGTAACAAAATTACTTACAACACAAAATTACTTATACAAAAAAATTTTTAAGTAAAAATTTTGAAACAAAGACTGTAATGAAATAACACTTCTGTGTTAAATTTCTAGACATATTACTAAGGATAAACGTTTCAACTTTTAAAAAATTATTCCAGATTTTGAAACTTTGCCAGAAATTCGTTAAATTATACTTTAATGTAAAGTAACAAAGAGCTTTTGATTTAAGAAGCGATAAAATACGAGGAAACACAACTGAAAGTTTTGTATATTTTAAATAAGATAAGAATATTTCTCATTCTGTCCGAGGCATTTAGATTTATCATTTTGTTCATAAAGGAGAACAATTTTTCAAACATTAACGCGCATAAGACATTAAATATTATTAATGCCCTTTTTTTAATTTCTGTAATTTCATCGAAAGAGTTTAAATTAAAACGATACATTTTTGTACATACACGTATGCATAAAAATTGTGAACATAAAAATTTAGGAAAAATGTTTTTTTTTTTTTTATGCTGTAGTTAACGTCAGTTTAATAGAAGTTGTTTTAGTATTCAAATTTAAAAACGTCAACTAAACTAATCACGTCCATTATCTACACATTTTTCTTCGGCGGTGATATTTTGCTATTGCGTGCTATCTTTAAATTCATAAAGATGTAATCATATAAAAACTGTAATAAATAAAACAATGTTTATTTTTTATGAAATACTTGAAATAACATCAATTTGATTACTGTAAATCTATCTGTGTTAAATTACTTAGAACACTTTATGATCTAGGGGAAAAAAATAGGCAATTTAATTTTCCTTACTATGTAACTTCTGTTCCCTAAAGTATTTCTTTACTTGTGAAGTGTGTAAATTGTTCAAAATTAACAGCGAGTTTTTAATAAATTTGTACTGAATAAAAAGCATCAGTACAGTTACAACATTATTTATACTATTACTAGTGTAAATGTCCGTTCTAGGACGGCGGGTATTGTGTTTTTCACTTAAAATTTAAAAAAACTGATAAACATAATAGACAATATAGAAGCGTTTAGATGAGCAATTTTGGCGAGTTTATGTTCTAATAAACACACTAATAGCATTTGCAATACTTCTAACTGGGTAAACCAGGCTTTCCGGATAATATGCTATAACAAAACTGAGATTTCTTAATAAAACAAAATTTTAACAAACATGCAACAAAACTGCGTGATTAAAAAAGTCTGCTGCAACTACTGAAATAAGACTTAATAATTAATGCAATTTTTTTCTTATTTTGAAATTGTATTGTTATCGTTTACCCCCGTCCCCTCTCCCTCCAAAAAAAAAATAATAATAAATATGCATATATTCTATGTATATATATTGATTAGCAAATAGGATAAATTTTAAAGATATAACACAGTCTCAGTGTGTCTTAAATCTGCCAATAAAACTTGTAAGCAAAAGGCGAAAGCTATTTTTATTCAAGGATTAGTTTTATAAATGTCTTTTAGTAATTCGTAACCTTATTTTATTTATTTTTATTTTTTTACATATCTATGTAGTTTTTAAATTATTGTAATAAAAAGAAGAATGAAGATGCTACATTAAAAAAATATTCAGATTAAAATTAGCCACTACCTTTTCAACTTATTTAAATGAATTTGACTAAATGGCTTTAAGTATATCCCTCTTCAAACTTTAGTTTTATCAATCATATAAATATTTACTATTATTTAAATATTTTTAGTAATGTTCAATTAAATATTTATTTTTATCAATGTAATTTTATTATTTTATACAATATTTATTTATGAAACTAATTATTATAAAATTATAGACTATTATGTGTATTATTTTCATAATATTTTACAAAAAACGCAAACGATATAAATTTTTTAGAGAATGGGAAACTCATATGTTAGCTTTATACTTTATAATTTTCGTATGTAACTTTCGTTTCTCCTTCACAATCAGATTTTCTTTTTTATTTAAGTATAAATAATAGTCTAAATAAAAAATATAAATATAAATAATAGTCTAATTGAAAAATATAAATAAAAAAAAATATGCTAAAATAAATAATTAAAATAATATTCATGGTTATTTATTTAAAACTTCATGCTTTCACACTAAATTATTTTAAAATACACGTAAGACATTCTGGTGATATTGTACACTCCCCACACCCTCCTCGTTTGTTTTGCTATCAGAAATCAAACAAAAAATTTCGAGATCTTATTATTAGTTTTTTTTTTTTTTTACTTGGACTCATCTGACTGACTATTAATTATACTTATGTATAACACAACTAATTTTTTAAGTAAATAAATAAATAACAAACAATTCTATTGCTGATTGAGCTCTAATTTAGACAGACATATATTACCCGTTCGGGACCGGTGGCTTTTACGCAAAGTTTATTCGGTTGGCACCACTTTAAAAAAAAGTTAACTTTACTAAAACAATCACGAAAATTCACTAATTAAAGAAACTAAATATTACTTTTCTTTTTTACTGGTGCCTAAAAGAAATTCTGTATGCTCTTTTTGAGGGTGCATATATGCACCAATGGCCCGAAAGGGTTAAAGTCACTACAATTAAAAACAGGTATTAACAGTTTTTTTTCTTCTTTGTATTACTATTATTAAAAACTACATACATATCTGAAAAATTAAGATTTTTGGAAACGGTTAAAAGTATTCATAAAATTTACCTGTGAATAAAAATAGCAATGGATACCCTTTTTTGTTTATAAATGTTATCCAGTTTTAATGCATTTAATGTTGATAAATTGTAATTAATGTTTTAATGTATCAAACGAAATTAATCGTTTATCATTTCTCTCAAAAACGACGCTGACATTGTTAACGAACAAAGAAAGCCGTTTCAACTTTGAAAACGACCGCTTTAGAATCTTTTGAAAACCTGGTGGACGTTGTCCATTCAAGTTGTGGGGGTGCAGAGGCGTCATTTACCCAAAGTTTTTTTTTTTTCTTTGTACGATCTTTGCATCACATTTCAGCAGAAACGATATTTACCGAAGGGAATTTACTCACGAATGGCAACTGCCGCGCCCCTGCTGGAATTTTTCCTCCGAAAAAGACTGTTTATTGGACGAAGGGGAAGCAGTGTTAAAATGTTCTTCTCGCGTATTGGTGTTTCTCTTCTGTTTACCCGCGGCTGGCGTCACATGGGCTATGTCCAGAGTCTGTTCTTATCGCCGGAGAGGGTGACAGTAGTTGATTTAGTAATGGGTTTACCGTAGGTGATTTTCGCCGCGAGAAAAATATCTCCCTGATTATATATTTTTAATGAATCACAAAAGTGAATGACCCTCTACCGCTTTTTGTCTCAGATCTGTGTCTGAGTTTCTTGTTTTCGTTACGCTGCGTTTGTTTTCAACTAGATTTCTGAAGTGTTTTTTCAAATCATTGAAATTTTGTTAGTTTTGAATGTATTACAGAAAATTATGTTGAACAGAAGGGATTTCAGGATGAAAAGATTTGTTTTTAGGCAGATAAGTTTTCTCTTACACACATCAAATCAAAATTAAGCCTAAAGTTGTTCCATCTTATCACAGACTGGTAAGATTGATGGGTTCGCCCCGGATTCGTTGCACTGTGTTTTATTATATAGAGATGTTAAATAATTCCACTGCGGATAACAAAACTTCAAAAGTAACTCTCTTTTACCGAAACTAGGGGAGCGTACCCGGGCTTCCCGGGTTAAAGAATATGGGTGAAAACATTTTTTTTTTAATTGAAAACTAATAATTTTTCTATATGCAATAAATTTTTTAGATTGACCACTTACATTAAAAAAGCATTTTTCATATGGAAAATACGAATTACACAATCAAATACGTTTTTGAAATTTATCAAAAGCGATATTTTCTTATTAGAGTTATTTGCCAAGATTTTACTACTTATGGCATGCTTTTATATTCTGATAATTTCAGAGCTTATACATGTCTGGTAAATTTGTGTTTTATTTATTTATTCATAGGGAAGATTTTTTTAATGGAAATTAGCCGTAAGAAAATGATGAAATCTTTATTTTGTTTTAAGGGCAAACGGATTAATCTTTCGTAATCGAGCTCCACGCGATATACGTAAATTCAAAAATATTTCATGCTTTAAAATTGTTTTTAAAATAATAGACAATCAGTAAACTGAGATGAACTTTGCAAACAAATTCCATTTGAAAAAAAAATCATATTTGGTGATATAAAAATTTAAATTGTACGATTACAAATATGTTAGATTTGTGTTTTTTCAATATTATTCTTTTATTTGTTTATAAAAGAAATATTAATTTCGTTAATTTGTCTTTCACAAATATGTTAGTTTGGTGGTTTTTTTTATATTATTCTTTTATTTGCTTATAAAGGAAGTATTAATTTCATTATGCAAAAATAGTCAGAAACAAATCCTGAAAAATTCTTGCTTTATGTGCAAAATGTTTATTATTTTATGTATGGAAACCGGCACGTGGTAAGATAAACTTTAAAAAAAATCATGCTTAAAAATTATTTTAGAAAATATAATACATCAGTCAACGAATACAGTTTTTAAACAAATTGCATTTTAAAATACATTTATTTCCCTATGCGACAAAAATTGAAAATGTACGATGGTCAGAAGATTGAAAAATTGCAGTAGCGAAAATTTCAAGACCGAAATTTGATCGTGAAGTATTACCATTCGCAAAATGACGTCGAGCGTTACGCACAGATACGTTTGTTATTTATAATATAGATACATAATCAGTAAATATATAGTAAAGATCAGTTATTAGGATGTGGTTATCAATTGAGGCTCTTATGTTTGGATTTCCGGAATGAAAACAACAATTTTCACCTTCTCAAAATTTGCATACGCACTTCTCATATCCATATTCATCATTTAAAAAAATTGTATTTTGTTTAATCATTTAAAAACCATTTTAACTCAAAACTTGAAGTCCGATTGTCAGCAACATCTTTTATGCGAACAGACGCACTCTTTATTTGAGATTCTAATCTCAATTTTGGAGAGTAAAAATTTCCGTAATTTATGTTTTTTAGACGCATTTGTGTTAAAAGGCTTAGTTTTATCTAAGAAAATGATAGTTTTCTTTTAAATATAACTTCATTTTAACTTAAATAAGCATTTCGCCTAGTGTCTGAAACTTAGTATCAGTACACATGCAGAAGGAAATACAATATAGAAAATTTATGAGGAAAAATGCGTCTTTTCAAAAGCAGTATGTCATTTTCCGTTATTATGCGCCCAATATAATATTCTGCTCCTAAAGGGATTTTGCGGCACTAAACCCCATACAACAATTTTTATCAACAATTTTTATCAACAATTTTGAATTTTTATCAGAAAATAGCATGAATAAAGTATAAAATACCTCATTATTTCTCTCTTGTCTGCAGGAATGAAAGCTATCTAATTTTCATCATTTTGAAGAAATTTCATAAAATGCTTTTAAAATTAAAATATAAAAGTGGGGATATTAAAAAAAAAACAGATAGTGCGATCACATCTACAAAGGAAGAGCTTTCAGTTTAAAAAAATATATATTAGTAAAATTGGTTCAGCAGAAAGATCAGGGCAGATGACTAAAAACCACACTTGTGTTTTAAATATATAGATAATATAAAATTAGGAAAAATTAAATTAAGCAAATTATGTTATTTTGATAAAATTATAGTATAATGTCCTAAAGAATAGCTTTAAAATTTTATTATTCGAGAGAATTTTCGACAAAAACTTCAGGAACACGATATTATTTTAAACCACGAATTATTTGTTTGCTTGTCTAACTCGGCGAAGCAAATCCATCTAGGCGACAATAACCAATTTCTGTAATATAAATCGCTATTATTTAAATGTCACCTCTCTTTTATAAAGACACTCTAAATTTTTGTAAAACATTGCGTTTATCAGTGTGTGCTTTCGATTACATTATTTTCAAAGGTGAAGCATTTTCACCTGTGAAGAATTTCAAAGCAGCTGGGCTGTGAAAATGACGCACTTCTACAAAACATAATTCAGGTTTAAGAATTAAAATGCACGCTTTTTTATAAAATGACGTCATTTGCATCCGCTAAAGCAATCTACTTTTACAACCAAGTCTTAAACTTCTATAGAAAAGTGTGCATATGACGTCATTATCACGGAATAAATGACAATATTCTTGACATAGCCCATATTTTATTTTCAACTAATTTTTCAGGTTTTATGAGAAAATGGCAACAAAAAGAAACAGTATCTCCTATTTTCAACTATTTTCCGTTTACTTTCAATGACTTTCAATAGAAATGATGTACTTTTGTTGCCACGATAAGAAAAATGGTATTAAAATCTACAAAAAATTAATATCTCAAAAATTAATTGAGATACAGCTTTCAAACAAATTGCATTTAAAAGAGCATTTTTTTTCCTTATACGACGGTGTAAAAATTTTAAATGTGCAATGTTTAGAAGTTTAAAAATTTGCAGTACAGAAAATTGCAAAACCAAAATTTCATTTCAAATTTCAAAGTGTTGCCATTCGCAAAATGACGTATGCGTTACGCACAGATATGTTTGTCCTTTATAATATAGATACTATGTATTTGTTGTATCCATTGATCCTGCGCATAAGTTTATCAACTATTACATTCCCAACAATAAATTTAAACATTGCATGTAGTTTATGCGACAATTTTCTACTAATATTAAATACGAAATATATCACTAAGTACGAAACATTAAATACTTTTTTTAGAGATAATACAAAATAAGGAGGTTTTTTTGTATTAATTTTAAGCCAATAAAATTTTAATGTATTAAAGTACTTGCATTTGCTATTCAATGTCAAATGAATACATTAAATAGAAAATATTTCTCCTGTGTTCTATTATATTGTATTCCGCAAGCAATTAATATTTCTTATTTTAATTTTGAATAAAAGTATTTTATGAGATAATTTTTAATGGAAACAGTAATTTAATAAATATAATTCAGTAAGTAAAAACCTCAATAAAATTAATCTAAAGAAATATCTATAAAACAAACAGTGAATTTCCTTATTTATATAAAAATTAAGGTTTGTTCAGAATTCATATTACAATATCTAGAGACGATATAGAAAGAAATATTACTGAGCCTTATTTACATAATTTATCCATTCTGCATAATAATTCCAGTACTTTATTGGCAATTATTTTGAATTATTCTTATAATACCAACAGTTAGTAACTAAGCAACGTATGCCGGATTGCAATTAGATTGATTATTCTATTTTGAAGCATTTGGGATCATTAAATCAACCATGCATTTCAGGAGAGGAAAACATCTTCTCTGTTCCTGCTCATTATTACATTTTGCATGTATTTGTTCAACACCTATATAAAGTACAGTTATATCCTCGAAGAATTTCCATACCATTTATTTAAAAGTAAGCTAAATAGGGAATGAAAAATTGAGAATAATACTAGATAATTTGAATATGAATAAAGCGAAATGAATAAGTTATATCCATTATAAATATTTTTTTATTCTCAACTTTCATTAAATACTAAGTGTATAATAACACTAATTACATATGTTTTCTGAGTTGTCTAAATGCATATATTTTTATAATATCACTTAAATATTTACCACAAGGGAAGCATCGAAAATTAATTTTTTTTTTTAATTAGAAAATAATAAATAATTGTTGCCAATTGCACCAAATTAATGTAATATACCGGTTTACAATTTACCGCATCATGTTCCATATCTGTGATTACCAATATATCCTACTAATGGGCTATGACAATTACTTACGATTTAACAGTTGAATTAAATATTACTTATGGCTTAACAGTTTAATACTGGTTGAGATTTGAAAAGTTTCGAATTAGTAATCATTTCGTGGAAATATTCAAATATTCTACATCATAATTCACAGAACTCAATTATAGAAGCCGCGAAAACTAATTATATCCCGGACTCATAATGATTTTACTTTTGTTCGCTATATTTTAACAAATTCGAAGTAATAATTAACGTTCTTGCAGCAAATTTAATTACCGGAAATTTTGTAATAACAAATTACTAAATATTAATTATCTTGAAGCGTGGGGTAAGAAAATATTAAATTATATTCAAAATAATTAGACAGACGACGAACAATAATGTAACACCTTTAAGGAAATTCAATCAGATGATGACATAAATTTTCAGGTCAGATTTAGTTATTGTAGAATTAATTGAAAAATGAAATATATATTTTAAAATTATTCGCCAGTGTTTGAATTTCCAAAAATCGTAATATTTTTAATGAGATTCGGAATTTTTGCTGTGAACGAAAATGAGACAATAAAGAAAAAGTAATTCTAAATTTGTATCCATGCATGTATAATGAGAAAATCAAGTTATTTTAATTCAAGTCCTGTTTTTTTTTTTCAATTAAGTAAGGTTTATTCACATATGAAAATTAATAATTTTTAAATTACCCTTCTTTTCTTCAGCTTACATATTGATTACAGATTTAGAATCAATACATACTGTAAAAAATGCTTTCTGTTTCTTGCGGAAACTGTGTTGTTTTACGATAAACAGTATTTCGATGACAGTAATTTCCTGAATGCATCACCATAAAGTTAATATAAATTTAAAAATAAACCTGAAAGATAGCAGTACTAAACATTAATTTAAATTGTCATTTTTAAAAAAACTGTAGGATTTATTTTTTATTTTACACTGTATTTGTACTGTCAAAATACTTTTTTACAGTGTAAAAATAAATGTTTACCTTACATTCTAAGAGAAAATAAAAATTAAGCCGTAGTATGTATTTCTTATACAGTGTGTTTCAAAAGTCTCTTGACATTTTCCTAAAAGTGCTTGTTAGGACAAGTGAGAAGTACAATGTATAATCAATGCATTTCAACGTGGTTGCCCTGAAAGTCTAAGCATAGGCTTCACCTCCCATGTGTGGCGCGAAAGACATCTGCAAGCATATGTGGTATTATTTGTGCTACTGAATCAGTTATTCGTTGTTTTACTAGTTGTTTATTGTGTGGATCTTCACTTCGTACACCTTCGACTTCATTAACCCACACACAAAACAATCTAGGAATTTCTCGATGAAGAATTCCCCGATAGGTGGATAAGTGGCAGTTCACACAGAATGTGGTCGCCGTGCTCTTCTGACCTAATACCACTATCCACCCGATCAAGCTAAAGTTGGGCCCAGGTCCTGTTAAAAAGTTGCCCCCCCTACCTCCCCGTTCCCGGCGACACTTTCAGAAAAAAAGTAGGTTTATTTGACGAGTTGACAAAGTTGTTTGGGTAAAAGTTTCAAATTTACAAAAAAAAAAAAAAAAAAAAAAAAATTAACTTACAAGAATAATAAAAAAAAAAATGAATTACCGTCCACTTTCTCAAATAAGCATTTGTATAATTCACAAACATCTATGATCCACAGTTTATGTTGAAGAATAAATGAATGTCTTTTTCAAAACTCGCCTTATCCAAAATCGTAAAAATTGTGTATTCCCTAACAGTCTAGTAATCATTTTAAACTATAATTCTGACATTGTAAAATCTCGTTTATATTGAAACCAATAGATACAGTATGCAGTTTTTGGCATTTTCCCCAAATTTGATTTTCTGGAAACGGCAAGTTTTGAAATTTATAGGTACTCTCAAATTGAAAAGGACTTTTACAGAAAAATTAAATATGGAGGTTTTTTATTACAGAAAAACTTTGTTTTTACGTCAGGGACCAAAATATAAAATGGAAACAGTGAAAAAACTTAAATTGTGGAAAATACAGACAAATTTGTGGGCTCCTGAAATTGGTAGGCCCAGTGCCATGGCCCCGAAGGCCCGTGCATTATCAGGCCCTGCCCACTAGACATTTTTGTGTGGGTTGTTCATGAAGTCGAAGGTGTACGCATTGAAAATCCTCACAACCGAACTATTAAAACAACGAATAACTCATGCAGAAGCACCAAAAAAAAAAAAAAAAAAAAATGTTTGCAGATGTCTTTCGCGCAACCCAAGAAAAGTGCAGCCTACACTATTAAAAAAAATCTGTTAAAATACGGAAATTGTACTAGCAATCGAGCCGCCAGTACTATTTCCGTATTTTAACGGAGGGGGAAATTCAGTAAATTTGAGAAAATTTTCCGATTTTTTCACAAAATGTTTCCTTTTTTAACCATTTGGAAAAATGGTTATTGTCCTCAGCCAGGATAGGAGATCAAAAACTTATCTGAAGCGTTTTATTATTTGAATCCCGCATTTTATTCGCCTTCTGATTGGTCTATACAGTAATCTGTATTTTCCCTTTACTTTCAACAGAGATGGATACTTCTGTTGCCACTACGACAAAAAATAATAAAAACTACAAAAAAAAAATAATAATTCAGAAACAAATTGAGATACAGCTTTCAAACAAATTGCAATTAAAAATGCATTTTTTTCTCTATACGATGATATAAAAAGTAATATTGTGGGGTGTTTAGAAGTTTAAAAATGAAATTTCATTTAAAATTGGTCCAGGAATATTAATATTTAATCCATGGCGTACGTAATATATGATCAGCTCCGAAGAAGTTTAAAAATTTACAGTACCGAAAATTGCAAAACTGAAATTTCTTTTAAAATTTGTTTATGATGAGTCCAGGAACGTTAATGTTTAATCCATGGCGTACGTAATGTATGATCAACTCCGTACGATTTTTTGTGTCTTAAATTTTAGTCTTTTAAAAAA
This sequence comes from Maratus speciosus, assembly GCA_963932465.1. Taxonomy (NCBI): domain Eukaryota; kingdom Metazoa; phylum Arthropoda; class Arachnida; order Araneae; family Salticidae; genus Maratus; species Maratus speciosus. The sequence goes on along the minus strand of OZ010788.1, from coordinate 386,931,280 downwards.
TCATTTTTCAAATGGTCGTTGTAATTTGTTAAATTGATTTTTTTTATTTCATATTTCCGTACTTAAAAATTTTTGTTTCAAATACAAAAAATATATATATACCTTTTCAACGAAAAACTTACATATTTGTGAATTTCATCTTTTACGGACACCAAGATGAGAATATCTATATTTAATTCAAATAATAGTAATGAAACAGCACTTACCTCGGAGGGGTTTGAACTAGGGAACTGTCCTCAGCCAGATTAGCGCTCTTATCCATTATGCCAGGGAAAAACGAGTTACGTTTTCAAATATTGTTACTTATTTCAGATACTTTTTATGAAGTAAGGGCAAGATGTTAAACAAGGAACATATTTTCGTAGGTATAATATTTTTCAATTGGGTATACAATTCTGAAAGCTTCCATGATTTTGAATATTTAGCTTTTTAATTTCATGCAGTCTTTAAAATATTACATGCATGAAAGAATGTATTATAAGTAATACCGTATTTACCCGCGTATAAGTCGAGAAATTTTGGGCAAAAACAGACATACAATTTGGGGGGGTCGACTTATACGAGGGTCCTGAATTTTTTTTCCCCAGAAGTCAAAAATGCCCTCGTTTACTGCCGATTTCCATACCAGGAGAGAAAAAAAGGAGATTGAGTGACGGGTTTGGTGCTGGCGATGAATGTACGCCTACTACCCCCCCCCCCCCCTTCCCTCTGTGAGATCAGTAGATAAAATTCCGAATGTATCACCCCTATGTGTAATTAAATCGTTGGCGAGTGGCTAGAAACACGTGACTCTCTAAAAACAAGTGAAAAGCGTTATATCTTGCTTGTTCTTGATAGTACACTTATTCATTATTTCTTCGTTTCTCTAACTGCACTTTTTCTCCTTGTTTCTACTGATATGGCTGATTTAGTTATTAGAAAGCAGAAACGCAATTCATACGCAGCTGGATTTAAACTTAAAGTTATTTCTTTTGCGGAAGAGTCTAACAACTGTGCTGCTTCTCGTCAGCTTGGGGTTCACGAAAAATTGATTCGTGATTGGCGCAAGAATAAGGCAAAGCTAGAAAACATCCCAAAATCAAAAAAGGATTTGCGCATGGAAAATCGCTCTTTCCATGACCCGAAAACGTATTGTATGATTGGGTTGTAGAGTGCCGGTGGAATGGATTTCTTGTCACTAGAACTGCAATACGTTTATGAGCTATGAAGTTTGCAAAAGAAGAAAAGTATGGTATTCCAAACACGTTTCGTGCATCAGAACATTCATGCACTAGATTTATGAATCGTCATAGTTTGACTTTACGCCAGCGCACTAAACTAGCACAAAAATTACCAGCTGACTTGGAAGCAAAGATTATGAAATTTCAAAAATACCGCATCGATCAAAGAAAAATGAGATATATTGAACTTTACCATATAGGAAATATGAACGAAACACCCATGTTTTTCGACCTACCAGAAAATAAAACCGTCAACTGCAAGGGGAAAAAAACATTTTGGTAAAAACGACTGAGCACGAAAACACCCGTTTCACGGTCGTTCTTTCCTGTTTGGCCGACGGTAGTAAGTTTCATCCGTTGATTATTTTTAAAAGAAAAATGTTGCCGAAAAACGTTACATTTCCATCTGGTTTGCTGATTCAAGCCCATGAAAACAGGTACATGGATGTTGACGGAACAGTCGACTGGCTTAAAAATGTGTTGGGTAAAAAAACGGGAACTGTTTTTTTTTTAAAAACTTCCCTTTTAGTTTAAGACTCCTTTCGTGGCCACTTTTATGAAAACGTGAATAAAGTGACTAAAGAACTGAAAACGACTGTAGCTGTAATCCTGAGAGGGTTGACATCCGTCCTTCAACCCCCTAGACGTTTGCCTCAAAGCAAATGTTAGAAAATATTGGGCCGAGTGGATTTCATCCGGTTGTCCGACATTTACAAAGGGCGGTAATGTTAGAAAGCTCGACATTGCATTGATTGCTCAGTGGGTTAAAGATGCGTGGAATCAAATTCCTTCCGAAATTATTATAAAATCTTTCAAGAAATGCTGCATAAGCAACAATTAGACAGCACAGAAGATGATGTCATTTTCGAAAGTGATAACGACGAGGAAGAATGTAGCAATACAGAGATTGAAACCGTGCATCATGATGAGCCGATAACGACGGAGGATTTTCGTGAATTGTTTGGCGAGTCCTATACTGAATCGGACCTTGAATCAGTTTAACTTTGTATATTACTTTAGTATATTAATATCTTCATTATTGTATATTTTGTACTTTTTTTCATGTGATTTCGAATAAATGAAAAAAATATTAAAGTTTCTTTATTATTGTATATTTAGTACTTTCTTTCTTTTTCCAGGTGATTTTGAATAATGTATTTTAAAAAAAATCAAATTTCTGGATCGGAAAAGTGGGGGGTCGACTTATACGCGGGATTTTAAAAAATTCAAATTTCTTGATCGGGAAAGTAGGGGGTCGACTTATACGCGGGTAAATAAGGTAATTACATCTTTTTTGCAAGATTTTAAAAATTTTATTGTAATATTATTTATATTTATTTATTTATATATTCATTTATTTTTGCAAGAATACCAATATATATTTTTTAAACATGTACTTCTAAAAATTATTTGTGTGATGACCTACTGTAAACTCAAACAAAAGAAATTACTATATGGTAGTAAAATAAATTTCCTCTATTGCTTACTGTAACTTAGATAAAAATCAATTTTATAATTATTTCGTTATTATATTTCAGCTATTCAATAAGTTTTATGTGCAAGTCTGTTAAAGTGAATGGATTAAAAAATATTAAAATAAAAAATATTTTTTTTTCCTTTTAAAACATCCTACTGAGATTTAAAAATAATAATGATAATAGCTTGCTATAAACCGGGTTCGCACGCTTCAAGGACTTTCAAGGACCTTTTACCAGACTTTTTGTAAAGAAAAATTTTCCTTATTTAATGAAAAAAATTCTATCTTTAGATATAGCGACCAGTACTTTACGAAATTTCTGGTACTAAATTACTTAAAATTGCACGAATCTTTTGATGCGTATGAACCCTGTATAAATAAGTTTAACATTATTTTGAAATCCTAATCAAAAATAACCTGTAACATTTCCTTTTGAACTTACTCAAACTTAAAAAGAATTAATAACATTTTAATTTTTTTAATAGCGTAAATTTCTTTAAAAAATTATTTTAAAGCTTTTTATTTAATAAATAAATAAAAATACTGTAACTAGTTATTTAAATTTACATAACATAGATAGTGCCATAACTTTTATGGGTTTTACTTGAAAACCCTTGTAAAAAATCAACACTATTTATCCATTGGAAAATCATTAAACATTGGATATATTTCCAATATTAGAGCCACATTTAGCCAATATTCAGGTTTTGTTGAAAACAATATCACTGTAAGACAAGTCCATACATCAATTAATTACTTCGCTTTTCGAACATAGCAATTATTTCTGAACATCACTTACGGAATTTGTACTGTTTTGAGAGAAATACAGAAATAAACCATAAAATTTATGTAAAACTTACTAGATTTGTACGTATTTATAATCTCATGATGTCAATTACGGAAATTGTACTGTTTTCTTAGAAAACTGAAACTATTCCGGAAAATTTTACGGAAAAATTTGTGTATATTGACGGATATTTTTACAGTGTATGCTTATATTTACAGGACAGCCACTTTGAAATGCATTGATTATACCTTGTACTCAGTGGTGGGATTCAGCCGGTTCGCACCGGTTCGGTAGAACCGGTTGTTAATTTAGATCGAGTTCGGCGAACCGGTTGTTAAAAGAAACTTGCATTTCCATTAATTTACTTTCTTTCAATGTTTATCTGCACAACAGCGTTTTCTAAACATAAAACTGTGACATGTTCTGATTTGTTTCATTTAATAAAATAATGTTTCATTTGCAAAATATATTTTTCTTCATCAGTCCAGTAAGGAGCAAATTTAACATTTAAAAAATGAAATTTTGAGGATTTGAAGAATTTTGGGATCGATATCGGCAGCCTAGGCTAACTCTGGTTATATTGAATTAATTCAACACTACTTTAACTACATTCTTAATTTGTATACTTAAATTGTAACTTAATTTGTATTGAGTTCGGAGAACCGGTTGTTAAATGAAACTTGCATTACATTAATTTACTTTCTTTAAATGTTTATCTGCACAACAGCGTTTTCAAAATATAAAACTGCGACATGTTCTGATTTGTTTCATTTAATAAAATAATGTTTCATTTGCAAAAATATATTTTTCTCCATAAGTTCTGTAAGAAGCAAATTTAACTTTAAAAAAATGAGGATATGAAGAATTAACGGATCCAAATTGGCAGCCTAGGTTAACCCTAGTTATATAGCACTTATTCAACACTACTTTAACTACTTTCTTAATTTGTAACTTAATTTGTATTAAGTTTGACGAAAAGGTTGTTAAATGAAACTTACATTTACATTAATTATTTTATTTAAATGTTTATCTGCACAACAGCGTTTTCTAAACGTAACACTATGACATGTTTTGGTTTGGTTCATTTAATTTAATAAAATAATTTTTCATTTATAAAAAAATAATTTTTTTCTTTATCAGTCCTGTAAGGAGCATTTAAACATTTAAAATTTAACTTTAAAAAAATGAAATTTTTAAATTTTGAAGAATTTTGGGATCTAAACCGGCAGCCTTAGTTAACTCTAGTTATATAGTGCTTATTCAACACTACAGTAACTTCTTACATTCGAATAAAAGGTACATTGTTTTGGCTGCTTCTTTTGAAAATATACAGTATGATCCCTGTTATCACTGATCAATAGCTAAATTTTTAGATTTAGTGGTATAGTTCAAACTGCATTATTTTTTAATATTGTTCTTCATATCTTAGAAGTCATTTACATCAAAGTAGTTATTTTCGTAAATGTAACAAATTTTAAGTTTTTATAAGATACCTTTCCTATAAATTACATTTAGAAAAATATTTTCCATGATCTAGCAAATATCATAACTCGAAAAGTCGTGCAATAATTTGTACACTGCATAAAAATTTTAATTTTGTAACTTTTTTCTAAAATATTTTTTTTTCTGAAGATGAATAGTTGAATATTCCAAATCTCCAACAGTTGAAATATTTTTGAAATTAGATGTAATTTAAATTTAACAATTTAATAATTAGCTCTTGGTCAGCGATAAGAAGTGATGCCCTACATATTTTAAAGTAGATATTTCCTTGATGTTTACATGTTTTAAATGAAATTGTTTGTCTTTCAAAAGCACTACGAACAAGAAGTATAAGCATCATAAAGAATGAAAACTTGTGATAAAATTTATTAAAATGTTTGAAAGGCTTCGGAAGAAAAAAGACCGTACAAAAGAAAAACGGTGAGGTTTTTATTACTTCAAAAAATTGAAAAAATATCAAATTTGCAAAAGATAATAAATGTTTTAATAAGCTAGGGGGGCATGTTTTTTAACATCGAACTGAATTAAAAATATATATATATACTACTGAATTCTGAACATTTAAAACCAAGTTGTAGTCAATCTGAATGCAGTAATGAACTATATTTTTTTCTCGTCAGATTACTGGAATATTAGAGAAGCAATTCTTCTATAGAAAACAGCTGAAGAACTGTATTGTTTATATTTAATGGCACTTACATTAATATTAACGATTATCGAGGATATTTTTTACCATATTTTTAAAAAAATTCTAAAACTATAGTTTTTGAAAGTATTCAAAAGTCTGAAAATATTGCCAGAACAATAACTGCAAGTTCAGCAGAAATGGAAAGGGGTTTTCAAAGATAAACATCACATGGTCAGAGAACAGAAGTAAGCTAACTATTTCTAATGCATCAAACATAATGACGATTAGTCTAATTGGCATACCTCTTAAAGATTGAGTTCCTACTTTTATACTGAAGGTATGTAAAGAAAGAAACACACATCAGATAACGTTTGAGTAAAGACAAAGAAAATTGAAAGTTAGGATATTTATCAAGAAGCTATTATGTAAATATCTCAAATAATAGAAGCTACTTAACATACTAAAATTCTTTTCTGTACTATAATATCGCTTTTTCTACATATTTTATTGTTTTATTTATTAACTATCTGAAATAATACACTACATTTTAGCATATCTTTTTAATACTTTTCAACATAATACAGATAAAGTTATTTTCAGTACAGGATATCTCAAATAATTCTAATTTATTTTTTCTGGTTTCAATCTAAAAATGCATAGTGTGCTGATGCATTTCATCGGCAATTGTTATCCATGGGCATTTATTGTATGAAAGGTTTTGAAAAGTTGTTGCATATGCAACAAAAATGCATAAAAACATATGTTTTTAAATTGAGCTAAATTTTATCACTGATACAAAATTTCAAGAATAAATCTTCTCCACCTGCTCATTATTGTTATTACAAAAGTAATTTTAGAGTCATTTGGTATTAATTACAGAAGACGACATTGGCGAATAGCTCGGTGAAATTTATGGATTTGGCATCAAAACATAGCATAAAACACGAATTAAAAAAAAAAAAAAAATCCAAAAATTAGTCATTTACCACTCACAATAACCTATTTATTGAGATTAACTTTGAAGAAGTTACAAGCATTTATCACCAAAACAAGGATGTAAATAGGAATGCTTGATATTCAGTGAGGTGGTATTCTCGTGATATTAGAGACTTAGCAATATCTCGAGCTCTTTCTACAGTTAGTGTTTAGGTATCTAACTGTTTGCAACTTTAGATCATGAACAAGAGTTAATTCTTAAACTTAAATTTCTGCTATTTTTGTGCTATCCTTTTTGTATTATGCTGTTTTGATGCATTTACTGATAGAAATCTTGATCAGGGTTTCACGACTGTCGAATGCGTTTTAAATAAACTATGTCCTTTTACAAGAAAACAATTGTTAGAAATTTTTATTTCAATATACCACAAGGTCAAATATTTTTATCAATTTTATTATAATATTGGAAAATGCTTCATAATCTGTGCTTGAAGCTAAATTTTTCTTTGATTTTTGTACGTCAAAAACCATTCGTGCAGCGAACCGGTTGTTAAATTATTTGAATCCCACCACTGCTTGTACTTCTTATTTGTACTAACAAGTTCTTTATTAATAGCACTTTTCAGGAAAAGGACAAGGGACTTTTGAAACACCCTGCACATAAATAGAGCTTTTTGGAAAAGGGAAAGTTTTTTATTGTTTTAGCAGATTCAGACTCACAGAAGTTTTATCTATAGAATACATTGCATATTTTAACAAGAAATCACATCACAGTGTACTAGTATCGTTATCTTTACGGTCGTAAAAGTATGTCATAAAAATATAATTTAAATTATTCCAAGCAAGTGTTGTTATTTATAACTATTAATTTTATATTTTATTTAAATTTAAGTACTTGAAAATGTAGTTTGTATATTTCAGCTGCGATATAAAATTAAATTATTCGAAGAAATAGCCAATGTACGAATGCTATTTAGATTTTGTGTAATTAAATTTGTGCTCGTTTATAAAATAAACATCGAAAATATTTTACTCTGTGGATCATTCTTAAAACTTAAGCAAATTTGCGTTTAATTGCTTGTTGTGAATAATTTTATCCTGAAAATGTCCCAAAATAATCTGAGTGTCTTCTAGACTTTGCTATTCTCGTGGTGTTTTATTTGTTTCATAAAATAGTGCTATGTCTATAATAGTTTCCTGTCACTTATATAAAATATATAGTTTCTGCGTAATTATTGTTTTCGTCCCTAATGAGTAGCATTCTTTCCCCATTTACATGTACTATTTCTGAAGCAATGAGCAATAAGTTTCACGTTGAAATATAATGCTGGAAAATATCTCGCAATATATTTAACTACTTAACATATACGGAATTGTAAGTACAAAATATGTAAAGCCGAATATATTTATCCAAATTCTTCAATTTAAAGATAATAAAGACTAATAATAAGTATAAGTTTGTGTTTCGTTTAATTTACTTATTTTGTTAATTAGCGAAATTTAAAGTTGAAATGTGTAACAGATAGTTGATTTTAATTTTTACCATAAATGCAGTAAGGAATTCTGCAAATATTTTACCATTAACTAGTCAGTCTGAGTTGATTAAGCAAAAAATATTTGTTAAATACAATTACCGTGAGTTAACGCATACAGTCAGATTAGGGACAAAGCTTGTTTTTCTTTACAGAAATTTTATCATTTCTTTTTAATTATTTATTTATTTATTTACTACGGGGTTCTGCCCCCTGCAAGCTACGCTCGCCAACCCCCGTTCAGACACCGCAGAATCTAAAAACACGCTAATCTGATGGGTTTTAAAAATATTAGAAAAGATTGAATTATACTGAAAAAAGCTGTGCAGATATTCCTGTAAACGGGTTTCCATTCAATTCCATTTGATTGCAAAAATTTAAGGGCGCATCAGTTGCTGTTAAGACATACAATGGTTATTTTCGTTTTTGATTAAAGAGGATCAGTTAAACATTTGAAAAGAAGATAAAATAAAATAAATTAAGTATAAGAGTCTTTGTCTCCCGGTATTTTAAAACAATCTCTATAACAATAGCCTGAGTCATGTGACTATCATCAACAGTTCATCATTCCATCTATATTATAATAGCTCAAGTCGTCAACTGCCATAAACAAATGTGGTTTGATCCCTTCGCCATTCATATGAAAGTTTGTCAAAGATGTCATATACGTCCCATATTGGCGTGATTTTTTAACGACGCCAATTTAGGGAACGCATCAACAGCATAAACAGCAACATCCGGCTTACCATATCAAGCAAAATAACGATACTTTGGCGCCAGTTATGTGTCCGTTCAGTATATGACATTGACGTCAGAAAAAAATTGCGCCAATATGGGACCGTAAGTTTTCCATTTTGATTAAAAAATCAATTTTCTTTTTCGAATAAAACTACATAAAAATTGCCATTGTCGCAAAGAATTCTAAGTACTGTTACGCTAGCAGGATGCAAATCTCGCCAATAGCTTTTTTTCAACTCACCAGTTAGCATTTTTTTTTTTTCGAGTGGTAATATTTGGCCAGATACGCACCACAGGTTTGGCATGATTTTTATTTTTTTACGAAAATTTGGCGAAAACCTCGTTTTCAAATACCAGTTACATATGCATTTTTGGTATTCCTTAGATATCCCGACGACCAAAAATCTATCGCAAAACTATAAGATTAAATGCCAATAATGGTTGATCGTAAATGTCACATTCACTTGACTTTAAGCAAGTTACACGTGTTTACATCATCAAGTGATTTTTATTTCGACATTTTATTCGTATATTTATTAATGTTATACTAATTTATTTGTTCTTTCGTTATTTAAAATAAAAATTATGTCAATTTGTATAATTTGGCGAGTGTTTTGGCGATTTATATAATTTGGCGAAATTGGTCGACGGAATAACTAAGTAGTACTGTATTTCTTAATTATTTGCTATTATTTTCTAAAGGAAATATCAAAAAAATAATTAGTAATCATAGCACAAAATAATTTATATAATTTGTAAAAATAAATGAAAGTAAATAAACATTTATTATCAAATAAACAACAATAGCCGGGTTACCATGTCAACTTTTTCTGTAATATAAAAACAAAATATCTGTCTGATTAAAATTTGAGTTGCCATCATTAGAAAAATGTATATAAAATTAGAAAAAAATTAATATTTCGAAAACTAACTCGAATTTAAAAATTCTAATACCAGTTTTGAAATCTGCGGATCAATATGGATTTTTGGTGTTAATTTCATCGCAAAGTATTCCATATTTTAGGAGAAATCGCCGTGAAACATAATCAGTTGTTTAATAAGTCGATTCATACTTCTGTTTCATACTTCCGTTTCATAAATTCGTTTCATTAGGATTTTATATATATAGGGTAGATTTATTTATTTATTTATTAATATTTAATAAATTTTAAATGCTGTAGGCTTAATTTTTATAAAGGATCTAGCAGAATAAAAGAGAAAGTATCTTTTAATTTTTTTTATATCACTAGGGGGCTCTGCCCATACCAACCCCCATAGGAACACCGCAAACTCAAAAAATACGCTAATTTGATTGGCTTTTAAAAGACTGCGGAAGATTGAACTATAATTTAAATAAAAAAGGAAAGCGCCCAGCTAAACTGATGGCATTGAGCTCACAGGCTATTAGCACTAATTGTATATTATAGTCTTGTTTTAAAGAATAATGCCCCTCAAAAAAAATAAGTGAAGGGAGATTAGCCCCCGTTTCCCCCTTTATACTTAACCAATGAACCTCCAAATCTAATCAGTGAAGCTCCTTAACATAATAAACCGGTATACCAAATTGGAGCAAATCGAATAATTCTGTATGAAAAACACATTTATCTAAATTAAGGGGGTTGACTAGCCCCCCTTTTCCCCTTTATCCTTAACCAATGAATCCCCAAAACTAATCAGGGAAGCTCCTTAACATAATAAACCGGTATACCAAATTTAGAGCAAATCGAATAATCCTGCATGAAAAAACCATTTATCTAAATTAAGGGGGGCGTGGACTAGCCCCCCTTTTCCCCCTTTATCCTTAACCAATGAACCCCCAAAACTAATCAGGGAAGTTTCTTAACATAATAGATCGGTATACCAAATTCGGAAATCGAATAATTCTGCATGAAAAACCCATTTATCTGAATTAAAGGCGATGGACTAACCCCCATTTTCCCCCTTTATCCTTAACAATGGACCCACAAAACTAATCAAGGAAGCTCCTTAACATAAACCGGTATACCAAATTTGGAGCAAATCGAATAATTCTGCATGAAAAACCCATTTATCTAAATTAAGGGGGGTGGACTAACCCCCCTTTTCCCCCTTTATCCTTAACCAATGAACCCCCAAAACTAACCAGGGAAGTTCCTTAACATAATAAACCGGTATACCAACTTCGGAGCAAGTCGAATAATTCTGCATGAAAAACACATTTATCTGAATTAAGGGGGGTTGACTAAACCTTCTTTTCCCCCTTTATCCTTAACCAATGAACCCCCAAAACTAACCAGGGAAGTTCCTTAACATAATAAACCGGTATACCAACTTCGGAGCAAGTCGAATAATTCTGCATGAAAAACACATTTATCTGAATTAAGGGGGGTTGACTAAACCTTCTTTTTCCTTAACCAATGAACCCCCAAAACTATTCAGGGAAGTTCCTTAACATAATAAACCGGTATACCAACTTCAGAGCAAATCGAATCTGCATGAAAAACCCATTTATCTGAATTAAGGGGGGGTTGGTGGACTAACCCCCCTTTTCCCCTTTATCCTTAACGAATGAACCCCCAAAACCAATCAAGGAAGCGCCTTATCAGAACGAAACTAGAAAAAAAAATTGAAGCAAATAGGATGTTTCTATCAAGAGTTATCGCGTTACGTACGTACATACAGAACCGGCGGGCACATAAGCTCTCAGGCTGTGAGCTAAAAACAGTGTCGATCTCCATGTAAACATTTTGTCTCTCTTTTTAATATTCACGTGAAAATATTTTTGTAGTTAGAAAGTAAGTAGTATTTCCTGTCTTAAAATTCACAACAATAGTTTAAAAGATCATCTCAAAATATGAAATAAATGTCTCATGAAAATATATTTTTAAATTTAAGCTGTTTTACAGTATTATTATTTGGACATTTTAAATATGACGTAATTTTTCCTATTTACTGCTTTTAACGCATATTAATGATTTTATTATTTTGCAATTTTCCTTATCGTTTTAATATTCTCATGAAAATACTTTTGTTGCTAGAAATGAACTATTTTTATTTGCGCTGCATTAGAATTGGTAACAATAATTTAAAAGATCTTCTAGAAATGTGAAATAAATATCTCGTGTAAATACATTTTTAAATTTAAACTGTTTGGCAATAATATTATTTTGGCATTTTAAATATGGCGTAATCTCCTCCATTTACGTCTATGAACACATACTAAGGAATTTATTATTATAATTTTTTTTTCTCTTTTAATATTCAAGTGTAAATAAAGTCTTCATGACGTAATTTTCAATATTTTCCCGCTTTTAATACTTAATCATTTAATTATAATTTGAATGTTTGGTTGCTACTTTAATAGTCACGTGTGTAAATAATTTTTTAATTTGAAGGAAATATTATTTTTTGCGCTGTTTTTACAATTGGCAACAATTTAAATTAATAAAATTTTCTAAAATATGTAGGAAATATCTCTCGAAATGCTTAAATTTAAATTTAAAATGGAAATAAAGCCTCACAAAATTAGTCAAATTAAAAAAAAATAATTGCAGTCTGCATACCGGTAACTTCTAGTGTATATCCTTATAAAAGATGATTAAATTCCTATGTATAGTTTGTGCTCCTATAAAACTTTTCTAATGAGACGATTTGGACCAATTTTAACATTAAATGTCTCCTTCAACGTCTTTACCGAACATTTCTATATAATATTAACCATTTTTCTTATTTTTGTTTGCAGTAGTTTTCTTAATATTACCAAAGAAAGACGCTAGGCCACAAAAATTCATTTACTGTGGCGGTGACAGCGTTAGTTACATTTTTTTTTAGAAAAGAGAGATTATACGCTTAAGACTATGCATAGTAATTTTCATAAAATGTATCATACTATGTGTTTTAAAAACATTATTTGATAAACGATGTTCCTGAATATGTGTATACCGTTAAAGACATGTACTGCTTCTATTATTCAAATACACCTGTTTCATATATGTATTTCTTAATAATACTCTGCGTTTGTAAAACTGAAAAGGTTAAACAGCAGATATACATGTAAAATTTGGAAAATGTGAGAGTATTTTACCATAATTATCATTTCTGGGTTTAGTTTTTAGTTCACAGTCTATCAAAGTTTGAGAGCTAATGTGCCTTCATGTTCTGTATGTACGTATGTACTTGTATTCCGTACGTATGTATGTACGTACGTAACGCGATAACTCTTGATAGAAATATCCGATTTGCTTCAAATTTTGGGTATAGATTAACTCCGATAAGCCGTTTCCCTGATTAGTTTTGTGTGCTCATTGCTTAAGTATAAAGGGAGGGAAGGAGGCTAAACCCCTTCATTTAGATAAATGGGTTCTTCATGCAGAATTATCCGATTTTCTTCAAATTTGGTATACTGGTTTATTCTGGTAAGGCGCTTCCCTGATTATATTTGGAGGGCCATTGGTAAAAAGGGGTTAATTGGTATAAAGGGCAAGATGGTGGATCTAATCCCTCTCCCCCCCCCCCCCCCGCCCTACCTTAATTTAGCTAAATGGGTTTTTTGTCGATTTCTTTATTTGTCGAGGGGCATTATTCTTTGAAATAAGAGTATAATATACAATTAGTGTGAATAGCCTGTGAGCTCAATGCCATCAGTTTAACTGGGTACTGGGTCATTCCATACGAAATGAGCAAATCAGCTGTGGCAGACATGTCACAGATTTTAATGAAAATCATTATGTAAGTTGATAATTCCTATTTATGGGTAAATGTAAAATAATAGATTTCAGGATTGTTTATTTAAGTATTAAATTTATTTTAAAAGTGGATGCAAACTCGAGGTTTTGTCTACATGCTTAAAATTTCAATTTTGATTATTAGCATTAGAAATGGAAAAACAATATAAAAAATTATTTATAATTAGGAATGAATAAGTAAGTAACGGATTGGTGTAAGTCAGTAATTGTATTTTTTATTCCGTAATGAGAAAAAAATTATTTTTGAAAATTTTTGGCGGAAAAATGCAACATTTCTATTGCTCGTTTACCACATGAAGGACAGCTCTGACGAGTTTAAAATTACTTGATCTTATAGTTCAAAGTATGTATTTTAAATATCGAAACTTTCATTCTTGCATTTTTATTCCATAATGAGAAAAAACTAAAAAGTAAAAAATGTTGAGGGTAAAATGCGATATTTCTATCACCTCTTTTTAAGTGAGGTAAAGCTTTTAAAAACTTTTAAATTATTTGATATAATAGATAAAAGTGTATATTTTAAATATATGAAATTTTATTCATGCTTTCAGTTTATTTTTGTCTCAAGCATATTTTTAATTAAAGTAGTAAAAAAAGATTCAGTGGAACAAAAAATTACATACTTATCCTAAATCCATATACAAAAAATAAATGGCAGCACTCATTTTTTCACCTTGAAACCGTGCAATATTTTAAGATACGAACGCGAATTCAAAGAGGAAATTGCCCATGGAATGTAACAGATATTACCTTTTTGAGACCATTTTTGCTATGTTAGGAATCAAAAGGTAATTTTGAATTTTTTTTTTTTTTTAGCATATCATGGACTTACTGATCTTTATATCTGTACAATATTGTTAATGTTGGATCTTTCCTTTATTTATATTTTACTGATATATAAGAGGAAAATTATATTTTTGTAATTTTTTTTTTTTTTAAGTTTGCAAGTTATTATTTTTTTTTTTTTTTTTGAAAATGAAGGAAATGAATGGCAACTTTAAAACTTGGGGAATTTGATCTTCATATGTAATACTACATCAGGCATGAGTTTCACAGATGTTTTTTAATTCCTTTGATATTTATAATGTTTCTAATTTTGTCAAAATTTCCAAATTTTCAATTTTTACAACCAATTAAAGATTAATCATGGTGCTACCAGATTATTATTACTCAATAAATAGGAAGATAATTTTTCAGAGGTTAGAATATTATAAAAAAGAATCATTTCTGTTAAATAGTTTTCAAGATACAGAACTTCAAACTTGCAACTTTGGATGATTGCACACATGCCATTCTTTATCACAAGGTTTTTTTTTTTTTTTTTTTTTTTTTTTATCACAAGTGTTTTTAACACACTTTTATCACAAGTGACCAAAACTTCTAAAATAATTTATTTTCTGTGAAGATATTTTGCAGTGCTCTATTTTAATATGAATTGAACCTGTGTATCAATTTTTATTAAAATCGGTTACTATGTGGCCACGAGTTTTTTTTAATTTTTGCTCATTTTACGTGGAATGACCCTACTTTTCTTTTTATTTCATTATTGATTAAATCAAACAGAAGTTAATTTCAGCTACTTGTATGAATAATTCATGATTTACTGTATCTTAATCATGAGTATGCGCAACACCATGGATGACTAGTTTTGGTTTTTAAGTGCGTTCGTAATTATAAAAATACGTAGCACTTATAGTCGACGTTCAGTCAGTCTGTCTGTCCGTCCACATATAACAGAGCAAAAACTACCCAACGGAATGGTCTCAAATTTTAAATATATAATTGTTGCAAAATTTTGTCGAGTTATTTCAAATTTTATGAAAATAGGATGTAGAGTTTAATTACAGGTACAGTCAAAATTTTTCCGTTATATGAGGGCCAATGGGAAAAAATTATTGCAAGATCATTTTAATGATGTTAATGCCTTCCGAATGGTCTGAAATTTAAAACATATAATTGTTGCAAAATTTTGTCGAGTCATTTCAAATTTTATGAAAATCGGATGTATAGTTTAATTACAGGGACAGTCAAAAGTTCCGTTACATTAAGGTCGGTGAAAAAAAAAATATTTCAAGTATATTTTAATGATGTTGAGCCTTTCGAACCGAATGAAATTGATATGCACTTATGAAGTGCACGGAAATATACATTCCGTACAATATGCAGTGCAAAAAATATTTATAAAACTAGTATAGTACGAACGCACCTCATTTGCCACGGGTGACGAGCAATTTCCAACTTGTTTTATATTGTACACTGGTAGCTTCTAAAAATCAAATCACGTTGGAATGAAGGAATATTCAATCAAATCATTAGTTACTTTGTATGGCTTACCGCCAAATTCTTCCCTATCTAATATTTTTTATATCATGATTATTTTGTCACACTTTTTTTCTTTCACTTTGTTAGTTCTCTTACATTCATAAAATGCTCAGTAATTTCTGGCACACGCACAGAGTATATTGTTTAATAGATTGCTTACACTATAATATTTCAGACACTCATATTTTGGAATATTATCAAGTAACACAATATTGTAAACAAATGGTATAATTAAACTATGAAACTATGCGGTTAAACTTTAAATAACATTTATTGGTTTTCTTCTGAAATGATTAATATAATTTGAGCACTTTTAATTAATAGAATTTAGTAATGTCTTTGAATACTGTGTTTGATCTTTCTGGAAAAGTCAATAAAAAGCAGAATTTTTGAAACGTCTTTAAATTAAATAATGGATATATGAAGACTATCTCGTACAAAAGAGCGGCAATTTCTATCGAAGTAATTTTATACGTTAATAAATCGGTTAGAAATATACATAGTGCCGTCATCTTCATCTCGTTTTAAAGAAGAAGGATGGATCTGTACCAGTAACATTTCCACATTCGCCGGACCTGTACATTGCGAATTGCCCCTCACAAACCGAGTCCGTAACTTTCGATTTTCCGAATTCGACACGCATATATAAACAAGATAAATCTCAGAGACTAATTATCCAATCTGAGTGAACCAAGTGTTGTTTTTAAAAAAATGTATGTATTAATACACTGTTAAAAATATCGTGAAAATTTACCTCTGTTTATAAAGGCTATCTGTTTTCTGACCAATGAGAACGCTACTTAAACGCCTATGGAGCGTTCTCCTTGGTAAGAAAATAGATAGCCTTTAAAAACAAAGGTAAGTTTTCCGATATTTTTAACAGTGTACTCTTCATGACTTCAAATGTATATCTCAAAAGCACAAAAAGACACGAGGTTGTGAATTTGAAAAAGTTAGAAATTTTCCTGATTTTCTTAAAATACCACGATATATGAAAGCAAAGTACAACCATAATTACGAAAATCGGACATAAAATCGTAAATCTTTTCCAGAAAGATCAAATTAGTCATGCGTAAAACTTTATTGTATTAAATTATATAAAATAATATTCCAGTATTATATTTTACTAGCTAATAGACACTGTCATAATCTTCAATAATCAGTGCAAATACCCAAAGAGAATGAATGACAACAAAAAGGCCGGTCCCAATTCTAAAACCAACGCTCATTCCTGCCAGGAATATAGGCAACGTAAGCATGCTCGGATTTACTCAAGCCTACGAGAGCTGAAATACAAATCACACGGTAAAAACGATGAATGTTTTTTAATCCAGAGAAATATAATATAACCACGATCAAAATATATAAAATGACTTCTTTCGAGTTAGTATCGATTCAGAAAACTGTCTTTTTATCTTTAGAATCATCAGAAATTAAGATATTTTGGCGATTCGAAAAAGCATTTATAAAAATAAAGTTTGTTTGGCTGCGCTGATTTTCGAAAACGTTTCCGAATATATTCCGTTTTCATTTTGTATTCATCAGTTTTCTCAAAGTAAAATATAGGTTTTTAGGAGGCTATCAATTCTCAATTAAAAATTTTCAGCTATGTAATTGAATTTATACGTGCCTGAGTACCAGAAAAATATTAATTTCAATGTTAATATTAATACTCTTAACATATTTCCATATAAAACATTTTTAAAGAAGCATTTATAAAAACAAAGTTTTTTTTGCAGCGCTGATTTTCGAAACGTTTCCGAATACATTCCGTTTGTATATTGTATTCATCAGTTTTCTCAAAGCAGAACATAGGCTTTTAGGAGGCTGTCAATTCTCAATTAAAAATTTTCAGCTATGTAATTGAATTTATACGTGCATGAGTACTACAAAAATATTAATTTCAATGTTAATGTTAATGTTAATGTTAATGTTAATACTCTTAATTTATCATATTTCTCTGTAAAATATTTATTTTGAACGTGAAAATGTTTAATTAAGAATTTAATAGCATTCGTAAAACTATATCTCGTGTTCAGAAAATTAACTATGAGAATATAGTTGAAAATCATCATATATATTATTTCTAATATCGATATCCCTTTTTCTCTGTACATACTAAAAACACAGCAATGAATGGGGTATTTATCGAAAGATTATGCGAGAGGCTTTTGATGTAGTATACTTATAAACTCTAGGATAGATGGCCATAGTTTTTAAAGATTGAAATAAAAATTCTTGGAATGCAAATACAAGAAATATTGATACATATTCAAAATTCATATGCATATACTCACAATATTTTATGCAAAAAATAATTAAATATTAAAAACAAAAAGCGTTAAACAAAATTGAAATTTAAATGGCAGATGGCCATCTCTCTTTAAAGCCGAGGAGAGATGGCCATCCAACACAAGAAAAAAAAAGTTAATTTAAATAGCAAAAAAATAACACATTTCATATAGTTAATCATGAAAAACGTATACCAATTTGTAAAGATGCAGTTATCTGATGGAAAATGAGTGAGGAAAACTCGAATAACAAAATTTGAAGTATAATTTCAATATTTCAGTTTTCGTAAAATCTTACAACCTGCTTGGCAAAGGTCTTGATAATTTGTACACGTTTCATGGAACCACTTCAATATACCTTATGCATTGTATCCAGACATTCTTTTTGGATGTGATATTATATTGTTTCGCACAACCATTACAGTGATCCTAATCCAATTCTATTTACTCGGGATCAGTAGAATCTGATAATTTAAATGTATTTCGTTTTCTTCGCTACTGGAATTATCGTGTGTTTTTTTCTCGCGTTAATTGTAGGTTTATTACGTTAACTTGGTTTATTTATAAACTTTATCAATTCCTGTTATGAAAGTTTCCGACGTTTTTCAGTATTTTCTGAAACAAATAAATCTTTAGGTCTGATTATATTAATAATATTATTGTTATTATTATTAAAATATTTATATTAGGTAAAATTAAAATAATTATATCAATTAATATATTTATAAACGTAAACGTTATATATTTACTTTCAATTTAATTATATTTAGTTAAAATCCTCACTAAGTATGATTTTGAAATATTGATTAAAGGTGGCAATCTCTTCTCGATTTCATGTGACCATCTCTCCTGAAATTGACGGACTGGTGGTCGTCCAATTTAAAGCATCAATTGCTATTGTAGTCTTTGTATTAGACTGAGAAGTAAAGATTAGATTAGATGCGTGCCTTAAAAGTCCATATAGTAAAATATCTATATAACGTACGTACTACAAAACATTCAGATACCTAAGTCAAAAAAATATTCAACCACCTATTTAATTTACATTAAAATTATACTTACTTTTTATAATCGAAAAATACAACTGTACGTCGCAATAAATAAACTCGTTGAACTATTTCATACGAACAATGTTTATATTGCAATCTATGTACAAGTTTTCGAGATATTTAGACTGGCCATCTCTCGTCTATGGCCATTTATCCTAGAGTTAAACTATCGTTAAAACGCGTTGTTTGATTTTTAAAAATTGCAGTTAATGAAAAAATGTATAAAATTATAATCTCTGTGTGGGCGCCGATAATTCAAATGTCAAATAAATCACAAAATCCAAGTGAGGTTGGAGAGCGATTAGAGATTAAATAGTTTATTAATAAAATGAAATAGTATATGTAAATTCCATGCATCATTAGTAGTTAATCATTAATCCTATGGTTCCATAATAGTACAATTCTCTGCATTTAACAGAGCCAAGTTACATGTTCTCTGCTTGGTTGCAGGGTCAAGACTGACCTTTTCCAAAAGAATACATATTATACAAAAAAAAAACATCAAAATAAAAATTACAATATGCGGGTTATAAGTCTTCTTCAATTTCTTTAATAATAATATTCTAAACCACATTAAATTAGCTATAAATTATTATAAATAGCTATAATATTCATTTAAATGACATCAAGTAATTATAAATCTAATAAATCTATTTAAATGTTACCAAAATAAATATAACTCGTAAAGTTATATCAAGAAATCACAAAGTCATTAAATTAATAATAAATCATCATCAAGAATTCAAAATTATTATAAAAGCGAATAAATCTATATTACATGACCTTGGAATCATAATATTACTCATAAATATTGATCACGAGCCAGGATTATAAACAAATTTGATTTTCCGTCAGAAGAAATCAACCAGTTTTATAATTTTGTTTCATAATATAAAAGATAAACAGACATAAATTATAAACAATAAATTTGATTTCTTCTTCACGGACATTTACACCGAAACATCCTCCACCTCCATGAACGGAGTTGATCAAACACTCAACTAATATAAGTTACCTACTCTTACCAAATTTCCTCTATCAAATACTAATCCTTCTATATATAAAAAAAAAGTTTTGATTTGGAAATGGACCAATGAAAATCTGCGTAGATATTCCCGGCAGATCGGCATCCAATTTGAATGCTTAAGCATGGCCTTTCTTCGTTAATATTAAAAAAACTGTTGCATACAAATATATGAAAACCGGTAGTATTATAGATAAATGTTTGATAAACCCGCTGATGCAGACAGTTTTCAGAAGGAAAAATTATTTTAAGAGGTATTTAATGCCAAAGTTGGACAAAATCGTTCCATTAAAACAGTTTTATAGGAGCAAAAACTGTACATAGGAATTTAATAATTTTTAGATCATTTTATGCGTCAGAATTTCCCGATGTGCAGACTGCATATATTATTTTAATTTGACTCATTTTTTGAGGTTTTGTTTCTATTTTAAATTTAAATTTTCAGCATTTCGAGAGATATTTTTTACAAAATTTAGAAAATTGTATTAATTTAAACTGTTGCCAACTGTATAAACAGCGCAAACAATAATGTTTGCTTCAAATTAAAAATTTATTTTAGACGTGACTATTATAAACAGAAAATATATAAAGCAGGAACTCATTGAAAATTACGTCATAAAAACTATACTTACACGTGAATTTTAAAAGCGAAAGAATATTGTAAAATAATAATTTCATTAACATGCGTTAGGAGAATTTACGTCACATTTACGTCACATTACACTTATTACGTAAAATTAACAAAAAATAATATTGCAAAACTGTTTAAATTTAAAAATTTCGCAAGACATTTATTTGATATTTTAAGATTATCATAAAATTTCATTTCTAACAAAAGTAATTTTACGTGAATATTAAAAAGAGAAAGAAAAGTTTTGTGAAAATTACGTCAGATTACAATTGTCAGATTCAAATTATAATTCAATCTTCCGAAATCTTTTTTAAAGCCGATCAAATTAGCGTACTGTTAGAGTGTGCGGTGTCTGAACGGGGGTAGAACTATGGGCAGAGCCCCCTAGTTATTGAAATATTATATACATAATTGAAATATTTTACCTTGAATGTCAAGTATGAACTAAAATGAAATGCAAATAAATCACTACTACTTGGAAAAAAAGAGTTTCTGGAACAACTAAAAATAGAAAAAGACATTAATATACATAATAGTTCAGAAAATTACAAAAATTAGATATGTAAAATAAATAAATAAAGTAAGTTAAAATAAAATAAAGTTCTAGTAATTGTCCATCGGTAAAGGAGACAGTTTTGTGACTAAGCGTTTCAGTCCACCAGAAGAAGTCTTTATTTTGACAACACGAACAATACTATCGTTAACAGGAAATAGTTCAATTATTCTGCCCAATTTCCACCTTAATGGGGAGCTGGTTTTCTTCCTTTATCAACACCAAGTCATTGATTTTTAAGTTCGGGTTTCTTTTAAACCACTTTGTACGTTGCTGCAATTGTGAGAGATAGTCTGAAGACCACCTTTTCCAAAAACTTTGGAAAATCTTTTGTAGAAATTTCCAACGTCCCAAAGGAGTTACATAGATAGAGGAGATATCAGGCAAGGATGTCCATGGTGCTACTATAATAAAATGTTCTGGTGTCAGAGCAGTAATGTTATTTGGATCAGAAGACTCAGCCACAAGCGATCTTGAATTTAAACATGACTCGATTTGTGCAATTAAGGTAAAAAATTCTTCATAAGTTAAAACCTGTTCACAAATTGTTCACTTCAAATGGTTTTTCATATGTTTTATTCCCGCTTCAATTTCCATACTATCATTTCGTGAGTAAGATACTTGTGCCTTTTTCCATCAGAAGCAATTTGAGACATCATTCTCTTTATTTCAAAATTTGTACCTCTGTCGGAAAATATTTCTAGAGGTTTTCCACGTCGAGCCACGAATCTTTTCAACGAGGCTAGAAAGGTTTCAGTTGTAAAATCAGTGACTAATTCAAGATGGTTAGCTTTTGTTTCGAAACAAACATACAGACAAACATAATGCTTAGAAGGTTTCACACCACGTCCCTTACGAAGTTTGATCAAACAAGTTGGAAATTGCTCGTCAAACGTGGAAAATGAGGTGCGTTCGTACTATAACAAGTTTTATAATTATTTTTTGCACCCCATATTGTACTGAATGTATAATTTTTTGCACTTCATAAAGTCCATAGTCTTTAACATCATTAAAATGCACTCCCAATAATTTTTTCCCATTCCCCGAACACTTTTGACTGTCCCTGTAATTAAACTATACATCCGATTTTCCTAAAATTGGAAATGGCTCGACAAAATTTTGCAGCAATTATATCTTTAAAATTTCAGATCATTCGGAAGGCTCTAATACCATTAAAATCCACTTGCAATAATTTTTCCCATTGGCCGTAATGTAAAGAAAAACTTTTGACTGTCCCTGTAATTAAACTATACGTCCGATTTTCCTAAAATTTGAAATGGCTCGACAAAATTTTACAACAATTATATCTTTAAAATTTCAGATCATTCGGAAGGCTCTAATATCATTAAAATCCACTTGCAATAATTTTTCCCATTGGCCGTAATGTAAAGAAAAACTTTTGACTGTCCCTGTAATTAAACTATACATCCGATTTTCATAAAATTTGAAATGGCTCGACAAAATTTTGCAACAATCACATATTTGAAATTTCAGACTATTCGGTTGGGTAGTTTTTGCTCTGTTACATGCGGACAGACGGACGGACAGACGGACGGACAGACGGACTGAACGACGACTATAGGTGCTACGTATTTATATAATTACGAACGCACCTAAAAAGGGCCGGTTAAGTCAACTCCTACTCTTGAAAATACTCGAGCTTGTGTCACGCGTGCTGGTGGCAGATTTCCCATCAACTGAAATGAAAGGGGGGATGAATTTCGGAAACATTTCATGCATTTCTTTATTTCTCTTTTCACAGCTTCTTTAGCATTAATTATCCAAAATTTTTGTCGAATTGCTGAAATGTCAATTGAGTGACGCTATGAAGATGTTTCTCATTGAAATACTTTATTATCAAGTCTGTAACATGATGCCTTTTAGGAGAATGATTTGATGTTTTTGATATTCAGACAGGCTTGCATTTTTTAGCCTGCCTCCAACACGAAGAATATCATTTTCGTCAAGAAATGGAGGTAAAGGAAAGAGTTTACTTTTAGAATTTAGGGTCTTTCTGGATATTAGAATTTTCAGTTCGTCTCCGAATTCATGGTTTTGAATTAATGTCACAATAGCATTTGTTGCCCTTTCAAGTTCTGGAACAATCAAAAAATCATCGACTCGTTCAGATGGACATGTACTATTTTTGATGAATCTGAGGCACCAAGCTGCGACGTTTAGAGGTTGCGTCATTGACAAAGCCTTTTCTCTACATTCTATTTCACATTTAAGAAAGGCAATTAGATCAGTTACATCTGACTCTTTGCTAGTATAACGTTTCCTATGATATTCAATCACTAATTCATGGGGCAATAGCTTTAGTAAAATAGGATTTAGCAATTGTCCATAAGAACTGGATGTTACCTCCAAATTTCTTAAACTTCTAATATTAATTTCGCACATGTCATGCAATCTTCGTAATGCATTTAAATTTGAATAATTTTTAACTGGTTCCATATTTAATAAATTGTCATGTGTTTATTAATAATAACATAAACCTTACCAAAACGGCCCTTTAATAAATCAATACAAGTAGCATAATTTTGTTCAGTCAATGGAAACCCTTCTACCACATTATATGCCCGATTACATAACAAAGACTTTAGATACGCGAATTTTTCTATCTTAGATAGTGATTCATTCTGGTGTATCGATGATTCAAAACAGTTAAAAAATTCGACCCATTCTTCGATTTCACCAGAAAATTTTGGGACATTTAATTTAGGGAATTTCATGGCAGAATAAGAACTCGTTTCTGTTCCACTGGTAGAACTATTAAATGAATTTACATAACTAGTTGCTATCGTAGAAACATTATCTTTCTTACATTTACATAATCTATTTTTAATTTTAAATTTAGCACTGATCAATTAATCAGTGTACTTTTCGCTACTAGCAATAACTTTTTCATATTCTTTTAAGTCGGATATTTGAGCTTGGATATCACGACTCAAAATTTGGAAAGTTGATTCTTTTAAGGAGAATATTTCTTGAAGCTCTAATAATACCTCTCTTTTAGTATTATCAATGTCATCACTTAACAATGTTTCTAATTTTGTAATTAATTTCGTGAAACTAGTCCATTCAACACAACGTTTTGCTTTCAATTTCTCAATACTTTCCGTTTCGAATAAAGAATAATTCTTATTTTAAAACATAAACAATTCATGTATAATGAAAAGATATCTCCTTACCTGTTAATTCCAGGTAATGTAGATGTGATGTTGTAATCCAAATGCCACAATAGCAATCCCGCAAATCACAAATTGAAAGATAAAGCACAGATGAAAAGCGCACTAATCACAAACCACTTTCACAAATAGTTCATTATTCTTTTTTTAAAAAATGTATCCCAGGTTTCGGCACCAAAAAAAAAAGGGGGGGTGGGCGCCGATAATTCAAATGTCAAATAAATCACAAAATCCAAAAGAGGTGGTAGAGCGATTAGAGATTAAATAGTTTATTAATAAAATGAAATAGTATATGTAAATGCCATGCATTATTAGTAGTTAATCATTAATCCTATGGTTCCATAATAGTACAATTCTCTGTATTTAACAGAGCCAAGTTGCATGTTCTCTGCTTCGTTGCAGAGAGACTGACTTTTCCTAAAGAATACATATTATACAAAAAAACATCAAAATAAAAACTACAATATGCTGGTTATAAATCTTTTTCAATCCCTTTAATAATAATATCCTAAACCACATTAAATTAGCTATAAATTATTAGAAATAGCTATAATATTCATTTAAATGACATCAAGTAATTATAAAACTAATAAATCTATTTAAATGATACCAAAATAAATATAACTCATAAAGTTATATCAAGAAATCACGAAGTCATTAAATTACTAATAAATCATCATCAAGAACTCAAAATTATTATAAAAGCGAATAAATCTATAGTAGATGAACTTGAAATCATAATATTACTCATAAATACTGATGAAGATCCAGGATTATAAACAAATTAGATTTTCTGTCAGAAGAAATCAACCAGTTTTATAATTATGTTTCATAATATAAAAGATAAACAGACTTAAATTATAAACAATAAATTTGATTTCTTCTTCAAGGGCATTTACGCTGAAACAATCTCAATGATTTAAGTGAGAAAGTCACACACGGATCTACGGATCTTTTTTATTGATAACTCTAATAAATTTTTTACATATAATATTTTTTATAGAATGCTCATTAAAAATACTAAAATTCATATTTATATGAAAAACAGCGATAATGCGTTCAAATAAAGATTTGAAATTTATTAAAAGTGATATTTTGCTGTTGGTAGCGCGTCAGATTTTAACAACCGAAGAATTCACCAAAGATCGTTATTTACAATCAGCCTTTTTTTATTCAATTCATTTCAGTGGTTTAAGCGTGAAATTCAATTACATGTCTTAAATTTGTGTTTTACTTATTGATTAATGGATGTTTTATTTTCGTTATAGAAAAGCTGGAAACAAATTATGAGCTATTTATAATCGTCTTTACACGACAGAGATAGATTTGAAAGAAATTTATGCTTAAAAATGACTTTTAAAACAATAAAAATTGAGTAAATGGCGATACAGTTTGCAAACAAATTGCAATATAGATTTTAGACAAACTGCATTTGAAAGTACATTTTTTTCCCTATTCGACGGTGTAAACATTAAAAATGTGAGATCCTTAGAATTTAAAAAAATAAAAAAATTGCAGTAGAAGCGAAATTTGATTGCCTGATGTTACATTCGCTTAAATGACATCACCGTTACGCGCAGACAGTTTTGTCCTTTATATGATATAGATAAGTATTTCGTGTCCAAAATAAAGGAAAATTATTATTAAACATCTTCTGGTGCAAAGTCGAAATTTCTAAGTAGAAAACCGCCACATTTGACAACACTGTTTGCGGCCTGTATAGTGTGAATACCCTATTTAAAAAAACACTCGGAAACGTTTCCGAAAATTATTCGCAGCAATAGAATTTTATATATACTTCTTTAAATCTCGAAAATATTGGGTTCGGGGGTTTCTAAAAATAAAGAAAGCTTTTCGAAATCGTTAGTAACTTGGAAGAGGATATTGAATGCATGAATATTGAAATTTTTCTACGTGGTTATGTTATATTTTACTAGGTAACAAAACGTGTTTTTTTTTTTTTTTTTTTTTTTTTTTTAACATTGTAGCATAAAAAGTAATAATTAAATAAAAGTGTGTTTTACTTGAAATTTAGAAAAAGGATTAGTTTAAGAAAAATACATGTGATTGTATACCACAAACGTTGTATAAAAATTATTTTCTAAAATCCCCTAATGGCATTTCGGAAATTTGAGTGTTTACTTATTAGAGAGAAAAAAAACCTTGCAAATTTCAAACAAAACTTCTACGGAAATTTCATAGTTAACTTTCATGTCTTATTTGACGTTTTACATACTGAAGTGATGGAAATAAAAGTACACCTTGAAACGGGTAATACAGAACATCCCAATAATACGTATTCGATGCATATCAAAACGGCATAATTTTTGGATTATTATGATATTTATTTAAATATGCCCCTGATTTAAGGTGACACATTTTTTTTCAAAATCTTGATGCCAAAAACCCTTAAGATAGTTAAAACAAAATTAAAAGTAAAAGAACAAAGCTCTTGAAAATACTTTCAAACAAAATTTTAATATTTTTATTGTAGGAATTTTAAAAATTGAAAGTCTCTTTAAAAATAGGTTTAAGTAAACACAATACTTTAATAAAGTGAATTGTTTTATATACTTTATTCGCAGTAATATGTGCCAGGAAATTCTGAAAATAATAACGGGATATCTGGTGAATTTACTGTTGCATTTGGAGCAATTTCCCTCAATGGATACTAGCTAAATAGCTTATTCCTCTCTTTCGATCGTTATGAGAAAATGCAGGAAACAGAGAAATGTTTATTCAATTAAGCTCAACCAACCATATAAAGATACGTAAACAAAAGCAGATAACGAAGAGTTTTCAACTGATTATCTACATTGTTTTAACGGAGCATTGCATTTTTCTCTAGGTTTTACCTGGTAAATACATACGTTTTCTTTTATGTTGTTATAATTTTAAAATGATGATGGGGATATTTTTAATGTTATTAACAGGTATTCAATGCAATTTAATTTTTATTAAATTTTATACAAAAAACTACATCCCTGTGTTTTCTATTGTGCTTTAAGTCTACTTATTATAAATATTAATAATCTAGCGTATTTTATATACGTTTAGGATAATCAGATTTTTATTGTAAAACTTTAATGTAATAGATAAATCAGAAATGTCATTTTATTAGGGATACTCTTTATGTACCATTAGGACGTCAGAGAGTATTTCACGTAATGCTTCTTTATTAATTAAATCCTAATTTTATAAGCAAAAATAGTGCCGTTATGTAATATTTCAGTAAGAAATATGCTAAATTTGTTTCCACTTTAAACAACTGCTGTAGCTAAAAAAAACTTTAAGATATTTCAGAATCTGAAATGAGGGTTATATATATATATATATATATATATGTGTGTGTGTGTGTGTGTGTGTTGGTGTGTGTGTGTGTGTGTGTGTGTAATTCGCCTTTATTTTATGCAGGCAGTGCTTTTGAAGATATTTTGGCAAAATATTCTTTATTTGAAACGCATCTTCAGATAATCATCTTATTCATTTAAATGCATCTTCTGAAAAAAAAAAAGGATTTGAAAACTTTAAATTTTAAAATGCAGAATGTTTTATACGATTATAGACTTTATACGTAAATGTACTAATTCATAAAAATTATATAGGTTTCATCCCATTTTATAGGTTAACCCCTTAAGGGGCAATAAGATACATTATATCACACTTAATTTTAATCAAGATTTCCACCAGGAACTTTTAATTATTTTTTTTATTTCATAACGTTAGTTCAAAAAAATTGTAAAATTGCTTTTTCTTTATTTTGAATTTTTTTTTTTTTTGAAAATTCGCGTGTGAATTCAAAAGTACAGAAACACAATTAATTGCCCGTGAAAATGTTAAATTATTTACAATTGCCCATTGACATTATTTTTTACTTAGTTTAACACAATTATTAATTCCTTCATTAGGATTTAATTTCTTTGTTAAAATTTAATTAATTGAATTCAATATATCTTTAGTATATTATAATAACGAAACTAATATCTACATTTATTTATAAGTAAATATAGGATTCTCGTATTGTAAACAACTCATATTTATAATGCAATGCCATTATTTAAAGGTATTAATTAGGTTTTAGAAATATTGAAAGACAAATTTATTTTTCAGAAAAATAAAATTTTACAATACGAAATCATACACACTGTAGTGGGAAATTTTAATATAAAACTATCCCTTATATCGAAGGGTCTTTATGCTGAATAATATTCATTAGATTAGCGTCCACAAAAAAAGTCATGAATGTAACAAACCGTATTATATAATAATTGCATTATATAATGTCATGTCATTTCAGTTATAAAAGTATTTATACAGGGCAATTTTTTACTTTTCTGCTATATATATTATCTTGCATCACAATAGAAAGTAGAATTTTGACGATATGATTCATAAAATCAATTATATGATTGTTAAGACATGTAAAATGTTTTAAAGTGATTTAGATTAGTAAGTATAAACATCGTTATGCTTTTTCAGATAATTTGTTTCAAAATATAAAGATCTTTAATGAAATCTTTAAATTTAAAATCGTATCTTCCATAATCTTCTTTATTACTTGAAAGTATTCCATTTATGTAGAGCTTGATTGCATGATAAAGTCTTTTTTCGAACGTGCCTGGAAGTATGTTCTGTAAGCTTTGTTTAATGATCTTGTGTACAATTTTAAGGGATTTCATTCTTTATGTCTTATTTATTCTTTTTTAATGTATTTTTGTAAAAATTCACTCATTACGTTGGATTGTATTTTAAACAGAACATTAAATTTATTTTACTTTTTAGACATAAGCTGATCTGTAAAATAGAAATAGATCTTTTATCACATTTGTTTATTTCTACAGAGGGAAAGTTCATATAATTATATTTTTTAATTTGTATTACACTTTAGTTTTGATGAATAACTATTTATGTTTAATAAATTCCGGAAAGTATGTTTTTTCAGTTTATATTATAAACCACGACATCTTTATACAATGTAAGTTTGATAATAAATAAATATTAATTATTCTAAAGAAAAAAAAATACTTAATACTTTCAAATGTAAAAATCTTTCAGTATATTCTACAAAAATCCTTCTTATTTAGAAAAATAATTTTAAATATTATGTAAATAGATACCATTTCATTAACAGCGATTATAATTCGAAAGGTATCCATTCCTTCTTCATAATTAAGCTAAATACATAAAATACTATGCCAAATCACGAAAAATTGACAATTTAGGAAAGATAGTTTACTTTCTGATGCCATTAAAATATAAATTTAATCAACTAATTCAAAATTAAAAGTTTTCGAAAATAAAACTTTTATCATTAAAAAATGTTCTGTAAACAGCAGCAGAAGGATGCAATTGCTTAAAACATATTATTGCATGCTCTATTGGGTAGAGATAGTCCTCATTATTTTTGTAAAACTATCATCTGCCTTAATTCAGGAAAATACAACTTAATTAATGTTACTAAGTACGTCTAAAAACAAAATTTGCAGGATAATATTTCGTTTATGTAATTCACCGAAATTTTAAGAATCAAAAATAATTGTTATGAAAAGTTTTAGAAAATTCTTTTGAGAAAAAACTAAATGTCCCTCAAGTTTTATCAATTAAATGATGCATCGATATAATCTCGTAAACATACAGATTAATCATATGTTTTTGTTCTTTTGAATATAACTAATTTCACAAAACAACTTGTAATTTATCACGTTATGATTGTCGGAAAATCATAACTTTTAGTAAATTTTATTTTCCAAACAGAAATTTTATAAGCATTAAAAAAATATCTACATTATCTTAGTCATTTTTTTTTAATTAAAAATCATTTTTATTTCAAGCATTTTAGAAAGATGCTGGTTTGTTTGTTTTTTAACCTGAAGAAATTTTATAATATTTATTTCCTTTGTTTTTTAGTAACAAAAAGATATTTGTTTTATTTTATCTTCAATTTCTTATACATTTTTGGATATGAGAAATTTTATTATCTCTCTATTCTAAAAAAAGTAACTAATGCTGTCACCGCCGCCGCCGGTTTTGCATTTTTTGTGACCGGGGGCTTTTCTTCGTTAATATTAAGAAAATTGTTGCATACAAAAATGTGAAAATCGATGGTATTACAGAGAAATGTTTGACAAAAACGCTGATGTAGGCAGTTTTTAAATTGAAGAATAATTTAAAGAGATATTTAATATTAAAATTGGTCAAAAGCGTTCCATTAAAAAAGTTTTATAGGAGCAAAAATTAGATATAGGAATTTTATCATTTTTACATCATTTTATACGTTTGAAGTTCCAGGTGTGCAGACTGCGTTTATTTTTTTAATTTGACTCATTTTTGAGGATTTATTTCTGTTTTAAATTAAAATTTTCTTCATTTCGAGAGATATTTTTTACAACTTTTAGAAAATGTTATTAATTTAAACTGTTGCCAACTGTAGAAACAGCGCAAACAATAATGTTTGCTTCAAATTAAAAATTCATTTACACGTGACTTATTATAAACAGAAAAAAACTTTCAAATGAGAACCAAATGATTACGTATTAAAAACAGGAAAATATTAATTACGTCTTTAAAACTATATTTACACGTAAATATTAAGAGAAAGAAAATTGTAAAATAATAAATTCCTTAATATGAGTTAAAAGTCACAAATGGAAGAAATTACGCCATATTTAAAAGTGTCTAACAGTTTAAATTTAAATATATATTTGCCCGAGACATTTATTTCATATTTTGACTAATCTTTTTAAACTATTGTTGAAAATTCTGAGTCAGCGCAAATAATATTTCCTTTCTAACAACAAAAGTATTGTCACATGAATATTAAAAAGAGAAAGAAAATTTTGGTGAAAATTACGTCAGATTCAAACCGATGCATTTAAAATGTCTTATTTAAAAATCTTTCTTAAGTGTTTTTAAAAATACTGGGAGACAAAGACTCTGTTTACTTAAATAAATGTATATTAGCTTATTTTCACATGTTTCAATGATCTGATTTAATCAAAGACGAAAACAACCTATTAACAGGGAGATCGCCACTGTTTTTTTAATTATAATTCATTCTTACGAAAAATGTTTTAAGCTGATCAAATTGGCGTGCTTTTGGAGTTTGCGGTGTCTGGACAGGGGTTGGCGAGCGTAGCTCGTAGGGGGCAGAGCTCCCTAGCTTACTAAAAAAATCCAGTTGTATATTTTCAGCTAAAAATTTGAAAGCAAGACCTATACAATCTTAAAACAAGAGAAAGGAACTGAATAGTGCGAATTCATGTTTTTATGTTGATATCTTTTTATGCACTATCATGCCCGCGAATGAATATTTTGAATATATGAATGAGTAAATGAATATTTTTCGAATTGCTTCATTTTCTTGTGAGATTTTTTACCGATGTCGTCTTAAATATACAAAAAAAAGAGAAAGTTTCGCTGTGTCTATCTGTGTATGTGTATCTGCGATATCTAGTAAAATCTACCGCACGTACAATGCTAAAAATTTCGGTGAGTGTAGTTCAAGTCGTCTCCTGGCGCACCTGAGACTCAGAAACTTAAATTTCTGATAATGTGCTGATTCATTAATTAAAAATCAGGAGGAACTCTCATCAAAAACTCATCCCTTTACTTCCGAGCGCTCGCGAGTACCCAGAACCTGATTTAAACAACGGTAAGAAAATTAAGAAAGGAGAGCAGGCAGTTTAGGGATTTATTTTTGTAATATATTTTTTTTAATCATCGGCGAGACGGCTTAATAAAGTTAAAAATGGAAGACATATTCTGAAAAATCTTTCTGTTACGTCTTAAATGCTACAATCTATTTGAAAAAACACCGATGTTAAACCTTTGAAAAAACAGTCAAAATGGGTCGTTTTCGCAGTTTTCTTTTTCTCCCATGCGGCATCGCTTCCCTAGGGCGAAATTTTAGAGGTACAGGTTAACAAAAGATACGTATATAAAGCAATGTCCTTCTTCTCTTCGAAAGTGCGATCAGTTTGCAAATATACAAACATTAAATTTTTCGAAATAATTCGCGACCATAGATCACTTTCTCTGTTACAGAGACAATCTTTTTTTTCTACGGTAAAAGTTCCTAAAAGTTTGTATTTCGACAAATCTTTTCAGAGCATATCTGCAGACCGGATTTACATCACCTACTAAAATTTCGAAACGTTCGGATGAGTAGAAGTATTTTTAGCTCACAGGCTATCAAAGCCTGAGAGCTAATGTGCCCGCCCGTTCTGTATGTATGTATGTATGTATGTATGTATGTATGTATGTATGTATGTATGTACATACGTACGTATGTACGTAACGCGATAACTCTTGATAGAAACATCCGATTTGCTTCAAAATTTTTTCCTAGGTTCATTGTGATAAGGCGCTTCCGTGATTAGTTTTGGGAGTTCATTGGTTAAGGATAAAGGGGGAAAAACGGGGTTAGTCCACCCCCCCCCCTTAATTCAGAAAAATGGGTTTTTCATGCAAAATCATTCGATTTGCTCCGAATTAGGTATACCGGTTTATTATGTTAAGGAACATCCCTGATTAGTTTTGGGGGTTCATTGGTTAAGGATAAAGGGGGAAAAACGGGGTTAGTCCACCCCCCACCCCCCCTTAATTCAGAAAAATGGGTTTTTCATGCAGAATCATTCGATTTGCTCCGAATTTGGTATACCGGTTTATTATGTTAAGGAACATCCCTGATTAGTTTTGGGGGTTCATTGGTTAAGGATAAACGGGGAAAAACGGGGTTAGTCCACCCACCCCCCCTTAATTCAGAAAAATGGGTTTTTCATGCAGAATCATTCGATTTGCTCCGAATTTGGTATACCGGTTTATTGTTTTAAGGAACATCCCTGATTAGTTTTGGGGATTCATTGGTTAAGGAAAAAGGGGGGTTAGTCCCCCCCCCTTAATTCAGAAAAATGGGTTTTTCATGCAGAATCATTCGATTTGCTCCGAATTTGGTATACCAGTTTATTATGTTAAGGAACATCCCTGATTAGTTTTGGGGGTTCATTGGTTAAGGATAAAGGGGGAAAAACGGGGTTAGTCCACCGCCCCCCCCTTAATTCAGAAAAATGGGTTTTTCATGCAAAATCATTCGATTTGCTCCGAATTAGGTATACCGGTTTATTATGTTAAGGAACATCCCTGATTAGTTTTGGGGGTTCATTGGTTAAGGATAAAGGGGGAAAACGGGGTTAGTCCGAACCCCCCTTAATTCAGAAAAATGGGTTTTTCATGCAGAATCATTCGATTTGCTCCGAATTTGGTATACCGGTTTATTATGTTAAGGAACATCCGTAATTAGTTTTGGGGGTTCATTGGTTAAGGATAAAGGAGGAAAAACGGGGTTAGTCCACCCCCCCCCTTAATTCAGAAAAATGGGTTTTTCATGCAGAATCATTCGATTTGCTCCGAATTTGGTATACCGGTTTATTATGTTAAGGAACATCCCTGATTAGTTTTGGGGATTCATTGGTTAAGGATAAAGGGGGAAAAGGGGGGTTAGTCCCCCCCCCCTTAATTCAGAAAAATGGGTTTTTCATGCAGATTCATTTAATTTGCTCCGAATTTGGTATACCGGTTTATTATGT
Source organism: Maratus speciosus (assembly GCA_963932465.1). Taxonomy (NCBI): domain Eukaryota; kingdom Metazoa; phylum Arthropoda; class Arachnida; order Araneae; family Salticidae; genus Maratus; species Maratus speciosus. The sequence continues at coordinate 386,897,090 of OZ010788.1, read as the reverse complement.
TAAGGAACATCCCTGATTAGTTTTGGGAGTTCATTGGTTAAGGATAAATGGGGAAAAACGGGGTTAGTCCACCCCCCCTTAATTCAGAAAAATGGGTTTTTCATGCAGAATCATTCGATTTGCTCCGAATTTGGTATACCGGTTTATTATGTTAAGGAACATCCCTGATTAGTTTTGGGGGTTCATTGGTTAAGGATAAAGGGGGAAAAGGGGGGGGTTAGTCCCCGCCCCTTAATTCAGAAAAATGGGTTTTTCATGCAGAATCATTTAATTTGCTCCGAATTTGGTATACCGGTTTATTATGCTAAGGAACATCCCTGATTAGTTTTGGGAGTTCATTGGTTAAGGATAAAGGGGGAAAACGGGGTTAGTCCACCCCACCTTAATTCAGAAAAATGGGTTTTTCATGCAGAATCATTCGATTTGCTCCGAATTTGGTATACCGGTTTATTATGTTAAGGAACATCCCTGATTAGTTTTGGGGATTCATTGGTTAAGGATAAAGGGGGAAAAGGGGGGTTAGTCCCCCCCCCCCCTTAATTCAGAAAAATGGGTTTTTCATGCAGATTCATTTAATTTGCTCCGAATTTGGTATACCGGTTTATTATGTTAAGGAACATCCCTGATTAGTTTTGGGGGTTCATTGGTTAAGGATAAAGGGGGAAAAGGGGGGGTTAGTCCCCGCCCCTTAATTCAGAAAAATGGGTTTTTCATGCAGAATCATTCGATTTGCTCCGAATTAGGTATACCGGTTTATTATGTTAAGGAACATCCCTGGTTAGTTTTGGGGGTTCATTGGTTAAGGATAAAGTGGGAAAAACGGGGTTAGACCCCCCCCCCTTTATTCAGAAAAATGGGTTTTTCATGCAGAATCATTCGATTTGCTCCGAATTTGGTATACCGGTTTATTATGTTAAGGAACATCCCTGATTAGTTTTGGGGGTTCATTGGTTAAGGATAAAGGGGGGGGAACGGGGTTAGTCCACCCCACCTTAATTCGGAAAAAGAGGTTTTTCATGCAGAATCATTCGATTTGCTCCGAATTTGGTATACCTGTTTATTATGTTATGGAACATCCCTGATTAGTTTTGGGGTTCATTGGTTAAGGATAAAGGGGGAAATTGGGGGTTAGTCCCCCCCTTAATTCAGAAAAATGGGTTTTTCATGCAGAATCATTTAATTTGCTCCGAATTTGGTATACCGGTTTATTATGTTAAGGAACATCCCTGATTAGTTTTGGGGGTTCATTGGTTAAGGATAAAGGGGGAAAAGGGGGGTTATCCCCCCCCCCTTAATTCAGAAAAATGGGTTTTTCTTGCAGAATCATTCGATTTGCTCGGAATTAGGTATACCGGTTTATTATGTTAAGGAACATCCCTGATTAGTTTTGGGGGTTCATTGGTTAAGGATAAAGGGGAAAACGGGGTTAGTCCGCCCCCCCCCTTAATTCAAAAAAATGGGTTTTTCATGCAGAATCATTCGATTTGCTCCGAATTTGGTATACAGGTTTATTATGTTAAGGAACATCCCTGATTAGTTTTGGGGGTTCATTGGTTAAGGATAAAGGGGGAAAAGGGGGGGTTATTCCCCCCCCCCCTTAATTCAGAAAAATGGGTTTTTCATGCAGAATTATTTAGTTTGCTCCGAATTCGGTATACCGGTTTATTATGTTAAGGAACATCCCTGATTAGTTTTGGGAGTTCATTGGTTAAGGATAAAGGGGGAAAAACGGGGTTAGTCCATCCCCCCCCCCCTTAATTCAGAAAAATGGGTTTTTCATGCAGAATCATTCGATTTGCTCCGAATTTGGTATACCGGTTTATTATGTTAAGAAACATCCCTGATTAGTTTTGGAGGTTCATTAGTTAAGAATAAAGGGGGGAAAGGGGGCTAGTACACCCCTTTTAATCCAGATAAATGGGTATTTCATGCAGAATGATTCGAATTGCTCCGAATTTGGTATACCGGTTTATTATGTTAAGGAACTTCCCTGATTAATTTTGGGGGTTCATTGGTTAAGAATAAAGGGGGAAAAGGGGTAGCTAGTCCACCTCCCTAATTCAGATAATTGGGTTTTTCATGCAGAATGATTCGATTTGCTCCGAAGTTGGTATACCGGTTTATTATGTTAAGGAACTTCCTTGATTAGTTTTGGGGGTTTTTTGGTTAAAGATAAAGGGGGAAGGGGGGCTAGGCCACCCCCCTTAATTTATATAAACGGGTTTTTCATGCAGAATTATTCGCTTTGCTCCAAATTTGGTATACCGGTTTATTATGTTAAGGAGCTTCCCTGTTTCGTTTTGGCGATTCATTGGTTAAAGATAAAGGGGGGCTAGTCCACCCCCTTAATTTAGATAAATGTTCTTTTTGCAGGATTATTCGATTTGCTCCAAATTTGGTATAGCGGTTTATTATGATAAGGGGCTTTTCTGATTAGATTTCGAGGTTCACTGGTTAAGTATAAAGGGGGAAACGGGGGCTAATTCCCCTTCACTTAGTTTTTTAAGGGGCATAATTCTTTAAAATAAGTGTATAATATACAATTAGTGTGAATAGCCTGTGAGCTCAATGCCATCAGTTTAGCTGGGCACTTTTATTTTTTATTTTTTAAATAAAATGTGTGCAATTTTCGCGAAATCAATGAAAACCGAGTGGTTTCGGCGCAGTATTACTCAACTTCGGCTCAAGTTTTCATTACTAAATATGCATTTTTTTTTAAAGAAGACCTGGATACAGTTATATTTGTAACCTATAAAAATATTAGGAAAATCGGTCTATAAGAAATATTTTTTGTTTGTTATACTAACGGAACCGAGCCAAAAGCAAGAAAAGAAGTGAGAAGAAAACGTATTCCTTTTTCATTTAGATATCATTATTTTTCTCGATTTTTTCTCACGAGGTGCATAACCATCATATTTCAGAATACTGAAAATCTTAAAGAGTTCGGACAACAATAACTCACACTTTAACACAAATTATTTAAAGGCTCTGGTTTCTTTAAGTAACACTTTATTTAACACAGAAGCAGCGCACCGCCGCTTTCTCCGACACTCACAACTCAACACAATACTTAAGCTTACTTCACTTCACTTCAGATGTTAGTCACTGAGATTTTTAATTATAGGTGGCGCGACATGTCTCGCTACATGGAACATACCGGCCCCCATTGACATGTTTATAACATTCAATAACAATTTTTTACCAAATACTCTAATTTACACAAATTAATACAAAAATTCACTATATACGTTAATTTAAATATAATCCTTTGAAAAAATATCAATACAACACACATATATACACAATTATTTTTTTTTTTAGTTTGAATTGTCAAGGGGATCAGGTATGGGTAAAATACATAACTTACTTATCGACCTTTTAAAAGTTCCATTTTGATTGTTTACTTTAACTACTCGAATTTTGTTATCGTTACCGTGATACACCTCAATAATTCTGCCTAATGGACACTTATTTGTCGGTAAATTTTCTTCTACTAAAACCACTAAATCTCAGATTTTTACATTATCTTTTTGAAATCTCCATTTACCCCTTTGTTGTAATTCACTTAAATAATTATGTTGCCATTTACGCCAAAAAAGTTGTAGAATTTTAGTTATTCGTTACCATTTTTGAGGCGATTTTCTCTTATATTGGTTAAATCAGGCTCAATAACGGAATTTAACGGCATGTTTATCAGAAAATGGGCCGAAGTTAAGACGCCAAAATCATTCTCATCATCTGATAATGGACTCAAAGGCCTGGAATTTAGAATTCCCTCAGTTTGTATGACTACAGTAAGAAGTTCCTCATAAGTGAGATTAGCATCTCCCACAACTCTCTTAAAGTGATACTTAAATGATTTTATAGCGGCCTCCCAAAGACCCCCGAAATTGGGTGCCCAGGGAGGGATAAATTTCCACTCAATGCCTTCCGTAAATATGCTGCTATTTTCTCATCAGGTTTTTTTACTAACTCATAAAAAGCCTTAAGAATCTTATTCGCACCAATAAAATTTTTTGCATTATCCGAATACAATTTGGCACATTTACCTCTGCGTGCAATGAATATTTCCAATGCAGCAATAAATGATTCGGAGGTTAAGTCTGAAACGATTTCTATATGTACAGCTTTAAATACAAAACAAACAAAAATACAGATAAAAATTTTTTGCAAGACCTTTGTGCTACGTGCATACCCCACTTTGACCATAAATGAGCCACACAGATCTATTCCTGAAATATTAAAGCAGTAGTCCAATTGGACTCTATCCCTGGGCAAAACGCCCATCAATTGATTTCCAATAACTGGTTTAGCTTTAAAACATGGGATGCACTGATGAACTACCTTTCGACATGTTGCACGACCATTTATTGGCCAAAATTTTTCTCTTATCAAAGAAAGTAATGTTGAAACACCAACATGAAGGTATTTTTATGATAATAATTTATAACAATTACAGTAAAATTATTAGACTTAGGCAAAATCGCTGGGTGCTTTCTCGCAAAATTTAAATCACTGTTATCTAACCGACCTCCAACCCTTAAAATTCCAAATTCATGTAAGTATGGGTTGAGGCTTTTTAGCTTACTACTTGGACTTACCGAACCTTTGGTCTGCAAACTACGTATGTCTGCATTGAACTGTCCTTTGGACAGATTTAATTAAATAAATCTCTGCGTGCTCCAATTCTGAAGTTGACAAAGGCCCACCACACTTATAAAGTGGGTTTCTTGCATTCATGACAAACCTGAAAATATAATTAAGAATACGTAAAATAGTTATATAATTATTACTAAGATTAATTAAGTCATTAACAAAACAGTTATCTGTAACATTACAGTTCATTACACTAACTTCATTAAAAGGATTTGAATTTGTTTTGAGCTCTTTTTTGAACTCTTCACTAGCTTCTGGTATTATTACTGAATTTTGGTGATAGTCAGTGTTATTAAGAAAAATGGGTCCACGCCACCCCAAGTCACAATCAACGAGTTTCTCTGGATCCATACCTCGTGAAAGTTTATCAGCCGGATTATGTTCAGAGCAGATATGACACCACTGATCAGGACTAGAGTTTTCTTGAATTTTAGTCGCCCTGTTCTGCACAAATTGTTTGAGATCAATAGGTTCCTTTTGAATCCACGCTAACACAATCGTTGAATCGGACCACAGGAAAACATTAGTAACTATTACTTTCATGGATGATAAGACTCTTTTTACCAGCTTGGTTTGCAAAACTGCGGAGCATAGTTCAAGTCTGGGAATAGTTAGACTCTTTACTGGTGTTACACGTGATTTGCTACCTATTAAATTCACCATCACATTTCCTAGAGAATCATAAGATTTACAATAAACCGCTGCTCCATAACAACGTTCTGAGGTATCTGCGAAGCCATGTATTTCAACAATTTCCGGGTTTTCAATTATAATACGTCGACTTATTTGTATATTATTAACACTTTTAAGCGATATAAGAAATTGGTGCCACTCGTGATATTCTGACTCAGGGAGCTCGTCACTCCAGTCAATATTAATTCTCCACAATCTCTGCATAAATATTTTGGCTTTCGCTATAACTGGGCCAAGAAGTCCTAGCGGATCAAAAATTCTGGCAATTGTCGACAATACTTGTCACTTGGTATAGGAATCACTCAATTCTACTTTAACTCTAAATAGAAAACAGTCATCCCTTGGGTTCCACGAAAACCGTAATGTTTTAGTCTCAATGTTGTTTTCAAAATGATACCCTTCTCCAGGTGTCAGTGAAAGATTTTTATCACTTGTGCACCATTTATGAAGTTGCATACCTGCCTTATGCATAATCGCTATGAGTTGCCGCTGCAACTCTTTGGCTTCCTCAAGCGTAGGTGCACCACACAAAATGTCATCCATATACATGTTTTCACGAAGAACTGGTGCTGCAATTGGAAAATTATTTCCTTCATCAATTGATAGTTGATTGAGTGTTTTCATTGCTAAATAGGGCGCGCTGACCGTTCCATAAGTCACTGTTTCTAATTCGAAAATTTTTGGTTCTTCTTCAAAATTATCGTTCCATAAAATTCTCTGCAACGAATGCTGACTAGGGTCAATGTTAATCATTCTATACATCATTTTGACATCTGCAGTTAAAGCTTAAACATGTTCTCGGAAGCTAATCATAATTGTAAATAAGTCATTTTGGATGACTCCGCCATTATATTGTAATGAATTTAGGGATGCCCCATTTGCTCTCGCGGCAGAACAATTAAAAACAACTCTGAGTTTAGTTGTCGATTTTTCTGGACGAAATATACCATGATGTGGAGAATAGTACACAATATCAGGTTCTTTTGTTTCTTTCACCTGTTTCATATGCCCTAAATCTTCGTATTCCTTTAAGAATTCTTTATACAGCTTAAAATATTGCTCATCCCTTGATAAGCGAGTCCACAGCGACCTGAGTTTTTGGAGAGCAAGATCCCTAGATCGGCCTAAACACGAAGGATTTTCCTTTAAAGGCATTTTCACTACCTATCTACCTTCAGCATTTCTTGAATGGGTACGAGCAAAATGTTTCTCGCATATCTCAAATTCCTTACTTTTTGGTAACTCTACCTCAATGTCTCCGACTTCCCAAAACTTTTTTAATGTTTTGTTTAAATCCTCCTCCCGAATTAGTCCACAATGAACTATAACCATTCTCTCCCTGTTATATGCTTCCACTAGCCACGTATCCAAATACAGTATTTTGAAGAAGTAATTTCGAACTCTGAGAATATATTTGTCCTGGTCCTAATAATTCATAGAATATTTCCGCACCTATCAACAGATCAATTTTATCAGGTCAGTTAAATCGGTAGTCTGCTAACATATTTAAATCTGGAACCTCAACATTTACATTAATCACTCTTTGCGGAATTAAATCTGTAATTTTCTTTACTACTAGCATATTCAATTCCCTTTCAAAACTTTTATCTCTATACCCGATTTTTGTCTTTACGCAACCCTTTACTGTGATAGAAGAATCATATAAACACGAAATTAAAGTGTTTGTTTTATTAATTTTAAGTTGCAGTCGATTAGCACACTGAGAAGTTATCAAACACGATTGCGAGCCGACATACAATAAACATCTAACTTCCTGCCATTCCGAAAATTTATCTTTCATGAAAATGCGAGTCGTACTCAATAACACAGTTTTTGTTTTATTTTTTTTTTCGAAACTAGTGGCGACAGTCTGGCTCGGAGGGAAGGAAAATTTTTCTTCGCCTGAACTTTTTATTTCTGCACCTGCTTGAAACACATGACCTCGAAATTTATTTTGATTATTACTCAAATCATTTTCTTCCCTCGGAAAATGAATCAGTTTGTTATGGGGTAGTCCACAATCGCAGTTCTTATAATTACATTTCTGTACGCAACAATTATAATTTAAACATTTAAAACATGCTTTATTTAATTTCACAACTTCAACTCTTTCTTTTATCGAAAGTTTTTTGAATTGCGAACAAGATTGTAATGCATGATACGCAGTACGTGTACACAAAATACATTTATTATTTTTTGTTTCCAAAAGGAAAACATTTGAGACCCCACTTTTCAGGGCGCGCATTTCGCAATTTATTTCCCGCTATTTGTTTATTTTCATTTACGAAATTTCTCGAATTTGATTCATTTCTGTTTTTATTTTTAACCGATAAGAAAATATCGCATTCTCTGCCAAGTTGCTGTGGTTTAAAATATTATTTTGCCTGTTTAATTGCAATATGACTCATTAATTCGCGATCTAACGAATTGAAAATTCTGTCTGAAACAATCAGATCACATAATGATTTAAAATCATTTACTTCACGCAGACTACAGTAATATAGGAAAATTGATTTCAACCTAGATGCAAATTGAACGTAATTTTCTGACGGTAATTTTTGCGTTTTCCGGAAATTATTTAAACACTCTTGCGCTGTAGGTTGAAATTCCATTAAGACTATAGTTTTCAATTTATCATAACTAATCAACTCCTCCTCTGACAAATAAATCATTAAATTACTCGCTTTTTCCCCGAGAACGTTTAGAAGAATTTCTGCCTTAAACTCTTCGGGTACATTTTTAGTTTTGAACGCTTTTTCAAGTGATTGAAAGAAAAGATTAAATGACTCAGCTCTCGTCGGTACACAAATAGTTAATAATTTAACACTTTTAATAAAACTTTCTAGGTTATTGCTCACTATTTCCGTTTCCGATTTTTCTGTTAAGGACGATAAATTTTCGCGGGAACCTCTACGCACTTTGGCCAATTCTAATTCTTTTTCTAACAGAGCTAATTTAATTTTTTCAAGTTCAGAATTTTGGGAAGGTTCTTTGTGAATATTTGCTATTTCTAACTCTTTTTCTAATTGCGCTAATTTAATTTTCTCTAATTCTAGTTTAGATTTCTCAGTTTCTTTTCGCGACTTATACTCCTCAACAAACGAATTGACTACGTCTTTCATTAATTGCTCATTTGAGTAGTGCTCACTTTTCTCTATAATATCTCTCAACTCTATAATTTTACTGCTTTCAAGAGCAGTTAAACCTAATTCCTCAACAACAAGCTTAAGCTCGTCTTTATTTAAATTATCAATAATAGACATAATTTAACTAAATCAAAACTAGGAAAATTGCTCTTACCTCAGTCGCTGCGGCAACCACGAAGTAGATTTCGCTGTATAACTCCACGGTCACATTTATAAAAATAATATCTCCATACTGAAATCTTCTTAGTCGCAAACTTCTCTTATTAGGCACAAATTATCACGACACTCTCACAACAAAGGTGAACTAATCATCTTTAACCACAAACAGAAACTAAATCACATACTGTTCGAATTTGTTCTTGTTATCGAAAGCACACGAATTATTTTCATTATACTAGTCCGTTGGGTCGACGGAGCATGAAGAATAACTCACACTGTAACACAAATTATTTAAAGGCGCTGGTTTCTTTATGTAACACTTTATTAAACACAGAAGCAGCGCACCGCCGCTAAATTTTCCCCTTCCCCCGATTTCAGAATACTTTCAATTTCTTTCTGAAATTCTCATGGGATATATCATCGGAAAACACTCGAACCACTCTTTAGTATTATGAACCTTTATTGCACCTCTCTCAAATTTGGACCCCCCCCCGAGTGGGTCAATTTTTTAACTCAGCTCCTAATTAAGACTCGGCAAGATTTGACCTCATTTGAAGATTGACCAAAGGTGAAACTCCTTTCGGACCTTTGATTCGTGGGGTTTATTTTTTACTATTAGGAGGTATTTCCACGTGGTGGGGTCGAAAATGGATTTTTTCATGTGACATATTATTTTAAAGATTTTGCCTTGTACATTACTTCGCACTCACTCCTCTTCTCTTAATTCATTTTTTCATCAGTAGAGGGCGTTTTAAAGTTTTAATTTGTACATTACTACCCCATACAACTTTCCAAAAATTCTGAAAAAAAATTACATAACAAATTTCGACAATTAGCAGCTTCTGCCACATTTTCACACAATAAGCGACGTATTTCGGACAAAATCGAGTTAAAGATATAGAGTCATACAAATTTAAATATCATTTAAAAATATTACCACTGGCCCGTGCAACCCCAGTCGGGTCAGCTAGTCATTCTAATAATACGTATATTAATTTGTATTAGAACTAACAATTCTGAATATATAGCATAGTGCATTTTTTTAAAAATTCAACAGAGTTACAATGATTGGTGAAATAAAATACACAGCATAACGCAGTTCCACGTTAGAAATAAAAATTTAAAATGAGATCGATACGCACATTTTTCATCGCTTACCTCATATAACATTTAGTGAATGTCAATACAATGAAAATGAGATACCATTATAACGTTCATCGGAAAAAGTATAATACTGATGCTCCATAATAGAGTCCACAGCAAACAGATGGCGTCCAGAATATGTGATCCTGACAACAATGTGGCTACAAGTGTATAAAACTTATAAATAAACGGTCAAGTGCGAATATTACTCGTACTCAGAGGTTTCCGTACAATAAATATATGAATTATAAACTATATTATTTTAAAAAATCGTAAACAACTGTACAATGTAACTATGCATCTACAAAACTATACAACTTTGTAAAAAATTATACAACGTAGTGTTGGGTATAGCTGTATATATTAGAAAAGTATGAATGGGTATACCATAAAAGTTCAAAGAGATATGAAACCTAAATAATATCAAATATAGCTATTCTGTATAACTCGTTTTTTAATCTTATCCTAATCTGTTTATGATGAACTTAATTCAGTACGGACAATAAAAATAGTGCATATTTAAACTTCATTTGGTATTTCATAACACTAAATTCAGCGTACTAATAATCTTTTCTTTTTACAGTGTAGCAAAAAGAAAACACTTGTTCAAAGTTTACACTTGACATTAAGCTAAGCGCGCTTCGAAAGGAAGTCTCAAAGTTGCAACGCCTCCTTGGTCCGTGCACCGTGCCACGTTATTCCAGATAGGTTTTTAATTAACTTTTATAGACGCGGGAGGCGTATTGAGAGATCCACTCAATGCAAACTAGTCGCGAATCCCATAGTATTTATGTGATTAATTCTAATTCAATTAGCATGTTTTTAACAATTTGACGTTTATTGCATTTATATTGCTACTGGGCATTTGATTACACAAATATATCCTTAAAATTTGTTATCTAGACTTTAAAAGCCGATGGAGCATATACTATGGCGTTCCTGTCGTTATGTATGTGAAAACAGTCCGTGTCTTTATGGATTAATATATCGGCTAATTACCAACGATTATTTTCGAAATTCATTATCAACAATGATTTTATATTCCTGCTACGATAGGTACCTCTAGCGCTCGTCAACCCCTTTGCTTAATCTCCCGCAAATCGGAATTTGTGTGTAACGGAAAAATGCGCTATTCTCAAAAACTATGTGACCTACGGTAATTGCTATAGTTTTCCTGCAAGGTTTAAATTAACGTCTACTACCTCTAAGTTTTTCATAATTTTAGTTTCAGTAGATTCGAAAACAGAGGGGAGGACATATTTTTGCGCTACATTTTCGACAATATCTTTGAACGTATTATATCTAAAATTAAAAGAAATGTATTTTTGAGTTCAGAGTTATGAAAGCTTTCACACGATTCCCCACATGATATATTAAAAAAAAGATTTTTTTTCATGTAATTTAATTAGCTTCTCAACATTTTCTCTATATACATTTGTGCATGTTTAATAATCTGTAAATATGTGGGTCAATAGCCTTTATTACTTCCCCCAATTTGAACTTTCCACGTTCCATAGTTTACGAGTAAAATGACTGTGACAGACAGACACAGGAGTGATCTTCTACTGGTTCCGTTTTTACCTTTTATGTACGGAACCCTAAAAAAGCGTTAATTATATGGCAAAACAAATTACATCCATTATTGTAGCTAAATTGGTTGTGGACACGATTGTGAAATTATTTCCAAGCAGAGTTTAACAGTGCATCTTGTTGTGCGGTTAAACATAAATTAAATTAGCATCGATTTTTAGAAAAGCAAATTACATATAAAATTTTATTGGATTCCGTTTAACAGATGCCATGATATAAATACCACGAAAAAGCATAGCATATATATCTGCACCACCTTTGGGCTATATGCACCAAAATTTAATGAACATAAATTTATGTGAAACTAACTAAATATGAATTTTGGTGAAATTCCTCTCATTTGTTCTTTCAATGCAGACCATGATAGTTCATCGGAAAAAAAACATAACATAAAACACTACAGAAGCATGACATACACATAATATAATTTGCACCTGCTTATAATATGGTGTAACTGAAATTACAGTTTGATAAAATTTCGCCCCGTAGTTCTTCAGATATGTTACTGTGGAGATCGCGAAAAACACAGCATAGCATCGTCTCTACATATACACTAAAGCCTAATCAGCACAAATATTTGTCAAATTCTAATGGAATATTCAGTTTGACAAAATTCTGTGCGTTATTTCTTGAGGTATAGCTACTATAGTATTTTTAAAAAATGCAGGATAAGAGTGTTATCTGTTGGGCGACATACACCCTAACTACACCACTTCAGGTCATGTTATACCAGAGAGTGAAGTTTGGCGAAATAATTGCCTCTAAATTGTGAGATAGAGAGGCCACAAAGTTTATGTAGCACTCTGATTAACAGTAGGGGAGATGGGGGGGACCCATGTGAACATCGGAATTTTTCAATAGTTATTATAAGTTTTCTTATTTGAAAAAAATTACTAAAGATGATAGCACCTGTAGAGATATGGTAAAATGTTTTTGAAGCTCTTTGACATTTGGTTTGTCCTCTGTAGCCAAAACACTGTTTGAACATCTCAAAAGAAAAATCTTTATTTCAAGTTGATAAGCGAATATTTTTATTTATTTATTCATTTATTTGAATTTCAGTGTTTCAAGATATACTAAGAATACTAGTAAATATTTTTGATAAAGTTCTTTTTCTTCTAAAATTGAAAAATGTTAATGATTTATCAATTTAACTGTAGCACCCGTGTGGGGTACTTATGAACAGACTAGTTGGGGCAGATATGAACAGTTCATAAATGCCCCAATAATCATTCTGCGATTATGTTCCTTTTAGTTAACTTCATGAGAAATAATGTCTGTTCCATTATCTATAATTTTCCTGAAATAGAAGATATTTTCCTCACACAAAGTTGATTTTGTAATGAAACTTCCACAAACACATCTTTCAGCAAGTACATAAAGAGCAACAGGCTCGTTTACGTTCAATTGTACTTAAAATAAATTTAATGTTTTCTAAAATGCAGTAAGTGTTATGTATTATTTACTAAACGGTTTACAACAATATTTTTTATGCATTGTTAATAGAAAAGTATTACCTCAAGCAACTTTGCAAATTTTTCTATTATATTTGTTCTAAACTTGCAAACATAGCTTACTCCCATCTCTAAAACAATTATGTATGTGATGCTTCTTAAATTATTCTTTTGTTATTCATTTATTCATTTCTTGATGTAAATCAGGATGAAATGAATGAAATTGTTTATGTTTTTACATGGCCTTTGAGTTGTGTGATAAAACATATTCAAATTTTACTTTTGTTATGCTTTCAGTAACAATAATATCTGTTAGATAGCAGCCTCCGTTAGCCCTCTGTGAAAGGGAATAGCACTGAAAGATTTTTTTAATTAAGAGTTCATATACTGTTATGCTGCTTATATGAAAGACTCGATGTCTGCACGGGCGGGTCCAGGTCCGGGCCGCGGGCTGGTCTCTCTGGTCTATTTTTATTCATGACACTCGGGCCGGGCTTCGGCCCTTACTTTTTTCTGAAATATCGGGCGGTGCCTAGTCATTATACTTTCTGGACTGGGCTGGGGTCGGGCCGAACTTATCTTTTTCCATACCAAGCCGGGACATTTACACCTGCTAAGATTGGAACTTGTCAACGCATTTTTCTTTCTTTTCAATGCGATTCCGTCTTAGAAGATTTTACTATAAAGAATTTTTTAAATTTTTAAATCTCCAAAACATGGAATATAGATTAACGATAATAATGATAACTGAAACATTTACAAAGCAATAGAGATTAATTAAAAAAATAAATCTCGCAGCCTAGGGCGCTTCTTTAAAAATGAAGATTAAATTAAGAAAAAAGACTGAAATCAGAATTTTTGCCCAGAACTTCTCGTTCGAAGCAATTTTTAACCATATCGACGTAAAAATACATGTTTTGTAGAAATTCAATCGGGACAGGCCCGACTTGGCTTGGGTCAAGATTTTAACTTTTTTCCGGCCCGTGCCGAACTTTTAGCTTTTCTATGGGGCGGGACCGAGACTCTTTCGTTCATGTGAACAGAAATTGCTAATTCTCCGTTGCAATTTCTGACATAATGACTAATTTTTTGCCGCTTGCTTCTATAACAACATCCTGAAATTACCTTGCCGGGCAACCGATTATTTCTATTGTCCTACTATAAATATATTGTTCCTTTTAGCAATTTCTCCTTGTCTTTTTCAAAAATAGTCTCAGTGGATCATTCAGATACGAATTTCTGTTTACAATGATGTTTAAAAGACTGTTCCTTAAAAAGTGTATTTCATTTTAATAACATTTTATAATTTTGCAAACTTTCTTCTCTAGAATCTCAAATTAGTCTGTGGCACATTGTTATTACTTCAAACATACATTACTTTGACATTTTCAATAATTTTTCTGTATTAACTGTAAGGTAAAGAGGAAAATAATGTTGATAAACTGAAAAGAAATATTTGCTTCCAAGTCTTTCTTTGTAAACTTCTTTTAGTTAAAACTAGAAAAGAATTATAGAGGAGATTCACATTATTTTTTTTTAACTTTTGTATTTTATTTTATAATTTTTAAGAGGCTGGTGTTTACTTTATAAATAACATCAAAGTTCTTATTGAACTCAGTTTAACTGCTTATTAGAGTTATCCCCTAATCTAAAATTTTAAACTTAAGTAAACTATATTTTCAAATATAAAACACACCATCGAAAATCGTTACATTGTCAAAACTATTTATGTAAAGAAAATATGTATCTTATTCTTTAGAAACTTTTAAACGTTTCTTAAATTCTAATTAGAATGGTATGTATAACTTCAATGTTGTCATTGTATGTCATTGTATAACTTCAATAACGCAGGCTGCGAGTACAACGAATGACTAATACAATACTCAATTTCACAGAGAAATCTCGGCCAATTACAAAACCGTTAGGCTGCAATTAGCCCATTATCATATGGTTGTAACAGAAGTACTTGGGCTAACGTGATAATTAACTTGCAATCATGAGATTTCAGATTTTGACTTGTGGCCAGCTTTTCCAGAGAAATATAACTTTGTGTGTCATTGACAGTTTAGCAGTCTGATAATTTCTTTAAAAACTCGAAAAAACTTAGGATATAATTTTTTTAAAGAACCGCCACGGTTTTTCTCTGTTAAAGGTTAAAGAATATAAAGTATAAGATAAGATGATAAGTTATTAAATAGGAATTGGATAATAAAGGAAAAAGGTCTAATTTTCAACAAAAAAGGAATTTTTATAAAAATTCTCAAAATTTAAATTTTTATAAAAATTCTCGAAAAATTAAATTTTTATGTACGATATCTGAATAAATTTTATTAAAAAGAGGA
This sequence comes from Maratus speciosus, assembly GCA_963932465.1. NCBI lineage: Eukaryota > Metazoa > Arthropoda > Arachnida > Araneae > Salticidae > Maratus > Maratus speciosus. The sequence goes on along the minus strand of OZ010788.1, from coordinate 386,881,907 downwards.
TAACGTTTGCCACATTAAACAAAAATATTGAATTTTGTTTGCTTTTATGACTGGCTCAAAATCTCCTGCGACGTTACAAAACCGGGAAAATGTGAAAAATTGCAGCTTCAGTATAAAGTAACAAACAGTCTAATTAAAAAAAATTCAAAATCGAAATCTTAGAGAATTGCCCGTCGTATATGCGGAACTAAATTTCCAGACCTCTTGGAAAGAAAATCACAAAATCTACCATCAACCAATTCACTTGAAACATTATGTTATGTAAATACATTTTTTAAACAAAATCTACACTGCTCAAAACAATTAGGGGAGCACATGGTTTTAACTAGATTACGCAAATATTTACACCGATAAGTAACGTAAAATAAAACATCCATAATTTAAAGTGCTGTAGAAAACATATAAAGAAAACTTCACACGTAAATTAAAGTTTATGACGTCAAAAACTGGAAAAAGGTGATAAGTGCAGAAATCGGGATTTTGCAGAAACGTCTGTTTCACTACCTCAGTTGTAAAATCCAATTGCTCAGCTTGCGTTTTGAGAAAAAGTGGCTTGAAAATGTCACAACAAGATGATTTACCGCAATCCATGGCTTGGCGTGTTATTGGGACAGTTGAATTTGGGGAAACACAACGAAGTGTAGTGGACGCTGTTGGAGTCGCAGGAAGTGTCCATGAAAGGCTGTGGAATCGATTCCAAGACACATGGAATGGTAGTCATAGACAATTGCAAAGTCGAAAATGTGCTAACACGGAAACTGATGACCAATATATCCTGTTAACAGCCCATCGAGCTGGAACGGGAAATACTACTCAGCTGCAAACACAGTTATTCTTGGCCAAAGGACGAAGGGTGTCCGGCCAAATAGTCCAAAATGGGCTTCATCAGGTTGGTGTCTATGTCTATGCACGTAAGCCAATGGCCTGTATTCCGTTGACTTCAAGCCACTGTGCGGCCCAAAGAAGGCGGGGAACTGAGCATCGAGTTTGGAGGCAACGTTGTTGGAGTGAAATTCTGTTTACAGACGAGTCCCAATTCAGTCTGGATGTGACATCTGATGTGTTTTGGCATGGAGAGAAAGAGGCACTCAAAATAACCCCACATTCTTTCGTGAAAGTTCACATTACAGACGAGGTGGGTTGATGCTCTTGGCTGGAATCAGCATAGGTGGACGTACGGGCCTGCATATCATTCGGAATGGCACTTTGACGGTCCGAAGTTATACAGATGAGATACCGAGACCTCATGTCGTATTTTATGCTGCAGTAATTAGTTATTTCTTTTTTTCCATGCATGATAATGCCAGACTTCATACAGTTCGTCTTGTGAAAAGCATGCTTGAAGTTAAAACAATACAGCGTATGGAATGACTAGCATGCTCTCCTGACCTAAATCCAATCGAGCATGTTGGGACATACCCAGACGATGCATTGTTGAGAGACCGAGGCCTTCTTTTACTGTCCGGGACATGGAGATTGCAATTCTTGAGCAGTGGAGCAGTGTTCCCCAAGTCTTATCGATAACCTAATCGCTTCCATGGCAAACTGGTGTGCAGAAGTCTTAGCTGTTCGAGAAGACCACACACCATATTAAAAATTTTGCATCAATTCTAAACAATACTTTTTTTTATGATTTACACGAAACCAAATTGTTGCCCTAAACCATTTTTTCATGTTCTTTTCATCTTTTCAAAAAATAAAAGCTCCCTTACCATTTTTTTGCGTCTTTTTTATGTATTGCGCATTGCTACATATGTACTATCCATTTTATGCCCATACATTGCTGTTTTGCACTGTTCTATTCACTTTTTTGCTTGCTCCCCTAATTGTTTTTGAGCAGTGTAGATTGTAAATCAATAAATGACTTAAAAGGTAATTTTACTTTATTTCTTTAAAGAACTGCTCCTCAAAAGTAATTCATCAAACTTAATATTATATATTTATATGAAAACATTTTAACATCTCTATACATCTTCATCTTAAAAGATGATTTGGTTTTAAGTCTTCATGTTTAATACCTCATTTTATTTTAGAACTAGCAAGCGTCGCCCACAACACCGGTCTTTTATTCTAAGTGAGCCTCATATCAAATGAAAATCCCTTAAAAATTGCCTAACTGACAACGTAAGTCCCATAAAAATCCGCCTAGCAGAACATGAGTTATAAACGTTCAGAATAAAATTCTCATGCTTTTATGGAACTTTCTCCAACAGCTCTATAACTAATTAATGTAGAATGAAGTTATACGTGAAAACGTTCCTCAAAATATTACCTTGTTGAATTGAAGTTCAATATTCAGTTCATTGTCAAAAGAGCTCAATTAAAATCCATTCAGTTGAAACTGAGTTAAAAGTATTTGGAATTAAATTGATTTCCATAGTTGGGTTAGCCTAATTATAGGACTTTCTACGAGTGTTTTACGTATCATGGTAATAGAAATTCTTCTGTAACGAAACAGCGTAGAACGATTTGTTATACAAGACAATCTTTCCCCAAACATTACCTAACTGACAATGTAAATCCCATACAAATCCGTTTTGGAGAACATGAGATATAATCATTTTAAATAAAATTCTTATTTGGTATTATAGAACTTTCTCCTATAAATGGTCAACATAGAATTATGTGTTATACACAAAAACCTTCCACAACCGTTACGTCCTCGACAATGCAAACCCCATAAAAATCCGTTCAGTAGAACCTGAGTTATGAGCTTTCGGAAGGAAGCTCACTTTGCTAATCGAGTTGGCGTAATTGTAGAACTTTCTCCCATAGTTCTATATCTAATTAACGTAGAACGATGTTTTATGCACTGATACCTTCCCCCAACTGTTACCTAATTGACAATGTAGTACCTATAAAAATCCATTTAACAGAACGTTGGATATAAGCGTTCAGAATGAAATTCCCATTTGCGATTTATATACAGGGTGTCTCCGAATTAATGGGAAAACTGTAAGGGAAGGTTAATGAACGCATATAAAAAAATTAGTATAGCAATCTGTGGTCACAAATGAAAACAAGCGTTTTATTGACATAACAATTACAGTAAGTGCTCAAATGTGCCACCGCTAACATTGATACATACCTGGAAGCGTCTAGAAAATGATTGGCGTAAACTTTCAAAGGTTTCAGATGTCTCATCCATGAGACACCAATTGACTCTTATGAGGACCTCATTGCAAGACTTCCAGTCGTTGCTGAAAATGTTCGTGACATACTTGGAATCTGCGAAAAGGTACGCCAAAAACTTGCTAGACGCTGCCAGTGGCACATTTAAACGCTTGCTGTAATTGTTATGTCAATAAAATGCTCGTTTTCATTTCCTCCGCATTTCCCGTTTTTCGCCAAAACGTTTAATTTCCAATCCCATATTGCTACACCAAAATTGCTTTTTTATATGTACTTTACCTTCCCTTGCAAGTTGACCCATGCCCCACCAGTGGACGAGAGGTTCTGCTCTCAAAGCTAGTAGACGGGAGGTGCTGGGTTCGAATCCAATCGCGACCGTCGGCTAATCGTTCGGTGTTTTCCGTGGTTTTCTTCGAACCTTGGATTAGAACCTTGGAAAGACCCCCACGGAGGACACCCTCTAGTGTAGATATTTGGCCGTCATAAGCAAACCAAAAAAAGCAAATTGACCCATGAAGTCGGGAAGAATCTGTCTATAGAAGAAGACTTCTCAAATTAAAATGCTTGAATTTAATATTAACGTATCATCAATCATATGCAACTTATCAAATGAAAATTATATGAATACATCATACGGAGATTTTTCTTCCAATCATCGTCATCATGATAAATGTATGGCATTAATGGAATTGAAAAACGTTTCTAAAACTAAATTCTTTATGTGTTACTTTTTTCCTCTTTAAATGAATATAATAGCTTTTTATGTTAAATACATTCTTTACAGGTCTTTGTCTGCAAAAATTTTAATATTTTACTAAATTAAAATAAAATGCGAGAGAACATTTTGGATTGTTGGAAAATATCACTTATTTCGAATAAAGAAAATGGATATATGTTATTAAGTGGAAAATACACGTCACGAAAATAATAGAAAATTCCTCCTATCACTATTATTCGATATCGATTTATTTTCTTTTAAAATGTTAACAATTCCTTAGTACGTCTTTAATTTAACACGGAAACTGAAGGGAGATAAAATGTATTGTGATATTGATTTCTTTCAAATGGATATCTATGTTTCCTCAAAAGTAATTGTAAATAAAACTGTTAATATACAAAATTCATTATGAATTTCGCATATATTTTCCGATCTAAACTAATAAAAGAAATGTTTGTGTGTCTGTCTGTCTGTCGGCGATGCCTAGCGAAATCTGCCGCACTAAAATTTTATGAGGATACTCCAAAGCGCCTCCAAGATACTCCAATACCCTAATGCGCCTGAGGTTCAGATTTTTCATTTTTGGATAATTAGCCGAAATATTAATTAAAATCTAAAACCAAAGTTCATCAAAAAGGCATTATTTTTCTAGTGCGCCCGCGCAGTTAAGACTTTTCCCCAACTTTCCTAGAGAAGAAAGAAACGGCCGAACAGCTTTTTCTTTTTGGTACCCCGTCTTTGTAAACGCGCGTCAGCCGAACCGTTTCAAATACAAGAAGGCTAAAAACATATTGTTAAATTTCGTGTTTTTTATTTTCGAATTACTCCGCATAAAGTACATGAAATACTCTTTACTAAAAAAAATTGAAAAAGTTCAATTTCAAGGGTTCTCCAAGCCCCCCCCCCCTTGTTTTTACGAAGCTCGCGTCGCACAGTGGAGTATTTGACCCAAAATCCTGGTCAAAAATATTTTTCGACATAAATATAGTCCGATTGGCTTGAAATTCTTAGATGTTATTGGGTATCACTATTGCATGTTTGGTATTGTAAATTAAGTCTATAGCCTTTACGGTTCATTTACAGAGACGCCCAAAAGAATTCCCTTACATTATGGTCTATGGGGAAAAATCGTTTGCTCTGTATTTTAATGATATCACACTTTTAAACGTGCTGAAATTTATATACATCACTAAGGTGTACTAAGGTACTTATTTTAGAATATGGTGTGCATAGAATATTTCTTTCATTTACAGGGGCACACAAAAGAATATGGCTGAAGAATAAATTTAACTATTGAAGTCTACGATTCCAATAATTGCTGGAAGTGCGTTTGAAGGGCGTTTTAAAATAGAACAAATATTTTTTTTAAATATTACTTGATGTGGATACATTCTATAGATCATATACAGGGCTGCACAAAAGTTCTCAAGTACATTTCCGTTTATTCACGGAAATGGCTGAATGGACATTTTTAACTGTTCTATGCATTTCACTGAACTAACTTTTAGCATACTATGAAGTATACATACAAATCCATAGTTTAGTTTAATACTTTATATCTTAAAAGCTGACGAAGTGTAAGTAAGATTTTAACACTTCGCATAATGATAAATATACATTTTATAAATATTTTGAATAATAAGGAAAAAAAAAGTCATCTTTTAAAAAGAGCACAAAGAAAAAGTAGTTAAAATATTAATTTACTAAGTAGATATTTTAAAAATACGAATAAATCACATGTCCATTGACTTAACATTACCGAAGGGAGTTTGGAAGTTGAGTAACTTGTAACCTTAACTATTTACTGTTTTTAAGAAGAAAGTAATTGTTGATAGGTTTGTCTTATTCACTATTAATGTTTAATTAAATGTATTTAATTTTACTATATTTAAAACTTATTATTTACATGTAATAATGCTTATTACATTTAAATTACATTTAATAATAATTATTGCATTTAATTTATGTTTAATAGTGCTATATTTAATAGTAGGTTGAGTAAAGTGGAGTTTATATAGTACAGATTGCTAGTTTTTGAATTTATTTAATATATTACTAGTTTCAAAATGATTCTTCAGAATTCTTCTTCATCTTCTTCATCACTCCCTTCTTGGCTTTTATCGTGACTACCACCAGACCTTGCTGGAAGAAGAAGTTGTAGGGTCTGGCTACTGTATGGCTTGCTTTTTTTAGTTGATAAACGGAGTTATTAGAAAATATGAAGTTGCTTATTATCACGTACATTATAAGAGGAAAATTTTAGATAAATTTTCTTGGTGCTGTTTGTCAGTTTTGGAATTAAAATTAGGTGTCCCTTTTTAAGGAAACCGCCCTCGAAAGGGTTAATTCCCTCCTTTCTCTCCTTATGTAACACACATGAGCCTCAGAACTATTTAGGGAACCCTTTTTCAATAAATAAGTATATACAATTTGAAGGCGATCGGATATTTCTATATAAAGATATCGAGTTGCGTGTGTATGTACGTACCTACATACGTACATATATACGAACGTACATACATACAGAGAGAATATGTTGGTGCAAAAGCTCTCCTTTAATATCCTGCGAGCTAAAAACCTGCAATACGACAGTAAATATATAGTTCTTATGCCTTTAATTCGGTGGCCGCAGAACAGAGCATTTAAATAGTCACCCAGAAAATGATTTTTATAAAAAAAAATGGCAACAATATGCGGAAGATTTTTTTGCAGAAATTGATACTCAAGACTATAACTAATACGATTATAATTCAAGCATGGCTGGACAAAGCGCGGCACATATTTAAAAAGCTTTCGATATGTATAAATTAGAGCCAAAAACGCTTTAAATATAACCCTTTTACACATTTAATGTTTTTTTATTACATTAAAAACGAAACTATTTAAATTAACACATACTTTAACACTAAGCTCTGACCTTTGTTAAACACGTAAGCCCTGTTTAGTTTCAATTCAACAATTCATTCAGCCACAAAAAAATTATATTTAAACATAACAACAATGCCAAAAACCAACAAAAATCCACGTCTCCTCAGAAAGAAACTTCCTCTTCATCTGAGGCCAGGAGCCATCGGATATAACTAAGGTTCCTAAGATAGACATAGATCGATGTACCAATTAGTTAGCTATTAAAAAATATGAATTTTACAATTGTTGACGAAATTTTAATTTTTGCATTTTTGGCCAGGTTTTTGGATCAAATACTCCACTATGCGTCGGTTTCAATTTTTGAGATACGGAAAAACGAAAAGTACTCAGTTAATTCCTTAATTTTCTCCTTTACCACAATGCAAATTGTTTTCAAAATATTGAATATTAACAATTTCAAAAAAATTTGCGACTGGAAGTCACTCTGAGCCTCCGGAAGACAGTGTTTTTTCTAAACTAAAAATAACCAAATGTCAGTATTTAACACAATATTTTTGCATGTCCTCTGTAGACTGTTTTTACATCATATATAAAAATCTCGAAGCGTTTAGACGATTAAAAGTATTTTTTTAAATAACATCTGCAAATATTTGCTCAGGACATCAATACGCGGGAGGCTTTTGCTCATATTTTTACAGATAAATATTCATATTTTTGTACAAATATTATACGCAAGATTCCGAAACATTAAACATAGATTTTGTTAAAATTTAAAGAGTTCCGGATAAGAACTATCTTTTTTTTTAAATATTTAAACTGTACAACCCAAATTATGAATTCGTCAAAATTTTATATACACTAAAGCATCTTCTAAAGCATTTTTCGTGAATTTTTGAAACTACATTTGAAAATTTACACAATCATTTAATAAATTTTAGATGGATTTTGCCAATGAGAAATCAATTAAATAAATTTTAATTTATAGGGATTTTGTGCAATATTTATAACTCCACTCAAATCTTTTATTTAAAATATTTTTTGTAATGTTTTATGGAATTCGAAAATGTACAAATATAATGCTCTTACAATATAATATAGAAATAATTCCTAACTGAAACTTTTCCCTCACAATATTTGAACGTCAAGAAATCTGACAAGATGCAAATGAAAAAGAAGTCATCCTTTTAAAAATATCTTTGTTTTGTGCAACCGATAATTCTTTTGGAACAAGATAAAGTAAAGTATCTATAACTCATTCTAAAAAGTGTTACTACAAATCGATGTATTAAATTATTTTTATAACAAGTTACTTTTTGAGAATTCATCGAGCGTAAACTACTTAAATTCAAGCCAGAGCAGAGTAAACGCAGTGTAGACAGTCATTACCAGCTGATTATATACTGAAGACACGTCGAACTTTTTATAATTTTATTTAAAATCACGAAAACAAACATCATTACTTCGATGTCGAAAAACTTAAGACATTAAATATTTAAAAACATGCTCTTAAACGGCTTAAACTTACATAATCCATTTTAAAAGGAAAAACAGAGCCACCTCATACAGCACGACCACACAATATATACATTCAGTTAAACCGTTACGTCATACCACACATTTGCCGAAAAATTTGCATAAAGCAAGATGCTGTAAATAAACAATAACAGAAGAAAAACTCCCCACATTCAGCCGTACACGAAGACTTCGCAGAATGCGAGGTGACTGACTAAAAGAGCTGGAAAACCGGCAATGTGTGGATGCAAACGATTTTTGCTCGTAGCTTGGGACAAGGTATTGGCAGCAGGATTAAAAATAAGTTAAACACACTTAACTTGCGAAAAACTCGCATACCTGCCTGTCATTGCCCCCCTCCCGTAGTTACGAGCATACATAGTTTAGAATCACATTAAACTAACCTTTAAACTCCAAACCTTTAGATTTTCAAAGGAGATGTAACTTCATACTCCTGTATAAAATTTAACTTTCATACATACAAAAGAGTTTAAAGAATCAGATGCATTATACATAATTACAATTGCAACAGTAAAAAATATCTAACTTCTACATACACTTTCGTCAACAAGGTAACCTTTCACTTAATACATATTTGACAAAGCTGAAAATCTAATTTTTCAGTTTAAAACAAAAATATATTTCAGCATATAAACATTTTCATGTAAACTAATAGAAGGAAAAGGTTTTAAAACTTTGCGCTACCTGTACTTTTCAAAAACATTCAAATATAAACACAATATCCGAACATTAATATATGTACACATAACTTTAATACATTTCAAATATTAAAAAAAATGATCAATTAACCATTTAAACCATCATCCTTTGGATGCATTACAATACAACATGTAAAATATTTGTTAACCAAAAAAATAAAGTCACAACGTAATGTGATCACAACGAAAATACCTTTATACAACACATTAACTACATTTATACAATAACCGAGTTTAAAAATATTAGATTAAATTTGCTATACAAAAAGTGCATTAAAAAACAGTTCACATTAGCAAATACATATATACCATGTATTCTAACCTTTTTATATATGAATATAAGAATTCATAATGTTTTTGTACTTATTTAAACTGAAAAACATTTCCTTACAAAAGTCATTAACCCTTCTTTGGGGAGAGGTTTAGTTAGGATATCAGCAAAGTTTTCCTTTGATCTTACATATTTGAGGATGAATATATTCTCATAAATTAAATTTCTTAGAAAATTATATCTAACACTAATGTGTTTTGTCCTGTTATTTTCGATGGGTGAATGTGAAAAATCTATAGCAGCTTGGTTATCGCACAAGAGCTGAACTGAAAAATTGACTTCGTTTGGAAATATGCTTAAATTTATACATTCCTGAATAATACGTATTACCCACTGTAAATCTTTAGCAGCTTCCGTTAAAGTTATGTATTCGGACTCCATTGTAGAAAGTGCTACGCATTTTTGTTTAAACGTGCGCCAGATAATAGGAGCCTCATCTAAAAATAGAATAATCCCCCCCATCGAAACACGGTCATCTCGATTTGATGCGAAATCTGCATCACTGTAACATGAAAGTTTTAAACTTTTTATACTTGAAAGGTTAAGTTTATAGTGTTGCGTAGATTTAACATAACCCAATAACTTTAATAAGTAATTCCAGTGAACCATGCCAGGGTTTTTCTGAAACTGAGAAAATATATTAACTGCAAAGTTAATATCAGGACGTGTGCGACTTGCTATGTACGCAAGACATCCGATTAAACTACGGTACGGGATTTTACTCATTTCTTGAATTTCGGTTTCGGTAGTTGGCGAATCCGTTTTAGATAAAACAATTCCTTTTGCGATTGGTAGTGATGTTACTGGAATATTAAACTTGCTAAACTTTTCATATACTTCTGAAATATAGTCAGATTGATGTATACATAAAGTTTTATCTTCCCCCTCAAATGTCACTCCTAAAAGTCTTTTAGTTTTCCCAAGGATTTTAAGATCAAATTTATTTCGTAGCTTGTCTATTGCCTGTTTTATATCTTGATGGGTTTTTCCAAACAGAACAATATCATCTACATAAAGTAGAAGAACTAAATTTTCATTAAAGACATATACACAGTTACACCAGGTTAAGCGTTTAAATCTTAATTCTATCAAAACTGAATTTATTTCAAAGAACCATTCCCTTCCAGATTGCTTTAAATCATAGATAGCTTTACTTAATTTGCATACATAATTAGGATAGTCTTTATCAATAAATCCTTGAGGTTGATACATGTAAATTTCATTATTTAGTTTAGCATATAAATATGCTGATTTAATGTCAAGCTGACAATGTGACCAGCCGCATAAACAAACTAAAACGGTAAAGAAAAGTCTAATGATTGAAAAATTTATAACTGGGCTAAACACTTCATCGTAATTTATCCCTTTTTTTCTGACGAAAACCTTGAGCAACTAATCGTGCCTTGTATCTGACGATTTTATCATCCTCGTTACGTTTTACAGTATAAACCCATCGGTTATTAACAATTGTAGTTTTGTCAGGTTTAGGGACTAAAGTCCAGACTTTTCTTTCTTTCATTGTTTGTATCTCGTCGTCCATAGCTTTAAACCACTCTCTTTTCTGGGGGGGATTATAAGCTTCATTATAATTTGAAGGTATTTTAATATCTACAGAATTAGCTTCGATTGTTTCATTGTCAGACTCTTCGTCACTAGGTATTTTAACTCGACCTGAATAAGTGTTAGAAATACGAAAATCAAAATCTGTTCTTTTAAAAGGTATATTGTGTTTCTCACAATAATCTTTGGTTTCTGACCATGATTTTATCCCAGTTTTAGTTCCAACTATACGATAGTAAATGTCATGTCTTGGTTCTTCTTTTCGTTTAACAGCTAGTCGTTCCCATTGGGGTTTAGAAGATCCAGGCGTAAAAAGAACTTTTTTAGACGTATCAGGTATAGAACCGTTTTGGACATTTTCTTGATTAGGAAACGAGCTTTGAGCTGGAACGCTGCTCATATCTTCTGGCTCCGTTTCTTCCTTTGGATCTTTTTCGGGTTTGCCCTCGTCATTCGTTTCTTCATCAGAGCCCGATTCCGATTCATCAGATGAGCTGTAGGTATTTCGGTTTGGACCCAGTATGATTCCTCTGCGCTCTTCTTTCGGAAAAGTAACGTTTATAGTTTCTATCGTTTTACGTTCCTCGGGTAACCATACGCGGTAACCTTTAGTGAAAAGTGCGTATCCGACCATTATACCTTTCTGGGCTCTCATTGAAAATTTATTTCTCAGCTGCTTAGGTTTTCCCACGTAAACAGTACTGCCGAAGGGTTTCAGATGTTTTACCGATGGTTTTCTCCCTCCATACAATTCGAATGGAGTTTTTGTCTGATTACCGTGGCAGACCCGGTTCCACGTATAAACAAAAGTTAGTAATGCTTCTGCCCAAAAAGTTTCTCTTAACTTGCTCTCATATAAGAGAGTTTTATAGCGTTTAAGGCCACACAATTGAAATTTTCCGCAGTTCCATTTTGTTCGGGAGTGTACTCGTTACTGAATTCATGATGTATTCCTTGATCTTCAAGGTATTTACTGAAAGCCGTATTTTCATATTCACCGCCATGGTCAGACCTAAGATTTATGATCTTGCGATTTAGAAATCTTTCCGCCCTTTTTTGGAACCGTTTGAAGCATTCAAAAACTTCACTTTTTTGTTTAAGTGGGTACACAACTACTTTTTTAGAATAGTCGTCAATAAAGCTCACAAAATATCTAGCTCCTCCGTTTGATTTGACCGGAAGGGGCCCACATACATCAGAATGAATCAATTCGAGGGGAGCTCTAGAGCGTGTTTTGCCTATTGGCTTGAACGAGACCCTTCGGGACTTAGCGATCTTAAAATCTTCACAAGTTGGCATGTCTTTTTCCTTGAAGTTTGGCAAACCATGAACTACATCATTCTTACTTGTGTTTGAAATATACTTTGTATTAATATGACAGTGACAGTATATTCGATGCAATTTACTTAGATCACCACCACACTTTTGAGTCTGTGCTGAATAAGCCCTCTTGTCTTTTACGTTGGGATATGTTGGTTTGCAAATGAAAAAACCGTTTGTTTTAATAGCCGTAATTTTTTTTTTCCGTTTTTCGATAATAAAGTCAAACGACCATTTTTACATGAAAAAACATTCCCATGCTGTCAAGGGCTGAACCTGACATTAAATTACGTCTAAGTTTAGGCGTATACATGACATTTTTAAGTTCCAAATTTTGGCGCTTTCCCTTATCATAAAAACACATCTCTACTGTTCCGATGCCTAAAACTGGATATTTAATGTCCCCTATAACAACAGACATGTCAGTCCCCCTAACTGTTTTGTATGTGGAAAAAAGTCCTCGATCTTTACAAAAATGTGTGGATGCAGCAGTATCAAAAAGCCACTCCTGTACTTTGACAGAGCTTTGATTAGCTTCAAGCATATCTGTAGCAAAACTACTATTTGGGCAAATGCCCCCCCCTTCTCTTTATCTCTTTACTGGGTACTTTACTGGGTATTTTTAAAGTACAATTTGGTGCAATGTGACGCCTCATTTTGCACTTGCTACATATAGCATCGCGTTTCAAGAGAGTAGATCTATCCTTACTGCTACTTCTACTATACTGTTTTGTATTTTTGCCTTTAAGTTTTTCTAATTTAGATTTAAATGCAACATTTGATTTATCTAGATTGCATTGTTGCAAGCGGCTTTCCTCTAAAAGTAGTTCTTTCAATATGGGATCAAATTTAAAATCAGTGTCAGTATAACGATAAATATTAAGAACAATACTAGAAAATTGGTCAGGGAAAAAACGAATAAGTTGGAAAGCCTGATAAAGATCCTCTAATGGATGACCTTGTTCCCGCAATTGTTTAATAATTGTACGTAATCTAGCTGCAAACAAACCAATCCCTCCCCCCTCTTCATACCTGGCAGCAAAAAATTTATCGAGGAGGGAGATTACTGCAGCTCTAGTTTTAGGACGATAGTTATCCTGGAGAATATCCCATGCTTTCTTAGCATCAGTCGTTTCTGCAAGTAGTGGTCTAAGATCAGGAGATACATTTAAATATATAGAACTAAATGCCCTATCACGGCGTAAATTATAGTTACGCTTTTCCTTATATTTTACACTATCATCAGGTGGTTTTTCTGTACCATCAATAAACCCCCAGCAACCACGGTCCATAAGGAGGACTTTCATGTCCGCGGACCATGTTGCGTAGTTGTCTGGAGTCAAAAATTCAATCTCATCCATTATAATATATACATATAAACAAGATTAATTACTGAGAGAAATATATATATATACAATATATTAAGAAAACATTCAAGAAAGTAAAAAGTAACAAAAATTCTTACTTATTACGTTCACTCTCATATGGCAAGTCTTATGCACTTAAAGTTCAAAAGTCCAGTCCTTAAAAGTCCTACATACAATCTGTAGAAGTGAAACTCTTGTTCTAATCCAGTTCATAAGTAGGTGAAAAATTCCTTTCTGTCACCGATTGGAAGAACACGGAGTTGTTATCCAGAAATAGTCCATAAAGGTGTTCACTATCATGAAGTCGTCAGTAGCAGGAACCACTCATATAAAACAGGAACAGGAGCCACAGCACTCAGCGGGAATATAAAACTTATTCCATATTACAGCTGGTATAATAACTGCTCTGGCCCATAACATGTGAGAATTCATCGAGCGTAAACAACTTAAATTCAAGCCAGAGCAGAGTAAACGCAGTGTAGACAGTCATTACCAGCTGATTATATACTGAAGACACGTCGAACTTTTTATAATTTTATTTAAAATCACGAAAACAAACATCATTACTTCGATGTCGAAAAACTTAAGACATTAAATATTTAAAAACATGCTCTTAAACGGTTTAAACTTACATAATCCATTTTAAAAGGAAAAACAGAGCCACCTCATACAGCACAACCACACAATATATACATTCAGTTAAACCGTTACGTCATACCACACATTTGCCGAAAAATTTGCATAAAGCAAGATGCTGTAAATAAACAGTAACAGAAGAAAAACTCCCCGCATTCAGCCGTACACGAAGACTTCGCAGAATGCGAGGTGACTGACTAAAAGAGCTGGAAAACCGGCAATGTGTGGATGCAAACGATTTTTGCTCGTAGCTTGGGACAAGGTATTGGCAGGAGGATTAAAAATAAGTTAAACACACTTAACTTGCGAAAAACTCGCATACCTGCCTGTCACTTTTTAGTTAACAAGTTATTAACAAGTTATTTGTTTACTTTAAAGTACCATCGGGTTATAAAGGGTTAAACGATCCGACGCGAAAAAAAGTGAAAAGAAAACTTTTAGAACCAAATATTAATATCGTTTCATGAATTTTCTACACGGGCTTTAAAACCATTATATTCGTAACTGATAACAATTTCAAAGAGCTTGGAAAATCCCAACCATTTCTTCAAACTGTTAAATGACCCGATGCAAAAGAAAACACGTCTCATTACAAGCGCCTTTACCACTAAATATCAAAATAATTTCACGAATTTTTTTATACAAGCTTCGAAACCATTTTAGACTCATAAAATTTCAGAGAGGACTTTCGAAAAGGATTATTTTTGAAAAAAATATATTAAATGACCCGAAGAAGAAAAAAAAACCCCACAAACATTAAAATTCTGAATTCGCAATTTTTCTCGAGGAAAAGCATATAAAACCCGCTTAAAGAGAATACATTTTACTTACAAACCACGCATGCAGTTTTAAAAAATATAAATATTATGGAGACTCCAATATAAAGTCATAGAAATGTAACATTTATTTAAGGTTGTTATAAGGCTCCAGGAAAATGTCGTTCGGGACAGGTAGTATCGAAATAAAACAATAACGTATTAGGAAGAAAAAGAAAACCTTTCAAAATAATTAAAACTATTTAATGGAAAATAATGACACTTTCCATGATAGTTATGCAAAGAATATTCCACTTTGTGCTAAATGTGCGAGAATTTTTTTTCATTTTTTTAATAATATGTTTTAATAGTGCCCGATTTATTTCGATGAAATCCACAACGAATAATTCCGGTAACCATCGTACTGCTTTATCATGTAAATAACTGTTATTAGTCATATTTTCATACCTGAAGTCTTAAAAGTATTATAAACTAGCAATGCTTTAAAATTTGCAAACGAAAAATATTGAAAGCGATAACTGCAGAAAATAATGTTAATTAAATTACTTTGAAATGTTTTTTCATTCTACTTTAATTTAATGCACAGTCACCATTAATTTGTTCTTCAAAACAAATCAGTGGCTCTGCTCTGTAACTTTATTTTCTTATACTTCCTTATTATTGAACTTGTTTGTTAATCTAAGTTTCAATGCTATCATTATAGTAAAATATTTAAGCTTGGGAGAGTGCTTCGATTAAAGTAAATGGATCCATCAATTCTAGACTGTTACATAATTGTGTGATATTGCGTAATTTAGAAAATAATGAAAGATATTATCATGTAACGACATATCAGAAACTCTGCAAGAAAACATATTCATCTCTTTTATGAAGCCCATTGCTTACAGACAACGTCTAACAGATCATAATTAAATTAAATATTTTTATTTCCTTAAAATAATAAGTATTAATTATTTAAAAATATTTAAATTATAAATTACAAGCATAAATTATTCATAAATACATTATTCGAACATAAATTCTTGAAATGTTTACACCGAGATTTCCAAACTATATTTTTCGAGGGAAAATTTATCCTTCATATTTGTTTTTAATTAACAATTTTCAATCACACTGATGAAAGCACAAATAACTGCGAAGGAAAAAATACAGGTATTATTAATGATGAATTTTTGATTAAGAAAGCATAAAATTTTAATAGTAATACTTTTAACGTATCTTCGTATCTAACGTATCTTTAACATAATATAACGCTTACAAATTCTCCATGACATACTTTGTTACCATTGGTATCTGTATGTATAATATTTCTTAACAAAAATAAATAAATAGAAATAGTTTTCTTGAAAATTTGTTACTTTGTTAAGTAAACAAGAGTATTACAAATTATTTATTTACAAACGTAATCAGGAAAAAAAGGCACATATAAGATTAAGAAGATATAATAAGAATTTTGAAAATTTAGATGCTGTTAATCTGAATAAAAATTAATATTGTGTTGAAAAGAGAAAAAATATATTATTTATATTCAAAGAAACATTTTTGATTTAAACAAATATTAGTATTTTCGTATAACTTATGCAGTTCTGTTTTTAGACGTAGAAAATATTGGAAATAAAATTGAAAAACCGAATAAATCGGATTGAAAAAAGAAATTATTGAGTTTGTTATTTAATTTTTCTTTACCGTACAGACTGAAAAATAATATATATATATATTAATGAAACAAATTGAGTACAAATAAATAACAAAACATCAAAAAGTAGTTTCTGTAATTTGAAACTAAATAAAATTTGTTCTTGGATTAAACAAATGAAAGAAGAATCACATCTAATTTAATCGCGTTTCTTTAAGTTAAAATCGAATCAAATAAAGTACATATGTAAATGCGAAAAAATTAAATTTAAACAAATGTTTATTCAACAAAAGAAAACATTTCTTTAACAACTTTTCGGACTTGGGATAGAAAGATTTACTTTCTAGATTACATAGATATATATTTAAAAATTATTCCATTTTATCTAAACAAATGTAGAAATATGGACAAATATTCAAAACAATCACAAAAGTAATTACTATTTTTATTTTGATAATAAATGGTATCCACCCAGATCGATTTTAAAACTGAAACATTCATTCTTATTAAAGACGTTTGATTAAAAATATGAGTTTTAGCCCAGTCACGAGTCACGACTAGATACTAAATGTAATACAAATTTAATTTCAACATATAAAAATAAGCGTCTTTTATTTTATTTCAATATCTGTATCAAGACTACATATTAAATTTAATACAAGTTTAATTTCATGACGTAAAAATGAGTGACTATCTATTTTATTTCAATATTTGTAAATAAAAATAAAAATAATATTATTTATTTAAGATGAAAAAAGAATAGCGGTTATATTTCAAAGGTATAGCAGTTTTGGTAGCATTTTTCACTTTCAGTTTAATTGGATGTATTTATTGTTATTTAGATGTACTGAAATTTAAAATTAATTTCAACAGTGAGTAATTTAAAGTAAAATATGGGAATAGTGATAAGTTTGGTTTATTTTTTGTTTGCTATTCCATGTTGTAATAGAATTTGATTTTAATATGTACATATCTTTTTTTATATATAAATATTAAAAAATAAAAATATAAATTGTAGGATTTTGAAGCATAAACGCGTGGATTAAATTATTGCCATCATGAATTAGCTTTAGAATCATGACCATTGCAAGTTTTTATTTATTTATTTGTTATTTTTATTTTATTTTGTCTTTTATAGATATTTGTACATTAAACATTTTATAGAAGAAAGCATGTATAAGCAAAAACTAAAATACACTATTTATGCCTATTTCGTTTGGCCTTTTTTCTTTTTGTACCACACATAAAAAGAAACTTTTAAGTTTAACCATTTCCTCAAGAACTAATAAACATCCTGGAAACTAAAAAAATAAATGAATTTCAGTTCCTTTGTCAATGTACTTCTTTCGAATCAAATCCATTTACTTAAAGTAAATTTTAAATATAATTCACTAGTTTTTAGATTGGTTTTGTATCTAGTTAATTTGCGTGTTTATATGGATGTTAGTTATACGCTTATTACATTCAATAAAAACATTTCAATGTAAACAGCCTTTTTTGTGAATTTTGAGCATCTATTTGTATATATAATATTTTGTGCATTTCAACATTTTATTTCGAGCATTATATTGCGTTAAAAATGTATTTAGACCTATTTGAATATTTCATTCATCTTATCTCTCAAATATTTCAAGCAGTTTCCACCTAAAGTTAAAGTTCGCGAATTAATATGGTAAGTTTTACAATTTCTCTTTGTTATTACCTCTTTTAGTTACCCCTGTTATCTTACATCTGTTATTATCTCTTTGTTATATAAGGTAACAAGTCAAGCTTTACAATTTTTTATGCAAAATTCTCTCGACCAATGAAATTATTTTGTTGCCATTTTATATAAAAGCACTTTACTATAATTGAATCAAATCACGTAACTTACAAAATGGTACTTTTCAGATTATTTACATTATAAACATAATTTCTTGCTTACAATACGAAATTTGATGAAATTAACATTATAAATCTTTTCTAAACGTATAAATAATTTTTATATATGTATATAAAAATTGAAAGGTCTCAAGCACTGCAAATGCAACATCTCGGGTAGTTACGTTAGCTAATAAAAATAAAATAAATGAAGTGTTGCTTAATAACAACACTTTATTTAGTGTTATTTTTTGCAAGTGATTAGCGAGTGCTTTCACTGGCTGATTTTTTCTAATTTAACAATTAATAATAAAACCGCCGCGGCGAGCGGCCTCTTTTCGTCCGCAGCCCTTTATTCTTCTATTTATTCCGACTCTTTTGCGGAAGCAAGGTTCGTAGGTCCCCAGCCACGTCCCGAGTAAAAGACACTCTAACGAAAGCCAGGTTGAAAAAAAATCAAAAATTGAAACCGGACAATTTAAAAGGGAAATTACACAAATTAAAGAAACCGAAAAGCGGGAAGAGAAAGTAAAGACACCGAAAAGCGAGAAGGGGGACTTGGGGACGCTTCACTGGTTAAGCTTTCACTGGTTCTTTTTCTGCCTTTTTATGCTTTCACAGTTTCTGACTATTGCTATTTCTTGTGTTCTGCATATTATTTCAGACTATTTCTATTAGTTTTGTATTACGGACTGTAATTAGTCTGTCTTAATTTTTCAACATCCACTTAACAGAGTGCATTCTTTGAGAAAAAACTGAAGAGTTTATTTACGCGTCTGCTGTCAACGTATGAAAATATGAAGATTTAATAGCACTATTCTGATTAACGTGATCATTTTCTATGTAGAACATAATAAATTGCATTTCATGCATATTTTTATATTTATCAGCAATCAGTAAAATTTTTCTAGTGTGAATATTAACGGCTTTTTCTTATGAGTCATAATATTAGCAAAATTTAGCTATCATAAAAATAATACAAATACTGATGATTGATTAATATACAAGTAACAGAAATATTCAAACATGATGACAAAGCACTTTTCCTTGAGAAACATGCAATCTTATCGCAATACAGAAATGTATCAAACGCTTAGTGTTTTTCTTTAGAAAAATTGTAAATAATTCCTAAAACAGCTAAACATAAAATCACTCACCGTATTTTATTTCAAAATAGTTTTATTATTAAAACACTTAAAATCATGCATATTTTGATTGATCTTAAATTATAAATCCTACATTGTAAAAAAATATCTGTAATACTACAGATGTGCAGTTACAAAAATCTGCATACTTACTAAAATTTTATCTGTACACTGTACAAAAAAAGATGCACATCTACATGTCAAGTTTTTGTAAAGTTACATAAGCTTTACAAAAGAATCTTCTAAAATTACGATAATCTTACTAAAATTTTATCTGTAACCTGGGTTGCAGTTGCATAACAATTTCTAGGCATCCCAGTTTCCTAAAAAAATTCTTAGTAATCTTACAGATTTTTTGATTTACAGTGCAAATGTGTATCTGTTACATGAATTTTTTTGTTGTTGTTGTTGCCTTTATATAAAAATTTCTAGGAATCCCAATTTCCTGGAAAAAATGTAGTAACTTTACAGATTTTTTTTACAATGCATTTCATAGAATATTTAAATACAGGGGGTTCCAGAACTCATGAGGGGGGGACTCTATAAAGGCAGGTAAATTACAAATAAAAAAACAATTTTAGCATAGCAATGTGGAGTCGGGTGTGAAAAGTGTTGACGAAAATCTAAAAATGCGGAAGAAATGAAAACAAGCATTTTATTGACATAACAATTACACTACGTGCTCAAATTGCCACCACCAACATGCGGTAGCATCTAGCAAGTGATTGGCGTAACCGTTGAAAGATTCGAGGTATCTCATCTACGAGACACCAATTGCCTCTGATGAGGACCTCATTGCAAGACTTATAGTCGCGGCTGCAACTATTCGTGAAACACCTGGAATCTTAGAAATTAAGTTCTGCTTCGTTATCATAGACGTTCCCTCCGCGGTCTTTTCTCCTTTACTTCTCCTATTCCGAATCTCTAGCGGAAGCCAGGAAGAAAGGTCCAGATCCACGTCTCAAATGCCGAGACTCTAGCGGAAGCCAGGAAGAAAGGTCCAGACCCACCCAAATGCCGAGACTCCAGCGAAAGCCAAGTTGAAAAAAAAATGAAACCGGACAAATTTGAAAGGGAAATTCGTTAAATTAAAGACATTAAAAAGCGGGAAGGAATGGGCTCGGGGCTCTGGAGCTATCAAAAGAACTTTGGCGGTTCGAGTTTAATATTCGTCTCATATACCGCCGCAGAATTCGGGGAGCACGGCGCTCCGCGCGTCCGTCAAACGTATCTGCCTGCGCCTCTTTAGTCGAGTCTCTTGATGAAACCAGGTTGGAAAAAAAAATAAAACCGGAAAATTGGAACCGGACAAATTTTAAAGTAAAAATGATCAAATTAAACACATTGAAATGCGGGAAGAGAGAGCCCGGGGCTCTAAAGCTATCACACGACCGCTGCTGCTTCGAGCTTCGAATGTTTCATTAATATTAAGCTTTGAAAGGGTACACCAGTCACTTGCTAGAGGCTGCCAGACTTGTATCGATGTTGGTAGTGACACATCTTAACTTTAACTGTAATTGTTATGACAATAAAATGCTTGTTTTCAGTCCTTCCGCATTGTTTGTTTTTAGACAACATTTTTTATTCCCGATCCCATATTGCTGTTCCACAATTGCTACTTTATGCGTGCTTTACCTTCCCTTACAGTTTGGCCCTTATGTCCAGGGAACCCCATATTTTGAATTCCCTTCTCTCTAGAAGCGCTTAAAATCATTTAATGACATGTTGTATGCGGACATTTTGTCCACATAATACTATATCACAAATAAGTAAGCAACTACTCTGATTTTGAACTGTTTTCTGCATAATTACCGTCAATTGCCAGCAAAAATATGAAATTTAAATATTTACGTTCTTTCCATTACAATAAAAGTTTAAGCGTATGTGTAAATTGTAGTTTTCTAAAAAAATGCTTCAACGAAACATGAGTATATGATTAATTGCTGTTGAAAAAATTAACTCTTTTTGCAGCAACTCGAGACTAGTTTTGCATATACGCGTTTTTTAAATGATATATACGGTCCTTATTTTGATAGTCATTAATTCAGAACAGTAATATTTCTTTATTTAATCACGTAATTTCTATGATTAAATAAAACAAAGATTACAGTTCGGAAATAGTGGAACTGAAAAATATACTAGTGAATTCGGGACACAGGTACCGAACAGGTTAAACTCTGATACTTTTGTTTGAATCTTTTATACAAGTGTTTTTTTGTCCCCTTGATAAAATTTACTGCGGTTTCTATTCCAATTATTTATTTCATGGGTCATTTAATTTAAAAATTTAGGAACTGAAGAACTATTTGGAAAACTAAAGAAAAAAAGATAAGAATTGGAAGAATCTCCATTATCTTTTTATCGATTTACGGGTTCAGGATCAGATTTAAATTCATTTGAAAATAGATTTAATGAAAATCTTCTTAAACAAGACTTAGAAAATATGCACCAGAAATTCAAGTTTTATTCTTCATTTAAATCATTAGAATTCCGAGAAAGATTTCTGAATTTTACTGTCTCTTCTTTTAAATTTCTTTTGAGCATTAACGATAAATGATATTAAATGATTTCCTACATCGCTTATATGATTTCTCAAATTAAAAAAGTGATTAATAACTAATTTGTACAGTTAGACTACTATTCATTGTTTTATACATATTTCTCGCTAATATTTTCAGATTATTTAAATTATTTTTAAATGATCTTTTATCTCTGTAATTAAAACATTGTTCCGTTATATGAATATGAGCAACTGAAACATGAAGAAGTAGATATTTACATATGTTATTATTGTTATTATCTACTTGTTATAATTTTAGTTGAACAGATTAAAAATTAAAAGCTATGCAAAAAAATACAATAAAACTTTAATATGATGATGCGTAACTCAAATGCGCATTTTCTTGTAAAAGTCTGCAAATACACGTCATCTAGGGGCAACGTAGTTGTCTTAACTGTTATAACTTATGTGTCAGTTATTGTTTTTGAAAATGCGGATGGTGTCAGTTACAGGAATTTTTGACCATATTTATGAAAAGAATTTATTTTTAGTTATAAAAGTATATTTTTTCAAAATTTTATCAACAATAATTTTTTAATGTATCTCTATTATACTTTCAAAACAAAAATACAATGAACAAAAAACAGTTGGACAGCAACAAAATTTGATTTTGCTACTCAATATTGTTTTAACCTGTTGTGATATAATCTAACAATATTTTAAAAAAAGAAAATTTCTTCAAAGACTGAAATAGTTTTATTTAATCTTAATAAAATGTTATATTAAATTTTAAAATAATTAAAAAATAAATTGCGCGTTTTTCACAAACAAAATGTTGAAATTTACTTTTGCTTGATTAAAAATTCCAAAAATGGAAAAAAGTAAAAATCTGTTCATATGAAAAACCTAATTGTGAAACTGTGGTACGAGCAGAAAAGTATACGATATATTGCAGAAACTGTGAAAAAGCTACGTTCAACAGTGCATTACATAATAAATACGTACGATAAGTACAGATTTTTGCAAAGACCTAGTTGGAAGTGGTAGGCCCAAAAATATTTCCTCGTCTCAAACAGAAAGAGGGATTGTGAGATTTGTGAAAGAGAATCCTAAAATTTCTGCAATAAAAATAGCCAGAGATTTGAAGGAGGCATCTATAGTGAATGTGCATCCACATAGTATAAGAATTTTTTACATTCCAAGGACTATAAAGCATACACACAACAAAAAATCTCATATTTGTCTCTCAGAAATGTAAAAAAACGTATTGAACGTGGTAATAATATGTTAGAATGCCACAAGAATTCTTGTAGTCTTTTATTTTTACAGATGAATCGAAATTAACCCTTAAATGCATGAATTTTTCATTTAGAATTGTGTTTTTTTATACTTATATTAAGGATTAGACACCAGAAATGTTTTAGAAGAATTTTTAACTTTATTTAGTAGCATATTTATGTGATTTTTACAGGATTAATATTTCTATATAAATATAGTGGTTGCAAAGAACTTGGTTTATTTATTAAAAATTGAATAAAAAGTGTTGCAAATTCGATACACTATGCATTTAAAGGTTAATTTGTTTGGATCTGATGGTCGGCGTTTTGTAGAAGAAGGGAAGTGCTAAAATCAGCAACTATAAAAGCGACTGTAAAACATGGTAGCTGATGCATTATGGTATGGAGTTCAATGGGAGCTAGTGGCGTTGGAAATCTAGTGTTCAGTGAAGGTACAATGAAAAAAAAAAGATGCATAAGATCAGTCTAAAAGAAAATTTATCTGAAACAGTTTCAAAATTAAATTTAAATAGAAATTATTATTCGGTCCAAGACAATGATCCTGAGAATAACGCTCGGATTGGAAAGAAATGGTTATTATACATAGTGTATAAAGTTCTACCCTTTCCTCCCCAAAGTCCGAATCTAAATCCTATATGGAGAAACAATTACTATAAAAGGATATTAAGAATAAAAATGAACTAAAAGCTGATTCTCAATATATGGCTAAATGTACCACCAGTTTTACTCGAAAAACTGGCCCTTTCTATGAATAAGAGGCTACAAGTTATAATAGCAGGAAATAATAGATGGTTTTGTTTTAAATTTAAAAGCTTTTTTTTTTTTTTTTTTTTTTTTTTTTGGCACATTGTGTAAGTGTCCAAGTTTTTATTTCGTGCTGAATGTTATATCATCACGACGTTTTATAAAGTTATAATTTAGATATAAGTTTTATTAAAGTAAAATAAAACTGTTTAAATCATCTTTAAAAATTTTATTATTTTAAATAAACTTTAACTTTTAAAGAACAACATACAACAAAACAATTAAGCAATGAAATGAATAGAAGCTGTTGTCCAACTTTTTTTTTTTGGTTCACTGTAAGTATAAAATAGGTTTAAATCTTTGTAATAGTGATTTGTACAAGAAAGAATCCTTAAGGTATCAGTTACTGGAGTTTTTCACTCTATGCCTTAAACTCACTAAAATGAATCTACTTCATATAATTGTAAACGCAAAACATTAGAAAAAAAGTCATCTAATAGTGTACGGACATATACATGATACGTGATATTTGAATTTTCTTCAAACGTAAGTTTAATTAGTTGATTACGCTTATTAGCCTAATATTAGTCATAAGCTTACGTATGAATGCGTATCCTAAAAACATTAAAACATTTTTTTTTTTTTTGCATTTTTTCTTTTTAAATTTCGAAATTGTTTATGATTGATTGTAGAATAGTATTTAAATAAGAATTTGGAAGATTTTACTAAGCTTCTATTAAATTTCCACCTCTAAAGAGGTCGTTTAATGAAAACAATATTTTACTATATTCGTTGCAACGACCGAAAACAAATTACTAAACGTAAAATATGGCATTTCTGAAAAAATCCTTAAATGTTTGTAATGAGTATAAATGTAAATACAAAAAGCACAGTTGTCTCTATTACTCAGGAAATCTTAACTTTTTCAGTGAAATCTGTATTTTACGGTTGTTTATTGTTACGATTAAAGATTATATATATAGCATTGTGTGTAGTCGATCACATTTCTCAATTAGCTTCTTGTTTTTACTATCAACTGAAAAGTTTTTTACAGTTTTGAGTCAAGCAATCTTATCCATTGATGTGCACATATTATTTGTAGGCCCTTCGTCATATTCATCTTCACTAACATCAGAAGTCAATCCAAAAGCTTCATTATCGATTTGATCATATTCCGATCAAACCATAATTCAATCATGATTAAATTTATTACAACTATTCAAATAATTCAGATGACTGCAGCAAAACGCATAACGGGAAAAATTGCACGCAATTTTTTTTTCTTTTAAGTTTACTGATATAATATTTTTTTCTGAGACCGGCAGAAAAATGACGCAATGAGCAAAGTAACGTATAACGAAGGTTTTATAACATCGGGCTTTCATTGTATAAGGATTTAGCACACTTAAAAATCAATTTAACAGTTTTCAATTGGATTTACAATCAAGGAAAGAAGTGATCACTTTCACTAATTGTACTGCAAATAACCGCATATTAATCGGCTTTCGATCGGCTGGTAATAATGTCTTTTATTAAATGGTACCCATAAATTACGCTTCTGAAAAATATATTCTTGGGTATCATACAATAAATAAAATTTGTACTCATGAAATATTATTAAAAGCGTATTTTCTAATTAGTTACCCATAATCATATATTGGAAAACTGCCAATGTTTATATTTTCCGGCTTTTTAATTACCATTTAAGATTCTTAAGATTTCATTTCAAGTATATTAAATTAAGCTTTATGTCAACAAACAGACGTAAAGTTGAGTATAAAGAATACTAGGAATCACAGGTGTTGTATAAAACGAACGAATAGAAGAAATTTTCAAAATATACGCGAAAACGGTCATTTGTATATAGACAATATTCATAAAATTTACTCTGGAATCGAAATAAAATGTCAAATATTGGTGTTAATGCTGGCGGTTTTAAAAATTGTTTCACTTTCATAATGCAAAACGACTTTCTAAGCTTTTATTTACTACTTCCTACTTTACTAATTTACTACTTCCTTAATTCTTTTTACATATATCTGCACAATCTGTTTATAAAATAGTATAGGGTGTTCCGTTTTAAATTTGACGTAGTGTATATAGTATTTATTCAACAATTTTCTTTACGCATAGAAAGAAATCCACAAGAACAATTATCTTTAGCATATGCTTTCATTTGTTTAAAAAAAAAACAGAAGAAGAAGAAGAATTTTAACCATTGCGATGCTCCAAAACAATCTTGATATCATGAGTTCAACAAATCGTTTTAAACTGAAAATATGCAATATATAACATATTGGTATATATAATATTTATAAAACACATTTTAATAAATAATGAATCGTAAAGTTATTCTAAATGTTTTTACCCTTTAATTTATTCCCTTTTAAAATATTTTACTTTATTTGCAATGCGTATAAAATGCGCTTCGAATGTTGTTCATATGTTTGAATG
Organism: Maratus speciosus; assembly: GCA_963932465.1. NCBI lineage: Eukaryota > Metazoa > Arthropoda > Arachnida > Araneae > Salticidae > Maratus > Maratus speciosus. The sequence goes on along the minus strand of OZ010788.1, from coordinate 386,855,331 downwards.
TTTTCAATAGTAAAAATAAATGCATCTTTATTTAATGGCAAATACAAAAATAAAGTAAATTTTATCGTATTTTTCTAAGAATGCATAAATTAATTTCCTATTTTGGTGGGAAATCAAATGCTAAAAATTCAAATAAAGAGGGGTTTTTTCGCAAAAAGTGTTTCATATTAAATCTATCAATACATCAATAACTAATAAAAGTAAAATGTGAAGAGAAAACCTTATTTCGTTTATTTTCGTGAATATAGCATTGCAATTCTATTCATGACTTTCCAAAAATCTACGTTTTCTACATTTAACATAAAACAATTGAATTGATCAGAAGGTGTTTTACCTTTATTTACTTACTTTGTACAGAAAATTGTGTTTAGGAAGACAGGAAAACAAAGGTGTTATTTTACATTGGTTTCATACCGACAAAAATCGTTCTTAGTTTATATGATTTGTCTCTATGGAAATTTTATGTCAATAAAAAGAATATTTCAGTTTTAATATCATAATAAAAATGTGTTCTATATAAATTGATTTTGGAATTTCGAAATATTCGAAAACTTAAAACAAAGCGGATTCATATTTTACGGAATTCAAAAATTTCTTAAAATATTTGACGCAATTTAAAAGCAATAAATATTAAGCTCTGTTTAACCAATTAGTACTATCGCGACCTATTTTTTGGATAAAATATTCCCTTTTTAACACTTTCGGGCCCAGTGATGCCAAATGGCATCATGACTTTCACGAATTTTTTTTTATATTTAAAAACTGAATCTCGGAGATTCTATTTCGTGTCATTCAAAAGATACTTTTTCTATCTTTTCAGCAGTATTTTTTTATTTCTTCAAGAGATGGTAGCAGAGGTTCGACAAGCTAAAAAGTATTGCTTGATTTCCTTTTAAAATGTGAAGTGAAAACATGATTGTAAAAAAAAAAATATTATTCACACTTTTCCTTTTTTAAAAAATGACAGTTTTTTTAAATATACGTTATATTATGTATGAAGTACATATTTATGTATTTATAATTCAACAATTGTATTTTTATTTCAGTAGCAATACATAGTAAATATACATGATTCCAAATGGTATCACCGTGACTTTATTGATATTTTCAACTTAACTCTCTATTTTGATTTCTTATCTGATTTGGTAGTTTTTTGAAAGGAAAAAAAATTCCTTTACTATTTATCATGCCAAAACGAAAAAAAAGAGTTTGTATCAATAGAAATAGCCATTTATTTACTATGGAATGATGATCTTTCTGATACAGAAATTGAAAAATCTGACGAAGAGGACAGTGAAATTGCAAGCAGTCTATCAAAATCAGATTATTTCGTGCACTATTGTGCGTGGTTGCCCAATTCAATTGTCCGCTCGTCGGCCTAACTGTTCGGAGTTTTCCGTGGATGCCCAATTTTCAATATTCTAGATCTGGATACAAATGATTCAGTCGGCCCAGTTACTAATTCTGTAGGTAATAAGTATTAGGAGTTGACGCTGAAAATGTAGATCAATTAGAAGATAAGAATATTGAACCATTTGACACGACATTTAGAGAAACTTCTTCATTGCCTCCTGTTGAAATTTTAGGCCTTACGAGTACTTTATATTTTTTTTGTGATGAAAAAATTACAGATAACTTAGTGTATCAAGTGGCTGAGAGGTTCCGCTGGCAAAGCTCATAGACGGGGAGTGCTGGTTCGGAACCAATCGCGCTCGTCGGTCTAACTGTTCGGAGTTTTCCGTGGTTTTCATCTAATCATGGGTATCCTTGCGTAAATACGGGTTAGGTTCCCTTAAAAAGACCCCCACTGAGGGCATCCCTCCCTCGGGCATATATATCTCGTATGGATATATCTCTCGTATGGGCATATATTTCTCGTCTGCCGTCATGAACAATACCAAAACCACCTTGGTGCATCAAACAAATCTCTATTCTTGCCAAAAGCCTGAAACTTCAGTAAATACTATTATACATGAAATGGACATTAAAAAATGAATATACATTAAAAATTGAATGTATATTTTCTTTTCTTTGGATTCCAATGATGCCAAATGGCATCGTTTAAAAAAATTATTAAAAAATGTTAAATATTTTTTTTACTTATATTTATGTTTATATTAGCTAAAAATAACCTTAATTCCAGAAATTCTGATTTTTCCTCTTGTAAACAAAAATGCGGGCCTGAAAGGGTTAAAAGTTTATTTTGTCTACTATCCCATGGAAGATTAATATTAAAATATCGTATCTGTTTTTGAAAGAAATGTCGCGTGACAATAAATAAACAATTCTACTAAAGGGTGAACTCTTGGACAACAGACACGTTTTCGTACTCAATGTATTTATTTTATTTTATTGAAATCATTATGAAAGATAAACGCTAAATGTTCTACTATAAGGTTTATATACGTTATGATATATTTTTGTTTAAAGGTACTTTGACCATAGATGTGCCATCACATCCCCACTTGCAAATGAAATTCAGATTGCTAATGTTCTCGGAAGTCAGATTCTTAATAATTTCCGTTTTCATTAATAAAACACGTTTAGCAGTATGATCTAGCAAAGATTGCAATTAAAAAGATATTTATTCTAATTACATTAGAATAAACAGAATTATTAACTATAAAGATATAACGTATTTCTATCGTATCGATGATAGAGAATTATTTTAATTTTTTTTTACTAATATTGCTTATGAAATTCATTTATGCTTATGATTATAATACTTATTTGTAATATAATACATAATAATCTATTACAAAACTGATTAATCTGAAAATTTCAAAAATGTTTGCTAGCTCAATTACTGTGACAAGTAATAAATTTCAGAGTTTTTGAAGCGACTAAAAAAGTGGCATTTTTACTTGTAGTTACAAAAACCTGCACAGAATGCAGAATGCCAGTTTATGGCAGCTGGTTTTTCACTATACATTAGATAATAGTTCAGGCTACTATTTCCAATATAAGTCGTTGTGGAATACTGTAGAACTTTAAAACTTTTTGGTGTTTAAAAACAAAAAAATAAGATATTTTTTCAAAATTTTTATCAAAAATAATCATGAAATTATTAATTTTTATGTGCTTAGTAAAAGTTTTTGTAACACGCGAAAATAATTTACACTCATCGTGTGAATTCTGTTTAAAGCATTAAAATCGGATGATATGGGAAAATGTAGCACGTGTTAAGAGGAACCATTGTTTTGCTCTTTTTGTTCACCTCAGATGATGATCCTCCAAGCGTCACTTTTGAAATGATACAGGTGTCCACTCAAAACGAAAATTTTTTTAAATATAGATTCTGACCCTCCAAACATTATTCTAGCCATCTGTATAGTCAAAATTCCCTAAATAGTAACTTTATTTTTCGACTTTTTGGCCAGCTTTTCGGGATTTTGCCCCACTGCGCGTTGGTGCGAAATTATTGGACAAGCTCCGGTGGCTCCACGTCTCTGCCATGCTTAAATTATCACGCAAGCGCCGACGGGTCTATTGTGCTGTTCAGAAAAGTCGAACGAAGGCTAATATTGCCATATTTTGAGACTGCTTGACGAACGAGAGTAAAGACTTCGCTTTCAGAACTGTAAATCTTAAGTTCGAACCTCGCCAGCGACGAGATGAAAGTTATAATTTAATTTAAATCGGTTTTCTGGAAGTTTCTAGTAATTTCTGTATTATGTAAATTTATGTTAATTTCGAAATGACTAGAATATTCTAGATCTATTCCATGTACTTATAAAAGTTGCTCTCCTCGAGCTGGGGATTAGTTCTCTCGGTGTGCGATCAGTTGGATCACGCACGTTTTTTTCTCCTTCGAATAAATTCTCATTGCTGTAGTTACTGTTGTATTGCCTACTGTCCTACCAACACCTTTTACAGTTTCTGCGTGTTCTGCTTAACTAACAATAAATTGCAGACATAGCAATACTTTTTTTTTCATAAAAACCTGTGCCCTTCGACAATGACAAACGAAAGAGGATTTACGATTATACGTGATGAGTGCGTGGACAGCTTCTCTGAGGTTCAATTCGAATTTGAGGATTGCGAGGAACTAGAAGACATGTCTTCACAAAAAGAAATTGAGGCAACATCTTCGGATGAATCTGAAAAACATAGACGCAGAATTTGGCGAACGCTACCGTTGATAAGCGACACGAGATAATCAGACGAAGATAACAGTAGGCAGCCGTCAGATTTTGATTTACCGAGAAAATATAATGCATTTGAAGGATCTCCGGGTCTTAGGCTGCATACAGACGCGTGTTTTGCCATCCTTCTCCAGTTATCGTGGAAAATCTATTATTCTGGACGGTTGTGCCGTTTATTCACAAAAGAATGAAGGGAATCAACTATGGGTCAGGAGATAAGGAGCTCGACTCTACTTGAAGGAAATGTTCCTCTTTTGCAGGACATCAGTCCTTTCCTTTTAAAGTCATTAAAAATCAAAGACACCGCGTGGCCACAACAAACGATGCCGACACTGATAACAGTTACAAGGAAGGTGAGTTCGCAGCCTTAACGTATTTCCCAGAGATACACAGAATGTTGAGGATGTCCTGGAGCTATTTATAGAGAACGATTTATTTGAATTTATTTGTACCGAAACGAACAGGTACTACAATCAAAATTCCACCAAGAGGAAACCCGACAAAAAAAGTGCAAAATTTTTCAACGTTACGGCACTGCAGTCGAACTTAAAAAATGGTTTGGGCTTATTATTCTTATGGGAATCATTAAAAAATCAGCGATCGATTATTTTTCGAAGAATTCGCTATTGGAAACATCCATATTTGGCAAAACGATGTCTCGCAATTGATTTCGTCAGGTATTATCATTTTTACATTTCTCTGATAATCGTAATATACTTGATAATGCAGACCGACTCTTCACAGTACAAGGTATAATTGATTATATCACAAAAAAGTTTGAAGAAAACTTTAATCTTGAAAATAATGTATCGCAGAAAGAAAAAATATAATTGAAAGATTTAGATCTGAAAGAGAATCATTATTAGAAATTCCAAAACAAGGACGAGGTAATAGCGATGCGGGAAATCGAAAAAGAAGTGTTTTCAAGGATGCTGCTGTGGCCGCTAGCATAACAGGTGTTTATAAGCTCTTATTGAGCAATTTTATATAATTTTACATGACATGTGGATACGAGATAAATATATCTGCCTTTAAGCATTACTAATCATGACATTAAAATCTCAATAAAATTATAGAGCGGCTGAAATTCACCCTGAAGTTTTAACGTTTATACTGTCACCGAACATACAAGTGATAAAAGAATAGCATACAACGGAAATTGATAGTGATTATCTTTATGATAACATTAGTAGCTATGGCAGTTTGTAAGAAACTGATTACTATTTTTTTAATACATGAACATTTTTCTTGTTGAAAATAAATATGTACTACATTTTTTAAAATCTGCGTTGAATACAATAACACTACGCAAATTTCAACGTAGGAAAATGATAAAACATCTTTTTATTATGATTATGATAACAATGACGTAATTGCACTATGTAATGAGAAAAGATATATTTTTTCATAATACAGAAACATTTTATCTGTAGTAAAATCAATTTTATTACTTTAATATCGATAATTTTCATAAATTGAATTTTGACCGACTAGATTCACAAAATCTTACACTGTGCGATGTCGGGACTTCGATCCCTTCATCTAAGGTCCCATCACTCGGGAGATAAGAGCCTGGTCGACGGTCTCGAATTAAACACGAGGCCTTCATATATCTTTTTTATGACGAATAATACATTATCTATTTCGCATCGCTGGGCTTATATACTCGATAAAAACACTGATTTTATATTTTTAAAAAGCTTATTAAGCTCTGTTTGGCGCCAAGAAAATATCTTAATGCAAATGTACAGTGATTTGTTGATAATATAAATATGTACTAAACTATTTTTTGCCAATCAATACTTTGGCAAAATTGTAGACATTTTACTCTTAAGATTACTCTTACTCATGCAAATCTCTTGTTACCTGTTTATGCTTTTAAATTACATAAAAAATCAAAACACAAAACAGGATTTAAGGCAAAATTTTAAATATATGTTAGCAGAAAGATCATGATAAATTTCTTGAAATTGAAATCACAACCTAGATTTAATAGATGTATTTGTGCCTTCATTCCAGCGTGCATCCAAATGAAGCATACGTAAATATCCAAACAGGGATTTTTTCTTTTTTTCGGTAAATGCCTTTTTCGTAAACTTTTTACCTGTATGTAGATAATACGATACTATCATCATCCAAATTTATTTCCAAATTGTTATTGAAAATGAGTGCCCTCTCCCTGTAAGGAGCAGATAAGCAGTAATTTTATTAATTTTTGTGTTGTTAATTTGTTAACATTTATCAAAAAATTTATAATAAATTCAATATGCTTATTAAAAAAAGAATAAAAAGTCAGCGCATCCATATAAAATATATAAATAGTAAATAAATGGCAAAGGGAACGGGACTAACATACGTATTTCAGAATTTATTCGTACGTACTGGAATAGCAATCATATGTATTTTTAGTAATTCAGGTAACAGCATTAGTGGCTGCTTTTATGTAAAATTCACTTACATTGGCATCCAATCTATCCATGACATTTAAAAGACTGTATATTATTTTATTCAAAATACTTTCAGAAACCAAATTAGATGCCTGAATCTCATAAAATAATGTCAGATTAATCAAAATTGCATTTAAATCAACAAGTTTTTTTAGTGTCCCTTTTCCTTTTTTTAACTTATAAATTTCTAGAAAGCAAAACAAAATCTTTTATATTAATAGATTATACATAACACTATTTTTTCACAGCTCTTACTTTATTAATTTATTTTGTAATTATAGATTTTCTAATTTTCTTTATTAATATGTATTTTTGTTCGGGTTTTGTTATAATGTTTCCTTTCTTATTTTTGCGAAATGTATAAAATGGAAATTTTTCAAATTGTACTCGTAAATTAAATGTGGAAGAATTAATTAGATATTTCGAAATAAAAATGCTTTCGTGTTATGTAGGATTACAGTCGTCTTATCAGCGCAGAACACAGAGGAGATATTTTTAATTTATTAAGCAACAAGAAAGAAATTATTGTTCGGTTATTGATTTTTCTGGCTTTTCAATTTACATGTATCTGAATTTTTATTTTATATTTTCATCCTCGTAACAGTTTATATGTAAAAAGAACCTTTAAAAGCAATTTGCTTGGATTTTTGTTTACCAAGAAGATAAAATATATCAATTGCATCCATGAATTTGAAGGACCTAAACAAATTTGTGCTCCTATACTGAAATTTGTTTGTTTCCCAGAAATTTCTCTAGAGACTCGTAACTTACCAAAACAAAAATAACCGTAAGCAAGTTGGCAAAGATGCTTAATTTATTCACTTATTAAAAATATACTTACGTATATTTCTTCTAGAATACTTATTTTAATCTTCAGTTTTACGAAAATATTCACTTTTCCTCACTTTACGCTTTATGTTAATCAGCAAATACTTTCTTAATACGGTAGGACATACAGTTTAAAAGATAAAATTTTAGCTGCTATATGAATTTTCTAGTCTTATCTCATTCATCATATAAGTCCATTCTCATCTTTCAAGTTCTTCAGATGAATGTAAATAATAAATTCTTAAAACTTTAGAAAGTAAAAGATGTTTTAAAGAATACAACAAGATTTAAAGAGATTTGAATTTCAAATGCAGTGATTGCTTGTTTGAATTCAGATACCTATTTCAGAAACATAGCAGTCAAAATTTTATTGTATGATTAGTTTAAAAAATACGCCAAGTAAATGAAAAGTTAAAATAGCTCTAACAATCATGTGAGTAATCGATATTTTAAATGAACCATTCAAGATAAAGGTTTAATGTATGAGGGCTGTTCAATAAAGAATGGTCATATTTTTTTATTGGCATTCTTTATTGCCCAAAAATTTATTTTTATGTTCTATTGTTAGACTAATGTGTATTGAATATGCAGTCATTTTTTTTTGTTCACTTATTTAAAGTAGTACGTCAGTGTCAGCCATGAAAGTTCAGATAATTTCTGTTTCACCTACGGGAACGATGGAGTCACACGCAATGAGTAAGTGCGTTTTTGCCTACTGGAAATTTTGTTTTCGGCAGAAGAAATAGTCAGTCGAAATGTATGCTACAGGAGACTTATCTATGCTACAAGAGTCCGTTCTTCCCTGTAGCGCAGTTAGATGATGGTTTGAGATTTTTAAAATAGAGAAAGACAATCATCTTCAAAGGAAGCTGGACACGGAGTTCCTGTAACTAAGCTTACAGAATTCACCATGGTAACGTCGCTATTATTGTCAGAGAAGGTCATTAAATATGAGAACTGTTTAAAATACTGCAGTTATAATGGTGTGCCACCCACATGTTGGTAACAGAAAAAGTGAACATGAGACGTGTTTGTGTGCCTTGAATTCCGAGACTCCTCATACCTGAACAACAAAACGCTTACGTACAGGTTGTTCGAAATTTAAGGTGATGTTACGTGAATATGAGATGAAAACCCTAATGTAATAATACGCTTTGACTGACGATTTCTTCGGGGAAAGCATAATTTCCATCAGGCAAGAGCATGCTTGTTAATTGCGTGTTTCCTTCATCGTTCACGTAGGCGATACTGAAAGTATTTGAATTTCCATGGCTGCCAATGACGTACTACTAGAAAAAAAAAAGGAACAAAAAATTATCACGTATTCATTACACATTAAGCTAACAATGGCACATAAAAGTACATGTGTGTGCAATAAAGTATTCTAATAAAAAAAATAGGATCATTCTTTATTAAACAGCCTGCTTATATGAGATGTGTTGGTAAATGGTATGGGAGAAAACTGTGGATTACTTAATGCTTTTATTTTTTTATTCAAAATACTCAAAATTCACAAAAGTTCATTTCGATTAGCAATTTTCTGTTATTTTAATTTATGAACGAATGTCCAGTGAAAAAGAAGCTTACTCGTAATTTTTATTGTATTTGCTTATTTCAGTTTTATAGGTACTTTCCATTTGGAGAAATATTTTAAAAAACTTTTCGGGAAGAAAAATGCTAAAATTTGTGGGCGGTTTTAGCCTTATGCCTAAACAACATATTTTTTAAAGAATGAAAAGAAATTAAACAAGCTAGCAATTTGTAAGATGTTGAAAAATTTATTTGTTAGCTGATGAGACGTTGGGTTAATTTATAATCAAACGCTATTTGCGTTGAGTGATTTTGATCTTTTATAGGATTTCTAAAAATAAAATATTTTAAGCTGGGCTGTATTGTCTTTAAATTTGCGAAATTGAAGTTTGTAGTTTCGCCTGTTGTTAAAAGCAATAGAATCAGACCAGTCATTCATGAAATTAATTAACAGTTTATAGGTTAGTGTCTTTTTAAAATGCAAAAACTTTTTTACCACTCTTTGAATGATCCAAATAAATCGTATTCATTCATAAACTGTGAACGCTGATATAGTAGGTGTATTTTTACAAGTTAATAATGTAGGTTATATTTGAAAAAGTTTTTTTTACTCTTCATTTAGTCCAAACTTACATGCCTCAAATCGTAAAATCATACAATGTTTTAACAAATTCACAAAATATTCTTAGATTTAAAAATATTTTATATAGCGTTATATTAATTGCTAACTACTCCGCATCAGTTTTTCGCTCATAAAAACACTTTCTTTAAATACATTAATTTACATCATTAATAATGAAAATTGTTAGTTTAGTAGTTTTTTTAACCCATTAGTTCCTAATCATTAGCTACCCGAACAGTGTTCATGTTTTTGTTTTTTTTAATTGCTTTCAGTTATTTCACCTGTGTCCAAGACAAACAAATGCATCTTTCTACAGTGTGCATTGGGCATTGCAGCAATGCTTCCCTGACAATTTTCACGCTCAAGACTTCTGTAATAACTAAGCGATAATAACTATTATACTAGTGAAAAATCCTGAAAAATATCAGTATTCACATTTACAAGTGATGGTAAGAACAAAACTGAAGCAACATCAAAATGTTCGCAAGTCAAAAGGACACTGAAAAGTTTGGAAAGTTACAAAAAGCATCTGGTTATAATAACAAGTGTTTAATCGATGATATAAACAGCTTTAATTGTTCCACAAGAAAGACAATAAATTGTCCTATACTTGCACAATTAACGTTTTTTAACGTTGTTTAACATATCTTTTTTCTATTTCTTTTTTTTTTTTTTTCAAAAAAATAAGTAGCATTAAAAAGACTCATTTTCCATGGTTTACTGAAAATTTGGAGGATAATCAGAATTTTTTAAAATAGAATAAAAGTAAAAATAACACTTAAAATAGTTTTAAAAGTGGGAAATAATTAATGGCTTGTGATTATGTCTGAATTTTAAACTCTAACATTATTTCATAATATACGTTTTAATTTTCCAACGGGACTAAAACTGCCCAGACGAGGTTTCGAAACAGGGATCTCTTGACTGCAGCTGCCAATGCCCTACCAACTGAGCTATCCCGGATGAATCTGGAGGACCTAATTCACCCAGCTAACCTTATTCATAGCATCTGGTCTGATATATAAATCTGCTCAACAAGTAAATCGCAGGTAATGGAACTCCATAAACGATGGATACGTAATTTTATTAGATTAATTTTAACTTAATATAATAATTGGTAAATAAAATTAGAAAAGTTATGTTAAAATTAATTAGTTTAATTATGAATAATATTGTTTTATAGACAGAAAGGAAAGTGTAGTGTTACCAAGCCGAAAACGCCGTACGTTATTTGTTTAGAGTAATATTTTACATTATATTTTCCACACTGCAAAATCTTAATCATTTTCCTTTTCTATAATTTTTAGTAAGTTATTTATCACCTTTTTGTTAGGTTTATTAGTAATTTTGGTGCTTCGAGAAATTAGTTAATGCAAGATATTTCTAATATTTACTAAAAACAGAATTCACGAAAGAATAAATTCGATTAAATTTTGCGTATTTATACGCTCAATAATATTAAATTTCAATCAAAGCAAATATTTATCAGAAAGAGAATTTTTTATAAGTAAAGAAATTCATCTTATTGAAACCTTGGTCTTTCAGTACAAAACAACATGAAGCTAAAATAACACAAAGCCTCTTTTGCTGCCATGAATTATTTGAATATTTATATGAAAAAGAACTTCAGTATATTCAAAGGAAATCTCTTTCTTTTCATTTATGATGGTGATTTTTTTTTTACTATTGGAGAAATTTGTGTTACAAATACAACACACACACACATACACAATTTCTATCTTCTGTTTATTTATCGACATTTAGCTTTTCTAGAAAAAAAATATCTGCGAGTTTAGTTTGAAAAGAGACAGCGTTCAGCGTTTTACATTTACGTATATTTTTTTATTGAACGAAAGCATTATTGAATCTAAAGCACTTTCTTAGAATAGCAGATTCGTATTTCAGCCGGCAATCTATAGATTACTAATAAAATAAACAAAAAGAAAAAGGAAATCATTTGGCTTTGACGATCATATTTTCGTGTCCATTTCACATTACAATTTATTTGTTTTCGTGGTATAAGATTTTCCATTAAACTTAAAAGTCAATCTTTTTACTAAACGTAAAAATGTTTATTTGAAAACAAAAGAAAAAAGGCCTGTTTATCTTTCTACTTTTGTTTATTATGCAAAACCCTTTTAAAACTACAAAATATTTGAAACAAAAGATTTTTTATAAGTTTAAATCTTATGACCTAAAGATCAATTTAATATTCCCAAGCCATCAATTTAAGCGGTAAAAATGGTTAAATTCATATAATTTTTTTAATAAGAGAATATTAACATTTATTATTACATTATCGTTAGTGGAAGACACGTAATTACACATAGGGTATTTTAAATTTACTTTGTTTAAGGAAATATCAGTTGCTATTAAAGAAAGAATAAAATTTCAAAATCTTAAAATGGACAATTTCAAATAATTCTAATAAGCAAAATGTCACCTAGCGTGATATCCCCTATAAAAGAAGTTACCTTCACATATTCATTTTTAAGGGTAATTCCCTTTCCATCCACACTACCCACTCAAAATAATATTTTTTGCTAAATTTATACTTAAGATGTCAGTCTTTATCTTGTCTCATTTTATTTACCAGCGGTCTTATCCTATTATAAAAAAAAACTTTCATTTTTAATTCTCTCTCTGTAATTCTCTAACCGCATTGCACTATATTAAAATAAAAATAAAAGATAGGTTCTATCCGCCTAGTATCACTTTTCACATTTCATTCGCATGCTTAATTTAGTTGCTATTTTGAATTTACCCTGTCATTTTATATCTATCCTCTTGACCATTATACCAGCTGCCTATATTTTCTGCAGAGCATAAAATTGCCTCAGTATAAGGAATCTGTCTCCCTTCTTGTAATTTTTATTAATATTCGTTTTCTGCACTCCACTCCTTCTCATTTTGCAACTCCATGTAAAATTGTGGCTTTGTGGTTTTACAGTAATCGTAATTTTTCCTGTTATCCTCTGGCGCTAAAAATTTCATATTTGCACTTTGCCACTCCCATTCAATTTTCATTAACGAAAATTAACGCATACCTCAACTCAACTCAATCATGTCATATGATACACTATTGATCATTTTCATGTATATGGATTCCGCGAAAAGCCCAAGACTCCGAGAGAAGGGAATGGTGTCATTTTTCTCTTGGCCGTGGTCCTGCAAACGTAATGTAACAAGTCTCTCTCTCCAGCATCGGTATTTTACTGCCGAGAACTCGCTTTGTGATTAACTAAAAAGAATCCTGGTGTTCATAATTTATAACAAAGTAACGTTGAAGAACAAAGTCTTTTACGTATGCGATACACGGCATAACTCAACCTTCAAGTATTAGATAGTTGCTAACCCAACATCGATATTTAGATATGAAAACAAAACAACGTCATACCCCCAGTCATTGACACCTAACCAGCAACTGACACATCAACATACTTAAAAAAGAATTTAATTGTAATATTCTGCAAATCGATGTCATCTAGTGGCAACTTATTTGTCTTACGTTTTATAACTTATCAGTCAGTTATTGATTTTCAAAATAGGAATTGTGTCAGTTGCTGAGTTATTGACCATATTTATGAAAAAATTCAATTTTTAGTAATAAAAAGTATAATTTTTTAAAGTTTTATCGACAATAAATTTTCAATGTATCTCTACTATACTTTGAAAAACAAAGATAAGTATAAATTAGATTTAAAACTTTGTAATAGTGATCCGAACAAGAAAGAATCCTTAAAGTGTCAGTTACAAGGGGTTTCGGCATATTATACTCTCCAAAAAATTTTCATTTATTGAATTCTAAAAAATACTCTTACAACTTTATTTATAAAATATCTATGTATGTTCTATATATATATATATATCAAAATATATATATTTTGTTGTTTTATGTATAATAGTATCTTTTGAAAAAACTTATAAATGAAGTTAATTGAAACAAAACAATAAACTTTGTATTACATTCATATTTTAAAACAAGAAGTTGCGACGTATAACAAAAAAACAAATTCACAAGTGTTCCATAGATTTTACGTCACATATAGCTTTTCAATTTAATTAATTAATCCCTTCTTCATTTCCAAAATTTATTGAAACATTCTTAAATTTAATTTTTAAAATATTAATTTATCTGTTCTATGTGCAAGTTAGTCACACTTATTTCCTTCACATGTTAAAATGTAACTTCATGATTTAAATAACATTCCCAGCACCATTTTATCACTGCCTACGAATTTTCGTAAATAAAAACATGAATGAAAAAATGAAATGCTCCTTCTATTTTCTGCCCGATCACAAAACAGAAGTCGCCGTCTTATCTATACTCCTCTATACTTCTATACTCATATTATAAAAAGTAAAAATTGTTTATTTGTAGGAGGTAAGCTCTGGAACTACCGAACCGATTCCAAAAGTAATGGTATCAAAATGATGGTGTTAGCCCAACTTAGAACATAGGCCGGATTTTATGTCGGTGCCACTACCCCAAAGGGGGTGCAGGAGCAAAAAACGTTCTAAAAACGCGATTTTTGCGTTATTGAAGGGCCTAGAAATATGAAATTTGGAATATTAGTTACTTATAAGATATAAATGACGTCTAAGAACAGTTCTTAAACAATTCGAAATTTAAAAGGGGTGAAAATGCACAAAAAGCGTTCTAAAAAACATTCTAAATGGTAGTTTCTACATAATCTCAGGAAATACGAAACCGATTTAAAAAATATTGGTGTCAAAATGATGGTGACAACGCTTGCTCCAAGATAGGCTATGTTTTATGTCGGTGCCACTACCCCAAAGGGGGTGCAGGATCAAAAAACGTTCTAAAAATGCGATTTATGTGTTACTGAAGGGACTAGAAATATGAAATTTGAAATATTAGCTACTTATTAGGTATAAAGGATTTCTAAGAACAGTTCTTAAATGATTCAATATTTAAAAGGGGTGAAAATGCGCGAAAAGCGTTCTAAAAAACGTTCTAAATGGTGGTTTCTACACAATCTCAGGAAATACCAAACCGATTAAAAAAAATAATGGTGTCAAAATGACGGTGACAACCCTCGCTCCAGCATAGGCTATGTTTTATGTCGGTGACACTACCTTAAAGGGGGTGCAGGGGAAAAACGTTCTAAATTGCGGTTTATGCGTTACGGAAGGGCCTCGAATCGTGAAATTTGGAATGATAGTTAGTTATAAGATATCAATGATCTCTAAGGGCATTTCCTAAAAAAATCGAAATTTAAAAGGGAGTCAAAATGCGCAAAAAGCGTTGTAAAAAACGTTCTAAATTGCGATTTCTATGCAATCTTAGGAAGTACTGAACCGATTTCAAATATAATGGTGTAAAAATTATGCTGACAGATCTCGCTCCAAGTTAGGCTATATTTTATATCTGTTTCCACTACCCCAGAGGAGGTGCAGGAGTAAAATGCGCGAAAAGCGTTCTAAAAACGTTCTATATGTCGATTTGTCAGCGATATCTCAGGAAGAATCAATCTGATTTCAAAAGAAATGGTAGGAAATTGATGCTGACAGATTCTGCTCTAACATAGATGCTATTTTATGTCGGTATCAGTATCACCTAGACGTTGCAGGAGCAAAAAATCGTTCTAAATTTCGATTTTTGTGATCGGTACGGGCTAGCAACTTAAAATTAGACAAGGTACATATTTATTAGATATAAATGGTCTTTAAGAACAGTTTCGAAAAAATTAGAAATTTAAAAAGGGGTGAAAATGCGCGAAAAGCGTACTAAAAATGTTCTAAATTGCGATTTATACTCAATCTCAGGAAATACCAAAGCTATTTCAAAAGTAATGGTTGCAAATCAATGATGACAGTCCCTGCTATAACATATGTTATATTTATGTTGTTGTCACTACCATCTGAGGGTTGCAAAAGCAAAACATGTTCTGTTTTGCGTTTTTCTGTTCTGTTTTGCACAACTGAGGGGTCTAACACTTTGAAGTATGGCATGGTATTTACTTAGAAGATGCAACTGCTTTCTAAGAACAGTCGAATGAAAATTCCAAATTTAAAAAGATGAAGTAAGCGAAAACCGTTATAAATTACAATTTTTATGCAATCTTATCAAATACTAAACCGATTAAAAAAATAATGATGACAAATTTTGGTGATAGAACCTGCTCAAACATAAGCTATATTTTATGTCTGTTCCGCTACCACCAGAGGGTTGCAGGAGCTAAAAACTTTCTAAATTGCGAATTCTGTGATACTAAAAAGGCTAGAAACTTTAAATATGACATGGTAGTTACATATAAAATATAAATGCCCTAGAAGGAACGTCGAAAATAAATTCGAATTAAAAAGGGGTGAAGCGAAGGGGAGGTGCGAAAAGCATTCTAAAAAAGTTCTAAATTACGATTCTATGCAATTTCAGGGAATATAAACCGGTTATAAAAGTAATAGTTGCGAATCAATTGTAACAGTCTCTGATCCTACACAGGCTATATTTTATGCCGGTGATTCTACCACCTGGGGTTCACAGGAACAACAAACGTTCTAAAAAAGGGCTTTAAAAGCTTTTTAAATTAAGTTTCTGTGGAATATTAGGAAATAACAAACCGATTTCAAAATTAATGTTGGCAAATTAATGGTGACAGTTCCTGTTTCAACATAGCCCTTTATGTTGAGAGAGGTGGTAGGACTTGGAATTTGACATGATGTTTAATTTTAAGGTGTAAGAAGACGGTTTCTAAAAAATTCAAAACTTCAAATGAATACTGAAATGAGCGTATTAATGGAGCATAAAAGTTTCAAAATATTTTCTAAATTATCATTTATTTATTTTTATTTCATTTTATTAATTTAAGTATCATTTTTGCCTAATGCAGTGTAATAAGGATGTTTAATCAAACTGTGTTTTAAGTAGTAATTTTTGAATTATTCCTGAAAGTAATAAGTACCTTTTAATAAAATAAAATATTACCTTTTAATAAAATAAAAATTTAGTTAGTACCTTTTAATAAAAATTAGACATATAAATATCACTTGGCATATTTCAAATATTACGCGAGCAAAGCCGCGGGGTTTGCTGGTCTATAATAAAGGAAATGAAGAAAAGATTCTTCGCTCCTATTCAACTCTCTATGTTATGATATTCAATATTTTTCACTCCCTAGCCCCTTGACTGCCTAGAAAAAGGGCAAAATTGTAATGTCATTTTCATAGTATATTTTTTAATGCTAAAAAAGAGCAATTATTTCAACATGATATTTAAAACGTAATTGAGCACGTTAAGATAATACTTCTGATTATTAACCATGACTCAACGATATAAAAGACATCAAAATTTATCAAATTGTATTAATTTAAATAATGCATGCATTCAAGCGAAAACTGCAGCTCAGCGAACGTGTTAACAGGTCATGTCAGTCAGAGAGTTAAACCAAATAAAAAACGAGCTCTCGTATATCAACTACGTTTTTCTACCCAACAGCTTCAAAAATACGTTGTAGCAATACGTTGAATATTTCCCTTCTTCTAATAGCAATACTTCTAAATAATACCGACTGTTATGTCCAAAATTCTTAACGTACCTTTAGAATTACAGCACAATCATTCATTTCGCTTAGATCCGTTTTTATTCACAGGGTGAAAGACGATTGCTCCTTTTCCAGTCTCAAAAATTCTGTCTTTCGACAGCCTAGCAACTGCTTCTCGATGCTGTTCGTGAATACCAGATACACTATATGGCCAAAGGTGACCGGTCACTTGCGATTTTAGACGTTTTGTTAAATACCTAGAAAAATACATGAGGAATTAACCTGAAACTCAAGGTGTGTAAACAATATGGTATAGGTCATACATTTCCGCGGAGATTTTTTTCCCGAAACCCCAAAAGGGGGCCGCCAACAAATTGAAAAAGAACGAAATTCTTTTGGATAACCCTGTAAAAACTAATGTAGCAAAAGCGTTCAAACTAGAGATTATGATTAAGTGGCTTATTGTAAAAAACTGTGCTCATTTTCATGAGGATAGCATGTATACTCGTAGAGAAATTAATTTTTTTATAAAAACAGTCCCGAATTTCGCCACGTTTTTTGCTTATAATTTGCAGAGTTCTTAATATAAAAAAAGTTTTTTTCAGAAAATATGACAAACAACAATCTCTGAATGGTTCGAATGAAATCCAGGAACAACTGCGAGATTACAAAAATCCGACAAATGGCGCAACGCTGGCGAACTTTTCGCAGGAAAGTATCTGGTAAATTACATATTATGCAGTGGACGAACTGAGTTCGGGCGAACGGAATTGAAACACCGATTTTTCTCTTACCCGAACTCAATCGAGCATTCCTAAATTGGCGCATCTGTATTGCCCGAACTGAGTTCGGGCGTCACAGGCAGGGGGGGAACATGTAGTACATATGTTTATAAAAAATATCTCGATATAGCGTCCGTAAAAATATAATAAAATTTTCGTTTATTTGGCGATTTATCAACGGTTAACATCGGAACGTAACTAAAAAAAAAATACGCTTTTATGTCAAATCATTTTAAGGTAAAATGTTTTCATGATAAACTTGCTTATGTAAGTTTAACTTCAATATACATTTATGACTAAGGATTTTCCATATACATTTATATGTACCTATAAAGAAATTTAACGATCATTTTATACGTTTTAGAACAAAATTTAATGGTTAAATATGCTTCAAACTGAAAATTAAGTTCCGATTATGAGCACTGTCAATTTGACTTAGACATTGTTTGTGGCGGAGACAACAAGAGAATTCCACAAGAATTTGCCTCTTGTGGAGTGTATTCAACAGAAACTGAAATACAGTTATAACGATCATCACAAAAAAATAGCACTGCAGCTAATAATAAGCTTGACGCAGCACCGGTTGTTCGGTAGCTTCTTATGGCATTGTTTCTATGGAAACAGCGACTTATTTAATATCGACATGTATAAGGAGACCTTTTTTAATCGGACAGTTAGTTTTAAAATACATTCAAAACTTATCCAGGCAGTAAAATCTTGTACAGTTAAATAATTTCAGCAACACGCAACTCTTATACATTAAATGAAAGTGTATCAATAAGTTTTTGCCTTCACATAGAAATAATCAAGTGAAATTTATGAAATTGCTACATTGAACTTTTCTATATAGTCACCGTGCATAGTAACACATTTCTGCAAATGGTATTTCAAAGAGAGGGGACGGGGTAAAGACAATCAGTACAAAAATGTACCCGCGAGGTTTGAACCACAGTCATCTCGATTTGGAATTACAAACGATACCACCGTGCTGTGATGCTCGTTTTACGTCCGAAAGATAATCATTTCTTCTTTCGTTTAATTTTCGTGACGTCACAGTTTCGAAAATCACGAACAAACAAATGCCCA
Organism: Maratus speciosus; assembly: GCA_963932465.1. Lineage (NCBI taxonomy): Eukaryota > Metazoa > Arthropoda > Arachnida > Araneae > Salticidae > Maratus > Maratus speciosus. The sequence goes on along the minus strand of OZ010788.1, from coordinate 386,836,386 downwards.
TTTTAACCTTTCTGTCTTTAGCAATAATGTTCTCAAGGTGTTTTTCGTACTAAATCGATGATGCTCTACAACTTTATAATTCATTTTTTTCTCATATTTCGTACTGCTTTCGAGATAGGAACATTAACTCTGCCGTTATGCACCAGGTGGAGCTGTGAATATCTATGTAAAGAATGCTAAGTTAGAATGATTTTAATATTCCACAAAAAAACTTAAATGCTCTTATTTCTCAAATCATTTAATTCGTAATCTTCTTTTTAAATTCTCAATCTATACAGCATTAGATTGCTATGTTTATATTAACCGGTTAACAAAAACAAAAGTGGATGGATTATGGATTTTTCATGTTTCTCAGTAAAGCAGTAATCCTTTGTAATTTTTTATTTTTGTTATCACGCAATATTAAATACCTAATGCAGGATATTATACCTTATAAATATAAGTCTTTGATCGTTATTCCATGTTCTTGGGAAAATTTCGCATATGAAAGGATTAAATAATGACATTTTTTTTCAGAAATGGTATAGTTAATAACTAAACAATGAATGTTTCTGTTAGAACCATTTTTAATGTTTAAAAATTGATAAACAGCATGTGTATTTTAGAACATAAATTGATTTATTAACGACGATGTAACTATTTTGTGGCACCTATTTCAAAACAATAAAGTTCGTTGTATATTTCAGTTAAGGGGACCAGGTAAGCGATATTTGGGGAAAAAATCGATTTTTACTTTTTTATATCATTAAATAGTTTAAACTTTTATCTTTCCATCGATGTGTCACACATGTTTATGTATTAAAAAAAGTGTTGGAATTATTCATTCTATCTAAGAGTACTTCACAGCCTAATGGCCATTTAAATCTTTAATTGACTTTTTCTCAAAACTCGGATTTTTATGTTTGTGTTCCTTTTCTTCAATATCTATTAAACTTAAGGACTTAGTTTTTTTAATACTTTTATTATGATATATTGTATATTTTAACACAGTGATTTAATGATTTGTTGATAATTATTTATTTTATGCAGTGAAATCTTACCGAAAATGTTATTTTAAAAATGCCTTTCAATAAATAATTAATAATTAATTTTCAGGTTCACTTAGAAAGAAAATGGTCTGTTAAAATACGTAAAGCATGTTACTCAAACTACTGTAAAAATTGTAGACCTCTATATTTAACCATTTCGGAGAAAAATGTACATAAATTTGGTGTATTTTAACATGGCGGGGATAGAGCTTACCCGGTCCCCTTAACTCTGTAGGTAGAAACGTAAATTAGGTAACCTAAAGTATATATTTTACACCAAATCACAAATATTAATGAAAAATAGCAGTTATATGTTTTGTTTCGACATAATCATGAGTATTGTTTCAAAGTGATTTTTTAATTAAGGTAAAATTATAAATTCTTTTTGAACGAATTCGCATTTTAATGGCCTTCTTGAATTGACAAATTAATTTCTTAGATCTGAAAAACCTTAAAAATAGAAAATTGTGTTTACGTGGATTGTGTCTGAAGGTGTAAGAGTCGACCTATTCGATTTGAGTATTTTTGTGAGCAATTATCAATATTTTCATTCATTTAATTAAAACAAAATATTGTACCTTCAGCAATGTGACATCCATAGCTTAGTAAATAAAAATATCATGGTTATTGTTAATTTTACAGTACTGAATATTTTTTAAGGGATCTCAGGACTCTTAATACTTCAAAACATTCGAAATTTGAAATTTTTTAGATGTTAAACTACTATCTTTTCTGAACGTTTTTATATAATTGTTTCCTTGAAATTCCCATTAGAACAGAAGTTGTGGCTTTTAGAATTATACCCGCTCAATAGCTAAAGCGGAGTTTCCGAAAATTTGAAGTTATTTTTCTCCAAATAACGTTTTTGGACATAACGCGCACGATATCTCAAAAACTTCTGAATATATTTTCATGAAATTTTCAAAGCATATGTTTGTATAAACTGAACACAAAATATTTTCCTTTTTATTCTTCAAAAAAAATATTTTTTAGACGATCATATTGTTGAAATTTTCAAAATTTTTCATTAACCAAATTTCTATTAAAAATATAAAAATACTTTAAATACAAAGTTATTTATGTTCAGGGTAATTATTGTAATCTGAAGTATAAGTGGGCAACAAAATTTTCCTTCTGCGCGTAAGCTGCTGCAACATTTTTCTGCTCGTCAAATGCCTGACAGTTTGTAGCGTAATATGCTAATGATAAATGCTAATTCTTCATCTTGCATTTTTTCAATACATGAAATGAAAGAACATACTTATATCGTTCATCCCAATAAAAATTGTGATATAAAATCATATATATATTAAGATATTGAATGTTTTGAACTCCTTTTTTGTCCCTTTTTTTCTTTTTTTCCAATTTTAAGAGTTCTGAGACCTGTTAAGAAACAATCATTGCTGACGTATTTTTAATATACACTTATAGGTAACAGACGATTTGAAATAAAAGAGTGACTAAATAAAGCAAAAACTTGTAAATTAATTTGAAGTTCTGTGTATTCACTTTCCCGTTTTTCCATACCTCAAATAGTCTTAAAAATAAATTTCATGTAATATTTTAGTGAATAAAGTTATAGTCTCCCTATTTATTATTAGATAATTTGACCTTATTTTGTAAAATACGATAAAACTAACAATTATGTTCTCCTTAAGTCACTAAAAAGGGCAAAATTGTAATGTTATTTTCACTTTATATATATTTTTTTAATGCTAAAACAAAACAATTATTTCAAGAAGATATTTAAAACTGAATTGAGTACTTGAAGATAATACTTCTGATTATTAACCATGAGTCAACGATTTAGATAATGCATGCATTCAAGGGAAAACTGCAGCTCAGCGAACGTTAACAGATCATGTCAGTCAGAAGGTTAAGCCAAATAAAAATACGATTATCTACCCAACAGCTTCAAAAATACATCCAGCGTTACATTGAATATTTCCCTTCGTCGTGCAATACTTCTAATAATACCGAGTGTTATGTCCAAAATTCTTAACGCACCTTTAGAATTACAACACAATCTGTAAAATAATAGCTGATTCTTATAGATTTCACTGAGCTAAATAAAAATATGGGTACGAAAAAATTGTATCACGTAGGGTAGACCGGGGTTAGTTGACCATAGGGGCATGTTGGCCCAGTCGCGATATTTTTTAAACTTTGCATTAGATGACATTGTCAGTCCACCCCAGTATGCGTTGCTATGCTTTCCTCATCCAACATCAGCACCATAAAAGTCGGAGCGTCCGTTAAAGAATTATTCAGAATTTTCAAAATTTTGCAAAGGTGAGTAAATTTCCTCTCTTATAAATGATCGTTTTTTACTTGGTTGTAGATTTATTTGGCATTTTAGATTTTTATATATAATAACTCAGAAAAATAATTGTTCGTAGTTATTGTAGGGCATGTTTTTTTTTTTTATTGAAATACTTTCAGAATAATTCCTTACACTCATGAAAAACAAAAATAGCGATACGGGGTTGGTTGGCCCATTTGGCACGGGGCATGTTGGCCCGCCGGGCCGACATGCCCCGTAAGAATTTGGCTCTGGGGTATTGGAATTTTGATAGTTTTAATGAATTATTTTAATAATTATAATTATTAATTATAATTTTAATAATAATTATTATTTTAATAAATTTATTATTAATTAATAGTAGGGAATTTTTTTATTAATTGAATTCCTAGTTATGGTCAATCTTTTTAAAAAATGAAGTTATAAGGTTGTTGACCTCCTTCTCAAATTAAATCAGCTGCTCCTGTTGTACAAAAACTTTTATAACTTTCATAATTATAGAAAAATCCCTGTTGGCTTGGCCTTCAGGCGCAGGCAGATTTCGAAGTTAAGTACTAATTTCACTAAGAATTTAAAGGATTAAGAGAAATGTGATTTTTTTTCTTATACAACCTCTCCCCCCCCCCTCTTCACACACACACACATTTTTTTTTTTATTTCTTTCTGGTGTAAGAGTTGCTCCTATCAAAAATCAAAAGCTTGTCTATACAAAAGTTGTAGATAATATTAAGAGGATTTATAATAATGTTAAGTGAATTTGATATCTTGTGAATTGATGTGTGTTATTAATTTGTTCCTTCTGAAAACCCTATTTTTGCATTCCTTAAAGCCATTTTTAATTATATCAAAAATCTGTCATGCATACTTTTTTGGCCCTTTTCCTAGAAGTTTTGACAACTTTAAACTGATTGGCTATGTTATCGTGTCCATAGAAAGTAATATATATATGTATATATAGATAGATAGATATAGATAGATAGACATATAGATAGATAACATGTTGAACTGGGGGTGGTTTTGGGCTCTAGGGGTCATAATCGATGTAGATCTGCAAAAGTTTTTCAAAAATTCCAACATATGGGAGATTGCAATAGGTAGTATTTCTTACGAAATCTACCTAAAAGTTCGGCCTCCTAGTGTTACATATTACCGCTAAAAGTAAAAATCTAACAATCAAAATCTACCCTCCTCTAATATTTCTCAATTATTAATAAAATCCCCTTGTTCCCCCGCCCAGAGAAGAGTTTTCCACAAATAATGCTTTAATAACATCACATTTTAGGAAGTGTTAAACCTCTTACCTGGGTAGTTATTCGTTGAAACTAAATAATCCTTTCTGTCTTCATAAACAATAAAAAGGCAATTTCAGGAAACAATTTTTTAATTATCACAAAATATCTTTTCCTTTAAGAGACATGTTGTCCCTTCCACAGACAGAATAGAACTACACTTCCTGAACCGTTAATAAAGATCAGCAGTTCAAACAAAACATGTAAAAAAATGATATCATCCAACATAATTATATCAAGCACATTGCTATACCCTAACTTATTAGATTATCTAAATCACATTATACCAATAATAAATCATGAATGTAATCAATAATATATATATTTCATGATAAAGAAACTGTTTTTTTTTATACTTGATTAGGAATTAAAGTTTTATATAAACGAAAATTATCATTCTTTCAAAGAAGCTGGCATTACTCAAAGCATCATAAAGCAATATTACATTTTACTGACAAAAATTTGAAGGGAATGATGCGTTAGAAAAACATAATAAAGTGAAGAAAAGAATTATTGCACTTAACAGATGTACAAAGGTTTCGATACAATTTATTTATTATCTGGTGTTCATAGTAAATCACCTAATTAAGGATGAATAATTTCTTAAATTACTGTACTCTACTAAATTTACGGTGTTTTACCACCTAGCATACATTTATTAAAATTTATTACTGTTCCGTAATGTATTAAAGACATTTTTTATGAGAAAATAAAATCAATTTTTAAAGCAATTTTTGGTCGAAGTTAATAATTTGAATAAGTCACAGTTTTAATATTTAAATTTTTTATTTTAATTTAGGAGGCTCTGTTGTGTTTTCGTTTGCAAGAAAAAATTAAGATTTGCTAAAATTTTGATCATTTCTTAAACTTCTACATTATCAGAACATTAAAAAGTGACGTGGGCCAACCTGTCCCGATTGCGGGGTAAGTGACTAAGGTAAGTGACTTGGTGTCAATTTGAGCTTCTAAACTAATACTTATAGTTAATATTTTCAAGTTTTACTATTGCGACTTCTTCCTGAAAGTACACTGATAGTGGTAACATAAAAATAAATTTAAAATGTTGATTTGTAATTTTTTTAAAATTATTAGAAGAAAAAGCGGGACAACTAGCCCCGGTCTACCGTACCATTTTTTTGGTAGGAGGGTTTGCTTTTAAAATTAAGATATTTTATGTCTTGCTTAAACATAAGTGGATATTTTGTAAACCATAAAATGTAGATAATAATACGTAAATTACCTGTAAATTAATGTATAAATATGATTACCCGAGGTTCAGCGGCATAACGAATGAAAATATATTAGTGAATAGCAGTTAGTAAATTCGGACACGAAAGGAGAGGGGGAGGGACATAATAAGAGAAGTGCATTATACAAGTATCAACAAATTAGATTTTCATGGTTGTTTTTATTAAATTGAAATCTAAGACGTTGGATACACTTTTTTTCAAGATTTCAATTTTATCTAGCATTGCAAGCTAATATAATAATCTTTCACTAACTGTTATTATTACAAAACTATTTCTTGGGAAAATGGTACGTGCTGGAGCAATTTGGATAACATATTTAGAATTAGGAATATTAGATCTTTACATTTTACACATTCAGTTTGCAGGGAGAAAATTTTTAATTTTTTTGCCGACTAGTGTACTCTGATCGATAAATTTTATCACTCTCCTACTAGTCTTGGTAACGTGTATCTGCATAATTTCTGCTGAAAACTGTCTGATTGGGTACCTCTCTGACAAATAATCACTGGAAAGAACTTTCTTTGATTTGCTTTAAAATGAATATCTACTGCTACAAATACTTGAGGGTTTTATTACATCATTGACAGGAACTGGTATCTTTCGAAATCATTGGTAATTTCGCTATATCTTTTTTTCTACTGGTATTTATCACAAAAAGTATGTTTAATTTCTTAGTACCAGTTAATAATTTTTAAATAATTTTCTAAGTCCTAAAATGAAGTTTATAGATCCTTATTCAATTTCATGCAATGTCTCTTTCATATCTCGCATAGTTTACTCATTTTGCATTTATAATTCGCGTATATTTACATTATACTGTAAATGTTTTTTTTTCTATGTGAATGTTATTCTGTGAAGCCCATTTCACTTTCTTTAACTAAGAAAAAATATATTTATAAGAACATGCTCTGTACAAGGATTGTGCATTAAATATTTAATTAGAGTAAACAGCTTTAAAAGTTTTCTTAAAGGTTAAATATTTCCTTTTCATTAGAAAAATTTGCATAGTTGAGGTTTCTACAAAGAAATTTGTAAAGCAACGAAGAAAAAAAAACATGACGTTAAAAGACTGCAAAAGAAGACCGAAAATTAAAAGGTTTAAAAGTCATTTATAGTAGTGAAAAAAACAGTGTTTTTACTTAGCAGTTTAGATGTTAATTAAAGAGGTTTATATAATCTTCAGATAAAAAAGCAGTTAATAAAATCAAACGTCTGAAAAAACGAAAATAACTACAGGCTGTGCAAATTAATGTTTACCGATTCATAGTTTATGTATGAATATACACCAATAATAAAATAATGAAAATAAGTTAATCAATTTAGATTAGCTAATTAAAAACAAAAACGATGAAGCAACAGTATTTTTTATGAAAGAACTTGAATTACTAAAAAATTTTAAATTATGTAATAAAATAATCCATAGAATTATTAAAATAATTATATTAATTAATCTCATTTTATGCATATAAAATGCGACTGGGTGTTTGTTTTTTCCTTATAGTGTTTGGTATTTTCGACATTCCAAGTTCATATCAAAACTAAATAGAAAACAGTCTACTTATAAAATCAGATTCACAATTACTTGGCTTTTTTAGATGGTCAATTTATATTCCAACATAAATAGAAATTAAACAATAAATGAAAAGTTCAATGTATAATTGAAGAAAGTAGCTATAAGATGCAGATTTGTTTTCTTCATTTCTCACTCAGAAAACGATGCATACAAGATAGGTCTCCATACTCAGCATACACAGAAAAAACTGAAATAAATTACAGAATGTTCTTAACCCCTTTCCTGTGGAATATATTTGAGAAAAACGTGCCAAAAAGGGAATTTTTTTTTTCTTTGAATGATTTAAATGAAATTTCGGAAGAACTGCAAGATTGACAAATGACCGACACTGCCGAATTTTTCGTGGTAAATTATCACCATCTATTGGGAAAATGGTAAATTACATATTATGCATTGGGCGAACTGAGTTCGGACTTCACGAAATTAAAACACCGTTTTTTCTCTTGCCCGAACTCAGGTCGGGCATTCCTAAATTGGTGCGTTTGCGTTACCCGAAATGAATTTGGGCGTCTCAAACAAGGGGTTAACATGCGGTACATACGTTTATAAAAATCCGGCGGAATCTCGATATAGCGTCCGTAAAAAATGATAAAAAATTTGTTTATTTGGCGATTTGTCAACAGTTGACAGCGGAACAAAATTAAAAAAAAAATACGGTTTTATGTCAAATTATTATAAGGTAGAATGTTTTCATGGTGAACTTGCTTATGTAAGTTTAACTTCAATACACGTTTATAGCTAAGGATTTGTCATATACATTTATATGTACCTATAATTCAATTTAACGATCGTTTTATACGTTTTAGAAGGAAATTTAATAGTTAAACATGCTTCAAACTGAAAATTACACTTATAGGCAATACACTTAACGGTTATGTGTATAATAGGTATATGTGTAATATTAGGTATATGTGTAATAATAGGTATAGGTTATTTAAAATCATATACATTTTAAGATATTAAATGTTTAAAATAATCCTCTTTTTTCTTTTTTTCCAATTTTAAGATTCTTGAGACCCCTTAAGAAACAGTCATTGCTGGCGTATTTTTAATATACACTTATAGGTATCAGACGATTTGAAATAAAAGAGTGACTAAACAAAGCAAAAATTAGTGAATCTAGTGAACTAGTAGAACTAGCCATCTAGTGAAAATAAATAATTATAATTGAACTGAGATCTCAGTTCATTCATAATTATTTATTTTCCCTAGATGGCTACACTACATTTTTGTATTCAAATTATTGGTTTCGGGTTGGTTCAATTATTTCTTGCACAGGAAGCTTTCGTCTCTGAACGTTGAGTCTTTTTGCCATCATATTTTCCTGAAGACAGCTTTAGAAACAGCTCGAAACGTAGAAATTAACTTTTAGCTTATTAAAGTACGTGTTTTGTGTACCATTAAGCAAAATTGTGTCTTTATTTATTATGTTTTAATCCATTTACTTTAGGTCTAGAATGAATATGCTATGTTTTCCCCCTCGTACCAGATGCGCGTTAGGAAATATGTATAGATTTATAGTTAAAAAACACATTTTTTAAAAATACCATAACAATATCGCAAAACAGCTAACTCTATCAAAAACATTGTCAATACAAATGTTGTAGTTCTTAAAATTCTGAATAAAATAAGTACCCACACTTAATATGTTTTTAAACATTAAGCTCACAATTCTACTTCAAAGTTTAGCCTAAATTGCTAACCAAGAGCATGAAGCCAGAACAGACCCGGTTATCAGGCCACCCTGCTTCTAATCATGGAAGACGGTAGTATTTCGAGTGACGCAGCCTTAAGCCTAAAATCGTATCGTATCGTATCGTTAAAATCGTATCGTATCATAGAATTCGTAGATGGCGGAACTCATATATACAGCTAACTCGACATCAAAGAAAACGCGAAAAGCCGCCTTTTAATAACTCAGCAGATATATGTCTTATTGTTCTGAATTTTGTAGAACAGTCTTATATCTGCAGTCTAATCGTATACTGAAATTTTTGCATTTCTACGTGCAGTATATTTTGAGATCTAAATAGCCATTTTTAAAGTGAAAACGTTGGTATAATATCGAGGAAGTTCCTAATTTGAAAATCTCGAAAACGGTTCTAACGATTATTTTTAAATTGATACATAATATAAATGTGATTAAGGCGAGGTGAATAACACTTTTCTTTTTTCTGGGAAAACTCTCGTTCGTTAAATAATTCGATTTTTTTTTCTCTCGAAAATGACACGGGCGATTTTTTAAAAATCAAATAAATATGTTTCAGATGAACCAAATAACAATTTACTTGTTTCCAGCAAGACTCTTGTTCATTTTATAATGCGCATGAAAAATCGGACTATATTTCTTCGCCATTCTATGGAAATTTCACCGAAAATGCATGATACTGTATTCATACACATGCTTTCTTTTTAACCACTTTTGGGGAGAAAAATTTTGTCTTCCCACTGGCTGAGTGGCTAAGGGCCATCGTTTACTGACCTTAGGATAGGCAGTTCGATACTCAGTGGTACGTGTTTTCACATGTGAATGTTTTTTTTTTTTTAAGTCTGCTAGTTGACCATTATTCTCAGTCCCTTTGTAATTTTTTTAATTGCTATTAAGTTAAATAAAATTACAATTATAATGACGCCAATTTGATGATGATTATTTCTTGGCAATTTTTCAACAATAAAAATATTACCATAAATTTTATAAATATATTTAATTTCAATCACTTTACAAAAAATATACATTAATAATTATTATTTGAATATAAATCACACGATCAGAAACGTAAAAAAATAATTCATTTCAGCTCTTCTTTTTATAATATCATTTTTTATTATTATGACGGTCAATCAATATATAATCACTGACATCCATAATATTATTATTATTATAATTATTATTTTCCTTGCATAAAAGCTATTGTGATGTAATAATTCTTTTATAATAAATAATTTAGTTGAAATGTTTTATTTATAAATATCAATGAAGTTTGATAACCCCGAGACAATTCTTTTTATTTAACTTTGCAATATTTACAGTTTACATAATAGGGTCATTCCACGTAAAATGAGCAAAAATTAAAAAAAAATTGTGGCCACATACTAACCAATTTTAATAAAATTCGATGCTCAGGTTCAATTCATATTCAAGTAATGCTCTGCAAAATATCTTGACAAAAAATAAATTTTTTTAGCAGTTTTGGACATTTAAAAAACTTGTGTTATAGAATGACATGTGCGCAATCGTCCAAAGTTGCAAGTTTGAAGTTCTGTATCTTGAAAACTGTTTAACAGAAAGGAATTTTTTTTATAATTTTGTAAACTCTGAAAAATTATCTTCTTATTTACTGAGTTATAATAATCAAGTAACACCATGATTATTTATAAATTGGTTGCAAAAATTGAAAATTTGTGAATTTTGAGAAAATTAGAAACGTTATAAAAATCAAAGGAATTAAAAAACCTCTGTGAAATTAATGCCTGATGTAGTATGTCATATGTAGATCGAATTTCCCAAGTTTTAAAGTGGCCATTTATTTCCTTCATCTTCAAAAAAACTTAGAAACTTTTAAAAAAATTACAAAATCATGATTTTTCCTCTTCTGTATAAGCAAAACATAAATAAAGGACAGGCCCGACATTAACAATATTGCTCAGACATAAAGATTAATAAGTCCATGATACGTTAAAAAAAATTCAAGATTGCCTTTTGATTCCTATCATAAGAAAAATGGGTTCAAAATAGTAATGTTTTCTGCATTCCATTAGCTATACCTCTATGAATTCGCCCGCGTATCTTAAAATATTGCACGATTGCATGGGAAAAAAAATTAGTGCTGCCATCTAGTTTTTTTATTTGAATTTAGAATTGATATATAGTTTTTCGTTTAGCTCAGTCTGATTTCTACTCTAATTTAAAATTCTCTTGAGGCAAAAATAAACTGAAAGCAAGAACAAAAGTTTCTGCATTTAAAGTATACACATTTATCTGTAATATAAAACAATTTAAAAGTTTAATAAAGCTTTCCTTGACTTAAAAAAAAGTAATACAGTAAACTCTGTCTAAGGCGAAATTGATCGGGACCGAGAAAATTTTCCGTAGTAGACAATATTCCGCCTTAGACAAATTTTACTCTATGTCTATAGATTCACAGGGACTTGAAAATCTTTCCGAGTTAGGCAGATTTCCGTCTTACACAGAGTCCGCCTTGCAGAGAGTTTACTGTAGAAATATTGCATTTTACCCTCAACATTTTTTACTATTTATTTTTTTTTCTCATTAAGGAATAAAAAAGGCATGAATGAAACTTCCGATATTTCAAATATATACTTTTAGCTATATGGTGTAGCAATTTGCAGCTTGTCAAGGCTGCCCTTCGTGTGTAAAGGATTAATAGAAATATTGCTTTTTTCTCTTAAAAATTTTCAAAAATAATTTTTTTCTCGATACGAAATAAAAATACAATTACTAACTTACGCCAGTCTGTTAATTATCATTCATTCCTAATTATAAATAATTTTTAATATATTCTTTCCATTACTAAGGCTAATATTTGAAATTGAAATTTTAAGCACGTAAACAATACCTCGATTTTACATTCACTTTTAATGTAAATTTTAATACTTAAATGAACAATCCAGAAATCTATTATTTTGCATTTACTCATAAATAGATATGATCTACTTATAGACTGATTTTGATTAAAATCTGTGACATGTGTGCCACAGCTGATTTGCTCATTTTGCATGGAATGACCCAATAAGCATATCAGAATTCTGGTATCGCCATCTTTTGACGCAATTGCGTAGTATTATAGAGAAATGTTTGATAAAAACGTTGAAGCAGACAGTTTTTAAATCGAAGAATTATTTTAAGAGATATTTAATGTTAAATCTGGATAAAATTGTCTCATTAAAATAGTCTCATAGGAAAAAAAATATACATGGGAATTTAATCATTTTCATTCAATTTAATTATTCAATAGAAACTCGAAGTTTGCAGAGTGCATTTATTATTCTTAACTTGCCTAATTTTTTGACGGTTTATTTCAATTTTAAATTAAAATTTTCAGAATTTCCAGAGATATTTTTTACATATTTTAGAAAAGGTTATTTTAAATTGTTGCCAAATGTTAAAACAGCGCAAAGAATAATATATCCTTTAAATTAAAAATTTATTCACACGTGACTATTATAAACAGAAAAAAATCCTTTTAAATTAGAATTAAATCATAGCGTGTTAAAAGCAGGAAAATATTAAACATTACGTCATAAAAATTGTTTTTACACATGCTTACTTAAAATGAAAGAAAATTATAAAATAATCAATTATTTTCAAATTAGAATTAAATGATTACGCATTAAAAGAAGGAAAACATTGAAAATTACGTCATAAAAATTATATTTACACGTGAATATTAAAAGAAAAAGAAAATTTTTAAATAATAAATTCATTGATATGTGTTAAAAGTCGTAAATGGAGGAAATTACGTCATATTGGCCAAAGTGGCCAAAACAGTTTACAAAACACATTGCAAAACATATTGCAAAACAGTGTAAATTAAAAAATATATTTATATGAGAGATTTATTTCAAATTTCGAGATGATATTTTTAACTATAGTTGCTAATATTAAGGTAGTGCAAATAATAATATTATCTTTCTAATAATAAAAATATTTTCAGTTGAATGTTACAAAGAGAAAGGAAAGTTTGGTGAAAATTATGTCAGATTTAAAACGTTACATTTAAAATCTCTTATTTAAAATCATTTTCTTATAGCGTTGTTAAAAAATACCATAAAGCAAAGACTTTGTTGACTTAGTTCCTTTTATATTTGGTAATTTTCAAATGTTTAACTAATCTTATTTAATCAAGCAGGGAAACAGCAACTAACATCAGCTGATTCGGTTTTGAAATCCCTCAGTAAAAGGAAAACCCGTTTACAGTAAGATCGCCATTGATTTTTTAATTATACAGAGAAGCCTCGATTATCCGAGCTAATTGGGACTGTTAGTAAATCGGAATCGGAAATCTCGGTTAATAGAAACTGTGTGTAAAAACTCGCCGTGCTTGCGAATTTAACATCTCTTTTAAAAAATATATATAGAACGTTTTTTAAATAATAAAAGTAAATATATGTAAAGTTCTGTTTCACAGCTTAACAAATTTAAAAAGAAAATCAACTACCAGTAGTAAATTTTAAAATGCAAATTGAAAAATTTACGAAAGTTCACACAGCCACTGGAAACAAAGCATTGTTCGCTATTGACTTCTCAGGGTCCAATGTTTCTTTGGAGTTGAGGGCTTTTGGGGGCAGAAGGGCCTGTATAGCACGGACAGTGAGCTAAAGAGTGTGGTTATTTTTAAGGCTCATTCAAAAGGAAAAAAAAAATCAGACTTTGTTATCGGCTCGGTTAACAGAAACCTCGATTAATCGAAGCTCGGTTAATCCAGGTTCTACTATAATTCAATCTTCCGTAATCTTTTTAAAGCAGATCAAATTAATGGACTTTAGCACAAAGTCACATAGCTGATAACTGCCATGCTTGTTGGCCACCTTTTTTTCAAAAAGTTTGCTTCACCTTATTCAATTAATGAGATATCTCCGATAAAATAAGTCACATTTTCCCGTTCTAAAATACTGGTATCCAAAAATCGTAGCATGTAACTGACACTACAAGTACTCATGGAACTAGACTATTTTAAGTCTGATTTTTATTATAGACTATATAAAATTATTAAAAATATATATTATGATAGGAACTAGCGGGCTTCGTCCGCTATTTACGTTACGGATATAAAAATCATGTTTTTTTTTAGGAAAAAAGAAATAAAAACCTATTTGACGATAGGTTTATAAAGACACATTTTGTATTTGTTATATTTCCGGGGATGAGGAGGGGGGGGGACTATTTTGATTAAATATCGCAATTAGTCTACATGGCAGATATAATTATGATAGACACTAGCGGGCTTCGCCCCTCTATGGCGCCTTATGGGTCCAGCTTCCATAACTCAGAAACTACCTTTCGGACATCAATGCAACAGATTCCAAACGTTATAATTAACTTAATAATCACCCTATATAGCATTAAAGTAAATTTATGAGTACTGCATACTATTTTTTATCGTAATTTCTGAAGAGAAAAAATTATTTCGGTTCCATTCTTAGGTACTGGTCTGAAAAATTTTGAAAAAGGGGGGAAGGAGGGAACATGAGACTGCTGTTTGTCAAACAACACAACGGGCTCTGGCTTATTCAACTTTGTTTTTGATGACTTCAATTGGAAGGTGGTTTGTTTAAAAGAGTGCGTTCCCTGCCGCATGAAAATTGGAACTATTGGTGCTATGTAAGGATTTAATAATTATAAATTAACATTTTGGATTTATTAATTTAAGGATAAAGTGTTTTTAAAGGAATATCAAATGAAACCCTCTGTGCGATCTGCGATTATACTTACCCAGTTGTTTTTATATACAAACTGCTATAAGGAAAATTGTAATAAAATAGTAAAAATTAAATCTGCATTAAATTCCATAAGTATCTTTTTTTTAATCATTTTATCACTAACCTCAAAAAAGTAATGATATCAATGCAAAAATCCTTGACGGGTTAAAAGTTTCTGACGCAGCACTTTATCTTATGCTCTAAGAATTTTAAATATGGAACTTAAAAATACTGATATCAAATTTTGAGTGACGTTATGCTATTTCTTAAAAAATATATTTGTATTTATTTCACCATTTTATTTTTGTTTTATTTATAATCGCATGTGCAAAAGTTATGTTCAACATGAAAAGCTGCATAAAATTTTATTCGCTGTTGCTTTATCATTTACATCTCTCATAAATTCAAAATATGTGTTTTAAAAGATATGATATAAAATTTAAGTGACGCCTTGATGTGACTTTAAAAGGTTTGTTTTTTAAAATTCAATTTAAATTATTTTTGACTTGGTTAAAATATTTTTTTTACATCTACACAATACTTTTAATTTTCCAATTCACTGTTAAATATATCACTTTCATTGAATCTATACTATGCACTGAAATGTATTTATTTCAATAAATTGATTTATCTTTTGTGTCACGCTATTCAAAATTGTGAGTAAGATTTATGTAAATGGTTTCTTTGCGTCATTGTGTCCAAACTACATGAAATGTATGAAAAAGGATAGTTTGACGCAAATAAACCATTTACATAAATCTTACTCACAATTTTGAATAGCGTGACACAAAAGATAAATCAATTTATTGAAATAAATACATTTCAATGCATAGTATAGATTCAATGAAAGTGATATATTTAACAGTGAATTGGAAAATTAAAAGTATTGTGTAGATGTAAAAAAAATATTTTAACCAAGTCAAAAATAATTTAAATTAAATTTTAAAAAACAAACCTTTTAAAGTCACATCAAGGCGTCACTTAAATTTTATATCATATCTTTTAAAACACATATTTTGAATTTATGAGAGATGTAAATGATAAAGCAACAGCGAATAAAATTTTATGCAGCTTTTCATGTTGAACATAACTTTTGCACATGCGATTATAAATAAAACAAAAATAAAATGGTGAAATAAATACAAATATATTTTTTAAGAAATAGCATAACGTCACTCAAAATTTGATATCAGTATTTTTAAGTTCCATATTTAAAATTCTTAGAGCATAAGATAAAGTGCTGCGTCAGAAACTTTTAACCCGTCAAGGGTTTTTGCATTGATTTTTATATACATGTATTTTTTAATTTATTGAGGCATTTAGGTAGTTTTTGTAATTATTTTAGTTTATTATTTTGGATATTTTAAGAATTGCGATTTAACCTCTTGATTACGGGTCCAGTGGTACGGGATGAGAAAAAAGCAGAATGGGAAATTAATTTGGGGAAAGCTAAAAATTGTTTTAATCCTTTCTACGTAGGTCGGAAATTAATAAAAGTACATGTATATAAAAATTGGAAGCAGTGTGGACTGATAACTTGATCTCTCCTGGCTTTAAACTGTTGATTATCGATTAAGGCAAACTTTTGAAACAGAATTGGGGCCTTAATATTGAACAAAAAATATTCATGTGGATACTCATTTTATTCAAAATGTTAGGCTTTACAACATTTGTACTGAGAATTATTTTGACAGAGTTAGCTGTTTTGAGATATTGTTAAGTTTACTTGGTCTCCTCTGGCTTCAAGCTCTTGAATAGCGATTAATACAAAATTTTGAAATAGAATTGCGACCTTAGTGTTAAACAAAAATATTAATGTGGGTACTCATTTTATTCAGAATTTTTAGCTCTACAACATTTGTATTGACAATATTTTTGACAGAGTTAGCTGTTTTGAGATATTGTTAAGGTAATTAACTAAAACGTGTTTTTTGAAAATAAATATGTACATATTTTCTAACGTTCACCAAGTACGAGGAAGAAAACATAATACTTTCATTTTAGACCTAAACTGAAGGGATTAAAATAACTTCCAGTTTTCTTCTAATTAATTCTGTCTCCAACCCCCAGACCTCGGGGCTAAACATTTGAAGTAGGATTGTGTCCTTAATGTTCTACAAAAATGTTAGGTATAGGTAGTCATTTTACTCAGAATTTTAAGCTCTACAACATTTGTATTCACAATGTTTTTGATAGAGTTAGCTGTTTTGCAATATTGCTATGGTATTTTAAAAAGACGTGTTTTTTTACTATAAATCTATACATATTTCCTAACGCTCACCTAGTACGAGGAGGAAAACATAACATATTCATTCTAGACCTAAACTGAAGGAATTAAAACATTTTCCACCTTTCTCCTAATTAATTCCGAATTCAAATCCCTAACCACCGGGCTATACCTCGTCATTAATAAAGCAATTCATGCTCTAAAATACACATGCTGTTTATCAATTTTAAAACATCAAATATTGATCTAACAGAAACATTCATTGCTTAGTTACTAACTATACCATTTCTGCAAAAAAAATCCATTATTTAATCCTTTGATATGCGAAACTTTCCCAAGAACACGGAATAAGGATCAAAGACTTAGATTTATAAGGCATAATACTTTCCATTAGGTATTTAATATTGCGTGATAACAAAAATAAAAAATTACGAAGGATTACTGATTTACTGTGAAATATGAAAAATCCATAACGACTTTTGTTTTTGATACTTGATTACATTAACATATAAATCTAAAGCTGCATAGATTGAGAATTTAAAAAGAAGATTACGAATTAAATGATTTGAGGGATAAGAGTATTTATGTTTTTTTGTGGAATATTAAAAACATTCTAACTTAGAATTATTTACATAGATGTTCACAGCTCCACCTGGTGCATAACGGCGGAGTTAGTGTTCCTATCTAGAAAACAGTACGAAATATGGGGAAAAGGTAAATTGCAAAGTAGTTGAGCATCATCGATTTAGTACGAAAAAAATACCTTGTGAACATTAATGCTAAAAACAGAAAGGTTAAAATAGCCATTGGTTTAGTCGTGATTTTCGAAACTGTGACATCTCAAAAATTCAACGAAAAGAGAAAAGATTATCTTTCGGGCGAAAAACGTGCCCGCATCACAGCACAGTTGTATCGCTTGTAATTCCCAATCGAAAGGACTGCGATTCAAACCCTGTGGGATACATTCTTGTATTAATTGTCTTAACAAAGAGTAGACAATATTCAGATTGTGCAAAATCGAGTCGCAAAACGTATCGACTCAACGCAACTTGAGCTTGGTGTTCGAAGTTTGTGCATTATGCAAATATGTATGAAATGTCACACTTGTTAACCTGAGACAGCCATAAAAGAGATATCTCCTCAGGATTGCATGTTGAAGATCGTGGAGCGATTTTCCAAAAATGAATATTGTGAGATGGTTCTACTATACGTGAATGTGGAGGCAAGGCACGTTTGGCAGGTAGTTGTATCGGCAACGTTTCCCTGCAGTACCCCATGCTTGTTACAAAACCATCCTAAAGGTTGTGAAAGTTTAAGGGAGACATGCCGTATGACCAACCGACCTGGATACTGCAGACTAGTTAAGGAACACCGGAAAGTACAACCGGAAGATGTATTATCTTACGCCCTCACAGTACAAGAGAGATAATGGAAAACTATCGCCTCAGAAACAGTCGTATTTGGAAAATCCTAAAGGAATTAGATGCTGATTTATGCCGGCCAACACCTCATCAAGCATTACTGGGCGGGTCTGCCGGGAGATGTTATGCATGGCGCAATATTGTCATTAACCAGATAGAGGGCCAGTCAACATACTTCGCAGATGTAGTGTGGACGGAAGAGACATGCTTTTCGTGGAATGAAATGTACAATAGGCATAACACCCATACTGAACACTGGTAAATCCTACATGTTCTGCCGACGTTCGACATCAAATGCGGTTTTCGATTAATGTTTTGTGTTTAATTTACAATAAAGGCTGATAGGCCCAGTATTTTACCAGGGCACGTTAACGGGCGTACTATATTTAGAAGTTCTGCAGGACGTAATAACTGATTTTGTTGAAACCTTTCTTTGCTTCCTCTCCTGAATGTATAGTTCCAACATGACTGCGCGCCTGCGCACTAGACAGCATCAGTGAAGCAGTACCTGTTGGAGGAATTCGGGAACAAATAATCGGATATGGTAGTTTCGTAAAGTACCCGCCACGTTCACCTGGTCTTACTCCAATGGACTTTTTCCTGTGGGAATACTTGAAACAGCTGGTGTATGTGACCTCTCCGTCTACATTCCAGAACCTCCAACGACGCATTACGAATGCTTGTGCAAACATGTCACTCGTATGCTACAACGAGTTCAACATGAATTTCAAACAAGGGTCCAGATGTGCACTGTAGTTCATAGAAGGGCGTTTGAACAACGAAAATAAAGGTATCTTGTGATAAATAGCCGTTGTTTTTCTTTCTAAGATCGTTTCGTCACATCGCAGTGTAATAAATCGCTAACAAGCAAATGCGGGTTCTGTTTTTAGCATCAATGTACACACGGTTTCTTTTCGTACTAAATCGATGATGCTCTACAACTTTGTAAATCACTGCTTTTCCCAAATCTCGTACCGTTTTCGAGATAGGAACGCTAATTCCGCCGTCTTGCACAAGGTGGCGCAGTAAGCTGTGTTATCTAGTAGCGCACAGCTATTTTACTATAACTAGACACCACTTTTATGACTATAGCTGCAGCCGTTCGGTAATTAAGAGGGTGTGAACGAACTTTAGAGGGCACCCTGTATAGGTTTTTTTTAAATTTCATCTTAATAAAACGAAGAACAAAAGTTCACATTGCTAAAGAAATTAAAAAATAAAATTGAAACAACAAACAAAAAAACATAAGTGAAAATAAACTTCTTTAGCAATTTTTTGTTTGTTTTATATGCAAGATTGTAATATTTTTTAAATCATGCAATTTTTAATTTAATAACAGTTCTAAAGTAAGTATTTTGTAGTGGTAATATCTAAATGATACTTTTGCCCTGCATTATTCTTCTTATTAAGTGTATTGGAAAAGAATATTAAAGCAGTAATAAAGTAAACTAATGTTAAAGCTCATAAAAGAGTATTACGCTCATTAAAAATTAATGTAACAAACTTAATAAAGATAATGAGAAAAGCATCACACTTGAACCGTCACCCGTTAAAGCAACAAAATTGTCGTGTCCTGAAGACAGTTTAATGTGGTTTCATTGTGTTTTTTTTTTTATTCTTTAAGAATTTAATTCTTAATATTTAGTTTAGAATTTAATTGTTTTTTATTCGTTAAACCTTCTATTAAAATGGAATTTAATTCATCATATTTATTCCATTATTTAATTCTTTTAATCCATTTAAGCTTCACTAAAATAGAATTTAATTTTTCATATTTATTTAATTACTTATTTTTTTAATTTAAACTTCAATTAAAATACAAGTGTATTATAGTCACCTGGATTTAATAAAACATAGAAATTATAGGATCAAATGTTATAATTAAAGTTTTATTTTTAATTCAAATTCGCATAAGAGAATGCAATATATTAATCATTTTTATAAACTTTATAAAAAAAAGTATTTATTACCAACTTTAATAAATCAAGCTTTCTTTATATTTAAAATACTTTGAAAATATTAAACTATTTACAAAAGACATAAATTCTAAACATTACACTTTCTGACTTTCAAAGTTTAAAATTATCGTTTGCATTGTTGATTTATTGCTTCTGTAGTATAATTTTTTTTTTCTCTTAAAATTTTTAATTCATTACTAAAAATGTTTTCGCGAAACTTCTGCAACTTGTTTAATATTTTTTTCAATACGTTTCATTTAAGTATAGAGATTAGTAGAAGTTAATAAAGTTGCTTTATAGTATAGAGAGAAACATATATTTTTACAAAATTATCAAGATTATCGAGAACTTTTATGAAATTCTCAATAAAGTAAACATCTGCATTTCACTGCTAGTGATTATGAAACTTTTCTTAATTACAGAAAGCTTAGAATTTACAAAATGTTTTCAGTTTCTAATTTTATGGATGAAGATAAGATTAGTCGAAAATCATTTTTATCATCTTTGTCAAAGAAGCGCACATAAGTAGACGTAGTCCAAAATAAGTCTTAATATTTTGAATATTATAATCTTAATTCGAATTTCCCTGCATAACTAAATAACTAGATAAAATTCTTTGCTTACACTCATTTTTAAAAATGTGTTTAAAAGGTGTTTGTTTGAAATAACTTCTTATTACATTTAAAAAAAAATTATTCTGTATTAAAAGAAAAAATGTACAGGAAGCATCGAAAAAATGTATCATTTGTCTACATATTCTATCACTGAAACAACACGAAATTGCGCTTGCACAAGAATTAAAAATGCATCTTTATTCGGAAATCCTTCTTTATTCGGATATTTTATAACATAGGACGACCCAGCCAGTAGTTGATCAAATAAAGTCAGTACTACGGTGTTTTATTCTATTTCCTTCCTTTTAAGTTTTAGAAGTAAACTAACATGATTGCTACAACCCTTAATGAATCTTCTATACTTACTTTTTCTTTTCTTTTCTTTTAATATTATAAAGAAATAAAGTTTGTTTATTTGTAGCAGGTAATCTCTGGAACTACCGAACCGATTCCAAAAAGTAATGGTATCAAAATGATGGTATTAGTCCCACTTCGAACATAGACTATATCTTAAATCGATGCCACTATACCAAAGGGGGTGTAGGAGCAAAAAATGTTCTAAATATGCAATTTTTGTGTTACCAAAAGGCCTAGAAATATGAAATTTGGAATATTAGTTACTTATAAGATATGAATCATCTCTAAGAACATTTCCTAAACAATTCGAAATTTAAAAGATGTGAAAATGTGCAAAAAGCGCTCTAAAAAACGTTCTAAATGGTGGTTTCTATGCAATATCGGGAACTACCGAACCGATTTCAAAAGTAATGGTATCAAAATGATTGTGTTAGTTCACGTTCGAACATAGGCCATATCTTAAATAGATGCCACTACCCCAAAAAGGGTGTAATACCAAAAAACGTTCTAAAAATGCGTTTTTTTTTTGTGTTACCGAAGGGCCTAGAAATGTGAAACTTGTAATATTAGTTACTTATAAGATATAAAGGATTTCTAAGAACGCTTCTTAAAAAATTCGAAATTTAAAAGGATTGAAAATGCGTAAAAAGCGTTCTAAAAAACGTTCTAAATGGTAGTTTTTACGCAATCTCTGGAAATACCGAGCCAATTTTAAAAGTAATGGTATCAAAATGATTGTGTTAGTCTATGTTTGAACATAGTCCGTATCTTATATCGATGCTGACAGCCTCTGCTCTGACATAGACGCTATTTTATGTCGGTATCACTATCACCTAGACGTTGCAGGAGCAAAAAACCGTTCTAAATTTCAATTTTTGTGATCGGTAGGGGCTAGCAACTTAAAATTCGGCAAGGTATATATTTATTAGATATAAATGATCTTTAAGAACAGTTTCGAAAAAATTAGAAATTTAAAAAGGCATGAAAATGCGCAAAATGCGTTCTAAAAAGGTTCTAAATTGCGATTTCTACTCATCTCTGGAAATATCAAAGCTATTTCAAAAGTAATGGTTGCAAACCAATGGTGACAATACCTGCTATAACATAGGTTATATTTTATGTTGCTGTCACTACCATCTAGGGGTTGCAAGAGCAAAACCTGTTCCAATTTGCGTTTTTTTTTTTTTTTTTTTTTTTTTTTTTTTTTTTTGCATAACTAAGGGGTTGCATAACATTTTGAAAATTAGCATGGTAATTACTTACAAGGCGCAAATGCTTTCTCAGAACCGTCGAAAGAAAATTCCAAATTTAAAAGGATGAAGTGACCGAAAAACGTTCTAAAAACGTTCTAAATTACAATTTTTATGCGATCTTATCAAATACCAAAAATTAAAGAAAATATTTGGATTTAAAATATAATGATTTAAAACTGGTGGTGATAAAATCTGCTCAAACATAAGCTATATTTTATGTTAGTGCCACTACCACCAGAGTGTTTCAAGAGCAAAGTACATTCTAAAATGCGATTTATGTGACAATAAAGAGGCTAGATACATTAAATATGGCATGGTAGTTACTTATAACATGTAAATGCCATCTAAGAACAGTCGAAAGTAAATTCGAATTAAAAAGGGGTGAAGCGAAGGGAAGGAGCGAAAAGCATTCTAAAAAAGTTTTAAATTACGATTTCTATGCATTCTCAGGAAATATAAACCGAAGCATTTTATGTTGAGAAAGATGGTAGACCGTTAGACAAGAAGCTTGAAATTTGACATGGTGGTTAATTTTAAGATGTAAGAAGATGGTTTCTAAAAAATTCAAAATTTCAAATGAATACTGAAATGAGCCTATTAATCGAGCATAAAAGTTTCAAAATATTTTCTTAATTATCATTTATTTAGTTTTAGTTCTTTTTATTAATTTAAGTCTTATTCCTGTCTAATGCAGTGTAATAATGAAGTTTAGTCAAACTATGTTTTAAACAGTAATATTTTAATTATTCCTAAAAGTATAATTTCTTTTAATACAAATTAGACATACATTGTTAAAAATATTTACGGGCAGAGGCCGGAAGCAGAGATTCCGACCATAACCCGTAAAAAAAACAATCCGTGCCCATCTTTTTGTGTCAACGTGTACACCAGTGGTTCCCAACGTGAGGCTTACACCGCACAGGGGAGCAATTTGGCTTTCCAGGGAGGCAATTTGTGAATTCTACGAAATTTGGACATTCGCTCTTACGATCCTGAAATAACATGCTATTTAATTTTTAATATTTTTCATTTTAAATGAGCGAAAGCAAAAGTAACAAATAATTTTAAAAATAATTTAGCAATATAAATTTTCTGGTTTTAAACATTTTTTTTATTTTAATTCCTTCAAATTGACTCACTACAATAAAGTCAAGGCGCTATGACAGACACATCACATTTGATCAACCAGTTAAAACGCATCTTATTAGAGATGTTTATGTTAGGATTCCAGAATGAATATCTTAATTTGGGGGTCCTCCGTGGCCGACACCACATTGCTAATCGCTTGAGAGCGTAGAAGGCTTGCGGGTTCGACTCCCGCTGGCTCCGTTGCACACTTTTTGTGGAACTCCTGGATGTAAAAATTCTCTGTGTTGTAAATTTCATTGTGCTATCTCGTCCCTGTATATCGACGATGACTTATAAGCGGGCCTTGGGGTCAAACACACAAGTCTGATGTATGTGTTCAATAAAAACCAAAAAAAAAATCTTAATTTGGCTGATAGTAAGCGATAGAGTATTTTTAGCAGTTCTGGAAAAGAATTACTCTCACAA
The DNA here is from genome assembly GCA_963932465.1 of Maratus speciosus. Classification (NCBI taxonomy): domain Eukaryota; kingdom Metazoa; phylum Arthropoda; class Arachnida; order Araneae; family Salticidae; genus Maratus; species Maratus speciosus. The sequence goes on along the minus strand of OZ010788.1, from coordinate 386,812,120 downwards.
TTCAGAAGGTACGCCCCGTCATTCCGGGCATGTACGTTTTCTGGCTGCAAATAATATGTTCCATGACTTATTTGGCGGTTTTCTGTGAAGTGATTTAGATTGATTTACGTTTCGATTTATAATTATTATTTAAATGGTTTAACTATTGGAAATAGAGAATTTTGAAAAATATATTTAATATTTCGTTTTGTAAATAGTAATTTAAATATAACAGTTATTTAAAATAAGGTTTGAGAGCTGCATAATAGCATTTTATATTCGTTAATTGTTTAATGCATGTTAATTTTTGTATGAGGCCATAAATATATTTTCTAACGAGTTTAACTCAGAGCAATGACTATATTGAATATATTTCAATCAAAAATTCTGATTTTAAGTACATTTTCAATGATATTCTAATGATTTCTAATTTTGTGGTTTCAGAAATTTTGAAATTTAAATTTATGGTTCTGCATGATGTTCAAAATGTCTTATTCCATATACATTTTCGACTTTAAAAATTTAAAAAGAGCTAAACTTTTACTTCTTATTAAATGCTTTTCTAAAAATTAAGAATTTATTCTTTGTATTGCTAATGAGAAAAAATTCTGAGTGTTGAATAAAATTTGTGTTGTTTTGAAATAATACGGTTCAGTCAATACAGCCATTCTCACAATTTCTTTCTTATTTTGAACCAAAGTACACTGTGGAATATATCAGACCTATTACCGCCTACGTAAACTTCTATCTTTCGCTAATATTTTTGAATATTCAATAAAGTTGATAAATCTAGTACCTGACATACAATCTGCCTGCAGTCAAGATGAAGCACAAGGATGTCATTAATTTATTCTATTTATCTCGAATCTTATAATTTGAATTTATTTTATTATACATTTATTAATACTATTTTTTTTTTACTGTCAGCAATTAAAATGATAAAAGCATCATCAAAAAAGCTTCAATTAAAGTAATTTTCACGTATCTCAATTCGCTATTAAATATTTCAAAATCTAATTTGCTTTTTACTATTGCTGCATTTTATTATTATTATTAATGATTTCTTCCTGCGTACTTTTCTTTCTTTATGCTCTTTTTTTTTACTCGTTTAAGTTTTTTTATTGCATTTTTTAAACATCTTATTGGATTTTCAAGGGAATAAGACGTCACTTTTTATATAATAAGAATTCTTTGTCACAGACATGGGAGGGGGGGGGGGCATGAGGGTTTTAAAGCTGATTTGGTGGGGCATGGCCCAAAAAAGGTTGAGAAACACTGGTGTACACACTAGCGGAGGAAAATGTATTGGGTAGTACCGTACTTGATGGTTTTTGATTTTACCGTTGACGTAACAGATGGGATAGAACTGCAAGAATATGTGGATTGCCCTTAATTTTCTATCTAAACTTATTCTTAATTTTCTAAGTTCCCTGTAAAACTACGGGCAGAGGCCGGCAGCAGAGATTCCAGCCATACCCCGCAAAAAAAATTCCATGCCCATCATTTTGTGCAGCCAGTAATTTTAAGGGACAAAGATATTAGTAATGGGCGATAATGAGATGTTTTCCTCGATTTTCTCGATTGTATGGACATCTCGATATTTTTCGATTGTGTAAATTTTTTCTCGATGACTCCAGTTTGCCAGTTGCTTTTATACATCATATATTATATATTATATACGTCATACATTTATCAAGAATCGTCTGCGGGTGAACTGGAATGAGTCGGTGTTAATAAAGACTAGGTGACTTCGCCCGCTAGTGGGCCCTTCCTTTAATCGGGGCCCCTAAGTTATACGTAATCTTGTAATATGAAATCACGAACAGGTTACCCGCTATATACGACACCGTATAGCAGGCGTGGTGTGCACGCACTACAAAATCTTGTAAAAAAATATAATCTCGAAACGAACGAACCTCATTCCAGATCTCTTGGGGGAGGGGTCAAAGTGAGCGGAGGGGCACAGTAGCTGCATGATATGAATAAGTCGTCACGGGTCTTTAGGCCTTTCGAACCATATGTCACATGAGGGGTCTGGATCTGAATTTATAAAAATACCCTTCCCGTGAAGGCAAAGAGGGGGGAGGGGTGCGGGATGTGGATAACATGAGTAAGTGGTCATAGGCCTTTCCAACAATATGTCACATGAAAGGTCTTGGATAAATTTAGAAAAGCGTCCCCCGTGGGGGAAAAGTGGGGTGGGGGCGGTCACCGGAGGTGCATAACATCAATAAATAGTCACAGACCTATCCAACGATATCTCACATGTGGGGTCTTGGCTAAATTTGTGTCTCCAGGGGGAGAATGGGGGACGAACGCCGGAGGAGCATAATATCAATAAGTAGTCACAGACCTTTCCAACGATATCTCATATGTGAGGTCTTGGCTAAATCTGGAAAAGTGTCTCCCGGTGGGGGGGGGACGGACACCGGAGGAGCATAACATCAATAAGTAGTCACAGACCTTTCCAACGATATCTCGCATGAGAAGTCTTGGCTAAATTTTGAAAAGTGCCCACCGGAGGGGCAAAGTGGGGGGGGACGAACACCGTAGGTGCATAACATCAATAAGTAGTCACAGACATTTCCAACGATACCTCACATGAGGGATCTTAGCTAAATTTGAAAAAGTGTCCTCCGGGGGGGGGAGTGGAGGGGCTGTCACCGGAGGTGCATAACATCCATAAGTAGTCACAGACCTTTCCAACGATATCTCACATGAGAGGTCTAGGCTAAATTTGGAAAAGTGCCCCCCGGGGGGGAAAAGTGGGGGGGACGGACACCATAGGGGCATAACATCAATGAGTAGTCACAGACCTTTCCAACGATATGTCACATGAAGGGTCTTGGCTAAATTTGGAAAAATGTCCTCCGGGGGGGGCAACGTGGGGGGACTGTCACTGGAGGTGCATAACATCAATAAGTAGGCACAAACATTTCTAACGATATGTCACATGAGGGGTCTTGGTAAATTTAGAAAAGTGTCTTGAAATTTCATATATTATAAATAATATTTATCGGAGGGCTCCATAAAAAAATCCGATCTAAAATGATAAAAACGGAAAAAACTACCCCCCGCAGTGGGGGCCAAATTGGGGAGGAGAGGAAGAAAATCTCATAATATGAAAGAGTCATCCGAGAGCTTTCCGATAATATATCACATAACGGGTCCAAAAAAAGTTTGAAAATTGCTCCCCTCCCTCCACCCCTTGGGCCCACTCTTTCGCCCCGGAATTCGCGCAGGCCCCACTTTAAAATTTTTATTGTAAATAAATAATATTTACCGGAAGACTGCATAAAAATACCACATCTAAAATGATATTTAAATTTATTATAGAAATCGGCTACGGTTTTAAAAATTTGTTCGCCTTCTTCCCACCCCCCGAATTTCACCTTCGGGGGAAGAAAGGTTCATAATATGAAAGAGATGTCAAAGGGCTTTTCGATAATATGCCACAGGAAGAGTTCGGTAATTTTTTTTAAATTGCGCCCCGCTCACTCTCACGTCCTAGGAATTCACCGGACCCACCTTCCTCTTAGAATTGTTTATATTTAATAAATAATATTTATCGGAGGGTTCCAGGTATGTGACAGCTTGGTAGGGCTAAAATAAGAAAAACATTGAAAATTAAAGCTTCGTTTCGCAACTCATTGTCATGCCTATTTCTCTGTCCAGCTCGCCCCTTCTTGGCCGAGCGTGAAATGACAATCATCGAAAGTGACATTTCGAGAAAGGACGAAAACTGATTTCTCATTCGCGACAATGTCATATAAAGGCCGAGAGCGAGAAACGAGAAGTGACAATGAAAAGCAATGAGTTACAATCGATGAGATATCTCGAAGTAAGCGAGAGGTTTGCCATCGAGCAGATGTCTCCTCGAGGTAAACGAGCAGTTGGCATCAGAAAATATATCTCAAAGTGCGAGAGAGAGAGCGAGAGAAAGATATAGTGATGGGCGATAACGAGATGTTTTTCTCGATTTTCTCGATTGTATGGACATTTCGATACTTTTCGATTGTGTAATTTTTTTCTCGATGGCTCCAGTTTGCCAATTGCTTTTATACATCACATATTATATATTATATACGTCATACATTTTTCAAGAATCGTCTGCGGGTGAGCTGGAATGAGTCGGTGTTAATAAAGACTAGGTGACTTCGCCGTTAGCGGGGCCCTCCTTTAATCGAAGCCTCTAATTTATACGTAATCTTATAATATGAAATCACGTACAGGTTATCTGCTATATACGACACCGTATAGCAGGCGTGGTGGGCACACACTACAACATGTTCTCGGCTAAATTTAAAAAAGTGCCCCTCCCGTGGTGGAAAAGTGGGAGGGGGGCGGTCACCGGAGGTGTATAACATCAATAAGTAGTCACAGACCTTTCCAATGGTACCTTACATGTCGGGTCTTGGCTAAATTTAGAAAAGTGTCGCCCGGGGTGCTGGCAAAGTGGGGGGACGGACACCGGAGGAGCATAACATCAATAGAGGAGCATAACATCAATAAGTTGTCACAGATCTTTCCAACGGTATCTCACATGAGGGGTCTTGGCTAAATTTGAAAAAGTGTCCCCCGGGGGGGGGGGGGGCAAAGTGGAAGGGGGACTGTCACCGGAGGTGCATAACATCAATAAGTAGTCACAGACCTTTCCAACGATATCTCACATGAGGGGTCTTGGCTAAATTTGAAAAGGTGTCCCCCGGGGTGCAAAGTGTGGGGGGGTGTCACCGGAGGTGAATAACATCAATAAGTAGTCACAGAACTTTCCAACGATATTTCACATGAGGGGTCTTGGCTAAATTTAGAAAAGTGCCCCCCGGGTAAGCAAAGTGGGGGGGAGGACACCGTAGGTGCATAACATCAATAAGTAGTCACAGACCTTTCCAACGATATCTCACATGAAGGGTCTTGGCTAAATTTGGAAAAATGTCCCCCGGGGGGCAAAGGGGGGGACTGTCACCGGGTGTGCATAACATCAATAAGCAGTCACAGACCTTTCCAATGATATCTCACTTGACGTGTTGTGGCTAAATTTGGAAAAGTGTCCTCCGAGGGGGGGCAAACTGGGTGCACGGCCCCCGGAAGTTCATAACATCAGTAAATAGTCACAAATCTTTCCAACGATATGTTACATGAGGGGTCTTGACTGAATTTAGAAAAGTGTCCTGAAATTTCTTATATTATAATTAATATTTATCGGAGGGCTCCATAAAAAAATCCGATCTAAAATGATAAAAACGGAAAAAACTACCCTCCACACCGGGGGCCAAATTGGGGAGGGGAGGAAGAAAGTCTCATAATATGAAAGAGTCATCCAAGAGCTTTCCGATGACATATCACATGACGGGTCCAAAAAAACTTTGAAAATTGCTCCCTCTCCCTCCCCCGTGGGCCCACTCTTTCGCTCCGGAATTCACACAGCCCCCACTTTAAAATTTTTATGTTCAATAAATAATATTAACCGGAAGACTGCATAAAAAAACCCACATCTAAAATGATATTTAAATTTATTATAGAAATCGGCTACTATTTTAAAAATTTGCTCGCCCCACTCCCCACCCCCGAATTTCACCTTCGGAGGAAGAAAGGTTCATAATATGAAAAAGTTGTCAAAGGGCTTTTCGATGATATGTCACAGGAAGAGTTCGGTAATTTTTTTTTTTTTAATTACGCCCCGCATGTGTCCACTCTCACGTCCTCGGAATTCACCCGACCCACCTTACTCTTTGAAATTTTTATGTTTCATAAATAATATTTATCGGAGGGTTCCAGGTAGAGTCCTGCATCGGGTCGGGTTACCCGCTTTTACCCGAACCCGACCCGACCAGCGGTTCGGGTCGGGTCGGGTTCACTTTAATTTTTTTTGTGCTTGTTGGGTTCGGGTCGGGTTGGCTTTCATTGTTGCGGGTTCGGGTCGGTTTCGGGTTGGCTTTTTTACTCTTGCGGGTCGGGTTCGGGTTGACCCCTTTTTTAAAAGAATGTGGAAAATATTTTTTTCCTGTTAAAAGACTATATAAACCGCAGATCAAAGTTTCACAAAAGCAAAATGTGTGCTTGTCTGTTTTGTAAATAGTCTTCCTTTCACCAGTCTTCGAAATAACAAACTGCATTATATTTTTATCGTATTTTAAAAATACAATACGCAGCAAAACGCTAAATGGTCCTTCCTGTCTATCAAGTAAATAATTTAATTGTGGTGATACGCGATGCAGTTTGTTAGACTGGAAAATTTTCAAAATAATAACTGCTGATAAACTAAAGGCAGATGACCCCTTGTGTAAAACAAGGTGTATCGTTATAAATGGAACTTTTGAAACCACAACTAATTTTAAAGCATATTTAAAGATTAAATTTTTTGTTTTACACCATTTAGAGTCCTGCATCGGGTCGGGTCAAATGTTTTACTATAGTTGAATATTAAAGAATATAGATTTGTTCATTCTGCTCTGTAAAACATAAAAATGATATTAAAGAATTAGAGGTCTGCACGGGCCGGGATTACCAGGCCCGGAAACGGCTCGGCCTGTCCCGTCCCGTGTAAAACTTAAAAGTTCGGCCCTAGCCCGGCAAGGCCCATTTATAATTTTATCGGCTTCGTCTAAACATTTATATCGGACCAGTAGACCGGCTTAATTGTAAGCTATCGGCCCGGCCTGGCAGGACCGATATTTTTTTGCCGGCCCGGACCGATTATTTTGTTTATCAGCCCGGCCCGTTGAAAAAACTGCCCTAATAAAGCGGCCTGGCCAGTTTGAAATTTTGCCGACCCGCCGCGGCCCGAGGGCTGGACCGGTGCTGACCTCTATTAGAGATACGTAGACAAAAAATTTTAACAATGCAAAAATTCTTTTTTCAAAAGTATCTAAAAAATTCAAAAGAAAAAAAAAGGTCCCAAATTCGTCCCCCTAAAAAATCCAATCGGAGGCTTAACTTATAACTAAATCAAAATTTATTTCTAAATGAGTTATTAATTTAATTTACATTAAAGTAAGTCACAAAGAAATGTTCTAATTATCAGTGGAAGAACAACATAGCGAATCATTAGCCATCCAAACATGGGGAAAAATTGAAAAAAATGTCATGAAAAAGCATTCCTAATTTAGTCCCCGGGACGATAATAAGAACTGCAAGGAGGACGAAATTGGTCATATGACGGAGCTTAATCCGTAAGATGAATTGATTGATGAATCCGTAAGATGAATTGAGCGTCCAAAAACTCACTGTATGCTGCTGCCAGCATCTTACCAACGTAAAATACATGCAATAAGTGAGAAATACTTACAGTACAGTAAATAACGTTCTACAAACGACGTAATAAGAACTCAGGTCTTCTAAAAATAGGAAATTCGCAGTCTTTAATTTATATATGCGTCTTGGCGAACGAAACTTTCAACACTGACCATTTTTACCTCCCGTCCCCTGCACCTTGCGTCATAAGTGGCGCCACTTTTGCAGAAGCGGAAAAGTTATGGAGGACGAAATTAGGAGAGGGGACGAAATATGGGCACTTTACCCTACCGCTTCAGGGCATGAGATGATCATTGAGCTAAGTCACATGTTCGAGAAAAATCGATTAGTGGGTCATTTTGGGTCACTGTGGGACAAGCTAATTGTATCTAAAAAACTAATCAAGCGATTTTCACAAAATTTTTGTATTATACCGTTTCTGGGCATGGGAAGACCATTGGGCTAAGTCACATGTTCGAGAAAATTCGATTTGTGGATCATTTTGGGGTCACTGTGGGTCAAGTTAATTGTATCTAAAAAACGGCTCAAAACGTTTTGACAAAATTTTGTATTATATCGTTTCTGGGCATGAGAAGACGTGTGGGCTAAGTCACATGTTCGAGAAAAATCGATTACTGGGTCATTTTTGAGTCACTGTGGGCCAAGCAATTTTTTTCTTTAAAAAATGGCTCAAAACATTTTATCAAAATTTTGTATTACAGTGAATTCTCGATAAGTCGAATTCGAAGGGACCGGCAAAAATATTCGAGTTATCGTAAGTTCGTCTTATCGAAAATCCTTAAATACATACAGAAAAAATATAAAAAATAATTCAATCTTATAAATGGGAATTGCAATTATACTGTAATAACGGAGTCTGGCAAAATGAGTACTAAAGAAAAATACAATTTAATAGTACATAATATAAGGTACTTACAAACTCAAATTTTGTGAAAAAAACTTGTTAATGATGACGTTTGAAGGAAATTTTTTGTCTTTCACTGGTTAGAAAGTCGCTCAAATTTTGTAAACAAAACAAAAGAGAATCGTCCACACCTTCTCTACTTTCGAAATGTTGCTGTAGTGTCGTCATTGCCGCATGTGCTTCTTGATTATTTGGTGGTGAAACGCAATTTACTTCCTCGTCATCTTCTTCAGATTCAGGATCGTTCTCTTTATTTTTTATTGCTTCAACTGCATCTGAATCACTAAGTTCTCCGCAAACTGTAACATTCAAAAACTCAGCATCGTCATCTTCAGAAATAAAACTTGATCTTGTAGAATTTCATTCATAACACATGAGTCCGCATTGCTTACAAAGAAGCCACATCTACTGAAGCAGTTTAATAGTGATTTGTTTCACATCGTTGTTCCAGGCACTCGAAATTAGTCTAATTGCTTCTAACACATCACACTTTTGATTTATTCCATTTTCGTCATCGTCGATTGCCTTCCGCACTAGACATTTTCTGTAGGAATGCTTTAAACATTTAATTATTCCCTGGTCTGCTGGTTGTAGCTTAGATGTTGTGTTAGAAGGGAGAAATTCTAACTTGATAGATTTCAAGTTTAAAAGTTGACTGTGAGCTGTACACTGATCAACGAAGATCAACACTTTACGCTTTTTTGCATGAAACACTACATACAAATTTCTGATGTGTTCCTCGAACAATATTAGCGTCATCCAAGCTTTGTGATTAGATCTGTACCGTACGAGAAGTGACTTTTTATGTTTGAAACAGCGAGGATTTTTGTTTTTACCGATGATTAGTAAAGGTAATTTTTCTGTTCCAGAAGCATTTGCAAGGACAAGGAAGCCGACAAGGACAGTTAAACGTTCTTTACTTAGCTTTCCACCGGAATATGATTCCCCCTTAAACACCGTTGTTAGGAAAACATTTGTAAAAAAGTCCCATTTCATCCATATTGAAAACGTCGTCCGCGCTATAACCTGCAAGAATTTTAGGTAATGAAACTGTCTTCCATTCATCACACAGTTCATCAGACACATCTTTTGCTTCACCGTGTAATGTCCGAAACACGATGATATGTCTGGCTTTAAACTTTTCAAGCCACCCCGTGCTTGCAGTGAAGCCTTTCACATTCAATAATTTTGCGAAATCCAAAGCTTTCTCACGTAACATCGTACCACTTAAAGGAATTACATTTTTCTGTGTCCTGTAATATGTAAACCATTTTACGAGGGCTGTTTCGATATCTGTGAAGGCATACACCTTCATCCTTTTACACTTTGGCTTCACACTTGACTTATGTCTTTTGAAAATGCTTTCCTTATATTTCAGAATAGTAGATAGCGTGTTAGGAGGGATTCATATTTTAGGGCTATATCTTTTTTCTTTAAATTAGGATTGTCTTCAATATATTTTATCAAATTTACTTTTTGTTCTAAAGTAAGAATGTGTAATTTCCGCTTCGACATTTTGAAAGACCCAAGAGAAAACGTATCACGATGTGAAAGCAATAAACACTAAAATGACAAGACTCAACATTAAAGTAATGAACTTTGCATAAAAGCGCGGGAAATTTGACCAATTAGAATTCACTTAGCCACCTGCTCTGTTTCCAAAGAATAGATGTTGAGAAAAGGGAATGCGTAAAAGGGAAATGAATGGGGAGGGGGGGATGAGACGATTTCAGCTAAATTTCCAAACTCGCAGAGGCTCCACACTGTCTGATGTAGGAAATAAAAATAGCGCCTTTCAAAGTCGGCAAAGAGTGCAGAAAAGTTTTAACTAACAGAAAGTGCCAGTATTTTTGAACTGTGGCTGAAAAATTGAGAAATTAGACGAATTACTGCTTTTTCTCTATCGGAAAAAAATCGACTTAAAAGATGTAGACTTCGATATAACGAGAAAGTTTAACATTGAATTGTAATAAAGGGGCCGGGACTTCGTGTAAACTTCGACTTAAACGAATATTCGACTTATCTGACTCCGACTTATCGAGAATTCCCTGTATATCGTTTGTGAGTATGAGACGACTATTGGGCTAAGTCACATGTTCGAGAAAATTCGATTAGTGGGTCATTTGCGTCAAGCTAATTGTATCTAAAAAACGGCTCAAACAATTTTGGCAAAAATTTTCATTACATCGTTTCCCAGCACGAGAAGACCATTGGAAAAGGTCACATGTTCGATAAATTTAGATTAGTGGGTCCCTTTTGGGTTACCATGGATCAAGCTAATTTTATTTATAAAACGACTTTAACGATTTTGACTAATTTTTGTATTCTATCGTTTTCGGGTTCGAGAAGAGGTTTGATTAGGTCGTATCTTCGAAAAATTCGGTTAGTGGGTCATTTTGGGTCACTATGTCTCAGGATCATGCCAATTGTATATCTAAACAGCAAGAATGATACAGTGAGAATAAAATATCGAATTGAACGCAAGGCTAATTTTGACCGAGCTTAGCTAGGTCATCCCGGCTAGTATATACATGTATATATATATATATATATATGCATTTATATATATATATATATATGCATTTATATATATATATACCTATATGCATTTATATATATATATACCTATATGCATTTATATATATATATGCATGTATATATACAATATATATATGCATATATATCACTGGCGCCCGGCTAACGGAAAAGTACATTTTTTGTAAATAAACATATGTACTTATGTAAAAGGTATTCATGCTTTAAATATTTTTAGGCACCACTTTTAAAATTGGAGAAAAAAATACTTTTTAATAATTTGATTTTAGCACATAATCATGGGTGCCCGCAGTACGAAACCCAGAGAGGAACAAAATTTTGAAGCAGGTTACCCGCGGTCTGCAAATCAGACCGCGATTTTTAAATTTCAGAACAAAACATAGAATAACATTGATTTTTAAAAAAATTGTCATAATTCTTAGTACAAAAAAATTTAAAAATACATCAACATGAAAAACCTACAGGAATTTAACAATTTGAAACATTACCACCGTTGAAATGTATACTTTTGGGAGGTAACGAAATAATATGCTTTTACTGCAATAAAACACTCAATAAAATTCAAAATTATCACAACTCGGTAAAGTTTTATCTAAAAAATGGATTTATTTTTCATCGCCTTCCTAGACACGGGAAACATTTTTCTAAGTATAAGTTATAGGAAAAGGACGCGTACAAAAAATTAAATTTCGTATTTTAATGCATATAAAGGCATTTGTATAAATAAACGTCCTATATAAAAACTATTTTATTTGTATACATTTTATAATTAAAGTATCTTTCTATGATCATAAGTTTAAAAGCTTATCACGTTAACAACGGTTTTGAAACACTGGTTATATTAAAATTTAACGCAACACAACACATATTTTTAGCTGTATAGTCCGAGTGCTACACGACCAAAATGAGGTGAAAACTGCAAATCGTGATAAGAATATACCGATTGGTCAGTATCTACTTTATATTAATACAATGCATTTCAGAGGGGGAGGCATCGCGTAAAGTCGTGGGAATTCAAGATGGCGGCTGTTATTCAAAATGGCGTCATTTTCTGATTTTTCTTACTATCCATCATATAAATATGTGTTTCAGGTCGATTTCGGTATTTTTTACATCAAAATTTTCGTTTTTAACATTTTCCGTCATAGTTGAATGGGTTTATGAATTCAGTTTGTCTGTTTGAATTCAGTTTGTAATGGAAAGCAGACAGACAGACAAACAAACATACAGCTGAATTCATAAACTCATTCAACTATGGCGGAAAGTATTAAAAATGAAATTTTTGACCGTAAAAACATCGAAATCGACCTGAAACACACATTTATATGATGGATAGTAAGAAAAATCAGAAAATGACGCCATTTTGAATAACAGCCGCCATCTTGAATTCCCACGACTTTACGCGATGCCTCCCCTTCTGAAATACATTGTATTTATATAAAGTAGATACTGACCAATCGGTATATTCTTATCACGATTTGCAGTTTTCTCAACCGTAGCACCTGGACTAGTATGTAAGACACGAAAGTGAAAAATATGCTCGAGGAGGAGAATACAGTTCTTATGTAAATCAGCTTAGAAAATAATCGTCAGACAATATATATACAATATATATATGCAATCCGCTATAAACATTATTTTTTGTTTATTTTCGCATCACAGAGAAAACATTGTATTAAAAGACAAAGAAATGTGTTAAAAAATGATGTAAACGCATAAATAGCAAATAGCAATGATAAAACAAAAGCTACCATTAAAAAATTTGGATATAAATTGTAACCTAAGTATTACAATTTTCTAATAATTCTGAAAGCTTTCTCTACATTAAAGTCTTTGATGAGAACGGTAATCTTTCTTGCTAATGGGTAGAATGTATAATGGTATAATTCAGTAATTTCATACAGCTTTTAATTAAGCCACTATTAAATACATGCATTTAATAACCTTGAATACAAGATATTCTGTATCAAAGCAAATAAAACACGTATAACAAATATCGGATGAACAAAATTTGCCATAAAAATGTTCTAAAATGAAAAAATATTTCACAAACATTTTTGGATAACATTAAAACTTGTTTATAAAAAATATATTTTTATATTTTAATGATTGTAAAATGTTTTTTTTTTCTCATACAATAAAAAATTTCTTTATATATTCTTTTTATATGTTTATGCGTCAACGTCATTAAAATTCTCTTTTATAAAAGAAAAACGCAATAATTATATGCTTCTATCTTTCTAGGACACAACTTATGATGAATATTCTCTCGGGGATTCAAAGTTAGGACAAAGATTCATAAGTATGGTTAAAGAATAAAGATAAATCGTGCGTCATTTTTCCTTGTCGTGAAGAATTTCTTTCATATCTGTAATGCAAAAAGAAGCACTGGTGATAGTCCTAATAATAGAATATTACTATATTTGAAAGATGTATCTTTTTCCTATTCTATAACTTGTTTTTTCTCTATGACGTTTTTCTTTGATTCATTCTTCAATGTAAATGCATTGCTGCGTTTCTTCTCACGCAATGTTTTCAAAACGTTTAAAAAAAAATTGAGGTCCTAAATAAATGTTTTAAAACATTGTGGTTTGTAACATTGTGATTACAGTAAGGATTTTAATTAAATTCGATGCTTGTTAATTGCCACTTTGGAAAATCAAGGAAATTTTTCAAATTATTCAAATTTCTCTACTAAAGAAAAAGTTTTCATGCTATCTCTAAATACGTTTTTTATCTAATACTAGAAATAGATTTTTCTGTAATAAATTTGTTTTAAAAGTACTACATTATAAAAATGCATATTACATTCTAAAATTAAAACTATTAGCAGAATTTTAAGCACATATCTGCCAGTATGTCTATTTTTAAAGTCTTACAATTTTCACAAAATATTCAAGTTGCTACATTATTAATAAGCATGCAATTAAAGGTGTATTTCAATAATATGATTTCTTATACTCACGTTATTAAAAAATACAAAATCTTCCTGTATCATTTATTCTTTACAATTGGGTACATACTTAACAAGTAGTGTTTTGGATCCTCTAAAAGAATGTGGTATTCATAAATCTTCCAATTACTACGATCCATATTAGAAAAAATGAAAAGTGTAATATTATCTTTGCTTTTTCTACCTCTTTGCATGTAGTTCCTTTAAATTTAAACATATTGTTTAGTAAAAGTTTATATAAATAAAGAGTCGAATAATTTGTATTAAACTTATCGTTTGACAGACAAGAAAACAGAAGCTCTGCCAAATTTCTGGTGTATAGGTGGTGCGAACGTCTTCATTTACATCAGAGTTTTGACTACTAACGGTTTGATATGCTGTTTCTCGATTTAAACTGACAAAGCCAACAATAATTGCATTTAAAATATTTGTCATAAGGTTTGTCCATTTATTAAACTTCTTCATTACAGGAGGTTTACATTAAAAAATAAAAACTGTTTTTATAGTCCGAATTAAACAATTTGATAGAAATAAGTTCAAAATAACGAGCTAATTTTAACATATTAGTTCCAATGTGAGGTTTTCTGCATTTAATGATTCGTTCGATTTATCACAAATCCATTGTATAAATTTATAATACACATTGTTAAACTATAATAATTGGAATAATATTCGAATATTAAGATAAAGTGTTACAAACTAGAAGAACATTTATTATAAAAATATTTGAGAATGAGAAACTCTTTTTTTTATTGCCTAAATACAAAATGACTACAGAGTTAAAGAATTCTAATACACATCAATTGCAGGGTGGAAAATAAATTCTGATGCAGCATTACACTTCTATTTATAATATAAAGTGCGCAAAAAAGTGTTGCGTGGAAAAGAAAAGTAAAGCAATTAGAAATATTTAAAACAACATGTACTTTGAATTATTATTCTTTTATATTTCTTTACAGATTTAATTTATATTAATATCCAGTATAAGTGTCCTGAACAATAGGTATATCGTGTCATATTGTCTTATGGACATTTTTTAAATAGGTCAAATTAGTAACCCTGTATTTATTTTGTTTGTATAACACATAACTCTATAACTCAAAACAGTCCTGGGAATCAAACTGGGGGACTTAGGAGGCCATTTATCTATAAAACAAATTCCACAAAATTGCCATAAACACCCTCTTGTGCTATTTTTGCGGTGTTAGTTTGTGCTCCGAATTATTAATTACAATAGCAATAATTTCCAAACATCAGTTGCATATTGGTAAGACTTTCTGTAAAATGTCAGTTTAAAATTTAAAATCTACGTTAGATTGAAAATTCGTATGATAATATATTTGCTCTTGTATAGCATAGATGTAAGAATATGGTATATAAGGATACTGTTTTCCTAACTAATAATTTTTTATTGTTAGTCCTGACATTTTTAGTTGAAACCAGTAATCTGATTAAAATAACATAAAATAACATAATCTCTAAAATTTTATACAAAATATCAGTAGAAGTGTAAAACGTTAACTCAAAAATAAGAAAACCAAAATGTGATATTTCTTAAATGATTAATAATATTAATTAGTGTTCCTATTAGAGAGCTTGTAATTTTTGGTATGTTCTACGTTATACAATTCTAACTTTTCTTTAAATCAGGAATAAATTTCGTGCGAGCAATGTTTACTTTAGACACTCTTGAATGGCTAAAGAAAGGCAGTTTCCCCCCAGTTCTAAAATCCGTAGATTAGAAATTTCATTTGTGGGATGTCCATAATTGCACGACCTTATTTTAAAGGTGTCTACAGACGAGACTATTGTTCAGAATGTTGTGAAATTTTGTGAAGGGCATAATAAAGATATGGGAATTTGTTTGAGCGAAAAAAAAAATTAAGAGGCCGTTTTTTAACGAATTACACGTTTAGCATACGATAGTTTAACAAATTTTGTTATAACCAAACATGTTCCGTATGACGGTCATCATTTTCACATATCATCTGGAATCGTAAGCTAGCATGCCACAGTTGACAGCACTGTTTACTGGGAAACGCTGGGAACATGTCGTGAAATGCTGTCTTTAGAATTAGGATAAGTTAATAAATAAAATTTCTAAACTATCGTAATGCTAAATGTGTAATTTATTAAAAATCGCCCTCTGGTGGTAAAATTTTGAAATATTGTTTTTGTTTGTTTTCTTTGTTTAAACAAATTCCCATCCCTTTATTATGTCTTTCACAAAATTTCACAACTTTATGAACAATAGTTTTGTCTATAGACAACTTTAAAGTAGGTCGTTTAATTATGGACACCCTGCATATATCATAAAGTTTTTATGGAATATATATCTGGATTGCATGCTAACCACTCCATTTAAGAAACACTATTTTCAGGAAGGAAATTTTTCACTCTCTAGGACATATAGCCCAGTGGTAGGGGAGCAAAAAAAGGCCGAATTCGGAATTAATTAAGGGAAAGCTGGAAATTGTTTTAATACCTTCAGTTTAGGTCTAGAATGAATATGCTATGTTTTCCCCTCGTACTAGGTGAGCGTTATGAAATATATATAGATTTATAGTCAAAAAACACGTTTTTTTTTACATACCATAACAGTATCTCCAAACAGCTAACTCTATTAAAAACATTGCCAATACAAATGTTGTAGAGCTTAAAATTCTGAGTAAAATGAGTACCTACACTTAATTTTTTTGTTCAAAATTAAGGTCACAATCTAAAGTTTTAGTCACTTTAAAGTTTTAGATTCGTGGTCAGGGGGTTGAACTCAGAATTAATTAGGAGAAAACTGGAAATTGTTTTAATCCCTTCAGTTTAGGTCTAAAATGAACGTACTCTGTTTTCTTCCTCGTACTTGGATGAGTGTTAGAAAATATGTACATATTTATTTTTGAAAAAGACGTTTTTTTAATTACCTTAACAATATCTCAAAACAAATAACTCTATTAAAAACATTGTCAATACAAATGTTGCAGAGCTTAAAATTCTGAATAAAAATGAGTACCATCATTAATATTTTTGTTCAACATTAAGGTCGCAATTCTATTTCAAAATTTTGCCTTATTGAAGCCAGGAGAGACCAAATTAAATTAACAATATCTGAAAACAGCTAACTCTAACAAAAACAGTGTTAGTACAAAAGTTGTAGAGCCTAAAATTCTGAGTAAAATGAGTACTTACACTTAATATTTTTTTCAATATTAAGGCCGCTGTTTTGAGATATTGTTAAGTTAACTTGGTCTCTCTTGGCTTCAAGCTCTTGATTTGAAAATTTTTTTAATGGAATTGCGACCTAATGTTGAACAAAAATATTAAGGATGGAACTCATTTTATTCAGAATTTTAAGCTCTACAACATTTGTACTGACAATGTTTTTTATAGAGTTAAATGTTTTGAGATATTGTTAAGGTAATTAAAAAAAGCGCCTTTTTCGAAAATAAATATGTGCATAGTTTCTATCATTCACCCAAGAACGGGGAAGAAAACATAGTACGTTCATTTTAGACCTAAACTGAAAGGATTAAAACAATTTCCAGTTTTCTGCTATTTAATTCTGTGTTCAACCCCTTGACCACGGTTCTAAAACTTTAAAGTGGAATTGTGACCTTAATGTTCAACAAAAATATTAAGTGTAGGTACTCATTTTACTCAAAATTTTAAGCTCTACAACATTTGTATTGACAATGTTTTTGAAAAAGTTAGTGATTTCTGATGGGAGATTTGACAGATTTAGCTGTTTGGAGATACTGTTATGGTATGTAAAAAAACGTGTTTTTTTTATTATAAATCTATACATATTTCCTAACGCTCACCTAGAACGAGGGGGAAAACATAGAATATTCATTCTAAACATAAACTTAAGGGATTAAAACAATTTCCAGCTTCCCCCTAACCACCGGGCTAATATGACACCAAGTATTGTCTTACATGAACACAACATCACTATCTCCAAATAGATCTTCTAAAGTAGGAATCGGAAAGGTTTCTAATATTGTAACATTTTTCTCTGAATTGCCATCCAGATTCACTCAACATAGTTTTCTAGTCCTTTAGAAGACACGCAGTCCCAAATCATGATTGAATCAAGGAGCTTCAGACAAAAATGATAATATTCTCACTTTCACTTTACAACCTCCAACGAAATTTTCCTTTATCGTCACCCACACAATTACAATTTCTTGATCCATCTCTAAAGGCCACGTTATTCTGGTCATCAACAGACAAGTTCCGCTGAGCTTAATCCGATCATAATCTGACTTGTGTTTGCTATACTGTCGCCTTCGTATTTGCTTTGGCTTTCAGATAACGATATCCATTTAATTTCATGAATTGTGCAACGTTCTGTCTGATACATTGGACCTGGATGCTTGATTCATTTAAACATTCTTATAATTAAATGTTTTTCTTCTGATGCTCTTCCATGTATTCAATAAAATACCATCATGACGTGCTAGTGCAACTCATGGTCTACCAGGACGAGATCCGTTTTTCCCACTTTTAACCTCTATAAACTTCTTCAAAATTTTCGAAAAAGTAGATTCTGACCATGATAATCTCTTTGCTAAATTTCTTTCCGCATTTCCTTGCATTAGAAATTTAAGGATAGCATCTTTGAATTTTAAATCCAGTTCAGTTAAATCAGCTCATCAAGTGGTTTCAAATGCCTGCTCTTTCAAAGAGCCTGCTGTATCCACACCCACCTGAAATGGAACTGCGCTTACGTAAAAGGAAACGACAGCAACAACAAAAAAGCATAAAAACACGCGTCGGAAAATTTACTGGCATAATCTCTGTAACTGGTTTTGTAGAAAAATATTTGAAGCGTTCCCAGAATTAAATCAATAGGCAATTCAGAATAATTAAAATATGTTATATGTATATATATATATATATATATATATATATATATATATATATATATATATATATATATATAAATTGTAAATCATAATAAAATTTTTTATCAAAGTTTTCTCGTATTGGAGAGTTATTAGATTTAGAGCATATAAATCGAATTAAATAATTATGTTTAAAAGATAAATTTAAATTATTGTCAAAATAAGTATTTGATACATCATAATCCTTAATTATTGTTTCTCTAGCTAACATTTATTAAATCATAAGTAACAATTAATGTCAAAGGTGGAAAGTACAATACACTGTAAAGCAACAAAGTAACGGTCTATCTTGCAACAAAGTAGCAGGTCTATCAACCGTTTTTAAAGAAAATGGTCATATAACCGTAATTTAACTGTATTCTGACCATATTATTGTCGATATTGTGGTCAGAATACAGTTAATTTATTGTTATGTACCCGTTTTCTATGAAAACGGTCGATACTTTTGGTCTATTACTTTGCTGCAAATTTTTTACAGCGTACGTCATGCAATCAGGCTGAGGCAAGACAGATATCATCTCAGAAAACACACCATAAATTGTCGATATTGTGGTCAGAGTACAGTTAATTTATTGCTATGTACCCGTTTTCTATGAAAACGGTCGATACTTTCGGTCTATTACTTTGCTGCAAATTTTTTACAGCGTACGTCATGCAATCAGGCTGAGGCAAGACAGATATCATCTCAGAAAACACACCATAAAAAATAGATAAAACCAATCAGGAGGGAATTAATCGCGCGCCTTGACAGTTAGACCGCCTGTTTGAAGAAGTTAGAGATGCCTCAGCAAAAACGAACTGCACAAGCAGGACAGAGCTTTTTACCGAAAACCTCTGTTGCTCAGAAGAGCGTTCTTGCCTTACAAAGGCTCCTCTTATACCATTGGAGCCTGATTTTAAAAATAACTCGTCTTCCCTTGAATATCTCGGCTACAAACACTCTACATTGAAAAAGAATGAAGCACATTTTAAGCCATTCGTTACACACACACACACACATATATATATTTCGGTTTATAAAGCTCCTCTATAATTTCAGACTACTAATTTTTTAGATATATTTGCCGAATTATCGTACCCCATTCTTTGGAAAGAAGAGAATAAAAGGCGTAAAGAGATATGTAGTAAAAAATGAAGTAAAGAACTATGGAAGTATGAGAACTAGTACCTTTCATTTAATCTGACAGTAAATATTGTTTAATTATAAGTAAACTGGCCATCAACTTAGTCAGGAATATCCATATTTATAACGATACTTTTTTTCCTAATTTTTATTTCTTTATTTTTATAACACGATAAAAAAGTCGTGTCTGTACATTGGGGTGTTCCTAACTTAGCAAAATATCATTATTAATTCAATAACTTATATAATAATTGCAATATTATACAGACTATGGTAAAACATTACAAAGTTTAAATAAACATTTTGTAACATTTTCTATTGAAAATTGAATTTTTGTATTTTTTTTATATTAACCCTTAACTGGAAACGTGAAAATCCCGTGCACAAACAGAACACTTAATAATTTACCAAATAGTGAATTTAAACATTTAATATTTAATAGTAATGCATTAACAGGACCAATTTTTTAATATAACATCTAAAATAAGTTTGGAATGGGCGGAGAGAGAAAATATTAAGGGCAGATATGTAGACGCAAGCATCTCACAGACGTACGTTTCCGGTTAAGGGTTAAAGTATTTCACGTGTAATTTATAACATAATCTGGATCTGTTACATTAAAATCTGTCTTTTTGTATTTCACAACTGCCCCTCCTGTAATATAGAATGCAGCGCTGTGTAATTAACACCAGTTATTCGCAAAGGTCCCAGACTGTCATGTGAGCTATCAGAACTTTACAACTTGAATTAGTTTCAGAAGTATTAAATTTCTTGTAACTTTTAATGAAGTTTCTCTAAAGGTGGCGACTGAATTACCCCATAATTTGTGAATAGAAGAGAAAACAAGGGAAATAAAACGGATTATTATTTTATTATTCATGTCATTTTATCAATAAAATGGAAAAGAGAAATTATTTTCAACGAAAAGATGGTGTAAAAAGTCTCGATTCGAAAAAATAAAAAAACATCTTCACATATTAAAGGTTACAGAAAATCAATTTATTCTACAGAACTAAAAATCGTCTGTTGCCGTCTATTGACAATTAGAAATCATCACAAGCATATACTATTTTCAATTAATAATTTGGGAATGATGGCGATTAAAATTTCTCACAAGTGGGATAAAAATAAAAATGTTTAATGGATAAAAATGACCTCACTTTTTTCTTCTAAAAAATTTTTTTATGAAAAAGCCTAAAATATTTTGTACAAGTTCGTCCAAATGATGGCGTTTATATAGAAATATCTCGGAATAAAAATTTTTTAAAGAAGAATATACTTTTGAAAAATAACGTGTTGCATCAAAAATCGCATAATCTTTAAAATGTAATTGTTGCTATTTCAGTCTAATCTACATTGCAAATATGATTTCTTATTGAAATTTACTATTTAAGGTGTCTTTCAAGTTTTAGCTTTTAACAAAATTGCACCCCCATCTCTACTTCTTATAACAACATGTGTCAACTCAATCATAACTCTTAATTTGCTGTGACAGGTTGCCGAAAATTTAGGTTTCTTTTTTTGCAAACAACGTAGAATTGGTTGACATTCCTTCGCCTTTTACTAAAATACGGTAAGTACTTATTAAACAATCTTGTTTTTAAAGGTTAGGCACATAAATACATTAATAATTTTTGGTGTCTATGCATATTTACTTCGTGTTTAAAATGTAAAGCCGATGTTCCAGTTACCCCATAATTTTTTTAAGAATGTGGTAACTGGGATATGTATAAGGAGTAACTGGACCATATGGATCGAATTACCCAAACAGCTAAATAACTCTTACTACTGGAAATTAACTTCTCCAATGTTTTTTGCTTTCTATAAGCAAAATTATATTACACCTTATTAAAATTATATAATAAAATTTTTAAAAAGCATGTTGGTGAGTATTAAACCTCGACATTTTACGATACAGATGAAGAGGCGTACATAAGTCAAAGTGACACTATTACAAAATTATCGAAGCCAATAAAAAATAGTTCTGCTCGATATAAAAACATGTTATATTCTTCACAGATTTATTGGACTTATCGAACTTTCATTGAGGTAAATGAAAAAGAGGATGAGATACTTAAGGACTTACGTACCTGTTTGTTCATGTATTTATTTAATTTATTTTTTTCCGAAAATACCCATGCAAATTTTATACTTACCGCCTGTACTAAAGTACATAAGTACTTACTTAATAATTAGGTTTTTGTATAAACCAAATCTAATAATTTCACATTTGGTGTTTTTTTAGGCACCTTGACAGCAAAGGTTACCCTTAAACGCTCTTCGGTTGATATATAATTTATATGATCTGCATGGTTTAACTTTTTAAAAGTTTTAACGCTTTTTCAAACAGGACCTGGTACCCCATACTACAAGAAAAGCGTGTGTGGGTCCAGTTGTACCATCTTTATGGGGCAACTGAACCCATGAAGAAAGAAAGATGAAATATATATATATATGTTACATTATTAGCTCTAATTCCACGATTTCCTTATCTATTCTAAATTACTACTTTATATTCACTAAATCCTTATTCTTAAATAATCTCTATCGTTAACTCTGTTAAATTCCCTTTAATTTAATGTCTCACTTGTCTAAATTGCTTAAATATTATATTTTTAGTATTCTTAAATTAAATATTCCATTTCCGCACTTTTTTCTTTCTAGAATGTTCTTTTAGCTTCCATTTTTACTTTCCCGCGCATTTCTGAGGTTATCCTTTTTCCCTTCAAATTCATCCGCTTGCTCTGTCCGCACTCTTTCTATGACGTGATATTCTTAATTATTCATTGGTTGAGAGTTTGATCTACGTCATATTTGTATTCCTACACTTGAGGAACAAAAAGTTCATGCTCGCTGTGTTTCAGCAGATTTTAGTCTATTTCCAGTTTACATACCATCCCCTGGTCACCGTCCCTTTATTCAATTATCTACAACTTTGTTTTAGCCCTAATTACTACTATGGAGAGATGGCTAATAATCTTGGTGGAAACTACACCGCCGAAAGATGTAAAAGCTGAGCTGAATAAAGTGCTGAGCTGATAATATGTGTTGTTTCATTTTATTCTGGGGAAACTTCACGGAAAGATGTATTCCATAGCCTTCACTCGACGACTGCAATACGACTAATTGTTATACTAATATAACAGGATCTAATTACCTGTTCTGATCACTTCTATTACGCTATTATTGCTATGTGATCCACAACTGCTATCGAGACAGCCAGTACTGCATTTTCAACGATAAATTAATCCAATGTTGCTGTAATGCGACATATATACATGTATATATTAGACATTAAAATGTAATTATGAAGATTTCTGTCCGATAGAGTAAACCTAAAATTTACAAAGGTTCAGACTTTAATTGAAATGAACGTTAGCTTTTGGGAGATGAATTGTCAGATTCTCCAGAGTCACATTTTAAAATCATGGTCCAGTTGCTCCACGTAATCTTATTGCTTATTGAGTTATAAGTGATTGTTTTCATGTGACGTCAAATTTTTCTCCTTTCCCTCACTGTCGTTACCGATAATTTGGTTCAACTTTGACAGTATTTTCGTTAAAATCTTCTGCCTTTACCAAAAAATTGGAAAATACCCTACGATCACATACCTTCTGAATAAGAACAGCTGTCAATTTCATGCGTTTCCGAAAAAAAAAATGAATTCAGAACTGCGGCAGAAAGTATCTCCTTTGGATTTTTGAGCAGTCTTAAGAAATTTATTTATATATATTATTTTTCTAAATGTAAAATAATACAGGATTTCTTCTTCCTTCAAGAAACCGAACGATCTCATACAATGTAAAAGCAACACATCGGGTGGTGACACAGCTAGCATATATCTTGCAATTGTAGTTGTATAAATTATAAAAGAAGAGAGAGAGAAAATACGTTATGTTAAAAAAAATCAACAGTTTTATTATAAATTGTTCTTATTTTGGAGATGCTTATTCATTATTTTAAGCTTTTATAGCATTTTCTTATAATTCATAAATTCATTCGAATATAGTAATAACAAAAAAAATACTTTGGGCTTGTAAAAATATAAATAACAAAGAAAAATTTTTAAACCATAACTTCAATAAAATAACAATTCTGTAGCAAAATTCTAGAAATATCACTTAGAATTAATGTTTCAACTTTTTCAAAGTTATTCCAAATTTTGAGACCTTGCCAGAAATTTGTTAAATTACACTTTAATGTAAAGTACCAAAGAGCTTTTGATTTAAGGAGCGATAAAATACGAGGGACCAGAACAGAAAGTTTTGTATATTTTAAATAAGATAAGAAAATTTCTCATTTAATATTGCATTTATATTTATTACTTTATTCATAAGATAAAATAATTTATCAAAGATAAACGGTATTTACCTCGAAATCATTTTTTTATATAAAATTTCATTAAAACTATTTGCATTCAAATGATGCATGTCGTTTACATGAAAGTAGCATACATTTAAAAAAGAGATTCTTTGAAATGCTTTGTTTAATTACAGTTCAGCAGCATTTGCTTCTTTCAGCGGGTGCGTTTGTAATTTTTTGCACAAGTAGGTGCGTGCGGCATTTTTGAAATAGTTACGTTATTGCAAATGCAAGATGTTTCATAATAGCAATAAGAAAAAGGTTAACAGTAGTACAAATTTAATTATAATTTCGACGACATATATGAGACTGAAGTATAATAAATGTCATGTTTATAGTAAAATTTACAACAGTGTTCAGGCTCAGAGATTAAAGGCACAAATTTCAAAACTTTTTAAGCTAAATATTTGTTGCATTTTACCAATTTGTTTTTTGTTTTGCTGTAGCTCAAATATTTTGCTACGGAATGATGTTGATAAATGCTGGAAAATACAGGGTGGTCAAAAAAAAAAAAAAAAAAAATCCTTTGCCGATAAATGGAACTCTAGCGGCCGGTCCGTTTAACCGATCAAGATGAGATTTCAGATATAGTTATTCAGAAGGCAACGCCCATTTTTTTCGTCGCAAAATGGTCAGCGCATGCGAAAACCCTAAATAGCGCTGGAACGGTACGTGTATCGCAATAAACTGATGCGTTATGCGCACACAAAAAACAGCTCTGCGAACGGCAAAAAAAAAAAAAAAGCACGATCGAGGCGCACGGAGGAAATATGCATATGACAGAGGCAAGATACCAATCACAGAACGCCGTTCGCCAGATAGTCAGCGTAGTAAACGGATTCTTGCCTCTATCATATACAAATTTCCTCCGTGCGCCCCGATCGTGCTTTTTTTGCCGTTTGCAGATCTTTTTTTTTGTGCGTGCATAACGCGTCCGTTTATTGCGATACACGTACCGTTTCAACGCTATTTAGGGTTTTCGCATGCGCTGAGCATTTTGCGACGAAAAAAATGGGCGTTGCCATTCGAAAATTTCGAGTTTCTGTAACTATAACCGTAACCGTGAGGGCCAATTTATTGCTGTTCACAGAATCCCGAGCTCATACCTCTGAATAACTGTATCTGAAATCTCATCTCGATCGGTTAAACGGACCAGCCGCTAGAGTTCCACACATCGACAAAGTTATTTTATGACCACCTTGTATTATAATCATATGATAGTTGCACCAACTATTAAAGTATTTTTCTAATAAAATGCTTTACGTTAAATACGTTTAACTGTCTTCAAAATTATTATTGTTATATATTTAAGAATCTTTGATTATATGTAGTAGATGAAACAAGGGAGCTTTGATCCACATACGCTTATATTTCCTTGGGAATACATTCTACTAATGCGAGCTTTTTTTCATGCTAATTTGTAATTATAGAATGTTTAATAAAGTTGCTATTCCTACTTTGTTAATAAATTTCATGAAATTAAAATTTATACAGGATTTTATCATTATTCATGGTCAAAAAGCTGAAAACAGCTTTGTTTAAATAAGTATCACGGATGAGATTTCCGCGTTTTTCCACACCAGTATATTCTTAGAGAAAATGTTTTTCTCAGTCGCAAAAATTTTCCGATTAAATCAAATATCATTTTCTCTAACAAAATACTGGAGTGCCAAGACGCGGAAATCTCATCCCTGATAAGTATACACCTTTAAGTGATATATCGAATTAATATTTTTCTAGATGACTATAATAGTTTCAATATTTTCCTCCAACTTTGTATAATTAAAGCATGCACCTTTCACTAATATAGGGGAGACTGGGAGGATGACCCCCTTTTTTTTACAAAATGATTTTTAATTTTTCAAATACTGAACATAGAATAAAGTTTCATATATCATTTTATTCCTTATACAATCAGTTATCTAAATAAAATTGCGACATAAGTGTACTATATAAGAATCATAAAAAAATGATTGATTTTAAACATGAGAAGAAAACGAGTCAAGCCTCCCACATGTGGGAGGCTTGACCAACTTTATTTTATATTGAAATATTTGTTAAGGGAAATGAAATCAGTTTTTAAAAAGGCAAAATAAATTTATGCTACAAGGTTTAATTATTATTGAAAAATATTTGGAAAAATGTGATCTGGAAGAAAACCGCTTAGACGGAATTCAAGGCACAGGAGAAAATTTCCTTTTAAAATCCCACTTCCCATTTTCTTTTACACTCGACCTGGCAACTCTAGTTGTTACATAAATTGGCTTCATCTCATTGTGTTCAACTTGGTGAAATTTGTCTACATACCTTTCTGAAGTGTTTTTATCAATGTTATGTTCTTTTGCAGAAGAATGAATACCTAATATTTCTAAAGGCTTCTGCTTTCATCCTTTTTAGTCTATTCCATTCTTTCTATTTACCTACTATGGGTACTATTTAAATAAAATAAAAGTTCCTATCAATTTTGCAATTTATATTTCCCTAATTTTTTTCTTGCTTCTTATAACAATTGTTCTCATCTTCATTAAATCAGTTTTAAAAATTTTCCTTTCTATCACTCCATCTTACTGTAGCTTTACAGAATAAATTTTCATTATTTTAGAAATATAACCATTAACCCTTCATTATGTACATTGTGTAATAAAAATATTTCCAAAAACACTTAATTAAAGAGCTTTGACCATCTGGTCAACCCTCCCCACATTGATTAGGTCAAGCCTCCTCACATAGCCATTTTTTAAAGTATGGCACATGGTTATGTTTAGCGTAATTTAATGTGCAATCTTTATGCCTGGAATGAAAGCTCAATATTTCTACATTTCCTAAAACCTACTTACTTAAATTGCTATGTTGCATTTTATTTGAGAAATTTTTCTACAAAATGCCCTTTTTAAGCTGAAAACTCTTCACAATAGATTTTTTCACACGTGTTTCAATTATATTCATGAAAATAAGACTATTATTTGAGAATTTAGGTAGCTGTGGTTGTCACTCATTCGCAATACCCTGAAATTCTTTTAAATAGGAAAACTGAAGGGTGGGTCAAGCCTCCTCTATGGTCAACTCTCCACAGTTCTCATATAGCTTAATTATTTTTTAGTATCCTCTGGAATATTTTTCAGAGTTTTCTATAACTTTTCATAATTAAAGTATGCGCATTTGTATAGTTAGGGTAATGCACAAAAATAATATAGTTTTTCATAACTACAATAATTTTAATATTTTTCTCTTATAAAAGAGATAGAGCATAGTAAAAAAAAGCTTTTTACAAAAATCATTACTCCCTTATATTATATTTCTATTCAAATCTATTTCTAAATCTTTACTTAAATTATTATTTACAAACAGAATGTCAATACTGCAAAGCAGTTACGATAAGTCAACAGTTTTTTTTTTTTTTTTTTTTTTTTTTTTTTTTTTTTTCACGATTTCATCCGTTATGCCTTTTTTAAGTGAGTCATCTTCTATATGTTTTGTTTGTTTAAACAATATTTGAGTTTGATAAGCAACCAATTGATGGAGTAATCGTTCCTCGTTAAGGGAGCAATGAACAGGAAAGTTTGACATCCATGTCGATGTCTTAAGGGGACTATAAAGGTTTGAAATGACTAAAATTGACTGCGGGTTAGAAAACCTGGAATTAGTTAATACTATTACTTTCTTTTGCATTTATTTACTTATGTTCTCCTGGAACAGAAACTATGTGTTAAATTATAAAAAAAAATGACAAACGTTTTAATATTCTAATTAAATAATTAATACAATTATCATAAAACTAGTTTTCCCATGATTTTGAAATGTAGATTCCATATAGTTGAGTCTTTATTTTTTTCTTTATGCTTTTTATTACGTTGTCTATCGATTATAACCAAAACGAAAAAAATGTAAAAATTAAAGAAATTTTGGTGAAAAATTCAAAATTTAGAAGTAATTGATGTTATTTATTGGTGCAATTCAAAAAGGAAATTTGTTTGCTTATTTATTTTACAGGCGTAATTTGTAGGGAATTTAATTTTCTTTATTTAAAAAAAAAAAAAGGAAACTTGCAAATCCGTTAACTTGTACACAAGTTATCATAGTCAATAATCGCTGAATGCAATATTTGGAGATAACTGAGTTTGAAGTTTTGCATTCATGGGTAACGCCAGCATGCGCCGGCTCAACGTTTACGGCGCATACGACCCTAATTTTAAGAATTTTCCTATCTCACCAATTGTAAGACATTCTTCAAGGTTCAAATATAATAATAATAATAATAAATACATATTTAGTAATTTCAAACCTTTTTTCCCCTTAGTAAAAGTAAATCTGAATTTATTTTAGATAGAAACTGCACTTAATTGAAGGCCTCATGGAATGGAGCAGAATACCAGTAAAACACCACTTATGTTTCGCGGTATTGTGTTCTTTTTCATTTTTAATAACAGCGTCATAACCCCTTACGCGAAATTGTTTGATATTATTTTAATTACAAAAAAATAATAGATCTCTAATAACCTAATCTAAAACGCAAAGCCTCTTGAATACGCAACATGGGATATTCTTCCTATGCCATATCCGGATTTTTTCTCCATCGGACTATAAACCGAACTCCTCTTTTTACTCCTGTATAACAGAAAAATAGGTATGCTTTATTGAGTATGTTTTCTCCGTTTATTAGCTTATAGACAGAAGTATAGTGCAAAAATCACTTCCATTACATTTCGATGATTGCATGCGTCGTGACATGCTTGTACGATTTATACTTGTACGTTTTTGTCTTATGTATTAAAAGGCTTGATAGCAGAATTATTGCAGGTTTCGATATAATGTATCATCTGTTTCGTTAAACAACATATGAGATTCAGATAACTAAGCAATCAAAATTTCAGTGCATTATATTAATTTCATTTATCATTTTATTATCGAAAAAACTTTAAAAATAAATAAATTTTTAACTGTGTTAAGATATAGTTAATAATACAATCAATAGCTCTTATTTAATAACAAATCAAATAGTTTTATGAGATATTTTTTTATAAAATAGTGATGTATTAAATATGATACAGCGGATGAAAATCTGATTTTTCTCTGAAAATTATTTAAAAATGAAACAATAAAGTTCATTGTCTGTATAGAAAGTATTACCGAATATAATACCGTTTGTTTCCTTATTTTCATCAAAATAAATAGAAATTTATGTCACTTTTATAAATCTTGTCAACATGAAAAATGAAGGCAAAATACTATTTACCCTATTTCCGTACTTTATTTATGTCTTATAGTTATTTCAATGCGTTATCTATAATTATTTGAAATTATTACTATAACGACAATATAAAGAACGAAACAAATAATATACAAACGAAAAGATATAAATAACATACGTTGGATTACCAATAGGTTGAATGTTCGATTTTGAAACTTTCCAGACGATTAAATCAATTGAGTTTTTCCGAAGAGGAAAACTGGTTGTTCCTGTCTATTAACTCTTGCCCATTACTTCCTAAACCATGTTAAATTTGGTGTATTTGTTCAACAGCTGGCTAATGTATATTTAAATCCGCGAAGAATTTCTTAGACATTTATTTAAAAATAACCTCAATAATGAATGAAATAGAATAATAGTAGATTAATTGAATATCAATAAAGAAGAGTAATTCTCGTCCACCATGACTTTCTTAATTTTGAATATGCGCGTACAAGTACATGTCAACAAATATCAACTGCACATAGTTTCTTATATATATATATATACATAGGGTGTTTCAAAAGTTCGGTGCAAAAGTAAATCGCAATAAAATAAAATCTATGGGTCAGAGAGACATGCGATTTGTAGATAAATATTCAGCATAGTACGGGATTTTGTATGACAGCGAAAAAAAAAATAGTTCAAAATCTCGACAATAGAGGGCGCAAATACAGATAATCCCTTTGAATAATTCCATATTGCTGAGACAATGCAATATTTGGATTTTAAAAAAGTGTACATGTACCTTATTTAATGACATATTAAATGAGACGAATTTTACCATTTCAGAAAAAGGTGCCAATCAAATAATTTGAATTTTATAAAAGTAGTCCACTGGCAACACTGTCTGAATTTGTCAAACATATGTTAAACTACTAATTAAGCGGTTGTTTATAGAAATAATTCAATGTAAATATAATTTTTTATATGAATGTTTTTGTATCCAAATCTTTCATTGTGTGAGCAAAATGGAATTATTCCATGGAATTACCTGCAGTATCGCCCGTACTGTTGTCGAAATTTTGAACTTTTTTTTGTCATACAAAATCCCGTACCGCCCTGAATATTTAATAAAATAGGACAAATAAGACAAATTTCTCATGTTAGCATGTGAAATAAATGAATCCAGTCGAGCAATTTTAACACAATATCGGTTAACCCCTTACGACATCGCGTGCTACATATATACATACCCAATAAGTTCACCGTAAAAGGGGAAAGTCAACATATTAAATAAGGTAACTAGCAACCTTCTTTATTCTCATTCTTTTTAATAAATAAATATATAAGGTGAAAATTATATAGAGTGCCAAATATAATAAATTCTTACAGACCCTATTCTGTTTTTTAAACGAATATTTTTATGCGATTCTGATTTAATGTGATTTTTTTAATAAAAAAATATGTATATTTTTACACGACTTGCATAGATTTAATACTTTTGACTTAGAATTTAAAAAAATCGTATTGTATTGCATTATATTTTTGCACATTAAGCTGACACCTTGTATACATTAAAAATAACTTATGACGAAAACTAAAATTATATGAACAGTTTCAAACTTATAATTCTGTTGCCATCTGCCCATTTACAGACTGCACGTAAAATAAATTAATACAACTACAAATAAACCAACAAAGAGTAGATGAATTGGTGTTACATATGAATAAGAAATAATAACAGCATTGAATAGGGAAACACTGAAATCATGTTATGTATAACTCAAGTTATTTTGCATCATTTCTTTGCTCATTTATTAATGATATACTTCCTGAATGAAATTTTCTTGTATAAAATATGTTTATTCATGAACATAATGTGCAATGTGCACTAATGTTAAATAAAAACAAGAATTTCCATACCGTTTATAATCTATTTTCCTATATTTGCAATGATTTTATACACTTTTTTACATACACTTACATGCAAATTTTAGGAAGTATTAACCGTGTAACGGGATAATTTGGAATATATAAACAATTTTTAATTAAAGATTAGCAATATCTAACGTAAAAATGATATTTTTATTTTTATTTCACATCTGGAACGTGGTGCGTCTGAGATAAAGCTATTATAATTTTTATAAAGAAAGCTATGTGTAAAAATATGATATTAGCTAAAGACTAAATAGACATTATATTACTTGGTTCATGAATTTCTAAACATAATATATTTCAAATTTCATATAACTCTAAAATTCCATTTTTAAGCTTTCTCAACTATCAGAAAAATGTTTTAGTTCGTTATATTCTAGATAGCTGTATGAGATTTTGCAATACCAGCTATAGCCTTAGATTACTATACCCGTTATAAGCTGGTTTCAACAGTCTTTTCTATTTATCAGTGTCTGGGTTTCTGCAAATAAATTGAAAAGTTGATTATGAAAATTAAATTTTAAATTTTAAAACTGAAGGATGTAGACATTTTAAATCCGAAATAGCGGCAGAGGGCATTCCTTTTCTGTTTTATTTTTTCATTATTTTTAATAGAAGAACTTAAAACTTTACTACGGAAGAATTGGGAAAACACAACACACTATAGCATAAAAGGTCGAGTATAAATTTCGAAATAGCAATTGACTTTAATGCTAAAATATAGAGACTCATAATGACAGAAATGTCAGTAAAATCTGTGTGAATAGATGGTATGTGTTATTGGCAGGAATATATTGACAGTCATCGAAGGTATATGATAATATATCAAAATATTAACAAATCAAGCACATCTAGCTGCAATCTCAAAACATCTATATTATAAAGCAAAAGCATGAGTTGCGCAGACGTGATATCGATAGTAGCAACGAGATAAGCAATCCATTTCTTTTTGTTAGCAAATATATTTACTTCTAAAAATCGCATAATATTCTAATTTTTACAAAATCGAATAGGGAGAAAAAATTATTTGACGTGCAGTTTGTTTGAAAACTGTATTTCAATTTACTGATTTTTTGCAATTTTAAGATAATTTTCAAGTATGATTTTATAAAATCTATCCATGTCGTATGCAGCTTTATTACGAAAAATTAACCGATTATAACTAAAAGCAATATAAATAATCCATATTTCGTTAGAATACCAGCTGGTATTCTATAACGAAATCAACACCTCATAAATCAATAAATCTCTCTATTCTAAAAAAAGGTAACTTACGCTGTCTTAAATTTTTTGTGACCGGAGGTCTTTCTCCATTAATATTAAGAAAAATATTGCATACAAAAATATGAAAATCGGCGGTATTATATAGAAATGTTTGATAAACACGCTAATGAAGACAGTTTTCAAATCGAAAAATTATTTTAAATGATATTTAATGCTAAAGTTGGACAAAATCGTTCCATTAAAAAAGTTTTATAGGAACAAAAACTGTGCATAAGAACTATATCATTTTAAGATCATTTTATGCGTTAGAATTTCCCGGTGTGCAGACTTAATTTATTTTTTTTTTTTTATTTGACTCATTTTTTGAGGTTTTCTTTCTATTTTAAATATTTTTTACTTATTTTAGAAAATGGTATTAATTTAAACTGTTGCCAACTGTATAAACAGCGCAAACAATAATGTTTGCTCCAAATTAAAAATTTATTTACACGTGACTATTATAAACAGAAAAAAAGCTTTCAAATTAGAATTAAATAATTACGTGTAAAAAGTAGGAACTTATTCAAAATTATTTCATAAAAACTATATTAACACGTCGATTTTAAAAAAGAACGTATATTGTAAAATAATAAATTCATTAACATGCGTTAGAAGTCTTAAATAGGAGAAATTACTTCAAATTTACGTTACACTTATTACGTAAAATGAACAAAAAAATAATATTGCAAAACAGTTTAAATTTAAAAATTGAGCGCAAATCATATTTCATTTCTAACAAAAGTAGTTTCACGTCAATATTAAAAAGAGAAAGAAAAGTTTGGTGAAAATTATGTCAGATTTAAAACGATGCATTTAAATGTGTTATTTAAAAGAACTTTCTTTTCGCTTTGTTAAAAAATACCGGGAGACAAAGACTCTGTTTACTTAATTCATTTCATATTAGCTTATTTTGAAATGTTTGGCTGATTTTATTTAATCAAAGACGAAAACAGTCATTGTATCTTTTAACAGCAGCTGATTTTTCCTTAAAATTCCCCAATCAAAGAGAAATGAATAGAAACCCGTTTATAGTAAGTTCACCACTGTTTTTTAAATTATAATTCAATCTTCCAAAATCTTTTTAAAGCCAATCAAATTAGCGTGCTTTTAGAGACTGTGGTGTCTGAACGGGGGTTGGCAAGCGTAGCTCGTAGGGGGCCGAAGCCCCTAGTTAACAAAAAAAGAAAAGAAATAAAACAAAAATTCAACAAATATGTTATATTCAAACTACACTGATAGAATCAGAATCAAAAAGCTGCTGCATGTTCTGTAACTCGGGAAGTTAGATTTTCCGGGGTTTTTTTGTTGTTGTTGTTGTTGTTGCTGCTGCTGCTGTTGTTGTTTACAAAATTACGAGTAGTAATTTTTCCGCCTGAGCAAAATGTGTCCAGGCTGGGACTCAAGCCCAGAATCTTTGGCGAATTGCAATGCTCTTCCAATTGAGCTATGTGGACGACATCCCAACCAACAGAATATTCGCTCAGGTTAGCATCTGATAATGACATCCGGTCTGTTATTAGAGACAGCTCGACAGAATAAACAGCAGGTAAAGGAACTCCAATAAACTATGGATGAGTAATTACACTTTAAGTATTTTTAACCAGGGCTGCGGAGTCGGTGGGAAAATATGGACGACTCTGACTCCGACTTGAACTCCAACTCTTTCGCTCAAAAATGGGTTTGACTCCGACTCCGACAACGCAGCCCTACTTATAAAATGGATGACTCCGACTCCAGGAATTTTAACAGCTCCGATTCTTTCGCTCAAAATTGGGCCCGACTCCTACTCTGCAGCCCTGTTTTTAACACAATCAGATGATTCGTAATTAATGTGTAATATTCAGTTGGGATGTCGTCCAGATAGCTCAACTGTCATTACCAATTGGTTAAATGTCCTGGTTCGAGTCCCAGCCTGGACATATTTCCACTCAGACAGAAAAATTACTATTCATATGTATTATTTTCAAATCCATTGATTGTGATAAAAAAATTTAAAAAATTCACGTATTACTTCAAATTGCAGTTACATGATTATAATGCAACAAAAATTGTACAATAGAAGTTTGGTGCTGAAGTCTTTACAGTATTAAATTTATAAATAAATAAAAGACTAATAATACCAGTATTTCCGCTCGCAACAGTTTATTGCCGAATACTGCAGATGTATAATCAAAATGTTTTCAAGGAATAGTTTGACGAGTCGTATAAATACAGACCAACTTATTTACAATTTTGATTTTTTGATTAAAAAATTACTCTGGTTAATCTCAGCTTTTAGTTATCAATTAATTTTAATTAAAATTTATTTTTAATTATTTTTTGTTTTAATGTTTTAATCATTTTTTATATATTAAATGAGACTTCATTATTATTATTATTATTATTATTATTATTATTATTATTACCAAAGGATCCACCCCGGACTTCCCAGTTTACAGAACATACTGTCCGGTGTTCAGAGCATAGTTAAAAAACATTTTTTTTTTTAATTGAAAACCATAGGTTTTTTTTACATTTTACATATTTTTTAGATTTCCCACTAAAAACATCAAAAAACTTTTTTATATGAGAAATATCAATTATGTATTCAAATAAATTTTTAAATTTATTAAAAGCGATACTTTCCTATTTGCCGCATATCAGTAGTAAATAACCGAATAAGTAGCTTCGCTATTTACAGCTGCCTTTTTGATTTAGAGTATTTCAGTTTTTAACCTATTGAAGGGAGGTGGGATATGCCAATTAATCTTACTAAAGATTTTCATTAGAATTTTTTAACAAAATTTTTTTTTTATTAAAACTTGGGGGGGGGGGGGTAGAAAAATATCATTTCATTATTTTCAAATAAATCTTTCAAAAACTCTGCGAATTCAACTTTGCGGGAACATGACTTTTTACCAACCCACCCCATCCCCCAAACCCCAATCCTTTGATTATGTTAAAATCATATATTACTTCAAATTGCAATTACACGATTATAATATAACAAAAATTACACAACAGAAGTATGGTACTGAAGTCTTTACAGCATAAAATTTATAAATAAATGAAAGACTGATAGTAACAGTATTTCTGCGCGCAATAGTTTATCGCTGAATTAAGCAGATGTACATTCAATTTTAATTAATATTTATTTTTAATTATCTTTTGTTATAGTGTTTCAATCATTTTTTAAATATTAAATGATACTTCATTATTATTATTATTAACCACCCTTGGCGACCAGTTTGTTCTCCGTTAGATGTGTGCTAAGCATTGTATGTACCATGTTATTTTTATCCAAAATTTAATTTACTTTCTCAATACTTCACCAAATCAGAAGTTTCTGGTAGAGAAATCAAGAACTCCGTATTTTTATGGGTACTACTTGGTTATACCGTCGACCAAAACTCTATCGCCAAACTATAAGATTAAATACCAATAATAGTTGATCGTAAATGTCACATTCACTTCACTTTAAGCAAGTTACACGTGATTACGTCATCAAGTTAGTTTTATTTCGACGTTTTATTTGCATTTTTATTAATGTTATACTAATTTATTTTTTCTTTCACTATTTAAAATAAAAATTATGCCAATTTGTATAATTTGGTTATTTATATAATTTGGTCGACGGGATAACTAAGTAGTGCCTTTTTAGGTGCATTCGTAATTATATAAATACGTAGCACCTATAGTCGTCGTTCAGTCCGTCTGTCTGTCCGTCTGTCCGTCCGTCTGTCCGTCCGTCTGTCCGTCCGTCTGTCTGTCCGTCCGTCTGTCCGTCCGTCTGTCCGTCCGTCTGTCTGTCCGTCCGCATATAACAGAGCAAAAACTACCCGACCGAATGATCTGAAATTTTTAATATATAATTGCTGCAAAATTTTGTCGAGCCATTTCCAATCTTATGAAAATCGGATGTATAGTTTAATTACAGGGACAGTCAAATTTTTTCTTTACATTACGGCCAATGGGAAAAAATTATAGCAAATGCATTTTAATGATTTTACAACCTTCCGAATGGTCTGAAATTTTTAATATATAATTGCTGCAAAATTTTGTTGAGCCATTTCCAATTTTATGAAAATCGGATGTATAGTTTAATTACAGGGACACCCAAAAATTTTTCCGTTACATTATGGCCAATGGGAAAAAATTATTGCAAATGCATTTTAATGATTTTACAGCCTTCCGAATGGTCTGAAATTTTAAATATAAAATTGCTTCAAAATTTTGTCGAGCCATTTCAAATTTTATGAAAATCGAATGTATAGTTTAATTACAGGGACAGTCAAAATTTTTCCGTTACATTACGGGGAATGGGAAAAAAAATATTGTATGCATTTTAATGATTTTACAACCTTCCGAATGGTCTGAAATTTTTAATATATAATTGCTGCAAAATTTTGTTGAGCCATTTCCAATTTTATGAAAATCGGATGTATAGTTTAATTACAGGGACACCCAAAAGTTTTCCGTTACATTATGGCCAATGGGAAAAAATTATTGCAAATGCATTTTAATGATTTTACAGCCTTCCGAATGGTCTGAAATTTTAAATATATAATTACTTCAAAATTTTGTCGAGCCATTTCAAATTTTATGAAAATCGAATGTATATTTTAATTACAGGGACAGTCAAAAGTTTTCCGTTACATTACGGGGAATGGGGAAAAAATTATTGTAAGTGCATTTTAATGATGTTACAGACTATGCACTTATGAAGCGCAAAAAAATATACATTCAGTACAATATGGGGTGCAAAAAATAATTATAAAACTAGTTATAGTACGAATGCACCTCATTTGCCACGTTTGACGAGCAATTTCCAACTTGTTATGCTAGCCAGGCGCAAGTGATAAATCATCAAACATTGCCTTTCCTGTCGCATTTTTTCATATTTCATTAAATTCATCTAAAATATAATAATTTCACTCATTTTATTTAAAATACATATTTTTAATTTGAAATTCATGACTTTCATTTCTTTCTTTCCTTTTTTTAAGAAAAAAAAAGAAAAATAATAAATAATACCTAAAACCATGACTTTTCATTTCAACATCAAAGAATTGTTTTAATTTACCACGCGAAAAATAAAAAATGTAAAAAATGGCCACCTGGCATATAAAAAGCGAAGCGGTCAGCCCGAAGCTGTTGATGACAGTCACATGACTTAGGCTATATTATAGAGATTATTATTATTATTAACAAGGGATCCACCCCGGACTTCCCAGTTTACGGAACAAACTGTCCGGTGTTCAGAACATAGTTGAAAACTATTTTTAATAAATCGAAAGCATACATTTTTTAACGCTTCATATATTTTATACATTTTCCATTAAAAACACGAAAAACATATAAAACATATTTATATGAGAAATATCAACTATGTGTTCAAATAAAGTTTCGAAATTTATTAAAATTATACTTCCCTATTCGCAGCATGCCAGCAGTAAATAGCCAAAGATATCGTTTAGATACTTATAACTCCATTTTTGATTCATATTATTTCTTTTTTTAACCTATTGAAGGGCTGTGGGAGTTTTTTATACCACTTAATTTTAATGAAGATTTGGACAAACGTTTTTGAATAAAAATTTATTTTTATTAATAAAGGGAGGGAAGCAGTAAAATATTTCATTATTTTAAAATAAATCTTTCGAAAACATTGATGTGAATTCAATTTTACAGTAATATGATTACTTACCCCCCCACCTCCCCCGCCCAGATCCGAAATGGTTAAGCACCCATTTCGATTACATATCTTTCAAATTTGTTTACATATATAATGTTATTTATTTATTCATTTATTTATTGATTAAAAGTTAATTTCTTCATGGAATATTATCCACAAACAAACGTTGATTTATTTTTATTGTTTTATGTGCAAACATGTTAATCTTGTGTAATTCAGCTGCACGCGGTAGAGGTAGATTTTTAAAAAATGCATGTTTGAAAACTACAACACGTTAAGCGCCACGTTAGTCACCGGTGACTGACACAGAACATTCCGTTTAGAGCACGTCATTCACCGATGACTGACAGTCTAAAATATTATATAAAACTAAAAATATATATATTGTTTTAAGTAATTACTGAAAACTTATTTAAAATTGACTTACTTTTTATTTATTACTGAATTATACTTTCTTAAAAATTACTTAAAACATTGTAAATTTTTCAGCTTCAGTGTCAGTCACCGTGGCACACAACATGTTAAAAAACATAAAAAATGTCTATAAATTGTGATACCGTTTTCAAACAAATTATTTTCAAAAATACCTTTATTTTCCTATTTGATGGTGTAAAAATTAAAATTACGCGATGTATAAAGTTAAATTTGTGAAACAAAAGAAATATATTTCTAAGATCGTTTCTTCCGTTGAAATAACGTCAGCGTTACTTACAGACATGTTTTTGCTTTATATATACAGATTTATACTTTCTTAAAAATTACTTAAAACATTGTAAATTTTTCAGCTTCACTGTCAGTCACCGTGGCACACAACATGTTAAAAACATAAAAAAGTCTATAAATCGTGATACCGTTTTCAAACAAATTATATTCAAAAATACGTTTGTTTTCCTATTCGACGGTGTAAAAATTAAAATTACGCGATGTATAAAGTTAAATTTGTGAAACAAGAGAAATATATTTCTAAGATCGTTTCCTCCGTTGAAATAACGTCAGCGTTACTTACAGACATGTTTTTGCTTTATATATACAGATTTATACTTTCTTAAAAATTACTTAAAACATTGTAAATTTTTCAGCTTCAGTGTCAGTCACCGTGGCACACAACATGTTAAAAAACATAAAAAATGTCTATAAATTGTGATACCGTTTTCAAACAAATTATTTTCAAAAATACCTTTATTTTCCTATTTGATGGTGTAAAAATTAAAATTACGCGATGTATAAAGTTAAATTTGTGAAACAAAAGAAATATATTTCTAAGATCGTTTCTTCCGTTGAAATAACGTCAGCGTTACTTACAGACATGTTTTTGCTTTATATATACAGATTTATACTTTCTTAAAAATTACTTAAAACATTGTAAATTTTTCAGCTTCACTGTCAGTCACCGTGGCACACAACATGTTAAAAACATAAAAAAGTCTATAAATCGTGATACCGTTTTCAAACAAATTATATTCAAAAATACGTTTGTTTTCCTATTCGACGGTGTAAAAATTAAAATTACGCGATGTATAAAGTTAAATTTGTGAAACAAGAGAAATATATTTCTAAGATCGTTTCCTCCGTTGAAATAACGTCAGCGTTACTTACAGACATGTTTTTGCTTTATATATACAGATTTATACTTTCTTAAAAATTACTTAAAACATTGTAAATTTTTCAGCTTCAGTGTCAGTCACCGTGGCACACAACATGTTAAAAAACATAAAAAATGTCTATAAATTGTGATACCGTTTTCAAACAAATTATTTTCAAAAATACCTTTATTTTCCTATTTGATGGTGTAAAAATTAAAATTACGCGATGTATAAAGTTAAATTTGTGAAACAAAAGAAATATATTTCTAAGATCGTTTCTTCCGTTGAAATAACGTCAGCGTTACTTACAGACATGTTTTTGCTTTATATATACAGATTTATACTTTCTTAAAAATTACTTAAAACATTGTAAATTTTTCAGCTTCACTGTCAGTCACCGTGGCACACAACATGTTAAAAACATAAAAAAGTCTATAAATCGTGATACCGTTTTCAAACAAATTATATTCAAAAATACGTTTGTTTTCCTATTCGACGGTGTAAAAATTAAAATTACGCGATGTATAAAGTTAAATTTGTGAAACAAGAGAAATATATTTCTAAGATCGTTTCCTCCGTTGAAATAACGTCAGCGTTACTTACAGACATGTTTTTGCTTTATATATACAGATTTATACTTTCTTAAAAATTACTTAAAACATTGTAAATTTTTCAGCTTCAGTGTCAGTCACCGTGGCACACAACATGTTAAAAAACATAAAAAATGTCTATAAATTGTGATACCGTTTTCAAACAAATTATTTTCAAAAATACCTTTATTTTCCTATTTGATGGTGTAAAAATTAAAATTACGCGATGTATAAAGTTAAATTTGTGAAACAAAAGAAATATATTTCTAAGATCGTTTCTTCCGTTGAAATAACGTCAGCGTTACTTACAGACATGTTTTTGCTTTATATATACAGATTTATACTTTCTTAAAAATTACTTAAAACATTGTAAATTTTTCAGCTTCACTGTCAGTCACCGTGGCACACAACATGTTAAAAACATAAAAAAGTCTATAAATCGTGATACCGTTTTCAAACAAATTATATTCAAAAATACGTTTGTTTTCCTATTCGACGGTGTAAAAATTAAAATTACGCGATGTATAAAGTTAAATTTGTGAAACAAGAGAAATATATTTCTAAGATCGTTTCCTCCGTTGAAATAACGTCAGCGTTACTTACAGACATGTTTTTGCTTTATATATACAGATTTATACTTTCTTAAAAATTACTTAAAACATTGTAAATTTTTCAGCTTCAGTGTCAGTCACCGTGGCACACAACATGTTAAAAAACATAAAAAATGTCTATAAATTGTGATACCGTTTTCAAACAAATTATTTTCAAAAATACCTTTATTTTCCTATTTGATGGTGTAAAAATTAAAATTACGCGATGTATAAAGTTAAATTTGTGAAACAAAAGAAATATATTTCTAAGATCGTTTCTTCCGTTGAAATAACGTCAGCGTTACTTACAGACATGTTTTTGCTTTATATATACAGATTTATACTTTCTTAAAAATTACTTAAAACATTGTAAATTTTTCAGCTTCACTGTCAGTCACCGTGGCACACAACATGTTAAAAACATAAAAAAGTCTATAAATCGTGATACCGTTTTCAAACAAATTATATTCAAAAATACGTTTGTTTTCCTATTCGACGGTGTAAAAATTAAAATTACGCGATGTATAAAGTTAAATTTGTGAAACAAGAGAAATATATTTCTAAGATCGTTTCCTCCGTTGAAATAACGTCAGCGTTACTTACAGACATGTTTTTGCTTTATATATACAGATTTATACTTTCTTAAAAATTACTTAAAACATTGTAAATTTTTCAGCTTCAGTGTCAGTCACCGTGGCACACAACATGTTAAAAACATAAAAAAGTCTATAAATCGTGATACCGTTTTCAAACAAATTATATTCAAAAATACGTTTGTTTTCCTATTCGATGGTGTAAAAATTAAAATTACGCGATGTATAAAGTTAAATTTGTGAAACAAGAGAAATATATTTCTAAGATCGTTTCCTCCGTTGAAATAACGTCAGCGTTACTTACAGACATGTTTTTGCTTTATATATACAGATTTATACTTTCTTAAAAATTACTTAAAACATTGTAAATTTTTCAGCTTCAGTGTCAGTCACCGTGGCACACAACATGTTAAAAACATAAAAAAGTCTATAAATCGTGATACCGTTTTCAAACAAATTATATTCAAAAATACCTTTGTTTTCCTATTCGACGGTGTAAAAATTAAAATTACGCGATGTATAAAGTTAAATTTGTGAAACAAGAGAAATATATTTCTAAGATCGTTTCCTCCGTTGAAATAACGTCAGCGTTACTTACAGACATGTTTTTGCTTTATATATACAGATTTATACTTTCTTAAAAATTACTTAAAACATTGTAAATTTTTCAGCTTCAGTGTCAGTCACCGTGGCACACAACATGTTAAAAACATAAAAAAGTCTATAAATCGTGATACCGTTTTCAAACAAATTATATTCAAAAATACGTTTGTTTTCCTATTCGACGGTGTAAAAATTAAAATTACGCGATGTATAAAGTTAAATTTGTGAAACAAGAGAAATATATTACTAAGACCGTTTCCTCCGTTGAAATAACATCAGCTCTATTTACAGACATGTTTTTGCTTTATATATACAGATTTTATGAAGAATTCGGAAGAAGCAAATTCAAACAAGTAGAAAATTACTTAATATATTAATATAGGATAGTTGCATTCAGCTCAAGACATTTTCATCCTCCAATCGCAACTGCCCAGTTCACCTCCAGCCTCACCCACAATCCTGTCAGCAACAGTGCAAAACTGCTCGCCAATGGTTGTTTATCCTAGAATGATCGATTTGTGACGTCATTTAAAACTACCTTAATTATTCCTATATGTTTTTGTTAAATTTATTCTTTCTTTACTGAAAATAATCATAAATTTTAAAATTATATTCTATAAACTTAATTATAGAGATTCGTGCAAATAATTACATTTCTGGTTTTCAGCAATTTTATTTATGTTCAACACATTTTAACAAACTTAAAATATTAATTAACAGCCTCAGAGAAACTCCAATTTCCTGAACATTATAATAACAAATTACTGAATATTAATTAACATAGAACCTTGAATGAGAATATGTTTAATTATCTTCTAAATAATTAAATATACGAGCAACAGTAATATAATAACTTAAACTAAATTCAAAAAGATGATCACAAAAAGTTTCTCTTAATACTTAGTTATTGTAGATTCATTAAAAATTAAATCTATTTTGTAAAACTAATCAAGCATCTTCGTGTTTCTAAAAATATAAGTTGTTTTCTTATCGATATTTTTTTTTACTCATGAAAATAAGACAAAAGAGA
This sequence comes from Maratus speciosus, assembly GCA_963932465.1. Classification (NCBI taxonomy): domain Eukaryota; kingdom Metazoa; phylum Arthropoda; class Arachnida; order Araneae; family Salticidae; genus Maratus; species Maratus speciosus. Next base: position 386,769,057 of record OZ010788.1, on the reverse strand, counting down.
AATTATAAATACGTATTTTTACATGCATAAAGAAAAACCAAGCTCTTAAAATTCAGAAATATATTTTTCTTTATGAAAAAAGATACACTAACTAATTATTTAGTAATTTTAACATTGAATTTATCTTATGTTCCTATATAACCCAGAATGGAGACCACTTTAGTATCAGTCAGTATATTATATAGTAAAATTATTTACGTCATAATGTTACGTTATTAGATAATAACGTCATGATGTTAAAACAGCGGAAATAGGTAAATGTAACAATTGCTCCTGGCATATAATTGTGTACAGTGATACGAGTGCGCCCTACGTAACCCTTTGTTTTAAAATCAGAATTTAGAAACATAAATTAATATTTCAAGACATACATACTTGTAGAGTCGCTGTCATTAAGATAAGAACAGGAACCCATTAACGTCTGAATCTGGGGTAAGCACTTCATCATTTTGGAGCCCCCTCTCATTTTACAAAAATTTTCTAAATTCTACATGCTTCGCTCCTCAATGATACTAATATTATTCTAGAGAGTGTCTTGGTCGGATTCATATATATTTCATTAAATAACATTTTTATACTCCCTGTATATACTTCAGATATGTTAATGCACATAACCGTATGCTTAATTTCTCTCGTTATTTCTAATCAACATATCAGGATGCTGTATGATTAAAATCCTATTGATCATATTCATATTTTCTGGTTAAATACGTTTTCTGAAGTAGTGTGTGGGTTTTCTCTTGCATTAGGTAAATTTTCCCTTCCAATTAAATTAAATATGTAAAGTAAAAAATAAATAAATAAATAAATAAATAAATGGAGGAGCAATTTTACAGTCATTTTTGTGTATGTGTGGGTGGGGGGAGTCGTGGCATTAATTATTAGAGGGAAAGAACGTGCTTCACATGTCTTTTGGATAATCAGGCCCTGGATAAGAGTAAAATAGCTTCAGAAGTGTAGACATCAGTAGAAACTACGTAATAACATTTAAATAGATAAAGGTCAAATACGTGAATGCATTGGGCATCAACAGACCAAAAGAAAGTTTGGCCGGAGCAATGTCTCTGCAAAGCATGCAAATGCATGTGATGTGAAAAACAATCAACATGCGCTCACTCACTCTATTTCGGCCCCAAGAGATTGTGGAGGACATGTGAAGACTATAAGATTACGATTCCGAAAATAAAAGATGAATGCTTAAAACTCATAAGGCAAAATTTTAAACATGTTTAGAGAGAAAGACAGACGCTAAAGAACTTTTAATAAAGATACCATTTCCAGAAATTTCACAGCCATTTATAAGAATTTAGTTGCACGTACACAATTGTATGCTACTTAAAAAACAGAACTACAACACAACGCACTAAAATTTATTTTTAATAATAGGTGTCGATGGCCGGTTCTGTACGTAGCTCTTTAATGCCGTCCTGTTATGATCTACACCCTTTCTTATGCTAAATTCTACTTACTCAATAATATGAAGAAAACCTGTAGTACATCTCAGTCATATATCAGTTTCCTTATGTTTGAAATTGTTTAACATCATTAAAATACAGTGCAAACGATTTTTCCGACAGATCATGATGTAATGGAAATTTTGTGCATCCTTGTAAATGAAATATAATTGCTACTTATTTGATACTCTATAGAAAACATATTCTCATCTACTTCAGTGAGGCATTTCAATTTCATTATGTTTGAAATAGTGCAACATGATTAAAATGCACTAAAAACGATTTTCCCCGTTAACTGAAATGTAACAGAATACTTTTAAGTGAACCTTGTAAACGAACTATAATTTTCACTTATCCCATATCTACAGAAGACACGTTATTGTCAACTCAGTGATGAATATAATTTTTATCTTATTTGAAACAGCGTAACAACATTAAGATACACCAAAAACACTTTACTCCATTAATCGTACTGTAACGGAATTCTTTCGAGTGTCGCTGTTAATTAACCATAAATGCTACACACTTCATTTTCTATACCAAACATACCATGGTAAACCGTAATAATATATACCAATTACAAGACAATTCGAGTAAATTTACGCAAGTTAGAGCACGGATAGGCAGACAGACAAACGGAATTCATAAACACTTTTCAACTATGTCGAAAAATGTTAAAAACATGCTTTTATACAAAATCTTCGAAAAATAACAACCAGGCAGATTTGAGTATTGCAAATCCTAAAATGTAGGGGGGGGGGGGCAATAAGTATGTATTCTTACAAGGTTACTTCATAATTTTAAAAATGCAGTATTTTGTTTACAATAAAATTTTATCTCTGTTAAAACAAGCAATTAATAAATCAATAAAGTTAATTTAGTTAATTTAATTTTAGGAAAAGTTATGAATTAACAAAATGGGAGTGTAAAGCGTAGAAATTGTGACAAGAATACAGACATTTAATTATGTTAATCTTCAGAATTAAAAGTTTGTACTTCGTCAGGTTTTTTATTCAAATATTGTTACGAAAATACATCAAAAATAAAACCGGATAAACCAACGAAGAAAATATTTCAACCACACAAGGAAAGGTTTTCAACAGAAGGCGTAGTCAAAATAAAATAATAAACTTGAAACAGATGATTATATACAGCAATTAACATAGAACTATTTGTAGAATGAATACAACAAATAAGAAAAAATTGCGTTATGCTTCATGAATCGATGTATTTACTGATATAAGGTGTGGTTATTTAATAACGAGACTAATGCTTCTAAAGAAGAACTACGCATGCGCCAAGTTCGTACGTCTAATAGTTCTGTAGCGCAAAGCCTCAAGTATTGGTTACCGCCTCTAAATTAGTTGTATTCCAATTAGTCTGGTCGTCACCTTCATTTGTTCCGGATCCTGTTTTAGTGTTTTTCCGGGAAAATGTTGAGTGTTTTAAAAGAGCAACGAATTAATGTGAAATTTCTTTCTTAACTTAAAAAATCCGCTACAGAAACTAATCATTTGTTAAGAGAAATATACGCGGCAATGAATTTTTAACATGTGCGGGGATTTTTGAGGGGTTTAAGCGTTTCCAAGATGGACGATAAAACATTGACGATGATGTTCGACCGGCTCGCCTTTCCATTTCAACAACGGAAAAAAATTCGATATTCATGGGATTGTGTAATTTCACTGGGTTCCTGTAGGTCAAACTATTAATCAACATTGCTATCGCGAGGTTCTTGCTCAGCTTTGTGTAAAAATACGAAAGAAATAGCCATAATTGTGGAAGAACAAGACATGAGTGCCTCATCAGGACAACGCGCCGACTCACACTGCGTTGTCTGTCAAAACGTTTCTAGTCAAGTATAACATCCTAGTGTTAGACCATCCGTCTTAATCATCTGACCTGGCATCATGAGACTTTTATTAGTTCTCCAAGGTCAAATCTGCATTGAAAAGTATTTGATTTTAGACCGTTGAAGCTGTAAAAGAAAAAGCGGCACACGTCATGAAAGAGTTCACAGAAAAAGACTTCCAGCATGTCGTATGAGGCCTTAGCATACATATGTGGGGTGTTAGTACGACAGATTAAAAAATAAAACTAAATTTAAATAAATACACGACGAAAATAAATGTATTGGCGATGGTAATACTTGCACATATGTGCTTTTACACACACACACTTATCAAGTAATCGACAAATCCAGCGTTACTTGAGAGAAATATCACCAAAAAATAAATCCCTCTAAACAAGATGAATTTATTGCTAACTAGCTATTATGTATTATAATATGTTTTATACAAATTTAGCGCAATTTCTTGCATGTTTGGCGAAGGAACTTTCTTCTATTTATTTTTTTTCCCTACAGATTCCTTTATCTACTCGAAAAAAAAGTTAAGGAATATAAGTGGAATTCGTTTTTCGATTCTGTTTGACGAATCAAGTTTACTTAAAGGTGTAATTATTTTGCAAGGATGTACAAAGTAAATTGAATACACTGCGGTTTATAGGCGACATATGTTTGAAATTCGTGATAATAGTAATATAACATTTAAAATTTCTATATATTATTAAAATTTACTACATCATGTCCTTGTGTTCCTTTCTTCATTGGAAATGACACATGAATCATTTAAATTCATGAATCTTTTAAAAAGATACACAAAAGAACCTATGTAGCTTACGTTTTTCGATGTTGATTCTTTAAAATACTTTTTATTGATGTTAATTTATTCCAAACTAAAACTTAATCAATATATATTATTAATATTAACTAAAGCATGAAAAATGGTGCCATGTAACATTATTATTATCATACGAATTTATCCTTCCGCAGAGATCATTTTATGTACATGAAATCCCAGTGAAAAACTATGAAAGAGGTATCAGGTCAGTACCGCATATATTTCCTCTCCGGTTTCACAACCTCAGAGCCTTTGTGTTTTAACAAATATTTCGGATAAAGAATAGAGACAAAAACAACACAAGCCTGCGATGGATATGTTGTTTAACTTTTGATAATGTATTTTTATGTATTTTTTAGTGCTGAATCCGAAAATGACCTTCATTTTTAACCATTACGTCAGGATATTTTGTAAATCATATATTTCAACGCTAACAAGTAAAAATTATATTTAAAAAGTCAAAAAAACTGACTGCGTAAAAAGCGAACTAATTAATTATTTCTTATCAATGTAAAACTATTTTTTATATTACTTACCTATTTTTTTATTTATTTGTATTGATGACTTTTAAGTTGTTAATTGTTAGTTCCTATCTACAAACATTATTTTGATGAGGCCTATAGATGTCTATGAAGGTGAGAGTTGCAGTAAAGCTCGAGATCCTACCTACACAACTTCCAGGTTGTGTAATATTTAAACGAAGCTTCTGACTGTAAAATAGTCAATAAAACATCGTCTTCGTTTTGAAAGACCTATCCAATGATATGCCACTCAATATTATGCGTAATTTTTTTTTCGTGTGTACCGCCATTTCGTACTTTACGGCCGCCATTTTGAATTTATAAAAACAAAACCTACCCTATAACCATCGAACGGTTAAGACGAATCGATAGAGACCTCATTCATTAAAATTTATCCAGCCGTTAGGATGTTTCGAGGATATAAAGAAATCCACATACCCAGATACGTGTGAAACACATCACCCTTCTTTGCAGTCGGGTAAAAAGTCAAAAATAGAGAACATCTGATACTGACGTATACAGGAAATGGCTGTGCTTCTTAACTTTTTATAACTGATTTTTATATATATTTTTAGCGCTGAATTCGAAAATGACCTTCATTTTTAACCATCAAATTAGTATTTTTTACAAATCGTAAATTTCAAAGTCAGAAAATAGCAAAATTCTGATACTATAAAATAAATGTGATGGTTGTGTTTTTTAAATTTTGATAATTAATTTTTATGTACTTTTTAGAACTAAATCTGAAAATAACCTTCACTCTTAATCGGCACGTCAGAATTTTTCACAAATCGTGACCATTTTCGGATTCAGTGTTACAAAATATGTAAGAATCAATTACCAAAAGCTAAGCAATATGACACGATCCAAATTTTGCAGGCTTTTGTTATGATTTCATGGGAACTCAGTTGAGAATTTAACGCTATTTAACAAATGAATCATGCATAACAAAATCTTGATAACTAGATAACACGGTACGGAAATTGGAATTATATTTACCAGAGTTGTCAACTCTATCGATTTCTGAATAACATTTTTTTTTTTTTGCACGTCCAAACTGCATTTGAATTTCATGTTTTTTCGATTCGTGTACAACGCAGTAACCAACCCTCCTTTCTGTTTAACCCCAATTTTTGGAAATCGCTTTTCAAAAATAACCATGTATGTGTCATATGTTTCTGAAAGCTGATGATCAAATCTTTTTATAATTCAATCATTGATCTCATTTTGCACTTTAATATTCTTTTATTTTTTCCTTTTCTTTTTAATAAATAAAATATATTATATTTATATTTTAAGTATATGCCAAAATTACTTTTTTTGGGGGGGGGAGAGGGGGTCGTGCCTCTATTATTATCATGATACATATAAAAATATGCAGTTTATTAATTAAATAGTTTTTTTTTTTTAAGTAAAAACTGTATGGATATTTCACTACAATTTTCTCATTTCACGAATATGATGTTTGACCTCCACGTCTGCATTGCTAATAAATATAGAAAGATTTTCAAAACTGTGGATTAGGACAGGGGGGTATGAAGTCAGTATGAAGTTAGTATATGCACCTAACTATAATAACAGAACAACAGAAACAAAATGGTTAGTTAACTATCAATGAATTGCAAAATTTTATCTGCTCGGAAGTAAAATTATATACTGTATTAATCGCATTTGGCAACTCAGTTTTCTAAGCATTTGCTATTCGAAAGAATTTGTTATAAAATAATATGTACTACATATTTTATAACTGCTAAAAGTAATTATTCATTTGTTTAGAAAATTATACATAAATACAGAACTTAAAATATTTCTACGAAAACGAAATAAACCATAATATAGAATTATGTTTTAGCATGAAAAAGCGAATATTCATTTTATAACGTACTAAAAATGCAAATAGATAAAATATTTTTCCAAAGAATGATATTATAAAGCAAATATACACAACTAAATTTTGTAATAAAGGAGGCAAATCTTCACTTAAGAAAATTTCTTGAAAAGCAAAAATCCGTATAAATGTAGAATTGTTTTCTAAAAGAGGTTCCAGAAACTGATTCAGTACATGTGCGATCTGCAAAAAATATAACAAGGTATTTAAGGATAGTTGAAATAATCTTTTGATGCAAATGGAAAGAATAAAATCAAAGCAAATAAAGGTTTTTCTTTACTTCTCATTTTTCTACCAGAACTAAAAATACGAAAAGTTTAATCAATTTATTAGAAGCCGGCGGCAATGACACGGCGTGGTGGCGCTTCGTGATAGATTTCCACTAATTTTCTAGAATACAAATTTGCCAGGAATAATCAGAGTACTATCCAGATTTGCATACTCTCATACTTTATGTTTTATTTCACATTCTGTGCTAAATCTATATTATTTCCCATTCACTTACACAATATACAATTTCTGCATAATTAGAGTTTTCTCCCTTAATGAGTAGCATTCTTTCAACACATATATTCCTTTTAAAAGTGCTGTTTGTGAATATAATGAGCAGTACGATAACACGTTGAAGTAAACATTGCGGAATACAGACTTGAATATATTTAACTACCTGCCATAGAAAGAATCGCGCGGACAAAAGAATAGAAAATAGAAATATGCATATACTCGTATATTCTTCAAGCAATAAGAAAGGGCTGGTAATTGAAGATTGAAATCAGGAATTTGTTTATTTTGCTCCTCGTTATTTGGAGAATTTTGAAGAAGATTCTCTATAACTGGCAACTGCATTGTTCTTTCACATAAGCACGCTTGAGAATTCATCGAATGTTTAAAATTAATTCCAATTCCAGAAAAGTGTGGCAATGATTTAAAATAGGTTTAAAATATTGATTCTGAAATCAGTAGATCTACTGTTTTTTTTTTTGTTTTGTTTTTTTTTGTTTTGTTTTGTTTTTCTTTTTGTTGTTGTTGTTTTTTTTTTTTTTGCATGCATGTAACACGAAGAAATAATGATTTAGGCTTGATTTAATGAATTTTTATAGCCAGTCTAAGAAAAGAAATAGTCTTTAATATTATATATTTCGCGTACAAATATAAAAATAATTCTGATTGTAAAAATACAACATTAACGATAATATTGAATATTTTTTATTGGTATGTTTCGATAATAATTATTAAAAGAAAAATTTTACACCTTGAAAAGGCTTTAATCCTTTATCAAATTATGAATCATGAAATTACTCCACCTCAATAATTATCTTCCTTAATGTCTGAAAATATATTAAAAAATTTAGATAATAATAAAATTCAGATAAGTTTTTTTCATTAAAACTAATTTAATAAATCGGTAGTTACAGAATCATTTGGTGAAATATTTTCAAGAATAAATAAAATAATTAATAAAAAATTATGTTCTAAAAATTCCGAAATTTTTATAAAATCAATGTAAATAAATAAGTTGTGAACCTATCTGTAAATAGGAAGGTTTTTCAGAATAAATATTTTTAAATAACGGTTTTTATTAAAACAAAAAAAAAAAAAATTGTATGTAAAATATTGAGATAATAACCACTTTAAAAAGTATTCAGCTTCGGCTGTTTTAGCGTACTTTCTAAATTTGATGCTGCAACGTATTTTGCATAGAAAATAAAAGCTGCTTTTGTTAATAGACGTGTTAAATAAATTTTACCTTAAAATTTTTAATGGTAGTTGTACCCTCTGTATATAAAAGGTTAAATGTTATTATTTAAAAATGAAAGAAAATTTATTTGCGAAGCATTGCTCTAAGATAATGGATACATTTTAAAGCATTAGTATTTCCTATTTATAGCATCCTTGTCAAAATCCACGATTACGAAAATGTGACTTATTGTAATATAATCGTTTATCGAAAAAAGCAATTACTACTGCATATGTCCTTGGAATGCATTCTCATGATCCTACTAAAGATATTTCAAATAATGCGCTAATCATTGTTAATTTTTTTTAATGTACAAAAGTTCACTAATAATTGTATCTAAGCTATATAAGAACCAACGCATTCGTAGCCAGTGTTTCGGATATTTGGGCAGATTCAATGCACTTAACGATATGAAATATGGTTGGGAGATTATAGCTGTTGATGAGAATGAATGTGAACAAAATGAATGCTTTTGTGAGCCTATTAAACATTTATAAAAAAATGCATATTGATCATTAAAGTTATTGATCATAAGAAGTCTTCTAAAATATTATTTAACTGCCATAACGCCACCTTTCAATGAATTTTCTTAAAGAAAATATTTTATTTAAATGCTACAGCGCACGATCGGGCGAAATCACATGAAAGCACTTAAAATTCATAACTTTTGAACATAGATGAAGACTTCAAATAAGAAACACAACTACATCCAACCAAACAGTTGAATGGCTTTGTTTATCACCTTGATCAGATTTCATTAAGGATGGCTTGTCAATCACGTGGCCCGCGGTCTACACTTGGCCCACAAGCAACTTCTGTGTGGCCCACCAAGCCTTTGGCTTTTTCCCTATGTTTGATTCAGCTCCTGTTTAATGAAGAAAATACATCTGGCACGAACACACTTGAAAATGTTGCAGTTTAGCCAAGTTTGAGAATTTTATTATTCAAAATAGATACCACTATTAACGAATATTAATCTTCGCTATATTTAATGACAGAAATTCCATGATTAAATAAAGAGATGATTATTAATAAAATATATCTTTTATACGAAATATTTGCATTTATATTTTTATAGAATTAAAAAAATGCGATTAATAAACTTGATATCCCTTTTCATAATAAATAATTGAAAAAATTTTCTCGTGTTTATTTTTAATTTTTTCAATAAGTAGTTTTAAAATTTCGCATATTCGTTTTTCGTTTTAACAATGTTGTAATATTAATGTAAATATTTCATTTTGTGTGATTGTATAAAAATTAATCTGCTTATTATTTTCTGATGATCTGGCCCGCGGCTTCGTATACAATGCTTAATTTGGTCCGCGGTGGAAATCGAGTTTGACATGCCTTCATTAAGGGACTCAAAATAATAATAATAATTAAAAAAAAAAAAAGAAAAAAAAAAGCAGTTCAGTCGAATGAGACCTACCCCGGATCCGTAGGACTGACTATTCGTGAGATATGACTTTCGCTGATTGTTAGAGATGAAAGGAGGAAGTTTCTGATTTCGTTCGAAACACCAACAACTTCTTCAGTAATTTTCGTGCCAGTTTCTTTGCGAAGTCGAGTTTAATACGGCGACACATTTTTGTTAGAATGTGGATTTGTGGGTTCAAACATAAATTGTTATTTTGATTTGCTGATGTTCCAGACTATCCATTAGAATTCAGTAGACCCTTGGTATTACTGAAATCATTTCGACGTTGTGAAAAACTTTATAATGAGCATCCCAAATTATTAGCTCTGTCAATTTAGTTTTTGGCGGAAGAATTATTGGATATTTTTCATCCACCGATAAATTAGTCTTACCGAGTCGTCCAGAGACTCGCAAAACTCCTTCTGAATCGAGGTAAGGGTTCAAGGAAATTAATTTAGAGTCTCTAGGGAGAGGTTTAGAATTTTTCAGGCATAAAATTTCTTTCGAGAAAATTTCATTTTCACAAATTTTTATGCAAAAAATTTCTGCTTCTCGGATTTCCTCTGACGTAAGATTACAATTTTTCTTGCGTTTTTTCTTTAGTATTTTGATAAAAAGTATAACATAGCCAGTTAACCGTAATAGTTTTTTCAGGTTACTGTATTTGTTTATGTCAATTAAATTCTCCTTAACAATTATTGCATTAACAATAATTTTACTTCTAGCTTCAATTTCAATTTCAGGGTTGACTGATTTTGGTCTTAACTTATCATCCTTAGGCCAAACATTTTCAGTTTTACTAAGCCATTCAGGGCCGTAGCACCACTGATTTGAGTTCAATAATCTTTAGCTGATAGCCCCCTAGTCAGCATATCCGCAGGATTATCTCTGCTAATTGCATGCTTCCAAGAACTAGGGTCGCTCATTCCCTGTATTTCCGTTACCCTGTTGGCAACGAATGGCTTCCATTTGGATGCCGCTCCTTGGATCCAATGTAATACGATGGTTGAATCAGTCCACAGTACTATTTTTTCGAGATTAGGGAAAATACCTTTAAGGTGATTAGCTATCCTAGCAGCTGTTAGAGCACCTAAAAGTTCGAGTCTTGGTAGGGTTATTTTCTGCAACGGGGCCACTCGGGCCTTCGACATTATAGAGCATGTCTTAAAAGCACCTTCGGATGTTTTAAACCGGAAGTAAGCTACCGCTCCATAGGATTTTAAAGAAGCGTCCGAAAATATGTGAAGTTGTACATTGTCCTGCACTTCACCCCAGTGATAATAATACCTGGGTATTTTTAATTGTTCTAGCAATTCTATTTCCTGATACCATGTATTTCCTTCTGTATTTAATTTTAAAGTCTTCATTAAATTCATCGTCCCAGTCTAACCCACTCTGCCACAATTCTTGTAAAAAGATGTTAATTCTAATAAAAAATGGTGACATAAATCCGATCGGATTAAATATTTTGGCGGCAGTTTGAAGAACATGCCTTTTGGTAAATTCCAAGCTATCACCAATTGACACTAAAGATGCCAAATCTATGGCCAGAAAATCCTCTTCAATATTCCAGTTTAGCCCCAATACTTTAGACTCCGTACAATTTTCATTAATTTCTATAACCGGGTTACCATTCCACGATTCCTTTAATTCTGGAGAATTAGTAACGAACTTTCGCAATTGCATATTAGCATCTTTAAATATAGAAACTGCAGTAGTTGTTAGTTTCATGGCTTCTGCAACCGTGGATGCTCCATAAATTAAGTCATCCACATATAAATATTTATTAATCATTTCATAAGCGACGGGTTCTATTTCCTTATAATTACCAATATGTTTTTTAATTGTAGAGGCTAAAAAATAAGGGGAGCTGGTCACACCGAAACAGTGACGGTTAAAATGGTATAAAACGCTGCGTTGATTTATGTCGCAGTCATCGAAATACAAAAAAATATAAATAATTTCTATCATTTTCTGATACCTGTATTTGTAGAAAGGCTCTAGCAATATCCCCCGTGAAAGCAATTTTAAACTGCCTAAAATTCAACAGCATATCTATGAGATTAGGATTTAAATTTTCCCCCGCAAAAAGACATTGATTTAGACATTTTTCCCCATTTCTTCGGCTGCTCGCGTCAAAACTATCCTGGTTTTTGTGGTAGAAGAAATTGGCTTTGAAACAGCAGAATGGGGCATTACATAATCGATAGAGCAATTATCACTACATTTCTCAATAATTCCCTCATTAATTGCTCATTCATAATTTCATTATATTTCAAAAACAAAGATTTATCACTCTTTAATCTTTTTTCCGAACCCGCAAAACGCTTTTTTGCAACCTCGTAATTATTAAACAAATTTTGTTTATCTAATTCATTACACCATAACAAGGGGGTCATATATCTATCATTTTTAAAAATGATTTCTTTCTGGAATTGATTAATGACCTCATAAGTCTCTTCGTGCTTTTGATCATTAGAATCGATTAAAAAGGACTCTGTGCGCCATAAATTCCTAAGATCATTTTCTGGAGGTAAACAAATTACATTTAAACAGGGAGTTGTGTGTGAATTATTACTGTCAACTCGACCGACCAAGGTTTTACCAAATATTGTTGGTTGCATAAATAATTGATGATTAATTTTTTCGACAGATACCATTGTGGTACAGAATAAATAATCTGCCCCTAGCAATATCTGAACAGGTTTCGAGTGAGTAAATGTATCCGCCAATTCATGTTTATCTAAACGTAGTTTATCTATTAACTTATAATCAACAGAAGTCATTATCTTAGTACCGCTAATAATTTCAGAAACTAGCGCTTTTACAGTTATTTTTTCATAAGGATGATGACAACTAATAATAGTTAAACTTACCACATTAAATTCCTTTTCTATGGCGTCGCGATTCGCAAACGTATAAACCAAAAGTGTTTCCTTAGCAACAAGTTTTAATTTTAACGCTGAGGCTAAACTTTTTGTAATAAATGTTCTAGAGGATGCAGAATCATATAAAATTCTCGTGTTTAATTTCTGTCCTGTTCCCTGCACTTGTACACAGGCAGTTTGCAACAATGATGCATACTTTTCGGGTGAATTATTTGTTTTAATTACATATGAAAACACGGCTTGACTTTTGTCATTTTTAGAATTTCTCGATTGATTTGAAATATGAATAAGTTTTAGACGTCTAGCCCTCTGTTTGTTTAACAGGCTCGTTTTTCATACCCTCGGGGAATATATCACGTAAATTTGAAAAAAAAATGCTTTTCTCTCTTCTAATACTGCTACGTCACCAAAAAAAAAAATCTAAAACATTATAAATAACATATATAAAAAATTATAAGTTTTGTTAAAGCAATTTTTTGCATGTTTCTCTACATACGTGCTGCTCTGCTCGGTCATTTAGTGAACGTAATGCTCTGAAACTCGAGTTTTAATGGCCTGAGATATTGTTTTACACCTATGTAGTGTTTATTACCCCATTTTAAAAATTGAAAATAAATATTTAAGCGCGATTTTCAATTTTGACGTACTGTTGAACGCCGCAGTTCAGCAAATGTTCGTAAGAAAGATATTTATTTAATATATGACTAGTGCATCTTTGAGTTATCTATACTTTAAATTCCGCCTTTTTCGGAACAGATGATCGCATTCCAGAACTCACTGAAAAGGATAACTTATTTTTTGCTTACCCTATGTTATAAACAAAACATTTGCACACTTATATATGCATTACTTGGAAATATTTTTGCAGCCGTGTGTTATATATGTATTGTGTAATACATTATTATATGGTTTATTTATAAGTGTACATATCAAATAAAATGTTTTTCAAAGTATATATTAAATAGTGTAAACAGTGAGCAAATTAGAAAGAATTTGTGATTTTTTACTTCTCTTAAATATAAACAACTTTCAATGATTTCACTTAACATTTTTTTAAAAAAAATACTATGGATTTGTCACTGTATAATTATCTGTTTCAGCGTTTCCCTAACTTTTATGCACAGCGTACTTCTTGAAAAATCACATGCACCTAACGTACACACTACTTTTTTTCCTGTGAGAATCGTGTATATCATAAAAAAGAAAAGTGCTCAGTTAAAATGATGGCATTGAGCTCACAGGCTATTCACACTAATTGTATATTATACTCTTATTTCAAAGAACAAATGCCCCTTGAAAATAAATTAACGGGTAATTGCCCCCCCCCCGTTTCCCCCTTTATACTTAACCAATGAACCTCTAAATGTCATCAGGGAAGAGCCTTATCGAAATAAACCGGTATACCAAATTTGAAGCAAATCGGATAGAAAAACCATTTATCTAAATTAAGGGCAATATTCGCCCTCCGTTCCACCCTTTATATCTACCCTATATATATAAAATCCTAATGAATCGAATTGAAACGAATTTATGTAACGATTCTATGAAACGACTGATTAAACCACTGATTGCGTTTCACGGCGATTTCTCCTAAAACATGGAATACTTTGCGATGAAATTAACACCAAAAATCCGTATTGATCCACAGATCTCAAAACTGGTATTAGAATTTTAAAATTAGAATTAGTTTTAGAAATATTATTTTTTTTTCTAATTTTAAATACTTTTTTCTAATGATGGCAACTCAAATTTTAATCATAACAGATATATTTTTCCATATTTTAGAAAAGGTTATTTTAAATTAATTTGGCGACGAGTTTGGCCTCCCTTAAATGAATGCTAAGAAATGCATCATGTTACTTTTATTCAGAATTCAATTTGTATTTCATTATCATTTTATTTAATACAAAACTGTCATTTAAAATTGAAACCTTTAAAATAAATGGCTTTTACTTCATTCTTTTTTTTAAACGAAACGAAAAGAAAAACATTAGACACAGATGTCATATACACAACGGGGTACCTAATTGGCGTCAAATTGGCGTTATTTTGCCTGACATGGTAACCCGGCTATTGTTGCTTATTTATTAATAAATGTTTATTTGAATTTATTTTCTTTTTATTTACAAAAAATGTTACAAATTGTTTTGTTCTATAGTTATTAATTATTTTTTTATTTATTGTTATTTCATTTTAAAAATAACAGAAAATAATTTAAAAATACATATGTAACAGGTATTTGAAAACGAGGTTTTCTCCAAATTGTCGTAAAAAAAAAAAAAAAAATCACTCCAAACCCGGTGCGTATGTGACAATGCAACAAATCATGAGATTTAATTTCCACTTCAAAGCAACCTTTTTAATGTTATTACTTCTCCCGTCGACCAATTTCGCCAAATTATATAAATAGCCAAATTATACAAATTGACATATTTTTTTAATTTTAAATAACAAAAGAACAAATAAATTAGTATAACATTAATAAAAATACAAATAAAACGTCGAAATAAAAATCACTTGATGGCGTGAACATGTGTAACTTCCTTAAAGTCAAGTGAATGTGACATTTACGATCAACCATTATTGGCATTTAATCTTATAGTTTGGCGACAGATTTTTGGTCGACGGGTTTGTTGTTCAGTGATTTTTGTGTCTTGCTGTGTCATACATATTTTTATTAATTGAGATGGTGTTTTAATTATTTTTTGCTAAGTTTTTTCATCGGCTTTGAATATTCCTTTGTGATAATTCAGTGTTTTCATTGAATGAACTGAAATTTTTTCCCCATTTGATGCCCATTTTACTGATTCGAACATGGCTGAATCGGATATTATACAAGAACTCCTGGAAAAACCTTTCGGTTCTTTAAGATTTGAGAATAAACTGCATATTGTCCAAAATGGTAGACCTTGTCCATCACTCAAAAATTTATCGTCTAAAGTAAAAGAAAGAGGCAGAGAATATACAAGACACTTTACAGTTTCTAATTATGATTCACATACTTGGCTCTGTGGTAGTGAAAGTTTGTCCAAACTTTTTTGCTGGCCCTGTCTTTTATTTTCAAAATCCAAAAACGTTTGGAATTTTAGTGGTTTCAGTAATTTGAATGGAAATAACCAAATCAACCAAGGCACACGAAAATTCTGAATCACATCTTCAGTGTGTAGTAGACCTGTACAATTTTGGAAAGCAACGAATAGATGAAGGAATAGACAAAACCCTCAAAGTTAATAACAATTTGCATAACCAAATGTTAAGAAAAATCGTGAAGTTTTAAAACGACTCATAGATGTGACATGTTTTCTTGCCAAACAAGAATTACCCTTCCGAGGGCACAATGAAAAAACTTCCTCTTTGAATCAAGAAAATTATGTTGAAACTTTAAATCTTTTAAAACTCTACGATCCAGTTTTAGCAGAACATTTTGAAAATTCCACAGTTTTCAAAGGCACTTCAAATGATATACAAAACGAACTAATTAGTATTATTAGTGAAGAACTGATAGAAACTATTAAACGAGAAATAGAAGAAGCAGATTTTGTAGCTTTAATGTTAGATGAATCGTCGGATATTAGAAGAAGGTCACAGCTCTCTACAGTTTTGAGATATGTTGTGAAGGGAGACAGCAGTGTTACAGAGAGGTTTGTTGGATTTACCGACGTAAGTGCAGACCGCACATCTAATGGTTTACTCGAGCACGTACAGAAAACCGTAAGTGAATATAAACTGGCTGATAAATTCGTTGCTCAGACGTACGATGGTGCTGCTGTAATGTCAGGCCATTTGTCAGGTTTACACAAAAAGGTTACAGATATATATCCAAAAGCTCTATTCACGCACTGTTATGCTCATGTATTAGACTTGGTTTTATCTCCGGGCATGAATGATATTTTAGAATGCAGCACATTCTTTTCAACACTAAACGCAATTGCAAAATTTTCATAGCATTCTAGTAAGCGAACATTTGCAATGCAGGAAGACTTAAAAAAAGTATTCCTTCTTTTGCTCCAACAAGATGGTGCTTTACCTCAAGACTGGTGAATACGGTAAAACAGTACCGGGAACAAATTATTGATTTTTTTACAAGCATATATGAAAGTTCTGATGATACCTGGGATGGTCCTGATCGCTGTGTTGCCAATGGGTACTCCTTGCTTTTGAAGAAGTTCGAGACTGTCTTTTTATTAAATCTGTTTTCACCTTTGTTTTCCCGAACAGATTTATTATTTCAAATGTTACAGGCAGACAGTATCAATATATTGTCCTGCTTAAATGTTATCAGAGACTTTCAAGAAGTCTTGGAGAATGCGAGAAAGTGCGATGAAAGTGACATTATTGGATTTCCCGTAATTTGAGAAAAAACTGTTTCAGTGGCAGAATTACCGAAAAATTCAAGAAAAAAGACAAGTTCATGCTAACAACGAAAGTTCACTGACTTTAGAACAACGATATAGACAGCTGATATGAAGTAACAGATAATTTACTTAGCCATTTAAGTAGTCGGTTTTCTTCTCTGAAAAAACTGGCATTCTTTCATTTACTAAATCCTAAACAGTTCAAGAATTTTTCAGAAAAAAATGGCTTCCCTGAACAACTTTTAACTAATCTAGGAGAATTGTATCCACAAACCTTTGATATGACAGGGTTGAAAAATGAATTGATTGTATTTTACCGGACTTCTACATTTAACGACAAATGCCCACAAAAACTAATAAAATTTCTGAAAGAAGAAAATTTACACTGTTCTTTCAAGGAAATTTTGAAACTCTTCAAATTAATTTCCACCATTCCTGCAACAATAGCACCAGTAGAAAGGAGTTTTTCCGCTCTTAAAAGGATCCATACATACAAGAGGTCTACACAAACAGAAGACAGGCTCAGTAATTTGGCTTTGTTGTCCATTGAAAAGGAACTGTTGATGTCTGTAAAGGAGAAGGAAGACTTCTATATCAAAATCACTAACAAATTCGCTTCAAAAACAAGAAGGCTGGAGTTCATGTATAAGTGAAAGTAAGATTTAAAGTTTCTTTTTTGAACATTCAACCATTGAATTTTAGAGTTAATAATTTTTCACCACAAACTTAAATAATTGCGATGACCACCGAAAATTTTCACGCCACGCCACTGCTCCTTATAATAATGAACTTAGTAAAAATAACTGAAGCAAATCTCATATTTCTATCAAGAGATACGTACGTACGTACATACATACAGGGTGTCCAGCGAATAAGACCCTGATTTCAAAATTAAATAACTCAAAAACAAATATCAATAGAATTATGCGGTAAACGGTTTGTTTATTAGCTAAGCTGTAAAAATGTTATAAAGAAGTTTCAAAATTTAGTTGCAAAAACCGTTAAAAGATGGCGCTGTAATCGCAATGCCTATAAATTCTGCTTCGAAGTCTTGTTTTAACACATGCGTCTCAATCCTAGATGGCTCCCTATGGAAGAATGAAAATTGGGAAAGTCCACTTTTTCTTTGCGGTGATGTGCAGAAGTGGAGGCATCTGGTCACAGAATTATTGCATCAGCTTTGATTTTAGAAAATTTCAATTAATAGAATTTTCAATAAAAAGTTTAGAAAGCATTATATAAGAACTTATTAAAATATTTTATTAAATTCAATTTTTAATGCCATATAATTATTTAAATCAAAATGCGTATATTTAAAAAATAATTTTGTACATTTTATTTATTTTTTATATTTTTAAATCATGGCATAATATCTTGGTATTATTGTTAATACCTGAATTATCATAAATAAAAAAGTAATTTTGCACTTTTCATTTATTTTTAAATCATGTCATAATATTTTGGTTTTAGCACAACACATATATTTCTTTTCTTTGTAAACAAAGTTTTAGAGACAGAAATATGCATTAAATTAATTATTTTTTTAAAAGGAATTGATGATACGTCATATCATCAACGTCGAAGCAAAAGTATTTTGGAGTCTGCATTCCTTTCCAACACTTCGGATCACATCGCTAGAAGCTGCACCATACTTTTGTGCTCGATGATAAAAAAAATGAAAATGAGTTTTTAAAATTAAAATTATTTTTTTTAACTTAAGTTTTTAAAAATAGAAACTCTGTATTTTTACTTTCAAAGTATTTTTTACAATTAAAAAAAAAAAGATTTATGAATCATTATTATAAATGCTCAATGATTTTTTAAAAAAAAGGGTTTCTTTTAGCTTAAAGAAATTTTAAAACCAGAAACTTTGAATTTTTTTATTCAAGCTTTTTTTCACAATTTAAATAAATATTAAAAAGTAAAGATTTCGAATTTTTTCAAACCCTACTCTACTTGCATTCGATTTCACGATCTACCAATTAGGAGAGAAAAGACATACCACAGAGATACTGGTATCCGGACCGAAGTAGCTAATAACAAAATTTGAAACAAATCTCAATTCTGTCACCACATGGCTCTGCTTCTGCACATCACCCAAATAAAATATTTTAATAAGTTCTTATATAATGATTGCTAAACTTTTATTGAAAATTCTATTAATTGAAATTCTATAAAATTAAAGCTGAGGCAATAATTCTGTGACCAGATGTCTCCACTTCTGCACATCACCGCAACGAAAAAGTGGTCTTTCCCAATTTTCGTTCTTCCATAGGGAGCCATCTAGGAACGACACTCTAGTGACCTGGACAGCATTTATAGGCATTGCGATTACAGCGTCATCTGTTAACGGTTTTTGCAACTGAATTTTGAAATTTCTTTATAACATTTTTACAGCTTAGCTAATAAACAAACCGTTTATTAATAATAATAATTCATAATTCTATTGATGTTTGTTTTTGAGATATTTAATTTTGAAATCAGGGTCTTATTCGCTGGACACCCAGTATGAATCGACTGATTAAACAACTGATTACGTTTCAAATGATTTCTCCTAAAATATGGAATACTTTGCGATGAAATTAGCGCCAAAAATCAGCATTGATCCGCAGATCTCAAAACTGGTATTAGAATTTTTAAATTAGAATTAGTTTTCGAAATATTAATTTTTTCTAATTTTATATACATTTTTCTAATGATGCCAACTCAAATTTTAATCAAACAGATATATTTTTTTCATATTTCAAAAAAGGTTGACATGGTAACCCGGCTATTGTTGTTTATTTGATAATAAATGTTTATTTACTTTTATTTCTTTTTATAAATTATATAAATTATTTTGTTCTATAATTATTAATTTTTTTTTTATATTTCCTTTAGAAAATAATAGAAAATAATTAAAAAAATACGGTACTACTTAGTTATTCCGTCGACCAATTTCGCCAAATTATATAAATCGCCAAAACGCTCTCCAAATTATACAAATTGATATAATTTTTATTTTAAATAACGAAAGAACAAGTAATAGTATAACATTAATAAACATACAAATAAAAAGTCGAAAAAAAATCACTTGATGACGCAAACACGTGGAACTTGCTTAAAGTCAAGTGAATGTGACATTTACGATCAACCACTATTGGCATTTAATCTTATAGTTTGGCGATACATTTTTGGTCGACGGGATAACTAAGTAATACCAAAAATGCATATGTAACTGGTATTTGAAAACGAGGTTTTCGTCAAATTTTCGTTAAAAAAAAAAAAAAAAAAAAAAAAAAAAAAATCACGCCAAACCTGTTGTGCGTATATGATATCTGGCCAAATATTACCTACCACTCGAAAAAAAAATGCTAACTGGCGAGTTGAAAAAAAGCTATTGGCCAGATTTGCATCCGGCTAGCGTAACAGTACCAAGAATTCTTTGCAACCATGGATTTTTATGTAGTTTTATTCGGAAAAAAATTTTGATTTTTTAATCAAAATGGAAAACTTACGGTCCCACACTGGCGCGATTTTTTTCTAATGCCAATGTCATATACGGAACGGGCACCTAACTGGCGCCAAAGTATCGTTATTTTGCTTGATATGGTAAGCCGGATGTTGTTGTTTATGCTCGTGATGCGTTCCACAAATTGGCGTCGTTGAAAAATCGCGCCAATATGGGACGTATATGACATCTGTGCCAAACGTTCATTTGAACGGCGAAGGGATCAGACCGTAAATGTTTATGGCAGTTGATGACTTGAACTATTATAATATAGATGAAATGATGGCGATAGAATAATATTTGGCGACTTATCTTCTGTGTCTGGCTAACATTAAAGTACCAAAATGGCACCTAGAGTATAAAAAGCGAAGTGGTCTGCCTGGAACTGTTGAGGATAGTCACATGACTTAGGCTATTGTTATAGAGATTGTTTTAAAATACCGGGAGACAAAGAATCTGCATACTTAATTCATTTTATTTTAACTTCTTTTCAAATGTTTAACTGATCCTCTTTAATCAAAAACTAAAACAACCATTGGATGTCTTAACAGCAACTGATTCGCACTTAAGTTTTTGCAATCAAAGGGAATTGAATAGAAACCCAATTACAGGGAGATCTGCACAACTTTTTTCAGTATAATTCAATCTTCTCTAATATTTTTAAAATCCATCAGATTAGCATGTTTTTAGATTCTGCGGTGTCTGAACGGGGATTGATAAGCGTAGCTTGCAGGGGGCAGAGCCCCCTAGTATCTTTATATATTTCTTGACTTTTCGATGTGATTTAGCTAGGTGTTGTCATAAGTTATTTTCAACATCTAGTGTGTTGTTATTTTTTGTTTTTAAGCCAATTAATGAGTTTAAAAAATCTTTCCACTGGTACATTTAGCTGCATCGTATCATGTGTGGTTCATAACGTAGCACAGTTGCATTTTCCACTTTAGGAACCCTCGATCTATCTCATTATTTTATATACGCAAGTTCAATATGTGTATTCAGTGTGTTACTCTGTATTACTTTGTGCATATCGTTCACATATGTAATTTATGCGGAGGCAATACCACAACCTGTATCCAGTTTTTATTGCCGGATCAGATGCGAATAGCAAAGTAAATAATTTTTATATGGAGGTCAAGACCTTTTTTTTTTTTTAAGAAATCGATAGTGATTTTTTATAGCACAGGGATCCAGTTAAATTTTAAAGATCCATACATTTTAGGGGCTTTTTTTTCTAAGAAGAATTTATTTGACTCGAAATGACGTTAACATCCTTCAGAACAGGTAATATCGAGCTATGACATGCTTATTTTCATCTTTAAAATGTTCAAGTAAAATAAAAATAAACTAAAAATGTCTATTTTTAAAGGAAACCAAGTACTATTTATTAAAATGATTTCATGTCAGTCCTTTTAAAACTAGTATGTGTTTGGATGAAATAAAAATGAGCATATATTGAAATAGAACTATTTCTATGAAAAGGCTGATACTTATTAAAAGTTTCACAAACACGTGCTTAAAGTCACTAATACACAATTTCACATTTATTATATTAGCATATAACGAAATATAAAAAAAAAAATACCAGCAGTCCTTTGTCAGCAATAAACAAAGAAATACAAGAGTAAAGAAAAAATTACTTAATTTTTTTCCCTTTTTTGTTTTAACAGTCGTTTCAAGATCGTGCTATTATATTACAGCTACTGAAAAAATCTAAATTCTTACAGCCGTATGCAAAATAAATTGCTTTTATTAATTATATTATAGTATATTCCTTTGAATGATGCGCCACTACTTATTAGATTCAGAAATTCGTAGAGACGTAAATAAATTAAATAAAACTGATTACTTATTTTAATCAGAATTTAATTTACTTCAATTAGAATTTGGCGTAACCAAGAATTTGAATACTATAATTGCATAATGTTTCCTTTAAATCATCATCAACATCGTTTATGGTAATTTCGTATTCTAGAGTATAAATGACTTGAGAATGTATTTTTTATGATATTTAGAACTCTAAAATCCAAATTTTTGTTCCATACGAAATATTAGATTATAAACATGAAATGAATTATAACGTGGTTATATATTAATGTTTAACTAATCTGTTTTTTCATTCCTTAAAAGCCGTTTCAATCTAAATTCTTCCTCTTTGTCTTAATAAATTTAACGCAGATGCTAAGTTTTTACCTGTCAAATGCAACCACAAGAATCTCTCTATTCTAAAAAAAAAGTAACTTACGCTGCCGCCGCCGCCGCCGGTTTTGAATTTTTTGTGACCGGAGGTCTTTCTCCGTTAATATTAAGAAAAATACTGCATACAAAAATATGAAAATCGGCGGTATTATAGAGAAATGTTTGATAAACACGCTGATGTAGACAGTTTTCAAATCGAAGAATTATTTTAAGAGATATTTAATGTTAAAGTTGGACAAAATCGTTCCATCAAAAAAGTTTTATAGTAGCAAAAACTATACATAGGAATTAATTCATTTTTAGATCATTTTATTCGTTAGAATTTTCCGGTGTGCAGACTGCATTCACTTTTTTAATTTAACTCATTTTTTGAGGTTTTATTTCTATTTTAAATTCAAATTTTCAGCATTTCGAGAGATATTTTTTATTTATTTTAGGAAATGGTATTAATTTAAACTGTTGCAAACTGTATAAACAGCGCAAATAATAATGTTTGCTTCAAATTAAAAATTTATTTACACGTGACTATTATTAACAGAAAAAAAACTTTCAAATTAGAATTAAATAATTACGTGTGAAAAGCAGGAACTCATTGAAAATTACTTCATAAAAACTATATTTAATCGTGAATTTTATAAGGACATCGTAAAATAATAAATTCATTAACATGCGTTAGAAGTCTTAAATAGGAGAAATTACGTCACATTACAATTATTACGTAAAATGAACAAAAAGTAATGTTGCAAAACAGTTTAAATTTAAAAGTTGCGCGAGACATTAATTTAATATTTTGAGATTATATTAATAAAATTAATATTAATTTTATTGAACGCGTTTAGACTGATTTCGAGCGATTATTTAGTAATGTAACAAAAATAACAAAGATTACAAGCTAAAAATGAAGTGTCATCAACAAAAAATATGATTTGAAAGAAGTAAATCTGTAAAGCAGAAAATAAAGAAATTGCTTAAATGGTTTAGTTAAGATTCGTTAACCTTCTGTGTCGTTTCCGTCAAAAGAAGGCATTGGTATTTGTAAAATATATTTGCATTTTGATGCAGATTTACTTATTATATTAGCTTATTTTGAAATGTTTAACTGATTTTATTTAATCAAAGACGAAAACAGCCATTGCATCTTTTAACAGCAGCTGATTTTTCCTTAAAATTCTCCAATCGAAGAAAAATGAATAGAAACTCATTTATAGGGAGATCGCCACTGTTTTTTAAATTAGAATTCAATCTTTCAAAATCTTTTTAAAGCCAATCAAATTAGCGTGCTTTTAGAGACTGCGGTGTCTGAACGGGGGTTGGCGAGCGTAACTCGTAGGGGGTCGAGCTCCCTAGTAAATAAAAAAAAAGAAAGAAAGGAAATAAAGTTCGTTACGCATAACAACATCATTTTCAGGTATAATTCATTTTTTTTTTTTTTTTTTTTTTTTTTTTTTTTTTTTTTTTTTTAGCAGTTTAGTTCCTGCAGATGTCCTATCCAGAATTTAATATAACCATTATTTATGTCTTTATGATTATATGCGGTGATGTATTTCAACACTTAAATTACAACGGTAAGCGCAATAACCAGATGTATTTTCCTGGAGAATTTAAACATCGCCTTCTTTATGCCGTCTTCCAGAGACATCCTTGATAGGGTTATGCTATTAAACTGCGGATTAATTTGGTGGAATGGCGACCCTACTTCCATGTCATGTATGTTTAAATTTTCTCATTGACTTTTCACATAACGAATTTTGTATCTTTATTTTATTTGGTATTTGCTGGACTCGCCAAGGCGGGGATATTATGTATTTGGCTGGTAGAAAAACAACTGTTGTTCGGGACTTCTGCTTTTGACGTCTGTTTGAAAAGAAGTGTTAAATTTCCGGGACCATCCCACCCCAATGATCATTCTATGTACCCTTCCACCTGCATTCTATGAGTCTTCGTGTAAATAAAATAATTTGCAAAGAAAAACTCTGTCTTTTAAAATATTTGAAATATTTTTTGGTCAGTTCCTGATTCCGGATTACGAATCCTTTTCGGTTGGGCGGGATGAACTGCTTAAATCTGCAATGTGCGTTCGTTTATGATCACGTCTTGCTCCTAACGTCTTGACATGAATTTTGAAAAAAATATATATAAATTTTTATGGTCAAATGGTAGAAATCTATTCAGAACGAACAAGAAAAAAATTGAAGTTTTGAAAACGGAAGACATATTCTTAAAGAATGTGTTTTTAAGTCTTAAATGCCGTAATCGGTTTGAAAAAAGACCTATGTTAACCCTTTGAAAAAAAAATTTCGGAGTGATTCAATTTCACAGATCTATTTTCCTCCCATTTGGCATAGCTTCCCAAGGACCCAATTTTAACCGCCTTTTACCCAACTTTTTACGACCCAAACGTGTGACATATTGTGGGAAAGGCCTGTGACCACTTATTCATGCTATGCACCTCCCGAGCCCCTCCCTCCAAATTTGCCTTGCAGGAGCACTTTTTCTAAATTTTGCGGGCATCATTCATGCCCCCGGAGGTCAAATTTGGAGGGAGGGGCTCGGGAAATGCATGGCATGAAGAAGTGGTCACAGGCCTTTCCAACAATATGTCACATGTGGGGATCGACAAAAGTTAGAAAAATGCCCCCCTTTGCGTCTACTATCGCGCCTCCTGGAATACATTCACCCCCCCCCCCCCCCATCTCTTTGAAATACCATTTGTAGAAATGTGTTACTGCGCACGGTGACTATATGGAAAAGTACTAATACAATGTAGCAATTTCATAATTTTCACTCAATTATTTCTATGTGAGGGCAAAAACGTATTCATACATCCTGAGACTTCTCTTCAAAAAAGCTGAGACTTCTCTTCAAAAGTGCAATCGGTTTTCAAAAATACGAATTTCAACGCTTCGAATAGTTAAAACGTGATAGTTAAAAATGAAGGTCATTTTCGGATTCAGCGGTAAAAAATACATAACAATCAATTATCAAAAGCTAAAAACACAAGAATCACATCTATTTTATAATATCAACTTTTGGCTATTTTTTCTTTTTTTAACTTTAAAATTTAGGATTTGCAAAATATCTTTATGTGATGGTAAAAATTGAAGGTCAATTCAGTGCTTACATAAGAATCAATTATCAAAAGCTAAAACGTTTGCAGGCTAGTGTAATCTAATAACATTTTGAAATATGTATCATTTTGTAAAGAATTGAGGCTGTTAATTTTCATCATTTTATTTAACAAAAATTCTGTTTTTTTCTGCTTATATGTTTATTAAAAATGTATATTTTGCATTAATATGTCAGAATGACTAAAGATTTCAAATTTATATTACAATGTTACTTTTACTCACAACAATTTTTTTAATATATCTGACAAAATTTTATTTCCACTAAATTTGTGAATGACCCCTAATTTGTAGGAAAAAATATGCTCCAACTTTAAACAGCTATTATTCGGTCAATTTTAATCGCAAAATAAAGGAACTTTTTTGTCTTACTTGTCAGTGTAACAGGAAAATATTTCTAAATATAACTTATTCGACTGGGGGACCGTATAAAAACTTACATTTCGTAATTTTTAAAGAAATGTTTTTATTGACCCAAATCGCTTTTAAAATATTTCTTTACCTCATTTAAAACTTTTTTGTATTTGGAACTATATGTCTATGTCTAACGGTTTAGAAATTAACCATTGGAAACCGTTGAGAGTAGGGATGTAGTGGAGGGTATACGGTGTTATACGCCATATACCTTCTGGATTTTTTAAGGAACACCGTATACCCTCTGTTTCTCAAAAAAAACTATAGTACATACACTGTAGGGTATACCCTCTGCCTTGAGCGCATATCCTCTGTTTAGCACGTATGCCCTCTGCTTTTTTACGACTACACCACTGGTTGAGAGTGGACAATCCTGTATAGTAAACATTTAGCTAATGATCGAGTATCGATTTGGTTCAGATATAGTCAGATTTAAGGATGAAATAATCAGTTTTAAAATAAAAAATATTCACATTTTCCACACAGTTAGTGGGCACGTATTTCAGACTAAATCGAGTTAAAACTATAAAATCATACAAATTTACGGTTCATTTAAGAATATTATCACGAACCCGGGAAACGCTGGGCGGGTCAGCTAGTATATATGTAAACTGCATCATCAATATTTAACACTCATTTACAGTATCTTTTCAACGCACTATTTATTTTCTATTTCAAACAAGCGATAAATAAAAATTACGGTGAAAGGATTCATGAATAAATTAAAATTTTAGTACTTGCGCAAAATACATCGTAGCTGCGGAATTTAAAAGAGCTGTCAACAAGAAACTATCAACCTTTGAGCTCACATATTAATGTATCTTTTGTGTTACTAGGCTTCTAATTCTCACTTGAGTTACTATAATGAACAATTAATGTCACATATTAGTAGTAGTTAATGAATGAGGCGATAATATATGAACGTTAATATGTACTACATATTAATGAATTTGTCTAACATACATTGATCGAAATCGTTTGAGCGTTTATAATGGCAGTATAATGTTATGTGAAAATAAATATCTGAACAATTTTAATTAGATATTCCAGATGTAAATGAGTATCTTCCTGAATTATTCTAACTAATTTATAAAAAGAACGATTAAAGAACTGCAAAGGAACTGGATTTATACAGATTTTAGAATATGAATCGAAATTTATTTAATAAAAATAAGTTTCAATACATTTATCTGAAAATTAAAAATTGTGCAACCTGTAAAAAATCAATTAAATAAGCTTCAATTTTCTAATAACATATAAAACTTACACAAATTTTCCAAAGAAAAAAAAAAATGATAAAAAATTTTGGAAGCAACATTTCTTTTTAGGTTATTTTCTTTGGAAATCAACCAACTGAAGAGACTTCGTTTATATATATGGGGTTCAATGGACTACTTTTGTAAATTATTACTATTTACTCTCAAAGTACTGTTTATTTTTGTGTTTGAAAAAATGCATACATATTATGTACATATTAATGTATATGAGTGCAAGTTGTACTCACTCAAAACCAATAATTATGCATACTTTTTTTAATAGCAAGTGACAAAGTGAACCATTGTATCCCAAGGCCTGTGTACAATGGTCCAGAGCATGTGGCTCTATGGATTACAATTAAATTTTTAAGAAATACATTTATGCAGTACATTCTTTAATATCACAAAAGTTAGAGTGTATTATATATTTGTTTATTCGTGGTCCCAGCTCATACATATAATTTAGAGCTGCTGCAAACCGCACGTATTCGTTACTGAGTGACGGGTATTCTCTCTAATACGAAATACCAAATCGTTACTTTGGAAGATGACTCGTTACGCGTTAATGCATGAACGTACTGCAGAACTGTTGTTCCCGTATCGGTATCACATACGGGTGTTCATTTAGTTAGCCGTTCATTCACCGAACATGTCAGTGTGAATTTTAAAAGGAAATTTTTGACGTCACGTGGTCAATAAGCAGACAAACTGCTTTTAGAAGAACGATTACTGTAAGACTGTTTATTCTTTCAGGGATTCACTTTTTCTCTCATAGATATGAAATGTTACATGCATTTTTCAAACATGGACAGAATAATTGATTTTTTTGAACAAAAGATTTATAACATTTCCATGTATGTATTTTTAAAAAGGAAGCATGGATCCAAGACATAAACTGAAACAATGTGTTTATCTTTTAAGATATTAATTACGCTAATTTTGTATTAATTATTCATTTAATCCCTTAAAATTTCTCATAATTTTACTATAAAAAGAGCGGAAGCTAATAGTAGAATAAAATATTCTGTATAGCTGTATAATAATAAAATATTTCTGTGAAATATAACTTTCTAAATTGATTTGTACGCGTACACGCATAAAATGAGCAGGTGCTTCTCATCAGAAATTAAGAAATCGATTAACATCTTTCTTCTTCTTTTAAATGCAAAGATTTTGCTTGAAGATGCTGGTCAAAAATGGTGTTTGGAAACGAATTTCTGGGTCTTCAGTAATTGAAGGGTCGTCATATAAAAGCATTTGACTGTAGCTTGAATTGCACGAAAAATAAAAAACGCAATTCGATTCCATATCATTTCCATTTTAATGACACCAATTTGTATTTTATGCATTAGGCTATGAATGTGTCAGAAAGTTTTGCGATGTTGAGCGAGGGAAAATATGTTTTTGAGGACTGGCTTAATGTAAGTTTACGCTATAGACAGGTTCCATTTTTGTACGTTTAACTGGTTTCAGGAAGCAGTGGACATTTATATTTAAAATACCCAATTACAATTTTTTTTCTTTAATATATACAAGAATATCTGCTGAGATGGAATCGTGGGAAACCACAGAAAAATTTCGTTTGGGACAGATTGTTCTTTTTAGCAGATGAAATTGCATTGTATTATTTTCATGAAAATGTACCTTGGAATACTTCCATTCAAGGTAGAATTCCATTTTTACAGGTTGCATTTATTTATTTTACCTATGTTGTATTTGTTTACACTTTTACGCAGATTTACATTGCAGAAAGGTTTCATACAAAATTCTATTATGAGTCTAGTTAATAATAAAAAATTCTTGCAAAGTCCGCATGTACGGCATAATTAGATTTGCTGCAGTCTTGTAAGCATATATTTCGCATGCAGTATTTTAAACGCCCAGTTTTAAAGTTTATGAAAACTTAAATCAGTGCAGGTACCTTATAGGTAGATTTTATCTTTTATTTTAATGGTTAAAGCTCATTATAATCTAAACAACCCTTTGAAAATTAAAAAATACACCGAATATATGTGTAGTAGCACTTACCATGATTTTCAATATCCGTTTTTTAAAGCGTAATGAATACTTTCTAACGGTTAATGAGTTTGAAAGTAACGAATACATACGGGTGTTCATTTAGTCGTTAGTTTTACAGCATTAATATAATGTAAGATTAGTGAATATAAAAGTTACCAAATATTAAAAGATTTTTGTGTGTGGTCTGTTTTCTTTTAAAACTGTATGTTTCGGCAGATTCATTGCAATTTCTTGAACACAGGAGATTCATGAACAATATCGGGAAAAATGAACACATTTTGATTAAGTTTCCACAGCATAATTCTTACAAATATTTCGGTTTTTTAATCATGTTATCAAACCATCCACAACAACAAAAAGAAATATTAACAACGCTCAAAATTTATCTATAATATTTATAGGATACAAACTAAGAGGTATATGATTTTTTTAATGCACTAGTTTAATATAATTGTAGATTTGTAAAAGTGTAGAAATTTAAAATTAACTAAATGTTTATAAAACTTAGATAAGAAGAAACCTCAAATAAATAAATGAATGTGTAAAATCTTTGTTTACTATTCTTTGGTCTCTAATTTGGGTTAATTTAATAATCTGAAAGTATAATAAGTATATAGCCTTACAAAAATTTAGACTTCGTGAATCGTGGTTTAATTTACTCTCTAAAAATAAAACAATTCATTCTTCTTAATTTCACATAGAACGTCCGTCCAACATAAAATCATACAGGATACAGAACTGGGTTATAATGGACCATGATCCAAACAAATTATTGAATAATTTTAGCTATATTCAATATAATAATAGATTATCTTATCTTTTATTTGTACTAAGTAATATCTTTCAAATCACAATTCTTTACTCAAGAAAAGAAGGCATGAGTCACTAAAATTATTTACTTTTACCTGCCACAAATCACCTATCTAGAATAAAATGACTAAATTGTCAGTTAGGCACATAATTTTATATTTTGATTCACCACAGTAATACTTTCATATATGTATCAAAATATGAAGCATTTAGAAGCAGAAATAATATTAATAATATGGGGTGGTCCATTGAAACTCTAGGTCCATTGTACCCCAGCCTCCCCTATCTATTTATATGAAATCCAAGTCTCTGTGTGTCCCTAACAATTCCGCTAGGACCGTCTCATAGTAATGAGTAATTGTTGAAAATCACTAATGCAGGTTTACCACAGTAGCGCCAAATGTTGACAAACTTGGCGAAATATCACCAAAATTTAGAAAAATATCGCCAAATTTGGCGACAAAAAATAAATTGTCATATATGAAGCCAACTTGGCGATAGCTAGCTAATTTGGCGAAATACCCATTTAAAACCATTAAAATTTCATAATCGAGGTCACTGCAATTTAATTTAAACTCTGCGCTTTTATGGGAATTTTTCAAAATCTATAGGTAAGAATTTACAGTGTAATATACGAAAATGTACGCCTTTACATCGCCATCCCGATGCTACTAATAACATAACAGCCAATATACGGCGCTGTACTGTCTGAGTTCCTAACAGCCCGATTTTAAAGTGCTTTAGGTACTTCTCCTTGGCGAGATAGAGAAAATGAAATTTGGCAACATATTTTCTAGCAACCTATTCACTGTTTCATATACACAAGCAATTTTTCAATATTTGTACAATTTATTTAATATAAAGAAGTCATTTAACTATTTTTTATACAAACTGGAGCAAATTTTATATAAAAAAAACAACAATAATATAGATAAAAATAAAATATTTATAGATTATATAAATAAACTTAAAAGTTCGTTCATTTTGTTTTCATTTATATCATTTGGCAAAAAATCTCACTTCTGAAGCCCAAATCATGACAAACTTTTAAAAAGTGCACCAAGGCCCCTATACTGCAAAAGTACCGCGCTTTATATAGTCGGATACAAAAGTTAATTCTTGGTACTTTTCCACCTTAGGGGCCTTGACAAAGAAGGAAAATTGGCAACATATTTTATGGCAACCTCTTTGCTGTTTCATTTCATATACACACGCATTTTTTTTTCAATATTCATACAATTTATTTAGCATAAAGAAGCCATATATCTAGTTTTATATTATAGAGATGACCTGTAATCTGCAAAAAGCCTCAAATCCGCACAACACTTGGAACCAAGCTGTGCGGATTAGTGGCCTTCTACTTTATTATAGTTTTTCATAAATGAGTTTCCTTTTTAAAATCTGTTATTTTTATCTATCACTATGCGAAACAATCGAGAAAACCTCATATTCTTGCAAATGTGTTGTATATAACTTTATATCTCATATTCCGTCATTTTTGACGGGCTGTCTTTCTAGTACATATATACAATGCAAATCTTATTATCTCAATGACATCCGAAATACTGAACCAATTTGATTTTAATTGGGACAATGTATTGATTTTTTTATTATTTTGGACGATTTCGTTAGTTCGTTAACAAAATATGTAGCTTTAATAGTTTGTTTAAAAGGACTTACAAAAGCAAAAAATATGCAAACATTTTCCTAAAAATAACATTCGAAATACTGAACTAATTCTTTGTAAAAGAAGACTGTGGCTTCCGGCGGCTCAGTATTGATCTTCAGATCAAGATTATATACTTTAAAATTCTTCTTTTAGATTCTTTTTACTTTTTCAAGAACTTATTCTTTCTTTCTAGTTGTTGTTGTTTTTCAAAAAAATGTTTTCTTTCTTCATTTTCTTCTATTTTTTCATTTTTTTATCAAATGATGAGAAAGCATAAAAATGAACAATATGAAGGGCATTTCTTAAATGAAGCTTCAGTTTGCTGATAGAAACTAAGTTGTGATTTTAATGGCTCAATATAAATTGAATTATTCTATTATTTACGTGCCTTCCGACTCAGTCTTGATCTTCAGATCAAGAATATATTTTCTTTTAATTTTTTCTTCAAAAACTTATTCTTTCTTTCTGTTTATTTTTTTGCTTTTTCTTTCAAAAACTTTTCCTTTATTCCTACTTTTATTTTTTTTTCAAGTCATGTGAAAGCATAAACATGAACAATACAAACGGCGCTTCTTAAATGAAACGTCATTTTGCTGATAGGTGTACGCTTGTGATTTTAATGACGCTTGGTCTATTATTTAAAGTGCTTTCCGACTCAGTCATATTTTCTTTTCATTTTTTTTTCAAAAACTTATTTCTTTCTATTTGGTTTTGACTTTTAGTTTTATTTTTTTCCCAAAAACTTTTCTTTCTTTCTTTTTTTTTTTCAAATGATGAGTAAGCATAAAAAAGACAACACAAACGGCTTTTCTTAAATATAACTTCCCTTTGGTTATAGAAGTACGCGCGTAAATTTAATGGGACATGTATAACTTGAATTGATCTATTATTTATCGAATTCGAACAAAAGACTGAATTGAATTGTTTAAATTGCCCAGTTTTTATATTTAACTATGAATAATGATATGTTTTTTTATCTATAGTTATTTAAAATTAAAACAAAGAAATAATACCTAATTTATCTAAGAAACTATTCTCTTTCAGACAGTAGTAACATTTCATTAAAGCACTTAAATTGTAATACAATTTCAGAAACAAAAACTAATGGTCTGATTAGTGAATTTTTCTAATAAAATGAAACTCTTTGTTAAAAATAAAATCTTGGATATTTAACGAGTATTTTCTGAAAGGAATAAAAATTTCA
This sequence comes from Maratus speciosus, assembly GCA_963932465.1. Lineage (NCBI taxonomy): Eukaryota > Metazoa > Arthropoda > Arachnida > Araneae > Salticidae > Maratus > Maratus speciosus. The sequence goes on along the minus strand of OZ010788.1, from coordinate 386,735,929 downwards.
AAGATCATTCTAGAGATAAAGTAATATGCAAAAACAAAATGATAATATTTCATGATGAATGAATCTGTGATAGTTCTAACACCTAAAAAAAGAAGTTAGGGATTGTATTAGAATAGTTTTCGCAACATTTTGATATTTTTTTTTACGAAATGGGCAACGTTTAAATTTATGTCTTATATACCACCTTTTACGAAAATCCTGCACTCCTAAAAACAATGTAGAGTGCATCAACCAGCTATTTACTAGTATCTAGTATAGTATATAGGAATGTATTATTGCTGTGTGCAAATACATCCTCAACTAAGATTTTTTAGGTAGTTCTTTAAAGTAGCTCAGGATATAGAGTAACATTGATCGAGATATTGACAATATTTTGTGCAATTTCAGCTTAATTTTATTAAAACTTTCCAACGCAGTTGAAAAATCTTTATGAATTCAATTTGTCTGGTGGTCTGTCCGTCTGTCTGTCCACGCTTTATCTCAAGTTAATATACTCGTATTTTCATGCAATTTACATATGTTAGTGGTGTTTGCCATGGTATGTTCGGTATTGAATGTAAAGTGTGCAGCATTAATAGTTAAATTAAAGGGGCACTCAAAAGAATTCAGTTACATTATGGTCAATGGAGATAATCGTTTACAGTGTATTTTAATGACCTTACGCTATTTCAGATATATTGAAATTGATATAAATCACTGAATTTCACCCCAAGACGATTACTACAGAATCAGGAATTCGTGGCATTTATCGTTCACGTACACGCACACACAAAATAAATCGGTTAATGTACTGCCTTTGAGCAATAATTGCTGGAAGTGCGTTTTCAATTTCGGTATGTGCTTTTAAGTTTAACTAATTTTTTTGCATGTTACCCGTTGTATGTACGTTTTGTACCTTCTATACAGGGTTGTGCAAAAGAATTCACGTACCATTCTCATTATTCGCCGAAATTGCTGAAGGGGAATTTTTATCTATGTATGTATTTCCTAAGTGAACTAATTTTTTGGAATGCGTGTACTATGCGTATACTATACATTCAATACAAATCTATGTATCATACACAGGGCTCCTTAAAGAATTCGAATAATTTTTCGACTGTAGATGGTAATGAGTGTAATTGCGTTTTAAAATGTGTTATGCGTTTGCAAATGATTCAATTAGACATCAAATTTTAACTTATTAAACGGAGAAATTTTGATGCATTATTCAGAATGGATTTGAAAATGTTTCATAATCTATGCTATACGCATTATTTTTCTTTCTTGTTTTTAATTATGAATATTTTCTCAGAAGGATAATATTCGGGCAATTTCCTCAGCAGAATTTATAAGAAATGTCTGCAGGGTAATTTGTACACCTGTTTTATATTTATTAACAAAAATAGAAACGAAGTAAAATACCCTTCATATGTTTATCGGTGTGTATGTGCTTATTTATCCGTATATATTTGATGTTATCCGTTATATATGTATTTTTTATATGTTTAATAATTTCTTTTTTTGAAAGGCATCAAATAGAACTACCTAAAACTTTGTCTTTTTTTAAACATGAGTGTGATTAGTAATCATTAAAAATTGATTTCATTTAAAAAGCATTAAACGAAAGTTTTGTAAAAGAAGTCTTACAAACAATGATTGGATTTTATTTTTTTGTGATACTTATTAATGAGATTTAATAAACGGGATTACTTTGAATTTCATACTGGATAATCAGTTTTGACAATAACATAAATGCGCAAAATGCTGTTACTAGTGGAAGTTTTTTCTTTTTTTTTTTTCTTTTTTTTTTTTTTTTTTTTTTTCAATTTACAAAAAGTTCCTCTCCTTTATACTCTATGATACATTTTTCTTCGTTAAAATAATAATTTATGATAGAATTTTAGCATCATCCTTCATTAGACTTCATGCCTTAAAACACTTTAGGATGTTAAGTATACTATTGAAACCTGCATTATTCATTTAAAATACATTATTCTCACCAGACGATGAAGTTTAGCAGAAAATTCTCTTGATTATTCTGAAAAATGGATTTTCCTTATGGCGTCGTTAAAATCTATGAAATTTCTTTTTTTTTTTTCAACAAGTTGTGCCTTGATTTTTCCTATCATAAATTGCATGTAAAATAAAATTACAAAGTATTATTGGAATAAAGATGTTCTTTGGAGCTTTCTAGTTGTCATGAACAGAATTTTTATACATTTGGAAATGCAATTTCCTTGTTTATTTTTTGTTTTTTCGAAAATTAACTGAGGGTGAAGTTTAATTAAACTTACAAATCAAATTAATATTTTTTATTGTTAATTCAGCTATTTAATTTAATATTTTCGAATGATATAAAAAATAGTTTTAAGATGCCCATTGCATACGTGTTAATTTTTGAAATACTGTAAAAACTGATAAGGCGGAATTTCTAGGAATAGAAGAAAAGTTTCATTTTAGATAAGTTTCCGTCTTATAAGCTATAATTTCACGGTATTTCATTTTTCCGGAAAGATCAAGATTCCGTTATAGACAGTATTCATTTTCCCATACTTTACTGTTTATAATATCCTTCATTTTTATCATTTTTAATTAAACATTTTTTACCCAATTTTAAAAGCAAGAAAATGTGGAAGATTCATTTATAGTAAATAACATGCATATGAAATTATAACAAGTGGGTAAGTGTGATCACAGATAGCACAGAGGGTTTCGTTTAATATTTCTTTACTTTCGCAACCAGGGCGCACTCTATTCTAAACAAACCTCTATCCGAACAAAACTCCATTTTACATGCCCGTATCATATATTAGTCGAAGGGATTGGGCCGATAGCACCCGAGATAAGTAGGCGCCCCTGGCGGTAAAAAGTGGAACTAAAATATGTAAGGCTATTTTGCATAATATGAAAGAATGGTCAAAGGGGTGTCGGCAAAAGTTGGAAAAGTGCTCCCCGGGTGAAAAGGGCGGAGGTTAGAAAAATTGCTTAAAATATACAAGTTAGAGCACGGAGAAGTAAATAATATAAGACTTTTTGAAAATTTTATGATTTGTCGCCTGGCCTCAGGTGTTCTGCTATAAGTATGCAAAATTTCAAATCTCCAATTTAATAAGGGGCTCAGTTAGAAAGAATTGCTTAAAATACGCATGTGGGAACCCAGAGGGTTAAATGTATGACTTTTCCAATTTTTTATGATTTGTCGCATGATGGTGTTCAGCTATAAGTATGCAAAATTTCACGCCTCCAACCTAAATAGGGTGTCACTTAGAAAAAATTGTTTAAAATACACATGTAGGAGCCCAAAAGGTTAAATGTACTACTTTTTCAAAATTTTACTATTTGCCATTTGATGTGAGGTGCTCAGCTATAAGTATGCAAAATTTCACGCCTCCAACCTAATTAGGGGCTCACTTAGAAAGAATTGTTTAAAATACACATGTGGGAACCCAAAGGGTTAAATGTATGACTTTTTGAAAAATTTATGATTTGTCGTTTGATGCGAGGTGCTCAGCTATAAGTATGCAAAATTTCACGCCTCCAACCTAATTAGGGGCTCACTTAGACAGAATTGTTTAAAATACGCATGTGGGAGCCCAAAGGGTTAAATGTACGACATTTTCAAAATTTTATGGTTTGTCATTTGATGTGAGGTGTTCAGCTATAAGTATGCAAAATTTCACGCCTCCAACCTAATTAGGGTTCACTTAGAAAGAATTGTTTAAAATACACATGTGGGAACCCAAAAGGGTTAAATGTACGACTTTTTGAAAATTTTATGATTTGTCGTTTGATGTGAGGTATTCAGCTATAAGTATGCAAAATTTCACCCCTCCAACCTAATTAGAGGCTCACATAGAAGGAACTGTTTAAAATATACATGTGGGAACCCAAAAGGGTTAAATGTACAACTTTTTCAAAATTTTATGATTTGTCTTTTGATCTAATGTGTCCATCTATAAGTACGCAAAATTTCACGCCTGCAACCTAATTAGGGACTCACTTAGAAAGAATTGTTTAAAATACACATGTGGGAGCCCAAAGGGTTAAATGTACGACTTTTTCAAAATTTCGTGATTTGTCGTTTGATTTGAGGTGTCCATCTATAAGTACGCAAAATTTCATGCCTGCAACCTAATTAGAGACTCACTTGGAAAGAATTGTTTAAAATACACATGTGGGAGCCCAAAGGGTTAAATGTAGGGCTTTTTCAAAATTTTATGATTTGTCGATTGATTTGAGTTATCCATCTATAAGTCCGCAAAATTTCACGCCTCCAACCTAATTAGGGTTCATTTAGAAAGAATTGTTTAAAATACACATGTGGGAGCCCAAAGGGTTAAATGTACGACTTTTTCGAAATTTTATGATTTGTCGTATGATGTGTGGTGTTCATCTATAAGTATGCAAAATTTCAAGTCTCCAACATGTATAGTTCCTGAGGACGGGCTCTGTGACAGACAGACAGACATGGAGCGAGACGAATAGGGTTTCGTCAGATGAACGAAACCCTAAAAATTAATAAAAGTCTTTTAGTTATTGGCTATGTGGAACACAATAGACTGTTGTTTGGAATGGCTTCTACTCCTTTATGACAGACTGTGATATTTTTCTCCATAAAACATTTTTAATTCATGAACAAAAAAACACTTATATTAACTTAAAACGTTATGCTCACTGAAAGCGAAACAAAAATTTGTATTTAAAATCCATTTCTAAATTTTATAACTTATTGTTAAGGTATATTTTTGAATATGAATATGAAGAATGCTTTATTAAATTTAATCATGCGCAACAACATAGCTGTATAATATGGTATCCTCAAGATCACATCCTATCGCGCACGAATTATATACTAGAAATAGTTTATATGGCTCTGAATTTTTTAGCTCACAGGCTATCAAAGCCTGAGAGCTAATGTGCCCGCCCGTTCTGTATGTATGTATGTATGTACGTACGTACGTATGTATGTATGTATGTACGTACGTACGTATGTATGTATGTACGTAACGCGATAACTCTTGATAGAAACAACCGATTTGCTTGAAAAATTTTTTCCTAGGTTCACTGTGATAAGGCGCTTCCCTGATTAGTTTTGGGAGTTCATTGGTTAAGGGTAAAGGGGGAGAAACGGGGTTAGTCCACCCCCCTTAATTCAGATAAATGGGTTTTTCATGCAGAATCATTCAATTTGCTTTGAATTTGGTATACCGGTTTATTATGTTAAGGAACTTCCCTGATTAGTTTTGGGGGTTCATTGGTTAAGGGTAAAGGGGGAAAAACGGGGTTAGTCCAACCCCCCCTTAATTCAGATAAATGTGTTTTTCATGCAGAATGATTCGATTTGCTCCGAATTTGGTATACCGGTTTATTATGTTAAGGAACTTCCCTGATTAGTTTTGGGGTTTCATTGGTTAAGGATAAAGGGTGGGGGGGAACAGGGTTAGTCCCCCCCCCTTAATTCAGATAAATGTGTTTTTCATGCAGAATGATTCGATTTGCTCCGAATTTGGTATAGTGGTTTATTATGTTAAGGAACGTCCCTGATTAGTTTTGGGGGTTCATTGGTTCAGGATAAAGGGGGGGGAAGCAGGGTTAGTCCACCCCCCTTAATTCAGATAAATGTGTTTTTCATGCAGAATGATTCGATTTGCTCCGAATTTGGTATACCGGTTTATTATGTTAAGAAACTTCCCTGATTAGTTTTGGGGGTTCATTGGTTAAGGGTAAAGGGGGGAAAACGGGTTAGTCCACCCCCCTTAATTCAGATAAATGGGTTTTTCATGCAGAATCATTCAATTTGCTTTGAATTTGGTATACCAGTTTATTATTTTAAGGAACTTCCCTGATTAGTTTTGGGAGTCCATTGGTTAAGAATAAAGGGGGGAAAACGGGGTTAGTCCACCCCCTTAATTCAGATAAATGTGTTTTTCATGCAGAATGATTCGATTTGCTCCGAATTTGGTATAGCGGTTTATTATGTTAAGGAACTTCCCTGATTAGTTTTGGGGGTTCATTGGTTAAGGGTAAAGGGGGAAAAACGGGGTTAGCCCAGCCCCCTTAATTCAGATAAATGGGTTTTTCATGCAGAATCATTCAATTTGCTTTGAATTTGGTATACCGGTTTATTATGTTAAGGAACTTCCCTGATTAGTTTTGGGGGTTCATTGGTTAAGGGTAAAGGGGGAAAAACGGGGTTAGTCCACCCCTAATTCAGATAAATGGGTTTTTCATGCAGAATCATTCAATTTGCTTTGAATTTGGTATACCGGTTTATTATGTTAAGGAACTTCCCTGATTAGTTTTGGGGATTCATTGGTTAAGGGTAAAGGGGGAAAAACGGGGTTAGTCCACCCCCCTTAATTCAGATAAATGGGTTTTTCATGCAGAATCATTCAATTTGCTTTGAATTTGGTATACCGGCTTATTATGTTAAGGAACTTCCCTGATTAGTTTTGGGGGTTCATTGGTTAAGGATAAAGGGGGGAAACGGGGTTAGTCCCCCCCCCTTAATTCAGATAAATGTGTTTTTCATGCAGAATGATTCGATTTGCTCCGAATTTGGTATACCAGTTTATTATTTTAAGGAACTTCCCTGATTAGTTTTGGGAGTCCATTGGTTAAGAATAAAGGGGGGAAAACGGGGTTAGTCCACCCCCTTAATTCAGATAAATGTGTTTTTCATGCAGAATGATTCGATTTGCTCCGAATTTGGTATACCGGTTTATTATGTTAAGGAACTTCCCTGATTAGTTTTGGGGGTTCATTGGTTAAGGGTAAAGGGGGAAAAGGGAGGTTAGCCCGCCCCTCTTAATTTAGATAAATGGGTTTTTCATGCAGAATGATTCGATTTGCTCCGAAGTTCGTATACCGGTTTATTATGTTAAGGAGCTTCCATGATTCGTTTTAGCGATTCATTGGTTAAGAATAAAGGGGGGTTAGTCCACCCCCTTAATTTAGATAAATGTTTTTTTTTTTGCAAGATTATTCGATTTGCTCCAAATTTGGTATACCGGTTTATTATGATAAGGAGCTTCCCTGATTAGATTTGGAGGTTCACTGGTTAAATATAAAGGGGGAAACGGGGGCTAATTCGCCTTCACTTATTTTTTTGAGTGGCATTATTCTTTAAAATAAGAGTATAATATACAATTAGTGTGAATAGTCTGTGAGCTCAATGCCATCAGTTTAGCTGGGCACTTTTCTTTTTTATTTTTTACATTTCTTACTATTATTCAAAGTATTGATAGTTGAAACGAGAAGGAATATAGACGCTTTTAAATTCTTCTTTTTCTAGCAAACCCCTAAAATCATCTAAAATGATTATCATTTGTTGATTGTGATGATCATAGATAATATATCTCCTGTATGAAATAATTGCCTTTAGAAATTTTATTAATACGTACTATACTAGGTTTACCAGAACAGTAATAACTTTTATTTAAAATATTAGGGGCCTCAGTCCCCTACGAGCTATGCTCTCTAACCCCCGTTCGGACACCGCAAACTGTAAAAGCACGCTAATTTGATAAGGTTTAAAAAATGTTCAGAAGGCTGAATTATAATTAAAAAAGAGTAGTGATCTCCCAGTTAACGAGCTGTTTTCGTCTTTGATTAAATCAGATCACTGAAAATTTTGAAAATAAGCTAACATAAAATTAATTGAGTAAACAGAGTCTATGTCTCCCGGTATTTGTTAACACCGCTATAAGAAAGTTCTTTTTAACCCCTTCGCGACGGGAGCCTTTTACGAAATTTTTAATCTTTTGTCATCGTTTTTTAAAAACAGAAATTTGTTTCTTCTTGAATCAAGAAAATGCGCTGATTAAATAAGGCAAATTTTACAGTAAAATTTTACTGGTGAGTAAAAACAAGGATTCTGAGTGCTTCATGCGGAACGTATACGTGCCGCTCGTCTCCAAGGAGTTAATGAGACATTTTAAATGAATCGTTTTAAATCTGACGTAATTTCTACCAATGTTTACGTTTTCTTTTTAATATTCACGTGAAAATACTTTTGTTGTTAGAAAGAAAATATTATTTGCGCTGTCTTAGAATTCACAAAAATAGTTTGAAAGATTATCTCAAAATATGAAATAAACGTCTCGCGCAAATATATTTTTTTAATTTAAACTGTTTGGCAATATTATTGTTTGGTCATTTTAAATATGACGTAATTTCCTCCAATTACGACTTTTAACGCATATTAATGAATTTATTATTTTACAATTTTCTCTCTCTTTTAAAATTCATGTGTAAATATAGTTTTATGTCTTAATTTTCTATATTTAAATTGATTTTAAAACGTAATCATTTAATTCTCATTTGAAAGTTTTCTCTGTTTATACTAGTCACGTGTAAGTAAATTTTTAATTTGAAGGGAATATTAGTATTTGTGCTGTTTTAAAAATTGACAACAGTTAGTAATAACCTTTTCTAAAAGATGCAAAAAATATTTCTCGAAATACTGAAATTTTGAACATAAAATGAAAATAAATCAAAAAAAAAAAAAAATGCAGTTTTCAACCGCGAACTTCTAATGTATAAATTGATCTAAAAAGGATTAAATTCCTATGTATAATTTTTGCTCCTATAAAACTTTTTTAATTGAACAATTTTGAGCTACTTTAATATTAAATATCTCTTACAATAACTATTGGATTTGAAAACTGTTTGCATAAGCGTGATTATCAAATATTTCCCTATAATACCACCGATCTTCACATTTTTGTATGCAGTAGTTTTCTTAATATTAACGAAGAAAGACCCCCCCGTCGCAAAAAATTCGAAATGACAAAATTCGGCGATGACAGCGTTAGTTACTTTTTTTTAGAATAGAGAGATTTCTTGAAACTTTCATACATACAGAGCCAGATTAACGCCCTGGCACGCGTGGCGCAGGCTCCATTAAATTAACACCTCTATTTTGTAATAGCAATTAGAGATTAATTTACACGCAGAATTTCTATCATAAATAAGGGAGGAGAGAATTTAATCGCAAATAATGGTGCGAGTGTGCCCGGTTAACAACTCTACCGAGTCAGGCGCTACTGACACATTCTTTTATTAGCCTTTAAAATATTGAAAAAGTGTATTACAAGGGTATTATAAAAAAGGTATAATACACTTATCCAGTTTAATTTTTTTTTAATTTCCTTAAGCTTATTTACGCGCAGAATTTCTAGCATAAATAAGGGAGAGGAGAATTTAATGGCAAATAATTGTGAGTGTGTGCTCTAGTTCCCAATTGTACTTAGTCAGGCGCTACTGATATATTATTTTATTATCCTTTAAAATATTACAAAAATGTATCACAAGAGTATTATAAAAAAAATAGTATAAAACACTTATCCAGTTTAAAGTTTTAGAAACTTTCTCAAGCTTATTTACGTGCAGAATTTCTAGCATAAATAAGGGAGGCGAAATTTAATGGCAAATAATGGTGAGTGTGTGCACCGGTTCCTGATTCTACTTAGTCAGGAAGTACTGACACATTATTTTACTATCCTTTAAGGGGACAAGGGACCTTAAAATCCTTAAAAATAATTTTTTTTTATTTTTGTAAATTTCACCTAATTATTATTCAAGGGTACTTTATATGCATTATAGCATGCATTTATCACAAAAAAAATTTAAAAAAAATTTATTTTTATGAAAAAAATGTAATTTTACGCTTCGTCTTAGAAATCTTCGAAATGTCGCTTGCGCATTCCATATCAATGAAAATCCCCAATATTTTTTATAAAAGTCTGTTTTATATATATAAATAAAATAGAGCATCGAATTTTATATATTTGAATTTAAAGGTAAAAAAAAAAAAATTAAAAATTTTGAAATTTTTTCGAAAAAATTTCAAAATTTTTCATTTTTTTTCTTTTTTTTAACCTTTAAATTCAAATATATAAAATTCGATGCTCTATTTTATTTATATATGTAAACCAAACTTTTATTAAAAATATTGGGGATTTTCATTGATATGGAACACGCAGGGGGCATTTCGAAGATTTCTAAGACGACGCGTAAAATTCCATTTTTTTCATAAAAATAAATTTTTTTACAAATTTTTTTTGTGATAAATGCATGCCATAATGCATATAATGTACCTTTGAGTAATATTTAAGATAAAATTTACAAAAAATAAAAAAAAATTGAAAAATTTTGAAATTTTTTCGAAAAAATTTCAAAATTTGTAATTTTTTTTTTTTAACCATTAAATTCAAATATATAAAATTCGATGCTCTATTTTAATTATATATATAAATCAAACTTAAAAAAAAAATATTGGGGATTTTCATTGATATGGAATGCATAGGGGGCATTTCGAAGATTTCTAAGACGACGCGTAAAATTCCATTTTTTTCACAAAAATAATTTTTTTTTTAAATTTTTTTTGTGATAAATGCATGCCATAATACATATAATGTCCCCTTGAATAATATTTAAGATGAAATTTACAAAAAATAAAAAAAAAATGAAAAATTTGAAAATTTGAAAATTTTTTCGAAAAATTTCTGAAAATTTTCATTTTTTTTTTTACCTTTAAATTCAAATATATAAAATTCGATGCTCTATTTTATTTATATGTATAAAACAGACTTTTATAAAAAATATTGGGGATTTTCATTGATATGGAATGCGCAAGCGACATTTCGAAGATTTCTAAGACGACACGTAAAATTCCATTTTTTTCTCAAAAATAAAATTTTTTTTAAATTTTTTTTGTGATTAATGTATGCTATAATGCATATAATGTACCCTTGAATAATATTTAAGGTGAAATTTACAAAAAATAAAAAAATTTATTTTAAGGTCCCTTGTCCCCTTAAAATATTGAAAAGGTGTATTACAAGGGTATTAAAAAAAAAAGGTATAAAACACTTATCCAGTTTAAAATTTTAAAAAGGCTTATTTACTCGCAGAATTTCTAGCATAAATAAGGCAGAGGAGAATTTAATGGAAAATAATGGCGCGTGTGCGCCCCGGTTACCAACACTACTGAGTCAGGCGCTACTGACACATTCTTTTATTAGCTTTTAAAGTATTAAAAAAGTGTATTACAAAAGTATTATAAAAAAAGAATATAAAACCCTTATCCAGTTTAAATTTTTAAAAACTTCCTTAAGCTTATTTACGGGCAGAATTTCTAGCATAAAAAACGGAGACAAAATTTAATGGCAAATAATGGTGAGTGTGTGCCCCGGTTCCCAATTCTACTTAGTCAAGCGCTACTGACATTATTTTACTATCCTTTAAAATATTAAAAAAGTGTATTACAAGAGTATTATAAAAAAAGATCTAAAACACTTATCGAGTTTAAATTTTTAAGAACTTCATTATGTAACTGTTCTATCCACAATTTTTAAATTTGTAATAAATTTCTTCAATATTGATACATAATATAAACATCGTTATAACATTTTTATAGGCACGATGACTTTCGAATTTATTATTCTAAACTTCAGGTATTAAAAGTAATTACCGGTATCAAAAATCTGCATGAAATTTGAAATAATTACATCTCTGAGAAACAGGAGTCGGAAAAATATTCATAATTGTGAAATCCATATTAATCTGATGTGAATTTATTTTTCTTTTGCCAAAGAAGCTGCAATGATTAATTAAATCAGAATAAATTTAATGCAATATGTGATTAGATAAAACATAAGTTATGATCCTTTGAAAGTCAAATTTAGAAGATATATCTAACTACTTTACTTAGCAAAACTTCATTTTGCCTTAATTAACAACCTTGTTTGCGTAAACAATGCACAGCTGCTACCATTTTGTTATTATTTTATATTACTATCACCTGTAACTGTATATCATTTGCAAACAAATGTTGCATAATTTCTGAAATGTATAAAGATAATTAATCCTTTATAAAAAATTTATAGAGCATTTTTGGTAAAAGTTGGGATAATACTTATATATATGTTACGTTATAACGATTATTGAATTTGCATTAAGAAAAGCTAAATAAAGATAGCCATTGCATATATACAGATTTGTTTCTAAGATATTTAGTAGACTCTTTAACCCTTTCAGGGGCAAGGTACCTTTATTCGCAAAATACTAAAATGAGTGAATGACACCAGAATTTATAAGCAAATTTATTACAAAATAAGCAAAAGCTTTTGTTCACGTACTTAATAAAAGAAAATTTTTCATTCCATTATTCTAGTGCCAGTGTGTCTTTTAGGGGATAACATTAGATGGGCCAAAAATGAACCACCGCCCTTGAAGGGATCCGCCTTTGAAGGGGAAAAATATCATTCATTTTATACAAAAAAGGGGATATAACCGGGCTTCCCGGGTTCCAGAATATAGTTAATGACCATTTTTTTAACTGAAAGCTATAATATGTTTTTTTACATTTAATATATATATTTTAAAGAGTAATAATACCAAAAATGATATTTGTATGAAAAATGGCAATTATGTGTTCAAATAAAGTTTTGAAATTTATTAAAAGCGATAATTTTATAATGGCCTTGCGCCATGTGTTGAAAGCACCAGAGATCACAATCTACAATCAGGCTTTTTAATTCTGATCATTTCAGTAGTTTAGGTGCATAGTTTGATTACCTGTATTTAATTTATATATATATATATATATATATATATATATATATATTACATTTCATTGTTTTATTTATCGTTTGATGATTATGTTTTAATTTCGCTATGGAATATAAGCTTGAACAAATTCTGAGCTACTTATATTAATTTAAGTACAAACGGATTTATCTTTCACAATTGAACGTGTTAGAGATGGATTAAAAAAATCATGCTTGAAGTTATTTTAAAAGCAATAAAAATTGAGTAGGGTAACTCCGGGAGAGTCGCCGCATACAGGATACATGCCGCACCCCTTGTATTTCTTGTAATTATCGATAGATGGTCGTCAAATGCACAGTATAGGTGCGCAATGAGATTATTTTAACCAGTATGTAGCGTGAATCCCATTTCGATGTTTACGTGTAAAAGTACAATCCTTAATTTGACGTAATTGCATGATTTCACTGTCCAGACTTTTATACGCGTTATGTTTAAATACTTTTCTTACACTAATTATTAAATGCATGCATGATTTTGAAGCCAAAACTAAGTGTAACTTTTGTATAGAGTACTGTGTGTATGGTTACACCATTCCCCTTACCGATGGCAGGTAACTGTGATGGCCGACGTCTGCACCATGCAAAATGGGATACATGCTGCACTGCTATTCCGGTATACATACCGCAGTTACTTTTGTACGGGATGATTAATTGTTATTAACTTTTCCTTTTCTTTTTGCACAGACTAACTATGTTAGACATATTATCAAGTTTACTAAAACCAAAGGAGAAAAGGGGAAAATAAAAAGTAAGAAGGGCAAGAAAGATGCAAGTCCTGAGGATAATAATGAAAAATTGGATTACGCGTAACGCAGACGTACTTTGAGAACTACTCCAAAAAAGAGGAAGTGTGATTATGTTTTAATTTCGCTATGGAATATAAGCTTGAAAAAATTCTGAGCTACTTATATTAATTTAAGTACAAACGGATTTATCTTTCGCAATCGTCTGAACGTGTTAGAGATGGATTAAAAAAGCTTTGTTGCATCATGTGTTTAAATGTAGTTACATAAAGACTATATTTTTTCGACACTTTTTCTGTAGATTGTAGTAAAAAAAACAGGTCTCTTAACCCATTCGTGACCATAGGTGCATATAAGCACCTTCATAAAGAGCTCACAAAATTTGTTTCTGGCACCAGTAAAAAAGAAAAGTAATATTTGCTTTGTTTAATTACAGCATTTTCATGATTATTTAAGTAAAATTAATTTCTTTTAAAAAAGTGGTACCAACCGAAAATTTGTGTAAAAGCAAACCGGTCCCGAAAGGGTTAACTAATAAATTATGTAAAAACAATGTTACTTTTTTTCTTTTTCCTTACTAATACATTGATGTTACGTTGTAGCTGAAATAACAATTAAAATTTAATGTAAAAAAAAATAAGTCGATAATTTAATAGTGAAAGTAGGCAACAATTAATAATTTGAATCTACTAATACGTTTCATTGTTATCATTTACTTTCATTTTGTTATTACATCGTTAATTATAGTCCAGATATGATTTTTATTATATTTTTATTTATAATTTCATTCTGTTCTTATTGTAAGCGCGGCATAACTACTGCATAAGTGCGGCGTCTCAGACTGAATGTACGGGTAACGCGCCGCAATGTAATGTTTTAGAAAAAAATTGTTAAAAAATATTAATAATTTGTTTTGAATTTTTTTTTTTTTTTTTTTTTTTTTTTTTGTCGCATTACACGCGTTGTATATTTAACATTAAATAGCACAGCATGATTTTTTTTTATTTTATGTCCACCATGGGACTTTATATAGAACCTCAAAAAAAGGTGCGGCATAAATCCCGGAATTACCCTAAATGGCGATACTTTTTTTTAAACAAATTTCATCTGAAAGTACACTTTTCTCCTACTCAATGATGTAAAAATGTAAAATATGCGACGTTAAGAAGTTTTAAGAAATGCAGGAAAAGTTAAATTTAATCATTTGGTGTTGCCACCGTCAAAATGATGTCAGCGTTACGAACGGATACGTTTGTCCTTTATAACATAGCTAATCTTGACTATGCGATAAATTTTATAATTCTAATATTATTAGAAAAATATTATTTTTAATATTATATATTATACATTAATTTATATATTTATTATAAATTAATTCATGTAAATATTATATATTATCTATTAATATAATATATTACACATTAATTTTATTCCCTTGCAGTATATTGTAGATGCTATTCACGTTTAATTTTAAAGTAGCGGTTTTTGATACCACCCACCCTTCAACTTTGTTTTCTTATTATTTAAATGGCATAAAAGTCATTTTTTCCATGCATGAAAGAAGATCGACAAGTTTCTGTACACTTGAAACTAACTCAAGTGGAATATTCACAAAACTGATAACCATTACAAAGCGGATATGAAATACCTTTGTAAAGTTATTCGATTTCTATGACGGAAATGAAGGAAGGCGTCCCCACAAAGAAAGCGAAGGCGAAATGAATATTTACATATTTCCTTCCGATATTCGATCATACCCAATTATTTAAATATTGGTATTCCAATATCAATCGTAAGTCACACTTTAATAAAAGAAAATTTAAAAAGTAGCAATTTCAATCTAAATGGGAATATATTTATATATATATATATATATATATATATATATATCAATAGTAAACATCTAATTATTAAATTAAACAGATATATTCACCATAAACTGTTTAATAAAACTTGTTCAATGGGAATTAATATTCACAGATATGAATTTCCTCATAAAAGAAACACAAAAATGATAAATATTTGAAGTTTTTAAAATTCTAAAATTATTTATATGAAAGATACAGTATTATTGTGATTTGATTAACTGGGAGATTATTTTTGTTAATAATTTCATTTCGTATTTTAAGGAGATCCGGGACACAAAATTCATAAAATTTTCTAAAAAAAAATTTACTGCATTACAGATTCCTCTGCTTTTTCTGCTTCAAATGACGTTTAAATCATGTGTCTATCTTAATTGAAATGGGATATATTAATGTTTTCGTCTTGATTTATTTTCAAAATCTAGCTTTCAAGCAATGGTTGTCATGGAAATGACTTCTTGTGAAAATGCGTTTTTCATCATGATGGATTTTTTCCCATTTCTTGTATTTAAATTGTTATAAGTCAAGAATCTCTAAAATAAATGGTTCAAACTTGGAGCATGTTTTTCTCAATTATTTTATTTTAATTTTGATTCACCAATTTTTTTTTAATATTTACGTTTGAAAATATGATTTTTTTACAAACATCACATCTTTTTTTCTTTTTTTTTTTTTTTTTTTTTTTTGCTTTAAATATTTTTTAATTTTTATTTAAATTAATATTTTTTTTTAATGCTGAATCAAAATTAAAGCTTATATATTTTTGTCTATTTAAACGAAAAAAAAATGAAATTCTACAACATTCTATTTCGAGTTATAACGATTATAAATTACCCCACTTTTTTAATAAATTTTAAATTTTAATTTCTTTTTTAATTATGAGACTTTTATTATGTTATTTTGTTTACAAGTGATATGGTTAACCATCACAAAAATATTAAAAATTTTAACTCAATAAATAAAAATGATTTTAAAATGTGTCCCGGACACTCTTAAATCATTATTTACCAATTATGAATCTCATAGAAAATTCTATACGTAACATTGCTCTGAAACAGAAATTAGGGTAGTGGTCTGCACGGGCCGGAATTTCCAGTCCCGGACCAAGCACGGGCAGAACGAAGTTATCTTGGCCCGACTCGGCCCAACCAATTCCAAAAACGAAAATGTCAGTCCGAGCCCGTACAAAAATCAACGATATAAAACCCAACTGAATTTCTACAGAAAAAAAAACGGTTTTTCTGAACATTCAATTAAGATTTTTTCTAGACTACTATATACATAACTATGGGAAAATTTAACATTATAGATTACTATATGTTTTACATTACTGTTCGCAACCCATAGAATGCAGAATAGCATCAATACCGGCTCACCGTGTAGGCTCAGTATGTAGAAAGAGAATGTAAGACTATTCCAGGCACGGTCCAAGTCTGTTGAAATAATTAAGCTCTGTTTCAGACATGATGCACCTGCCAAAGTCGATCTCTACGCTGGACAGGTTATATTTCTGTTCTGATGTTGTCAATCTAGCATCGGTTCGTTCAGCACATATATATTTTCGCTTAAGTTACGTCCATTGAAAACTGTTCATATTTTATTGGCTTAGTCTGATACTTTTAAATTGTATATAGGACCGAATTGTTTTATCGGTTTGGCCCGTTCCGTTTATTTCTATCATTGGACCAGCCCTACCTGGCCCGTCGGAAATTTTTTCTTCATTTTGTCGGGCCGGGCCGAATATGGGCCCATGAAGACCTCTAACTCAGGACCATTTATGCATTATTATTCAGAAAAATTTTTATATTCTTAATCATTCTTTAAATTTTTTTTATTTGATGAATGTATTATTACTTGTGGCCTTTGCCAAGTCTATTAACAAATGGAAAATATATTCACTGGTAATAGTTATTGATTAATTTAAATAAATATATGTACGGATTGACAGAAGTAATGACAATATATATATATATATATATATATATATATTGCTTTTTGTATTTCAAATAAATATTATTAAATAATATGTTGTGCAGTTTGTATTAGAATAATATAAGAAAAACTATTACTTTTAAATTATTGACACGTACTTAAACATTATTTTTATTTCATCTCATTTTCTCAAAAGTCTCGTTTTAATGGAGGGTAGGGGTCAATTGTTTTATTTTAAATGATGAAATATCTTTATTTTTTCTGCTTAAGAATTCCAATAAAATATGTCGAAGACACTAAAAATAAGATGTTTTCATCATTCAACCACTATATGTTATTTTCCCTCTAAGTAGGGTACACCGGGGCATGTTGACCATAGGGTCACGTTGACCCATCCGCGATATTTTTCAAACTAATCGGTAGATGGAGCTGACCGAAGTGCGTCTTAAAACATTTTCTTTCACCAATAAACACGTTAGCAGCGAAAAAGCAATCAAATGAATATCACTTCAAATTTTTCCTCAAGTTTTTTTTTTTTTTTTTTTTTTTTTTTCACTTACAAATAAACATTTCTGATTTGTTTCTAAATTATAGTTTCCTTTTGGTGAAAAGCAATCTAAAATACTGTTGTTCAAAGCTTATTTTTCTACCTACTAATTTTTAAAAATATTTAAGGAATATTTACCGAACCAAAAACCAAAATAGAAAGGTGGCCCATTTAGTATCGAGCAGTCCAAAAGGTTGTTTTCTAAATTCATAAGCCTATAAATGTCAATAAAATTGCATAATTATGTGTGTAACTGGGCAGTGCGGTATAAACTAATTAGCCGCACTAATTAGTTAATTGCATAATATGTATTTAATAAGTAAATAAGATAAATGTCTAGACCTGTAAATCGGAGGAGCGCTGATTTATAAACAGAAAATAATAATACTAATAATAATAATATTATTATTGCTTTTATTATTATTATTATTATTATTATTATTAAAATTCCATAAAATTCGCAGTTTTATATAATCTAAAATTTAGTTCTTATCTAAATTCACAAAATATTTTTTCCTTTTACTGCACAAATAGCTCACGAAATAATGTAATATAAACAAGTTGGAAATTGCACGTCAAAAGTAGCAAATGAGTGCGGTCGTACTATAACTAATTTTATAAGTATTTGTAGCTCCGCATATTGTACTGGATGTATATTTTAGTGCTCTTCATAAGTGCATATCAATTTCATTCTGTTCGAAAGGCTGTAACATCATTAAAATGCACTTGAAATAATTTTTCCCATTGGCCGTAATGTAACGGAAAACTTTTGACTGTCCCTGTAATTAAACTGTACATCCGATTTCCATAAAATTTCAAATGACTCAACAGCATTTTTCAAAAAATATATATTTAAAATTCCAGACCATTCGGTAGGGTAGTTTTTGCTCTGTTATATACGGCGGTCAGACAGACCGAACGATGACTATATGTGCTAAGTATTTTTTATAATTGCGAACGCACCTGAAAAGACTCGAGGACTAGTAGTTTCTTGGAAGTTAGCATGCTTACGAAAAAGGTTTCCAAATGTCTTTACTGTTTGAAATCATTCCAAAGTAAGTAAATCGGGAGAGGGGTTGATTCAATGTACCAAGTGCAAACGTTGGGCACACAAATCATGTGTCACTGACGACCAGATAATTTATATTTGCATTCATTATGATAATGTGACCGATTTCGAAGAAAGTAGTAGTTATGTAGTACAATGTAACTTTTCTTATCCTTTTTATCCTTTTCTTATCTTTTATATAACAAATTAATTACATTTGATAATTTATATATTTTTTCATTTACGTTAGTAATCCTGAAATCAAATCCGTTTAGAGTGTCAATCTACCCCGTTCGACTGGGAAGCTTGACCCAGTGACTTGATGTCCTTCTGAGCTTCATATAAAAAATATTAATTAATATTTTGAAAATTTTCTCATACGTGCTTTAAGGTGCACTGGATGTACAAACTAGAAAAAAAATTAAAAGCTTTAATAAAATAAAAAAATATTGAAGAAAACAAGCCAACAAGCCCCGGTCTACCCAATGTATTTGTACAAAATATGTGGTTTCTATATAATAAGTTTGTAAAAAAGGCGCAAAAGGGATATTATTTAAAACAAGGTATCTCAAACTATAATACGGGTACTGGCACGAAAACCTTTAAATAATAGTAAGCGAAAATTCTGCAGAAAATTATTGTACAATTGAAAATGGCAATGCTTTCGATTTTTGTCCACGTCACAATTTCAACTTTAAAAGACCACTTCTTATTTTGCCAACTGGTATGCTTGGCAGGTATATTTTCTGTTTTGAATGAATTAAGAAAAACCTTTCATAGATTTCATGCCACACTTTTCTCAAACCTTGACAAAGCAAAAGCATTCAGAAAAAAATAAATTCTCCCCTATAAAACACTCAAATAAGAGGGTTCGTATACTCGTCGTTCCATTGCTACATTGTGTATACTAGCAATATTTTTAAGCGATAATACAAGAATGCAAAAAGTTCGACTGATTCAACGATACCTGAAGAAATAAAATTATGTGCGTATGAATGTAACCCTGCCATAATCTATAACCAAGAGAGCATGATTGGGTTTTATTTATATTATAATTTAATTATTTATTGATGAAATTTTAATTTTGTTATGAAATATTAGCGGAAAACAAATTGTAAGCAATTTATATTGTTTTAAATCACAACGGAATAATCTTATGTAATCAGCTGCATGCGACACAGATGCGATTCTTTAAAAAAATCATGATTAAAAATTATTTTTAAAATCATACAAAATCAGCAACTAGAAATATAGTTTTCGAACAAATTGCATTCTACACAACATTCTTTTCTTATTCAACACTGCCAAAATTGAAATTGCACGATATTTAGAAGTAAAACAAATTCCAGTAAAAGAGAAATTTTGTGTTCAGATGTCGCCACCGTCAATATTACGTCAGCGTTACTCGCAAATATGTTTTGGTATTACAATACAGATATTTTTGTTGATGATTACTCGGTACGAAATTTCTCAATTCAAAATGTTATAGTCTCGATCTACATATTTTCTTTCCATCCCGAGCTGTACTGTTTTGCACCTGATGTCCAAAATTACCTGCTTTGTAAATTAGAGTCACATCCATTAAACAAATTTCTTTTTATTTACAATTATTGCTTTCCTGAATATTTTTGAGAATGGCTGCATCCCAATAAAAATTGAATAAAGTCTAAAAATCGAAGGGGACAAAATTTACTATGTTAGTGGAAAGATCTCCTCGAAACATGAAAAATCTCTAAAAATACTAAAATTGCAGAAGAAAAAATTTAATATGGCTAAACCATTATGACCATAATTGTTTTAGGAGTGTCACAAAAATCGCTGGAAGACGCTAAGAATCACGAAAAATCCTAATAAAAATCGCTAAATATTAAAATTCGAGTACGAGAAAATTTACTATATTAGGTTAAAAGTTTGAAACCGAATTGCTTTTAGTAATGTGGAAAAATTGCCGCGAACTGCGAAAAAGCTCTAAAAATCGCATTACAAAATTATTGAAAATTTCAAAAATCGATGTACAAATTCCGAATAAACTTTATTGGAAACAGGACAGAAATTACAAAATTGGGCTAAAATTTTGAAGCAGCATTCGTTTTACTGGGTTGAGCAAAAAAGTTCTGGGAAATTTGTGAAAGTTGCGATGTTATGCGCAAATTAACAACAAAAGCAACAAGGACTATTCTTCAAAGTAGAGACAATCATAGTCCACGACTTTCTGCCATCGTTCTGCCAGATTCCGGATTTGCTGGAAGTACCATGGCGGCTTCTTGGAATAGAAAAACTCTTGACATGCTTCTTCAACTTCATTAAAGCATTCAAATAGGCGGCCCTTGAATAAGTATTGCATTGATCGGAAGAGGCCATAATCGGATTCAGCCACATCTGGACTGTAGGCGGGGTGTGGAAGAATTTCGACGCCGTCCAACTGTGCAAACTTGTCCTTGGTCCTCTGAGTCACGTGCGGATTGGCATTGTCCGGCTGAAACAAAGCGCGCTTTCGGCGGACCAAACTTGGATAATTTTGCACCAGTTTGTCGAAGACGCGATCCAACTGCTGGCAATAGAGCTCGACATTGATGGCACGACCATCATATACGATACAAATTCTGGTAACTATTAGATTAAAAACTTCCCAGAATTTTTTGCTCAACCTAATATTAATGTGGAATAATCCCCACAAAACGCGAAAAAAAACTAGAAATTACAAAAATTCCCATAAGATAAATCTAATCACGTATCCAAAATTTGGCTTCGAGGTAAATAACTACTGGTATAGAGGTACCTTCTTGCCAAATTTTGTAGTTCTGCGTGCAGTGGTTTCTTCAGAAAACATCAAACACACATACACGCAGACTTCTTTCCTTACAATTATAATTTTTTTTATTTTATAATCATTGTCGAGATATGTATATGTATTTACTTTCAAACTGAAAATTTTTAAAAAAAAATTAAGTCACCCAAAAGTATTTCGTGCTATTTTCAGATGACATTTTTGCATCTTTAGTAAATTTATATGCATCAGAATTCACTTTCAGTTCATTTGACAATTTTTCAGAACTCAAAGAAATAATGCATTGAAAATGAACTTTCTATTTATTTCAAGTTCTCAACAATTTTTAAGAGCAGGTGTCACATTTTAAAATGATATTTTAAGTACGGATTTAGGAGATGGGGAAATTTTTTTTAGAATACTTGAAGTATTACATTCTATCATCATTTGACTGTTATACCACCGAAAAATTTTAAATGTACATATGAAACTCTTTCAAAGTAATTTTTCACGTGTTAAAAATATAAAGTAGTCTGTCATTTACATGAAAAGTAATTTTAAAACTCGATATTACGAGAACTAAGAGTATCGAATGTTTTAAATTTTAACGAAATATCAATTGTGGCATGTTGATACTAAAAAAGATCATACCAAACTAATGGAATAAAATTTCAAGGGTGATAATATGGACCAAGATATTTTTTTTTTCTTAAACAAATGTCACAATTAACTTTTTTAGTCAAAAATGTAATCCATCTAGTAAAAAAAAAATCTCGTTTCACACTTAACAATGTCATCAGGCCCCGACTATCGCACGGGCACTCGGGACCCATGCCATGGTCACGAACTTTCTGAGGGGCACGAAATTTTTCATAATTTCATCTAAATTCTATTAAAAAATAAAATAATTGTGAAAAAATGTGATATTTGAGGTATAAATACCATGAAATGAGAAAAATATATCTCATCATTGATTAAAAACCCATTTCAACAAATAATAGAAAAAATATTTTATTTTTATTCCCGGAACCGTTCTTCAATTTTCCGGAAAACTTAATTTTTTGAGTTGACACTTTTCGATTAACATGTAAAAAAACTAGTATAAGTAAATCAAATAAACTAAGAGGGGACGAAGATGTTAAAGTGCCTTGGGCACAGGAACTTGCTAGTCGGGCCCTGAGTGTCATAACTTTCAAATTAATTAAATTTACAGTATCTACGGTGTCACTGACAATTTACAGTGTCCTGCTATACTTTCCACGTCATCACCTTAGATTCAAAACAAAGTTAATCTGATGAAAATCTCGCTAAAGAATCTTCATTATTGTTAAAATTGTGGACAAAAATTTAGTTGTGAACGTGTTCTTGTAATATTGTACTCTATGTTTTTGATGGAATAAGTCTATTACGACCCTGGTCAGCTATGAAATATTGTTTCCCTTGTCTTGTATTATCCCTACTAAAAGTTTATTCCATTAGTTTAAAACATCCTGTTAATTCTAAAATACATCAATGATAATTTTCATAGTCATGCTACAATCAAAATCTCTATTAGAGTTAGTTGTTTTTAGAAACATACATTAACTTTCGTATAGGAATTTTCACATAAAGTGTAAAAAAGAAATATATTTTACTTTTATTTTTATTTGGAGGGGGCGGGGAGTTACAAAGTGGATTTTAAGTCATACATATAAATAGAAAATATAAATTCATTTACCGTGAATTTTAATTAAAAATTTAAGAGACTGCGAAATGAAATTTTAAATATCAGGGAAAAAAAAGCTTTTAACTTGAAAGTCTAAGTTTAATTTAATCTTCAAATCGTGTTTCTTTCCAATTTTTCTTTTAACATTCTCTTTAACATTTTACTATTCATTAGCATTTTGCTTTGATGTGTAAATGTAATTTGATCATACAGTTTAATTTCTTTCAACAGGAAAAGATAAATAAGTAAAAGATTTCTTTGCAATTAAATATATTTTTAACTCGAATTTTTAAATAAGTATCCGATTTATATGACCCTTTAAAAGAAATTATTCTGCTCCTTTTTTTAAATACTCGTTCAATACATGGCAGTACATTCAGGAAAGAGAAAGCTGTGTTAAAAGTGAAAAAACTATACACATATTGCAAAAATAAACTTGCTGCAAAGAATAATTTTATAGAAACTGTAAAAAAAAATAATAATTCCGGTAAATATTAAAAGAAAATATTATAATTCAATGCACATTTGAATCACAGTGTACAGGATAATTTAAAAAGTTGCCACAAATTTTATGTGATTGTTATACACAATAAAATACGCATTTGTTACTAGAAAATACATGCTTGTAATGGCATCGTTAAAGCGCTAGATGATACGAGGTACTTTTAGCTGTGTAAAATACTTGCATTACAGTATCTCATCGAAATTCTGTCATTAGCAAAAATAAATTAAACTTTACTGTTTATCAGTCTAATTCATTTAACTGATAACAACAGTTACGGCCTGACGCCTCACCATAGATATGCCAGGCGGTCATTTTTAATCAAAATTATTCTTCAAAAAAACTGCAAAACAGTTACATTTTTAGAAAAATCGTTTAAAAAATTTAATTTTTAAGGAATGAGTTACCTATAAATATATATATACATTCTGAAATAACTTCAATTGAAATTAGATTGACAGCCCAATATCTCTTTCCACCGAAGTAAACACAAAGAATTCGTTCTTCAGTGAGCGAAAAAATATTAATTTATGAAAATAATCATTCACATAGCAAGTTCTCCAGCAACAAATTTTGCAATGCAAATGTAATTCGCGCCTGTAAGCCAATCAAAGTTTAACATCATTCTCTTAGATGAATGGCTGTACTACTCAACTTCTTTCAAGATCTTTTCTTGACTGGGTGAAAAGTTAACAAGCCCAACTCACGTAAACATATTTAATGAATCAAATTTCAAATCGCATCGATAGTTAATTTGGTATTTACGTATTATCCGTTCCAGGAAGATAGATCTCCGAAAATGCTTTTTAATCGCCAATTATATTTACCATTGTCGATGGCCAATCACATTAAAAACAGTAATTTAATATACACGCGGTAGAACCCGTCGAATTTCAACGAAAGGAAATGTTTAAGAAGTAATTCTTTCATTGATTTAATAACAAGCCTACAAAATCAGTCTCCATAACAATTGCATCTTATATTGGTTAGTCTAACTCTCAAACAAATATTATTTTAACCTAAAGTTAACAAAGCATTATTTCTATAAAATTTGTCCAAATTATTAAAATGCAGTTTTAATCGTTTATGCAATCAGTAAAATATAATAAATATCAGTTTATTATGAAGTTGTCAATTGACACTTTTATGCTTGGTATTCACGAAGGAAAAAAAGCAAAATTTTTTCCACTTTGACACGATCATAGAATTTTTCCCCCGTGAAATCTAAACCCGACATCATTTTTACTTTCTCAAAATTTACATACGCACCTCCCATATCCGTATTCATCATATTTTTAAAAATGTTATTTTAATTTGATCTTTTTAAAATCATTTTAACTCAAAACTTGAAGTCACGATTGTCAGCAACATCTTTGCATCTGAACAATCGCAATCTTAACTTCAGATTCTAATCTCAGTACCGGAGAGTAAAAATTGCCGTAATTTATGTTTTTTAGACCCATTTGTGTTAAAATATTTAGTTTTATCTAAAAAATGGGCATTTTCTTTTAAATATGACGTAATTTTTACTTACTTAAGCATTTCGCCTTGTGTCTTAAACTTAGTATGAGAACACATGCAGAAGGGAAAAAATATTGAAATTTTATGAGGAAAAACGCGTGTTTTCAAAAGCAGTACTCCATTTTCCGTTCAAAATATTTTTGCGCAGCATGTCCCTAATACGGTTTTACGCCACTAAAACCTATATAACAAAATTTAAAACATTCAAATTAAAAAAAGACAAGTTTTTTTTTCTTTTTAAATAGAAAATGGCATGAATAAAGATAAACAAACCCCATTATTTCTCTCTTCTATGCAATCTCTCTAAATGAAAACTATCTAATTACTACCATTTTGAAAGAATTTCATAAAATAATTTTAAAATTGAAATATAAAAATGGGGATATTTAAAAAACAGCTCGTGCGGGCACATCTACAAATGAACAGCTTTCAGTTAAAAAAATAATATTAAAATTGGTTCAGTAGAAAGCTCAGGGCAGATGACTAAAAAACAGCCTTGTGTTTTAAATATAGAGATTTTTAACAATGTAACGGGATCTACAATTCTTTTGCTTTTAAGTAAATTTTGTTTTTTTATTTCTTTTTAAATTTTGTTTTTTCCTATAACAATAATTTTCGTAACGAAGCAATCAATTATTTCAGCTTGTTTCTCCTATAATTTCTTTCTGTCATTTTTTTCTGTCATGTCCTATATATACATTTTTTAATTGTAAGTAAGAAGTCATATTTATATTTCGAGTTACCTGAAAATTATGAAAAATTAAATTAAGCAAATTACGTTTTTTTGATAAAATTATAGTAGAACGTCTTAAAGAATAGCAATAAAATTTTATCAGTCTAGAGAATTTTGGACAAAAATTTATATTATTTTAAATCTCTAATTACTGCCAAGATCTGCTTTATTTGCTTGTCTAACTCGGCGAACCGAATTCATCCAGTCGAGAATCATCAAGTTCTGTTATATAAATAGCTAATTTGTGGACAAAGACTTACGATCTGAGCATGCATACTGTATTTCACAACTCTTTTATAAAGAAACTCTAAGTTTTTATAAAACACTAGCAGCACAACCCGGCGTTGCCCGTGGTTTGTAAGTAATAACCTTAAACAAAACTTAAGTTTGTATGATTTTATATCTTTGGAAATTCTTTTAAATGAACCTAATTTCGGAGGCCCCATTGACTTCCGCAGTGTCTTATCAAACTTCTTTCCGAACGAACCTGTAATATAGATCCCCACTACCTATGGCAGAATTTACCGGAAGTGGCCGCACGTGCCAGAGACAATCGAAAACCAAGTTGAGTGAGCCAAACCTCGTAGGAATCAAGCCCACAAAAAAAAAGAATGTACCATTAATGTTAGAAAATGTTGGTAACTAACGTCTAAGATAAAATTTCATACTACAGAAAGTAGATGAATTGTAATCTAAGTTGAAGGCAGCAAATCCCGTTGAATATGGGCCCTTAAACCTGAGGAAATAACGCGCCACCAAGCAGTAGAAGATGCTCCTTCACCTTGTAAATTTCATGAATTACTGTTAGCATTAACACAACATTTAAAGTTATTTTTAAAGTAACGCGATTTTTAATTTACGGCTGTAGGGAGTAGACGTAAGTTGAGGCTAAAAAAGGAGATTAATGATCCGAAATGGTGGTAGCTGAGGTATATAGAAAGATCGGGCTCTGGGAGCCAGGTTCTTAACTGGAATGTAATTAGGTATAAGAAAATCTTTTAGGGGTTTTTAAGTAGCTGGAAGACGCTAAAACTATGTTAAACAAAAATGCAGTAGAATAGGATAGATTTTAATGGAGTTGCAACAAAGGCCCCAAGAAGATGATTATTAGTCACATTTGATGGTAGCTGAAGTCTGCAATTTTTTTTTTGTCGTTCATGTAGTTGCTGGAGAACCTAAAAAGTTGTAAGAAAAAAAAAGTTCGTGAATCGGACCATTTTTAAGGTAGCTGTAACAGGGGGCACAAAAGGACCCTAACATGAAAACATGTTTAAATGTTTTAGCACTTAGCATTTTAGATCTTCAATTTGTCAAAATTAATCATAGGGCATGAAATAATCATTATAATAATATTTTAAAGAAATGCGCAAAAATGGGATAAATGCTTAAAAAGTCGCCCTAGAGCCCCATAAAAATATGAGGGTGTTGGTCTAGGGGGAAAAGTCCAAGACTCAATTTTAAAATTACGCAATGCGAATGTGAGAAAATTAGGATGTAAAAAGTGCATAGCGCACAAAAACTTCAAGGGCCCCCGGATTGGGTCATATAGGACCCCAAGGTGCCCCAGGTTTTCTACTGGAATATAGAAACTGGAGAATAACTAAATGGAAAATTGGTTCCAAAAATGAAGATCGGATTAAGAGGGGTAATTTATTAATAATTTATAGTGCAAAAGCTTCAAGGGCCTTATACCGGGCACCAAGGGGGAAGGGACTAAAGTGGCGAGTAGTTTTGTATAAATACACTTTTTAGTAGTTTTTAATGTAATCTGAGGACGCTAGCACTATGGTAAAGAAAACTGAAAGGAATTCGATTCATTTTTAAAGAAGATGCACCATGGGCCCCAAGAAGAAGATTATTATTGAAAAATGGTGGTAGTTGAAGTCTGAAATATTTTTTTGTCGTTCATGTAATAGCTGGAGAACCTGTTAGAAAAAAAATAATGAAACCTACTATTTTTAAGAAATAATTAGAAAAGAGGCATGTTATTAACAATTTAGTGCACTAAAACTTCAAAGGGCCCTGTACTGGGCCCCTTGCAAGGGTGCCAGGGTCTTAACTGAAATGCAGAAATGGGGCTGAAACTGAAAGGAGAATTCACCCCAAAAACAAAGAAGATCGGATAGAAAAGAGGCATGTTATTAACAATTAAGTGCACTAAAACTTCAAGGGGCCCTATACTGGTCCCCTTGCAAGGGTGCCAGGGACTTAACTGAAATGTAGAAATGGTGCAGAAACTGAAAGGAGAATTCACCCGAAAAACGAAGAAGATCGGAAAGAAAAGAGGCATGTTATTAACAATTTAGTGCACTAAAACTTCAAGGGGCCCAGCACTGGGACACTTGTGAGAGTGCTAGGGTCTTAACTGAAAAGTATAAAAGGGGCAGAAACTGAAAGGAGAATTCACCCCAAAAACAAAGAAGATCGGATAGAAAAGAGGCATGTTATTAACAATTTAGTGCACTAAAACTTCAAAGGGCCCTTTACCGGGCCTCTTGCAAGGGTTCCAGGGTCTTAACGAAATGTAGAAACTGGGCAGAAAGTGAAAGGAGAATTCATCCCAAAAACGACGAAGATCGGATAGAAAAGAGGCATGTTATTAACAATTTAATGCACTAAAACTTCATGGGGCCCTGTACCGGGCCCCTTGCAAGGGTGCTAGGGTCTTAACTAAAATGTAGAAATGGGGCAGAAACTGAAAGGAGAATTCACCCCAAAACGAAGAAGATCGGATAGAAAAGAGGCATGTTATTAACAATTTAATGCACTAAAACTTCATGGGGCCCTGTACCGCGCCCCTTGCAAGGGTGCTAGGGTCTTAACTAAAGTGTAGAAATGGGGTAGAAATCGAAAGGCGAATTCATCCCAAAAACGAAGAAGATCGGATGGAAAAGAGGCATGTTATTAACAATTTAGTGTACTAAAACTTCAAGGGGGCCCTGTACTGGGCCCCTTGCAAGGATGCCAGGGTCTTAACTGTAATGTAGAAATGGGGTAGAAACTGAAAGGAGAATTCACCCGAAAAACGAAGAAGATTGGATGGAAAAGAGGCATGTTGGGTTTAACAATTTAGTGCATAATAAATAACTTAAAGGGGCCCAGGGGCCCCGGCCCTTAACAAATAAAAAATCTGAGCCTCAGGTGCATCAGGACCTGTCTTGGACTAATCACACCTGAATTTTCAGACTTTTACGTGCAGTAGATTTTGCTAGCCATCGCCAACAGTCACACACACGCACAGAGTGATTTGTTCTTTTATTATTATAGATTGCATTTTATCAGTGTGTGATTTCGATTACATTATTTTCAAAAGTGAAGTATTTTCAGCAGTGAAGAATTTCAAAGCAGCTGGAATTAAAATGACACACTTCTATAAAACATATTTCAGTTTTAAGAATTAAAATACATCTTTATAATAAAATGATGTTATTTGCACCTGCTAAAGAATTCCACTTTTACGATCCAGTCTGAAACAGCGTTTATAAAAAAGTATACATATGACGTCATTATCGCGGAATAGTACACAAACACAGTAAAGAGCAATGTCGTCATTGAAGAAATTCGGCAAAACTAATCGGGTATCTAATGTTTCATATGCCTTCATTCGTTTGTTTATTGTGTTGTTGGCTCTATGTTTTATCAGAAATCATTCATTTATATTTTTTCAAAATTTGGAAAATATTATTACATACGAATTAATAAAATTGCATTCATTCAGCTTTCTGATTCGAATTCAATAAATGCGGAAAAACTAAGTCACACAAATATTCTTTAAAATGTATTTTTGTAAAGAGAAAATGTTGTATTGTTTGTATAGTAAGCTTGTAATAAACTAAAAATCATTTAATTTATAAATAAAAACGAAATAAAACTAAAATTCGCCAGGTTTTATAACAGACGATATTCTTGACATTGCACGTATTTTAATTTCAGTTTTTATGTAAAAATGGCAACAAAATTATACATTAATCTACTATTTTCCCTTTACTTTTAATAGGAATGGAGTACTTAAGTTGCGGCGCTTACAAAAATGGTATTAAAAACTATAAAAAACTTAATATCTCAAAAATAAATTTAGATACAGCTTTCAAACAAATTGCATTTAAAACTACATTTTTTTCGCTATACGATGATGTAACAATTGAAAGTGTGCGATGTTTAGAAATTTAAAAATTTGCAATAGCAAAAATTACAAAACTGAACATTCATTTCAAATTTCTAAGTGTTACCATTCGCAGAATGACGTCAGCGTTATGCACAGATATTTTTGTCCTTTATAATATAGACAGATAATTAAAAATGTTAAATAATATAGAAGCAAACTGAAACAATACAAAACAGTAATTTACTATACATTTATTTAACATATAACAAAAACTATAACAGTGACATCACGTTCACTTGACGTCTGTAATAGGTGTAATAGGTGTAATTCGTAATAGGTATAATAGGTGTAATTCGTAATAGGTGTAATAGGTGTTCGTTACGTCATTAAGGGATTTTTAATCCGACATTTATCTGTATTTTTAACGAGGTTTTACTGATTTATTGGTTTTTCTTTAATTAAAATAACAATTATGTCATTAAACGGTGACGACATGATATTAAAAGAGTACAAGCGTTAAAAAATGCGTGATTCATTCGCACAACTGACCATTTTAAACCTTTCAACTCATGGCGTCCGTTTTTTATTAGTCGTTTGGCGATAGTTTTTGTTCATGGAAAGTGGTCGACGGGATTATTTTGAAGTACCGTAAAATGGCATTAGCAACAATATTCGTTAATGTAAGTATGGATATCCTTAAAGGCTTTTCCCAAAAAAAATTCATTGACCAAATCCTATTAGCTAAAATAGTCCAATTGGCTAAGGACCCAGTTATGGAAGATTGCTTAATAGATTTAAAAATCTCCAAATTAGTGCATATTGCAATTGATAAGCAAACGAACGTGAAGCATAAATGTCTAAGTGAGCGCGATAACTGATGTAGATCTCTAACTCGGCCCTTTTTTTTACTTTTTTTAATTTTGTTTCTGGTTTTTTTTTTTTGTTTTTTTTGTTTTTTTGAGTTCATCTTATTATTTCTGAGCAGGTTTCGAAAGTGGATATACCTGCATAAAAAAGCAACCAAAATCGAAGAAGTGAATGATGAATAAATGAATGATGCGCTATGTATTTTTCAAAATTTTTCACTTTCTATATTCAGACTCGGCAAAATTTAAACTTTGGATAATTAAAAAGATGCACTAGTCATATTTTAAACATTTTCTCGCTGTACAAAGCTTCATTCAATTAATGTATCTGTTACAGATATGAAAGAACGTCGCCAAGCTTTGCATATTTGGCCAAATCACTAAACTTAACAATAGAAAATACGATTTTGCGGTTACAATACGTATGTTGTGTTAGCAATATTTAATCTTTACTATCAGAAATGGCGTGATGTTCGTTCTTATCCTCAAAAATTAATTATCTATTTCTCATTATAAAAAACATAGGTAAGATAAATTGGGCTTACCTTATATTTATGTATATCCGTTTTTCATCTGGTAATTTTCGTCCGGAAACGGTAAACCGATCTACATATTCTTTTTGTATTTCTGTTTTAATCCACAGGTGATGATGGTGTGAACTTCATGTGGTTTAAAAATGCACATATGTTTGTGTGACTTGTGGACTTAAATTTGTGCCGAAACTTATAAATAGAAAGTTAAATAAATTTTAATAAGAGCTTTAAGACATACATCTCTCAGTTTGAGAGTCTGAGTTACAACTGAAAGTAGAGAAAAAAATACATGAATAAAATATTATTAGCAATAAAGAACAGGAAATTAATGCCATAAATCAGCATAACAAATAATTTGTATCAATATTTATATTTATGGTATTTTAAAATTAGAGTTTATAAATGTCTTGTAGTTCTTGAGTATTGCGAAATGTCTATAATAAAATATCTGTTTACGATTGTGCAATCACTTTTCAATTTCACTTCCTTCTTTCAGATCATAAACACTTTTGATAATTACTTTTGTAAATCACATTTGACACATGAAAAACAATTTACTTCGCTTAATTATTTTAATGTCCTTGTTTGGAGATTATATTTCACATTATCTGTCAACATGTTGACAATAAATATAATAAAATACTAAGACAATATTGGAACATACTAAGTACTTATTGTAAGCTCAGTCATACTGCGATAGTCATTCAGTATATTCAGAGAGTTGACACTTACTGTGGCAATACATTCCGTATACTTTGACATTTTCGTATACTGAGTCATACTGGTAAATACTGAGGATTTATTCTAAGTAAATTAATCATTTAGGGAAACATATAGAGAACATTAAAATATATGCATCAAAATCAACCAAGAGATCCCAAAGACAAGGAAACTGGAATGCATAATAAAGAAGTGGGAGGAGAAACATTTGTTTTATTTCTTTTTTCTAACAATGTAAGGAAAATAGCTAAAATTACAAAAAATAAATGAAAGAAAAGTATCAGCTAAAAATTGAATGAAATAGTCAATATTAATAGGCATAACAATGGACAACGATAAGTGTGCCTTTATAATCCGACATGAAGTACATGAATGAGATATTCTGAGAGTTTTTTAAATCGACGTAGGCTGACGTTCTATTAAACAATATACTATGAAAGAAATGGAAATATCTGTGAAAGACTGTCTAGCGAGTGCCTTAGATGAGTCATCAAATAAAGTGCACTTTAACATTATCTTACTTCAGTCTAACATATCAGACGTTTTATCAAATCACAACTATGGATAATGCTACCGTAAACCTTCATAATAAACCTTCTCACGGCCGTAAACTGATATATCCGTTCACTAAGCTGTAGGTGGTTTCACTGCAATAAAAGCTTTATTTAAATTAGTATAATTCTGCATATGTAACGCAGTTTTAAAACACTGAGTAATGAAAAATAACCTGAAGTATTATATTCATATACGTAATAAGTTTTTAGATCATGTTGGAAAAATCTTCTTTTTTTAGCATTTTAAAAAATTACAGCGAAAACAACATTACAATTTCGCCCTTTTGCTGGTCGGTCAGGGGTTTTAAACTCAATTCTATCAGATTCTGCTATTATATTGCCTATTGCATATTTCTTTTAGTCACGTTTTTTAAAGAATTAATTTAAAAAGCAATAAATAGGTATAGAAGAAAGTTCTGTTTAAAAATTCATTCATTGGAGTTACACATGGACGTAGTCGAAGCGATAACAATGTTAAAACATTCGAAAGGATTGGCGAGTGTATGCCGGAGGAAGACCAGTCAGAGGAAGCTTAGTCTGGGACACATAATTACGTTTTCTTCGGGATCAAAGTAGCATTATTCAAGATATCCCCATGGACTTAACATAAATAATCATAAGTGGGTGCAACCAAGACTTTTATCTTAAAGTTTACAGAACAGATAATATATCTTTCTGACAGATGCCCCGTAGACTTAAAAAACCATTGAGAAAGATTTGAGAAATGAATGACAAAGAAGAATCAAACAGATAACACGACATGGGTGTACCGTCTCAGATGTTCAAAACTCACTTGAAGATCGATTTAGAATCGATTATTTTATGTGCAATGAAAATACAGCTATTCAAATACTGAGAAATAGATTTGTGAAACCCAAAATGTTTGGGCAAAATATTTCTTGTTAACCAAAAAGATTCTACCAAAGTAAACCTTATGAATTTTAAATTGTGCAGAAAAAATTTTTTGAGTTGATTCCTAGATTAGATAAGAGTGGTCTTTAAATAAAAATAAATTCTTTCGAAAAAGCTTAGTCCAGAATAGGAATTATATACAAGGATGGAGAACAGAAGACAGATACATTTAAAGCAATGAGTATATCCAATTCAATGAATCACCTTGTGAAATTTTAGATCATTATGAAGATATGCAGTTTTGTTCAACATAAAAATTTCCTAAATAACACAATGCGTGTATAAAATGTACGAATGACTATTTTGTTTCAAAACAGCTGTGAAACAGTTTACTCCAAGTTAAATCTAATTAATATGGATTGACATTATCTATGGACACTGAAACTTTTGTAACGTCTACCTCGATGCACACTTACAGAGCTATTTTAACTGCCATTGATTCTTATTCGAAATCAGAAAACTTCATTTATTGATTAAGTATCAGGAGTATATGAAATACCCTTCACAAAAGAAGATGGAACAAAACAGTTTTATATAGGTATGACAAGTAGAAAACTTACAACCAGAATCAAAGAACATATAGCAGACATCAAGTACAATAGAAGAACCACAGCTTTGGCCAAATTATGCAGCGAAGAACCGTTACAGATTGATTTTAAAAATAGCAAGTTAATTTATATATCAAGATTTTATTTACCATCCATAATCCGAGAATCAATAGAGATATTTTTGCACAACAAGAATATTTGCAATGATTCACTGACCCTTGATTTACCTAAAATTTGGAAAGAGGTGCTATTTAATTTTAATAACAATAGTCAAAATTAATCCACACTCGCAAATAGCCAAGATAATTTTATTTTTATTTTTTATGTTTTGCAATGTTTTTCATTCTGCATGTTGTCTCGTGACATTGTTTACCATGTTATTGTTTTGTTAAATTATATAAAAATTAATCCACGCTCACAAATAGCTAATTTAATTTTAATTTAATTTTAGGTTTGCAGTATTATTCATTATGCATATGCATCATACCTCGTGGCATTGTTTACTATGTTTATTGTTTTTTAAATTTTGTGAAAATATTTTCTATCATAAATGATTTTGAAAATGTCGCCGTTGGTGCGACGAAACGATCGTCAATCTTAATAAAGATATTTTATCACTTTTTAGCATTATTTTACTTAATCTGTTTATAAGTGATTTTTATACATGTTTTTATATACATGTTCATTTATTGATTTCAAAAAATGGCAGTTGCGCTTTCTGTTATTCGACAGCTCTGAACTATCACTAAATTATTTTCATTTCTCATTATATCAATGTTTATAAATCAAAGTTTTTCTCGTGAAATTAGGGTAAATATGTTTCTTCATTGTAACATTAAAAACAATTTAAAGAAGCTTTCTGAATAATTGTGTTTTTTATGTAAAATATAAGTATGAAATTAGTGTATAGTAGATATAGAAGATGGCCATAATTAAACTGACAGTACTCAGAGTGTTCTGTAGCGCGATCTAATTGAGAGAATGACGCCAAATTTTCTAAGAAGATTAAACAAGACGGGGGATGAAGGATTCCGTGAAAAAAAATATTAGTTCCAAAAGTCACCGCTAGGGGAATATGTGGCGCTGTATAACAGAAAAGGGAGTTTTAAAAAATACAAAAAAATACTAAAATCGTTAAATATGCTAAAAAAGGGTAATTTTATTTCAGTATTGATTCTGCATTTTTTAAACTCTTATTTCTGTTACACAGCACCACATATTCCCCTAGCGGTAACTTTTAGAACTAAATTTTTGTTCGTGGAATCCTTCGTCCTCCGTTTCCTTTTAAATTTCTTACAAAATTTGACGTCATTTTCTCAATTCGATCGCACTACAGAACACTCTGAGTACTGTCAGTTTTATTATGGCCACCTTATATTTGTTGCAAAAATCGTAAACGTTAATTGTTAAAGTAGAAATAAGATGACTGATCATTTGATAATTTAAGAATTCCGAATGTTTCTTGAATATTAAATTTATGCATTGTTTTTAATTTTTCTGTGAATTTTAACATATTCTCTTAACTTTAATTCTAATTCAAAAATTCAATTAAGTCGATTAAACCTGTTCTGCAATTAATACAAATACAGAGTGTCCATAAAAGAATGTCCCAATTTCAATGGTATATTATAAAAATTTAATTTACACTATTCACAACAAATCACACAGCAAATTAAAGGTAAACTAACCAAGTTTTTCTTACAAATGTTCAATATTGCACAGATCCAACCTAAAGTCCAATTCTTCCCCCAATTTGGTTAACAATTCTGGAGTAATGGCACAAATAGCCACTTCAGTTATGTGTCTCGATTGTGGCAAATCATTTGGTAGCGGCGGAACGTAGACACAATCTTTTATAAAGCCCCAAAGGAAAAATCCCATGGCTTTTAAAACTTCAGCCCAGCAATAATGCTTTAATCTCAGAAGTCACCATTTTGAGTATGGGGCACTGAAAGCGAGTACTTGCGCATACGCTTACATAAAATTGTTTGAGTTACTTTTTATTTGTGACATTGAAGAAACACTCTCCTTCCAGACAACCGGATTGTGACCCCATGCCCATTGTAAAAAGAATTTGTTTTTGTATATTTGGTCAACTTTGAAGTTTTTATAACCTTTAAAATCTTTTTAATCACTCCTCTAATGATTTACAATCGTATATACTGGAATAGAATGCGATATTAGACAGTAAAAATGGAAATGAGTTTGTATCCTTCATAAATTTTCAGATTCTTTCTAAATACAAAGACGGGAACTAAACTAAACTTTGTGATACTTTTTCCATTAGTGTCTGTTAAAAACTTTTTCTACTAGTTTTGATTTCTATAAAAGAAATTTCTGAAACCTTTAGTAACTATTTACTTTTACTTTTCTTTTTTCAGCTTTTAACCTATCTGTACATCAAACACAATACGTTTTCCACTCTAACTTGTCATTTCTAAAAGTACACTATCAACATGGAGAAAAAGTTCTTTGTTTGACTAACAAAAGTCCAAAATAAGCAAATTTTAGTTGTATCTTCTCTAGAACTGCAACATTTTTATTTATATGCAAAACAAAAATTCATATATAAGTCAAGGTTGGTTGGTTAGTTCATTTTTGACGGCCGATTATCTACACTAGGGATATAGGCCCATATATAAAAGACAAAGAAAATGTTTTTGATAATGCTTTGCTTTTAATATTTAGTTTGTTCAGTAAACCACTTCGAAACGAAAGCAAAACAATAGATACATGCCTTTACTTTTTTATCTGATAAAACAACGGTTAGATGTAAAGTTACAGAAGAAAGATTTAAAAATTACATCTTCATTTAAATTCTGTTAAATTTTTATATGCAAGTTTAGAAAGCTGTTATATTTAAAACTAGTTGCTATTCAAAACACCTTCTTAAAAATCCCACAAAATATTGATTGTGTTTACTAAAAGAGATAAATAAGTAAACAATTGCTATATGTAAATGCTTTGTAAAAAAATATCAAACAAGAAGACTACGTAACAATTAAAGTTGTTTGAAAATGTTCTGAAATTTCACTGATCATAATTATACTTTTTTGTATTCTTAGTATTTATTTCTTGTATTTATTTATTCTATTTATTGATAAAAAGGAAATCATTTCTATTGAACCCAAATTGAGAGTAAGTGCAGAAAATAAAATAAAAGATAAAAATGTTGCGAATTTTTTATTATTTTATCCCTATGATATAGTATGACCTATGACATATAAGGCCTACAAAAGGCTGTAGGATTAAATTCTGTAATTTGAAATCAATTTTTCCAACATGTTTGCTTCAAATAACTTAATTTGTATAAATATTATATTAAAAGGATGAGAGGTAATTTATCTGTTTTTGAAATTTAATACTTTCCTCAATTATGAAATATTTAAAACTTATTTCAAATATATTCAATGTATTTATTCAAATTATAAAAACAGTTGAAATAAATTTTATTACTGAACAATGAATCTAACTTTATCTCTTAGCATTACATAAAAAAAAGTATTTGCGACTAGTTTACATAATAATTTAGTTGGTTAAATCCGATAGTATTGGGTTATTATGAAATATGAACATTGTTGTTTAAAATTTTTCATTTAAAATACGAATTAATATTTAAAAAAATGAAATATAAAGTTCCGAATGTTTTAACAAGAAACATAAATAAAACAATTATATAAACAATCGAGAAATTTTCAACCTTGTCATTTGACGAAATTTTATTGTTTTAGGAGTAAAATTGACAATTCAAATCATATTATTTATGCTTATGTTAAGCTGTTTATAAAACTCTTAATCTAATTATGAAATGAAAAACTTCTTTGAAATTTGTTTAGATTTTAGTGGCTCGTTGATTGTATTATTTAACATAGTTTTATTGTTAAATGGTGAATCTACTATTATATGTTTATTTATTAGCAAAGATTTGCATTTTAAAAACTCGTCGGAAATATCACTTCAATGAGTCTATTATACTCCGAAAAAAAAAATCGAAGCATTAAACGAAATCCTTTGAGAAATAGTTTTATTTTCAGATGAGTGACCTTTCTATAAATCAGTTTACAATGCATCAATAAAATTTTTCTCTTATTTTCTGTTTAGTTTTTTGTAAAACTTTTATTGGCTTCTTTGTGAAAATAAAAGAATGGATATTATTCGAGATGTCAGACATTTATTTTCAAGTATACACATAATTCATTTAATGTCAAATAAAAAAATCCGTTAGTAATTTCTTTAGAGTACCACTAATTAAATTATTTATGAGAAATGCCTGTAACTAAAATTTTTGTAAGAGTGAAAATTCTAAGTGGATACTTTATGCAAATTTATTCATTCCTTTATAAATCAAATTTTCATATAATTAGTTATCGATTTATCGATTAGCATCAGGTTTTTATTCTGTGTTTTATTTTTTTTTTAAGATTTAGATGGCAAAGAATTTCCTGATATGCTCACCAACATGTAATTCTACCATCTACATTTTAAAATTTTTTCTAAACACACGTTTTCAGCCTGCAAGCTGTAAACTTAAAGATCCACAACATTGAAAGAAACGTCTTAAATACAAAGTAAAAAGTAAAAAAAAAAAAAATTATAAATAATTTATCGTTCTTTATTAGACAAAATAAGTTCTGTTACTTCAAGAGCAGAAGTAAGATAATGGTAGCATAGGGTTTTTTCACTTGAATAATAAAGATAATTCTTTCGAAGCATATTGTTTGTTTTCTATATCTGCGACAATAATTCCTACTTGACTAATACTGAATAATGTTGGATATAATACAAATTGTATGTTATAACGTCGAGAATTTATTTTAACCCTAAATAAGGAAGACTATTAAGTGACTACGTGGCTACGTGGCTACCTAAATACTATTTTTTTTATTCATATACGAAAGCTGATTTCATATCAAATTATTTCTCAAAAAACAGATCGTCCAAATGGAGGCATCGTTCATAAGACCACTGAACTCATACGCTATCTAGCTTACATATACCTATTCAATTGATCCTTTACATACATAGATTTCTTCTTTGTATCATTTCCTTTCGACGACTTACACTCTATACTGGAGGCTCCAACATGCAGGCATCTTTCATAAGACCACTGAACTCATACCGCTATCTAGCTTACATATACCTATTCAATCGATCCTTTACATACATAGATTTCTTCTTTGTATCATTTCCTTTCGACGACTTACACTCTATACTGGAGGCTCCAAAATGGAGGCATCGTTCATAAGACCACTGAACTCATACCGCTATCTAGCTTACATATACCTATTCAATCGATCCTTTACATACATACATTTCTTCTTTGTATCATTTCCTTTCGACAACTTACACGCTATACTGTAAAAATTAGAAAACACAGACAGTATAGAGAGCAGCTTAGACGTGCGTAAAGTTAGTTCCGGAAACAAAACACGACCCAGTCATGCTTAACATTCGCAAAACCTTATCATCCATGATTGCTTCAAATGCTTTCTATGGTATATTTATGATTTTTCTTTCAATGGTAATTTTTTTCCACAGCTTTGAAGAGATTTGTTTTGTAGTATAAGGAAAAAGTCTTAATAAGTAAAAACACGCAATCACATTCAGTCAACATGCAATCTCATTAAAAACAAATCAGTTGCTTCAAATCAAAAGTTCTAAATAAGGTCTAAAATTAGTTATTTTAAAATCTTGAAAATAAACAAAATGGGAAATTTTGAGAATAGAAGTTAGTGAATTCTATTGAATTCCAAAATTAATTTTTTGAATTTAATTAGGAAGAATGATTAAAGTTACAAACTTTAATGAAAATTCTAAACATGTGTTTTGAAAAATTGGTGTTCCCTGTGAAAAAGTTTTCCTTTTACGATAAATTATTTCACTGCTCAAACAATTAAACGTTAGCCAATTTTCTAGAAATATACCATTGTCTCAAGCATGTTTTTCATTTTAGAAATATTATAATGGATGCATCAATATAGCAAGAATCTGTGCCGCTAGAAAATTTGACTTTTCACTTTTAACTAATTTCTCAGAAACAAATGCTTCTTGAATTTTCGCAAACTATGTAAGGTTCAAAAGTATTAGTTTAAACAAATTATTTTTCAGGGGATTTGATACGATATTAATTGTGCGTTCTATTCGAACTGCAAAAACGGCTGTACTGTACATCTTCTTGAAATAGAGTTTATGCGATATTCTAATAAAGTCTGAGTTAGTCTTCTTCATTCATCTACAATGGGCAGTCGCCAATTCTCGAGTCTCTTTGTATTCTAACAAGCCTTAGAAAACACAGAAACATGTCTCTCTAATACGTCCCATATTATGTTTTAACTAGATTTTATTCGAGGGAGATGCTGAGCACTCATTGGTGCTGTTCTCTGCTCCAAAAAAGTCATCTGCTAGAACACTCTCAAAAATTATTTACTTAAAAATGAGAACTTCCATGTGCTCGGATTTTTTCCAGTACAGTTGTTTCAAAAAGAAGTACATTGTTAAAAATGAGCATTTCTATGTACTCATATTTTTTAAGTACAATTGCTTCAAAAAGGAGCATTAATCTACTTAAAAATGAGAATTTCTTTGTACTCGATTTTTTTAAGTACAATTAATTCAGAAACGTGTACATGATATTTTGAAGTTGTGTATACTTATAATTGATTTATAAATGTATGCAGAAATGAATACATATATTTTGTATTTTAAAATCTTAATATTCATGTTTAAATCCTATGTGCTCAAAAATATGAGTTTTCTGATAAACCCTTTTCTTATACCGAATTGACAGTAGGGATTTCCAAGCTTTTATTTAAAGATATGTCTATCTTTGTTATAATTTTTAATTTATAATACACACTTTTCAAATTTATTTACAATTTCATTAGAAATGTTAAAGAAGAAAATTTAGTTTAAAAATTGTTTTATTAGAAATTAGAATATTTAAGAAAGGGAAAATTCATCTCTGCTGTTAGCGATCTTCCGTCGCTGATTCATAAAAGATGTCATTTGGAAGCAGCTGGTAACTGCTCTTATAACACAGTCAGTGCAATACTGATCTCCCACCTAGAGGACTCGGGTTCAAATCACGGGGTGTCTCATACACAAAATTTCAATAACTAAAATAGTAAATTCGTTGTTCTTTACTCCAAAGATTGTAGTTCTTCGCAATTCAAAATTACCGTAATTAAAAATGGTGATTTGTCGGTTTTCTGTAATTTCGCTTTTTTTTCTTATAGTGTATGTGTGTTTCTATACGTACTTATTTTCGAGTCCCTGTATGTACTCAAAAAAATGAGTACATGCGTTTTTCAAATTTAAGAGTTAAGTACTCGGACCTATTTTAATATCGGGAAGTGCTCAATAATTAGTACAATTTACTTATTTTTAAGAATAGTGTTTTAACAGTGAAGAAGAGCTCTGTGCGATCAAGCACATCTTCAAAGGAGCCAATATACAAAAAAAGCAAAGATTTAAAAATCGTTTCTGTTCTTTCTTCTTGTCATTTTGGAGGAAATTCAAGAAGATATACAGGTTCGTACGTCCGCTATATAGTTCAGTCATTATCATCAACTCGCCGTAGTGATTTTGCAACCTTTCTCACACAATATTGGAATTATTTCTGCTGTAACGTTCTTTCTATACACTCT
This sequence comes from Maratus speciosus, assembly GCA_963932465.1. Taxonomy (NCBI): domain Eukaryota; kingdom Metazoa; phylum Arthropoda; class Arachnida; order Araneae; family Salticidae; genus Maratus; species Maratus speciosus. The sequence continues at coordinate 386,694,089 of OZ010788.1, read as the reverse complement.
AAATTAAAATGTCTGAAATTCAGACACTTAAGTGTCTGAAATGGAGTGTTCAATTTTCAGACATTTTAAAATGTCTGAATTTTTTCAGACACTTTTTGCGTCTGAATTTCAGACACTTCAAACGTCTGAATCGCATCCATTTTTTTTGTAAGCATCATACGTAGCCATGTTTGACCACGTTGAATCCTGGAAAAATATTTGGCTGTGGTCCTGCCCCTCCCCCCCCCCAATACAGCCTGATTTTTTTGGTGCTCTCAGTTTTGGTATACAATTTTCGTTACGTTGATAATTTAAATCTTTTACGACATTGTAATGATTATAATCAATATCTTGAACTTCAGGAGTAGAACAAGATTAAAAAACAAAAAATATTTATCTAAATATTAGATTTTTTTAAATTTATTTTGTTTTTAACCTTATTTTACTTTAAAAGTTCAAAATATTGATTATAATCAGTACAATTTCGAAACAGATTTAAAATATAAGCTTTACAAATATTGCACATCAAATTTGGGGGCACTACAGTCGTAGGGGGACGGGGCACTTCCCAGTTTGCCCTTCCTTTAATCAAGAAGTACTTTTGCAAAAAACGCAACCCTGCATTATAGTTGTCTAAATTGAGATGTCCGATATTCGGGAGTATCCGTTGTGGAGGTTAATGAACATTCTCGAATAGCGAACACCTCTATTTAACGAATACTTTTTTAATCAGCAGACATACATATTTGTATATTTTTACCTCAAAAAAGTAGACATCTCCAATTATCGGACAAATTCCGCGTTCCCGAAGTGTTCGCTATTAAGGGCTTTTAAGGTACATAGATAAATATATATATATATATTTTATAATCTTGTCCTACTCTAAAAGTTCAAAATATTTATTATACTCGGTTGAATGTGGAAAAAGATTTAAAATATCAGATGTACGAAAATTGCAAAAATCCCCCCCCCCAAAAAAAAAATGAAAATATAAAAAAATATATTGCCACATAGGCAATTTTACATATACATCACTTGATAATCACAACAGCCATTTAACTATGAATAATGAAAATAAATAAATAAATATTCTACTTTAATAACATTGGGGAAAAAATGACTTTGGTATTTTGTTAAATATATTTGCGTTTTTAAACTTGTCCTACTCTAAAAGTTCAAAACTTTCATTATAATCAGTGCAAGATTTAAGATATCAGCTTTACAAAAATTCATGCAAAATCCCCCCCCCCACAAAAAAAAATGAAAATACTTATTTAAAAATTATGTTTTTAAAAAATTTATATTTCCACATGGGCAAGTTTTTATGTAGATCAGAGGGTACTCACAAAAGCTATTCAACTATCAATAAAAACAAATAAGTACATATTCTATATTAAAAACATGAGGAAAAAATAACTTATGATTTCCAAACTTCTTTCGTCTTAAATATATACAGTAACATCTGTCATTTTTGTATTTTTCGTATAAGTGCATATAAATAAAGTTACCACAATTTTAAATAAATCTAGTTAGAGGTTTTTACTTTTTCCCATTATAAATTTCAAATTACTTTTTTATTAAAAATAATAAAAAAATCAGTATTAGAGTTGATTGCAAATCAAATACATATGTATATTTTTACAGGCAGCTTCATATAATAGACGAGTCTCATTTACTTTATTTATCTTTTTTTAATCTGCGGTTTTATGCCAGGAAGTAAGAAAGCATTAGGTCATCTTTCAAAGTTTTTTTTTATCTTTACTTCCTTGTGGCCGTCATTTACTGCGAGATAAAAATTATCCATTGAAATTAAGAACTGACATTGAATATATAATTCGTAATAAAAAAGAACGTCATAAGTTTAAAAATATATACTTCTAGAATTAGTGGGGTTTTTTGCGAACAGATTCAAAACTAATTAAATTTCATGCAGGATTTTGTTTAGTACAATAAATAAAATCATAAAATACACTAATTTTACTACTATAAAGAAACTTACTTGAGTTGCTGCAAGAGGTAAGAAATATTCCTCGATTTGAAATTTTAAAAACTACCACAACCACAGTGAGGGAGAAAGACTTTCATCAGTTTAAAAGGTAATCCATAATACATCCGACTAGCCATATTTAAAGGACGAGATGTTTCATCCTAAAAACAGGACCCGCCAGACAAAAGTTTCTTTTTTTTTGCCAGCTTCGACAGGACGAAGATGAATAACACAATATTATTGATATAAATTGATACGAGTTAACACTAAGTCCATTGCACACGCTTTGTAGAATTTCCGGGTGTAATCTTCAACCGTCGTCTACTTCTGTTCTGTGTCTATCCCGCCCTTGTATCGACGACAGCTTCTAAGAGACATTTGATGCCGAGCACACACGTCAGATGTATGTATTCAATAAATACATAATCCAAGTTAATACGAATTAAAATCACAGTACTTCACATTTCGCAAAAAACGAATTAAAATACACGCGTACATAAAAACAAACTTTGTTTGAATTACAACGTATACCACTTCGAACGAAGACATCTAAAACGCATGCGCAACTGGGAGTGCTAGTGCCCCCTGGTGGTTATTGCGTCGGAAGAATCAAAAATTAAGACACGTTTAAAGCAATGAAGTGTCTTAAAATAAGACGTTTGCGGATATTTTAGACATTATTCTCAGTTCGTTTACACCATGGTCATAGTAAGACGCTTATGTATCTTAAATTAAGACATCTATAGTGTCTTAATTTTCAGATTAAGACACTTAAGTGTCTAAAATTCTTTTTCAGTCACATATGTGTCTAAATTTAAGACGCTTCTATTTGCAGTGTACTCTGCATAGTAGCCTGTCTCATCGATTTAACTTTAAAACCGAGCGACATATTGAATAAATATTTATAAAACCTTCCGGATTGTGTTATTTATAAGGTATCTAAAAAAATTTACCTTTTCAAATATGCCGCTTTTAACAAAATATTGAAACTAGAAAACAGGAATTCTGCTTTTTCAGAATTTAGTGTCGCCCCCACTGAATAAAAATATATATGCATATAAATATAGATAGTTCAGCCTTAGACTCCAAACACGCGCTTTTATTTTATATAAAATGATGTCATTCATATCTGCTAAATAATTCCTCATTTACGATCCAGTCTTAAACAACATCTACAGTAAAATATGCATAGTACGTGACTATCGCTGAATAATACACAAATAAAAAAAAAAAAGATATTTCGTCATTTAAGAGACTGGCCTAAGAAATCGGCTATCTCATGATTCATATGCCTTCATTTGTTTGTAACATTAATATAGATACTTAAAATTAAATTTAGTTTAATTTTAAGTCTCCATGTTTTATCAGAAATCATTCATTCATATTCTTTCAAAATTGGACGTATTTTAATTACATTTTTTTTTCAGTTCTTATGAGAAAAAAGTCCTTCCGGCCAGTGCCGGGAGGAAGAGGTAGCTTTCATATTCCTTATTTTAAAAAAGCCAACTTATATTATTCAAACACACGAAGCTCAATATAGGGGAAACCGAATATAGGAGATTCAATACTAATTTTTATCAATATAATGAATGAGAATTTCGCGAAATTAGTCAGCTTTACCCAAGCTGCTTTTCTTTAAAGTAACTTATATTTGGCTGCCAAATTCGGAGATTTCTTAAAGTGCCTGCCATTTTAAGACAACATGGTGGATGAGGCTAACCAGTGAACTTGGTCGAGACCTTAGTAATTGCTCTGCACATGCTCACTCACATCGGAATCGGTTGATATATACGAGTGCTGTCGCAGGCAAAAAATCAGATTTTTCAAAATGTCACCCACATTAGAAATTGAACCATTTTTTTAAAATAAAGCCAAACAAAAAATGCTCCTGAATCCTTATATCAAGGTCAAATACTTAAGAAAGAAACCTTTTTCAAATTCTAATTTTTTTTGCACCTCACTTTAAATGTAATTTTTTTTTTATTTAATGGCCGCCATTTTGAAACAAGATGGCTGATGAATCTGGCCAGCGAACTTGGACGAGATATTCATGTATACTATCCACATGCCTTCTTACATCGAAATAGGCGAATACGTGTGTTATCGCGTGACAAATACAAGATCGTTTCAAAATGTTAGCCATGCTAGAAATTCAAAGTGCTATAATTCAACCATTTTTTAAGATATAAACAAAAGAAAAAATTTTCAGAAACAAAAACTGCTCCGGAATCTTTGTATGAAGGCCAAACACATAAAAAAAAATCTTTTTCATTTTCCAATTTTTTAATACCTCATTTTAAATTTTAAATTAATTTTTTTTTAAATAGCAACCCTTTTGAAACAAGATGGCGAATGAAGCTGGCCAACGAACACGGTCGAGACATTGGTATGTACTATGTACAGACCAAGTTACATCCAAATCGGTTCATAAATACGCCTGTTATCGCGTGACAAAAATCAGGTCGTTTTAAAATGTCAGCCACAATAGAAATTCAAAATGCTATAATTCAGCCATTTTTTTTAGATATAGACGAAACAAAAACTGTTCCGGAATCTTTGTATTAAGGTCAAACACATACAAAAAAAATCTTTTTCATTTTCCAATTTTTTGGTATCTCATTTTAAATTTTAAATTTTTTAAATTTTTTTTAAATGGCCGCCATTTTGAAACAACATGGCGGATGAAGCAGGCCAACGAACTCGGTCGAGATAGTTGTATGTACTATGTACACACCAAGGTACATCCAAATCGGTTCATAAATACGCCTGTTATCACATGACAAAAATCAGGACGTTTCAAAATATCAGCCACGCTAGAAATTCAAAATGCTATAACTCAGCCATTTTTTAAGATATAGACGAAACAAAAACTGCTCCCGAATCTTTTTATCAAGGAAAAACACATAAGGAAAAAATATTTTTTCCATTTTCAATTTTTTGGTACCACATTTCAAATTTAAATTTTTCTTAAAAATTTAAATGGCCGCCATTTTTAAACAAGATGGCGGATGAAGCTGGCCAACGAACTCGGTCGAGACATTGATATGTACTATGTATAAACGTAGTTACATCCAAATCGGTTCATAAATACGCATTTTATCGCGTGACAAAATTCAGGACGTTTCAAAATGTCAGCCACGCTAGAAATTCAAAATGCTATAACTCAGCCATTTTTTAAGATATAGACGAAACAAAAACTGCTCCGGAATCTTTGGATAAAGGTCAAATACATAAGAAAAAATATTTTTCCATTTTCAATTTTTTGGTACCACATTTCAAATTTAAAATTTTTTAAACATTTTAAATGGCCGCCATTTTGAAACAAAATGGCGGAAGAAGCTGGCCAACGAACTCGGTCGAGACATTGGTATGTACTATGTATTACGAATTACATAGAAATCGGTTCATAGGTACGAGAGTTACAGTGTGACAAATGTCAGATATATATATATATCAATTTTGAACGGAGGGTGGTTTCGAGGTCTGGGGGTCATGATCGATGAAAATATACCAAAATTTTTTGAAATCGCTTTCCTCCGAACGGCTGCAATAGGTAGCTTTTTGTAATGAAAGCTACCTAAAAGCAACAAAAACATATAATTACTATTTTTCAACTATTTTCCCTTTACTTTCTACAGAAATGGAATACTTGAGTTACCAAAATTAAACAAATGGCGATAAAAACTACAAAAAAATTAATATCTCAAAAATAAATGGAGATGCAGTTTTTTAACAAATTGCATTTAAAAATACTTTTTTTTCTCATACGACGGTATAAAAATTGAAAATGTGCGATGCTTAGGAGTTTAAAAAATTGCAGTAGAGATCATTCCGTACAATGATACATCTGCTTTTTTCAACGGCTGGCTTATACAAGGTAACGTTATTTTTTGGAGGCGACACACTAATAGGTGGGAGAAAGAAATAGCATACCGATGGCTAATAAAAAGCTAAGTTCAAAAATACATTGCATTTTCAATAAGTGGCGGGAATTTTTTTATTTTAGTCGTTTTGACGAATATCTAGAAAATATTAGACGAATTGTTCTTGATTTTGGATATAAATAAAGTGTTCTAATACTTTACGGTAAAGATTTAGTCACGAGGGAAAAAAGGAGACCAACAAAAAATTGAATTAAACTAATTTTATTTGCAGCCATCCTGTATCATAAAAAGCCAAAATGATATGGAGCTGTTATAAATGTTTATATAGATCTTTTACAATATTTTTGTACATTTTTATAACAAGGGCACTTATATTTATGAAAATGTAAATGTTTCGAATGTTAAAGACGTGAATTATTACTTTGTTAACCAAGCGTAGCAGTCTTGCCGACTTATGCGAGTGAGAGATGTCGAGCTGGACATTGTCCTCGTTGCTTAGTAGTAGAGCGCTGGAGCGCTATTCCAGGGGCCCGGGTTCGTTTCCCGGCTTGAACATTTTTCACTTTGTTGGTTTACGCTTAGTTAGCAAAGTGATAATTCACGTCTTTAATATTCAATAATTTCAAGCGTAATTTCACTGCTAAAAAGTAGTTCAAAAATTAATTAAAATTGTGTAAATGTTTCTTTGACAAATTCATGAAAATTCTGCATGTCACCTCTTTTGTTTATAAAACGCAGGGTTTTCGACCAAATGTAAAACCACTATCAAAAAACTTGACAAAATGCATTAGAATGATTATACTGTTATTATAAAAGAATATAAGTCTATATTGAGTATGTTATAAGGTATGAGTATGTGTACGTCAACCCAATTACGGTATATTAAAACATATTACTACGCCAGTGACGAACTTTTCGAGTTGCTATTCATTTTCCTTTGTCTGGGGAGATTTTGTTGAATTCCATCACCAGTATCGTTGTGAGATTTCACTATACTATAGTAGCCTTTTTATATAAAAAAAAAATGCCCCTAATATTTGATTATTGAACTGTAAAAGAAATAAAAAAGGTGTTGTCCTCTCCATATGCGCAATACAGATTATTTCACACAAATACTCATACCTTATGAAATATTTAATACACTATGACGCAAAAGTTTAGACAATGAAGAAATTCTTACATACTTTGAAAAATATTTATTCAATTTTCAAATCACTGCTTGAAATTAATGTGCTGTACATATAAACAATATTTATAACAAAGAAAAGTGGAATTGTGCATATTGCAATAAATTAAATGGTAACAAAAATAAACTGCTGTCTCAAAAGTTTAGACACAAATTAAATAAAATCGAAATAAACAATTTTTAAAACCTGGTTGCGCATCCATGCTTATGTATTACGTCATATACACGAGATTGCATGGAAGAAACTAAATCTTACATAGTTTGTGGATCGATATCGTACCATGCATTCTCAATAGATGTCTTAAGTTCCTTTTCAGAAGAGTATTGTCTAGCGTTGCTATAAACTTTGCGACACATGATGCTCCAAAGGTTTTCTATAGGGTTAAGATCTGGGCTACATGCTAGCCAGTCGAGAACTCTTATATTATTGTCTTATATTATTATCTTGAATTAAACCAAGATTTTGAATGATTTGCAGTGTGAATTGAAGCATTGTCTTGCTGAAATTCCCACTGAGGACCCCCTAGAAGCTCAGCAAATGGCAGTAGGTTTTCTTCTAATGTCTGTGTATAATGCTGTGAAGTTTGACGACCACTGGTGAAGGTCAGAGATGCTTGTCCATTATAGCAAAAGGCTGCCCAAACCATCACCGAGCCCCCTCCTTGTCTGCGACTAAAAAAACGTCGAGGTTCCTTCCGCAAGTCATGCCAATACGATAAACAACCATCTGGACCATCCAGATTCCACTTTTTTTCATCGCTAAATATGACTGACTGCCATTTCTCTCCATATGACATATGCTTTCGAGCCCACATAAGTCTTTGTAACTTATGATATGGTTTCAGAGCTGGTTTCTTCTGCATTTTGCTATAAACGATTGTTCCTTTTTCCAAAATTCGTCTACGAATCGTATCCTTTGATACAGAGAGTCCCGATGAGCTTTGAACTCCACGTACGCTCATTTGTTGAGTACTCGCTAGTCTTTGTATCAGGCGATCCTCTCGTACATTTGTCACACGTGGCCTCCCAGACCGACATTTTGCTTTATATTCGGAACCACTCGATAAAACTCGATAAATAGATTTTTTTGACCTATTAATAATAGCAGAAATTTCAGAAACGCTCTTCCCTTCTCCTTTCAACTGCCAAATCCTTGAAACCTCATTCACTTGAATTTCTTTAGCTCTCGGCATGTCGACTATGAAGCGCAATCGTTTGCAGAACTTAAGTACTCCAAATTTGTGACATCATCGATTCTAAATTTGCATATGCCAGCGAATATTCAAAGAAATTTAGAATAGTGTCTAAACTTTTGCGACAAGCACATTTGAATTTTTATGAAAAAAATTAGTATTATAGCAAATAAAACGACTGTCTTTTGTACATAGCATTTTAAATCAGTTTTTGAATATATTTACAGGTTTTTGTAATTCTGACGTCATAATTCTACATTTTAAAGCTGAATGACGTCATTGTCTAAACTTTTGCGTCATAGTGTATATTTATTTAGAATTTCGGTATAATGTTTTGTGTACACGTTATCAATATTTCTGAAATTGGCGTTAAATTTGGTTGAAAATCCTGCATGTTATAAAGGAAACACATGCGGATTTTTTTCAATTATATTTTCACGAATATGCATGTCTGCTATTCTTTCACAAATATACACAAAGATTACAAAACGTATATAAATATCTATTACATCAACAGATCATTTCAATCTTTTTATGATACAGATAGTTGCAAATATTTTTTAGTTCACTTTGTAGTACGTCTTACAATTCACTTCTTGACTAAATCTCCAGTACGTACTATCCCAACTGCGATGTTCAAACACCTAGTTTACTTTCATCCTACGCCAGCATGCATTTAAAAGTACACGAAAGGCATACAATGTTCTCGCTGGCTTTTGACGAACTTGAGCAATATGGCTAATCATAAGAAAAAAACGTATAGCCAAATTAAAATAATGTGAGCTATAGATTTGTAGCGAAACGCTGATTCTAAAATTGCGTTTTAACTTTCCTAATTTCCCTACCGAACTTCTTTTTTCCAATATTTGAACCTTTATTTATTTATTTATTTATTTTTGTATTAATTTCAGGAACGGTTATTGAACTACACTGACTTATCTCTTATAGAAACTAATAAAACAAGTGTGTTATAGAGGCTTCGCAAAATCGAGAAGAGAAAATATAGCCGGTGTATTTTTAAATTTTTTTATGAAACAAATCCTGATATAACTCAGGATTTGGGATAACATGTTAGTGGGTTGAATCAAAATAAATAAATAAATAAGTAATTTTAAATATAAACGAGTTCTGAAAAAAAAAATAAAAACGAAAATTAATAAAAGTTTCACAGGAAACGTTCAATTGTTCAGTAACACCATTAAGAGAGACGAGAAAAGAAAATCACTGTCGTAATTTGACGATTTCAATCTTTCGTTTTCTCGCCAAATAAAACATTTCGTCGCGATTTGGAGAAATGGTAACTGGCAGCGAGAACATGAGCGGCAAGTATACGGGCAAGCAAATAAGTGATGCTGTTTGTGTCGATATATTTCGCCTTGTAACCATGAAAAGCTCCCTTTGACTGACATTCAACAGATATCTCCAGCAGTTTGAAATTTCTGCAGCATCAAGAAATTCGGCAAAGAAACGCGTCAAAAAATTTCGTCACTTGTCTATATCATGTTGCACTGTAAACAATTTATGTAACGTTACTCCATAAAATTTCTGCAACATGCTGCCTCAAATTTTATGGAGTAATTTAACTTATATAATGGTGTAATTTAAACTGATATAAATGATGTAATGTTACACATTAGTGTAACATAACACCAGCTATATCGGTAAAATTACTCAATAAAATGTAGGCAGCAAAGCTTCCACCAATTTTATCAACTAAAGTTACATGACTTTTTTTTTTACAGTGTGCTGTTTCCAGTTGACAAATTATTCATTCTGGTAAATCAAGGCATTTAGTCCAGTCAAATTAGGCAGATTTTGGGTCATTTTGGGACATAATTATGAAAGTTTTGAAACTTGGTAATATTTTGTTGGAAGGGTCTACTAATGAACATACTAAAAGTCCTGATGGATGGGGGGTGGGTGAGCGCGAGGGGGAGGGGGTAAAAGAAGGTACCATTTTTCGGTTTTTTGTTAATATCTCATAATCCATAAGTCCTACGGAAAAAATTCTTGTACAAAAGTTAAAGAGAATTAAATTCTCTACAAAAAAGGTTCTATACATTTTTTTATAGAGTCCATAGTTAACGAGATAATCGCATTCAAAAATGAGGAAATTTGCCGCAAGTCACGCCAGTCCCAGAGAGCTGGTCAATGGCACTTGCAATGCATCTGTTTAACTTAAATTTAAACAACCGTTAATAAATGTTGTGGTCAGGTGAATGGAATCCTGAACAATAACTTCAACAAATGACATTTTTCTTAACTATAGATTATGTTATATAGATTATATGTTCCGTAATCGGGTTTGAAGTCATTTTAAAAAGCATGGATTAACGCCAATTTAATTTCCTTCTGTAACTTTTGTTTAGTATACTTTTTTTACATAGATTATACACATGTGAAGCCTTTAATCCGTCAGGGCCAAAGAGGAATACGAAAAGTTTGTTCGATAGAGCTATTTCACGATTCGACGCAGCGACAAGTTTTGGACAGGAGATTGGTTTGACATAACCATTGAGCAAAAACTAATGCTATCTATGTAATTCTTTGTAGGGCTCACACATGGACGAGGAATAAGTGGAGTCTGGGCGCCACAGCTACCTTTCATATTTGTACCGCCCTGGAAGAATTCTGTGGTTTAACTCTTTCTTCTGGTGAACAACATAAGGATTTTCGTGATGCTCGGATGAATAGAGATGTTGCGGATATCTCCAAACTTTCAACTTGTTTTAAAAATCACCCGCCCTTTCCTCAGATAGATATAATTATATCAATATCTTCTGGGATTATTGGAGATGAAACTATCACCTGCTTCAAAACTTTGGAAATCGGGAGTAAAAAGATGATTCAGATGTCTAGCAAATGTTACTCAGATGGGAAACTAACTCGGAAAGGTATAGCACAATCACTCAACCGTATGCACAATTCAATAAAATTTCATGATACTACTAAAACTGTGGATCCTCTAGTTATATTCCAACGGATTTCCTTGGGCAAACGTAGTAATGATGACTTAGCAAATTACCTACAATATGAATCGACTCCTTATCCTCTCTCTCTTTTCAATGATTGCGGAATGTGCAAGACAAAGAAAAGTGCTTTGTGTCAAATATTTGAACAATCAGGTGAGATATTATACCAACAACAAATGGATGGTGGATGGTGGCTTCCTGTTAAATGAGGTGGTGTGGAAGAAGGGATCAACAATACAGGAATTTGCAACACCTAAATAAAGTACGTTAAGAAACACTATTGTGGAAAGGGACTCAGAATTGTTTTCGATGGATATACTGACACTGTAAAGAGTAATAAAGTAGCTGAATAAAATAGAAGGTGCTCAGTGAAAACTTCAGTTGACATATATTTTAAAGAACATACTGTCATTAGTGTTCCCCAAAATCAGTTTGTCTGAAATAAGAACAATAATACATGTTGATTCCCATTCTATCCTCTTATTTAAATGACAAAGAAGTCTCATGACAGCAAAGTCCTAATAAGGCCACCATTCTGACTGTTTAGATTACTGTAGATGCACTGAGTGAAAGTGACAACCTTACTGTTGTTGGACAGGATGTGGATATACTTCTTCTTCTCATAGGCTTAACCTCTTCAGATAAAAATATATGCTTACAGATACAGCTGTGGCAGTGAAATGAACTATCTCCTGAGATTTGGGGTTGGAAACGTAAGCTCGTTCATACGTTAGTGCCTATCACAACAACCGATCCTGTTGCCCCTGGGGGCAATACTAAGCCTCATTCCCTGTACAACTGGTTGTAGGCGAAAATATTAAGACTTAGTAACATTTGCTAGACACCTAAATCATCTTTTTACCCCCGATTTCCAAAGTTTTAAAGCAGGTGATAGTTTCATCTTCAGTAACCCCGGAAGATATTGATATAATTATATCTATCTGAGGAAAGGGCGGTTGATTTTCAAATCAAGTTGAAAGTTTGGAGATATCTGCAGCATCTCTATTCATCCGAGCTTCACGAAAATCCTTATGTTGTTCACCAGAAGAAAGAGTTAAACCACAGAAGTCTTCCAGGGCGGTACAAATATGTAAGGTAGCTGTGGCGCCCAGACACCACTCATTCCTCGTCCATGTGTGAGCTCAACAGAGCTTTTCATAGATATCATTAGGTTTTGCTCAATGGTTATGCCAAACCAAACGCCTGTCCAAAACTTGTCGCTGCGTCGAATCGTGAAATAGCTCTATCGAAGAAATTTGTCGTATTCCTCTTTGGTCCTGACGGATTGAAGGCTTCACATGTTTATAATCTATGTAAAAAAATATACCAAACAAAAGTTGCAGAAGGAAATTAAATTGGCGTTAATCCATGCTTTTTAAAATGTCTTCAAACCCGATTACGGAACATATAATCTACATAACATAATCTATAGTTAAGAAAAATGTCATTTGTTGAAGTTATTGTTCAGGATTCCATTCACCTGACCACAACAGTTATTAACGGTCATTTAAATTTAAGTTCAATAGGCGCAATGCAAGTGCTATTGACTCCTCGTTCTCTGGCACTGGTGTGCAAATTTCTTCATTTTTGAATGCGATTATCTCATTAACTATGACTTCTAGAAAAAAATGTATAGAACCTTTTTTGTAGAGAATTTAATTCTCTTTAACTTTTGTACAAGAATTTTTTCCGTAGGACTTATAGATTATGAGATATTAACAAAAAACCGAAAAATGGTACCTTCCCCCCTCCGCCTCGCGCTCCCCCCCTATCCATCAGGACTTTTAGTATGTTCATTAGTAGACCCTTCAAAACAATATTACCAAGTTTCAAAACTCTCATAATTATGTCCAGAAAAAAAACCTAATTTGACTGGACTAATTAAAAGACTGGTTGAAATGCTTCTGGAAAATGAATTCAGACAAACTTAAGATTGGACCAAGCATCCAGCATATAATAAGCTATTTAAAGTACACCTTCGTTTATCTTGAATTTTTAAAATTACGGATTTTTATATTACTGACGCTGCGTAAGCAGATTTCGTCGTCTAAATTTTTCAAGCGCTGTTAAAAAGTCACTGCATTATTATTGTGTTTAACCAATTAGACAAGTATAAAGTGGAATATACAGGGTACTACTTCATTTACTTTTATTTTTATTTTAATTATCATTAGAGTAGACAACAATCATTAAAAAGTATTAATGTACAAAAAGTATTTCATTTATGATGTCATCTATAACAATGTTTTACAGTATAAAGTTCTTGGGGGGCTTCCGAGTTGACAGCAACTTTACGTCCAGTCTTCAGTTGAATGTCTCATTATTAGTAAACCGTTGGGAGAGATAAAGTCTAACTGTAGTTTATATACTACATAATTAATTTATGAGAAATTAAGGATTAAACTATATAAAAAAGTGATAAGTGATAAAAGCATTTTTTATTTAAATAATATAGATGACACATTTATTCATGTCTCATCTATACTGTTTAAATAAAAAACGCTTTAACTACTTTCATTGGTCGTTTTCTGGTACATTAAAAATATTTTAAGAGAAAAGCTTCTTAAAAAAACTCAGACATTAATGTTAATATTATGATACTCGGGGAGGGGGGGGTTAAATAATACCCTTTATTTTTAAATTTAATGAGTCAAAATAATTAGCTAATAATAAAATATAGAGATTTCGAACACTTTAATATAAAAAATGATTATTGCTACTTGTCAAGAATAAATTTCATCAAACATTTTTTAGTTCTTAAAAGGCTACTTTTTTTTTCAATTTAAATTCACATATTTGATATATTGAATAATGTGGACAAAATACGACTGAGAATAGGCTTTTAGAAATGTTATGTAAAAGATAATTTTCGAAAGGAAAAAATCTAAAAATACTGAACCGAAAGCACCGCTTCAATTATTTCAAATTTCTCGAATACTTTTAATTAATATTTATTATGCTTTTAAAAGCTTGCGCAACTTCGTTAACTAAAAGTCTCTGTGAAATTTATTTTCAGAGCAATTCATTAATGCAGAGCATTAAATGTTATTTTACGATATAAGTGAGGAGAACATTTTTACATGATTACCTAGATTATCGGGATACATTACAGCTTGTTTTACAAAATAAGTTTCAACATTTTACAACTAGTACTTGCAGTACATTACATAATAAAGCAGAGCTTAGAAGGATAAAATACTTTTAGCTTCTACTAATTTTATGATAAAGACAGCCTTTAACACTAAAATGAATAAAGTATTTTATCTTTATTAAAAGCTGGTTGTTGTCAATTTAGGGAAAACAATTTATGCATAGACACTTTGAGATTTTAAGTTTATTACTTTGAAAATATATAAACTGAAATTGAATTTCCTTTTATTACGGTACAAGTAGAGAAAATCTGTGTGTTTATAATTTTTTTTAGTTTTATAATTTTCAAGAAAATGTTATTTGCATGTAATCGAGTTGAATTTAGTAATTTCAAGAAATCCGTATTTACTTAATTTGCGTAATGTACGTAAATTGGGTATTTTATATTTATAATCAAGGAGTATTGTTTATAAAGAGAAAATACTCTAAATTGGAATATAAATTTCTCTTGAATTTCTTAGAAAATCGTAACTGTACACAAGTAGTGAAAATAAAAATAATATGTTTAGTAAAGTGTTTGGTAAAAAGTTTGGCATGGCTGGAGCAGCAGAAAGACTGTGATACTAGTGAACTAATATTATTTTTAAAAACCGTGATAGAGCTTCAAAACAAAGGTATTCGAAACTGCGACAAATAAAACCTTTTTTTTTTTATCCTTGTGATAGTATATGTAAAATATACTTCATTTTTAAATTAAAATTCAGGTAATTTATTCTTGTTTCTATTTTGCTATTGCTTTATTTTTATTAAGCACTTGTTACCATAATAAGAAATATTGCATATATTTCACCTTAATCTTAAAATTGAAGCATCCTCGATTATCCGAAGTTTTCGATTTTCCGAAAGAGGGTCGGTCCCAATTACTTTAGATAACCGAGATTCTACTATATTTTTTAACTTTTATGAATTTGGGTATGTTAGATAAATTGTCAATATCAAATTTCAACAAACTGGATTCCAGGCTTGGACACTTTTTCACTCTGGTGGCTCTACGCCTTTTAAACAATTAAAATTTGAAAATTACTAAATTTTCTAGGTTTGCTTAAATTTTCCTTTAATACTCAAACATCATTATTTTCCTCCAATCTTAACTCTCATGAAACCGGAAATTTTCCTATTCAATATAGTTTTTACTGAAGTTTTACATTTTAAAACGAATAATTAAAAGTTATCATGCATATAGAAATTTTTCCAGCTGAGTGATAACCAGTCCAGGCCGGGTGTCGAATACGGAACTATTTTTTTTCCCTCACAGGATAGACTATTGAACCCGCCGACGCGACGAGATTAATTGCGAACATTTTACAAGTGAAGAAGCATGCGTAAAAAACCGCGGGTGCAACGTGTAGCATTTCGCAAGCGTTCGCATCCCTCTGAATAAGGCAGATAAAGTCGGCACTAACCCGCAATATTGGAAATGATAGAGTTTGAGTAATGATTTGGTATAGCGTCTATATTGCGTCACTAGCATGAAGAGCATCTGGATACGTGGCGGAAACTATTTCTCTTCCATTCCCAAATGTGTTGTACATAAATTTTACCGTATTTTACATCTACGGCACTCCTAACTGTGGACCCAGTGCCACAATTACTAGTTCGTTAGTGTGCACATACACACTGATTTCTCTCACCATGTTATTATGCCGTGGAGTGACGCATGTACAGTTTTGTGATGAGGTGCGTGGTCTACAGTTATATGATAATGCTTTATAGTTAAGAGATACATTATGCTTGTCAGTTTTTGGTTGCCAATATTGCGAAAGCCAGATTATTTTAAAAACTATTCCGGGAGCTGCGGAAATGCTACACGTGTCACACTTGGTTTTATTCATGCTTGTTCATATTTTAACCACTTAACTGCTGATGAAATCTGACACGATCTCCAGTGTCTTATTTAATAACATAATTGTACGATTAAATAAGGCGGCGATTAGTTTTCTGAAATAACGCTAAGAATATGCACATGTTATAGGATTTCAAAACACGACTCTGCTGGGGAAAATTGTCCCGCTGTAATGAAAGTTCCCCATTTCTGTAATATATGCAGGCATTCTCTGAATGCGTATATATACGCCCGTGGCAATTAAGAGGTTTAAAATATCGTGATGATTCCCGTCGGCAGGTCTGACACCTTTCGTAGTAAGTTGAGAAATTTTCAACTTGTATATGATAATTTTACCAATCAGTTTATTGTATTAATACAATAAAGTGATGAGTTAAAAACTCTGAATTATGAAGTTTCATTTTTACAGACACTTCCAAAAGAATAAAGTGAATTCAAGAAAGTTTTAACACTTTGACACACAGTTTAACACACTGATTATACATACAATGTTATTTGATTATTTTTTGTTAAATGAGTACAATAGTCAAAATTGGTATCTTGTCAAATAAATAAGTATTGTTGTGAATTACACAAATGAATAAGTATTGTTTCTAAACAAACACTTATTGTTGCTATTATAAGTATATAAGTATTGTTTAAAAATAAATGAGTGTCAAATAAATAAGTGTTATTATATAAAGCGCTAGTGTACTTATTTATCTGTAACAATATAAAATAAATAACAATTCTGAATTTGTAATATTGAGCGTGTCATGTATTGCGACAAACAGGATCTAAAATTACTAAATTTACTAATTTATTGAAATAGAAAAATACTTGAAATTTATTTCTTTAAATTTATAATTGTAATGAAATAAAATTCCCTCCAAGTTTGAATTAATATGCAGATCACTTTTAAAAACTGCTGATTTTTTTTTTTTTTTTTTTTTTTTTTTTTTTTTTTTTTTTTGTTGTGTGTGTGTGATTCTGAGAGATGGCAAACTTCATAACGTAATTTTATAGATTTTATGTATACAAGTTAATTAAGTTACAAGGCAATTCCGTGTCCGTGAAATTAAACCATCGTCTGTTTTTATTTTTCTTATTTTCCAAATTTTTAACGAATAATCCATTTTAATGTCAGCCCTTTTTAAATTCCAAAGTTTGGACAGAGATGCATAGGTATGTAAAGGAACAAAGATCGATTGTGCCTCTCTTATGATTTTTTGTAGCATGTATCAGTACTCTGTAAGTTTAAAACAAACATAATATATATATATGCATATATATATATATATATATATATATATATATATACCGTGTACTATAATCATATAATACTGTAAAATTTTCAGCATTATTTTACTCTAACGGTGATTATTTTCACGGTATAATACTGTAGACATTTTCATTTTTAAAGCGAGGACCTGAATTAATATTTTGAATGATGTCACACAAAAGTTACTCAATATACAGAAATCGATGTATTTGATTTAAAGTTTACGTATATATCTACATTAATAAAATAAATACAATTGTCTGTGTGTGTCTGTTGGCGATGGTTAGGGATATTTAACCCACGTAGACCGTATAAGTTTTGCAAATTTGGATAAGAATAGACGGAGACGCGGCCGAATGCACTCCACGCTCAGACTTTTAATGTTTCGATAATTAGCCGGGATATTAATGTAAAACTAATTAAAATTGCAAAATGGAGAACTTGCATCGAGCTGCCAATTGCGTTTGAACTTGTCTGAACTTTTCTCGATTCTTCGAGCTCACAAAAATATTAGTTTTTTCTGTATTTTGAAATCCCAATCGCCGAGTTAAAGTTCCGAAAAACACGGCCATTTTTGCTGTACATTTCTAGTTTTAACGGTATGTTTAGTTTTAAAAGATATTATTATTTACTATTTCAAAAAAAAAAATCTCGAGCTCGATACTTATAAGTTTTCACTTTTCAAATTTTTTTTCAGTAGCCTTAAAGAGCCTACGCGAGCTCGGGTAGAAAAAAACATTTATTCAGGATTCTTTTCCTTTTCAAACTTTGTCTTTAAAAAATACTTTACTATTTACTATTTCAAAAGAAAATATTTTCTGAAGTTCAAATCCATGTCTGTTTTCGTGTTTTCGGAATTATTTTCCCGTTTACCGTTTTCTCGTCATTTTAAAACTGCTATCCCACTTTCTCAGATAAAATACAAACACAAATAAAAAAGAAACACTTATGAATGGTTGCTTTCTGATTCTGACGGTACCTTTGGTTTTAAGAAATATTACTATTTGCTATTTCGAAAAAATTTTTCTTGGAAACCGATTTCGTGTTCGTTTCCATCTTTTTCTCTTTTCTGCAGTTTTAAAATGGCATCTCTTTTTTCAGATTCAAAGACAAAAAAAAAAAAAAAAAAAAAAAAAAAAAAAAAAAAAAAAATGCCCACTTATTTATAGTGCTTTTCCTGTTCTAATGATATATGTGGTTTAAAAATAATAATAATATTTACTGATTAAAAAACATATATTCTGGGAGTCGTTACAGGATTCTTCAGAGACTATTTTTTCTCAGTGCCTTTCAAGATATCATTTCTCCTTTTTGAAAAATTGGGCTTTCGAGACATGTTATTAATACTATATCATATCATTTCGCGGTTTAATTGAGTGAGGGGAAGGTTTTATTTAGATGTTCTGAAAAACGTTTCATCTGTATTGGAAGTTTAATATTTCTAAATGTCAAAATTAAATCCACAATCCCTATAATGGAGCACCTTTAGTTCGTTTGAAATGATTTTCGTTTAACATATATCTGTACCTTGGAACAAAAAGGGCCAATGTCCAAAATTGAGAAATTTGAGTTAAATGCACGAATAAATTCAGGATGCAATATAAAGTAATTGTTAAACGGGCCAAAGTCCTCCCAATATTATATCATTGCAAACAAAATATTTTGTCGAGGCCAATGTTACTTACTGTTAATGTAATGTGTCAAACTTAAATTGGGTTTCCTGTCATTTGAGGAAAATTGACATTGGCCCATTGGCCCTTTTTGTTCCAAGGTACAGATATAATCATAGAAATTCGAGTTTTGTTTTCAAAAACAGATGGGAGCATGTATAACACCGCCGCTGTACGATGACAAAGACAATAGGGGGCTGGACTCTGGGTTCCTTTGGATATCTTTTTGTAAAAAAATGAAATCACGAAAATTTGAGAATACGCTTTCGAAGACAATGAGGATCCTCAGCATTAGATTCGTATAGAAATGTTCCTGTTTGAAAATATAAAATCATACAATTCGAGGGACGTTCGCAACTACCGACAGGAACGTTCATAGCACTCACGAGTAAACGATGCCGAAGACAGCGGGAATCACAACTCTATGTTCGTTTGGATAAATTTCCCTTTACAAATATAATATTATTACAAATTCGAAGCAGTTGGGCCCTAACACTAAATTTCTTTCGGATAAAAATGTCTGATTTTAACATTTTTAAGACGTATTTATGGTTTTTATTCCAGAACCAGATACCGGGCGTGTCAGATAGCAGTTTAATATCCGGCATAATACATTATCTGTTGATATACACAAAAATAATATAAACGTACGACGTACAGTACCTCCCAATGTTACTTACTGTTAATGTAATGTGTCAAACTTAAATTGGGTTTCATGTCATTTGAGGAAAATTGACATTGGCCCATTGGCCCTTTTTGTTCCAAGGTACAGATATAATCATAGAAATTCGAGTTTTGTTTTCAAAAACAGATGGGAGCATGTATAACACCGCCGCTGTACGACGACAAAGACAATAGGGGGCTGGACTCTGGGTTCCTTTGGATATCTTTTTGTAAAAATATGAAATCACGAAAATTTGAGAATACGCTTTCGAAGACAATGAGGATCCTCAGCATTAGGTTCGTATAGAAATGTTCCTGTTTGAAAATATAAAATCATACAATTCGAGGGCCGTTCGCAACTACCGACAGGAACGTTCATAGCACTCACGAGTAAACGATTCCGAAGACAGCGGGAATCACAACTCTATGTTCGTTTGGATAAATTTCCCTTTACAAATATAATATCATTACAAATTCGAAGCAGTTGGGCCCTAACACTAAATTCCTTTCGGATAAAAATGTCTGATTTTAACATTTTTTAAGACGTATTTATGGTTTTTATTCCAGAACCAGATCCCGGGCGTGTCAGATAGCAGTTTAATATCCGGCATAATACATTATCTGTTGATATACACAAAAATAATATAAACGTATGACGTACAGTACCTCCCAAAAAATTCCAACGATAGCTATAAATCTTATGGCCCCGTTCTAATTCAAAATCTCCATTATTTTAAAAGTAACATTTTAATTCGTATGAAGATTATTATGATCGACCGTGGTTTGTTTTGCCTTAAGGGATCGTCTACATATAAAAAATTGCACAAACTTTAATTTTTCATTTGGTAACACCCATTTTTGACACTTTATTTAAGTTCCTTGGATCAAAACATACCGGGGAAAAGGCACAAATTATATACATGCTTATATATTATGCTTGAATTTTCAAAGAGTTAGAAAAGGTCAAAGTTCAAAGATGATAGTATTAAATCCATGTGACAAACTTTAATTTAAAATTTTCTAAAAAACAATTCAATTGAATTTCCTCTTATTTTCCTTTTTTTTCTGTGTGTGTGCGTAAGACACATTAAATATAATTAAACATTATTACTGCAATTTAAATATAATTAAACATTATTACGGGACAAATTTTAACTTATGAAAATTATTTAAAAAATTCATATTAAAAATAATTATGACCTAAATTATTTTGCACATAAACGAACACAATCGTTAACAATTATTGTTGTGTAAGTTTAAATCTTATTCCAATCTTTAGTTTTCGAGATATACAGAAACTTATCTTTAAGAAAATCCAAAACGACGAATGTGTGTCATAGTTGGACGCAACAGATATATTTGCACAATATTGATTAAAGTTCTAAATCAAAATGCAGTGAAATTATACAAAGCAAATGAATGTGACTGCATAAAAGGCACTGCTCAGACTCCGAAACTTGGCTAGTAGAGCATAGATGTTCCTCTTGGTCGTCTTTTCTAAGGTCTTGAATAAAGCTACAGACTGAGCATAGACTCGAGCCTCCGATAACGCGACAAAGTTCGGCAAAAAGGCAAAATCATTATCTAAACTCACCTATACTTCTATACTCATATTATAAAGAGGAAAAAATTGTTTATTTGTCGGAGGTAAGCTCTGGAACTACCGAGCCAATTCCAAAAGTAATGGTATCAAAATGATGGGTTTCGCCCAACTTAGAAGATAGGCTATATCTTATGTCGGTGCCACTACCCCATAGGGGGTGCAGGAGCAGAAAACGTTCTAAAAATACGATTTTTGCGTTAGTGAAGGGCCTAGAAATATGAAATTTGGAATATTAGTTACTTATAAGATGTAAATGATGTCTAATAACAGTTCTTAAACAATTCGAAATTTAAAAGGGGTGAAAATGCACAAAAAGCGTTCTAAAAAACTTTCTAAATGGTAGTTTCTACATAATCTCAGGAAATACCAAACCGATTCCAAAAGTAATGGTATCAAAATGATGGTGTTTGCCCAACTTAGAACATAGGCTATATCTTATGTCGGTGCCACTACCCCAAAGGGGGTGCAGCAGCAAAAAACGTTCTAAAAATGCGATTTTTGCGTTACTGAAGGGCCTAGAAATATGAAATTTGGAATATTAGTTACTTATAAGATATAAATGATGTCTAAGAACAGTTCTTAAACAATTAGAAATTTAAAAGGGGTAAAAATGCACAAAAAGCGTTCTAAAAAACGTTCTAAATGGCAATTTCTACATAATCTCGGGAAATACCAAACCGATTCCAAAAGTAATGGTATCAAAATGATGATGTTCGCCCAACTTAGAACATAGGCTATATCTTATGTCGGGGCCACTACCCCAAAGGGGGTGCAGGAGCGAAAAACGTTCTAAAAATGCAATTTTTGCGTTACTGAAGGGCCTAGAAATATGAAATTTGGAATATTAGTTACTTATAATATATAAATGATGTCTAAGAACAGTTCTTAAACAATTCGAAATTTAAAAGGGGTGAAAATGCACAAAAAGCGTTCTAAAAAACGTTCTAAATGGTAGTTTCTACATAATCTCAGGAAATACCAAACCCATTTCAAAAGTAATGGTGTCAAAATGATAGTGACAACGTTTGCTCCAAGATAGGCTATGCTTTATGTCGGTGCCACTACCCCAAAGGGGGTGTAGCAGCAAAAAACATTCTAAAAATGCGAATTATGTATTCCTGAAGGGCCTAGAAATATGAAAGTTGAAGTATCAGCTACTTATTAGATATAAAGGATTACTAAGAACAGTTCTTAAAAAATTCTAAATTTAAAAGGTGTGAAAATGCGCGAAAAACGTTCTAAATGGTAGTTTCTACATAATCTCAGGAAATACCTAACCGATTTCAAAAGTAATGGTATCAAATTGATGGTGTTAGTCCAACTTAGAACATAGGCTATATTTTATGTCTGTGCCACTACCCCAAAAGGGGTGCAGGAGCAAAAAAACGTTCTAAAAATGCGATTTTTGCGTTACTGAATACCCTAGAAATATGAAATTTGGAATATTGGTTACTTATAAGATATAAATGATGTCTAAGGACATTTCCTAAAAAAAATCGAAATTTAAAAGGGGGGTCAAAATATGCAAAAAGCGTTGCAAAAAAAAACGTTCTAAATTGCAATTTCTATGCAATGTCAGGAAATACTGAATTTCAAATATAATGGTGTTAAAATGATAGTGACAGATCTTGCTCAAGATAGGCTATATTTTATATCTGTTTCCACTACCCCAGAGGAGATGCAGGAGCAAAATGAGCAAAAAGCGTTCTAAAAACGTTCTAAATGCCGATTTGTCACCAATATCTCAGGAAGAATCAAACTGATTTCAAACGTAATGGTAAGAAATTGATGCTGATAGCCTCTGCTCTAACATAGATGCTATTTCAAGTCGGTATCACTATCACCTAGACGTTGCAGGAGCAAAAAAGCATTCCAAATTTCGATTTTTGTGATCGGTAGGGGCTAGCAACTTAAAATTAGGCAAGGTACATATTTATTACATATAAATGATCTTTAAGAACAGTTTCGAAAAAATTGGAAATTTAAAAAGGGGTGAAAATGCGCGAAAAGCTTTCTAAAAACGTTCTAAATTGAGATTTCTACTCAATCTCAAGAAATTCCAAAGATATTTCAAAAGTAATGGTTGCAAATCAATGGTGACAGTCCCTGCTATAACATAGGTTATATTTTATGTTGCTGTCACTAGCATCTGAGGGTTGCAAAAGCAAAACATGTTCTAATTTGCGTTTTTTGCATAACTGAAGGATCTAACACTTTGAAGTATGGCATGTTATTTACTTACAAGATGCAACTGCTTTCTATGAACTGTCGAAAGTAAATTTCAAATTTAAAAAGATGAAGTGAGCGAATAGCGTTATAAATTACAATTTTTATGTAATCTTATCAAATACCAAACCGATTAAAAAAATAATGATAACAAATTGTTGGTGATAGAACCTGCTCAAACATAAGCTATATTTTATGTCTGTGCCACTACCACCAGAGGGTTGCAGTAGCTAAAAACTTTCTAAATTGCGAATTCTGTGATACTGAAAAGGCTAGAAACTTTAAATATGGCATGGTAGTTACTTATAAAATATAAATGCCCTCGAAGGACTGTCGAAAATAAATTCGAATTAAAAAGGGGTGAAGTGAAGGGGAGGTGCGAAAAGCATTCTAAAAAAGTCCTAAATTACGATTTCTACGCGATTTCAGGGAATATAAACCAAATATAAAAGTAATAGTTGCGAATCAATGGTAACAGTCTCTGATCCTACACAGGCTATATTTTATGCCGATGATTCTACCACCTGGGATTCACAGAAACAACAAACGCTCTAAAAAAGGCCTTTAAAAGCTTTCTAAATTACGTTTCTGTGGAATATTAGGAAATAGCAAACCAATTTCAAAATTAATGTTGGCAAATTAATGGTGACAGTTCCTATTTCATCATAGCCCTTTATGTTGAGAGAGGTCGTAGGACTTGGAATTTGACATGATGGTTAATTTTAAGATGTAAGAAGATGGTTTCTAAAAAATTCAAAACTTCAAATGAATACTGAAATGAGCGTATTAATTGAGCATAAAAGTTTCAAAATATTTTCTAAATTATTACTTATTTAGTTTTACTTCGTTTTATTAATTTAAGTCTCATTTCTGCCTAATGCAGTGTAACAATGATGTTTAGTCAAACTGTGTTTTAAATAGTAATTTTTTTAATTATTCCTAAAAGTAATAAGTACCTTTTAATAAAATAAAATATAACCTTTTAATAAAATAAAAATTTAGTTAGTACCTTTTAATAAAAATTTGGCATATAAATATCACTTGGCGTATTTCAATTCTAAGTATAAGATCCACCAAAAGAGCGACAAGGGGTGAATTTGTTAAGGATCAGGAATCCATTAACTCAAAGGCAGAAAGTAAAATAAAATAAAATTTTTAATAATATTTTTCAAGTTTTAATTTGATTTTATGTATGACTATTAAGTAGTTAAAGGAAAAATCTTTTACTATTTTATTATATTTAGGACTATTAAGCAGTTAAATTAAAATCTTTAAGCTTATACTAGAATCTATTAAGGTCCATTAAGAAGCAAATGATAGGTTAGTTAGGAAAAAATAAGATAGGCAATAATAAATGAAGATAAATTGAATTAAATTTACTAAAGTAACATTAAATATCAAAATATTAAAAATATACAGGCATAAACAATTTGAGAGATTAAAATTGAATTAAATTAAATTAAATTAAATTAACTTATTTTAAAATCCGCTCGGCTAATGAGCCCTTAGCTGAGTTTTTCTAAATTTCATTGGTTGAAATTCGAAAGTAAAATCGACTTACGGAATTTCAATCTAGTTCAGTACTGGATCAAAAATTGTCAAATTAAGGAAAAATTTAGACTATTGAAAAAAAATCCCCGTCGAGACGGCCCATAGGCACAGGTAAATTTCGAAGTTAAGTACTAATTTCACCAACAAAAAAATAAATCAAGATTAGAGATAATAGCCCAGTAGTAGGG
Source organism: Maratus speciosus (assembly GCA_963932465.1). NCBI lineage: Eukaryota > Metazoa > Arthropoda > Arachnida > Araneae > Salticidae > Maratus > Maratus speciosus. Next base: position 386,668,733 of record OZ010788.1, on the reverse strand, counting down.
GAGCAAAAAAAGGCCCAATTCGGAAATAATTAGGGGAAAGCGGGAAATTGTTTTAATCCGTTCATTTTATGTCTAGAATGAATATGCTACGTTTTTTCCCTGGCGCTAAGTGAGCGTTAGGAATTATATATTGATTTATAGTCAAAAAACACGCTTTTTTTTTAAAAAAATTACCATAACACTATCTCGAAATTGTTAGAGAAAATTGTAACCCTGACGTATCCCTAACAGTTCTTGGCGTGAGTTCACACGCTTCTCAATTAATCATATTCTATAAATGCATACAGCGCTCTGTCTCATCATAGCAAAAAAGGAATAAATAAATCTCTTACCTTTCATATAGATATCCGCATGATTTGAATTATCCATTTACCGGGTAAGTCAGGCATCGTAACGTAAGTGTGAGATTAATCATCTTATAATGGCCAGTGTGTGAGATTGGTGCACATTATGAAACAGCTTCTTTGATAGGAAAGAAAGAGATAAATTTAATTATACATATTAAAGAAAGAGCAGTGAAAACATTTTGCGTCTTGCTTGTTCAAGATCGCATTGAGAAGTGAGTTAAAAAACATATTATAGTCACGCGTGTTACATCATTAACTTTTACAAGTATACGGATGTATTTTCGGCATTTTGATGCAATCGTCCAATTAAGCATAATTGGGTATTTATATTAAAGTCAAAATGAAATAATGTTCTGTAGAGAGTGTTCGGTTTAAAAACAGTCAATTATATTGCTTTTAAGTTCTTTTACGAACCAGAAAAAAAACCATATGCGTTTTCCACATGGCTAAGATATATTGCATATTCTCACATAAAATAAAAGGAAAGAAGTAGATGCAGTCCTTCTGTTTCTTTTCTTTTTATTTATTGGCCGATAAGAGATCTTCCACTTTGAACTCTTTAATGATGTTATATTTCTGCGGCGATGGAAAGAGGGAGAAAAAAGGTTCTGAATCTTTGATTTGGGGATTATACGAGATATCTTCCATCAAGTTCCCCCTTAAGCCCCTAATCAAGATTGTTCTGTAATTTTAATTTGTCTCTGTTTTCTTGAAATTCAGGCTTGGGTTCTGGCTTCGTCAAGATATCTGCCAGCGTTGATTTGCTTGGACAATAACGTAATTCTATGGTACCATTTTTTTTCATATACTTAATCATGTGATATTTTAAATCAATATGCTTGGTCTTGTTTGTGTATTTTTCAGATTCTATCATTTTTATGCAGGAAATGTTATCTTCATATACAATTACGGGCAGGTTTTGTGGTAAATTCAAATCTTGTAAAAGTTTTATTATCCACATAAGTTCTTGTGCAGTGTTTGCTGCGGCTACGTATTCAGCTTCTGACGATTGCGCAATGCATGTTTGGTGTTTGGTTATCCATTATATCGGATTTTTCCCAAGAAGGAATAAATTCCCTGATGTTGATCTTCGTGTTTGCGTATCACCGGCCCAATTGGCATCGGTGTACACTTCCAAAATGGGTGTACATTCAGTGCTGATTATGAGATTTAGGTCCTTTGTGTGGTAGAGGTACCTGATCAGTCGTTTAACACCTTTCCAGTCTTTTTCCGATCGATTTTTGTTCTTTCTGCTAAGAACATTTACAGCCAGTAGTATGTCTGGCCTAGTTATAGTTGCAATGTATAATAACGCGCCTATCGCTTTACGATAATTTATGTTGTTTGGCATTGGATTTTCATCCTTTTCTGATCTTAAGAAACCCGTTTCCATGGGTTTTCCGTAAGGTTTTGATTCCTCTAAGTTAAACGTTTTAACGATTTCCATTATTTTTGTTATTTGGTTAAGGTTAAAGCCGTTATGTATTTTATTAATTTTTATCCCAAGATAATTACTAATTTCTCCCAAATCTTCAAGTGTATATTGTGTTTTTAACTTATTTATTACTTCTTCAATTCGCGCATTGTTTCCCGCTATGAGAATGTCATCTACGTACACAACTACGTAGACTGTATTTCCCCCCTGTCCTTGTGTAAATAGGCAGGTGTCTGCCTTGCTTTGCATAAAATTTAGTTCTCTAAGAGATTCAGTAATTTTTGTGTACCAGGCCCGGGCTGCCTGTTTAAGCCCGTATATGGCCTTTCGGAGTTTACAGACTCTATCAGGTTCGTTTGTGTTCACGTACCCTTCCGGTTGTGACATGTATACCTCTTCTTCTAGGTCACCGTGCAGGAACGCGGTTTTTATGTCGATGTGCCTAACACTGAGGTTATGATAGGCTGCGGCAGTGAGGAAACATCTTAAGGTGGTGTGGGATACTACTGGGGCGTAAGTCTCTTCAAAGTCGACCCCGTATTTTTGTTTAAATCCCTGAGCTACTAATCTCGCCTTGTAACGCTTTACTTTCCCAGATTCATCATATTTAGCCTTGTAGGTCCATTTAGATCCAATTACTTTGACTCCCTGTGGTGGTTTTACCAAAGACCATGTTTCATTTTTCATAAGCGAGTTTATTTCGTCGCGTGTCGCTTCAATCCAATTCATTTTTTCTTGTGGGTTTTCAATGTTTAGCATGTCGTACCAACCTATCAGTTCATATACTGGATCTTGCCGGACTGCATAGGCAAACCTGTCTGGTGGCACGCCTCTATTATGCCTTTCTGATCTTCTCAATTGTTGTGTATGTTGAGGCGCGGATGGTGTATCTGAAGAATTTTGGTTTTGTGTTAGATCAAATTCGATTACGCTTGTGTCGGTCTGTCGTGTGTGTTTGTTTGTTTCCGACATTAACTCATTCGTGTTTGAACTTTCATCAGCATTTATATTACCCATGTTATTTTCAGCGAATTTTACGGTTCTAGGTAAAATTACTCTTCCGTCACTAGTAAATATTCTGTACCCTTTCGATCGGTTGTCGTAGCCTACGAAAATGCCTTTCTCAGCTTTATCATCTAGTTTGCCGCATTTAGATTTGTGGATGTATGCGTACGCGGAACAGCCGAATACCTTAAGATATCTTAAATTTGATTTTCTGTTTAGCCAAAGCTCATATGGCGTAGTGCTAATAGATTTGGAAGGCAAGCGATTCTGCAAATGATTTGCGGTGCAGATTGCTTCTCCCCATAATTTATGTGGGAGGTTAGCTTCGCTTAACATGCTTCTAGTCATGTCTAACAGTGTCCTGTTTTTCCTCTCAGCAATGCCATTTTGACTTGGACAGTATGGTACGGTGAGCTGGTGTTCGATTCCGTTACATTTAAGATAGTTTTCTAATTCATCGTTGACATATTCCCCGCCATTGTCGGATCTGATGGCGGTTGGAAATTTTCCGAACTTATTTTTGACGGTTGAGATGTATTCCCTCAATTTTTCATATGCTTCGCTCTTTTTCGACATTAAGTAGATAACACAAAATTTGGAATAGTCGTCAATGAATGTTATGAAGTACCGCTTTCCCCCTATGGTGGGTGTATTTATCGGCCCATATACGTCACTGTGGATTAATTCTAGCCTTTTTGTGGCTCTATGTGCGCCCGATTTGGGAAATGGGGCGTCGTTGGTTTTGGACTTTATGCATACCTCACATTCTTTGTCGTGTCGGCAGTTGTTTATGGTAATTCCGTTCACTAGTTGTTTTTGTACAATGGTTTTAATTGTTTCGTAGCTTCTGTGGCCTAACCACCTGTGCCACAAGTCGATGCATTTTGTATTAGCACAATTGTGCGTAATGTTTACACGATTGCTATTCCATTGATTATCATTGTTTACTTGCACTTCATATAAATTGTTTTTTAATTTACCTTGTAGAATTAATTCACCGCTATGTATAATTTCGCACGTATCTTTTTCGAATTTCACTTGACATCCGTTTTTTGTGGCCCTGCTTACTGACAGCAGGTTAGTTTCTATCTCAGGTACAAACAATACGTCACGAAGTGTAATTTGCCTGTTGTTTTTTCCGGTGTGGATAACAATTTTCTCTGAGCCGTATGATGTTAGCTTATTGCCGTTCGCGACTGTTACATTAGTTTCTGTGTCGCTAGTCATTTTTGAAAACAGTTCCTTGGAGTTGGCAATATGGCTAGAGCTTCGCTATCGATAATAAAAGTTTGTTTATTTTCGGGTCGTTCAATTAACAACGCAACCTTTTTATTTTCATTTCCTATCTGTCTTGTATCTTGCGGTTTCGCGGTTTTGGCCGGGGCATTTTCTTCAAAACATAGAGAGGTGGTGTGATTTTTATTTTTGTAAAATTTATTATATTGTTACTCCAGCACTCGTTGTAAGAATGGTTTTTCATTTTGCAATAGGAACAAAATTTATTACCTCTCTTGCGGTCTGTGTTAACTAATTTTTCTCGAGCCTTGTATGCTTCAGTACTATGTTCCGAGTTTTCGGAATTTTCAACTCTACGAGTATACTTATCAAATAATTTGCTTTTAATGAAGCTGGGTGTTAATTCTTCTTCGTTTCTCGACTCTAACGCCGTAATCAATGTGTCATATGACGGCGGTAATGAGCACAAAAAGAGTGCAGATATATGAGAGTCGGTAACATTTTCTCCGATCGCAGCTAATTTGTCGATAAGCTCCATTAATTTCGTGATGTGTGCGATTAAGTTCCCTCCTTCGTTTAGCTTTGTGCTATACAATTTCCGAAGGAGGTGTAATTTGCTTGAGAGATTGGACCGTTCGTGAATATTTTTTCAAAGTGTCCCAAGTCTCTCGAGTCGTGTTTAAATGTTTGATGTTAATTATCTGCCCATCTTCAATACTGAGGTTGATTAGTGCCGTGCTTTCCTGTCTTTCTTATTCCAATTTTCAGTCAAAGGGTCTGGAGCTTGATCGATAATGACATCAAATAGCTCCTCTCTAATTAAAAGCATTTCTAATTTAAACCGCCAACAAGAATAGTTATTGGCGTTAAGTTTTTCAATGGCTGCACTATCCTTTGCGTAAGCCATAATTTTTCTTTCCTTTAAGTCAATTAGATACTTTTTCCTTCACCTGACTACCGGATTTATTTATCTGGCTTAATTTGCCTAAATGGATATCTATATTTATTTAATTTACTAAATGACACATTAAATCAGTCTCCATAATCAAAATATGTTAGAGAAAATTGTAACCCTGACATATCCCTAACAGTTCTTGGCGTGAGTTCACACGCTTCTAAATTAATTATATTCTATAAATGCATACAGCGCTCTGCCTCATCATAGCAAAAAAGGAATAAATAAATCTCTTACCTTTTATATAGATATCCGCATGATTTGAATTATCCATTTACCGGGTAAGTCAGGCATCGTAACGTAAGTGTGAGATTAATCATCTTATAATGTCGAGTGTGTGAGATTGGTGCACATTATGAAACAGCTTCTTTGATAGGAAAGAAAGAGAGAAATTTAATTATACGTATTAAAGAAAGAGCAGTAAAAACATTTTGCGTCTTGCTTCAAGATCGCATTGAGAAGTGAATTAAAAAACATATTATAGTCACGCGTGTTACATCATTAAATTTTACAAGTATATGGATGTATTTTCGGTACGCTGATGCAATCGTCCAATTAAGCATAATTGGGTATTTATATTAAAATCAAAATGAATTAATGTTCTGTAGAGAGTGTTCAGTTTATTAACAGTCAATTATATTGCTTTTAAGTTCTTTTACGAACCAGAAAAAAACCCATATGCGTTTTTCACATGGCTAAGATATATTGCATATTCTCACATAAAATAAAAGGAAGGAAGTAGATGCAGTCCTTCTGTTTCTTTTTTTTTATTTATTGGCCGATAAGAGATCTTCCACTTTGAACTTTTTAATGATGTTATATTTCTGCGGCGATGGAAAGAGGGAGAAAAAAAGGTTCTGAATCTTTGATTTGGCGATTATACGAGATATCTCCCATCAGAAATCACTAACTTTTTCAAAAACATTGTCAATACAAATGTTGTAGAGCTTAAAATTATGAATAAAATGAGTACCTATACTTAATAGTTTTGTTGAATATTAAGGTCACAATTCTACTTTAAAGTTTTAGCACCGTGGTCAGAGGTTGAACTCAAAATTAATTAGGGAAAACTGAAAATCGTTTTAATCCTTTCAGATTAGGTCTAAAAGGAATATTCTATGTTTTCCCCTTCGTACTAAGTGAGCGTTAGGAAATATGTACACATTTACATTCGAAAAACACGTTTTTCTTTAATATTTTTCACAATATCTGAAATTGCGACCTTAATTTGGAACAAAAATATTAATGTGAGTATTCATTTTATTCAAAATTTTAAGTTCTACAACATCTGTATTGGTAATCTTTTGATATAGTTAGCTGTTTTGAGATATTGTTAAGGTAATCTGGTCTCTCCTATCTTGAAGCTCTTGATTAGTGATTAAGGCAAAATTTTGAAATGGAATTGCGACCTTAATTTTGAACAAAAATATTAATGTTGGTACTCATTTTATTCAAAATTTTATGCTCTACAACATTTGAACTGACAATGTTTTTGGTAGAATTAACTATTTTGAGATATTGTTAAAAATATTAAGAAAAACATGTTTTTCGAATGTAAATACGTACATATTTCCTAACGCTCACATGGTACGAGGAGGAAAACACAGAATATTCATTTTAGACGTAATCTGAAGGGATTAAAATGATTTCCAGTTTCCCCTAATTAAATCTGATTTCAATCCTGTGACCACGGTGCTAAAACTTTGAAGTAGAATTGTGACCTTAATATTCAGCAAAAGTATTAAGTGTAGGTACTCATTTTATTCAGAATTTTAAGCTCCAAAACATTTGTATTGACAATGTTTTTGAAAAAGTTAGTGATTTCGAGATAGTGTTATGGTATTTAGAAAAAAACGTGTTTTTTGACTATAAAACAATGTATAATTCCTAACGCTCACCTAGTACGAGGGGAAAACGTAGCATATTCATTCTAGACCTAAACTGAAGGGGTTAAAACAATTTCCAGCTTTCCCCTAATTATTTCCGAATTCAACTCCCTAACCACTGGTCTATAAACCGAGTTTAAACATTTTATCTTTCCACTTTGACGAGTGTTTTTTTTTTTTATTTTCACAATATACTCCAATTATTTTGTAAGTAAATGTAAAATTTCTCCCTTGTTAGTTAATTGTCATTCAATTATTTAGTCTTGTTAATTGATAAAGGTACGAAATTTAAAAAAAAAAAATATTCAAACGTTCTTTTTATTGAGAAACGCGCGCGTTCTATAATGCAACCCTATATACAGCACCTCTGAGGGTTGTCAAAAATTTTCACCACGCCGATACCTTTTTATTTCCTTAGCGGCGAATTAAAGGAGATGAAATTTTTTTAATTCTACAACCACTATTTTTTTTTTCCTGTAAGAGTTGGTCCTATCAAAACCTTGTCAATATAAAAGTTGTAGATAATATTAAGAAGATTTATAATAAATTTAAACGGATTTGATATCTTTCAAACTGACGAAGTTATGATTTTTTTTTTCTTAAACCTCTATTTTTCGCCCATTGAGACCATTTTTAATTATATCGAATATAAGATATTAAATGTTCCTAACATATGTCAAATGTATGTCATACATAAATTTTTGTCCCTTTTTCTGGAAAAAATAATAACTTTTAACTGATTCAATATGCATCATAATTAAGAAGCATGTTTTAACAAAAACCCTCCCAATTTCCACTTCTTTGGTCCAATTTTATTCATTAACGAACTTGACCGAGATTTTCTATACCTTGATTTTACGTATCAGTTTGGAAGAGCAGAATTATAGAAGTTACCGTGTCCATAAAAAAATGATATATATACTGAGAGGGAAATAGATAGATAGACAGATAAAGTTTTGAACTAGGGGTGGTTTCGGGCTCTAGGGGTCATGATAAGTGCAGATCTGCCAAGCATTTTCAGATATTCCAACATAGTAGAGAATGTAACAGGTAGTATTTCTTACGAAATCTATCTAAAAGGCTATCATGTATTGAATGCAAAAAATTCCAACAATAACATCATTTCAACTTAGAATTTCAGGTAATATCCATTTGCCACTTTGACAATTTTCTTCCTTTATCTATTTCTCTCAGCTATTATTTTCGTAACTGAATATTTTGAAAAAAAAATAAACAGAAACCTCTTGTTAGAGTATTCTAGTTCAACTTGAATTTGTTAACCCTAGTGACCCTAGTTAACCTTCGTGTTGAGCACTGGGAAATTCCATTTCTTATACTTCAGAATGAACAAAAGATTAACGAAGCAACTTACTGGTTAAAAGTAACTGAAGTATGAATAACAGATATCAATTAATTGGCTTCTAAGATGCAGAAGTTTTAGATAAAGATAATGATTTCTTATTATCTTCTATAACCTTTTATGCACCTACATGTCTGTTACACGTATGTTTTACTCGGAATCACAAAAAAAAATATATTTGATCCATTAAATTTGTGATTGTTGAAACGTAATAGTCACGTAAAACATTTTTGGAAACATTGGACACGCGGAAATGGAAAGGCTCTAAATACATAGTTTGAAGGGATCGTCTCGTTTTATCAAAGCATCCACAAAAAGGAAACTTTAGAAAGTATTTCGAAAACAATTGTGGTAATTCTTTTTAATATAAAGAGTTATTTCGTATGTAATACAATCTGTATACTTTTTTCTGGTAACTAATTATATGTTTCTGGTACTTTTGATTGTAAAATCGTAATTTTATTTTTCGAAAGTTATGGATAAACCACATACATTTATTTTTACAATTCTATGAAAACTTTTTGAAAAATCCTTTTACTCGGATATTTTACAACTGAAACAAGATGTCAAAAGTGGGTGCCGGTATTTGAAAATTAAAAGATGGTGCAATTTTCAGTATGTAGATGACCTCTTATGATAAAATAAACCACATACAATGATAAAGAACTATATTCGAAATAAGATTGTATTAGAACAGTAATCAGAACGAAGTTATAGCCATCAGTCTTTCTTTTTCTCTTTTTTTGGAGGGGGGGGGGGGGTAAGGGCGTTGGGCGGGTGTAACTATGCACTATTACAGAAAGTTTAATTTAACAAACACACAAGTTAATGTTACTTTCATAAACAACTGGAAAATAAAAAAAATAATACATCAAATGATATTATATATATATAAACAGCTTTCTTAAAATTTTCTGAAACTCATTTCAGTATAATTACATTTTCCACTAACTTTCTGTATTTTAAGACAAAATTTTTGACAGCCGCATTGATAAATACATTTCTTGGATAAGACGTAACAAATCTAATTTTCTAACACACTTTATATTTTCGAATTGATAAAATCGACGCTTTTGTTTTTCGTAAAATATCTATATTTAAACTTGTAGTAAACGGAAAAATACATTTAACCTTTTACATCGAAATTTTACTTTTGTTTTATTCAAGATTCAATATTCTTCAATAAAACATTATTTGACAGCTTTCTAACAAGAAGTCTTTAATGGGTATCTTTTTTACATTTAAAGAAACAGATTGTTTGAAATGAAAACTATCTCTTATGATAAATGATGTTTTAAAAACAAGTTAAACTAATAAAACAACAATTTGGAGCGCAATCTTCAAAAAATGAATGTTCTTATTTTTTCAAACTATTTCAAAGTTTGAAACTATGCCAAGATCTTATTAAATTACACTTTAATGCAAAGTAAAGGAAACATGCCTATGATTTTTCTTTTAAAGATAAAATAGAAGAAAGTATAACAGAACATTTGCATATTTTAAGTTGAATAAGTACATTTCTTCTTTTATCCATTATGACATCTATGTATGTTGTTGCTTTAATTACCCTTAAGCAGTTATTAAAGTTATTATTCAACCAGCTCTTAAAAATAGTCACAATTATTTTTATAATATCATTCCATTTAAAGAAAATTTAATTGCAGTTATACATTTTGTCTTGTATAAATATTACATGGACGAAAAAAATAGCTAAATTAAATTTAAGGCAAATGTTTCAGTAAGCGATATTTCAAATGAAATTGTTTCTATGTAAAAAATATTCAATTAAAAATGTTACACAAATACATTTTTGTTATACTTTGTGACATTTGTTGCTAATATTAATTTGGCCATCTAAAAGTACTTGTTAACATAGGGTATTTTTCGGTTAGCCGGGCGCCAGTGTTATATATACATACATAATGTATATATACATATATATATAGATATAGTGCATATATACACATATATACATATATATTCACATATATGTATATGTATATATAGCTATTTATATACATGTATATAGACATACATATGTATATGTAGCACTGGCGCCCGGCTAACCGAAAAGTACCAAACATAGTTTACTAATTCAAATTAAATGCGATTTTTTTTTTTTCAATATTGGATAATATGATTTAAAGTATTCCGTAAGAAAGGTTTATTTTCAGCTAGTATTTTTTGCTTGTTTACGTTTCAAAAATCAGAAATACTTCAGTAATTTTGTTAATCAGAGACAGGAGTTTCGTGAGATTATGATACACGTTTTTCTATCCGTTTGTAACAAAACAAAGTGGGAAATGTAACAAATCAAAGGATAAAAAATTATTGCCTTTCTTTTCAAGTGAAAGTGCTATTACCCTTAAACTATCACAAAGATATTTCGAATATTAATGTTTAATATTGTGAGGCTATAAATATAAGAGCATAATTTTAAGACATGTAGTTATTGATTGTTAAAAAGGCTTCTGGTTAGTTACACGTACGCGCACACGCACACACATATAAACTCACATATTTATATATAATACAGAATGAGATGTACATTAGAATACAATCTTATACCGGAATCCAAACCAATAATACATTATAAATTGGGAAGATTAAGTACGGAAGCATGTATCGAAAATAAGTTTAATCTAGCGATTCCTAAAAAAATCAAGTGTAATAAGTTACTCAATTCAGAAAGGAACCAGAGTCTACCGATGTAAAGGATTCTCGATACATCTTCCAAAAATGGAAAAATAAATAGTCATAGAAAATAAATTGGGCGCTTGAAAATGTATTTGTTTATAACAAAAATATAAACATATTATGAACAAGGATTGCACTCAAAGAGATTGCTGTACAGGAGTCTTCTCAGCGATATATTTCTGTGGGCATAGAATTAACAATAACTTCTACTGTAAATGTCTTTAGTTATATATTAATTACATATCAATAATTCAAGTTATAGAGGAATTTTTCGTAATAGGGTTTTCAGCCAATTCTGTATTTTAACAAGCGTGGCTTAATGCTAATTTAATTTCATAATTGGTGTAACTTTTTTTTTTTTTTTTTTTTTTTTTTTTTAGGCGAGGGACAAGTGTTTTCATTTTAATTTAAGCATTTATCTCCATGTTTATATAAATGCTGTTGGTATAATTAATTAGTATCTTAGTGACCGAGTTTCACTCGAAAAAACTGTATCAAACCACCTTAGTTGTTTTCGAGAAAAAATTTCCGTAATAGGACCCAAAGCTAATTGGCGCTTTTCATATCGTTTTTATAACTCTCATGCAGTTAAAACAATAGTTTGCTTCACTCCAACCTTGTTTGTGTATCTCAATGTAGAATATTTGCTTTTTCTGCATGAAGAGTGGTTATAACGTAATGGTTATAAGGAATTAAATTTCTAATACTACTTACTATTTTCAATATTGGTACTTTTCTGTTAGCAGGGCGAAAGCGATAAATCACTCAATATTGTTGCCATACCATATTCATGTTGTATTCATTTCAATTATAATATAAACTTATCCCTCATTTCCTTTAAAATAGGTAGATTTTAATTACATGCTATTCACTAATTTCATTTAAAACAGTAAAAAGAAAAAAAATAATAAGAAACTAGAGAACAGGAATTCTGCTTTTTCAGAATTTAGTGTCGTCCCCAAAATTTCTATTACTTCATTTTCTTCTGATAGACTGGTGGCTTCTATTATTATGAAACAGCCATTATAAATGAAGTGTTAAGTGAAGATGAAAGAGCAACCGTAAAAAGTTAGAACTCTGATTTTCTGGTCAGAATGGGGAGGGGGGGAATGGCCATAATTTTTTTACGGCTGCTCTTTCATCTTCACCTAACACTTCATTTATAATGGCTGTTTCATAATAATAGAAGCCACCAGTCCATCAGAAGAAAATAACTCGGTTAAGCGGGACTCTACTGCAGTACAAAACATATTTCAATTTTAAGACTTAAAGCACACGTTTTATTTTATGTAAAATGACGTCATGAGCATCCGCTTAAGAATTCCACATTTACGATCTACTCTTAAACATCTACAGTAAAGCATGCATAGCACATCGCTATCGCGAAATAATGCACAAATGCAGCAAGAAGATTCCATCATTCAAGATAATAAAAAAAAGACTATCTAATGATTCATAGATACTTACAATTAAATATGGTCTATAATAGCTCCATTGTTTTAACATAAATCATTCGTTTATATTTTTTTTCAAAATAGCACGTATTTTAATTACATTTCTTTCGGTTGTTACGAGAAAATGGCAACAAAAATATATAATTACTATTTAAAAACTATTTTTCCTATACTTTCCACAGAAATGGAGTCCTTCCGTTGCCAATATTAAGCAAATGGCTCCAAAAACTACAAAAAAATTAATATTTCAAATATAAATGTAGATACAGTTTTCAAACAAAATGCATTTAAAAGAACTTTTTTTTCCAATACGGCGGTATAAAAATTGAAAATGTGCGATGCTTAGAAGTTTAAAAAATTGCTAAAGAGTATTTAATCGTAATGTTTTGTTTTACGGCTAGCTTCTGTAAGGTGACGTTTATTCTTGGACACAAAATAAGCTGGGAGAAAGAAATAGCATGCCGTACCGGAGGCTAATAATACCATAAACTAAAATATTTTATTTCAATATCAAGGAATTGTTTGTCATTTGCACGTACTGCATATAAAAGCTGGTATTAACGATTTAAAAAATGCCCTTGGCGAGATTTGCACCAATCTTTAGAAATAAATTATGAAGGATTCTTTTATCTTTTAGACAGAAAAAAATATTTCAGATTTATTTTCCAGCTAAATTAAATTTACACAGGTTTTATTGTAGACTAATATTAAAGAATGAGTTTTACATTTTATTTAATATTTTATTTATTTATATTTATTTTATTGACTTTTTATTTATTTTTACTGCACGTGGTCTTATCTGGGTGTCTACGAATGGCATCTGTCCGTGAAAATGACGTCCGCACCTAACTTTCATTACGTGCGTTAAAAAGATCAGTTGATTTGAATGTTAAATAGAGTTTTTTTTATCCATTTTTTAATATAATTTCCGAATCGTTTGAAATTTATTCTTTGAAATATGTCACAGAGTTATTCTTGACGAAAGGTCTTAATAACTACTGTAATTTTATATGCCCAAAATGAGGTTGTGTTGTGTATTAATTTCGTTTCATTGACCCAATTATGAAACATTATATCTGTTTATATTATAAAAAATATAAACATATTACATATTATAGTTATGGAAATAAACAAGTCTCATGTCCAGAACTAAATTTGATAAAAATGGTACCTAGTTATAGTAAAGGGAATATGCAATCTTAAGCGAGGCCCCTTATGGGTTAGATTAGGATTTAGTGCGCCAATCTCGAAAACTATACGGGATAGAGAAAACAGCTCATTGCAAATTTCTACAGCAGCGTAGATTTCATAGTAAAAGATCCCTTGCGCACATAAATGCTGAGAATATACTCGTAATACTGTATCCAACACCTTCACGTAACACAAATAAACGTTTTACACATTTTATTCTCAGCATTTATGTGCCCAAAGTGTCTTTTCATATTAAATCGATGATATTCAACAATTATAACAATCTAAAAGAAAAAATATGTGCATTTTTCTTTTTCATTTTTTAATATAAGTAGGTTATGCTTTTATTATTTTATTTTATTTTTATCATAAACTGTGGATAGGATAATAGAAGATGAACCTCAAGAAGGGCGATATCATATTCTATATACATATATACTGAATTTTAAAGAATAGATTATTTCTGTGTAATAGATGGCCTTAATCTCAATAAGCACGAAATAAAAATTCGTGACAATTCTGTCATTTTAATTATGCAATTTTTGCAGAGTTATGAAATGCATATTTCGTGATCAGTATGAATCTGCGTTTTATTGGTAACTACTTTGTAAAGAGAACCTTATTAATGAGGGCGAATGAAAAGAGAAGAAAATTGACCTCATTTTGACGCAATATTTAGAAAATGCCTGTTTCAGTTTTACCGCTATGAAGAATTTTAAGTTTTACTTTATTACAATTTATTTTTTAATTTTTAATAGAGGTTTTTGTTTACTAATTCAATTTATAATGTATTACAATATCATTATTTACATTTTAAAATTTACATGAAGCAAAAATTTTTGTAATATGTGTATATTTATTTTGAAAATTTATCATTTTAGAAGTAAACTTATATAAATCTACACAAACACACACACATATATATATATAGAATTAAATTTTGTTATTTTTGAGTGTACAATGAATGAGAAGAGCGCGATCATTATATAGTATTAATAACAAAATATTTATAAAACTGTAAATAATAATTAAAAATATGTTTGCATCGTTTTATGTGCGATTAATTCGACAGATAACCTATAGCAATATTTGATTTATTGACTCTTTACATACTGACTTAAGTAAAAAAGGAATATTTTCATGATATCCTTGCCCTAAATTTGCTTTTAGAAAATCAATGAAAAAGGCTATCGATGCTTGAAGCTATTTGGCATGCATTCAATTATTTAGGAAGGGAAATTCGATTTAAAAGGATTAGTTGTATTTATTTTTCACGAAAAGCTCCAAGAAAGGGAATGTAGATAACATAAAACTTGCATCCCATCAAAATTTAACACTTCATCTGTACATAAAGAGATGCGACAAAAAAATGAATCCATGCATTTTAATCACCAAATTGCCACAGAAAAAAAAAAACAGAAATAGCCATTCGACTGGATATAATTTTTTTTTCACTTTATACTAAAAAATAAGCTTGGGGGTCGTCTTCATACGGAAATCGTATCAAACTCTGATTTTTCAGTACGAACACATAATTTTAATACTATTTTAGATATTTTTGGAAAATTTTACTTAACCAAGTCATTCAGCCGTTTAGGATTTATGTAGATATAAAATCAGGAGCTTCTAATGTTAAATACATTTGCAATCATTGCAAAACATATTGCAATGCGGTTAGTTTTTTAAGCAAAAGAAGAATTACTTGACGGAATCATCTGTAAATTTCGATTTTCAAATTTTATGCCTCTCGAAATCAATTTCTGTTAAGAAATTCATAGGTTACAGTTTATATTTGTTTGACAGATTCATTTTGAAATATATAGAGGAAGGTATATATAAATATTATATAGACATAACACAATTAATACAGTAAACCCAACTGGAGTGAAAAATTAGCCAGAGCCAGGAATCGAACCCGGGGCCACAGTATACAAGACTGCTGCTCTAACCACTGGCCGATACCTGTGTCTGCAATTTGGCCAAGCAATAAACCAAGTTGGGGAAGTCACCAGCCATCTATATGACAGCCTTGCATGACCGGACAACAATGAATAGATTTTACTATTACATCGAACTACGATATATAATATTAAAACACACATACTATAATATATAATAAAACACACATAAATAACGCCTGCCTTCAACAGGTAAATGTATATCGATGTAATAGTAAAATCTATTCATCGTTGTCCGGTCATCCAAGGCTGTCATATAGATGGCTGGTGACTTCCCAACTTGGTTTATTAGTGAGAAACTGCAAACCCACGTATCGGCCGAAGTAGATCAGTGGTTAGAGCAGCAGTCTTGTATACTGTACTCCCGAGTTCGATTCCTGGCTCTGGCTAATTTTTCACTCCAGTCGGATTTATTGTGTGTATGTCTGTATAATATTTAGATATAGCTTTAACTGTTGAATGCAGACATCATTTATGTGTGTATGTGTGTTTTAATATTATAAAGAGGAAGTTCGGATATTATGTAATACCATTTTATTTTTATTTGCAAGCCAGAATTAAAAAAAAAAGAGATACATTAAAAGTTAGTAAAAAGTAAACCTTGGATAATTCTAAAACATTTTTAATGCATTTAAAGTCGAAAGAAGACATACATACCAATATTTAGCTTTTAAAAAAATGTTACACTTTTCGGATAATGATAACCTTTCAGGTAACATGGCACAGAGCCATAAGAAATATTAAAATTGTAAGAAAAACCTCGATTTAAAAAAATATATATAACGAAAATTATTTAATGAGTAAACCTTAATACATAATCTATAAATCATCAGATTCTTTGAAAGATTGTTCTAACTTTTTGACTCGTCTTAAAACAGTTGTCTACCTAATATTCCATATTACCTGACACACCATCTTGAAAAAAATCCCCGCCGGCCCGGCCTACAGGCAGAGGTAGATTTCGAAGTTAAGTGTACTAATTTCACCAACAAAAACTAAATCATTATTAGATATAAATCCACTTTAACAATTTTATCTGTCTGCTTTTGACGAGTTTTTATTTCCTTTTTATAAAATAGCTGGTTTTATCAGAATCGTGTTAAGGCGATATTAAAAAAAATATTTTTCCATACTCAACAACTCGAAATTTTCTGGCACATTTTCAGTTTCAATTTTAATTTAAAAAAAATATGAAACATGCTGACGTGATTTTTGAAAAGATTTATAAGCGACCTGTGTTTTTATTTTTCTTTCAATTAATTAAAACTTGATTAATAAACAATTATTTTCTCAGCAGAGCAATATTTTTCGTTTCTAACACATCGCTTCGGGAAATTCTGTTCAAAATGCCCACTTTCACATCATTTTTTGAAATATATTCTGCCTCTATCAAAAACTCGATCATTACTGTACATTATAAAGTTTCTGAATAAGAGAATCTAGCAATTGGATGCGTTTGAGAGCAAAAATGAATTTAAAAATGAGTAAGAAAATAGACAGTTTGGATTTGAATGAACCCTTAATAAGATTTCTTTCTTCAACCGCTATGTATTTTTAATTTGTTTTTGTTGTAAGAATTGGCCCTATCAAAAACTTGTCTATATAAATGTTGAAGACAATATTAAGAAGATATATGATAAATTCATGGAGATTTTATATCTTGTGAATTGACGGAGTTATGAAAATTTTTCTTCTTCAACCCCCCTCTTTTGTTTTCGTTTTTATTTATTTATTTATTTATTTATTTTTTTAGGCACGAATGGGTCCTATCAAAAACTTGTGAATATAAAAGTTGTAGATAATATTAAAGAGATGTATAATAAAATTATTGGATTTGATATCTTGAGAATTGACGAAGTAAGGAATTTTTTTCTCCCAAAAACCCTATTTTTGCGCCCCTTGAGCCTATTTTAAACTTTATCAAAAATCTGTGATGCATGAATTTTTGGCGCTATTTTTAGAAGTAATAAAAACTTTAAACTGATTTAATATGTACAAAAATTAAGAAGTTATGGAGTTTTTTCGGTTTTCACAAAACCCCTCCCTATTTCCCTCCCCTTTGTCCGCTTTTGCCCATTAACGAACTTGGCCGAGATTTTATGTCCCTTGATTTTTATGTATCAGTTTGGAAGAGCAGAATTGCGGAAGTTATCGTGTCCAGAAGAAAGTGATAACACAATTGCTTCGGAAAATTCCGTTCAAAATGCCCACTTTGACATCATTTTTTGAAATATATTCTGCCTCTATCAAAAATCGATCATTGCGGTACATTATATAGTTTCTGAATAAGCGAATCTACCAATTAAATGCGTTTGAGAGCAAAAATAAATTTAAAAATGAGTCAGAAAATAAGCAGTTTGGATTTGAGTGCATGCTTAATGCAATGATTTTCCAACACAATCCGCTTCGGGAAATTCGGTTCAAAATGCCCACTTTAACAGCATTTTTTTAAATATATTCTGCCTCTATCAAAAAATCGACCATTACGGTACATTATATAGTTTCTGAATAAGAAAACGTACCGATTGGAAACCTTTGAGAGCAAAAATGAATTGTAAAATGAGTCAGAAAATACGCAGTTTGGATTTGCATACACCCTTACTTAGATGATTTTTTTCTTCAACCGCTATGTATTTTTAATTTGTTTTTGCTGTAAGAATTGGTCCTATCCAAAACTTGTCTATATAGATGTTGTAGACAATATTAAGAAGATATATGATAAATTCATGGGGATTTTATATCTTTGGAATTGACGGAGTTATGGATTTTTTACTTCTTCAAACACCCTTTTTGTTTTCGTTTCTAATTTTTTTTGCGGTACGATTTGGTCCTATCAAAAACTTGTGAATATAAAAGTTGTAGATAATATTAAGGAGATTTATAATAAAATTAATTGGAATTGATATCTTGAGGATTGACGAAGTTATGAATTTTTTTCTCCCAAAAACCCTATTTTTTGCGTCCCTTGAGTCCATTTTTAACTTTATCAAAAATCTGTGATACATAAATTTTTGGCCCTATTTTTAGAAGTAATAAAAACTTTAAACTGGTTTAATATGTACAAAAATTAAGAAGTTATGGGGGGTTTTCGGTTTTCACAAAACCCCTCCCTATTTCCATCCCCTTGGTCCGATTTTGCCCATTAATGAACTTGACCGAGATTTTATGCCCTTTGATTTTATGTATCAGTTTGGAAGAGATTGGTTCAGAATTGTGAAAGTTATCGTGTCCAGAAGAAAGTGATATATATAGATAGATACATACATAGATAGATAGATAGATAGATAGATAGATAAAGTTTTTTACTGAGGGTTGTTTTGGGCTCTAGGGGTCATGATCGGTGTAGATCTGCAAAAAATTTTCAGAAATTCCAACATAGGAACGACGCCAATAGGTAGTATTTCATACGAAATCTACCTAAAACATAACCTCTTCACTAGTCAACAAGTTAGCATAGAGAAAAACTGGCTAACGCAGCAATAAATATAACTGTTCCACTTTATACTGAATTTGTTTAACATCACTGATAATGAGGTTTTATAATTAATACGAATTTTATAAAATTTACCTACAAAAAACTTCAAAAATTGAAAATAAGATTTTATTTCTCCCTATCGCTCCAACAACAGGTATCCAAATAGAACTGAGTACTCATGGCAGTACTAGGAGATCCTATGGTAGGTTTACCTTTCCCTGCAATTCCCTGCAATACAGTATGCGCCAGATACTGAAGTATTTCAGATTGTCCGACCATCCCATAATACCTGAACTTCCTCTATATATATTGGTATTAAATTTCAAGAACAATAAATGATTTGAAACCAATGCCTTATTTTTTAATTGAATTTTAGAAGGGCGTATTATTTTATATTTGTTTAGCAACAATTACAAATTAATGTAACATTAGGAGTTCCAAACTTTAAAGCTTTCTGAGTACTAAGTATCTTGATCGAATGACTTCCGATTTGGTATCCTAAAATAAAATTTATCCAAAATAATAAAAAAAATAATGTCAAAATGAGGTGTCCGTATTGAAAGTTTTAGAGTTTGATACAATTTCAGCCTGAAGACGACTCCTAAGCTTACTTTTTTAACATTTCTTTCTTTTTTTTTTTTTTCTTTTTTTTTCAAACTTTACATTTTCGCCTTTTGTTTTTTATTCTTTTATATGAGTTTGCACATTTCTCAGTATAATGTAGGGAAATTTAAATTATTTGAACATATCGAAATTTCAGTAGCAAATTCGTATATGACACCTTATGTAACTAAGTCACGTATTAAACGTAATTTTTATAACGTGGCAGAAGCTGGGTTTATTTACACATCTGGTCCTATAAATGAATTTTAGAGCTTTCATTTATATGCTTTCGGTCTAAAATTGTGTCTCTTACGCATGTTTAGATAAAAATATAACTGTATTCAAGTTTGTCATTTTTTTATAGGACCGACTAGCTTAAATTAAATATGCATACAGTTATTACTTTATTCTCGATTACTATGTTACAACCAAAAATAAAACAACAAAAATCATTTTCCTGGTAGCCCTATTTTTATAACACAAACCAAATATATTAAATATTTTCAGCACAGCCCAGTTATTAAAATTTACTACTTGTAATAAATAATAAGTAGACTTATACTCAGTCTTTATTTTTTTATATATATAATAAGAAAAAACTATCCTTTATATATTAGGACATGGGATGAAAGAAGAGTTGAGGTGTTGCTAATTTAGAAATTTTTCTTTTCATTCAAATATCTGTCACTGTTTCTGAATAGTAAAATTCGACTTATTTAATCATCAGTGGTAATTTAGTGGATATTTTATTCAAAAATCTAACACTATATCCAATAGTAATATGCATAATATTTAACCTGTCATGAAAGAAGGTGGTTATTACTATTCGGAGATAGAGGTAAATATCTGAATATACAAATCTACTAAATGGGCAACACGAACGAAGAGAGAAAGAAGAAATTCATATTTTGGTTCAAAAATCTTCGGGTAAATTACGTTTTAAAAACTAACAGTAATTATTTTACTTATAACTGTGCTAAAAAAAAAATATTAAATATTAGAAAGCATATCCAGAAATACTGTACGATTTTAAATTTGAATAAAATAAAAATTAATTAGAGTTTCTTTGTATTTTTAATTTTGCTTATTAATATGTTCAATGACAAATTAAACAATTGCGATTATTTCTGTTTCATAGCTATTATTATTTCCATAATTAGTTAGTTATACAGGCATTTTATTTGCCTTTATTTTCTACTCTTTATGAATGGTTTTACATGTTTATCAATTTAACTTTTAAAATATTAACCATTGATATATATGCAAATTTGAATAAAAATTTCTTATATTTTATAAATCTCGTACATAATTTTATTATAATTGATATCCGATAAACCTGGTAAATAATTTATATTATATAAACGAAATCAAATAAATAATAAATAAAATAAAGGTATTTACTATAAAACATTTAGATAACTTCGCATTCATTATATTTAAAATTTATCAATAATCATTTTAAAAGCTCCGATCGGGAAAATATTAGATATTTTAAAGTACAATTCAAAAGTAATTTAGGATTTTAAATTTGAATAAAATAAAAATTACTTAGAATCCTTTGCATTTTTAATTTTATTTACTAGTATAGTCCTATGAAAATCAAACGCTAGAAACTATTTTCAGAGTGAGTTAGGCATGCCTTTATCCTTCTTTTATTTGCTACTCTATTTGTATGATTTTACATGTTTCTCAGTAAAAGATAAGAAAAAATATTCCTTTTCATATGCAGAAAAACTGAATCTCTTACCTATGCAAATAAAAAAAAAGAAGAGTCTTGCACTTAATAAATCTCATACATGACTTTTATTCACTTAAATGTCATATTATTTGTCCTAGTCATTTCCCTTGGTAAAAAGTTATATTGTATAAAAAAAAATTAAGTTAAAAATAAGAATGGTATTATAAAAGCATTGAAACAACTTGACAAATAACTTGGCTATCAACAATTATTTTGAATAAAATGTTCTGGAAAATATAACACCTAGGGTGAAACCGGTGTTGTCAGTTTGGGGACTTTTTTGTCCCCAGATTGTTGATTGTGACCGCTTTTTTGAAATAGAAATTGGAAATTTGAAATTGAAATAGAATATTCGGCCTATATAAAAATAGATTAAAAATTCTGAAAATAAGGTGAATTATACTATTTTAAAAAAGTGGTGACAGTCAAAAATCTGAATTAAAAAAGTCCCCAATCTGGCAACACTGGGTGAAACCCTCAGTAACTGACACCTTAAAGTTTCTTTCTTGTTCAAATCCCCATTACAAAATTTTAAATCCATCTACCTTTTTGTTTGACAAGATAGTAGAGATACATTAAAAAATTACTCTTGACAAAATTCTCAAAAATTATACATTGTATTATTAAAAATTACTTTTTTCATAAATATTGTCAAAAACTCCTATAACTGTCATCAACCCAATTTTGAAACAACAATAACTGACACAAAGTGAACCCGTGTCTGACACTTTACTGGCAAAGATAGAGAAAAAATTATTTTATTTATTTTATATTTCAAGAAATTTATGTCTTTAAAATTCTTCAATCTTTATTATAAAAGCAAAATACTTAAACCTTATTTATATATGATATCATACTACAGATGCACGTGTCCCTTTTTTCATGTTTTAAATTATTAGTAATGCAGGTACCCAATAAATGAGATTTATGAATTAGTAACTGACAAATGGTGTTAGACCTTGGTAGAATAATTAAATTTTAATGGCGTTGACTACAATATATATTAAATTTGTTATTACGTTTTTTAAACAGTTAAAATATTTCAACTTTATTTAATATTACCAATAATTAACCCCTCTGTCGAAGGCTGGTGAAATTAAATTACTGGAACCAATAACTGCCACCCCCCCCCCCCTCATTAAGCTAAATGAAATAACTATAAATTATAAATCATGATCCTATTGTGTCATAGGTATCATCAACTAATTTCTATAAGTACAACTTTAAGAAAAAGTTTAAGATGGTTGCATTAGAAATAGACTTAAAATAAAACACTACCTTAATTTTAGAAATAGTATTGGATGTCTCAAAATGGTACTTTTTTTTATCAAAAGTTTCTTCCACATGGAACATGTTCTTGGCCTGCTAGTGGTGAATAAATTCATTCCAAAATAACAATAAGTGTATAAGTTACCACAAGATGACATTTCTTTGCAGAATTTTACAATAAAATTCTTATTTGGGTTAAATTTTTGCTCAGTGTGTCAGTTACTGTTTAGGTGTCAATAATTGGTAGTTTCACCCTATTTAGAATTTCTATATTTATTTATTTATTTTTAGTAGTATGTTCTACGACAACTAAACGATGACAATTATTTTAAACAAAATGAAGGCTGCATTTTCATACGATGTTGGTGTAAATTTTCACTTGCATTTTCATAAATAAATGCGTTTATTTTTGCATTGTTGATGTTGAACAATCGTTTGCTTTGAGTCTATTTACATAAACTTTAGATTTAAGATAGTCCCAGAGAAAAACTTGCAACATATTTACGAAAAAAAAAATCAAAGAAAATTTATTTCTTTTATAGAATGCTTTTGTAGAATTATAGTAATAAGTTATAAATGAACAAAACTTGAAATTCAGGTGAAACAGCGACGAAAATCTGGCGATAAATGACAATTAAATAATAAAATTTTATATTATCACGATAAAGCAAAAGAACACCCAGGACGTGTTTCGGGGGGGAAATTTTAATAGCGAGTCATCAGCCAAAGTAAGCACGGGCCCGTAAGAAGAGAAGGTCACAAATGAACAGTAAAAGCAGAGAAGAGAACTTACAAAGAATGCGACAGGTGGCGCTAGCTGAAAGGTAAACATTAATAGCAGAGGATAAGATACAGAAGAGGAAAGTGCTACCAAAATTAACAGAAAAGAAAAGAGTAAAGAAAAAAATTATAAATTAAAATAAATAAATAAATAAAATTAAAAAGTAAATTTAAAAAATAAAATTAAAAGAGAAAACACAAGAAAAACATAAGAAATAAAAAAAATTCTTTTTATTTCCTTTACTCTTTTCTTTTCTGTTAATTTTGGTAACACTTTCCTCTTCTGCATGTTCTCCTCTGTGATTGACGTTAACCTTTTAACTAGCGTCACCTGTCGCATGCCTTTTAAGTTCTTCTTTCTGCCTTTACTGCTCATTTATGACCTTGTCCGCTTAAGGATACGTGTTTACTTTGGCTGATGAAAAGCTGTTAAAATTTGTAACCCGAAACGCGTCTTATATGTTCGTTTGTTTCATGGTGATTCACACGAAGTTTTATAATTTAATTTTCAAACTCGAAATTATTCTCAGAAATTTTATTTGACAGATAAAAAGCTGATATAATCAATGAAAACTGGAGTCGAAATGTAAAATTAAATATTTTGTTGATATACGCATACATTTTTACAAATGTGAAGTAACTTCATCTCTTTGAGAAACAGTTTTGCTTTATATTACTGTATTACCGAGTGTATACGAACAAATATATTCTTGAAATGAACTACATTGGAAAAATAATACGGCAGAATAGTACGCAGTTACACCTTCATAAATTATTCATGCCATAAAATATTTCTAATATTTATTTCCAATGGATTGAGTCTTCAGTTATTTCATATCTCTCGTGCAATATCTGCAGAAGATAAATAAGCAATTCCTGCAGGATATAAATAATTGATAATTCAATATTAAAACTTTTGGGATCCTTAAATCAATCATACTTTTCTGAAAATGAAATGTGTTTCGCTGGTTCTAAATTTTAATTACCTAAACCATATTAAATCCTCATTTATTTGTTCGATAGATGCATAATGCAAAATTTAATCTTCATAGAAAATTTGGAAAGTTTATCCGTAAGCAGACGTAACAGTAAAGGAATAATAAATTGGACTGTTTTAGATTAATTGAATATCTGTAATGATTTACAGTATAGAATCCTAATTCAATATGAGACTATTTCACCTGAGAATATCTATATTAGGATCAATAAATATAGAGTGTGTACTATTTTGATTAAATGAAATCATTATTTGCTTTGGAAATAAAATGCAATTTGAATTTATTAAATTTATTTTAGGTTATAATACTTAAAATTTAATGAAGTAAAAAGGAAATACATTTAATTTAACTACATGAACAATCATAATGCAATATAAACTAATTTTCACTTTCTTTCGCATATGCATAGAAAAAACTATTAGATTCCTGAAATTTTTCGCTTTCCTGTTTTGATGGATTTATACCCTTTGGGATGAATTTAACATGATTTGATTATTTTTGTAAAATATCTGTTTGTCTGCATTGTATTATACTGTCTGCATTGTCTGTCTGTGTTACGCAAGTTTTTAACCACTCTAACTCAAAAACTCATGTACTGAATTACATCAAACATCATAATCATTTTTACCTTTATATAAATTGTTTCTGATTAGTTGTATATCGCCAAAAGTATGACACTGCTATGTCATGTTTTTTATTGTAGCTATATATCGGCTTGTATGCATAGAATTTCAACAAGCGTCATGATCAATGATTGCTCTGATATGAATTGTTTCTTATTAGATTTTGATGTAGGGGAGACTAAGGGAGGGTTGACCATACGGGAGGCTTGACCCACCCATCTGTTTTCATATTTAAAAGAATTTCAGAATTTTATCAATAGGTGCCAACCAAATCTATTGGAATACTCAAACAACAGTCTTTATTTAGTCTTTTTTAACAGTCTTTTTAACAGTCTTTATTAACAGTCTTTTTCGATACAGATAATCGAAATAGGTGTGGGAAAAGGTGTATGAGGTGTTTTCAACCTAAAAGTTGTGTTTTTAGAAATATTTTGTAAGCTTTTTTCAGATAAAATATATCAGAGAAATTTAAGTAAGCAGGTTTTAAGTAATGGAGAAATATCGAGCTCTCATTCCAGGCATAAACATTGTACAGTAAGTTATGCTTAACATAACAAAGTGCTATTCTTTGGAAAAGGGCTATGTGGGGAGGCTTCACCAAGTCAATGTGAGGGAGTGGGGGGGTTGACCAGATTCTCAAGGCTCCGTTAATTAATTGTTTTTGGAAATCTTTTTATTATACACTGAGCATAATGAAAGGTTAATGGTTATATATAGAAAATAATGTAAATTTAGTTGTTAAGGTACGGTAAACTTAGGTGATGGAAAAGAAAATGTTTAAAACTGAAAAATTGCTATAGTATCCACTGAAAAAAAAATGTAATGAAATATTAATGGGAAAGTTGCTAGGAACTTTTTTCCATTTAAATGTTACTTACAATAGGTAAATAGAAACAGTGCAAAAGACTAGAAAGTATAAAAGCAGCAGTCTTAAACGTTTCAGGGGCAGTGGTATGTTTATAAAACCACTTAATTTATATTCCCAAACACCACAATGACACTAGAATTTTACTGAAATCTTTTCCACTTAATATGTATGTGAAATATAGCCTTTTTTCTTATTTCCAAATAAATTTGTTCGTAAATTCCGGTGCCAGTTATTAATTTCAACATTTTAGTACTGAAAGTACTAATTAATCTCTGAAGAGGTTAAAAGATGTTAGTGATAAGTTAAGTGCTCATTCGGCTGCAAAAGACCATAGCATTGAACGAAAAACGTTAGGAAGGTATGTAGACAAATTTTATCAAGATGAATACAGTGAGATGAAACCAAACTATGTGGCAACTAAAGTTGTCAGGTCGAGTGTCACAAAAAGTAGGAAAAGGGGACAAAACAAAGCGAGACACAGGCTCCTAAATCCGAACATAATAATACACACAACCCTATGAAAACGGAACCTATCTCTAACGGAATGCTGTCTTAAATGTTAAAATTTCATTTTCCCTTTTGTTCAGTTATACCTGCTCAGATAAAATCCTGTTTAAAACAATTTTTTTCTCGTCTGACTTGCGATTGCGTCTAAACAGATTTGTTATCATATTTTTAAAAATATTTTTTTATAATAATTAAAGCATGTAGCATAAATTTATTTTTTTTTTAAACTGATTTTATTTCTCTTCACAAAAATTTCAATATAAAACAAAGTGGGTCAAGTCTCCCATATAGTGGGTCAACCCTACCATGAGTGGGGAGCCTTGACCAATTATTTTCGTATGATTAAAATCAAACATTTTTAAAATTTCTTATATATTACACTTACGTAGCAATTTTATTTTGATACCGGATTGTATAACGAATAAAATAATACATAAAACTTTATTCTACGTTTGATATTTAAAAAATAAAAAATCATTTTGCAAAAAGTGGGACAACCCTCCGTAGTCTCCCCTAAATTGATGAATAATGGGGTGCCTGCTGGTTTTTTTTTTCCATGATTTCCATGATTGCTGTATGTCAGTCTCTCTAGGACGGAATTTCCCCAAACTATATACACAAGACTCTTATTATGAAAAAATGTACTCATTCAATTTTTGTCAATTTCTCAAAAGGGGTTATGGTTATCTTATGCGGAAAGCTTCATAATCGGATTCCCAAACAACTGATATATATTAGGGAATCTCGTTTTACAGATTAGTATTATCATTTTTGCAACTCTCATACACCCCCCCCCCCCTTACAATCACATTGTTTCCATAATCTATCCTTTTTAATGCCCAACTTGACCTTGGATTTCTGCGTAATATTTAATATAAAAGTTATTTTAATTATTTTAAGATATTTAAATTAATTCACTGGAATAATGTAGAAAAAGGTTTGGGTCTAATATAACGTACTAGTTTGAATTTCGTTACGACTGAAAAAATAATTAATCGAGAGAAAAAGTATATTCTGAAAAAAAAATATTTTAATTAATTGAATTTCTTAAAAGTGAATAAAATTTAAAACGCAGACAATCTGGAAATTTTTTCAATTCCAGTAAGTGAAAATGTAAATCCAATAGGTATAAAATTATGCCTGCATTTGTGCGCACTTTTTTTATGCTTTTCTGTATCCAGATAACGAATCTTTGTACCAATATTTAATGCTAAGTCCCCAGCTTCTTATTGCTTTGCAAGCACTGTACTAATCACTAGATGGTTATTAACCTTGTTTAAAAACTTTTGCTGTTAATAATTAGTTATTATTTTTTCCCATGAAAGTTAACTTATTAAACACAAAAAAAAATCAGCTCGAGAAAAACGGGAACGAACACATATTTCCGGAAGTCAGTTGAAGCTAGGGTTACCAGCTTGTACGCTTTTCCTGTAGGTTGTACGCTTTTATAGTATTTTTTAGGCCTATTGTACAGTGCAGGTTTAAATTTTTCCCGTACGATGATTTCTCTCCTTTTTTTGACCACATCTTATTTTTGATAGTTTAAGGATGTGTTCCTTTATCAGTTAGCTTCAAAATTTCACTTTTTGAGGGAATAAAGCTATACACATGCGCATGAAATGTAAAAAAGGGTTGTTTCCGATCAGGATGACAAAATCCTTGAGCGATTTGTGTAATAATGATTGCGCATTCGCATACTCTTGGGTAGGATTAGATCGTCTGAACTTGTCATTATTATAGGCTATAAGTATCTACATTAAAAAATTTTAATTTAGTATATCTGTGTCTTAAGTTTTAATATTTTGTTTAATTTATTATCCTTTATGCTTAAATGATCTTTATGCTTAAATACAAACATTTATTTTCGTAGGATGTCCATTACTAAAATTTTCATTATCATCAGTGAATTGTACGATGTTTTGATTTATTTTTGTTCTTATAATTAAATTAATTTTTCCTTCATAATGTGATATACGACAGCAAATTTTGTTAAACAATGTTAATAGAATAATGTAATACAAATGCAGTTGGAAAATAATGAAAATGATTAAATTGATAAATTAATAACCTGTTTTTAAACAAATTTGTTATTACCGAAAACACTACTGACACATTCAGCATAGTTTTGTATGGTATAAAAAAGGACGATACCACGATAAAACCAGAACTAACCAGTGTCAATCAAAATCTTCCGGTTTTTTCTGAGATAAAACAGGCAACCCTAGTTGAAGCTTACTATGGAAACAGATCAGAAAAGTATTCAGTGTCTATCTGTTTGTTTGTCTGTCTCGCGATTACTGACACAAAAATCAACCGATTAGCTTGAAATTTGGTAGACATGTTGGTGAAATTTTCGGATTTAACTGGGTAGTTTTTGTTTGAATTGGATTGATATGTTCGGAAATACGGATTTTTTTTTTTTTATTATAATGCTTTTCGACGGCAATTCAGACGATTTTCACATTTTGATTCATTTATTTTCATTCATTGAAAAGAAAATGGCGCATTTGGAAGATTGATTTAAATATAAAATTATGGATGCTAAAATTTTGCGATTCAAAGTTTTTAACTAATCTGATCGGTTTAAACCTTTGCAAATACATTTATCAGATATTTAAATTAATTGTGTCAAATTTGTTGGAAATTTATGCATCTTCTTCAAAAATACTATATACATTTTACTTCGTCACTTTAGAAATTTGCCTCCATAAATAATCTTTTTTTTTTCTAGGAATTGTACTTCATAGTATATTTTAAAATCATTACATAATGACGATTACGAAAGATAAGGCATAAATTTTAGATAAAAAAAAAAACAGATATGTTAATCTTCCATAATCGGTTCCTAAGTCAATCCTGGCGTCAAACATAATCCTAGAAACAATATGGTAAAATTTTAATGTGGATCCTATAAAAAGGGGTGTCGTAAAAACAACTTTGTAGCACCAAATCACGTCGCTAAATTTCATAAGCTCAGTGGTCTGATTATGGATGCTTACACAATATGTTTAAAAGCCTCCAAATGGGAATGTGTTGCATTTGCAATGCAATTAGACATTCTGGAGCATCATTACAAAAGTGAATGAAATAATCAGTTTTCTCAAGTTATTATACTGGAAATTTTAAGTGCATATCCGCAAAAAATATAAGAAACGTTTACATCATCCTTTTCGGTTTCTCCCGATTACGCGGAGGAAAAGTATCCTTCTAAATGACTATGATGGTCGCAAGATGAATTTAGATGAATTCCTAAATTAGATGTACACCTAATATTAATAGTTTAACATGTGCATAGGTGTCTTTGTTACATGGGATTTTATTAAACTTTTACAACAGATGTTTCTTAGTTGGCTGGCAACTAAATAATGCAAGTAAATTTTAGGAAGGATATTAATGTTATTAAGATACAATCCCTGTACAATTAGACGCTTATCCTAATAAAATCACAGTATAAATCGCAAGAAATAGCGTAAATATAGAAAACTAAAAATGTAAAATAAGCGAGAAAATCGGGGTTCCAAGGGGGCGGAGCCTATATAAAAAATGTACTGTCTAAAAAAATACAAAATAGTTCAATAAAACCATTGCCTGAAATAGTGTTTAATGTTTAATACAATTTATCAATTTCTAAAACAAATATTCTCTAAATCGTTGAAAAATTTTATATGCTCATACATATAGGTAACTAAAAATAATTAAATTGTTGATTCTAGAATATTAGATATTAAGTAAATTGTTCAAATTTAACTAAGTAAATCTAACAAACTCAACTATTCAAGTACTCTCATTTAAATAATGATTAATAATTTTCCATATACAACGAATGCTTTTTTCTATTGGACGCATTTGCTTGGCGTCTTCCCCAATCGTAACAAATATCTTCAAGAACACAGATTTAATTATTCTTTTAAATATTTCCAATGATTAATAATTTTATCTACTGCCTCTCTTTCTTATATAATTTAAAAATTTAAAGAAGGGATAAATGTGGCATCGAAAATATATTTTAGAAATGAAACTAAATAGGTCTTTTATAAATTTTTAATTGTAGAAAAAATATATATAATAATATAAAAGTATGAGATATTTTTAGTAGTAACTTTCAGAGATTATTTCATAAAATATTTGAATGAATTCATAAAGAGATAAAAACACGTTTTGACAGTTAAGTGTAAAAAAAATTAAAAAGCTTTTACTGAGAATCTTATTTTATCATGATCAATCCTTTCTGGTGCAATTAAATAACATTTACTTAAAAAATTACCAACAATATATTGGATTTAAATTTCTAAAATGCATATAGCAGTTAGTTGGTGTGATGACATATGCCTGAGCTTAAATGTCACAATCGATTTGTTTTACTTTTTGCTTAGTTGAAAATGGAACTAATGCGAATAATTTAAATTATAAATTTATAAGAATGACGAAGTTTAGAAAGAAATATTTGAAGAAAACAAAGTTTTTGTTATTGAATCATGTTATTGAAAAGAGAGAAAAAAAATGTTTGGAAATTATTTTATTTTATTACATTCTTACTCACGTGTTATGAATCTTTAAAATATTATTCAAAAGTACTGAATGATACAAAACAAAGAGAAAAAATAATAATGAATAATTCGAAAAGTATAGACAGTAAAGGATGCAATACAGTTTTCACCAAAATACACAAGGAGACACGGGATTTTTTTTTAATCGTACAATATTTTAGGTTAGAATATTTGCACTTTTAAACAAGAAGTGACATTTCCATTGCGTTAACACTTTGCACAGAGATGCAGCGTAATTTGCGTTGCAGCTAGAATTGTAAATGTTTAATTTAACAGCTGCTGTCAAACATACTATTCTATCATAAACAAAATCAGACATTTCCTCATAAATCAGTTTTTCAGAAGGAAAACGGTCGTAAACTCACCGTGCGATTGTTCACCGCTCGTAAATTTGTGGGTGATGAACTTATGACTATTTTATCTCTTACGATACTCGAATCCTCTCGGATCATCTCGAATCCTACCAATCAGACCTTTCTAAAAATACATAATCTAAATTAATGGGCTTTATACAACCTTTTTAAAACACTTTCAAGCAATTACTAGCAAAATATTCCGCGTGTTGCTTACAATATGATATTGACACCCGACTTGGTAGCTATGATTTCGAAACGATCACCACAGCTCATAAAATAAATGAATTCAAACACAATTCAACTAGAAACAAATTTAATTTAATTTAATAACAAATAGAAAATTATATACAGTATACTCGATTACAAACAATTCTCTGCTCGAGAACACAAGAAGACAAATTACTTACTGTAACATACGAGTAGTATAATGTTCCACCACGTGGAACCTGCTCAAAAACTAAATTAATCAGACCAAAACTCTCTAGGAGAGCCTCCAACTTCTCGCTGTCTGAAGCACTTAATGACCCAAACTGACCCCACTGACCTCCTTTCTACCCAAATCACACTGGTGAGGTCAGACGAATCGGGTCAGTGCTCCGTTTCGGAAATTTTACAATTCCCCTGTCTGAGCTTAGAATTCCTTCTTTCGTCCTCTCTTAACACTACAACCGCCGAAATGGTCATTTTGACCGATGTCCATGACCATGCTCAACTATTGCTTACTTAAAATGTCTGGAAGGATTGTACTTTGTGCCGATATATTAAGAAAAAGTAACAACGTATAAAGGCACAAATAAAATATGTTTAAAAGCATACAGCTGTTTCAAAACCTCTAAGGTTTCCACATCAGTGCTTAAAATAAAAGTTAAATTAAAACTAAAACATTGCGTAAAAAAGAGGGGAGGTGGTTGGACAGAGAGTCAGAAAAGGCGTACCTTTCAACTCTACTGCCAACGGTGAAATGCGACATAGGGGCTGTGCATATATAACGTTATCAACTTTTTGGTATTTTCGGACCCCCTCCCCCCCTTACGATATCATATGTTATCATCCTTCGACCCCCCCCCCCCCCAGTAATGATATCGTTATCATAATAATAAATAATAAAAATGTATAAATATTCTTTAGCTTTTTGGAATTTTTTTTGTTTGTTTGTTTGGAGTGACATACAAATATGTTAAATTTATTTTTCTTATACTTTATTGATTCAAATGAAGAGAAGTCATTAAAATATCACTTTATATATGAAAAAACTTTATCTCAAATAACACTTAAAAGAAACAGACTGTTTAAAAGCATTTAATAATAGTTTTTCGTTGCATAATGCATACAATAGTAATAATGTCTTTTTCAACTTGCCCCCTCACGGGGTGGGGCAGACAGAATTTCTTATCAACAAAACAGGCGGACAACATTCTCTTTTATTTAGTTGTTAAACACAAGTATAATTTCAAACATACTTCGCATTATACTTTGTTGAACAGCGGATTATATATGCATACACGTTGGGGTATTCTATATTTTGGAAATGAATACTTTTATAATCATTTAAGGATTTAAATAATAACTTTTGTATTTTCAGGAAAATATATAAGATACTATTTTAATGTAAAGACCAAGATACAAATAAGAAGAGACATTTTTGTTTGGATCGAAAATGATAACGATATCAAAACATACCCCCCCTCCCCCTAGAGATATCTTACGATATCATGTGCCAGACCCCCCTCCCCCCTATAATGATAACGTTATATATGCATAGCCCCATACGGCTGACGAACAACTACGGGGGCGATCTCACGCGCATATTCAGGGAGACCAATCAACATCACATAATTGCTCCGGAAGAGTTCAAACTTAGAACCCCCCCCCCCTTTTCTCCTTCTAAGTTTGAACTCTTCCGGAGCAATTAGGTGATTTTGATTGGTCTCCCTGAATATGCGCGTGAGATCGCCTCCGTAGTTGTTCGTCAGCCGTATGTCGCATTTCACCGTTGGCAGTAGAGCTGAAAGGTACGCCTTTTCTGAATCTCTGTCCAACCCCCCCCCCCCCCTCTTTTTTATACAATGTTTTAGTTTTAATTTAACTTTTATTTTAAGCACTAATGAGGAAACCTTAGAAGTTTTGAAACAGCTGTATGCTTTTAAACATATTTTATTTGTGCCTTTATACGTTGTTGCTTTTTCTTAATTTTGTTTACTTGCCATTTCTTACTCTTAAAATCGTTTATTACTCTTATTACCTCAATGCCCATATAATAATATATATTTAATAATTGTTATTATATGTTTTTATATTTTATTATTAATAATTATTTTGTATTGATCTATACAGTCGAGTCTCTCTATAACGAAACTCCATCCTTCGAATTTCTCTGTATAACGAATTTTTAGTAGGAACGGTCCCCTTATGATCTCATTAAAAACAGTCTCCATATAGCGAAATATCTAACTCCATATAACGAATTTTTTCACAAAATGTTCTTTATTTATTCAGTTTTGAAAAAGCTTCCAAATCACATGGAATCAATTTTCCATCGCTGATTCCTGATTTATCGTTCAGTGCCGAGCTTTTTATCTCTTTTCTATCTTGAATCTCCTTGTTCTTTATGTATAACGTATTCACCCCCCCCCCCGTCCCCCACAACACACCTTCTTAAAATAATGTCAAGTGGATTGTTACACATATAAGAATGGGATCAGAGAGGTAATTGAAGGTGAATGAGATCAAAGTTTATTCAGAAGGTTAAATTAGAAAAATAAACTCTAATTTAATCAAGCACAACAAGTCGGTATTCGTAATATTCCCTGCCAGAAAGCTCCCG
Organism: Maratus speciosus; assembly: GCA_963932465.1. Lineage (NCBI taxonomy): Eukaryota > Metazoa > Arthropoda > Arachnida > Araneae > Salticidae > Maratus > Maratus speciosus. Next base: position 386,634,621 of record OZ010788.1, on the reverse strand, counting down.
AGAATGATGAGTTCTTTTGATCTTATAAGAAGAGGACTTCAAATGGAGGAAAATGTTCCCGATACAATTTTTCATTCCTTGCTACAGTGTGAACATTTTTTCAAGAGTGTAACAATTTTTAAATCAAAATAGCGAAAAATTACAGATTTCTTCGTCTAAAATTAATGTAAGTTTTTCCTATGTGATTTTTATTGTGCTTTCAAATAAATATCTGTTCTCTTTTTTGAAACAGTTTAAATAATTAAGAAATACAATATTAGGTTAATATTTATAGTTAAGCATTTCAAATTCTTTCGTTCAATAATTTTCGTTCAAAATTTACACATTAAATAGGAATTTTTACTCATTCTCTATCTAACGAATTTCTCTATATAACGAATTTTTTACTGGAACAATGGATTTCGTTATATAGAGACTCGACTGTATATATATTATTTATATTTTTTATTTTATGAATATTTTTATATTTAAAAATATTTTTCATGAGAAATCGAAATTGCTAAAAACAAGAATAAACTTGGTGAAAACAAACATTTATATTTATCCCCTGAGCAATACAATATTCAGGGACGCGAGTGGTCCGGGAAAAACACAGTAAAAAAAAGAGGAAACTACCAGTATTTTCTTCTAGAACATACTACCAATAATATAAAGGGATTAAGGAAAGCTGACTTCTCTTTAACAACATACTGGTATTTAACACCTTTTTTGACTGTGTTTTTCAGAATTTATGCCCGCTAGATCAAGAAAATTATAAAACACTTGTAGAGGTCATCGTCTACAACTAGCTTTTGTAGAATACTTCCGTACCATTTGGTCGACCACGTCTACGTCAAATTTTGTAGAATTATAGAACTTCACAGTTTCTAGTATTTATCACCAGTTTCAAATGTAACTGAGGGATGGCGGGAACTTAGAATTAAAACATATTTATTTTTCTTTCCTTGATAAACTCAACTTAATATCGTCTTTGGCAAGAATTTGGCTACTGCACAAAGACTTTTTTTTCAGATTTTATGGCCTGTGTAATTTTGTTTTTTGTCCACGATTGACTGTGCCAACAATGCTTGTTTTTAGTGACTTCAGCTTTTCTGCAAAGGACAGCGAAGTAAAGAAGTTATTTATGGTAATGTTGTAATCTTTGTTGAAGTATTGTTGTATGAATTATGGACTGTTGTAGTACGTATAGACCGCTCATCGAAAGCAAGAGACAATAGTATCTATATCAGATCACAGGATAGTACGTGTTGCTGAAAGTTAAGAAAGGTTGTCAGATATGATACGCCATTCTGTGCAAAATGCATCGTGCTACTGTATATGCTGTTTGAATTATTTTTTTTTTACTTTTCGTGTACATATGTACAAAAACAGTGCTTAGCAGTGACACCTATTGGGCGGTATACACCCAAACCTAATAAGGATCTATGCATGCAAAAGTCTAACTGAATCTGAAATTGGATGAAATTCGATGCATTAGCTCTTTACATATAGATATCGCGGAAATCATTAAAAATACAGAATAGCAGCGCCACCTATTAGGTGAGATACACCAAAACCTAAGCAGCACCGATTTATGTCGTCTAAATTAATCTGGAATTTCATTTATTTACTTGCATTAGTTCTTTAGATAGACCGCCTGCAAATTTTGAGTAGCATATAGACAAACACATACAAAACATACAAACAAACGCAGAAACTCACACATATACATTTTGTAAAAACAACCAAATCATGTTTAGAACTTTCAAAAATGTATAAATCCGTCGAAAACCGGAAATAGTAATATTTACGAAGCCAATAATTTCTTCTTCTTGTAAAGATATAAAAACCTGGCAGACTTAATTACAGATCACCCTGATCTGTAAGATCTCTAATATATACTTATTATATGAAACTTTTTTAAATATATTTAAAAATTCATACATCTTCGATAACTATTCATAATGGCAACCAGATCGTTCTGGGAAGGAGAATATCGAAATGTACTATGTACACGTAATGACGGGCATGCATGTTGTTTAGTTTGAAATGAAAGTTTTATTACATATATATAGATAGTAATGCCTTTTAAGAAAGTGTAATTTGTCTGTTCTATAATAACGTGCAATAAAAATTCTTTATCACGTCATAATGCATTTTGTATGAATCCAGGTATGAGAACAGTACTACTGAAAGTTCCTTGGTAGAGAGAGAATAACTGTATTTTAAGTAGTAACACCACTTTCTTGTCGAAGAGTATATTGTCATGTGACATGAAACTATAATGTTTCTTTAAATTTAGAAATATTTGCTTTCCCATGTTTTATTTTCTTTGCTTACTAGTAAAAATTCACTTAAAATATTGTTTTCGCATCCATATTTTTCTATAATAATAGATGAGATGTAAAGAAGCACTCATATTTCATATAACATAAATGTATGGAGTTCTACAAGTATCCGCTAAATTACAGCTAGACAACTCCCTATATTTATTTAAAAAAGCCAATATTTAAAGTTTATCCATAAAGTTTATGTAGCACCTTTTTTAGATTTATTAAGAATATTTTCTGCACCGGAAAATGTATGAAAAGAAATGTTATAGGTTTTACGGTACTGTGGCGAAGAATTGGGTTATTGCTAATATTAGCATACCTTTGTTAAACAGACAGCCATGATGATGTATATTCATTCTTTCAGAACAGCTATTCAAAAAATGAATGCTAAGAACATCTTTATATGAAACATTAATTCGTAAAACGGAATAAAAGCGTACATTTTGGTTTAAGAGGTATATCAGTTGTGTTTGTTTTCTACAACAGTTGAACATAAAATTTTAAATTCTAATTATGAAAGGCTTAAAATGAATAAAATGAAGCAAATTGAATTTAAATATGTGAACATTTAAAAAAAATAAAATACATATATACAAATATATCTATATATATATATATATATAAGTGTGTGTGGGTAAAGCCAGATTTTTCTCCATGAACACGTACTGTCACCCACACATGGTTGGTGTCGTTAGATAGGCCTTGGTCTCCTGCTGTTAGTAGGGCAGTTTGGTCGCAGTGCGTGGAAGTGGGAGATTACAGGGGCACTCAAAAGAAATCCATTATATTACGACCTATGGGGAAAAATCGTTTGAGATAGTTTTTAATGATGTTACAGCTTTTCGAACATAATTAAATTCAAATGCTTTTATGGAATGCATTTAAAATATATTTTGTAGCATATGCGGTGCAAAGAATATTATACATTTACAGGGCTACACAAAAGAACTCCGAAACGCTCTAAATTGCAATTTTTGCACAATATCAGGAAGTTCCGAACCGATTTAAAAAATAATGTCGTCAAAATGATAGTAACAGATCTTGCTCCAAAATAAGCTATATTTTATGTTAGTGGCACTACCCCCAAAGGGGGGCGCAGGAGCAAAAAAAGCTCTAAAAATACCATTTATGTGTTATTGAAGGGCCTATAAACATGAAATTTGTCATGGTAGTTATTTATAAGATATAAATTATCTCGAAGAAAATTTCCTAAAAAAATCGAGATTTAAAAGGGGTAAAAATGCGCGAAAAGCGTTCTAAAAACGTTCTAAATTGCGATTTTTACACAATCTCAGGAAGTTCCGAACCGGTTTAAAAAAATATTTGGATGTGCCAATCCCAAAACTTTCTTCTACCTTATGTCAATATTTCGTTATAATTAGTTTTATTAGTAATTTTATTAAAATTAAGCATAACTTCATACACTTTTCGATGGTACAATATTGAAAATTGCACAAAAATCATTGTTACAGCGCCCTCTACCGTCGGATTTTTTCCAAATTCAGGGAGGACCTTCTTGCCATGGCCAAAAACATATACAAAAAAATTCGTTCAATTCTATGCATAACTTCATACACGTTTCGATGGTACCATATTCAAAATGTACAAAAACCGCTATTACAGTGCCCCCTATCGGCGGAATTTTTCCAAATTCAGGGAGGACCTACTTGCCATGGCGACAAACATACGCAAAAAATTTGGTTCAATTCTATGCATAACTTCATACACTTTTCGATGGTACAATATTCAAAATGCACAAAAATCACTATTACAGCGCCCCCTACCGATGAATTTTGTCCAAATTATTGGAAGACCTGCTTGCCATAGCCAAAAACTTTAAAAAAAATTTTGGTTCAATTCTATGCATAACTTCATACAATTTTTGATGGTACAATGGCGACATACGGATACAGGGACACACGGACATACGGACAGGCAGACATTTTCTATAAACATGTTTTTTAGAATCTCTGACCCCTAAAACGTGTAAATCCATCGAAAAAAATTTCGATTACAATACTTTCTCCTATTGAAGATAGAAGAAAGTAATAATGGTGTCAAAATGATAGTAGCAGACCTAGCTCCAAAATAAGCTACATTTATGTCGGTGGCACTGCCCCAAAGGGGGTGCAGGAGCAAAGAAGTTCTAAAAATGCGATTTTTGTGTTACTGAAGGGTCTATAAAGATGACATTTGGCATGGTAGTTACTTATAAGATATAAATGATAAGTAAGAACATTTCTTAAAAAGTTCGAAATTTCAAATGGGTGAAAATGGGAGAAAAGCGTTCTAAAAACGTTCTCAATTGAAATTCTCAGGAAGTACCAAACCAATTTCAAAAGTAATGGTTGTAAATTGATGGTGGCAGCTTTTGCTCCAACATAGGCTCTATTTTATGTCGGTGTCACTACCAGTTGCGTATTGCAGGAGCAAAAAACGTTCTAAATTGCGTTTTTTTGTGATGAAGCAGGGGCTAGCAACTTAAAATTAGGCATGGTAGTTATTTATAAGATATAAATGATCTTTAAACTCGAATTTTAAAAAGGGTAAAAATGGGCGAAAAGCATTCTAAAAACGTTCTAAATTGCGATTTCTGCGCAATCTCCGGACGTATCAAATCGATTTCAAAAGTAATGGTTGGAAACTTTGGAAATTGATGGTGACAGCTCTTACTCTAACATAGGCTCTATTTATGTCGGTGTTACTGTCACCTGGAGATTGCAGGAGCAAAAAACATTCTAAATTGCAATGTCCTAAAAATGTACTAAATTACTATTTCTATGCAATCTGAAAAAATAATGAACTTAATCCGAAAGTAATAGAGTTTTTGATACAACGCAGGCTACATTTTAAGCTGGTGCCACTACCACTTCGGATTTGACAGGAACAACAAGCGTTTTAAAAAACCCTTTAAAAACTTTCTAAATTACGTTTTTAAAGGAATATTAGGAAATACAAAATATACAGCGATACAATTCTTGTTTTCAAATGAATTCGTTCGGGCCTACATCAATATGCAACGTAGAAAATTTCAGCCCAGTTTTTAAAGTTCAAGGGCAAATTTATCATCGAGTAGGCTCGCTAATGACCATACCAAATGAAACACCGAAATTCCTACAAATATATTTTGTTAATGAGAAAAACTCGAAATAGATTATCGTTGCACTCACATTCTGGGGATACAACGAGAAATTATTCAGGGGTTACAACGTCTATTCCATAATCATAATCAAGTGATCAGTGTGTTCAAGACTAAAACGAATGGTTGCAGACAACTATAAGATCGTCATTTTGGCCGACTAAATACCAGCCGGTGAGCATGAACGAAGGTTTGATGCACCTCAAGTCAATAAAGTTGCATTGATAATTGTGGATAACAAATATAGCCATCGTGATATTTTTATTCAACGCCGAAGCAAAGAACTGCAACACTGCTGAAATTGCTGAAACACACTGGTCCTCATGTCATAAAGCGTACAATATATTCTGACCCGGGCAACGCCGGGTATTGTAGCTAGTTGATGTATAAAAATAAGTAATAAATGACATAGTACATAAAAATATTTCAAAATTCTAAAAACAGTCTAAAAACAATTCTTTATTATTTTTCCTTTTACCCTTAAAATCTGTTTAAATAAAGTGTACCGGATTGAAGAGAAGCATTTGAAAACGTTTCGAAAGAAAGAAGGGTCAAGAAAATGGCAGGTGGATTGGTGAATGATGATGAAATGGGATAATTCGAGAAGATATATTTCAAAAAACAGTTTTCAGTGTATCAATTGAAAAGCTCCATGAAATTAGAGAAACTAATTTGGTAATCAAAGTAACTTCTACCTAAATCTTGCATGTTTCAAGGGTCGGAGTTTTCTGAGTACAAACAATGTTTACCAGCAAACTTCTTTCTCTAATTATATGGCTCATTACCTAATATTGACAGAGGCTAGCTAATTAAAAAAGTGCAATATTTTATACAACATAGACCCAAGGTGATCTCAACAAAGAAATTTCAAAATTATTAAGACACCTAAAATGAGAGTATACATCCATAAGTGAAATGTCATCAGAAAAAAAAATGAAAATGTAAAGTAATGGCAAAATAAGGTATTATTGCAAGAAAAACTACCTATAAAAGGATGTATGATTACAGTGTGTGTGATTTTTCTTTTGTACTCAGAGATTATTAAAGTTTAATAATTCAAAGAATAACTCATAATAATTCTGCATAGAATTTTAGCTGACTTTAACTCAATTCAACTTATTTTACTACACTTTTATTTTCAACAGAAATAAAAGGTCTTCCACTACTACTAGATATTCCATATTTCACAATTCATAATTTATTACAATGATAATCTCGCAAAAATTATTGTTTGTATACAGGGTGTCCCATAAGGCCTTCCACATTTCAGAAATTCGTAAGAAAATCGTGAAACTCGTGCTTTCTGTGGCAATGAAAAAAAAAATCCACAAAATTCAAAAGTAAGTCCAGATTTCAAAAACTCGTAAAAATTTAACAAATTGTCGTATTAGAGTGCGGTTTGTGCCATAAGACTTAGCAAAGAGTCTGAAGTTTTGTATCAAACACTAGTTAGTTTCATTAAATCTCTTTTATTTATTTATTTATTGTGATAAAGCATCCGGCACTTTGACAATCCTTATGATGCAAATCGCACTCGAATAAAACAATTTGTTAATTTTTTACGATTTTTTCAAATATTAATGGACTTAGAGACACCTTGTGTATACAAATAAGACCATTTATATGCATATATTTGTAGTGTGATATAATGGGAATTTTTTTTAATTCAAAAAATCAATTTTATTATTATTTTTATAGATACGAAATTTATTAAACATTATTTTCATTAGTAGATCCATATTTTTTAAATAGCTGGAAATTTACAGCCTTCAACAGATCTACATCAAAAAATAAAAACAAATGTATTGAGGAAGTCTGTACAGTATGCTTATTATTAATAATTAGAGGTGTTCAACTTACACATCTGTTTGTGATCATATACGCTACTACGTTACTCCCTTCCCATACGCTAACACGTTAAGCGCCACGTCAGTCACCGGTGACTGACACTGAACTTTCCGTTTAAAACGCGTCATTCACCGATGACTGACGTTCTAAAATATGATATAAAACTAAATATATATGTATAGTTTTAAGTAATTATTTAAAATTTACTTACCTTTTATTTATTACAGGATTATACTTTCTTAAAAATTACTTGAAACATTGTAAATTTTTCAGCAACAGTGTCAGTCACCGTGGCATTCAATGTGTTAATCCTTTCGCCCTCATGCTAATATGTATCCACTATTGGATACATGCTCCGTAGCGAGCGAAGAGGTTAATACAATAGAATAATATTCTAATGTATACAATATCAGTCTATATTAGTTATTACCTTTAGCATGTAAAATGATTTAAATTCGTTTAAATATTTGCATACATTGAAAATTCATGGTCTATGTTCATTACGATGACGAAATCAGACTTTCGCGTGTATATGGGTTTCCAGAAATTATAGTTAAGACAAAGCAGAAAGGTTGCCCCAAGATATTAAACAAAAGGAGCGTAGTTATTACTGAATATCACCTCTGGAGAGTTGCCGGAGTATTGCCAGGGTTTTACAACGGGAATTACATGAAGACTTAACCATATACCGAGGTATCGTGAAACGAAAAAAAATATTTTCATAAGAATTATACTTTTTTTATATATGTAATATGTTATACTTTAAGGCGTTCTTAATACGTATGTTTAGGCATAGAATTCATAGTATAAAGTAATATTTAAATATTAAAGTCATTTTTGCCGGTTAATTGCCACTATTCATTTTTCTTTATTGTGCCTATCCCAGATTTTTCAGTATCTTTACATGATAAAGAAAAAACAACCTTAATTATACTTTCAACGCTCAAAAAACATAAAAAGCAGCACAAATTATCAAAGTTTTTATGCAGGTCTGTTGCACTGGAACTTACATGAAAATATATAAGTAGTAAAATAACTGAACATCTGTCTTACTCCTAAATCTATACAATTTGGTCTTAAGCTCTCTGTGCACTTTTTTTTAATCGGTTAAGAATGCAAAAAAATTATATTATTTGCTAAATTTTACATAACTTTGAAATTAATTACAATATGAAGTATATTGCTAAATTACACAAAAGTTGTTGCTGTTAACTTTAATGCAATTGGCGTGAATTTCTCTTAAAATACTAGTTGCTTCAAAATTAATTTCCTTCTTTAAACATTCACATGTATTTTGATAGTACTGTGTGAAAATCTAATGAACAGAAAAATTACACAGTGAAGTAATTAATTCGATGATTAATTCTAAATTGTTTTAACTGAAGACATTTTCTCTGCCTATAATTTCTCCTTAAATTTCCTTACTAATTTAAACTTCAAACGAACACTACTTAGAAAAAGTGAAAGTGTTGATAATTATGTAATTATATAAATCCCTTTAATAAATTACCTTAATATACTTCATTAATCTTGCTAAAGTGTCTAAAAAATTAATGGTAGGCATTTAATTAAATTATTTCATTAGAAAATAAATTATTTCTTGCTGCTTTGGTAATTGACAAAATTATTTTCCTATTCTACATTAATACATTTAATACAAGTTTAAGAATCTTAATTGCATATATATATAATAACACTTCATTTGTTCTGTCATCTTGACTTAAACAAATGAAAATTTTAAAATAAAAACTATCGTTTAAGAAATGTAGAATCTATTTAAATATAATATTTTGTAATTCCTTGAATGACATTAAACGTTTACTAAGCTACAAAGTATTTTGTCAATAATTAAAGTTTTCAATCTAGCTCAGTAAATTTGTTCTAAAAAGCATAAGCCTGAATGGATAATACTTTTAAGACTCTTTTTTGATAAAAGGTTAAGCAATTTCTAATAAAAGCTTTCTGCTCCTAAAAATGCCATATTTTAAAAAACTTCACAGAATTTTTGAACACAAATTAGTTTAAAAACTTAAAAGAATAATAATTTTGCTGCGAGGAAGATATTTTGCAGATCACATTTTTTTTTGCATATCTTTTTTATCTCATATGTTCTAATCAGAACCTACAATAAAATTTTAACAGATTCATGCTAATCATAAACATATTTAATCCTTCAACATTTTTCGCTCCATCTAACTCAGGTATCGTTAGATATAATTATTAATAATGCAATTTATAATAGAAAATCATTTTATTTTAACAGGAAGGTGATAGAAGCAGCGTATATGCTAGTAATAAATATATACTTTTTTACTTTCTTTTTAAATCTCACAAACAAGTTATTGGAATCAGTAAGTTAAGTACACTGGTTTCTAAAAATTAAGGAAAAATCACAAAAATGGCGATAACTCGTTCAAAAATTAACCTATCTGTATGAAATTTGGATATGTTGTTAACTAAAAGATGCTGATAAAAATTACAAAATGCAAATTAGTGGCACTGCAATTTGATTGCGTCATCTGTGCGGAGCATAAAAATTCATGCTAGAGAGTACGGCTGCTGGTGTCGCTGTGGTTATGAGATAAGAAAACTGAGATAGCCAATTCATTAGTATGACCTCGAGGTATCATTTGTCCTCATAACTGCGATATAGAGTTATAGGAATATTGGATGTAGGCCAAAGTCAGGTAGATGTGGCCAGATAGCTAAATGTGAGTCCTTCTGTTGCTCATAGACTTTGGCAACACTTTCAAACCACTGATTCGGCCTTCAGAAGGTTCAGCGAAGGACGAGCAAGATCTACGACAAGCACCGATGACCGATATTTGCGGCTATGTGTACGAAGGAATAGAACAGCAAACCCATCTCATCTTAAAGCCGTCCTTGCTACAGCCACTGGAATGTTGGTATCAACGTCTACTGTGCGTAGAAAGCTTCATGAAGGTGGTCTGTACGCGATGCGACCGGATATTTGTGTGCCGTTTACCTCATGTCTCCGGAGGGAACATTTAAGTTGGGCACGTCATCATGTCTACTGGAGGGCTGATCAACGGAGGCGAGTTCTCGCCACAAATGAGTTCCAGTTTAGCATCCAAAGCGATAGTAGGCATTGTTTGCTTTAGTGAGAAAAGGGAACGCGCTATAATCCATCAAACAATCGTAAAAGATATTCGCATGGAGGAGGCAGTGTCTGTGTTTGGGATGGTATCTCTTTGGGAGGACGTACAGACTCCACGTACACTCCATGTCTTTCCACGTGGAACTGTGAATGCTCACATCTATAGAGATGACATTCTTGATGCTTATGGGCACCCTTATGCCGATGCAATAGGTAAAGATTTCCTGTTACAGGACGATAACGCTAGACCGCACAGGGTTCACATCGTAGAAGATTATCTTCAGCACCAAACAATTCAACGCATGGAATGGCCAGCGCGGTCACTGAACTTGAATTCCATTGAGCATCTTTGAGATGCTTTAGGAAGATGTGTCTCTGCTCTCAATCTCTCTCCTCAGACCCTTGCCACGCTTACAACTGCTTTACAAGAGAAATGGCTCGCGCTTCCCAGCAAACTTATCGATAGCATAATTGACAGTATCACACTTCACTTTATGTTCTGTACTGCTTATAGGGGTGATCATACTCCATATTAAAGGTACTTTTCCTATACCAAACTGAGACATTTATTTTGTGTATTTTATAATTGTATTAATTTCTGAAACACCACAATCGCCTGATAATTTCTTTTACTGTTATTTTATACCTTATTATGTGTTGTAAATTGGGTCTGAGTTTTATTAAAATCTACTTGTAAGATTTTGAGTAATCGCAACTTTTGTTGCTTTTCCTTAATTTTTGGAAAGCAGTGTAAATCAATAGATCTCTTATTCCAACTTCATGCAGCTTAAACCTAATTTTTCGAAATATGATGTTGTTATGGCCCATTACACAAAGCTAGGGTAGAGCAGAGAAGCAGCTGCCTTGCTTTGGTTTCTTGAGAGTACTAAAATGAGGAATTGTGTAAAGCTTTAAAAAAAAAAAAGAAAGAAATTGAAACTGCACATATGAAGATATCCTTGCATCCTTTACAATACTACGTTTTACTTCGAATAACTGGGAAATTTTACTGATCACGTCAGAATCACAAATAAAAGATGAATGTCGCATGTTTTCCCACAACTGTGATCGATCAGAAAGTACACAAGAGCTGCACCATCTTGATCTGATTTTAAACTATTTCAGACCAACTGGACTACTTAACTTTTATGTTTGTGGTAAAACTTTTCTATTTGAGAATTCCAGTTATTTTGGGCTGTTGAGATTGCAGGTTATGATTATGGGCTTCTCTCTAGACATTATAGCTATAAAAATGAGAGAACATACCTTTAATTGTATCAAAGAAGCAATATATTTCTAGAAGATTCTTGAATCCCTTTCTGGTGTTTCATTTAAATCAAATGTCAAACACTATAACGTATGTAAATATGGTGAAATATGGTCCTAAAACAATAAAAAATTTTGCTTTTTTTATTTAATATCATTCAGAAAACTGGATGGGGCAAGCCAAATGTACTGCTTCTCCCGTGGGAAATTCAGTCAAGTTTCATCACTGTTTATACCATAAATATCAATATGTCTGAAATTTATACCAGCTTTGGTCGAAATTCTATAACAAATTCCAATCAATGGATTTAATACTTCCAACGCAACGATTTCCTACAACAATTTTCACTTGTCATTAAACCTTATTTCACACTTTTCACCATCACGTTTACGAAACATTTCCAGAATTCATATTCAAATTACTTTTCGTCGATGCTCTTTTGTCGAAATTTAGAATGACCATAGGACAGAGCTAATCAGGCAGAACATTCATTAGCTACTGTAATATTCATTTATTGCCAAAACTGCGGACATTTAAATTGAAAGTATGGATTTTCAATATAAAAAATCTTTCGCATTTGCTAGGTAAACAAATCATTAATTGTAATTTTTAAAACATTTTTGACGACCTAATTTTTTTCAAAAATATTTTGAAATATATTGATACGAATATTTTTCAGAGATTCCTGATACTTTTTTTGATTACTTTTGATATATTTTTTTTAATACTTCGATTTCGACTTTATAAATGAAGAATTACGTTACAACAAATTGTAATTTTTTCATTATTAAATGCTTAGAACAATATTATGGTTACTTTATTGCACAAATAGGCATAATACACGAAACTTAATATTGTATAAAATATTTTTTTTTTTTTTTGTGACTGAGAGAAATGAAAATAATGATGAAGCATGCGTCATGCAAAGATGTGTTGTCATATTAAAAATTAGAAAAAGGGTTATATTTTAATCATAAAATTTTGCTACTTAAGAAATATATACATTGATGTTTAAATATTTTAAAAACAAATAATATTATAATTTAAATTCATTTTTCTATCTAATGTTGTTTAAAATTTTAGTTCATTTCCCAATTTCAGAATTTTAGCCCAGCATTTTTCAGCATTTTTTTTAAGCGACTGACACGTTTTATCGTCAACTAGCAGAACCGCCCAACGTTGCAACGTATTAATCTTGAAAACTTCCCATGTAAAATAACTAAAATAAAATAATTTCATGACGTCACGGTGAGAAATTTATGTATATATATATATTATTGGCTTATGTAAAATGTACTTATGTTTAAATATGTTTGCCGTACTTTAAATGCCAAACCTAAGTCCAATATATAACGTGTTTGAATATAGGTCATATATTGTTATGATGTTTTTTTCAATTCTTGCTCTGTTTATTTTTAAGGTGTAACAGATATTGCATTTGTAAAATTGAGAAAATAGTTTTGCATAAAGATAAAGTATGGTAGATGCTTGAAAAAAGATTTAGAGGGTAGTCTGTATTGGTTGGTGGTTTATTAACTTTTATTGGCACAAGGTGGCTAAAACGACATGCCGTGCCAAACGCAAGTAAAAAAAAAATCAACAGAAATTGTAAGGAAAGAATATGTTGTAGTGCATTATAATTATTAAAATATATATAACTAAACTACGTAAATGGGGTAGGGGTCTGGGAAATTTGCAAAGTAGGAAATATAGTAGGCCGCATCCTAAAGCTTTTATTTAGGATATATTACGGTGAAATCGACAAAGGTGGATTTTGTTTTGAACATAACGTGAAAGACTGCAGTAAGTAGTGCAATCTATTACAAGAGTCCCGTTCTCCTCTAAGACCCTGTAATTTGCTATAGCGTATAAACTGATAAGGTGACGATATTGGTAAATATATTTTTTAATCTGCTGTTTCTTAAAACGTGTTTGTCGAGTTCGACCCGAATATTCACAATGCCTCATATATACTCACAATTAAATCTGAATATTTATTAAGCTATTTCTTGAAATACAGTGCATTATAGCATACCCAAAATTATCGCAAAGAAGCAATAAATTCTATCCTAACAGTCAAAATCGATACTTTAAATACTTAATTGCACTAATATTTGAGTACCCAATTGCACTTTAAATATTCAATTGCACTAGCCAAGTATGAAATATAATAAAACATTTTGGATTCACCCTATACAATAAAGATGAACTAACCATATTCTAAATACATTAATCGCCAATTAGGAACAGTTATTCTCAGACAAGTGAAAATTTTATTTTCGAGTTTTGGCTAGTGTTTACGAAATTGCCAGTGTAAAACGCTTGAAAAAATTAATACGGGTTGTTGTTCTCAGGAACTTTTTTCCTGATGGAGAGGAGGTGCCCTCAAGGCGTTTGTCTTAGACCTATATTTTGGCTACTAATTGCGAGCATCCATCATAGAGAACTGAAGCGGCAGGGCATAATCGCATATGTATTTGCTGCTGGCTTCAGCCTAGTTCTGTCGAGTCACAAGCGCTTGGACCTAGAACTACACTGTAAAAAAAATTCTACAAAGTTACTAAAGTTTTTCTAGGAAACTGGGATTCCTAGAACTTTTTATGTAACGGCAACAACAAAAATTCATGTAACATACACACTTTTGCGCCGAAAATCAGAAAATCTGTAAGGCTACTAAGAATTTTTTAGGAAACTGGGATGCCTAGAACTTTTCATGTAACTACAACCAGGGTTACAGACACAAATTTAGTAAGGTTACTGTAATTTTAACAGATTCATTTGTAAAGTTACAGATTTCTGTAGCTTTACAAAGACTAGTTTTGTAGATTTGCAGCTTTTTTTGTACAGTTACAGATGAAAGTTTAGTAAGCATGTAACTTTACATCTGTAGAACTACAGATTTTTTTTACAGTGTAGTGGCGGCTCGAGCACACACCGCATTTAGCCGACTACTGGATACACACCACTTATAGCTATCACCTGGTAAATCACAGGTCCTAACATTCGCCAAGCCATACTAGCTAGAACTTGAACCAAGAGTGCGGATTAACGAAAATAGCTTGCACCATGTACAGCATATGAAAGTATTAGGCGTCACTATAGATAAACATCAAAACTGGACAGCACATCTCAACTAACTTAAGCTCAAATTAGTAAAATACCCCCACATCGCATCAAAACTATGGGTAAAATCTTAAGGGAACAATAATAACATGCTTAAAATATGATACAATACAATTATAGAAAAGAATATTCTTCATGGGCTGAAATTTGGGGAGGTAAACTAATAAAAAAAGTTAAAATCAATAGAAAGAACATTCCTAATGCAACTGTCAAGAGGTTATAAAACCATCTCAAAAGACGCAGTAAATGTAATAACAGGCATACCACCCACCGCTTTAACATTAGAATATGAATACAACAATAGCAGAATTCTGCATCTTTCACACACCCAAAAAATGTAACAACATTCTGTATCATAAACTTTCAACGAAGAGTCCATGGGTGGCAGTTACATCCAACAGAAGAAACACCACAGCTCCAAGTAAAACAGATTTTAACACATACACACCAGCTACTGTGTCAACAATTTTTACTGGTGGATCTCGAATAGCAACCGGTGTGGTATCAGCTTACTGTGTCATGAAAGGTACCTCGATCATCCACTAGTGGGTTTGCAGACTGGATGACAACAACACATATACTAGCCCGAGCTGCATGCCACCCTCCAAGCACTTGAATGGATCCATACACAAACATACACAGCCCTACACTGGATATATAACGACAGTTTGTCTAGGCAATAAGCTCCAACAGAAACAAACACCCACTATTTCTTAGCATCAAACAAAGTCTATTAACTCCCGTAAACAGCGCTCCAATCGGTCAGGTATCTGCTAACTTTTGGCATATTTTGGGCATATTTTGGCAACAAGCTGGCGGACACTCTAACTAAATAAGCCACAAAGGAACCTAAATTAGTTAACTACCTTACACTTCCAACTAGCCACATCAAATAGTCACTAAAAACAAATATACTTAAAGACTGGGAAGTACAGTGGACCACTTCAACAAAAGGCCGACACACTTATAGGTTAATTCCAAAAGTCTACCACACACTAATCTACCTCACTCCTCACATACATATTTTCTTACTAGTCATGGTCCCTTCCGCCAGTACCTATACAAATTCTTTTGTGCTTCTTCAGGCCAATTCGAGTGCGGTGAAAAAGTACAGCTCCCATATTTTCACTACACACTGACAAACTAATGGCATCTCAGATACATTAAAAACTTCCCCTAAAATTGGCTCACAAATATCTTCACTCACCCAATTCTCAGGACAACTCAGAAATATACGTTAACACCTAAAATATCTGTCTAATTTAACCTAGGGAAGACGTCTGTCAGTTCACACTTCTAATATCTGCCCCCTTTGCAAGTCCCACTTTGACAGAGAAACGCTCCTTTGTCGCGAGGGAGTTTTTCCGAGCGCACCTTGAAGTTCCCACTATCTCTTGATGGCCTTCGCTGTCCTGTGTCGCGTGGAAAATCTGTTTTCCAGCATCGAGAGACCACTCCTGTAAAGCCATTTCCTGTCGCTAGCTCGTCATTGAGATATCCCTGGCAAAACTGCCCATAGGTCCAGTTCTTTTCTTACGAACATTTATCCAAATTCAGCACATTGTTGCGTTTGCCGGTGGTTTCAGCTCTGGCTCAAAACTGTATCTTTTTTTAAGATCTCAATAAACGGGACGGGAGGGACACCGTGCTCCACAGACTTGGTTTCCTTGTCTGAGCAGTGCCTCTTAGGCAGTCAAACCAAATTCGAATCGTTCTGACACATTCACGGATTCATTTTCAGACCTACGTTTCTGAAAGATCTAGATATCATTATTCGGGTGCTTAAAAATTAAACATCATGTGTACCTTATGAATAAAATTGATATATTGATTTATAACCTATTACAAACTAATGACAACCAGTACTGCAAATCGGTTTATAACGCCATATTTAACGATATTTGTTTAGGAAGGTCCGTTACTTTTCTAGGAGAATGAAATTTTGCTAGTTTCCTAGAAACCTGAATAAAACTACTGTAAATATATAACAAATCCATTAATTGCTAAAATGTGCTAAATAAAAATCATAAAACACGAAAAATGTATTTATTTTTAAACTGTCCACATCTTTCTGCTTTACTGGCGCATTTATCAAGGAATAAACTATTCTACAGTTGTACGATCTATAATCAATGTTACAGTATAATTTAGCTTACCAAAATTATTGGTTGGCTTACACCATGGTTACAAATATTGCAATAAATATCAAAATAAAAATAAAATAAAATAACGTAATCTAAGAAAGAACGTGAACAGTGTGAATTATGCCGTTTTAAATCATTGTACTGTAGATCATGCAACTGAAAGAATATTATCATTTGTATGGCATAGACTTCGGTGAAGTTGAAACATGTAGACAGTTTATATAAAAAACCTTTTACTGGTTTTATGATTTTTATTTAACACCTTTTAGAAATTAAGGAAGTAAAACAGTTGCATTTTTTATGCATTTACTGATAATAATTATTTCGTGACTATGTCAAAAAATAGCGATTTTAGATTTGAGAATAATCTGAAATAAGCATTCACATTTAGGAAAAATCTATTTTTCAAGACAAAGAAATAAAGAAAAAATATTCACTGTCTTATCACACAAGTTGTTGCATCTGTGTATAAAAATGCAATTAGGATCGTCTTATCATCATATGAATACTATTTATCAATAAATATTTAACGTGAAATAATTATAACACTGTCTTCAGTTTGTTACTTTTAGAACTTCCGATTTACATTTATTACTACTGTGTTTAGTTTAGTGATATAAACAGTTTCAAAATTGGAATTCCAGTAATAGCGAGCATAAAAATGACATTTATGGAAAGTTAATATTATTTTTTCAATTACAAATGCAAACTTAGAAATGACTTTTAAACTTCAATGAGTCCCATTAGTATGAAACGAGTTTTAATGTTAATTGCTTCCGCTTTATAGCTAAATGAATACTTTCTATAATCATAGTGTATGGTTCACATTTGTATTTGATGACCTTTTTTCTGTAGCTGTATAAACTGTACGTGTGAAATTGCTATTTTTAATCGTTTTCTAATTCAAGATCGTCTATATATAAAGTTAATTAAATATGATGTATTACATTGTTTGCATTAATAACAGATATTTCATTGATAATAAGACATATTGCATATTTATTTTGAGTATAGTTATGTTGTATGTCTTAATGTATATTTTTTGTATTCTAATGTTGGATAGGGGAGTACACAGTGAGACATGGTACACAGTGAGACAGCAGCCACTTTGACATATAGTTGTAACTTTTTCTTCAAGCTGGCGCACACACATAACGATCTCATCTTATGCAACACGTGGATGTAGTTTCGGCACTTCAGTTACTCGTCTGACAAAATAGTTAATAATTCTTTATTTTCTAGTGGTTACATTTACATAAACTTCTATTTTAGAGTTTATTTTCTTCAATATGACATATATTTACTTAAACAAACCTAGCTATATCTAATAATAGACTATTTCGGCAAAACGACATAAACATTTTAAAGCGATTAAATTGATGTGACAGATGTGGTATCCATTTTGTTACAACGTAACGAAAGTACACAGTGAGACATAAAGTTGTGGTACACAGTGAGACGTGTCTTATTGTGTACCTACTATGTGTTTCTGACGTTAAAAAGTTATTTATTAATAAAAGAAGGTTTTTCTATCTCTCTCTCTTTCTCTGTGCGTGTGTGGGCGTGCGATGGCTATGGAAATTTACTAAACGTTTGTTCACCCGAGACTCATATTTTTAATATTTTGAAAATCTAGAAATATTTAGAAATCATAAACTGCAGAATATTATTGATAGAGTGTAAAAATGTATGATTTATGAAAATATATACATTGTCTCACTGTGTACTACTTGTGGTACACAGCGAGACAATTTTCGATACTTCGTTATGCTGCTTCTGTGCTTTTATAAATAACTTTTTTAAATTCATTTATACATTAATGTATAGCGCATTTGTGTAGCTTAAATATGTAGCAAACAAATTTTCAAAAGAATAAAAATCGTCGCCATTTGTTAAGTAATAATAATTTTCGTCTCACTGTGTACTACCCTCCCCTATTTCTTTAGCTGTTACAGAAGATCACTTGAGGTAATTATGAACATAGTTTACTTCCAAACAAGCACCACTAACGCTCGTGTGAAAGTAGATGATACTAATGTGATGTAGAAATCAAAGAATTGCATCCCTGTTGACAGGATAAGAACGTATCTGCCATTTGTGCTTGACTATTGGCACACTTGCTCGCGCTTATAAAATCCGTAACAGTCCAAAGCGACAAACAGTTTTCTAGTGCATGTGAATATTCTTCGTTTCTGTCGTATATAATCTAGGTAAATCGTTGTTCCTAATCAATCGGTTAAGTTGTAATTACTCTAACAGAATATCAATAAGTTTTTCGTCCAATAAATTTTCATGGACCTACAGCACCATGTTCATAATTACCCCAATACGGTGATACGGTAATTGTGATACGGTGTAGTAATGAACTATTTTTTAAGTGTTTTGTTCCATATTAGGTCATGTTAAGCCTCATATGAAGTCATTCTTGACTGTAGAGTTGAAACTTTAGGTTTCCTCAGAAACTTTTCTTTTGTATTGAAAGATTAATATATCTAAATGTCAGAAATTAAATTAGCAATCACTATAACTGGGATTCCTTAATAGTAACTGGGGCCCCTTAATAGTTTGGATAGATTTTCCTTAAAAAATATAAGGCAGCGAAATCCCCAAAATTAGGTTTGTTTGGAAAGATTTCTATTTAAAAATATAAATTCCAACATACCGAGGCGTGCGTAGTACACACTGTTTACGCTACCAAGGACAATCCCCCCAACTCTAAGTTCGTATGGAGATATTTTCTTTTTAAAATATAAAATCCTACAAATACGAGAGTGTACACTTCAAAAGCCACTGCCCCCCCCCCCAACACTGGGTTCGTATGGAAAGATGTTCGTTTAAAAATATAAAACTATTAAACACTGATTTCAGGTATACTTAAGGCTTTTATCACGCGCCCGGGCAACGCCGGATGGTTCAACTGGAGGTAGAATAATGTGTGTATGAATCTGTTCTTGAACAAATGTTGTATATAAACTTTATATTTTTTTTAATATACCAACGCGACACAAAATCAGATGTTCACAATTTCACGTAATTACCACGTATTCTTTGGCGTAATTATGAACATCTCGGATAACTGTGAACAAGTACTTTTAGATACAAAATTAAATCATCACAACACCAGTAACTAATTATTATTGAAGTATAAAAGTGAAAAAACAGTTTTATGGGAGTTTTACAAGGTTTTAAATGGATTATGCGCTCCTTATAGCTGTTAGTATTTTAAACTAGTAAAATATTTTTACAATTACTCCAATTAAACCTACTTAGTTTCTTAGATTTGATTGTGATTGTTTATTAAATTCAAGTATTTTAAATAAAAATTAAAAATACAAAATGCTTTACAGTTATTTAGATTATAATAAATATTTAAAATTTCTTGAACTTAAATGAAATCTAATACAATTGGTTATCTTTCTGATGTACATCAAGTTATATTTTTCATTTTAACGAAATTTTAATAATCCAATAAGTTACTTGAGTTTTGTTTGTAGTAAAACTATAAAATATACAACTGTCAGATCTTCAAAATACTAAAGACTCGAAAGCTTTTATACAAATGTATTTACTATTTATATATTTATCGTCTGCATAGAAAAAAAGAAGAAAAAAACATAATTCTTGTTTCTTATGCTGTCAATTATCAAACAAATCGCAATCTAATACTATTCATTTACTCTCCGGATAAAGAGGGTGGAAAAATTGTGGCGCCATATTTGGCGACTTATCTCACTTTTGGAGTGAAATAAACAAATAGAAATGTAATAATAAAAAATTAAAAGCGTAAAAAATTATATAAAATAGGATTTCAACAGAGAAATTTTATCGGTTCTCTAACTTTTATGTATAGGGCTACAAAATGCACCAGGTCTAGATGCCAGGTGCGAGCAGCACCAAAAGTGGTTCCCTTGTAAGTATAGCTGGACGTTTGTAATCATGTTTTACCATTAATATTTACAGCACTAGGGGTCTCGGCCCCCTACGAGCTACGCTCGCCAACCCCCATCCAGACACCGCAGACTCCAAATGCACGCTAATTTGATCAGCTTTAAAAAGATTTCGAAAGATTGAAATATAATTTAAAAAACAGTGGCGATCTCCCTATAAACGAATTTCTATTCATTTCTCTTTGATTGGGGAATTTTAACGCCAAATCCGCTGCGGTACTACTTGATTATCCCATCGACCAATTTCGCCAAATTATATAAATCACCAAACCACTCGCCAAATTATACAAATTGACATAATTTTGATTTTAAATAACGAAAGAAAAAATAAATTAGTACAACATTAATAAAAATACAAATAAAAAACGTCGAAATAAAAATAACTTGATGACGTAGACACGTCTAACAACATTTCAAAATAAGAAAATATATAAAATGAATTAAGTAAACAGTCTTTGTCTCCTGGTATTTTTTAACAAAGCGAAAAGAAAGTTCTTTTAAATGAGACATTTTAAATTAATCGTTTTTAATCTGACGTAATTTTTACCAAGCTATTCTTTCACTTTTAAATATTCACGTGAATATACTTTTGTTAGAAATGAAATATTATTTGCGCTTTCCTGACAAAAATAGTTGAAAAGTATCCTCTCAAAATATAAAATAAATGTCTAGCGCAATTTCTAAATTTAAACCGTTTTGCAATATTATTTTGTGTTCATTTTATGTAATAACTATAATGTGACGTAAATATGACGTAATTTCTCCTATTTAAGACTTCTAACGCATGTTAATAAATTTGTTATTTTACAAATTCCTTTCTCTCTTAAAATTCACGTGTAATTATAGTTTTTATGACGTAATTTTTAATAAGTTCCTGCTTTTTGTACATAATTATTTAATTCTAATTCCAAATGTTTTTTTCTGTTTATAATAGTCACGTGTAAATAAATTTTTAATTTATTTACACGTATAATTTTTTTTTTTTTTTTGAAGCAAACATTATTGTTTCCGCTGTTTATACAGTTGGCAACAGTTTAAATTAATATCACTTTCTAAAGTCTCTCTATTCTAAAAAAAAGTAACTATCGCTGTCACCGCCGCCGCCGGTTTTGAATTTTTTGTGACGGGAGGTCTTTCTTCGTTAATATTAAGAAAAATAATGCATACAAAAATATGAAAATCGGTAGTTTTATACAGAAATGTTTGATAAACATGCTGATGCAGACAGTTTTCAAATAGAAGAATTATTTTAAGAGATATTTAATGCTAAAGTTGGACAAAATCGTTCCACTAAAAAAGTTTTATAGCAGCAAAAACTATACATGGCAGTGTAATCATTTTTAGATTATTTTATGCGTTAGAATTTGCCGGAGTGCAGATTGCATTAATTTTTTTATTTTGACTCATTTTTTCAGGTTTTATTTCTATTTTAAATTCAAATTTTCAGCATTTCTAGAGATATTTTTTACAGATTTCAGAAAATTGTACTAATTTAAACTGTTGCCAACTGTATAAAAAGCGCAAGCAATAATATTTGCTTCAAATTAAAAATTTATTTACACGTGACTATTATAAACAGGAAAAAAACTTTCAAATTAAAATTAAATAATTACGTATACAAAGCAGGAATTTATTAAAAATTATGTCATAAAAAGTACACACGTGAATCTTAAAAGAGAAAGGATATTGTAAAATAATAAGTTCATTAACATGCGTTAGAAGTCGTAGGAGAAATTACGTCATATTTACGTCACATTATAGTTATTACATAAAATGAACACAAAATAATATTGCAAAAAAGTTTAAATTTAGAAATTGCGCTAGACATTTATTTAATATTTTGAGAGGATCTTTTCAACTATTTTTGTTATTAAAGCGCAAATAATATTTCATTTCTAACAAAAGTATCTTCACGTGAATATTTAAAATAGAAAAAAATAGCTTGGTAAAAATTACGTTAGATTAAAAACGATTAATTTAAAATGTCTCATTTAAAAGAACTTTCTTTTCGCTTTGTTAAAAAATACCAGGAGACAAAGACTCTGTTTACTTAATTTCTTTTATATTAGCTTATTTTGAAATGTTGTTACACGTATCTACGTCATCAAGTTATTTTTATTCGACGTTTTATTTGTATTTTTATTAATGTTGTACGAATTTATTTGTTCTATTGTTATTTAAAATAAAGAATTATGTCAATTTGTATAATTTGGCGATTTATATAATTTGGCGAAATTGGTCGACGAGATAATCAAGCAGTACCGCAGCGGATTTGGCGTTAAAATTCCCCAATCAAAGACAAATGAATAGAAATTCGTTTATAGGGAGATCGCCACTGCTTTTTACATTATAATTCAATCTTTCGGAATCTTTTTAAAGCCGATCAAATTAGCGTGCATTTAGAGTCTGCGGTGTCTGGGCGGGGGTTGGCGAGCGTAGCTCGTAGGGGGCCGAGCCCCTAGTCTGTAAAAAATATCTCTAGAAATGCTGAAAATTTGAATTTAAAATAGAAATAAAACCTCAAAAAATGAGTCAAAATAAAAAAATTAATGCAATCTGCACTCCGGCAAATTCTAACGCATAAAATGATCTGTATAGTTTTTGCTGCTATAAAACTTTTTTAGTGGAACAATTTTGTCCAACTTTAGCATTAAATAGCTCTTAAAATAATTCTTCGATTTGAAAACTGTCTGCATCAGCGTGTTTATCAAACATTTCTGTATAAAACCACTGATTTTCATATTTTTGTATGCATTATTTTTCTTAATATTAACGAAGAAAGACCTCCGGTCACAAAAAATTCAAAACCGGCGGCGGCGGCGGTGACAGCGGTAGTTACTTTTTTTTAGAATAGAGAGATACAACGCTGCGGGGTTAAAATTCTAATTAATAAAGTTTCTTTAAGTTGTTCATTGAAAATGGATCATTATCGTCGTCTTACAGCATATCGTATATGCGAAATATTTTAATTCTAACTGTCATAACTAATCATAGATATGTAAGTAAATACTTTCAGATGAATACTTTTTATAAATGCAGGCTATTAGCCAAACAGTAACCTTTAATAATTGACTATATAATTTGCAGAATCAGAGTGTATTAAAAGACAAAAATAGCAATTCCATTTCATGCATATCCAATCGCAATTGCAATTACAACAGTAAACCTAGAAATGGCTTTTTGAACTTAATAAACGAAATTAGTATGAAACCAGTTTTGAAGGTAATTCATTTCATTTTATATTTAATGAATATTTTGTTAAATCATATACTCGGTGGTTCACATTTGTATTTAAAAATCTTTATTTACAAAGCCCCTAAAAATTGCTCATTTTAAATTCTTAACAGTACTCTAAATTCATATCGTATGTAATAATTTACATTTAAATATTCTATCGTACCTTATTTATATTATTCGGCTTATTTCAGGTTTAGCTCTTTTTAAATAACATTAGATACTTTTCTTTTGATTCAGATAAACACTGCATCCACAATTTTGACATCATCATATATTCAACAACAATGCATATGGAACACATAAGAATACACACGCACACACATACACATGTATATATCCATATTTCCAATGTTTACTATATTTTCAAATCCATGTCTCATTTGATATAAGGATATGCTTCAAAGAACATTATAATGGTTTATTATCATTTTTGATTTGAATAAATTCCTTTTTCATGTATTCACATTTGTTGATGATAATTTGTATTGGTTTATAATGGTTTTTTATACTGGGTGATTCAAAAGTCCGGTGCGAAAGTAAAACGCGATAAAAAAAAAAGATCTATGGGTCGGAGAGACATGCTGTTTGTAGATAAATATTCAGCGTGTTACGAGAGTTTGTATGGCACCAACAAAAAAATTAGTTAAAAATATCGATAATAGATGGCGCTATTATTCCGTGGGATAATGCTATGGAATATTGGATAGCATATGCATTTGCATTGGATAGCATATGCTTTTGCATTGGATAGCATAGGCATTTAGCATATGCATTAGACAGCATATGCAATTTCCATGAATGCATGGAATATTCCATGGAATAATGCGATAATTCCATGAAATAATTCCATATTGCTCACAGAATGCAGGGTTTGGATACGAAAAATGTATATGCAGTATTCCCTAATGTTTCTGTATCCAAATCTTGCGTTGTGTAAACAATATGGAATTATTCCATGCAATTATCTGTAATAGCGCCCTCTATTATCGAGATTTTGAACTAATTTTTTGTCGGTTCCATAAAAAACCTGTACCACGCTGAATCTTTATCTCCGAACCGCATGTCTATCCGACCTATATCCTAGATATCTATTTTTATCGCGTTTTACTTTCGCACCGGACTTTTGAATCACCCGTCAAGTATACATGCAATACGTTATGATTTGCAAAAGTGAACACAACGCGTTTCGGTTATTAAAAAAAACACAAAGACAAATTTATATTATGTTTTATGTTTTTTCGCTCAATATTCGACCACTACGCGTTGTGGTAATGATGGAATAATACAATGCGTGCTGGACGGTAGAGATTCCACTATTACGCGATTAGGCTGTTGGAATTTTGTGTTCATTTTTTAAAGCACCGTGCCAGCTAAAAAATCAAAACAATGTCAATCCTTGAGAAAATTTATTTTTATTTATTTAGTTTTCTTAGGATTATTCTATTTTCTAAATCTAAGAGAAAATTTCTTTTATTTTGCTTTGTTCGTAATAAACATGTACTCACAAAACTTTTACAAAGTAGATCAATGTAGATTTTTGATACGAAAAGAATCATTTAATTTTTTCATGTTTATTTTTAGACAATTAAAATTGAAAAGCTCTCTTCCATGTGTCTTACTGGGAAACTTAAAAAAATTCATATAAGAAAGATAAAAGGAATGAAAACCACTTTTTCGTAATCCCTAAAAATGTTTCCTCACAGAACATAAATAATTTTTCCTCCTTACCACATAGTCTAGTTATCGTTATAATATTGCGGACGAAGATGGGCCGCCCACCCCCAACCACCGCCGAGACTAATAATAAGCTAGAAGCAGCAGGAGTCTTTCGGTAGCTTCATCGCCCCGAGCCCAACCCTTCCCGCTTTTCGATGTCTTTAATTTGTGTAATTTCCTTTTTAAATTTGTCCGGTTTCAATTTTTGATTTTTTTTTTTTCAATCTCGCTTTCGCTAGAGAGTCTTTCATTCGGGACGTGGCTGGGCACCTGTGAATCTTGCTTCCGCAAAAGAGTCGGAATAAGTGGAAGAATAAAGGGTTGCGGACGAAGATGGGCCGCTCGCCTCGGCGGTTGCACGGCGGATACACGCCTATACTAAACTGAAACAAAAACAAATACATACAGAGAGAGACGGTAACTTACACTCTAACAGGGTTCGCAGCGTTCCTAAAATTTTCGTACTTTGCTACCAGTATTTTAAATAAGAATTCTTCGAGGTAGATTCCTTTAACATCTATAATAAAATTATACTACAAAGATTATCGTTTTAAATTAGTGGTAGCAAAATGCGAAAATTTTAGGAACGGTGCGACCCCTGCACTAACTATAAACTCAACAATATAAACTAGATATTTTCAAATAAATAAATGGGAAGTTTAATTTTAAAACAAGGGCGTGGCGTGTAACATTCAAGCTAGGATAAACATGTTTTATGCTACCAACACTCCCCAGACCTGTCACAACATTCAAAAGACAATAACTCCACGCCTTATTGAAGAGTGAATAACCAAACATCAATATCACTATTTTCTTAATTCCTCGCGGACAAACAACAACTCGATTCAAAAAATGGCTTCCGTTCTCTTCGTTAACTTTTGTTTTTCATAAAACCATGGAACAAATTATCCGCAAAATGCCCTGTATAACCCTGGTGCAAAGCTTGATTATACAAAGAAAAAATGTCTCTTACTTTATCCGATGTGTCTGAATTTAGTCTTTCAACACATCTAATAGCATTCAAAAATATATTTCTAAATATTGACGTATCAATATTAGGTACAAGAATTTTTTTTTTCGCGTTTCTCTTTTTATCATTATTATTTCTTTGATGAAATTTAAAATGAATAAGTTTTGGGTTTTTTGACAAAAAGTCTAGGTGAAAGTTTTTTTTTAAACTGTAGCTGTACGGTATGTAATTTTCCTCATATACAAATACACTCTGTTTGAAAAAAATATATGAACTCAAAAAAAATTGAGCCACTACCATGAAACGTAGTATGTAAATAGTGTTTCCTTAGATAAAAAAATGATTATAAATCCAGAGAAAAAAAAATTTTATTGACTAGTAGCAGCAAAAAGAATGTCAATTTCAGTAGGTTGTAAAGCCACATTTGGCAGCCATAAAAGCCGATACTCGGAAGGCTATGGAGTCTATAATGTTACCGATGCCCGCTTGTGGTAGATTCTGGCATAACTATAGCAACTGATAATCTAATTCGATGGTATTCCTAAATGGCTGAAGTCGCCTTTTCAACATTTTCCAAACATTCTCTGATTTTCCAAACATTTTTTGGTCAATCCACTGGCTCATATCAAAATTAGGAACTGGCACGTATTAGATACTCACAGCAATTCTGATCACAAATACATCTGTTTTGGCTTCGAAATTACACAAGAATACACAACAAGGGGCAGATTCAATACCACTAGAGGGAACTTTCGAAAATTCACACACGTTATTAAGACACATAAGCTCTCCTCTACCAACACCTGAAAGATGCAACAGACACAAATGCACTTAATACTATGGCAAAAGTCCTCATCGAAACAATGCAAAATGCAGCAAAGGCATCTTTCAGGTATAAAAACACACAGAGATCTGTCAATTTCTCCTACTGGACGACAGATCTCAGGGCAAAACGCAATCAGCTAACAGCATTGCGCAAAAAACTTAAAGCCCTTAGACAGTATGATGAGAACACAGAGTACTTCCGTACTCTGGCTGCAAAATACAAAATACTAACATCAAAATACAAACGCAGTGTTCTAGACGCCAGGAATATGGCTTGGCGAAAGTTTTGCAGCAACCAAACGAATCCTCATGGCATGGCACGGCACAAAAATTCTTCACTGGCAAATTCTTTAAACCCAACGAAATCAGACTTGAGCTGCCCTCGCACTAATCTTCACGTCAAGCAAACCTTCAGCACCTTACCAAAGAACTTTTTGGACCTTCTGCTTATCTCAACATAGACAACTCAGACCTCCAGTTTAACGCACCTCCAGACCTTCCCTTCACAAAAGCAGAGCTATCATCAACTCTGCACAGACTGGACGACTCAAAAGCCCCGGGTCCAGACTGCATAAATATCAGAATCCTGAAACTAACATTCAAAATAATACCTAAAATTTTCACCCGCTGAGCAAATCTTTGCCTGTCGCTCAACTACTTCTCGCTCACTCTGAGGCAAGGAGAAGTCGTATATTTCCAGAAGCAAGGGAAGGATACCTCTAAACCAACCTGCAAGATAATTTTTACTTTCTTCTATCTTCAATAGAAGAAAATATTGTAATCGAAATTGTTTTTGATTTCCGGTTGTCGTCGGATTTACACGTTTTAGTGGTTAGAGATCCCAAAAAACATGTTTATATAAAATCCATCCGTCTGTTGCCATTGTACCATGGAAAAGTGTATGAAGTTGTACATAGAATGAAACCAAATTTTTTGTGTATTTATTTAGCTGTGGAAGCAGGTCCTAATTCAATTTAGAAGTATTCTGACATAAGGGGGCGCTGTAATAGCAATTTTTGTGCCATTTTCGTTATTGTACCATCGAAAAGTGTAAGAAGTTATGCATAGAGTTCAGCCATATTTTTCATGTATGTTTTTGGCACATTTACATTTTACTCCTGCGTTTCCAATTGTATCATTGTCTTTCATTCAAGATGGCTTTTACCTGCTACACATACACACTTATTTCAAGAGAGGCAACGAATTTCCACAATTTACACACGCCATATTTTAATATGTCTTGACGGTTGATATTTTGGGACTACTCAGTTTTATGCTTTCTGAATTTTGCAATTTATTCTCTTTTTCTTGTCACTTAATGTTCTGTTATCCTTTAAAATTAACTTTTATTTTGACCATTTATACCACTTATTGGGTCTTTTGGTATTTTGCTGATGTTTAATTTACAATGGTGTAGAACTTACAAGGTTTTTCTAGTTGAGCATTAGTGAATATTTTACAGATCCTTTCTTTTTGTACAATTTTACAGGCAGTTAATTATTTACAAATTTTTACAATGGTTTTTGCAAAGGTTTATACATACTTATACAAGGGTTAATCATAGGTACAGCGTGTGGGATTGTTCATTTAGATAAGCAACATTCTTTTTTATTAAATGGTCATTATATTTAACAGTAATTGAATTTTGCATTTTATATCATGTTTTGGCATTTCTCAATGAAAAATTCGACAGTAATTTGTTTTATATTCATTCGCAAGAAGTTCATGGAAACTGGCTTAATTTGTAGCCAGTTTTTTTTTTTAAATATTGTTCATGGAGACTAGTGCGGAGATACCCAGTGGTTTTTACATTTCCTTAACAAGTAGTTCATGGAAATCTGGCGCACCCATAGTCAGAGTTTTTTTTACACACATACTATTGAGTTTTTTAACTTACAATTTCATACTACAGGCATGTTGGATTGTGAAACTTTTACATAGTGTCATAGTGTTTCTAGCTAGTTTTGGTTACTTTATAGCAATTCTTATTTTGGTCAATAATTTTTTGGGAGATAAGTTACAAGATTCATTTGATGATTTCGGTATCTTAGTTGTAATTTACATTTTTCCTTTTTGGTCTTTTCATGTCACACTTTGTTTATGCATTTTCGCATTTGTATATTTTTATCAAGATATATTTTTTAGATTTGATTGCTTGCTTTTGCTTTTGAATTTTACACAGGTACATTATAGCTTTTATTTTTATTTTTATTTTTTATTTTTGCACACAGACATATTTTTTCACTTGTGGAAGGAATATGTACGAGCAAAGATTTGAAGCTTTTACATATCGTCATGCATTCTTCACATCTTTTTAAAGGAACTTAAATCTTGTTCTTAGGTAATGCCATTGGGATATTAATGGCGTACAGAGGCACTCCATTTTTTTACACAATTACAAGCAACATTTTTCAACGGTCAACTATTTTTTTTTACACACGCGCTTTTATACTGTCATAGTGCCTAGTGTACTTACTTCTTCGTTTCAAAAGCATTAATTTGGAAACTGTTTTATCAACAAGTTTCACATACCTTCTACATTTAATTTTTTCAAGTTCATTGAATTTCACTTCGTTGTCACATTTGTTTACAGTTTGGTATAATAAGGAAAGTGATAAATATATGTCTGTTTATATTTTTTCATCCACTCTCTGTCCAGATACCAGCCATAGTTCTAATTCAGTTATCTTGGTAGGATATTTTAACATTATTGATTATCACCTGGGATACACATCATAGCCTTTTCATACGATTTTAATTATTATGTGGTTCATTTTTAGGTCAGGCATTACTGTTGTTAGGTTACATTCATTTATACTAAATTTTTAATATAATTCAAGTACATCTAATATTTACAGCGATAACTTGGTGACATTTATGCAACACATTCATTAGTTGCACTTTTCAAACAGGATGGCGGTTGGCAGTAAGCAAATATTTTTCTCTTTATTAATTAACTTCTGCAGTTTTGTTTGTTTAATTTCAAAGTTGAAAGGTCTGTTAAGACAAACGAATAAAGTTTGCAAATACATGTACAGATTACACTGTGCACTGATACAGAGTTTTAACTTTTTGAAATATGTGAATACTATAACATTTCTTTTATTACATTTGCTTATTTGATTTTTATTATTATTATTACAGGATATGTACATAAACAATGCTAGCAATTCAATGCCAGTTATGGCATGAAAGAAGATATTTGCATACTAAGTTATGCTATTTTTATGTAGGCCTACTTTTTAATTTTATATGCTCTTGAACGTTTTGACAGTCTCAAGAAGACGTGTTTTGTTTGTTTCTGAACTTATAGATACAAAATGAAACAAAAGGTCATGTATATGACTAAATATTATGGTACCTGCTTTTTATGGAAAAATCTTTTTATAAGTACATGTACTTTTTTTTGTGGTTTTGCGTTGGTGGTTTCCCGATATCTTCAAAAGTTAATACTTTGTTTACTGAGGTTTATTGCATTTACGCGCAAGTTTGCGAAGGGCTAGATATATTTGGTGAGGCCATATATTTGTGTTATATTTTCATTCAAAATTAATCCTTTTTCTAAATTTATTTTTCTTTTCTTCTGTTTCACGCTTGTATTCAAAAATGATTTCTCTTTATTTCTAATTTAAGCGCAATCGTTATCCCCGCACAAATATTCTTTACTGATATTTTGTTAGATAAATTCCACTTCTTACAAATCTGTTTACATAATCTAAAATTTAGAGGGCTACATTGAGCATAACTGGTGCCTCGTATGAACATTAAAACCTCCATAAATTGCATTTTTACAACTGCTTGCAGATAGATTTTTCTCATTAACTATCCTCGCCGTTATACTTCTGTGAGCAATGATAGGTATACCTTTTTATTTCACTTTTAATTTATAGCCAAATGCAACTCCTCTCTTTGGTAATTATCTCGTTCAAATTTTAATACGGCTCGCAGACTAACCGTTAATTTGTGATTGACGTATTGGCTCAACACACAGGTATTCTTGGCGTATTAACTTACGCAGATTGAACTTCACTTCGCCTCCGATTATCAGTGTAAGAGGATCTCTAAAGTTTTGCTGAGTACGGGGAACCACCACTAATTTTACAACTTAGACTTCCGTTTCGTATAATAAAGTAATTTTCGATGGAAAACTGGTTTCTGAATAATTGCCTGATGGAATACACTGGACACGAAAGACAACTGACTGGGGTCTGCTATGGACTGTTTTTTTTCTTTTAGGGGAACTTATTCCAATAAGACTTCATTTTTAGGGTATTTAGGGGCTTTTTGTTTTCTTTAATTAACACACATAAAAAAATAGTTTTGGGCATTACAATTATTATACTTTCGCCAAAGTGTGTGAACATTTTCCTGTAAAAATGTTGATATTTTAAATGATAGTTCTTAAACTAGATATGCCTTTTTAGGATGTTATTAATATTCAATAAAACATTTTCAGCTGCGTAATTGAATTTATACATGCAAGAGTAAAACTAGTATGTTGTGGCCATCACAAAACTTCCTTCTATATAAATTAGGTCAATTAAATCGTTTAAATAATACAAGAAATTACATGAATTAGCACCAATTCATATCAAAGTATATCTGAATTTGAAGTTTGATGAAAATTCGTGCATTAGTTTTTGAGATAGAGCTATAGCGGAAATTCTGAAAAATGTAACATAGCAGTGCCATCTATTGAGCGATTTGCACCAAAACATAAACAGCAGTAATTCATATCAAGGGATACCTGAATCTGAAGTTTGTTGAAAATCCAAAGCATTAGTTCTTGAGATAGGGCTATTGCGAAAATCACAAAAAATGCAGCATAACAGCGCCACCTGTTGAGCGATTTATACCAAAATGTATAAAACGTCAATTCCTGTCAAGGACTAATTTAATCTGAAGTTTGATGAAAATCCGTGCATTAGTTCTGGAGATTGAGCTTTTGTTGAAATTGTGAAAAATGCTGCATAGCAGAGCCTCCTGTTAAGCGATTTACACCAAAACCTAATCAGCACCAATTTATATTGGGTACTAACAGAATATAAATTTTTATTAAATTCCGTTCATTAGTTCTTGAGATAGAGCACCCACAAAATTTGTGTCACACACAGAACAGACAGACAGATTCATAGACAGACATTTTGTAAAAACATGGTTTTCGAGTTCTCTGACCCCTCAAACGTGTAAATCCGTCAAAAACCGGAATTCAAAAATTTTCAGGAATCCAATACTTTCTTCTTATAAAGATAGAAGAAACTAATAATATTATTAATTTTAATGATAATGTTAATGCTGTTATTTTATCGTGTTTGTCTGTTTTTTGAACATGAAAATGTCTACTTGAGAATTGATAGCATCATTCAAACCTAGGCAACGCATTAATGCGCTACAAAAACTATCCGGAAACGTTTACGAAAATCAGTGGAAGCAAACGAAACTTAATTTACATAAATGATTCTTTAAATCTTAAATATATGTTGATTTCTGGAGCTTCTAATGCTTTTCGGAATTATGGATAACTTGGAAGAGCGTATTGCTTATTTTTATTCGTAATTATATAAATATTTTAATACTCGGAAATGTTTACGAAAATCAGTGGAAGCAAACGAAACTTAATTTACATAAATGATTCTTTAAATCTTAAAAATATATTGATTTCTGGAGCTTCTAATGCTTTTCGGAATTATGCATAACTTTGAAGAGCGTATTGCTTATTTTTATTCGTAATTATATATATTTTTTAATAGCTTCAAAAAGATTTGTCCTTTTTTTCACAGAGTGCGGCGTAATATGAATTACTCTTTTCTCATTTGTAAGCAATCATTGTCTGTGAATTTTAATCGAATAGTTAATAATAAAATCACCCCAATTATGGAAAGCAATCATTCTTGTAATGATTATTGTGTTACGAATTAGTAATATGGAAGATTCTTCATTAGCCAGTGTTGGTTGTTGTTCATTTGTGGAAAAAATGAGTTTTTATAGTTATACTAAAGAAAACTGAGTGTACTGAAACTTGTGTACTGAAGAAAAGGTAACTTATAACTTAGCTTATGCTGAAAAAGTGTCAAAGATATTTGCACTTTTAATTTAGGGATTTTGGGAGTACGTTTTTAATATGTTGAACGGAACATATGTATATGGTGTTTGGTTCCAATGTTATGGCGATATTAGCAAAGCATGTATTTCACAAAATTATACAGCTGACATATGAGCAGCCGACTATGACAGATATGTTTACGCCAAGCCTCAACCAATGGTCCGAAAATGATTCAATTTGGAGATTAGATACATTTTTGCAATGAATGTACCCACAAAAGATAGAATCAGTAAGGTGGATTTTTTATAAATAATTAAAATATGAGTAACTTAAAATTTTAATTATTTATTATGGCCTCTCTAGTGCGTAAATAACATCCGCTAAAGCGTCAGTTTTTTCTATATTCTCATTATATGGATTTTGACACTTTTAATATTTTAAAAAGAAAGCAGAAAATCTCCTGCTTATTATCAGTTTTCTTAGCACAGCTGTATTTTAAGATTTTTTATTTCAGGCTCGCCTTTCTTCTACGCTACATGTCTACAGTTCGATTACTGACTGCGTACTGTGAAACGCAGGCTCGGTCCTTCATTAGGCTGACCACCTGGCCGTGACATATGTTCTTTAGCACCTCAGTGCCCATGGTCAATAAAACAGGGCTGGGCATTGTATGTCATGATCCTTAATAAATTGTACCGCCACAGGTTTAATTTAATTTTACTTCAGACTTCATATTAAGGTATGTTTCATCGTTTAAAGATTAAAGGAATAAAAAACTGTTTTGAAATTGTTTGCAAACATTTTATTTCTCAAGGGAGGAAATTGTTAAAAACAATGTGGCAAAACAAATATCAGCTTATAAAGCTCCGTTGCAAAAAACTCGCGGCCCTAATCTCTGTGAATACGAAATAGGAAGTATATATAAAAATTACACCATGCATACGCAATTGTGATAAGAAATTTTAGTTTTGTCAGCAAAAATAACTTTTTACAGCGACACATGATGTTGCTTTCCTCAATGAAAATTCGAAGAAGAATTTGCATAATCAGAGGATTAAATATTGCATACTTTAGTTTATCCTAGTTATGTTTGAATTTTTAATAAGAAAATTATATTAATAAGAATGTGAAAATTGCCATTATATCACTTTTTCTTCCTTTTTTTCACAAAATTAGAAAATTGTGATTTGTCTTTGTTTTTACACAAATTTAAATGAACAAAAAAGTCTTAACAAAAAAGAAAATTATGGGTCACGTATAAATTATGAAACACTTTCATCATAAAGAAAAAATTGTCTCGAAATTTTCCTCAAACTTGATCTCTATATTGTTAAATACATTATATTCATTAGACAATGCTGTGTACATAATATATACTTTGTATTGAACTGTAAAATAGTTATACATATTTATGGAGTAATATATGTTCGTGTGAAAGGGTTGCGTGGCAATGTGATCTTAAGTGACTGTGCATTGAAGATATAAACAGTTGATCCCGCAACACCGAAAAATTTCGCAATTCTGAATTAAGAATAAACTATTCAAAGACACAATTCTGTCAGAGTAATTTTGCTATGTATGTTTTAAATTTTTCCACCCTACAAGGGTTGGATATAATGTTGTTTATAGTAACATAAATCTGAATGAGTTAAAAATGTATAATATTTAAAAATATCCTCTACAATTAATTACGTCCTATAGACAATACTACAAGGTGTCCAGTGATTAAGACGCTGATTTCAAAATTAAATATATCAAAAACAATGATCAATAGAATTATGCGGTGAACGGTTTGTTAAGGTATGTTTCATCTGTTAAAAGATTAAAGGAATAAAAAAATGTTTTGAAAATGTTTACGAACATTTATTTCTCAAGGAAGGAAATCGTTAAAAACAATGTGGCAAAACTAAGATCAGCTTAAACAGCTCCGTTGCGGCAAACTCGCAGCCCTAATCTCTGTAAATACGAAATGGAAAGTATATACAAAAATTACACCATGCATACGCAATTGTGATAAGAAATTTTAGTTTTGTCAGCAAAAATAACTTTTTACTACTACACATGATGTTGCTTTCCTCAATGAAAATTTGAAGAAGAATTTGCATAATCAGAGGATTAAATATTGCATACTCTAGTTTATCCTAGTTATGTTCAAATTTTTAATAAGAAAATTATATTAATAAGAATGTGAAAATTGCCTCTATATCACTTTTTCTTCCTTTTTCAAAACATTAGAAAATTGTGATTTGTCTTTGTTTTTACACAAATTTAAATGAACAAAAAAATCTTAACAAAAAAGAAAATCATGCTTTACGTATAATTATGAAACACTTTCATCATAAAAAAAATTGTCTCGAAATTTTCCTCAACCTTGATTTCTATATTATTAAATACATTATATTCATTAGACAATACTGTATACATAAAGTATATTTTGTTTTGGATTGTAAAATAGTTATACATATTTATGGAATAATTTTGCTATGCATTTTTTAAATTTTTCTTTCCTGCAAGGGTTGGATATAACGTTGTTTATAGTAATATAAATCTGAATGAGTTAAAAATGTATAATATTTTAAAAAATCCTCTACAATCAATTACATCCTATAGACAATACTATAGGGTGTCCAGCGAATAAGACACTGATTTCAAAATTAAATATACCAAAAACAAAGATCAATAGAATTATGCGGTAAACGGTTTGTTTATTAACTAAGCTGTGAAAATGTTAAACAGAAGTTTCAAAATTTAGTTGTAAAAACCGTTAACAGATGGCGCTGTAATCGCAATGCCTATAAATTGTGCTTCGAAGTCCAGAGCACTAGCGTGCCCTAGATGGCTCACTATCAAAGGAGGAAAAGTAGGACATCCGCTTCTTAGTTGAGGTGATGTGCAAAAGCGGAGACAGGTGTTCACAGAATTGAGATTTGTTTCAAATTTTGTTATAATCTATTTCGGTCTGGATAACAGTATGACTGTGGCATGTGTTTTCACTTCTAATTGGTAGATCGTGGAATCGAATCCAAGCAGAGGAGGATTTGAAAAAATTAGAAATCTTTACTTTTCAATATTTATTTTAATTGTGAAAAAAGTTTGAATAAAAAGAATTAAAGTTTCTAGTTTTAAAATTTAATTAAGCTAAAAGAAACCCTTTTTATGAATCATTGAGCCTTCATAATAATGATTCATAAATCATTTTTTTAATTGTAGAAAATGATTTTAATGAAAAAATACAAATTATCTATTTTTAAAAACTTAATTAAGTTAAAAAAATCATTTTCATCTTAAAAACTCATTTTCATTTTTTTTTTTTTTTATCATTGAGCACAGAAGTATGGTGCAGCTTCTAGCAATATGATCCGACGTTTTCGGAGTTAGAATAAGTGTGTTAAAATTAATGTAGAATAAGTCATATCATCAACGTCGAAGCAAAAGTATTTTGGAGGCTGCACTCCAAATCTGGTGGAATCTGGTGGAACTGGGTGGAACTCCAGACATTTTTTGCCTAGTTGGAAATTTACATCTAATATGATTTCTTTACCAATTAGATTGATTGTGTTAAAATTAATGTAGTGTAATTACGCATCGAGTGATTTCTGGAGTTCCATTACCTGTGATTTATTCTGTTGAGCTGAACCAGGTTTCAGACCAGATGCTATAATTATTAAAGTTAGCTGGGTGAAAATTTAAAACCAGATTCGTACGGGATAGCTCAGATGGTAGAGCACTGGAGGCTTCAGCCAAGAGATCCCTTGTTCGAATCCTGGTCCGGACATTTTTCGCCCAGTTGGAAATTTACATCTAATATTATTTATTTACCAATTAGAATAATTGTGTTAAAATTAATGTAGCGTAATTGCGCATCCAGTGATTTCTGGAGTTCCATTACCTGTGATTTATTTTGTTGAGCTGAACCAGTTTTCAGACCAGATGCTATAATCATTAAGGTTAGCTGGGTGAAAAAGTTCCACCAGATTCGTCCGAGAGAGCTCACATGGTAGAGCACTGGCGGTTTCAGCCAGGAGATCCCTGGTTCGAATCCTGGTCCGGACATTTTTCGCCCAGTTGGAAATTTACATCTAATATGATATAACTTATCATAAATTCCTTTTAAAAATTAAATAATTTAATGCATAACTTCTGTCCCTAAAACTTTGTTTACAAAGAAAAGAAATATATGTGTTGTGCTAAAACTAAAATATTATTCCGTGATTTAAAAATGAAATTAAAAGTGCATAATTACTTTTTTATTTATAATAATTCAGGTATAAATAATAATACCAAAATATTATGCCGTGATTTAAAAATATAAAAAAGAGTACAAAATTATTTTCCTAAATGCAGGGTGTCTATAATTAAACGACCATACTTTAAAGTTGCCTACAGACGAAACCATTGGTCAGAAAGTTGTGAAATTTTTTGACGGACATAATAAAGAAATGAGAATTTGTTTGAGCGAAAAAAAATTAGTTAAAAATTTCGTCTCCAGAGGGCGTTTTTTAATGAATTACACTTTTTAAAACGTCTTTAAGATTTTTCTTCGGTTTAAATTAGACAAATATACAGACCGTCCCCTGAAAAGTAAAGCGTAAAAACTAAAAAAAATTATATTGGTGTTCTAATTGAACGAAATGTACAAACTCTGAAAAAAAAAAATCCACCTACGACAGCCGTTATTTTTTTCTCAGAGCTCAGGCCTAGTATTCAGTGGGCGATGGCTAAATGTGTAATTTATTAAAAAGCGCCCTCTGGTGGCGAAATTTTGAACTAAGTTTTCTTTTTTGCTCAAACAAATTCCTATTCTTTCATTATGTCTGTCACAAAATTTCAAAACTTTCTGACCAATAGTTTCGTATGTAGACAACTTTAATGTAGGGTCGTTTAATTATGGACACCCTGTATATGCATTTTGATTTAAATAATTATGTGGCATTACTTGAATTTATTAAAATATTTTAATAAGTTCTTATATAATGATTTCTAAACTTTTTATAAAAAATTCTATAATTGAAATTCTCTAAAATTAAAGCTGGTGCAATAATTCTGTGACCAGATGTCTCCACTTCTGCACTTCACCCCAACGAAAAAGTGCACTTTCCCAATTTTCGTTCTTCCATATGGAACCATCTAGGAATGAGGCACTAGTGCTCTGGACTTTAAAGCACAATTTATAGGCATTGCGATTACATCGCCATCTGTTAAGGTTTTTCCAACTAAATTTTGATACTTCTGTCTAACATTTTTACAGCTTAGCTAATAAACAAACCATTTACCGCATAACTTTATTGATCTTTGTTTTTGAGATATTTAATTTTGAAATGAGGGTCTTATTCGCTGGACACCCTATATAAACATAATTTATTTTTTGTCTTGGCTTGTAAAATAGTCAAACACATTAAACGTACTATTTTTTCCAAAGAGAATGCGTTGCAGAGTACTTTGATAACATACATTAATTTCGTTCTTGTTGAAGTAGTTTAATAGCTTTAAAACACATTTAAAATATGTAGCGTTCGTAAACCGTACACCGCAAAAGAAATCTGTAGTTCTACAGATGTAAAGTTGCATGCTTACTAAACTTTCATCCGTAACTGTACAAAAAAAGCTAAAAATCTACAAAACTAGTTTTTGTAAAGCTACATAAATCTGTAACTTTACAAATGAATCTGCTAAAATTTTATTTGTAACTCTGGTTGCAGTTACATGAAAAGTTCTAGGCATCCCAATTTCCAAAAAAACTTCTTAGTAACCTCACAGATTTTTTTTTATTTTCGGCGCAAAAATATGTCTGTTACATCATTTTTTGTTGTTGCCGTTATATAAAAAGTTCTAGGAATCCCAGTTTCCTAGAAAAACTTTAGTAACTTTACAGATATTTTTTTGCAGTGTAGTATATCCGAATTCTTTTCTCATTTGAAGAATTTTATTTAAGCATCGGAAAGTTTTGCCCATATTGTTATATACGGGATGCCTCTAGGAATAACTTTTGAAAAGAAAGTGGCCCGAATTATAACTCTCCAACAACAACAAAAAAAAAAAAATACTGAAAAATTTGCACTCTCAGCACGCCCAAGCTGACCTGGTACCGAAATGCGAACATCGACTCAAGCTTCTCATTTTATGGCCAATGGGCCGAATATGTACTGTACTGTGGAAGGAACAATAATACTATGCACTCCATTTTCAGTAGTATGTATATCAGTTTTATTTTACTTAAAATAAATTAACATCATTCAAAAAGCACATCTGTTATTACCCATAGAATATAAATGAAACAAACGCCATGCTACTCTTTTCATTCTGTTTTTCATTCCATGCTACTATTTTTCGTTAACATTTTATAGTGCCTTTTAATAACACTTTCAAAAAACAAAAATTTTGAAAAAAATCAGTTATTAAAACACAGTTCTGTTTTAGAAATTTTTTCCAGCATATTTCGTAGAAAAAAAAAATCACGAAATGCCCGTGATAATAACAAAAAATCTAATTACTTACATTGCATTAAAAAATATATAGTCTTGTAAAAACAAAAAAAAAAAAACCCTTTACAGATATTCCGTGTAAAAACGGAAAACATGCATGGTAAAAACGGAATGCTCCATTGTGGAGATTCCGTACGAAAAGGAAAATACTTTGGAAACGCGTTAAAAGGAGCTAATAATGATCCCATATACAAATAAAACGGGTTTAATAGTTATATATATATTTAAATATTTATATTAAAAGAAAATAATTATTAAAATCGGTTCAATCGGAGCCACTGCCACTCACGAAGTGTAAAAAAAAATACACATTACGCAGGATATGTGTTGGTTGTATAAATAAAAATACTTTACTATGTGCAAAATGAAAATGGTAAAATCCTCAATGGGTGACAATTTTTAATCTTCGATGTATTCCCTAGTAGCAAAATGTATATGGCCCTTGAATGGCCTCTTATCGAAGTCCGATGACACGATAAGTGGCCGATTATCGCATTCTCATCGGAGAGGGATGAATTTCATCGGCAATTACTCGGAAATGTCTCATCGGCCTGAGATCTATGGATGATCGCAATCTGATGAATTTTAGAAAAATTTGTGATGAAACACCGAGGAGTACGATTTGATAACGATGAAAATGCGATGACTTTTAGATGAGTTATCAAGCAAATTTTGATTAGAAAGCGATGAATTATAGATTGGTTGGTTGGGTGTATAAATGAAAGCGATTTCAGAATATTTATTTTCGAAATATACATACATTAAAATTTTAAGCGTCAAAAATGTAAATACATTCTTTTAATTTCTATTAGCTTTACTACAATCGTTTGAAACAAAATATTTAAACAAAAATATCCAAATTTTATTTTTATTTTTTGAAGGAGGGGGAGGGGTGAGCTGAGTTAGAAAGAGTTCCATATTTTTTTTATTTCTGAACGAATACTACTCCTTCATTTAAATAATCCTATTAAATTCTATTATTTATCCTCTTCCTAAAGCCTTTTATTTTAAATCAATTAAGTTTGCTTGTTTTCAACAAACTGATTTAAAAAAAAATCAAATGCATTTTTTAAGTATTAATATTCGACTAACAATTACCACTCTTATTGTTTATCATTATGTTTGATAGAAATATTTTAAAAGAATTTTATTAATTCTAAATTATTGTTCTGCTTTGATAAGTTTTTGCCCCTTAAATTTTTCATTATAAAATATGAAAGGTTATTTCTTTCATTTTATTAGACTTTAAAAGACGAAAAATGCAATTGGGCCTTTTTCTACCAAGGTACATGAATAATTCAGTAAGTTATACTGTTGTATAAACACTCATAACTCAAAAGAGTATATATTTTTAATTAAGCATATTTACTGGAAAGGGGGGGGGATTGGTGGGATTCAGGTGTCTAAATAGGTAGAATTTCGGTCTGTTCAGAGATCCTTGACAAGAGGCGTACAAAAGCAAAGGGCATCACACCCTCCTCGTTTAAATAAAGACCATTTTTTATCACACGAACTGTCCAAACACATACCCATATTTGGCAATAAACCGTTTTCCCCAAAAATAAATACTTTGAACCAGAAAATTTAATTAAATGTGCCTTGCTTCTATTTAGTAGTGATTTGAAATATACTTTATTTCATTAAATAAATTTCTGGTTTAAAGTTTTTTTCTTCTTTCACTACGTGGGAAGGTGGTAATAAGTATACTTATTACAATTTCTTTGTTAAATATTTGATAATTCATATCTGTAAAGTGCAAAAAAATAACTCTTGAAGAAGCACACTGTAATAACAGATTATATTTCTAAAACAAATGTATGAATTAGGTTCAGCTTTGCAAGTTCCATTTTTAAGTCAAATCAATTTCATTTAACCCCTTGAGAGGCAAGTGATTGCGTTCCTGTAATGTTAAATTCACACCGGGATCTTTGAAAAATTCCGTTTCAAAATAAAGAAAAGCAATTTTACAAGTTTTTTCCATCAAAGTTACAAAAATAAAATTTATTTAAAAGTTTCCGGTGCAAATCTCGATTAAACTTAGGTGGGATAAAATATATCCCATCGTCCCTCAAGGGGTTAATATTCACAACTTTCACACCTACGGTTAATTTCTTTTCTATTAGTCTTATGTCATGCTGATACTTCACAATTGTATTGTCTGTGAAAACCCTAACTGTAGGGAAGGTAGGAGATTTCCCCCTCTGAAATATTTGTATCTTAATATGATTTAAGAAAAATTGACAGAAAAACTATTTAAATTAATATATTACTAATTATTGATCAATCTAATTGTCAAATGTATTTGAAAATAACTTTTT
Source organism: Maratus speciosus (assembly GCA_963932465.1). Taxonomy (NCBI): domain Eukaryota; kingdom Metazoa; phylum Arthropoda; class Arachnida; order Araneae; family Salticidae; genus Maratus; species Maratus speciosus. The sequence continues at coordinate 386,592,132 of OZ010788.1, read as the reverse complement.
GAGACTTTCTGATAATTTTTTTCCCACAACACTGCTGTTATGATTTTTTTCATTCAAAACATTTACATAAATTTATATTTATTATGGAATTGGGCTTCATTAAGCAGCACAGGATCAACATTCTCTGGAAGTGTAGGAAAAAATATTTTCAACACCTAGACTTATGCATCCAGATGCATAGGTCACAATAGTTGAATGCGGACAAATCCACACAAAGTGGAATAAGCAAAGGCTTTAATGCTCGTGATATTTAAAATGTTTAACATTTAACTGATTTTGTTTATTAATCCATAAATTTCTGATTGAAACAAAATTTAAAATACTATTGTAGTAGTTATACAGTCAAACCTCGTTAACATAAATCTCAAGGCAAATTAAAAGTTTTTTCCTGATGTTATCATCAGTTTATATTATTATTAATAAAACCGTTGTATTAATTTTGACAGGCATTGTAGGAAAAATTTATATTAAAAGTACACCAGGTTAATTCTGTACATGTTAATGAGGTTTGAATGTACTTTTTGTTGTTTAATAGCAACAGCCATCTCCTGTTACTTTCTGTTTAGATATTAGGGCAGATAACTGAAAAAATACATTATCTTAATTAGATTTTTTTTCAGTTTTATATCTCTATGCCTATATAAAATATCACATTAATGTTAGCTATTTTATCTTATTGTTTCTAAACTTGAAGTGTTGTTTTAAGAATCTACATATACTATCTGCATTTTTTAATTACTAAATGAATAAAATACCCTAATTTCTAGTGCATAATCTGCTGAGAAATTTTAATAAATAAGATTTATGTTATTTCTATTTTTTACATATTATGCAACATATTTAAATAAACTTTATTGGTCTAAAACTTATTTGATTGGCTGCAAACTATGTACATCTGAAATTAGCGTACACAAAAAGTACTTAAATTCTGTTCAATTAACTTACTCATTTAATATAAATGTATTATTTGAAAGTTTTATTAAGGTTAAACAATGACAGAAAAAAAAAAAAAAAATGTTGCTTCTTCCTGTAACCCTTCGTATAAATCGAAACAAAAATCTTCTACGTTAAAAAAGTTTCTGAAGCAATTAATTGTCACAGATGATTCAAATGTTGCTTTGTACATTCACATCCCATAAAAAGTAGAAATAATAAAATATTTATTGAATATTCATGCATAAGAATTTAATGAGGACACCAGTTTCAAAACTCCTTATCTAAAAGTTAAAAAATAGAGTTTTCTCTGTCATTCCATTCTACTGGTACCGGTGGACATGAATCTGGAAAACAATACCATCTGCAAAACACTAGCTTTATTGTATTTCTGGCATTGTAAAATCTTGGTTTACAATGAAAACCAATGGACACGATCAGAGGTTTTTCACGATTTCCCAAAATTTGATTTACTGGATAAGGCAAATTTTGAAACTCACATACTCAAATATAGCTAATAATTTCCAAATCAAACTTTAATTAACTCATTTGATATAAATTTAATATTTATTTATTTTTAAATAACACATAACATACACAACAAAAGAAATTCAAAGTAAGTTTAAATATATAAGTGCATCAATTACACTGTTTTTATTTATAAATAATGTTCCAACAGGAACAAACAAAAGCTAATGCGTTTAAAATAACTTTGGAAAAAAAATTCTCAAGAGAAATTGATCTTTATTTTGTATCTGGAGAATTACATGAAGTATCTTGTTTTAGAAGTGTTCTGGTCAAAGAATCAAACAGGACGGAATGCCACCTTTTCTTAAGCGTAGGTAACATATTCCATTTTCTGCAGTGTAGAGGGGGAACTCATGAATGTCAGCAGATGTAAAATGCAGTTCACAAAGCTAGACAAAAAGAGAACAAAACAGTAAATTTTTATGCATAATCATGTGTATGTATATACATATAAAAGTGTGGTTTATTTCAGTTAGCTTTATTAAGTACACTTGTAGTATTTTATTTCCATGGGAGAGATATGGGGTCATTCTAAAAAAAAAAAAATGTCCATTTTGAAATTTTTAAGAAAGAAAAAATATCTTTTGAGATGGTTGAATACTAATTCAAAAATAGAAACTGAAGGTGGATTTATGATTTTGGCCCCAGCTTAGCATTTTTTTTTATTTATTTATCTTGGATTTTTTGGGTTTGCACAATTTGAAATAATTGTAAAAATTTTGGTCTGTGCAGACCTTTAATGCCTACTGTTATTTAACATCTGTTAATTTTTCTATATACAAGCTAAAATTAACAAAGATAAAACTTTCCAATAGCAACCTGCAAATTTACAAAGAAAAAAAAATTAAGACTTCATATACAAAATTACACTTTGTTTCTACAAACAGTTTCAGCGTTATTAACCATTTTACAAAGAAGCAATTTTGGAGATTTTCTCCATATTGAAACCTGGCACTTATATCAATATACCCTACAGATTTCACCCAAAATATTATTTCAAACAACAACAACAAAAAAAAACAGCTTTTTGCTATGAAGAAAAGGTGGTTTTATGATTTTATTGGATTTTCTATAATTTTCTTTAAAGGCAGTATACCATTCATTGTGTCGAAAAGTAATCCAATTTCTTTTCTTTTTTTACATAGAAAGAATAAAGTAACATAAAAACTGAATTTACCCAGTTATTATTCATAGTTTGTAGTATAACAGATATTTTTATTATACAACAACAACTCTTAAAACTGATAGAGATATTGTCAGTTGCATATACAACATTTTTAGCTTGACATGTAAAATATACAGTTTAAATGGATCAACCAATCACGTTTTTTCTTTTTGGAAATAGCAGAATATTTTGTTGTAATAATAATATATTCTTTGAGCTACACTGCAGTTAGAGAAAAAAGGTTGGAAAAGATGACACTTTTTTCTAAAAACAATTCCCTCCCCCCCCCCCCCCCAAAAAAAAAAAAATTAAATTTCAATGAGCTCCTGTAAAATTTGTAAAAAGTTTACACCACCATCGTTATTTTATGTCACACAGACCTTTCGATTCGAGACAGATTGCAGACAGTTTGAAGCGAAAATTTTACATTTTTGGCTTTATTTTCAGTCACACAGATTAAAATTTTACAATATCTGTTTTATTTCAGGCCCCATGTGCAGAAACCAAACAAACAAACAAAAAAAATCTACAATTTTGTATAATTTTATTCTTGCAAACCCGAGGAGAAAAAAAAAAAAAGCCAAATTTTCACAATTTGTGTTATAAAATTTAAAATATATTTCAAAATCAATATTTCTAAGTGGAAATAATGCCCTTCAGAGAAACACTTGAAAAAGCTAGCCGCTTACTCCACCCCCAAATTGGCATTTATCTTTGCATTTTCTAAAACTTTAATTCAATCAAGAATTGATTAATTAAAAATATTCTTTAATTAATTAAAAATCAAATAAATTACTTTTAATAAACTCTTGTTAAAATTATGTTCATTATTTTACTTAGATTAAATAATGATACAGCTGTGAAAGCATGAGAGAATTTGAAAAAAAAACGACAGTGATTTTTTCAAGTGGACCTGCTCGCAAACCTTCCAATTGATAAGAATAAGTGATTTAAGATAATACTATGTCCAGTAATACTATTATGTAGAAAAGTATTACTCATCCTTGTTGAAATTATGACTTTAAAAGGGATAAAATATATTGAAGGGTTTCGGTAATTTTTGCTTTTTACAATTCTCCCTGAAAATTTTAATAATGAATTTTTCATATCTGTACCATGTTTGAAAATTGTCCGACCAATGTTGTAAACCGCATTTCAAAATTTCCAACTCATTCTTCATCAACTCATTTCCAACTCAACCAAAATTAGGTGTCCTTTTTTAATGACACCACCCTCGAAAGGGTTAAACACTATATATGAAAACATAAGTTTTGGCCACTCCCCTTTCACCAATTTTTCTGTAGCTGTCATATTAGCATCTTTTTGTTTTCTATGGACTCTTAAAATATTATTTTTCATGTTTTCTCCAATGCTGAAGCTGGCATTACTTGCAACAAATTCATTTTTCTATACTAACTGCTTTAAACAATGCTTTCACATTTTTTCCAATACCGAAGTTAGTCGTCACTAGCAACAAATCTACTTTTTCCTATTTTCTACTAAGCCATCTGCTTTAATCTATGTTTTCTCTTTCTGCCAATGCTGAAACCAGCCATCAACTGCAACAAATCCACTTTTCTCCCATTTTCTCTGCTAAATCATCTGCTTTTTGTCACATGAGTAGACCACTGACTCTTGCATCTTTTTTGCCGATTGTTTGAAAACAAAAATGTCAGCATCTTTTCCACTTCAGTTTGTAATATTCTGTATTACCATTCTTTTCTTTTTTTATTAAAAATCTTTCGATTTTTAAAGATTTTGCACATAAGAGGTTGAATAATTTTTAATTGAACTGCAGCATTGTGTTGGCTCATTTGAGGTAAAATATAACGATGTAAAATCTAATTTTTTTTAAATACTTAAATCCATTTGCTTTTCATTCATAGTAGCCATTGCCATTGACTTTCAAAGATAATTGAACAATATACAACTTACCACAACTGGTTGTCTGATATAGGTCAAAATTGGGAAATTTCATTAGCGGCCACTGGCCGGTAGAACTAGTTTTTTAAGTGGCCACTTTTTTATTTAAAAATACTAAACAGTAAAATTTCTATAAATATTCATCTAAAACTGAACAGCCCAATTAAATATGTTAATGTAAATATATTGGAACCCAAAAAAAGCAGAATCCTTGATGAAATGCAAGAAAATTTTATTCTCTCCTTGTAAAAAAGTGGCCGCTGATAGACAATTTTTCACTGGCCACTTTTTCTCATTTACTGGCCCTGTGGCCGGTGGCTAGTGCTAATTTTGACCTTTATTGTCTGACTAGAACTTTATTTGATAACGAAATAAATGGTTACGTGACGCTGCTAGCAGGTATATAATTTTTGTTCCCATTCCGAGGTTTACTGAAGCTTTCCCCTTGCAGCAGCTGTTGCGAGCTACTCACCTACATTCCTTAATTGACTGCATATTCCCATGTCATGCATGCATCTGCAACGTGATCACAAAAAATTCATAGGGATAAATTGCTACATTTTTTCTTATTTAGAATTCATGCCTTGAAAGGGCTTTTTAACAGAACTTCGCTTGTAACTGCTGCTGAAAAGGCAATACCATTAAACAAAGTATTTATCACACAGAGCGATGCTTTTAGCATGAATTGTTAGGTCGGGACATGATGATTTTGATAACACTAACAGGCTGATATTACACATAATCACATTAAGCAGCATCTGCTGCAAAAAGTAGTTTCTTTAGCATAAACATAATTATAATTACCCTTAGATTTCTCTTTAAAATCACGATGCAAGGAAACACTGTTTGCCTTCTCAGAGAGTGGTCTCATAGGAATTTCAAGAACATCCTAAGGATAAAAAAAAAATTAATATAAAAAAAATAAAATGTATTGCATTTCATTAAAGTACCGAGACACAAAAAAAAGCAATTGCATAAAATTTCTGGATTTCTTGATGTTTTTCAGGTGCAATGCTAAAAGTTAAGAATCATAAAATAGAATTCTTTTTTTAAAGATAAGGAATTTTAATGTACAAATAGTATTGACTCTAGGCTAATTTGGAAGGGCGTAAAGCATGGTGGACCTTTTCAAACTACATTATGCACCCAGTGGTCCTTACTGCTCTTTTGGATGCACCCTTTTTATTTAATTTTATTGCAAAATATGTCAATCGGCTGCAATAAAAAAATTTGAATTTCACTAATTGGCTGAGGGGAAAAAAATAGCAAAATTCATCGAATATGGGAAGGGAATGCGAAATTCGTCAATTGGTCATAGAGAAGGGGAAAAATCGAGAAATTTGCCAACTCCATGCAAGAATATAACTGCAAAATCAATTAATTGTGATCGATTGATGGAGAAAAAATATCAAATTGTCTATCCACCTCAGAATAAAAAAATCATGCAATTTTTCAATGCAACAGAGGAAAAACAGAGTAATTTTGTGAATCAGTCAGAAGACGAAATGGCAGGATTTGTAAATCGGTCGAAAAATTTGATAATTGGTCAAGACAGGGCTTGAAATTAAATTTTTCTTAGGAAGAGAGTCTCCCTCCTAACATTTATAAATGGAGGTGGAGTTGAGCTGTTTAAGGGAGGAGGGGGGGGGAGGGAAAAAATCTTTAAAATTCACTGTTATTTTACATGCTATTTAAAGTAATACATTAACACGGACATGACAAAATACCATTGAAGCAATTTAAATCAACAATTCAGAATAATTAGTATGCAAAATTTTTTCAATAAGGAAGAAAATCAAGCTGTTATACAGTCTATTATTCAACTTTTAATCAAATGTCATGAGTTCTTACAATGGGGTTGTTAAATGTAGTTCAGAAATTAGTTTTTATTCGATTTTGTGCCCTGAATTTCCTTTCAGAAGGTAAAATTGTGACAGACAGCACAAGCTCAACATTTATAACTTTGGAAGTTATTGAAAATGTATGATTATGCTCGCTTTAAAAAATTTCAGGAAACTTTGCAATATTTAACATGCCTCCATTTTTAACTACTTGCATGAACAATGTATATTTGCTGATGGCATCATGAATATCCATTTCAGAATGAAATTGTTTTATTATATCCTTAACGAAATTATAGTCAAAACAGGACTCCCTGGCATTTTCTTTGATTAACAAACTGACTGTTGAAAAAACAGAATTTCGTCCAATCTATGGCAAAAAGTAACCGTTAAATTTGCAGTTGATTCAGAATAAAAAAAAAAAAATCAAAATCTGAAATTTACAACAAATTTTCTGAAAGGTTACAGCAGATAGGTGAGGGGGGGGGGAGGAAGGGAGAACAATCAATTTTCTTCTGGAGCTAATTATTTTTGTTGCAAGTTGAGTAAACTTTGTTTTTGGTTCGGGTCGATTTCAGGCTGAGCGTACATTCCTGCAAGTTGGGTTCAGGTTAAAACCAATTTTTCAAAAGTTAGTTCAGTCTATTATTTCAGATTAACCCCTAGGGGACAAGCGATCGGTATATGTGCCACTTAAGGTACTCAGAATCCTTCATTATTCTCACCAGTTATTTTTTAATGTAAAATTTACCTTATTTAATCAGAGGATTTTCGCGATTCAACTAAAGAAAATTTTCTGTTTTTAAAAACCGGTGGTAAAAGATTAAAATTAAGCCTCAAAGGGCTCTCATCACCAAGGGGTGAAAAACTATACCTATAATAATAAACAAATATTTGTATGTGTGTGTGTGTGCTGTTTTCTAAAGAAACCGCAACTTTTTTCTGCGAACCATTCACAAAATTTGCGTTTTTTCCCCTATGACCTTTGATGAAATTTGCATTTTTTAAGAGGACCTTTGACTACTAAATTCAAGTTTTTGGCATCCTACGAAGAAATTTGAGTTTTCGACATCCTTCGAAGAGATTTGAGTTTTCAGCATACTTCGAAGAGATTTGAGTTTCTGCGATCCTTCGAAGAAATTTGAGTTTCCGACATCCTTCGAAGAAATTTGAGTTTCCGACATCCTTCGAAGAAATTTGAGTTTCCGACATCCTTCGAAGAAATTTGAGTTTCCGACATCCTTCGAAGAAATTTGAGTTTCCGACATCCTTCGAAGAAATTTGAGTTTCCGACATCCTTCGAAGAAATTTGAGTTTCCGACATCCTTCGAAGAAATTTGAGTTTCCGACATCCTTCGAAGAAATTTGAGTTTTCGACATCCTTCGAAGAAATTTGAGTTTTCGACATCCTTCGAAGAAATTTGAGTTTTCGACATCCTTCGAAGAAATTTGAGTTTTCGACATCCTTCGAAGAGATTTGAGTTTTCAGCATACTTCGAAGAAATTTGAGTTTCCGCATCCTTCGAAGAAATTTGAGTTTCCGACATCCTTCGAAGAAATTTGAGTTTCCGACATCCTTCGAAGAAATTTGAGTTTCCGACATCCTTCGAAGAAATTTGAGTTTTCGACATCCTTCGAAGAAATTTGAGTTTTCGACATCCTTCGAAGAAATTTGAGTTTTCGACATCCTTCGAAGAAATTTGAGTTTTCAGCATACTTCGAAGAGATTTGAGTTTTCAGCATACTTCGAAGAGATTTGAGTTTCTGCGATCCTTCGAAGAAATTTGAGTTTCCGTGATCCTTCGAAGAAATTTGAGTTTCTGTGATCCTCTGACAAAATTTGATTTTTTGCGATCCTTTGACAAAATTTGAGTTTTCGCGATCTTTAGACAAAATTTAAGTTTTCGCAATCCTTTAATGAGATTCATGTTTTTTCTGTGATTCTTTGATGAAATTTGCGTTTTATTCATGATGCTTTGATTAAAATGTTTTTTCTGCGAACAACTGACAAAATCAATTTTTTTGGTGACCATTTGTCGCTTTTTCAGTTATATATTTTTTATGTCTGAATTTCCAGACTGATGACTGATTTTTCATAATTTTTTGAACTTAATGCCTTAAATTTTCTGAAAATTCGGATAAGAATCACACCCCCCCCCCCACACCCGAATTCATTAATTGGCCATGAAAAATAACACAAAACTTGTCAATCGATCTTGGGGGAAAACCCCCACAAAATTTGTTGATCAGTCAATGGAAAAAAAATTTAATTTCAACAACCTTTCATAGTAAAAAACTCGCAAACGTATCAATCGGTTGTGCAAAAATATCACTAATTTGCACTCATTTTTTAAATAATTTTTAGCATTTTTCTGTTGTTCAGAGGGGGAGGGGGGTCATTATCCACCTTCTTGGATCAGGGCTGAAACTAGCCTTTTTTGCACCCGGGGCAAACATGGATTTTGACGCACCTTCCCCCCTCTTCTGCAACGTATATTTACGAAGAGAATTTTACTAATTTTCTAATATCCGACTTATTTTAAAATTTAAAATATGAAATCATAAAATATGTAATACTGAACTACGTAATCTACAATGGCAGATCCCAGGGTGGGGCGATGGCCAACAAAAATATTCTAAATAAACTTTGATCTCCTTCTTGGTGCGCTTCCAAACAAAAATCATCAAATTGGCACGTTTTAGCGTTTTGTCTCCCAGATTTCCAAACTCTTGGAGACACCACGCAAAAGTGTGCCTTTTAAGATGGCGACAATCAAAATAAAGCAAAAATACATATTTTAAAACACAGAAAATACACAAATTTTGAAAAAAAAATCATACATTAACCGCTCGTTAATAATTTTACTACCTGTACAAGAAAAATGTAGTACACACACCTACTTTTAAATACAAAACAACCCTTTTTCAGTTTAAAAAGTATATATAATATTAAGCTTTGACAGAAATTAATCATTTTTTCCCTTTAATACATAATTAAATAACATTAAAATTCAAAAAGAATTTAAAATTATTTCATTTTTTAAATAATGTTTAGCATTATTCTGTTGTTCAGGTGATAGGGGGGGGGGGGGGGTCATGCTCATGACCCACCTCTTGGATCCACCATTGTTTACCAGGCATAAAAAAAAAAAATGCAGCACCTGCTACCGTTCTGCTACTGAGTGGCAGAGTACCCAAATGAAACTGCACTTTGATCCCCTTCTCGGTGCGTTTCCAAAAAAATCGCCAAATTGGCCCGTTTTTGCGTTTTGTCTCTTAGAATTCCAAACTCTAGGAGACATCACGCAAAAGCATGCATTTAAAGATGGCAACAATAAAAATAAAGCAAAAATACATATTTTAAAAACACAGAAAATACACAAATTTTGCGTTTTGTCTCCCAGAATTTCCAAACTCTAGGAGACATCACGCAAAAACGTTCACTTTAAGATGGCGACAATAAAAATAAAGCAAAAATACATATTCTAAAACACAGGAAATACAAAAATTTTTTTTAAAAATCACACGTTATGAGTCTTGTAATAATTTTACTTTCTGTACAAGAAAAATGTACACACGCCTACTTTTAACAATTTCGAGGGCGGCGTCCTTAAAAAAGGACACCTAAATTTAATTCCAAAACTGACAAATGGCACCAAGAATATTTAATTAAAATTTTCCTATTATAATGTACGTGAAAATAAGCAAGTTCGTATTTTCTAATAAATTTGTTTATAAATTCCGGTGTCAGTCCATTATTGCATCGGTTTATGAACAGAATTACTCTGCACCGGTAAAGGTTATATACTACAAAACAACCATTTTTTAGTTTAAAAAGTATATATATATTAAGCTTTGACAGCAATTAATAATTTTTTTTCCTTTAATACTTAATTAAATAACATTAAAATTTAAAAAAAATTAAAAATTATTTCATTTTTTAAATAAATTTTAGCATTTTTATGTTGTTCAGGGGGAGGGGGGTTATCACCCCCTCTTGGATCAGGAACGAAACTAGACTTTTTTGCACCGGGTGCAAACATGGAACGGGCGGGGCAACCCCCCCCCCCCCCTCTTCTGCAAAGTATATTTAGAAAGATAATTTTACTAATTTTCTAATATTTGACTTATTTTAAAATTAAAAATATGAAATCATAAAATATGTAATACTGAACTACGTAATCCAGAATGGCGGATCCAAGGGGGAGGTAACAGAGGTCATGACACCCTACCCCTTGAAAACCAACAAAAATATTTTAACTAAACTTTGATCCCCCCCTTCTTGGTGCATTTCCAAACCAAATCACAAAATCGGCATGTTTTTGCGTTTTGTCTCCCAGATTACCAAACTCTAGGAGACAACACGCAAAAGTGTGCATTTTAAAATGGCGACAATCAAAATAAAGCAAAAATACACATTTTAAAACACAGAAAATACACAAATTTTGAAAAAAAAAATCATACATTATCCGCTTGTTAATAATTTTACTACCTGTACAAGAAAAATGTAGTACACACACCTACTTTTAAATACAAAACAACCCTTTTTCAGTTTAAAAAGTATATATAATATTAAGCTTTGACAGAAATTAATCATTTTTTCCCTTTAATACATAATTAAATAACATTAAAATTCAAAAAGAATTTAAAATTATTTCATTTTTTAAATAATGTTTAGCATTATTCTGTTGTTCAGGTGATAGGGGGGCGGTGGGGGGTCATGCTCATGACTCACCTCTTGGATCCACCATGGTTTACCAGGCATAAAAAAAATGCAGTACCTGCTACCGTTCTGCTACTGAGTTGCAGAGTACCCAAATGAAAGTGCACTTTGATCCCCTTCTCGGTGCATTTCCAAAAAAATCGCCAAATTGGCCCGTTTTTGCGTTTTGTCTCCTAGAATCAAAAACTCTAGGAGACATCATGCAAAAGCATGCTTTTAAAGATGGCAACAATAAAAATAAAGCAAAAATACATATTTTAAAACACAGAAAATACACAAATTTTGAAAAAAAAAATCATACATTATCCGCTCGGTAATAATTTTACTACCTGTACAAGAAAAATATAGTACACACACCTACTTTTAAATACAAAACAACCCTTTTTCAGTTTAAAAAGTATATATAATATTAAGCTTTGACAGAAATTAATCAATTTTTCCCTTTAATACATAATTAAATAACATTAAAATTCAAAAAGAATTTAAAATTTCATTTTTTAAATAATGTTTAGCATTATTCTGTTGTTCAGGTGATGGTGGTGGTGGTGGTGGGGGGGGGGGGTGTCATGCTCATGACCCACCTCTTGGATCCACCATTGTTTACCAGGCATAAAAAAAAAAAAAAATGCAGCACCTGCTACCGTTCTGCTACTGAGTGGCAGAGTACCCAAATGAAACTGCACTTTGATCCCCTTCTCGGTGCGTTTCCAAAAAAATCGCCAAATTGGCCCGTTTTTGCGTTTTGTCTCTTAGAATTCCAAACTCTAGGAGACATCACGCAAAAGCATGCATTTAAAGATGGCAACAATAAAAATAAAGCAAAAATACATATTTTAAAAACACAGAAAATACACAAATTTTGAAAAAAAAAAATCCTACATTATCCGCCTGGTAATCATTTTATTTTCTGTACAAGAAAAATGTATACACACCTACTTTTAAATACAAAACAACACTTTTTTAGTTAAAAAATATATACAGTAGACTCCCTCAAATCCGCACAGCTTGGGACCAGAGGTTGTGCTGATTTTAAAATTTTGCAGATTTCTGGTTATTGTTTTGTTTACATTTTTTAAACAGTAATTTGAATGTAGCTAATGATGTAATCGAAATTATATGAATACTTGCAGTATAGCAAAATATTAAAATAGTAAAGTATTAAACTAAAATAATAAACAGTAAGATAATTTTAAAAATGATTAATATTTTTAAATAAAAATAAAGTTAAATTATTAAAAATTAAATAATTAATGTATAATTAAATATGCATAATAAAGATGAATTATTGAATGAAACTTTCCTCTTAAAGGTACCATGTTAATAATTTCACATAAAAATCATAAAGTAAGGAAGTTGTATTTAAGGTTTAGTCAGATTTAATATGCAAAAAAGTTTGATTGATACATATATATATTTAGTAAAAAGATTGTGATTATTACCAATGATATTGGCAATATCTTGATTTTTACCAGAAATAAATTTATACTTATTTCATGAAAAACCATGAGTTCAGTCATATTATCTATAATTTCATATTAAAATACATGCAGAATAATTATATAAAACTAAAAAATTCTGTAATTGTGTTCTGGCATCTGAACTAAAACTTTCATTGTTTACATCTGTAATGATGTGTGGATTTTAGGTTTGCAGATTTGAGGGAGTCTACTGTATATATTAAGCTTTCACTGCAATTAATCTTTTTTTTTCCTTTAATACATAGTAATTAAATAACATTAAAATTCAAAAAGAATATAAAATATATTTCATTTTTTAAATAATTTTTAGCATTTTTCTATTGTTCAAGGGGGGGGGATTACCCCCCCTCTTGGATCAGGGCCAAAACTAGCCTTTTTTGCACCTGGGGCAAACATGGATTTTGCACCCCCCCCCCCCCCCCCCTCTTCTGCAAAGTATATTTAGAAAGAGAATTTTACTAATTTTCTAATATTAGACTTACTTTAAAATTTAAAATATGTAATACTGAACTACGTAATCTACAATGGCAGATACAAGGGGGAGATGATTGGCGTCAGAGGGGGGGGGGGGGGGGGTCATGAACACCAACAAAAATATTCTACTTTAATCCCCTTCCTGGTGTGTTTCAAAAAAAAAAAAAAATCCCCAAATTGGCATGTTTTTGCGTTTTGTCTCCCAGATTTTCAAACTCTAGGAGACACCACACAAAAGTATGCATTTTAAGATGGCGACAATCAAAATAAAGCAAAAATACATATTTTAAAACACAGAAAATACACAAATTTTGAAAAAAAAAATCATTATCCGCCCTGTAATAATTTTATTTTCTGTACAAGAAAAATGTACAGTTTGTACTACAAACACCTACTTTTAAATACAAAACAACCCTTTTTCAGTTAAAAAAAAATATATATATATTAAGCTTTGACTTGACAGCAATTAATCCTTTTTTTCTTTTAATACATAATTAAATAACATTAGAATTCAAAACTAGTTAAAAATATATTTCATTTTTTAAATAATTTTTTGCATTTTTCTGTTGTTCAGGGGGGTGTCATTATCCTCCCCTCTTGGATCCGCCATTGTTTACCAGGCATAAAAAAATGCAGTGCCTGGTGCCGTTCTATTACTGAGTTAGAGTACCCAAATTAAACTGCACTTTGATCCCCTTCTTGGTGTTTTCCCAAAAAAAATCACCAAATCGGCACGTTTTTGCGTTTTGTCTCCCAGAATTTCCAAACTCTAGGAGGCATCACGCAAAAACGTTCACTTTAAGATGGCGACAATAAAAATAAAGCAAAAATACATATTTTAAAACACAGGAAATACAAAAATTTAAAAAAAAAATCACACATTATGAGTCTTGTAATAATTTTACTTTCTGTACAAGAAAAATGTACACACGCCTACTTTTAACAATTTCGAGGGCGGCGTCCTTAAAAAAAGGACACCTAAATTTAATTCCAAAACTGACAAATGGCACCAAGAATATTTAATTAAAATTTTCCTATTATAGTGTACGTGAAAATAAGCAAGTTCGTATTTTCTAATAAATTTGTTTATAAATTCCGGTGTCAGTCCATTATTGCATCGGTTTATGAACAGAATTACTCTGCACCGGTAAAGGTTATATACTACAAAACAACCATTTTTTAGTTTAAAAAGTATTGTCCTCTAAAAAAAACCCACAGGAAAATGTATCCTAAAAAAAACCCACTCTAGAACTTAATCAAAGAAATCACAGAAGTCAAAATTTCTTTTTGTCCTGTTTCTATATGCCATTTACAATAATAAAAGCATTTAAAATTACTTAAGTGTTTATTTAGTTTTTTAAAAAATAAGCAAAAAATTACATTTATAATTTTTCATTTGTAAATCCATCAATTTACAATTATTAAAATATTGTTATTTTTTTTTCCTTTTTTTGCAGAATTGTGTTTTAAAACTAATTAATAATGAAAGAAAAACTTTCCTGTTTAATATTTTGATTTCTAGAAGTGTTTTTACATGTGGGTTTTTTTTAAAGTCTTGCTTAATTGGCTGCCATTTTGTAATATATTGATAGAAAAAAAAAAAAATACATTACATTAAAATCTTAGTCAGGACAGGCTGTGAAAATGTATCTACTTCAAATTGTTTTGTATTTTTTAATAAATTTTATATAGTGAGAAATTTAAAAAGTGGGTTTTTTTTAGAGGACAGCACAGTATATATTAAGCTTTGACAGCAATTAATCATTTTTTTCCTTTAATACTTAATTAAATAACATTAAAATTTAAAAAAAATTAAAAATTATTTCATTTTTTAAATAAATTTTAGCATTTTTATGTTGTTCAGGGGGAGGGGGGTCATCACCCCCTCTTGGATCAGGAACGAAACTAGACTTTTTTGCACCGGGTGCAAACATGGAACGGGCGGGGCAACCCCCCCCCCCTCTTCTGCAAAGTATATTTAGAAAGATAATTTTACTAATTTTCTAATATCCGACTTATTTTAAAATTAAAAATATGAAATCATAAAATATGTAATACTGAACTACGTAATCTAGAATGGTGGATCCAAGGGGGAGGTGACAGAGGTCATCAGGGCCGAAACTAAGGGGGGCTGAGGGGGCATGTGCCCCGGGCGCCAGAACGAAGGGGCGCCAAATGAAGGATTATACCTTTGGAATGGATCATTTTCTTCTGATGGACTGATGGCTTCTATTATTATGAAAAAGCCATTATAAATAAAGTGTTAGATGAAGATAAAAAAAAAAAAAAAAAAATATGGCCATTTTTTTTTCCTTATTCTGACCAGAAAATCAGAGTTCTAACTTTTTACGGCTGCTCTTTTATCTTCAGCTAACACTTCATTTATAATGGCTGTTTCATAATAATGGAAGCCATCAGTCCATCAGAAAAAAGTAACTTGGTGAAAGCGGAAACTCGGTTAGGCGGGACTCGAATAATCGGGACTCTACTGAATATGTCATTTTAAAAATGATCTGTACAATATTTTTGTTGATGTTCAGAGGGACCTCCCCCTTGGATCCGCCAGTGTAAATTGTTCAGTATTACATATTTTATGATTATATATTTTAAATTTTAAAATAAGTCGTCTATTATAAAGTTAGTAAAATTCTCTTTGTAAATATACTTTGCGGAAGAGGGGGGGGGGGAGGGGCGCCAAAATCCATGTTTGCCCCGGGTGCAAGAAAGGCTAGTTTCGGTCCTGGAGGTCATGACCCCCCCCCCTTGAAAACCAACAAAAATATTTTAACTAAACTTTGATCCCCCCCTTCTTGGTGCATTTCCAAACCAAATCACAAAATCGGCATGTTTTTGCGTTTTGTCTCCCAGATTACCAAACTCTAGGAGACAACACGCAAAAGTGTGCATTTTAAAATGGCGACAATCAAAATAAAGCAAAAATACACATTTTAAAACACAGAAAATAGACAAATTAAAAAAAAAATCATACATTATCTGCACTGTAATAATTTTACTTTCTGTATAAGAAAAATGTACACACACCTACTTTTAAGTATACAAAATAACCCTTTTTCAGTTTTAAATATATATATATATATATTAAGCTTTGACAGCAATTAATCATTTCTTTCCTTTAACACAAAAATCTTAAAATATTTATAATCAGCACTAAGTATTTGACTATTTTGATATTTGCGAACCCTGCCAAAATTTTTTTTATCTTAAGTGACAGAGTATTTTATGAACTTTTTTGGATTTTAATATCATCCCCCCCTCCCTCCTCTGCCTGTTTCTTTTTGAAAATCGCAGATGTAGGGGTTATTTCGGGTGTTATTGAAAAAAAGGTGTTAAAAGGGGGTTTTATTTTTCTTAAATCCTGACTTAATAATATTAAAGCATTTTGGTTGCCAGGATGATTGGTACTTTTTTTTTTTTTGCTTATTTTAAAATATTTTTTCTCTTTATTCGATCAGAAAATGTAAAAGGATTTATACATACAGCAACCAGAAACAACATATACATACAGACTTGCCAATCTCCGAGACCCAAAAATCGGATTTTATTTCAGAATTCGGGTTTTTATTTTTTCCCGTAAAAACATTATTTTAAAAATGTAATCACGTTCTGTACCAGTTTAATTACAAAACAATAATGAAGAACTTCATTATTATTCGAGACAAATTACCGATATGATAATAAAAATTTCAAGCTATTAAAAAATGTGTATGAAACTCAAGGGTACAGGAAAACGTGGAAAATCAGAAATATTGTCAAGTCTGTATAGTATTTTCACAACATTTATTTGTGAAAAAAGTAATAACATCAGAAAGAATGAAATAGGTACTTACATATTTCCGAGAAAAGGTATTTTTTCAACTTCCAAGGAACTCACGCTGTCGCTGAAGCAATGGCGTCCGCTTCCTCCTTCCTCGCTGGAGAGTTCATCAAAACAACAACACCGACTTCATCCGGGACTTCGCGCAGCCTTCGTCTTTCAACCAATCAGATTTGAGCTTCCAGAAAAACTGCGATTTCGCCCATATTTCACAGTGATTCGATATTGGGCAGTTATCTGTTGTTGGTGAGTTACCAATCAGCACGATTTCATCGGCAAATGAGCTCATAGTGTTAGCTTTAGTTGATGAAATATAGCCTCATCAAAACCGGTTCTCATATGTTGCTCGCAATGATATAAGTGTATTATTTCTCGAGCAACTTTCGAGGAATTGATGAAAGGCCTAGCAAAATGCGACCAGTCGCTGCTACTAGGGTTATATTCAATTGAAGGTAAATTGCTTAAATTTTCATCTTACACGTGTATTTATAACAGCAAAATGTGTTATAAAAATGCAGGTACAGATACAATAATGTTTTTCATAGATTTTTTTTTTTAATTTAGTAAAAAAAACATACTTTAAGTGAATATTTTATATGAATGTTTTACATTTTACAGCTATATTCTCCTTAATTTTTTTCATAGCACATTCATAAAAGAAACTTCTTATTTTATACCAAAATAGAATTAACAATTTATAATTCTTATATTACCCTTTATTATCGTTAGTAAGTTTATGAAATTCATTTGTGATACATTGATACGTCTGTAGAATAAAACCATATGCCATATTACATAAAACGGAAAACATTCTTATGCTACTTAAATATACAAAACTTTGGTTACGCTTTGTTACATTTTATCGTTTCCAATTTAAGAGGCGGATTTTGTTACGCTATATTAAAATATAATTTAACAAGACTCTGGCATCGTTTCAAGATAGAAAATAACCATGGTACAAAGAGAAACGTTTATGTTCAGAAATTTAATTTGATTATCATTTTAATTTTCTTAAACTATTTGCTTATTTCATTTTTTAATGCAATATTTTGTTCGATGTTGTAAAAGGTTCCATCCTATTATGTATTACTTTTAAAGAACACAAAAAATATTTTGAAGATGTTAGAAAGTTATTTTTGAGAAATAAATGAATCTCAAATAAAAAAGGAACTTTTGAAATTGTTATGGCTAGAAATTTAAAATTTAGCATGGCTGCCACACTAGAGGCGTAAATCTTCTTTCTAACAGTTTTCCAAAAATTCGAATTTAAAAGAGTACAGGAGCAAAAAATGTTCTAATATTACGATTTATGTGATATAGTTGGTATAGAAGCCTGGAATTTGGCACGGTGGAAACTTTTAAAATACAAATGCTCGCCAAGAACGGTTTCTAACAAAATTGAAATTTAAAAGGGTGAATTGCGCTGAAAACGTTCTAAAAAATTCTAAATTTCAATTTGTTTGAAACTATTAAAGCTAGAAACTTGAAATTTAGTACAGTGGTTACTTTTAAGATGTAAATTCCCAGTATAAACAGTTAATTAAAAATTTGAAATTTAAAAGTGTGAAATGAGAAAAAAACGTTCTAAATTACGATTTGCTTTGAATTATTAGGGACAGAATCTTAAAATTTGACATGTCTGTTATTTTTAGTACGTAGATGCTCGCACAGAACAGTTTTTATAAAATTTGAAATTTAAAAGGCTTCAATGAGGAAAAAGCGTTCTAAAATTGTCATTTTTGTGATGCTGCTTGGCTAGAAACTTCAAATTAGACATGGTGTTTATTTTTAAGATTTATCTGCTCGCTAAGAAAGGCTTCTAACTAAATTCGAAATTTAAAAGGGTGAAATCAGCAGGAAACGTCTTCTAAATTATTATTTATCTGCAAATGTTCGGGATAGAAATTTGAAATTTGACACAGCTGTTACTTTAGAGACGGAAATTCTCCCACAAAACAGTTTTTAATAATTTAGAACTTTTGTGGTATAATTCTTATAGATGCTTAGATAACTAGCAGCTTCGAATTTAGCAAGGCGGTTACTTTTAAAATGTAAATGATCGCTGAAAATGGTTTAAAAAAAATTCTAAATTTAAAAAGTTGAAATGCTCTGAAAAAGTTCTAAAAATATTCTAAATTACAATTTATTTGGAACTGTTAAGGCTAGAAACTTACAATTTAGTACAGTGGTTACTTTTAATATGCAGATGCCCTGCATAAACAATAGATTAAAAATTCAAACAAATGAAATGCGCTGAAAAAGATTCTAAAATCATTCTAAATTACGATTTATTTGGAACTTTTAAGGCTGGAAACTAGAAATTTAGTACAGTGGTTACTTTTAAGATGCAGATGCTCAGTATAAACAATTAATTAAAAAAATGTAACTATTGAAATGTGTTGAAAACGTTCTAAAAATATCTAAAATACAGTTTATTTGGAACCCTTAAGGCTAGAAACTTAAAAGTTAGTACAGTGGTTACTTTTCAGATGCAGAGGTCCAGTATAAGCAGTTGATTAAAAATTTAAACGAGTAAAATGCGTTGAAAACGTTCTAAAAACATTCTAAATTACAATTTATTTGGAACATTTAAGGCTAGAAACTGGAAATTTAGTACAGTGGTTACTTTTAAGATGCAGATGCCTAGTATAAACAGTCCATTAAAAATTGGAAATTTAAAGGTTTTAAATGGGCGGAAAACGTTCTAAATTACAGTTAGTTTACTTAGAATTTTTAGGGATTGAATCTTAAAATTTGACATGACTGTTATTTTTAATACATAAATGCATTTTTAATACATAGATGCTCGCTCAGAATAGTTTTTATAAGCCACCATTTTGCATGGTGCTTATTTTTAAGATATAAATGCTCGTTAAGAAAGGTTTCTAACTAAATTCGAAATTCAAAAGCGGAAAATGAGCAGGAAACGTTCTAAAAACGTCTTAAACTATGATTTATCTGAAAGTGTTCGGGATAGAAATTAAAATTTGACATCGCTGTTACATTAAAGATGTAAATTCACCTACAAAATAGTTTTTAATAGTTTGGAAATTTTAAAGTGTGCAAGAACAAAAAAATTTTAAAATTGCGATTTCTGTGATATAACTGTTATAGAAGCTTGGATAACTAGAAGCTTCGAATTTGGCATGGTGGTTACTTTTAAGATGTAAGTGCTCGCTATGAATGGTTTGTAAAAAATCGAAACTTAAAAGGAAATGAGAGGGAAAAACTAAACATTCTAAATTGCCATATATTTGGATATATTTTAAGTTTTTCGCATTAATTTAAGTCTCATATTAGCCTAATGCAGATAATAAGAATGAAACTTATTCCACATGGGTTTTAAATAATTATTTTTTATTCATCCCTAGCAGTGTAGTTTACTCTAATAAAATTAGCGCATATTTAAAAAAATACGCGAACAAAGTCTCAGGTTTTGCTGGTAATACATAAAATTACTACAATACAATAATGTTTTTCATTATTTACATAAAATATCTATGAGCTATATATCAGTAATCTTTAATTTGTTATATTGATCAGAACAATTATTTTTTTACTTTAATAAAAAAAATTAATTTAAACTTTAAGTTCTTTAATTTAAAAGTAATCCTTCGACAAAGGGAAAAAAGTGTGAACAGAAAGTCTCAATTTCTTGTATTTTTAAGTGACAAATATATAAACTTATAAATGTGCATAATTCTTTTAAAATCAACTTTGTAATTTATAAAACAATAAAAGCCACCTATTACTTAATGCAAAATATTTCTGAATGAAAAAAAAATCGATATTTTAGAAGATTTTTTTATAAAGTTGAAACCCATTTATCTAAAGCTTTCCAGAAAAAGAAAATGGGCAATGACAGCAATATGAGAAAGAACTTGCTCATCCATAAACAAAATTGTTCAACAAAAGATTCCAATTCATTTCTCGCATTTCTTTCACTGTAAAAGAAAGAGGCTTACACAATGAATTTTGACAAGACATCGAAAAGAATATAAATCACAACATAGCGTAAAAAAGGGGATTTCAAGGAAATCCTTTTAAGACTAATACAATTATTCTGAACGACCATCTGTATAAATCTATACAAACTTTCAAACAAAATATATTGTTCAGTAATTTTACTGTGAATTACTTTTATGTAAGTTTAATGATTTTTAGCAATCTGTCTTAATTTTGTACTAACAGGAGCATTTTTTAAAATTATTAATTGAATTTGCAAAGGAAAAATGTCACACATGTATTTAATTAATTTTTATACAAAAAATTAGATAATCATTAAAATAATAAAACATAATAACTTTCAAAGTCAAACTCTAATATTAGTTGATTTTGGGAATTTTTTATAACTTATTTTATGAGAATTACTTTATTTTTTGTAATTTCTCTATTCTAAAAAATGTAACTAGCACTGCAGCCATAGTTCCATTTTTTGTAACAGGGGCTCTTTCTAGGCTAATACCCTCATGTTTGTGAAAATTGCAGCACCATGAAGGAATCATCAGAATTAAATGAAATTTAATACATAAACGACTGGTTTTGGTACAGACAATTCATTGCATTTGCAAAGCAAAAAAAAAAAAAAAAACAATATTAAGTATCCGAAATCAGTATTTGTTGCAGCCACTACGCGCTGCAATAAGTGCTTCTATACGACGTGGCATAGAATTTAACAGATTTTGAATGTGTGCCTGGAGAAGAGTATTCCATATTCTTTGTATGCGTACCCAAAGTTCATCTGTAGAAACTATAGGGGGAGGATAACGAGCAAGACACCAATCAACGAAATCCCCCACATGTTCAATAGGCGACATATCCGTCGAATACGCAGGACACGGAATAAGCTGTATAAGTACTGATGGCAAGAAGTCCTAAACATTTCTTGCAATATGTGAGCGGCCAATATCCTGTTGAAAGATATCTCTAGGAATGCCTTTAAGGAAATGAACGATTTCAGACTCCAGCACTTCACTGATGTGACTGTTGCTGTTCAGATTACCCACAATTCGTAGCAGCTACGATCGCCCATGACGCGCAATCACATCCCAGTCCATAACTTTCGGTGTTCGTCCACTTATGATGTTCGATAATGCCCTCCAGAAGATAGCGTTCACCGGCATAGCGTTTAACACGAATACGGCCATGACAGTACCACAAATTAAAGCGAGATTCGTCAGATAAAACACCTTGTTACCAATCTGTATGCCAATCTCTATGGTCATGAGCACACTGCAACCGCAGGTGCAGATGGTTCTGCGGGAGGAGGACCCTGTATAAAGGAGATCTTGCACGTAGTCCACTGTGCAACAGACGTCGACAAATTGACGATGCAGACTGTGATACACCTGTAGCAGTTGACCAATGTGCTGCCAACTGTCTAGTAACCGTTCGGGGTCCACTCCCAGATTTCCAATTTGTCCGATCCTCGTCGGCACATTGCTTCCAAACTCGCATCACTATGCTGCTGTTACGCTGCGGACCATCTGCTGTTACACGATAGGTAAATCCTTCTTCACGAAAGCCTGTGATTTCAAACTCCGCCAGTTATTAAAGTGCCGCCCTCTTTCGTCGAAGAGGCATAGTTACGTCTCGCCTAACGTTTACCATTAGCAAATAACGATCGACAATTCTCAACGTCTCGCTACAGCCCTCTTTTTATACGGTTTCAGCAACAGCTCAGAGCGCGCTGCTCAACCCACGCATACGTGGTGACGTTGAAATTGAAATCATTTGCGTAACGCACTATGATTTGCATTCTCTAAAATTGTCAGCTCAATCACGTCATACCTTCATGGTGTTGCAATGTTCACAAACATGATTGTATTAAAAAAAACTATTGCATGTAAAAATATGAATGCTGGTAGTTTTTTAGAAAAATATGCGATTAACACGTTGAAACGGTTTTTAGATCGAAGAATTATTTAAGCATTATTTAGTGTTGAAATCGGCCAAATTAGTTACCTTACATACGTTTTATAAGATCAAAAAGAAAGTGTAGTAATTTACACAATACTAATTTTTAACAAAAATATTCGAATTGATTAATAAATCATAAGAGTTGTAATTTTCCAATTCAGCGAACAGGCCAGGATTCGAACCAGGAATATTTGCATAAGCTGACACTGCTCTGCCAATTGAGCTGCGTGTCCTGGAGAAATGTGACGGACCATTCTCACCCAGAGAACCTTGTTGATTATGACATCTGGTCTGATATCTGAATCAGCTCACCAGAATAAATCGCAGATAATGGAACTCCAAGAAACGTTGGATACGAATTTATTCTATATTAACTTTAATCACAGTAATTCTAATTAGAAAATAAATCATACGAGTTATTTTCCAACTGCAGGAAAAAATGCCCGGGCCAGGATTCGAACCGGGAACCTATGGCATAATCAATAACGTTCTCTGTGTGAGAAATGTCCGCCAGATTTCTCCAGGATAGCTAATTTGGCAGAG
The DNA here is from genome assembly GCA_963932465.1 of Maratus speciosus. Taxonomy (NCBI): domain Eukaryota; kingdom Metazoa; phylum Arthropoda; class Arachnida; order Araneae; family Salticidae; genus Maratus; species Maratus speciosus. The sequence continues at coordinate 386,568,770 of OZ010788.1, read as the reverse complement.
AATTGGCTGTTTACACCTAAGGTTCCTGGTTCGATTTCTGTCTTGGATACTTTTTCCCTCAGTCGGAAAATTACAACTCATAGCAATTTAACCATCTTTGGCGGGAACATACTTGACCAGATTCTCGTGTGATGAGTAATCCAATCATTTTTTAAAGTTGTCTCATTTTTTAAATGTTTTTTCGCTATTTTTTATTCAAAATTCCATTATCTGAATAGAGATCTAATTCATAGCTTGTAAATTCCAAATTTTTACCAACTGTTGCCAGATTTAAAAAAAAATAATAAAATTGGCAATTTTCATTCGGAAAACGTATCTATACCTAAATATTAAAAAAGTAAGACAACTTTAAATTGATTAATATAACGTGCGAAAAGCATTTATTGGCTAATGTTAAACGATACATTTAAAACGTCTTATTTAAAATGATTTTCATATAGCATCGTTATAAAAACTCGAGAGGCAGCAACATTTTTTACTTAACCATTTTATTCAAGCTTTTTTTCAAATGTGTAATTGATCTTATTTAATCAATCACGAAAGCAGTCAGCTGTCACGACAGCGTGGGTTTAGCCTTAGGAACTGAAAAACGCCACAGTCAAAGTGAAATGGATGTGAATCCAATTACAGAAGATCGATCGATCTTCAGTAATAGAGGAACATTTTTAAAGCAGATCAAATTAGTGTTTATTTAGACCTGGAGTGTGTAGGCAGAGGTATATGACTGTAGCTCGTGGGTGAGGAGTGAAAGCCCCTTATCTTATGAATAAACGGGGAAGGAAGAAATACGAAGAACTCATCCATATCTATAACATCGATTTTTTTCAAATGACGTTGTCAAATCTGCACCGCATTTTTCAAACTTTCGCCAAGCCTAGAGAAACTTTGCAAAATACTTCCATAATTTGAAGTTCAAAATAAGTGAAAGTGATTATAACTGGCCACTTTGGCAGAATTACCATTGAAATCTATTATTTCACTCTCGGCTTTATTTGTCTTATTCCCAAAACCCGGAATAGAAGGAAATTCTTCATGCTTCTACTAGTTCCTTTCTACTAATTCTTTGAGATGATTTGTGACATTAATTCATTCAAATGTTGTATTCGAATATAGCCCAGCAGCAGAGGAGGAAAAAAATGCTTAATTTGAAATTAATTAGGAGAAAGCTGAAATTGTTTTAATCCATTTAGTTTAGGTCTAGAATGAATATGCTAAGTTTTCCCCCTCGTAGTAGGTGAGCGTCAGAAAATATGTACAGATTTATAGTCAAAATATACGTTTTTTTAAATACCATAACAATACTTCAAAACAGCTAGCTCTGTCAAAAACATTGTCAATACAAATGTTGTAGAGCTTAAAATTCTGAGTAAAATGAGTACCTACACTTAATATTTACGTTTAACATTAAGGTCACAATTCTACTTTAAAGCTTTAGATCCGTGGTCAAGGGGTTGAACTCAGAATTAATTTGAAGAAAACTGGAAATTGTTTTAATCCCTTCAGTTTAGGTATAAAATGAACTTACTATGTTTTCTTCCTCGTACTTGGGTGAATGTTAGAAAATATGTACTTATTTATTTTCGACAAACACGTTTTTTTAAATTACCTTAACAATATCTCAAAACAGCTAACTCTAAAAAAACATTGTGAATACAAATGTTGCAGAGCTTAAAATTCTCAATAAAATGAGTACCATCATTAACATTTTTGTTCAACATTAAGGTCGCAATTCTATTTCAAAATTTTTCAAGTGAACAGCTTGAAGCCAGGAGAGATTAAGTTAACTTAACAATACCTCGAAATTCCGGCCTTAATATAAAAAAAATATTAATGTGGGTACTCATTTTATTCATAATTTTAGCTCTACAACTTTTGAATTGACAATGTTTTTGATAGAGTAGAGTTACCTGCTTTGAGATATTGTTAAGTTAACTTGGTCTCTCCTGGTTTCAAGATCTTGATTAGTGATTAAGGCAAAATTTTGAAATAGAATTGCAACCTTAATGGTGAAGAAAAATATTAATGACGGTACTCATTTTATTCAGAATTTTAAGCTCTACAACATTTGTATTGACAATATTTTTGATAGAGTTAGCTGTTTTGAGATATTGTTGAGGTAATTTAAAAAAACGTGTTTTTCGAAAATAAATATGTACATATTTTCTGACATTCACCCAAGTACGAGGAAGAAAACATAGTACGTTCATTTTAGACCTAAACTGAAGGGTTAAAACAAATTCCAGTTTTCTCCTAATTAATTCTGAGTTAAACCCCTTGACCACGGGTCTAAAACTTTAAAGTAGAATTGTGACCTTAATGTTCAACAAAAATATTAAGTGTAGGTACTCATTTTACTCAAAATTTTAAGCTCTACTATTGACAATTTTTTTCGACAGAGTTAGCTATTTTGAGATATTGTTATAGTATGTAAAAAAAGTGTTTTTTGACTATAAATCTATACATATTTCCTAACGCTCACCTGGTACGGAGGGGGGGGGGACATAGCATATTCATTCTAGACCTAAACTGAAGGGATTAAAACAATTCCCAGCTTTCTCCTAATTAATTCCGAACTCACTCCCCTAACCACTGGGCTAATATTGCATTTGGGCATTGCATTTGACTGTATGCGTACAAACACGTGAAAAAATCATTTAGGATTTGTTCAAAATATTGATCAATAGATATATAAATACAAGCTATTGGGTTATTAGAAAAATAGATTTTAATATAATCCTAACCAATAATTTAGTTTAAAAAATAATCATAGAAAAAATTTACTTTCCAGATAACACATCACACATTCTTCAAGATTTTTAAAAAAGCAAGTTTTATATAAAATTCTTTTCATAAACAATATAAAATACTAAAAATTAATAAATAACTTTACAGAAATCACAGCGTAACATTCAGAAAATTCGATTAAATGATATCTTATAGGATGTAGAATTACAGTGTTTGGCAATACTATACTGCATATAACATTATTTTACCTTGAAAGTTTTCCACGAGATATTTTTTTCTTGAAATATTCACTGCCGCCTTTTTGAGAATTTTCCAAATTTTAATTTATCTCAAACCTTATAAGCTTTATTTACATTATCATGCATTTAAACGTAAATGTTTCAATGAAAAAGAAATTATTTTTGAATATACATTTCTAAATGCGATTTAATTGAATGCAGCATTCAAAATACATACTTTCTTACTTTCATTTTCAAGTATTCATTTTCAAGAACTTGATAATACATACTAGACTACTTGCAACTATATTAAACTTCTTGGAAGATAGATTTAACTATAAAAACATATTAATTTTATTAAAATATATTATATTTATCCCACTTTAATACACAATGATTTAATTATTATTTTATTCAAACATTTTTTTCGGAAAAACTGAAAAGAAGCAAATGCAAGTTTTACCGACTTTTGATGTAAAGGTCTCAGCAATTTTATACTACTTTGGATATTTAAACAATTTGAAAAGAGTAGGAGTTTTAAAATATTCATATTTTAAAGTAAAGGAACGTTTTTAGATTATTTTCATAAATTACAGATGCAAAAAGAGCGCGAAATAGGAAGGATTAAATTATAATCTTTTTTAATCTAAAAATATTTTCTTTGGAGTATTTTTAGTGATTACTTTGGTATTAATTATTATAAGCATTTAAAAAAATTGAATAATTTTCATACCAGTTCAAGGAGGGATACTATACTTATTTCCTTTCTAAAATTACCATTCAAAGGCAAATAAACTGATTTATAATTACTTTAAAAATGGATTTGAGTGGGCAAGAGAAAATGCGTTTTAATTCTTTTTTAGAGTATAAATGAACATACATTTGATTGAATAGATGATTTGGCGCTTTAAGTTATTAGCCCCAGTATTCTATTTCTTTCTTCCAGCTTACTTTGTGTTGTCTTCAAAAAATAACGTTACGTTGTATAAGCCAGCCGTAAAACACAGCATATGTATCATTGTACGATTAAATACTTTATAGCAATTTTTTAAACTTCTAAATATCGCACATTTTCAATTTTTATACCGCCGTATTGGGAAAAAAAGTACTTTTAAATGCAGTTTTTTTTAACACTGTATCTCCATTTATTTTTGAAATATTATATATTTTGTAGTTTTTAGAGCCATTTGCTTAATATTGACAACGGAAGTACTCCATTTCTGTGTAAAGTAAAGGAAAAATAGTTCTAAAATAGTAATTACATATTTTTGTTGCCATTTTCTCATAATAACCTAAAGAAAATATAATTAAAATACGTGCTATGTTGAAAAAATATATAAACGAATGATTTCTGATAAAACATGGAGCTATTATAAACTATATTTTATTTTATGTATCTATATTAATGTTACAAACAAATGAAGGCCTATGAATCATTAGATAGCCGTTTTTTGGTTGAGTTTCTTTAATGACGGCATTTTTTTGCTGCATTTGTGTATTATTTTGCGATAGTGACGTCCTATGCATGCTTTTCTGTAGGTGTTTAAGGGGTCTTGTACCTTTTAAACGCGTCGAAAATTAACGAAAAACTTCAAAGTTTGAATTAGTCAATCTTCAAAGCCTTTTTATGTATAAACATGAAATTTTGGATATTGTTTAAACAGATTATGCTTTTTAATATACTACCATTAGAAATTTATTAACCCTTTACAGAATTTGTGCATTGTTGAAATCAAAATAGCTCTTTTTTTACCCCATAAGTCATTGCGCGCATGATATCTTGAGAAAGTATGTATGGATTGGCATGAAATTTGGTAAATATACTAAACATATATGTGTGTTTAAAATGATCTACTCTTAGGCTAAAATTATTTCATTAACTATATAAAACAAGTATTTTCGTAAAAAAAAAATAAAAATTTTGCATTTTTAATGTATAAAAATATTCATAACTAAAAATATTACAATTGTAAATACTTAAAAGTAGATCATTTTAAACATACGTATTTGTTTAGTATCTTTACCAAATTTCATGACAATCCATACATACTTTCTCATGATATCATGCGCGCAATGACTTATGGGGTAAAAAAAGAGCTATTTTGATCTGAACAATATACATATTCTGTAAAGGGTTAACAAATTTCTAATGGTAGTATATTACAAAGCACAATCTGTTTAATCAATATCCAAAATTTCATATTTATACATTAGAAGGTTTTGAAGATAGACTAATTCAAACTTTGAAGTTTTTCGTTAATTTTCGACGCGTTTAAAAGGTACAAGACCCCTTAAGAGTGGATCGTAAAGGTGAAATTCTTAAGCTGGTGCGAATGACATCATTTTACATAAAATAAAAGCGTGTGCTTTAAGTCTTAAAATTGAAATATGTTTTGTTTTATATAATTATATCATTTGTTTTTTCATCGGGGGCGACACTAAATTCTGAAAAAGCAAAATTTCTGTTTTCTAGTTTTTTTTTTTTTCTTTTTTGCATTTATTGAAATATTTTAATTCTTAATACATTTTGAAATTCCATTCAATTTACAATATTTCAAGTTCTCGATTAAATTAAAGCATTCTTTCACTGCAATTTATTGATTCAGTTTCATACAAAATATATAGTATATAAATGATATATACTATATATTTTATATATCATTATATTACTATATTATAACAAGTACTTTTAAATGCAGTTTTTTTTTAACACTGTATCTCCATTTATTTTTGAAATATTATATATTTTGTAGTTTTTAGAGCCATTTGCTTAATATTGACAACGGAAGTACTCCATTTCTGTATAAAGTAAAGGAAAAATAGTTCTACATTACATTATATTACTATACCATCACATTACATTATATTACTATATTATAACATTTCTGTTAGTCTCTAAGTACAATATTCAATTTTAGTAAAAATGAATTGTAGAAAAGTAATGTTTCTGAAGTTTGATAAATTATCCCTACTTGCTTAAATTTTTAAATGTAGAATAAATTATTAACACATCATTTAACATAATTTTTTACAGTCAAAATATATTTTTTGTAAGAATTGTTTAAGTGCATTTAGATAATTTTCTTTCAGAAGAGATAGATTTAATTAAACAAAGCAAAAATTCCGTCTTATTTAGTTTAGGTATTTAGTAACCTGATAGAAATGTAAGCCATTATTTATTTATATATAAATTTGGAACAAGGAATTTTTCCACTCGCTACGTAAATCACATGATATATTAATTTTATAACTTATCATAGTGTTTACATAAGAAAATTTTTTTTACTGAAAGCATTCATTTTACAAATGCTTTTAGCAAATAGCTAGTGCTGAGTTTTAGACTGCTATACTGCACATAAAACTAACATTTATACTGCATAAGATAATTTCACATATTGTTTTTACTTAGCACTTTAATGCAGAAATGTTCTTCTTCGCAGCATTGTCCTGCTTCGTTCATTTTCTTACTATGTGCAAATCATCCATTAAGTCTTAGATGATGCGATTGTAGTTATAGTACATAGTGGTCGATAGAATTTTTTAAAGGCGATATTCGTTGCTGCAAAGTCCTTAAACATTTTCTTTTATAGAACGTATTAAGTAAAGGAAGCAGCTGATTTGGGGAAGCAGGATGTGGTCCGAAATTAGCGTATTTTGTAGATTTTGCAGCATTGGCAATTTTTTCTCATCTTCACTAAAAAGAATATCAGAAAGACATAAAGCATTTTTGTTATGCAGTCCATCTGAAAGAACTGAAATTGAGAAATCAGCAGATCTTGCCCAACGCTTTCAGATTTAGCTTGCAAGAATTAAAAAGAAAAAAAGAATTAAGGAAAACAAGAGAATATGTCATCCATTTTTATGTTTCTCACTATCAAAATTCTTCATAGTTAACCTTACATTTGTCTTATATATTATAGTTTGCTTAAACACTTTATCACAAGATGCGTATAAATTCTCATTTTTTGTGATATTTCTATTACAAAATGCATGTGATACATGCACTAATTTCTATATTTTGATTCAAAAAACAATATCTTAGCCAATGAGATAGTTTTTATCTATGGCGGACATAATGATCGTTGGGATGCTTAAACATTATTACTTGTAAAGTTCTCAATTTCATTGTTTTGCTTGTTCATAAAGTTGATTTTACTAAATGCGTGATGTGTAGAAAACGATGTAATAAGAAACGCAAGTAGACGAAATAAATCTAGCATTTAGCTGCTTCAAACTCCCATGAAAAGAGACTTTTCATTCACTATTTGCCAGTGTAAAATAAAAGAAATGAAATATGAAATAAGAAAAGGTAGTAAATAGCTATATAGGTGCTTTGCTGCTATTAGTTCTCACTCTTTCTTTTATGCTTTTTAAAATAAAGGTTGAAATACACAAACTCGACGGAGTGGAGGACCTTTTTCGGCTCGTTTGATGTGGTCATTTTTTTTTCGCTAGATAAGGGGATCATACGATAGTGGAGGACAGTTCCTGATATCCTTACCACTTCCTCTGGGGAAATTTTCTTTTGTTGATTTTTTGTGTTTTGTTCCAAAACCTTTCAATAGTAATAAAAAAGTTTACAACTGACCAAAGGAAAGACCAAAAAATCATTTACTTATCGCAATATTTGGCAAATACACAGCCTTAGGCTTTGTGATGTCCAAATTGAATGACAAAAGTTATGTATAATTTCTTTTCTTTTCAAAGAAGCTGTGGTCAGTTATCTTTTTAATTACTTTTCAAAGAACACAAAACAAAACATTTATAAGGCTACCATTAACGACTACTTTTTCATTAGTCTCGCAGCACTTTCTTAAATGAAAATCTTACACATGTATTTTGACAACATGTGTAAAACAAATGTGCCAAAAAAAATTTTTTTTCAAAAATAGTTGGGCGAATAGAATATAAAAATTGTCGCCCGTGGCAGCGCTGCATTTGCATCCATTAACTTCTCTTCATTTTTTTCAAGGTTTTTTTTTTCGCATATTTAATTTCTATACATAAATAACATAATTAATTTAACATAAAGCCATTTAACAATAAAAATTATAAATTTAAGGATATGATAAATGTAACAGCATAAATACTTTGTAATAAAAAAAAAACAAATTGTGTGACTTAAAATGTCGGATATTTCAAAAACGGCGAATTTGCAAAGGGTGATTCCATTGAATTTTTTACTCCCCATGACGAGATCTTCCCAACGATATCACTCTCGTTAGTACATTTTTAATATTTTACTATAATGAAGATACAAATAAAACCCTAAATTAAAAACAATTAGTCCTTTGTTATATAATTAAAATTTAAACGCGCATCTAAGTATTTCCAACTAAATTAATGGGTATACTTATTTAAATAACTTGAGTAACAACTTTAATCCATATAATAAATAGCCGTACTTTAATAACCAAGAAATTTTATACAAAGAAGGAAAAAAAGTACTTAATCATCCGGTTTTACATGCAAATATCTGCAATAAATTTTATTAGCTACAAAAGTTTTGATTTTGCAACATCATTTTTTATCTCATGAAAATTATGGTTAATATATTTTCAACCTTTTTTCTTTTACTTTGAGACAGAAAAATTCAATACGGGAAGAAAAGTAAATGTAAGTAGTTAAAGCCCAAACAATTTTTCATCAAACTTAGTCTTGTTTGTAAGGAATTTCCCTTTTTTCTTAACGCTTAAATTACTTTCCATTTTAAATCCAGAGGAAAAAGCTTTTGTAATAAGACTTTGAGAAATAACTAACACATATGTTTCAAAATAAGTGAATAGTATGTAAGCTTCAGAAATTTTTAGTATTACAAAAGATATACTTTATAAGATGGTTTGAGAAATGTAAGGATTCTAATATTTTTATGAACTTGAGAGTAAGTTGTTAAAGTATAGTTGCATTTTGATCCTTTCAATAAATTTTATGAAGAATGGATGTTTTATTATCAAGAATTTCAAAAATTAATCGTCGTTTTTATGGATCATTCTCCTAGGAACGTACACAACGATGTCACAAATTTTTTTATTAAAAATTTTATTGGATGAAATCTCCCACATCCTTTCGATTTGTAATTACGCACCTTTTACAATGTTCAAAAACAGGAAGGATTTTACATTTAATCTCCCTTTTAGTATGGGGTATAAAACTAAGTTGTAAAAACAATTGGCTTGCATTTATTATCATTCGATTAAAAATCTGTAACAAACATAGAAAAATATACTATTAAGCATAAAAAATAAAAGGAAAAATATAACTCAACATAATTGGCATTAGAAAACAAAAAGACAATCAAAGATTAACACTTTCTTTTGTGTGTGGGGGGAGAGAGATTCAAGCTACATTATAAAATAATATTTTTACAAGCCCAAGCACTCACTCATAAGCTCATTATGTCTCAGTTTAGCCTCTTGAGCTTTATGGTTTGTTACTCAGGTTACGTTAAATATATTCCATATTTTAAAGGCTTGCTATTTCTTACTTAATAAAAGCCTGTTAAATTAATTTACCTAACTTTTTAGTTAAGTCTTCCATGTAAAAAGTTCTAAAGTTTTCCTCAATAATGTAAGTTGAATCATAAGAGTAAGTGGAATCAAAAAGTAAGTTGATGTAATGTATATTTTTATGGATTTTCTTTTTAAATTTCGAATGTATTCGTGATAAATATAAGTAAAACGATGTATTGCTTACAAAATACTCACAGAGTCAATTCTTTTACTATAATTCTTTTTCTGTATGTCTCTCATTAGCTCCATTGAGTGTTTCATGTTGTGAGAGTGTTTCATATGATCCCGATTAATCCTATGTAATTTCATTTTCTTTATGTTCTGTGTCGTTCAATACTTTTAAAGAAAGATGGACTCCTCAAACGACGAAACCTGTAGAGCATAGAACTCGCTCTCAGTCGCCTTCCGTGAGCTCTTAAAAAATTACAATATCCAGCCATATTACAAACTGCAGCTCAGCCCACCGGTAAATGTGACAGAATTTAAAATATTTGGAAATAAGACTAAATCTATTAAAATAGACATATATGGTCAACGACTAAGCTGCCATATACATGACATAGGGCAGAATAAAAGATGGAATTAATATAGGCAGAAATCGGGAATTTCAAAAAACAGAAAATGTTCGCAGCCCTGGACGATCCAACACTGCTAAATTAATTATTTAAAATTTGATTGACAAAAAAAAATCTTCTGATAAAAATTTTAAATTTTGAAAATAATTGAGAAGAAATGTCAATGTTTTTACCTTGCAAAAATAACTATGGATGATTAAAGTCAAAATATATTTTAGGGCTTATACATAATTATTAATCAATATTAAACGCTATTTATAATTGTAGCTAAGAATACATACTAAGAAAAAGGCTACTTATAAAAAGAAAGTAAAACACGTCATGGGCAATAAATCCTCTCTTGAAGCACATTGGTGATACAGGGCCCTAGGAGCGCACCGATCACCCATTTGACGGTCACGCTTACAAAACTATGCGCGAGCAACGAGCGGTATGAGATGGAAAAAAAGTAGGAATATTACAGAAAATCGCAAGCTGGTTGGTGAAAGAGCAACCACAGTAGACTAGAGGGTGGCATAGAATGATACCATTCAGAAAACTACCGTGGAAGATGTCATGTGCTATGTTTAAATGAAGGCTGTACATAAAAGTTGGAGTCATAGCCATAGAGAAAGTTATATTTTTGTGAAGAGAGATAAAGGTCAACCAAACGTGATCTTTCTTCTGAATACGCTTTTCTCAAGAACAGTTTGTATTTGAAGACTTATGTCATGCATTGTACGTACGTAGTTGTAGAGTTCTTGTTCGAGAAAAGGCAATTAAAATATGAAGGTGCCCTTGGGCAGCTTAATTATGAATGTTGAAGACCAAAATTATCACAGTGATATTGTTAGGACATCGTTGAACCAGATAGTCGAAGTAAATAATTAAAACATCTGTTTATAGCAGTAAAAGACCTTACCTTGTACTGCACCCCAACTTCAATGATCGACTTTAAGAATACCTCCATTATTAGTACCTTTAAGTATGAAGGATAGTAATCGAAGAAAACTAATTTCGTCTTTACTAAAAGGACAGCTTTTGGTCATGATGGCCTTGGTGTAATACAAATTAAGATCACAAGAAGTATTGCCTTTTGGAACTGAGGAAAACTAAGCAGATTCTTCTAGTAAGAAGACGGAGATCAGACGTTAGTAACATGACTGTCAGAAGAACCACCTTTAACAGGTTCTAGAATATTAGTTATACAAGCATTGGCCGATTCATGTACATTGGTTTAAGATGAAATTGAATTGCGATTTGGTGTTAATTGTGAATCCACGGTTGCGCTGCTGTTGATTTCAAAACATCCTTTGATTTTAAAGAGATATCTTGAAGAGTAGAAGCTAATTCCTTTAAATGTGAAATAGGGTTGTTTAAAGAATCAGTTATCGACTGAAAGACCTGTGCAGAGATAATGCGGTCAAAATTTGTTGCAGATTTGGCAGCCAGGTCATTAATGGCATGATTAAAATCCGTAGACTGTTTAGAATTTGAGTTGAAGAAGTCCATAACTAGAATGTGAAATAGGGTTATTTTCAAATTTATTATGAGAATCCTTCTATGTATGGTGAAAAATGAGCGAGGGTTTTTCGATATATTGGTAAAATAGGTGTTAGCCGCTCCTCCAGATGATCATGACTCGGCTGCTTAAGTGCGGAAGATAACCGAGAGCAGTTAAATACAGGAAGTAGCGTTTACGTTCGACGTGCGCATGTACATGGACGAATTGCATACTCTACGTGGCGGCACACTGCAAAAGGAGCATCGTGTTTGGGTTGAATGACTACGAAGTCTGGCAGACCCATCACCAAGGTTTTCATGGAAATGTGTTTAGAGACGCTCCGTAGGCCTATCCCATGGCCGATTTTCCAGTCGGATGGTGACTGTAAGGGAAGGCTAGTGAAAGCGATAGGACCATGTCTACCGCCGATCTCGGGCAAAGACTGGAGCAAGAACGGGCTCTTTAATGCATAGCCCAGTGGTTCCATAGTATAGATCATGGCATGAGAGGTGGCATGTCCTAGCTTCTGATGCTGAAGGTTGGATGAAGATTTTAAACAGCAGTGTGTAGGTATTGTCACATAATGCTTATCCTCTGGGTACACTGAAGCTGGAGAAGTTTTAAGCCAAACCCTAGCTAGGTCTAGAAGGGAGGAGCTCCGTTGGCGAGAGCGCGGTCAAGGTGGGTTGCCAGTATGGGAGTGGTCCTTATCGTCGTCGTGCCGTTTCCCATATGGGAGTCGGACGGCAGGTCCGCCTCCCCGATCGGCCTCTACCGGAAACCGTATCGGAGACTCGCAGGTTAACGTGATGGTGTTCCAACCAAATTCTGCGTCTCTGGTAGATCAACCCTACATGCCTATGCGCTGTCAGAGCTTTCTGTGTCCGACGACATGGGCTAACAGTCTACTCGAAAATAAATTTACTGTAATAAACCCCAAGCAAAGCTTCTCTATGGTGCTCGAGAAGGAGTTTGCCGCGGCCCACTGGAATGATTGTGGACAAACCACGTTTTCCTGGTAGCTGCCACATTGCACGGGGAAGGGATGTAATCACGTAACCATGAGCCAATTGGGCAAAAGTTCCGAGGCTGAGGGCCGGGTGGTCTGAGCCTGTGGTCTCGATTCTTAGCGAGGCAGTATCTATGTTGTAAGGGAAAGATTTTCCGAAATTGTTTCGTGCTCGTCCTCGGCACCTCCATTTTCTTATCCATTGCTGACGAAAAATTCCGTTACTCATCATAGGATTCAGGCTTCAAAGGTTCAGTAAATTAGTATTCTTTTGGTGTACGTCTAGATTAGGTATTCGGACCCGGCTCTCTTGTGAGTGTCCGGTTTCTTTGGGGCTTTGGAGTCTTGCCGGGAATTCGGGCGGTAAATCCAAGGTCCGTGGTTTCTCATTCTAGTGCATGTAGAGATCTATCTTGACGATTGGAATTTCATAGTTTTTGGGTGGAGGTAGAGTACTAGCGAGTGGCGATGCTCTTCCTTTTCCGGAATGCGTGTATCATTGGTTTTTCCGGGCAACCTGGGTCCGTCCGGATCTCGTGAAAAGGATTCTGTGACCCTGGGACCTGAAATGATGGTACTCCAGTTTTATCGACTAGAATTGGAATGCTTGAAGAAATTACTTTCAGTTCTTTCAGAGTTGATTAGAACTGTATATATTTCTGATAATTTAGATTCGAGCAGGAATTTAGGTATGATATATCTGAAAATATTGAAGAGATCGACGACATGTAAGAAGAATTTGAATTGGGTTCCCCAGAGCAAGACGTTTTAAATTTTATAGTTGATTTGCCATATTTGGCAAAGTTTGTGAAATTGAATGAGTTTGGTGTGCGTTTCCTGAACTGATAATTTGAAAATAAGTAGATCAGTATTTGTGTAGTATAATTTAGATTACTTGTTTAGAGTAGATTTACGAATTATTCCTACAGATGAAAATGTCCTGTAATATCACAAGAAATCTGCACCCTGTTTTATCGAAAATAAATCAATAATGTTTCAGTTTCTATTTAAATACTTTATGTGGAATGTTTTGCATCTGATAGTCACATTAATTACTTAATATTGATGAAATTAATGTATCAAAGAAATCAACATGCTACAACATAACGCAGTGTGGAAATAAAACAAACACCCACAGCACAATATTAGATTATTGAGTTTCATTTAGTTCTTCACTTATTGCAATGTCTATTTTATTCATATTCCTATTCATTATTATTATTAAAAAATAATAATCCAATTACAGTTTGAAATAACACAAGTTTTAAATGGAAAATTTTATGAAAAGTTTGCACAAATAAACAACATCAAAAAACGTATTACCACAAATATTTTTTTAATTCATATTTCAAATCATTTTCTTCAGAATAAAGAAATGAAAAAAGACTGAAACTTTTAAATACGTTTTTAAAATTAGTTTTCGAAATACATGAGTTCTAAAACTACGGTAAAACACTTCATTTTTAAAGAATGCCTTTATACTGAAAAGTAAAAATAAGATTCTTTTTTATGAAGGAAAAAGACATAAAACTTTTTCTTCAGATTTATTAGAAAGGGGGAATATTCTGGTTAACAGAATTTATCAATTTGAAAGGATCACCTTAACAATGACGCAATTCATTTAATTTTTTTGAATGTTACTCTGGAATTTAACAATTGAATTTGCAAATTAATATCCTTAAGTATTTTTTCAATAAACCATCAATCAAATTCTTTTTTTTTAATTCTAGAACTTATAAATATATATGTACAGGTAAAACAGAAGTTTTATTAAGAAATTATTTGAAGCTAGTATTATTTAGATTATTCCTGTTTAGTATATTCAGCATTAGAAACCACTACATATTTATTGTAATACTGGTTTAAATTTGAATGCAATCGACAGGAAATAAAAATGTTTTTCGTTCAATAACTTTATAACTTCAAAATGGAACTTTATTTGAATTACATACAGTGCGTTTTTCTTGTTTTATTCATATTTTGTTATATATACAAATACCCAAAATATTTTTCTTAAACAAACAATTTTCAAATTGGTAAACAAAATTGAGCCAATTGTGTTTCAAGATTAGCTTAAAGTTTTTGACTAAGGTATAAAAGGTAAAAAAAAGTCTAGGGTTAAATGGATTTAATCCTAGACTTGCTGAGCTGATCTGCTTATATGTATATTTAAATAATTTTCTATTTTTTTATGTTTTTAAATTAGAATCATATAAAATGTGTCGGTAAATCTATTTGTTTAACACTTTCCAACATGGATAAAACGTGTTTATAAATTCGGCTTGTCTATCTGTCTGTCCGTGCTCTAACTCTCGCAATTAACTCGTACAGTCATGAACATTTTAAATGTTATTTAGGTTTACTATAGAATATTCTGTATTGAAAACGAATTGTGTAGCACTTGTAATTCGTTTACATCGACACACAAAAGAATTTCATTACATTATGATCTATTGGAGAAAATCGTTTGAGTTGCGTTTTTATTAACGTTAATAAATTTCAAACACATTGAGATTGATATGCATTACCTACAAGTAAAGTTACTATAGTCTGTGGTGGCGAAGTTTGATTTTTATAGTTCATTCGATTCGGCTCATCGAGTTAAGCAGTTTGCTACCACGCATATCGGCTATTGAGTTTTAATAGTGCGGGCCGGACCAAACTTTAAAATTTCGTTTATTGAAAACCAGTTGCCGTCAAAGAAATGAGTAAGATTTAAATTTATTTATGTTTCTTACACTAACATGCATTGCTGATAGTCAATTTTTGACACATTGTTCATTCCGAAGAAGAGAATAAAACAAAAATATTTCTCACAGTGCACACAATGAGCAAGGGCTTCTTCAGCGTACTCGAAGACGCATTCAAAACAGCTCTGCTTTCTTTCTTGAATTTTAAAACAATAATCAGTAGGGGTGACGTAGTTTTGGTCTTTATCAATGTATCCTTCTTTGGCAAATCCATACTTGAACATAGGAATGAACTTGATATAAACTGATAATGTGTCAATGATTGAAGCTTTATGGCGTTGTTCCAAATCACGAGGAAAATATTTAATTCGTTGGCTAAAATGTAATCTTGAATAAGTTTTACAAAATCTTTCCAAAGATGGAAACGCATTAAATACATCGATTGAAAGAGACTAGTTGAATTTGCGGGCATATTCTTCAGAATAATTTGAATGTTTTCAATCTGAAACGAAGCAGGGTTCGAAAATAAACTTGTCGCATCATGCATGAGAACGGTATTTTTTTCTCCTCTCCTCACTTCTGAACAAAGACGTTGTTGTGCCACTTTTTTAATAGAGGAATAGTTAATTTTCCTGACTTTGGCTGTAGCAATAGTTTGGCTTCAAAAGAGGAGCAGGGAGTTTTGTATGAAATTCCTTTCTTTCTTGAATCCAAATAAAAAGAATCGGAAGGAGTATACCATTCATTGAAATTGTAGGTTTAATGGTTCATGAATGAGTCATGGTACTTTTGGATTCAATCAAAACAACTTGTGTACCTTTGAAAGTCAGAATTCTTCTAGAATGCATCTCGTAATTAAAGTAAGAGTGATAAAATTAAAGTAATACTAAAGTAAGACTATAACATGTTATAGGTGAAAGCTGGAGAAAACTCTTTAGAGAGGACTTGAGATTCGCGGCGTAATCTGCCGTTATCCCCAAAGAGTAGGCTCATTTTTTATATCAATGCGAGTTGTAACACTAGTGATCTTACGACTCACAACTCGATTGGTGGTTTAAATCTTTGAATCCATGTCCTAGACGCCTTGGAATTTGGTCTTTGAAAACCGGATTAGCTCGAAGAGCCCAAATGATTAGGTCCATGTCGCGAATCTGTTTCTTTTCAAAGAGAGCTTCCTGAAATTCCTTTCTGACTTTATAATGAATATGTTCTCGAACGCCGATCCTTTCTTATCAGTAAACTTTTTGAATCCACGAAGATTGTCGTAAACAGTTCAATTTAGTATAGAAGCTGGAAAAATGCGTTTGAATCGATTCTTGAGGACCGAAGCTATTTTCCATTTATCAGTTGATGTTTTTGCATAGTTAAGAACTTTTATCATATCTTCGTTAAAAGTGTAGTCAAAATTGAGCTTCCTTTTCTTTGATAATCAGGATCCGCGTGAGATGATGTTGATGCAATTTGAGATGTTTCGTTATCATTATCGATTATCTGCAGCATCCGCTATTGCCGTACACGTATTCCTCTAAATGAATTTCATCGTCCGGTCGGACTTCTTTATCTGTTTGCAAGACAAGAGTTTCTTCTGAGTCAAAACTTAAACTTGATTCAAAGTGTTCAATAAGATTCTTGTCCGCAATCTTGTCTCTCACGGTAATTACGACTTCCAGCTCATGTTGATATTTCTCGAATAGAAACCGAGCGGCGTTCTTTGACGTTCAAATTGAACACGATAGATCTCGAAGTCCAAAAATGTTTTTTTCAAGTTTCAAGAGTTTGATAACTTTAAAAGAAACTTCTTACAATATTTTAAAAAATTGGAGAAAATTTAGTTTAAAATTGAATAGTAACAGAGATTGGTTCAAGCAACTTAAACTTGGATCAGAGCAGAGTTAAGCACAGTGGAGAGTATTATCAGCTGATTAAAAACTCCGCAATTTAAAAAGAAAAAAGACATCCTTTCTTTAGATTCTAAACTTAAAACAAAGAATACAAGAAAAATATGAGTAAAAAATCATAATGTAACAACTTGTTGCATAAGAAACTTCAGGTTTTATAAATAAGGCAGAGCTAAAGTCACATTCCATCTTCTAGGTTCTAGGACATTTCAACACAATAAGCAAAAAACGCCAATTAATTATATTCGTCACGCATTTACTGAAAAATTTGCATAATGCGAGCTACTGAAAATAAAACAGTAGGAGAAAATTCCTTCACATGCAACCGTACGCAGACGTTCCGCAAGTTACGAAGTGACTAAAAAACTTTCAGAAGAACCGAAAATATGTGGTTACAAAGATTTTTGTTCGTAATTCAGGAAAAGTATTGACAGGATGAACAACACTAGACGAGGACATTATACGAGTAACTTTCGAAAACCTGCCTGTCAAGTAGCAAACGAATATTTTATTTGCAATTAAAAATTCTTATAACAACAGCAATAATACAACCTTATTTAAGTATTGCGCGGCAGCGCAATACTTATTTATTTCCAGTGTCACTTCTCAATGTTAATTTAACATAGAAAACCCTATGGAGATCATAACTTTTTCATTATTTTTCTTCCCACCTTTTTGTCCCTGATGCCACTCATTTTTTTTTCTTTACTACTTCTAATAATATTATAAATTTAAAGTGTGAAAATGTTTGCCTGACCTGAGGGTCAAAACGGATGATAAAATGCCTTTGTATATGGGTGAATTAAAACCCAGAGAGAAACATGGGCTAATTCTTTTTTTTACATTATTCAAATATTTTTCTTAATAATTCCAAATTTCGTTTTTTTTTTTTTTTTTTTTTTTTTCATTGAGAACCAACGGACATTTTTCCAATAAAATTTAACAATTTTTTTTTCATTATTGCCAATAACTCAAAAGCCGTACTAGTAATTTCTCTATTTTTAGTTGAATGATTTTCACATGAAAAATTACTGAAATAGTTTTTTTAAGAATTAAAACGAAGTTCAATATGGCGTCATAGTAGAAATAAAAATGACATTTTCAAATAGATTTTTTACGTTCAGATTGGAAGTTTTTGCCCAAAGTACAGCAACTTGCATTACTGCACTGGTGAAAGATTTAGAATTATACATAAGTAAATTGCATCACAAATTGTGATACGATACCGCATGAATCAAAGCCTGATAATGGTACCCTCCATTAATTTTGAAATGTGTTCGTCTGAATGCAGTAGTTATTAAAAAACTTGACATATTATTCAAAAACCTAATTTGAAGAACAAATTAAAAAAACAAAATTTATTTCCTACATTGTTTAAGCCCGAGAAGGGACAGATATTAAGATATTTCATTCAATTCGTTCTGCATTTAATGTTAAATTTTTGTAACAAATAAGTTAAATCAATCCAACATTAAAAAATAAAAATAAAATTCATACAACATGATACTTTAAACACCCTTAAAACTTAGATTCCGTTCAAATGAAACCGAAATAAATCTTAGACTTTTTTAAAGTTTTGTGTTTTGCATTCATTTTATCATTTTATGTACAATCATCATAAAAATAACAGAAAAATCTGCAATATAAATATTTACAACTGAAAAATGGAAAGCGTCTAAGATTTATTTCGATTTCATTTGAACGAAATCTAAGTTTTAGGGTGTTTAAAGTATCATGTTGTATGAATTTTATTTTTATTTTTTAATGTTCAATTGATTTAACTTATTTGTTACAAAAATTTAACATTAAATGCAGAACGAATTGAATGAAATATCTTAATATCTGTCCCTTCTCGGGCTTAAATATTGTAGGAAATAAATTTTGTTTTTTTTTCATTTGTTCTTCAAATTAGGTTTTTGAATAATAATAGTTATTGGCAATGTATGATGCTGTAAAAAGAATTAGTAAACTTAAATCGCACTTATTTCTTCGAAGGCATCTGTTTTCCAATGAAGGAAATTCTGAATTTTGACCCGACTTCCTGTAATTATAAAAACTCAATAGCCGATATGTGTCGATGAGACGAATCGAATGAGCTATAAAAATCGAAATTTGGCGCCATAGACTATAGTACCTTTACTTGTTAGGTGGGCAACAAAAGACTTTCTCAGAAGTGTGGGATAAGTAGCATTTATCGTTCAATTACAGGGACGCACGAACGAATTCCATTACATTAAAATCTATGGGATAAAATCATTTGAGGTGCGTTTTATTGATGTTACTAAATTTCAAACGCACTCAAATTGATATCCATCACTTAGGTAGGCTACTACTACTTGCTTTCTCAGAAGTGTAGGATAAGTTGCATTTATCGTGCAATTACAGGAATGCATAAAAAAAATTCCCTTACATTATGACCTATGGGAGAAGCACTGCTTGCGGGGCATTTAAACAATGTAATAATACTTCAAACGTAATAAAATTTAAGAAGATCACTAAGATGCATTACAGCCTGTTTTCTATATCTTATGGAGAGAGTACTCTCTTAAAAAAATTCAGCGATTTTAACTCCGACTGAGTATATTTTCATTCCTTTTCAGTATTGAAAAAGCACTTATCCTATAGGAGTGAATTTCATCCATCTTGCGGAGTGTTTTTTTTTTTCATTCCTTTTTGATAAGCTGTTTTCGCTCTTTTTTTCGACTAAATTAATAGGCAAAACGAGTGACTGCACTCATTATTGACAAGTCATTTTTAAACCCCCCCCCCTTTTTTTTAATAGGAAAAATAAATTATTTTCCTCTTATTTTCAGATTTTTTTTTGTTTGTTTGTTTTCTAACATATATAACTCCCCAGTTTGCAAAATGTATTACTTTTAAAACTCCATTTTGTTTTATTTTAATCTAGATGCAGAAGAATTTTTGTTTTTCATTTCCGAAAGATAAATTAAATAATAATAATAATAAAAGATATGTTCGCGCCATAACAAGACAAGATTTTCTACCTTGTCAATATCCTGAAGTGTGTTTTTTTTACTTTATCTTTCTCATTATGATTTTTTTCTTTTTAATATTTTCACATTGTATATATAATTTTAACGTTATTAGTTTTAATCCGGAAATGTCGATTTCTTTAATTATTTCTGATATTATTATATCTTATTAATATATTTTGCTTATGACACAGATAAATAATTATGGAATATAGAATTCATGTGTTACATAACTGCAGACTTTTGTTTAAACTTTTGAATATGAACAGAGCGAAGTATAACACAAAAATAAAAATTCACAAAATCATAATTTTAAAAAAAGGTCAAGCTAGTTGTGTCATAAAATAAATTGATAATATTTTTTACTAATATATTATTTTCTGATACTTTTTTTTTAATTATCTTTTACATTCCGTACTATTTACATAATACTGTGGTAATTAAAAAAATAATATTTAAAGTGTAGATGTGTACAACTATCTAAATGAACACAATTTATTAAATACTTGTACTTACTGAAACATTAAAAAAAATATATAGAGAGAGAGAATATATTATAAGTTAATAATAATTTAATAATCTTTATAATCATGGGTTGTGTTCCGCAAATATTTCTGAGTGTCATGAGCAAATTAGTATATTAATAATCGATAATATAAGCACAAAATGTTATATGTTTAATAATGTAAATACCAATTAGCGTAATTTTACACAATTTGAATACGAGAAAACTACATATCTAAGTGCATTTTATTAATTATAAAAATTATGGAACAGATGCATTAAAAAAAAAAGTAAAAAAAGTTATTTAAGAAGTTCATGTTTCCGGTTTAAAAGTATTAACGTTAAATAACGCAAAAAATCATATATAAAATGTGAAAATACAACAAGGAATGGTGAAGGAATTACAAGAAAGATGAAGTAAAACAACGTACTTTACCATAGAATTTTCAGTATTAGTAAAATCCTAGAATCGCCGGTAGCCATCTTGGTTTTAGCTGAGAAACAAAAACGAAATTTATCCAATTCTTTGTGATGATTGCCCCACCCCCCTGCTTTCGTGGGCATAATCCATCTATCTTATTGTTATTCTATGCCATTTTCAAATCAATCAAATTATAATTGTAATATTGTTTTATCATGTTGGTAACGCTAAGCTTTGACGCTTGAAACAAACAAGCGACTCCTTTTGAAGACGGTTCTCCCTCTGCAAAACTATATATCGCGTTACAGGATTTCAACCAATAGGGAAGCTTCTTAAACCGCTCTTTTAGAGATATTTTTCTGTTCCGATCTGAAATGAGCAGTCCTGGGGATGCTACTCCTAAAAGGATGATTTGGTAAGCCAGTTTTTTGTGGAAAATGTCTCTTTTTGATAAAACAGATACTCAGAAAGAACAAAAACAAGCGTAAAACTTTTCGTTCTTTTGTTGAGTTAATAATTCGTTCTTTTGAATTAAGAGTGTAGAATTTATCGTTCATTTAGAGAGACGAAAAGAAGAAGTCTGTTAAAAGACTAACAATGAATGATAATTGCTGGAATTACGTTTTCAGTTATTTTCATCCAGTCCTTTTCAGCTAGTTTCAGCAAGTACGTTTTCAGCAAATTTCAGCTGGCACGTTTTCATTTACGCTCAACTAGTATGTTTTCAGCTAAGTTTCAGCATTGTTAAACGTATTTATTCGTAAATTCTATAGATCATATACAGGACTACTCAAAAGAATTCGCGCACATTAACGAATATAGCAATGTCTAAAAAATGGACTTCTAATGTGTTATGAGTTTTTTTAAATTCCTTATTTAAATATATCATTTCTTAATATGAAAAAGGTGAAATTTCTTTAAAACATTCTGTTATAGTCGCCACAGAAAAAATTGGCTTTTCAAGGATAAACGTCCCCCTTTCGTTGGCCACTCCTCGGCCATTATCTTAGGTTAGTAACTAAGGTTACAGTCACGTGACCGATCGACCGCTCTTTTTCCCACACCGTTTGAGAGATCCAGTTGATCAGTGTAACATCATCCTTTGTTTGATTACGTTGCTTTCTTTCATTTTCTCTACCTTTTGCTTACTTTTAATTATGGCAGCTAGTACCTGATCTTAGAAAACAGTCGAAGACTGTTATTTATAATGTATGCAACTATTTTAGAGAGCTTGTTGCTTCCAATCCTGAAGCAAAACTCAAAGCTATATTTATGCAGGCATAAGAAGCTACTTCTAAAACATTTAGCGTATCTCTTCGTACATGCGCACATTTAGCTCCCCCCCCCTCCCCCCCCGGAAGATTTCAAGACAAATGAAGCAGAATGATGTAATTAAGCCACGTTCACACCCCTCCCCTCCCCACCAATCATCTTCCTGTTTGTTTTTGTTGTGATTGTTGTTTTAAGGGTGTTGATCAATAAGAGCTCAAATTCCCGGATTGAAATCTGAATGTATTACTCTCCACATACAAGAACACATTTTCATCCTTTAATGTAATATTCAAAATTTAATATAAGAAGTTTTTCTTATTCAGATTTTAATAAATGGAAGAGCTATTTTAATTTGCTTGTATTTTTCAGAAAATCAAAGGGGGGGAAATAGTTTATAGCACGCATTAACCCCTCACTCAGAAGATTTGGAAGAAGGAACAAGGAAAATGATGCAGAATGTAATATGGATTTGAATGATCCCCCCCCCCCCACCTCCAAGAGCAAGAGTTATTTTAGACTCATATTAAAAGTATTATAAAGAATAATTTTGCATCATTCCATTTGAAGTGGCGTGATTTGATTGAACCACGTTTAAAATTCCCCCCCCCCCTTTATTTATTTTTGTTGTTGTTTTCCGGAAGCTGGCCAGGAAGATATAAAATTCCCGGATTCAAATCTAAATATATTACTCTCCAAATTCATGAAAACGGTTTCACCCGTAAAAGCTCAATACATGAAGTTATTCTTATTCAGATTTCAATTGATTTTCGTTCTTTTATTAAATGCAAAGTTTTTTTTTCAGAAAATGCTCTGAATTTGCTTTTTTATATCGATTTTTAGGTCATGACTGAGACGGAAAGTTGATTAGAAGATAGCAATACATTATAAAGTAATTTATAAGAAAATAATACACACACATATATATATATATGCATATGTCTGTGTGTTCATTTTTTTTCCCACTTAAATTAAAATAATAGAAAACTTCATGCATACACGAATGCAGATAACATTGTATGTCATAGGAAATTACAAATTATTTGAATTTATAATTAATTTAAATTAATAATAAAGTTACAATTACAAATAATTAAATTTTGAAAAATAAGAACATCATTAATCTGTCGTCTAAAATCTATCCATATTTCTAATTACAAATATCCCTATAAACAAGTATAAAACCAGCGGAACAAATGTTTCGCTTTTTCTTAACGTAAGAAAATCAAGATTGGTGTTACGGCAAAAAGAGTCTTCGAATTAGAGATCTGCACGGGCCGGCCTGAAGCCCGAGCCCGGTCCGCGTGTCGGGCTCGGGCCTATTTTCATTTGCGGCACTCGACCATACTTTTCTCTGAAGGCTCGGGCCGGGCTGGGTTCGGGCCTTACTTTTTTCCGGAAGAATCAGGCCGGGCCGGGTCTAACTTATTTTTTCTGTACAGAGCCGGGACTGGTTTATTTTCTACTCTTCACGGCCCAAAATTTTCAGTCCTAGTTTTGAGCCAGCCCGCATGAAAATCATTATCTTAGCGTGACCTGTCGTTCAAAGGTCAGTAAAATTAAGCCTGGCCCAAAGATTTTTACAAAATATGCATACATTTTTGAATCGCAATTATTCTACAATTAAAAATTTACATTTATTATTTTTAAAGAATAGTAAATTTCTACGCTAATTAAAATATAGTAAAACGTGTGAAAAGGAAGCTGCCTATGACGGAATCCTGTTTTAAACTGAAAAACGTGTTGATCCATGCAAAATTAATATACTAATACGTAAGAAAAAATATATAATACATTTACATTTGCTAAGAAGGGAACTTGTCTATAACGTATTTTTTTTTTCTTTTCTACGTAATTGAGTCTTACAAGATTTTACTGTATAGCATTTTTCATATTTTTAACAATTTAATGCATGGAATATGGATTAACAATGTTAATGATAACTGAAATATTTAGATAGAAGAAATAGCGATTCATTAAAAAAATTAATATCGCAGCCTGCGGCACTTATAACAATTTAAAAATGAGCGGCTATATAAAAATGAAGTTTAGAAACATGAAAAAAAAAGTTACGATAAATATTTAGGTCAGAACTCCTCGTAAGAGTCAACTTTTTAACCAAATCGACGTAAAAATCATTGTTTTGTAGCAATTCAATTGGGCCAGGCCGGGCCCAGATTTTAACTTTTTCCGGGCCGGGCTCGGGCCGAACTTTTAGCTGTTATACCGGGCCGGGCCAAAAAAAAATTTTCTACGGGCCGGGCTCGGGCAGAACTTTTAACTTTTCTACCTTGCCGGGCCAATATTTTTTTTCTACGGGGCGGGCCGAATTTTTTTCTCTATGAGTCGGGCCGGGCCTGGGCCTGGAAATTTCGGTCCGTACAGACCTCGACTTCGAATACCGCAGTAACTCCATATTCTTGCATGGGTAAATTTGTTTCGCGGAAGTGCGGTGGAAAAAAAGGGACGAGGGGCTGGGGTCCTCTAATGCCATGACAACGAAGGGAAAATGAAAAGAGGGCGTTTGTCGACAGCTTTTTTTCGACAGCTAGTATAGTGTTGGAAAGTGTTTGATAATTTATAACTGATGCATGATCTTTCGTTCTTGTTTACCTCATTAGTCGAGATTTTCGTTCGTCTGCATTGTATTCCCCAAATATTTTTTAATATTTATCCATCAATTCTGCAATATACTTTATTTGTCATGAATCGAAAATGGTTTGTTAATACTTACCTTTGAAAAAGAAAAATGAAAAAAAAAACCCTGCCGGCTCGGCCTACAGGGGGAGGTGGATTTCGAAGTTAAGTATTAATTTCACTAACAAAAACTAAATCAAGATTAGAGATAAAACCCAGTTTAACAATTTTATCTGGCCATTTTTGACGAAATTTCAATTTTATTTTTTAGTAATAGCTAGTTTTATCAGAATCATATTAAAGCGGTATTAAAAAATATATATATTTTTCCACGCTAAACCACTTGAAATTTTCTGACACAAATTCAGACTCATTTTTAAAAGCAAAAACATGAAACTTTCTGACGTGATTTTTGAAGAGATTTATAAGATACCTGTTTTTTATTTTTCGTTCAATTAATTAGAACATAATTTATAAACAGTTATTTTCTCAGTAGGACAATATTTTTCGTTTCCAACACAATCGCTTCGAGAAATTCGGTCCAAAATTGCAACTTTGACAGCATTTTTTGAAATATATTCTGCCTTTACCAAAAACTCGACCAATACAGCATATTATATAGTTTTTGAATGAGAGAAACTGCCAATTGGATACGTTTGAGAGCAAAAATGAGTCAGAAAACAAGCCGTTTGGATTTGAGTACAACCTTAAGTTCTACTATTTTGTTTTTATGGTAAAAGTTGGTCCTATCCAAAACTTGTCTCTATGAGAGCTGTAAATAATATTAAGAAAATGTATAATAAATTTAAGCGGGTTGGATAGATTGTGAAGTGACGAAGTTATGAATTTTTTTCTTCCTCAACACTCCCCTTTTTTTTTTTTTTAACTTTTTTGTTGTAAGAGTTCTATCAAAAACTTGTCAGAATAAAAGTTGTAGATCATATTAAGAAGACTTTTAATGAGTTTAATTGAATTTGATATCTTAATAATTGATGAAGTTAGGAATTTTTTCCTCCCTAAAACCCTAACTTTTTCGCACCTTGAGCCCATTTTTAATTTTATCAAAAATCTGTAATACCTAAATTTTCGGTCCTTTTCCTAGAAGTAATAATAACTTTAAACTTATTTGATATGTAATATAATTAAGAAGTTATGGGGGTTTTTCGGTTTTCACAAAACCTCTCCCTATTTCCACCCCCTTGGTCCGATTTCATCCATTAACGAACTTGCCGAGATTTTCTACCCTTTTATTTTATGTATCAATTTGGAAAAGATTTGTGCAGAATTATAGAAGTTATAGTGTCCATAAAAGTGATACAGATAGATAGATAGATAGATGCATAAAGTTTTGAACGGGGGGTGGTTTTTGGTTCTAGGGGTCATGATCGGCGTAGATCTGAAAAAAAAATTCAGAAATTCCAACATAGGGAAGATTCCAATAGGTAGTATTTTTTACGAAATCTACCTAAAAATCGTACAGTGCTGGATAGGAGATATTCAATGATGTGAAGGTAGAATCATATTTTCTTCTACATTAGCACAGTTCATTTCGAATAACAGTTGTGTTTATTTGATGTTTTGCAAACAGGTTATATCTGCAATTTGTTTTTGCGTTACTCTTTAACCTTAGAAACAAAAAAATATATGCAACATTTTCAAAGATTTATCGAATATGCCTCTAGTAAATTTCCCTTGCTTTTGCAATTTCAAAACAAGAAATTTAATTTTCGATATTTTTCATAAAATTGACCATTGCACAGGAAGTTTCGAGGAAATATCAATATGAAATATAGGTTAGCAATTTTAAAATTCTTGTAACTTTTCCTTATCAATCAATAAATGTTAAAGGTATTTAAAATTCATTTAATAACATCTTAAACTTTGAAGCTATATGTTGTTTTATTTTTTTGTCTTTTCAATTACATACAGACTTTATTATCAATCAGCATCCAGCTTAATAATGAAAATATCAATGGTCGATAAGATAGCTAAATACTAAGAACTGTAACATTATACAGGGTGTCCCTGAATAAATGGGAAAATAAGGTACTGTAAGGGAAAATAAAGTACACATAATGAAGCAATTTTGGTATAGCAATGTGGGGTTGAAAATGAAAAATGTAGGTGAAAAACAAGAAATGAGAACAACAGTTTGATTGACATAAACAGCTACAGTAAGTGCTCAAATGTGCCACTACCAACATCTTTACAGGCCTGATAGCATCTAGCAAGTAACTGACGTATCCTTTCCAAGATTGTAGGTGTCTCACCTGCGAGACACCAAATTGACTCTGATGAGGACTTCATTGAAAGACTTTCAGTCTCTGCTGCAACTGTTCGTGTAACACTTGGAATTGAAACGGTACGCCAGTCACTTTCTAGACGCTGCCAGGATTATATCGATGTTGGTTATGGCAGAATTGAGCACTTACTTATGTTATTAAAACTGCTGTATTCATTTCCTCCGATATTCTTGTTTTTGCGCCAACAATTTTTATTTCTGACGCCAGATTGAAATGAAAAATGTCGTTAGCCTAAATGAACCTTAATGAACATCTGATTGATAGAGCAGCAAGGCAATGAGTTTTCCGGCTTAAAACACACCAGCAATCATTTTTAGTAATAGAAATAAATCATTAACGTTACTTTAATGAATCATCTTTAGATCATCATTTTGAGCGTTTTTAAATGCTTGTGCGTATTTCACACTTAGCTTTTTACTTTTAATTGAAGAATATTGGCAATAACCCAGATACCAAAACATGGACACAACATGAGAACAATTTTTTCACCTCTATACGTCATCTTCTGTCTTTTTTATGAGAATTAGAGTACCTTGACTTATTAAAGTAGGGACATATGTCCAAGACGCATGCTTGTGTTTGTAGGTTTTCCCCAAACTATTTCATCCCGTATTAAAGATATACGTTTGGACGTGATATACGCTTGGACGAGTTTTAGATATTAAAGAAACATTAGCTTGGCGTTAATTATACATGGTGTTTCATAAAAGATGGGCAAAACTTTAGGAGGTGATACTAAACATCCAAACAAACAACTTTCATCAAAGAATTCATGGTTGGAAATAAAACGCAAAGGTGCTAGAGGTCGCCGAAGGTTGTGGTGTTGTTATACAACGGAAAAACAAAAAAGAACATTTAAGTGACAATAGAAATGTGAGAAACCGCTCTCTGTACAATCATTGAGCCACTGAGCCATTTCCATTTGCAGTTCGGAAGATAAAATACATATCAGCCTTTTCTTTATTCTAAAGGCCAACGTCTTCCCATACGTTCCAACCACGATTGACAGTTGCACACTCAGATCAGCGGATTTTATGTATTAATCGAGGCAAAATTTTGAATACGCGTTCTTCTTCTTCCCCATATCACAATTGCATGCAATTAATGTCGTTCTTCTCCTGATAACTCGAGACAGGAATGAAGCTTTAACGTTTGCATGGACAAAGTCCCCATCATATTTCCGTTTTATTTCCAACCATGCATTCTTTGATGGAAGTTGTTTATTTGGATGTGTACTATCTCCCCTTAAAAATTTGCCCATCTTTTATGAAACACACTGTATGTTCACCAAGTCTAGTTTTTGTCCAAAATCTTGTTGGCCAATCAAATTTTACAAGCAGTATATCAGTGCTCGGATAAGTAACGGTACTCTATCAAAGAGTAAAACGACACAGACACTCCCACAAGGATTTCGTTTTATTTCTCATTGAAGGTTAAACAACCTGTTCAAAAGGTTAAACAATTTGT
This sequence comes from Maratus speciosus, assembly GCA_963932465.1. Classification (NCBI taxonomy): domain Eukaryota; kingdom Metazoa; phylum Arthropoda; class Arachnida; order Araneae; family Salticidae; genus Maratus; species Maratus speciosus. Next base: position 386,540,049 of record OZ010788.1, on the reverse strand, counting down.
TATAAAATAAGGCACATACTATTTTGATTCATCAAGCACTTTTAACTAAAATACAAAATAAAAGTTACAAACAAAAAAAACCCGTTCAATTTTTGAGCCTGTTCTTATAGCGTATTCTTCTTGTGTTTCAGATCTGAAATTTATATAGACAAGAATATTATATGCGGAATTTAAAAAAAAAAAATGTATACCGATTTTAAAGAGAACAATTAATTTTTGTGAAATCACTGACCGAAAATATATGTCTTATCTGTCCTTGTCCTATTGTTAAAACGTAATTTATAAAAGTTTTCGAAATTTTTTATAAAATATCGTTTACAATTGATTTTAAAATGTTCTATATATTTGCTTTTTTTAAATACTCTCTATTACTTAATACTAGTACATTTACCATTATATCAAACATAGGTTTCAGAGAATGGTCTTGTTAAGCCCACATCCATAATAATATATCTATTAGTTAGATATCTAACTTAATGTTTGTAATACACATTTTAAAAGATTACAGGATGGTTATAATTAAACTTCCCCTATAAACAGCATCCTACAGCGCAAACGGGTGAGCGGAATGCAATGAAATTTGGTATATAGACTAGACACTAGATGCGCTCACGGAATTTTGAAAAAAAAAATTATTCCAAAATGTCCACCAGATGGCGCTTTTTCCGGAAAGAACATTAAATTTAGCACAATAAACGACCAAAACGAAATACAAAAACAATATTAACAATCCAGAACAAGAATTATGAGTAATAAATTATAAAACCGGCTGTTTTCGCCGCTTATTGTATTAAATTTAATGTTTTTTTCCAGAAAAGCGCCATCTGGTGGACATTTTGGAACTATTTTTTTTTTCGAAATTCCATGAGCGCATCTCGTGTATAGTCTATATACCAAATTTCATTGCATTCCGTTCACCCGTTTGCGCTGTAGGATGCTGTTTATAGCGGAAGTTTAATTATAACCACCCTGTACGTATTAAGACCATTTTTAACTGATATGAAATGTAAATAAAAGTGTATAAAGTTTAGTGGAAAAATTTTCCAAATTCAAGAAACTTTGAGGTATTTTCATGAAACTATTATATATTACAAACAATACAAAGATGTCCTTTCTATTACTTCATTTATAATATTAATTAAATTATGTTACATTTTATTCTTTTTGAAAAAAAATAGAAATCAGAAAATTATGAAACAATTTATATTTAATATTTCGGTATCTGTTTTTATTAAGTTCATAAAATTTCCACTGGCTAAAATTTTTGAATTTAATTATTTCATTGATAGTGTAATAAAATGTTGTTAAAAGATGACTGAGATTTCCAAAGTCATTCATAGAATTTTTAATAAATAAAATTATTTTGCAATCGTTTCTTAGATCCTGAATGCTTGGAATTATTTTTCTATTCATATTTATGAAGCATGCGTCACAAATTAAAACTGCTATTAAATACGTAAGAATTGTGAAAGAAAGTTTTTGGACTAATCTAACGTAAAAAAAAATATTTTAATACTCTGAATAGATGCCTTTTCTTCCATCCTAAATAATTCTATATCATAAGAGTCGAGCATTTTTCATTCCCCTGTAGAAAACCTCATTAAAAAGAGATTACTTGAAATAAATGAAGGAAATACTGGAATATTTATACTAATAATAAGTCGTTTGGAAGTTTGTATTTGTCCACTCCTATCTGAGGAAATAACTAATTTTAATGAAACTTGGTCAAGTTACAGTGATCCCATAAAAGAAAGTTTTAATGAAGAATTCGTTTGGATATTTTAATTAGGAGATGGGTTATAAGCAAAATTAATGCATCAAGTTTGTGCATTATAGTAACTCGTCTCTTTTTATATCATCGACATAAAATAAAAGAGTTTTATTAAGAGAAAAAAAATTTATATTGAAGTAGTTGATTTCAAGATTGCTTCATTTTTTTTTTCTTTCACAGCTACAGTTTTATTAAACATTATACTGATTACCAAATGTCCATTTCACCCCTTTTAAATAAAATATATGACATCGCGACTACATATGTGGCATTCTGTGTATTTTCTGTCCATTAGTTGTAGATTCGATAAAGTTTTTTGTAGTTTTTTTAAGGCAGTAACTCTTATAGATCGGTTTGAAATGTTTTAGATATTTGCGTTGTTGGAATTTGATGATGAATGTGAATTCTTCCTTGAAAATGACGGGAAACGTGTTTCATCATTTTTTGATAGAAACCCTTTCGACCCTTAAGAGCAGTTGGAAGTCTCTATCATGTTAAATTCATGCACCTTTTCTCGGAAACTACCAAAGATATTCACTTGAAATTTTTAATATGTATAATATAATTCCTTATAAAGTGAATTCAACGTTATAAGCAGATATTTTTTAGTTAAATCTGTAATAAGAAGTCCTTTTAAATAACAAAAAACTTACATTTCTCTGAAGAAAAGATTTTTTTATAAAACTTTTGTACAAATTTTTCTAACAAAAGTTCATTTCAGTTTGATTAGGGACATGTGTGAAATATTCTGGCACGATTGCAATAAATAACATGTAGTAGTTTCTATAAAAAGGTACATCGAAGTTCAAAACACATCATTTTGAGAAAATTGAGTTTAAAGTTTACGTAGGTAATGCTTAGATATGATGTAAACACATTGAATTACTTAATTTTTTTTAACTTCTTGTTGTCACAGAAACAAAAGTTAGATACCGTTAGAAAGGGGGAAAATAAAGTTTTCAAAATATAAAAAAAAATACGAGTTTTATCACGAATTCGACTTCCAACTGTTCTTAAAAGTCACTACTAATCCTTGCTTTTCATTATACTATCGTATGTCAGTTCATTCAGAATCGTCGAGTTACCTTTCGCTGCATGAGCACTCGATGAATAATTCAACTACGCAAAAGTCATTTATTTTCTTGAAACTTAGCATTAATATATTAGTACTTATTATTTATTACAGATTAAAGTATTTCGATGCCAGTAAATGTCAGTAAATGCTAGTAACTGTTGAATAATTTTATAATTTTACATTAGTGATTTGGTTAATTTCTTCCCATTTGATTGTAAGAGTTACTGGCCTGTTATCCACTTTAATATAGAACGCACTTTGTTTTTACTCATGTTGGTTAATTCCAGGTGTTATTTTATTTAAATTTATTTTGAGTCTCTGAATTTTTAACTTATTTGAACATACAAAGCAACTTTACGCCACGGGTATATATTTCTAATTCTAACAGTTGTAGTTAACAAAAATTGCCTGGATTGTTTATATTTGGGCACGATCGCCAATAGTGTATTCATAAGAAATGATTTCAGTGCATGCCAATATTTACTGAATATTCACTTTACGTTATAAATATTTCCAATGAAATACTAATATTGCAAATATATCAGCTTTACATTAAAAATATTAGCAGAAATGTACCAAAAATTTTCTTTTCAACATTACCAAAATTAATCCAGTATTAGCAAAATATAAAAACTTCAATATTTTGGCAATATTTTCTGCTAATTGTAATGGTCAAAATTGGCCATAACCAAGATTTCATGGCCATGCTTGTCAATGATATACAATGTTTGCCAACACGTTAGGCTACTTGGGAATGTTTATTTAGTTTATATGTTGTGATGGTGAGTTGGTGAACTGAAAATATTTTAGACACTAAAGATTTTAATCAGAGTACATAGAAATCCTTTTCGATCGGAAAATGCTATCAGAAAGAAATATAAAAGGTCATTGTTAAAGTAATTATTTATTACTATTACTACTTCATTTTTTGAATTTATGTATGTCATCAAGCTGTGAATTATTATAAAGTGGTATTTCAAATGCTAATTAAACCCCACAAGTGTAAAAAATATTTACAATTGATAGGACGGAATACTTCCAACGTTCATATCGCGTTTTCTAAATGGTTGAGATTTTACTACTTTTATGAATTTAAATAGTGCATATCGTAGAAGCATCTTACTGATTAGACAATATAAATAATAACTCACAGGATTGTGAAAGTTGGTCATTATCCATTCGAATTTTCGAATATATAAAATCTTTTAGGAATTCCTCGATATAAATCTTTACTGGAGGATCATATTTATCGGGAAATTCTTCTTTAATGTATGTGTGTTATATCCCCTAAGAGGGTATAGAACACAGCTTGTTCTATCAGTCTTAAAACAACTCATATATCTGCAATAATGATTTCGCGTGACTAATGTAGACTCTCTCTCGGAAACATTTCCAAGCTTATGTTAAACCTATTGGAACGTTCTTTTCAAATTTCTGCTTTATATTTCAATATTTTTATGGGATAGCTGAGGTCGATCTCTAAACGGTCTTTTTATTTTACTTTTCGATTTTGATTGCTGTTTTTTCTTATAGGGATACTTTCACTTTTAAAGCCGATTCCGAATAGAAAGTAACTTCATAAAAAGATATTCTGCAACTAAAATCGAAAAAGTAAAAAAGAGCTCGGTTAGAGATCGACCTCAGCTATCCTATCTAAAAATAATAATAAAAATCTCGAAATATAAAATAAAAATTGAGCAAACCCATAGGTTCAAAATTAGCATGGGAATGTTTTCGCGTGACTATTGTAAATTTCTAAGAGTCTACCCTAGTCGCGGGAAAACACTTTCAAGCTAATGCTAATTCTATGGCAGCATCATTTCAAGTTTCTCGTTTGCATTTCAATATTTTCAAATTATTTTCTTTTTCATGGAATTGCAGAAGTTATTCTATTTTCACTTTTTCGATTTGGTTGCAGCTTATTTGAATGAAGATACTGTCTCTTTCAGAATCATTTCCTATACCACTTTAAGGCCGGGGAATTTTTAATAGAAATGAAAAGTTTTGGTAGTTTCCCCTAATTAATAGGATCATATTTGATTGAAAAAATATTTTTAAAATATATCCGATGTCAGATTCTGCCAAGGGAGGATCCATGCAAATCTGTGGATGCAGGTTCGACTTTAAATCGTATTATTAGAGGTGGGTTTTTTTAGCCCACGGAACGGTATGCTATTTCTTTCTCCCAGCATATTTTGTCTCCAAAAAATACCGTTACTTTACAGACGCTAGCAATAAACAAAGCAGATGTATTACTGTACAATTAAATGCTCTATAGCAACTTTTTAATTTCTAAGCATCGCATATTTTCAATGTTTATACCGTCGTATTGGAGAAGAAAGTACTTTAAAATGCAATTTGTCTGAAAACTGTATCTCCATTTATTTTTGAAATATTAATTTTTTTTTGTAGTTTTTAGCACCATTTGTTTAATTTTGGCAACTCAAGTACTCCATTTATATAGAAAGTAAAGGGAAAATAGTTGAAAAATAGCAATTATGTCTTTTTGTTGCCATTTTCTCATAATAACCGAAAGAAAATGTAATTAAAATACGTCCTATTTTGAAAAAAATATAAACGAATAATTTCTACGAATAATAAAACATAGAGCTATTATAAACTATATTTAATTTTAAGTATCTGTAGACCCTTTCAGTGTGACGTCAGTCATGACGTTTTGGTTGGAAACTGACTCCAAACAAACGGTTTCTATGCGTCATTTCTTTTTAAATATAAATCGTGGAAAATGTTACCAGTACATATCAAGTATTAAAACACTTAGATGTGAGATATAGATATAAGATATAGCTGCAACACACAAACAAAATAGAAAATACAACATAGCAACCGTTTGTTTGGAGTTAGTTTCCAACGAAAACGTAATGACTGACGTCACGACTGAAATCGTCTATATTAATGTTACAAACAAATGAATGCCTATGAATCATTAGAAAGCCGTTTTTTTGTCCAGTTTCTTTAATGACGGCATCTTTTTGCTGCATTTGTGTATTATTTTGAGGTAGTGACATCCTATGCATGCTTTACTGTAGATGTTTAAGAGTGGATCGTAAATGTGTAATTCTGAATGACGTCATTTTATATAAAATAAAAGTGTGTGCTTTAAGTCTTAAAATTGAAATATGTTTTGTATTATTTATATATACATATATTTTTTTTTCATCGGGGGCGACACTAAATTCTGAAAAAGCAGAATTCCTGTTTTCTAGTTTTACTTTTTCGTTGGGATCACCTGCACAATTATGTAAGCCAGGTCTTAAGGGGTCCGGGAAAGCTCTATCTCCGCCATGTTAAATTCATTAACTTTATGTACCTTTTTCTCAGAAATGGTGAAAGATAGAGGTCTAGATTGTTTACAGTAGTTAGAATAACATTATTTATGTAAAATAAATAATGTGAACATTAAAAAGGTCCACAATCTTTCTCAAAAGGCGACTAAGGTAATGAAAAAGATGTTACAAGTTTAAAATATACATTTTATTTAACATCTTTTTCGTTACATTAGTCGCCTTTTGAGTAAGATTGTGGACCTTTTTAATGTTCACATTATTTATTTTATGTTGAATCAAAGTGAAAAATTGCGTTTCGTCTTATGATATTATATGATTTATGTATTTTAACAGACCATTTTCTTTCTAAGTGAAACTCAAAATTAATTATTATTTATTGAAAGTCATTTTTAAATTAGCATTTTTGGTAAGATTTCACTGCCTAAAATAAATAATTCTCAACAAATCATTAAATCCCTGTGTTGAAGTATACAATATAACACAATGTAAGTACAAAAAAATATATGAGTTCTTAACTTTAATAGATATTGAAAAAAATGAACTTAAACATGAAAAATCCAAGTTTTGAGAAAAAGTCAGTTAAAGATTTAAATGGCCATTAAGCTGTGAAGTACTCTTAGACAGAATGATTAATTTCAACACTTATTTTTTTTATGTATAAACATGTGTGACACATCGTTGGAAATATAAAAGTTTAAACTATTTAATGATATAAAAAAGCAAAAATCGGTTTTTGGTTAAATTTTGCTTTCCCGTTCCCTTTAAAGGAATAAAGAAAGTGACCTGATAAAAAAAATTTCAACCATAATTGAAAAAGTATAAAAGCACTAAGTTAGAGTCTCTTAACTATCCCATGAAAAAAAGAAAAAAATAACAATATTAAAATACAAATGAAAATTTTGAAAATAACCCTGCCATTGTTATTAATTTAGAATTAGCTTGTCCATGTCCTCGCCGACTAGTGCAGGCTCTTAATGGAAAATATCAGTACCGCAAAGACATCTCTCACTCCGGTTTTGATTCAATACACATCGCCGAAGATTGACCATTGCCTAGATGTTACCCAGCAGCTGAGAAAGCTTACAGCAACACTTTCTAGGTAATGAAAACAAATCTTGAAATTTTCTGCATCTCTTGGTATAATAATAAGTAATTTGTTATAATAATAAGTTTACGTTCGCTCTAATGTTGGCTATGTAATTTTAAAATCACAAACACCTTTTCTGATAAACAAAATAGTTGATTAATTAGAAAGTTTGATTTTTAAAAATGGCGTTTATGGTAATTAAAATAAAGTAGTTGATTAATTAGAAAGTTTGATTTTAAAAAAGTCCTTCCGGCCAGTGCCGGGAGGAAGAGGTAGCTTTCATATTCCTTATTTTAAAAAAGCTAACTGATATTATTCAAACACACGAAGCTCAATTTAGTGGAAACCGAATATAGGAGATTCAATACTAATTTTTACCAATACTAAATCATTGTGAATGAGAATTTCGCGAAATTGGTCAGCTTTATCCAATCTGCTTTTATTTAAAGTAACTTATATTTGGCTGCCAAATTCGGCGATTTCTTAAAGTGCCTGCCATTTTAAGACAACATGGTGGATGAGGCTAACCAGCGAACTTGCTCGAGACCTTAGTAATTGCTGTGCACATGCTCACTCACATCGGAATCGGTTGATATATACGAGTGCTGTCGCATGCAAAAAATCAGATTTTTCAAAATGTCACCCACAATAGAAATTGAAACTGCTATATCTGAGCCATTTTTTAAGGTAAAGACAAACAAAAAATGCTCCTGAATTCTTATATCAAGGTCAAATACTTAAGAAAGAAACCTTTTTCAATTTCTAATTTTTTTGCACCTCACTTTAAATATATATATTTTTCTTAATTTAATGGCCGCCATTTTGAAACAAGATGGCTGATGAATCTGGCCAGCGAACTTGGTCGAGATATTGATGTATACTATCCACATGCCTTCTTACATCGAAATAGGCGAATACGTGTGTTATCGCGTGACAAATACAAGATCGTTTCAAAATGTTAGCCATGCTAGAGATTCAAAGTGCTGTAATTCAACCATTTTTTAAGATATAAACAAAAGAACAAATTTTCAGAAACAAAAACTGCTCCGAAATCTTTGTATCAAGGCCAAACACATAAAAAATTTTTTTTTTCATTTTCCAATTTTTTAATACCTCATTTTAAATTTTAAATTTAATTTTTTTTTAAATGGCAGCCCTTTTGAAAGAAGATGGCGAATGAAGCTGGCCAACGAACTCGGTCGAGACATTGGTATGTACTATGTACAGACCAAGTTACATCCAAATCGGTTCATAAATACGCCTGTTATCGCGTGACAAAAATCAGGTCGTTTTAAAATGTCAGCCAAAATAGAAATTCAAAATGCTATTACTCAGCCATTTTTTTAGATGTAGACGAAACAAAAACTGTTCCGGAATCTTTGTATTAAGGTCAAACACATACGAAAAAAATCTTTTTCATTTTCCAATTTTTTGGTACCTCATTTTAATTTTTTTATTTTCTTTAAATGGCCGCCATTTTGAAACAAGATGGCGGATGAAGCTGGCCAACGAACTCGGTCGAGACATTAGTATGTACTATGTATAACCGAAGTTACATCCAAATCGGTTCATAAATACGCCTTTTATCGCGTGACAAAATTCAGGACGTTTCCAAATGTCAGCCACGCTAGAAATTCAAAAGTCCTTCCGGCCAGTGCCGGGAGGAAGAGGTAGCTTTCATTTTCCTTATTTTAAAAAGCCAACTTATATTATTCAAACACACGAAGCTCAGTTTAGTGGAAACCTAATATAGGAGATTCAATACTAATTTTTATCAATACTAAATCATTACGAATGAGAATTTCGCGAAATTAGTCAGCTTTATCCAAGCTGCTTTTATTGACAGTAACTTATATTTGGCTGCCAAATTCGGCGATTTCTTAAAGTGCCTGCCATTTTAAGACAACATGGTGGATGAGGCTAACCAGTGAACTTGGTCGAGACCTTAGTAATGCTGTGCACATGCTCACTCACATCGGAATCGGTTGATATATACGAGTGCTGTCGCATGCAAAAAATCAGATTTTTCAAAATGTCACCCACAATAAAAATTGAAACTGCTATATCTGAGCCATTTTTTAAGGTAAAGACAAACAAAAAATGCTCCTGTATCCTTATATCAAGGTCAAATACTTAAGAAAGAAACCTTTTTCAATTTCTAATTTTTTTGCACCTCACTTTAAATATATATATATATATTTAATTTAATGGCCACCATTTTGAAACAAGATGGCTGATGAATCTGGCCAGCGAACTTGGTCGAGGTATTGGTGTATACTATCCACATGCCTTCTTACATCGAAATAGGCGAGTACGTGTGTTATCGAGTGACAAATACAAGATCGTTTCAAAATGTTAGCCATGCTAGAAATTCAAAGTGCTATAATTCAACCATTTTTTAAAATATAAACAAAAGAACAAATTTTCAGAAACAAAAACTGCTCCGGAATCTTTGTATCAAGGCCAAACACATAAAAAAATCTTTTTCATTTTCCAATTTTTTAATACCTCATTTTAAATTTTAAATTTAATTTTTTTTAAATGGCAACCCTTTTGAAACAAGATGGCGAATGAAGCTGGCCAACGAACTCGGTCGAGACATTGGTATGTACTATGTACAGACCAAGTTACATCCAAATCGGTTCATAAATACGCCTGTTATCGCGTGACAAAAATCAGGTCGTTTTAAAATGTCAGCCACAATAGAAATTCAAAATGCTATAACTCAGCCATTGTTTTAGATATAGACAAAACAAAACCTGTTCCGGAATCTCTGTATTAAGGTCAAACACATACAAAGAAAATCTTTTTCATTTTCTAATTTTTTGGTATCTCATTTTAAATTTTAAATTTTTTAAATTTTTTTAAATGGCCGCCATTTTGAAACAAGATGGCGGATGAAGCTGGCCAACGAACTCGGACGAGACATTGGTGTGTACTATGTACACAACGAATTACATCCAAATCGGTTCATAAATACATCTGTTATCACGTGACAAAAATCCGGACGCTTCAAAATGTCAGCCACGCTAGAAATTCAAAATGCTATAACTCAGCCATTTTTTAAGATATAGACGAAACAAAAACTGCTCCCGAATCTTTTTATCAAGGTCAAACACATAAGAAAAAAAGATTTTTTCAATTTTCAATTTTTTGGTACCACATTTCAAATTTAAATTTTTCTTAAAAATTTAAATGGCCGCCATTTTTAAACAAGATGGCGGATGATGCTGGCCAACGAACTCAGTCGAGACATTGGTATGTACTATGTATAAACGAAGTTACATCCAAATCGGTTCATAAATACGCCTTTTATCGCGTGACAAAATTCCGGACGTTTCAAAATGTCAGCCACGCTAGAAATTCAAAATGCTATAACACAACCATTTTTTAAGATATAGACGAAACAAAAACTGTTCTGGAGTCTTTGTATAAAGGTCAAATACATAGGAAAAAATATTTTTCCATTTTCAATTTTTTGGTACCACATTTCAAATTTTAAATTTTTTAAAAATTTTTAAATGGCCGCCATTTTGAAACAAAATGGCGGATGAAGCTGGCCAGCGAACTCGGTCGAGAAATTGGTGTGTACTATGTACACACCGAATTACATCCAAATCGGTTCATAAATACGAGAGTTATAGTGTGACATAGGTCAGATATATATATATATATATATATATATATGGATATATATATATATATATATATATATATATATCAATTTTGAACGGAGGGTGGTTTCGGGGTCTGGGGGTCATGATCGATGAAAATATACCAAAATTTTTTGAAATCGCTTTCCTCCGAACGGCTGCAATAGGTAGCTTTTTGTAATGAAAGCTACCTAAAATGCTGCAACTCAGCCATTTTTTAAGATATAGAGGAAACAAAAACTGCTCCGAAATCTTTGTATAAAGGTCAAATACATAATTAGAAAATGGTTTTCCATTTTCAATTTTTTGGTACCACATCTCAAATTTTAAATTTTTTTAAAAATTTTAAATGGCCGCCATTTTGAAACAAAATGGCGGATGAAGCTGGCCAACGAACTCGGTCGAGACATTGGTATGCACTATGTACACACCGAATTACATCAAAATCGATTCATAAATACGCCTTGTATCGCGTGACAAATTTCAGGACGTTTCAAAATGTCAGCCACGCTAGAAATTCAAAATGCTATAACTCAGCCATTTTTTAAGATATAGACGAAACAAAAACTGCTCCGGAATCTTTGTATAAAGGTCAAATACATAAGAAGATAATATTTTTCCATTTTTAATTTTTTGGTACCACATTTCAAATTTTAATTTTTTTTAAAAATTTTAAATGTCCGCCATTTTGAAACAAAACGGCGGATGAAGCTGGCCAACGAACTCGGTCGAGACATTTGTATGTACTATGTACATACCAAATTACATCGAAATCGGTTCATAATTACGACAGTTACAGTGTGACATAGGTCAGATATATATATATATATATATATATATATGGATATATATATATATATATATATATATATCAATTTTGAACGGAGGGTGGTTTCGGGGTCTGGGGGTCATGATCGATGTAAATATACCAAAATTTTTTGAAATCGCTTTCCTCCGAACGGCTGCAATAGGTAGCTTTTTGTAATGAAAGCTACCTAAAATGGAGCTTGTGGTAATTAAAAAGTGTAAATTATTTCTTAAGGTATTCTTTTCGGTATATGTGCTTTATCACTACTCAGCAGACATTTTTTGTCATGCTGCCTTAAGAAGAGATGCCTTTATAAAATTAGAAAGTTTTATTTTTAAAAAAAACTAGAGTTTATGGTAATTAAATAGTGTAAATTATTTCGTAAGGTATTCTTTTTAGTATGTGTCCTTTATTACTACTCGACAGTCATTTTTTGTCATGCTGCCTTAAGAAGAGATGCCTTTAAGGAGTACCTTTTCAAACGAAAAGGATCCACATTTTTATTTTCTTGAAAAACAAAAACTCAAAATGTTACATAACTACCCATTTACGTTCCGCAAATTAAAATCCGTGAATAATGGATTCAATCTTTCATATTTGTGACCAGCGTTCTAACCATTGAGTTCAGTGCATCAGGTTTCACAGTTTGTAGTGCATTTTTTGTTATGATTTTAAAAAATATCAAAATACATAAATGTCATAAAATACTGTTGATAGCTCTTCCAAAATAATCATTGCAGTTCCTTTAAATTAAATATAAATTACGTTATAATTTACGATTCAAAAGCATGTGAAGTTAGAAAAATTTCAAACGAAGATAAAAAATTAAAAAGAGACACTCATTAGCATGCATTCATCATAATGCAGCCAACAAATAACTCGATTTGCGTTAAAATCAGTAATAATGAGAAAGAAATTTTTGAATAAACATAACTGTTCTTCATACAAGCAATTGCACTGGATTTGTTCACCGCTCCTTGTTGAGCATTATGAAAGTGGTTAAGTTTGATAGAATGGATTTTGGAATCTAAGACGGAATTTAATATCTAAGGGATTAATTACGTAATTCTCTTAATTGTTACAGCATGTCATGAAAAAACGTTTTGGATTATCATTATCTCACTTACAATTTGCTCCACATATTGTGTGGTGCAATATATATAAGGTTTACGAAAGAAAAATAAGTGAGATTTATTATTACTTAAATATGCATACAGCGTTGAATTATTCTGGCATTTTACTACTTTTAGTGTTGTCTCACTCTTGTTATTTGCGTAAATCATCTTTATTGGTCTCATTATACATATGATAATTGGCACTAACAAATCTTCATTGTTTAGGGGCTATTATTTGTGGAAATATTTCTGTTATTAGCTATTTCCCAGTTAATGATGCCCTATGTTATACATCGGAACGAAAACCCATTTTATTATTTCTGTAAATAGAATGTATATAGTATTAATTATTTTATACTTTGCTTTAATATATACTATATATCGCTCACCTGTACTATACTACATATCACTGCAAGAAAAGTGACACAGCTCGACAAAAGTAAATTTCACAAAAGAGACAAAAGAAAATTTGCATGATTTTACTGTAACGTTAAATTATAGTACTTAGCTCTGCATGCAGGAATAAAAACGTGCATAAAATCATAAAAGACTTAAGAATGAAAACATAGGATGAGGTTTGGAGGGTTGGGTAATTTTGCCTCCTCACACAATCCACACCTCTTCTGTGGTCACAAATGGGTATATGGCGTAATAAAATGTTTTCCCATGTAATTACACTTATGAAACTGTTTGTGCAGTAAGATATACCTATGACAGACCTATTAGTGAAATAAAACGCAAAATGAATTTTTGCGAGCTGTGTCACTTTTCTTGCGGGTGAGCGATATGTACTATTTAATTCTATGATACAATATTGTATTTTAAAGCATTGATCTTGTTCAAATTTAGACAAATTATTCCGTATTCAACTTTACTTCACACTTTAAATGGAATTATTTTACATGGAAGTTTGAGTAGATTTCTGAAATCAGTCAGCTGTTCTAAAGTCTGATTCACGCAGGTTTGTTACTTACGCGTATTTCCCAAGTGTAATGTATTTAAGTAATATAATTTGATTTAGTGAAATTGGATCAAGTGTTATAGGAATTTATTGCCATCATCACTTCGTTTTTAAATGAGAAAACATATATATGTACACTTATAAAATGTACTTCCATATACTTCTGAATTCAATTTCAGAGAAATTGCGTTGAGATAATAAAGCTATCTCTACCAATGTTTAACACTTTGCTTCGCATTGAAATTAAGAAAAATAATGGGAATTGTGCGCATAATTTTCTCGCATATAATACATGATTCAGTTGTTTAAATCTACAACGTAGAATAATCACACATTCAAATAATAAATACTTCAGTTCTTTTTTCAATAAGTAGAGGAAGGACGGGTAAAGGGGCCTGCTTGACAGATATTTACACACATTTTATAACTGGCAATTTTATTATCAATTATGTTCTACATTGCTAAACACCACTAACAAGTCCCGTTGGTGCATTTTAATTTACCTAAATAAACAAATTGTTGTGATCGTACACCATAAAGAAATTCTGGTGATAGGGCAACTTGAGTTACTAAAAAATCAAAGAAAGCTCGCGATAAATAAATTAATTTAAATTAATTTAAAAAAAAGAATTTACGTTGTGAATTTTTACGTGGGCTCTATCATTTATGAATTTTGAATAAAATATTAATTAGTAATTTTGACATAAAATTCTTATTATAAAAATTATTAATAATATTTATCAGTCTTCCTTGTAAATTAAATGCAACTACACTGCTCAAAACAATTAAAGGACATTGCAGTTTTAGGTGAATTTTGTATCTGGTAAACTGTTTAGCTGATTGATACATGGTCGACAGACATAGTAGGTTATATGAGAATAAATTACACATGTTTGGCAGAAAAAAATGCATTTTATTGCGCATTTGTATACTAAAGGAAAAAAACACAATTTGTGCATATGAGAAAAAAAGAATAAGAAAAGGTGTTTTCTTCAAAGAAAATCATTTTCAGTAGGGGGTATGGTTTCCACGAGCGGCCAGCAACGTTGAACACCTTTGAGGCATGGACTCAATGAGGCTATTAATGACGAGTTGGGATATTCTGCCCCACTCTTCCAGAAGAGCTCTTTCCAGTTCTTGGAGAGTTTGTGGGGGTTGTTGGCGGCCAGAAACTTGTCTTCCTAGAGCGTCCCAAACGTGCTCGATTGGATTCATGTCTGGAGAACACGCTGGCCATTCCATTCGAACGATTCCTTCCTCGAAAAGGAAATCCTCCACTAGGTTTGCACGATGTGGCCTGCAGTTATCGTCCATTAAAATGAAGTTATCTCCGATTGCTGCAGCGTAAGGGACTACAATAGGTCTGAGGATCTCATCCCTATATCGGCGACCAGTCAGAGCTCCATCTCGAATGATGTAGAGGTCAGTGCGCCCGTCAATGGAGATGCCACCATACACCAACACTCCTCCACCGCCAAATCTGACACTTTCGTGCACGAACGCAGGATTATTCCTACTGCCACGGTCCCTCCAGATGAAAATACGCCTATTATCCGGATGCACAGAAAAACGGGACTCGTCAGAAAACAGAATATTGCTCCATTCATTTCTCCTCCAGTTGACATGATCGGTTGCCCACTCCCTGCGGTCGCGACGATGCCTTGATGTTAATCTAACACATACCATCGGTCGGCGAGCATACAGACCTACAGCATGGATTAATATTTGGAAATTTTTCCAGAGAGAAACATTCGCCTTGAATACAATATTTCAAATGAAAATCAAATTTCAAATTATTTTTGCTTAAAAGGCGCAAAGACCAACTTAGTGAAAAATATTCCATGCCGGGAATCGAACCCGGGTCATCAGTATAGCGCACTGACGTTCTACCGCTAAACCACATGGAACGATACCCAGCCTGGAACTTCTCACTATTACAAGTTGGCAAGGCTACAAACGCAGCACAAGATGGAATATTTTCCGTGAGCCACCGAATAATATAGATTCATCGATGCTGGATTTAATTAAGTGTCTGTGTTTGCCCCATGTTGGTGGCTCACGGAAAATATTCCATCTTGTGCTGCGTTTGTAGCCTTGCCAACTTGTAATAGTGAGAAGTTCCAGGCTGGGTATCGTTCCATGTGGTTTAGCGGTAGAACGTCAGTGCGCTATACTGATGACCCGGGTTCGATTTCCGGCATGGAATATTTTTCACTAAGTTGGTCTTTGCGCCTTTTAAGCAAAAATAATTTGAAATTTGATTTTTATTTGAAATACTACAGCATGGAGCCGGTTTCGGACAGTCTGAGTTGAAATCGTGGTGCCTGTAGCCGAGCGAAGGTGTTGTTGGAGAAGAGTAGCGTTCATGGTTCGGTGTCTCCGAGCTGTTAACGCTAAATACCGATCTTCATTGGGCGTTGTTGCCCATCTACGACCTTGCCCTAGTCTTCGGCCTGCACATCCACTCTCCAAAAAACGGTTCCAGATCCTGGAAATGACACTTTGTGACACTCCAATGGCTTGCGCTACTTCGGCTTGAGTTTGGCCCCCTTCTAACCTACCAACAATTCTCAAAGCTTCTGAATCTGTCAAATGACTTCGCTGAGGCATCGTACTCATCGAAACAAAGCAATCACTGAATGCCGATCATCCTTGTCTTCATTCTCTTTTATCCAGTTGAAAGTCAAATTTCATTCGCTGCCGCTGAAGCGACGTTTTTGACGTCGAACTCAAAATTTGCATACTCCACAGTTTGAAAACCAGAAAAATTTGCATTTGTGATTCTCTTCTTCTATTTTCGGCAAAAAAAATTTCGTTTATATCTTTATTTTATATAAAACTTCAAATATCCTTTAATTGTTTTGAGCAGTGTAAAAAGTAAAACATGTACACTAAAAGAATTAGTTTTAAAAGAAATGACACACATTCAGTTAGGTTAGTAAAATAAAGAGACTAAAATTTTATTTCGACTAATTATTTATTTACACATTACTAATACCCTAACATATGGTAGCTTGATTTGGCATTATAAATTCTTTTACAAACTTTATTTTAACAAAATTGAATATTTTAACATTGATTTATTTTATTCATTATTTTATATATTATTTTATATATTGATAAAAAAATCATTTTATTTATTTATGATTTTAGCTTCTTTTCTTGGGAGCATGGGTTTTTAAAGATTTTCTAATTGTTAAAATATTGAAGTTTTAATAATATTTAATTCTTAGAAATGAATAGCTTGTTTGGATTCTTAGAATTGCTATCTTATTTGGATTCTTGCTATTTTTATTTATTTGGATCCCAGTCGTCAAATTTACCTTTCTTTATAAATACATTTTATTAGAAAAAAAGATTATTTAAATTATGGTAAAATGTACATTTTGAATTAATTAAAACCCCTACTTCGGGTCGATGCATAGCACTTGAGAATTTCTGGTATGGCCATTCAGTATGTACAGTAGGGTGGGCCGAAAAAAAAATTTTTTTTTCGCTTTTTGATGACGGATAGTGCGGAAAAGTTGCCACTGTTGGCCTAAGTTTAAACAAAAAAATTGAGATTTTTTGAACAATTGCTTCTTTTGCCGCAAATGGTTTGAAGTTTTGCTTAAATGCTAATTTTTTAATTTTTTTAGCAAAAATTTTAAAAATGGTAAATTAAATTTATTTTAGCTGAATGTACTTGAAATGCCATGTTTAGTGTACGAAATGTTTAAATAAGCTCTGATTATGTATTATTTAATAGTTATGTGTATTTTGAATTAGGTGACTTTTATAGCTTTTTCGCGTATAAGTGAACAAAAATTGCAAGTATTGTTTGGTTCGTTCGTCGGTTTCTCTCTTTTGTATTTATTATGTTCCTCCTTCTTCCTTCTGTTCTTCAATGCGTTTAGAGTCACATATTTGAATGATGGACCAGAGCATGTCTTGACAGCAGTTCACAATGCAATCACAAACGCAATCAGTCATCATGAGGATGAGAGAGGAAATGGAGATGGTAGTAACTGCGATATGAGATGTTAATTATTTTTATGCTCTAAAATGCAGCTATTGCCAGAAGATTCAAAAAGTGGGAACTTTGAAGCAGGCAATTCGTCTGAATCAGAATTTGAACAGGGCCTTCAAAAGCAGACACTCTCAGACGCATATCCCTTTCTCACACAGCATTCGTCGAATTTAGAACTGGTGTATCATATGGGTAAATTGTGTTACGAGCTTCATCTGTGCTTCAGGATGCAGGAATTGTGACAACCAGGAGTAAGAATCTCGTCATCGATTAAGACTTGGTCAGGAGACAGAAAAAGAAACTTGAAAAGAAGATACAGGAGGGGGAATATCTTGGAGGATGAAAAATTACAAACATATTTTTTCATGGTAGGAATAATAACACGATCTTCATAGTAAAAAATGAGCATACGGCACCGTCGAGAAAAATACGAAGCACATATCACTAATGGCGTGCGAAAATGTACGTGTCCATTTCTAGGAGCCTGTTCCTGTTTCATTGACATCAGAAATGCAAAAGTCTGAAGATTTGAGTACTCTATTAACCTAGCTCCGTTTTAGTTGGTAATGGTATTAGGTAGTGGTTCTACCATCTAGTTTAGCCAGTTCAGGTCACTGTCAGAGTAGTAGCTCGTTCGTATGAAGAATACATATCAAATGTTGCAGTTCTCTTCTTGAGTTTTTCCAAAGCAAAACTTTATTCTGGCTTAGAAAATTATATAATGATTTTGCTAATTCTCCGCAGTGACCAGAAGTAGGTGTCAAGTGATTTAAATATTCCGAACCACGTTCAGACAACATGGCGATATTTGTTTCGTTTTCTGCCGATGGTGCTGCAAGTCCCCTTTTTTTTCTATGAAGATCGTATTATTTTTCCTACTAACAAAAAAGATGATTGTAATTTTTCTTCCTCCAAGATATTCCTCCATCTGTATCTTCTTTATAAATTTCTTTTTCTGCCTCCTGACCAAGTCTTTATCGATAACGAGATCCTTATTCCCTATCGTCACAATTCCTGCAATTTTTGCTCACTTATACGCGAAAAAGGTATAAAAGTTACATAATTCAAAATTCCCATAACTATTAAATGATACATATTCAGAGTTTCTTTAAACATTTCGTACACTAAACATGACATTTCAAGTAAATTCAGCTAAAATAACTTAAATTTAACATTAAAAAATTTTTTTTCTAAAAAAGTTCAAAAATCAGCGTTTCAGTAAAAGTTCAAGCCATTTGCGGCAAATGAAGGAATTGTCCGAAAAATCTCAATTTATTTTGTATGAATTTAGTGCCACAAATGACAACTTTTTCGAACTACCCATCATCGAAAATCGAAAAAAAGTTTTTTTCGGCTCACCCTAATGGGAACGCATACAGCTGCGAGTTTTCACAAAGGTTGTGAAAACTCGCAGCTGTATGCGTTCGGGGCGGCATGAACTTGGCTGAAGCTCGAGCCCCGTCGTCATGTTTAGTAGCTGTGGATCAACTCCAGTTTATGTCAGAGCTTCTTGGTGAATTCTGCTATTCTTAGCTACGGGAACTCGTCCATATTTTTAGGACTGAGCATCTTGAAGATTTTTGCTATTCTGTCTATAAAAATCTAAATTCTCTGTGAAGCCCCTTAATTCTTGGTAGGCCGGGCTAAAATCAGTTTCAGCCTCATTAGTCATAGCTTTGTGTAAGCGCTTGTCGCTGTCCTAAAACTCTGGTTAACAACGTCCCCATGTGTATATGATTAACTAAATTACGTGTCTCCCTCAGGTCAGAGGTTAAGATCCATAAAACATCGTAGGACCATTTTTATGATTTTAAATTGCCCCGTTGTAAATACTGTTATCATAGTATTGTACATGCTGTCACCTTTAGTCGCCAGCCAGGCTGTAAATGCTAACCTGGTTGTTGCTGCCTGGGATTCAAAATGAATCGTGCGTAAAATTCATAAAATAATGCGAATGATAATTTTATTAAAATATATATATTGTGACTATAACTAAGGGATTATTTTTTTATGGATATCTCTACTATTGTATATCCTATTAATTGAATTTTCACATTCGCATGAAATTTAGAATATTTTATACAAAAATATTTGTAACATAACAATATAAAAATACGCAAAATGTTGATTTGCTTTTTAAAAGGTGCTGAAAGCGAATGCTGTACAGCATGGCCAAAGACGGCAAAGTAGCCATTTCCGTTTCTACGCTGTCTAGTGCCCCCGCCACATAGGAACTGAGCGAAACAATCGTCACAAATACTGATTGTATTGTCTGCCACTTTGAAACGGAAGGCTAGATTTTTCTAGTTCTGAACTCATTTTATAGTTTTTTCGCATTTTTGATTTTAAGCAAGTAGTACAATTTCTTGATTATAGCTAAATAATATGTTGTGTTATAATCATTTGCTCGTATGCTGTTTTATCAGTGTGCAATAACCTTTTAAATGATGTGTGTTTGAAAACGGTAAGTCATGTTAGATTAGATGCTAGAGCACAGTTTTTGTAATAGCATCGTTACGGGCAAAGTGGCCACAAAGATCGGACAAAATGGCCAGATGGCTACTTTACTCAGAAACGGGTCGGATTTCTTATTCATCTTTCATTACAAAATACTACTCAAAAGAATTTTCTATGAATGGGAGAAGTCAGGTAAGGCAATAACTTCTTCAGAGTAAGGTATACTCTCGACATTTGCAGTCTGCATGTCTGCTGAGCACTTGTTACCTCCATTTTTCATATTGATACTCATTACTGTGATATCTTGTAAGAATTAAAAACTTAAAAGATTACAAAACATAATACCTACACTTAATGTGTGTTACTTTAGCTTGTGTTGATTAAATAGGATTACATATACATCCTGAATCAATGTGATTTCTTCAGTTACCTATGATGGCCATTTAAAGTAATCTATGCATTTTAAAATACTTTAAGAAAAGTAAAATAACAATTGAAAGTAAAATTATAATCACTTTTAGTATTTGTTTCTAGAATTTTAATGATTAAAATAGCATAAAATTCATCAAAGCGACCAATTTACTCTTCCTTCTCGCATACAGTAAAATATGCCAAGACGGAATCTCAAGAGGTTTGTTCGACTTCCATTTGGCTAATGTTTCCGTCTTACCAGATACATCATTCCTTATATTTGTATTGTATGCTTTCCATGGAGACTATGATATACGGCCGTTTAAGGTAGATTTCGACTTTAGATAAATACCGCTTTCAAAGATTTTACTGTATAATTCGAGTACCCTTGTTTATGTACATAAGAATAATAAGTACCGGATGTGCCAAAAGCTCCTTACAACTGTAAAAACTCATAAAAAATGAAGAAATTATGATAAAAAAGTGCGGTTTGCAAAAAAGTATCACAAGGTAGTAAGATTTTTTTCTTGCAGCAAAAAAAATGTAGTTAAAAAAATCACATATAGAGGGGGCTGACGACCCGAAACACAATGAACAGGACAACAGTTGTGTCGTAGAATGTTCTGGAGGTCATTTTGAATATTCGTTATTAGAAGAACAAATGAATGGAGCGTATTGCTGTCTTGTTCATTGTGTTTTGGATCGTCAGCACCCTCTGCATTTGATTTTTTTACTTTTTTTTTTTTTTTTTTTTTTTTTTTTTTGCTACTAAAAAAATTCCGACTACCTTGTAAACCCTTTCTTGCAAACCTCACTCCTTTTTTATGAGTTTTTAAAGTTGTAACGAACCCGGCACGTCAGTTCCTGTTTCAACAAGTATACAGTAAATTATGCCAAGACGGATTCTCAAGAGATTTGTTCGACTTCCGTTTGGATAATATTTCTATCTTACAAGATACATCATTCCTTATATTTATATTGTATTCTTTCCATAGAGACCATAATATGCGTCCGTTTAAGACAGATTTCGACTATAGATAAACACCGTTTATAAAGATTTTACTGCATAATTTGAATACCCATGTCCGTGTACCTCAGAATAATAAGTACTTCAGTTCCTGTTTCAACTATTTTTCCGAATTTACAAAAAACATATCTATTTTCTGATATAATCTTTTCTTTTAAGAAGTCTTATTCTAGACATTTTTCCTCTTTTCCTTCCATTTTTCCTCCAGATTTTCAGAGGCAAATAATTGCGTTTCTTTAATCTTGAATTCACACCATATTTTTCGACAAATATTATTTAAAAATAAGGAAATGCAATTTTAAATCATTTTTTTCTGCAAAGTTATAAAAGTAAACTGTTATTGAAAAATCCTGGTACAAATCTTGGTTAAAATGTATCGCACAGTCCTTCAAGTGGTTAACTTGTTGAGGCATAGTTTTCTCCTGAAATTTCAACTTCAATAAAATTTACAATCTTACAACATTCTTGCAACGAAATATAAGGATATGATTTTTTTTAAGTAAACTTATGAAATGAAGAAATTCAAAATTCTTTTTCTAAGTGAGCTCCGGTGATTTATCGTATTAATCCCTTTGCGACGAGCGTGTTTTACAGAATTTTTAATCGTTTATCACCGGTTTTTCCAAACAGAAATTCTTGCCTAATTTAATCTGGAAAATGTCCTGTTTAAATAAAGCAAAATTTACCGTAAAGAATAACTGGTGTGTATAATCCAGTATTCTGAGCCCCTTATGCGACACATATACGCGTCGATCGTCCCCAAGGGGTTAACAGTTTACAAATGCGAATACGAAATATACCCGCGTTTGAGCTACCGAAGACAGACAGTATAACTAAACACTAACTTTTTCTGAAAAACTAACCAGAGAAGCAAGAAGTTCCGCCAGTAATATAACATACTATAATACCTGTATTTTAATTCACACACAGATACGCACTTGCTTCTGCAATGCAGTCGTTTCGAAGCTGGCAAATAGCTAAGAAATAACTGTAGAGTTCGAATTCTCTTTAAAAATGGAGTGTTTTTAATAGCTTTAAATTCACTTTTAAATTGAAGTATGTGTCACTCTCTTGTGCTAAAGCTTACAGTAATGTTCCCCAAAACACAGTGAAATAAATTAGACACATTCCTTTTTAAAACAATTTTATTATAAATTAAATTCTGAAAAATATATTAGCTAAGAAATAAGTGTAGAGTTTGAATTCTCTTTAAAAATTTCGTTTTTGTAATAGCTTTAAATTCACTTTTAAATGGAAGACTATGTCCACCTCTTGCGCTAAAGCTGACCGTAGCGATTCCCAAAAATGCAGTCAAACAAATTAGACACATTCTTTTTTTAAACAATTCAATTATAAATTAAATTTTGAAAATTATTTCATATTGCATATTTTTATTAAAATGAGATGGTTATAAATTTCATTTATAATATCAGAAATAAGCTTATCTTACGTTAGATTGAAATATTTCTAATTTGTGCAATTGATCCGTTTTTAACATTTTCTAACATAATTGAAAAGTGTTTATAAGTTTGGTTTGTCTGTATGTCTGTCCGCCCGTGCTCTAACTCACGTAAATATGGTCAGATTGCCATGAAATTAAATGTATGTTATTGGAGTTCACGGTGGCATGTTAGGTATTTAAAAAAAGTAAAGTATTTAACGTTAATGATTCCTTTACAAAGACACTCGAAAAATTGTTTGCGGTTTATTTTAATGATATTACACTACTCCAGAAAACCTACCCCAGAAAATTATAGATTGTGTTAGACTAATTGAGCATAATCAATATATATTTCAAAATGTCTTGCTGCCAATTGACTAAATGTTCTGATATTTTCATTGATATGTAAATTTATCTTTACAACTTCCACAGACTATGAACTTATTTTCCTGTGAAAAAAATAACTGTAAATAATCTGTACAATAGACTGTGTTAAATTTTGCCTGAATATAAGGAGAAAGATGTCTAATATACGTCGCTAGATGGAGCTAGTAGAGCTTTAAAATAGTGATGGGCGATTCTCGAGAATTCGACAATCGAGAAAAATCGTCATCGTTAAAAATCACAATCGATACAGCCATCGATTAATTCATAGAATCTACAATCGAGATGTTTTACAATCTATTATAATGAGAAAAGCTAAAAACAGTTATTGGAAAACTTAGCTATTATTCTGGCCGACAATTTCATAGTAGTGATAGGGCTTAGTGATGGGCGATTCTCGAAAATTTACCTATCGAAAAAAATCGTTATCGTAAAAGACACAATCGATACAGTCATCGATTACTTTCGAGAATCTACAAAGGAGATGTTCTAGAATCGATTATTAAAATCATTGTTTTTACATATATATAAGGCAGATTTTATTAAATATAGGGTAACTGAAAACAGATGGAATAAAAAAACAACAAACCAAAGGGAAACTATAAAGGGGCCATAAGACTGGAAAAGTCTTGTAAGAGTGCCCCCTGGTTGAAAAAAGCTGAAAAAACGCGAGTAGCTATGAAGCGGTAAGGGGAGTTTAAGTATCAAAAATTAGAATTTTTCGGCAATTAGCACCAAAATGGCCAAAGAAATAAGAATCAAAAGCACCCCCGAGTGGCAAAAATATGAACTAAAGGATGATAAAAGGGATCAAAATTTTTTATTGATTTTTCTACGTCATTTGAGATTGGATCTTTAATTTCCCCATTTTTAGAAAGTCTTCGACTGGAATACATTAAACGAACTCCCGCGACGAGCAAAGTAGATGGGAGGGGCAAAGAAAGTGCATAATATGAATAAGTGGTCACAGGA
Source organism: Maratus speciosus (assembly GCA_963932465.1). NCBI lineage: Eukaryota > Metazoa > Arthropoda > Arachnida > Araneae > Salticidae > Maratus > Maratus speciosus. Next base: position 386,515,570 of record OZ010788.1, on the reverse strand, counting down.
CTTTCCAACGATATGGCACATGAGGGGTGCCGGCTAAATTTAGAAAAGTGCCCCCGCTCGGGGGAAAAGTAAGGGGAGGGGCGCGGGCGATATATAAAATGAAATAGTAGTCACAGAGCTTGCCAATGATATATCACATGAGGGGTGTCATCAAAAGACAGAAAAGAGGTCCCAACTCCCAGGATTCCAATTATCGTGCCCCCCCCCCCCCTCCGAAATATACCCTGCCCATCCTTCTCTTTGAAATTTTCATATATTAAAAATTATTTATCGGAGGGCTCAGTAAAAAAATCCGATCTAAAATGTTTAAAAACGCTACGATTTCAAAAAAGTTCGAAAAGTGCCTCTCTCGGGGCGCCAAACTAGGGAGGGAAGAAGAAAGGTTCATAATATGAAAGAGTAACTTTGCAATGATAACCGAAAACTTCCCGATGATAGATCAAATGACTGGTCCAAAAAAAGTTTGAAATCCACCCCTCCCACGTGGGTCCCCTCTTTTATCCCAGAATATACCCGGAAATCACGCAGCCCCACTTTTAAAACTTTATATTTAATAAATAATATTTATCGGAGAGCTCCATTAAAAAACCTCATTTAATGATATTTATTTTAGAAATCTCTACAATAAAAAAAAGTCACCCCCGCACCACTCCCCCCCCCCCAGCCCCTTCCGAAATTCAACTCTGGGAGGAGAAAGGTTCATAATATGAAAGAGTGGTGAAAGGACTTTCCGATGATATGTCAAGGAGAGGTTTGGTAAAAGTTTGAAAATTACCCGCCCCAACCTCCCTTTGTGCACTCTCGCGCCCCCCAGAATTCATCCACCTTCCTCTTTGAACTTTTTATATTTAATAAATAGTATTTATCTGATTCTACAAGTATGGGGCAGCTTGGCAGAGTTAAAATAAGAGAAACATTGAAAATTCGGGGCAAAATGACACTAAATTTAACAGTAAAGTTTGAAACTAGGACTATATAGAACTGAATACATAAACCACTATGCTTCATAACCCACATCGGTTAATAGCAATAAAAAGATAAGTGCCAGTTAAACTGATGGCATTGAGCTCACACTAAGTTACTCACACACAGTTATTAACACTAACTGTATATTATACTCTTATTTCAAAGAATAATGTCCCTCAAAAAATAAATGAAGGGAAATATCCCCCGTTTGCCCTTTTTATACTTAACCAATGAACCTCCAAATCTAATCAGGGAAACTCCTTAACTATAATAAATCAGTATATCAAATTTGAAGCAAATCAGATAATTCTGCATGAAAAAAAGAAACATATCGCTAAATTAAGGGTGGTCTAACCCCTTTAACCCTTTTACACTTAACTAATGAACCTCCAAATCTAATCAGGAAAGCTCCTTATCAGAACGAACATAGAAAAAAAAAATTAAAGTAAATTGAATAATTCTCCATGAAAATCCATTTATCTAAATTAAGGGAAGGGACTTGCCCCCTTTTCGCCCTTGTATACTTAACCAATGAACCTCCAAATCTAATGAAGGAAGCGCCATATCGGAATAAATCGGTATATTAAATTTGAAGCAAATCCAATAATTCTGCATGAAAAACCCTTTTATCTAAATTAAGGGGGAGACTATCCCCTCCCCTTTATACTTAGCCCATAAACCTCCAAATCTAATCAAGGCAGCTTCTTAACATAATAAACCGGTATCCCAAATTTGGAGCAAATCGAATAATTCTGCATGAAAAATCCATTTATCTAAATTAAGGAGGGGTCTACCCCCTTTCCCCCCTTTATACTTAACTAATGAACCTCCAAGTTTAATCAGGGAAGCTCCTTAACATAATAAACCGGTATACCAAATTTGGAACAAATCGAGTAATTCTGCATGAAAAACCCATTTATCTAAATTAAGTGGGGGACCAGCCCCCCTTTTCCCCCTTTATCCTTAACCAATGAACTTCCAAGTTTAATCAGGGAAGCTCCTTAACATAATAAACCGGTATACCAAATTTGGAGCAAATCGAATAATTCTGCATGAAAAGCCCATTTATCTAAATTAACGGGTGGGTCTACCCCCCTTTCCCCCCTTCATACTTAATTAATGAACCTCCAAGTTTAATCAGGGAAGCTCCTTAACATAATAAACCGGTATCCCAAATTTGGAGCAAATCGAATAATTCTGCATGAAAAGCCCATTTATCTAAATTAAGGGGTGGGTCTACCCCCCTTTCCCCCCTTCATACTTAACTAATGAACCTCCAAATCTAATAAAGGCAGCTTCTTAACATAATAAACCGGTATCCCAAATTTGGAGCAAATCGAATAATTCTGTATGAAAAGCCCATTTATCTAAATTAAGGGGGGACGAGCCCGCTTCTCCCCCTTTATACTTAACCCGTAAACCTCCAAATCTAATCAAGGCAACTTCTTAACGTAATAAACCGGTATACCAAATTTGGAACAAATCGAATAATTCTGCATGAAAAACCCATTTATCTAAATTAAGGGGGGGGGCGCGGACCAGCACCCCTTCTCCCCCTTTATCCTTAACTAATGAACTTCCAAGTTTAATCAGGGAAGCTCCTTAACATAATAAACCGGTATACCAAATTTGGAGCAAATCGAATAATTCTGCATGAAAAGCCCATTTATCTAAATTAAGGGGTGGGTCTACCCCCCTTTTCCCCCTTCATACTTAACTAATGAACCTCCAAGTTTAATCAGGGAAGCTCCTTAACATAATAAACCGGTATACGAAATTTGGAGCAAATCGAAGAATTCTGCATGAAAAACCTATTTATCTAAATTAAGGAGGGGGGGGGGGACTAGCCCCCCTTCTCTCCCTTTATCCTTAACCAATGAACCGTCAAAACTAATCAGCGGAACGCCTTATCAGAATTAACATAAAAAAAAATTGAAGCAAATCGTACATTTTAATCAAGAGTTATCGCGTTACGTACATACATACGTACGTACGTACGAACAGTACATGCATACACACAGAACCGACAGGTACATTAGCTCTCAGGCTTAGATAGCCTGTGAGCTAAAAAGAGATTGGATAAGCAGATGGACTCCTTTGAGAAATTATGACTTAAACCAGAAATGCGGTAAGTTTGACTCTGAAAGCTTCATTTCCATCTCGCATTTTGGCAAATCTCATCTCGATGATTTTTCCAGCATTTCGACGCTTCCAGATGGGGAGCTGCTCGATGGTTGGTTCTCTCGCGGTTTTAAACCTTTCGGGATGGGAAGTCTCTCGAGAGTTTCCTCTCGCCCTTTTCAACCTTTCCCGATGGGAAGCATCTCGCTTGTTACTCTCGTCCTTTTCGAAATTTCCCAATGAAAAGCCTTTCGAGGATTTCTCTCGCGCTTTTCAACATTTCGCTATGAGAAGCTTTTCGAGGATTTCTCTCGTCCTCGGCAGAGAAGAAAAGTAAGAAAATTTATCGAGAGTAGCAAGGGACGAGATAGAGAAAGAGGCATGACAATGAGCTGTGAAATGAAGCCCTAATTTTCAAAGTTTCTCTTATTTTAGCCCTACCAAGATGTCACATACCTGGAACCCTCCGATAAAAATTTTTTATTAAATATAAAATTTTCAAAGAGGAAGGTGGGTCGGGTGATTTCGAGGGAGGAGGACGTGAGAGTGGACTCATGCGGGGTGCAATTTTAAAAATTTTACCGATATAATAGAAAAACCCTTTGACCACTCTTTCATACTATGAACCTTTCTTCGCCCAAAGGGGGGTGGGGAAGGGGCGAACAAATTTTTAAAACCGTAGCCGATTTCTATAATAAATTTAAATATCACTTTAGATATGGGTTTTTTATGCTGTCTTCCGGTAAATATTATTTATTGAACATAAAAATTTTAAAGTGGCGGCTGTGTGAATTCCGGGACGAAAGAATGGGCCCACGGGGGGAGAGAGGGGGAGCAATTTTCAAACTTTTTTTGGACCAGTCATGTGATATGTCATCGGTAAGCTCTCGGATGACTCTTTCATATTATGAGACTTTCTTCCTCCCCTCCCCAATTTGGCCCCCACTGCGAGGGTAGTTTTTTCCGCTTTTATCATTTTAGATCGGATTTTTTTATGGAGCCCTCCGCTAAATATTATTTATAATATATGAAATTTCAGGACACTTTTCCAAATTTAGCCAAGACCCCTCATGTGACATATCGTTAGAAAGGTTTGTGACTACTTATTGATGCTCTGCACTTCCGGTGCCCCCCCCCCCCCCGGAGGACACTTTTTCAAATTTAGTCAATACCCCTCTTGTGAGATATCGTTGAAAAAGTCTGTGACTACTTATTGATGTTATGCACTTCCGGTGACAGTCCCCCCCACTCTTTGCCCCCCCCCCCGGGCGACACTTTTTCAAATTTAGTCAAGACCCCTCGTGTGAGATATCGTTGGAAAGGTCTGTGACTACTTATTGATGTTATGTACCTACGGTGTCCCCACCACCCCTTTGGCCCCCCCGGGCTCTTTTCCAAATTTGGCCAAGACCCCTCATGTGAGATATCGTTGGAAAGGTCTGTGACTATTTATTGGTGTTATGCACTTCCGGTGACAGTGTCCCCCAATTTGCCCCTCCCGGGGGACACTTTTTCAAATTTAGCCAAGACCCCTCATGTGAGATATCGTTGGAAAGGTCTGTGACTACTTATTGATGTTATGCTCCTCCGGTGTCCATCCCCCCATTTTGAACCCCCCCCCCCCGGGGGACACTTTTCCAAATTTAGCCAAGACCACACATGTGAGATATCGTTGGAAAGGTCTGTGACTACTTATTGATGTAATGCACCTCCGGTGACCGCCCCCCCCCCCACTTTTCCCCCACGGGGGTGTTTTTCTAAATTTAGCCGAGACCCCTCATGTGACACATTATTTGAAAGGCTTATGACCACTTACTCATGTTATCCCCCTCCCGCACCCCTCCCCCTTTGCCCACACGGGGAGGGCATTTTTATAAATTCACCAGACTTCTCATGTGACATTTGGTTGGAATGGCCTAAAGACCTGTGACGACTTAATCATATTATGCAGCTGCTGTGCCCCTCCGCTCGCTTTGACACCTCCCCCAAGAGATCTGGTCCGACGTTCATTCGTTTCGATATTATATTTTTTACAAGATTTTGTAGTGCGTGCACACCACACGCGCCTGCTATCATATATCAGTGCCGTATATAGCGGGTAACCTGTTCGTGATTTCATATTACAAGATTACGTATAAATTAGGGTCCCCGATTAAAGGAGGGGCCCGCTAGCGGTCGAAGTCACCCAGTCTTTATTAACATCGACTCATTCCAGTTCACCCGCAGACGATTCTTGATAAATGTATGACGTATATAATACATAATGTATGATTTATAAAAGAAATTTGCAAACTGTAGTCATCGAGAAAAAATTTACACAATCGAAAAATATCGAGATGTCCATACAATCGAGAAAATCGAGAAAAACATCTCGTTATCGCCCATCACTACTTTAACCTTTGGATGGGCCTCCTCACCTAGTTGAACCTTGTTTATTTAGACATTTTTTACCTGAATAAGTTCTAAAGTTCCGTTACAGTATACTGAATGTGTTGGAAAGTGCCTCATAATCTATGCTGTACTCATGATTTGTCGTTCTTGTTTAAAAGACTGAAGAAAAGTATTTTTATAACAACGTTATTATTACATTACTAAAAGAAGGCATTCTTAAATAATTCACAAAATGTTTTACTTTTACATAAATACTTGTTTAATTTATGTGTTTATTAAAATTTTGCTTTCTTCGAACTCAACTTAAGGTTTCTGTTTGTTAAACTTTCATGCCCCGAATGTGACTAGATGAAACTTTGCATAAAATTGCGTTTTCTGGATCACGAAATAAGATTTCATTGTTTTGTTTTTAAAAGAAAATATTTCCATCATTATCCGGAAATTTCCATTATTTTTATATAATAAATCCCGATTCTTAAAATAGAAAATGCAAGCAAAATGATATTCGATCTATTTCCGCAAATTATTTATGTTATAATATAATTCCAATATTTATCTCCCATGTTTGAATCACCAATTATTACGAATTTCTCTTGTATTGTTAGCAGAAACCATATAAGTAACATCTGGGGAATAAATTGATAATTCGATTTTAAAACTTTCGGGAACATTAAATCAATTGTACGTTTCAGAAGACGGAAATCGTTCCTTTGTTTCTGCCCATTATCGTCTTAAAGCTTATTAAATTTATATATATTTGTTCAACAGTTGCATAATGCAAATTTTAATCTTCGGTGTACTATCGGTTATTTATTTGGAATCAAACATAATAATAAAGAAATGATAAACGAAAATATTTTATATAAACTGGATGTAAACAAAGATTAATCAGTAACCCCTATTCTAAATAATATTTCCTCAACTTCTATGTTTGTTTCAACAAATAAATAATACATACTATTCTGGTTAGCATATATTGAAGTTTAACGCTAAAATGAAATGTAGATTTAAAACTATTCAAATATTTATTATTACATTTGCTTTTTAATACTGATAATTTTATTTTTATATCATTACATAAACATAAAACTATATTTTTAATTATCTATTGAAAAAAAATTATAAAGGAATACTTATTGCTAAACAAAGTCTAATTTATTCAATAATGCCGCAAAGAGAAAAGCATCCAAAGAAATATTCTTAAACGTATTTAAGGGGACCTGGAAAGCCCTATCTCCACCATGTTAAATTCACCAACTTTATGTACCTTTTTCTCAGAAATGGTGAAAGATAGAGATCTAGATTTTTAGAGTAGTTAGAATAACATTGTTTTACGTATTTTAAAGGTCCATTTCATTTCTAAGTGAAACTGAAAATTAATTATTAATTATTTATTGAAAGTCATTTTTAAATTAGCATTTTTGGTAAGATTTCACTGCCAAAATAAATAATTCTCATCAAATCATTAAATCCCTATGTTAAAGTATACAATATATCATTAGATAAGCATTAAATAAAAATCTGAGTTTTAAGTTTACTAGATATTGAAAAAAAAAAACATAAACATGAAAAATCCAAGTTTTCAGAAAAAGTCAATTAAAGATTTAAATGGCCATTAAGCTGTGAAGTACTCTTAGAAAGAATGATTAATTTCAACACTTATTTTTTATATATATAAATATGTGTGACACCTGGTTGGAAAGATAAAAGTTTAAAATGTTTAATGATATAAAAAAGTAAAAATCGAATTTTTAGTTGAATTTTGCTTTCCCGGTCCCCTTAAGTTATATCCCTTTTGCTTCTACAAGGCAGCTGAACAGATCATCGCCTCATCGAGTTGACGGCTGAAAATACACGGTTTGACAGAACTCTATTAGCATATTAACATGCAACTGGTCTGCCAAGTCATACCTTGATGGAAACCAGCTGCAGACCCGATTATAGAGTTTGATCGGTTCATCATTGTGTTTTCCTGCACCTAAAGGTATGAAAACATGGAGGACTGGAAGCAGGAAAATACAATGGTAAACCTTCCAGTCAACCACTAAAATCTGGTTTGTAGGTGTTTTCCACCAAGATATGGCATGGCAGATCTGCAGCATTTAAATATGCTAATCGAGTTTTAGATATTCCTGGAATTTCAGCCATGAACTCGAAAAGTGATAGTTTGTGCATTCGTCTCCCGGTCTATTATTAAATTGACATCTGATTCTCAAGTGTAGAGACCGCATTCTTAGAAGCAAATTACACACGTTTATAAAGATAAAAATCATAGAAAGCAGATATACTCATAATTTAGTTTAGAAAAGAACTCTAAAAATATTTATAGCATAGGTTAATTACACAGAATGCCCTTTAAAGTCCTATCCATCCATCTCAATCAACTTCCATGCGTAGTAAAGTGGCTCTGCGCTTCCCAATAATACCCATTACACCGCCACCTAGCACTAAACTGTTGAGTTAGCGTTTTTTTTCGCAGACACGATATGATATACGTGGAAAATGTCAATTACAAAGATGTAGGCCATCCTCGATTCAGTATGAAAGAATGTCTTATATACAAAAATAACTTTTTTAAGAGTTCTGAAATGTAGTTAATTTATCTCCAGTCACGAGATTAAATATGAGATTTATTGCATGCAGACGTACATTTATTAACAAATTTAACACATGTAAACAAAGCGCAGTATATTGTAATTAAAAAATCAAATTTATAGTGTATATTATCTACAGCAATGCTTGTAAGTGCATGCGAGTGAATGTTTATTCCTACCGATGGTGAACATACTGAGCATATTTGACTTGAATTTCTTATTAAAATAAATTGTACGTTGCTAACATATATTATTTTTAATAGTACATGTGCATCTGCCTTAAATTCCACAGTTCTGCATGCAATTCCTAGAGTGTTTAATGCTAGTGCTAGCTATAAAGTAACTACATTTCAGCGCTTCTAATAAGTTATTTTTGCATGTAAGACTTTAATTAATACTAAATCGAAGACGCCCTACATGTTTTTAATTTACTTTTACTACTTCAGTTCTTACGTTTCAGTTTTTTAGCTATTTTATTTTTAGTTTGGTTTTTACATTAATTAAAGAAGCAAAAATGTAAAATCCTAATAGCATAATGATTCAAAGAACTTTTGTGATTGCTCAGTGCTGAATTTGTCCAACAGCTTAAAAAACTTTCGTTAAATCCGTTATTTTAGCTCTTTTTTTCATGTAAGGCATCAATATATACTAAATCGACGACGCTCTACATATTTTTAATTGGCTTTTCTTTCCGTACCTCGTACTGTTTTCGAGATAGGAACGCTAACTCCATAGTTTACCGCAAAGTGGCGCTTTAAATAGTTTTAAGGCGCAGCGCACCTCTATTATAGACACAAAGTTTATGACTACAGATGTCGCCGTTCTGAAGTTAAAGAGGTAGGCAGGACATTAATGGGCACCCTGTATGCAGGCGATCACACATACCCTACACCAGTGGTTCCCAAACTTTTTGACTGGCGGAGCTCTTTTTAGAATGAATTTCTATGGCGGAGCCCCTGAAACCTACCGTACGCTATGTTACAATGTAACTTTTTTTAAGTTCATTGCTACTGAGCACAGGAAAAAAGAATGAATAGTAATCTAAACAATTGTGCATTGTCCCAGATATAAAATTATATTTTGAAACTGTTACTGTAATACTGAATTTATTTTCAATTATCATCAGTACAGATGGAATTGTCAAAAGTTTACAAACCTACAGTTAAAAGACCTACAAAACTCAAGAAAACGTAACATTTGCTTTACAATAAATTTTACATTATTAGAGTGACGAACAATAATGCTTAATATGATTGGATTGTTTTGCACAAATGTCTGAATTCAGGTCCAGTTGATAGTAATGGCAGGCGAATGTTTGGTTCCGCATTTAAAAGATTTTCGATTTCGTTTTAAAGTAAGACCTTTACCATTAATACTTGTACCAGAAATTTTACTCAAGTTTTATAAAAATATTCCAGACAAATAATTTTTACTTAAAACTATTTAACTTTTTTATTTAACTTATTTCTGTTTGATTTATATTTATTTATTTTATGAAAAATTTCTGGTTCAAATCGAAATAGTTTCATTTGGTACCACCAAATAGCCGGTTGTTATTGGTTTATAATTTAGTGCAATTTTGCTATGAAATGTCAAATCAACGAGGACCTCAGTGTTTCACTGAGTTTAAGCTGGATGTTTTTTTTTTTTTTTTTATAATGATGAACACATTTAGAGTCGTCCAAAGCCTTTTCTTTTCAGCTGTTGAAAAATGTTGTTTGAAAGAGTTTTTCAAGGCTGCAGGATGCCCCTGAATATTTATCTGTATACTTTTTTTTATCTGGTGTTTGATTTCTTTTTTAACAAGAAGGACGTAATCGATATCATCGTTTGACTCAGAATCCGACCAATACACGTTTCACCTTAAAAGAAGCCAAATTTGGTAAATAAATCGGAAATTGTGACAGATTTTTATTGCAATGATAAATACAGTTATTTCATTTTGCTAAACATATCGGAAAAATATGCAATTAGAATTCACAATCTTCATTAGTTAAAAGTTTTGCCACTTTAGAGTTATGGTTCTTCTAATATCACCTCTGCAGTTGCAACAATCGTGTAAACGCTTTTCATAGACAATATTCATCTTACTTCGGTATGTAAGTAGGAGGTGCGGATGCCGGCATCCAATAACTTCATGCATAAGCTTAAAAAGTTTGCTTTTAAGAGTTCGGGATTTTATATAGTTTTTATTTTAATGGCAGCATTTAACCTTTTCATAAGTTCAGAAGACATTTTCCCGGGGATAGCGTGTACCTTTAAAGAACTCAATAGATGATGCTACGGTGCTTTATCATGTCTTTAATTTTTGCAATGGCATTGTGACCCATCATTGCTTTTGCATCATCTGTGCATTCATGTTCATATGCGTTTCCCTATGTATTGATCAAACAATATTGCGCTCCTTAGTTTCGTAGTTTATTTCGTTTGTAGTGATCTACAAAAAGTATGATCCTGATAGCTTTGTGAAACCTCTTTCAGACTTGCGTTAGTAAGGCGCTTAATTTTAATCAAGTGAGTGTTCTAAAACACCATAATAGTAGAAAAATCAAATTCAGTTCCTGGTGCCCGTTTCAATAAAGTCTGTTAAGACTCTTAACTTCCCTGTTTTGAACGGGATAATTAGGATATTTAACAGAGAAATTCTATCAAAACTGCTAATCCAGTAACGTCAGTAGATTCATTCATTTGTAGTGCAAATGTTGTACATCTGAAGATGATGTTAAGTGTTCTTTTACGTCACCTGTGATAGAGTTCACTTTAAAAAAATGATCTATTTGACAAGGAAATATTGACACTAAATTAAGTACTTTTAATAAAGGAAATTCATGACATCAATTTTACGAGGTTTATTAAGAGCCTTTGCAATTACATGATCTTCACAAACTCAAGCGACTCATTAAAATATCAGGTGAGCACCAAGAACCATGGGGTCATAAGCGCCGACTTAACAGGTGTGACGGAGTCTAACAAGGCAAACTTCTATCACTAATTATAGAACATTATTTTTGTCCTAATTAATCACAGTGATTAAACAGGGCAAAAAGGAAAAACAACAAAAGGAAAATTTAAATTAGTTGTAGAAGTACATCTTATTGCCTATTTCGCACCTGTGAAGCCTGCACTGCATCTATGTCCAGGACATTTAATATTTGTTTTAACAAGTGTGTTGTAGTATTTTCTTTTGAAGCATGCATACATTACTTTGCCCTTCATATTGGAAAAAAACAGGAGGTTTATCTTTCAAATCAGACTGATTTCTTTCGGAATGATGACGTAGTTGAGCATGAAATGTGGAGTCATTGGATAACCATACTTCACCTCAAGTCACACTGGGAGGAAAAGTTGGGAAATTCAAATATCCAAATTTTCCTTCAGAATACAATTTCTGGCTTTCTTACAGTAAATATACGTTTGTTTCTCCATTTATCGCATTTTTGGATCGGAAAACATAAAAATAGAGCATAACTTAATATTTGCAACGGAAGTTTTAAAGGAAATAAAATTTAGTTAATTAAAAGAGTTCAGATTATTGAATATAGTTATCAATTAATAAATACTTTTGTAACAAAAGAATCTGTTCCCATTTTTGGAAAAACAAGAAAAAAAACAAAAAACCTTGCTTTAAAATGTGTTGGTTTCATCCAAATTTTCATTGTTTTCCTAAAGCGCGGCGCGGAACCCCTGAAAAGTTCACGCGGAGCCCCTAGGGCTCCGCGGAGCACAGTTTGGGAACCTCTGCCCTACACTACAGGCAAGAATCTTGGCTAGGAGTAAACGAAAAGTAACTCCAAAACCATGCATATAAGACGCATAGGTTTCGAGACAATGGCGAGCAAAAAGAAAAACGCTGCATTCAACACACGTAAAATTCTTTTCAATGAATACTGTTGCTGGCACATGAAGTTATATTTACTCGAAAAGTGTTCAAAATAACATCAACTCACATTGAAACTTCCTGGTGTGCATCGTTGAATAGCCAACATTCAAAGGAGAGTGGCAATAGAAAGGATGACACCGTAAACATAAGTCATTAAATCTGTATCTGGAGTAATTGAATTTACATATACCAACTATCCAAAGGCGTATAATAAAAAAGACTGTCTGTGTGTGTGTCTGTCTATATGTTTTGATATGGACGAGCGTCTAAATCTAGAGTTATCAAATTTATAACGTTAAACTGAAGCCTCAAACAGGACTTATATATTCCAAAGTTAGATTTCCTAATTTTTGACACGGCCGCATTTAAACAAACAATGCAAATTTCGATAACAATGAAAGATTCCAGTTTGCCTTGTTGGTCTTAGTTTGTGACAGACAAGAACTTTGCTACAGCTATTACAGATATATTTCTACTATCAAAATGTTAATGCTTATTCCTAAATTAGAAATTATCAATCTCTGCTTGACGACATCCAATGAATATTATCTTGTTCATTTCAATTTTGTGCAGCTCCCACAGGCGCACTTCCCTAGTGTACATTAATCCTACGTTTATTTCGATCAAATATTAATAAATCCCTTAACACGGAACATTACATTCGCAAATTATTAATTACTGTGAACGGAATATCCAAAATTTAAAACTAATTTCACGACATAACGTTTTCATGATTATTAATCGAATAAAGTTCCCCTACATAATTAAAGTGTTTTTTAAAAACATATAAATAAAAACAAAACATGTATCAGCGTTTTCGAATGTTATGAAAAATTTTACTTAGGTACCAAAGGGATATATACCTTTAAAAGATTTTAGCTCATTAATTGGAAGATTGCTTGTTATTTCTCATGAAATAATCGTGGATAATGGAATACTTTAATACTTTCTAAAGTAATTGAACGAAAACAGAAACCTGATAACAAGATAATTGCTTATTCAACCACTTAAATAGAAACGTTAAAGCTTCAAGCAAGCGAAAAGGTAAAATTCCAATATCATAACGATTCAAAGAACTTTTACGAATGCTGAGTGCTTAATTTATCCAACATCTTCGAAAACTTTCGTTAAATCAGTACTTTATTCAACAATAAAAGGACATTACAATGAGTTTCAGAAACTTATATTCTGCTTTATGAAAATTGCGCCAATTAACGACATTTGAGTGATAAGAAAATGCACCAATTTGTTTTTCGGAAAATATTTTACACAAATTATAATCATAAAGATCAAAGAAAGTACACGAAATAGATTTAATGATTTCCCTTAAATGATTTATTAAATGCAGATAGTTTTCTGTTTCTTTCTTTATAAATAAATTTAATTCCTTGTTAAAATTGTTCGTTTTCTAATAATAATAGAATTTTTCATGATTAACGGAAAAATTCAGTGATTGACGAATTGATCATATTGAAAGTATTGAAGTTATTTGCTTGTATACAAAGCTATAAGTTTAAAACTTAACTCTATATCAAATTCAACATTTGTGTGATTCTCGACGATGCTACTGGCAAAACGGTTACTGCCTGCATGACATGAGATACAGACGCGGAATTTGTTTATTACAGATTAAAGAACGACACATGTTGAAGTATCTAGAATTGAAGCATTCATAATTAAATGGCTAAAAGGAAATTCATTTGGTTGCTTCAAGCATGAAGAATAAGAATTATTCTAAGGATTCAATTTGTTGAAATTATGGAAAATGAAATTAAATTTTCAAAAGTACGTTGCAAATCATAAAAATATATATTCTCTACCTCGATTTGCAGATCCATTCATGAGTTAATTTAATATAAATCGATAGAGTAAAATAGTACAATAATGCTTATACAAGTTGCATCTAAAAAGTTCGGTGAATGGATCGATTTCTAGAGAGCAAAGTGGTCTAAAAACGTGAGTATGCGCAGACAGAAATACCGCGTAGTATTAAGCATATTAATGAAAAATATTTCACTGATTCAGCCATTCTAACGTTGTTAAAGTAATCGTGTCACAGTAGAATGAAGCAATGCATAAAACGATGTTTTGTTATAAATAAAAAGTATGGGCGATGTAAAGTGAAAATGTTTTCATAATTGAAAAGCTCAGATGATAAAAATGGTAACTGACACAATCATCATTTTGAGAAAAGGAGGTGTAAAATTCCAAATCTTTATTTGAGTTTATTGTCAAATGGCTCTTTTATCAATTAAAATCTCTGTGAGTATTAGGCTTTCTTTTTTAAATAGTAATTTAACAGGTGGTATAGAACCATTGATTATCTTCAATCATATGATTAACTCAATATTTTCTTTTATTTTGTCGCTAACTTTATCAGCTGATATCTTTAATTGTTTTAAATGTTTTCCAGGCAAAAAGAAAACTGCTAAAATTGAACTACATTCAGGTCGACCATCAGCTAACAAAATTGGCAGATATCTTCGACCAAGTGCTGGTATGCGATCGGTGACTGTCTCTGAGAATGATATATAAAGAAATAGCTAAAGTACCCAGCGTTACCCGGAATTTTAAAAACGTTTATTTTGAAAATTCAATATCAAAATTAAACGTACAGTATAAAACAAACAAAAAAAAACCAGTAAAGCCATCTTTATTTCAGTTCTTCACTAAAATTGAGATTTAAGGACCTAAACCTTCGTGGAAATTCTAGTATACACTCATACACACACGTATATATGTGGAATAGATTTAAAAATGGCGAAAACAAATTCAGATAATCTCAAAACGTTAAAATATGCCTATATATCCATAATCATGGTTTTTATCATGCTTCAAGACGTTTTTTCAAGCTCGTATGACATTATATGTCCACCGGCTGACATCCATTATATTTCCAATATGACGTAAGATTCACTTTTTTATTTATTTCGTCAAACTATTTATTTCATTTTAATTTTTCACGTGGAAATCTTGCAATAGAAAAGTAATTGTTGTGGTAAGAATTTTATTGTGGCTTTTTAATTTTTGGCAACTGCTGTAACGAAAAATGTTTAAATTTGATAGGAAATTGTTGTTAAATTGGTGGTTTTTTATTAATTAAAAATTAACTATAAATTATTTCGATTCCAGATTACTTTAGTTACCTCGGCCATGTTTTAATACATATGCACGTAACGTTTCACAATTCTGTCTTCGAAACTGTGGATTTGTATAGAATTACAGACAGACAAACAAATTTTCATTTTTAAATATTAGATTAAAGATTAGCCTACAACAACTTCTGACATCAACGCTTGGTTCGAGTTCAAACGAATCCTCCACTGGTATCTTCCAGGAGCTTTACAAAAGTCGTAGAATGTGCATTCTGACCCATGGAGATAATTTAGAGTGTGTTTTCTGTATTTTCTGTTTCCTTTATTCGTTTTTTGGTGTCATTCACTCAACTCTTGATGCACATCTTGTACTTACTTTGATTGGTGTCGTTTTTTAGCTTTACTTGATTTTAGTGAAAAAGTAAATTTGTTCTTCATTGGCATGTATTTTTTTATCACTGATGACTATCAAAATATATTATACGAGAACACTTATTTGTTTTCTTTAGCGACAATTATCAGAAATAACAAAAAATTCATTTGTACCGGACAATGTTTGATTTTCTCAGTAATACCAATAGAGGTCTTACTTTTTTTTTAGAAGAATATGACGTTTGAGACCGATGGAGGATCTGTAGGAAAGTACGCGAAGTCTTGTGCAGAGATTTCGTGCGAATATAGCACAAAATCTCGATTAAAATGATCAATAATAAAACCAATGTGAAAAATTTAAAGAAATCTACTATAAAACTGCGCATTCAAAAGATATTTTTTAATGACTCAGTACCGTATTATATTTACAAAGTTTTGTGTAGAAACGGGCTATTTCTCTTGTTTTGTAACAAAATAACTTATTATTTTTAATGGAATTAAAACTCATTTACATAAATTGCATTTATTCACTCGTTTGAATTTATCCTTTTATAATGTATAAGGGACATTCAAATGAAACCCGGTCACTACTGTAAAGTAACAATTTTATGATGTAGTTATACACACAAATGTAGTTATACACAGTACACAAACTCAAAAATAGTCGTATTCCTCCTCATGATAACGTTGCAGATGACTCAAAGACAGCGCCATTCGAGTATTGCGCTGTTCAGCGGTCAGTTGGTGGGGAACCCACTGAGCACAAATTTTTCGAAAGTTCAAGTGTTGATGCAATGTGGTGTGAGTGGTGCCCACGCTAATACCCACTAACCGATGGATCTCGTCCACAGTTATTCTGCGGCTGATCAAGATTAAATCATTCACTTCCGCAATCATTTCCGGTGTGATGACACGATGAGCCTGTCCAGGACGAGCATCGTCTTCCAGTAACTCGCGCCCGTCAAGAAATCTTTTGCGCCATACCAACAGTTGAACGACTCAGACTGTACTCACCGTACACATCTTTCATCGGTCGATACAGTTCACGGCCCCCAACTCCCTCCGCCGCTAAAAATCGAATCACTCCTCATTGTTCCTGCTTACTCACCTGCATGTTCAGTAGTGGACGATAACTTGTGTGACTACCTTCTCTTTGGCGTGCAACCACACTGTCGCAATGCAGCGTGAAACGTTGCGCATGCGTCAGTCTCTCTACCAATAGATGGTGACGCCATACACACAGTTACGTGGCGCACCCTTACGTCTAATGCAAAGTTACACGCACTGACCGGATTTCAGTTGAATGACCCTCATATTTACTGTATTTCAGTGTAGGATGTTACATCGTAAAATATTTGATTCCATAAAGAAGCTGCCACCTTTTGTCACTGACTGTATTGATGTTAAAAATAAGACCGTTTTATAACAAAGAAAAATTACGGCATCGTTTACATGTTCTTTCTTATTAGTTATCAATTGTCAGTTTTTGCATCATGATTGACTATTTTATTCTTTTTTTAAATGATTGACTGATTGATGATAACTTTGTGTATCAATCATTAACTGTTTCTATGAATATGTAGTAAAAGTCATATTTCTCCAAACTCTCCAATACCTCCATTGATTAGCTTATAATATACTGATAGGTGCAGTATTGCATTATTATTAAAACGTTTTCCTTAAAGGAATAAATCACAATGTGATGCAGATTTCTTGAGAAAATATTGTTTAAAGAAAAGATAAAAAGAATGAATATATATGTATTCTGTTTCTAATTTTGTAGGAAATTATGATATTTTTTCGTGAAGCAGAAAAAAAAACAGCGAAATATGTAAATCTTCCATGTCGTTTGGCCACTATCTTCCAAATTAACTTAATATGAAAAAACGAAGACTTTGAAATACAGCAAATAAAAAGAAAAGTTCGAGCATACTTTTTGCTGCAAATTAGAGGTCATTCACAAATTTAGTAGAAATATAATACCGTCAGATATATTACAAAAATGGTTCACAGTCAAATTGACATTGCAATATAAATTTGAAATCTTTAATTATTCTGAAATACATATTACTGCAAAATATACAATTTGTAATAAACATATAATTAGAAAAAAAATAGAATTTTTGTTAAATTTCAAAGTTTAAAACTTTAAAGTTAAAATTGATCCCCCCACCTTCGAACCTCATCGGACCCCTGAGCTATTCAGCTGTAAGAAACCCAGTATAAGACAAAAAATTGAATACATTGTCGAATTAAATAAAATTAAACTGAATTAAAAAGTCTTATATCTATTTTATAGTATTAGATTTTTCGCTATTTTTTAACCTTGAAATTTATGATTTGCGAAAAGTCATGACATGATGGTTAAAAGCGAGGGTATTTTTTTATTCAGCGTTAAAAAATACATAAAACGTAATTATAAAATTTAAAAAACACAACCATCGCAGGTTTATGTTATCTAATCTAAAACTCTTTCGCAAAATTAAATTCCCGTAACTTGTTGACGGGAATCTATCCGAATTTTGTTGTGTTATCCTCTAATATAAGGATGTATAAGATGGTAAGTGTCGAAAATCATAATAATATAGCATTGTTATCGGATTTAAATCAGTATGTAAAATTTAACTTCGATCGGACATTTGAAAGTAAGTTAACTCGGGAGAACTCGCTAGTGAGAATTTCTCTCACGGTGTCCAATTGCTTTTCTTTTACTTTACATTCGCTTAATATCTTTTTTTTTTTTTTTTTTTTTGCTTGGCTTAGTACTTTTACTCACAAATAGGTAAAATAATTGAAATAACATTTTAAATTTTTAATTAAAATGAAAAATGGTTTAAATAAGGGTCTTAAAAAAGTACGACGGTGAGAGAAAATCTCATGCAGCGAGTTCTCCCGGGTTAATGTTTGAGTATAAAATTTAAACTGGAAAGATAATCGTTGCAAGTTAAATAAAACCTTATGAAGATAACAAAATTTTTGTTAAAAGAAAATCATTGCCTCAAATCCTTACAAAATACAACATATGTTAAAATACAATTATTGTATCTAATCTGAAACTTAACTAATAAAAGTTAATCGTAATACTTGTACGATTTCTTTCAAAGCGCAGGTACCTTGAAATAAGTTTAAGTACTTTATATACGACCCCTGAAAGCATGACAGAAATCATCTGTTTTGAGCAGCAAAAAATTGGTATAAGTCATCCATTTCAAAGTTTCATAACTCGGTCAATTTTAATGTTAGCTGAATGGGGCTTTTTTTGTCTTATTTGTTAGTGTCACAGTAAATTTTTATTAAATATCACTTATAGGACCGGGGGACCATATAAAAATTTAATTTTCGTAATTTTTTAACAAATGTTTTTCTTGACTCAAATTATTTTAATAATTCTTTACCTTATTTAAATCATTTTTGTAACTGGAAGTATGAATCTAGGACCAACGGTTGCAAAAATAAAGGTCGGTCAGGTTATACGTGGACACACTGTATATTTAACATCTTAATAAATAAAACATGCCAGGCAATCTCAATATAATAAGAAACATAAACATATTTAAACTAAAAGCTAAACTATGATGATTGAAATAAAGCAGCGATCTGGGAGAGCGTAACAGCAGTTAAAAATTAATTTAAACACCTAAAAACACTGTTATTGGTTTGCGGCTGTCTTCTTATTTTGTTGCAAACAAATATGTTTGTTAATGGTTTATAATAAAATTAAAGCTTATTAGTTCAAAGCTAAAACATTGTGTTTAAGCTGAATTCACATTTTTGTATGTAATATTTTTAGAGGCGCCCGGAATTTGACAAACTGTGCCGCAAGGAAAATGACACAACGAAAAAAAGAGGTTAGATTTTTGAAGTTTGGCGGGAAATTAAATTTACTCGATTCTCCCTATCTCTTTTACATCTAATTATTAAAGGTTTTGCACTTTTGCACAGGTGCATGCGGAGCTAAGTACTTTGCTTTCATGTAACAGTAAAAAAGAGCGAATCTTCTTTTGCCTCCCCTGTGAAATTTATTTTTTGGGAAATTGTATCGCTGCCCGTGCAAACATGTAGTGGTACACAAAAAGTATGTAAGCGCATACTGAATAATAACCACAATTATTTTATATCTAAGTTATTTTAATTACATTTACAGTGGGAGGAAATTCGAAACCAGGATAGTGAAAACAAAAGATTCTGCAAATCAAAGCTAATTATGTGATAAATTACCATTATTTTATATTCGTTTTTATCATTATCGATACCGATACCAGATGTCTCAAAATGTTTTTAGACGTGCCTTTAGGAATGACTTTTAAATATTTTTTCTTTGCAGACATTTTATTTTTATTTACATAATACTGTCTTTCTTCCATAAAAGAATCTTATTGTTATTATCCAATGGTTTTCAAATTGATTTGCATCAGGGCTCTTTGATGTCAAATGATTTGAAATCAAGATATTTCATTACTACGGTTACAGTAAAGATGTATCACAAACAATTAAGTAATTTATTAATCAACTTTCATTTTTATTTCCGCTTTATTTTTAAAAGCACTACTTTCATTTAGCAACCATCTAAGATTGCGAACCGATAGTACGTTTTTAAAATCAACCTATAGCACCGCCATCTCAAATTTCAGAAAAAAAGTAGATTATATCGTTTCCCCCTTAACCTATAATTATTAAATAATTTATGTTGTTGTTTCTGAGACAAGAATTTTGAAAATGTTTCAAAATATGTGGTTCAAGCGTTTGCTACGTATTGGACGTTAATAAATATCTTCTTGACTTTTCTAAACTTTTTAATGATCAGTTCAATAATCTGTAGCTATTTACAATTTTCGTAATCAGGATGAGTTTACTATTCACGAAGAATTTTATTACCAGATTTATATTCATTCCTCATTATTACATTCTTTACATCCGCAATTTTAATCCAACATGTCAAATAAATAGTGGTAATTCTGTGAATTTACGATGCTGTTTAAATAAGTAAGAATTATTATAATAAATATTAAGTTTTTGACATTTAAAATCTTGGCATATTACTGAAAAAATGAAAATAACATACATTCGTTAAATTATTATTATATTTTATGGATGTTGAACGTTTATAATTAGTTTCAGATCTCATTAAAATGGCATCTGTGTATATCTTTAGTTAAGTAAATGTACAGTCGTGGGAAAAAAAGTAAAGACCCCCTACTAACTCCTCAAAAAATTATCGTAGACGAAAGTTACTGGTACCGAACGATGGGAAATAAAGTCTACTTTAATGACGTATATAAAATTTGCTTAGGGGGGCATCTACATATTAAAATGAACCATAACTTTATTTTTTTTTCAATAGCAGAACAAATTCTGACACCATCAATGAACTCTACACCCACCAATTTGTCTAAAAACGAATTTTTATGCAATTCGTACCATAACTTTCCGAGAAATTAATTATTTTAAAACGAGCATATTTTAAGAGCTGCACCCAAATTGAAGTTCGGTACTCGATTGTTAACCGAGAGAGCTCCCTTCTTGATCAAGGCACCTTAAGCAGTCAATTAAGCCTGTCAGATTACAGAATAGCATAAGAAATGTCAAAATATTTAGTCACTTCTATCATAGACGGCCCCTTAAGCCATCATTTTGCCGTTTTTTAAGCATAATTTGAAAACTACTTGGAAGAAAAATGTGAAATTTTGTATTTCCATACAGCAGCACTTAAGAAATCGAATCCATAAAAAAAATTGTAGGTTGCAATTTATAATTTTTTTTAATATTAATTTCATAATTCATATCAAAAAATTATAAAAATTGCAAATTCAACGTATTTATGTTTGGGTATATTAGTATTCTTGTTACACAAAAAATTAGAACATTTGGATCACAAGTTCAAAAATTATAAATAAAAATATGAAAATGTAATTTAACATTAGAAGCACTAAATTTCGAATATTTATAATTTAAAAACTTATCATTCAAATGACTTGAAATTTGGTGTCTAGGCATAGTTTCAACCAAAGATTTGAAATATCTCGTTAAAATTGGGTATTGCCATTGAAAAAAATGAAGTTTGGATTTGTTTTAATATGTAGATGACCACCTAAGCAAATTTTATATACGTCATTTAAAAGAAGACTTTATTTCCAATCGTTCGGTACCAGTAACTTTCGTCTACGATAATTTGTTCAGGAGTTAGTAGGAGGTGTTTACTTTTTTTTCCGCGACTGTACTTAGCAGCAAAGTTTTCCTGAATGCTATAATAGAAAAATACGGTGAGTAGTCTCTACTAATTCTGCACTTAATCACAGTAAAATAAACACCAAAAATAGTCGCTTGGGCATAACAACTACTTCTAAATGATGTAAAAAAAAATTATAATTTTCAAATCGTTTTCATGTTGAAATTTGTACTAAATGTTTAAATATTTGACGGAAATACCAAATTTTGACAAGAGTTTTAATTTGGGATTTAAATAAGTGTTACCAGAGAGAAACTTACAAACCGTTTGGTTTCAAGAGTTCTACTTACTTATTTACTTATTGTAAATTTCATTACGCTTTTTACACATTTTCATTTCTATTTCTTATTTTATAGTTTTATCATACTAGTTTTCTGATTTACATAAAGAACACTAGATCTGAATAACTTTTGACTGAACGTTGAAATTAAATTTAAAACTGAAGGTATTATGCAACAAAGATTAAATTTCGAAAACAAATTGAAGTGAAAACTTTCTGTTGTATTATTCCTTTTGGTACTCTATGTTCAATAGATTAACAGACTAAACTCTCTCGGAAAAACTTATTAATGTTTAATTATTAAATCTTAATTATTATTATTATTATTATTTAAATTAATAAATATTAAAATATTAAAAAATAAAAAATAATGTCTCATACGTTCATAATAATTAGAATCTTAGCTTAACTAGTAATAGTTTACTACGTTTACCATGTAACTGATAACACTTTTAATCCATAAAATAAAACAATTTTTGGGAAGAATGTTACGCAACACCTTCTTCCATTCCTCTCTTCAATCATCTTTTATACTTCTAACATTAAAGCAATGCTTTAAGAGTTTACTACGGTACGCATCAGTACAAAGAAAGGTCTTTTATATTGTAATGCATGTAGAATAAAACTTCCATTTATTATAAAGTGCAAAAATGCAAAATTTCCATCTGTACCCGAAAATAACAGCTCTTAGAAGTTCTGCCAAAGCATTCAATAAGTTAAATAAATAATGGATTATTGACATTTGCATTTTAGACTAATAGAAAAATTAATGATCCCTGTCATCATCAGTAAATTTATGAGGCAATAAATTTCTACAAGAATTGGTAATAAAATATAGCCATTATGAATGGTACAAAATGTGCATTCGTTTGAGACATAAAATGAGCATCAATGTAGATACTTTTATGATGAAATTTAATATATATTACATTATCATTCAACGGTAATAACTAGATGCTTATTTGGGTAATGAATTTATATTAAACAGCTAATATTAAACTGCATCTTCTTTTATGATTCTCAAAAGAAAGAAAATGTGTGCAGTAAGTAATGAATAAATTTGTGAATGCATGTAAAAAGTATTCTCATGAAAACTTTAATAAGATTATCGAAATTAACTTGCAACTTTTGATTTTTTAGAACTTCAATCACCACAATTGTTATGACATGAGTGCTAAATGATTTATGAACATTTACACTTTTGTTCAGAAATATAATAGTAAATTAGAAAAAAAAGCCGAATGCTGGATAATATCTTCAGTTCTAATTAAGGCAAGCAATAATAATCGATCGAGTGCGAGTATGACCCACGCACAGAGGGTTCCGTACAAAAATTATATTAATTAGTAACTGTAATATTACAAAAAATCCTTGGTAAAAGAATAATAAGACTTTGTTAAAAACTATACAACAGTAGAGTTGGATATAGCTATATATACTAGAAAAGGATAGATGGCTATACAATGAAAGTTCAGACAGATATGCAGCCTAAATAGTATCAAATATTGCTATTCTGTGTAACTTTTTTAAGTAGTACCGAAATCTGTTTATGATGACTAAAAAATGAATGAATAATGCCACATTGCACGGGGATGTTAGTGAATACATTGTAAATAAATGTGTTTTACCTGCTAGTAGATTCTTAAATGAATGGACTCAGAGACCAAGAGAAAAAATATTCCGACAATTCATTTTTAATATTTTTTCTGAAGTTGACATTGGAATCACCTGCAATAATTAAATTTTGACATAATTTTTCTTGACCTATGCTTTTAAATATGACATTATTTATGCACTCAATGGCAGTGCTTAATAAGCATCTTGGTGATTTATAAAATTCAGCGCAGTAATACTCTTTTCTTTTTACAGTGTACCTAAGTAACAGAAGCTAAGTTTCAACTTAGCTTTGTGCTAAGCGCGCTTCGAAAGGTGCAAGGCCGCCTTCTTCCGTGCCGCGTTTTTCCAGATAGTTTTTTAATTAACCTTTAAAGACACGGTTGGAGTATGGAGAGCGACACTCAATGCAAACTAGTCGTTGTGAATCCTAAAATAATTACTTGATTAATTCTAATTAAATGAGTATGTTTTTTAGAAATTCGACGTTTATTGCTTTATACTACTACTGAGTTTTGCATTACACAAACAGATCATTAAAATCTGTTATCTAGACTTTAAAAGTCGATGGTGAATAGAGTGCGCTACCCGCATGTCCAAACCGTCCGTGACTTTAAAGGTTAATCTCGGCTAATTACCGACGATTTTTCGAAAATCATTATCAACAATCTCTTTATACTTCCGCGGCGATAGTTACTTTGAGTGCCCCTAAACTCCCTTGCTGACCGCCCGCAAAGTAAAATTTGTGTGTAACGGAAAAATGAGATTTTCTGAAAAGCAATTCAACCTAGGGTAATCCCTATAGTTGGCCTGCAAGGTTTAAATAAACTTCTACTACCCCTAATTTTTTAATAATTGTAGTTTCAGTACATTAAAAAAAATTAGTGGGGGAAATATTTTTGCATTGATTTTTGACTATATCTCTGAAAATATAACACATAAAATTTAAACAAATGTATTTTGAGTTCGGCAAGCAATTCAACCTAGGGTAATCCCTATAGTTGGCCTGCAAGGTTTAAATAAACTTCTACTACCCCTAATTTTTTAATAATTGTAGTTTCAGTACATTAAAAAAAATTAGTGGGGGAAATATTTTTGCATTGATTTTCGACTAAATCTCTGAAAATATAACACATAAAATTTAAACAAATGTATTTTGAGTTCGGTGTTGCGAGAGCTTTCACACGATATACAAAAAAATAATAATAATAATAATAATTTCAAGTAAAATTAATTAGTTCCTCTACATTTTTCCTAAATATATTTGTGAATGGTTAATAATCTATAAATGTGTGGATCAATAGCTTTCATTACTTCTGGAAATTTTAACTATCCACGCTCCATAGTTTACGAGAAAAACGGCTGTGACAAACGGACGTAGATACACGAATGATCTTATCATGGTTACGATTTTAAAATTTTAAGTACGGAACCCTAAAAAAAGCACCAAAAGTGGAAAGTCTTTAATAAAGTTATATATATATATATATATATATATTTTTTTTTTTTTTGCTATGTGGATTTATCTACATATTAATATTAAATTCAACATTAAAAAGTTTAGTATAATAATTTTATTATCACCATAATTTAATTACTTATTGAAATTCAGCAGCTAAAAACAGCGAAAATACAAAAGTTTATCAGTTTTGAACAATTAGTTAATGAGATTAATTGACCTATATATAAACATGATTCAAACAGTAATTTATCTATTTCATTACGTTGTTTTTTGCATGATGCATTTTAAGAGCCTAAAAGTACATGCATGTTTCAAATTAAACTGTTTTTTAAACATTAATTATTAATTATTAATACGATTATTGAAAACTGATAGAAAGAAAGATTAATTTTCTAATATGATAAACCTAATAGAAGTTCCAAAATAAATTTGAATAACTTCTAACCACCCATCGGCAAGTTACGAGCAAATATGCAAAATCGGCAACTTCGAGCAAGCATACAAATCATTTCCTGCCATTTCATGAAGGCTAAATACTTGTTAGAGAATTATATTTTTACGGATTAATGAGCGTCTTACTCTATGTAACAAATAAATGATATATGCTTATTTTAAAAGCTGTAGGAGTAATCTTACTCAACCTTCCAAACGTTTTTTTATGAATACTGGCACTGTCCCCAAATTCAAGAAATTATCTTTATGGTAAATCAAATGAAAGGGATTTAACTATATAAAAAATTTTACAGCTGGTATACCAATACTTTAATAAATAAATAAGAAAAGTGCCCAGTTAAACTGATAGCATTGAGATCACAGGCCATTGACACTAATTGTATATTATACTCTTATTTCAAAGAATAATATCCCTCGAAAAATAAATTAAGGGGGATTGCCTCCCCCACCCATTTCCCCTCTTTATACTTAACCAATGATCCTCCAAATGTCATTAGGGAAGCGCCTTATCGAAATAACCGATATATCAAGTTTGAAGCAAATCGGATAGGAAAAAACATTTATTTAAATTAAAGAGTATTAGCCCACCGTTCCCCCCTTTATATTTAACCAATGAACTTCCAAATCTAATCAATAAGCGCCTTATCAGAATAAACTGGTATACCAAATTTGAAGCAAATCGGACAGAAAAACCCATTGATCTAAATTAAGAGGTTATTAGCCCCAAGTTCGCCCCTTTAGACTTAAACTATGCGCCTTCAAATCTAATCAGGGAAGCGCCTTATCAGAATTAACCAGTATTCCAAATTTGAAGAAAATCTGATAATTCTGCATGAAAAACCCATTTATCTAAGTTGAGGGGGGTTATCCCCCCGTTCCTCCCTTTATACTTAACCAATCAACCTCCAAAACTAATCAGAGAAGCGCCTTGTCAGGATGAACCTAGAAAAAAATTTTGAAGCAAATCGGATATTTCTATCAAGAGTTATCACGTTACATACATGTGTACATACATGCATACATACAGAACCGGCTGGCAC
This sequence comes from Maratus speciosus, assembly GCA_963932465.1. Classification (NCBI taxonomy): domain Eukaryota; kingdom Metazoa; phylum Arthropoda; class Arachnida; order Araneae; family Salticidae; genus Maratus; species Maratus speciosus. The sequence goes on along the minus strand of OZ010788.1, from coordinate 386,489,076 downwards.
ATTAGTTCTCAGGCTTTGATAGCCTGTGAGCAAAAAATACCAATACTTTGTTTTAAAAAAAAATGTTGATTTTTAGAGTGCTAAATATTGTCTCATAATAATGGATTGTAAAGTCTCGAATATAGGATGTAAACCCTTCCAACCTACCCCTACACCCCACCCCCCCCCCCAAAAAAAAAAATTGATATCACGAGATATTTTATCATTTAAATGATAAATTTATTTCCAAAGTCTCTATAAGTGTTATAATTGCCTATTGAATGCTTCAGTTTTCACATCTTTCATAATCGTAGTTTAAAATGTCCGAATATATTTCGATTTTTGTTAACGATTGAAAATAAAAAATCCAAGCTGTATTACGTACCCGATAATAATGTTATGATTTCATATATGCAGTAACACAGAAATTAAAATAGAAAGAGTTAATTTCTGAATTCAACTTTTAATGGTTTTATTTAAATATTATGAAAAAGACAATTATATTATAAATAATATTGCAATAATCAAGTTATTTTTTCAATCAGTGATTCACTCTTTTTTCTGTAACTTTTTCTTACTTATTTTTATTTATTTTTTCTGAAATACAGGAGATAAGAAAAGACACATAAAAGCATTGTACTGAGCTTTAATTATGGCTATATTTCGAAGCTTCTGTTTGCATATTAAACAACTAGTTGGCATAAAGTGATTTCTCAGCATTTTAAACGAATGCATGCAAAGGAGAAGAGCAAATATTCATGCAAACATTCTAGTAACTAAATATATTAGGTTCATTAAAATATTCAATTAAATGTACTAGTGTTTATTTTGTGTAACTTTATTATTGTAATTTTACACGGGCATGTTCAATGCGTTATTTTATGGTTTATAAAATCAATAACAGTCATTTGTTTTGAATTCACTTTTCTCCGGGAAGGATTTCAGTGGCTCCGGGAGGGGCATTATAGAGTTCCGTTGATGGGGGGGGGAGGAGAATTGCACTTTTTGGCTATTGAAAATACAAAATCTCAAATCTTCGGAGAGGATCTCATTGCTCCGGGGGTGAATTCCCCTCCGGGCTACCCCCTGAATTCAACATTGTCAGACAGATGCAGAAAAGTTTGTTGGACAAAGAAATAGAGATAGGTATTCGCTTCTACGTTTAATACAACTACATTCTAGTCCACTTGACAAGAGTAGCTCCTAAATCAAAGCTCTTGAAACTGCAATAGCGGTTATTATTAATTTAATGGAACTCCCGTTCCACACTGGTAGGAATATGCAGAGAAAGTTTGCAATTGTACAGCAAAATAGTAGTCTTGCAGTTTAAACTATGCCATACTGAACAATGTACTGTGATTCTTTGTATCATATGTGGTTTGTGTAAATAAAATTATAGACATTATTTTCGTATCATAATTCGCACTATCATATATGTAACACTAGGACTTCCCTCAGAGGGATTAGTCTGAGCGATATTGCAAAGAACATAGATTTAATAATAACATGTGGAAGCAAAGAAAATGAGATGTTATCTTTAATTGTCCATATACTGCGATAAATTGAAATGATGAAAATAAACGAATCGTAGAATTACAAAATCTTATATATAAATTCATATACACTGTTTAAAAAAGTGGGAAAGCAAACCATGCAAGACAGCCATGCATGGATATAAAATTGAAAGTACGCAATATATTAAATGTAAAATTGAAAATGAAACGCTAAATTATCTTATATCGGAATTTTAACTGTATAAAATGCTGTCAAGAACATAATCAGACGCTTCGCACCAATTTGAGTAACTTTAAATGACAAATATATGAAGTTTGAAAAGAATGGGCTATACAGTATATGGTGTGTGCTCCCCCGGCATAAATAATATTGTACAATATCTGTTTTCCACCTATGCAATGAGGTTGTCGATAAGAATTGAGGAATTCTCTCTTCAAAATCTGATATAGTATCAAAGTACCGAACACATCAACAGTGGCATGCAATACGTCGATAGAGTGTGTTTTAGATATGCTCGATTGGATTTAAATGATGAGTGTATGCTGTCCACTACATAAGCTGTATTGTTTTGTTTTCAAACATATTCTGCACAAGTTGAGCTGTATTTAGCACGTATTAAATAAAAGAAATCGGCAATCATTGCAGCATAAAGTATGACACAAGATCTGTATATATCGTCTGCATAACCTTTGAGCTGTCAAAGTGTCATTTGAAGAAAATTACAAATCCATACATATTTTTTCAGCAAATCATGCAAGCTAAAATACGCCAATATGAATCCGATTATGAAATTTTACCAGAATAAGTTAATATATAAAAAATCCACTAATGACAATTGAGAATATGACCTTATGATAAAATGCCTAAAAAAATGAATCAGAAAAAAAATCATATCAAATATAAAACGGCAGCATTATGAAATATTTAAAGTCTCTATACCTAATAATTCCAAATTAATGATAATTGAGAACGCTTTCCGTTCATTTTATCTTTTTAAATTTTTAATTTTTTAGAAACCATTCATAAAAAATATTTATATTTTAGAACTAACCCGAAGCAAAATTTCAAGTTTTTAGGCTCAGCAGTAACACAGGAATAGAAAAAAATCGAAACTTTTTTGTTTCTGCAGTGTTTTATATAGCGACATTTTTAGAAATTGTTCTATTGCGAGATTAGTCTTTCAATTTTTTTAGAATCCGTTCTGCAACGAGCATTTTCATCTTAGAAATTACTGTCATGCCAAAGTTCTAGTTTCTAATCCCAACAGTATCCCGGAATTTTCAGTATTCCAAATAAGTCATAATTTAGAACCATTCTAGAAATTTTTACGTTTATCTGTCAAATTGAATTTTCGAACCTTATCACAACGAGTATGTTGAGAATGCCAACTTGGCGATGCTTGCCATTTTCTGTTAGTCGGCATTGTGGCAACCCCCTTTTTATTGTTTTCCGATTTTCTTTTCAGTGTAGATGTAAAGTTTGTTTTGAACCGGTCTGACGGTAATAATGGAACTCTCAAATGAGAGTAATAATAATATTAATATACCTATATATTTGTAAATAAAATGTATATAGTTGTTTTTTAAGAAAGAAGTTTAATTTGAACTGTAGAGTGTGTTTACTTATTCAAGTTACGAATTTTATTTACAATATATTAGAACTAAGTTATGAAGACGTTTTTATTCTTCGATGCATTATGAAATAATTTGAATTTACCGAACCTGCAGTCTCACCGACAACTCAACATTTATCTGGCGTCAAAGCTCCAGGATGTCTGGATTTCATCATCGATTGAGGTAAGTACCTCAAATTAAATTATATTGAATAAATAGAATTATGAATACATTTATTAACTGAACTGTATCGAATAAATTGAATTCTTTATTTTATGATGGATTGCGAAACTTTGAAAAAAAAAAGAGCTACGATTCGTAGTCAAACTACGAAAATATTTGATAAAATAAGGGATTTATTAGATAATACACAAGAATTAGAGCTTGAGAATAGAAAATCACAGCTGGATCTTTTTAAACAGCAATTGAATGACAAAATGAAAACTTTAAAATCATTAAATTCTGAAATTGAACCACTGGTTCCAAGTACTGAATTTGAAAAAGAAATCGAGAAATCGGAATCTTATAATGAGAATATTATTGAATGGAAATATAAAATTTCCAAATTTTTAAATGATAACACAGTTACTCCTGAAACTAAACAAGATTCTTCAGACATTGAAAGTGATAGTAGTAGCAACAATAGTTCTCTACTAAAAAGTCAGAAAATTCTGAATCAAAATTTGATTAAACTTCCTAAACTTAATATATCTAAATATTATGGTGATTCGTGTTTATGGCTCGAATTTTGGAGTCAGTTTTCGAATGCGATTGACAATAATGAACATTTAACTCCGATTGATAAATTTTCCTACTTAAAGTCACTTTTGGGCGGAAGTGCTGCAAATACTATAGCAGGCTTTTCGCTGACTAAGGAAAATTATGCTCATGCTATAGAATTATTGAAAAATCGTTTTGGTCGTAATGACCTGGTAATAAATAGTCACATGACTAAACTGCTAAATTTGAAACCAGTACGAAATTCTAGTAACATTAAGGCTTTTAGAGATTTGTATGATGAATGCGAAATTCAAATAAGAAATCTTAATTCTTTAGGTGTTGCCTCAGGTTCATATGGGCACTTGTTATGTCCGATTCTTCTGAAACTTATTTCATCAGATATTGCACTAGAATTTAATAGAAAACGAATTAAAAACACTGACTGGGATGTTAATGAGCTGATAAATTTCATTAAAGATGAAATTGAATCTCGCGAGAACACTGTCCAATTAAACCATTTTGAAAAAATCCCTGAGAAGCAGGAAAATTATAAGAAAAATTATAAAAAATTCATTCCATCAGCTTCTGCCTTAACCACAAATATTAAAAATAACTGCATATTTTGTAATCAAACTGATCACGATACTGAAAAGTGTAAGTCTTTCACCATTCCGGAAATGCGAGAAAAATTAAAAAGGGAAGGAAGGTGCTTTAAATGCTTCCGTAAATTTCACATCGCGAATTTTTGTAAAATTTCGAATGAAAATTGCAAAGTGTGTGGTAAAACATATCATCATACTATACTTTGTAATTCTAATAAAAAAAACAGAAGAATCAAAAAATTCAGGTATTATTATTTCCTCCGTATCTCATTGCAAAGGCAATATAAATAATATCAGTAGAGAAGTAATATTGCAAACAATTCATGTAAAAGTGGAAGCGGGTGAAAATTCAGAAACTGCTCTTTGTTTATTTGACTCTGCTAGTCATCGAACTTTTATTACAGAAAATTTAGTTTCAAAATTAAAACCTGAGGTCATTAGAAAGGAAAAATTAATTGTCTATACTTTCGGTTCGAGAAAATCTGAAGAACGATGTTATGATGTCGTTAAGCTAAAGCTAATTCACTTGACGAATAGAAAACGTAGTATAATAATTGAAGCATTAGTCACACCGCTAATAACCAATTCTTTGATACAAATTCCTCCTCTTCCAATCAAAATTAAGAGAAAACTTTCCAAATTTCGTCTTGACAGGTGGGAACATTTGGAAAATAGTGATGTTGATATATTAATAGGAGCTGATTATTTATATCAAATTAATGACAAAACATACCCCATAAATAAATCATTGTTCGTCTGTGAAAATTTATTTGGGCATTCCCTCTGCGGGACAATTGACGTAAATAAAAATAGTGAGAGTAAGCAAGCTGGGGTCTTGTCCACTCAGGTTATGAAACCTATTCAAAATGATTTGAAAACATTGTGGGAGTTAGAAACTTTAGGGATGAACACTGAAGAAAATATTTCTGAATTAGATAAAGAGATAATCGAAAAATTCGAAAACAATTTGCATTTTCTTGAGCACCGATAAGAAGCTAAATTGTTATGGAAAGATGATAGAAGAGATTTAGGAAGTAATTATAACAATGCTAGAAACCGATTTATTAACTTAAATCGAAAATTGCTTAAAGATAAGGAATTATTGCAGAAATATAAAGAAATTGTGATTGAACAGGAATTAAATAACATAGTGGAAGCATGTTCTAATAAAACTGTAAATAGCGGTTATTTTATGCCCCACCGACCTGTCTTGCGAGATGATAAACCCACAACTAAAGTTAGAATGGTATTTGATGCTTCCTCAAAAGAAAATAGCAAATCATTAAATGATTGTTTGTACGGTGGCCCAAATTTGAACCCCGATTTATTAGAAATTATTATTAATTTCAGAAAATTCAATACTGCGTTTTGTGCAGATATTAAAAAGGCCTTTCTTCAAATTTCTGTAGCTGAAGAAGACCGAGATTACCTTAAATTTCTTTGGTTCGATAATGACGCAAACAACTTTTTCAAAATTTTAAGATTTAGACGTGTACCATTTGGCGTTACATGCTCACCATTTATTTTGGCTGCCACAATTAAACATCATATAAAGAAATATCGAGATCAACATCCAAATGTTGTATATATGTTAGATAATTCCCTCTATGTCGATGATTTAATTTCCGGATCGGATTTAGATAACGAAGCTTATTATTTATCAGTTACAGCTTCTGAAATTCTTAAAGAAGCTGGGATGAATTTGAGGAAATTAAAAACAAATTCTATTAAACTTAGGGAAATGTGGGAATCTGGTAACTTAGGTATAAGTGAGGAAAACACAGGTAGTATCTTAAAAGTGCTTGGACTGATATGGAATACTGAATCTGATATTTTGATGTTAGATGCGCAGCCCTTTGAAGAATATTACATCGATGATCCCACGAAGCGAACAGTTCTTAAAATGTTACTGAAAATTTATGATCCATTAGGATTTGTGAATCCATTTGTAATACGTATTAAAGCCTTGTTGCAAGAAACATGGCAAAGAGGTTTAGAGTGGGACAATAAATTACCTGAAGATTTGAAATGCGAGTGGAACACTTGGTGTTCAGAAGTTGTACATTTACGCACATTTGAAATAACCCGAAAATATTTTCCTAATATGATAAACATTTCTGAAAATTCACAAATTCACATATTCTGTGATGCTAGTCCCAAAGGGTATGGAGCAGTTGCTTATTTGCGTTCCATTTCATTAACTGGCGAAATTCAAACAAGTTTTGTTTGGAGTAAATGTAGAATAGCCCCCCTCAAGAAGTTAACTATTCCACGGCTGGAATTGATCAGTGCAGTAGTTGCCGCTAGAATGTGGAAATATTTAAAACAAAAATTACATATTTCGAATTTAAATATAAAGTTATGGTCGGACTCAGAAATAACTATTTGGTGGATTAGGAGTTCTACTACAAACTGGAAACCCTTTATTTCCAATCGTGTAACCGAAATTCAGTCATTGACAGATCCAAAGGACTGGAATTATTGTCCCGGAAAAGAAAACCCTGCAGATCTGCTTACGCGAGGGGAAAACTTATCGAAGTTAATGGGTAATAATGTATGGTGGTGCGGCCCACCTTGGTTATCGCTATCAGAAGATTTGTGGCCTTCAAAAAGGGCTATAGAAATGGTTCCCGAAGCTTTTAATGAAATGAAAGCAAAACCAAATTTAACATTATTGTGTAACGAATCAAACTCTATTCCTAAGCCAGTATTTGATATGGCAAAGTTCAGTAGTTTAAATCGCGTGTATAATATTACTGCTTGGATAATGCGTTTTATTCATAATGCCAATTCGAAAAACCCTAAAATTTTAGGACCTTTAACTACCTCAGAAATAGAAATAGCAGAAAAATACTGGATTAAACAAACTCAGGAAACTTCATTTAAAGTTGAAATAGAAGCACTTAAACAAAAAAAACCACTTAATAAAGATTCTTCTTTGTACAACCTTAATCCACAATTCGATGAAAATGACTTACTTGTTTTATCCGGAAGACTTCAGTTTTCTGAAGCTACAGAGCAGGAAAAACATCCGTGGATACTTCCTAATAAATCTTATTTTGTAAAATTACTAATTAAGGATGCTCATGAAAGAATGTACCATTTTGGTGTAGCTGTCACTTTAGCTCACCTTCGTGAAAGGTATTTTATATTAAAGGGAAGAAGATTTGTAAAATCCGTCTTAAGATCGTGTGTGATATGTCGAAAACTTAATGCTATTCCTGGAAAGGTGGAAATAGCACCTTTACCGAAAGATAGAATCATCAAAACACCAGTTTTTGAAACCTCTGGTGTCGATTTTGCCGGTCCGATTTATTATAAAACTTCTTAAGGCACTGGGAAGGCTTATATTGTCGTATTCACATGTGCTGTAACCAGAGCGATTCATCTAGAGTTAGTCACCAATCTAAGTACTGAAACCTTTATCTTAGCACTACGAAGATTTTTCTCTAGGAGAGGTTTCTGCAAAATAATGTACAGTGACAATGCCAAGACATTTTCTAAGGCTGATTTGGTGTTAAAAGATGCTTGGGAAAGAATTTCTAAGCAAGAAATTTTTGATTACTTGAGAAAGAATAAAATAATATGGAAGTTTATAATTCCCAGGGCTTCCTGGTGGGGCGGCTTCTGGGAAAGGATGGTCAGATCAGTTAAAACACCTTTAAAAAAGGTTCTAGGAAAAACTTGTCTCCGTTATGAAGAGCTAGAAACAATACTTACAGAAATTGAAGCAGTGATTAATTCACGTCCCTTATGTTATCTCTACGAAGAAAATGCTGAACCATCACCTTTAACGCCATCTCATTTTTTAGTTGGTAAACGATTAATGTCCTTACCTTCTTATGGATTACCAGTCTGTACGCAAGAGAAATCCAATAAGATTTTGTTGACGAGAAAATATAAATATAAGCAACAAATTACTGACCACTTTTGGAAAAGGTGGAGAAACGAATATTTGTTAGAACTTAGATCTGCTTTTCAAGTGAAAAACATAAATTCATCGCCTCAGTTCAAAGTTAACGATATAGTGATAATTCATGATGAAAAGCTCCCAAAACATATGTGGAAGTGTGGTCGTGTTAAAGAACTCATATGTGGTCGTGACTCTAAAATCAGATCATGTGTATTACAGACTGCAAAAGGCGATCTTAAACGACCTGTGCAATTGCTATATAATCTTGAATTGGACTTAGTGGACTAAAAGACACTAAAACTCTTACACTAAAAATAAGAACTATTATCGAACATTTAATTTGTTTTGTTACTCATATTTACCCTTATTATTGTTTAATTTTCATACAATTCATGTGTTTTATTTTCTTTCGTAGATTGCAGCATTCTTATTATTTTTGCTTTTATATCTGTAGCTGTATGTAAGTATGTATCTGAAAATTTGTCATGTATGTATGTATATTCTCATGTTTATTAAATTGTTTAATATAGATGCTGAACTAAGTGTTCAGCCCGGGGCAGGATGTTGAGAATGCCAACTTGGCGATGCTTGCCATTTTCTGTTAGTCGGCATTGTGGCAACCCCCTTTTTATTGTTTTCCGATTTTCTTTTCAGTGTAGATGTAAAGTTTGTTTTGAACCGGTCTGACGGTAATAATGGAACTCTCAAATGAGAGTAATAATAATATTAATATACCTATATATTTGTAAATAAAATGTATATAGTTGTTTTTTAAGAAAGAAGTTTAATTTGAACTGTAGAGTGTGTTTACTTATTCAAGTTACGAATTTTATTAACAATATATTAGAACTAAGTTATGAAGACGTTTTTATTCTTCGATGCATTATGAAATAATTTGAATTTACCGAACCTGCAGTCTCACCGACAACGCAACAGAGTATTTATATCTTAAAAGTAACCACCACACCGAATTTAAATTTCTAACCCCAATCAATATCACAGAAATCGCAATTTTAGAATTTTTTTGCTCCTGCAGCGATGTAAGTTGTTTCACTGACATAAAATATAGTCTTTTTTCGGAGCAGATATGGCCACGAACATTTTTTTTAAGTTGGCTATGTAGTTTGAGAGATAACACCTCACAAACGCACAAACATTAATAATATTATACATTTTAAAATATCATAAAGCTTTATATTATTAGCATAGATGTACAGATACAGAAGCAATTTATCTGTTACAAACTAAAGTACCCGACGTTGCCTAGAATTTGAAGAATGTTTGTTCTGAAAAATCAATTTTAAAATTCAACATACAACATAAAACAAACATAAAGAAAGCAGTCGAAATTTTGTACACATGAATCAAATGGAAACACAATATAAAGATGTATAAATGTATATAACAGATGCAAAATAATACAGCTATAAATGAACTTATTTCAATATATCATTGGAGCAATAATGTTAAAATACGCCAATATTTCCATAATCGGGTTTTTATCCGGCTTCAATACGTTTTTTCACACTCATATGACGTTATACTATATCCACCACGTCCTTTATATTTCCAATACGACGTAATATTTTCCTTTTTCACGTGGAAACCTTGAAATAGAAATGTTATGAAGTTATATTCAGTTTCATTTAAATTCGTCAAACTATTTATTTCATTTTCATTTTTCACACGAATATCTTGCAATAGAAAAGTTATGACGTTAATATTCACCTTTTTTTAAATTCGGCAAACTATTTATTTCATTTTCATTTTTCACGTGGAAATCTTGCAGTAGAAAATTAATTGTTGTGGTAAGAATTTTGTTGTGTATTTTAATTGTTGGCAACTGCTATAACGAAAAATGTTTAAATTTGATAAGAAATTGCTGTTAAAATGGTGGTTTTTTATTAATAAAAAATTAACTAAAAATTATTTCGATTCCGGATTACTTTAGTTGCCTCGGCCGTGTTTTAATACACATGTACGTATCTTTTCACAATTCTGGCTTCCAAACTGTGGATTTGTATAGAATTTCAAACAGACAGATAGACAAATTTTCATTTTTATATATTAGATTATATACAAACATAAATAACTTATCTAATACGTGTTAGCAGATACATTTTTAAATAAATAAATAAATATATATATATATATATAAACCAGTATAATACTTATTCTGTTTTATTTTCATAGTCATTTATATGATTTGACAAAAAATCTCACTTTCTTAACACCGAATGTCGTGCTTTTTTACAAAAATGCCAAAGTCCATATAACAGCAAAGTACCATGAAAAGCATTAAATACATGGTAATAAGGTATTTAGAATGCAACATTTACGATCAACCATTATTGACATTCAATCTTATAGTTTGAAGATAGATTTTTGGTCGACGGTATAACTATGTAGTGCCAAATACTGTACTGCAATTTAACTTAATCTTCTCTATTCTACTATTTTAAGATTTTTAAATCTAAACATCGCGCATTTTCAATTTTTATACCGTCGTATTGGGGAGAAAGGGTACTTTTAAATGCAATTTGATTGAAAACTGCATCTCAATTTATTTTTGAAACATTAATTTTTTGTAGTTTTTAGCGCCATTTGTTTAATTTTAGCAATTCAAGTACTCCATTTCTGTAGAAAGTAGGAGGAAAATAGTTGGAAAATAGTAATTATACCTTTTTGTCTCCTTTTCCCTCAACAACTTAAAAAATATATAATTAAAATACGTGCTATTTTGAAAAAAATATAAATAAATGATTTTTGATAAAATGTGGAGCTATTATAGACGACATCTCTTTTTTTGGATTTGTGTATTATTCAGCGATACCCTCGGAGATAGTCCTATGCGTACTTTACTGTAGAACTTCTTTAAGATTGGATCGTAAATGAAGAATTCTTCAGCGGATACGGATGACGTAATTCTGTACAAAATAAAAGCGTGTGTTTTAAGTATTAAAACTGAAATATGTTTTGTACTATTTAAATTTATATATTTTGTTTGTCATCGAAGGTGACACTAAATTCTAAAAAAACAGACTTCCGGTTTTCTAGTTTTTTTGAAATTTTGTGCAATTTCGGCCTAAAAAAGTGAGATTGTTGCAAAAAGATAAAAATAGCTATGAAAACAAAGTTGATGAAAGTTTATGCTTATTTTTACAAGTAAATATGGCACAGATGTCATAAACGCACAGAGGTACCTAATTGGCATCAAAGTGGCGTTACTTTGTCTGATATGGTAACCAGTGGCGGCTCGTAACTGTCATATTTTGGGGCATTAAATGCATGGCGGGCAGTATTATTTTTTTCTTATCATTATTTTTTGAAAGAAATCATTACCTTGTTTAATGGTCGACTATGCCACCGACAAATATGCCAAAGATTTCTTTTAAAGCAATAGTGGTAAGAGAAGAATAAATTTGTCAGCTATGGATTTAGTGCTCCCCAAAATGCCAGTCACGAGCCACCACTGACGTAACCATATATAACGTTATTATAATTTTTTTTCCTATAATTATATCATTTATTGATTGTTATTTTCTTTTAAAAATAATAGAAAATGTCTTGTTTATCACTTTATTTTGTTTTCATATTGAAATAAAAAATAACGTGCAATTATAACACGTTATATGTAACTGGTATTCGAAAACGACGTTTCCGCCAAACTGGCATAAAAAATCACGCCAAACCCGGTGCGTATACGGCATCTGTGACATAAATATAAACATTATATATATATATATAATATCATTGCTTTTTATATACAATTTACTTTTGTTTGTGTATTAAAAATAGTTAAGTGGCTTGTTTACACAAAATAAATTTTATAAATCTTTAAAAAATTGCTTGAGTATATGAAACAACGAATAAGTTACACAAAAATACGCATAAAAAGCTTTTTTGACTCGCCAAACCCATTTTATCTACCTCGCAAAGGCCCTTATACAGGAAAAGTACCAATTTCATTTTTAAAGACTAAAAATAAATTAATATAAATGGAATTTTTTTTATCATACTTTCATTAAAATTCACAAAAATTTAGAAAATATGTATGTTTTTAAATGCACTAAATAGTAGAAAAGTTTTGAAAAAAAAAAACCCTTAAATGCACGGAGTTTAAATTTAATTCGGTAAGTTCAATTATGGAAGATAAAAGGATTTAAATGGGAATTTTGCCAAATTAGCCAGTTATCTCCAAGTTGGATTCATATATAAAAACTTTCTTGTTGCCAAATTTAGCGATATTTCGCCACGTTGGCCAAAGTTTGGCGATATCGTGGTAAACCTGTCATTAGTACTTTTCAACAAATACTCATTGTTGAAGTTAATGCTGATTTCTCTACAGAAAATCAAACGTAACCATTAATTCATCCTCCCCCCCCTAACGTTGTCCCCTTAGGAATCGAATTTTAAAAAATCAATGTTCAATTCATGTATTGCCCTCAGTAATACATATGCATGTTTCAAATTTCAAAACTCTATGTCAACAGGAAGTGGGTGAAAAATGAATCACAAAATTTGAGTGCCACAGAGAAATATAATTGTGAGTTAAAAGAAAGCATGTAAAAAACAAGTGAATAAGTGTGATCACAGATCGCACAGAGGGTTTCGTTTAATATTCCTTTCAAAACACTTTATCCTTTTGAAAAATCTGTTAGTTCCACATTTTGCAACCAGGGGCGCACTCTATTCTAAATAAACCTCTATCTGAACGAAACTCCATTTTATATACTATCCGTAGATATATTAGTCGAGGGGATTGGGCCCATAGCACCCGAGATAAGTAGGCGCCCCTGGCGATAAAAAGTGGAACTAAAATATGTAAGGCTATGATTTATAATATGAAAGAATGAACAAATGGGTGTCGGTAAAAGTTGGAAAAGTGCTCCCCTGGTGAAAAGGGCGGAGGTTAAAAAAATTGGTTAAAATACACAAGGTAGAACCCGGAGGAGTAAATAATATAAGACTTTTTGAAATTTTTATGATTTGCCGTGTGGTCTGAGGTATTCAGCTATACGTATGCAAAAATCCATGTCTCCAACTTAATTAGGAGCTCTCTTAGAAAGAATTGCCTAAAATACATATGTGGTAGCTCAAAGGGTTAAACGTAAGACTTTTTCAAGATTTTATAATTTCTCGCCTGGCCTCAGGTGTTCTCCTATAAGTATGCAAAATTTCAAATCTCCAATTTAATAAGCGGCTCAGTTAAAAAGAATTGCTTAAAATACGCATGTTGGAGCCCAAAAGGTTAAATGAATGATTTTTTTTTTAATTTTATAATTTGTCGTATGATGTGTGGTGTTCAGCTATAACTATGCAAAATTTCACGCCTCCAACCTAATTAGGAGTTAATTTAGAAAGAATTGTTTAAAATACACATGTGGGAGACCAAAGGGTTAAATGTACGGCTATTTCAAAATTTTATGGTTTGTCATTTGATGTGAGGTGTTCAGCTATAAGTATGCAAAATTTCACGCCTCCAACCTACTTAGGGACTCACTTAGAAAGAATTGTTTAAAATACACATGTGGGAGCCCAAAGGGTTAAATGAACGACTTTTTAAAATTTTTATAGTTTGTCATTTGATGTGAGGTGTTCAGCTATAAGTATGCAAAATTTCACGCCTCCAACCTAATTAGGGCTCAATTTGAAAGAATTGTTTAAAATACACATGAGGAGCCCAAAGGGTTAAATGTACGACTTTTTTAAAAATTTTATAGTTTATCATTTGATGTGAGGTGTTCAGCTATAAGTATGCAAAATTTCATGCATCCAACCTAATTAGGGCTCACTTAGAAATAATTGTTTAAAATACACATGTGGTAGCGCAAAGGGTTAAATGAACGATTTATCAAAATTTTATAGTTTGTCATTTGATGTGAGGTTTTCAGCTATAAGTATGCAAAATTTCACGCCTCCAACCTAATTAGGACTGAACTGGAAAGAATTGTTTAACAGTATAAGTATTTGTTATATTAATTGTATAACAGTTTTTAAGTATGCCAAATTTTAAGTCTCCAACATGTATAGTTTCTGCGAAAGGGCTCTGTGACAGACGGACAGACAGAGGAGCGAGACGAATAGGGTTTTGTCAGGTGACCGAAACCCTAAAAAATAAGGAAAATAAGAAGAAATGATGCTGTAAAGAAAAATATTTTATTAAACATCATATAATTGTTTCTAATTTTCACACGCGAAATATAAAATATGCTTTCGGCGATTAAAAAATGCTATTGATTAAATATCGCAAAATCTCAAATCAAAGTTTTTATGCCTTTTTCTTTTAAATGGAAAAACAAACAGATTTCTTTTCCTGTTTGATTAAATTTAATTATGGCGCTTCATTATTACTGCGTGCGTTTTTTTTTTTTTTTTTTTTTTTTTTTTTTTTTTTTTTTTTTTTGATCCATGTGTTCAAACCAGTTGTTTACGAAAACATCTACCGGTGAAAGTGACGCACGCCAAATATCTGTGACGTATGCAGATAAAATGTGCTTTTTTATCAGTTTTTTTTAATGTAATTTTTAAACGATTTGGAACTAATTTTTCATAGTAGGTGCATTCAGTAGGTGATTCTCATAGGTACCTTTTGGTGCAATCAGAAACGAAATCCGACAAATATTTTTTGAGTTATGCTTGACGAAAGGTTTTTATTAGGCTTTTTTTTTTAGTAGGACATGGCGTTAATATCCATCGTAGCTGTTATGTGTCCAGACTGTAATATTGCGCTGAGTATTAGCCTTCGCTTCGCTCAGACAATTAAGATGAGAGAAGCAAAATTACTCTCTGTGTATTTACTAATATATCTTACACCAATACTAATCATAATAAATCACAAAACGCTGTCGTAAAAATTTAACTGCACTTCAAAAAATATTTTCGTATGTGTGCTGTTGATTTTATGTGAAATTTCTGTCTTTTAATAACAACATTTTGTTTTGAGTAGAAATCGTACATTTTGCTAGAATAAATGGAAAAATTCCGTTTTGTAGTTACTCGTTGAATGTTAAAAACAAAAATGTTTCTTCCAAGACAGACAAGAAGTTCCTTATCCGTTGAGCGAAACCGGAAAATGCCCAGTTAAATTTTCCCAATTTGCTGTTTTAGATTATAACTGGCTGTTATGGGGAACAGAGTATTCTTCCTGTAATGGCGAGTACCGAGGTTCTAATCCAGATGAACGCAAGGCGATAAAAAAACGAATCCGATAATATGTAATACAAATACATGTTCCGTGTAAATGTGAACCAGTGCATACAATTATTATGTAATTTTTTTAGTATTGCGGTACTGGACAACTTCATTTGTTAAAACATAAATTTCCTTTATCGAAACCGAAAGAATACTAAAACAGGAGTTTTATTACAATACAAAAAATAGAGGGCAACTTTGCTGCCAGTACTTTTTCCGTTTTACATTTTTTTTTCTTAACAGTGTGGGAATACACTAATGGGGTTAGGTAGTATACTCTGCGTGATAAAAAAAAAATCAGATGATATTCTAAATAACGAAAAGATACTAAATGATAATGAATTTTTTCAGAAGATATAACAAAACATTTTGATGATGTTTAAATAATCATTCTCAGCAAAAGGTCTTGCAGTGCCCACCCTTAGCTAATCATTATTTACTTTTTTTTTTCAAAAATAAACAAAGAAGTAACACTTTAAACTAAACTAAGATTCCATTTAAATTTTAATAAATCGTAATTATGATGAGTAAAAAAATATCACTGTTTATATTTCATCAAGAAATATTATTTTAAATATTGAAATATTATTTAATTCAACATTTTTTTTCATATTGCTTAATATTCACAAAATAAAGACTTATTGAATTATTTACACTATTTCGTATTTTAAAAATTTTAATTATTGTGAAATATTCCTGGTTAATATAACATTTTGCTTGGTGGGTTTCTTAATCTAGTCAAACTGACAATATTATTAAGGAGATTCGATTATGAGTCCTAATAACTTTCATTACTGGAAATCCACAACATTTGTAACACAATTACAATAGTTCTATTATTTTATTTTCAAAATATGCATATGTCTGTATAAATAGCCTTTAAAGCTAATTATATGGTAATTAAATCATAGTTAATCATAAATTCCTCGCTTAGATTTTTTTTATTATTATTTCCTTTAGTGTCATATAAAATCCATAATATAATTGTAATCGATGCACAAGCCTATTATGAGTGATTGAAATATTTTAAGCTAGAGATATAAATTTTTAAAATTGCCTTTTAAACTTAATGGAGGTGTCTTATATGACATCCATTTTACTGTTTATTGGTCCCTCTTTATCGCTTAATTAGTAATTTCTTGAAACATAGCTTATGATACGCGTTTACACTTAATGATCTTTATTTATTGTTCGCTAAAGAGTTCATTTGAGACTATTATCTTTAATCTCTTCGCAATCTAAATTCAAGGCTGTAAATTATGTTCAGAGATAAATGGTGTAAATAATATTAGATGTTATATTCTGAAAGATAGTGTATGTTAAATATTTAATTTTATAATGCCTTGTATTAACGCCCTAAGGCATCAAATAATTCCCTGATCTAATGTTTCTGCACATTTAAATTCTATTTCTCAGACATGATTTTGGTTTATTTTTAGTGATAGCTGTAAATTTAATGGTGAATCATTATTAGATAATGATTTTAAATATCTAACGCTTCAGATTTACAGGAAGGAAAAAATATTTTATGTATGTTAATTGAGAAAATATTAATAGCGATAGTTATGTTATTTGCATAACTAGGAATGGGCCCATTTTGTGTAGCTTTCAATAGTGATAATATTGAAATGTTTTAATCCCATTTTTATTGCAATTGGTAACGAAAACTTAAAATAACTAGAAATTGATTATATGTTGTACGACACTTTTTAAATAAAAGTTTTAAGTAAAATTAAATTTCTATGAATATTAAATACAAAAAATAATTTTTTTCATTTATTTATTTATTTGTTAATATTTTAAAATGCTTAAATAAAAATTCGTATACCGAGTAATAAATTGAGTAATAGAATCTTCTATAGTAAAATTATATTTCAAATATATTGAATTTGTACAAATTAATACATAAAGATGAATTTTTCTTTTTCAAAAAGATAATACATTTTTGCAAAAAAGAAAAATATATATTAAACATTTTTTAAGAAGTTCTCAGCTTTAGACGCTCTTTTTCTTTAATGAACTTCATTTGCATAGAGCTAACCTTTCTAAAAATTATAGAGGCATTTCTATTGAAAGAAAATATATAAAACACCTAAAGTACAGATGCTAACATTGAGACACCGGCAATATTCTAGACAATATTAGTATCGTTACAAAAATTCTTCATTTGTGAGCTGAGTCATGGATGTATAGCCGCAATTATGGACAAAGCATAGGTTTAACGTTCGTATGTAAGATTGGATGGAAGTTTCGACTAGAGCTGCGACTGCTGACTTTGTGACTATCTTGGTCAAAAAACCTATTTTGAAATTTTAAGAAACTGAAGTCATACGATGAATAAGTAAACATCACTAAAATGTTCTTGTTCTAGACGAGCCATGACGATGATAATCGTCGAATTACGGAGTTTAGTTCAGATTAACATTCTGCTAGACATACAGAATTAATATCACATACAGTATCTTACGGAATTAGGATCTGTATGTTTGTAAAACATACGATAAAAGGTCTTTAAAACGATTGTGTTTATCAGCATCATAACTTTTATGTCTTAGTCCAAGTGTAACAAATATCACAAAAAGTTCTCAGAGTTTTCCCTTTTAGACCAAGATACGTCTCTTACTAATTCTTTCTTGCATTTGCATTTCAGATAATAGACAACTATAGAAAGACGTAGCATTTTTGCGAAAATTAGTGCACAGATGAACATAAAAACAGCAAACCTATATCATAAAATGTTTCAGATTTATCTGAAAAATCTGTAAAATATTACAAAAAATACAATATTAGCGTGAAAATAAAAATCACAAAATTATTGAATGATGTATATAAAATAAATAAAAAACTAAATAAACATTAAAACAAATTAAATAAATCAACCGTTTCTATCATCATCTATGACCATCGTCAAGAAAGAATTTAATATTGCTTTTAAAGAACAAAGTCAAACCGTCTGTAATTTAAAAAGTTAGTTGTGTTTCCAATCATATAACACTTTAACCAATCGGGAAAAAGAAAATATGCAGTCCCATCTTTCTGATAAAAACACAATAAAATTTAAAACTATTTAAACGGTGGAGAATGCAATGGCGCCATCTACAAGAAGAAATCATAATAAAAGAAAAATCGAATAAACAGAATGGCATGCATTTGCGACAACCATCATACAGTGAAGAAGCTAGATGCAGAACAGAAGAATAGAATAAATAGAGACAAACTTTACTAGATGCATAAATAGTAGTGCATTATCTAACGTTAAGAATATAGGATGAATAAACAATAGCTACATATGATTATTTTAAGAAGTGCATCGAAAGTTTAGGGATAGTAAATGATATGTTATCATTACATACTTCATTTCTTCTAACCATAATTACAATGGATTCTTTCCGTAGGCCATCAGTAGCATTATTACATGGAAGATACTGTCAGGGTTATTGAAGTAAAATCTAGCTAGAGCTGTTGTCTGGTGATATTGCGAAATACTGAAATACCCTATTATTTTGAATAATGGTACCAGAAAGTTTTACATTGGAGTTACGAAAAGAAAATTTGTAGAACGTTTGAAAGAATATAAAAGAAGTGTTTAGCAATATCCTCAGACAACAGCTCTAGCTAGATTTTACTTCAACAACCCTGACAGTAGCATAGACTTTAGTAATGCCAAGATAATAATACCATGTAATAATGCTATTGATGGCCTACAGAAACAATCCATTGAAATTATGGTTAGAAGAAATGAAATATGTAATGATAATATATCATTTAGTATCCGTAAACATTATGGACTTCTTAAAATAATCATGTGCAGCTATTGTTTATTCATCCCATATTCTTAATGTTAGATAATGCACTACTATTTATGCTTCTAGCAAAATTTGTCTCTTTTAATTCTATTCTTCTATTCTATATTTAGTTTCTTTACTTTATAATTGATGTCGCCACTACATGCCACACTTTTTATTCGATTTGCATTTCATTCTGCTTTCTTCTGGTAGACGGCACCATTACATTCGCTATCGTTAAATCGTTTTAAATTTTATTCTGTTTTCATCGGATAGATGGTGGCGCTGTATATTTTATTTTTCACTATTAGTTAAAGTGTTAAATGATTGGAAACACAACGAACTTTTTTAATTCAAGACGGTTCTTTAAAAGCAATATAAAACTCTTTCCTGGCGAGGGTCATAGATGATGACTGTAACATTAATTTATTTAATTTTGTTTTAATGATTAGTTAGTTTTTAATTTATTTTATATACACTATTCAGTAGTTTTCTGATTTATATTTTCACGTTAATATTAAACTTTTCATGGAGTAAAACTCCTGCTCTATTATTATTGTTTAAAAAAAATAATTCATAATATCAATTTATACAAAGACACTTTATACAAAGAAATAAAGTAAGACATAAACATAATACATTAACATAATACAATAACGTGGGGTATCTGGGGCACTATGTTGTGCGGATTAAACAATAACTAAACAAGAATGAAAAATATCATGCTTACAGCATACATTTTGAAACACATTACAACACATTCGGAATACAATAACAAACCTTCACAGTTTAGTAAGGTGAAGGGTAACATCCAAATGAACTGATTGGAAAACACATAATGTATTTAAAAACTTCATTTCTGCTAGTGCCATGAATAGTCATTAAAATAGGCGATTTTTTTCAACCCTGAATGTGATCGACAGATATGTATATGTACAGTCGTGGAAAACAAAAAAAGGTAAACACCCCTTACTAACTCTGCAAAAAATTATCTTAGAAGAAAGTTACTAATACCACACGATTAGAAATAAAGTCTACTTTTAAATGATGTATGTAAAATTTGCTTAGAGGGGCCATCTACATATTGAAACGAACCATAACTTTGTTTCTTTCAATAGCAGTACACAATTCTAACAGCATAAATGAGCTCTACACCCTTCAATTAGCCTAAAAAAAAATTTTATGCAATTCGTACGATAAGTTTCCGAGAAATTAATTATTTTAAAACGAGCGTATTTTAGGGGCTGTATACAAATTGAATTCGGTACTCGATTGTTGACCAAGAGAGTTGACCGATTCTTGATCAAGACATCTGAAGCGCCACTCATGCAGTTATTGAAGACTGCTAGACTACAGGATAGCATAAGAATTTTCAAAATATCTAGTCACTTCTATAATAGGCTCCTTAAAGCATCATTTTGCAGTTTTTTAAGCATAATTTGAAAACTACTTGGAAGAAAAATGTAAAATTTTGGATTTTCATAAAACAGGACTTAATAAATCTAAATCCATAAAAAAATTGTAGGTTGAATACATAATTTTTTTCGAATATTAATTTCATAAATCCTAATTCATATCATAAAATTATAAAAATTGCAAATTCAACTTATTTATGTTTGGGTATTTTAGTATTATTGCTACACAAAAAATTAGCACATTAGGAGTGTAATTTCAGAAGATATTAATAAAAATATGAAAATGTAATTTAACATTAGAAGTACTGAATTTTGAATTTTTATAATTCAAAAACTTATAATTCAAATGACTTGACATTTTGTTTCTGGTCATAGTTTGAACCGAAGATTTCAAATATCTTGTTAAATTTGAGTATTGCCATTGAAAAAAATGAATTTTGGGTTCGTTTTAATATGTAGATGCCCCCCTAAGGAAATTTTTTATACATCATTTAAAAGTAGACCTTATTTCCAATCGTTCGGTACCAGTAACTTTCGTTTACAATAATTTGTTGAGGAGTTAGTAGGGGTTGTTTACTTTTTTTTCCACGACTGTATATACTACATAGTATGTTAAAAGTTAGTTCAGTTAAACGCATAGTTCAAAATTTCCACTCAACAATTTCCGACAATAAACGGATGTTGTTGAGAACTTTTGTACGGCTCTGTATATGATCTATACAATTTATTCACACCAAATAATATTTAAAATATATTTAAAGTTAATAGCGCATACCACACTGAAAACGGACTTCCAGCGATTATTGTTCGTAGGCTTCAATAGTTCAATTATTGTTCATTTTCTTCTATAGTCAAATGTGTCCCTGTAAATAAATGATAAGTTCTATGAACACCACATTCTATAGTAAGAACCTTGTAGTACACCTCAGTGATGTATATCAATTTCAATATATTTAAAATGCTGTAATATCATTAAAATACACGGCAAACGATTTTTCCCCATAAACCGTAATGTCACGGAATTCCTTTGAGTGTGTTAATGAACCGAAAATGCTACACACTTCATTTTTAATAACAAACATGCCATAGTAAATCCCAATAATATATATCCATTTCATGGCTATCCGGCTATATTTACGTGAGTTAGAGTACAGATAGACAGACAAACCGAATTCATAAACAATTTTTAGTTATGTTGGAAAGTGTTAAAAATTAGCGACGTATAGTTAAAATACCTTGTACAACAATAATAATTTACGCATATAAAGTAATACGAAATGTAAATTAGATAGAAGGACAAAAAAAGTAATACATATTTTATGTGCTATTTAGGTTTTATAATCCAGTTTTAACTTTTATATTTAGAATATCGTTTCATAAACACTCCTTTCACTTGTCACGCTCATTAGTTTGGTTAAAATACTGATATTATGAGGTCTACTTTTAGAGCTAATTTGCTGAACTATTAACTTATGCAAATGGCTCAAATTTCCGAATTATCCAGATATGTGTTCATTACTGATGTGTTCCCTTATTTGATTTTTACTACGTTTTTCTACAAGGAAAAGGACTGACCTAGTTAAATGAAGTTCCTGTTAACGAAGGTTTGCTTCTCATGACAACATTAATATTTGAAATTCAATTTCATTCTGGCATGTGCACAGCCAATAAACATTTTTTTCTTATTTTGTGCGTAATTATACTCTTTTTAAACTAACCTATCTTGTTTCATGTTTTCGTCAGGAATTTTGTAAACTATCGCTTGTATGCTAGATTATGACATCACATATAGTTCTGTATTTCCGAAGACGATATTTTACAATATTTTAATATTTAAGAACTTATTTGTCGATTAATATATCTCATTATTCTCTCTTATTAAATCTTTTATTAAATTTTGATTTTATCTTGCAACAAATAATTGTTTGTTTTTTTTTTTTAATTTCATGAGTGATATTTTTAAAATACGTTAAAACGCTTTTCAACAAAAAACATTTATTTGCACAATACGTTAAGGTAACAACTGCAGTAATACAAGTAAATATTAAAAACTAAAAAGGAAGTGGCAGCGTTGCCACAATTGACAGTGTGTTTTCTAAGCTTGGGAGGCCTCTCTGTTCACCATACTCAGTATTTTTAATTGCATAGTAATTAAATAATTATGAAATATGTTAAATGCTAAATGGTATAAAATAAAAATATTAAAAGACACGTTTTTGTTGGTGTACTTAAAAAACGAAAAACTGGGAATCTAAACAGGCATCTTAAAAGCATGATTAATAAAAGGTGTTCAAAAAATATGATTAAAATATATCAGCAGTGCTATATAAGAAAATTAAGCCACAATGAATATCAAAAGAAAGAAACTTTTTAAACATTCATAAATATTAAAATATATTATAAACATGATTAAAATCCTCATTTACTTAGAATATTTTTATCGATGCCCACACTTTTACGACTTCTGTATTTGGCCTCCAGCTTCTGTTTAAAAAAATATGTTCTACATTTAAGTACTTTGATAAAAGAGCGTTTTTAAAAACACATTTATTTTATTTTGTTTCATAAAGAACACTTATTTTTCTTAGTGGAAAATGTGGAGCATCTAAAAAAGAGTTCTTTACTGAGTTTCATTTCTTTTACTGCATGAAGAAAATAAATTCTTTCACAATTTCTTTTCATAAAATTGCCAAACATAAATTTTCCAAATTATTTCCCCTGAATGTTAGCACTCTAAACGTCAGTCAGATATTTCCTTTGAAAAATGTTTGTAGAGGATAATGCACGTGAATCTGGCTTGTAAATTTTCCTGTGTATACACACGTAATAGGAAATTTAAAATAGAAATTTTTAAGATTTTGCTGAGTTTTTCCTTGTCTTAAAAAATGTCTTCGTTGAAATATAATTAAGTTAATTTATTTTTAGGGTTCCGTGCTTAAAAAGTAACAAGTAAGAAAAATCATGCGTTAAGCATAGATTATGAAACACTTTCCAACACTTCCTGAAGGCTTTAACAAAACGTCGTTATTTAGAGAAATAAGGTATATAAGAGAACTAAGTAAACAGTTTAGAAAACGCATGAAGC
This sequence comes from Maratus speciosus, assembly GCA_963932465.1. Classification (NCBI taxonomy): domain Eukaryota; kingdom Metazoa; phylum Arthropoda; class Arachnida; order Araneae; family Salticidae; genus Maratus; species Maratus speciosus. The sequence goes on along the minus strand of OZ010788.1, from coordinate 386,465,255 downwards.
ATTTGAAAAACTGATTTCAGAAGTTACCGTCCATAGCCAAATATGTATTCCAATTCTTTTGAACAGCCCTGTATTTGATCTGTAAGTTGATATATATACTAAAAAATGGAAAAAATTAGTTTAGCAAAAAAACGCATAACAGATTGAAATTCCTCTTTCCGAAATTTATACTAATAGATCAAAACATACTTGTATACATTTGTACAGCCCTTTAGTTAACCTAGTACCTTTATTACACGCCACTAATTAGCTAAAGTTTAATTCAAAGTAAAACACTCTTAAAACTACTGAAATCACATTTCCAGAAATTATCCTTTTTAGACGGTCATGTATCCAATTCTTTGCGTGACCCTGTATATCCATTTATCTATGTTCTACAACCATTTCTTAATAAACCAAATGCAGTTCCGTGTACAAAGGTAAACTGTGTCCCTGTGGCTCTGTAAATTCTATGCACTTCGTATTATATATGAAATAAGTAATAGTAAACCTCAGCGACGTATATCAATTTAATTATACATGAAATAATTTAACATAATTAAAATACGCCCCAACCCTATATGGTTATGTAACGGAATTCTTTTGTGTGACCCTGTAAAGGAATAATAATTATTCTTTGTAATGCATATTCTACAGAATGCATAATTTATTGCACTTGATAAATGCATGGCAATTTTATTATATTTGAAAACATGTATCATCATTAAAAATCATTTTAAACAATTTTTCCCCATAGGCCTTAATGTGACAAAAAATTTTTGACTGTCCCTGTAAATGAACTAAACATGCTAGAAACTTTATTTGAAATAGGGATCGTGCTATGATAGAGGTCACAATCCAAAGATTTCAGAACGATCCGAGTATATTTACGAGGGTTAGAACGCGGACACACGGACAGACAAACCGAAGTCATAAATACTTTTCAACTTTCTTGGAAAATGTTAAAAACGGAACCGTTATAATGTCTCTCCTGTGTATCTGTCCGTTGGTCACAGCCTTTTTATTCGAAAATTATGGGACGTGGAAAGTCCAAATTGGCCGAAATAATAAAGGCTATTGACACACACATTTATAGAATTCTAACCATTCACAAATATATCTAGGAAAAACGTAAAGGAACTAATTAAGTTATTTGAAAAAATAAATATTTTCTTTGTGTATCATGTGGGGTATCATGTGAAAGCTTTCATAACACCAACCTATAATTTCTTTTAATTTTAGGTATTATATTTTCAGAGATATCGTCGAAATTGTAATGGAAAATATGGTCCCCCCCCCCTATTATTTCTGAATCTACTGAAACTAAAATTCTGAAAAAATTAGGGGTAGTCGAAGATCATTTAAACCTTGCAGGAAAACTGTAGCGATTGCCCTAGGTCATAAAGGTTTGAGAAAATCGCATTTTTTCGTTGCACACAATTTCGATTTGAGGGAGTTTAGCAAAAGAGTTGAGGAGCTCTGGAAGTACCTATCGTCGCAGAAGTATAAAAGGATTGTTGATAATTATTTTCGAAAAAAATTGTCGGTAATTAGCCGAGATATTAACTCTTAAAGACACGGACGGTTTGAACAAGCACTGGCGGCGTACTATATGCGCTATCGGCTTTTAAAGTCTAGATAACGAATTTTAATATATTCATATATTTATTGTACGGAACCCTCTGTTCGCGAGTAATACTCGCCCCTGACCGATTCATTGCAATTCAAATTGTTTATTAAGTAACTTAATTCACTTAAGGGGGAATTTGCCTCTAGAAGGCTGATGAAAGAGTATTTTTTAGCATTTGTTTTCTGGAAAAGGAATAAAGATTTTGGCTCTGTGTCTTTTGCATGTTATTTATTATTATTTTAAGAACATTTAAAAAAAAAACAGTTATAAAAAATGGATGATGTGGCTCGAGTTGAGTGAGTGGAAGTGCGCGCCGCGCAGTTCCAATCGGGCAGGATCCGATAGATCACCAGAGTTATTTGCCATCAGTTTTCATTAAGAACTATGAAAATAGATAATATTGTCTGGAGCTTCAAGCACTTCAAGGTTGAAAAATTGAAAATCAATAAACTGGCAGCCATTTGAAGAAAAGGGTCTATTTCTGATCCTTATTTTTTTTACTTTGGCGTGCTTCTAAAAATATTTATTTTTTTCTTTTTATATAAAACTGGCTTAAAGTGGTGCAAGCTCCAATATATTATATTACCTTTAATTTAATCCATTTGTACCTAGCGTTCTAATTTTGGGACGTTTCAAATTTTAATAAATTTGTAGAGTTTTCTTCTTCTTTATAACAAGAAAATTATATGAAATCATTATTTATAAATGTCTTTATCTATAACCGAGAGATGACAGCATAAGGGGGATATTTATTTGCATAAATGAAGGCTTTTTTCGGTGTTTATAAATTTCTAATTTTTCAAGATGGCGAAATGTAAAAAGTAAGTTCATTTGTATTTTTTATATCAAGGATCCAAAAATTCTAGTCTTAATCTTAGCTTGTAGACTTTTTTGAAGTACGCATTTTTTTAATTGCGAAATTATATGTTCAATCCTATTTTTTATGCATTTTTGTAACGTCCAAAATATAGGGCTCTAGGCACAAATGGGCACATATTTTTGTTAGACATTTAGGAGACAATTTTTTATGCAAACTCCTTTTGAAGATATTTATGAAATAATTTGTTTTTAAATCTGCAATACGATTATTCTTATTTCATTTTAAATAACAGTTATAACGTTATTAGCCTCTGTAAATAAATAAATATATATATATTTTAGTAGCTCATAAAAATTCTAATTATAGTACATAATATACAATTTAAAATTTTTTTAAATATAACTATAAACAAAACATATAATTATGCATATTATTCTACTAGAAATACTCATATTTAGTTATTTTACCTTTTATCAAAAAAATACAAAGAAAATTAAGAGTAATTTTTTTTAGTATTTTTCCAGTTGAGTTTGCAATATTTTAAAGTGATTTTACCAAATATTTTGAGAAAACCAAAATTCAGGCGAAAATGGGTTAAAAAAATAGCAAGATCGGCTTAATAGTTTTCGCGTTCTGATCCCGCTTAGTTTGAAAAAAGTGATTTTGCGTAAAATGCGCTTGTAGTGTTCCAAACAGTATAAGTCTACGGATTCGGTACGCTAAAGCACTAAATAAATGCGAAAGAACTTGGAATTCAGCCAAATTGTTTCATACGGATAATTAAAAATTCTATTTTTTTTCAACTGAAAAAAAAGCAAATCCCCTTTAATTTAATAAAAAGATTAATACATAAATGTTATGTATATTTGTTCACGCATGTATATATTTTTAAAAAAGATGAAGTATATTGACATCTCTTTCTCGCACATACATTTTTAATTTACTCTGGCTCTGACTCTAGTCAGGCGAAGAAACATCTTTTCCATTAGAGAGCTATTCGGAAGCTAGTAATTTTAATAGCCCATATTTTATATTTACTCCTGTTAGACAGAGTGTATGGATCCATATTTTTTATTATTGTTACACCTATGGACATGAATTCGGAGCAAAGAAAGGAGATTCGTTAATAAACAAGTAGGTTCTTGTTTGATGAGTGTAAGAATCGGTTTCACTTGTAATTTTGCCAAATTTGACAGTTAGTGAAAAGTTTGGCTTGTGCTTGGCTACATATGTTTTGCACAAGATCCTCCAGTACTTCAGTATTCAACCAATTCGCATTAATTTCTGTTCGCAGTAATATGCCAGTATGTATTGTTACAGTTCTTTGATTTTTCTGTTTCATATCATGACAACATCGCGGATATGGCATGACTTCACGACATCAATTTCATTTGCAATTTTTCCAAATTGGACAGTTAGTACCATCTTGGGCATGTGTTTGGCTACATATGATTTGCGCAAGATTTTTAATTATGTCAACATTCAACCAACTTGCATTAATTTCTGTACGCAGGAATACATCAGTATATATTGTTACATATGTCCGATTTTTTTGTTTTAATATCATGACAACATCGCGTCTATGGCATAACTTCAGGATATTAGTGTTATCGGCAGAAGGAATGAGACTTTTGTGCTTTGTGTAATAGATTTATTCTAAACATAGAAATATTTGGATAAGAGCTATTACCATAATTACAAACATGGTATAGTTAGAATGTAAACATGAATGCAATAAATATCAGTTTTGAATTACAATACAATTATTACACCTAAAAGGCGGATCCCTATACAGTAAACTTACTTTAAAGTCTTAAGGTATTTTAGGAACATATGCTTTCTACGTTACGGGATTAGTTAAATATTACTTATTTCGATCAAGTAATAAATCAAACCAATTTAATATTTAATATGTTTTAGTAAATTTGCTTAGTGGATGCTATCTTATGTAAGGCGGGAACAATAAATCCTAATGTATTTCAGACAAAGCGGAAACCATTATGATTCTACATAAAATATACGAAACATTCAGTTAGTTTTTTTATATTTTATCGTTTCTTAAATCATAGGCGTATTTTGTTGTTTTACATTCAAGCGCAATTTAAAAGATTTAATGCTGGCATCGTTTCAAAATCTGAAAAATCCGAATAAAAGCAGAAACATTTATCCTAAGTACTTTTATGTACATTCTGATTCAAAATTGTTATTTTATAGTGCATTTTATTTTACAAAACAAAAATTTTTATAGGCTTTTTTAAATTCATAAAATGATTTCGCTGTATTACATGCGAATGCACTGAAAATTGAGGTACGTATTGATGAATTTTTTTAGGGCAGGGTATCTGAAGAAGAAATTAAAAAAGTACTTTTTAAAGAGTAAATAATTATTTTATTTTTGGTAATTATTGCATTTATTCGCGTAAGCCGTCTATTTTACCATTTTTTGGTTGTTTTACATGTACATGATGTTAAAGATACGCGAATCTTTTTGAGATCCCATTTATTTACATTTTCTCGGTTTTAAACTCATAGTAACAAAATATATTATCTTTAAGATGTATATAACATTTAAAGAAATAAATAGCATTAAATATAGTGTTTGAGCGGTTCTACAGTTCTTTAAAAGATTTTTGAAAGAAAATAATAAATGTACAAAACGTTTGGTTAGTACTTTATGTTTTACCGTTCCCAAAATCGTACATTATTTTGCTATTTTACATAAAACATAATTCAAATGATTCAAGAAGAAGAATATAAGATACTAAAAATGCGCCTCCTTTTTTTTCATTCATATTTTCATTTTTCGGAATAAAATTTTGGGTAATAAAATAAATATTTTTCTTTATATTATATATTATTATATTTTATTATATGGAAGATTATCTCATGATGCATATATCATTTTCAGAAATGAATAATTATTATGAAATAAAGTGTTTTCCAGTTTTGACAATCTTTAGTTAGATATTTTTTAACCAGAACAAATTACATTTTAGTTTCAAGTGTACTTCAAAGTGAAAAGAAAACTAAATTAGTGAGAAGTTTTATAATAAATTATACGGAATAAGTTATAAGAGGTTTTATATAAGTGCTATATACTAGTGCACTTTTAAAAGATTTTTATAAAAGCAATTAATGTAATAATTATACTGTGTCTTTAATCATAATAAATTTTTAACTCTTCTTTTATTTAAAAGTATTTTTAAAAATTAGAGCCCTGAAATGTTCTTATGACGTTGTATTGAGAGCATTGTGGTGTGTATTTCCGGCGCTGGTCCATAAAGCACGGACATAAATGCTAACAGACACTCTAGAAGACTTTAAAGTTTTATTTGAACATTTTTAGAGGCCGTGGAGTACAGGGGGGATGGAGGAGTGCAGACAGCCCGAAGGCACACGCCGAAGCGCTCCAATCATAAACGTCTGCATCGATGAAGCATGGCTTTGAGCATAGTGACTTAAACTCAATTACATTCGCCCGCTAGTTGGCGAGTACCAGAAGACAGCACAGAAGGAATTGGCGATAACGCGAAGAGTAGGCAAAGAATTGGCGGAAAACTGAAACTAAGAGGATTTTTAGGATTGCATGATAACGCATTCGTTAACTAGGGGGCCGTATATTCAATTATATTAATTTTGGCAAATCTTTATCATCTAAAGATAATCCACATTGTTTTTGTAATGATCCCAGGTGAAGCAAATATGTCAACACTTTTCATAGTCATACTATTACTGGTGACTTAAATATTATTGAAAATGATAATTTACGCATGCCCATGTCTTATGGAATAAAGTTTCGTACTCCTTCTAAATATATTGGTAATTCAATATTAAAACAAATTAATTTAGATTTAGATCTTTTTCAGAGATATCGTCGGAAATGTAGTGCAAAAATATGTCCTTCTCCCCTCTATTTCCGAATCAACTGAAGCTAAAATTATGAAAAATTAGAGTTAATAGACGTTAAATTAAAACTTGCAGGAAAATTATAGTGATTACCCCAGGTTGCATGGTTTTTGAGAAAAGAGCATTTTTCCGTTATACCCAAATTTCGATTTACGGGCATTCAGCAAAGGTGTTGAGGAGCGTTGGAGGTACCTGTCGTAGCAGAAGTATAAAAGCATTGCTGATAATGATTTTCGAAAAAAATCGTTGGTAATTAGCTGAGATATTAATCCTTAAGACATATGAACGGTTTGGACATGCATAATGACAGAATCGGCGTATTCTATGTACCATCGGCTTTTAAGGGAACTGAGAAATTCAACCGAAAAATCGATTTTTACTTTTTTAAATGACCCATTAAATAGTTTAAACTTTTATCTTTCCAATGATGTGTCACACATGTTTATATATATAAAAAAAAATAAGTGTTGAAATTATTCATTCTTTTCTAAGATTACTTCACAGCTTATGGCCATTTAAATCTTTAATTGACTTTTCTCAAAACTTGGATTTTTCATGTTTATGTTCCTATTTTTTCAATATCTATTAAACTTGAGAACTCAGATTCCATTTATTACTTATATTATGTTATACTGTATAGTTTAACACGGGGATTTAAGGATTTCTTGAGAATTATTTATTTTAGGCAGTGAAATCTTACAAAAAATGCTAATTTAAAAATGACTTTCAATAAATAATTAATAATTAATTTTGAGTTTCACTTAGAAGGAAAATGGTCTGTTAAAATACGTAAATCATGTTATTCTAACCACTCTAAAAAATCTAGACCTCTATCTTTCACCATTTCCGAGAAAAAGGTACATAAATTTGGTAAATTTAACATGGTGGAGATAGAGTTTTCCCGGTTCCCTTAAAGCCTAGATAACAACTTTTAATGATATAATTGTACAATGCAATTCCCAGTAGCAGTATGAAAGCAATAAACATCAAATTGTTAAAACAGGCTAATTTAATTAGAATTAAGCACACAAATACAATGGGATTCGCGAATAGTTTACATTGAATGGATCTCTCAATACGCCTCCCTTGTCTTTGAAAGTTAATTAAAAACCTATATGGAAAATCGTGGCAAAGCTGCTTTGCAACTTTGCGATCTCCTTTCGAAGCGCGCTTAGCACAATGCCAAGTTTAAGTTTTGAACAAGGGTTTTGTTTTATCTACACTGTAAAAAGAAAACTACGCTGAATTTAGTTTTATGAAATGCCAAATGAAATTTATATATGCGCTATTTTTATTGTTAGTACCGAATTAAGTTCATCATAAACAGATTAGAATAAGATTAAAAAAAGAGTTATACAGAATTGCAATATTTCATATAATTTAGGTTTTATATCTTTTCCAGCTTTTATCGTATACCCATTCCTACTTTTCTAGTATATACAGCTATACCCAACCCTACGTTGCATAGTTTTTTACAAAGTCTTATTATTATTTTAGCAACAATTTTTTTTAATAATACAGTTAATAATTCATATATTTATTGTGCGGAACTCTCTGAGCGCGAGTAATACTCGCATGAAAAAATTTGAAATCATCTGTGAAGTTATGAACAAATATTTATATATATATAGGTTAAATAAGGCACTAGTTTGTCTGGGTTGTTTTTAATTTATTAAGAAATACACTTTAAAATAATTTAATGTATTACATTTGCTTTAAATAATAAACATTTGTGAAAATTCCTCACCTAAATCCAGGTTACAAATTACAAAATCATTAATATTGGCTTTAAAATTGAGCAATATTCTTAGAATATTGATTTTGAAAAGTGTATACATTTTATTTGATGAATAAACGGTAAAAGCTTCTTGGAACAGAAAACATTTCAGCAACATTCTTAAAATATCTGTTTTGAAAAGCATATAAATTTCATTCCATGAACAAATTCTATAAAGCTTTTTGGATTAGAAAATATTTCAAGTAATCAGAAAAGGTTTTACCATGCTGTTTGATTAAACACCGTGTTTCCTAATTCATTAGCTAAACAATTTGAATAATGTAATTTTATTATACCGAAACAGTTTTCTGAAAGTTTGTTCATAATTTGCAATCATCAGCGCTACATCATAAGCTATTAATTATATGATATTGCCTTAGAATGTATTAAAAAGAGTGTCAAAGATCTTACTATTTACAAGCAATATTACTTTTATGTAATTTGAAAAATATCTAGAATTGCTTGATAGATATTATTTTTAAAAACTGCGTTTAACATATAACTAAATTTTAAAATCATAAAAAATATTCGATTAAAACAGTGTAGAACGCCACAAATTTTAACATTTCATGAACAAAATTTTAAAAAAGTCGGAAATTGTATACTTCAAAAGTGGCAAATGAGGTGCGTTCGTAATATAACTAGTCTTATAAATATTCAGATCTTGGTGCAATAGCTGTTGCACTCTTATACAAAAATGCATGAATACAAAATTTATTACGATTATATATAATAAATTCAGTAAAATTGAAATAATATGATTCCGTCTTAAGTAGGATGTAATCACCATGGCAACCTAGAATCATTACCTGTCATGGGATATCATTCGGTACATTCGAAACGTTAATTAATATCTTTTTAAGTTTTGATTCGATTTTTCATAAAATTTGAAATGACTCGATAAAACTCTTATATAAATTAACGACTATATAAATTATATTTCAAACCATTCGGTTGGGTAGTTTTTGCGCTACTATATGCGGACAGACTAGACGACAACTATATGTGGTACGTATTTATATAATTACGAACATACCTAAAAATGCTTCAAACATTGGTGTTTATGCCACAAATCTTTATGAGAAGTATTCCTTTACGTGAAATTCAACAACATTCAAGTCTTATAAGACCTCTTTTGAAAACTCATTAAATTTTGTTCCAATAATAAGCTTTACAAAACTACATGGGATAGAAACATTTTAAACATTTCCCACTTATTTTATTGTCGAATTATATTTTACTGCTCTGTATAATAAAACACGAGTCCCGTTTTCTGATTCTTTTGCTAAATAAGAATGGTGTTGTAATACATTATTTTATAATAAGGAATCTTCTAAAAATACGTTTTCATTTATAATGGCTTGTACAAATTTATATCCTAGCTTAGGATAAAGATTATCATTTTCTTCCAAGTATCCAAGAAATGTGTGAAAGATCTTACTTTTTAAAGAGAATACTTCCTTTATGCAGCTAGAAAAATATCCTTATTACTGCGTGAGGTGCTTAACTTATGTGGGTCATTCTCATGAAGAGGTGCCCTTAACGTAAATATTAGGAAATGTTACAAATTCCCTAATGATTTTATTCATATATACAGGTTTTCCCTAATTAAACGACCCTACTTTAAAGTTGTCTATGGACAAAACTATTGTTCATAAAGTTGTGAAATTTTGGGAAAGGCATAATAAAGGGATGGGAATATGTTTAAGCTAAAAAAATATAAACAAAAATAGTTTAAAATTTCTCCACCAGAGGGCGATTTTTAATAAATTACACATTTAGCATTAAGACAGTTTAGAAATTTTATTTACAGGATGTTCATAGTTAATCGACCCTGTTTTAAAGTTATCTACAGACGAAACTATTGTTCAGAATGTTGTGAAATCTTTTGGAGGACACAATAAAAGTATGGAAATATGTTTGTGCGAAAAAACAAATTAGGAGGCCGTTTTTTAACGAATTACACATTTAGCATACATTTACGATAGTTTAACAAATTTTGTTATAACCAAACATGTTCTGCATGACTTTCATCATTTTCAGATAAAATCTGGAATCGTAAGATAGCATGCTCCACAGTTGACCGCAGTATGTTCAGGGAAAAAGCCAGGAAAATGTCGTGAAATGCTGTCTTTAAAGTAAGGTTAAGTTAATGAATAAAATTTCTAAACTATCGTAATGCCAAATGTGTAATTTATTTAAAAACGCCCTCTGGTGGCGAAATTTGAACTACTTTTATATAATTTTTTTTTAGCTTAAAGAAATTCCCGTCCCTTTATTATGTCTTTCACAAAATTTCTCAACTTTATGAACTATAGTTTTGTCTGTAGACAACTTTAAAGTAGGGTCGTTTAATTATGGACCCCTGTATATTTAAGTAAGGACTGAAATGTATTTCTGACAAAATAATTTTAATATTTAACTTTATTCTTTTAATGAATATAAGACAAAATTTTCATGTCCCTACCAATAAATCTCAAAATAATTTTCACTGAATTTTAAACAATTAATTTTAACAAATATCCTCATTGCTGTGTGGGCTGCTTAACTTATGTCAGTCATTCTCACGAAAAGGTGCTTTTTAAGTTCACAAAAAAAATAAGTAATAGGAAATGTGACAAATTTCCTAATGTTTTTATTCATATGTATGTATATTTGAGGCGTTCAGAAGACAATCCGACTAATTCCATTTTAAGTGGCGTTTTTTTAAACAAAGGAAAATTGAAAATTTTCTATATATTTATACAGTGATAGAAAGTTACCCTTGATTAAAAGAAAATTAATGTGTTCAATCAAAATATCCCGAGAGAAATATTATATAGATACAATATTTTTATAGTTACAATAACTTTAACCGTTTTTACTGAACATTTCATTTGATGGAGTTAATCGAATTGAGCACTTTACGGCTCATTTAAGTAAACAGTGAAACATATTCCTGACAAAATAATTTTAATATTTAACTTTAATCTTTTAATGAATATGACGAAATTTCCATGTCCCTACCAATAAAGCTCAAAATAATTTTCACTGAATTTTAAACAATTAATTTTAACAAATATCCTCATTGCTGTGTGGGCTACTTAACTTATGTCGGTTATTCTCACGAAAAGGTGCATTTTACGTTCACAAAAAAATAAATATTAGGAAAAGTGACAAATTTCCTAATGTTTTTATTCATATGTGTACTTGAGGCGTTCAGAAGACAATCCGACTAATTCCATTTTAAGTGGCGTTTTTTTAAACAAAGGAAAATTCAAAAATTTTCTATATATTTATAGAGTGATAGAAAGTTACCCTTGATTAAAAGAAAATTAATGTGTTCAATCAAAATATCCCGAGAGAAATATTATATAGATACAATATTTTTATAGTTACAATAACTTTAACTGTTTATACTGGACATTTTCAATTGATGGAGTTAATCGATTTGTGCACTGGATGGCTCATTTAAGTAAACAATGAAACATATTCCTGACAAAATAATTTTAATATTTAACTTTAATCTTTTAATGAATATGACGAAATTTCCATGTCCCTACCAATAAATCTCAAAATAATTTTCACTGAATTTTAAACAATTAATTTTAACAAATATCCTCATTGCTCTGTGGCCTGCTTAACTTATGTCAGTCATTCTCACGAAAAGGTGCTTTTTAAGTTCACAAAAAAAATAAGTAATAGGAAATGTGACAAATTTCCTAATGTTTTTATTCATATGTATGTATATTTGAGGCGTTCAGAAGACAATCCGACTAATTCCATTTTAAGTGGCGTTTTTTTAAACAAAGGAAAATTGAAAATTTTCTATATATTTATACAGTGATAGAAAGTTACCCTTGATTAAAAGAAAATTAATGTGTTCAATCAAAATATCCCGAGAGAAATATTATATAGATACAATATTTTTATAGTTACAATAATTTTAACCGTTTTTACTGAACATTTCATTTGATGGAGTTAATCGAATTGAGCACTTTACGGCTCATCTAAGTAAACAGTGAAACATATTCCTGACAAAATAATTTTAATATTTAACTTTAATCTTTTAATGAATATGACGAAATTTCCATGTCCCTACCAATAAAGCTCAAAATAATTTTCACTGAATTTTAAACAATTAATTTTAACAAATATCCTCATTGCTGTGTGGGCTACTTAACTTATGTCGGTTATTCTCACGAAAAGGTGCATTTTACGTTCACAAAAAAATAAATATTAGGAAAAGTGACAAATTTCCTAATGTTTTTATTCATATGTGTACTTGAGGCGTTCAGAAGACAATCCGACTAATTCCATTTTAAGTGGCGTTTTTTTAAACAAAGGAAAATTCAAAAATTTTCTATATATTTATAGAGCGATAGAAAGTTACCCTTGATTAAAAGAAAATTAATGTGTTCAATCAAAATATCCCGAGAGAAATATTATATAGATACAATATTTTTATAGTTACAATAACTTTAACTGTTTATACTGGACATTTTCAATTGATGGAGTTAATCGATTTGTGCACTGGATGGCTCATTTAAGTAAACAATGAAACATATTCCTGACAAAATAATTTTAATATTTAACTTTAATCTTTTAATGAATATGACGAAATTTCCATGTCCCTACCAATAAAGCTCAAAATAATTTTCACTGAATTTTAAACAATTAATTTTAACAAATATCCTCATTGCTGTGTGGGCTGCTTAACTTATGTCAGTTATTCTCACGAAAAGGTGTTTTTTACGTTCACAAAAAAATAAGTATTAGGAAATGTGACGAATTTCCTAATGTTTTTATTCATATGTATGTATATTTGAGGCGTTCAGAAGACAATCCGACTAATTCCATTTTAAGTGGCGTTTTTTTAAACAAAGGAAAATTGAAAATTTTCTATATATTTATACAGTGATAGAAAGTTACCCTTGATTAAAAGAAAATTAATGTGTTTAATCAAAATATCCCGAGAGAAATATTATATAGATACAATATTTTTATAGTTACAATAACTTTAACCGTTTTTACTGAACATTTCATTTGATGGAGTTAATCGAATTGAGCACTTTACGGCTCATTTAAGTAAACAGTGAAACATATTCCTGACAAAATAATTTTAATATTTAACTTTAATCTTTTAATGAATATGACGAAATTTCCATGTCCCTACCAATAAAGCTCAAAATAATTTTCACTGAATTTTAAACAATTAATTTTAGCAAATATCCTCATTGCTGTGTGGGCTGATTAACTTATGTCGGTTATTCTCACGAAAATGTGCTTTTTACGTTCACGAAAAAATAAATATTAGGAAATGTGACAAATTCCCTAGTGTTATTATTTATATGTATATTTGAGGCGTTCAGATGACAATCCGACTAATTCCATTTTAAGTGGCGTTTTTTTAACAATGGAAAATTGAAAATTTTCTACATATTTATACAGTGATAAAAAGTTACCCTTGATTAAAAGCCTTGATTAAAAGAATATTAATTAGTTCAATCAAAATATCCCGAGAAAAATATTATATAGATACAATATTTTTATAGTTACAATAACTTTAACTGTTTTTACTGAACATTTCATTTGATGGAGTTAATCGAATTGTGCACTTTACGGCTCATTTAAGTAAACAGTGAAACATATTCCTGACAAAATAATTTTAATATTTAACTTTAATCTTTTAATGAATATAAGACGGAAATTTCCATGTCCCTACCAATAAAGCTCAAAATAATTTTCACTGAATTTTAAACAATTAATCTTAACAAATATCCTCATTGCTGTGTGGGCTGCTTAACTTATGTCAGTTATTCTCAGGAAAAGGTGCATTTTACGTTCACAAAAAAATAAATATTAGGAAAAGTGACAAGTTTCCTAATGTTTTTATTCATATGTGTACTTGAGGCGTTCAGAAGACAATCCGACTAATTCCATTTTAAGTGGCGTTTTTTTAAACAAAGGAAAATTGAAAATTTTCTATATATTTATACAGTGATAGAAAGTTACCCTTGATTAAAAGAAAATTAATGTGTTCAATCAAAATATCCCGAGAGAAATATTATATAGATACAATATTTTTATAGTTACAATAACTTTAACTGTTTATACTGGACATTTTCAATTGATGGAGTTAATCGATTTGTGCACTGGATGGCTCATTTAAGTAAACAGTGAAACATATTCCTGACAAAATAATTTTAATATTTAACTTTAATCTTTTAATGAATATGACGAAATTTCCATGTCTCTACCAATAAAGCTCAAAATAATTTTCACTGAATTTTAAACAAATAATTTTAACAAATATCCTCATTGCTGTGCGGGCTGCTTAACTTATGTCAGTTATTCTGACGAAAAGGTGTTTTTTACGTTCACAAAAAATAAGTATTAGGAAATGTGACGAATTTCCTAATGTTTTTATTCATATGTATGTATATTTGAGGCGTTCAGAAGACAATCCGACTAATTCCATTTTAAGTGGCGTTTTTTTAAACAAACGAAAATTGAAAATTTTCTATATATTTATACAGTGATAAAAAGTTACACCTGATTAAAAGAATATTAATGAGTTCAATCAAAATATCCCGAGAAAAATATTATATAGATACAATATTTTTATAGTTACAATAACTTTAACTGTTTATACTGGACATTTTCAATTGATGGAGTTAATCGATTTGTGCACTGGATGGCTCATTTAAGTAAACAGTGAAACATATTCCTGACAAAATAATTTTAATATTTAACTTTAATCTTTTAATGAATATGACGAAATTTCCATGTCCCTACCAATAAAGCTCAAAATAATTTTCACTGAATTTTAAACAATTAATTTTAACAAATATCCTCATTGCTGTGTGGGCTGCTTAACTTATGTCAGTTATTCTCACGAAAAGGTGTTTTTTACGTTCACAAAAAATAAGTATTAGGAAATGTGACGAATTTCCTAATGTTTTTATTCATATGTATGTATATTTGAGGCGTTCAGAAGACAATCCGACTAATTCCATTTTAAGTGACGTTTTTTTAAACAAACGAAAATTGAAAATTTTCTATATATTTATACAGTGATAAAAAGTTACACCTGATTAAAAGAATATTAATGAGTTCAATCAAAATATCCCGAGAAAAATATTATATACATACAAAATTTTTATAGTTACAATAACTTTAACTGTTTATACTGGACATTTTCAATTGATGGAGTTAATCGATTTGTGCACTGGATGGCTCATTTAAGTAAACAGTGAAACATATTCCTGACAAAATAATTTTAATATTTAACTTTAATCTTTTAATGAATATGACGAAATTTCCATGTCCCTACCAAAAAAGCTCAAAATAATTTTCACTGAATTTTAAACAATTAATTTTAACAAATATCCTCATTGCTGTGTGGGCTGCTTAACTTATGTCAGTTATTCTCACGAAAAGGTGTTTTTTACGTTCACAAAAAATAAGTATTAGGAAATGTGACGAATTTCCTAATGTTTTTATTCATATGTATGTATATTTGAGGCGTTCAGAAGACAATCCGACTAATTCCATTTTAAGTGGCGTTTTTTTAAACAAACGAAAATTGAAAATTTTCTATATATTTATACAGTGATAAAAAGTTACACCTGATTAAAAGAATATTAATGAGTTCAATCAAAATATCCCGAGAAAAATATTATATACATACAAAATTTTTATAGTTACAATAACTTTAACTGTTTATACTGGACATTTTCAATTGATGCAGTTAATCGATTTGTGCACTGGATGGCTCATTTAAGTAAACAGTGAAACATATTCCTGACAAAATAATTTTAATATTTAACTTTAATCTTTTAATGAATATGACGAAATTTCCATGTCCCTACCAATAAAGCTCAAAATAATTTTCACTGAATTTTAAACAATTAATTTTAACAAATATCCTCATTGCTGTGTGGGCTGCTTAACTTATGTCAGTTATTCTCACGAAAAGGTATTTTTTACGTTCACAAAAAATAAGTATTAGGAAATGTGACGAATTTCCTAATGTTTTTATTCATATGTATGTATATTTGAGGCGTTCAGAAGACAATCCGACTAATTCCATTTTAAGTGGAGTTTTTTTAAACAAACGAAAATTGAAAATTTTCTATATATTTATACAGTGATAAAAAGTTACACCTGATTAAAAGAATATTAATGAGTTCAATCAAAATATCCCGAGAAAAATATTATATACATACAAAATTTTTATAGTTACAATAACTTTAACTGTTTATACTGGACATTTTCAATTGATGGAGTTAATCGATTTGTGCACTGGATGGCTCATTTAAGTAAACAGTGAAACATATTCCTGACAAAGTAATTTTAATATTTAACTTTAATCTTTTAATGAATATGACGAAATTTCCATGTCCCTACCAATAAAGCTCAAAATAATTTTCACTGAATTTTAAACAATTAATTTTAACAAATATCCTCATTGCTGTGTGGGCTGCTTAACTTATGTCAGTTTTTCTCACGAAAAGGTGTTTTTTACGTTCACAAAAAATAAGTATTAGGAAATGTGACGAATTTCCCAATGTTTTTATTCATATGTATGTATATTTGAGGCGTTCAGAAGACAATCCGACTAATTCCATTTTAAGTGGCGTTTTTTTAAACAAACGAAAATTGAAAATTTTCTATATATTTATACAGTGATAAAAAGTTACCCCTGATTAAAAGAATATTAATAAGTTCAATCAAAATATCCCGAGAAAAATATTATATAGATACAATATTTTTATAGTTACAATAACTTTAACTGTTTATACTGGACATTTTCAATTGATGGAGTTAATCGATTTGTGCACTGGATGGCTCATTTAAGTAAACAGTGAAACATATTCCTGACAAAATAATTTTAATATTTAACTTTAATCTTTTAATGAATATGACGAAATTTCCATGTCCCTACCAATAAAGCTCAAAATAATTTTCACTGAATTTTAAACAATTAATTTTAAGAAATATCCTCATTGCTGTGTGGGCTGCTTAACTTATGTCAGTTATTCTCACGAAAAGGTGTTTTTTACGTTCACAAAAAATAAGTATTAGGAAATGTGACGAATTTCCTAATGTTTTTATTCATATGTATGTATATTTGAGGCGTTCAGAAGACAATCCGACTAATTCCATTTTAAGTGGCGTTTTTTTAAACAAACGAAAATTGAAAATTTTCTATATATTTATACAGTGATAAAAAGTTACACCTGATTAAAAGAATATTAATGAGTTCAATCAAAATATCCCGAGAAAAATATTATATACATACAAAATTTTTATAGTTACAATAACTTTAACTGTTTATGCTGAACATTTTCAATTGATGGAGTTAATCGATTTGTGCACTGGATGGCTCATTTAAATAAACAGTTAAACATATTCCTGACAAAATAATTTTAATGTTTAACTTTAATCTTTTAATGAATGTAAGTCGAAATTTCCATGTCCCTACCAATGAAACACAAAACCATATACACAGAAGTTTAAACAATTATATATATATTATTTTTTTTTTTACATTTTGTTTTAATAATAACTTTTTAAACGTCTTAATTATATTCCTAGTTAATATTTTATTTTTACTAAGGAACTAACTTATTAACTTTGTCCCTAACCAAAATAGTCTCCCTCCGTAGACACGGAAAATAACTAAAACAATTGTACCGTAGATGATAGACAGTGCATGTCAAATCATCCAGACACTGTTGAAAGGTGTCATAAGTACACTGTTGAAAATTTTGTGCTGGGTTGAACGAACATTTGGTGCTGTAGTATTTGCAACAATACGATGTTGAAATCTCGTTCCAATACATAAAGATTTGACTCAGTTGGATATCCAAATGTTGAAAGAAGATTTTACCATTTTGGGGTTGCAGTTACTGCAGCACCAAAAGTTTAGTACAACCCAATACCAAATTTTAACAGTGTAGTTTGAAAGAAAGAAAGGCATTTTGTTTTTTAGATATAACTTTGTTCTGTTTTGTAGTTATTGAATCTTTTCGAATTTATAAGCTCCATTTTAGAATTTTTCAAAGTTCTCAGTTTATACTCCGTGTTCATAATAAATAAGATAAGAAAAAGCTAATTTATAATTATAATACCAATTATAAACAGCTTTAACATTGCATTTAACTTAAAAAACATCATTTTAGAAACCTGAGAACTAAAGTATTTAAAAAATTCAAAATTTGGTTTTTATCTTCTTCATGGAATCTCTCTTTGTGGATTTGCCATATCTATTTTTACTGATATTGTCTAGTTTTTTAGTCATTTATCGAATATTGTGTGCAGTATAAGGATGGTCTCAAACACAAAGAAAATTTTGAAAACTAATGAAATCCTGATGCGCATTGTTTTTCGGTAATTTTCACACAGAAAAAAGTTTTGTTGAATCAACAAAAATTTGGTTGGCCCGACAAAACACTATTTAAATATGGATCATTGAAAATTTTGGTTGAATCAACAAAAAAATATTGTCGATTTTTTTTTGCAATTCCAACAACAAAAAAAAAAAAAAAAAACTTGTATCGTCAGCAAAAAAAGTTTTGTTAATTCAAGTAAAGCCCAATTTTACTTTAATTAACAGAATTCTTTTGTTAAAAGTTTTTTTCAAAATAAATATATTTATCTGTTATTTTAACAATCTGTTTTCTTTTTTAACGAAATATAGTTTGTTCGTTTAAATAATAAATTATGCTATATTGCGAATTTGTTTTGTTTATACTACAAAAAATTTTCTTAAATGAACCAACCCAGCAAACACAGAACTATCTGTCAGCAATCGGCCGACAATCGCTTGCCACTACCGGCAGTATTGGCACGATACCGGCTGCCGGTTTCGTAACTCTTTTGATACGCCGCGGGTATGCGGCCAATTCATGAGGCACACAGCCGATCTGATATCGGTAGAACACTGTGGCGAAAGCATACGAATGCCGGTCGCAGCCCGACACCAGCACAAATTGAGAAGCGATATTTCAGTTTTGATGGAGCCATCTGTGACCGGTCTTGGCATATTTATTTGTTAATATTTCAAAAGAACATATTTAGGCTCTGGAAGAGGCTGGGTTCGATCTGACGTCCTCAAGTACAGAAAGTAAACGTTTTCACAACTTGGCCACTGAGCCTTGTTGAGGAGAGGATTCTATGAGGTTATAAAGGGACGTCACTTCGATCAGTGATGATTTGTCGTTGTAGGTAAATGGTAGAAGAAAAAATTGGAATTTTGAAGTGTTTTTAAAGATTTTTTTTTGTAATTGTCTTATATGCGTGTATTAAAAAAATTAATATTTAAATGAATTAAATAAATATCTTAGCGAAAAGTTTTAATGCTAAAAAGATGGGTAGACTTCTTGATATTTTTTATAGCTTGTAAAATAATTTTAAAAATTTTTTAATGATTTTAATATATGAATTTAAATAAAATAAGAAGCTTTACCTATTGCTTTTAAAATGAATATATAATTTGAATATAAGTTGAATTAACTTATGAAGTATTTTTTTTTCTTTCAACGATTAAGTTTACAATGAATAATAATTTTAAGTAGCGATTTAAAAAATTCTTTTGATGTTTCAAATAACTGTATGTACTTTTTAAGATGAGTTCAAAAACAATCTCTTTAAATAAATAAATATAGGCTATTTTTGACAATATTTCTGTTTATCACTGTTAGAACTTTACATGAAATATATGAAATATAAACATATATTTTTAAAATCATTTAATTTCTCTAATAACATCTTTTATTTATCACACCCATATACTATAATACATAAGAATAAAAAAATAACAGTTTTATTTCATATCGTTACAATGATTCCTTGAAGAACAATAAGAAATATATAAAACCCATTAATTTAAAAAATATGTTTAATATTCCCAAAAAAACTCAATCTTTAATGAAAATATAAAAAGAATAAATACTCCAAATTCGGATCGATATCAATTTTTCTTTCCGGTTTTCTTCAAATGTTTTATACCGCCCACAATTTTCATCCGAAATGCACGCAGTCGATGTCATAATAGAAAGAATTTTTTCCCTTTTAGACGATCTTAATATTTCCTAAACATTCGGATTTTCAATCAGATTTTCGAAGGAAATCGCAAAAATCCATCTTTCCGATAAAATATTTTATTCCTTCAGAAATTTTCGTTGGAAAATCGCGATTATTATTTTTTTTTATTACAAAGTCAGACGATACAATTTTTTACCATAATTTATAAAAATCGCGAATTTGAATTTTTTTCTGTTTTTCACATATTCAATATCTCCATTAATTTTCAACTGAAATGCCAAAAATGTATGTCAAAATAAAGGTAATGTTTTAATCTTTCTGACGATACCGAAATTTAAAAACAAATACAGATTTTAACTTAATTTTCGTAAAAAAAGAAAAAAAACGCGAAATCCAGTAAAATGTTTTTTTATTCCGGAAATTTTCGTCAAAAATTCGCGATTATTTTTTTCAGAAAAGACTGCGAGTCAAAAAAAATTTTAACAAAAATTCATAAAAATAGCTCGCAAAAACCGGTGGTTTAAGATTTTTTTTTTTGTTTCCCATGAACCATTTTGTGATTCTTTACGATTAATTTGTTTCCTGAGAACTACTTTACCGAATGGGGAGGAAATTTTGGAGGATTTTATATATACGAAGTGATTTCTTTGAAGGCGCTCGGGAAACACGCATCCGAAGGCAGTGGGGGATCCCGTCTAGACGGACGAAGCCCAGCTAGAATATAAACAAAATCCATATAGTAATAAAATATTTCAGACTAATTTAGTTTTTTTAATACGGCAAATAGTTTACTAAAAAAAATGTCTTTGTCTTGTATTATTTTTCTTATTCTTAAAATTAAGACTTCAACAAAGAGTTACACGCAAAAGTACACATTATTTTGATGTAATTTACCTGCTAAATATTCTGAACTATTTAAAATCTCTGTGCTCAATTTCTAATAAAAAAATCAAGAAAAATAATTAGGAAAGGAGGATTTTTAAAACTACCTTGGTTTGTTCGAATTAAAAAAGTTTTAATTATCCAAGAATTATGTTAATCCTATAATTATATAGCTATATAAGTGAAATAAACCAAATTGCGTGAGAGAGTTATGGCTACTACACAGCAATTTAAATTTTGCAAACACAATAAAACTTTGCTGGAATTACAAATTTAAATTACAAAATTATTGTAAAATTAAAAAACAGATTTGTTAATTCAAGTAAAATTGATGAAATTTTGTTCAAATTTTGTTCAAACAATATTTTTTTTTTATTATTATTATTATTTTTTGTTTAAGCAGCAAAATCGATTTTTTTTCAGCTAAAACTTTTGCTTAAAACAACCAAAATGTACTCAACAAAACATCATTTCTAGTTTTAATCAATTCCTTTTCTGGGTGTACATTCTATAAATTCTACAGTTTAAATAACTTTTTTTTTAATCTAATTGTGCCCTTTCTGTGAGAATAACCATATCTGAAAAGTTTTCAATCATTGAAAAATGCATACATAAAACAAAGATTTTAAGTCATAAAATAAAATTCAGTGTTTCTTTAATAAAAAACAATTATTAGCTTTTGCAACTCAAATTTTTATAAGCAACTTTCATATATAAATACACATAAAAATATTTTTCTTTCAAAAGACATTCATTTAGAAATATGATAAGCACCAGCACAAAATTATCTCATAATTTGTATTAATTTTAAAATACAATAGAACCCCGGTTATCCGAAAATCGGCTTAACCGAAAGACCTTAAAATACATTTAAGTCCTTTTTAAATGTGAAAAATTTTATTGTGAACACTATTTTTACTACTGTCAAATGACACCTTTAAACATATTTTGATTTATGATTACTATTTTATTTGTAAGTTTTAGATCAAAACAATTCCAAATCATTTTTAATGCATTGAACAGTTGTTTTAATACTTATTAGCTATAAAATTAGAAACAAAATAAGTAAAAATCAAATATTTAAAATGGGTTATGGGACACTGGTAGAAATAGTGTGAAAAAAACATGTTCTTTATGAAATAAATAAACAGAGTCAACTTATTTATTTGGTCCATTACGTAATTTCGGGCACTTTATTAGACATACACGTACGACACTTCATTTTTTTTTACAAAATATAGTGTGATTTTTATGCTGTTGGAGCAACTTATAATTTTGGTTTGTCATTCAGGGTGATTTGAATACGGTACCACAACATTTTTATTACTATGATGTTCTAAATTACGATCACAGCTTTTCATCAAACAAGTTTTCAGCATAAATCTATGAAACCCTGGTTATCCGAAAATTCGTATGGAACCCCGGTTAACCGAAAATGCTTTTCCGATAACCGGAGTTTTACTGTATATATACAGTATATATACAGTATGCATATGTACTCTCATATATACAGAAAAGCCTAAAGGATCTAATTGTTTATGTAGCAATTTACTTTAATATAGGTAAGACTGTGGTGACACCTAGATTTAAATTTCAAATAGAAGAATTTACGTTACATATGTAAATTTTAAAATCATTGAAAAAGGCGCGAAATTAATTAAACTTTAAATCACCGTAATAAATTTCATTATTTATTGACTAATTTAAAAAAAAATACTACTATAAATATTAACTTTTTGGCCTCAAATCTTCATAAGGATTATTATTTTTTATACATTTCTACAAAAAAAATCGTCTTATTAAAAACAACTATTTATTATATAATTTGACCTCAAAGTATACATCAGTTCCTTTTTTTCATTATCTCAGCTTTTAACTCAGCGTAAGAAAAATTAGTTTAATAATAAAGAAATGATTAATCATTCTGTGAAAGAAATCTATGTCTCGAATAGAAATTTAATTTTGATTCTAATAACTTTTCTTTTTCATTCTTTTTAATTATGCATTCTTCGGGTAGAAGATTAGTGTTTCCTTTCTCACAGTAAAATTTGAAACAATGCTTCTCCCATGTATTTTGTAAAATAATTCATCCTTCTTAATTAAATGAATCATCTTTCATACTTGAATACACAATACTTCATTAATTCTTGTCTTTTTTTTTTTTTTTTTTTTGCATTGAAGAAATTTTTTTTATGAGCATCTTACATGCAAGTCTTTTTTTGAGTTTTTAGCACTAACTCCTGCTGGCAACTATTCTGATATTCTTGTTCATATTGATGCTTCATTTATCTAGGCATATTTAAAATTGTGGCGGTAATTTATTCTGATACATATAATTTTGTCTTCTGTTCAACCGTGAATTAGGATTTGAACCTCTATTGTCCAGTTTTTTCTTTATTAATTTAACATTTAAAAATAACTTTTTTTATCCAAGTATTGTGTCTAGATGACTCAAAAATTTTGCATAACATGATTTCATGAAAAGTTATTATATAAGGACGCTTTTACTATTTCAAACAATCATTCGCTTTAATTGACGTGTTAAGGCAGTATTGACTTATCCCTCTCTTCCCCATCTTCTAAATAAATTAAATCTTTTCAAATATATAAAATGGCTTAATATTTTCATAAGATTGGTTTCATTCCTCTCCCTCTTCTTTTCTTTGTATTAAAGTAAAATCATTATATATCTTAAGTAACTTTAATTGTTTTTATTCCTAAATATTTCAATACCACACTCCCCTTATTTTTGTTATAAGCAAAAAGAAAGGTATAAGCAAAAATAATGTAAGTTTTTCTTTGTATAGCAAAATTGGGCTGCTTGTTTTTGCGTTTCACATGAAAACATTTTTGTGTACAAGTTGGACACAGTTCTAATAAAAACTTTAGCAAATCTTATTTTGGCATTTCAGGAGGACCCCCACACGAATTTTCTTTTTTTCCAGGATTCTACAAGTTTTATTTCTTGTTTAATCATTTTAACATGAAGTAAACAGCTTTTAGATTTTCGTACAACTTGCTTATTGCACAGGGGTGGGAAAAAAAAGTAAACACTCCATACTAATTCCTCAACAAACTACCGTAGAAGAAAGTTACTGGTACCGAACGATTGAAATAAAGTCTACTTTTAAATGATGTATATAAAATTTACTTAGGGGGGCATCTACATATTAAAACGAACCATAACTTTTTTTTTCAATAGCAATACACAATTCTGACAGCATAAATAATTCTACACCATTTAATATGCCTAAAAACAAATTTTTATGCAATTCGTACCATACGTTTCCGAGAAATTAATTATTTTAAATCGAGGGTATTTTAAGAGCTGTATCCAAATTGAAGTTCGGTACTCGATTGTTAACCGAGAGAGCCCCGTTCTTCATCAAGGCATCTTAAGCGTCACTCAAGCAGTCAATGAAGTCTGCTAGATTGCAGGACAGCGTAAGAAATTTCAAAATATCTAGTCACTTCTATCATAGACGGCCCCTTAAACATCATTTTGCCGTTTTTTAAGCATAATCTGAAAACTACTTGGAAGAAAAATGTGAAATTTTGGATTTCCATAAAGCAGGATTTAATAAACCTAAATCCATCAAAAAAATTGCAGGTTACAATTCATAATTTTTCGAATATTAATTTCATAATTCATATCATAAAATTATAAAAATTGCAAATTCAACGTACCTATGTTTGGATATATTAGTATTATTGCTACACAAAAAATTAGCAGATTAGGAGCACAATTTCAGGAGATATAAAAAAAATATGAAAATGTAATTTAACATTACAAGCACTAAATTTTAAATGTTTATAATTCAAAAACTTATTATTCAAATGACTTGAATTTTGGTGTCTAGGCATGGTTTGAACCGAAGATTTGAAATATCTCGTTAAAATTGGGTATTGCCATTGAAAAAAATGAAGTTTGGATTAGTTTTAATATGTAGATGGCCCCCTAAGCAAATTTTATATCCATCATTTAAAATTAGACTTTATTTCCAATCGTTCGGTACCAGTAACTTTCGTCTACGATAATTTGTTGAGGAGTTAGTTGGGGGTGTTTACATTTTTTTCACGACTGTACATCCTTTATCAGATGGCTGTAAATGGTACAAACAAGTAATGGCACGGATGGCAGTTGCAGAGTACGTCAGGTATTTGAGAACAAATGAACGCCTGCTTTCAAACAGGAGTATACACTAGAGATAGAGCATTTTTTAACGTTCAGTACAAATGATCACATACACACTGGATGACATCATTCATTGAAACCATGCCAACAGCAATAACCCACTCTGCAGCTGTCAAACCTGACTGCAGGTAATGATCAGATGAGTGTTGGGAACATTTTGCACTGCATACACAACGGCTTCTTCCGCAACATCTCTGTGTGGATGACTATTGGAGTCCCTCTCAACTACGCCACATACGTAATAAGCCATTCGGTTAATGTATGGGTAGCTGGGGAGCCAAAAGTTTGCGGATGACATCGTCATGAAGGATTTAGCAATCCATTTTTGGTTTGTAACGGCCATCTGGGATAGTGCAACGTCCTGTTAAAACACGCACGGCCTCCCATGTGTTACAGAAGTAATTTAGCGCTTTAACACCTCCGTATAAGCAACGGCGTTGAATCTGGCATCTTGAAGAATTAAATGTGGATGCATCAGATCGTCTTCTCTTCTCAGGACCCACCAGAATCATCAATGAGGCTGGAAAATTTCTGAACGTATCTGTCAGAACCTCTTCGGGGATTTTACACCATCACCTCTCTTTTTGCGGTTCACTTTCTTAACTTGGGCAAAGTTTTTCTCATTGGAAAGAAACAAGCGCTCCTCTTGATGTTTCATCTTGTTAAGGAGGCGCTTGTCACTGATCAGGCAGCTGTCCCTGGTTCTCTCGGGAAAGAACTGTACTCTCCTCATCACTTACGATCTCTAACGAAGGTTCTAGTGAATCACACGTCAGATTGCGTCCTCATTAACCTGATCTTATCGACGTCGTAGGATTTTCGCCCACTTGATTAACGAATTTTGGTGTTTTCATGATTTCATATTGCTGACAATGTTGTTTCCTGCTTGAAAAAATTATCACATGAAACCTGGCAGCCTTCAGTTCTCTCCTTACGTTAAAGACAAGTGACAGGGCGAGTTTCAAGAATGCAGAAATCTCTAAATCGAAGTGTCCTTCAGTCAATGAGCTAATGACATTATGCTTCTTCATTTCGTCAGTTAGTCTAGTTTCTGACATGTTTACATGTAACAGGAAAACTTTTGTAACTATGATATACCAGATGATATCTCACCTATAACGTGTGTTCTCAAATACCTGACGCACCCTGCATATGGCAAAGCAGTACAATAAATGTTCGGACACGCTCTTTACTTAAAGTTAGAAATTAATCACACTACTAGTAGTATAAGGAGTCTTAAAATTTCGCCATGCTCGTCTCTCTCTCTCTCTAGATAATTAAGCAGTAAAAGTGTCAGCGGCAGGATCCTGAGTGATTACGATCTAAAGAAATTTCGGTGTGCAGCTGTGTTTATACCACGTGGTTTTGGTTTGGTGCCTGCGAAATTGTGGGTGTGTCACAGCTCTTAGCGTAGCAACAGGCTTTTACGCCAATTGAAGGAAGATTTCAACCTTAGCGCTTTGTTTATCTGGAAGTGGCATAATAATTTAGGGGAATTTGCTTATTGTTCGGGGAAATTTTATTGGATTGCTGAGTAGTGAGGAGGCGTGTGTTTAAGGGCGTAAAGTTTACGATGTAAAAATTGTCGTAGCCCCTCTCTCGAGAAAAAGTTCAGTAAAAAGGCAGAGTTGAAAAGGATCGGCTGACTTCTACATGGATTCCGGATTTTACAGAAACAGTATACCGTGTAAAAGGGGCACAGAGGCTGGGTGCTGATAGCGGTGGTTTACCGCGAAACAGTGATTCGTGTGCAGAGCATATAAGGTGCGAGTGCCTTGATATCCCAGCGGTACTCCTCCACTCATGGACTATAGACTTCGGCCATAACGTGCGGTGCCGAAACGGAATGCCGTAAAAAATTCGCATAGAACGTCACAGATCATGAAATGTTAACAGTAGACGACCAAGGATTAAAAAAAAATAATAAATTTTCTAATTTTCATGAGGTTTGCTGGTGTTCCTGAGGTGCAACTGCTTTGTGAATGTTTACCGTTAGAAGTAACCGGAATTAGGACCAGGCTACGACGCGGAGGAGTGGAGCATTCGGGTGGCAGTATAATCCCTGTCCGTTCTATCTCAAGGATTCTCGCCGAGCTGGGTGAAGAGCAAGCGTAAATAAACGACCGAAGAGATAAGATGGTATGTAGATCCCTCTCATAGGTGTAGATAAAAAGAGGATGTCGGTTTGAGTGCGAACAGTTCAGTGAAAGGTTGAAAATTCTTGTGAGCAATGACTAGTGTGTAATTTCCCCATACTACAAGTGGAAATATTGGATTACTAACTCTGCTAAACTCGAAGCCATTGGTGAGTTTTGTCTAAGTTTAAATATTAATTGATATTGCTGAATATCATAAAAAATATTTTAAAATTGGTGGAATTCTGAAGTAAAGAGTTGTTCACCGTATATCATTAAACGTTGTAAATTTGATTTTCCCTAAGTTAAATGGAGATGCTTTAAGTGCTATGAAATACGTTCAAAATAAGGCTTATCATCAATATGATATATGATCTACTATTGTCATGTGTAAATAAATGTAAGTTTTACTATACAAAGTATCTTTTCAAAATGCTCGTGAGTTTTGGCTAATTTAGATTAGCAGTCAACTCATTATTAGTTAATTGAATGAAATTAAAATTAAATGCTCAAAATGTTGTAATTAACCTTTCACTTCTCTGTAAAAAAAATTAAGTTTAAGTCCTGTTATGACAGCTGGCATATGAGGTTTAAAAAAATAAAATATTAACAGTTTACTTACACAATTTATATTGACATTCGAGTTATCTTTGTTAAAAATTTTAAATAATATTAGTTAATAATTACAGACGTTTTACTCATA
Source organism: Maratus speciosus (assembly GCA_963932465.1). Classification (NCBI taxonomy): domain Eukaryota; kingdom Metazoa; phylum Arthropoda; class Arachnida; order Araneae; family Salticidae; genus Maratus; species Maratus speciosus. Next base: position 386,437,195 of record OZ010788.1, on the reverse strand, counting down.
ACATAGCCTTGTTAACAATTGCAGTTAGTCTTTTACCGTGTAAAAATTGCGTAGCAACTTCATGGTTAGAAAAACTTTAATGAACACATACAACGCGCTTTTTCTTATGAAAAATATTTAATGTACATTACGGTCACTTTGGTTGCTTCATAGAGTCTTGACATCTATTATGGTGTCCCCTCTTTCGATTCCTTTAGCTCAAAATTTTCTTTGATCACTGTAACGTGGGGCATCAAGATCTCACTGATGTATATTGGGTTTCTTTAGCAACTTTGCTTAATTTTGGTTGTTGACTAGCTATTTTTTTATCATGTCGAAAATTTAATATTATTTCCTTCCTTTTAAAATTTTGTGTCATTAGGTTTTTGTAAAAGGGGCAGGCCGGCTATTTTCCAAATTTTACTCTAGCAGGATCTGATATTTTTAGTTAAAAAATTAAAAGGGATTACGTTAGTATTTTAATATAAGAAGAAACTCACAATAGAAGCTTCTTGTTACTGATTCATCGGCTTAATTTTATATATTTTATTAAGGAAAACTAAACTTTCATTATTTTCCTTTGTACATGAACTATAATCTAACATTTCAATAATATAAACCATTTGACAAATGAAACGATGCGAAATATATATCACGCAGAATAGAACTTTCGAAATACTGGTAAAAGGTTTGAGCTAATTCTTTTTGCCAGTTAAAAACTTTTATTTCGAGAGCTATATAAATTTTAATTTTTGTAATTTCTTTTACAATAGTAATACACCGTTGTACCTTGTTTTAAACACTACATGTAGTTTGAAAAGTTTCTTCATCAAACGTAAAATCTTTCCAAAACTTTCCACGTCTTGGTGTAATTTATATTGACAAAATTGTTTCTATATTCATTAAAATATTATATACTTATTCTGTTTTTCACAATCCATGTATTTTCACATAAATGTTTGATAACAAAAACGACAAAAATTCAAATATACGTTACGTGTTTATTCTTTTTATTCCCTGAACTTTCAATAAAGTAGAAATACTTAAGATAACATTGATTTAAATACTCCAAGTTTTACAAGTGAATGTATATTGATATTGAAAAGCACAGACACTGTCTATACTTATCAAAAAAAGTAATGACATTTAAAATCTATGTATTTTATAAGTAAGTTAAACAAAAATCTTCAAAGAACAAACTTTATTGTTCTTGTGATTAAAAGAAATAAATTTATTTATTTTAAAACGTTTATCATACAAAATAAGAATAAAAAGTACATAATAAATACACACTTAAACTTTGGAGTTTTTCTTGTTTTTAAATATATAGTGAGTTTTAAAAAGTGTGTCTTTGTTAAAGCATTTAAATATTTACATGTCCAAATAATATAATAATTGATAACATTTAACAAGCAAATTTCACGCTTAGAATAGAAAATACCTTTTCAGCAATCTATCTATAGATTTGCTTTAGTGAATTTTATATTTTTATTCTAATCTGACAATGCATAACATCAAAAACATTTTTGTTGAATTCTATTTCTTTTACAATATGAAGAAAATAAATCCATTCACAATTTCGTATAACAGAATCTCCAGGCATAAATTTTTCAAACAACTTCTTTGTCGGATTAGGAATGTAGGCTTTACACAAAAATTTTCTTTCAGAAAAAGTAAACTAAAAATAAAGTATCCACTTTATTTGCATGTAAATTTTGCTGATCATGCATGTTAAGTTCAAGAATTTGTAACTTTCTTTGGGATAAATTTTGATAAGATATTATTAAAGCAATTTTGTTCAAAACAGTTTTTTATGATTAGTTAATTAAAAATATACCCTTTTCTTCTTTATTTGAGTAAAAATATTTATTAAGATTAAAATATTATTACGAATTTATGCAACTAATATACAAGATGTAGCTGAACTCGTGAGTAAAACTTTAAGCAGAGATCAAATACATCTAGAAAAGCTCAAAACATCACACAGTACATGGTCGTAATTCAAGCGGTGAAACACTACAGGGCGCTTTATGATTATAAAGAGAACCCTGTTTATTACACAAAATTTAGTAAATTATAGCTGATTTCATTTATGTGGAATATTGGTACTATTTATAATACAAATATTCATGCAAATTAAAAAAGGGAATGAAACAAATTGCAAAGCAAGTAACTTTATTTGACAAACAGCTAAGTTCAAAATGGAAAAGGGGGGAGGGGGGTACTTTAAATATGGTCAAATTTTCTTCAGAGAAATTGAGGGTGAATCAGAACGCATAGTCAAAACTTTAATGGGGGATAAAAAATATCTAAGCAAGAAATTTTTCTCATGCAATGCATGGAAGCGAGGACCTAGTAGATAGCGTTGTATTCAAAGATATAAAGCACTATTTTTTCACTCACGCCGTCATTTCTACCGAGGATTGGAAAAAGAGATGTCTGATATTACTAATCAGGAAAAGGCAGACATGCATTTCATGTATGAAGCTGCGGAATAGGAAGGATTTAAAACTCCAAATTGTGTAGTAAACAGGGTTCTCTCCACAGTCAAGAAGCGCCCTGTAGCTCTTCACTTCTTGAGTTACCACCCTGCATTATGTAGCGTTTTGAGCATGTCTAGGTGTGTTCTATCTCTCTATAAAGTTTTGTCCATGAGTTCAGATTCAACCTGTGTTTTGTTTGTGTTAAAGAAACAATATATACTTTAATTTATATTACGAGCTCTATCATTTTAAAAAGCCAAATGTTGGTAAGTTAGATTACATATATACGTAGATCAAGAACTTTTTCTCCATATAAGGAATAGGAAACACAGCTTTACTTTCGAGAGCAATTAATTATCCACTCTTTTCGTCAAGTGGTTAACAGAAGGGAGTTAGTAATCCGAACACGGTTTAATTAGTCTCAAGCGTTTTCAGTTAACATCTTTATCACACTGAGAAAAAAATATGGTTCTGGCATCTAGAATCTAAATTGTGGCTCTAGAAAAAATCCTCCCTATAAATTCTAGTTTTCTTCGCTAGAGAGTTCTAAATCTCCTACTAGAATTCAAGAGCGTTTTTCTATAGTCTCGTCGTCAAATTTATTTAAAAATCTCTTGCAAACAGATGCCAATAAAGGAGTTTGCTTTTAGTAACTATAATTCTAGTTTATGAAAACATTCCAGAAATCAAGCGATACTTTCTCGATACTGAAACTATTCATTATCGTCTCGTCACTTAGAAAACAAGAGACTAGAAATTCTAGATCATTTCGTCTATTCAGCTTGGCTGTTTACCCTATTCACATAGCTCGGAAATCTATATTTCTAATTTAGGGATTTAGAAAATGATTACCTATTCATTCTAGGTGAAGGCGGTATTTTTTTTTCCTCAGTGTAGTCTTTGCATTCACCCTTTCTTCACTTTTCCTTCTATATATGAAAAAAGTAACGATTTGGAAATGAACCAATGAAAATCTGAGTAGATACCTCGAAACGCATCTGATTGGCCAGAGCTTTCTGACGCTATAAGGAGGGTTATCAAGGGGCGGCTCTGTCACCAAACGTCGCCAAATATGTCGCCAACTTGGCGATATATCGCCAAATGGGAAAAAATGAAAAATCTCCTTGCATAACTTGGTTCTTCGTTGCCGGTATAGCTACTTATTGCTACTAATCACCCGACGAAGAAAACTAATAAATCCTTGCTCTCGAAAGTATAGTTGTGCCCTTTACTGATTATAGGGTCATAAAAGAAGTTCTTGATCTGTATAGTTCTCATCTCAAATTAATAATATAATTTCTAAATCACATATGTATTGCGTTATACGTGGAACGTTGTGATAACTTTAAGCATGTAGTTTTTCGAACAGTGAACAAACGATCCATTTCTAAATTAATTTCTTTTTGTATTCGAATCTAAATCGGATTTGTAATGTCTTCAGTACATTTTATGAATTATTAAATTTTCCATTACGGTCGTGAAAAGTCAATTCACATTATCATTATAAAATTTTATTGATAACATTGGTTTTCTTTAAGTTGTTGGAAATTATGGCAACATTTACGGTGTTTAGTTTTAGTAGGGATGACCGGTAATTGTTGTTATAATTTTTACTTCAGAATTTATGGTGGCAGTTTGAAATAATTTCCAAAATCTGCAAACGTTCATCAATTAAAATCGCTGGTATTTTTTTATCTAATGAAAACAATTTTGAAAGAACAAGGATTTTTATTGAATGAACATAGTGTAGCAGTTTGATCCTTTCTTCGGTTTGATTATTACATCTTTGGGGTAAGTTATTACATATACATATACGGAACTGTAGCATTACAAATCGTCGTCGGAGTTACAACGAATACAAGCATAATAAGCATCTGAGTTGGTGCGTTCTTCATGAGCCTAATTTTCACTTTTGGTGCGTCCTATCCACTTTTCATATGACATTGAATTTCAATATGATTCTCCACAAACAAGACCACTGTTGTCAAAGCTGGCAAAATTCTTCTTCAGAAATTCCTAAATTTTCCTCAGAAAGTTTGGATAGTTATATTGCTTTATATGATGAATGATATTCCGTAATTAAACTAAAACAAAATTTCTATTCAGAATTTTGTGATATGAAATCGTAATTTCTGAATATAAAATCTTGGTAATACTGAACATGACAGGAGTATTCTTCGTCGTCTGAACTATACGCGACGGTAGAGGACCACTTTTCCATTTGTTAAAGTGAAGTCTCCTTTTCAAATCAAATCTTTTTATGATTTGCCTGACTCTCGTATCATTTTTTTTTCTTCTTCAGTTACCAACTCATGGGCCTGTTGGTTAGTACATCAGTGTGCCTACGTTTTCACCCCTATTTAAAATTTTACGTAGAGCAGCTTTCCAGAACACGGATAAATGTCAGATGGCCTGCAAAGTACTTATTTTCTAAATCCAGATTGGATGAATTTAGACTCGACTTCTACAGATTCAGATTGTTCTTGGTATAATAATGAAGAGCAACAGGGAGAATCCATTTGAAATAATGAATGTTGCTGATGACGGGCAAATACGGATTGATGGAGGTAGAGTAATTTCATGCATGATTGATCCTTCAGGTACTTGTGGCTTTCCAACCTCAAAAGAAATTCTACCGGTTCTGCTAGACCATGGATCTGTAACAGCAGAGGGGGAATTCATCTCAAGTAACTATGTTTCTGTTAGTTGATTGAGCTCCAGAAACACGGAATCCTGATTGAATTTTGTTAGATATTTCCTCTAAATATAACGCCCGACGAATTATTTGTAGAATATTAGACACTTTTTACCAGGATGTTAAACATCCAAGCATCCGAAGAAGTGTTGACATGTTTTTTTAAACAAACTGCAAACTGTCCTGACAAAGAGCTGAAGTTTGAGAGAACAGTGGGAGAACATATGATAAAATTATCACGCAATGGGATTTAGCAAAGTCAATTACTTTGGCGGACAAGTGCAATTTATCATTATCCCGCTCTAATAAAACTCTTTCTGTAGTGCACCGAGTACGCCTAACCTATGCTTAAGAAATTTGTAGAAGTCTTCTGAATGTCACAGTGGTTAGCCGAACCTATGCATCCAGATGGACCACTTGCAACGAAGTACCATACTTGTGATATGTCAGTTCTGCCGATGAAAAATTGAATTTTTCATTGTATATTTATAGGCAAGTTTATGAACTTCTCTGGTGGAAAAGTTATAACTTCCCTGGCACTATCAATAAGTGCTTTGAAAGTTCAGATTTCATCTGATCAAGAAAAACTTGGCGATTTCGTTTGTAGCCAATCATTGGAATTATTTTATCTAAAACAAAATAAATAATTAAGCAACTGTTATAGAAATGTTTTAAAGTATGCTACATGCAAATCATGACACTGTAATTAACAAAAGTTCGCTCATGTATTACAAACTACTACCGACGTAACTTAATTCTATTATTAGCTTACCATTTTTTCTCGTTTTGTTTTTTGTTGTTGTTCTTTTGTTTGTTATTCTATGTTTGTTTTCTTTTTTTGAAAAATCTTTGAAGAGTCAAGCGTATGGATATCCAAATTACCCAAGGCTTAAAATATTTCAGATTAACGAAATACCCTAACCGTTTATCTATCATAATTTTACCTTCAACACATTATGAGCAAATAAATATTAAATTACTTACTAAAATATTGCTCATATAAACTAAAAAGACGAAAAAAAAGACGCTCTAAAAAGACGAAAAGCATTCTTATCAATATGTTGCAAATCGCTATGAACAACAAACAGTAAGAAGAACTAATAGATGTTTCCTTCGTGTCTCTCCGGTCTCCCCTATGCTACAAATTGTTCGTAACTTCATAATTGTTTATTGAAATAACAGATAAACTTTTCATTAATCTAGAAATCTCATTTTATAATAATTATTTAAACTCTTAGAGATTTAGAAATGATAAATCGAAGTTTTTCATAATTGCGTAATTATAGTCCACAGTCAAGAAATGAAATGTAATAGCTTTATTTTTCACATTATGCTTTTACAAATATTTTATTTATTTAATTTAACAATAAAAAATGTATGGGAACTTGAACGATTGTTGTATATTAAATATTTTAAAACAATTGTACCTACCGACACTCATTTCTTAAATTTGTAAGAAAGTGGTGGGAAAGTGGAAGAGAAGCTGAGACCATCTGGGCTGTAAATCATTAGTCGGCTATGGTTGGTTGATTATGTGACGGCCGATTATCTACACTAGGGATATAGGCCCGAGGGGGAGTGCCCTTCGTGGGGGTCTTTCTAAGGGAACCTAACCCGTATTAACGCATGGAAATCCATGGTTCGAAGAAAACCACGAAAACTCCGAACGATTAGGCCGACGGGCGCGATTGGGATCGAACCCAGCACTTACCGTCTACCAGTTTCGAGAGCAGAACCTCTCAGCCACTGGTGGGGCTATATTAGTCGGCTATGAGGACGCGGTTCTGTCAATGCAAAAAGTAATTTCATTGCATTAAATCAGATTTCCTTGTTTTCGATAATCAAATACGTAAAACAAGAGTGTTTATATTATGATTCTCCTTTTACTGAGGTTTAAAACTGATGTTATTTGTCGCCATAGAAAATTATAGAAGATCTTTGTCGTGCTTTTTGTTTTGTTTTTCAATTAAACATGGTAGAGCAATATGCTTTCGAACGTAGGTGCAGAGCACGAATCTAATTTGATGAAATTTTTTGAATCGAGGATTGACTTTTGGATCGAGGATTTTGTCTTCATGAATTAATGAGCAATAATGCAATTATGCTATAATAATGATTTTATGTGCTAGTTTTTAGACGTTTTGCAGAAGAAAGAGTAGAAATTTGCTTTGTTATTAAATTAAAAATAATGTTTCTAAATAACTTACTCGTTTGTTTCCATAATTTCCGTTACATTATATTGCAAAATAATTAAAATAATTAATTCAACATTGTGTTATTTTATTGAAACCCTTTCATTTTAACATGACCTTAATTATATCAGTATGTGTCCTTAGCTTGATCTAGTTGTTGTGTGCATGAACACAAACTGAATCTCTTAAATTAATTGTGTTTCTCAGTTCAACCTTTTAAATTTCATCTTAAAATATTTCCCTTTTCCCTTTCATTGTGGGGCTATAAAGAGTGGAATACAAATTTTGGTTTACAATATTTTTAAACAACTCAAAAAAATTAAATTGTAAATTTTGTTTCTTCCATACGTATATAAAGTGCATAGAAAAGTATCTTTATACTAAAAATACTTGACAACGGAGAGAACTGTAGCTATGAAAGTGCGCTGACGGTATAGCAAAATAACTACGCCCGATCATTATACTAAAAAGACTTGCCAACGGAGAGAACTGTAGCTATGACAGTGCGCTGACGGTATAGCAAAGTGACTACGCCCGATCTAATGCATTCGATACAAGCACTGTCTACTGTCGAAATTTGTAAGATATTGATCTAAATCGAAGACTGTGAAAGGTAATGAAAAAAAGTCAATTATAAAAGTGTAGAGCGCCTTCGATTTAATATGAAATGTTGGTTTGGATATAAAAATAATTTTATTAAAAAAAAACTCTCTAAAATGAAAGTTTTCGATATCTAATCACCTGATTAAATACGTGAATAATCGCGTAAAGAACTGTTGCATTATAAGACAGATGAACACTTACTAGTAAAAGCGACACATGTAATCAAGGTACAATTTATTTCAAGAAGAAATGCAATTTAAGTATGCTCAGTGTATTCAAAATTCGTTGAAATGCATGTGCATACATGTGCAAACATACACATACTTTGCTGCCTTGATAGACACACTGAATTTTATAACTTGATTTTTTTATTAAAATAATTTTATCTTGCTTACATGCGTTAGTTTCGTTAGCAAATTGGCATCCTTATATTCTCGCACTTCTGCACTCAATTAGAAATGTATTTAAGCTGATTGTTAGATATTGATTGAATAATAATTAAAAACTGGCATTTTAGATGTTAACGTATATAAATGATGTATAAATTTATTTGTATGTTGTTCATACTTTTTTCACACATCCTTCAACTTATTTTTACATAACACTGACCTCTTATATTTCTCTAAGCAAAAATACAGATAAGATATAAAAGATCATTTCGTACTAAATGGACGATGCTCTACACTTTTGTAATTGACTTTTTTAGCTATGCCTCATACATTTCGAGTTAATGTCGATAATTTCCAACTTTAGCCACTTGAGACGCTGTTTTCAATTGAATTAAGTGGAGTGTAATCACTTTCCTATACAGTTATCGTACAATGAAGCGCTCTCTCTTTTCAGATTTTTCAGGACAAAGAGACATTCCTATGTACCATGTGTATAAAATACTTAGTTCGGAGGCTTTAAACAGTTACCTTAGTATATAGGTATAAAAGAAAAAATGGTTAATAACTTTTACCACATTACTTTATCATATTTTGTACATGTCTAAATCTAAACAAAAATTTATTCATATATTCTTCCATTTTATCATTTAGAATATTAAAAGTAATTAGCAAATATACATATGGTGAAATCTGTAATAAGTTTTAAAATTATGTAGTACTCGGTGAAATATTACATTATACCAATATTTCAGATATATAGTCAGTTTTCATAAGTCATTCAGTTTATTTCGTTATATGTCTCTTTCGCGTTCTTTCTTTCTCCAATTTTTTTTCTTTTTTAAAGATTATGAAACTTAAAAACTATCCCATTGCAATATATTGCCAATTACGTTATAGCATTTTTTATAAAATTTGTAGCGAAACAAAGAGATGTATATTTTTCTATGAACTTCACAATTAATTTCCTTATTTAGAATATTTTTAAAATGTATTATTATGTTTAAAAAAATAAATAAATAAATCATCGATGTGGCTCGTTTTAGTTCTTAGCGAAAGAATATAGTAAAGTTTCGACTGTAAAAAACAGAGCCTCAATTTATTACTCTATGAAACAAAATGTGTTATATAAGTGAGAAAAAAAGTTTTAATTTTAATCTAGTATTTTCATGAAAATAAATTTATTCTCGCGCAAGCATTGCTTTGCCACATATTTACTTCATTCCATATTTATTTGAAAGAACTTTGATTCGAATTTTAACTGTTTTATCAAAATGAGACTATACATGAAGCCATTAATAATGGTTGATAAAGTTATGAAAGCAATTCTGTGTCTGTCATTGTCCCATAGAATAAAACAATAAAAATGACACGTTAGATAAAACGTTGAATATTCTTATTCTATCTAAATTATAAATTGCAACTGTATACTTTTCTTACATTTTATCATTTTCGAAATCATAGGCTTATTTTGCTATTTTACATAAAACTATAATTTAAAAGGATTCTGATTGGCATCGTTTCAAATTCTGAAATTATCTTGGAGAAGTAACAACAATTATTTTAAGTAGTTTAATATATATATATATACATGTTGGTTCAAAACTGTTATTTTATCAGGCATTTGTTCTTACAGCATAATTTTTCATAAGATCTTTTAATACTCCATAGGATTCCTATTGTACTATACATAAATATACCATAAGTATAGATGCAGGTTCGAAGAAGTATCTTTTATGAAAGCATTTGGAGGGGGGGGGAGGAGATTTCTCGAAAGGAAATAAACTTATTTTATGAGAAAAATTAACATTTAGATGGATATATATATATCGGGTGTCCTAAAAAGGACTGACTGATTTTAAAATTCAATAACTTGCAAACGGTGACAGATATTTAAAAAAATTCTTGCAGGAGGGTTATGCATAAGGTCAAAAGTTTTTTTACAGTGATTTTCGATTTTTGTTCGAATTACGAGGAATAGATGGCGCTGTAAGCAATAGGTGCTAAATTCAGGCTCGATATTTGGTACTTTGGGACCCACTCAATACATTTTCATCTCCTTTTTCCGCATAGAAAAAGAGAAAGGTAAAAAAAATATCGAGCCTGTATTTAGCACATGTTGCTTACAGTGCCATCTATTGTTTGTAATTCGAACTAAAATCGAAAATCATTGTAAAAAATTTTTTTGACCTTATGCATAACTCCTGCAAGAATTTTTTAAATATCTATCACCGTTTTCAAGTTATTGAATTTTAAAATCAGTCAGTCTTTTTAGGACACCCGGTATATACATATATATTACAAAGCCGTCAAATCATCACACATATATATATAACAAAATTAGATGATGTTACCTCTATTCTTCGGAAGATGATGTATTTTCAATATAATGAACATGAGTGTAGTTTTCTAATATTTCTGGAAAATCGCATTTATGACGTAGCAAGGGGCGAATGTTGCTTTTGTGTGTATATATTTTTTAATAACCTTTCCGATCTGACCTTTTATTGCTATAGTGACTACAGTGGACTGAGGTATTTTACCTGTTTTCAATTTTTTTTTTTTTTAATACTTATACTTCACATATCCTATATTTACTTTCTTCTATCTTTACAAGAAGAAAGTGTTGCATTCGTGAAAAATTTCGACTTCCTGTTTTCGATGGATTTACACGTTTTAGAAGGTCCTGAACACGTTTTGATGGTTTTTAGAAAATGTCTGTCTATGAATCAGTCTATCTGTGTGTGACAAACATTTTGTGGGCGCTCTATCTCAAGAACTAATGCACGGAATATGACAAAACTTTAGATTCAGTTAGACCTTGATATAAACTGGGGCTGATTAGTTTTTGGTGTATATCGCCCAACGATGCTATGTTGCATTTTTCACGATTTCCACAATAGCTCTATCTCAAGAACTAATGCACGGATTTTCATAAAATTTCAGATTCAGTTAGCTCTTGAAACGAATCGATGCTGATTATGTTTTGTGTAAATCACTCAACAGGTGGCGTTGCTATGCTGCATTTTTTAAGATTTTCGCAATAGCTCTATCTCAAGAACTAATCCACAAATTTTCATCAAACTTCAGATTCAGATATGCGTAGATAAATACTGACGCTTATTGTGTTTTGGTGTAACTCGCCCAACAGGTGGTGCTGCTGTGCTGCATTTTTCACATTTTTCATTAGTTCTATCTCAAGAATTAATGCACGGATTTTCATCTAACTTCAGGTTTAGTTAGACGTTGACACAAGTTGTTTCCAATTAGATTTTCATGTCAATCTCCCAATAGAAGTAGCTGCTATACTGGATTGCTCACGATTATTGAAATAGCTCTATCTCAAAATCTAAAGTGCGGATTTTAATCAAAATTCAGATTCCGTTAGAAGTAAGTTGTTGCTGATTAGGTTTTGGTGTAAACCACCAACAGATGGTGCTGCTAGGCTACATTTTGCATGATTTACACGATTTTAGCGATAGTGATATTTCAAGAACTAATGCACGGAATTTCATATCTTTAGAATCCTCATGATGGGCATTGATTGCCATTTAACTTTGCCACTGTGCTAGTGAATTTTGAAGAATTAACATGTATAAGATAGAAGAAAGTTTTGGGATTGTCACATCCGATAGTTTTTCTTTTATCTAAAATCTCAAAGGCTTCATTTTGAAAATATGTAATGTAATAATATTTGTGTTAGAAAAATTTTATAAACAGTAAACGATGGATTAAATTTATCGTGAGAAAAAAGTTTTACTTACATTTTTACAAAAGAAACTAGTCGGATGTGGCAATCCCAAAACTTTCTTCTATTTCATAAATGTTAATACTCCCTGAAAATGCAGAATATCAGCGACACCGGTTAGGTGATTTACACCAAAATCTAATCATCAACTTATGTCAACTTCTAACTGAATCTGAAGTTTGATGAAAATCCGTGCATTAGTTTTTCATGATAGAATTGCGGAAATCGTAAAAAATTCTACATAGCAACGCCACTTGTTGGGCGGTTTATACCAAAAATTAATTAGGAGCAATTTATACCAGGGACTAACTGAATCTGAAGCTTGGTGAAAATTCATGCATTAGTTCTTGAGATACAGTTATTGCGGAAATCGTGAAAAATGCAGCGTACCAGCGCCACCTGTTGTGCGATTTACACCAAACATAATCAGCATCGATTCATTTCAAGGGCTAACTAAATCTGAAGCTTGGTGAAAATCCGTGCGTTAGTTCTTGAGATAGAGCTATTGCGATAACCATGAATAATGCAGGATAGCAGCGCCACCTGTTGGACTATTTTCGCCAAAAAGTAATGAACACCATATTATATCAAGGACTAACTGAATCTGATGTTTTGTAAAAATCCGTGCATTAGTTCTTGAGATATATATATTGTAGAAATCGTGAAAAATGCAGCACAGCAGCGCCACCTGTTGGACGATTTCCACTAAAAAGTAACCAGCACCAGTTTACATCAATTAACTGAATCCAAAGTTTTGTGAAATACCGTGCATTAGTTCTTGAGATACAGCGCCCACAAAATTTTTGTCACGTACAGACTCACCGAGTGACAGACAACTCACAGACAGATATTTTCTAAAAATCATCAAATCATGTTCAGGACTTTCTAAAACGTATAAATCCATCGAAAACCGGAAGTCGAAATTTTTCACGAATCCAGTACTTTCTTCTTGCAAAGATAGAAGAACGTAAAAGTGTAATAACATTAAACTTCTTCTTACATTAGTCTTACTGCATATTATTTAGAAGCACAATATAAACAAACATAGTAAATATAACAACAATTTAAAAACTTATCATTTTGTAAAATACGCTTTTCTGTGAAAAATTTCAAAACATGCTTTTGCGCACAGAGCACCATTAAAACAATAAACTATAGGACGTGTGCTGCCCTCTATAGTTTATTTCTGAAAACAAATATCCACCTAATATCTTAGAGCAGTCTGCGCTCGAGTAATAACTGGGAAATTGAATTTTAAAGTTTTTAAGTCACACTCGAGTGTTACTGAAGCGCCGTCCAAAAGAGTAACATATAGCGCTAGAGTAGAGCTCTAGCATAGACCGGAAAGTGTTAAGCATTTAAGTATTATTTTAATGTGTTAACGATGTGTCTCCTAACTTATATAGAATTTTTTAAAGGATAGTAAGTCGGAAAAAGGGAGAGAGAGTGCCCCTCTCTACATTTTAATCACCAAATTGTCCCAGAAAAAGAACAGAAATAGCCATTCGATTGGAAGTATGCCTTTTGTCAATTTATACTTAAAAAATAACCTTAGAAGGTCCTGACATTGGACCAAACTCTAAAAGTCTGCAACGTGGGCACTCAGTTTTTTCTGCATATTCGTTAATAAATTTAACCTTAGGATATCAAACAGCAATCAATTCCGTCAAAAGTTTAGTAATTATACATTTAAAGTTTGAAACTTGTAATGTTAATTCGTTTTAATCGTTGCAAAATAGATGTAATGCGGCTAATTTTTAAAGATTTGAAAAGCTACCTGGCAGAAGGAACTACAATTCTGGATTCGTAGATTTAAAGCTTCTAGAAATTGATTTCTGTTTTCTAAAAGAAATTCAGATTTCATATTTTTTTCAAAAATTAATATGGAAAATATACATATTTTGAAACTCATTTTCCAAAAAGATATGAACTGTAACTTATGAAATGTTTGTGTTTTGTAACTAAGTAATTTTTGAATTATGCTTTACAGACTACTCGCATTGAATTCTGTTTTGCAACGACTACAAAGGAATTAAAAGTTAGGTCATAATTCCTAAACATTTTGAGAGAATGACTTCGGTTTGATATCATTACGTAACGTTTACAGCGAAAAAGAAGTATGCTATCAAAATCGGGTGCTCTTTTGAAAATAGTCAGAGTTTGGTACAATTTCAGTATGAAGACGAACCCCTAGGCTTATTTTTTTAAACATAAATTGAAGGAAGACGTAACTTCCAATCGAATATGTATTTTTTTTCGACTGCACATTGAAATAATCTTCATATATATATATACAGGGTGATTCATAAAAGATGGGCAGAACTTTAAGGGGTTATAGTACACTTAAAGACAAATAATATTAAATAGGAGACTAAGGGTCCCAGACGTATTCCCAAGGAGATAGGGGGCATTAAAGTTTAGGGTCCGAAATTTCAAATGATTATAAAACATGGAAAAATTGGTCGATTCGTTTGCGGTTTTTGCAAAAAATTTTCTTTATGCCAGTATTTTCTTGAAATAAAATTTTAAAGTTCAATTTCAAAAAATGCCGATAGGGGGCGCTTTAGACTTTGGAGTAACAAACAACTATTTTTTAACGTTATTTTTTGTATTTCTTTAAATGATTTCGAAAGCTTAGACTTAAACTTAAATTTTGATCTAAAAATCTGAGTCCTAACGAGTAGTTAAGTAGCATAAACTGAAATTTGAAATTTGAAACCCTTCTCCCCCCAGAACAAAAATCAGTTATTCCCGATCTTTGTGTCGTAGATTAGGCTCTAACTACTGCCGCGTTTTGCTAAAATTATTCTTTATGTCAGTATTTTCTTGAAAATAAATTTTAAAGAAAATTTTCAAAAAATTCCGATAGAGGGCGCTTTAGACTTTGGAGTAACGAACAACTATTTTATACCGTTATTTTTTTGTGTCTCATTAAATGCTTTCTAAAGCTTAGACTTAAACTTAAATTTTCAGCTCAAAATCTGAATCGCTGAGCGTGGTTCAGTAACGAGGGGAGGGGGTTCAAATTTCAACTTCTGAACATAGTTCAGTTTGCACTACTTAACCATGCCCAACGATTCTGTGCTGTGATACGAGGCAAAAATACAACTTTCGTCAAGGACTGCATAGTCGGAATTCACTCATAAAGGCACTGGCACAGTTGGAAACGTCGCTCATGCAAACGTTAAAGCTCCATTCCTGACGCTAGTCACCGGGTGAAGAAGGAAACAGAAAGTATGCAAATGTCAAATGGGGAAGAAGAAGAACACGTATGCAAAATTTCTACACGATTCAGGCATAAAAACCACTGAACGGTGAGTCAAGTGTAAGTCGCTGTAGTTATGAATCGGACGATGGTGCCCTTCACGAATAAGGAAAAGGCTGAGATGCATTTAATTTACGGAGCGGCAGATGGAAATGGTGCAGAGGCACAACGAATGTACGGAGAGCGATTTCCCAACAGGCGGTTGCCTAACCGCAAAACTTTCGAGCGCTTGCACAGACAGTTGTGTGAGACGGGATCATTTCTCGCTTCCCGGTCGAATGCAGGTCGTGCAAAAAAGGACGAATCAGTAGTTGTTGCAGAAGCCATTCTGGATGTAGTAGCGGCGCAGCCAAGTACAAGTACACGAACAGTGGCTAGGCAGGTGGATACCTCACAGTCCATGACTTGGAGGGTTCTGAAGGATGAACATTTGCTCCCGTTTCATGTGCAACGAGTCCAGAAAGTGTCTCCAGGGGATTATCCAAATCGTATTGAATTCGCCCGCTGGTTTCTGCAGCAGAACGCGCTAAATCCACATTTTGGACAAACTGTGCTTTTCACCGATGAATGTAACTTCACACGTGAAGGTACATTTAACACACACAATGCACATGTATGGGCGGATGTCAATCCACATGCTACGTATCCACATGCTCATCAGAGACGCTTTTCCATCAATGTTTGGGCAGGAATCCTCGGAGACCACCTAATCGGACCGTACCTTCTTCCTGAACGCCTCAACGGTAAAACATACCTCACATTTCTGCAACATGTGCTGCCAGACCTGTTAAACGTTGTTCCTCCACGCATCCGGCGGGTCATGTGGTTCCAGCACGATGGAGCGCCAGCCCATTACGTACGAGACGTCCGCAACTATCTGAACATCACATTTCCGAACAGATGGATTGGTCGAGGTGGTCCTGTTGCTTGGCCTGCTCGCTCGCCAGATCTTTCACCCCTCGATTTCTTTTTTTGGGGACGATTGAAGGCTCTTATGTATGAGACACCCATTGAATCCCCCGAGGAACTGGTCGCCAGACTTTCCGCCGCTGTAGGGGAAGTGCTCGAAAAGCCTGATGTTTTCGCGAATGTTCGCCGTTCCATTCTTCGCCGTTGTTCTGCGTGCATAACCTCTGGTGGTCACAATTTTGAACATTTATTGTAATTACATGTTAATAAATATGCTTTGGTAACATAATCCTAATTTGTGTCTTTTTACCTCGTATCACAGCACACAATGTGTGGACATGGTAAACTGAACTGTGCTCAGGAGTAGAAATTTCAAACCCCTCTCCCCAGAAACTTAACCACGTCTAACGATTCAGATTTTGGGCTGAAAATTTAAGTCTAAGCTTTAGAAAGCATTTAATGAGACACAAAAAATAACGGTATAAAATAGTTGTTCGTTACTCCAAAGTCTAAAGCGCCCTCTATCGGAATTTTTTGAAAATTTTCTTTAAAATTTATTTTCAAGAAAATACTGACATAAAGAATAATTTTAGCAAAACGCGGCAGTAGTTAGAGCCTAATCTACGACACAAAAATCGGGAATAACTGATTTTTGTTCTGGGGGGAGAAGGGTTTCAAATTTCAAATTTCAGTTTACGCTACTTAACTACTCGTTAGGACTCAGATTTTTAGATCAAAATTTAAGTTTAAGTCTAAGCTTTCGAAATCATTTAAAGAAATACAAAAAATAACGTTAAAAAATAGTTGTTTGTTACTCCAAAGTCTAAAGCGCCCCCTATCGGCATTTTTTGAAATTGAACTTTAAAATTTTATTTCAAGAAAATACTGACATAAAGAAATTTTTTTGCAAAAACCGCAAACGAATCGACCAATTTTTCCATGTTTTATAATCGTTTGAAATTTCGGACCCTAAACTTTAATGCCCCCTATCTCCTTGGGAATACGTCTGGGACCCTTAGTCTCCTATTTAATATTATTTGTCTTTAAGTGTACTATAACCCCTTAAAGTTCTGCCCATCTTTTATGAATCACCCTGTATATATATATATATATACATATATATATATTAATTTTAATTTTAATTTTATACTTATGTATACAGGAGGTTTCATAATTAATAAAATAAATTTTAAAGTTTGGTATTCAAAAGAAAAAAAATTCTTTACCACAGTATGTGTGGTTGGAACTGAAATATCAAAGCACCTACAAGACACTTTCTAATATTGTAAAAAACAAATGGCATGTTTACTTTTCAATAACGTTTAATTGATTTATAATTTCTGTATTACATAGTGCGTCTTCTTAAGAAATTATAAATAAATGCATATTACTTAGCACGAATTGAAAAAGGAATTTAATGACATGTGGTGTTGTAAAAGTTGATAATCATCATAGAGCAGTACGAATTGTGTGAGAGAAGTATCTTCGGAATAATATTCTTTAGGAGAACGCACCTCCAATTCTCATTTTTTTACGATGTTCAAAAGAGTAAATGAACTTTTACAAATATTGAGATATTTTCAAAATGTAATGAATAAGGCTTTCTGATTAGTTTTATGTCTGCATGTGTTGTCTTTGTTATGAGTGTATACGTAGATTTTCTTGCATGTGTGAGTAAATCTGTGCGCTTTCTTTATTCAGATGTATATATGTTGCAGTTATAATATATAATTAGATAGAACGGCGACTGCACAAACCATCACCTCACCGAGTTTACGGCTAAAATTCCAGTATTAGTTAGACCTCGATTAGCAAATTAAAATGGAACTGGTCTGCCAAGTCATATCTTGGTGGAAACCACCTGCAGACTCGATTTTAGTGGTTGATTAGTAGGTTCCCCATTATGTTTTCCCGCACCCAGTGGGATCATAAAGTTATGAAAGGATGGGGGAATTGTTGTAAGAAAACACAAATGAAAACCAACCAATCAACCACTAAAATTGGATCTGTAGGTGGTTTTACCAAGACATGATTTGGCAGACCAGTTCCATTTTAATATGCTAATCGAGTTCTCAGATAATCCTGGAATTTCAGCCTTGAGCTCGATGAGGTGATGGTTTGTGCAGTAGCCGCCGCCCACGCTAAATGTATCACTGTTAAAAATTTGGTACAACGTTGAACCAATTTTTGGTGCTGCAGTAGCTGCCACCATAAGATGGTGAAACATTGTACCAACATTTGGTTCTAAGGATGAACCATAAGTTGGTGTAACATTGAACCATAAATTAGTGAAACGTTGAAGCATAAATGGATGCAATGTTGAACCATAAACTGGTTAAATGTTAAACCATAGATTGGTGAAATGTTGAACCAAAAATTGGTGAAATGTTAATGAAGCAATGATTTTTGTCCCCCCCCCCTCATCTTTCATAGGTAAAATATTTTGCTTTTTTTAAGATATTCTGTTTTAATATGATTTAAGGCGAAATATTTACGGTCTCTCCATTTTTTTTTTTTTTTTTTTTTTTTTTAAGATAATTTTCAAGATTAGAAACATAAGTTTATTTAGCAGATTTTAATACAGTTCAGTTATATATCTTACACTATAATTTACATATTAAAATAGATAAGAAAGGCTACGATGATGTTATGGGGCTTTATATATATATATATATATATATATATATATAAACTTATCAAATTGGGGTAGTTGAAATGTATTATAATTTGCTAAATAAACCTATAAAATTGATTTTGTAAGACGCATGCAAGCAATCTTTAAACAAAAATCAATCAGAGAAAGAGTAAATATAAATCCTAAATTCCATTAAAAGAATGAAAGCATCTAAAAGAAAAAAAAAACATGCCAGACGAGGGTGAGGGCAAAAAGCATTGCTTATCAACTCACATCTTTTATATATATATATATAAGTTCTAAGCGTGATCTAAATATTAAGAATGTGCAAATTTTTTTAATGGTGATTTGTAATTGTTTTATAAAATGTGAACATCAACATGGAGTCTAATTTTTTTAACTCTACAGAATATGTATATAATTTTCTTTTAAACATATTCCTTAATTATTCTATGGCACGATACGATAAGCCATATTTAATTTTAATTTTTTATTCCCATATGCATTGTATTTTATAAATATAAGTTAAATACATTTTATATATTTTATAAGAAAAGATTGATCTAGGAAATAGAAAAAAATGTACTGTATGTACTGTTCTTCATTGCTTGAAAAACATTTTGTAAAAAGTAGTTATTAATCTCTTTAATAAATATTCAATCCTACATTATATAAATAAAATGTAAATATAAACTTAAAATATGCCAAAGCAGTTTTATACATAAACTTGATATCGGCATAAACAACATTTTATTTAAATACTTAAATATCACGTTTCCTTTTTTAGTGCCAATAGTTTACTTGTATCATAAACATAGAAAATGTGTTTGCATAGTAGGAAATTTAATAACTGATACAAAATGTCGCTAATTAAATATTAAAAAAATCATATACCAATTTAAAAAACAGTAAAAATAATAATTAGTACTTTATAATTAATTATACTGTTAACCAAAAATATAAACTTCAATATATTAATAAATGCAGTATTAGATTTACCAACGGTTCAAAAATCTTGCCATAAGATTTAATAAATAATTCCTATCTATTTTAGAAATTAGGTTGATACTAAATGAATCTGAAACATGGGGTATGAAGATTTGGGATTTTAAATAATAATTTAAAACATTAGTAATAAAAAAAATCTTTCAAAAGTTTCATCTCTTAATTTAAAACCTGTAACATGTATAAAGAAATTTTCCCAGTATTAGTATGCTATTTTTCAATCTGAAACCTTTTCTTGTTATCAGAATCATTGAATATCATGTCTTACTCCAAAATATTAATAATTATAAATACTAATTCATTTACTGTTGGTGTTTATAATCAGGAAACAGTACATAACCCAAAAATTGCAATATAAATAGAATCTCAAATCACTGCATGCAAATTAATGTTTACACCTACTACTATGAATGTATCCATGAATCAGCATATCTCGGTGTCAACATTTTAAAACTAAGATAGTACTTCACGTTTTGTTTTTGCTTTCGAGCTCCGACGAATTAAAATACTTCACATCTCATTACTGAATAGGAGGAATGAAATGTTTACGCTCAATTTTTTTAATTCAAAAAGACAGAACGAATGAAGTCGTGATTAATTTTTGCTTTTTCAAACCGTTACATAAAGAACGAATATAACAGACAATTGCTTGTGAATTCAGGAAAACTAAATCAATCTTTTTCTATAAAACATGAAAACTATTTAACTCTTATTCATAAAATACGGGGATGAAAGATTAAAATTAAATAAGACTTACCTTTGATTCCGTAAATAATTAATTTTATATCCGTTTTGTTTTTTAATTCAATGGCGGTCGAAATGCGGTCGTTTTGCTTATCTTAAAGTGGCGGCGAAAAGAAATCCATGCTGTTCTGATTGGCTGATAAGTAGTTCCAATTCTTGGTTTAACTTATTACCAAAATATGGTGTAATTCGGCATAACGTCCAAGGTTACACCATGAAATGGAGTTTTGGAAAATTAAGAAGTACCATATTTTGGTAATTCTCATTATTTTACTCCATTTATTGGTTCAACGTTAAGCGAAAATTTTTAACAATGAATGGGTAATAATCATTTACACGATATTGCAAAATAGAAACGCTTTTCTCTGCTATCAGAAAGCACTTGTTGGAATGAACAAATGTATATAATAAAGGAAGAAAAACGTTTATTTATCATGAATAATTGTATTGTTTTTTAAATACGCAATTTAGATGAATATTCAAAGTTATTTGCAACTTTAATTTGAAAATTTTAATTAGTATAGAAGGCTTTTCAATAGATCGCCGTCGTTACATGAGTAGTGTATTTCCTCTGTTAATTAAAATCTGTGCTATTTTATAAAATGTATTCTCGCCATTTATGGAGATTATTAATCATAAGTAATTTTTGAAATCATTTGAATTACTTTTGATCAAGAGTTCAGAAACGAAAGTTTCTGAAATAAGAATTATAAATGGAACACGAGTATATATCAGCATTTCAAAATAATATAATAGCAAATTATCTTTGTTTAAACCAGCTTATGACACAGAAATTGTTTAAATAACGAAAAAAAAATTTCAATTAGAGAGAAAACTGGTATTATAGCATAAATTGAAATTACTTTAAAAAAAGAGTTTTCAAAATTATGTAACTTTATTTTCATCGAATTCCTTCGGAAGAAAAAGTTAAATCATGGAGAATTTTTTAGAATCCATCTAATGATGAAGCAATTTAAATTTTCTTTGTCGTCTATAACAGGATAAAATGATAAGAAAATCGTTTAAATTCCTTTCTTACTTTTTCTGGTTCAATTTTACAAAAGCTTTTTTGATTGCTGACATTCCAGGTAAAATGGATCATCAAAATTAATTAAGCAACAATCTCAGTTTAATTTTTTAAGCATTAAGCCATCATCAATTTGTTATATTAAATAAAGCTTTAAAACTGCTCTGTTTCCATAAAATACTTAGTCTGAGACTAAAAGAAGGAAAATATAAATATTTTGTAAGGTAATAATCTTCTATAACTAAAATGCATTAATGTAAATTGGTCTTTATAATATGATTAAACTTTAAGCATTATGCAATTGCGATTAATAGCTGAAGATACCAGATGATATAATAGATTTATAGAAAAAAGTTAAATTTTTAGAAAGCCAGAGGGAATTTTTTCAATATAAATGCTTAAAATTATTTAAATACAGCTAAATTCAAAGGATAATGAAATTTTTATTAACATCTATTGATGACAATTATAATTTATTAATTATAACTTTACAAAAGTGTTAAATGATTTTATTTTGTTGTTGTTTCTTTCTTTTAGTTCTACGGTGTCATTCTCGGTGAAAAATTATTTAGCTATCTTAGTCCTTTTAATATCACTAGTCCTCTGTAAATAACATGATGTTTATTTATATAAATATATACATATTTGGGGGGAAAGAAGGTGTTTTTCTTAACAAAAATATGTTTATTTTCCCGGTTACATTCATTCTCCGTAATTATATAACCTAATACTTTACTCAATGATTTACATATACATTTAAAAGTTTAATGGCATCTGACGTCGCCTTCGATCTTAAGAAAGCGTTTTTCTATAATTTCCTATTTCTTCTCCCTTCTGGATTCCAAATTCTTCCAGTGCCCTTTTTACACTCTCCCTTCATGTGTTTTAGGTCTTCCTCTTTTTTTCTGATTCGACTGAAGTCCATAACATTTTTTTTAAGTCTTTTTTTATCATCCATTTTTTCACGTGTCCAAACCAATTGTTTTAGCTGAACATCTTGAAGAATGTTAGCCGTAACACTTATCCTTTTTATCAGTTTAACATTTATCATCCGAACCGATTTATTAACCCTACAGAAAGGAGAAATCAGTACCGAAACATTGGAATAAATATTAATGGAATATCAATGTTTGCATTGCAATTTGCAGGAGATTCTCTATTAGTAGGGAAGAAGATTGGTCTGAAGAAAGGAATATGAGAAATTTTATTGGAAAAGAATGCGAGACATGGGGATTATCTATCAATCTAAGTAAAGCTACAGATATAAGTGCTGGTAAAAAGTAGAAAGACCTACTGCTAGAAGATGGGAAAGTAATCTGCAGCTGTGATACATATACGGGGGATCGTAAACTTCTAATTATCACTAGGGAATAATTGAGGTAGAAACTTAATTTTTTTTATTATTTATAAGGTATATTTCTATATAGAGAGTTATTCAGAGTCATCTGTCCAGAAATCTATCCAGAGTTATACACTTTTTCCAACTTTTTTTTTTAACCTTAAGAAGGCCGTCGTCATTGAAGCACTCTAAAATGGTGGGAAGTCACTATTTCACCTCATTTGTGGTGTCCAACCGACACCGCATTTTTTTTTTTTTTTTTGAGTTTTTGAGTTTTTGGAATAAAAAAAAAATTTGCTTGGAGCGAGATCGAGTGGATGCAGCTACATCGCTTAGATTCCCCAACCGAAACTCAAGAGGAGGGGCGTGTGGTGGAGTAAGCAATCTGCGAACTCAGCGTTCTGAGACCTTTGACACGTGCAGGTTTTCATGAATTAGTTTTCCACACACTGCCGTAACTAAGATGAGTCGCATTCATGATCATTTGGATAATTACCCTTCGGTCTTTCCCTCAATTTCTTCAATTTTGTCTTCCACACCTTGGATCGTCTGTGAGGAACATTTGGTCAGTTTGAAAATTTCTTTTCCATCTAACAACAGTGCCATATGATGAACTATCACTTCCATAAACCGCAAACATTTCATTGTGAATTTGCCGGGCACTCTAGGAGGAGGAGGGATGCAGTCTCTATCTTCTCCATACTCCGGGTTACTTCAATCTTCATCTTCCTGAAAACAAGCGAATCAACATTTATAACTGTACAGTGAATTCCCGTTAGCGCGGACTATAAAGGAAGTCCATTTTCCGTCTGCACTAAATATAGTCCACATTAAAAAATGTGTAAATATTTTAATGTAAAATAATCCTTTTCTTTGAATAAATTGAATTCCGTCTTGTTAGAAATTAAATGGATTAATAAATAAACATTATAAATAAAATATATAACATTTCTTTAATTTAGTAATTTTAGTTTAAAAAAACTAGTTAGTGACAATTGATAGTACAAAATAATAAATTACTGAGGACAAACAAAATATACAAATGAATTGCCGCCTTACATAATTTAACTTTAATTAAAGTAATGTCTCACTTTTCTTTGCGTTACTTGTACAAATGTTATTTTTAACACATCATTTTCCAATTTTCCGACACAATCGAAAATTTGGTCTGTTATGTTAAATTTTGATGGATAATATAGGCGAACAGTCGTTAGAAATTTCTAAACACCTCACTTTTTTGTGGTAGAAAGTTTTATTCCTCTTCATTATTTTCAATGACAATTTCTGTATCTCTCAATGACCAAGGTTACATCAAAGACGCTTTAAAATAATAATATACGAAATCTCTATCATTTCTGCTCGGTCAGTTTTCGAAAAAATTGTCCAGATTACGTGATATGTAGTACGCCTTAAGCGATTTCTTTAAAAGTAATTGCAATTAAGAAATTATAGGGAAAACGAAATTGTCGTCATTAACCGGAGATAAATATTAAGCGGAGACTCATTAACGATTGCCCACTGGAAATATCTCGTTCTAGAGAGTAATGGCGAGACTTCAGACATAGATTGATAATAATGTTTCAGATATAAACAATTGGATGTCACTAGGAAAAAGTATCATTAAATGATTAGATAGAATTTGGTGGATAAGAAATTCTCTATAACAGGCGAGCAAAGTAACTCTAACACCAAAGTAAAAAGTATTTTTTGTATCACGGCGACAAGACAAAGACCTCTGAAGTATGAATGAACGTTTTCAGAAGATCATGTTGAATGTCAAGATTGCGGAGCGGAGACGCATTAACAAATACCGACTGTAAATATCTCGGTCTGTAGATTAATGAAAAAGATGGATAAACATTTCAATGTCATTAGGAAGAAGTACTATTAAATGGTTAGATAGAATTTAGTGTATAAGAACTTTCCTATAAGACGCAAGCAAAGTACCTCTAACACCATGGTGAAAAGTGTTTTGTTGTATAGGACAAAAGCTTCAAGAATCACCGGGACAAGCAAGACAAAAAAGATCGCTGAAGTATAAATGAATGCCTTCTGAAGATCATGTTAGATTTCAAGATTGCTGAGCGAAGACGCATTAACGAATGCCGGCTGTAAATATCTCGGTTTGGAGATTAATGAAGAAGATAGATAAACAATTGAATATCATTAGGAAGAAGTTCTATTAAATAGTTAGATAGAATTTGGTAGAGAAGAACTTCTCTATGACACGCAAACAGAGTATCTCTAACACTACAGTGAAAAGTATTTTGTTGTACAGAACAAAAGCTTCAAGACTCACTGCGGCAAGTAAGACAAACATCTCTCAAGCATAAATGGATGCCTTTAAAAGATTATATTGAATTTCAATATTGCAAAGAATACAAAACGAAGGAATAAATTATTTACATGTTAAAAACATATGTAATATAAAATGGTAACTGGCAATATACATATTTACACACAAAGCTTCTTATCTGAGTTTGCATACAAAAAATTTTATAAATCCAAATATTAATTTATAAATATAATTTCTGCAAAAAAAGAAGCCATAATAGCTAAACTCGGGTGCGTCTTTCTTTTAATTGGATTTGTCACCTATTTTGTTTTTAAGAATGTCTAATTATAATTTTGAAGTTTTTTAAAGCAACAAAAAAGGGTTATTTCTTTTCGGAATAAAATTTAACTTAAACTTACTTTACTTACAAATGTCATTTTATAAAAAGTGAAAACTTTAAAACACCAAATAGATATTATAAAGTTTTAGTAAATAAACGACCTTAAGAAACCTTATGGAAATAAAAAGGAATTTTTCATACTTTACATCATATTCGCTGATACACTATTTTTAAAACTGCGGCTAAGAATTTCTTAAGTTTTAAAAGCAACTGAATACTTTGGCAAATCATAACTGTAAGTAGTAGCTAAATTCTCTAAGAAATGTTTCCTATTTATTTTCCTAAAACATGAGTCACATTAGATTCAGCCTGCTTTTTAAAAAAATGCGATGTTTCACAATTTAGAATAAAATATTCCTTACTATTACACAGAAACGATGCATTTTTTATTTGGAGGTCAGATTTACTTTTTTATCGTTAATTCTACATGTTGACAAACTTAGCAATATATTTCATTTCTCGTAGGAAAACTCATTAAAAAGAGATTACTGCTAATAAATGAAAGAAATTCTCGAATATTTTCTGGTAATCAAAAAATAATAAAATAACTTTTCTACTCTTATTAATCGAATGAAAGTGGGACTGTATTTCATTACTTTACATTATTTTTTACTAATTTTTACAGAATTAAATCTTATTCAGCCACACATTTTTCAACGCCAATCGTTAGTTTTATTAGAAAATTATTTCATATTTAAAATCTGTATATGATACTTTTCCGAAATAAATTATTTTCTAGTATATTTTTTTATTTGTACATTAACTAAAGAAAACCTGAAAACATGCATAATTTCAGCAGCAATAATTAATTAAGATTTAAAAATATTTCAAATGGCAATTACTCAGCATGATTTTTTTAAATAACTTTTTAACCAATGCCTTTATATTAAAAAAGTTTACAACAACATAAAATTCAAACTGTGCAAATTATCTAAAAATCTAATATTCAGTAGAATACAGTAGACCCCCGATTATCCTACATTTACGCGACCAGTGAAGTTTCGCAAAGTAGAATCCGATAATTTTGAGAACCTTTTAGATGAAATTTTCTTACTGTTGAAAGTTAAACTATAATTAAAATTATCATAAATGAAGCACATAGCTACTATAATAAAGTCAAATAAACAACGATTATCGTAAAAGTAATATTATAAATTAGAAATAAGGAAAATTTATGAAAACATTTTGTAAATTGTGTTTCAGTTTTTGTCATAATTTAAATCTTGGTATAAAAGCAGAATTGCGGTGTTCTTGTTTCATTTCGCAATCGGGAAAAGTTTTCGTACTGAAAAATCATTCTTTACTTGTATTACCATGTAGTGTAATTTAAATATATGTAATGAAGGAGTTTTTAAAACATTTGATGTTCTTAATTTTTTAGGATTAGAGGTGATATAAAGATTAATGGACTAGTCTAATGCAACTATAAAAAAGCATTTATAGAGCATGCAATAAAATCCATTATTATTGGTTCAGGCATTAAATGCCATTTCCTGTAAGTATAACTTCCAGTGAAACAAGTTATTAATCGCTATATAATTATACAAGAAAAATCACTTAATATTATTAAAACGAAATACTTATATTAAAGTTATTACGGTAAACATAAAGTCCTAAAAACCTTTTAGTAAACAAACTGACTAGTTTCGTACACTCGTAATGTTTATCAAATACATATTTAAAAGTTTATATGAAAATAGTTTATTTATAAGTACAGATCTTGAGAATGTCACCGTTATGTGTATACTGAAATAATCGGTACGTTTATTAAAATGTTTTTAAGTCTTTGTGTTTACTGTAATCACTTTAACATGTGTATTTTATTTTATTTTTATGAATTTATTTCAAACCTTTGATGCATAAAATAATACTAAACTTCACGTGGAAAAGCTCTTACCTTTCGAAAGAATTACACTGAATATGTACAGTAATTTTGGATAAATCCAAATATATCTTAATGTTATAAGTAGTACCTTTTTTGCTCTGGAGTTCATTAATTCAAATGCATTTTAAAAACTGCATTTTTTACAAGTTTTTTGCGAGTAATTAAACAGACGATAACGTTATTTGTGTATTTTGGAGAGAGGAAAAACAATTGTGATTTAAAAATAATGGCAAAAGACTTTCAAAGTAGGAAGTCCCAAGATCAATTCCCAAAACTGCCGAAACAGCAAATAATTGTGAACTACATTAAAGAAAACTTTCACTGTTTTAAGGTGTTTTAATAAAACGCCACTTTTCAAAAATGGTGATGGTGTCATTTACTTTTACTGAAAACCCAGTGACATATGATATCTACAACTTCAGTAAAGGACAGTATAATACTTCCATACAAACTTAATGTAGCATGAGCTCTTGTTATTCCATGTCGTCTACTATAGTTAAACACGCAATATTGAACGAATCATTAGTGGAAAGTTGTCTGAAACGGGATAATTAGTTGGTTCTAACAGATGGAATACCACAGAATTATACTTGATAAGACTGAAACTTGTCTAAAATTAAAAAAAATTCCGGTTCCTTGAGATTTCGTGTTCATGGGTATTCCTTTATCTTACGCTTCCAAAGAATTTTACTGTGTTGTACGATATGTTAAGACTCCAAACATTCACTTATGAAAGTGCGGCAGACTGATCATTTTTAGCAATGTAAAATATTTATAGAACCAATTACTTAATCTTTAACTGATGTCACGTGGTCTCCCAGACCCCGCGACTCTCAGCTGTAAACACTTTTACAGCTTTTTACTTTTCTGTACTGAAGTTAAATAATATGAACAAAATACTTTTTTCATGCAATTTAATTCACATGCTCCTAAGAGAAGTACAACGATGGACAAAATTTAAGTAAATTCAACCATTTGAGTTATTTTTTTATTATTCATTTTATTCGAGGTGTCTGAGAGACCGGATGACATCAGTTGTGTGACAAATTTTAGTCACATCAGTTAAAGGTTAAAGCAATAATGCTTTTCTTACAAACGCAAATTATTGTTTAACCACTTCACTCCCAGACTTAATTTCGCTGGTGAAGGGTGTGCACCAGGCTGTGCCGTGTAAAATATTTGCGTCATGAATCATTTCATAACTTCCGTGCTATAATAATAATGAATTGGTCGTTAAAGGATTTCTAACATTATCATAATACGTATAAAATAATATATAAAACTTGCACATGCTGTACATACACTAATATACATACATACAGTATATACATAAAACTCAGGAATTTATTTTAAAGATTTATGAAATTGATCAAAATGACTTCTACTGTAGAGTCCTGGAAAATCTTCACAACCAGAACACATTAGCCGAGTATCTTTCCTAACATGTTTAGTTGTACAAATACGGCATCATTTTTGGGCTCGTTTCTTTCGATCTGTGCTTGAAATCATAACAAGTTTATGGAGAGATTTAGTTTCGTCTCCCTTATTACTACTAGCAGAAAATATTTCTTTATGACTGTCACTGTACTCTATAAGTATTTCTTCGGAACATTTTATAATAAAATCTTTGAACCTAACATATTCACCAGCAGCATTTCTATGAATGACAAGACCATTCAAAAGAATTCCAGAAGCCTGAAATGAGAGGACATGCGCAGCGTACGTTCTGGTCGCTGCTTACTGAAATGAGAGGACGTACGCAGTGTACGTCCTAGGAGTGAAGAGGTTAAGGGTTGAAAATTCGTAAAATTTAATCATCCGAAATGTGATTTAGGTTTTGGAGGTAAAAAAGATAGTAAGGGTTGGTTAATTACCTTTCCGCGGTAGAATTCAAGCACACTGTTACAAATGCAGGATTAAATGTACTTTAAAATCAGTAATACACACTGCAAGTGAAAACGTGCAGTAGGATAGCTTTAATTTTATTACATGCTTTTTTATTACAATTATGTTTGTATGAGGCAGTCAAATCTTGTGCCTCATTTTTCACCCACTTCCTGTTGACATAGACTTTTGAAATTTGGGATATATATATATTCCCGAGGGCAATAAATGAATTGAGCCTTGATTTTTTTTAATTCGATCCCTAAGGGAAGAAATGAGGGGCGGAGCAACGATTTATTTCCAATGGAGAAATCAATATCAGTTTGAATTATCAGTATGTGTTGAAACGCACAATACTAATATCAGATTTACCACAATACCGACAAATTTTGGTCAACTTGCCAAAAAGCGCTAAATTTTGTGACAAAAAATAATAAGCTGCTCTATATGCAAACAGCTTGGCGATAGCTAGCTAATTTGGCGAAATTCCCCCCAAAATATATATTTTCTACATTTATGTGAATATCAATCAAAGCATGTTTTTTTTTTTATTCATATTTATTCTCTGTGTAATAAGTAAAAACATGACATATTTTCTGATATATTATTTGAAAATAATTAAGTGTTTGTTTGCAAAGTCGATTTTACCTTCATTGAAATAACTCTATTCTTCTGATTTTTTTTATTATAGAAAAATATTCATTTTTTTAATTGTGTATCATGAATGTGTACCTTTAAAATATTCACTATCATTTGTTTTTGGCTTCATTATTATTCTTATGTAATTAAATCATGCTGCTATATGCGTAATGCAGGATTAAAATATGATAATCTGATATAATTATTACAATTACTATCCTACGTTGCTAAGATTGAGAGTACGATAAAATAGTTTGTGCTATGTCTATATCCTCTAAGTTAGTAATATTTGCATATCAGTCTATCAAAACAAGAAAATGCTTGAGAACTAATACCTTTATTTATTAAACAGTCAATTTTCAAGTTAGTTTATACCGAGAAAAGTCATATTTGTGATGCTTACTAAAACAACAAATATTATATCTTTTGAGTAATTTTAGAAAAACTTTATGCTCTAGGATTTGGAAAATTTCGTATTAAATTCTTTGGATGCAAGAAATAATGCATTATTTGTGTGGTTTTTCATCAAATTTTAAGAAAACAAAATTAGAAATTAGTTAAATTAGTTTGTATTTCATTGTACTTATGTATTTTAACTTAACTAGTAATATTTGTTTTCCGAAATTAACTGCAATAATTATATTAAAACCAAAACAATAATTTTACATCGGATAGTATTTTATTTTTTTCTGTAAATCAAAAAGTTAATTCAACAAAAGTTTCGTAGAGAAGAAAAGAGAAAATAGCGGATAGACTCTTATTTTATGTTATATAATCTGAAATACAACAGTCACCACTTCGGAAATAAAATCGTTTCAGAAAAAGTACCAGTGAATTTATCGAATTTCCTCACCATTAAAAAATAAAAAGAATGAGCACCGAATGGTTCTGACAAGAGACAACTAAAGGAATGAAAATCTTTAACAGCTTAATAATAATACAAATGAAAATATCTTTCAGTATATTGAAGTTATTATGAAAAATCCAATTTATATCCCTCTCTAGTTAAGTTAAGAAGAGTTAGCTATTTATAACTATATTGAGTTTTTTTTTTATATACAGGATGCGCCAAAAGCTCTTGACACATTTTAAAATTCAATAAAAATTCTAGCATTTATAATCGGGACTTCGGTTTAAACGGAAATGATTCTCGTGATCAAAAATGTTGTTAAAGCAAAATTTTAGTTCAAAAAAATTACCTATACCTTCATAACTAGAAAAATATAAAACAACTCTAGCATTTTTACAGACCATTCATTTTGTAAAATCTGCTATCTATCTATATATATATATATACTTATCGAATATGGCGTGAAAATAAGGCTAAATTTGTAACCTGCAGTTTGACAACAACCGTAGTTTTCAGAGCGATGATTCTCAGTGGATCATTTTAAAGCTGTTTGGGAGGGTTAGTCAGCTCTGGCAACAAACTTCAGTGTCGCGAAAGAACATAAATTAAGAGAGTCGAGAGAAAAAGCTAAATATGAAGGGCCCTAATAAACATTTCACTTCATTCCAGTTCGTTATGAATTTAGGCATCATGCATGATGCACTTACTGAATTAAGTGAACTAGCTATATCTCTTCAACCTCAAGATATGACTTTGTCCGATGTAAACACTCATATTAAACGAACAATCAAAGTTTTAGAGTCTATGTGCTATTTACCTTGTGAATATGTTAAAAAAATATCTAAAGCTATTGCTGAAAAACGATTTCAAAGTATTGAATTGCAGGGTTATTCAAAAGATACCCAGATCAATCAATCTCAGTTCTTCAGAAGTCTTATGTCAAATTTAAATAACAGATTAATTGAGAACACAAGCAGGTTATCACATGAAAGTACAAATATATCTAAAAGAGCAGAATGTGATGATGATTTTATACAAGATATAAATGTACTATAATGAAGGAAACGAATATTTTTTCCAACTGGATTAAATCATATTCGAGGATGGAGTATCACAGTTGACGTTTATTCCAACAGAGCGAAAAATGTCCAGACCAGGAATCGAACCTGGATACTTGGCGTGCCGTGCCAATGCCTTACCTGTCAGGCTATCCGGACGATAACTGGCTAGCCTAACAGGTAAGGCATTGGCACGGCACGCCAAGTATCCAGGTTCGACTCCTGGTCTGGACATTTTTCGCTCTGTTGGAATAAACGTCAACTGTGATACTTCATCCTCGAATATGATTTAATCCAGTTGGAAAAAATATTCGTTTCCTTCATTATGACCTAATACATGGTATACAGGAGTTTCCGTGTTAAAGCACACTTTCATCATGTAAATGCTATAGTTATAGCTCGGATGAATGAAACTAGCGCTGCAGTTCGCAACCAAGTCCAACAAATAAGAGTGAATTATGCCAGCCAGTTATCGTCCGGATAGCCTAACAGGTAAGGCATTGGCACGGCACGCCAAGTATCCAGGTTCGATTCCTGGTCTGGACATTTTTCGCTCTGTTGGAATAAACGTCAACTGTGATACTCCATCCTCGAATATGATTTAATCCAGTTGGAAAAAATATTCTTTTCCTTCATTATGACCTAATACATGGTATACAGGAGTTTCCGTGTTAAAGCACACTTTCATCATGTAAATGCTATAGTTATAGCTCGGATGAATGAAACTAGCGCTGCAGTTCGCAGCCAAGTCCAACAAATAAGAGTGAATTATGCCAGCCAGTTATCGTCCGGATAGCCTAACAGGTAAGGCATTGGCACGGCACGCCAAGTATCCAGGTTCGATTCCTGGTCTGGACATTTTTCGCTCTGTTGGAATAAACGTCAACTGTGATACTCCATCCTCGAATATAAATGTACTGTTTAAGAAGATTCGCCCATCAGATGTGGGCATCAGATATAGTGAAGACAGTATTTGCAATTTGTGTAATTTATTTAATTTCCCAGGAAAATGGAAATTCATAAATGCTTTCAGACAGTTTAGTGATACTGGAAATGAGCCTAGAGAGCTAAATACTCCTCTCCACACTGTGATAACTATGCCCATTTCAACGTCTGAATGCGAAAGAGCTTTCAGCTGTATGAATAACATCATGACCTATGCGAAAAATTCACTCCTTATTGAAAGAGCCAGTTCGCTTATATTCATAAGCTGTGTAGGACCTCTCTTAAGAGAATTTTGTCCTGAACCACATGTGAAATCTTGATTGCGATCAGGAAGAAGATTAGCAGACGAAACAGCTTGTCGCAAATCAGAAAGCACAGAAAACACCTCTCATTTTAGTTCTTTTTGGAAACTTCCAGGATAGATGTGCTAGTAAGTAATATATGGATTTATTTCTGTTACTTCAATTAAATTTTGATTCATAATGGAAAATGTTATTATGAGATTGACTAAATATTGATTTTAGATGAATGCAATATACAACAAATACAATACCATAAAAATTAGACTATAATAAATATAACTGTTAATTAAAAAAAGTCGGCAGTTGGCTAAATATTTTAAAGTGGCTTTTAGCTTAGCAAAAATCCGGTAGCATCAACATCTACAGTATGAAAAAATGAGTTCACCATAAATATTTTTTCCAGCCACACTCCTGTCACGTGTTTGTTTTAGACACAGCAGAAAACATGTCATTTACATTTAGTAGACTTGATAAGCGTCTTAGAGATATTGTATTTTTCATGTCGGATGAACTTTAATATCAAATTATATACGTTGATGATTGCTAATTTATATTGAACTATCGTTCTATCACGCAATGTTTTTTCAAGAGTTTTTCGAAATCAATTTAAGCCACGCTGTACATTATTATACGCGCAATGAACAGAGAAGGGCTGAATGTGCCAATGAGACATTGCAAGAATCGAATGCCAGAATGTCAAAATAGGCACAAATTAAAAATATTTTTAATTGCGTTTTCAAAGAAGTTTAAAATTAATTGTGCTTCCACAGTATTTTTTTCTGCTAATTATTTTATGTAATTCAAAAGTGTATAAACAACATAATTTTAAAATGATTTATTCCCATCGATGGCATCAACTAAATGCATTTTTAATTGTGTTTTCTACGAAGTTTTCAATTACTTTTTTTACATAAGAAATTTTTTGCAAATTTCACATGTTAAAATTATTTTTGACAGCATTTATTCTGACTAAAGTTGCTACAAAAAGTGGTGAGCGAGGGAAGTGGTCGCAATTCACGGGGGTTGGCGTGTGCTAACGACCAGGGGGCTGAGCCTCCTTGAAATATATTAATATGCGCGCTCTTTGTAGCTCGAATCTCATTCAAAAGATACTCAATTTCATTCCACGCCTTGAAGCATAGTAATACATTCTTCAAAAAAATATCTGTAACTTCTTTTCTAGAGTTTTTGAAGTTTTTTGCAGATTTAAAGATAATGTATCATCTATGTAAATGTTTAGAACTACATTTATTTAACATGCTTAAGGCTGTTCTAAAATCCAAACAGGTTGTTTTCTGAATTATTTCAAAATCCATTTTTGCTCGCAAATACAGGAAATTTCCAAGATGCTCTTATCCAGAAACAGTATATGGAACAGTTGTTTTTCTATTTTACGATGAAGGCGGACGATCTTTTAGAAAATGCTGGCAAAGGGATATTCTGAACGTGGTAGCTCGAAACCGAGAAAAACATCCACTCACGAAAAAACAACTGCTTATAGCTCAATATGTAATTTATTTATTGAAAAATGACAATAACTATTCGATTAAAAATCACTTCAATAATTATGCTTGTTAGTATCATGCTTTTACGTTTAAAATGAGGAAGAAAACGTATCAAAGAGTTTCGCATTCTCGAGTGAGGGAAAGTATCCAACTGGCTACTTTCTGACGCATTTTTTATTTGATTTTTGTACGCATATGCATGAAATTTAATTATGTAGTGTTATTCAGAAACTTTGTAATCGAACTGGGTTTTATTTTCATTTTTCGG
Source organism: Maratus speciosus (assembly GCA_963932465.1). Taxonomy (NCBI): domain Eukaryota; kingdom Metazoa; phylum Arthropoda; class Arachnida; order Araneae; family Salticidae; genus Maratus; species Maratus speciosus. The sequence continues at coordinate 386,402,174 of OZ010788.1, read as the reverse complement.
TATAACAGGAAAACTCTTAATAAATTGTTGTCAAATTTGGCGTTTTGAACCGAATTTCTAGATGCTACTGTGCGGGAAAGTAAAAAAATCTGATGCCGTGAGACAATACTGCCTTATAATTCAAGATGTGATTCATTTACGAAAATGCAAAAAATTATTCCACTAAAAATTGTATCGCTGCAATAACTACGCCTGCAAGTGTGATGCTTTTTGCGTTTAAAAATTAATCGGAAAATATACCAGAAAGTTTCGCGTTATTGAGCAGGGGAAAATATTTTTCGGTTATCGCCATCAAAAACATTGGTAATTGATCATGGATCATTGATCATGGTAAACATTTCTGACCAGACTGCACTTGCGTACGCTGATTTCTTGATATTTTTTATTGAATTTTATAATTAGTCACGGGATTGTGACCCGCTCTGTATAATTTTCAATTAACGTAACAATTTCTAATATAATTGAAGCTATCATAATATTTCAACGCGATGAAAAATATTGGTAGTAAAACGTTCAATATTGCACATATGTAATGAATATAATGCCAAAGCAAGCAAAAGAAACATTTCCTTATCAAAACACTAAAAAAATTATTCTATTTGTAGGAAATGTTAATTTTAAATTACTTTTCTTAACTCTTATATTATCGGTGCATACTTTTATTAACTCTTATATTATCGGTGTAATTTTCGCATTCATAATAACCTGGAATTTTAGTGTTAATAAGCATCGTGTTAATCACATTTTATGAAAACTTGCAAGATTTAGCGTAAAAAAATTAAGCTTTTAATACATTTTTAATGTTAAAATATGTAAAAAAAGGTAAAGGGTCTTTCTTATCACTTAATATTTTAATATATTCAGAAGATTAAAGTAGAAAAACTGTTTACTTTGAAAATCTAGAAAAGAATTTTTAAGCATTTTTAATGAAACACATGTGTAAATATGATTATAAGTATCATCAGAAGTATAAAAAGTTTAGATAAAAATTTTAATCAGATCTCTTTCTGAAAATATTAAAATTTAAGTGACGAAGAGAAGTTGAGTAACGGTGTAATATTTTGTTCAAGAATCTTTCACTTAATATTTTTTCTAATGAAATCTTTTTCCATCTGATTACCTTAAGAATTTTAACGCTGTTTCTAAAGATTTTTTCACTTGAAACAGTTAATTATCTTCATTTCAATGAGTGCTTAAATTTACTACATTTTAATTTTAAATCCATTTATAGGGAATACAAATAATAACGCCACAATAATTAATGCAGAATACAAATAAAAATGCCGCCATAATATCATGTGGAATACAAATAAAAAAGTATCTATAATTTAATATTGAATACAAATAAAAATGACTCGATAATTTAATGCGAAATACAAATTTTTAAAAAATCTCCCTTTTTTAAATGGAGTTGTGAATATATAAAGGTAAGTAGTATAAAATTATTATCAATTTAGGCAATCGAGCAAACGGCTTTTCAAGGGAAAGTTCGTCCAAAAAAATGGCAAAAAACACACATCCCGAAACGATATCTCTGTATTTGTTCAAAAATAGATTCTATGCTTACATTTAACTTTAAGTACCATTATTTCTTATTTGAATTGCGGTAACCATAACGGGTGAATCTGGAACGTAGAAACCACGTCTGCAGAGCATAGATCACCCCCCCCACCGGGATACCTTTATTAAGGTCTTAAATGAAAAAGAAGTTACAGTTCTGAGTCCGTACACTCGAGAAGACGAATAAACGTGAACAATGGACAACTTAAAGTTACATTAAAGATAAATAAAGATGTAACAGACTACGGTCATAGTCTAGCTCGTCATAAGAGCGAAAAGGAGCGATAGTAGTTAAACGAAATCAACAGCTGTTACCATAATCCAGGGCGGAAAGGCAGGGGTGGCCGATTGTAGCTAAAAGGCATTTTGGTCTGTTTATGATATTGCTAGTTAGGTTTTGGCGACAATTCGATTTTGCACTTCTGCATTGTTTTAGCACGCGTAGCTCGCAGTGGAATTCAGTTATCCTAATGTAAATAATGTAACCTTATAGAAATGTTCATGTCCTTTCTAAATATCTGTTTATTTTGTGTGTAGGTTTTTCAGAAAGCTCACAAATTTGGGGGGGGGGGGGTAGACGTACTCAGAATTCACGCATTTTGCTTCTATCTGGCATAACTCAGAAGTGGTTAGAGATAGACTAAGGTTTCTATGGTGTTTATGCTTCACATAGGCTCTTCTATCAACCCCTTTTGTTTGGCAGATTACGTCAAATTTATCCTGTATTTTCCGTATATTTCTCATTCATTTTTCTGTTTCCTTCTTTTATAATTATTAAAATTTGAAATAAATTTTTCACTGTCTAAATGGAAAAATCCTTTATCCTGAAATTTTCAAAGGTAGCAAACTTTCAAATTTTTATCGAGTGTACAAAAATTCTCTTAAAATTTCATACAATTCTACTTTATGTATTATTTTTAGCAAAAAAATAACTTCCAATCTTTCAAAGATTTAACAGAACTCGATTAGCATATTAAAATAGAATTGATCTGCTAAGTCATATCTTGGTGGAATGCACCTACAGACCTAATTTTAATGTTAGCACGTTATTTGTTGCACACATTTGAATGTTAGACGTCAGCCACCGGTGACTGACACTGAACTTTCCGTTTAAAACACGTCATTCACCTAAAATATGATATAAAACTAAAAATATATATATTGTTTTAAATAATTACTGAAAATTTATTTAAAATTTACGTACCTTTTATTTATTACAGGATTATACTTTCTTAAAAATTACTTTAAAACATTGTAAATTTTTCAGCGCTTCAGTATCAGTCACCGTGGCATTCAACGTGTTAATTGGTAGGTTTCCATTGTGTTTTCCTGCATTAAGTGGTATGAAAGAATAGAGGGCTGTGTGCAGAAAAACACAATTGCCTTATAGTGTGTTCTTAGTGAAATGAAAACACTAGCGCCTGTTTTAGTTGGAGTTGGAACTTTTCAGAGCGCCAAGCAAATATTTTTCAAAAAGTGGCAAAGTTGTCCCGCGTGAAAAGTTGTCCCTGTTAATCGTACATAAGAGAGTCTACCTGTGTAGAAAAAACACTACGAATTAAAATAAAATGAGAGACTTCGCTGGAATTGACGACAGACGACGTAGATACCTCTCATTATTTTACTTGTATATAGAACAATATTTCCAAAAAGCACACGCAGCTAATTATAACGCGCAAAATATATACATATTTACATTTAAAGATAATTTCGTTTCGAAACATTCACTCTGAACATCTTATACATCGAAATAAAAGCATTTGCTTTCGAGTTACATTGTTACGACTCAAAACCGTCGAACATCATTCTATCAACATTCTATATCAACAAACTTGCCATTGCCATTCGCAACAAAGTAAAAGTGGCTTCGGTGGGTTTCTTCTTCTCGCAACATCCTCCCCACCTGAGTTTTGTAAGGAACTCAGCAAAGATAAAACTGAAAAATACTGAAATGACATATGAATACAAATACTAATCTAAACAAAAGGTTAAAACATACACTAAAAATACAGATTCTAATAAAGATACATAAAATCAGAAAAATTAGAAATAATGAAAATATTTTCAAAATTTAAAGTTCTAAGTTTTTAAAGTCTTTAAAGAAATGTTCATATTTAATGGAAAAGTTCAAACTGAAATGTTCATAGTTCACAAATCAAGTCTTTTTGGAGGTTTTACTTTTCGACCAGAACGAGTCTGAATATCTATATTTTTTACAGATTTACTGTCTTTTGATTGTTCGTTGATTTTATCAACTGTAACTGATGCAGGATCTAAATGAAAATGTTGACAGTCTTCTTGTATGATCTCAAGCGGGTAAAGTGTTTGTACTGGTCTCAATAAAGCTCCTTTTGCTGTTTTCAACTTAACAAGCCTGACTACTCCATCTTTACTAGGAAAAAGTTCTATAACTCTTGCTAGAGGTCAATACAGTCTTTTCTTATCATCTCGATCAATCAAAACTACCTTTCCAACTTTAACTTTGTCATACTTTTTAGGGATGGAAGATCGCAGAAAGCCTAAGTATTCCTTTTTGAATCTCTGTTTTAGATTCTCTCTTACTTTTTGAATATATCGCCATCTTTTCAAAATATTAGTCTTTTCAATTTGTTCTAAATCAGGAACTTCACTTGTACGAAGATCTTGTAGAAATGATGCAGGGGTTAAAGCTCTTAAATCAGATTCTTCTGATACAGAAGTTAGTGGTCTGTTGTTCATTACTGATTCGCATTCGCAGACAAGAGTTAACAATTCTTCATATGTCAAAGACGAATGTCCTAAGTTTTTTCTGAGCTGATCTCTAAGAATCCCAATTAGCCTTTCCCAAAACTCTCCCCACCATGAAGCGGAGGGTGGGTTAAACATCCAACAAATTTCATTGACTTCAAATCTTCGTTGAATCATTGCCCAGTCTAGTTCTTTCAATACTTTATTCAAGCCTGTAAAATTTGTTCCATTATCGGAATACAATACAGATATCCGCCCACTTCTTGCTATAAATCGTCGCAAAGCTTGAATCATAGCATTAGTACTAAGAGATTGAATTAATTCAAGATGGACCGCTCGGAATACTGCACAAGAAAACAAGACTATCCATACCTTTTCTCCAGATTTTGTCAGCAACGGACAAGCCAGATCAACTCCTGAGACTTGGAAAACTCCTACTACTTTTGTTCGGTCTGTAGGGAGAGGGGGGAATGGCACTTCAATGTGTTTTACCTTTTGCTTCTTGCAGATAATACATTCGTTGATTATACTCCGTATGGTTCTTTTTCCTTTTAAAATCCAAAATCTTTCTCGCAGAATGGTCAAAAGTGTAGATGTTTCAGCATGCTTGTTCAGAATATGTTCTTGCTCAATAAGTCTTTTTACTACTGCATGTTTCGAAGGAAGAATCACTGGAGCAATAAAATCATAAGTTTCATCTTCATTAGTAAGTCATGATTTCAATCGTAATAGACCCTCTTCATCTTTAAAAGTTTGGAAATTAGCAAGAGATTTTCTGCCATCTTCATGAGAAAAGTATTCTGTCTGTACAAAACGGAAAAGTATTTTCTGTGCATTCAATATTTCTTCCTTTGTAAGCAATGTATGTTTTCTCAAATCACGAGCTTTGGGGTGAAAGCACATAACACAGGCTAGCACTCTTACTATTTTGGAAAATTTCGAAATTCTTTCAGCTAAATCAGAAACAATAGTCTTAAATTCTACATTGCTAGCAGAAACAACTGTTTTTCGTTTTTCTTGTTCAATTTCATCTTCGTTAACATTGACAACGGATTTAGGCCATTGTTCTTTTGAATTCTTTAACCATGTAGGTCCTAGCCACCATTGGGACTTCAGAAGTTGCTTAATTCCACATCCTCTGGATGGAAGATCAGCGGGATTCAGCTCACCAGAAATATGAAACCAATTTTCAGGGTCTGTGAGTTGTCGTATTTCTTTCACTCGATTAGAGACAAAAACTGACCATTGTTCTTGTCGTTTAATCCAACTAAGAACTGTTGAAGAATCAGTCCAAAAATACTCGTCAATGCTTTCGACTTCTAGAGCACCTTTTATGAATTTAAATAATCTTTCTCTGACAGTAGCCGCCATCAATTCCAATCTTGGAATAGTTATCTTCTTTAATGCCGTTATCCGTGATTTGGCTTGCAGAAAATTGACCTTCACTGTACCCTCAGGGGACTCGGATCTTAGAAAAATACAGGCCGTATAAGCATTTTAACTCGCATCAACAAAAGTGTGCAAGCTTAAATTGGATTCTTCTGTGGCACTGTTCCATCTTGGAATTTTTATAGACTTTAAGAGATGTAGATCTTTAAACAACTTAAGAAATTTTCGTTTAGTGTCTTCGTTTAGTTCTGCGTCCCATGGTTCCTTCGTTTTCCAAATAGATTGAAGCAAAAGTTTAGGTTGTATTAACACAGGGGAAATAAATCCTATAAAATCGAAGACTCTGCTGATAAGGGACAAAATTTTTCGCTTAGTTATTTTTTCTGATTCATCAAGATTTAAAAGTTCAGAATCGATTTCGATAGTATCAGAACTCTTATCCCATATTAAGCCTCATACAGACGTTTTAGAATTTCCTAGAGGAAAAGTATAGAAGTTATTGTATGTAGTACTTTCCCAACTTCTAAGATCAAACTTTGCTCTTTTCATTACTTCTGTAGATGTTCTTACAAAATTATCTAATTTTGAAGTATCATGAACACTTGTTACACAATTATCTACGTAAAAAGTGTCACGCAATTTAACAAGTATTTCTTTGGAAAATTCTTCTTTCAATAATTCTTGGGACAAATGGTGATGAATAACTGCCATCAGAAGAAAGGGGCTACTTGTAATCCCAAAAACACAATGATTATGGCGGAAAACCCTTATAGAGCCATCATCATTATACCAAAAAAATCGTAAGAAATCTCTGTCATTTTCGTGTAAAGAGATCTGCAAAAAGGCTCTTCTTATATCAGAAATAACACCAATTTCATAAAGAAGAAATCTGGTCAAAATCAAAGGAATAGTTTCTATAAAATTAATTCCAGTCTCTAAACAATCATTCAATGAGGGGAAATTAATTGTCTTAGCCGAAGCATTGAAAACAGGCCTTACATTCATAAAAGACAATGAGGACGTTTCTTTTATTATGACACGATGAGGGAGATAATGAGCAACGGATAATGATAACTCATTTTCAGGAACTTCTTCAATTACACCTTCATGCAGCCATTCTTCAAACATTTGATGGTATTTTTCTCGATACCCAGTTTTTTCTAATTTCTTGGTAGTAGATTCAAATCTTCTAAAAGCTAGATCATAATTAGTAGGTAGAAAAGAATGATCCTTCTTCCAGGGCAAATGGACGTCGTATGTTCCATCATCCTTTTGTTTAACTGTATCTTCAAAATTCATCATGATAGCTCTTTCCGAATCTTCTTTACTATTTTGTTCAATAGAATCCCGAATACCAAGAAGTTCTAAATCCCATAATGCTGAAACAGGTACATCATCTTGAGACAGCATACTGACTACAGTCATATTCACATCATTCTGACGATTAAACTGAGGGATCTTGCCTATTAAAGTCCAACCCAATTTAGTTTCCATAGCCACCAAACTGGATTTTAATTGTTCCCTTCTTCCTGTGAATAGCTTACCAGCTACATCTGCTCCTAAAAGTACCTCAATAGGCCCTGATTCGCGAGTATCACTCAAGTAGAATCCTTTATTTTTTAGTTCGCGTATCTAATAACCATATTTAATCGCAGAAATATCATTACATATAACATCTTGATCTAAAGCATCCAAATTACAAACATATAATTACCATCAAGACTACTTAAATAAATTTTGTAGCATTTATGCTTAAACATTTTTGTTTTTCTACCGCCAAATAATGAATGGCAAAACTCTTCTTCGCTTTGAAAATCAAAACCCAGTTCCTTAGCAGTGGATTTTAAAATATAAGATTTTGGGGATCCTGTGTCTATAATTATTCTTGCCTTACGATTTGAAATTTTCCCTTTTATATTTACAACTAGCGTTTGTAATGAAACTTCATTTGTAGAAGAAAATTTCTTTTTTACGTTATGGTTATATGTAAAAAGTGCATCAACACTTTTTTCTTTTGCCTCATCATTGGGTGATTTTGATACTTCTTTAGATTTATTACATTCTAAATTAGGACACATATTTTTTACATGTCTTTTCGAACAATTTTGACATCTAATGTTCGATCTAGTACATGAAACAGCCATGTGGCCCTTAGAAAAGCACGTACGGCACAGTCCTTTACTTCTGATGATCGAAAGTTTTTCTGACATAGGCATGAAAAATGCTTTTTTGCAGAAACTCGATTCATGGTCTTTCAAACAAAATACGCAAGAGGCATCATTATAATTGTGAGAAATCAGTTCTGCCGCGGAAAAGTTACTGCCTTTAGTATTCTGGCTTGATGCCAAATTTTTTCTTTCTGGTACAAAGTTACAAATATCTGATCTACTCAATTTTATTTTTTCCTCTGACTGTACTTCATTTTTAAGAAATAAGATTATACCGTCGATGCTGGATAATTTTTGTTCATTTTCAATAGTTCTCCTCTGTCTTTCGAATGATCGTAATATATTAACCGGTAATGAACTTTCAACCAGCGGATACAATATAACACCACACATTTCTGTAGTGACACCTAGCGAACCCAATGTCCTGATTTGGGTCGAAAGTTTATTGTATAAGCTACTCAAAGAATCAACTTTCTTTTTTGTTGCATTATTCAATACTAGTTTCAATAATTCTCTCACATAAAAATCGATTAGCAAATCGGATCTACCATATCTCTCTGCTAAACTATCAATCGCTAAAGAATAGTTATCATTTGTCACTGGGAACGACTCTACTAATTCCCTGGATTCTGAATTTATTTTCATTGGCTGAATTAAATAATGGAATTTATCCACGTTAGTTAAATTTGTATTTTCATGTATAGTTTTGAATTGGTTCCAAAAGGTAAGCCAATCCTTTAAATCTCCACCAAACTTGTACAGTTCAACTGCAGGGAGTCGTAAAGTTTTTACTTTATCATTTTCTGTTTCAAATTTACTAGCCGAATTATTTTCATTTCGATTTAATTTTGTCTTAAAATTATCTAATCGTCGCTGTGCTTTTATTTGGATTGTTAAAGCCTTTTCTCTATATTCTTCAGCTGAATCAAATTCTGCTTCAAATTCGGTATCATCTGATAAACCATCTAAATAATTCTTATTAGTGATATCTAACGCGTCAGCTTTCTGTTTAAATAAATAGAAATTGGTTTCGATTTCATCATGTTCGGCATTTGCGTCATTCAGTAGACTTTCTAATTTATTATAATTTATTATATTAATTTATTATATTTTAAAACTTCCATTTCTACTATCTGAGTTATGCAATATTTTTTAAATTCTAGCACATAATAATTATATAACTTCAAAATGGAAAGTTTCGTTCTTACCTTTAATCTTTTCTTAGCTGCAAAAATCTGCCAGAACCCAACGAAATCGCCCACCCGGTGGCGCCCGAAATGTAGAAAAAACACTACGAATTAAAATAAAATGAGAGACTTCGCTAGAATTGACGACAGACGACGTAGCTACCTTTCATTATTTTACTTGTATATAGAACAATATTTCCAAAAAGCACACGCAGCTAAATATAATGCGCAAAATATATACATATAACATTTAAAGATAATTTCGTTTCGAAACATTCACTCTGAACATCTTATACATCAAAATAAAAGCATTTGCTTTCGAGTTACATTGTTACGACTCAAAACCGTCGAACATCATTCTATCAACATTCTATATCAACAAACCTGCCGTTGCCATTCGCAATAACGTAAAAGTGGCTTCGGTGGGTTTCTTCTTCTCGCTACATCCTGGTTGATGAAAAAAAGTAAAATATAACAAATTTTGTTTTTAAAATACAGCATTAACGGGCAGTCACTTTCATGAACTAGAATAGCACTATAATAATTTTGCAATCACAAAATATTCTTTAAAAAATATCAACGCAAATCTATTTTGTATTAAAAGCTACGTTTGCAAAATCTTCCGAGAAACAAGTTCTAAAAAAATCGCAATCTTTTTAAGTCATTCAGTATTTCTGAATTTTAGTTTTTTATTTATCAAAAATCCTCTCTTTTGCATATTTTTATAAACAATTTTTTGTATATTTTATAGTTTAAAATTTAAAGAAGCTTTAAAAAACTCAGTGGATTTTATTTTAACCAGATGCATTTACTATTACGGTCGATTCTACTTTCTTTTGAAACTTACCCTTTCCAATTAAAATAAATTAATCAGTATATTAATTTTTTTTCTCAGAATTCATTTTGTCAAAGTATTTCTACGAAAAAGGAATATTCTTTTATATACGTTTTCAGGAATTACTAATTTTATTCGATATTTTTACGAAAAATATGGCAACAAATTAATACATGCAGAATGCTTTTAAACTAATGGAATAAACTTTTCGAAGAATTTAACTGGGACAGTATCACAAAATACAAAAATTTCTGTCCTCACAATAAAATTTCTATTAAATGTTATATAATGCAATTTTCTTTTCTACATTCTAATAAAAGTATTCTTAGAAGTATTTTCAATAGATTTTATATTCATACTCACACAAAAATAAAGCGATTACAAGACTTAAATTTTCAGATTGTCATTTTCCTGTCATGTCACATGACCGCAAAGTAAAAGGCTTTCTGCTATACCGTGCAAATATATTTTTCTAGTTTTTTTTTTATTTCTAATTATCAGGCTGTAACGAAAGTTTCCCGCCACAGCTAATATCGTCTTTTCAAATAGTTCGCGTTGACGTGTTTGCTCATACTTTGTCAAACGATTTCTGGAGTTTGAAAGAAAGAGACTTGCTTTATAACACTGTGTTATGAAATGTGTAAAAAAATATCGTTATCATTAAGTACAGGGTGTCTGAAATTGAACTATCACACTACCAGATTAGAACCAGCATTTGCTTCCAGTTCTGTTGCAAAAAGTCAGCTACAGGATGTCACCGAATTATGTGTACAACTTTAGGTACTACTGTTGTATCATATGACACTGTGAAGGTTTGGTACCGAAAGTTCAAAAACAAGGACTATGACATTCAAGACGCAGAGAGCTCTGGACGGCCTACTGTTGTTGGTGAGACCCGCCTGAGAGAACTTCTGGAAGAATATCAGTATTCAACCACTCAAGAGATAGCTAAGGAGTTAGACGTTAGTGCCATGTCCATTAGTTGCGCTATCCATCACATAAACTTGACGTACAAGTTCAATCGCTGGGTACCGCATGAGCTGACTCAAGCAGATAAGGGCAGACGTGTTCAAGCCTGCACTAATCTGCTCGAATATCAACGCAAGGACAAAATTCTGCCCCAGATCGTCACTTGTGATGAAAAATGGATTTACTTAAACAACACAATCCGAAAAGGGTGTTGGTCTGCGCCCGGCGAATCGGTCGGCAGCATCGCAAAGCACAATTTGACTAACAAAAAGATAATGCTTTTTATCTGGTGTGATTGCCGTGGTATTATCCACAAAGAGCATCTGGGAAAGGTAAAACCATGGACAGTAAGGTGTACAACAAGATGCTAGTCCGTGTTGACGCTGCTATCAAGGCAAAACGTCAAAATGAGTTCCGGCGCAAGAAGGTAATGTTTCATCAAGATAATGCTAGATCACATGTGATGTCTGCATTCACCGATTTGACTCTGCATGGACTTGAATGGGATCTTCTGCCACACGCACCATATAGCCCCGACATCTCTTCTTCGAACTTTTAACTTTTTTCACACGTGAAGCTACATCTTACTGGTGCTATCTTTAATTCTGCATGGGACGTCCGAAATGAGGTTGATCTGTTTCTGGACTCGCGGCCCCCAAGTTTCTGGGCCGAAGTCTTCGAAAAACTACCAAAACGTTGGAAGAAAACAATAGATTCGGGTGGTGATTACTACCCGCACTAAAGGTACCACTTTCATGCTTTTTTCTAACTTTATTAAGAATTTGTTTGTCGGAAAACTTTCGTTACAACCTAATATTAATTATGCCTTATATAACACATATATGAAAAAGGTAAAAAGTTCTGTATTTTACAAATAATTTTCCATAATTAAAATATGATTGTCACTCAAAATGAATTTCATTTTCCTAGCCTGCTTATTTAAATTCTTTATGAGGTAAAAAGATGGCGCTGCAGAGTAATTATCCTTGTTCTTAACACAGTTCAAGTGAGAAGTAGTAAAATCATTTCTATCAGCAGGATCTTTTAGGTATTTCTTTGAAAATAATGTGTTTAAAGGCTTTGTAAAAATTGAGTAGACTTTTATTATGTCATTTTCCTGGCTTTAATAAAATATAAATAAAACTGAACATTACACTGAATTTGAGATACTATAGAGGAAAAATGTTCCTTTAAAAAAAATTAAAATGTTAGATCTAAAAATAAAAAAATACAAGAATGTGCAAAATGTTTTCGAATGAAGTTGTCATTATCCTGGAATACATATGACAAGAAAATGACACATAATTATAATTACATAAACATGAACTTAAGCTCTTCAAACTTTAACAATTTTACGCGTAAATTCCTTTATTCAGCTGCTCAACTAAGATTTTTAAAAGAATCAGAAGCTTTGAAACGATTTAAATTTTCACAAAACTTTGTTTTCAAAATCTCACATTTTGTGATATTCACCCAACTATATTTTACTTTGCTTTCTGCGAAATAAGATGATATTACTTCCTAAAATTCGAAAGGTACAATACACATGGTGCCACCAAAATACAGTTCTTCTGTAGATATATCATCATATTTCATACAGCGAAAATTTAATCGGACGAAACTCTTAGTAAAATATCTTTATTATTAAAGTTCGAACGAACAGTTGGGTTTAGCTTGGAGAGATACCCTGTATTTTTGACTTAATAAGTTTTTTGCGAGCCTGGCTTCCTATACAAAAATTGTTTGTTTTGATGTGTACTATCAACTGTAACAGTTTTTTCCATTTTTTTTCTTTTTAATTAAAAAACAACCAAACTCTTAAATCTCGAAATAATTTATGCATAGAAAAATGAAATAAATTTATAATTTGGTTTCATTTCTCAATTCTCAATTACATTTTTTTATAATTTTACAAACCTCGAAGCGCAACTGCAATCTGCCAGTAAGGCCGCTTATTTATTAATTTACTTATTTTTACTTTCTTCTATTTTTTCAAGAATAAAATATTGGATTCGTGAAAAAATTCGCCTTCCAGTTTTCGACGGATTTATACATTTTAGAAGATCCTGAACACAATATGGCTGTTTTTAGAAAATGTCTGCCCGTGAATCTGTCCGTCTGTCTGTATGTATGGACACAAATTGTTTGGGTGTTCTATCTCAAGAACTAATGTACGAAATTTAATCAAACTTCAGATTCAGTTAGACCTTGACATAATTTGGTGTTCATTCGTTTCTAATGTAAATCGCTCAACTCTGAGGCTGATAAGTTACATTTTTCATGATTTCCGGAATATCTATATCTCAAGAACTAATGCACGGAATTTCATCAAACATCATATTCAGTTAGAACGTGACATAAATAGACGCTGATTAGGCTTTACTGTAAATCGACTACAGGTGGAGCTGCTATGCTGCATTTTCACGATTTCCAAGATAGTTATATCTCAAGAACTACTGCACGAAATTTCATGTAACTTCATATTTTGTTAGACCTTGACATGAATAGATTCTTATTATGACTGGGTGTATACCGCCGAAGAGATGTCGCTGCTGGGCTCTATTTTTCATAATTTCCTCGATAGCTTTATCTCAAAAACTAATAGATTGTCATTTATTTTGGGTTGCATTTTTTGTACAGAAGAACGTTTTGTGATGCCCATAACATTCTAGTTTTAGTTTTAACTGACTTCAAACAAAAGTCGTTTTAAATTTCATTTGTATCTTTTTGTAGTTGTTTTATGTATATGCACGGACAATTTTGGAATGGAGGCTCTGATTTTGTATTTACTTTTTCTTTCTTTTTCGGAAACGTTTTGCTTTGATGGTAATTTACTAAATATTTCCAGAATATGTATATTTGTCTATCTGTCTGGGTTTTTTCCTTTCCCTTTTTTTTTCTTTCTAGATTTTCTAGAAATCTAACTTTTGGAAAATTTCGCCAATCTGCAGAAAATTTCAATATATTGTTGAAGTGCACATTTACTACTTTACATTTTAAAAATAACTAGCTTATCGTGTATAGTTTTTCACAAAGACACGTAAAATATTTTACACGTGATCGGCGTACAACAAGTAAATATAGTGTTCCTTTCATGTTATTATGACTATGACTTTTAATTAAGACTACCAAGTATCACAAAATGGTTGGACCCAGGGTTCGTAAATATCATGATATTTTCGAAAACATCAAAAATATTCGATATTTTGATATATATCCGATATTTTTTATATATATCCGATATTTTCAAAATAGTCAACTTATTGATAATTATAAATATTTTCAGACTTATATAAATTAGAAACTAAAACATTTAGCATGAAAACTTAATGAAACAATATTCTAAATGTATTTTTTTTTTCACTTATGTAACAAAATTGAAGATCAAAACTAACTGAAAACAGACACAATTTGCTCTTTACACTCACAAAAAAAACTATTGGATTAATTATCAAGTGTCCAGAAAATTTCGTGTTTTATACATCAAAATGATATACAATATACTTCGTTTTTATTGAAAAATTTGAATATGAACGTAAGCTTGTGTTCTTTTTCATTCTCTAACATGTTGTGTAGTTTAAATTAAAGGAAACACAAAACCAGAAAAAATTCTATGAAATAGTAAATAACTTCTTGAAATTAGGCAATTTATCTTTCAATAGCTGTTTTAAGGGATCTCAGGACACTTAAAGCCTCAAAATTTTCGAAATTTTAATTTTTTTAGATGTTAAACTCCTATTTTTTCGGAACATTTTGATATAATTTTTTACTTGATATTTCCATTAGAACAGAAGTTTTGGCTTTTAGAATTATACCCTCTCACTAGGTGATGCGGTGTTTCCGAAATTTTGAAATCATTTTTCTCCAAATGGCGTTTTTGAACATAACGCGCACGATATCTCAAAACATTCTGAATATTTTTTCATGAAATTTTCAAAAAATATGTTTCATGTTAGTCTGTATAAACTGAACCTAAAATTTCCTCTTTATTGTTCAAAACAATATGTTTATAGGTCATTATAGTGTTGAAATTTTCTAAATTTTGCATTAGCTAAATACAGCTTTGTATTAAAAATATGAAAATGCTTTAAATAAAAATTTATTTAGGTTCAGGGTAATCATTACAATCTGAATATAAGTAGGCGCCAAAATTTTCCTTTTAGTTGCGAAATTTATTTTGTAATCCTGCGCGTAATCTCTCATGCCGATTTTCTGCTCGTCAAATGTCTGACAGTTTGGAGCCCTCTGTAAAATGCTAATTCAGCATCTGACAATTTCTTGAATACATGAAATGAAAGAACATACTTATATCTTTTATCCCAACTAAAATTCCGTCTTAAAATCAAATACGTTTTAAGATACTAAATGTTGAAAATGGTCTTGTTTTTTCATTTTTTCCAATTTTAAGAGTCCTGAGACCCCTCAAGTAAATATTGTCCCACATAATTAGTGGTTCTACATTCTGCATTTAAAAATCCAGCTTGAAATGTAAAGCTGGGAAAAGAATTTTTCTTGGGGAGGGGGGAGAGGAGCTAAAAAGGGCCTGCCAAAGCAAAAGTTCTTATCTGCAGAATGACACAATCAATAACAGTTAATAAATTCATTTACATTTGTTTTGAATGAAAATATCAAAAATATCATATGCAGTATTTTGAAAATTAGTGTCAAATATATAAAAATATGTAAAATATTAAACTTCATGATATTTTAAAAATAAATACCGTATATATATCCACTGATATATGTCACCGAACCCTGGTTGGACCAACGTTGGCTAATTGTTGACCTACTTTCAACCACAGTAAGAAATATCTCCTTGCCGTACCATTTGCTAACAAAAGCCGACAGTGGCCCAACCACTAGCTACCCAGAATCCTACTCAAATACGCTCCAAATTAGAGGGGCCTCTAACCCTATCATTTCTTAACCTTTTCCAAACTCTACCTTTCCCAAATCTACCAGATCCCAACTGTTTCCACAAACCGACAAAGATGCGCCAACAATAATCAATAATAGAGTCAAACTCCGTTAATACGAAAAGCAAGGGAATCAAAAAAGTCCTCCCATTAACCGTTACTCGTAATATCCGAGAAGATATTAAAAAAATTAAAAAACACACATAATTAAATTAATAACTATTATTAATTGCTTTAATTCTTGTAATGCTAAAATTATTTAGATATTATTAATAACATTTGATGTTAGTAGCTGGGACATTCGGCTCTCAAGCAACCAAACACATTGAACCAGCGGAGAGGCTTTGCCAACTTGCACAGCCAAACAAAAAAAATCGCACTTCGTGCTGATTAAAACACAATAAACAAATTTTTAAGAAAAGTTTCTAGCGGGGAAACATTACCATTAGCGGTCTCTGATTGGGTAAATGCGAACCGAGCTTCCCACCTACTAACTTCTAGTAAGATATAAACGGCATACAGTGATGCAACCATAAAGCAAAAAACGTAATTGTAAAATGCGGATTCCATCTTTTAGAAGGGAATAGAGTGGCGTCAACATGATTACGCAAAGAAAGTCTATTTTCGTGATGATTGCTTTCTTGGCAACTTTCTGTTTTCATTCTTGCAAAAAAAAAAAAAAATCTCCTAAAGGTAGAATTGTGAAACCGGAATAATGTGGGCAGTTTGGCGCGCTCTGGATCCTACAGTCACGTGACGGGATTCCTTTATTAATACCTCTCTGTTATTCTCTCCAAAATTCACATTGAAATGAACTCGTATTAGTCGTGATCCTACTTTTGTAGGTCATAAAAAGCGGTAAAAATTTAATATATTAGGTAATAATATTGCCAACTTTAGCAGCTTATTAATTGACATTGGCTTAATATTTTACCGCTATGTTTTTGGTTTTTTTTTAAGTTACACATCTCGCCTGTTTAAAGAAATCATTGTAAATCCTAAAAAATATGAAAAACTTTTTAAAAAAATTAATTTTGTTGAAAATAAAACTGTCGGAAATTCCCACTATTATCAAGTATGTGTTCTTACGTGGAACTACGGCATCGCAGACCGCGCGAAACTTTAATTACCCGACTGAAAAGAAGGGTTATGTGTTTCACCCGTATCTGGGTATGTGGATTTCTTTATATCCTCGAAACATCCCAACGGTTGGATGGATTTTAATGAATGAAGTCTCTATCAATTCATTTTAACAGCCCGATGGTTATAGGCTAGGTTTTGTTTTTATAAATTCAAAATGGCGGCTATAAAATACAAAATGGCGGTAGAGATGAAAAACAATTACGCACCCTATTGAGTTGCATATCATTGGATAGGTCTTTCAAAATGAAGACGATGTTTCATTGACTATTTTACAGTCAGAAGCTCCGTTAAAATATTATACAACCTGGAAGTTGGGTAAGTAAGATCTCTAGTTTTACTGCAACTCTAACCATCATAGACATCTATAGGCCTCGTCAAAACAGTGTTTATAGATAGGAACTAACAATTAAACACAACTTAAGAGTCATCAATACAAGTAAATAAAAAAAATAGGTAAGTTATATAATTCACATTGATGAGAAATAATTAATTAGTTCTCTTTTTGCGCAGTCGGGTTTTTGATTTTTCAAATTTAATTGTATTATAGTGTATTTGGCTCTAGCGTTACTACGCTGCAGACAGTATCAAATTGGTTCGCTAAATTCCGTACAGGTAACTTTGACCTCACAAATGAGCCACGCAGTCGCCCAGGATCAGGAGTCAATAATGACGAACTAAAAGTCCCCGTTGAGTCTGACCCATCTCAAAGCGCCTATGAATTATTTTTGAAGTTTGGATAAAATAACTCCTTAAGTTTGAGTAAAATGATTCCTTATATTTGTAAGTTATCAACTAACTTTGCTTTTTATCTACAAATTTCATCCGTGGCGACCTGATAGTTTAATTCATGAACCATCCTTATTGTGTAAATTGCGCGTTTAACCGTGATTCTCGCATTAACAGTGTGCGTATTAAACAAGTTTCACTGCTAAGTAAAATAATGCTAAATAAAGTAATAAAATATCTTTATTAAGATTGACGATCGTTTTGTCGCACCAACGGCGACATTTTCAAAATCATTCACAATTCACAATTTCACAACAAAACACATTTACAACTGATTGTGAATGATTTTGAAAATGTCGCTGTTGGTGCGACGAAACGATCGTCAATCTTAATAAAGATATTTTATCACTTTATTTAGCATTATTTTACTTAATCTGTTTATAAGTGATTATTGTACATGTTTTTACAAGTTTCATTGTACTTTAAAATAAATAATAAGTTTTCACGCAACATATTCTGTTAGGATGCCTTAACAAAACCTATCATTTTCTTCCATAAAAATGTTTAAATACAATAAAAAATTTAATAAAAAAAAAATTCTTAAAGTGAAAAAAATGAAAAAAAAATTCAATTCTCTTTCATTTCTCATTCTTTTTTATTCTAAAATGGAATTGTACCATTAAGAAAAAAATGAGACAAATGAATCAGGATGTGCTTTATTTGGCTAAAACTATTCTCGTTTTCGATACTGCAAATAGAAGTTCCCGATATTTTTCGAAGAATAGAATTCTCGAAGCCCTGCAGTATGAATATAAATAAATTTTTCGATCAAACACATAAAATGGAATTTCGAGTATAAGAAAAAAATCAAAGTCATTTCCTTTTAACATTTTCTCTTTATTTTAAATCCACTTTTTGTCTGTTGAGAAATATAAAGTATCTGCAACGACAATATGTTTTTAATTCAATATTGAACGGAATTAGGAAGAAACATCGGCCTATCTGTAACATATGTGTTTTCCTTTGAAGAAAATAAAATAATCAATAAATTAAATGAAAAGACGATGAAAAATATTGCAAATTTAACCTGAATTTTATCAATAGCGAAAGAAAATGGTATCATTTATAAAGAGAAAGCAAATCCTCTTTAAATAATTGTATATACTTAAAATAAACTGTCAAATATTTCGTCTACTACGATATTTTTTTGTTATATTGTAAAACTAAATCATGTTTTTCAGACATCTCATAAAATAAAGTAGTCAAAAGATGAAGTAAATTTTATTTTTAGAAGATGGTTGAACATTTAATTTTTAAATTTGAGTAATGATGAATGTATTTTGTATTAAAGAAGAGCATTCAATGAATTACACTGGACTTTATTCGAGTACGAATATGGGGAAAATTCCATTTACAGCAGATTTAAAGAGAAATTAGACTCGTCAGGGCTCCCAAAATTCTAGGAGTTTCCGACCAACTTGACCAAAATTCAGCTTTGTCATACTTTAAACCATTACAGTGCACTAGCCTTACACAGCAAAGCAGCTAAATAAACATATTTTAAACCAGAAATTCCATTTAGTGAAAAGAAATAAATAATATGTTGCTGTTTTCTCCTGTCAACTATTACCAACCATTCTCCTTCTACTGTTGTATTGTATTATATGGATAAAATTTCCTTATTTCTAAACTGTTGTAAAACAGTAAAACTTGCAAAAATAGACCCTTTCTAAAGCAGAAACATTACATAGTCCTAACAAAAGGAATACCTTAAATTCTACCTAATAATACGGAATAAACCGGATTTATTTTCCGGTCACTAGAAATTCCGTTTTCAATTGTTTTAATGTATCTTTCATTTCTACACCCCAAATATTATACTTTTGCCTTTATACGTTTAATTATTTTCTTTCCTTTCGGAAAAATTACAGGGTGTCCAGCGAATAAGATCCTGATTTCGAAATTAAATATCTCAAAAACAAAGATGAATATAATTATGCTGTAAACGGTTTGTTTATTAGCTAAGTTGTAAAAATGTTATACAGAAGTTTCAAAATTTAGTTACAAAAACCGTTAACAGATGGCACTGTAATCGCAATGCCTATAAATTGTACTTCGAAGTCCAGAGCACTAGTGTCTCATTCCTAAATGGTTCCCTATGGAAGAACGAAAAGTGGGAAAGCCCACTTTTTCGTTGGGGTAATGTGCAGAAGTGGAGACATTTGGTCACAGAATTATTGTACCAACTTTAATTTTAGAGAATTTCAATTAATAGAATTTTCAATAAAAGTTTAGAAATCATTATATAAGAACTTATTAAAATATTTTATTAAATTCAATTTTTAACGCCATATAATTATTTAAATCAAAATGCATATATTTAGAAGAATAATTTTGTACTTTTTTTTATGTTTTTAAATCACAGTATAATATTTTGATGTTATTGCTCATACCTGAATTGTTATAAATAGAAAGGTAATTTTGTACTTTTCATTTACATTTTTAAATCACGGCATAATATTTTGGTTTTAGAACAACACATTTACTTCTTTTCTTTATAAACAAAGTTTCAGAGACAGAAATTATGCATTAAATAATTTCATTTTCAAAAAGAATTGATGATAAGTTGTGTCATCAATGTCGAAGCAAAAGTATTTTGGAGGCTGCACTCCTTTCCGAAACTTCGGATCATATCGCTAGGAGCTGCACTATACTTCTGTGGTTAATGATAAAAAAAAAATGAAAATGAGTTTTTAAAATTAAAAGGATTTTTTTTAGCTTAATTAAATTTTTTTAAATAGAAATTTTGTATTTTTTTCATTTAAACTATTTTCTACAATTTAAAAAAATGATTGATGAATCATTATTATAAATGTTCAATTATTTAAAAAAAGGATTTCTTTTAGCATTGTTAAATTTTAAAACTAAAAATTTTGGATTTTTTTATTCAAACTTTTATTCACAATTTATATAAATATTAAAAAATAAAGATTTCCAATTTTTTCAAATCCTCCTCTGCTTGAATTCAATACTTCGATCTACCAATTAGGAGAGAAAAGACATACCACAGTATACTGGTATCCAGACCGAAATAGCTTATAACAAAATTTAAAACAAATCTCATTTATGTCAACACATTGCTCCGATTCTGAAAATCACCCCAAGTAAGAAGCGGACTTCCCACTTTTCGTCTTTCCGTAGGGGACCATCTAGGAATGAGACACTAGTGCTCTGACCTTCAAAGCACAATTTATAGGCATTGCGATTACAGCGCCATCTGTTAACGGTTTTTGTAACTAAATTTTGCAACTTCTGTATAATATTTTTACAGCTTAGCTAATAAAAAAACCGTTTACCGCATACTTCTATTGATCTTTGTTTTTGAGATATTTAATTTTGAAATCAGGGTCTTATTCACTGGACACCCTGTATATTATAAATAAAATTTGTGAAATTATAAATAAACTAATCGGATGTACCAGTCCCAAAACTTTCTTCCATCTCATAGAGGTTAATACTTCATAATTCGGTACCACAGTGCCGAAATTGAATGTCAATCTATGCTCATCATGAGAATTCTAAAAAAGATGAAATTCCGAGCATTAATTCTTGAGATATGCCCCTGTATATTCCTTTTTTAAAAAAGAAAAAAACTCTAAGTAGTATGCTGTGGCCATCATAAAACTTCCTTCTATGCCATTCAAATATATTAAATTATAATAACATGTGCGAATATAAATATAAAGCATAATGCATGTCTTCAAATTTAACGCGGAGTTCAACAGACCCGTTGTTAGATATAAATTTAAAAGAAGACCAACGTATGGATTTTTAATCATTAAACTTAACATAAAACTTTGTGCACACAATAGGAAATAAAGTACAACTATAAGCACTTGCGGATCGATGGAAAAAGAAATTTATTCATCATTGTCACGTCATCCAGTGCTATCTGATAGATGGACGGTGACGTTCCCCAACTTGGTTTATTAGTGAGAAATTTCCAGCCTAGGACATCGGCCAGGGTAGCTTAACGGTAGAGCAACAGCACGCTACGCTGTCGACCCAGGTTCGATTCCTGGCCCCAGCTAATTTTTCCCTCCAGTTGGGTTTATTGTATTTAATTGTATTTATAGTCTGTCTTAATATATGTGTACCTTTAATAAATACAACTATAAGGTTCGTCGCAAAAAAGTACAGAGCTAATATTCTGTAATCAGATCAACAGACTAAAGTTGGCACCAAAATAAAAACAATTTTAGAAACATTGCAGTTCATGAGAGTTACAAGAATGGGTTAATAATACCTGAAACCACATTCACTAAATTGCATTGATTGATGACCCGATTAGAAATCTTTCACCCAGTATAGCCCATGATTTAATGAGTAAAGTCAACATTAAATCGGAATCTATTTATGTGAAGCTCTAACAGAATATGAAGTTTGATGAAATTTCATGCATTAGTTGTTGAGATAAAAAATCAACTAAATCAAGAAAAACACAGCTTAATAGAACCACCATTGGGCGATAACATAGAAATCTAATTATAATCTATTTATGTAAAAGTCTAATAGAATATAAAGTTTTATAAATTCCATGCTTTAGTTCTGCTAGTTAGTTCTGCAAAAATCGCGCAAAACACAGAGTAGCAGCACAACCTGTCAGGCGATATACACCAAACCCTAATCAATATTCATATCAAGGTGAAAGAGACTATGCAGTTTTATAAAATTATGCCCATCAGCTCTTGAGATATAGCTAACACAGAATTCATGAAAGATGCAGCATACCACTGCCACATTTTGATCGATAAACATTCAATGAGCACAAGTTCATGCCAAAGTCAAACAACATAAAATTTTATGAAATTCTGAGTTAGTTCTTTAGATAGAGCAGCCACAAAAGCTGTGTTATACACAGACAAACAAACAGACAGGTATTTTCCAAAAAAGTCAAATCGTGTTCAGAACATCGTGTCCATCAAAAAAAGATAGTCAAAAAATTTTGCAATTCTAGAACCCTTTTCTTACGTATACAGAAAGTAAAAAGTGGGATGCATATGTTTATATGTGCTGTGTATACGTTTATAGTTTTTACTGGAAATTGCTATATCCGTATCATATTTTTTTTTCGACTTTGTCTTCGACGTCTTAGGAAAATTCAATTTTTTTTCATTTTCCCTCTTTAGCCAATTAATTAGACTCAATGTTACTTAGTTAAATTATTAATTTCAAGTTATATTAATATTCTTTAAATTTTGACTTTCGTACTTATTTCAACAAACTAAATATGTTTCTTCATAAGAAATCTGTTTATAATTCGTATTAACACTTTCCAACATAATTGAAAAGTGTTTATGTATTCGGTTTGTCTGGTCATCTGTCTGATTGTCCACGCTCTAACTCGCGTAAATAAACTCGTATTTGCCATCTGACTGATTGTCCACGCTCTAACTTGCGTAAATGAACTCGGATTTTCATTGAATTTATGTATGTTAATAATGTTTAACATGGCATGCTCTGTACTGAGTAGAAGGATTTTCCTTTTTGAGTAGAAGGATTCATTTTGAAAAGATTTATTAAAAGAGCTCGATGGTACGGTCTCTTTTGGTTTTGACCGGTTTTTATTTTTCTGGTAGGTTTCCACTTCTTAGGATTTTACGGGATTTACCCTTAGAACATCGTAAGCATCTAGCTTCAGTGTTGCCAGATTGGTGACTCTTTTTATTCAGATTATTTGACTGTCACCACTTTTTTTAAAATAATATAAACCGCCTTATTTTTTAGAATTTTTAATCTATTTCTAAATACGCCGAATATTTCTATTTAAAAAAAAAACAGTGACAATCAACAATCAGGGGACAAAAATGTCCCCAATCTGGCAACACTGTCTAGCTTCTCGACTAAGACATTTGGATCACTTAAATCAGTCCAAACGTCCAAGAAATGTTCTCTATGCTGTGGGGAGCACCTTCTCTTTAATTTATCACATAAAATAAGACTTTTCAAATCATCGAACGAAGTTATGTTGAGCTCTGATAGCCAACCTTCAAAGTATGTTCTAAGCTCGAAAAAATAGTCTTTCCAGGTACTTTCTGGAATTTTCTCGTGCTGAACGAACAGAATTCTATTTTTTTCTACGGTCAATTTGAATTGTTTCAAAGAACATTGTCTTGATGTGTTGGTAGTCCAGGGTCTTTTCCTACGGTTCCCTAGCAATGAGTCTAGCAATATCACTAGGTAAAGTGCTTATGATATACGTAATCCAATTCTCTTCCAGAACCCCTAGGATCTTTAACTGTCCTCACACAGCACTAAAAAGATGTTCATATCATCTTCGTTTGGGCAAAAACGGGGAATCAATTTTTGTAGATCGATTTGCGGATTTTCGTAAGAGCATCTATTATTTTCTAACTCCGAGTTAGATGCTGAAGTCGGATGAGTAAGGCATAATTTTTAGAGTTCGAAAGTCCGTTCGCGCTCTAAATTTTCTTCTTTGAAAGTCCGTTCGCGCTCTAAATTTTCTTGTTCGATTTTACGCTATTCTTGTTCAATTTTACGTTGTTCTTGTTCGAAAACACGTTGATGTTCTAAATCTAAGCGCTCTTGTTCAGTTTTTCAATTCTCGACTATAGTTGTAAATAAGTTTTTAGTATAATCCTCCTCGTAATCAGCGTGCGTTGTAATTAAATTACGTAATTCGACCATTTTCATTTCGTCAGTGGCAGTTAAGCCTAACTCATTGCAAAGGACACTTAGATTCTCTTTTTTGTTCTTCCTCAAAAACGCCATTTTGTTTAACTTTAACAAAACTAACAACCAAAGTACTATTTTGATTTAAAAAAAATCCACTTCAAGAACTAGAATTTGAATTTAAAATTTCAAGAACAAAATTTCAATTAAAAATCTTCAATTTCAAGAACAAGAATTTCATTTTAAAAATTTCCATTAAAATTTTTCCAATTTCAAGAACAAAATTTTAGATTTTTTTACGCAAACCTATCCTTACACCTAGGGATTTCTTCTTTACAGAAACCACAACACACACAAATATATATATTTTTTCAAAATACACTATAAATATAAATGCAAATTACTGTAATATCACAAAATATATATATTTTTATTTTTTTACATATAATTCCAAAATAATTCTTTCCTTAGGGAGCTATTAGGGTTGCAATTCACATTTTTTTCGAATATTAATTTCATAGTTCATAATTTATATTATAAAATTTTTAAAATTGAAATTCAATGTATTTATGTTTGGGGTTTTTAGTATTATAAGCACACACAAAATTATCACATTAGGATTAAAATTTCAAGAGATATTAATAAAAACATGAAAATGCAATTTAACATTAGAAGATTAATTATAAAACTTATCATCTAAATGAATATAAACTTCATTTCTAGGCATTGTTTGAACCGTATATTTAAAATATATTGTCAAAATTGGGTGTTTCCATTGAACGAAAAACAGAGTTTGTTCTGTTTTTGATTTGTAAATGGCTCCCCTAAGCAAATTTTCTATACATCATTTAAAAGTAGACTTTATTTCTAATCGTTTGGTACCAGTAACTTTATTCTAATTAGTTGCAGAGTTAGTAGGGAGTGTTTACTTTTTTTTACACGACTGTACATTACTAAGATTTACTACCAGATGTTATCTGTAGACTATGGTGTGCATCGTATTTATCGTTCATTTACAGGGGCAAACAAAAGATATCTGACACAATACTGCAAGCGAAATTATGTCTATTAGGGATTATTTCTGAAAGTGCGTTTTCGATTATGGCAGGCGTTTTAATCTAAAATATTTTTTTTTGCACACTACATGGTGTGTATAAATTTTATAATACATATACAGGGCTACACAAAAGAATCTGTAAGCATTACTGAGAATAAATGTGAATTGCTTAAAAATGTTTTTTAATTTCAGTTATGCAATATGCATGTTCAACTACATTTAGTATACTAAGAAATGTTTGCAGCGTATTAAAAAATCATATACAGGAAACTGGATACATAGCCGCCTTTGAATAATAATCCCCTCAAGCGTGATTTCAGTAGTTTTAAGCGTGTTTCCGCCTGAATGCAATTTCAGCTTAATATGTGGTGCCTATAAAGATATTTAGGTAATATAGAGGGCTGTACAAAAGAATTCAAGTACGTTTTCGTCTATTGGTAGAAATTACTACAGGTGAATTTTCGATTGTGTTATGCATTTTCAAACTAAATTTTAACATAATATGTAGAATATATATGCTAATCTCTAGATCATATACAGAGGTGAACAAAAGAATCGAAGTACCTTTTCGACTTTGTACAGTAATTGTTGAAATCTCGTTTTCAAATGTGATATGCGTTTTCTAAAAGGTTTACTTAGGCATCTTTTTTACCTTATTAAACGGCGACGTTTTGTTAAATTATTCTGGAAGTGTTGGAAAGTGTTGCATAATCTCTGCTTTACGCATGAATTTTCTTTCTTGTTTATATATAACGGTTACTCGACCATAATATGAAACGTTCTCATTGCTAATAATTGATCAAAATTATGGTTAAGAAACTGTTACCTATAAAAACGATTGAATGACTGGACAGTTTGTTGCAATTTTTTACAGGTTACCTACTTTACCCTTTAATCATTAAATCGTACTAAAATTCTTCTGGAATGCATAATCACTTTTAACTAAAGCATAATACTTCTCTTCTACCTTATATAGACATTATATATACGATAAGAAAAGAAATGTTAAATAATTTCAGTTTGAAATTATTTTTTCTTTTCTTTTTCTAATCTTATTTTTCTGAAAAATTTGTTTCTATTTATTGTTTCTTTAACCAGCTTTTGAATTATATTCTTTTCCTCCTACGTTCTGAAGCAAAAGCTTCTTATATAAGAATTTTAAAAGATTACGCATAAGAATGTTAGAGAATAACTGAATAGTAAACTAAAGCAACTTTAACGTAAAGTTGTGGTTTCAATTTCAAAAATGTTTCACTGAATAGAGAGTTTACAAGGTATAAGGCTTAACAACTGAAAGCTTCATTTAATGTAGGCTGTATGAATCATTAAAATAAATACTTTTTTTTGTAAAAGTTGAAAATGAAAAGTATGTTATTCTAATCTATGAAGAGTATACGAGAAAACATAGTTTCTTAATGCCATAAGAGAAATAGAAAATTAAATTCTTTATGCAGCTGCTTTTGAAAAAAAGTAATGATGCTGAATCCATTTTACTATGACGCAATTTATTTCTCATCATTTTAAAACGATAATCATTATTAATCCCCATGTCCGTCTGATAGTGTCCATTACGGACTGAGCAAGCAGAAAAACATTCTACTAGTCGGTTTTATGCTAATTTTAGAGAATTTAATTTTTTAAATAAAACTGCATAAAATTTACTTTTTTATGAAAATTGAAGCAGAAAATCTTGAAAGATGATATCAAAATATACATATATTTCAAGATATATTCAGATGAAATTCGGGTATTTGCACGATAAAGCGATATATACAGGAATGGTTCATTCCTTTGTGAATCAATAAAATAAGGATCATAGATGAAATAATTTTGCTCCTTCATTCAAATCAGTCAACTGCCTGTACACGCCATATGTTAATAACCAATCACATTTCAGAAAATGA
This sequence comes from Maratus speciosus, assembly GCA_963932465.1. Lineage (NCBI taxonomy): Eukaryota > Metazoa > Arthropoda > Arachnida > Araneae > Salticidae > Maratus > Maratus speciosus. Next base: position 386,374,900 of record OZ010788.1, on the reverse strand, counting down.
AACAATTGCATTATTTCTTTATTTGAGTTTAGAAATTGGGAACAATTTCTTTTTCATGTTATTTTTGCATTTCTGAATATCATTTTCATTACATGTGACGTTATTCATATGTAACCGAACCAAGGTTTATCATTCGCCATGCTGTAAACCCTGATCAATTTTTAGAATTTGGGATAAGGGCAATTTGTTTCTCTTCTGTTTTTAGAAAGGTTTTTTTTTTCTTTTTTTTTTCAGGGAAAAAATTTCTTTATTTATTGTGTGTCGCAATTCATGTCGGATTATTTCGAATGAATTAAAGATGCACGCTTTGCGTATCATTAAAAGAGAGGAGAAAATGTCTTTTCCAATTATTTACGTTTTGGTCAGAAATTAATGAGTCATTTTTGCGAGAGTGCTGCCATCTACCTTTATTTTTAATATATTTTTTCTTAGTATTTACAAAATAAATGTTGAAATTTCACTATTAGTAATTATAGAAAAAATATTTTTCTGCGTAAGCTATCACCTATGATATTTTTATATAAAAAAAAATAAAAGAGATAATTTTTTTAATATAAATGGTGCGAACCAACCGTCTAGACGCGCGAAACATGATAGTCAGGGATGTAGTCGTAAAAAAGACAGAGGGTATTCGCTCTAAGCAGAGGGTATACGCTCAAGGCATAGAGTATACCCTAGATTGTATATACTGTAGTTTTCATGAGAAACAGAGGGTATACGGTACTCCTTAAAAAAATCCAGAGGGTATACGGCGTATACCCGCGTATACCCTCCACTACATCCCTGGTGATAGTAAGAGATAATAAATTTTGTAGAGAAAGAGAATGAGTGCCTATCACTTATTCTAATTTCCTTTCAATTTTTCTTATAACTTTTTGATCGTACTTTTTGATAAATTAAAGTATTCTCAATAGATGAAATTTTAGAAGAAACGTCATAAATGTTCTCAAGAAAAAAACATTTCCCATAAGTAGTAATAACAAGTAATAACGTTTGCATAAAATGTTACAGCATTGTGTTAAATGATGTATTTTTATTAAATCGCATACAATAAAAAACTTAATTTTATAGAGCCTATGTTTAGCATTGTCGTTTTCATTATTAATTCGAATAAGCTGTCAGAACAGTTAAAATGCAATTACTGTCATTGTGTAAACGTGTTTTTACTCACAATGTGTGCTCTATCGAGACATTTTTGTTCCCGTAAGTATTTCGCCACGAAATCATTTCTCAAATATGCTTCCTTCCGAAAACATATTTTTCATTGTAATAACAAAAACATCTTCCGAATAAGTAGTATAAACATATTCTATCAATATATTTTTTTTCTAATAAGTGTTTTACAAAAAAATTTGTATCCCATTGTGCTTTCTGCCGATAACATGCTTTTCATTCCACTATCAAGACCATGTTAAATTCACATCGAATGAAAGGTTGTATAAATTATCGTCCAAGTCACATCTTGAAAAGTGCTGCCACAGCATTTTGATAAGACAATGTTAAAATTTGTATATTTATTTATTCATTGATGCTAGGAATATTCATCGTTAAATTTTCTTTTCGTTTAATGTTAATATTAATTCTTTTCTTATTTTTAACTAGCTAACTTTCCCGGCGATGCCCGGGTACGTAAAAAAACAGCACGAATTGCGAAAAAGCTCTGAAAATCACAATAAGATTTAGCGAAAAAATTTTAAATCGCTGCACAAATTTCGAAAAGAGAAAATATATATATATATATTGTGTTCGAAGATTGAAAGTTGATTCAACTTCTATTAACGTCTTTCACCAATGTGGAAAAATGGTAGGAAATAGCTAAACTACACTAAAAATCACATACAAAATACCCGAAAAATTCGAAAATTGTTATACGAAATCCGAATAAGCTTTAATGAAATGAAGGTAGAAATTACTTTAGTATTATAGGTCAAAAATGAAATGTCAAAAAATTGCAGCAGATCGAGAAGAAACGTAAAAATCGAATTAAAAATCACAAAAAGTTAAAAAATCACGAAAGTCAAAAATTGCTATAATTGGATAAAAGTTTCAAATCTAATTCCTTTGACCTGCGGGCTCTCTTAAAATTTATATTTGGGAAAGCATGCTAAGCATTGTATCATGTTACTTTTATTCACAATTTAATTTACTTGGATTCCCTTAAATATAATTAATATAATCCCTTAAGTTAATATTAGTTTTTGTTGCATTAAAATATTTCAATTTGTTGATTTTCAGCAAGTAATCCATATTGGTTTACAATGGAAGTCTGTGGGAATTTGGCGAAATATTAGAGATATCGCCAAGTTGGCGTCACTTTTGGCGACTCATTTTGGTCGCCAAATTTGGCGATATACCGCCAAGTTGGCGACAAATTTGGCGGCATTTGACGACAGAACTGTGTCCCTCTACGGTAACCTCCTTATAGGTATGGAAATGCATTAAATGCTGTTCAATAACTGCATAAAAAATTCGCTAAAAATTCAAAAATTGCTGCACGAATTCCGAATAAACTTTTTTAAAAAGAGAAAAAAATTTACTATATTGGGTTAAAAGAAAGAAACCATATTATTCTCACTTATATGGAAAAATCGCCTCGAAACTTAAAAAAGTGCTAAAAATCGCATAAAAAATTAAATAAAAAAAATCTAATCAAAAAAATCGAAAATCGGGCTTCGAGGTGCAAAACTTCATGTATAGACGTACCTTTTCCCCCAAATTTTGTAGCTCTACGTGCAACGGTCTCTTCAGAACACCGTCGACACACTCACTCACTCACACACAAACTTCTTTCTTTATTATTATAGATAAATAGTTTACAAATCTTCAGCTTTGTTTGCTAATCTCAGTAACAAAATTGCAGCTCACTGCCATAGACTGGTAGATCAAATTTTATGGGTAGATTTCTTCTTAAAAGATAATATCTTTTCTCTTGCAGTAGAGAATAAAATGTAAGACTATTGTAGTAGACAAATATTCTGGAAGTACGTCATATAATCCAGTAAAATATTTTTCAATAAAAAAAAAGAAACAAATACATTTTGAGAGCTATTATTTCGATTTTTTTCTACAAGTGATGAAGAGCTTGTTTATGTTTCTATCATATAATACCTCTTGTATTCTTTTACTTTCTTTATCATTATTTCTATTATTATCTTTCTATTATTATTTTTTTTTTACAATCTTTATCAGTAGACAATAAAAGTAAAACTATTATAGTAGGCAAATATTCTGAAAGTACGTTCTTTAATGCAGCAAAATATTTTTCAATTCAAAAAAAGAAACTAATGCACTTTGAGAGCTATTATTTCAGTTCAAGTGGTGAAGAGCTTGTTTATGTTTCCATGGTATAATACCTATTGTATTCCTTTATTTTCTGTAATTCTTTTGCAGTAGAGAATAAAAAATAATGCTATTGTAGTAGACAAATATTCTGTAAGTACGTCATATAACGCAGCAAAATATTTTTCAATAAAAAAAAAGAAACTAATACATTTTTAGAGCTATTATTTCAGTTTTTGCTACAAGTGGTGAAGAGCTTGTTTATGTTTCTATCATATAATACCTCTTGTATTCTTTTACTTTCTGTAATTCTTTGTCAGTAGACAATAAAAGCAAGACTATTATAGTAGACAAATATTCTGAAAATACGTCCTTTAATGCAGCAAAATATTTTTCAATTCAAAAAAAGAAACTAATACATTTTGAGAGCTATTATTTTAGTTCTACAAGTGGTCAAGAGCTTGTTTATCTTTCTATGGTACAATACATCTTGTATTCCTTTACTTTCTGTAATTCTTTTGCAGTAGACAATAAAAAGTAAGACTACTGCAGTAGGCAAATATTCTGAAAGTACGTCCGATGAAGCGGCCATTTAAAAAAATAAAAAAATAAAAAAATTTAAATGAGATACCAAAAAATTGGAAAATGAAAAAGATTTTTTTTGTATGTGTTTGACCTTAATACAAAGATTCCGGAACAGTTTTTCTTTCGTCTATATCTAAAAAAAAAATGGCTGAGTAATAGAATTTTGAATTTCTCTTGTGGCTGACATTTTAAAACGACCTGATTTTTGTCACGCGATAACAGGCGTATTTATGAACCTATTTGGATGTAACTTGGTCTGTACATAGTACATACCAATGTCTCGAGCGAGTTCGTTGGCCAGCTTCATTCGCCATCTTGTTTCAAAAGGGTTGCCATTAAAAAAAATTAAATTTAAAATTCAAAATGAGGTATTAAAAAATTGGAAAATGAAAAAGATTTTTTTATGTGTTTGGCCTTGATACAAAGATTCCGGAGCAGTTTTTGTTTCTGAAAATTTGTTCTTTTGTTGATATCTTAAAAAATGGTTGATTTATAGCACTTTGAATTTCTAGCATGGCTAACATTTTGAAACGATCTTGTATTTGTCACGCGATAACACACGTATTCGCCTATTTCGATGTAAGAAGGCATGTGGATAGTATACATCAACACCTCGACCAAGTTCGCTGGCCAGATTCATCAGCCATCTTGTTTCAAAATGGCGGCCATTAAATTAAAAAAAATATATATATTTAAAGTGAGGTGCAAAAAAATTAGAAATTGAAAAAGGTTTCTTTCTTAAGTATTTGATCTTGATATAAGGATTCAGGAGCATTTTTTGTTTGTCTTTACCTTAAAAAATGGCTCAGATATAGCAGTTTCAATTTCTATTGTGGGTGATATTTTGAAAAATCTGATTTTTTGCATGCGACAGCACTCCTATATATTAACCGATTCCGATGTGAGTGAGCATGTGCACAGCAATTACTAAGGTCTCGACCAAGTTCACTGCTTAGCCTCATCCACCACGTTGTCTTAAAAATGACAGGCACTTTAAGAAATTGCCGAATTTGGCAGCCAAATATAAGTTACTTTAAAGAAAAGCAGTTTGGATAAAGCTGACTAATTTCGCGAAATTCTCATTCATTATATTGATAAAAATTAGTATTGAATCTCCTATATTCGGTTTCCACTAAATTGAGCTTCGTGTGTTTGCATGATATAAGTTGGCTTTTTTTAAATAAGGATTATGAAAGCTACCTCTTCCTCCCGGCACTGGCCGGAAGGATTTTTTAAAATATGGAGGTTGAATCTGGCCAACAAACTCGGTCGAGACGTTAGTAAGTTCTGTACATATGCTTAGTTATATCAAAATTGGTTGTTAAATACGAGTTCTATCGCTTAACAAAAAAAAATCAGTTTTGTATAGTATATATATATACTATATATAGCCATTAATCACCGGACACTTTCAATTTTAGATATTTCGTCAAATATTTCAAGATATACTTTTCGGACTTTTCTGAAACTTCGGGATTATGAAGAATGTATTAGACTTCATATTTATCAACGGCGATTTGATCAGAAAGACAATTAGGGGGTCAATAAAAAATCAAAGAAAAATAATAATATTTGCGATCACCCTGTAAAATAAAATGCACGAAATGAACTATCGCTATAGTTTATGAATATGTGGATATAGTGCAATATGCGTATTCATTTGTGTAAGAAAAACACGTATATTCATTAAGATATAGCGATTCTTTCAAAAGTCCAATAAATTCTTGCATGTTTTTTGCTTATATCATGCAGGGTTTTCAACCAAATTTAACTCCAGTTTCAGAAAATTTTGCAAAATGTAGTAGACACAATATAGTGCAATTGGAATATAAATATATATTAAACATTTGCAGAAATATGAGCGGTTGTATGAAATATTTTTTATTTCCACATGCGCGAACAATAACAAACATTTTTTTTCATGATTTAATAGGTAACTCTATGGAGCAACGCATATAAAAAAAGACATTCAAACATCGATAAAATTCAGAAAGATATTGGCGATAGAGTGAGCTAGTTTTTAGTTGCTCTTTAAAAGCAGTTGAATGATAAGGGATTTTCCACAAATTGTCATTTTTTTATTAACTGACTTTCAACAAAGGAGTTAGTATTTAATGAATGTCAACGGGTAGATTTGAAACAAATGCTTCGTTTTGATACTTCTTTTTTTCCCGGGATATGCTTTTTCTGGTGGTTTTCTAAGAAGAGCTATAGCTTCAATGAAAAATTAAAATTAAAATCAAAACTGACAATTTAAGGAAAATCCCTTATTATTCAGCTGTTTTTAGAGAACAACTAAAAATCAGCTGATATCTTTCTGAATTTTCACGATATTTACTGGCTTTTTAATATGAGTTGCTCCATGGAGTTGACTATAAATCATGAAAATGAATATTTGTTATCATTCGCGCATGCGCATAAAATATTTTATACAACTGCTCGTATTTCATCAAATGTTTAATATATTTCTATTCCAATTGCACTATATTGTTTCTACTACATTTTTCCAACTTTTCTGAAACTGGCGCACAGTGGAGTATTTGACCCAAAAACCTGGCCAAAAATGCAAAAATTAAAATTTCGTCAACAATTGTAAAAATCATATTTTTTAATAGCTAACTAATTGGTGCATCGATCTACGTCTATTTTAGGAATCTGAGTTATATCCCGTGGCTCCTGGCCTCAGCTGAAGAGGAAATTTCTTTCTGAGAAGACGTGGTTTTTTGTTGTTTTTTGGCAATGTTACTATGTTTAAATATATTTTTTTTGTGGCTCAATGAATTGTTGAATTGAAACTAAAAAGGGATTAAGTGTTTAACAAAGGTCAGAGCTTAGTGTTAAACTATGTGTTAATTTAAATAGTTTCGTTTTTAATGTAATAAAAAAACATTAAATGTGTAAAAGGGTTATTTTAAAGCGTTTTTGGCATATTGTACAGCATCACATATTTGTATGTTGTAGCCACAGACCATTTTGTGCATTTATTTTACAGTGTGATCTCAAATATTATTATTATTATTTGCTTTTTTGTTGGCCCCCTAATAGTCCTCCTTGTCAAATTGACATTGATAAATATGAGGTCAAACATATTCTTTGTAATCCTGATGTTCCAGAAGAATACGACAAGTATGCCTTTAAATATTCGACAAAATAGCTAAAATTGAAAGTGTCCAGTGAATAATGGCTATATAGTGCATAAATATGAACATTTGGATAAGGGGTAGTTTGGGGTCAAGGGATCATGATCGGTGAAAATATACCGAGGTTTTCCGGAAGTGCTTTCCTCCGGACAGCTGCAATAGATAACTTCTTGCTTTTTGGAATGGAAGCCACCTAAAAGAAAACTCAGACGATGATTTTTTATAGAAAGAACTAGAAATTAAAGAAAAATTAAAAATATTATTTTAACTTTGTCTTGTATGAAATTAACATGAATGTGATTTAATTTGCTATTTTTTGTTTTCTAAGCAGCTTGCTAAGGCATAAGAAGCCGTAATAAATCCTAAATTATTTCTATAAGCAGAAAATTGAATAAAATTGAATTTTATAACTCAAAACGTCAAAAGACAAAAGTTTATAATATTTTATGATGCTACATTTCTAATGATTTTAGACGCACTTGAACAGATTCATTAATAAATATTATTTTAACCTCAAGAAATAGCATTAGTCAGATGTTGAGTAAGATATTTAATAAAATGAATGCTATAATTAGGAAATAATATAGGCAAGATTTTTTTATCATGTTATATTTATGAATCGTTAAAATGTAAGAATTTGTAATGGTTTATTTTAACTGCACTTATGAATATTTCCTTTTTTATTTATTTAATTTCAGATCTATAATATATATAATTATTATAACATGCAATGCTCGTATAGTTATTCGTTACTTTGAATTCTTAAAATACGTTAATGTGAAATCCCCCAGTTAGTTTATAAATTCTCAAAAATTCATTGCATTTAAATAAAGATGACTTCTAAAAGAAGCTGAACAATTTTCATTAAAACTAATACAGGCTGCTTCAAATTATGTAACTTTTAGTTTTCAGAATTTTATAATAAATGCCGTAACTCAGACTTTTCTATTAACTTTATTTTAATTTCAGTATGGTGTTAGTATAATTTAGATTCGACTTTTGATTTTCACGTCGTTTCAATGAAACTATATTTTCGCTATAAGTAATGATGTTACGTGGATTCCTTTTACCTCAAAGCATAAAATTTTAAATTCTATTTCATTATTTTCATAGATTCAAGCTTTTGAAGTTTTGTGATACCGGTGAAAATTATCAAGCTCTATTCAATCTTCAAAAACTTAGAATTCATCTTTTAAGTTGAAAGTTTTTTCTTTTGAAATTATTTCTCTTTAAAACTCTGTTTTGTTTGTTTGTTTCACTTGTTTTGATATACATAATGTAAATTAATAAAAACGTAAATGAAACATAATAAATACGAGAATGCCTTAATTTGTCAGAATCTCAGAATTTGTCAGAAAATGCGATTTTTCGAAAGGATTTTGGACAAAAATTTGATGAGTCTTCCGTTATTGACAAACTAATGACAATCTTGCCATTTTTGCCAAGCTAATGACAATCATGTCATTATTGGCAAGCTTCGCTTGTCTAATTCGCCCAAACGAACTCATCCAGGTGAGTAATTCCAGCTTTTGTAATGTGAGTTGCCTTAGAAACTCCTTAAAAACTAATAATCTGAGCATAATGATCTATGTATATGGCGCCAATATTTTATAAAGACACTCTAATAAATATGTGTTAATATCTTAAGTTTTTAGTAAGCCTTAGTATAAGGTGGATGTTTTGTGTGAATGAGGCATCTGTTGTCTCCAAAACAAAGTCTTACGCTCGTATTCACCAACTACTTCGACCCCGGGTTATACCGAAAACCTCAGTTGAACGCTCCAACGGTATTCACCTTTAGTTCTGATTGGACGTCTCCTTGATATTGTTCAATCAAATGTTATCATGAACTTCATTTGAGCGTTTGACTGATGTTTTCTAGGTTGAGGTAGATGGCGAATAGCAGCATAAGTGTGTGAAAAGGCATATTCTGAAGATTCTTTAAAGCTCGTATTCATTATCTACCTCAACCTAGAAAACCTCGGTTACAACGTCTGCAATAAATAGTGTGAAGCCTGCTATCCAAACGGTACTAAAATTTTTATCCCTTAAATGTGCAACGATGCTGAAATCCAAGGAGTCGGTCGCAGCGACATCTACAGGTCATTTTCAAATAGACGGTCTAGACTAGCAATCGTCTTGCAGTTTTAGAAAATATCCTGCAGATATCGCTGTGATCGACTCTTTGGATTTCAGCATCGTTAGACATTTAAAGAATACAATATTTTAGCACTTTTTTAAGTATTACTACACTGTTAAAAATTTGCAGCATTCTGGCAGGTCATTTGACCGTTTTTTCTGAGAACGGTTACACAACCGTAATTTTAACACTATTCTGGCCATATTATTGGCCATTTTATGGTCAGAATATAGTTAAATTATGGTTATGAAACCGTTTTTTCAAAAAACGGTCGAATGACCTGCCAGAATGCTGCAAAATTTTTAACAGTGTAGAGTCCGATATCCACACTAGTTATTCTAGACTCTATAGCTTGGTCGAACTTTCAAATGAAGTTCACGATTAACCTGATTGAAACTGATCGCGCCTGAAGTCTAATCAGATTAAAGATGAATACCATTTGTTGCGTTCGACCGAGGTTTTCTAGGTTGAAGTAGATGGTGAATATGAACATAACTTTCTAGTGCAGAGTGTGTGCCTCGATAAACCAAAATGTTACGAAGAAGAATTCACTGCAGGCTAAACTTCTTTTGGGTGAAATAAAACTTTCAGTTTATGCTTATGTAAAAATGTTAACTAGGTTTAAGATATAGAAACTCAGTGACTTTTGAATTAAACTTGTGCTAAGTGATTTGAGTGACTGAGTTGTCGTGTGATCGCCTCATTTATTGTGATCTAAATTTCTTTTGTGTAATCTTACCTTGCCTTTATTTGCGTGTTAAAGTTTTTTTTCCAATATTACGCTTAAAAAATAACAAAATATTTTCTAGAAGAAATTTTGCAAAGAATTCATTTCAGACAAACATACAGTTTCTCTTACACTTTTGATAAAGCTTATTACTTTCAGCACATTTAAGAATCTCTTCAGTGTTATAACTCATTTGCATGTAAAGCACACTCGTGAAAACAAAACCAGCACTCCACGCTATTTTATTACCTAATTTGTCCCAGAGAGAGATTCGAAAGGTACAATTCGACTGAGACCAGTGTCTTAAAGTAGAATATGAATGCCAGTTATGAAATAGGGATCGTATACATATTAAGGAACTCTTGACGCAAAACAAATTTTTTTTATTGTCAACTTTTAAAAATATTTTAAATATATATTTCTATGTAAATGTTAATTACAAATAGTATTATACAAATAGGGATCGTATACATATTAAGGAACTCTTGACGCAAAACAAATTTTTTTTATTGTCAACTTTTAAAAATATTTTAAATATTTCTATGTAAATGTTAATTACAAATAATTTAATCCAAAAAAACTTTCAAAATTGAAACTTTTTTTTTCACAAAATTAAAAAAAAGTTTAATTCAAAACACCAAATTTAAAATGCTATTACTATTTTATTTTTTTAATTTTACATTTTTTTTTTTATTCCAGCTCAGTAATGCTATTTTAAACAGATTTAGGGATCGGATTTTTTAAGATAGCAATAATTTTAGATAAAAAGTAATAATGAAATAAAAGAGGAGAAAAGCAAGGAAAATGATTAGTTTTTGTGCATATGAATTATTTTTAACAAAAGTTTTGAAGATATTAAAACTCCAATCCTTAAATCTCTTATGTACGATAAGATGTTCAACTAGAAAAAAATTCAAGCCCTTTCATTCATATTTAGAAAAGCCATTTTGAAGCCATTGAAAAGTCATATGTTGAAGACTTAGAAAATCTGAAAAAACAAAAACTGAGATCAAGAGTTTATCGATTTCTTTTAAAGACGTGAATATGGTACTATATGTTTGTTAAATCAGCCGTAACTGTAGTTTTACGTGCAGTATTAGTCTGAATTTTTGTCAGGGTGTAGTTGAAAGTATATGGTATATGATAAGATAAAAATCTGAACATCGAAATTTTTACGAAATATCAATATTGGTAGGGTGCCGAGTCCCATGAAAATGTATTAACTTACATTTTTAAATAGTAACACCAACTTTTAACGCTTTTGTATAAATGCATAGACATACATGCATATAAATGCTTTTTTCGGGCTGATTTTATCTCAGGATCTAAAAAAAGTGGGCATTACAATTTGAAAAATGAAAGTTGGTACAAGATTCAATATGTAGGTGACTTCTATTTCGAAATTCGCTTTCATATACGAAAAAGAAAACGCAATTCTCAGAAGAAAGGTACCTCTCATATGTCACTACGACAATAATAATTGGATAACAAAAATGGCAGGAAGAATGCAGGGTTTTTTTTCTTTCCATGACTGTATAAATCTTATTATATCTATTCTGTTTTGAGTTTATTTTTTCTCTATTGTGCAAAATCATCTTCTAAAATTAAAACATACAAACTGATTTATGAAACAAAATTATGCTAATATTTCTATTTTTCGAATAAAAGAATTTACAATGAATACAATTGATGCCACTCGCTTACAAAAGAAAAATGTATAAAAAATGTAAGAAAATATATTCAGTTACCATCGTAGTTATGTCAGCAAATACATTAAATATCATTTCTTAATTATTTTTCAACCTAAGTATCAGAACAAGTATAGCGCAAACGATCCTCACTTGCTTAAAAGTACAATAAAATATAATTTTTAGTGTCTGTTATTTATGTATACAGCGGGGTCATAAAATATTGGAAAAACTTTAAGAGGTGGTAGTACACATCCAAACAAACTACTTTTATCAGAGAATACATTGTCGCAATTAAAATGCAAAGGTGCTAGAGGGCGACGAAGGTGATATTTTTTATACGAGGCAAAAACACACAATGAACGATTAAGTGACAAAAGCGAGTTTAATGACATGTGATTACTATAAGTGCTCAAAACAGGGACCGGCAATGCCTATATATGTGGTATAACGGGGAAGAAAAGATTGGCGAACTTTCTGAAAAACAACAGGCATATCGCACACTTTCCCTGCAGCGGCCGAAAGTCTGAGAAAGAGGTCTTCTGCAGGTTCAATGGGGGTATCATACATAAAGCCTTCATCTGTCCCCACAAAAAGAAATCGATACATGAAATATCTGGCGAGCGTGGTAGCCAAGCTTCAGGACCACCTTGCCCAATCCATCGGTTGGGAAACGTTATACGCGGAGTATCTGAAATGCTTCAACGAACTTAGGGGAATGGTAGTACTCATCAAGGCGAACGAAAAGATCGCAAATGACGTTTAAAGGGTGAAAATTGCAAAACTAATAAAAAATATTGAAATCTTGCATGCTGCTTTTCTGCAGAGCTGGCTAGTAGGACGAAGCTGGTTTTCCTTTCATTTTGTGCATATCCGGTCAGAAAGAGATAGCAAAAACTTGGAAGAAAGCCAAACAAATCTGTGAGCAGGAGAAATCCAGGAAACTCTCGAAGTCTTCGAGCGTGTCCGCCAGTCGTTCCTCTGTAGTTGTACTCTGTGTAATAATGTCCGCAGTCGACACTTTCAACAATTGTTGTAAAATATTTGTTTTCTCTGGACATCACGAGCTGTGTTGTACCTATTCTGTGCAATAAATAATTTTCTAGAATGTTTCTTTCTTGTCTCAGTTTGTCCATTTCTAGACGCATTTTCTCGATTTTCATACTTTAAACGTCATTTGTGACCCCATGTTCCATTGCAATTTTTTGTTCCTCTTTATGAGTACTATCATCTCTCTAAGTTTGTTGAAGCATTTCAGATACACCCTGTATACAGATAGTTTTGCACATCTTGTACATAATGGGCGGGTGCTCCATCTTGGTAGAACTACATTACCCGCGGGATGTGTGGGGGCACGGTGTTCAGCATGTCTGGCAGCACCTGTTGCAGAAATGTGAGATATTTTTCCCGTCAAGACTGTCTGGCAAAAGATAAGGTGCAAGTAGGTGCTCTCCGATTATTCCTGCCCAAACACTGATAGAAAAGCGTTGCTGATGAGGATGTGAATAAGTGGCATGTGGAAATACATGCGCAGATAAATGTTGATTGTGGGTGTTAAGTGCACCGTCACGTATGAAGGTACATTAATCCGTAAAAGCAAACTACGTACGTGTACGTGATCACTGCTGATCATCACACGGTGCACCAGGAAAGGGCCACCACGGCGTCCACGCTACCGAGGGGACCATCTTTCATATGCGTTCGGACCCGCCCACAAAGGGTCGCTAAATCCCTTAGGGCGCGTGACATGAGTGTCACGTCCCACCGAGTAGGCGGGTCAAGACCCGGATATGAGATCGCCAAGGCAGGGACCCCCCTTAGGCTTCCTTCCGGTATTGCACAATTTTGGGGAGTATCGGACCCACACGTCCGCGTGGGTCAACTTCACTTCCCTAAATTATTTACTACTTTGACCTCTCACCGTCACGACAGACTACGAACATTGGCACATTCTAACCCTGCAACGGGCCAGCATCCATGGTACTCATCAACACATAGCAAGAGCCGAGACTCCTGAAGGAGGGCCTGCCTAGCTCGTCGACCCCACCCTCAAATTGGGCTAGTACCCTGTGAAATAAAAACTCAACTACCAAATTTTCACCACTTTATTATTCTTCATACAGAGCACATTTGATATGGGTGGGATCCGCACGAGTGCGGATTTACACACTATATACATATATACACGGCCTTTCAGCCAAAACACATGTTAGACTATCAAGGATAAAATTAATGAGTTTATTTACATCGCCATCATCTTCTTCAATCTTCTTTCTTCTTTCTTCCTTCTTCTTTCCCCAACATCAATTATTTCATTTAACCACAGCTGAGCGATCAACACCACCAAACGACACCTCACCACATCACAAGAAACATGAAGAGACCACTGTCGTAATGTTACCACAACTGAGGTTCCATTACCTTGAGAAGGGTCTCGAGAGACCGTCTCAATTTCGGAACCGTAAAGTAGTTCCGAATTGAGGCTCGAGAGAGCCTCGGACAGTATTTGTCTCTAAGTGGCCGAGTACCTACACACTCCAAAATAAGGTGTTCACTAGTAGCTGGGCGTGGGGACGTGCAAAATGGGCACGCACGAGGCAGAGGCTTCACTCGAAATCTCCGGTAGTAATATGGGAACGGGCCATGTCCGGTTACCGCCCAGTTGAGTAATGGAGAAGTCCAAGCTCGTCCTTCCGAAACCCTTGGTATTATTCGGTAGACGCTCCGGCTTAGAGTCTCCCTCTCCCACCTCTCCTGCCAGGTCCTCACTATTTCCCTGGACAGGAAGTGCTTCACTACACTAGGTGCGAGATCAACATGGGCACTCACAACGTCAAGCTCCGCACCCGCCTTTGCGAGTGTATCGGCAGCTTCGTTGCCTCGGACTCCCACGTGAGCCTTGACCCAATACCAATCAATCTCAAGATCCTCCCCCGCCTCGTGGATCTCCGCAATGAGCGGATCTCTACTATTTGGATTAGACAGCGCCACAAGCGACGACATTGAATCGCTGAGCACCGAGAATTTCTCATACAGTGAGCCGCACAGCTCCAACCCCCGCAAAATTGCAGTCAACTCCGCCTGAAACACCGTTGCGTACGGCGGGAGGCCGTATGACCTCTCCGCAACCAAGACACCATGATCAAATATCGCTACACCAGACCCGACACCCTGGTCTGTTTTAGAGCCGTCTGTGTAGACCGTCACTCTTGAAAGGTCAAACTCCTCGATGTTCTGAGGAGCCTCAACCCAGTCAATGGCCAGAGCCCTCGAGGGATGCGTTCTGAATCTGACAACATCTCTTTGTATTTCATCTGCACTAAAATGAATCGGACCATAATTAAGATCCTCATTTAGCCTGAGAGACCGCGCGAGAAGACTCTCCTTCTCGACCTGCAAGTCCAGTGGAAGAGCACCCGCCAGTACCTGCACCGATGCCGTACTTGTTGTACGGAAACATCGGGTAATAGAAAGAAGTGCCGGTCTCTGATCCGAGACCAGTCTGTCACGCATGCACTTCGTACCCGTCCACCAGAAACTACAGGCATATGTTGCAAGTCTCTCAATTCCCAACTTATAAAGTTTTTTCAGAACTTCTCCTCTTAGACCCCAGTCCCGCCGACTGAGCGAGTGTAGTGACCTAACATAATTAGCGATCGATTCCTTAATGTACGCAACGTGTCCCAAGCCATTCAACTTTTCATCGACCACGACACCTAAGTATCGGGCCTGCTTCACTGGCTGTATCGACTTTCCAAGAAAGTGGATACGAGGAGGGGCCCGCGGGTTTGCCCTCCTCCCTCTACGTCTCATCTTACGAAAATAAATGGAGGTTGTTTTCTCCGGAGAGAAAATGAGCCTGTGCTCCCTTGCCCACTGCGCTATTCTTGCAAGTGCCACATCAGCGCGCCTACCACACTGGTAAGCGTTTGGGGCTTCAATCAGAAGCCCAAAGTCGTCTGCGTAGGCTATAAACTTCACAAAACGCCCCAAATCCAGCTCAAGGAGTGCGTTGGCGACCAAGTTCCAAAAGAAGGGCCCGGAATTAGAGCCCTGCGGACACCCAACATTGTACTCATGCTCGTAGGCCCGAATATCGATTCGAAATATAACCCTCCTCGCAGACAGAAAGCTCCTCACTAGATTGAATAAGTTACGCGGGCACCCCATTCTTATTAGGGCTTTAAAGATCGACGGCCACCACAAGTTGTTAAAAGCCCCTTTTACGTCCAACATGACGAGACAACAATCTTTGTCCCGAATATGACAGTCTCTTACTGTCGTACGCATTTCATGGAGTGCGTTCTCCGTTCCGACACCAGCCATGAAACCAAATTGGTTTCTGTGAAGGAAGTTATGGGACCTGGCATGAAAAGTGAGCCTATTGGTCACCAATTTATCCAACACTTTTGACCAAGCCGGCAATAAACATATCGGGCGATATGAACTAGGGGCCGAACGATCCTTGCCCACTTTGTTGAAAAGGACTAAATCTGCCTTTTTCCACGATGATGGAAAGACGCCTTCTCTGAGGCATTTATTCAGTAGTCCTGTGAATAGGGGTTGGTTGGCCCTGAAGAGCATTTCTATCACTTCGAGAGGCAAACCATCCAGGCCCGGAGCCTTTCCTTTGTTCAAAACCCTGAACACTGACTCGACCTCCTTTTGAGTGAATTCCGGGTCGTCGTCTCCGAGGCTATGTGCCGACTCCCCAGTGATGTTTCGAACAAGGCGGTTTACTCCATTTTCTCTAGGAAAATGGTATTGCAGTAACTCCTCAACTGTCGAGCTGTAATCCGCAGTTTTACTCCCGGACCGTGTACTCCCGGACTCCACAAAGTTTGAGTCGATTAGAAGATCGACCCCGTGACCAGTCAAAATGCGGGCCAAACGGGTTGCTTTGATCGATGTCCTCGAGAATCGTACGATAATGGACCCATTTAGCCCTTCGGACCGACCGCCGAAATCTACCTTGGAGTTTACGATACAAAGTGTCATACTCCTTTTTTAATTCCACATCCCCACATCTTTGGTACCTGCGGCGTGCCGCCTGGACCATCTTACGTTCAACGGTCAAATCGGAGTTCCACCACGGAACAGCTCTTCTCTTAACACTCCTTTTCTTACTGCATGAATTACTGAGTCCTTGAAGGATCTCAGTCAGGGAATCGACACATTCGTCGACAGACTTCCCATTTAGCCAGTCGATAGACATGCTCCCTATCTCATGAGACAGGGCCACTCGAAAGTCTCGTAGGTTCAGATCCTTCACTTTCACCCGGTATTTGGGCCGGGGAGACGGCATCTTCGTGGAAAGAACCGTCCTTATTCGCCTATGTTGGGTGCTCGACTCACGAGGCTCCAATTGCCAAGCAAGCACTCTCGTGGGATCAACAAACCGCCCAAGAGCTAGATCAATCCAGCTCGAGCCATTGGCATTCCTGAATGTCTCTTCACTGAGAGGATCATTCATTATAAGCAGGTCGTTCTCCAAACAAAACTCCACAACCTGGTCTCCACGGTCATCAGACGTCTGCAACGAATTGCCCCACACCGTGCTCTTAGAGTTAAAATCCCCAACTACAAGTACTGACTTACCTGTGTTTCTATCAAGCAAATCCTTGACCACGTCCAGCTCCACAGAGATCTCGCCCCTGGGCGGAATATAAACTGATACAATCAGAATAGAAACTTCAGGGCCGAGGTCCACTGACACTGCAACCACATTACTTGCCGTCATAACCTCCATGACCGGGAGAGATTTATTTATAACGGCTATGGCGGCTCTGCACCGCTTCAACGAGTAATGGGCCACTACATCATCGGGAAGTCCACCCAACTTCCCGTTCCCCAGGATGTACGGCTCCTGAAGACACAAAATGTCATAGTCATCGAGATCCTTCTGTAAAGTGTTCATAGTCGTTACGGATTTGCTCACATTCTGTTGCCCAATGGTCAACTTAACCATAGTCAACTCTCCGTTGTAAACGGCTCAACTCCAAGGCACGTGTAGGACAAAAGGGGTCGAGAGCAGAATGATCTAGATTTGCTCTTTGATGTTCCGGGTAAAACTTGTTTACCACTTTGCAATTAAGGCAGGACAAGGTTTTACACTTACCCGCCTTATGCCTGGCGCTCCCACATTCCAGGCAGACCTCCTTATTTTTGCAAGACGAACTGATGTGGCCGTATCGACCACATTTATAACATTGCGTAGCACGTAGGTGCTCGCTTATCTTCGACCTCGACCATCCAATGACAAGCCGGCGTAAATCTAATAGCCGGTGGAAGGCAGAAGGGGCACATTCCAGAACCCAATTATTCAGTTCTCGTCCTTTCATCGAGAACTTAACTGACATGTTATCCGCCTCCACACCAGCCTGCTCTGCAGCAGCTGCGATCACTTCACTCCCCTTGATGTCACTAGGAACATCAAAAATAACAATCCGGGGACGTCGGAGCTTCGGAACAGAGCATTGCACTGTCTCCCTCAGCCCCTCCGCCTCCTTCACAGCCTTCTCCAGAATTTCAGCGTCACTATGGGAGCTGAGGCGTACCAACAGGCCTCCTGAGCGGGTCGGCCTTTTCCCGAGGACTTCTACTCCAAGCTCGACAGGCTTTATGGCCTCCACCACTCTCTTTTCAACAGACTTGCATCCCTCCTTTCCATCTCTTGGATAGATCAGAAGGACATGGTCTGTGGACGGACCTGCGGCACGGGTCTTCCTACCACTCCCAACCGAACGCTTACTTTTCATGTGTCCACACTCTGTTTCTTCCGGAACCGACGTCCGAGTGACGTCCGCGAACGAGGTTCGCTGGTCCCGCTCAGCCACTTGTACTTTTAAGCCCTCTATTTCATGCTTGGCCTTAGCCAACTCCAGAGCATGCTCAACGAACAGCTCGTAGACATCGTCTAGATCTGCATTAATCGCCGCCAGCTGCGTCCTATCTTTTTGAGTTCTGCCTGGCACGACCGCCATTATCTGCACTTTTAGTTTACCAATTAAATCTTTGGCGGCCAGCCTTCGGTCCGAACTCAATGTGGACTCATCAAGGTCCACTAATTGGCTACTTTCATTAGTAGCCATTTTAACTATATCCCAACTCCTTTAACTCAAATCCTTTAAGCTCCTTGACAGGTCGCACTACCACTACTGGCTACTCTGGCTTCCCGGAATTTAAAAAAGACCGGGACGACGAGACGGACTTAGCCTCAACGCTTCTCCTACGTCGAGGAGCCGGGTGGCCACGCCAAGGCGCCGCAACTCGTCCTATTTTATGGTACGTGTAAAACTTAGAAAAATTTCTAAGTAAAAAAATAAAAGTTTCGAACAGAGTTCGAAACCTTGAACACAGGAATGAGATCTACAAAATAATTAAAAAAATGAAAGTAGTGGATTTTTACACACTTCTCAACTTGCTCTTTGTGACCTTTACGGTTATCACGTAAAGTGAAAGGCGAACCGTAAGAGGGTCTATGCACTACCAAATCCGCTAATAGATCTCTTGAAAGCTAGAGTTCACGTACTCATAAAACGCCAGATAGTTTCCCACCCGGTAATCCGTAAAAAGCACAGTTGCCCCAAAATCTGGATTTACCGTGTTCTTCTGCAGAAACCAGCGGGCGAATTCCACACGGCGAAGCTAATCCCTTTGAAACAGTTCCTGGGCTCGTTCAACATGATAAAGATGCAAACGTTCATCCTTCAGTACTCGCCATGTCATACAATGTGATACATGTAATTACCTAGCAACTGCTCATGTATTAGTACTTGGCTGATCAGCCACCATATCCAGAATGGCTTATTCCACAACTCACGTTCCATCCGTCTTTGCATTACCTGCGTCCAACCGGGAAGCGATAAAGGATCCCGTCTCACACGCAAGCGCTCAAATGTTTCACAGTTGGACAACCGCCAATTGGGAAACCGCTTTCCGTACAATCGTTGAGACTCTAAGCCATTTCCATTTGCAGTTCCATAGATAAAATGCATATCAGCCTTTTCCCTATTAGTGAAGGACAACATCTTTCGATACGTTCCTTCCGCGATTGACAATTACACGTTCGGATCAGCGGCTTTTATGTATTAATCGAGGCGAAATTTTGCTTACGCGTCCATCTTCTTCCTCATATCACATTTGCATGCTATTAATGTCGTTCTTCTCACGATAACTCGTAACAATTTTTTCAACAAGCTTTAACGTTTGCATGCTCCAAGTTTCCAAATGCGCCAGCACCTTTGAGTTTGATTTCTGACCATGCATTCTTTGATAAAAGTTATTTGTTTCGATGTGTACTACGACCTTTAAAACTTTTGCCCATCTTTTATGAAACAACCTGTATACATATATATATATATACAAAAGCAAGTAAGGATTTCAAAAAAATTACAATCTAAGACTTGTCTTTAATGAATTAAGTTTGGTGGCTTATATTTAAGTTATTTCTCTAATAGCATAGTGTGTCGATATAAAGATACATTGATGCCACACATAGTCACAGATGTAACAATCACAACGAGACTAAAATTTCTGTTTTTTAAGGTATCCCACTACATTTGAATAGCTAATTTCAGGCAAATGTCACCTCCTTTTTATTATTTTACTTTAAAACTATACAATTAGGCATCCAAATAGGTTTTTTTCTCTTCTTGCGATCATTTGAAGTGTTGTTATGAAGCTTTTGTATAGTATTTTTTCGGCTGTAAAACCGAAAGTGTGCATTTAAATAACCAGAAGCTAGTGTTTAAGGGCATCAATAAAGGAAAAACTTCTTAAATTGAGATTAGGGAAGGTACAACATAAAAATCTGGAGAGTTTTAAGAACTTGGGATAAAAGAAATTTAATAGACTTTCTGAAATAAAACTTTTAAATGCGTTTTCTAAAAAATATGATTTTTATGAACAATCAATTACGGAAAACTCTTTATCTCAAAACGATAAATTTGAATAGATATATCTCAGGAAGCTTTTTTGTTATGGCTTCATTTCATTTTGGTTACTTCAAAATTGAGTAAAGTATCATTAATTTTTTCATGAATAAATTTCTCAGTATATATGAATAATTTCGTTTGTTTTTTTGTTTTGAGAAATTTCATCAAAATAATTTATTTAACATATGAAACGTGTTTTTTTTTTGTTTATATATATATACAGTAGAATCTCGATTATCTGAAGTAATTAGGACCGACCTCCTTTCCGAAAATCGAAATTTTCGGATAATCGAGAATGCTTCAATTTTAAGATTAAGGAGACATATATGCACTATTTCTTATTATGGTGATAAGCGCTTAATAAAAAATAAAACAATAACAAAACAGAAACAAGAAAAAATTACCTGAATTTTAATTTTGAAATTAAGTACCTTTTACATATTTGACAAGGGTTTGAAACAATGTTTTGTTTGTCCCAATTTAGATTGCCTTTGCTTTGAAACTGTATCACGAATTTTTTTAATATTATTAGTTTAACAGTATTACATTCTTTCTGCTGATTCAGCCATGCCAAACCTTTCGCAAAACATTAAAAAGCTTCAGAATTGCTAATTTGTTCGTTTTGTTCGTTCCACTCCACAGCTTACGGTAGCTCAAGTTAAATTCAAAGGAATTCTAAGAAAAGGGATCCAAAATAGTTAGTAATACTCGTATTTTGGAATGGGCCGCTTGCACACAAGGAATGTGATAGTTACAAATAAAAGAGCTTCGAAAATGGATTTTGCACACGAGGAATGTGATACTAAGAAAAAAAAAGCTTTAAAATAGGTTTCGGTTAGCCAAGAGTTTCGGTTAAAAGAGTTTCGGACAAGAGAGGCTCTACTGTTTATATATATAAATTAATTTATGTAAAACAATCAGTATTGCACTCATTTTTGCTTTTTTTTTTAAAGTGAGTGTCAAATGAAGTGGTATGCTACTTTTAATTATAGAAAGACACTCAAGTTGACTCAAATACTCAAACGACGCACGTCCATCGTGACCGATTTTCGAGTCATTTCCAACTGGAGACGAAATGGTAAATGTCGAAGCCGTAGTGACTTAAAGACGAATCATCCTCCATGTCACATGTCGATTATAAAGAAAATAAAAGTTGCATTCTCGAAAATAACAGACGCATTCACATTTTATTGTAGTTTGATCACGGCGGTATGAGAATTATAACTTTCGAAACCGACTTTTTGAAACTGTATTTTTTTATATTTCACTCTCTCAACTCATTTCTACAATAATCGATTGATTTTATTTAGAATTTGGTTGAATTATAGTTTGACTAACAGATTCTCAAATCTAGCGCTAAAATTGCTGAAAATAAATTATATCTAACGAAATAGTTGCGTTACTAATAAAAATATATTACAAATGAAAAAAATAAGAAGAATAAAAATCTAGAAAATCTTCTAGAAAAAAATAAAGTTTTAAAATTTTAAAGGTACTTTTTTTAGATTACTGGAAGTTGTGTGAGATCCAAGTTACTTCACTAAAAAGATTTCCTTTCATTTCTTTTGGAGAAATTTATTATGGAAATGAAAGAATCTAAATACTTTTCCTTCTTATTTCTAAGAAATATTCTAAACTCAACAAAATAAAAATAAGATTCTCGAAATTTTATAAAAAGTAGTGAAATTTTTCATCTGGTGAGTTATTAGGAAAAATGTGCTCTTAGTATTTTCTATTTTTAAAATATTCATTTTTACTAGTTTGCAGTTCGGTTAGTTTTCGCCGAACTATTAAAATTTTATTATAGTTTCTAAATTTTTTCTTTAGTTGTTGTTGTTTATGGATTTAGTTTTATTTTTATTTTTTAGAAATTTCTTAATGTTTTTTTTTTGTTTGTTTGTTTCCATACAAATGCATTATTTTAATTTGTTATTTCAATTCTTTATTATTTTCCACATAGTTATTTCATTTATCGTTAACCACATTTGTAATTATTGCAAAACAGATTGCAATTTAGGTAGTTTTTTAAAAATAACTCAGAAACTGCTTGAAGGAATGAGCTGCAATTTTAGATTCACATATTTAAAGCTTCTAAAATTCTGTTTGAAAATTAATAGATTGGAGTTATATTTCTTTCGAAAAATATTTTCAAAAAAAATTAAAAAATTAATTTTCAAGGATAATATTAGTTATACATTGTAAAAAAAAAAAAAAAAAAAATCTGTAAAATTACTAAAATCTTTCTAGGAAACTGGAATTCCTAGAACTTTTTATGTAACTGCAGCAACGAAAATTCATGTAACAGATATAATTTGCACCGTAAAGCAAAAATCTGTAAGGTTACTAAGAATTTCTTAAGAAACTGGGATGCCTAGAATTTTTATGTAACTGCAACCTGGGCTACAGGTAAAATTTTAATAAGATTACTGTAATTTTAGTAGATTCATTCGTAAAGCTACATATTTCTGTAGCTTTACAAAAACTAGATTTGTAGATTTGCATATTTTTTTGTACAAGTACAGATAAAATTTTAGTAAGCATTAAACTTTAACATCTGTAAAATTCCAGATTTTTTTTTTTTTTTTTTTTTTTTTTTTTTTTTTTTTTTTTTTACAGTGTAACCAATATATATATATATATATATATATATATATTGACAGAAATTGGATTTTTAGAAGCTTCAAACATATGAATCCCAAATTACAGCTCGTTCCGTTGAGTAGATTTTGAGTTATGATTTAAAAAAAAAAAAGAAAAAACTACCAAATTGCAATCTGTTTTGCAACGATTAGAAATGAATTTAACATTAGGAATTCCGAACTTTAAATTTCATAATTCCTGAACTACTCGATTGGATGGTTCCGCATTTGAGCTCCTTAGACAAAATTTGTCACAAAATTCAAATTAATGTAAAAATTAAATATTTGCATTCAAAATATCAGAGTTTGATACAATGTCAGTATGAAGACAAACTCCTAAGCCTGTTTTTTTTCTTTTTTTTAACAGAAATTGAAGGAGAGATAATTTTCAAACGAATTGCTGTTCTATTTTTATTTTATTTTATTTTTTTAGTATTATTATTTATTTATTTTTTTCGCTGTCACAATGTAGAGATTAAGATGTTTAGAGATGAGTTCTTTCATATGGGAGACGGGCGACTGTACATAGTTTTTTGTTGACAACAATTTAGAGATTGTTTTGAAGGGAAGGGGGTCAGCGACTGTACATAGTACCTTTAGAACATATTAAAATTGCGTGAAAATTGCCTAGTCCTTACCGACGTTGGAGCCTATAAAGTTAAAAAAAATGACAGCAAAACATACTCAAAAACAAATGTACAATTTTTAAATCCTCATGAAATTTATAATACCACCAGCAGAAAAAGCATATTAAAAAAAAAAATTATAAGAATCTGTGGATCCGTACAAAAGTTATGCATGGGCATGCACAAAAAGATATGCAAACGAATTGTATAACATCCTTTGTTATAAGTCGGTAAAAAATAAACACTGTAGATTTTGCAATACAGCTTCAATAAAGTAGCATCTTATTAATCGCAACTTTGAAAATGGGTTATTAAGGGTTCACGCGGCTCACAAGCTTATTTTAAACCTATGGGTGGGTGTTTTTCGAATTTCTTGTTTGAATTTAAATAATTTTACACATTTTTTTTCTCATAGAATAGCTGAGGTCGATCTCTAAAAAGACCATTAAATAGGGGAGACCGGGGGTAGTAGGCGCAGTTTTTAGTTATTGATTTTTATTAAGTTTTTGTTTAGGTTTTTATGAAACTTTAACTGTATTTTTAAAGAACAGGTATCGGGCTATAAATACCCGGAGTTTTGAGTTTATAGCTTTTGTATTTTATGTTTAGCGGAAGCCTAAAGTAAAAGGAAAAATGTGCGCCAACCTACCTCGTCACGGGGCAAGTTGCCTATATCTATTGGGTAAGTTGGCACATGCTTTATAAAAGTTTAAATGAAACTCAAATAAGACACGTAGTTAAGAGAAATTAATTTCATTATTACTAGTAAGTTTAAACAAAGACGTTATCGCCGAACAAAGTAAATTCTGAATTATACAGACATAAAAATAATGAATAAAACATTAAAACATTGAGTAACTTCTATCCTACTCGATATCATAATCAGAGTTACAGTTCTCACAAATAAAAAATCGAGTGTCTCCGTCTGGGCAAGCCTTGTGTGCCCAAAATCTTGCAATGCAATCACTTTTCTCGGTGTTTGTTGTTTTTCAAGCTACCAGCACACACCAGAAGCCGAGCCAACTTGCCCCATGCTCAATGCGCCTATCACCCCAAAATAAATTTCTTCACAAAAGGGACACGTAACCATCTAAGCATAAATAACCCAAGTAAATCACATATGGGGTAGGTACAGTTAATCGTACACTAAGAAAAACTACACAAGTTAAATCGCAATTATTAAGATAAGTATTAGAAATTATAAAAAGAATGAAGCAACAAAAAATTACTTATCAGTGCAAAAAACAGAAAAATCGTAATAAATGTCCACTGCGCATAGGTAATGCTGCAAAACTACAATGAGGATTGTAAAAAGCAAGAAGAAAGGTACTCTGTGACTGGTTGGGTAATCTATCCTCAAATAGACGATTTATGAGGACTGCGCCTACTTACCCCTGAAGTCAACTGGCCCGGTCTCCGCTACTTTTTCGAGTTTGGTCATAAAGTTTTTTTTCATAAAGGTACTTTCACTTTTGGAACTGGTTTCGAAAGTGAAAGTACTTGAATTAAAAAAATCTGGAACTAAAATAAAAAAAAAAAAAATGGCCCTATTAGAGATAGACCTCAGAGATCATATGCAAAAGAGAAAAAAATTAAAATTACCCAAATTCAAACGAGAAATTTGAAAAGAACGCACACATAATTTAAAAAATAGCTTAGAAGCTTCTTCGCATGACTGAATAGTCCCCATAGATTTGATATCTGAATTATTTTAATCATTCTGCTACTACAACTTGGACCATTTAAAAATAATAAATTAAAGAACTCTGTGTTACATTTGTTCTGATTATTTTATCTTTCCTTTTCGCTGTATTTTACATGTGAGGTATTCAATTTGAATAATTATTTTCATTAGTGTAAGAAATTATGTTAAATGATAACACCAGTGAAAATAAAACTTTAGAAAACTGCAAAGAAATAAATTTTGTTTCATAAAATTCAAATGTTGCGTGCCACTGAGATATTCCCCATACATTTATTATCACAGAATTATTCTATTCCACGCAGAAAACTCATTAAAAAGAGATTAATACAAATAAGTGGGAAATACTGAACTAGTTTTAATAATTTTCGAATGTTACTGTTGTTTTTATTTAAAAATAATAATAGCAAAATAAATTTTCTATGCATTTTATACGAATATAAAAAGAACAAATTTGTTTGATTTCAAAATTCTTTTTATTTCACAAAAACAAACTGAAAGTTAAAATTGATACATAAACATTTCATTATAAATTAGCATTATTTTATTACAGTATAGTTTGCCTATTAAAAAATAGTACTATTTTCTTTCAAGAGGTACATATTCAACAGTAAACTCTAGATAAGTTTGAAAATGTAGGTGCATGCTCTTAAACAATTGGCACATTTGTTTTACTCTTAAAAGGAATTATTCCTACACTAACATTCTGCGGACATCACAAAACTTTCTCCCATAGTATTCCAATATAGTAATTTAAATAGCACTATTACACGACAACAATGTGAAATACAGTCCATTTTTTTTATTTAACTCAAATTAAAAGTGATCAGTAATTAAAAACAAGTCAGAAATTATACGTCAAACGTGGCATATGAGGTACGTTCGTACTATAACTAGTTTTATAAATATTCAAATCTTGGTGCAATAGCTGTTGCACTCTTATGCAAAAATGCATGAATACAAAATTTATTACGATTATATATATTAAATTCAGTATAGGCGATACATCCAATCCTATATCAAGATAAACGAGAATATGCTGTTTTATTAAATTCCGTGCATTAGTACTTGAGGTATATCCATCACGGAAATTGTGAACGATGTAGCATAACAGCGTTATCTATTGGGCGATATACTCTAAAACCTGAAAGAAATCCGAATCAAAAATTCTGCTGTAAATAGTGAAAACTTTTGCGATTTCTTTGGCTATTAACCCCCAGTATGTGGCTTATACGAAAGTTCCACCTTTAATGAATTTCAAAATTTAATATATAATTAATATTTTTCATATAAAAATGGATTTCTTTTGCTAACATTTGACGAGCTTTTACAACTAAAGTAACCTTATCAAACGATTTGTTTAAAAGTTTGTTCTAGTGCGTAGTAGTTCAATGGTATGTCATTTGTCTCCAGTTCTGTATACAACTACCGAAAAGTTTGGAAAAATTAAACGTTTTTATTTTTCATAATTTAATTAAGTTATAAAAATAATTTAAAACAATTATAACTATTTAATGTGAAGTTTCTTAATATTTGTTACATTGATTTGGGTTTTACAGAATTGCTTGTTTTTAGAGATTTTAATACAACGTTTTAGCCGAATCCAGTAATTTTTTCTCCATAGACGCATTACAGTAGTAACCACTATAAAGAAAATATTTTAAAAGATTCCGATACAACGATTTATCCGAATCCAGCTTCTTATTCGTTTGTTTGTTTGTTTTGCAGTATTTGAGAGATTTCATTACAATGATTAGCTGAATCCACTGATGTTATTTTGCTCTTGTTGTTTTCATGGGCGCGAAGCGCCAATATACGTAGTATAGTGATAACCGCTAAAAAAAATTTCCTATTTTAAGAGATTCCTAGTTTCTGTATTGCAAGAAAGAATTTTTTCTAATATTTAAAAAAAAAACTGCATAGTCTAGTGATAGAATTTTTACAATGAAACTATTTAATATTAAAATTAACTTAATTTTCCTACTTTACAATCCTTGAATGCAATTACATTACATTAGAGATGGTAACATTATATATTTGCATTACACATCAGAATGTTAAAAGCGTCATCGCAAAATTGACAAACAAATAATTATGCGCAAAACATTAAAATCTACAAGTATCAGGTTTCAACGAATGGGAATTTAGAACCCGGTGTTACTAAGGTCTACTATTTAGTATCCAATTATATGCAAGCTAGAGTTGAAGTTAGTAGCCGGAGCACTCTGGGTGATTTTTTATTCAGTATCCGTAAGAACGATATCTTTTACACTCTAAAAATAAACGCGTAAATTTAAACATTAAAACTGGTATAATGATGATACAAAAACGATTTATCTATGCATAAAATGGCTTGTAAATTTCCAAATATCCACCTGGTGTGTCAATTTCAAAATACATAGTTATCTGTATTTTGATAATAGCCCATTAAGTTACTTAAGTGTGTAAAAAGTTATCAGATAACTCAGAAATACACAGTTTAAAGTCTAAATTTAATATCATAAAGAAATAAATTGAAAACTCTTATTATTTTTTTTTATTATTTATCTGGTGTAATATGCAATTTAAATGCAAATGTTCCCATGAAAGGTTAAAAGGAAATATTTTACCCTTAAATGAAATAATTAAATCATTTTACATACTTAAAAAAAATATTTACTTTGTGTTAATGTTTGCATAAAATTATTCTCTCAGGCATAAGAGAAGTAGTTTTATTAAAGAGAAGTTAGCAAAAATGTTGGTTTATTCAATAGTTTATTTTATTTTTTTTTATTTATTTTTTTTTTTTTTTTACAGTTTAATAGCAATAATTTACTTTTCTTAAACAATTTTCTATTTTATAATGTGTAGTCGAATAATATTAATTTTAAATTATCACTAGATTTAATGAAACGGTAACTACTTTATACATAATTAATTTACAAAAAAAATCTTTTAAATTGCTGTTTTTCAGCTATAAGGTTTTTTCTTGCGGTTGTTCTATACATTTGAGTATTTTTTTTTATTAAAGTGATGTTACATTACATAAAAGAAAATGGTATTTCATTAAGAATCTTTGTTGCTGTTGATGGTAATGATATTAAAATGTTGTTGCACTTTGCACTTAAAGAAGTTCTAATAAAAAAAAAAAGCAAAGTAATTAATAGAAACTTTTAGAAGAGCTTGCAATAGAATATAGTTCAATGTGGGTATCAGTTAAGTGAGTTAAAACAAGAAAGAAAGAAAACAAGAACAAAGCTAACAAGAAAGTAAAATCATACGTTGAGCACAGATTATGAAATATCTTTCTAAAACTTCTAGAATACTAAATCAAAACTTAAGCGTTAAAAAAATGAATCCAAATTTCAAAAATTACCGCCTATAGCTTTAAAAGTACTCGAATACTTTTGTACACCTTATATATGATCTATAGATCTGTATATACAGTACATAATGTATATACAGAAGAAAAGTGTTCTTCTATTTTTTATTTCCGAAACCTGTGTATAGTTTTCAGGCTAAAACATTGATATTTTGTTGTAAAAAGTCGTGTTTTTCTTCTCTTTTTTTATTTTTCAGCAATTACCGTCTATTGCTGTAAAGGTACTCGAATTCTTTTGTACATCCTGTATGTGATCTATAGATCTGTATATACACTACAAAATGTACTAAAGATCAAATAAAGCTAAGCTAATTAGCTTAGGTGTTGAATGATTTTATATTTTTAGACAAAAATATAAGTAAAAAGAGCATGCAGAAGTGTTCGTCTATTTTTATTTCCGACGCCTGTGTATAGTTTTCAAGCTAAAGTATTGATATTTTGTTGTGAAAAGTCGCGTTTCTCTTCTCTTTTTTTATTTTTTAGCAACTACCGTATATTGCTGTAAAGGTACTCGAATTCTTTTGTACATCCTGTATGTGATCTATAGATCTGTATATACACTACATAATGTACTAAAGATCAAATAAAGCTAAACTAATTAGCTTAGGTGTAAAAAGATTTTATATTTTTAGACAAAAATGTAAGTAAAAAGAACATTCAGAAGTATTCTTAATTTTTTTATTTCCCACGTCGAAATCCAATGGTAAAAAAAGAAATTCGCCAAGAGTAATTTTCGGAAACGAATTTTTTTCTAAGGATTAATATTCGTATATTTTTAAAGAGAGACTTTAACCATGTCACGTCAGCTGCAAGTATATAAAAAAACACCAATAGAGGCGAAGTATTTTTCAATTCTGCTCCCCTGATGTCCAATAAGCAATCTTTACAGAGCGTATAGACCCTCTGATGCATGGCTGTTGCCACTCATGGGTAATGTCCAATGCACCGCTGGAAAGAAAAATAGACATACATGTGGTTTGGTATTAGTTTCGTATTTTGATTAGCCGATGCGTAATTTTGAAGTACGCCGAAAAAAGGAACGAAAGTTCGGCATATTAAATGTTTTAAAAAATGGTTATTATCATACAAACACTTTGAAATTTTTATGAATCAAAAAGATAATGTTTCCGTAGCCAGTGTAAACAATTCGCAAAAAAATATTGATATTTAGTAGTAAAGGCTCTTGTAAGAAGCCTTTTTTTACTTTGAGTCGTTTAATAATTAAAGCAAAACAGTTCTTAATGTCCAAACTCTGAAATTTTTGTCTGTATTCTTCGTTAATTCATATCTCTGAAATTGAGCCCTATGCGAGCTTCGGTAAAAGGAAGAAAAAAATCGCGAAATCGAGTGCTTTTGAAATCTTTTTTGAAAGGGTTAAAAATAATATTTTTTCGAATGGATTGTGACGTTTTAAACTTAAAAGTACGAAATCTAATAATATATCTTTCGTTTTTCGTATCTCCAGCAGTTTTGTCGACGAGTGCTTCAAAAAAAGGCCGAAATGAAAAGGGGCTCTCGCACTTTTGGTTCTTTGCTTTTGCGCTCCGTCAACGAGGTTTCGGACGCTATATTTTTCTGGGTCCCACTTCTTAATTACTGTTTTTAATTAATTTCTCGGCTAATTATCAAAAACAGGAAAAATCGGATCACTGCCTTAGATTTCCAGATTTTCAGACCTCTACGCATCGTTGATTTTTCCAGACTTGGTACACATGCAGACACAAAGAAAAGACAATAACATCTTTATTTTATTGGTGTAAATATGAGCACTGCACGTGTGAAAACGCATATCCAGCTTTTATTGCTCATAAGCAGTAGTGTAACGGAAATCTTTTGCGCATCCCTTTAAATAAACGATAACTACTATGTACTACGTTGTATTCTACTGTAAGCATCTTGTAGTGCACCTGAATAATGCATATAAATTTCTTTAAGTTAAAAAATAGTGTAACAATTTAAATACGCTGCAAACCATTATGTAACCGAATTCTTTTGAGTGAGCTTGTAAATGAATGATAACTGCTTTTATAACCATGAAATGAATGATAACTGCTTTTCTAACCATATTCTACAGAAAGTATGGTTTAGTGCGGTTCATAAGTACATATCATTTTCATTATGTTTGAAATAGTGTAACATGATTAAAATGCTCCGCAAAAGATTTTTCTTCAACGATCATAATGCGGCCGGATTCTTTTGAGTGCCCTGTAAACGAATTATAAATGCTATACTCTCCATTTTCAATAGAGAACATTCTATAATAAACTTCAAGAAATATATAAATTTACATGGATATATATAAATTACATGACTATCTGGGTATATCTACAAGAGTTAGAGCACGGACACACAGAGCACAGAAAAACGGACGCTAAAAACATTTTTCAGCTAAGTTAGAAAATGTTAAAAAAAAAAATAGGTGATAAGATATTTTTAAAAAATGTCAATCATAAAAATAATGAGATATTCTAAATTTGAACAAGTAAGTAAGTGTGATCACAGACCGCACAGAGGGTTTCGTTTAATATTCCTTTCAAAACACTTTATCCTTTTGAAAAATCTGTTAGTTTCACATTTCGCAACCAGGGGCACACTCTATTCTAAACAAACCTCTATCCGAACGAAACTCCGTTTTACATTCTATCCGTAGATATATTAGTTGTGGGGATTGGGCCTATAGCACCCAAGATAAGTAGGCGCCCCTGGCGGTAAAAAATGGAACTAAAATATGTAAGGGCTACGGTGCATAACATGAAAGAATGGTCAAAGGGGGGTCGGCAAAAGTTGGAAAAGTGCTCCCCAGGTGAAAAGGGAGGAGGTTAGAAAAATTGCTTAAAATACACAAGTTAGAGCCCAGAGGAGTAAATAAAGACTTTTTGAAAATTTTATGATTTGTCGCCTGGCCTCAGGTGTTATGCTATAAATATGCAAAATTTCAAATCTCCAATTTAATAAGGGGCTCAGTTAGAAAGAATTGCTTAAAATACGCATGTGGGAGCCCAAAGGGTTAAATGTACGACTTTTTCAAAATTTTATGATTTGTCGCATGATGGTGTTCAGCTATAAGTATGCAAAATTTCACGCATCCAACCTAAATAGGGTCTCACTTAGAAAGAATTGTTTAAAATACACATGTGGGAGCCCAGAGGGTTAAATGTACGACTTTTTCAAAATTTTATGGTTTGACATTTGATGTGAGGTGTTCAGCTATAAGTATGCAAAATTGCATGCCTCCAATCTAATTAGGGGCTCACTGAGAAAGAATTGTTTAAAATACACATGTGGAAGCCCAAAGGGTTAAATGTACGACTTTTTCAAAATTTTATGGTTTGTCATTTGATGTGAAGTGTTCAGCTATAAGTATGCAAAATTTCACGCCTCCAACCTAAATATCGGCTCACTTAGAAAGAATTGTTTAAAATACACATGTGGGGGCCCAAAGGGTTAAATGTACGACTTTTTGAAAATTTTATGATTTATCGTTTGATGTGAGGTGTTCAGCTATAAGTATGCAAAATTTTACGCTTCTAACCTAATTAGGGGTTCACTTTGAAAGAATCGTTTAAAATACACATGGGGGAGCCCAAAGGTTTAAATGCACGACTTTTTCAAAATTTTATGATTTGTCGTTTGATGTGAGGTGTTCAGCTATAAGTATGCAAATTTCACGCCTCCAACTTAATTAGGGCTCACTTAGAAAGAATTGTTTAATATACAAATGTGGGAGCCCAAAGGGTTAAATGTGCGACTTTTTCAAAATTTTATGATTTGTCGTATGATGTGTGTTGTTCAGCTATAAGTATGCAAAATTTCAAGTCGCCAACATGTATAGTTTCTGAGAACGGGCTCTGTGACGGACAGACAGACGGACGGTCAGACTGACAGAGGAGCGAGACGAATAGAGTTTCGTCAGATGAACGAAACCCTAAAAAGGTATATGAAATTGTAAAATGATCGTTAAATAGTTATTATTATTAGTAGTAGTTTATTTTCTATTACTACAGTGTAGGAAATTTAATTTTACCTTTTTTTTTTTATTTTACAAATAACAATAACAAAGAATAGAGAATAAAGTTCAATGCGTGATTGCCTTCTATGTATCTAACACTTTTAACATTAAATCAAATAATACCATTTTTTTTTTTTTTTAATATGTGCAATAAAATTCTGTTACAGTTTCAGTTATCAATGTGGCTGATTTAAATGTGTTTCATATCGGTTTGAAAATTGTTTAAAAATTCTTTTGTGCATGAAATGAGAAATTTAAAGAAATAAACGTTTTGCTTTTCTTATTTTATGTAGTTTTAAAACCTTTTACGTACAAAGAATTTCTCTTTTAAAAAAAAGGGGGAACGGCTAATTCGACTTAGAATTCTTTATTTCGATTTTTAAAACTTACGCTGGTTTAGGAAGGAAATGACGAGAGAGATGAATAGAGGAGGGTGAAGGGGGCGTGTTTTGATTGATGACTGTCCTTTTTTTTAATAAGTAAAGAACTGAAATAAGCCCTCAACTGTCACATCACTGAACTTTTGACTGCGCAGAGATAGGTTTTTTTTTTTTAATCTTGTGCTTAGTATTAAAACTACAACAGCTTTTTATATACAGAAGCGCTATTTGAATTTGTAGTTTCAGAATACATTTGAATAAGATTTTAATACATAAATTATTATTCCTATTTACAGAAGAAATAAAATTTTGCATATGATTGTCACATTTTCTGAAACGATAATCGTCATATAGAATAAAGAATTGCCTAAAGAAGAAGTATTAATAACAAAGAAAGAATTTCAAGAATATCGAAAAAATTGAAAATATGCTTTTTACCTTGATTATGATAATTAATATTCATATAAAAGCACAAATAAATGTACAACAATTACTTTCAGGTGCATACATATAATTTAAAATTATTTAAAATACATCAAAATATCTTAAAACACATTGGAAAAATCCAGAACATTTTCAGTCATCACCAGACCGTCATCAGTGGGATTTAAATGTTATTATTATTTTCTTTGTGCTTATTCGAGAATTGTTTAGACGAAAATCATCGTAATTTAAAGGTTGTACGTCAGATGAG
Organism: Maratus speciosus; assembly: GCA_963932465.1. NCBI lineage: Eukaryota > Metazoa > Arthropoda > Arachnida > Araneae > Salticidae > Maratus > Maratus speciosus. The sequence goes on along the minus strand of OZ010788.1, from coordinate 386,340,994 downwards.
ATGCCAGATAAAGTTATTCAAATTTTCAACAAAACGAGGTTTCATTTATTGTGCAGCAAATTTCTCCATACCCCGTGGATATCGTACGATAGTGCATCGTTACAAGCTGTATCTTTATTAGCAATTATTTCAATTGATTCTCTTATAATGGCTTCCTGGTAATTATTTGTACGAAATATAATTTTCGATTTATTAAAATCTACTTTTATAGGTTGAGTTTGATCTAATCTTGAAAATTCAGTATGGGGTCTATTTAATCTTATATCCGTTTATGCTCTTTAATTCTATCATGAAATTTTCTCATCGTTATATCAACATAAATAAAATATTTACTATCTTTTTGGAAAGGTATAATGTACACCGAAGATCCATTACATTATGATCACCTGTTTAATACGACGTAGGACCACATTTCCCCCTCAAAACCGCCAACACCCGATCTGGTATCAACTCGACAAAGTTCTTGTAGGTAGTCTGAGGTATCTGGTACCAATCTCACACCAACTGCTCCTGAAATTCTCGCATATTGCGAGGTGGTAACGTGGCAGCACGAATTGGAATTTCCAGGTGGAATCACAAATGTTCTTTTTGATTCATGTCAGGTGAATTTGGAGTCCAGGACATGACTTGAAACTCTCTAGAATGCTCCTCGAACTACTCCCTGACAATTCCACTCGAATGACATGGTGCATTATCCTGCTGGTAAATGCAATAACCCGCCGGAAACATTGTTGTCATTAATGGGTGCACTTAGCCTGCAACGATGTTCATGTCACAGACGTCAGGGATTGTTCTACACTGTTAAAAATTTGGTACAACGTTGACCAATTTTTCGCGCTGCAGTAGCTGCCACCATAAGAGGGGGAAACATTGTTTTAACATTTGGTTCTAAGGATGAGCAATAAGTTGGTGAAACCTTGAACCAGACGTTGGTGAAAACTTTGAACCATAAATTGGTGAAACTTTTACCCGCAAATTGGCGAAATGCTGAACCATAAATTGGTGAAAAGTTAATGAAACAATGATTTTGTCCCCCAACCCCTCCCTTTCATAGGTAAAATATTTTGCTTTTTTGGAAAGATATTCTGTTTTAATATAATTTAAGGTGTAATATTTACAGTCTCTCCAATTAATTTTTGTTTGAAAATAATTTTCAAGATCAGAAACATTGGTTTATTTCGCAAATTTTAAAATAGTTTAATTATACGATAGCATTGTTATTTTAAATATCCTACACTATAATTTACATATTAAAATACATAAAAAAGGATACGATTATGTTATGGGGCTTTATATATATATAAACTTATCAAATTGAGGCAATTGAAATGCATTACAATTTGCTAAATAAACCTATAAAATTGATTTTGTGTGACGCATGCAAGCAATCTTTAAAAAAAATCAATCAGAGAAAGAGTAAATATAAATCCTAAATTGCATTGAAAGAAAGACAGTATCTTAAAAAAAAAAAAATGTCAAACGGGGGTGGGGGCAAAAAGCATTGCTTATCAACTCACATCTTTTTAAAAATAAGTTCTAAGCATGATCATAATATTAAGAATGTAATTTTTCTTATATGTATGGAGATTGGTAATTGTCTTATTAAATGTAAACATCAACATGGAGTCTAAATTTTTAAATTCTACGGAATATATAATTTTCCTTTAGACATATTCCTTAGTTACACATATGAAACATATTCTTAATTAAACATATTCTTATTAATACTTATGGAACGACATAAGCGATATTTAAGTTTAATATTTTATTCCCATACACATTGTATTTTATAGCTAAATACATTTTATATATTTTATAATAAAATAAAAAAAAGATCGATCTAGGATATAGAAAAAAAGAAGGAAATTTAAAAGGAAAAGAAATGATTGTATATTTACTGTTGTTCATTGTTTGAAAAACATTTAGATTGTAAAAAGTAATTATTAATCTCTTTAATAAATATTCAATCATACATTATATGAATAAAATGTAAATATAAACAAAAATATACTAAAGCAGTTTTATACATAAATTTTATATCGGTATAAACAACATTTTATTTAAATGCTTAAATACCATGTTTCCTTTTCACTTCTTAAATTAAAAACTGTAATATGTATAAGAAAATATTCCCAGTGTAAATCTATTTTTCAATCTGAAACCTTTTCTTATTATCTTAAACATTGAATATCATGTTTCACTCCAAAATATTAGTAATTATAAATACTAATCATTGACTGTTATTCTTTATAATTGGGAAACGGTAAAGAACACAAAAATTAGAGTATAAATAAACAGAATTCCATATCACTGCAAATTAATGTTTACATCTACTACTATGAATGCAGCCATGAATCAACATATCTCGGTGTCAGCATTTTAAAACTGAGATTGTTCTTCACGTTTTGTGTTTGCTTTCGAGTTGCGACAAATTAAAATACTTCACATCTCACTATTGAATAGGAAGAATGAAATGTTCACACAAATTTTCTTTACTTAAAAAGACAAAACGAATGAAGTCGTGATTAATTTTTACTTAGAACTGTTTGTTATGCAATTGTTAAAACAATTATATTTCAAACCGTTACATAAAGAACGAATATAATACACAATCGCTTGTGGAACTCGGGAAACTAAATCAATCTTTTTCTATAAAACATAAATACTATTTAACACTTATTCATATGATACAATATCTACAGGATATCTACAGGAATGAAACATTAAAATTAAATAAGACTTACTTTCGCATTCCATAAATATCTCTTTCAATATCCCTTTCGTTTAAACTTTTAAATGGCGGACGAAATGCAATCATTTCACTTATCTTATAATGGCGTCATAGACAAAGACGTTCTGTTCTGATTGGCTGATAAGTAGTTCGAAAACTTGGTTCAACTTATTACCAAAATGAGGTTCAATCTAACGTAACTTCCAAGGTTACACCATGAAATGGAGTTTTTGAAAATTAAGAAGCACCATATTTTGATAATTCTTATTATTTTACTCCATATATTGGTTCAACGTTAAGCGGAAATTTTTAACAGTGTATGGAAATTATGGGTCCTAATGCGCTCCATAAAAACATCGACCCCACGATAATATAGTCGCCACAGTCTTATCTCCGACTAACTGTGCATCCGGGAGCCAGGGTTACCTTTGTAAATCGGCGTATTCGCCCGCACCCGTCGATGTGATGGACCAGAAAATAATTCGTCGGACCATGCAACTTTCTTCCATTATTCTATGGTCCAATTCCGATGTTCATGGGCCCGTTGCAGGCACTGCTGGCGATGACGTGCTGTCAGCGCAGGCACGTGCTTAGGCCCCCGGCTGCGTAGGCCTATACACAACAGTACACGCGGCACTGTGTGTTGAGATACACTGTCTGGATCACCACTGTTGTAGCGGTTGGTGATTTCGGCTGTTGGAACTGTTCTGTCACGAAGAATAATGCGTAAGAATTTCCGCTCTACTCTGGAATCAATGCGCCGCGGCGACACACCGCTCACTGGAGACTTGTCATACACCACTTTTGGTACGAACTCACGACTGCATGTGCATAGCCCACCAAACGCGCCGTTTCCGATATCGACGTTTCCAGTCGCCGAGACCTTTGAACGATTTGACCTTTACCAAAGTCCGATAAATCTGCCTCTTTTCCAATTAAGTCGCTAATCACGCTATGTTTTTAAATACAATGCATGGGAGCTTTATATACCCCAATATCAACCGCTCACGCGCCGTGGTTTTTTTTTTGTGTGTGTGTGTTCGAGCTCATTGTTATAGATGGAGGGTGGTCATAATATAATGGCTCTTCGATGTATACTCCGGATCTATTGATTGTTTGGACAGGATCAATTTTAGTATTTAACAGATTTTTTAACTTTGGGAGCGGGGCTGCGATTAATTTTACCTCATATTTTCAAAAAGCCTTGGAATGCAGTTAACTCAATTATGGATTTAAATCTAAATGGATTTCCCAAAAAGCAAAATTAACCAGCAAACTCGCAGTAATTTTTATTATGGATGAAAAAAAATTTAAACTGAAAAATTTCCATCAGGAAGAACCGACTTTGGGATGATTTCCTCAAGAGGAAGAATTACAAACTCTCTAAAAAGAATTTTTTACTTTACATATTCTCTATTTTAGAATGTTCCTTTAATAAGCAAACTAACAAAATTTTCAAGACATAAAATATAAATCTAGCAAAAACTTTCGAAGATGGATTTAACAGTTTACAATAATCCGTAGCAGAAATGAAACACCAGAAGAAGTCTGTTGGAGCCCTAAATGCCTGGCCTACACTTACAAGGGAACCACTTTTGGTGAAGCTCGCACCTAGCGCATAGCTGCCAACTTGTACGGATTTTTCTTACCACTAAAATTTAATAGAAAATTTTGACATTTAAACGCTAAATTTGCTTGAATTTCGGTGATTCAATTAGTTAAAGTTCACTATAAAATTTTAGTGGTATGAAAAATCCGTACAAGTTGGCAGCTATGCTAGCGTTAAGACCTGGTGCAATTATAGCCCTGTAGGTCAAAGTTAGGGAACCGATAACATTTGTCTGAAAAAATTGCATTACATATATCTTTGTATACATTTAATTTTAGAGTAATGATTTGTTAATTGTTCATTTCACGCCAAAAGCGAGTTAAGTCGCCAAATATATTTCTACGAATCCAACCTACTACTCACTTACATCAGAAGACTATGACATTCGGCGTGGGTTGCCAGGAAGAATTCTACAGTAACGAATTAAGTCCAGTTTTCGCCGTCAAAAATCCAATTACAATGTTGCATTTCTTTAAAATGAAATTTGTAAATTCTTGAACGAATTTTTAAAAAAAATTCAATATTTTATTCTATTATTAACTAATCTGTATTTGTATCTGTATTTTTAATTCCTGTATAAGTATTTAAATAAAAATCTTCTATGTTAATATTCCGATAAGTGGTCGCAAAAATTCCATTTTCAGAAAGTTATGCTGTTGTAAAATCAATAAGTACGATTTTTGTAGGCAAATGTTATAGGTTGTCTGTCTTTGGCATATGAGGCTATAAAATGCACCAGGTCTCAATGCTAAGTGCGAGCTTCATCAAATTTGGTTCCCTTGTCAGTTTCAAAAATACAAACGAATCCAACAGAAGATTTCTACAAGTGTTCCCTAAGTGGCCAAATAATTATTACGCTCCATATTACTTCACTTCTTTGTCGGATAAGAATAAGTGGCATCATCATCACTTGGTCGTTGGCCAATAAAACACTAATATGCAACAGATATGCAATTAATCTGCCTGTCTGATTGTCTGCACAGGATTACAGGCTTTGCCTTTGTTTCAGCGGACCATAGGAAAACAGACCAACATGCCCACAGCTTAGAGCTACGGTTCGGATTTCCCTTTCCCTTTTTTAGACAGCTATGAAAATTATGAACGTTATTGGGATAAACTACGGGATTTTTCTAAGGTGTGAGTGTCCATATGGTCATGAAATGACCGTTGATTCGACACTTAGCACCTGAGATCTGTAGGTGGCACAGAGTTTTATTATATTCTATACTAGCAGGCCCGCCCGGCGTTGTCCGGGGTAAAATAATAACCTTAAATAAAACTTGAGCTTATATGAATTTATATCTTTGGAAATTCTTTTAAATGAACCTAATTTCGGAGGCCCCCCATTGACTTCCGCAGCGCCTAATGTGTTCCCATCAAACTTCTTTCCGAACGAACCTGTAATCTAGATCCTCACAACCTATGCAGCATTTACCGGAAGTGCCCGCATGTGCCCCAGATAATCGAAAACCAAGTTGAGTGAGCCAAACCTCGTAGGATCATAATCCAAAAAAAAAAGAATGCACCATTAATGTCAGAAAATGTTGGTAACTAAACTCTAAGATAAAATTTCATAATACAGAAAGTAGATGAATTGTAATCTAAGTTGAAGGCAGCAAATCCCGTTGAAATTGGGCCCTTAAACCCGAGGAAATAACGCGCCACCAAGCGGTGGAAGATGCCGCCTCACCTTGTAAATTTCATGAATTACTGTTAACATTAACACGATATTTAATAAACGGATGAAGTCCCTTATCTAAAGTTACCTTTAAAGTAACGCGATTTTTAATTTACGGCTGTAGTGAGTAGACGTAAGTTGATGCTGAAAAAAAAGATTAATGTTCGAAAAAGGTGGTAGCTGAGGTATAAAGAAAGACCGGACCTGGGTGCCAGGGTCTTAACTGGAATGTAATTGGGTATAAGATAATTTTTTTTGAGGTTTTAAAGTAGCTGGAAGAAGCTAAAACTATGTTAAAGAAAATTGCAATAGAATAGGATAGTTTTTAAAGAAGCTGCAACAAAGGCTCCAAGAAGACGATTAATATTCAAAAATGGTGGTAGCTGAAGTCTGCAATTTTTTTTTTTTTTTTTTTTTCTTTGTCGGTTATATAGTAGCTGGAGAACTTAAGAAGTTGTTAGAAGAAAAATATTCCTGAATCGGACCATTTTTAAGGGAGCTATAATAGGGGGCCCAAAACGGCCCAACTGATAGTTGAGAGCAGGGTCCTAACATGAAAACATGTTTAAATGTTTTAGTAGTTAGCGTTTTAGATCTTCAATTAGTCAAAATTAATCATAAGGTATGAAATAATCATTAGAATAATATTTTAAAGAAATGCGCAAAAATGGGGTAAATGATTAAAAAGCCCCAAATAAAAATATGAGGTAGTTGGTCTAGGGCAGTGGTTCCCAACCTTTTATCGGCCACGCCCCACCAAAGCATCTGTAAAGCCACTATGTCCCCCCTCCCCCATAATCTGTAAATTATGTCTCTTATTATTTAAAAAAGCTAACTCTATTCACACAGTGGGAGTGTAGTAGTGCCTTAACAATAACTATTCATTTAACATTTTTTAACTTAACAAAGAGGTGAATCTTCTACCACAAATGTGTTTTTTATATAATTTTTGAAATCAAATGAGATTATACATCTTTGCCTATATGCCAAAACGAGATTTGTTGTACTTTTCCAACTTAATTCAATGTTACAGAAAAGTGTTATACGGTTTGCATTTTTATCTTCACAAAATATCTTAAAAAGGCACTTACATTTAACGTTAAAACTGATAAATTCATACATTTTATAATGCATTCTTGTAACTTTTTAAGAGTTGGAGGAAAATTTTTGGATACTGACTTTTCTTTCTGTGGATAACTCAATATGCAAGAAGTATTCCAAGATTATCATCTTTATCAAATTTAAGTAGCCATTATTCCGCATAACACATTTTCTCTAAGTCCCTTTCTAATATCGGCAATTGTCTTCGCGAATCGAAGTAGAAAACTCTTTCAATAAATAATCGAAAACGTTACGAATTTTTTTTTTTAATTCACCACCAGAAAAATTATAATGAGTTTTAATACTTTTATAGATATCAAAATATTTATAAAGATTATTCGCATAATTATTCTGGTGTTAAACCTATTTTAAAATTTCAATAGGGAACATCTTAAAAATTCATTAAAAAAACTGATTTCTTAAATTTTGCTTGTATTTCATTTATTTTTAGTCTACAGCATTACTTTTCCCCTCAAACAGACAAAAGTAACTGGTACCGAATGACTGAGTAAGAAATTTCGAATTGCCCCGCGGTGGGGCATATGCCCCACGTTGGGAACCACTGGTCTAGGGGGAAAAGTGCAAGACTCAACTTTAAAATTATGCAATGAGAAGGTGAGAAAATTTGGGTGTAAAAAATGCATAGCACACAAAAAGTTCAAGGGGCACCGGATCGGACCCTACAGGACCCTAAGGTGCCTCAGGATTTTAACTGGAATATAGAAACTGGAGAAAAACTAAATGGAAAAATGGCTCCAAAAATGAAGATCGGAATAAGAGGGGCAATTTATTAATAATTTATGATGCAAAAGCTTCAAGGGGTCTCGTACCGGGCCCCAATGGGGAATGGACTATAGTGGCATGCAGTTTGGTATAAATACACTTTTTATTAGTTTCTAATGTAATCTGAGTACGATAGAACTATGGTAAAGAAAATTGAAAAGAAAATATGGTAAAGGAATTCGGATCATTTTTAAGGAAGATGCACCAAGAGCCCCAAGAAGACGATTTATATTCAAATTTGGTGGTAGTTGAAGTCTGAAATATTTTTTTCTCGTTCATGTAATAGCTGGGGAACCTAAGATGTTGTCAGAAAAATAAAGCTAGTGAATCGGACTATTTTTAAGGGATCATTAAAATATAATTTAAAAGAAATTTGCAAAAAATTGGGGAAATGCTTAAAAAGGACCCTAGGGCCCCAATAAAAATATGTGAGTGTTAGTCTAAGGAGAAGAGTTCAGACTCAACTTTAAAATTACGCACTGCGAAGGTGAGAAAAATAGGGTTTGATGCAGACAACCGCAATACAGACACACGGCAACGCATGGCAGACAAAAATCTTAATGGGCCCTGGACCGGGCCCTACGGGACCCTAGAGGGGCCCATGGTCTTAACTGGAATGTGGAAACGGGAGAATAACTAAATGGAGAATGTATCCAAAAATGAATATCGGATAAAAAGGAGGCAATTTATTAAAAATTTAGTTCACTACAACTTCAAGGGGCCCTGTACCGGCCCCTTGCAAGGGTGCCAGGGTCATAACTGAAATGTAGAAATGGGGTAGAAACTGAATGGAGAATTCACCCCAAAAACGAAGAAGATCGGATAGAAAAGAAGCATGTTATTAACAGTTTAGTGCACTAAAACTTCCAGGGGACTTGTACTGGACCCCTTGTAAGTGGTCCAGGGTCTTAACTGAAATGTAGAAATGGGGCAGAAACAGAAAAGAGAATTCACCCCAAAAACGAAGAAGATCGGATAGAAAAGGGGCATGTTATTAAAAATTTAGTGCACTAAAAACTTCAAGGGGCCCTGAAGGCCCTTGTAGAGGCCTTCAAGGGGCCCAGTACAAGGGGCCCTGTACTGGGCCCCTTGACAGCGTTCCAGGGTCTTAACTGAGATGTAGAAATGGGGTAGAAACTGAAAGGAGAATTCACTCCGAAAACGAAGATGATCGGATAGAAAAGTGGCATGTTATTAACAATTTAGTGCACTAAAACTTCAAGGAGAACTGTACTGGGCCCTTGACAGGATTCCAGGGTCTTAACTGAAAATTCAGAAATGTGGTAGAGACTGAAAGGAGAATTCACCCCGAAAACGAAGAGAATCTGATGAAAAGAGGCATGTTATTAACAATCTAGTGCACTAAAATTTCAAGGGGCCTGTACTGGGCCCCTTGACAGGGTTCCAGGGTCTTAACTGAAAATGTAGAAATGGGGCAGAAACTGAAAGAGAATTCACCCCAAAAACGAAGAAGATCGGATAGAAAAGAGGTATGTTATTAACAATTTAGTGCACTAAAATTTCAAGGGGCCCTGTACTGGGCCCCTTGACAGGGTGCCAGGGTCTTAACTAAAATGTAGAAATGGGGAAGAAACTGGAAGGAGAATTCACCCCCAAAACGAAGAAGATCGGCTCGAAAAGAGGCATGTTATTAACAATTTAGTGCATAAAAACTTAAAGGGGCCCAGGGGCCCCGGCCTTTAAAAAATTAAAAATCTGAGCCTCAGGTGCATCAGGACCTGTCTTGGACTAATCACTCCTGAATTTTCAGACTTCTACGTGCGGTAGATTTTGCTCTCCATCGCCGTCAGACACACACACACACACACAGAGCGATTTGTTCTTTTAATAGTACTAGGTGATCTTACCCGGTCTTCCCGGGTTACAGAATATAGTTGAAAACACTTTTTTAATTGAACACTAATAATTTTTTATATGCAATAATTTTTTTAAATTGCCCACTTAAATTTAAAAAACATTTTTCATATGAAAACTACGAATTATACGATCAAATAAATTTTTTTAATTTATCAAAAGCGATATTTTCTTATTAGCCGCATGCTAAGAGTTATTTGACCAAGAATTTGCTATTTACGGCATCCTTTTATATTCTGATAATTTCAGAGCTTATACATGTCTGTTAAATTTGTGTTTTATTTATATTATTTTATTTTTTTATCCATAGGGAAATTTTTTTTTAATGAATATTAGCCGTGAGAAAATGATGAACTCTTTAAGGGCAAACGGATTAATCTTTCGTAATCGAGCTCCGCGCAATAGAGATAAATTAAAAAGTATTTCATGCTTTAAAATTGTTTTTAAAACCATAGAAAATCAGTAAACTGAGATGAACTTTGGAAACAAATTCCGTTTGAAAAAAAAAAAAAATCCTATTTGGTCATCTAAAAATTTAACTTGTACGATTACAATTATTTTAGATTTGTGTTTTTTTAATATTATTCCTTTACTTGTTTATAAAAGAAGTATTTATTTCGTTAGTTTGTCTTTCACAAATATATTAGATTGGTGTTTTTTAATATTATTTTTTTACTTGTTTATGAAGGAAGTATTAATTTCGTTATGCAAAAATAGTCGGAAACAAATGCTGAACAATGTTTGTTGCCTTATGCGCAAAATGTTTATTATTATTGTGTATTGAAACCGGCACGTGATAAAATAAACTTAAAAAAAAATCCTTCTATATATAAAAAAAGTAACGCTTTGGAAATGGACCAATGAAAATCTGCGTAGATAGCGCGAAACGCATCTTATTGGTCAGAGCTTCCTGACGCTATAAGGGGGGTTACCAAAGGGGGGCACCCGGCTCTGTCGCCAAACGTCGCCAAGCTTGTCGCGAACGTGGCTATATATCGCCAAAAGTGACGCCAATTTGGCGGTATTTCCAGTATTTCGCCAAATTTCCATAGACTCCCATTGAAATCCAATAGGGTTTACTTGCTTGCAGAAAATCAACAAATTGAGATATTTCAATGCTACAAAAACTAATATTAGTTTATGAATAGAGTTTAATTGAACTACTTATATTATTTTTAAGCACAAACGCTAACTATTTACAATATTTGTAACACTTTATATATAATTTTACACATCTATGTTGGCGGAGAAAAGGCGGTGAAGGGAAAATTTCAGAAGAGAGGAGATTTATCTAATAAGATTATTTACTGTAACTATAAATTTGCGATTTCATTACAAAGATACGGGAAAAAATTCCAAATAACTTTAATAAATTTGTTACTTTTTAAATGTAACACATTTTTTAAATTTACAATATTTTAAATTTTAAATTTTCTATCAATTTTATTTAATTATAAATTTGTAATTATTCAAATAAATTATAAATTTTACCTTTTTTAATGCTTTTATATTTAATAAGTCTTGTAATTATGAAGCTCTATAATCTCTAATGAGATAAGGAAATAAAATTGTAAGGAGTTGGGGAGGAGCGCGATTTTACCAAGTGGAATCTAAAAATTAAATGCATAGAAAATAAGGGATCGCGCAGCAATCCCGAATAGAAACGCGAAACGCTGGGGTTGGCCAGAAAATAGGAATTGCTTCGCGATAGAAAATGGAATCGCGAAGCGATTAGGCAGGGGGCTGGTGAGCGTAGCGAGCAGGGGGGGGGGGGCGGAGCCCCCCTTGTCATGCTTAAAAATTATTTTAGAAAACATAATACATCAATCAATTAAGATACAGTTTTTAAACACATTGCTGTTGAAAGTAAATTTTTTCCTATACGACGAAAGTTGAAAATGTACGATGGTCAGAAGATTTAAAAATTGCAGTAGCGAAAATTTCAAGACCGAAATTTGATCCTGAAGTGTTGCCATTCGCAAAATGACGTCACCGTTACGCACAGATACGTTTGTTCTTTATAATATAGATACTTAATCAGTAAAATATAATAAAGATCAGTTATTAGGATGTGGCTATCAATTGAGGCTCTTATGCTTGGTATTCCGGAATGAAAAACAGCAATTTTCACCTTCTCAAAATTTGCATACGCACTTCTCATATCCATATTCATCATTTTCTAAAAATTTGAATTTTGTTAGATCATTTCAGAATCATTTTAACTCAAAACGTGAAATCACGATTGTCAGCAACATCTTTTATGTGAATAGACGCACTCTTTACTTGAGATTCCAATTTCAATTCCGGAAAATAAAAATTTCCGTAATTTATGTTTTTAGACACATTTGTGTTAAAATGTTTAGTTTTATCTAAGAAAATGATCGTTTTCTTTTAAATATGACTTCATTTTCACTTAAATAAGCATTTCGCCTAGTGTCTGAAACTTAGTATCAGTACACATGCAGAACGAAAAACAATATAGAAAATTTATGAGGAAAAATGCGTGTTTTCAAAAGCAGTATGTCATTTTCCGTTATTGTTCCCCTAATATAATATTATGCTCCTAATGGGATTTTGCGCCACTAAACCCTATACAACAATTTTGAATTTTTATCAGAAAATGGCATGAATAAAGATAAAAATACCTAATTATTATTCTCTTGTCTGTAATAATGAAAGCTATCTAATTTTCACCATTTTGAAGAAATTTCACAAAAAGGGTTTTAAAATTAAAATATAAAAGTGGGGATATTAAAAGAAAACAGATTTTGCGATCACATATACAAAGGAATAGCTTTCAGTTAAAAAAAAAGTATATATTAGTAAAATTGGTTCAGCAGAAACATCAGGGCAGATGACTAAAAAACACACTTGTGTTTTAAATATATAGATTATATAAAATTATGAAACATTAAATTAAGCAAATTATGTTATTTTGATAAAATTATAGTAGAATGTCCTAAAGAATAGCATTGAAATTTTATTAGTCGCGAGAATTTTGGACAAAAACTTGAGAAAGCAGCTGGGGTGAAAATGACGCACTTCTACAAAACATATTTCAGTTTTAAGAATTAAATTACTCGCTTTTTTATAAAAATGACGACATTTGCATCCGATACATCAATCCAGTCTTAAACTTCATCAATAGAAAAGTATGCATATGACGTCATTATCGCGGAATAACAGACAATATTGTTAACATAGCACGTATTTTAATTTCAACATTTTTTCAGGTTTTATGAGAAAATGGCATCAAAAAGATATAGTTATCTCCTATTTCTGGCTATTTTCCGTTTACTTTCAATAGAAATGGGGTACTTTTGTTGCCACGATTAGAAAAATGGTATTAAAAACTATAAAAAATTAATATCTCAAAAATAAATTGAGATACAGCTTTCAAACAAATTGCATTTAAAAGAGAATTTTTTTCCTTATACGACGGTGTAAAAATTTAAAATGTGCGATGTTTAGAAGTTTAAAAAATTTGCAGTAAAGAAAATTGCAAAACCAAAATTTTATTTCAAATTTCAAAGTGTTGCCATTCGCAAAATGACGTATGCGTTACGCACAGATATGTTTGTCCTTTATAATATAGAGCAAAATGACGTATGCGTTACGCACAGATATGTTTGTCCTTTATAATATAGATAGATTACAAGTGTATAGGCGCTGGTTCAACAGTCCCAAAATAAATTTAGATAAAATTTAAACTTTATAAAGCGACATTAATTATTTATTAGAGGAACTATTCAACACAGTTGTCTATGGAAAATACATAAGTTATAATATTAAATGAATAACAGAGTATCTGAAAAAAAGGATAAAATAACTCCGACGTAATTGGGGTTTCTCAAGCTTTTCATCAATTTCAATTTTTTATTAACAAACAAAATTAAAAAATAATTGTAATTACATCAAGGTTTCAACTTCATGCCTCCAAATATTCAATTTGGCTTCTTTCTGTCGCAAGGCATACATCAAGGTATAACTCATGCTGCAAATCTACTATCACAAAATTAACTGCTGCTGTAATGCGTGCTGAAACTCATCGAAATTGTTGTGTAGAAGGAGCAAAATGCACCTTTTATTAACCCTTGTAAGAAGAAATCACATGCTGTGACGTCGGAAGAGTGTTGTTGCTAAAAGTGAAGAGTCGAATCTTCCGATACATTCAGTAAATTATTTGTTTGTAAATTCGAAACGAAACTTAAATACTTGAATAACTCAAATTTCATACGTTGACTTCAAGCTTTAACGCTTTGAAATGTAGTTATTTGCTGTTGTTAAATCTAGTTATTTGTAGTTATTTGCTGGTTGGGATGTCAATTATAGTTTAGGAAATTCATAAAAAAAAGCATATTCTAATAAAAAAAATCTTCAAAATGAAATCAAAAGTGAATTCGTTAATATTAACGAAAGGCAAACAAATTTCTCTACATAAAAACAATATCCTAGTTTCGATGAGTAAAATTACCCACGTGGTAATTGATGGAATTTTTGCTTTTGAACAACCTTTACAGATTGAAATGCTCCATCCATTATTATTTTACAATGTGAATGGATTGCGTGTTGGTCTTTACATATAGATGATTGTCTTAGAATCTCTCCAATACGCATCAAACACTTTTTTTACCAAATTTATTTTAACTACAACAAAATTAATTTTTAAGCTTGTTATATATGATGGCATGCCTTCACACATACTTTTTCATAATTATTATTATTCTGCAATTGATAATTTTTTTCATTTTTAACTGACGCCAAAATTTCCTTTCAATGAATACAAATTTCATCAGCACCTAAGATATGTTTTTATTTTGCAGTTTAGTATAAAATTATCGTATCAAATTTCAAAGGAAAACAGAAAAAAGTAAAATAAATTTTTCCTATAAAAGAATGTGTGCCTGTAAATGATGCATTTACAAAATAAAGGTCATTGTCTAAGCCAATGTAGAAAAAACCTTTCTGTGCCATAAAACGCAATTCATTTTTTCAATTTTCAAAATTATATATATTTGCAAGAATAATAAGCTCACTGCGAGCTCTACACATGTTTAGCGATGCGCATTCTAAAATCTCCGTTTAGGATTGAAGATTTAAGACTGATATCCCCGGCTTACATAATTACCAGCTGAACATAGTATTTCTTAATCAAGGAGTCTTACTGGCTAAACAAGACATTTCTTGACTAATATTTTTATGCATGCGCTAATTCATTTAATACATATCATTGGAAATTAGAGCGAGGAATGACAACTTGCATAATTAAAAGCATGTTGTTCATTTGCTAGAAAGCGACCACTGCTTCTCAAACACACCATTTCTAAATACATATTCATTAACAAGAAAGGTTTATTTTTATTCTTTCTAGCAGCTTTTAAAAGGCTAGATGATTTCGAAATATCCTCGTAAACCTGTACTTTGTCTCATATCTTTCTTTATGAGCATCTTACAAAAAAATTCAAATATAATATGAATGTTTTATTTAGGTATTTTAATACAAAAAAATAGTCTTTCACATCTTGACTATAACAAAATGTAACTACAGTAAACTCCCGACTATCCGGCTAGCGACTATCCGGCTAGCGACTATCCGGCCCTCCGTACTATCTGGCCTATTAAAAGAAAATTGGGAATGTTGCAAGTGGTCAAGGCAGGCAGGTTCCCGTCCAGGAGATTGCCAAAAGCATGGAAAGAAATTCCAAACATACTAATTGTAAGGTCTTGGAGTATTCTTTTGGACTAAAAAGGTAGACATAAACCTGTGGTGGGAAATTGCAATGGGACATGAGAACGATAAGCCAGAGTTCCGGGCTCTGACGATGTCAATAAAGAATACATTACAGAATGGATGGCAAACGACGAAGTTAATGAATTAGTTGAAAATTATATTGTAGCAATGTTGACTGAGGGAGGAATATCAGAAGAAAAAGATTAAAAGGATTGCAGGAAAAATCTCACCCCACATTATCAAGGATTCAAGAAGACTGAGGCAGCAATACAGTACATCAGTCAGCAGGAATCGATGCCACCTGATATAATTTACTTCCTTAAATGATGGGACATTGCGTCGCGGAAGAGGGGTAACAGCATAAAGGCTCCTCTATTGAGGATTTTTTCAAAAACGTTTCATGTGTTTTTCTTATTTTGAAATTGTATGAAACTGTACTTTTGAAAGTGTATAAATTTAACTTAATAATATGTGTAATGTGTGTTTTTAATATCATGGTGGGGGGAGGCACGAAGTTAGTAAATATTTGTAGAACTCCGGCCTATCCGGCTTTTTTGTTATCCGGCCTACCCTTCCGCCACATTAGGCCGGATAGTCGGGAGTTTACTGTATTAAGATTAATTCACCATGCTAAACAATATGCAAGAAATAAATTAAAAGAAATCTAGCGTATTTTCCATTAGTTTTAGTTTTTTTTATTTAGACGAAAGAGTCCTCTTAAACAAAAATCAATATTTTGAATTACATCATAAAATAATAAAATGTTCATGTACTTATCTTTTCAAGTAGACATCGCTTTTCACTACTTCGTCTAGAATTCTTAAATAATTTTCTTTAGAAACTTACCGAATTTTAAAATAAAGTGCGCAAAACAAATATTTTATTATTCAACTTAGTTTGTTCATCATTTTATATTTATAAGTATATAAGAAACATGAAAGTAATTTATATAGTGTTGTTGAAAAGTATTAAATAAAAAAGCTTTCTAAAAACGAACACTTTTGGAATACAGAACTCTTTTATCATTTTCATATGATTATAAATTTATATAGAGGAACTTCGGGTATTACGGAATACAATTTACATTTTGATTTATAAGTGAACACAAAAATTTTTTTTATTATTTTTACATTAAATGTTAGTAAAGTACAAACTTTGACAAGAACACAATTTTAATGAGTTTAAAGTGGAAGAAAAAAACATACATACAAATTTTTAGATTATACAAAATAATTACACTTTTCGGATAATATGAAACAGTCGGGTAATGTAAAATAGGGTTATCTGGAATATTAAAATTGCAAGAAAAACCATGATTTACAAGAATAGCCAAGATTATTTAATGAATAAACAGTTGTATATCATCTACAATTCATCAGATTCTTTGAAAATTTATTTTATTTTTTTACAAAAATCACAAATCTAGTCTGTTTTTCAGCTGCTCCACAATTCTCGCGGGCTCACATCGCGCAAATCAGCCATTTTATATACTCCTCCTCTCTTCAACAATCTGAATATTTTCCATGGCAAAAAACAGATCTTGCTGAACCCCTGTGCAAGCTTGTAAAAAGTCCATCTCCAATGATACGTCAGGATGCAATGATTGTTCGTCTTTACTAGATTCGTATTGAAACAGTTGCCTAGCTGATATTTCATATTACCCGTCACGCCATCTTGAAAAAAATAACCTTTTCACTCGTCAACAAGTTAACATAGAGATAAACTGACTAACACAGCAGTAAATATAATGTTCAACCTAATACTGAATTTGATTAACATCACTGACGAAAAGGTCTTATAATTAATACAAATTTTTTAAATTATATGCAAAAAACTTCAAGAATTGATAATAAGATTTGAATTCACCGCGTCACTCTAACAACAGGTATCCAAAAAGAACTCTCCGCATTGCATCATGGTAGTACTGGGAAGTAGTTTGACAGTTTTGTGTTTGGCTGTAGCAGTGTACTCGCCAGATATTGTATTCCATATTGCCCGACCATTCCATAATACCGAACTTCTTCTCTCTCGCTATATATATATATATACACTGCTCAAACAAATTAAGGGAGCAAGAAAAAAGTTAAGAGAACAGTGCAAAACAGCAAGGTATGGGTATAAAATGGATAGTACACGTGCAGCAATGCGCAATACATAAAAAAAAGACGCAAAAAATGGTAAGGGAGCTTTTATTTTTTGAAAAGATGAAAAGAACATGAAAAGATGGTTTAGGGCAACAATTTAGTTTCATGTAAATCATAAAAAAAGTATTGTTTAGAAATGATGCAAGATTTTTAATATGGCGTGTGGTCTCCTCGAACAGCTAAGACTGCTGCACACCGGTTTTCCATGGATGTGATGAGGTTATCGATAAGACTTGGAGAATAATATTCCACTGCTCAAGAGTTACAATCTCCATGTCCCGGACAGTAAAAGGAGACCTCGGTCTCTCAGCAATGCGTCGTGTGAGTATGTCCCAAACATGCTCAATCGGATTTAGGTCAGAAGAGCATGCTGGTCATTCCATACGCTGTATTGTTTTAACATCAAGCATGCTTTCCACAAGACGAACTGTGTGAAGTCTGGCATTATCATGCATGGAAAAAAAGAAATCATTAATTACTATGACATAAAATACGACATGATGTCTCGGTATCTCGTCTGTATTACTCTGGACCGTCAAAGTGACATTCCAAATGATATGCATGCCCCTACGTCCACCTATGCTAATTCCAGCCAAGAGCATCAACCCACCTCGTCTGTAATGTGATCTCTCACGAACGAGTGTGGGATTATTTTGAGTGCCTCTTTCTCTCCATTCCAAAACACATCAGATGTCAGATCCAGACTGAATCGGGACTCGTCTTTAAACAGAATTTTACTTCAACAACGTTGCCTCCAAACTCGATGTTCAGTTCCTTACGTTCTTTGGGCTGCACAGTGGCTTGAGGTTAACGGAATACAGTCCATTGGCTTACGTGCATAGAGATCACCCTGATGAAACCTATTTCGGACTGTTTTTCTGGACACCCTTCGTCCTTTGGCCAAGAACAACTGTGTTTGCAGCTGAGTAGCATTGCCCATTCTATCTCGACGGGCTGTTAACAGGATATATCGGTCATCAGTTTCTGTGTTAGCACATTTTCCACCTTGCACTTGTCGATGACTACCATTCCATGTGTCTTGGAATCGATTCCACAACCTTTCATGGAATCTTCTTGCGACTCCAACAGCGTCCATACTTCATTGTGTTTCCCCACATTCAACTGTCCCGATAACACGCCAAGCCATGGATTGCGGTAAATCATGTTGTCGTGACATTTTCAAGCCACTTTTTCTCAAAACACAAGCTGAGCAATTGAATTTTTCAACTGAGGCAGTGAAACAGACGTTTCTGCAAAATCCTGATTTCTGCACTTATCACCTTTTTCCAGATAATAAACTTTAATTTACGTGTGACGTTTTCTTAATCTGTTTTCTACAGCACTTTAAATTATGGATGTTTTATTTTACGTTACTTATCGGTGTAAATATTTGCGTAATTTCGTTAAAACCATGTGCTCCCCTAATTGTTTTGAGCAGTGTGTATATATATATGTGTGTGTGTTACATTATTAGATCTAATTCCGTGATTTCCTTATCTTATTCTAAATTACAACTTTATTTCAGTAAATCCTTATCCTTAAATAATCTCTATTGTTAACACTGTTAAATTCCCTTTAATTTAATGTCTCACTTGTCTAAATTGCTTAAATATTATGCTTTTAGTATTCTTAAATTAAATGTTCCATTTCCGCACTTTTTTCTTTCTAGAATATTCTTTTAGCTTCCATTTTTACTTTCCCACGCATTTCTGAGGTTATTCTTTTTCCCTTCAAATTCATCCGCTTGCTCTGTCCGCACTTTTTTCATGACGTGACATTCTTAATTATTCATTGGTTGAGAGCGCGATCTACGTCATATTTGTATTCTTACACTTGAGGAACAAAAAGTTGATACTCGCTGTATTTCAGCAGAATTTGTCGTATTTCTACTTTGATAACTTCCCCTGGTCGCCGTCTGATATTTTCTATTATCTATAATTTTCTTACCCATAATTAAATACTACGTAGCGATGGCTTGATTAAAATGAATCGATGGAAACTGCACCGCCGAAAGCTCTTTCAATAAAATCCTCAGTTAAATTATGCATTATCTCAATTATTCTGGAGAAACCTACACTGGATAAATGTGTTACCTGGCCTACCACTAGATGACTGCAACTACTTTCCAATATCCATGTTGATTTACTACGAAACATTCTCTTCATTAAAATTCAAAATTCGTTATATTTGTCGACGAGAATTCAACTCTACCTGTGTTTCTATTATTTCAACATTGCACTACTGGTAGCATAACAACCAGTTATTTCGTTCACTAGTAAAACCTTCCAATGTTAGAATAATCTAACATATATATAGGGTAAAGTGCCCATATTTCGTCCCCTCTCCTAATTTCGTCCTTCTTAACTTCCCCGCTTCTGCGAAAGTGGCGCCACTTATGACGCAAGGCACAAGGGACGGAAGGTAAAAGGTGTCAGTGTTGAAAGTGTCGTTCGCCAAGATGCATACATAAATTAAATACGGCGAATTTCCTATTTTTAGAAGACCTGAGTTCTTATTGCGTCGTTTGTAGAACGTTATTTACTGTACTGTAAATATTTATTTCTTATTTATTGCATGTATTTTACGTTGGTAAGATGCTGACAGTAGCATACAGTGTGTTTTAGAACGTTCAGTTCATCTTACGGGAAATGAAGATCCATAATATTGGGAAATACCGTGGTCCCAATTTCGTCCCCTTGCAGTTCTTATTTTAGTCCCGGGGACGAAATTAGGAATGCTTTTTCATGACATTTTTTTCAATTTTTTCCTCATGTTTGTATGGCTAATGCTTAGTTGCCGATCTCCCGATTTTTTGCATACCAGTAAAATCTTGCAAAAATGTTTTCTTTATTTAATTTCGTTAAAACTGCGATTGTATAAAGCAAGTATTTCTGCATAAAAATATTAGTATGAAAAAAATCGGGAGGTTGGAAACTATGCTAATGTTTCGTTATGTTATTCTTCCACTGTTAATTAGTGCATATCTTTGTGCTTTACTTTAATGTAAATTAAATTACTTACTCATTTAGAAATAAATTTTGATTTAGTTATAAGTTACGCCTCGGCGTATTGTATTTTTTTAATGGGGCGAAATTGGGACCATTTTTTTCTTTTGCATTTTTTAGATACTTTTGAAAAAACATTTTTTCGCATTTTTAAAATTATTTTGTACGATATTTACCTACGTTTCTATGTGCGTGGGAACTTAGTCTATGTAAAATCCAAATTTGGTAGATTTTCACTGAAAATTACAACTTCCAAGTGCCTAAAAGTGACTGGGAGACGATAATAGGGCACCTTACCCTATATATGTGTGTGTCTGTGTGCGTAGGACGGTTATAAGTATAATGTTAATTTATTGATGACTTGAATAACTAGACGTTGGAATAACAATACATGAACTTTAATACAATTCTATAAAAATATTTTTATACCACTTCGTTGATAGCTTCTTCAAATACGTTACGTTTCTCACTTAAAACCTATAATATACTTTCTTTCAAACATCCGATTAGGCCTAACAGTGCCTTCCTTGGCATTTCATATGCCGATGCTTCGTGAACAATATAATTTAATAGACTGACTCTTTTCTAATTTTGAATATCTCAAAACCTTGATCTCGTGATCGTGAATTTCATAACTCATGCTTTCAAATCATGGATAATAAAAATACCAGAGCGTCAGTTAATTGGCTGATAATGCACGTCATATAGAAAATAAATGATGCTTAAATTCAAATCCTACACATATATATATATAGAGAGAGAGGGGGGGGGGGTATTTTTGAAAAAAATTAAAATATTTTCGTCTTTTTTCTAGGATTTTATATTACAGCTCACTAGTACTTATTTAAGGTATAAAATTTTAATAATATTTAAATTTTATAAATTTAATACAGTGACACCTCTGCTAAGCCATATAATTCGTATCGGAAGTATGTAATTCGTTACCGAAACATGATTCTAATGTAATTAAAATGTAAATGCGCTATGATAGTGCACACATTCAGGAACACATTTTTTATCCGAATCGATATTCGTTAACAGCCAGAAAAGCAGCGAAGCTGCTGAAAAGAGCGCTAACTTTCAGCGTATTTCTCCAAATCATCACTGATAACGGAATGTCAGAGTAATCAGCATTTCAAAAATTAATAACTCTGCTTAGAAAGCAGATAGAAGATACATTATTGATGTATAATATTAAGAATTATAAACAAAATCTCCAAACAATTTTTTTGTTCATTGATTTTCTGTGTATTTTAATATGGTTCTGTATAGCAGTTTGGTGTATAGAGGAGTATATTATATTATTTTCGTGGTGCCTGCATGTCGCTCTTCATTCTGTTGATCACAATGACTTTAAAAGTGTTATTGTACTTAATTTACAACAAGTTGGAAGGAGCGAGAGGCATAAAGTTTAGTACTCCCGTATAGGAGAGTGTGAAACAGAAACAGCATACAGCATCAAGTGGATGGCACTGACTAAGTTCACCCAATTGTCAAGGAATAGAATTTTTCCGCGTTTTCTCATTTTCTTTAATTGAGATGCAAAGTTAAAACTAAGACGATACATTAGACCATATTTCAGAGTTGAATTCAGGGGGTAGCCGGGGGGGGGGGGGGCATTCCCGCGCCCCCGGAGCAATGAGATGCCCGACCCCGGCAGATTTGAGATTTTGTATTTTCAATGGTCAAAACGTGCAATTTCCCCGCCCGGACCTCTGTAATGCCCCCCCCCCCCCCCGAGCCCAAAGAAATCTCTCCCGGAGAAAATTGTCTGAATTCAACCGCTGCCATATTTTATAACTACCTTACTTTACTACCTAGCCTTACTTTACATTACATGATGATTTATGCTTATTCTCAGACGTGCAGTTTTGTCTCTGATTGTGAGGTACTAGATGTATTTTAGTCGGATGACTTCACAGACCTCGGTATTGAGCTGGTTTAGTAATGTATATCTTAACGTTGGACAGCGATGCCTACTAATTATCTCCTGATTGAGCAGAAATAATTACAAAAGAATGTGAAAATTGCATTTTCATATGATATTTCGGTACTTTTCGGTTAGCCGGGCGCCAGTGTTATATTTACATTCATATATACATATGTATGCACATACATGTACATATATATATGTACACACACACACATAAATATATACATACATATGTATATATATATGTACATATATGTGTATATATACATACATATGTATATATATATGTACATATATGTGTATATATATGTATATATGTATGTAAATATAACACTGGCGCCCGGCTAACCGAAAAGTACAGATATTTCTATATCAGTGTGATATACTGTATTCTTTTGTGGATTTTTCTGACATAAAATTCGCGCTTTTCCCCGGAGTCTTGATGACGAATGCGAATGGATAAATATTTGTTTGATCAATTGTTCAAGTTCACAATTATTTATCTAATAATCATTTATGCAAATAGTTTAAAACACGAGTAGTATTTTGTACCTGTGTTGCTCGTTGCAGATGTTCACTCTTTTTTCAAAAATATATGTATAAGGATATAAGGATTATTGAGGATTGAATAATTCATTATTATCTCTATTCCCTATGAAGACTGAATAATTCATTACAAAATTTAAAATTTCTAAATAACTTTACGCAGAAAAATAGCCAACAACAAATATACTATTTATGATAATTTACAATACAAACATACTATTTAAAATAATCTAGCTATACTAATATTATAATGAAGGAAAGTTTGTTTCTTTGTTCGAGGTAATATCTGTAACTACCGAACCTATTTCAAAGGTAATGGTATTAAAATGGTTCCAACACAGGCTATATCTTATGTTCTAAAAATGCGATTTTTGTGTTACTGAAGAGCCTAGAAACATGAAGTTTGGAATGGTAGTTACTTATTAGATAAACATTATCTGTAAGAACGTTTCCTAAAAAAATCGACATTTAAAAGAGGTGAAAAGCGTTCTAAAATCGTTCTAAATTGCGATTTCTACGCAATCTCAGGAAGTACCGAACCGATTTCAAAAATAATGCTGTCGAAATGATGGTGATAGCCCTTGCTCCAACATAGGCTATATTTTATGTCGGTGTCACTACGCCAAAGTCGGTGCCGGATCAAAAAACGTTCTAAAAACGCCATTTTTGTGTTACTGAAGGGACTAGAACCATGAAATTTAGCATGGCAGTTACTTATTAGAAATATCTCTAAGAACATTTCTTTAAAAAATCGAAATTTTAAAGGGGTGACAATGCGCGAAAAGTGTTGTAAAAAACGTTCTAAATGGCAATTTCTACGCAATCTCAGGAAGTATCAAACAGATTTCAAAAGTAATGGTTGGAAATTGATGCTGACAGCTCTTTCTGTAACATAGGCTCTATTATATGTCGGTGTCACTACCACCGAGGGGTTGCAGGAACAAAAAACTTTCTAAATTGAGATTTTTGTGTTACTGAAGGACCTAGAAACATGAAATTTGGCATGGTAGTTGCTTATTAGATATAAATGATCTGTAAGAACATTTCCTAAAAAAATCGAAATTTAAAAAGGGTGAAAATGCGCGAAATGCGTTCTAAAAATGTTCTAAATGACGATTTCTACGCAATCTCGGAAAGTATCAAACCGGTTTTTAAAGTAATGGTTGGAAGTTGATGCTGACAGCCATTGCTCTAACATAAGTTCTATTTCAGGTCTATATCACTACTACCTGGGCGTTGCAGGAAACGTATTAAACCACAATTTTTGTGATACTGCAGGGGCTAGCAAATTGAAATTATCATGGCAGTTACGTATAAGCTATAAATTGTCTCTAAGAACATTTCCTAAAAAATTCGAAATTTAAAAGGGCATAAACGGGCAAAAAGCGTCCTAAAAATGTTCTAAATTGCAATTTCTACTCTATCTCAGCAAATATCAAAGGGATTTTTTTTTAATGGTTTCAAATTGATGGAGAAAGTCCCTGCTTCAACATAGGATATACTTTATGTTGTTGTCACTACCACCTAGGGGTTGTAGTAGCAAAAAATGTTCTAAATTGCGTTTTTGTGATGATGATTTTAATTTGGCTTTTAAACGATGCAAATACTTTATAAAAATCGTTTAAAGAAAATTCCAAATTTAGTAGGATGAAGTGAGAGAAAAGCGTTCTAAAAACGATCTAAATTACGATTTTCATAGAATCTTATTAAATACCAAACTACTTTAAAAAATAATAGTTGCAAATTGGTAGTGATAGAACCTGCTCAAACAGAAGCTTTATGTCGGTGCCACAACCACTAGAAGATTACAGTAGCAAAAGAGTTGTAAATTGCAATTTCTGTGATAGTGAAGAGGCTAGAAACTTGAAATATGGCATGGCAGTTACATATAAAATGTAAAAGCCTTCTAAGAACAGTCGAAAACAAATTCGAAATTTAAAAGAGGTAAAGCGAAGGGAGGGATTGAAAAGATGTTCTAAAAAAGTCCAAAGTTACGATTTACATGCAGTTTCAAGAAATAATGAATCGATTCCTAAAGTAATTGTAGCGAACCAATATAGACAGTCTCTGATCCTACACAGTCTATATTTTATGTCGGTGCCATTGACATCTTGGATTGGCAGGAACAACAAACGTTCTAAAAAAGCCTCTTTAAAAACTTTATAAATTACGTTTTCTATGGAATATTTGGAAATACAAAAACCGATTTCAAAATTAATGTTGGCAAATTAATGGTGACAGTTCCGGTTTCAACATAGTCATTTTATGTTGGTGCCACTACCACCAGAGAAGTGATAGACCGTTAGACAAGAAGCTTGGAATTTGACATGATGGTTAATTTTAAGATGTAAATGAGTTTTAAGAAGATGAGTTCTAAAAAATTAAAAACGTCAAATTGAAATGAGCATAAAATCTTCAAAATACTTTCTAAATTATCATTTATTTAGAATTAGTTTTAGTTCTTCTTATTAATTTAAGTCTCGATTCTGCTTAATGCAATGCAATAATGAAGTTTAGTCAAATTTCGGCTAAATTAGTAATTTTGAATTATTCCTAAAAGTATAATTTCCTCAAATAAAATTAGACATACAAATATCACTAGGCATATTATCACTATTACGCGACGAAGTCGCGGGGTTTGCTAGTTTACTATACAAATATAATATTTAAAATATTTAGCGGTTTAAGAATTTATAATAATATTCAATATTATAGTTTAACGATTATTTAATAGGAAAAATTTATCTTTTTACATGAATATTAAAGGCATAAACATAAATGCACGGCTCTATGGCTTTATTATTATTAACTATAATATTATGTTTGGTACATAAAATATGTCAATTGTTAATTTTAAGCTTAATTTTTTTTTCATTGTGTTTGTTTTTATTGATAGGTTATTTTACTACATAAACTTACTTAGAAATTTTACATTTCTCTAATGAATTATTCAATCCTCATAAGTTAATTTGGTTAACAAAAAAACTCACATAACGCAAACTGATATTTAATTATTTTATAACCTTGACTAGATAATCTATGCTATCATAATTTTCAGTAATAAAGGAAAACGTTTCAGCAGCTAATTTAGTACATATAGCTTTGCAAAGAAAACTTTTTAAAAAGGCATGCTTGATAAGTTTTTGATAAAACTATTATCAATATATTAATCTTAAAATTTTATTATAAAATAAAAATCTATAATAATACGTTTATTATAATGTAATTGGATTCCGTTAAAAACATACATTTGGAACTCGTTAGCGGAAAGTGTTTTAAAAAATATAATTTGTGACTCATTAACTTCTCGACTATGCGAGTCTGGCCTTGGTGACCTAGAAACTAAACACAAACTTGTAAACAATCATTATAAAGCATTTAGAAAATTATATTTAAATAAAATCCTTTTTTATAGCTTTATTCCTTTTTCTTTATCTTTAATTAATTATCTGTTAGAAAAATCTGCTAATACGTTCCAAAAAAGCATAATCAATAGTGTGCATATTACTAGGCACAAGGTTGATAAACTGTAATTTCAGACATTCGAATTTCGAAAACAGTGTGAGACGAATTTTTCTTCATATTTGGCCAGTATAAACATGATACGTAACCTCACACTTTCCTGGAAAAAATTCAATCTCGAAAATATTTAGGAGATAAACAACAAAGTTAATAAGAAAGAAGAATATTTGTAATCACCTTATATTATAAAATATGGGAATTGATCTGTAACTTTTACAAATACTTTTTCTTACTATGTGCAATATTTTTATGTATTTTTGTAAGAATATATCGTATATTCTCGAAGAAATAAACGTTTATTTTTTTTTTTTTTAGAAAAAAGAAGAAAGGAGAAGCAATTCGAATGTTTTTTTCTTAAAGCATGAACATTTTTAACCAAATTTAACGAACTTCAAGAAACTTCGAATATGTACTAGAGAAAAATTATTCTCAAATTTGAAAGGATTAGGAAGATTTTTTTAAATATCAGTATTTATAATGATCTTTAAATAAATCCTATTCAAAAGATTATAAAAAAAAAATAATGCAATAAACTTATTTGGTAAAATTCATTCTATTCCTATTCAATTTCTCTGACCATGATGAATCGGTAAGTTATAGGCACAAATTTGCAATGAATACGTTGAATATTTGATGAAATATGAGGATAATGATCTTTAAATAATTCCTATTCGAAAGACCATTGAAAATACTGCAATAAACTTTTTTTTTATCAAATTCATTCTATTGCTAATTCTAAACTGTTCAATTTGTGTGACTATGAAGAACCGGAAAGTTATAGGCGTCCTCGTGCTGCCCTCCACATCACTAACTACATTCTCCAGTCTCTTCCATTAGCTATACCAGGGCAGGGTACATTCGTGGGCCTTTTGTACAAATTTATTTGTATATAGCTCTTTATATGTAGCATTTTTCTCTTTTAGACCTATTTTGAACTGCAAATATTTTGTAGGCTTTTTTATATTTTGTATTTTTTTATCATCAATTTAATTCAATTTGTACTTTATATATTTTTGGCCGAAAACGGTCTTTTTGGTGTTATTGTTATTGTTTTGCTTTCTTTTATACTCTTCTTGGACCTCCTTTATTTGTTCCAGTGCATTTGTTGTTCTGTATCTCGGCTAAGGTCATAAATCTAAGATCGATATCTCTATTAATAAAATCACAGAACCCATGGTCCCAGGGAGTCTGCATAATGATCTGTTAAAGAATTCTTCTTTTGTTTCCAAAACATGCCACTAGATGGCAGCATTAAACAATCTTTTTGTTATAAACACATGTATAATAATCACTTATCTATACTTCATACTCCTATTATAAAGAGGTAAAAATTGTTTATTTGTCGGAGATAAGCTCAGGAACTACCGAACTGATTCCAAATGTAATGGTATCAAAATGATGGTGTTCGCCCAACTTAGAACATAGGCTATATCTTATGTCGGTGCTACTACCCCGAAGGGGGTGCAGGAGCAAAAAACGTTCTAAAAATGCGATTTTTGCGTTACTGAAGGGCCTAGAAATATGAAATTTGGAATATTAGTTACTTATAAGATATAAATGGTGTATAAGAACAGTTCTTAAACAATTCGAAATTTAAAGGGGTGAAAATGCACAAAAAGCGTTCTAAAAAACGTTCTAAATGGTAGTTTCTACATAATCTCAGGAAATACCAAACCGATTTCAAAAGTAATGGTATCAAAATGATGGTGTTAGCCCAACTTAGAACATATGCTATATTTTATGTCGGTGCCACTACCCCAAAGGGGGTGCAGGAGCAAAAAACGTTCTAAAAATGCGATTTTTGCGTTACTGAAGGACTTAGAAATATGAAATTTGGAATATTAGTTACTTATAAGATATAAATGATGTCTAAGAACAGTTCTTAAACAATTCGAAATTTAAAAGGTGTGAAAATGCACAAAAAGCGTTCTAAAAAACGTTCTAAATGGTAGTTTCTACATAATCTCAGGAAATACCAAACCGATTTAAAAAATATTGGTGTCAAAATGATAGTGACAACGTTTGCTCCAAGATAGGCTATGTTTTATGCCGGTGCCACTACCCCAAAGGGGGTGTAGGAGCAAAAAACGTTCTAAAAATGCGATTTATGTGTTACTGATGGGCCTAGAAATATGAAATTTGAAATATTAGCTACTTATTAGGTATAAAGAATTTGTAAGAACAGTTCTTAAACGATTCGAAATTTAAAAGGGGTGAAAATCCGCGAAAAGCGTTCTAAAAGACGTTCTAAATGGTAGTTTCTACACAATCTCAGGACATACTAAACCGATTTGAAAAATAATGGCGTCAAAATGATGGTGAAAATCCCTACTCCAACATAGGCTATGTTTTATGTCGGTGCCACTACCCCAAAGGGGCTGCAGGAGAAAAACGTTCTAAATTGGTGTTTTTGCGTGACGGAAGGGCCTTGAATCGTGAAATTTAGAATGGTAGTTAGTTATAAGATATCAATGATCTCTAAGGACATTTCATAAAAAAATCGAAATGTAAAAGGGGGGGTCAAAATGCGCAAAAAGCGTTGTAAAAAACGTTCTAAATTGCAATTTCTAGCAATCTCAGGAAATACTGAACCGATTTCCAAATATAATCGCTTTAAAATGATGGTGACAGATCTTGCCCCAAGATAGGCTATATTTTATATATGTTTCCACTAACCCAGAGGAGATGCAGGAGCAAAATGAACGAAAAGCGTTCTAAAAACGTTCTAAATGCCGATTTGTCACCAATATCTCAGGAAGAATCAAACTGATATTAAAAGTAATGTTAAGAAATTGATGCTGACAGCCACTGCTCTAACATAGACGCTATTTTAAGTCGGTATCACTATCACCTAGACGTTGCAGGATCAAAAAAGCGTTCCAAATTTCGATTTTTGTGATCGGTACGGGCTAGCAACTTAAAATTAGGCAAGGTACATATGTATTACATATAAATGATCCTTAAGAACAGTTTCGAAAAAATTGGAAATTTAAAAAGGGGTGAAAATGCGCGAAAAGCGTTCTAAAAACATTCTAAATTGCGATTTCTACTCAATCTCAGGAAATTCCAAAGCTATTTCAAAAGTAATGGTTGCAAATCAATGGTGACAGTCCCTGCTATAACATAGGTTATATTTTATGTTGCTGTCACTACCATCTGAGGGTTGCAAAAGCAAAACATGTTCTAATTTGCATTTTTTGCATAACTGAAGGGTCTAATACTTTGAAGTATGGCATGGTATTTACTTACAAGATGCAACTGCTTTCTAAGAACTGTCGAAAGAAAATTTCAAATTTAAAAAGATGAAGTGAGCGAAAAGCGTTGTAAATAACAATTTTTATGTAATCTTATCAAATACCAAACCGATTAAAAAAAAATGATGAAAAATTGTTGGTGATAGAACCTGCTCAATCATAAGATATATTTTGTGTCTGTGCCACTACCACCAGAGGGTTTCAGTAGCTAAAAACTTTCTAAATTGCGATTTCTGTGATACTGAAAAGGCTAGAAACTTTAAATATGGCATGGTAGTTACTTATAAAATATAAATGCCCTCGAAGGACTGTCGAAAATAAATTCGAATTAAAAAGGGGTGAAGTGAAGGGGATGTGCGAAAAGCATTCTAAAAAAATCCTAAATTACGATTTCTACGCAATTTCAGGAAATATAAACCAAATATAAAAGTAATAGTTGCAAATCAATGGTAACAGTCTCTGATCCTACACAGGCTATATTTTATGCCGATGATTCTACCACCTGGGGTTCACAGGAACAACAAACGCTCTAAAAAAGGCCTTTAAAAGATTTGTAAATTACGTTTCTGTGGAATATTAGGAAATAACAAACCAATTTCAAAATTCATGTTGGCAAATGAATGGTGACAGTTCCTATTTCAACATAGCCCTTTATGTTGAGAGAGGTGGTAGGACTTGGAATTTGACATGATGGTTAATTTTAAGATGTAAGAAGATGGTTTCTAGAAAATTCAAAACTTCAAATGAATACTGAAATGAGCGTATTAATTGAGCATAAAAGTTTCAAAATATTTTTAAATTATTATTTATTTAGTTTTATTTCGTTTTATTAAATAAGTCTCATTTCTGCCTTATGCAGTGTAACAATGATGTTTAATCAAACTGTGTTTTAAATAGTAATTTTTTTAAATTATTCCTAAAAGTAATAAGTATCTTTTAATAAAATAAAATATTACCTTTTAATAAAATAAAAATTTAGTTAGTACCTTTTAATAAAAATTAGACATATAAATATCACTTGGCATATTTCAAATATTACGCGAGCAAAGCCGCGGGGTTTGCTAGTCATATTATAAAGAGGAAAAAATTGTTTATTTGTCGAAGATAAGCTCAGGAACTACCGAACCGATTTCAAAAGTAATGGTATCAAAATGATGGTGTTTGCCCAACTTAGAACATAGGCTATGTCTTATGTCGGTGCCACTACCCTAAAGGGGGTGCGGGAACAAAAAACGTTCTAAAAATGGGATTTTTGCGTTACTGAAGGGCCTAGAAATATGAAATTTGGAATATTAGTTACGTATAAGATATAAATGGTGTCTAAGAACAGTTCTTAAACAATTTGAAATTTAAAAGGGGTGAAAATGCACAAAAAGCGTTCTAAAAACGTTCTAAATGGTAGTTTCTACATAATCTCAGGAAATACCAAACCGATTTCAAAAGTAGTGGTATCAAAATGATGGTGTTAGTCCAACTTAGAACATAGGCTATATTTTATGTCGGTGCCACTAACCCAAAGGGGGTGCAGGAGCAAAAAACTTTCTAAAAATGCGATTTATGTGTTACTGATGGGCCTAGAAATATGAAATTTGAAGTATCAGCTACTTATTAGATATAAAGGATTTCTAAGAACAGTTCTTAAACAATTCGAAATTTAAAAGGGGTGAAAATGCACAAAAAGCGTTCTAAAAAACGTTCTAAATGGTAGTTTCTACATAATCTCAGGAAATACCAAACCGATTTAAAAAATATTGGTGTCAAAATGATAGTGACAACGTTTGCTCCAAGATAGGCTATGTTTTATGTCGGTGCCACTACCCCAAAGGGGGTGTAGGAGCAAAAAACGTTCTAAAAATGCGATTTATGTGTTACTGATGGGCCTAGAAATATGAAATTTGAAGTATCAGCTACTTATTAGATATAAAGGATTTCTAAGAACAGTTCTTAAACAATTCGAAATTTAAAAGGGGTGAAAATGCGCGAAAAGCGTTCTAAAAAACGTTCTAAATGGTAGTTTCTACACAATCTCAGGAAATACCAAACCGATTTAAAAAATAATGGCGTCAAAATGATGATGAAAATCCTTGCTCAAATCCTTGCTATGTTTTATGTCGGTGCCACTACCCCAAAGGGGGTGTAGGAGCAAAAAACGTTCTAAAAATGCGATTTATGTGTTACTGATGGGCCTAGAAATATGAAATTTGAAGTATCAGCTACTTATTAGATATAAAGGATTTCTAAGAACAGTTCTTAAACAATTCGAAATTTAAAAGGGGTGAAAATGCGCGAAAAGCGTTCTAAAAAACGTTCTAAATGGTAGTTTCTACACAATCTCAGGAAATACCAAACCGATTTAAAAAATAATGGCGTCAAAATGATGATGAAAATCCTTGCTCCAACATAGGCTATGTTTTATGTCGGTGCCACTACCCCAAAGGGGGTGTAGGAGCAAAAAACATTCTAAAAATGCGATTTATGTGTTACTGATGGGCCTAGAAATATGAAATTTGAAGTATCAGCTACTTATTAGATATAAAGGATTTCTAAGAACAGTTCTTAAACAATTCGAAATTTAAAAGGGGTGAAAATGCGCGAAAAGCGTTCTAAAAAACGTTCTAAATGGTAGTTTCTACACAATCTCAGGAAATACCAAACCGATTTAAAAAATAATGGCGTCAAAATGATGATGAAAATCCTTGCTCCAACATAGGCTATGTTTTATGTCGGTGCCACTACCCCAAAGGGGCTGCAGGAGAAAAATGTTCTAAATTGCGTTTTTTGCGTGACGGAGGGGCCTTGAATCGTGAAATTTAGAATGGTAGTTAGTTATAAGATATCAATGACCTCTAAGGGCATTTCCTAAAAAAATCGAAATTTAAAAGGGGGGTCAAAATGCGCAAAAAGCGTTGTAAAAAACGTTTTAAATTGCAATTTCTATGCAATCTCAGGAAATACTGAACCGATTTCAAATATAATGGTGTTAAAAAGATGGTGACCAGGGGCGTAGCTACCGTGGAGCAGTTGGAGCAAACTGCTCCAGGCGCACGAATCCTAAGGGCGCAAAATTAGAAAAAGCGAAATAGCGATTTCTTAAAATATTTGTATATTTTTTCATTATTAATCAAACATTATAGATGAATCTTGTTACAATCAGCGTATTTCTATGATATTTTACCTTGTGTTTAACCTCAACTATTTCGATTTAAAACATGTTTTCATACGCAGTTGAAAGAAATGACTTCTATTCATCAAGTTTTAATTGTAATTTATATTGTATTGTAACCATATTGCAGCCTCGAGTAACTTCTCCAACACCTTTTCAGCATGCCTGGCTTTTTTCTGTAACTTTTCCGTAGACGACTGTTGAAGATTTTCAGATCTTAAAGTAATCAAAACTTATTTAACAAGGCTTATTCAACTTATTTAACATCGGCCACTTTACTGGCTACTACTATTTCCAAACAGTAATCTTTCTGGTACATTTCTATTAGAAATGTTTTAGACATTTATCATGATGATTACTGTACGGAAATAATGGTAGCCAAAGAGTTCACCGCTGAGAAACCTATATGTACGATGTAACAGTAGTAATTTACGAAAATTATTTTACGATTTGGGAAAAAATATAGCGTGGCAAGTTGAAGAAAATTATTGACCATTTTACAAACGAAAACCAATAAATGAAAATTTTGAAGGTTTTTTCTTTTTGTTTGTTTTGTGGAAACTAAACATGCATCAATACAGATTACAAAACAATAATAAGAGCCGGATTTAAACATATTCTACATCAGCCCACGGCGACAAAATTTAGATGGGGGGGGGGTGAGGGGGGAAACAGCAATTTAAATTTTGTGCGTATTGTTTTTGAGATTTTGAAAATATTGAAAATGTCAAATGCAGAATCGATAAGCTTCAAAAAGAGAGAAAAGTTAAGTACCAAATTAAGTGTTCCTTAGGGCCTGATTATAGCCTATGCAAAATTACTCCACTTTTTCTAACAATAGTTTTCCACATTAAACCTTATTTAATCGCAGAATTTTAGGATTAAATAAGGCAAAACATATTTTTCGAACATAGTAATGTGAGTTTGCTTAGGCCATAATCAGGCTGTGCCTATGCCTGCTCCCTCGACACACACGCACATTCCACCACCATCTGATAGCACACATTAGTAGTCGATGAATTTTCGATTTTTTTAAAAAAAAAAGGAAGAAAATGTTTGGAGTTTCCATTCAACTTTCTGAACAGTTTACAGATATATTGTTTGTTCAAAACAGTATAAGAATGAATAAAAACTTAGTTCCTAATTTTATACAGCGACGAAATATTTCCACTAGTGATAAAGACGTCGTGTTTTAAAGAAAACGTGCACTTTCATTCATAAAGCTTAAACATTTTTCTAAAGACATAATTTTCAGTAAATTTTCATTCCGCCAATGCCGAAACAAGGCCTATAAACAATAATAATTTTTTAAAAAAATAGAATTTTACTAAATTAAGTCACATTCTGGCAGGCTCAGACTGGCCCGCCGGGCAACCGACCTGCGGGACGGTGCGCCCTAAACCAGGCAAAGCTGCTTCCTCCATCAGCTGAAACTAATAGTTTTAACCCGGGAGAACTCGCTGCATGAGATTTTCTCTCACAGTCGTACTTTTTTAAGACTCTTATTTAAATCCTTTTTCATTTTAATTAAAATTTCAAAATGTTTTACAATTATTTTACCTATTTTGTGAATAAAAGTACTAAGCCAACCAAAAAAAGTTGATATTATATGAATGTAAAGTAAAAGAAAAGCAATTGGGCATTCTCACTAGCGAGTTCACTAGCGTGTTAAAATTTACTATAAGCATTAGATATGAAAAATCTTAAATCATTTAATATTTTTTAAATCACTTTTTTGAAGTCTTTTATTTTTTATTAATAATTTTTATTTCTCTTTGCAAGGCAGAAGAATTGATTTTTTTTTTCTTGAAAGTTTCTTTCTTGAAAGAAAGGACCATTTAAATCTTTTAAACACTAACGTATATATTCTGGAATTTTTTCTGTGGCCAGTTTGGACATGGTCTGCCCCAAGAATTTTCAGTCTGTCTTGTACCAAAGAGCGTGGCCTCTCTTTATATATAAATACGTATTTTATTTTATTTAGTTATTTGTAAAATCATTTATTAAGTATTTGTTTGAAATGTGTATAGGCTTCGTGTATTCGTACAATGCTGTGATTGTAATTTCCTCTATAATAAATTTTATTATACTGATTTTTGCGCCTTGTACTGCTTCAGGACTGTTTTTTTAACCGATTTTTGGAACGCGCATTAATGTCGTGTTAAAGATATATGACAATACGTTTTTCTCCCTTCGTTGACTGGCTTTTCTGCTTTCATCCGGAAATTCCCTTGAAAATGCCAACTTTGACAGTGTTTTCTGTAAGACCTATTGTGTTTACAAAAAATACGGAAAACATCTTTCGATTACAAAGTTTCTGAATAACAACATCTGCTAGTTTCATGCGTTCTCGAGCAAAAATTAATTAAAACGTATGCCATAAAGTTGCTCCTTTGGATTTAAGAACAGCCTTAAGAAATAAAATCCTACAAATTTCAAGTTCATTTAAGAATATTATCACGGGCCTGGGCAACACCGGGTGGGTCAGCTAGTCTATACTTATAAAAGAAAGTTTCGCTCTGTGTGTGGTGGCCAACGAAATCTGTTGCACGTAGAAGTCTGAAAATTTGGGTGAGGGTAGTCCAAGACATGTCCTGATGCGCCTGGAGCTCAGATTTTTAATTGTTTATGACCGGTTCCCCAGAGCACCTTTCAGTTTTTATACCCTGAATTGCTCATAACTTGCCCCGATCTTCTTCGTTTTGGGGACCCTTTTCCCATTTAGTTATTCTCCGTTTCTACATTCCAGTTAAGACCCTGGGCCCCTTGAAATTTTTGTGCGCCATGCATTTTTCACCCCCCTAATATTGTCAACCTCTCAATACATAACTTTAAAATTGAGAGTTGGACTCCTCTCCCCGGGCCAGCACCCTCACACTTTTATTGGGCACCTAGTGCCCTTTTTAAAGAATTTTCCCCACTTTTTTTCGCGTTTCTTTAAAATTTTATTCGAATGATTAATACATACCCCATGCTTAATTTCGACTTATTGAGATCTAAAGCGCCAAGTACTAGAACCTTTTAACATGTTTTCATCTTAAGGCCCCGCTCTCAACTATCATTTGGCCCCTTTTGGACCTCCAATTATATCTCCCTTAAAAATGGTCAGATTCACTAACTCTTTTTTGTAACAACATCTTAGGAAATCCAGCTACTATATGAACGACAAAAATTTTTTTTACACTTCAGCTACCACAAAATTTGAATATTAATCGCCTTCTTGGGGCCCTTGGTGCAGCTTCTTTAAAAATGATCCGATTATCTTGCAATAATCTTTGACGTTGTTCTAGCGTCCTTTGACTACTATATAAAATACTAAAAAAATTTCCTTTTGCCCAGCAACATTCCAATTGTGACCCTGGACCCCTGGGTCTTGGTACAGAGCCACTTGAAGTTTTTGTGTTCCTAAAGTTCCTAAATTGTTAATAAATTGCCTCCTTTTAATCCGAGCTTCGTTTTCGGAGCTCTTTTTTTATTTAGTTTTGTTTTCCACTTCTACATTTCAGTTAAGATACTGGCTCTCTAGGGTAACTTTTTGTGCGCTATGCTTTTTTTACCCCCTAATTGTGTCACACTATCACTGCATAACTTCAAAATTGAGTCTTGGCCTTCTCTCCCCGAGACAACACCTTCATATTTTTACTGGGACCCTAGGGCTCTTTAAGCATTTCCTTGAAAAAAATTTCTAATGATTAGTACTTGATTAGTACTTATACCCTATACTTAATTTCGCCTAACTGAAAATCTAAAGCGCTAAGTACTAGGACGTTTTAACATGTTTTCACCTTAGGCCTTGCTCTCAATTATCAGTTGGCC
The DNA here is from genome assembly GCA_963932465.1 of Maratus speciosus. Lineage (NCBI taxonomy): Eukaryota > Metazoa > Arthropoda > Arachnida > Araneae > Salticidae > Maratus > Maratus speciosus. The sequence continues at coordinate 386,304,103 of OZ010788.1, read as the reverse complement.
CCTTTTGGTCACCCTATTATAGCTCCCTTAAAAATGGTCCGATTCACTAAGATTTTTTTCCTAACAAATTCTTACGTCCCCCAGCTACTACAAGAATAACAGAAAAAATTACTCGCACTTCAGCTACCACCAATTTTGAATATTAATCGCCTTCTTAGGGTCCTTGATGCAGTTTCTTTAAAAATTATCCGATTGTCTTGCAATTTTCTTTAGCATAGCTCGAGGGTCCTCCGGCTACTTATAAACGACTAAAAAATTTTCTTGTACTCCAGCTACCACCTTTTTCGAATATTAATCTTCTTTTTCGGCATCAACTTACGTTTACTCACTGCAGCCGTGAATTAAATATCGCGTTTTTTGTTAAAGGTAATTTGTTAAATTTACAGGGGGTGGGGGCCACAAACACCATCCACTGCTTGGGGGCGCATTCTTTCCTCGGGTTCTTAGGGGCTTGATTTCAAAGGGAATTGGTTCATTCAACCTAGATTACGATTCAGCTACTTTCTGTATTATAAAGTTTGTATTAGACTTCTGCTACCACCATTTTTGAACATTAACGGCGCATTCTTTTCTCGGTTATTATGGGCCCTATTTCAATCTAAATTGGTCCATTCAACTTAGCTTACGACTGTTTTAAAGATTATAGATTCACCGCCAGGATTCGTATTCTTATCTCGGGTTCTATGAGCTCGATTACTACGGGGTTTGACTCATTCAACTTGGTTTTTGATTGTCTCCGGCGCGTACAGAACACTGCCTTTGGTAGCGGGGACCCAGGCCACAGGTTAGTTTAGAAAGAGGCTTGTCGGGAACACACTAGACACTACTGAAGGCAGTGGGCCACCCCTAAGACCGGGTTCATTTGAACTACTTTCGGAATATATAAAATCATACAAACTTGAGTTTTGTTTACGTTATTATAACGGGCCAGGGCAACGCCGGGAGGGTCAGCTAGTTACACACATATATATATATGTAACTTCAAATCAAAATTACGCAGAACTTTTTTGAGTGACAAGAAGGCGCGCAAACTTTACTTGCTCCATGGCGCTAAATATGTAGCTACGCCACTGATGGTGACAGATCTTGCTCCAAGATAGGCTATATTTTATATATGTTTCCACTAACCCAGAGGACATGCAGGAGCAAAATGAGCGAAAAGCGTTTTAAAAACGTTCTAAATGCCGATTTGTCACCAATATCTCAGGAAGAATCAAACTGATTTCAAAAGTAATGTTAAGAAATTGATGCTGACAGCCTCTGCTCTAACATAGACGCTATTTTAATTCGGTATCACTATCACCTAGACGTTGCAGGAGCAAAAAAGCGTTCCAAATTTCGATTTTTGTGATCGGTAGGGGCTAGCAACTTAAAATTAGGCAAGGTACATATGTATTACATATAAATAATCTTTAAGAACAGTTTCGAAAAAATTGGAATTTTAAAAAGGGGTGAAAATGCGCGAAAAGCGTTCTAAAAACGTTCTAAGTTGCGATTTCTACTCAATCTCAGGAAATTTCAAAGCTATTTCAAAAGTAATGGTTGCAAATCAATGGTGACAGTCTCTGCTATAACATAGGTTATATTTTATGTTGCTGTCACTACCATCTGAGGGTTGAAAAAGCAAAACATGTTCTAATTTGCGTTTTTTGCATAACTGAAGGGTCTAACACTTTGAAGTATGGCATGTTATTTACTTACAAGATGCAACTGCTTTCTATGAACTGTCGAAAGAAAATTTCAAATTTAAAAAGATGAAGTGAGCGAAAAGCGTTATAAATTACAAATTTTATGTAATCTTTTCAAATACCAAACCGATTAAAAGAATAATGATAACAAATTGTTGGTGATAGAACCTGCTCAAACATAAGCTATATTTTATGTCTGTGCCACTACCACCAGAGGGTTGCAGTAGCTAAAAACTTTCTAAATTGCGATTCTGTGATACTGAAATGGCTAGAAACTTTAAATATGGCATGATAGTTACTTATAAAATATAAATGCCCTCGAAGGACTGTCGAAAATAAATTCGAATTAAAAAGGGGTGAAGTGACGGGGAGGTGCGAAAAGCATTCTAAAAAAGTCCTAAATTACGATTTATACGGTATTTCAGGAAATATAAACCAAATATAAAAGTAATAGTTGCAATGGTAACAGTCTCTGATCCTACACAGGCTATATTTTATGCCGATGATTCTACCACCTGGGATTCACAGGAGCAACAAACGCTCTAAAAAAGGCCTTTAAAAGCTTTCTAAATTACGTTTCTGTGGAATATTAGGAAATAACAAACCAATTTCAAAATTAATGTTTGCAAATTAATGGTGACAGTTCCTATTTCAACATAGCCCTTTATGTTGAGAGAGGTGGTAGGACTTGGAATTTGACATGATGGTTAATTTTAAGATGTAAGAAGATGGTTTCTAAAAAAAATCAAAACTTCAAATGAATACTGAAATGAGCGTATTAATTGAGCATAAAATTTTCAAAATATTTTCTAAATTATTATTTATTTAGTTTTATTTCGTTTCATTAATTTAAGTCTCATTTCTGCCTTATGAAGTGTAACAATGATATTTAATCAAACTGTGTTTTAAATAGTAATTTTTTTTAATTATTCCTAAAAGTAATAAGTACCTTTTAATAAAATAAAATATTACTTTTTAATAAAATAAAAATTTAGTTAGTACCTTTTAATAAAAATTAGACATATAAATATCACTTGGCATATTTCAAATATTACGCGAGCAAAGCCGCGGGGTTTGCTAGTAAACAGATAAAGTTAAAAAATGCTATAAAAAAGTGATAGAAAATCTTTATTAAGATTGACGATCGTTTCGTTGCACAAACGGCAACATTTTCAAAATCATTCAACGATAGAAAATATTTTCACATAATTTAAAAACAATAAACATAGTAAACAATGTCACGCGACATGATGCATAATGAAAAACATTGTAAACATAAAATTAATTTTAAAGATTAGATTAGCTATTGGTGAGCGTGGATTAATTTTCAAAACAATAACAATATCTTTTTGTTGTTTGCGAAAACAGACTCATAACAACTGGGTCCATAGCATTATATCTGTATGCAGCAAAATTCTGCAGGGATTAAAAATCTTATATAACTCACTTCTTTTCTAAAGGAATAACATATTCAAAACTGCAACAAACTTATATTAAATAGCTCAAAGTAATTCTTTATATTTGTATTTGTTAGTAGTTTCAAGAGTTCATCTACTTTCGAGTATTATAAGTATTGTATCCAACATCTTATTCTATGTGTATTTTTCTTCTAATAAATATGTTTTGCTCATCTTAAGAAGAATCTATTTCAATTGAATAATTCACAAAACAAATGATTCACAAAACTATTTTATTATTTACCGTTGAAGAAATTCTTATCCATGCTTTCATATGGAATAAGATTCCAACTTGATCTCATTCCAAGTTCCAACGATAAGGATTTATAGCAAAACATATGTAACTCCTTATGCGCAAAGATATACCTCTTTTTTTTTCTTGATTTAGTAACCAACAGTATGGGAGTCATACATACGAACAATCCAGTTAAATTCCATTGCGATCCAGGCTCTACCAGTGGCTGAGAGATTCTGCTCTCGAAGCTGGTAGACGGGAGGTGCTGGGTTCGATCCCAATCGCGCCCGTCGGCCGAATCGTTCGGAGTTTTCGTGGTTTTCTTCGAGCCATGGATTTCCATGCGTAAATACGGGTTAGATTCCCTTAGAAAGACCCCCACGAAGGACACTCCCCCTTCGAGCCTATATCCCTAGTGTAGATAATCGGCCGTCAAAAAACAACCAACCAACCATTGCGATCCAGAAAGATATTGTCGATATCCAGGGCCCGACTAGCAAATTTCTGTACCAGGGCACTTTCTATTTTTCGTGCCCCCTTAGATTGGTTGATTTACTGATGCTTTTTTTTCCACATTTTATACACACTTATTCGAAAACTGTCAACTCAAAAAATTAAGTTTTCAGAAAAATTGAAAAACGGTTCTAGGAATAAAAATAAAAGATTTTTTCTATTATTTATTGAAATGGGTTTTTAACAATATATTGAGATATATTTTTGTCATTTCATGGTATTAATATCTCAAGTATTACATTTTTTCACAATTATTTTATTTTTTTAATGGAAATTTTGATGAAATTATGAAAAATGTCGTGCCCCTAAGAAATTTCGTGTCCAGGGCATAGACCCCGGTTGACCGTACGATAATCAGGGGCTGGGATATGGAGAACTGAATTTTAGATACTTTCTAGAATATCTTCTTGTTAAATCTAACATTGGATCCCTAAATGCAGTCCAATACTGAATCTTCACTGAAAATTTTCAGTTCAGGTAAGTTCTTAAATTGTTCAAAGATGAAGAACAACAATTCGTCGGATAAATCTTAAGAAATTTGGAAAAGTGCCTGAAATGGAAAATTCATCTTTCTTATTCAAATGTCCAATTAATTTCCACACTGTCCCATATTGATAAATGATTATTTTCAATCCCCTACAATATGAGTTAATCCAATCCCATTAAGTTAAATGAATTTGTTTGGAATTCTATCTTCAATTTTGAATAGAAGAAGAAGAAGAAGAATTAATTTAATTCCTTCAATTTCCATATTTCAATAATCTTTCAACCCCATGCTAACTTTTCAAGAAAGCTCTTTAATTCAATGTAAGAAAGGAATTTTCTAAATACGAGTAGAATTTCTCAACAATTCAGTATGCAAATAAAAGAGATCCTTTTGTAAGTATTTAAAAAAATGTCGATACATATTTATGAGTTTAATTTAATAGAAATTTCTCAGACGGTTGAAACTTTGCTTATCTTTTATTTTACATTATTCATTGCCGGAAAAAACATCAGTATTGTACAATCAAATGATTAAAATTATCTATGATTTTGCATAAGTTATATAAATCATACTACAGTTTATAATCATAGTACCGTAAGTGTAGTTGAAATTGAAATAAAAATAATGTAATTACTAATTAAGGAATAAATAGTATATGACGATTTATAAAGTATTCATTTTTAAAAAAATACTATCTATATGGAAGAAATATTTTTCAGTATTTGTTTATATACTTGGTTATCATTTGAGTTTATAAACCTTTTCTATACAAATAGGTTCGATGTTAACCGAATATATGAATGAATAAGTGACAAAAAAAATATTTAAAAAATTATACTTTGTAAGAAAATAAACAAATTTTTCTTCACCAATTGAAAACATCTTTGTATTGTTTATTTCAAAGAGAAACTAACGTTATATTCCATATGTTTAATGAAAAGATAAAAAAATATTTTTGTTTAAAGATTTAAATTTTGATTCCGGGCAAAACAGCAAACAATTAGCACTTTCAAGTTGAAATGTTTATTTGCCTTATAGATTCTTAACACGTTAGGTGGCACGGTGACTGACACAGAAGCTGAAAAATTGACAGTGTTATGAGTAATTTTTAAAAAAGTTTAATCTTGTAATAAATAAAAGGTAAGTAAAATTTAAATAAATTTTTAGTAATTACTTAAAACAATATATATATATATTAATATATTTTTATATAATATATTTTTATATAATATATTTTTATATAATATATTTTAATATATTTTCAATATATATTATGTTTCAATAAATATAATGTATTCAAAATTCAAAATACGATATTTCCTTCAACAGTAACATTCCATATGGTTAGCCATTACACTAACAGCATGCAAAAAGTGAGGCAGCCATCTTGGAAAAGAAGGACGTCAACTGTTTAAATAAAAAAGAAAAGTGTCCAGTTAAACTGATGGCATTGATCTCACAAGCTAATCACACTAATTGTATATCATACTCTTATTTCAAAGAATAAATGAGCCTCCAAATGTCATCAGGGAAGCGTCTCATCGAAATAAACTGGTATACCAAATTTGAAGTAGATCGGTTAGAAAAACCCATTTATCTAAATTAAGGGCATGTATAGCCCCCGGTTCCCCCTTTATATTTAACCAATGAATTTCCAAATCTAATCAGGAAAGCTCCTTATCAGAATAAGCCGGTATACCAAATTTGCCGCAAATCGAATAGAAAAACCCATCTATTTAAATTAAGGGGGTATTAGCTCCCCATTTCCCCCTTTAGACTTAAACAATGAACCTTCAAATCTAATCAGGGAAACCCCTTATCAGAATTAACCGGTATACCAAATTAGTCTAATGTCAGACGGACGTCTTTTTGCACGCTTTTTTACTTACGTATTATCCCTACACAATGCTGCTAGCATTGTGAAGGGATAATACGTAAGTAAAAAAGCGTGCAAAAAGACGTCCATCTGACATTAGCCTTAGATGAAAATCTAATAATTCTGCATGAAAAACCCATTTAGCTAAGTTAAGTGGAAGATTAGGCCCGTTCCTCCCTTTATACTTAACCAATGATCCCCCAAAACTAATCGGGGAAGCGCCTTATCAGAAGGAACCTAGACAAATTTTTTGAAGCAAATCGAATATTTTTATCAAGAGTTATCGTGTTACGTAGTACATACATACATACATACATACAGAAGCGGTAGCCACAATGGCTCACAGGCTTTGATAGCCTGTGAGCTAAAAAGGAGTAGAGCCAACAGATCATATGAACATCTAACCGAAGAATATTCAATTTTGAAATTTCAAATAGGATGACAATTAAAATGAAGTTCGTGAATCAAAAGAAATTAAAGTGCGAAAAGAGCAATGCAAAGAAGTCGGAAATTGCACGTCAAACATGGAAAGTGAACTGCATTCATACTATAACTAGTTTCATAAATATTCAGATCTTGGTGCAGTAGCTGTTGCACTCTTATGCAAAAATGCATGAATACAAAATTTATTACGATAATATATATTAAATTCAGTAATGCTGAAATAATATGACTCTATCTTAAATAGGAAGTAATCGTCATGGCAACCTAGTATCATTACCTATCATGTAATATCACTGAATTAATTACGTATAGTAGAATTTAATAGAATGAAGATAACTTTTATTAATATCTTTTTAAGTTTTGATTCGATTTTCATAACATTTGGAATGATTCGACAAAATTTTGGAACTATAATATATATTAAATTTCAAACCTTTCGGCTCGGTAGTTTTTGCGCTGTTAAATGAACACAGATGGACAAACCAAACAACGACTATATGTGCATCGTATTTATATGATTACGAACGCACTTAAAAATGAGTGTATAAATAGTCTGTGAGAAATGTCTTTTTATGATTTTTCGTTTATTTACCCTTTTATGGCCAAACATTGATCTCTATCTCTTCTATAAAACAGAAATAAAGTAGAAATTTATCTTCACTTAATAAATTACTGTGAAATATTTTTAACCGTTTTTTTTCTTTTTACTTTCTTTACTGTTTATCAGAAGAATGTATTTGATTTGAGAAATTTTTTGTTTTCAGTTTCTGATAAAATTTACGCGTTTTGTGATGTTTTGAATATGACTTCATCGTTTTTGGGCTAATGTCTGCATCTCTGTTGTGATTCCCAGAAGAAAACAAGTCGGAAATTGCACGTCAAACGTGGCAAAGAGGTGCGTTCGTACTATAGCTAGTTTTATAAATAGTTTTTGCACCACATATTGTACTGAATGTATATTTTAGTGCACGTCAATAAATGCATATCAATTTCATTCTGTTCAAAAGGCTGTAACATCATTAAAATGCACTTGAAATAATTTTTTCCCATTGGCCGTAATGTAACGGAAAACGTTTGACTGCCCCTGCAATTAAACTATACATCCGATTTTCATCATTTCATCATCAAAATCAGAAATGACTCGACAATATATTACAACAATTATATATTTAAAATTTCAGACCATTCGGTTGGGTAGTTTTTGCTCTGTTATATGCGGACGGACTGAACGACGACTATAGGTACTACGTATTTATATAATTACGAACACACCTAAAAAGGGACTCTATAAACGGCAAACGGGAAAAAAGGCACTGTCTAATAAATTTCAATTTCTTTTCAATTTCTTAATAAAACCAATATCGATAAAATCTAGTCCCTGAGCAAAGCTGACGTCATATTGAAGGTGATAATGGACCAATACATTTCGCTTTTGATGCAGTTTTTTTTAACTTCTAAACATTACTCAATTTCAATTTCCCCACAAACAGTCGAATAAAGTAAAAGATATTGTTTCTAATGCAGTTTGTTTGAAAATTGTATTGGAATTTACAGATTTTTATAGGTTTTAGAACTATATTCAAGCATGATTTTTTTTCTATCTCTATACGTGTAGCTCGATATTGAAAGATTAACCCGTTTGCAATTAAAAAAATATAAATAGTTCAGCATTTGTTTTCGACTAACATTACATTACAGAATTAAAACTTCATGAATGAATAAATAAATTAATATACATAAAATACAAATTTGTCATATATGTAATCGAACATTCAGATTTAATAAATAATGGGAATCAAAAAGGCTGCTGTAAGTAGTGAAATCTTTGACGATAGCTTCGACTATCTACTTCTGGCATTTGGCTAGAACGAAAATATTGCTTTTAATAAATTTCAAATCTTTTTTTGAATGTATAATTAATATTGTTCATATAAGAATGCTTTTTATGGTTGTTGGTAATCTAAAACTATATACTAAATGATAGTGTGTCTCTTAATTTAATTCTTTTCTTTTTTTATTTTTTATAAAATTTCTGCTTTTTAATTGATTACAAAATTAAAACTTCATGAATAAATTGCTGGCCACTTACGTGTCGTGCAGATTAAAGACATTTTTTCTTATAAAATATACCTGTATTTATATGTACTGAAGTTAAGATTTTAAGACTTATTATTATTATTATTATTATTTTTATAAGCTTGTGTATTAAATGTATGACTATTAATTTGATTATGGTTATGCATATATTTTTATAATGGATTCAAGTTGTTTACGAGTGAAGGCAAAACAGATGGCGTTTATCTCTACGACGCATCTTTAGGTCGACGCCATGGAGACGAGCAAATGTAACAATGTCTTGACAATAATGTCAAGAATAAATTTATTGGAGAATTTACGACTGCTCGTAAAAGAAGACCACACATGTTCAGCTAGCCACGTGTACATTTTTTCAGGGTCCCTCAGGAGGGCGGTGCTCTGTGGAGCCGCATGGCCCCAAGTTTCCGAATAAGACGCTTTGAAGAGAGTTTGTTTTAAAGAGGGTCGGATATGCTGTTCGCTGATTGAACAGAGGCCGTACAAGCCTTCGCTGATTGAACGGAGGGCTTTCAAGCCACATCTACTATTCTCTAGAAGAGAGTTTTTACTTAAGAGTATGAAGTAAGGCATATAGTAAGTTATCATTATTCAGAAAGATGCTCTTCATATGATATAGATTTTTTTTTTTTTTTTAAGTGCTCCCTAAATACCCCTCGAGATGAGATACTCGCAAGAGGTGTTAATTGTTTCCAGCCTCGACCAACATGTAGAAGTTTATTGATTATCGTTTCACTAGTTGTATTAGTGTAAACGCATCGAAAAGCTCGATGGAAGAGCTGCGGTCGATGGCCTCTACTGTAGTTAGTGTAAACTGTAAAAAAAATAACGCCAGTTTTCCGGTAGGAATCGGAAAAATAGTTGCCCTTACCGTACCGAAATAAATTCCACCTCAGCTTGGAATAAAATCCGTAAAATACCGTTTTATTGAATATTTCCTTATTTTTATGGATTTTGTTCCGAGCCTGGTCGGAAATTATTCCGGTACGATAAGGGCAACTATTTTTCCGATTCCTACCGGATAACTGGCACCACTTTTTTTTTTACAGTGTATGTGCACCGTTATCATTTGGGACTTTTAAGATTATGTACTTCTACCGGATCCCACAAGGAATGATCTTCTACTGCTCAAAGGATAAAAAAGGTAGTGTCATTTCATATCTATTTGTGTTCCCTGTAAACGGTTTTTAAGTGTATTTATGTAATTTTAATTAGGGATTGTATTCTCCAATTTGGTACCCATGTGTCTTAGTAATTTTATAATAAGTAATTTAGGATTAATGTTAGAATAATAATGGGGAGTTTGATTGGTTGCTTAGAGCAAGCGTGTCTTGTGACACATCTTTCTTAGTTGTATATTTTTTGTGTAAATAAATTTTTGTTATTTGTTAAATTTGAATATGTTATCTTTCAACCATGAGTCCGTGTTAATTATTTTAGTATTAGATTTTTATTTCAGGTCAAGGACGAATCTCTTACGAATTATTAATGATTAATTTTTATATTTGTAATACATGCCATTTGCGTGGTCTATAAGCTACTTCTATTTCAAAAACAATCACAACGCAATTTGGGTAGGTTTTGAGATACATGTCTCCCGCCCCCTTTCGGGATAATTGTAAATATACATTATCTCAGAGGTTAGCCAGGACCAAATTTGACGATCACAGTATATTATCTTATTAATTATGTGTTTGTAGGTTAATACTACGAAGTCTACAGGCTGAGTAATTAGGAATTAGCTAGCCTATTTTACTCTGGGGTTATTGGGTAATTTGGTGTTGAGTCTCCCCCTCTCCCCCATGTTTTCTTCCTCATGTTTATCTTGTATGCACAGTGTTTTACCCGTTAATATTTCCCCCCAATATTCCCCCATCACTGTATGTTTGGGTAGTTTCTCGGAGATAACGTTATAGGAGTCCAGATCTGCCCAACATAAATAAGTACAACAATATACATAAAATACACATTTATCGTATATGTAATCGAACATTCACGTATAAGAAATAATGGGACTCAAAAAGGCTGATGTAAGTAGCGAAATGTTTGACGTTATCTTCGGCTATCAACTTCTCGCATGCGGTTAATACGAAAATATCGCTTCTGATACTTTTTTAAACGTTATTTGAATACATAAATATACTAACTGCTAGTGTGGCTCTTAATTTAATTATAATTTATTTTTTATTTAGCTTTTTAATTTATTAAAAAGATTACGAAGGTTGCCAGTAATGCTTTTGCGCATTCCGGAATGATTCATTCGAATATGTGTACATCACTAATATGTATACAGGGTGTAAAAAAGTATTTGTTTCTTTGGAAAAATTTATTCAATATATTCATTCAATAATCCATGAACAATAATATACAAAAGGATGTTCTAATTTTTGTAAGCTTTTTGTCCTACATATTTATGTTCAGAGGCAAATCCCATATTTACGAACAACAAATAAGCGATACATAAATAATAAATAATAAATGAGATAGATAAGTTATGTGTGTTATGACAACAATGATTATTTTGAATTGTAACTACACAGAAAGCCTACAGATATGTATCTATTAGATTAATGCATAAGCATTTTATCATTTGACTTCGAAAAAATACAATAAGTTGAAAGAAAATAGATTATTGTCTAAGCACTATACTTATCTTTAAATATGAATGGATTGTGCAATTTTAGAAAATAAAACATAACTTAACGTTTTAAAAGTATTCGTTTATTGTATTTAAAAATAATTTATCAGAAGTTCCGTTTGAAATAAAACAAGAAATGGCAGCACATCTTTTAACTTCTGCACTCTGCAATACATTAATCACTCATTCGAAAATAAAAGATTTTTATTCGAATTTACCTCTAGTAGAAGAATTTGCCCGAAAGATTTGAACAATACATCGAAAATATGATAAAGAAAAGGGGGGAAATTAAAACTCTTTTCAGAGTAATGAAATTATTCTACGCTATTAAAAATATTTAATTTCGTAATTTTATTTTTTAAAGCAGGCTAAAATAAATATAAACAATTATATTGTGTTGAAAATTAAAAGGGAGAAGAAGAAATATAACTTTAAAAAATTAAGTAACCAGTTTTTAATCCAAAATGTATTTTTTGAAACAAAATCAAAAGTATTTCGCCCGTAGGAATTATGCCTGATTTGTCCAAGTGCAAAATTTGAAAAAATAATAAAGTGCAAAATTAAATGCAAAATAAAGTGCAAAATTTGAAAATTGACAAAAATATTTTTGCCATTAGGCCTTATGACGATGCACGATGCACAGACCTGACAAAATAGGAATCTTGTATTTCCCCCGATACTGAACTCTTATTCAATCACAATCCAGCATTAAAAAGAGAAAAATGCGAAAACCTCCAAACGTTTATAAAATTCGAGGTATTCATAACTCGGTGAGTTTCGGTCGTTGAAGAATGAAATTTTTGCTGTTTTACTTGTCCAAAACGCTGCTGAGAAATAGTTTCTACATATAAGTTACTTTAAGCACAGTATAAAACTTTAAAAAGTGTAATTTTTGGAAAACTAATAGCAGAACTATTTCGTCAATATAATCTTAATTCCTACTGTATTTTGAACTCTTTTGTAGTTCATATTGTCTATGTATCTCTAACAAGTTAAAATTTAAAGCGCGTTACAATATTTTTGATACATCCTGTACATTAGTTATCATTAGAATATATAGACTTATGTTTGGGAAAACGTAATTGTGATCGTCAAACTCACTCCTGTGTCGAATTCCGGCTCTTACAAATATTTTAGCGAGTACCAGAGTACCATTGCCCAAAGAGACACCTTTGTATCAAGAGCAACTGAGTTGAGTAGTTACTTTGAAACATACAGATATCAAGATGATCAAGGTCGTATATCGTTTATTTTGGGAAGAGTTCCATATCCTGTTCTGGTTGGTGCGATTGGCGAAGGAACCCAAATTGCCGCCAAAAGACCGTTTTAGCATCTTGCCAAATTTTTCAAGATGGCGGAAAAACATTGCTTTTAAATATTTATAAACATATATTTCTATATTATAAACGTTATATTTCGATTATTTATATATATATTACTAGGGGGCTCTGCCCCCTGCAAGCTACGCTCGCCAAACCCCCGTTCAGACACCGTAGAATCTAAAAACACGCTCATTGGCGTCAGAAAAAAATCGTGCCAATATGAGGCCGATTATGACATCTGTGCCGAAAGTTTTCCATTTTTATTAAAAAATCAATTTTTTTTCGAATAAAAGTTGCCATGGTCGCAAAGAATTAGAATTCTTGGTTCTGCTACGCTAGCCGGGTGCAAATCTCGCCAATAGCTTCTTTTCAACTCGCCAGTTAGCATTTATTTTATTTTTCGAGTGGTAAATTAAAAAATAGCTTTGAAATTGAAATTAAATGTCATGGTTTGTTACATTATTTAATATTTGGCCAGATATCATATACGCACCGGGTTTGGCGTGATTTTTTTTTTTTTTTTTTTTTTTTTTTTACGAAAATTTGGTGAAAGCCTCGTTTTCGAATACCTGTTACATATGAATTTTTGGTACTACTTAGTTATCCCGTCAACCAAAAAGCTATCCCCAAACTAATAGATTAAATGCCAATAATGATTGATCGTAAATGTCACATTCACTTGACTTAAAGCAAGTAATAAGTGTTTACGTCATCAAGTTATTTTTATTTCGACGTTTTATTTGTTCTTTCGTTATTTAAAATAAAAATTATATCAATTTGTATAATTTGGCGATTTATATAATTTGGCGAAATTGGTCGACGGAATAACTAAGTAATACCGTATTTTTTAATTTTTTCTATTATTTTTAAAAGAAAATAACCGAAAAAAATAATAAACTATAGAACAAAACAATTTATATAATTTAAAAAAAGAAAATAAAAGTAAATAAATATTTATTATTAAATAAACAACAATAGCCGGGTTACCATGTCAATCAAAATAATGCCATTTTGGCGCCAATTAGGTACCCCGTACGTATATATGACATCTGTGCCTAATATTTTTCTTTTCGTTTTGTTAAAAAAAAAAAAAAAAAAAAAAAAAAAAAAAGTGAAAGCCATCAATTTTAAATGAAAGTTTTGTATTTTAAATAAAATGAATTAAAGGATTTATTTTAAATAAAATTAATGAAATACAAAAAAAATGCGACGGGAAAAATATTTGGAGATTTATCACCTGCGCCCCGCTAACATAAAAATACCGAGTTCTTAATTTCTCTATCAGAATCTTTCGATTTGGCGAAAGATTGTTCAAGTAAATTGAATTATGAATAAAAGAAACATGAGACTTTCTTAGCATACATTCAAGTGGGGCCAAACTGGTTGCCAAATTAGTTTAAAATAATAATCTTTTCTAAAATATGAAAAAAAAAAATATCTGTTGTGATTAAAATTTGAGTTGCCATCATTAGAGAAAAGTATTTAAAATTAGAAAAAAAAAAATAATATCTCGAAAATTAAGTCGAATTTAAAAATTCTAATACCAGTTTTGAAATCTGCGGATCAATACGTATTTTTGGTGTTAATTTTATCTCAAAGTATTCCATATTTTAGGAGAAATCGCCGTGAAACATAATCAGTTGTTTAATCAGTCGTTTCATAGAATCGTTTCATAAATTCGTTTCAATTCAGTCGCGCTTCATAATATCCGTTTCATAAATTCATTTCATTAGGATTTTATATATATCGGGTAAGTAATTATATATATAGGCTAATTCCATGAAAACTTGTCATGTCTGTCACGCAGCTGAAAATCGCTATGCTTGTTGGCTACCAGTATTTTAGAACGGGAAAATGGGATTAATTTTATCAGAGATATCTCATCAATTGAATAACGCGAAGCAAACTTTTCAAAAATAACGGTGGCCAACAAGCATAGCGATTTTCAGCTGTCTGACAGACATGACAAGTTTTCATGGAATTAGCCTATACAGATATACATATAAATAAATATTATACAACTATTTATATGTATTTTTATAATTTTATATAATTCATTTTTATATATGTATTATACAAGTAAAATTAAAACAAAATATTATATAATAAAGTTTAATGTTATATATATGTCGTAGGTTAATTGAGAAATCCGGCTCTTTGCGAACAGCCTAGGCTCTTTGCAAAGAGCCGGGCTAATTGGAGATTCCATCTCTCTTTATCCAATTAGCCTGATATTTTTCAGGCTTATTGCAAAGAGCCTAGAAAACGTTAGGCTAATTGAAAAATGACCACTTATTCTCCGATCAGGGTGATATTTTTAGCTCTCAGGCTATCAAAGCCTGAGAGCTTATGTGCTCGCAGATTCTGTATGTATGTGTGTACGTAACGCGATAACTCTTGATAGAAATATCCGATTTGCTTCAAATTTTTTTTCTAGGTTCATTCTGATAAGGTGCTTTCCTGATTATTTTTTGGTGTTCATTGGTTAAGGATAAAGGGGGAAAAGGGGGGCTAATCCCCACCCCTTAATTTATATAAATGGGTTTTTCATGCAGAAATATTCGATTTGCTCCAAATTTGGTATACCGGTTTATTGTGTTAAGGTGCTTCCCTGATTAGATTTGGAAGCTGATTATTTAAGTATAAAGGGGGGGAAAGGGGGCTAACCCCTTAATTTAAATAAATCGGTTTTTCATGATGAATTATTCGATTTGCTCCAAATTTGGTATACTGGTTTATTATGTTAAGGAGATGGCTTGATTAGATTTGGAGGTTCATTAGTTAAGTATAAAGGGAGGAAAGGGGTGCTAGCCCCCCCCCCCCCTTAATTTAGGTAAATGGGTTTTTAATGCAAAATTATTCGATTTGCTCCAAATTTGTTATACCGGTTTATTATGTTAAGGAGATTCCCTGATTAGATTTGGAGGTTCATTAGTTAAGTATAAAGGGAGGAAAGGGGGCTAGACCCCTCCCCCCTTAATTTAGATAAATGGGTTTTTCATGCAGAATTATTCGATTTGCTCCAAATTTCGTATACCGCTTTATTATGTTAAGGAGCTGCCTTGATTAGATTTGGAGATTTATTGGTTAAGTATAACGGAGGGACAGGGGCTAGTGTCCCCTTAATTTAGGTAAATGGGTTTTCATACAGAATTATTCGATTTGCTTCAAATTTGATATACCAGTTTATTACGATATGACTTCCTTCATTTGATTTGGAGGTTCATTGATTAAGTATAAAAGGAAGGAAAGGGGGGCAATTGCCCCTCCCCTTAATTTAGATAAATGTGTTTTCATGCAGAATTATCTAATTTAGTTTAATTTTTTTTCTAGGTTCATTCTAATAAGGAGCTTTTCTGATTAGATTTGAAAGTCCATTGGTTCAGCATAAAGGCAGAAATGGGGGAGCTAATACTCCCTCCCCCTAAATTTAGTGAAATGTTTTTTTCATGCAGAATTATCTGATTTGCTTATAATTTGGTATACCAGTTTATTATGTTAAGTAGCTTTCCTGATTAGATTTGGAGGTTCTTTGGTTAAGTAGAAAGGGGGGCAACGGGAACTAATACCTTCATTTATTTTTCGAGGGGCATTATTCTTTGAAATAAGAGTATAATATATAATTAGTGTGAATAGCCTGTGAGCTCAATGCCATCAGTTTAACTGGGCAATTTTCTTTTTATTAGGTTTATTAACGCATAACCCTACCCAAACCCGAAAAATAAATTACAACAGACCGTACCCCGATCCGAGCAAGACAAAATAATTTCAGTTTACATGCAACCCGGCCCGAACCTGAGAGTTCCATTTGAAAAAACCCGAAATCCCGAACCAAATCTGATAAACGACAAAAATATTCCAAAGATCTATAACCGGATTCGAACAAGACAAATTAGTTTCCGTGGACGCGCAACGCTACCAGAACCTAAAAATTTCATTCGAAGTCAACCAGAAACCCGTCCCGAACCAAATCTTAACCGACAAAAATATTCCAAAGAACTATAACCCGATGCAAGCCAGACAAAATAATCTCCGTCCACCGGCAACCCGATCGGAACCTGAAAGTTCTAATTGAACTCAATCCGAAACTTTGTTGTGGTCGGTTTTCGGGTTGACTTCAAATGGAACCTTAAAGTTCGGATCCGGTTGAAAAAAAATTAAACTAAATCAGATAATTCTGCATGAAAACCCATCTATCTAAATTAAGGTGAGGGGCAATTGCCCCCCTTTCCCACCTTTTATACTTAACCAATGAACCTCCAAATCAAATGAAGGAAGCCATATCATAATAAACTGGTATATCAAATTTGAAGCAAATCGAATAATTATGTATGAAAAACCCATTTATCTAAATTAAGAGGGGGGGTCTAGTCCCCCTTTCCTCCCTTCATACTTAACTAATGAACCTCCAAATCTAATCAGGGAAGCTCCTTAACATAATAAACCGGTATAAGAAATTTGGAGCAAATCGAATAACTCTGCATGAAAAACCTATTTATCTAATTTAAGGGGGGGGGGGTCTAGCCTCCCTTTCCTCTCTTTATACTTAACTAATGAACTTCCAAATCTAATCAGGGAAGCTCCTTAACATAATAAACCGGTATACCAAATTTGGAGCAAATCGAATAATTTTGCATAAAAAACCCATTTATCTAATTAATGGATGGGGCTACGAACCCCTTTCCTCCCTTTATATTTACTAACTAATGAACCTCCAAATCTAATCAAACCATCTCCTTAACATAATAAACCAGTATACCAAATTTCAGCTAATCGAATAATTCTACATGAAAAACGCATTTATCTAAATTAAGGGGAGAGGCAATTGCCCCCTTTCCCCCCTTTATACATAATAATTATCTTCCAAATGTAATCAGGGAAGCTGCTTAACATAATTAACCGGTGTACTGAATTTATTGCAAGTCGCATATTTCTGCATGAAAAACACGTTTATCTAAATTACGGGGGGGGGGGGACAGCCCCCTTTCCTTCCTTTATATGTAAGTAATGAACCTCCAAATCTACGTAAGTCAGTTCCTTAACTTAATAAACCGGTATACCAAATTTGGAGCAAATCGAATAATTCATCATGAAAAAACCGATTTATCTAAATTAAGGGGGGTAGCCCCCCTTTCCACCCTTTCTACTTAAATAATGAGCTTCCAAATCTAATCAGGGAAGCTCCTTCACACAATAAACCGGTACACCAAATATGGAGCAAATCGAATATTACTGCATGAAAACCCATTTATATAAATTAAGGGGGGGGTTGCCCCCCTTTTCCTCCTTTATCCTTAACTAATGAACCCCAAAAACTAATCAGGGAAGCACCTTATCAGAATGAACCTAGAAAAAAAATTGAAGCAAATCGGATATTTCTATCAAGAGTATCGTGTTACGTACATACGTATGAACGTACGTACACACGTACATACAGATTCGGCGGGCACATAAGCTCTCAGGCTTCGATAGCCTGTGAGCTAAAAATATCACCCTTATCGGATAATAAGTGGTCATTTTTCAATTAGCCTAACGCTTTCTAGGCTCTTTGCAATAAGCTTGAAAAATATCAGGCTAATTGGAAAAAGGGAGATGGAATCTCCAATTAGCCCGGCTCTTTGCAAAGAGCCGGATTTCTCAATTAGCCTACGACATATCTATCTTAAAACATATAAAAATGCACAAAAATATTTTTTACATGTACATTACATATTTACATTTTACGTACACAAAAACAAATAATTATAACAAAGTTTGTATGCAAAATTATTACTTATCCACCAGTAGCAATGAAGTAATAAAAAAAGTAATCCTAAATGCTGAAGATCGTAAGAACCACGTTGAAACATTTATTGCCAAAAAAAAACAGAACAGGATATGGAATTCTTCCCTTTATTTTGTTCGATTCTTTAAATAAATACAGTTTTAATTTTGCATATTCTGAACATTTTTTTCGTTAAGGCGAGCTTTTTAATACTTTAAATTAACTGTATATAAACTTGAAATTGTCGAAGTCTGTATAATTGCTCACTCAAAACTTTTTGACCAATAAAAAAGTAATTTGTTTAGCGCTACTTATCTTCAATATTAAGTACAATGTACATAACAAGTGGGTAAATGCGAGTAAAATCGCACAGAGGGTTTCGTTTAATATTCCTTTCAAAACACTTTATTCTTTAATTAATAAAGCCAAATTGATATAATTTATAATTATTAAATCCTTAAAAACCGCACATAAAAATGTAAAAAACGCTAGGGTTAAAAAAAAATGCGCCTCCACCCACGAAATGTCTCGCACCATTTTTTTTTTTTTAATCTTTATATTATGTGTTATAAACTATCTTGAAGTTTCAAACAGATCGCCGTGTTAGATTTCCTAATTTAAATAAAATCGCGTTCTTTTAATTCAACATTCCATCATCAGGGAACGCCCTCTATTCTTATCAAAACTGCATGAGAACGAAACTCCTTTCTACAACTTAACCGCAGATACATTAGTCGAGGGTGTGGTCGTCTTAAACACCAATTTAAGATATTTGCTGAAATTACTATTTTAAAATAGTGGTATCGACACTTATGAATTTTTTATATTGAACAAGTAACATTTATCTCAGGACTCCGTCAAAAATCCGCACATAAAACGGTAAAAAACACTATGGTTTAAAGAAATTTAACGCCCCTCCCCACCCCTTCACGGAATTTCTCGCGCCATTACTTTTTAAAACTTTTTATTATGTGTTATAAACTATCTTAAAGTTTCAAACAGATTGCCTTGTTAGATTTCATAATTTAAATAAAATCGTGGTCTGTTAGTTCCACATTTCACCACCAGGGAGCGCACTCTATTCTTAACAAAAGTGTATCTGAATGAGACTCCTTTCTACAACTTATCCGTAGATACATTAGTCGTGGGGGTGGCGATCTTAAAGACCAATTTAAAATATTTGCTAAATTACTATTCTAAAATAGTGGTATCAACACTTGTGAATTTTTTTATATTGAATAAGTAATATTTTTATCATCACGCTGTCAAAAAATCGCACGCAAAACGGTAGAGAACGCTATAGTTTAAAAATGATCTTAAGCAAGAATTTAAGAAATTTACTGAAATTACTATTTGAAAACAGTGGTATACTTATATGAAGTTTTTCTATTGAATAAGTAAAATTTATGCTGTATTTTTAAAAATGCGACACCGTTCTGAACAATGCTTTAAAAGCGATGGTTTCTTTAGTTTTACTAATTTTAACAAATTCCCGTCAATTGTTCGAAAAAGCATCTCTTTTATAAGTTTAAAAATCGATATTTTCATAAATCGGAAAGCTGTGGTCCAAATTTTTTTTTACATTTAGATTTTGTGAATCAGCCTATGAAATAACATCCGGATGCGACAGAACCAAATTTGTAAAATCAATAGTTAAAAATTTTTGTACTTCCATTATCAAACCCTAGTATAAAAATATCTCTTTTCCTTTCCCTGTCATGTGGCCTGCTGTGCAAAAATGCAATTCTGGGATTATTTATCAAAAAATTAATTATATTCGCTTCCGATTGTCGAAATTAAAAAAAAGACATATTCTGAAAAAGAGTGAAATTTTACGCCGGTTGACGTAAAAATCGTAGCTCAAAAATCTATATTTAAAAAATTTTTGGTCCTGTTTCTAACCACAAGACGCACCTGTTTTATATACTCTTGTTTACCACCGAAAATTCAATTGCATCAGACATCTGTCGCCTTCACAAATGAAACAAAATAAAATGCCTGCTAAGCGATTGCTCCAAAACCAAATGGACAACAACTTATGTCAACATGTAACAGAATATGAAATTTCATGAAAATCCGTGCATTCATTCGTGTAAAAAAAAAGAAAAACTTTTCACCAAGAAATTGGCATTTAAGATGTTTTAATATAATTTTAAATTAATTATAAATAACAGAACATATTTTGTCTTCCTACGAATATATATTAAACAGCAGTGAAGGTCTTAAATATATTTAGGCACATCTTAATACTAATTTTATAAATATGGATTAATCATTATGTGTCTCGGGCCAAACAGAAAAGACCGCCGGACCGAGGGTTGAGTATAGCTTGGATAGGCAGTAACATAAAAACATTTGTGTACCAAACGGTGATGAGTAAGAACAAAATGCAGACACTTCTATCTGCAAACAATTTTTCTGACTTAGCACGCCACCTTATCCTATTTGTGGTAAGACTCATCGGTCTAGCTTGTCTTTGAGGCATGACTCATCCTCTAGCTTGTCTTTGAGCAATGACTTGACCCTCCAGAAGACTTTCCAATGTCGTTGAAGCATTGCTCATCCCGCTATACTGTCTTTCTCATTGAGGCATATCTCACTACTCCAGCTTGTCCTTAGTCATTCAGGCATGACTCATCCCTCTATTTAGTTCTTTTTCATCGACGCAACTCATCCCTTCAGTTTGTCCTTTGTCACAAACGCGACACATCCCCCTAGCCTGTGTTTTGTCATTGAGGCGTAACTCATCCCTCTAGGTCAAGTCTGTACACCGTCATTGATCTAATGGGTTCAGTAGGGTGGTCACAAGAAATCAATTTTCGAATTTTTTCGGGGGGACCGCCCAAAAAGTTGTCAATTGACTAGAAAATGAGATTGGCTAAGTTTCAGCTCATTTGGATAATATTAACCCGTGCCTCATTGAGGTTTAAGTTTTAAAAAAAAAAACGTGATTTTTCGCAAAAAAAAATGCTGTTTTTCCTTCATGAAATGAATACAATTGAACCTAGAAACATAATGCAGGTCTCATTTTATATAAAAAAGTTTTGCTTTGAAGAACCACACACCCTTTTTTTCTAAAAATGTATAGATTTAAAAATATGCGCATTTTTCAGGACCAGACTTCACCTGAATCCTAAAAATTGACTTTTTATGAAAAAGCGAAAACAAAAATTGTAACATTCCATTTCATCTGCTTTCCACTTTTGTTTTTTTTTTTTTCGTTTTGTGAAGTCCAATAAAGTGTTTGATTAAAAAAAAATTCCAAAGAGAAGGAAAAAAATTGAATTTTAAACTGAAAGAATTAAAAAAAAAGGGGGAGGGCAAAGGAAGGCTAGAAATGAGATCAAATAATGCTCAATTGCATTTTATTATTAAAGTTGTGTTACAAGAAAGGAGGTATAATAAAGAAAATAAATTATTTTCCCTTACAACTGTCACGTTAACCCTTTCCGGCACAGAAAAATTCTGTTCGTAAAAGTATGAAATGATTGTCTACCCCTTAATTTACAAACGACATTTTTAGAAATTAAAATCACATTACTTTAACCTTTCATTGTAAAAGCAAAATTTTATTAAAATATTCTTCGTGCCGTTTGTAAGTTTGGAATTAAAATTAGGTGGTCCCGGCATGGGACACTGTGTCAGAAAGGATTGAAGTGGTAATGGTTTAGATAAGGTGGCTTATGTTGACTTTTTTTACCAAAGTATTATCTAAAAATGAAAATGCAACTTGATCCGAGTTAAGATACCAAAGGCGGTTTGTCATTTTAGCAAGTGCTTTGTCTGTAACCTATTTATCAAATTTTCTGTAGTGAACAAGTGATTTTATTATTTGCGGGTCTTGAATTGGGGGCTAAACTGGCAGTGGAAGTATTGAAACACGCTTTTGCATAAATATTGATTAAAAATAAGAAAAGATCTCTGATACCTTCTTTTTCTAAATTTGTTATTGAAAGATGATCCCTGAAACAATATATTTTGAGAGAAGGAATGGCCTGTGCCTCCATCCATCTGACATGATTAAAAGTACCAGGTGCTTTGAAAAAAAGTCTTTTGCAGAAGGAGATCTATAAAAATTAAACAAAGTTGGATAAACTCTTTATAAGCATCCCTGAGCTGTTAATTGTTAAGAGTTCCTGTAAGAAAATTTGAAATTACCTCTGAATTAACTATTTATACCTAGTATTTCATCTTCAATAACATTTGTATACTTACTCTGGTTTAATTTAGACCACCCAATCAGAATTGGTTTTTTTTTTTAAATATCTGGCTGAGGGGCAGTGATTATGCCCATTTTACAATCAAGAACAGCTTTTAGGAAAATTTTTAAATTATGCTGACGGCATGGTAAATAGACAGAAGACTTTTCCTTTAACAATTGCTATAGAAAAATGCAGGTTAACTCTGAGGCGACCCGTGTTTACTGCAGTTGTATCAAAAAATATTGCCTGGATTTTACCAACTTCCTCCCACTCTTCAACTGCTGAAAATACAGCTTTCGCCTGAATTATTCCGATACTATTTTCAAGTTGAGGAACTCGTAGTAACTGTTCTTCATCCCCACAACTAATTAAAACTTTTATCCACTCTACATTTTCTTTATTCAAAAAATGGTGAAGCAGTTTTCCACCCCAGTGAACAACAGTTCTCCCTAAACGGAAATTTTAAAATCTGTTTTTGATGAGCTCAGTTTTTTGTTTACGAAACAGTTATTTGCAGAGTCGATGTCTGTGGTTAGCTAGTGGATGTATTCTAAGTCTAGCAGCTTCTCTGGCGTTCAGTTCATTTTGCGAATATTATAAAATAAAATACATAAAACTTGACAATTACTTGGCTGCTTACTGTCGATGATTTGATGAGACATGTGGCCAATTTAAAAAATCTTACATTTCTGCCATCATATCAAGAGGGGGAAGGGGTTTTACGGAATGTGTCGTCAATTCTAAAAATAGATAACCATAACAGATAACAAAAACAGCCTTGTAATAAAAAGAGAAATTCAGAGGTTCAACTGCAACGCAAATCGAGAAGCTCTTTCTTACTAGACACAGAACTAGATAACTAATAATCAATTATAATTCGTGAAATATTTTTAAAGTTACGAAAATTGTTCACTTATTTTTCCCTATTAATAAAAATAATACAAAAAAATTATCAAAAGTAATAAAATTTAATTTGTCATTTTTTACCTATGTTTCAAAAATGCAGAGTTTGAGGGTATGGTTCACTAGATGTCCTGAAAAATATTAAATGTTCATTAAATATAAGTTTTCATGAGAGTAAAAGTTCAAGGCAACAACAGTTTCTATGAAATAAAACAAGAATCAGGTTTCTAAGACAAATATTTTTCACGTAAGGAAAGAAAAACGACAATCTTTTGCCAAAAATTGCAAATTTTCAAGAATTCAACCTCGATGAGGCACGGGTTAATATTATTTATTTGAGCTGAAACTTTGCCAATCTCATTTTCTAACTAATTGGCAACTTTTAGTGCCCCCCCCCCCCCCCGAAGAAAAAGTTAAAAAAAATTTCCCCATGTTAATTGTGACCACCCTAGGGTTCAGTTAGCATCTGTTCTGTCAAGGGCATTCAGAAGCATGACTCATCCTTCTAGTCTGTCTTTCTCATTAATCGAATGTATTATTTTATGAAATGTTCGGTAAATAGCATTCATTGGCATGACTCATCCCTCTAGCCTGTCTTTGTCATCGAAGCACATCTCATTCTCGCAGCCTGTCCTTTGTTATTGAGGCGTAAATCATCCCTCTAGCCTGGCTACTGTTATTGATCGAATGGATTATTTTAGGATCTGTTTGGTCCATATGATTCAAAGGCTTGTTTCATAACTCTATCCCCTGTTTGTCATTAAGGAATAACTAATCCTTCAATGATGTCCTTTCTCATTGAAGCATTACTCATTCCTCTATGCTGTCTTTGTAATTGAAGGACGAATAATCCTTTCAGCTTGTCCTCATTGTGGTATGACTGATCCCTCTAGCTTATCTTTGAGGCATGACTTGTCCTTCTAGCTTGTTTTTGACGCATGACGTCCCGCTGGCATTTCCGATGTCGTTGAAACGTCTCATCCCTCAGGCCTGTCTTTGTCATTGAGCATATCTCATTACCCCACCTAGTCCTTTATCATTGTGGTATAACTCATTCCTCTAGCTTGTTCCTTGTCATCGACGAAACTCATCGCTTCAGCTTGTGCTTTGTCACAAACGCATGGCACATCCCTCTGCCCTGTCCTTTGCCATTGTGGCATAACTCATCCCTCTAGCCTATTCGTTGTCATTGATCGAATGGATTCTTTTAGCATGTGTTCTGTCAACTGCATTCAGAGGCATGACTCACCTCTGTCTGTCTTTGCCATTGAGGCGTGTATCATAACTATAGCTTGTCCGTTGACATTGAGGCATGTGTGGCGAATTATATGTTTTAACGCCAATTGAGCGATAAAGGGATTGTGTTGGCTCTATTGTTTACGTTGGGTTGCTCGCCACCTATGCTCTTTCTCTGTACGAGTGGGTGATTGTTAATGGAATGTTTTTTAAGAGCATGTTTTCGCTTTTACTGTAAATAGACATATTATAGTGTATTATAGCTGTAAATATGCGTCTTCCAATAAAAAGGAAGAGAGAAAAGAATATCCCGTGGAATTCACTAAGTGCCAATTTATTTAAATTAAGATAGCGCTAGTTAATTAAGAAATCCACTGAACGAGAATCGGTCGCCACATTGGTGCAAAAGCCGCGAATATAAATTAATAACTACACTACTAATTGGCATTTCATTAAACGGGTATGTTATTTAAAATTTATCTTGAGCTTACGATATATTGGAAGACACAATCTTTGAATGAGTGAATATAAAGATGGATCAAAGTGAAATTCTAAAACGAAACATTGCAAAACACGGTTCAATTAGATCCAGAGTAACGAAATTGATTTTAAAAAAATTGATAGGGAAATTAAAAAAAGAAGGTGTTTCCAAACCGGAAATAGTTGAGGATTCTTTAGCAGCATTACTTGAACATAAATTATCATTAGAAAAATTAGATGAATCAATTGAATCGGAAATTGAAACCGATAATTTAGAAACAAAAATAGAAACTTCGATAGAATATAAGGAAGCTATTGTGACTTGCAAATCAAGAGCCAGTAGCTATTTGAAAAAAAAAGATAAATTCAACTATCGCGAGTGAACCAAAAGCAACTACGCCCTCCATATCAGACAGTCAATTAAAGTCGAATACGAAATTGCCGTGAATTTCTTTAAATAAATTTACAAGCGATATTTGCGAATTTCAAGAATTTTGGCCTCAGTTTAAAGTCGCTATTCACGAAAATGAAGCTCTTCTGCAAATTGAAAAATTCACATATGTTTATCTTTTATTTCTGATTCAGCAGCTGCAGCTATTAATGGGCGTTCATTAACAAGTGACAATTATATAACGGCCATAAATATATTAAAGTATCGTTTTGGAAAAAGAGATGTTTTGATTTCCGTACACACTAACAAATTATTAAATTTAGAAGCAGTACGAAGATCAAATGGCATGCATTCTTTGAGAAAATTTTATGATGAGATAGCTATACAAATACGAAGTCTCGAATCGCTTGATATGAAGTCAGACAATATGGTTGCTTATTATTACCCACTATTCATAAATGTATACCGAATGATATCGTATTACAATTTCACAGAGAACAATGCAATAAAAAGGATGTTTGTGTAAATGATTTATTGTTGTTCCTGAAATGAGAAACAGAAGCACGAGAAAAAACTATTAATGTTACTTCTAATAGTTTTGAAAATACTAAATCCCATGAAAATAAATTTAGACAAAATTCTCCCGAACACTTTCACCAAGGAAAAATTAAATATCCTTCAGCACTTTCATTAAATACAATTGCAGAAAATCTGTGTCCTTTTTGCTCTCAAAAACACGAAGCAAGTTTATGTAATTTAAATTTGGAACAACGAAAAGAATCTTTATTGAAACAAGCAAAATGTTTTAAATGTTACCGGAAATTCCATCAGAAGCAATATTGCAAAAATACTAAGATTCGTTGCGCAATTTGTTTTTCAAAAACTCATCAAAATTATCTTTTTAACAAAAAACAAAAAGAAAGATTATCGAATGAAAATAAAATTGACCGGGGAGGGGGGGCGCAAAATAAGCAATATGAAAGAATAACAGTTTCGTCACTTTGTTGTAACCCAGATGAATATATTTATTTTCAAACGTTGAAATAGGAATAATAATTGGCAAGAACTAAAATATTAATGTTCGAATATTATTAGCGTCTCGCAACGAACCTTTATCGGGAAGAATTTATCTAAACGTTTAAATTTAGAGGTAACAGGGCAGGAATCATTAAAAATTCTTACCTTTGCTGGAACAAAACCTATTTTTGATAATCATAATAGAGTAAAGATTTTCCTAAAAAACAATAATTCAGACAATATAATATGTCTAGAAGCGTTAGAAACGAAGAAAATCTGTTCGGATATAATACGCGCGCCAAGTTCAGAGTTATATAAAAAAATAAAAATATGGGTATAGAGTTATCAGACGTTTCTAATGAATTAGATGACGGTAAGAATGAAATAGATTTATTGATTGGGAGCGATTACTATTGGTCAATTATGACAGGAAAATATAAACGTATTTCACCAACTCGTGTTCTGAATGAAACTAAATTAGGTTGGACACTTCACGGCAAATTCTCAGAAGAAGTTAATGTAAATAATTTAGTGGGTATTATGTACATATCTATTTGGATAATAACAAGAATGATAAAATGTCAATTCAGCTTGAAACTGTAAAAGGGTTGGGGATTCAAAAGATAAAACGGACAAAGATTTGTGTGATAAACAAATATTAGAACAATTTGAAAATTCGATTACATTTAAAAACAACAGATATGAAGTTAAACTACCTATGAAATATGATAATCTTGATCTTCCTAATAATTATGATATTGCCAAAAAGAGTTTTCCAAAAATTTGAAAGTTTAATTAAACGATTTGAAAATAATCCTGCATTATTTAAAGAATGTAAAGATATCATTAATGAATATAAGGCTTTGGGAGTAGTAGAAATTGTTGAACCCCAGGAAATAAATTCGACCAATGGTAATTTGGCATACTACTTGCCCCACCACCCTGTTATTGGAACGGATAAACAAACTTTATCAAATCCGATGAACTGGCGACATTGTCCCGGTAGCTCAAATACTGCTAACCGACTTACAAGAGGACTCTTACTTCTAGACCTCGAGAGCGATGATCTATGGTGGTCAGGGCCTCCATGGTTAATTAAAGATTCAAATTTATGGCCCAAGAAAGATAGAGACGTAGATGAAGATATGAAACAACTAGAAGCTAAAGGAAAAGTAATTTTCCGAAACCTTTGTTCATCAGAACAACAGAAACCACTTATAGGGATTGAACGTTTTAGATCTTTCTTGAAGGCAGTTAGAACAGTGGCACGAATTAAAAGATTTGTTTTCAATCTAAGAAGTCCAATTAGTCCAAGATGCATTATCTGCTGAAGAATTGAAAGAAGCTGAAGAATTATTGATCAAAGAAGTACAAATGAAAAATTATAAGGAAGAAATTGAGTCATTAGTAAAAGGAAATCCTGTTAAGAAAACCTCAAGAATTTATTCCCTATGTCCATATTTGGATGAAAATAAATTTTTACAAATAAGAAACAGACTTAATGAAGGCTTTAAGGCTGCTGATAAAGAAGTACAACAATTTGAAAAAATCATTAAAGATCAAGAACTTCAGGATTTTATATCAAATAAAGGTGTGATATGGAAATTTACCATCGAGCGTGCCCCATGGTGGGGAGGGTTTTACGAAAGACTCTTAAAAAGTGTAAAGGAACCCTAAGGAAAATTTTGGGAAAAGCTCTCATCACATTTGAAGAATTGGACAGAAATAGAAGCCATAATAAATATGAGACCACTAACCTATACGACAAGTGATTTCGGCGAGCCAGAGCCACTGAATGAAAAAAGAAGTATATCTATATCTATCTAGGTCGGATCAAAAATCTAAATGTCTCTCTCGCATGATATCTGTAAATCATACTTCGAGTAATTCGAATCATAAATAATACCAAAGCATTCTAAAATAATTATATGGTCTGAAAAAACAAGAAGAAACAGCGTATCAGTAACAAATCAAAAATTAATGAATCTTGGCGCCTTCATTTCTTTCTAAGTAATCATTTAATTGAGAACAAAACTATTTACAGTTATATTACATATTTACGCGGTTTTAAATCATAATACTGGGAGACGCAATGCCCCACTTTCATTTTTATATGTCGACAATAAAGTCACATTTTTAATCGTAACAAAATCATCCCATCTTAAAGCAACGTTCGTTACATTCTGTTTACAAAACAAGGCATTCTGGGAGTGTTCTACGAGTGAAAATAGAAGTAGAAATTACATTGCGCGTATCGCGAATCTAACTGTAATTCTTTTTCTACACACTCCCCACCTGAACTCTTATAGAGTTCATCAATCAAAAATTCTATCATGAAAATTTAAATTTTCATATCAGTGGTTCAGTGATCTATGGTAATACAATTTCAAAATTCAAATATCAAATTCAAATACAAAATATCAAGTTCAAAATATCAAATTCAAATACAATATATCAAATTTAAAATATCAATTAATTCTAAACATAAAATTATAAAATTCAAACAATATAGAAAAATGAAAGATATTACCTGCAAATTAGCACAATAAAATGACATTTTTTTTTTTCAAACAGTTAATATACATACTTACCCTAAACTCAAATAATGCTGCATTTAAAGTAAGAAGAATTTTATAAAAAGGAAAGAAAACTTTTAGAGTTCTAAAAGAGATAAAAAAAAAGAGAAGTCTAATAAATGTTTATCAGTCTAAAAGTTCTAAAGGATATAAATTCTGGAATCTTTTTGGGTTTCTCTTTTATGGATTTTGCAAGACTTTCGTAAAAGCCTACCCACCAAGCAGTTCTTTCAATGATATTTTCCCAAATAAGACATTTTTAATGATGCTTTTCACCAACTGTCTTCCCTTCGGAATCCAATATCGATATCGAATTTTTGTCAAAGTATGTGCAGTGCCTGCGTGCATCATTTTTTCATGATCTTGACGCACAATCAACACCGTTAACCAGGAATGTCTAGGCAGAATGAATGAATTTTTTTCTTCTGTAGAAAGATCGTCAAATTCTAGTCTTCCTCCTAAACGTATAATTTCTGCTTGATCTATAAATGTAACAAAATTGAATAGGGGTGAATTCTTCTCTACTGAATTATCATTTCTAAGAGACTCAAATTCTACTTTATAAAATTGCTTCTGTTCACTTCGTATTAAGTATTTTTCTGCTTCTAATAATTCTTCAGCTGTTAGTGCGCCGCAAACTTCAGTACACTTTTTCAGCTTCAATATAAATCTTTTTACCCAAGCAGTTATTCTTATTAGTTTCCCCAAATTACTAAATTTTGTTATATCAATAGTATTTTTAAGCTCTTCGATTATGCATTCGCATTGCAATATGTCATTTGGTTTCTTCTTGTATTCTAATTCATCTTCATCAATTATTTCTTTATCTTCAGATCTCGGCCAAAATTCTGGTGGGAAGGCAAGGCACTGTGGACCAAACAACCAAGTTGGGTCATTGATGAGCTTGGAAACTTTTGCTCCACTTGATACAAGGTCTGAGGGATTGTCTGCCCCTGGGCAATGATGCCAATCAGAAGGGGAACTCATCTTAAGAATTTCTTAATCTCGATTTCTCACAAAGGGTTTAAATTTTTCAGGTGACCCTTTAATCCAAAAATATGTTATATTTGAATCAGTCCAGTAAATGCATGGAATTTCCAAATGTGGCACCTTCAAAATGCTGCAGCTTAATTTAGCAGAATATAATGCTGCCATCAATTCCAGTCTCGGTAGAGTGAGGGTTTTTAAAGGAGCTACTCTGTTTTTAGAAGATACAAAGACTGTTCGAATGTCTTTTTCAGAGGCTGATACACGTAAATAAGCAATAGTGCCAAAAGCTATTGCACTTGCATCTGAAAATAAGTGCAACTGCAAATTGGTAATCTTCTCAGCTGGAATTTCAAAAAAAAAATAATGTCGAGGAACAGAAAATTCGGTTATCTGAAGAATTTCATTACACCAGTCTTTCCAAAGAGAAATTAGATCTTTTGGGATAACATTGTCCCAGTCTAGGCCTAACAACCAGATTTTTTGCATCAAGCATTTTATTCTTAGTCCTAAGAATCCAATAGGATCAAATACCCGACCCAAAACTTGTAAAATATACCTCTTGGTATCAATTCCTTTAGAAGCAAATGTTGCTAATTCACGAGTGTCAAAATACAAAAAATCCTCTAGACTGTTCCATGCTATACCTAAAACTTTGTAAGGGACATTTTCTGTTTCAAATGCTTCCAAATTATCACCAGAAATTACATCCTTATTTTTCCACACAATTCTTTAAGGGATTTTGAATTAGTATGCCACTTGTGTAACTGTATACTAGCTTCTTTGAAAATGTCTATAGACTCTAATGTTGTGGACAAATCTTGCTCGACAGAGGACTGACTACCAATGACATCATCTACATAAATATTTTCAGTCAAAAAATCTACAGTTTCTGGATATTTTTGATATATTTCTTTAAGTGGTGTTTTATTGTAGCTGCTAACAGGAATGGACTACGATTAACCCCAAATAAAACTCTAGTCAATCTATATATTTGTGGGAGGTTGGATTTTTGGCGTGCGGTTTCACGCGTGCCAAGAAATTAGATAAATTACTTTAGGAAATAATACATAAGAGATATTAAATAATGCCAGCCTGAAAGTAAAACACTAACAAGTTTAATAAAACAAAAAAGAAAATAAAGTTACATTACATATTAAATTAAGATTAAGCGTTAAATAATAAGAGAACAGCAGCGGCCACTGCCGAACACGACACACGGCACAAGCACAGACGAGAGACAAGCGCAGACTGACTGCGATCGACGGAGAACGTTCATCCGCAGTGGAGGTAGCCATAAAAGTCTTATCTCGCCAAGCAGCGATGAAAGTTTATTCAATATAGCTACTTAGCGCTATGTTGGCATAGCAGTCCGCTGCACACTCCCTCCGCAGTTTCATTCAAAATGGACATAACGTCGGGGTGGCCGCACAGGTCGTCCAGTCCGGGTTGTTGGCACAGATTGTTCATTACTAGAGCTTTGTGCAATTGGCACAGATTGTTCGTTACTAGAGCTTTGTGCAATTGGCACAGATTGTTCATTACTAGAGCTTTGTGCAATTGGCACAGACTGTTCCTTGCAGGAGCTTTTTGAAATTCGCACAGATTGATCTGTGCAAGGTTTCTCTAAATGTGATGGTGTTTTGGCAAATTGGGATGGGATAAGCGGAGTATCCATGGCTGTGAAAGCCGGCTTGAGTCTGTCTATAGAGATAGTCTGTTTATCCCCTCTAATGTCCAGGTCGAAGGTTTTCTCTCCTCTGCGTATGACCCTGAATGGTCCATCATATGGAGGTTGTAGTGGTCTTCGTATAGCGTCATGTCGGACAAACACATGGTATGATGACTTTTTTGCTAGAAGAGATGGCCGTTTGCGTTTATAAGGTTGCAAGGATTAAAAAACACCAGGTCCTATTAAAAAAAACTCCAATTCAAGTAAACGAAGATTTAGTTTATTTCCATGATGAAAGTCGAAGGGAGAGGTACAGGGGAAAAGCAATAAGGAGCCTCTTTTAAGACGTCATCACGAGGCTAGAGAGAAAGCAGGAATGGGCAGAATATACAGTTACAACTTTCTTGCTTGGCGGGCTACAATATCGCCAATCTAAAAGTATTTTTGCGCCATGCACAGGGGGTAATAGAAACATTGGCTGGTATGTTCGCCAAAAATGTACGGTAGGCTTCTACCATATTAATTGTGTAGGGGGGGCAGATTGTGGGCTGCATACATTCCTGAGTCATGATAGACTGAGCCTCATCTGTACATTGATACAGCTGCGGTTAAATGTAAAAATAAAAGTGTTATCTGGAAAGGGCATAGTAACAGACAGAGTTCGTTAGGCTAAAAAGCATGAGACTGTATTTTTCTAGACCAGATGTTAGATCAAAGATACACCGCTTTACCGCAAAAAATGTAGAAATGCCATACATCTGAACAAAAGGGTGTGAAGCGAAAATAATTCTAATAAGTAGATTGCATGTAAAGTGATTTTGAATGATGAGTTATATTCATGCCCAAATAAGGAAATGACCGAAGTTAAAATGCGTTTGAAACTAACAGTCAGCCGTAACGAATTTTGTACAAGGTTAAAGCGTATGTGTGAAAGAATCAGAAAGTGAAAATAGAGAGTGATTCACTGATTTTATTTTATTAAAGAGATG
Source organism: Maratus speciosus (assembly GCA_963932465.1). NCBI lineage: Eukaryota > Metazoa > Arthropoda > Arachnida > Araneae > Salticidae > Maratus > Maratus speciosus. Next base: position 386,271,132 of record OZ010788.1, on the reverse strand, counting down.
AGTACCTAGAATAATTTAATTTAAATGTGAAGGGCTGTTAATACAATCGATTTAGTTTTTAAATGTTGAATTTAATTTAGGGGCTGCACTGTTTGACTGTAGTGCACAAAATAAATAAGTTATTAAACAGAATTTTAATTGAAACTGTCTGGGGGGGGGGGGGGGAAATGGAATGTAAACATATATAACGAGATAATCGTTATATATATGAACACACGTTTAAATGTGGATGTACAAAAATTGCTTTCCGGCCATGACAGGAGGTTGGAACAGGTCGCACTGTAGCAAAATGAGATTTTGAATTCTCCACAAGTTGACTGGGCGAGGCATCTGTAGGTGTTGGATCAAAAAATTCACCTGGCAGTCGAAGGGGCTTTCCATACACAAGCTCAGCAGTTGTTGATCCGACATCTTCTTTGAGGACTGACCGGAAACCAAGTAGCAATGTGGGCAAGGCTGCAGACCATTGGTCGGTGTCATAAGCCTTCAGAGCTGCCTTCAAAGGACGGTGGAACCCCTCGATCAATCCATTCGCCTGTGGGTGGTATGGAGTAGTTCTACTACGTTTGACGCCCATCAGCTGTGCAAGAGCTTTAAACAGGGCACTTTCAAACTGTCTGCCTTGGTCAGTAGTGATACGAGCTGGACAGCCGAATCGGGCAATCCACTGGCTAAAAAAATTTTGCGCTACTGTCTGTGCAGTTATGTCTGGGATCGGGACAGCTTCTGGCCACCGTGTGCACCTATCTATCATTGTCAGACAATAATAGTTTCCCTGCGAAGGAGGAAGAGGACCCATCAGGTCGAGATGTACGTGATCGAACCTCTGCGATTGGTCTGTGAATTTTCCTACTGGGGATTTTGTATGGCGAATTATCTTAGACTTTTGACATGGGATGCAATGCTTAGCCCACTTGGTACAATCTTTTCTCATAGAAGGCCAAATGAATCTGGACCGAATTAATTTTGAAGAACTACGAATACTGGGATGAGATAAATTGTGTAAAGTTGAAAAAACTTTCTCACGAAATTGTTGAGGAATGTAAGGTCGAGCCATACCCGTTGATAAATCACAATAAATAGGTATGTCGCAATTAGGTAAAGTGATTTTTTTAAATTGTAAGGTCTCCGAATTATCAATTAGACTTTTTAGCTCTAGGTCGGTTTGTTGCGCTTGGGCAATTTCTGTGTAATTTAAGGGGTTTGGCATGGTTATAGCATTTATACGTGAAAGTGCATCAGCCACAATATTGTCTGATCCCTTTATGTGATGAATATCAGTAGTGAATTGAGATATGAAATCTAATTGTCTAGCCTGTCTTGGAGAACATTTATCTGAGCGCTGTTGGAAAGTGAAAGTTAGCGGCTTATGATCAGTGTACAGAGAAAAATTTCTTGCTTCAAGCATATGCCTAAAATGTTTTATGGCAGCGTATGCGGCTAAAAGTTCTCTGTCATATGCACTGTAGTTTTTCTCTGTTTGAGAAAGTTTGCGGGAGAAAAAGGCGAGAGGTTGCAATTCCCTATCCAATATCTGTGACAATGATCCCCCTATGGCAAAGTCTGATGCATCGACTTGTAAAATTAATTCAGCGTCTGTTTTTGGGTGTGCTAATAAAACCGCATTTGCAATTAACTGTTTGCAATTGTTGAATTCTTCCTCTGCTTTATCTGACCAATCAAGCTTTGTCTTATCATTTTTTTTTTTGCCCCTCTTAAATAGGAAGTCAGGAACACTTGATGGTTTGCTATATTTGGCAAAAATCTGCGAAAAAAGTTTAAAAATCCCAAAAATCGCTGAAGATCTTTAATGGTTTCTGGCTGTGGGTAGTTCAGAATAGGCTCAACTTTATCAGGTAAAGGTTTAGTGCCATTACTAGTGATTAAAGCCCCACCAGTGGCCGAGAGGTTCTGCTCTCGAAGCTGGTAGACGAGAGGTGCTGGGTTCGAACCCAATCGCGCCCGTCGGCCTAATCGTTCGGAGTTTTCGTGGTTTTCTTCGAGCCATGGATTTCCATGCGTAAATACGGGTTAGGTTCCCTTAGAAAGACCCCCACGAAGGGCACTCCCCCCTGGGCCTATATCCCTCGAGCAGATAATTGGCCGTCAAAAATCAACCAACCAACCAACTAGTGATTAAGTGCCCTAAGAACGAATTTCTGACGGCCCAAATATACATTTTGAAACATTTATGGCTAGTCCATATGAATTTAATCTCTCTAAAACGGTTCGTAAGTGAGATTTGTGTTCATCCTCATCAGCACTAAATATTAAAATGTCATCTAAATAGACATAACAGAATGGGAGGTCACCCAGAATTTCGTGCATGAACCGTTGGAAAGTTTGCGCGGCTCCGCATAGCCCAAAATTTAAATAAGGGAACTCGAATAACCCAAATGGGGTGCAAACTGCTGTTTTCTGCACATGGTCCGGGTGCACAGGAATGTGGAAATAGGCTCGGACAATATCCAATTTTGAAAAAATCTTTTTTCCATACAGGGTGTTAGAAAAATCCTGGATGTGGGGTATGGGGTAGCGATCTGACACTGTACGAGAATTTAATGCCCTGTAGTCTCCTACGGGACGGATGCTACCTGAGCTTTTTGTTACTACATGAAGAGGAGACGACCACGGGGATTTGGATGGGCGGCAAATGCCTTGGTCCATCATGAATTGAAATTCTTTTTTTACTGAATCGTACAGTTTCGGACTGAGCCTTCTTGGCTTACTATGTACGGGCGGGCCCGTTGTCTCAATATAGTGCATTGTATTATGCTTAACAGAAGTTATGCCAGGTGTCAATTTGGTTAATTCTGGAAATTCTGACAATATTCGATGATATACTGAATCACCAGAAATTAGCTTGACCGAAAAATAGTCTGAAGAATTTGAAATTATCCCGGATTGAGTTAATTTAGTGATATTGTCGATAAGTTTTCTACGTTTAAGATCAATTAAGAGATCAAAATGCTGTAAAAAATCTGCCCCTATTATTGGGACAGGGACATTAGCAATTAAAAATTTCCACGTGAAATTTCGCCGAAGGCCTAAGTCCACATTCATAAGTTTCGAACCATATGTATAAATTTTAGAATTGTTGGCTGCAAATAATTGCAATGAATCAGGTGTAAGGTTTTTTTCATTATTTGTGAGTGGTATGCACGAGACATCAGATCCAGAATCAATTAAAAATTTTAGATGAGATTTTTTGTCGTAAATGTGTAAGCGGCATGATTTTGCGACTGTCGCCGATGTATTTCGATCGACAGCCGCTACTGAGAGTTTTCCTGATCGGTAGTACTAGCATAAGAACAGGGCGAGCGACATTTACGTGCATTTTTTCCAAATCGTGCATGATAAAAATAATAATCTGCATTACGATCACGCGAGCGTCCACGCAAAAAACTGCGATGTTTGGAATTATTACGATGTCCTGGACCTCTGCTCCTATCGCGAGAAAACCGCTCAACCTGTTTACTCAAAGCGGCGATTTCATTTCGAAGTGCAGCGACTTCGTCTAACGGAGAAGCGCGCTGAGTACTGTCAGCCGCAACCGCAGTAGTCTGCCCAATAGCGAAAACATTGCTCTCAGTTGAAGTACGAACTTCGGAAATTTTATCTGCCATTTTTGCCGAATTGTCTAAAGATTCAGAACTAATAGATAGAATAGTTTGAATTGCAGACGGCAGTCTCTGGAGCCATAAAGTTTTCAGAAAATCGTCATTTATGCATTTACCCCGTAATTCTCGCATCTTACGCAGTAGCTGAGAAGGTTTGTCGTCACCCAAATGCATTTCCGAAATGAGCCACCGGATTTGTTCGTTTTCAGAGGCGGAAAATTCTGTTATTAACCTATTTTTAAGTGCGTCATATTTATTTGATTCTGGGGGAGCAAACAAAATATCAGAAACGGAAAGTAAAGTTTCTGGGTCGATAGAAGAAATAAGATGATTGTATTTAGTTAAATCGTTTGTTATTTTAGCGAGCGCGAAATTACTTTCGACCTGGATGAACCATAATTTAATGTTTGTTTTCCAGAGTGGGGGAATTTTTACTGATACATGGGATACTTGTGACGCACCTGAAGCGCCGTCATTTTCAGTGTCGTTTCCCGTCATATTAACATGTGATGGGTAAGTGAGGGGATACTAAATGCAAAAATATATTACTAAATACTACAATATATTACAGATAATGCACACAATTAAAACGATAATAAAAACATGATACTATAAAAAACACTAGGGGGGGGGGGGGAGTCGTACATATCAAGCCGAAATAATTGAGCAATCACAGAGTAAAATTAAGGAAATCGATCACATACCTGATGCTCTTGAAATCTGTCTAAAGGAAATCACATGTGCATGTTTTTCACATGTTACTTTATTTAAATCCTCATTTTCGCGAAATTATTGGAATTTCAAAGAAAAGGTTTATAAAAAGTTAATATTTTAAATCAATTATGGCTGGACTTCGCATATTTTGGGAGATGAAAAAAGATTGCCCGGTCACCAGTTTGGCGTGTGGTTTCACGCGTGCCAAGAAATTAGATAAATTACTTTAGGAAATAATACATAAGAGATATTAAATAATGCCAGCCTGAAAGTAAAACACTAACAAGTTTAATAAAACAAAAAAGAAAATAAAGTTACATTATATATTGAATTAAAATTAAGCGTTAAATAATAAGAGAACAGCAGCGGCCATTGCCGAACACGACACACAGCACAAGCACAGACGAGAGACAAGCGCAGACTGACTGCGATCGACGGAGAACGTTCATCCGCAGTGGAGGTTGCCATAAAAGTCTTATCTCGCCAAGCAGCGATGAAAGTTTATTCAATATAGCTACTTAGCGCTATGTTGGCATAGCAGTCCGCTGCAGATTCATTAAAGGAGTCTTCCGAAAACAAAAAACGAGACGTCTCTGTCTTCTTCATTTACCAATATTTTCAAAAATGCCTGTTTCATATCAATAGTAAAGGCAACTGTATGAAATCGAAATCGTAACAAAATATCGAAAATTTCTGGGTATAAATTAGGCTTGCGTGAAGACAATTATTAAGAGAAAGGGGGTTTAAATTATGAGCAGATGCATCAAAAACAATCCTCGATTTACTAGTTACACGATCTCTTTTTATTACCTCTCTGTGAGGCAAATAAAATTCAACATGCACTTTATCTTCTGACTTAGGAACTAATTGTATGAATCCCTGATTCAAATAATCGTTCAATACTTCCTTATATTCTAAGAATAATTGGGGGTTTCTAACAAATCTTCTATTTAATTTAACTAGTCGAGATTCTGCGATTTTTCTGTTATCATCTAAACGCCTTTTTCTAGTTTCCATGGCAATCTTACTTTATATCGTTTGTTTTCATATTTAATATCTGATTCAAATTGTTTCATAATTTCATTTTCAGATGGGTTAGAATCTTGTTTAACATAAATAAGTCCCGAAGTTTCAAGATCCTAATTTTTTTTCATTTGTCAGAAATTAAATGTTCTTCAATAATTACATTAAAAATTAATAAAGATTGGTTTTCCTTTTTTTTACTTTGGAGGCACCAGCCAAAGATGGTTTGAACAGCAACAAGGTTTTTGTTCAAATGTTTTATATTACCTGTTACTATTTTATAGTAATAGAAGTACTATACTCCTATGAGAAAGGAAATAGGATCCTGACATTGTGGTGAGTCAGCAAGAGTTAAATTCTGCAAAATGCTCACCTCTTTCAATTCATTTACTTCTGGGGGAGGGATGTCAGAACCAGAGATTTCGTCTGTTACTAAAGCTTCTATTTCTAAACTTGACTTCGAAAGATATTTATTTTCCAATTTAAGCTTAACAACAGCATAAATGTTTTGAATTGGTGTTTTACTTCCAAATGCAAATACTGATAATTTTTCTTTTCTCAAAATTTTAAGTTGTAAGTTATGAGCAATTTTCCGAGTTAAAAAGGTTCGCATTGCAGCGGTATCCAATAATAATTGAACGACAAGTTCTTTATTTTTACTTTCTTCTATCTTTACAAGAAGAAAGTATTGGATTCGTAAAAATTTTCGACTTCCGGTTTTCGACGGATTTACACGTTTTAGAGGTCAGAGATTCCAAAAAACATGTTTTTACAAAATGTCTGTCTGTGACTCTGTGAGTCTGTCTGTCTGTCTGTCTGTGTGTATGTGACACAAATTTTGTGGGCGCTCTACCTCAAGAACTAATGCACGAAATTTAATAAAAATTTATATTCAAGTAGTCCCTAATATAAATTGGTGCTAATTAGTTTTTGGTGTAAATCGCCCAACAGGTGGCGCTGCTATGCTGCATTTTTCGCGATTTCTTCACTAGCTCTATCTCAAGAACTAATGCACGGATTTTCATAAAACTTCAGATTCAATTAATCCTTGATATGAATTAGTGCTGGTAATGTTTTGGTGCAAATCGCCCAACAGATGGCGCTGCTATGCTGCATTTTGCAGCATTTACACGATTTTCGTAATAGCTCTATCTCAAGAAATAATGCACGGATTTTCATCAAACTTCAGATTCTGTTAGTGCTTGACATGAGTTGACGTTTTGCACCTTGTGGTGTAAATCGCTCAACAGGTGGCGCTGCTATGCTGCATTTTTGTGATTTCCGCAGTAGCTCTATCTCAAGAACTAATGCTTGGGTTTTCAACAAACTTCAGATTCAGGTATACCTGGATATGAATTACTGCTGTTCATGTTTTGCTGTAAATCGCTCAACAGGTGGCGCTGCTATGCAGCATTTTTCTTGATTTCCACAATAGCTCAATGTCCAGAACTAATGCACGGATTTTTATCAAACTTCAGATTCAGTTAGTCCTTGACATGAATTGATGTTTTGTTCCTTTTGGTATAAATCGCTTAACAGGTGGCGCTGTTGTGCTGCATTTTTGTGATTTCCACAGTAGCTCTAGCTCCAGAACTAATACACGGATTTTCATCAAACTTCAGATTCCGGTATACCTTAATATGAATTAGTGCTGTTTGTGTTTTGGTGCAAATCGCTCAACAGATGGCGCTGCTATGCTGCATTTTTTAGAATTTCCCCTACAGCTCTATCTCAATAACTAATGCACGAATTTTCATCAAACTTCAAATTCAGGTATACTTTTATATGAATAAATTGATATAATTTCTTTTACTATTTAAATGATTTAATTGACGTGATTTATATAGAAGAAAGTTTTGTGATGGCCACAACATACTAGTTATTTTTTACATTCGCACTGCAAGTCTGTAAGAAAATTCTATTTTTTGCAATACACGAGATAGCCGAAATAATTTCGTTACATGTTTTATTTTGTACATTCTCCGCTTCCAAACTTCTATTCGGAAAATTTTTATTATTTGATAAATTAGATTGTTTACAAATAGCTCGGCTATGTCTACCACCACACGTACAGCGTACTTTAGAAAAGCAATCTCTAATTCTATTAGATGTAAATTTCCAACTGGGCAAAAAATGTCCGGACCAGGATTCGAACCAGGGATCTCCTGGCTGAAGCCGCCAGTGCTTCGACATCTGAGCTATCCCGGATGAATCTGGTGGAACTTTTTTACCCAGCTAACCTTAATGATTATAGCATCTGGTTAAGGTTAATAGCATCTCATTAAGGTTAGCTAGGTGAAAAAGTTCCACCAGATTCGTCCGGTATAGCTCAAATGGCGGAGCACTGGCGGCTTCAGCCAGGAGATCACTGGTTCGAATCCTGGTCCGGACATTTTTCGCCCAGTTGGAAATTTACATCTAATATGATTTATTTACCAATTACAATAATTGTGTTAAAATTAATCTAATCTCTAATTCGATGTTTTGGCATCAGGCATAAAAAAACATCTACCTTGTGACTTCAAAATATTTTTGTTTTTTTTCAACATCAAACGCATTGCACAATTCTGGCAAATGATTATTCTTACAAAAGATACAATATTGTTGATCTGTATTTTTTTGTCTGAGATTGCAGTCATTAGTTCATGCGTGAATGAAAAGTTAAATTCCTGTTTGGAAGGTTTTGTAAATTTCTGTCTGTTTACTTCTAATTTATTTGATTTTGAAAATGAAAAGACAATTCTCGACTTTTAATTTCGGTTTGCAAGAAATTCAGTAGTTTGTTTATATCAGGGTTATAGGATGACTTAATATTTTGTTTGTTAAATTCTAAATTTATATTTGAGGGTAGTAATTTGAAAACTACGGCTAAAAACATGGAACTGTAAGCCTGTGGTTCGAGTCCTAATGTGGTTAAAGACCTTTCATTTATCTCAATGTCATCATGAAGAGTCTGTAATTTTGAAATATCATTTGACTTAAATACAGGAGATAAATTTAATAATTTATTCATGTGATGATTAGTTATCATCTCTTTATTTCCAAACCTACTTTCAAGAATTTTAAGTGCGGTGTCATAATTTGGTTCCGAAACTTCTAACCCATCAATTGTGTTTAAAGCGGAGGAGCCTAAGTAACTTCGTAAATAATTATACTTTTCAATTTTCGTTAATGAATTATTGGGACTTGCTGCGAAAACCAGTACAACTTTTGCATCCTTTTGAACTAAATTGCTGAATGATAAGTGATTTCAGTATTTGATTTGAAATTTATTTTTTTCTACTAGTGTTTGAATATCAAAATGTGTTTGTTTTATAAAGTCATAGTTGGAAATATTTTTTTTGTGTATTTTGCAATTTTTTGCTTATTTATTTAGTAAAAATGTTTAATTTTATGCGTAATTGTGCCTTATTTCAAATTGAAAAGGTTATTGAATTAATAATGGTATTTAATTTGATTATATTATATATATATATATGTATATATATATATTCAGTTAATCTTATTCAGGTAAAATATCTGGCCAGATATGTTCATGTAGCTACATGCTATAAGAGTATCTTTTTTTTATTTATTTATATTGATCATGACTTTATTATTTTATGTTTAATTCTTTGTACTTGAACACCTGTAGATTGAAAATTTTCTATTTTATCATTTGAATTGTGATTTAAGGTCATGTTTATTATAGGAATATGTTTATGCTGATTTATCTTTATGTATTCCCATGAGTCCATATGGGGAATGTGTGAAGAATTATATGTTTTAACGCCATTTGAGCGATAAATGGATGGCTTTGGCTCTATTGTTTACGTTGGGTTGCTCACCACCTGGGCTCTCTCTCTGTACGAGTGGGTGAGTGTTGATGGAATGTTTTTTAAGAACATGTTTTCGCTTTTACTGTAAATAGATGTATGAACTAATAGTGTATTATAGCTGTAAATTTGTGTCTTCCAATAAAAAGGAAGAGAGAAAATGGTATCCCATGGAATTCACTGAGTAAATGCCAATTTATTTAAATTAAGATAGCGTTAGTTAATTAAGAAATCCTCTGAACCAGAATCGGTCGCCACAGCATGAGTTAATGAGGTATGGTCCATCCCTCTTCCCTGATTACTGTCATTGATCGAATGGATCCTTTTAGGATCCGTTCGGTCAATGGCATTCAGAGGCATGACCCATCCCTCCAGCTTGTCTCTTGTCATTGAAGCATAACTCACCCATTCAATAAGTCGTTAATCATTAAAGAATGATTCATATCTATTTTCATTTAGCCATGACTCATTTTTCTAGTCTGTCTTTGTGAGATGATAATATCCCTTCGACTGTCCTTATCATTCCGACATGACTCATCCCTCCAACTTGACCTTTGTCACTGATGCATGAGTCATCCTTCTAGTATGTCTCTGAGGCACGACTCGTCTTTCTATCCTTTCCTTTGTCGTTGAACCAAGATTCATCCTTATAGCCTCTCTTTGTCTTAGAGGTATGTCTCATTTCTCAGGCTTGAGCTTTGTCATTGAGACATGACTCATCCCTCTAGCTTGTTCTTTCTCATCGACGCAACTCATCCCTCCAGTCTCTCCTTTGTCATATACGTATGAATGATCCCTCTGGACTGTCCCTGGTCATTAGCGTGTGACTCATTCCCCCCAGCCTGTTTTCTGCCAATGATCGAACGGATTCTTTTAGGATCTCTTCGGTCAATGTCACTCAAAAGCTTGTTGACTCATCCCTGTATCCTATCTTTGTCTTTGAGGCATGACTCATTCCTCCACCTTGTCCGTTGTCATTGAGGCATGACTCATCCCTCTTTCTTGTCTTTGTCATTGAGGCATGTCTCATCTCTTCAGCTTGTCCTTTGCAATGAAGCATGACTCATCCGTGCCGTCTGTCCTTTATCATTAAGGAATGAATCATGCCTCTAGCCTATCCATTTTCATTGAGGCATGAATCCTTCCTGCAACCAGTCTCTGTGGAATGATATTATCTCTCTAATATGTCTTCATTGTGGCATGACTCATCCCTCTTCTTTGTCTTCGTCATTAAAGGATGACTCATTGCCAGACTCATCACTCTAGCTTGCTTTTGAGGCATTTTGTCTCGTCCTTGTACACTTTCATTTTTCGTTCAAGCATTTCTCATCGCTCTAGTCTTTTTTCTCATCGAGGTATTATTCCTTACAACATCTTTTCCTTTGTCATATACGCATAACTTATCGCTCCACAGCTCGACTGTCCTGAGGCGTTACTTATCCGCGTAGCCTGTCCTTTGTCATTAAAGCATGACTCATTCCTCTAGCTTGTCCACTGTCATACATCGAATGGATTCTTTTAAAGTCTGTTCGGTCAATGGCATTAATGCATATTTCATTCCTGTAATCTGTCTTTGTCATTGAGGCATGACTCATCCCTCCAGCTTGTCCTTTGTCATTGATGCACGACTCATCGCTCTAGTATGCCCATTTTCATTGAGGCATGACTCATGCCTCTAGCCTGTCTTTGTGGGATTATATTATCCCTTTACCCTGACTTTATCATTCAGGGATGACTCATCCCTCCAACTTCTCCTTTGTAATTGAGGCATGACTCCTCCCTCTTTCCTGTCTTATGTCAATGATCAAATGGACTGTTTTAGAATCTGTTCAGTCAATGGCATTCAGAGGCATAAATCATCCCTCTTGTTTGTCGTTGTGATTGAAGTCTCATCCCGCCAGATGATCTTTTATCATTACGGAATGACTCATGACTCTACCCTGTCTATTTTCGTTAAGACATGACTCGTTACTCTAGCTGGTCTCTGTGGGATAATATTATCCCTTTACCCTGACTTTATCATTCAGGGATGACTCATCCCTCCAACTTCTCCTTTGTAATTGAGGCATGAGTCATCCTGCTACTCTATCCTTCTCATTGAGGTATGAATCATCCCTCGAGCTTGTCCTTTGTCTTTGATGAAAGACTCATAGCTCTAGCTTATTCATTTTTATCGTCGTAACTCATCCCTTTGGCTTGTGTTTTGTCACAAACGTATGACACAACACTCTAGCCTGTTCTTTGTCATTGAGGCGTAACTGATCCCTCTGACTTGCCCACTGTCATTGACTAAATGAATTTTTTTACCATCTTTTCGTTCAATGACGCTCAAAAACATGACTCATCCTTCTCGTCTCTCTTTGCCATTAAGGCATGTCTCATACTATAACCTGTACTTTGTCATTGAGACATGAGACATCCCTGTAGCCTGTTCTTTTTCAATGAGGTACGACTCATCACTCTTTCCTGTCTACTATCATTGATCGGATGGATTCTTTTGGAATATTTTCAGTGAATTTCATTCAGAGACATGACTCATTCCTCCATCTTCTCCTTTGTAAATATGTCATGACATCCATCTAGCCTATCGTTAGTCATTTAAGCATGACTCATCCCTGTGTCCTGCATTTGTAATTGAGTCATGAATCATTCCTTCAGCTTGTCCGTTGTAATTGCGGCATGATTCATCCCTCTTTCCTGTGTTTGTCATTGAGGCATTTCTTATCCCTCCAACTTCTCCTTTGTTAATGAGGCATTACTCATCCGCGCCGTCTGTCTTTTATCATTAAGGAATGACTCATTGCTCTAGCCTGTCTTTTATCATTAAGGAATGAATCATCCCTCCAGCCAGTCTCTGTGGGATGATATCCCTCCAGCCAGTGTCTGTGTGATACCATCCGTCTAAACTGTCTTTATGATTGAGGCCTGAGTCATCCCTCTACCCTGTCTTCGTCAATGAGATATGCCTCATCCTTCAGCTTGTCCAAATAGTGGCATGACTCATGACTCTAGCTTGTCTCTGAGGCATGACACATCCCTCTAGCTTCTCCACAGTCATTGATCGAATCTATTCTTTTAGAATCTGTTCGGTCAATGACATTAAGAGGAATGAATCATCCTTCTAGCTTGTCTTTGTCATTAAGGTAAGACTCAAGCCTCTAGCATGTCCATTTTCATTGAGGCATGACTCATCCCTCTAGCTTCTCCTTTGTAATTGAAGCATAACTCATCTCTATAACCTGTTCTTTGTCCTTTAGGCATGACTTATTCTGTACCCTGTCTTTGACATTTAGGCATATTTGAGTAGCTCAGCTTCTCCATTGTAATTGAGGCATGACTCATTTCTTTAGCTTGTTCTTTTTCAACGTTGTTACTCATCCCTTCAGCTTGTGCCTGTCACAAACACATGACACATCTCTCTAGACTACCCTTTGTCATTGAGGCGAAACTCATGCCTCTGGCCTACACACTGTCATCGATCAAGTAGATTATTTTAGCATCTGTTCGGTCAATGGCATTCAGAGGCATTAATGATCCTTTTCGCCTGTATTTTCCATTGGGGTATGTGTCGTAAATATAGCTTGTCCTTTGTTGTTAAGACATGACTCATCCCTGTAGCCTGTTCTTTGTAATTAGATATGACTCATTCCTCTTTTCTGTCTAATATAATTGATCTAATATATTCTTTTAGAATCTGTTCGGCCAATGGTATTAAGAGGAATGAATCATCCTTCTAGCTTGTCTTTGTCATTAAGAAATGACTCAAGCCACTAGCATGTCCTTTTTCATCGAGGCATGACTCATCCCTCCAGCTTATTCTTTGTAATTCAGGCATGACTCATCTCTCCAACTTGTCTTTTCTCATTGAGGCTTGACTCATCCCTGTGTCCTATCTTTGTCTTTGAGGCATGACTCATTCCTCCTCCTTGTCCATTGTCATTGTTCATGACTCATTCCCCTTTACTGTCTTTGTCATTAGGCATGTCTCATCTCTCCAGCTTGTCCTTGCAATGAAGCATGACTCATCCGTGCCGCCTGTCCTTTATCATTAAGGAATGAATCATGCCTCTAGCCTGTCCATTTTCATTGAGGCATGAATCATTCCTATAGCCAGTCTCTGTGGAATGATACTATCTCTCTAAAATATCTTTGTCATTGTGGCATGAATCACTTCTCTACACTGTATTCGACATTGAGGGATGACTCATCTCTTCAGCTTTTCCACATTGTGATATGACACATAACTCTAGCTTGTCTTTGAGGCATAACTCGTTCCTCTAACTTTTCCGATGTCATTGTAGCATGACTCATCCCTCTACATTGTCTTCGTCATTGAGGCACATCTCATTACCCTAATTTGCCTTTGTCAATGTCGCACCTCATCCCTGCAGCGTGTTCTTTGTCACAAACGCATGACACATCCATCTAGCCTGTCCACTGTCCTTGATCGAATGAATTCTTTTATCAACTGTTCGGTCAATGGCATTCAGAGTCATGAATCATTCCTCTAACCTGTCTTTGTCATTAAGGAATGACTCATCCCTCTAGCATGTCCTTCTTCATTGAGGCATGAATCATCCTTTCAGCTTATCTTTTGTGATTGAGGCACGACTCATCCCTCTAGCCTGTCCATCCCTGCACCCTGCCTTCCTCATTGAGGTATGACTCCCCTCTTACCTGTGTGCTGTCTTTGATCGAATGGACTCTTTTAGGAGCTGTTCGGTCAATGGCATTCGGAGACATGACTCATCCTTCTAGACTGTCTTTGTCACTGTAGCACAACTTATCCTGTAGCTTGTCCTTTGACATTCAGGCATGACTCATCCCACTTTCCTGTCTACTGTCATTTATCGAATGAACATTTTTAGGATGTGTTAGGTCCATGGCATTCAGAGGCATGACATCTGTCAAGACTGTCTTTTTCATTGAGGCATTACTCATCCATCTACCCTGTCAATTGTCATTGAGGCATTACTCATCCATCTACCCCGTCAATTGTCATTGAGGCATTATTCATCCCGTTACTTTGTACTTCTCATTGAGGCATCACTCTAGCTTGTTTTTGAGGCATGTCTCGACCTTATAAACTTTCATTTGTCGTTCAACCATTTCTTATCTCTCTACACTTTTTTGTTAACGAGGTATTATTCATTACCCCAGCTTGTCCTTTGTCATATACGCATAACTCATCTCTCTAAACTTCGACTGTCCTGAGGTGTGACTTATCCGTGTTGCCTGTCCTTTGTCATTGAGGCATGACTCATTCCTTTAGCTTGTCCACTGTCATTGATCGAATGGATTCTTTTAGAATCTGTTTGGTCAATGGCATTCAAGTGCATGTTTCATTCCTCGAGCCTGTCTTTGTCATTGAGGCATGACTCAACCCTCCAGCTTGCCTCCTTTGTCATTGATGCAGTCTCATCGCTGTAACATGCCCATTTTCATTGAGGCATGACTCATGTCTCTAGCCTGTATTTGTCGAATGATATTAACCCTCTAGCTTGTCTTTATCATTAAGGCATCCCTCCATCTTGTCCTTTGTCATTGAAGCATGATTCGTCCCTCTTGCCTCTCCTTTGTCATCATGACTCATCCCTCTTGATCACTGTTCACTGTCATTGATCGAATGTATTCTTTTCTAATCTGTTCGGTTAATGGCATTCAGATGCATGAATCATCCTTCTAGCTTGTTCTTTTTCAACGTTGTTACTCACCCCTTCAGCTTGTGCCTTCAAAAACGCATGACACATCTCTCTAGACTATACTTTGTCATTGAGGCTTAATTCATACCTCTAGCCTGCCCACTGTCATTTATGGAATGGATTATTTTAGCATCTTTTCGGTCAATGGCATTCAGAGGCATGACTCATCCTTCTCGTCTGTCTTTGCCACTGAGGCATGTGTCATAACTATAGCTTATCCTTTGTTATTGAGACATGATTCATCCCTGTAGCTTGTCCTTTGTACTGAAGTATGACTCATCCCTCTTTTCTGTCTACTGTCATTGATCGAATGGATTCTTTTAGGATCTGTTCGGTCAATGGCATTTAGAGACATGACTCATCCCTCCAGCTTGCTCTTGGTAACTGAGGCACGACTCATCCCTGCATCCTGTCTTTGTCTTTGAGGCATGACTAATTCCTCCACCTTGTCCGTTGTCATTGATGCATGACTCAACCCTCTTTTCTGTCTGTGTCATTCAGGCATGTCTCATCTCTCCAGCTTGTCTTTTGCAATACGGCATGACACATCCGTGCTACCTGTCCTTCATAATTAAGGAATGAATCATGCTTCTAGCCTGTCCATTTTCATTGAGGCATGATTCATTCCTCCAGCCAGTTTCTTTGGAATGATATTATCTCTCTAAAATGTCTTTATCGTTATGACTCATCCATCTGCACTGTCTTCGTCATGGAGGGATGACTTATCCCTTCAGCTTGTCCACATTGTGGTATGACTCATCACTCTAGCTTGTGTTTGAGGCATGACTCGTTCCTCTAGCTTTGCTGATATCGTTGTAGCATGACTCCTCCATGTAGTATGTCTTTGTCATTGAGGCATATCTCATTATCCTAGCTTGTCCTTTGTCAACGACGGATCTCATCCCTTCAGCGAATCCTTTGTCATAAAAGCATGACACATCCATCTAGGCTGTCAACTGTCGCTGATCGAATGGATTTTTTTATAATCTGTTCGGTCAATGGCATTCAGAGGCATGACTCATTCCTCAAACTTGTCTTTGTCATTAAGGAATGACTCATGCTTCTAGCATATCCTTTGTAATTGAGGAATGACTCACCCCTCTAGCCTGTCCATCCCTGGACCCTGCCTTTGTCATTGAGGTATGACTTTCCTCTTTTCTGTCTGCTGTCCACTGTCATTGATCGAATGTATTCTTTTAGAATCTGTTCGGTCAATGGCATTCAAATACATGTTTCATTTCTCCAGCTTCTCTTTGTCATTGAGGCATGACTCATCGCTCCAGCTTGTCCTTTGTCATTGATGCACCACTCATCACTCTAGTATGCCCATTTTCATTGAGGAATGACTCATGCCTCTATCCTGTCTTTGTGGGGTGATATTATCCCTCTAGCCTGTCTTTATCATTGAGGCATGACTTGTTCCTCTTGCCTGTCCTTTGTCATTAACGCATGACTCATGCCTCTAGCATGTAATTGAGGCATGACTCACCCCTCTAGTCTGTCCATCCCTGTACCCGCCTTTGTCATTCAGGTATGACTCTCCTTTTTTCTGTGTGCTGTCATTGATCGAATGGATTTTTTAGGACTGTTCGGTCAATGGCATTGAGAGACATGACTCATCTCTCAAGATTGTCCTTGTCACTGTGGCATGACTCATCTCTGTAGCTTCTCCTTTGACACTGAGGCATGACTCAACCCTGTTTCCTGTGTACTGTCATTCATCGAATGAATATTTTTAGGATGTGTTAGGTCCATAGCATTCAGAGGCATGACATCCCTCTAGACACTCTTTGTCATTGAAATACAACTCATTCTTCCAGCTTGTCCTTTGTCATGAGAAATGACTTATCCCTCTTTCCTGTGTACTGCCATTGATCGAATGGATTATTTTAGATTTGTTCGGTCTATGGCGTTCAGAGGCATGACTCATCCCTCTTGCCTGTCGTTGTTCTTGAGTCATGTCTCATCCCTCGAGCTTGTCCTTTATCATTACGGAAAGACTCATGCTGATAATCCTGTCCATTTTCATTGAAACATGACTCATTACTCTAGCCGGTCTCTGTGGGATGATATTATCCCCTACCCAGTTTTTATCATTGAGGAATGACTCATCCCTCCAGCTTGTCCTTTTCCATTAAGGCATTACTCATCCCTCTACCCTGTCTTTTTTCATTAAAGCATTACTCATCCCGTTACCCTGTCCTTCTTATTGAGGCATGAGTCATCCCTCGAGCTTGTCCTTTGTCCTGTATGCAAGACTCATCATTCTAGCTTGTTTTTGAGGCGTGTCTCGTCCTTCTACCCTTTCATTTGTCGTTCAAGCATTTCCCATCCCTTTTGTCTTTTTCGACATCAAGGTATTATTCATTACTCCACATCTTGTCCTTTGTCATATACACATGACTCATCACTCTAGAGCTCAAGTGTCCTGATGCTTGATTTATCCGTGTAGCCTGTCCTTTGTCATTAAGGCATGACTCATTCCTCTAGCTTGTCCACTTCTCATTGATCGAATGGATTATTTTAGAATCTGTTCGGTCAATGGCATTCAAATGCAGGTTTCATTCCTCTAGCCTGTCTTTGTCATGGAGGCATGACTCATCCCTCCAGCTTATCCTTTGTCATTGATGCACGACTCATCGCTCTAGTATGCCCATTTACATTGAGGCATGACTCATGCCTCTAGCCTGTCTTTGTCGGATGATATTATCCCTCTAGCTTTTCTTTATCATTGAGGCATGACTCGTTCCTCTTGCCTGTCCTTTCTCATTAAAGCATGACACATGCCTCTAGCAAGTCTTTTGTAATTGAGGCATGACTCACCCCTCTAGCCAGTCCAACCCTGTACCCTGCCTTTGTCATTGAAGTATGACTCTCCTTTTTTCTGTGTGCTGTCATTGATCGAATGGATTCTTTTAGGAGCTTTTCGGTCAGTGTCATTCAGAAACATGTCTCATCTATCTAGATTGTCCCTGTCACTGTGGCATGACTCATCCTCGTAAGTTGTCCTTTGACACTGAGGCATGACTAAACCCTCTTTCCTGTCTACTGTCATTCATGGAATGAATATTTTTAGTATTTGTTAGGTCCATAGCATTCAGAGGCATGACATCCATCTGGACTCTCTTTGTCATTGAGGTATGACTCATTCCTCCAGCTTCTCCTTTGTCGTTGAGGCATGACTCATTTCTCTTTCCTGTATACTGTCATTGATCGAATGAATTCTTTTCTGTTCAGTCAATGGCATTCAGAGGCATGAATCATCCCTTTTGCCTGTCGTTGTCCTTGAGTCATGTCTTATTTCTCGAGCTTGTTCTTTATCATTACGGAATTGCTCATGCTGATAACCCTGTCCATTTTTATTGAGACATGACTCATTACTCTAACCGGTCTCTGTGGGATGTTATTTTCACTCTCCCCAATTTTTATCATTGAGGTATGACTCATCCCGTTACCCTGTCCTTCTCATTGAGGCATGAACCATCCCTCGATCTTGTCCTTTGTCCTTGATGCAAGACTCGTCATTCTAGCTTGTTTTTGAGGCATGTCTCGTCCTTCTACCCTTTCATTTGTCGTTCAAGCATTTCTCATCCCTCTTCTATTCTTTGTCATCCAGGTATTATTCATTACCCCATCTTGTCCTCTCTCATATGCGCATGACTCATCACTCTAGAGCTCGAGTGTTTTGAGGCTTGACTTATCCGTGTAGCCTGTCCTTTGTCATTAAAGCATGACTCATTCCTCTAGCTTGTCCACTGTCATACATCGAATGGATTCTTTTAAAGTCTGTTCGGTCAATGGCATTAATGCATATTTCATTCCTGTAATCTGTCTTTGTCATTGAGGCATGACTCATCCCTCCAGCTTGTCCTTTGTCATTGATGCACGACTCATCGCTCTAGTATGCCCATTTTCATTGAGGCATGACTCATGCCTCTAGCCTGTCTTTGTGGGATTATATTATCCCTCTAGCCTGTCTTTATCATTGAGGCATGACTCGTTCCTCTTGCCTGTCCGTTTTATTAAAGCATGACTTATCCCTGTAGCCTCTCCACTGTCATTGATCGAACGAATTCTATTAGGATTCGTTCGGTCAATGGCATTCAGAAGCATGACTTCTCCATGTAACCTGTCTTTGTCATTGTGTCATGACTTATCCTTCTAGCCTGTTCTTTCGAATTACATGTTTCACGTATTTAGCTTGTTGTTTGTCTTTGAAATTCATACCTCTAGTTCGTTCTTCTTCATTGACGCAAGATTCATTTCTCTAACCTGTTTTTTGTCATTGAAGCATGACAAATCCTCTTGCCTGTCCTCTATCATTGATCGAATGGATTCTTTTCCTGAATTATGTCTTTGTTATTTATGCATGGCTCTCCCTCTTGTCTGTCCATTTTTATTGATTTATGACTCATCCCTCTAATTTGTCTTTGTCACTAAGGCATGACTCATCCCTGTAGATTATCATTTGTCATTGAGATATGACTCATCCATCTAGCCCGTCCTTTGTCTCTGATAGAATGGATCGATTTAGGTTTCGTGCAGTCATCGGTATTCAGAGACGTGACTCTTACCTCTAGTTAGTCCCTTGTCATTGAGGCATGACTTATCCCTCTAGCTTATTTTGTCATTAAAGCCTGACTCATCCTCTAGCCTGTCCTCTGACTTTGTTCAAATGGATCCTTATAGAATTTGTTCGGTATTAGGAGACATGACTCATCTCTCCGCTACTTGCACAACTCGGATCTTCTTCCCACTTATACACCGCTCCTATACGCTCATAAAAGTCGATAGAATTATATCGAATTACGATTTTTCTTCTTGGTTGACCACTCCTTCATTTACACTCTTTCATTTACTGTTGAAATTTGGCGCAAGTACTAAGCAAAATAAGGATTAAAGTAATAATAATAATGATTAATAATGATCAAAGTTTAGACACAATGGACCTAGAGCTATCATGTATTACCTGTCCAATAAGAGATTTAAAGCTTTATTACATTTGCAACTATAAATCATATTTTTTTTGTATTACAACTTAAAGAGAAGAAGTAAAAAGAGACTCATGTACTTTTCTAAAACAAATGTCAGTACTTACCATTTGAGTACCAATGGATAGAGTATCTTGACAATACAACTCTGGATGACAAATCTTCCGTTATTCTTGCTCAAACCAACTACCTTAAGTTATACTAAAAGAAATTTCGAATTTCACAAAATTTCATTGTTCAAAACAACTAAGGGGAATATTTGGCGCATTGTTGAGAGGATTTTTATTTATGATTTTACATTGTTCAAATTCCCAATATTTCATCATTACATTGTTATTATTTACCATTTGATGACAAATGGATAAAGTATCTTGTCGAGGTAACGCTGGATGACAGAACCCACTTTATTCTTAGCATTCGGAACTCCTCTTTTATCTAACCTACTCTCTTGAATTATGCTATCGGAATTATCGAGTTTCACAAAATCTTATTGTTCGAAATAACTAAGGTCCATGGTTCCTCCATTGTATTGTTAGCTCAATTTTTATTTTTTAATTTACTTTGTTAAAATAAACAAAATTTCATTATTATATCATCATTCACTCTGCAAGAATACTAAGTCCGTCGCAAATATCTTTAACTTTATAAAAAAATTGGTTGTTAGAAGAAGTTTTTTTCATATATTCTGAAATATTCTCCTGTTATAGAAGGAAACATCTTTCAGTTTATGAAAATTTGTTAGGGATTTTAAAGTTATTAACAATATTCTTTAGAAAGTGCTTATATTTAAATATATAAAAGTTCGTGCAAATACAAGGCAAAAAAATAATGATTGCATATCAAGATTAAGCCAGAATGGGTTTAGAACTATCATGTGTTACTTGTCAATAAGAGATATAAAGATGTGTTACATTCGTAACAGTGAACATATTTATTTTCTTGCATTGCAGCTTGAAGAAAAGAGGTAAAGGTATATTTACATATTTTTTGTAAACAAATGCCAGTATTTACTATTTCATGACGAATGGATACGGTATCGTGACGAAGCAACACTAGATGACAAATCCTCTTTTATTCTTAGCACATGGAGCCTTCTTTTTTTACCTAACCTACTAACTTGAATTATTCTATCGGAAACGTAGAATTTCACAAAATCTCTGTGTTCAAAATAACAAAGAGTCATATTTGCCCCATTGTTGAGATAATTTTTATTTGTTATTTTACATTGTTACTATTAACAAAATTTCATTATTGCATAATCATTCTCTCTGCAAGAATACCAAGTCTGTCGTAAGCATCCCCGACCTTTTAAAAACCTGGTAAATAAAAGTGGTTTTTATCTGAAATTTTGCCTAGGTTTAAATATTCTACCATTATAGTGTTTTTTTCCTACATTCTAAAAATTGAATAAGAATTTAAAAGTCATTAACAATATTTTTAAGAAATTAATCCTTAAATTCATAAATACATATATATATGTGTGTGAATGTATAAGAGCGTAACCTTTACATGGTACTGAAAATTTGGCAAAAGTACAAGGCAAAATAATGATTGTATAACATGGGTGCCTTATCTCTCCCAATCTCTCATTGTTCGAAATAACTAAGGGACACGTTTGCACCATTGTCCAGACATTTTTCGTATTTGTTATTTTCTATTCTTGTATATAAAGTTAAGCCAGAATAAACTTAGAACTATTTTGTATTACCCTGTAAATAAGAGATGGAAAGATATATTAAATTGATAACTGTAAGCCATATTTTTTTGCGTTACAGCTCAAAGGGAATATGTAAAGAGAGATCCACGTACTTTTCTAAACAAAATGACAGTAAGGTTAGTTGGGGCAACTGGGCCATGATTTTACAATGTGACTCTAGAGCTTCTGAAAATTCAGCTTCCAAAAAGCTAATGTTCATTTGAATTAAAGTCTGAACTTCTGTAAATGTGTTCAGTTAGGTTCCCTCCATCAGATAGAAATGCTCAAAATTACATTTTAATATTTAAAAATATAAAAGTATGCATATTTAATCTTTCTTTCCTCATGGGTCCAGTTGCTCCATACAAATGGGGTAAGTGGACCAAGAGGGTCTATCTTCCACACACGTTTATTTTTTTTTTTCATGTGGGATATCAGGCCCTATTTGAAAAAATGTAAACAACTTAAAACATTTTAAGCCAGGAAAATCATGTAAATTATATATCAACTAAATAGCGTTGTAAGGGAAACCTTTGCTGTCAATGTGCCTAAAGACAAGCACTAAAAGTGAAAATATTAGATTTATTTATACCAAAAACATAAAAATTAAGTAAGTACTTATGTACTTTAGTATAGGTAATAAGTATAAAAGTCACATGGGTATTTTAAAGAAAGAAATAGCAAGGTAAATCTATGAACAAACGGCTGCGAAAGTACTTAAGTACTTTATCTGTATCCAGGAGTCACATTATATAGGAAAATTTTTATTGTTCCTACCAGAACCCTTAATGAGTTACCTTCATCATAATTTTATTTAACATATTTTCTAAAAAAAGGTTCGAGGAAGATATTATTTTCAAAATAGTGGTAGGAACAATAAAAGTTTCCCTATAGAATGCGACCCCTGTGTATCTTACAATTTCAAGGTTTGGTTATCTCGCTTTCAGCGGCAAGGTACTTGCATTCGTAAAATGTTGAAATAGTTTAATGACACCAGTCTTTAGAAGAGAATCTATTTGTAAACAAGTAAAAGTATATTTTCGCGTTCTTAATAAAGGTGAAATTTTCATTATAAAATTCCGGTGCCAATGTGGCAATTAGGGATTAAAATTATGTGATGCCGTAACGGCATCACCGCCTCTCAAAGGGTCAAAAAATTTGGTTTGATACCACCCAATGTGCTTTTGTTAAATTTTATTACGTAATTTTAATAAGGTATTCTATAATTTTCTTCATTGTGAGCAAAAAACAATGGAGAAATTTATTTCCCATAGTAAGAGAAACTCAAAAAAAATTATTTATAACTATTGGGGTAACTGGATCCAGCATGGTCCAATCACCCAAGATACATGTTCCCATTCTTGAAAAATTTATGGGGTAACTGGGACACCGGGCTTACATTTGAAACATGAAGTAAATATGTACAGATACCTAATAATATTAATGTAGTTATATGTCTAATCTTTAAAAAAAAGATTGTTGATTAAAAGTACTTACAGTATTTTAATAAAAAGCCGAGGAAGTTCAACTATATTGACGTAGTTTTTAAAAAAAGAAACGTAAAATTTTGACACCCTATCACAGTAAATTGAGAGTTATGACTGAGTTGACACAGGTTGTTTTAGAAAGTAGAGATTATGGTGCATTGTTCACAAAAGCTAAAACTTAAAAAACATCAACAGTTTTTATATAATTGCTTATGGCCTAGTTACCTCGTAGGTCCAGTTACCCCAACTAACCTTACTTAACATTTTATGACAAATAAATACAATATCTCAACGATGCAATGCCTAATGACAAATCCTCCTCTCCAGGCACAATTTTTATCTAACCGCTCTTCCTTGAATTATTTTATCGGAAATATTAAGCTTCACAAAATCTCATTCCTCAAATAGCTAATTGATATGTTTTCTCCGTTGTTGAGACATTTTTTTAATTTGTTATTTCGCATTGTTGTAATTTACAAAATTTCATTATTACATCATCATTCACTCTGCAAGAAAACCGAGTCGGTCTTAAACATCCCGAATCGCCTAATAGACCGGGAGCTGGCAGCACAAACAATCACCTCATCGAGTTCACGGAAGAAATTCTAGGATTAATTAAATCTTGACTCGCATATTAAAGCACAATCGGTCTGTCAAGTCATATCTTGTTGGAAAACACCTGAAAACCGGATGTTAGCGGCTGACTCGTAGGTTTACCATTGTGTTTTGCTGCTCCTGGCCCTCCATGTTTTCATACCTTTCGGTGCAGGAAAACACAATGATAAACCTACGAGTCAGCCGCTAAAATCGAGTTTTCCGGTGTTTTCCACCAAGATGTGACTTGTCACATCGATTGCGTTTTAATATGCGAATAAAGATTTAATTAATCCTAGAATTTCATCCGTGAACTCGATGAGGTGATTCTGTGTTGCCGGCTCTCGGTCTATAAGTAAATGCGTTGACAGAAGTGATTTTTATCTGAAATTTTAACAAGGCTTAAATATTCTACTAATATCATGAAAAATTTCTTTTAGTTTCCGAAAAATTTTGGATAAGGATTTCAAAATTATTAACAAGCTTCTATAAGAAGTTAATCCATAAATATATGTACAATCATGGGGAAAAAAGTAAACACCACCTACTAACTCTACAACAAATTATTGTAGAAGAAAGTTACTGGTAACAAACGATTGAAAATAAAGTCTACTTTTAAATGATGTACATAAAATTTGCTTAGGGGGTCATCTATATACCAAAACGAACCCAAACTTTGCTTTTTTTCAATAGCTATACCCAAGTTTGACAGCATACACCCTTCAAATAGCCTAAAAATGAAATTTTCATGAAATTCGTACGATTAGTTTCAAAGAAATTAATTATTTTAAATTGAGTCTATTTTAGGAGCTGTATCCTAATTGAATATCGATACTCGACTGTTGAAATGCTACAGAATGACTATGTCACTTCTATTAATGCATTATTTCTTGCCAGTATGATCATTTCACTCGCTTAATATGTTTCGAATATATTAAGCTAATATAAATATAATAAGCGAATATAAATAAAGCAAAGGTTTATAAAAAGCGGTTTATAATAAAGGATAATTTATAATAAAGAAGTATGATTTATATATATAAATTAGAATTAGAATTAGAACTAATATAATTAGAATATATATATATATATATATAGAATATATATATGTATAGAATACATATATATATATAATTAGAATATAATAGAAGTAATATAATTAGAATTATAATTAGAAGTATAATTTATAATAAAGAAGGCTTATAATAAAGGGAAGGTAAATAAGTTTTTTTTGCAAATCATAGACGACCCCTTACACCATCATTTTGATGTTTTAAGCATAATTTTAAAACTACCTAGAAGAAAAATTTGAAATTGAGAATTCGAACAAAGCGTGACATAATAATTATAAATCTATCAAAGAAATTATAGGTTGCGATTCATATTTTTTTTCGAATATTAACTTCATAATTCGTGTTATAAAACTTTAAAATTAGAAATTCAATGTATTTATGTTCGGGCTTTTTAGTATTATAACCACACAAAAAAATACCAAATAAGGATTATAATTTGAGTCGATATTAATAAAAATATGAAAATGTAAATTAACATTAGAAGCTCTAAATTTTGAATGCTTATAATTCAAAACCTTATCATCCAAATGACCTGAAATTTTGTTTCTAGCGTAGTTTGAACGAAAGATTTGAAATAAATTGCCCAAATTGGGTGTTTCCATTGATAAAAAAAGTTTGGTTTGATTTTGATTTGTACTTCCTAAGCAAATGTTATATACATCCTTTAAAAGTAGACTTTATCTCCGATCGTTTTGTAGGGCTAGTTGGCTACAAGGTTAAGTAGGCGCAGTCCTCATAAATCGCCTGTTTGTGGATAGATTGCGCAACCAGCCACAGAGTACCTTTCTTCTTACTTTTTACAATCTTCATTGTAGTTTTGCACCGTTACCTACGTGCAGTGGTCATTTATTACGATTTTTCAGTTTTTTGCACTTATAAGTAATTTTTTATTGCTTCATTCATTTTCTAATTTCTAATACTTATCTTAATAATTTCGATTTAACTTGTGCAGTTTTTCTTAGTATATGATTATCTGTACCTATCCGATATGCGATTTACTTGGATTATTTAAGTTTAGAAGTTTGCGTCTCCCTTTTGTGAAGAAATTTATTATGGGGCTAGTAGGCGCATTGAACACGGGGCAAGTTGGCTCAGTGTCTGGTGTGTGCTTGTAGCTTGAAATACAGCAAAGAAAGAGAAAAGTGGTTGCAATGCAAGATTTTGGGCACATTAGGCTTGCCCAAACGGAGACACTCGATTTTTTATTTATGACAACTGTAACTCTGATGATGATACCGAGTAGGATAGAAGTTACTAAATGTTAATGTTTTATTCATTATTTATATCTCTGTATAATCTAGAATTCACATTGGCGATAACGCCTTTGTTTAAACTTACTGGTAATAATGAAATTGATTTCTCTTAACTGCGTGTCTTATATGAGTTTCATTTATATTTTTATAAAGCGTGTGCCAATTTACCCAATAGTGATATTGTCCGAGTACCAAATATTCAACCAGCTGAATAGTAGCTATTTGGCTAACTGAATACTCCTATGTTTGAGAGTTAACTTTAAAAAGTTAAATTCTAGAGTAATTTTGCATCGCATTTAACATAAATAAATACTTCCATTTTGATGAACAAAAGATGCTTACAAGTAAACTGTACACTAATAATTATTTGTAAAATAAACAAGAAAGGAAAATTATCCCTCAAGCATAGAATTTGAAACGCTTCCCAACACTTCCAGAATACTTTAGCAAAACTTCGCCTTTCAATATGGTAAACAAGATTTAAAAATGATAAACTTTTCAGAAAACGTATCAACGATTACCGCCCATAGTCTTAATAATACTCCAATTATTTTGTGCAGCTCTGTATATGATTTATACAAATTCTACATAATATGCTAAATTTAGTTTAATAATAAAACCATAACACAGTTGAAAATTACCCTTCAGCAATTTCTACCACTAAACGGAAAGTACTTGCATTCTTTTGCACTGTATATTACACACGGATTTTTATATGTGCCACATATTATACTGAAATTTAATTCAAGCAAAAACATGCTTAAAACTACTGAAATCACACTTCTTAGGAATTACTATCCACAGACGGCCATGTATCCAGTTTCTTTTATACTCCTGTATATTATTTTATTTATGTACTACATCTCTTAAGAGATGTTTGTAGCAGGTGTTGTTTAGTTCAATACAAATTTGTATTAAACTAAATGTAGTTGAGCCTGAAACTGAGCTTGAAGTTGCATAACTCAAATTAAAAACATCTTTTAGATATTCATTCTCATTCTCAGTAATGCTTACGAATTCTTTTGTGTAGACCTGTACACTTATTATAAAATTTATGCACACCACGTGTATTCAAAAATTTAGTTAAATTAAAAAAAAACTCACATTATAACTGAAAACGCATTTCCAACAATCATCCCTAATGGACAACACGTTGAATAGAGTATTGTCTTCGAAATCTTTTATGTGCCTCTGTAAATGAGCAATAAATGCAATGAACGTTATATCTATTGTAAGCATCTTGTTGTAAATCGCAGTAATGTATATCAGTTTCATCATATTTGAAATAATGCAACATAATTTGCGAACAGTTTTTCCCTGTAGGCTATTATACACTGGCCTCCAAAAGTTAAAGTACAGGGACTGGATGTTTTCGATTGCACACGTTTTGTCGAATATCTACCAACATTATTGGCGAATTGTTCTTGAACTTCTGGGTTGTAAAGAACATGTTTGATTTTATATTTTTGCTTGTTATTTTTATGAACTTCTTTACATTACCATATAATTTTTATTCTGGTTATTAGTAAATCGGAAATCCACAATGCTAAAACAAACAAAACCAGAGTATGTGCGGAGAATGGATAATTGGTGTTTAGTAAGAAAATATGTATTGACTAAATCTTGCTGAAATTTCTGAATTTCTCTTGATTTACCGTATTAAATCAGAAAATCTTTGTTTATATTTTCCTCATTTATACAAATTCTGCATTTATGTGTCATTTTATTGTGTATCGATTAATTCCTATTCATTTAAATGGGAAAGTACTTCGTTTATACAGTGCATAGTTTCATTTATACAATGGCTTCTAAAAGTATTCGAACACTTTCGAATTCTATTGAAATAGTACTTCTATCTTATTTCTATTAAAAATATTTTGTACATCATAATTAGAATTTAATAATAAAAATGTCATATTAAGAATTAATTAATTTAATTCATTTTTACTTTCAAGATATATGTAACAAAGGAAAGTATTGTAATCCGGATAAAAAACCCGCTATGAAATAATTTCGCTTATCTTTACATATTGAGACTCCTTGAATTCTAATTTTCTATTTTTATGATTCCATACACTGTACAAAAAAAAATAAATCAGAAATATCTCAGTTCATAGCTGATATGTTTCTGAAAATTTAGCGTACGCTATGAATTCTTCAATTATTGATCATGTCGGAACGTTACGCTCATTTCCGTGTAAAGTATAACCTGAGAAAATATATTTATATCGTGTAAATAAAATAACTTTAACAGATATTAACTATTTTGATTTGCTTTCTAAAAGTAGCTGGTTGTTAAGGGATTTTTTTACTAACAAATTTCCAACAAACAAATATGTAATTAACCTATGTTTACTCATAGCTTTTAAATGGATACTTTGATTTCGATATACAGAATGAACTCAGAACGACCGTGTGTTAACCTGGCAATAAGAGAGGAAAAAAATATATTACATACCCAACTGTAAATAATATTTTATTGCATTACAACTTGTAGAGAAGAAGTAAGGAAAGATTCACGTACTTTTCTAAACCAAATGCCATTACTTTCCATTTGATGACAAGCGAATACAGTATCTTGATGATGCAATGCTGAATGTAAAATCCTCCTCTATTCTTAGCACTCAGAGACCCTTATTCTATCATAAATAATAAGTTTTACAAAATCCCATTGTTCAAAACAACGTAGAGATGTGTTTGCTCCATTATTGAGACAATTTTTATTTGGTTGATTTACATTGTTGAAATTAACAAAATTTCATTATTGCATCACCACTCACCTTGCAAGAATGCCAACTCTGTTCCAGATATCCCCAATCGTTTAAGAGAAGTGGTTGATAGAATTCGTTTTTATCCGGGATTTTTTTTTTTTTTGGCAAAACCTAAATATTCTACCCTTATAAAATTCTTTTAGTTTCTGAAAACTCATAAAGGATTTGACAGTTCATAATAATATGTTTTAAGAAATGTTAATCCCTAAATATACATAATGAGCGTTACCCCTACATCCTATTGAAAAGTTGGCGCAAGTACAAGGCAAAATAATGATTGATATCAAAAATCAGAATGGGCTTAGAAACAGAAAATAGAATTAGAAAAGTATATTACACCTATTACCCTGCAAATAACAGAGGGGCAGATATATTGCATTCGTAATATAAAAATTTCTTGAATTACAACTTGAAAAGAAGAGATACAAGAGATATTCCTATAGTTTTCTAAAACAAACACCAGTACTTACCATTTGATGACAACTGAATGCAGTATCTTGACGATGCAACACTGGATGAGAAATCCTCTTTTACTCTCAGCACTCGGAGCCCATTTCTAACCTACTTTTTCAATTATTCTATCAGAAATGTCGAGTTTCACAAAATCTCATTGTTCGAAACAACTGAAGGACATATCGCTCACCCGCAAGAAAAGTGACACATCTCGCAAAAATTCATTTTGAGTTTTATTCCACAAATAGATCTGTCATAGGTGTTTCTTGCTGCACAAAAAGTTCATAAGTTTAGCTATACGAAAAATCATTTTATTACGCTTTATGTCCATGAAGAGTTATAGTCTAATGTATTTCTGTCATTTATTGACTTCTCCAGGTCGCTAGCTATGCAGAAAAGACATTCTGTGTGGTAGAAAAGGCAGTTGGCGGATTACAGAGATTACAGAGAAGACAGTTTATGCTTGGCGAAAAAAAACTTCACGGATGGTAGTGCATTTCAGAATAGAAATGGCTGAAACACGAGTGCTTCCAATACCAGGTACACACAGAAAATGGGGGTGTTTTGCAGTTGTCACAGATGTTATTATTTAAGTTAAAACATGCCTGTTTAACTGATCGAAAGACGGGATCCATGTCTCTAATTAAAGCCTTTTGAAAGACATACCGACGCATGTCATTGAAGGTGTGCGAGAAGTTAGTACCAGATGTTCTAAGCATACTCCAAGTCAGTGCAGTCCAATTAGTTATATATGATTGTGAAAATGTGGTCACAATCTTCTGTTTCTTACTAGAGGGAACATGGAACCTCCACCAACTTCACACTTGGCAACAACAGATTACATAACAGTACTCTAAGCTGTCTTTTCTACCACACAAAGTGTCTTTCTTGCATGTCTAGAGACCTGGAGAAATCAATAAATAACAGATATACATCGGTTTATAACTCTTCACCAGTTACATTCGGACGGGTACATTTCCTTTATCCTCGCGGTAAGAGCTTTTCAACGGCACCACCCTCGAAGAAAATCTCGATCTGACAGCTTAGGACAGGATCGGCGAACCTTTGTATGTGCTCGTGCCAAAAAGTCAACCAACAATACCTATTAACTGCGTAGCGTGCCACATTTTGACATAAAATAATTTTGCAACGTACGATGTTTATACAAAACACTAGTTAAAGAATCAGTTGCTTTCATGCATTAATAATTAGTAATTTAAAAAATATATTAAAAATCAAAATGCTACTTCTCTGTATATGGGAATAAACCATTAAATTAATGAAATTTTAATTCGTAAATATGATTAATTTATGTAATATTTTCACTGTAATAAGGAAAGAAAAATACAAAATATTTTTTTAGATTTTTTTATACCTTATTATTAATGCAACATCTAGTTATAATTATCTAAGTTGCATTAAAAAATGTATCAATAAATTATTGATGAGATTTCTGTATGCTCGATGGAGAATTCTTTATGCCTGTTTCATATTTTGATATTTTTATAAATATACCTGTAAATTGGATCAATTTGCGATCTTACTGCAGTAACTGTCTAAAAAAAAATTAATTTGGAAAATGCAGCTTTGTAAAATTTTATAGAAAGGCAAAATGCATGTCGAAAACGCAGCATAATATCACAAAAAAGGAAAAATTCTTTTGATGTGTTAATTCATGCAAAAATAATTGCGCTGATTTTTTTTTTCCAGTGCCAGAGAAATTGTCTCACGTGCCAACTCTGGCACGCGTGCCATAGGTTCGCCAACCCTGACCTAGTAAGTCCTATTGAAGCACTGGCGCAAGTACAAGTCAAAAGGATGCTTGTACATCAAATTTAAGCCGGAATAGGCTTAGAACAATCATGTATTATCAGGGCAATAAGAGATGGAAAAATATATTGCATTCGAAACTGTAAGTCATATTTGCTGGTATTACAACTTTTAAAGAAGCGATACAAGACAGATTCGCATAGTTTCAAAAACAAACGCCGGTATTTACTATTTTATGATGAATGAATAAAATATCTTGACGATGCAACACTGGATGATAAATCCTCTTTTACTCTTAGCATTCGGAGCCCCTTTCTTTTCTAATCTACTATCTTGAATTATTCTATCCGAAATGTCGAGTTTCACAAAATATTATTGTTCGAAATAACTAAGGGACGTGTTTTCTCCATTGTTGAGACAATTTTTATTTATAATTTTACATTATTAAAATTAATAAAACTTCAACACTACATTATTATTCACTCTGCATGAATACCAACTCTGTTGCAGACATCCCAAATTGTTTAAGAAATGTCGTTGATAGAAGTGGTGTTTATCGGAAAATTTGGCAAGGCTTAAATATTCTTCCTTTATAGTGTAAAATTATTTTAGTCTCTGAAAATTGATTAAGGATTTGAAAGTTATTAACAATATCTTCTGCAGGAATGAACGTAGAACTACAGTGATGTCCAAAATTAAGGACCAGTCACAAAATGCTAATTTTTAAGTAAGTGAATACTCAAAAGGAAATAATATAATTCAAATAATTACTATCCCTACAGCACAGCTAGTCCATATAGCATCTGAATCATGTCACACATGGTCACAAGTGTCACAGTCACTACGGTTAAACAAAAAATAGGAAATTCCACACGTCTCATTATGAGTCTCAAATGATCACTATATGTAACTCCACTGGGACGTCAATGTGACTGCTGTTTTGTGACGTGTCACCAGGTGACTTTACAATGTAGTTACATTGTGACTCTCATGTGACTGTCATTTTTAGACTCAATTTCAAAGTCATCATGAA
This sequence comes from Maratus speciosus, assembly GCA_963932465.1. Lineage (NCBI taxonomy): Eukaryota > Metazoa > Arthropoda > Arachnida > Araneae > Salticidae > Maratus > Maratus speciosus. The sequence continues at coordinate 386,239,137 of OZ010788.1, read as the reverse complement.
CGTTGCATTATGATAAGTCACTAAATAATATCACATTATAGTCACATGGTGACTTTTCACAAAAGAGCACAATGGTGATTTCATAGTAGTCTCTCTGTCACCTGAAAGTCACCGTGTGATGTTAGTGTGACATTATTTGATAATTTATCAGAATTCAGCGTTCACGATGACTTTGAAATTCAGTCTACAGGTGACAATCACATGAGAGTCAGAATGTAAGTACATTGTAAAGTCACATGGTGACTCGTCACAAAGCAGCAGTCATAGTGACGTCTTAGTGGAGTCACATATAGTGATCATTTGAGACTCATAATGAAATGTATGGAATTTCCTAATTTTTTTAACCATTTGGAAAAACGGTTATTGTTCTCGTCAGGGTAGGAAATCAAAAGCATATCTGAACGTTTTCATTGGTTTAATCCGCAATTTATTCGTTATCTGATTGGTATGTAGAGTAATCTGTATTTCCCTTTGGTTTCAACAACGATGGACAACAGAGTGTTCCCACTATGACAAAAAAGTAATAAAAACTACAAAAAAAATTAATAAATCAGAACAAAATTGAGATACAGCTTTTAAACAAATTTCATTTAAAAGTACATTTTTTTCTCTATCCGACGGTATAAAAAGTAATATTGTCAGATGTTTAGAAGTTTAAGAATGAAATTTTATTTAAAATTGGTCGTGAGATTTTTTTTTAAATCTAATGATAGAAAAGCCTTTTCCCGAACAGCCAATGAAATGCTTGGCTATTACGTAAGTTTCATAGGAAATCTGACGAGTCGCAGGCGATTTCTCTTGCTTGCAATTTTTACGTGTAATAACACTATTAATCTTTAATTCATGGCGTACGTAATGTATGACCAGCTCCGTAAAAGTTTTAAAATGCACAGTACCGAAAATTGTAAAACTGAAATTTCTTTTAAAATTTGTTCATGATGGGGTCCAGGAATGTTATCGTTTAATTTATGGCGTACGTAATGTAGGATCAACTCCGTGCGATTTTTTATGTCTTAAATTTTAGTCTTTGAAAAAATCATTTTCCAAATTGTCGTTGTAATTTGTTAAATTGCTTTTTTTTTTTTTTTTTTTTTTTTTGCTTCACTGTAGTGAGTGTGACATTTGTGACCATGTGTGACATGAATGAGATGTTATATGAGCTATCTGTGCTGTAGAGATAGTAATTATTCAAATTATATTATTTCATTTTGAGCATTCGCGAACTTGAAAATTAGCATTTTGCTTTGGTCCTTAATTTTGGACACCAATGTATTTCGTATTACCCTGGCCCAGTAAGAGATGAACAGATATATTACATTGGTAACTGAAAAATCATATTTTCTTGCATTACAAATTGAAGAGAAGAAATAAGGAGAGATTCGCTTACTTTTTAAAAACAAATGCCAGTATCTACCATTTGATGGCAAATGTATTCGCTTATCTTAACCATGCAATGCTGGATGACAAATCCTCTTTTATTCATAGTAGTCGAACTCCCTTTTTATCTTACTATCTCTAATTATTCTATCAGAATTGTATGGTTTTTACAAAATCTCATTGTTAGAAACAACTAAGGAACATATTTGATCCATTGTTCAGACAATTTTTATTTGTTATTTTACATTGTTGAAATTAACAAAATTTTGTTACCTATTACACAAACATTCACTGAATGACATTGTCAAGTCTGTGTCACAAACATCTATCGTAATATCGTAACAGAATAATATCGTAAAAATCTTTTAATTCGTCAGGAATATTGGATTATTGGATATAATATTGGATTATTTTTTGTATGTCGTTCATTTTTCAATCATTTATGGGTATTTTAGACACATATGACGGAGTTTCTGGTATTTTCGGTTTTGTAGAAGGTTATTGGAGCAAAAATGTAGCTTTAATGAGACCATCGATAAATTCAGAACATGTCAAGTAACCTTTATGACTTGAACTATACTCAAAGCTTCTATATTGTAAAATCTTGAATGCTGTTGCCTTGTCTAATGTCTTACAGCTTTTCTTGAAACATCACTGCCACGAGTTTTAAAATCAAGTATGTCGTTATAAGTAATGGGTTTAATTGAAAAACCCCTGATTTTTGCTGCTGAAATAAGATTATTATATTCATTTGGAACGTAAATTCTGTCCTTTCTCCTAATGAGTCTTTTAGCGGTCCCGAAATTTCTGTCACACTGTAAAAACGAATGGCCACGCACAGGAAAGTATTGATATATTTTCTCAAAACAATTCATTGCAACAAGAGTGAGAAAAAATCTTATAAGCGTGTTATTTCTATTTTGTCCCCCGCAAGCATTGCTAAAAACGCGTAGTTCTTTGACAGAGGGATCTATGTTCTGTATAGTTTTCCACAATAAACTGCATACTTCATCCGGGCCCCGCTTATTTTCACCCTCATGGTAAGTGTAGAAATCAGCTGAGTTCTACTTTAAGTCGTGAACACAAAACACATACAGCCATATTTTTCTTAAATAAAACACCTCTTGAACTGGGATCTTAGGAATGGGCAGATTTTGCATGTAATCAAATACAAAGGCTCCTACATCTTCTCTTTTGTGACACAAGGCCAAAATTTCTGTCTGTTTATTATAAAACTTTTTAGCACGTTTAATATGTGTCATTTTTCCGCAACCGCCACTCTCTTCGCATTCTCATTGAGAGATCAACTTTTTATTTTTGCATCGAGTTCTTCGCAAGTCGAGCAGACGTCTACTTGTGGCCGACCGAATCCATAGCCATGATTATCATTAAAATATTTTCTGTAATAGTCGCATTTTACGCATTGGTATTGGGTGTATTTTTTTTTTAAGTTTATGCATTATTTTAACGTTATGTTCGCTTCTAAATATTGCATATTTTTGCTGCTGTAATGAGGTTGTTTAAGGGGAAATGACCGGATATGTTTATCAATAGCCTTAATTGCTTCGTTTGTAAAGACATTACCTCGATTACGATGCTGACCTCGTTTTTCTTCAGGTAGTTTTCACACCGATTTAAGGGAGGTAAGGCGAAAAATGGCCTTATTTTTTATAGCGTATAAAATGGAGAAAGCTTGACGGCATACTTGATTTTTTTAATTTCCTTTCATAGCAAAATACGTGAACGTATTGTCACGTTTTTTCGGATTTTCGCGTTTTGAATGGCGGCGATTAACCTTCGCGTATTCAATGAGACTTATCATATATATATATGTCATGTTCATTTTTCGGTCGTCCATTGTAAACGAATTCAAGTAACTGCTATTTTTCTTCACTACTAAACTTCTGAATGCAGTTTTTTTTTTTTTTTACAGACATAGTCACTATTACTGTTAGATTAAGCTGGCACTAACCTCCCAGTACTTGTACTCACATAAGATTGACCAAGTAGACGCTGTGACTTCTGTTTGTCTTTTTTGTACAAGTGGACATTTCTAACACCTCTTCTCTTCTTTTTCGGAGCCTCAGCTTCTGAATCATTATCAGGTAAAGATGTATACCCTATTCACCGATGTTTCACCCTATTTCACAGATGTATACCCTATATCTATAGATTTTGATGATGTATACCCTATTCACCAGCGAAATAGGCTACATGAACCAGCTGGACCTATCTCAGGGGGAAAAACCAGTCCATGGCTAAAATAGGAAAGGTTAGAGGAAAACCTTTTCCGAGGCCTCCGAAAATAACTAATATTAAAACAAGAAATTAAACCAAACTTAAGCCTAGGTAAGTGAGGTGAAAGTTTCATTAAAAAGTTTCAGTTATTGTCCTAATCAAAAATCTGAGTTGGGACTGGTATAAGAATTTTTGACAGATTGCAATTCTGATATCCTAAAACGAATGTTAAATACGGGTTAGGTTCCCTTCGAAAGACGCCACGGAGGGCACCCCCCCCCCTCTCCTTAGGGCCTACATCCCTCGTTTTGATAATTGGCCGTCATAAACACAACCAACCTGAAAAACAAATTTGTTTATTGTTGTGTGTTTTACCACTTCTTAAAGTTTGGCCAAAATTTTTAGTATCACCCTGTATAATTTGGAAAACATATTTAATTAACAAACCGTGTTAAGAACTTGATGTAAACAAACATCTACTCTAAGGTTATTTCTCTGTATCTTTTTATCATTACATTTAATTTTTTACACAATGCGTTTATCACATTTTAAAAAAATTAATCTTTATAATTTATATTTTTTAATAAAGTGTATAAGAAATTTGTGCGCTTTCAGATTAATAAAAATAAGTTTTTATTTGATATTTTTAGAGAAGGTTCTTATATTCTTATTGTAAAACTTGTTCCTCATTATTTTGAAAAGGAAAGTTTTTTGTTACGAAAAGTTGTTTACTTGCTTTAATTTTATTTGATATTTATTATTTGCCTTAAAAGAGGGTTAGTTTCACAAGCCTTTTCTAAAGAAGATTGCTTGTGTGGATTAAATATTTAATTTAAAAATTCTTTCCTAAAAAGCAAGTGACTATAAGCTAACGGATTTTTTTTTCAGTTACATAAAAACAAACTAAATTTATTAAATTATGCATAGACTTCAAAGCAGAATGCTAATGTATATAAAAATACAGTAAATATACGATTTTGCTTAGGAAAAGCATATTTAGTTAAAATTTAATATAAACAAAAGTACATTTTACTACTAAAGTGATTAATTTATTCAAGGCTTAGGAAAAAACTTTGTTTAAGATACTTCAGATAATGAAAAAAAATATATACTAAAAATTAATTTCAAAATTTGATGCAGACTTTACAAATGCTAACAAATTAATTTTTTTTGGATCCTACCTAGACATATAAAGGTAGAATATGAAAATTGTAATTTTAATTGTGAATAAAAGTGAAATATTACAGAAAAGTACGCTTAATATACAGAGTCCACCAAAAGTCACAACCTACTCTCCTTATTTTAAAAATGAATCGTAATTTTGAAAAACGTTTAAATGCGTGTACAGTTAATTTGAATGGGACCTCATCTAATTAAAAATTTGGGGGTTTGGGGATGAGGTGTTCAAACTTCAAAGGAAAACAGGTCTTGTAGTGGTTCTTTTTTTTTTTTTTTTTTTTTGGAAAGGTCATTTCAAGAAAATAATTTAATTAAAAACCTGTCTTAAAATAGTTCTGAAAGAAATTATGACTATTTAAAATTTCACCCTCAATTTCATAAAAAGGTGAACATTTTTAACCTCACTCAACTTAACCCAAAAGATGCTCGAATTGATAGCCTTCCACCTTTTTGTCAGTAATACAGCTGCCGAAATTCATTGTTGGCTGCTTTAAATATGGCTGGAAAGGTGTTATTATAACCTTTCGTAATTCACTACTTCAACTCTTCGATTAAATTGGGGGAAATCTTGTAAATTAGGGCATTTAATTGATTCTACAGAAAAAAAAAATGTCATTAGGCACCAGATTTTGGAAACAGGGAAATGCCTATTCAATGATTTGGATAAAAAATCTCATCGAGATAATCTCCCATTTATCCATGAACTTTTTTTATGGGGAATGCAGCTAACTTGTTGAAAGAGGACTTTTCTTTGGAAATCATCTGATCTTCAGATGTTTTCAAAAACATGCGCAATCGTTGAATCGGTTTTGTTCTGTAGCGTCGTAAGTTAATGATTAGCAATTAAATTTCCATTAAAAAATAACTAGTGATATAATCTCCTTTAAATCCTGCTCAGATATTATCCTTTTGTGGATGTTGTGTCTTAGTATCCCTAAATACTTCTTGGTTAGATTGGCAACAGAATTAAAATTTCTTTTACCTCCCCGTTCTCCAAATCTAGCGCCTAATGACTTTTCCCTGTGTGGATACTTACGTGCAATAGTTTACAAGATGCCACCCAATTTAATCGAAAATTTCAAGCAGTTAATAACGGAAGGCTCTAATAAACATTTCTCCAACCACATTTAAGACAGTCAGGAGTCAATTTCTAGTACGTCGCTATTACTCCCAAAAAGTGGAAGGCAGTCAATTCGAGTATCTTTTGCGTTAAATTGGGCTGCGTTATTTTTTTCCATGAAATTAAAGAAAACTTATTTATCAGAATTAACTTGGCCTATTTCAATATTAAATAGAGCTTAAAAGAATTCGTCGATTTAGTAACAGTCTGTTTCAACGTGTTTATCATACATTTCTCTATACAACTATCAGTTTTCATGTTTTTATATGCAATAGTTTTTACAGAATAAGCCAAAAAAGTAAAAAAGGTCACAATGCAATTCAATTACGGCAGCAGTAGCGTTGGTTACTTTTTTTTGTAGAATAAAAATACAGATGTACTTAATCTTCGGATAACGCGCGTATTTGTCACATACAGATTAAACGACTGTAGCCGCCATTGATGGCCAAAATTTATTTGTCCATGCCCCACTTAATCGTCTTCAAAATTCTCGAGGCATTTTCCGCCTACAACACATAATTTTTGTTATTTAAAAGCGAGCTTCCCCTAAAAGATCACAGAATAAATCAAAACAAGTTTACAAAAAACAGGATTTTCATTAAAACAAAGTTATAGACGAATGTGCCAATTCCAACACTTTCTTCCATCTCATAAGTATTAATGTTTCAAAATTCGCTATGACAGTGCCAAAATTAAATGACAATCCATGCCCATCATAAGGATTCTAAAGGTAATAAATTCGATGAATTGTGTGCATTTAAAAAGAGACATATGCATCGTATTTTTCAAACAAATCGTTGAATTTAGACACTCATCCCTTAGATGTCTGCAAGCAAAATTCCCAACCCAAAAAGCATAAAAGCGACAGCTTTAGAGCGTATACATTTAAGCCTAATAAAGATCTATGTAATTTGAAAGTGTAAAAGAAAGTTTTCTTAAATTCAGTGCATTAGTTTTTGAAATATAACTATCGCAAAAATCGTGAAAAATGCAGCATAGCAGCACCACTTGTTACATGATTTACACGAAAATCTAATCAGCACCAACTTATGTCAAGGTATAACAGAATATGCAGTTTGATGAAATCCCTACATTAGTTCTTGAGATGTGACTATCGCTAAAATCATCTAAATCCTGAAAAATGCAGCATAGCAGCATCACCTGTTGGGCGATTAACACCAAAACCTAATAAGCAACAGCTTATGTCAACGTCTAACTGAATCTGAAGTTTGATGAAAATCCATGCGTTACTTCTTGAGATAGAACTATTACGGGAATCTTGAAAAATACAGCATTGCAGCGCCACCTGATGGGAGATTTACAACAAAACCCAATCAGCAACAACTTATGTCAACGTCTGAATGAATCTGAAGTTTGATGAAAATCCGTGAATTAGTTTTTGAGATAAAGCTATTTCAGAAATCGTGAAAAATGTATCATAGCAGCATCACCTGTAGAGCGATTTACACCAAAAATAATCAGCTCCAATTTATAACAATGTATAACTGAATCTGATGAAAATCCGTGCATTAGTTCTTTAGATAGAGTGTCCACAAAACTACGAAAACAAGTTTCGTAAAAATGAAACAACAACAGAGGTATTGAGGAAAACATTACCAAAAAATATTTAGAAAATGATGGTCATATGAAATGATAATGCAAAATTTTAAGGACAGTTTCAAATCTTATGATAGGAAACTGAAATTTAAAAAAATAATATTTTTAATATTTTCAAGCAATTTGCCTTTAATACGGGCTTTACCTCGTTGGGACATAGTGTGACATAGTCTGCGCCTTTTAACCCTCACAAAACTGCTTAAGAAAATGTCACATTTTTAGTTAGTTATGATAGTATTGATACATTTAATAATTAATTTTAGTACATAATTATCAATAGCATAAATGTTTAGTAAATAAGTTGCCTCTGTATTCAAGAAGCATTTCTAGATTATCATTTTCCATCTATTTTCAGCAGCATTTATCTTATTCATCATAAACATGCGTATAAAAGTAAAAATAGTTTTAAAAAACACTCTTTTGTAAGCTTTTCCATGTTCAATTTTGAAAATCACACCTAATTGTTTTAATGCAATTCATACTTTTTCCAAATAATTTCCGTTACAATGCATTAATTGTGCGTGGGCACTGAATTCGATTATGAAATTTCACTTTTTTTTTTTAGCTTAGTAGAAAGCGCGAGCAAGCGATTTCATTTTTTTTTTTGTCTTTTTCTTTTTCAAATAGTGCAGCAGAAAAGAAAAAATTAAACATTACTTAAAATATCTTTTTAGAATTTCTAAATTGATTTCTCAACGCATAATCGTAAATTAACACTCTGAATGTCTGATGGTTTTCCTGCATTTTTATATAAATGCTTATAAAACTCCGGTTTATTTCAATATTTTTTCACGAATTGGTACAAAAATACCTTTAACATATCTTCATCTTAGCTACTTCTTAAAACATAGTTCTTGTTAAATAGTTTTGTCAACAAACAATTAAATTTCTTTACTGGAAACGGAATTTTATATGACACCGCTTACAGGGTTAATTAATATATGAATATGAAATTATTAATTTATAAAAGCAGAGTTTTTTAATATTACACTCTTCCTTCTTTATTTATACTTTATTTTGTATTTATTAGCCTTTAAAATGTTTCATTGTTGAAGTTTCACAGCCCTTTGACGCATTTTCGCAAGCGTTTATTGACGTTTAATTTAAATCCATTGTTGTTTCAACTCGCATACAAATGTACGATTTACACAGAATATGAGGTGTGGTTATTAAATAACGAGACTAATGCTGTAAAATATTTATTTTAAATTCATACATATTTAGTTATTATCCCTTTCAATATACACATCTCCTTTACAGTGTGTTAAGAAGTTATAAGACCATTAACGAATTGGTGCACTTTTGAAGAAGAAGACACAATATGCAAATTTTTAGTGCGTGTATTTAAAATTGATCATAGAACGTTTTCTGTTATAATTGCCGCATTAAAATTTAAGTTACATTTTATTAGAATGTTCTAATATTTTTAAAATGTAAATAAGGTGACTGTTAAGAAATTATAAGACCACCTAACGAAATTAGCAAAGTCTCATCAGAATCATTATAAAACGTACGCATTTGTATACCGTGAAAGTATTCCCGAGAAGCAAAGGTGCAGGTTTAGATAGTGTTATTTACGATATATGTGAAGATGCCGCGGAGTAAAGAGTTGTATGCGACCGCAGTAAGAAAAATTTGGTTTTATAAGGGTGCTGATAAATCTCAACGAGAAACAGCTCGGTTAATGAAGCGTTCTTAAACTGCCATTCACAATGAAATAATTAGAAAAAAGGATTCAAATAAAATTAAACGATCTGAATGAAAATGGATTTTGACACCACTGGATGATCAACAAAAATTTCGATTATCTACTCAAAAAGGTCTTTCAACTCGGGAAAGTTCGAACCGTTTCAGCAAAAGAACCTCACACATAACAGTTTGGAAGAGTCTTAAATCAAATAGTAATGCAAAATGTATGAAACGGTTGAGAAAACCGAGGTTAATGAAACATCATAAAGAAGAAAAGCAGAAATGAGCTAAAAATGTCATGTCATGGGGCAAGAAATGGAAACAAGTGATATTTTCAGATTTTAAAAAAAATTAATCTTGACGGCCCGGATGTGTCAATAGTGTTTATAACAACACTATTAGCATGATTTGAGGAAAGGACCGAAACAATGCTTCAGTCGACAAATAGGGGGAGGATCAGTAATATTTTGGGCAGCTTTTAGTCATCATGGATTATGCGATTTAACTCGAATTTCGGGGCTTATGAACTCTGCGCAATATCAGGCTATGTTATATGATCATTTGATACCGTTTGGACCCTTTTTAGGTGGTTCTAACTGGATGTTTCAGCAGGACAATGCTTCTTGCGATGTGTCTAAATCTACCCAGCAATGGTTTTAAAAAGAAAAAAAATATATTTTGTCATGGCCAAGTCGAAGTACAGATTTCAACCCTATGGAAAATCTTTGGTGCGTATTAAGTCGCAAAGTTTATGCTAATAATAAACAGTTTTTATCTGCCAATGAACTAAAAGTAGCCATTGTAAATGAATGGCACAATATTTCTGAATCTGTACTTAATCACCTGGTCACTTCTGTGAAAAACAGAGTGTTTGAGGTTATAAGGAAAAATGGAGAACCAATATCGTATTAATCTACATATTATTTTTTTTAGACACGTGGTCTTATAATTTGTTAACAGTGTATTTTTCAATTATTGCTTATATTTTTGTTAACATACTTATTTATTGTATTATTCAAAATTATTGCAAACTAATTTTAATAAATATGTTGTATTTTGATATCTCATGTGTTTAAACTATAATTAGAACCTTTATTTACTTCATAATTTTCAAAATCAAAGTGCTCTTATAATTTCTTAACGCACTGTATCCCTACAATGCCCCATGCGAATTTTCCATTGTTTGAAATATTGTTTGAAAGCCTTCTTCTGTGAGCTCTTTCATGACGCGTGCCACCTTTTCTTTCACAGCTTCAACAGTCTGAAATCTGGTTTCTTATAATACAGATTTGAACTTGGGGGAAAATAAAAGTCACATGAGGACAGGTCTGGTGAATAAGGCGGATGGTCCAACACTGGGATGTTATACTTGGCTAAACGCGTCTTGACAGTCAAGGCAGTCTGAGACTGTGCATTATCCGGATGTAGCATTCATGACTTGTTCTTCCATAATTCGGGTCTTTTTTTCGTATTTTTTACGGAGTTGAGCAAGGGCCTCAAGCTAGTAACTTTAATTAATAGATTGATCTTCAAGAACCCAGCGAAAGTACACAATTCCATGAATACAGAAATTTTCTCCGTTGTTGACGTGGAAGGGCGACACGGGTAAACATCATCTTCAATGTCTTCTAAATTATCTTGGAAAAGCTTAAACCACTCAAAAAACCATGCACGTGATAAACATTAATTGTCGTATGCATCTCTTAAAAAATGATGAGTTTCAGAAATGATTTTCCAAGTTTAAAAAAAAATTAACCTTAATTCATTGCTTTTTTAAAACACTCTTAATATTTTTCCGGCAAAACACTAAAAAAGGGTCCAGAACAAATGCAGGTCACGGCCAGACTAATTAAAATACAGTCAATTTAGAGGCGCTATTTATTTATTTATTTATTTATTGTTGTTAACACATACATCTGACTTGTGTGCTTGACATCTAGGTCCTCTTATAAGTCATCGTCAATATACAGGGACGAGATAGCACAATGAAATTTAAAACACAGAGAAATTACATCCGGGAGCTCCTCAAAGAGTGTGCAATGGAGCTAGCGAGAGTCGAACACGCAGACCTCTGCCGCTCTCAATGCTTAGCGGCTGGCAGTGCGGTGTCCTAACCGCTCGGCCACCGAGGCCCCTAGAGGCGGTAATCAATACAGTAGGCTTTGAGCTAGACAACTATCGGTCGTACGAATTTGGTGCATGCGCAGTTTGTCTGTAGAAGCATTAGTCTCGTTATTAAATAGCCACACGTCATATTTGGCGATTTATCCTCTTTGACGGGCTAACGGGAAAATGCCTTAAATTATGTAATAAGTCATAATTAGGTTCTAAAAATAAATAAATGTTGTATTGTCATCTAAAAAATACCTGTAAACGTAATTATTATAATTCTAATATATCAGGGTGTGGGTTAAAAATTGATTACAAAATTCCAGCTTCACATACAAAAACCAGGTTGAATTAACTAAAAGAATATTAATAACCATTATAAAATTGCTCGCTTTAGAAATGAAATTTCCCCCTGGGGAAACAGACCCCGCATTGGGAAAAATTGATGTAAAATTTAAGCTGTAAGGGACAAGTACGCGCAATTGCCTGAAGATTAATATTTGTTTATTTATATTTTACATTCGAAAGTTAGGTGGGGGGAGGGGGGTTCTATCTTTCAGTGAAATTATAAATAAAGTATTTGTACAAACCCTGATTGTACACTTGTAGGCCAAAATATATTATGTCTGTATGTTAATTACACTATAATATAATAGAAATGCAGGTAAATCTTTAACGGAAAAAGGACCATTGCTTTAAAATTTTATCAAAGGTAATAAATGCACTCATATATTTTCATAATCGCTTGTAATTTGTTAACGCTACGTTTTAATGATAATTCCAATTGCAATTTCATTATAATTTTAAATGGCAATCATGCCAGCCTATACCAATATTATCCATACATCCATATTTAGGAAAAGTTTTATTTTTCAGCTAAAAATGGCTCTTAATTTTCATTCTAAATCTCAGTAATAAAATTTATTTAATATAAACCTTTGAAACAGTAGCATCAGTTTTAACAGAGATGTTATGTTTAACCTACTTTTTTTCAATCTTTCTAAAATGTATAACTATAAATTTAAAAGAATGGAAAGAAGAACAATGCGGTTCGAAGACTTTTTATCAACTGTAAAGCAATTTTTCTTATCTTTTCTTTTTTCCCCTTTACAAGTATTTAAATTACCTTTCATTCCTGGGTCTGAAGAAAAAAAAATCTTAAAAAAGAAAAAAACATTTAAAAATAATATTAATACTGTTTTAGAGTAAGTAGACTAGTTTTAAGATTTTTGGCACAGCAATCGTAATTTCAGTCAAAAGTTCTTTAATAGATGAAAGAAATTCATGGAGATCATGTTTTCTGAGCATGCAAATCATTTTTTTTAACACAAAAGTTTTGTGTTTCAAAGGCTTTGAAAAAAAATATAGGTCCTTAGTAACATTATAATTAAATATCTTTTCATTTATTTCAGGCACATTTTAGGAATAATATATGTGCAAACTTATAAAATTAATATCAGTTCTTGAAGGAAAATATTAAATATACAGAGTGTCCACTCTCAACGGTGTCCAATGACTAATTCCTAAACCGTTAGTCATAGACAAATAGTTCCAATTAAAAAAGTATTTTAAATGATGTAAAGAAGTATTTTAAAAGCAATTTCGATCAATAAAAGCATTTCTTAAAAAATTAAGAAATTTAAATTTTTATACGGTCCTCGGGTCCTATAACTTATGTTTAGTAATATTTTCCTATTACATTGACAAGTAAGACAAAAAAGTCCCTTTATTCTATGATTAAAACTTTCCGAGTAATAGCTGTTTAAAATTGGAGCATATTTTTTGCTACGAAATAGGGGTCATTCACAAATTTAGTAGAAATATAAATAATCGTTAGATATATTAAACATAGATATATTTGAGACTAAAATTAACATTGCAATATAAATTTGAAATATAAAATAATTCAGAAGTATTAATGCAAAATATACAGCTTATACTAAACACATAAGAGGAAAAAATAACATAATTTTCCTTAAACGAACATGAAAAGCAACAGCCTTAATTCTTTACAAAATTATGCATATTTTAAAATGGTAATAGATTACACTATACTGCAAAATTTGAATTGTATTATGATTTTTAGCTTTTGATAATTGATTCTTGCGTAATTTGTAACGCTGAATCCGAATATGACTTTCGTTTTTAACCATCACATCAGGATTTTTCGCAAATCGTAAATTTCAAAGTTTAAAATGTCAAAGTGATCACTCCCGCCACTGCCTCATCGAATCCCTGAGCTGTTTAGCTGTAAAGAATCTCTGTATAAGTAAAAAAAAAAAAAAAAAATCTGTAAATTATTGAATGAAATACAATTAAACTGAATAAAAGAAGTTTTATACCTATTGTATAATATCAGATTTTCTTCATTTTTAAACTTCGAAGTTTACGATTTCACAAAATGTCTAACGTGACGGTTAAAAATGAAGGTCATTTTCGGATTCAGCGCTAAAAGTACATACGAGTAAAAATCAATTATCAAAAGTTAAAAAACACAACCATCTCCTTTATCTTATAGCATCAAATTTTTACAATTTTTTAGTTTTGAAATTTACGATTCGCGCAAAAATCCTGACATGATGGCTAAAAAGGAAGGTAATTTACGTATTCAGCGCTAAAAAATGCATAAAAATCAATTTTAAAAGTTAAAAGCACAAACATCGCAGGGTTGTGTTATCTAATCTTATATTTTTTCTTAAATTTGTTGGCGGTAATCTATTCGAATTTTTTTGTATTATTCTGTAAAATAAGTATAAATGGTAAGCAATGAAAATCATAATACTTCATTGTCATCACACTTACGTCAGTATGTGAAATTTAACTTCGATCGGAATTTTTTTTTTTTTTTTTTAGTTACTAGGGGGCTCTGCCCCCTACGAGCTACGCTCGTCGACCCCCGTCCAGACACCGCAGACTCTAAATGCAAGCTAATTTGATCGGCTTTAAAAAGATTTCGAAAGACTGAATTATAAATTAAAAAACAGTGGCGATCTCTCTATAAACGGATTTCTATTCGTTCCTCTTTGATTGAGGAACTTTAACGCCAAATCCGCTGCGGTACCATTTGATTATCCCGTCTACCAATTACGCCAAATTATACAAATTGACGTAATTTTAATTTTAAATAACGAAAGAACAAATAAATTAGTACAACATTAACAACAATACAAATAAAACGTCGAAATAAAAATAACTTGATGACGTAGACACGTATAACTTGCTTAAAGTCAAGTTAATATGACATTTACGATCAACCATTATTGGCGATTAATCTTATAGTTTGGGGAATGATAGATTTTCGGTCGACGGGATAACTAAGTAGTAGCAAAGATACAATCGCTGTTTTCGTCTTTGATTAAGTAAAAAAAATAAGTTAAGCATTTCAAAATAAGCTAATATAAAAGGAATTAAGTAAACAGAGTCTTTGTCTCCTGGTATTTTTTAACAAAGCGAAAAGAAAGTTCTTTTAAATGAGTTATTTTAAATTAATCGTTTTTAATCTGACGTAATTTTGACCAAGCTATTCTTTCTCTTTTAAATATTCATGTGTAAACACTTTTGTTAGAAAGGAAATATTATTTGCGCTTTCCTAACAAAAATAGTTGAAAAGAACCTCTCAAAATAACAAATAAATGTCTAGCGGAATTTCTAAATTTAAACTGTTTTGCAATATTATTTTTTGTTCATTTTATGTAATAACTGTAATATGGCGTAAATATGACGTAATTTCTCCTATTTAAGACTTCTAACGCATGTTAATGAATTTATTATTTAAAAATATCCTTTCTCGTTTAAAATACTCGTGTATAGTTTTTATCACGTAATTTTTAATAAGTTCTTGCTTTTTGTACATAATTATTCAATTCTTATTCCAAATGACTTTTTCTGTTTATAATAGTCACGTGTAACATTATTGTTTGCGCTGTTTATACATTTGGCAACAGTTTAAATTAATACCATTTTCTAAAATCTCTCTTTCTAAAAAAAAGTAACTACCGCTGTCACCGCCGCCGCCGCCGCCGGTTTTGATTTTTTTGTGACCGGAGGTCTTTCTTCGTTAATATTAAGAAAAATAATGCATACAAAAATATGAAAATCGGTAGTATTATACAGAAATGTTTGATAAACACGCTGATGCAGACAGTTTTCAAGTCGAAGTATTATTTTAAGAGATATTTAATACCAAAGTTGGACAAAATCGTTCCATTAAAAAAGTTTTATAGGAGCAAAAACTGTACATAGGAATTTAATCATTTTTAGATCATTTTATGCGTCAGAATTTCCCGGTGTGCAGATTGCTTTTAGTCTTTTGATTTGACACATTTTTTGAGGTTTTATTTCTATTTTAAATTCAAATTTTCAGCACTTCGAGGGATATTTTTTACATTATTTTAGAAAACTAGGGGGCTCTGCCCCCTACGAGCTACGCTCGTCAACCCCCGTTCAGACACCGCAGACTCTAACAGCACGCTAATTTGATCGCATTTAAAAAGATTTCGGAAGATTGAATTATAATTTGAATCTGACAATTATAATCTGACGTAATTTTCACCAAACTTTTCTTTCTCTTTTTAATATTCACGTCAAAATACTTTTGTTAGAAATGAAATATTATGATCATCTTAAAATGTCAAGTAAATGTCTCGCGCAATTTTTAAATTAAAACTGTTTTGCAATATTATTTTTTGTTCATTTTACGTAATAAGTGTAATATGACGTAAATTCTCCTATTTAGGACTTCTAACGCATGTTACTGAATTTATTATTTTACAATATTCTTTCTCATTTAAAATTCACGTGTAACTATAGTTTTTATGACGTCATTTTCAATGAGTTCCTGCTTTTTATATTTTTTGTTTATAATAGTCACGTGTAAAATAAATTTTTAATTTGAAGCAAACATTATTGCTTGCGCTGTTTATACAGCTGGCAACAGTTTAAATTAATACAATTTTCTAAAATTTGTAAAAAGTATCTCTCGAAATGCTGAAAATTTGAATTTAAAATAGAAATAAAACCTCGAAAAATTATTCAAATTAAAAAACTAACTGCAATCTGCACACCGGGAAATTCTGACGCATAAAATGATCTAAAAATGATTAAATTCCTATGTACAGTTTTTGCTCCTATAAAACTTTTTTAGTGGAACGATTTTGTCCAACTTTGGCATTAAATATCTCTTAAAATAATTATTCGATTTGAAAACTGTCTGCATCAGCGTGTTTATCAAACATTTCTGTATAATACTACCGATTTTCATATTTTTGTATGCATTATTTTTCTTAATATTAACGAAGAAAGACCTCCAGTCACAAAAAATTCAAAACCGGCGGCGGCGGCGGCGGCGGTGACAGCGGTAGTTACTTTTTTTTAGAATAGAGAGATGGTATTAATTTATACTGTTGCCAAAAGTATAAACAGCGCAAACAATAATGTTTGCTTCAAATTAAAAATTTATTTACACGTGACTATTATAAACAGAAAAAATCATTTGGAATTAGAATTAAATAATTATGTACAAAAAGCAGGAACTTATTAAAAATTACGTCATAAAAAGTATACACGTGAACTTTAAGAGAGAAAGGAAATTGAATTGAGAAAGAATAGCTTGGTCAAAATTACGTCAGATTAAAAACGATTAATTTAAAATGTCTCATTTAAAAGAACTTTCTTTTCGCTTTGTTAAAAAATACCAGGAGACAAAGACTGTTTACTTAATTCCTTTTATATTAGCTTATTTTGAAATGTTGTTACACGTGTCTACGTCATCAAGTTATTTTTATTTCGACGTTTTATTTGTATTTTTATTAATGTTGTACTAATTTATTTGTTCTTTCGGTATTTAAAATAAAAATTATGTCAATTTGTATAATTTGGCGAGTGGTTTGGCGATTTATATAATTTGGCGAAATTGGTCGACGGGATAATCAAGTAGTACCGCAGCGGATTTGGTGTTAAAATTATCTAATCAAAGAAAAATGAATAGAAATCGTTTATAGGGAGATCGACACTGTTTTTTAAATTATAATTCAATCTTTCGAAATCTTTTTAAAGCCGATCAAATTAGCGTGCATTTAGAGTCTGCGGTGTCTGGACGGGGGTTGGCGAGTGTAGCTCGTAGGGGGCCGAGCCCCCTAGTAATGTAAAAAATATCTCTAGAAATGCTGAAAATTTGAATTTAAAATAGAAATAAAACCTCAAAAAAATGAGTCAAATTAAAAAAAGAGCTACAGTCTGCACACCGGGAACTTCAAGCGTATAAAATGATCTAAAAATGATTAAATTCCCATGAATAGTTTTTGCTCCTATAAAACTTTTTTAGTGGAACGATTTTGTCCAAATTTAGCATTAAATATCTTTTTAAATAATTCTTCGATTTGAAAACTGTCTGCATCAGCGTGTTTATCAAACATTTCTGTATAATACCACCGATTTTCATATTTTTGTATGAATTATTTTTCTTAATATTAACGAAAAAAGACCTCCTGTCACAAAAAACTCAAAACCGGCGGCGGCGGCGGTGACAGCGGTAGTTACTTTTTTTAGAATAGAGAGAAAGTTAGAGTACAAATTTTGAACTGGAAAGATTATACATTCGACCGTTTCAAGTAAAATAAAAGCTTTTAAAATAACATAATTTTTGTTAAAAGAAATCATGAAAAGAAACAGCCTAAAATCCTTACGAAATGAAACATATATTAAAATAAAGTTATTTTAACGAATCTAAAACTTAATTTAATAAAATTTAACTATATCGTAATACTTGTACAAGTTCTTTCAAAGCGGAGATGCACCTGAAATAATACCTTCGAATACTTTAAGTACTTTGAATACAACCCTTCGAAGCACGGTCGAACTCATCGCTATTCAGGTGTAGAAAAGTGGTATGAGTCATGAATTTCAAAGTTTCATAACTCGATCAATTTAAGTCTTAGATGAACGGGACATTTTTTGTCTTTCTTTTCAGTGTAACAGGAAATTTTTACTAAATATAACTTATAGGACGACCGTATAAAAAATTAAATTACGTAACTTTTTAATAAATATTTTTCTTGCCCCAAATCGATTTAAAAATATTTCCTTGCCTTATTTAAAACATTTTTGTAATTGGAATTACGTGTCTATGACTAACGGTTTAGGAATTAGCCATTGGACACCATTGAGAGTGGACACACTGTAATATGTAATAAAACTTTTTGTAATTATTCACTATAAATTATATGAAACATCGACCGTAGATAAATGAATCTATAATTATAGCACACTATAAAATTGTGTATCCGATAATCTGAAATTCATAAACTTAAAAAATATATATATAATAATCGAAACGACGAAATATGCCCTCGAAACAGTAAATCTGAATTTAATTACGTAAATTTTTATTCACATTGCTAACAAGGCGTAAAAGCGTATTTAGAATAGAGTTCGAACCTGGGTCTTTGATTCGGCGCACCAATACTCGGCCACCGAAGCCACCTGGTCGACACACCTAGCTTGGCATTCTTCACTCTTATATGTTGGTAAGGCTGCAACCTCATAATTAAATTGAGATTTACTATTTCTCGGGCGTATTTCATCGTTTCAATTATTATATAAACACACATATCTACCCTATATATATAAAATCCTAGTGAAACCACTTTATCAAACGATTTTATGAAAGAACTATATGAAACGATTTTATGAAACGACTCATTAAACAACTGATTATGTTTCACGGCGATTTCTCATAAAATATGGAAGATTTTTCGATGACACTAACACCAAAAATCCGTATTGATCCACAGATCTCAAAACTGGTATTAGAATTTTAAATTGGAAATAATTTTCGAAACATTTTTTTTTCTATTTTAAATACGTTTGTCTAATGAAGGCAACTCAAATTTTAATCATAACAAATATTTTTTTTCATTTTTTAGAAAAGATTATTATTTTAAGCTAATTTGGCGACCAGTTTGGCCTCACTTAAATGTATGCTAAGAAATTTATCACGTTACTTTTATTCATAATTCAATTTACTTGAACAATCTTTCGCCAAATCCGAAGATTCTGAAAGAGAAATCAAGAACTCTGTATTTTTATGTTAGAGCAACGCAGGTGATAAATCGCCAGACATTTCTCCCGTCGCATTTTTTTTTTTCTGTGTATTTCATTAGCATTTTATTTAATGCAAAACTTTCATTTAAAACTGAAACATTTAAAATTAATGGCTTTCACTTCTTTCTTTTTTTTTAAACGAAACGAAAAGAAAATATTAGGCACAGATGTCATATATGCACCGGGGTACTTAATTGGAGCCAAAATGGCATTATTTTGCCTGACATACTAACCGGGTTATTGTTGCTTATTTATTAATAAATGTTTATTTACATTTGTTTTCTTTTTATTTAAAAAATATTTAGAAATTGTTTTGTTCTATAGTTATTAATTAAACTTTTTTATTTGTTGTTATTTCATTTTAAAAATAATAGAAAAAAATTTAAAAATACATATGTAACTGGTATCCGAAAACGAGGTTTTCGCCAAATTGTCGTAAAAAAACATAAATAAATAAAATAAAATAAAATCACGCCAATCCCGGTGCATATATGACATATGTGCTAAATATTAAATAATAAATCATGACATTTAATTTCAACTTCACAGCATTGTTTTAATGGTACTACTTAGTTATCCGTCGAAATAAATCGTCGAAATAAAAATCACTTGATGGCGTAAATACGTGTAACTTCCTAAAAGTCAAGTGAATGTGATATTTACGATCAACCATTATTGGCATTTAATTTTATAGTTTGACGATAGATTTTTGGTCGATGGGATAACCAAGTAGTACCACTTTAATTTACCACTCGAAAAAAAAAAAATGCTAACTGGCGAGTTAAAAAAATGCTAACTGGCGAGTTAAAAAAATGCTAACTGGCGAGTTGAAAAAAAGGCTGTTGGCGAGATCTGCACCCGTCTAACATAAAAGTACCAAGAATTTTGCAATTATGGAAACTTTTATGTAGTTTTATTCGAAAAATTAATTTTGTATCTTTAATCAAAATGAAACCTTTCTTATGAAAAGCGAAGGGATCAGCCTGTAATTGTTTATGGAAGTTGCATGACTCGGACTACTATAATATAAGTGAAATATATTAAAAATATTATCGTAATATGCAGAATATGATAGCTCACAGTTACAAGACTTGGACTATTATAATATAAGTGAAATAATGGCGATAGAATAATATTTGGCGACTTATCACCTGTAGCAGGCTAACATTAAAATACCAAAATGACTGCCTAGAATATAACAAGCGGAGGGATCCGCCCGGAACTGTTGATGATAAGTCACATGACTTAGGCTATTATTATAGAGATCGCTTTCAATTTTGAAAACAGCGCAAAGAATACTATTTCCTTACGATTAAAAATTTATTTACACCTGACTATTAAAAACAGAAAAAAAGCTTTAAAATGACTATTAAATGAGCACGTGTTAAAAGCAGGAAACTATTGAAAATTATGTCTTAAAAATTGTATTTACACGTGAATATTAAAAGAGAAAGGAAACTTTTAAATAATAAATACATTAATATGCGTTTAACCCTTTCAGGAGCAAGGTACTTCTACAGCTCATATTCAAAATATTAGAATAATTACTTTTTTTTCACAAACTGGAAATATCGTTTGGTAATTTAACATCTTTTAATGCAAATATGCAAACGATATTTTTGTTAAGAACTTATAGTTGATTAAACTTATTTATTATCTTAAAATTAATATCATTTCCGAAAAGATTAATTGAAAAAAAAATTATTTTGAAAAGCCAAAATATTAGAATATTTATTCAAGTGGTTCAAAATATTAGAATATTTCGCATTAATTCTCTTTAATTATCACCAATTCATAACTGGTGGCATCATTGATTAAATTCAGACAATTTTATTTAAAATCGGTGTTCTTTTTACAGTTTGTTTGCTTTTTCGTCTTAAAATGGGTCGTGTGGGTGATATTCCTGAATCTATTAAACTTCGTATGGTTGATTTGCATCGGCACGATAAAAATCAATGTTACATAGGGAATTATTTACATTTTACGCAATCAAGCGTTAGTAAAATACTAACACAATATTCAAAAAAGGGAAATTTTCAGAATAATCGCCTAAATGGTGGCCGAAAACCAAACGCATCTGCTAGAGCTGACAGGAAACTGAAGCGTATAGTTAAGAAAAACCGTTTTAAAAGTGTGCAATTCTTGCACCGAAAATGGCAAGAAGAGGGAGTTGAAGTTTCTACATCGAGAACATTAAGACGTCTCCATAAATTTAAGTTTGAATCTCGTATACCGAAAACAAAATCTCTCATGACTGCAAAACAAAAACGTATAAGATTCAATTGGTGTAAATCAAGACGTTTATGGAGCGAAGAAGATTGGAAAAATATATTATTTAGTGATGAAAGTATGTTTTGTATCTATACAACATAATTTCATCACTAACTAATATGTTTTTCCAATCTTCTTCGCTCCATAAACGTCTTGATTTCCACCAATTCCATCTTATACGCTTTTGTTTTGCAGTCATGAGAGGTTTTGTTTTCGGTACACGAGATTCAAACTTAAATTTATGGAGACGTCTTAATGTTCTCGATGTAAAAACTTGAACTCCTTCTTCTTTCCATTTTCGGTGCAAGAATCGCACACTTTTAAAACGGTTTTTCTTAACTATGCGCTTCAGTTTCCTGTCATCTCTAGCAGATGTTTTTAGTTTTCGGCCGCCATTTCGGCGACTATTTTGAAATTTTCAATTTTTTAATATTGTGTTAGTATTTTATTAACGCTTGATTGCGAACAGTGTAAAATATTCGCTATATAACATTTTTACCGTGCCAACACAAATCAGCCATCCTAATGTTTAATAGATTCAGGAATATCACTCACACGACTCATTTTAAGACGAAAAAGCAAACAAACTGCAAAGAGAATATTCATTTTAAATAAAATCGTCTTAATTTAATCCATGATGCCACCAGTTATGAATTGGTGATAATTAAAAGAGAGTTAAGGTGAAATATTCTAATATTTTGAGCCACTTGAATAAATATTCTAATATTTTGACTTTTCAAAATAATTTTTTTTCAATTAATCTTTTCAAAAATGATATTAATTTTAAGATAATAAATAAGCTTAATCAACAATAAGTTCTTAATAAAAATATCGTTTGCATATTTGGATAAAAAGACATTAAATTTGCAAAACGATATTTTCAGTTAGTAAAAAAAAAAGTAATTATTCTAATATTTTGAATATGAGCTGTATTCGTAAAATGTTTAATTGGGTGAATGGCACCAGAATTTACAAACAAATTTCGAAATACGAAAATGCTTTTGTTCACTTACTTAATAAAAGGAAAATTTTTCATTCCAATATTCTGGTGTCAATGTGAGATTTAAGAATTAAATTTAAGTGGTCCAAAAATGAACCACCGCCCTTGGAAGGGTTAAAGCAGTAAATTGTTGTAATTGTAGTAAATTGTATTATGTCAATCGTTTTATAACGCTGCTAAAAAATACCTGGAGGCAAAGACTCTGTTTACTTACATTTTATTTTAGCTTCTTTTCAAATGTTTAACTGATCTTCTTTACTTTAATCAAACACGAAAACAGTCATTGGAAAGCTTAACAGCCACTGATTCGGCCTTAAATTTTCGCAATCAAAGGGAATTGAATGGAAACCCGTGTACAGGGAGATCGTTTCAAGTTTTTTCATTAGAATTCAATCTTCTCTAATCTTTTTAAAACCGATGAAATTAGCGTGCTTTTAGATTCTGCGGTGTCTGAACGGGGGTTGGCGAGCGTAGCTTTCAGGGGCAGAGCCCCCTAGTATGTATATATATCAGGTTGTAATGAACGTTTTCCGTCATAGCTAATACGGTCTGTGCAAACAGGTCACGTTGACGTGTTTGCTCATACTTTTTCAAACGATTTCTGGCATTTGAAAGGAAGAAACTTGCTTTATAACACTGTGTTGTGAAATTTGTAAAAAAAAATATCGTTATCATTAAGTACAAGGTGTCTGAAATGGAACTATCACGCTTCCAGATTAGAACCATCATTTACTTCCAGTTCTGTTGCAAAAAGTCTGCTACAGAATGTCACCGAATAAAGTGTGCAGCTTTAAGTACTTGTGTCGTATCATATGATACTGTGAAGGTTTGGCGAAATGGTGGTTATATATAAAATTACAGTTAATTATATACATTATAATTAGTATTACGTAATGGTGATTTGTCGGAAAACTTTCGTTACAACCTAATATCAACCCAATCTTTTGCTGTCGACTTTTGTGACATTCCGGTGACACTCATATATATCGAAGTAAATGTAGTATAGTAATCAAGACCAACCCTCCGTTATCATGAGAATATCGTGGTGCAGTCAGGATGACGAATAGAAGACAGGCTCCATAAACATTGAAAGAATTTCCCGTGGCATAATTAATAGAGTCATCGTAATTTTAAACGTTGTTTATTTGGCAAACCCATATCGTAACATTTCCAGTAGCTTGACCATCAACTCTCGAATAATCGCTGATCCATTTCATAAAAACTTAAGATGTTAAAAGTATTATAATCTACACGTTAAAATCATTCACCCCAAGTGACGTGAATTTATTAAACAACCGGAAAAACGTAAATTCTGTTGTTCCTCGTCGATGCAACAATATAAATACTCAAAGAAACAGAGCGTGGACGGATACATTATTAGTAGAGAACCAACTCCAGCAGAGAGGGGGGGGGAACGGGACAGGAAACAGGCTACGATTCATGGTGGGAACGGTGACGAACGCATAACGTCGATAATGACTCTTTATACTCGGCGTCAGTAATAAAACGCAATCAAATGCTGGCGGGAAGCTTGCAAGGACTTGTGGGGAAAAGAACATCATCGAACAAATGCTATTAAAAACATTCGAAACAAAAATAATAAAATGAAAAAAGTAATTTAATGGGTTTTATAAGATTAGACAAATGGATTAAGGTTTTGAGAATAATAAAAGAATACGCAGGTTTAAATGCATGAAATAAAAGACAAAATATATTAAGATATTATTAAAGATAGGTAAAAAAGGAAAAATATTAAGAATTTGGAATAGTTTTACTAAGATAAAAGGACGAAAATTTTTATTATTACATATATATATATATTCTTAAAAACAGTAATATATATGAGGCGTTCAGAAGACGATCCGATTAACTCCATTTTAAGTGGCGTTTTTTTTAAACAAAAGGGCATTCAAAAATTTCTATAGATTTATACAGTGATAAATGATTAAAAGAAAATTAATGAGTTCAATCAAAATATCCCGAGAAAAAATATTATGGAGATACAATAATTTTATAGTTATAATAACTTTAACTGTTTATACTGAACATTTTCATTTGAGGGAGTTAATCGATTTGTACACTGAACGGCTCATATATTAATCGATGTTGGATTAATTTCGACTCATAGTTGCCACAGAGTTTTGCTCCATGAAGTTATCGCATCCTGTGCTGCTGTTGCAGAGTTACCTACATATAAGAGTGAGGGGTGGAAAGCTAGGTGTGTCGTCCAGGTTGCTTAGTTGGCAAAGCATTGGTGCGTTGAAACAAAGACCCAGGTTCGAACCCTGTCCTGGATACATTTTCACTCTGTTCGTTTTTATGCCTTATCAGCATTGTGAATAAAAATTCACGTAATTAAATTCAGATGAAAAAAAAATGGAAATAAAAGATTTAGGTGGAAAAATACGCAAACAGAATGAAAAAATATGAAAAAAAGAAAATAGAAACTTATATTGTAAAACATGTTATCAAGGGCAATATTCCACAATATAAGTAAAACGCAATTGATTTTTATTAGAGCAAAGCATGCCATAGATATATATTTGCATTTATAGATTTTATAATGCTATGTTTAATACCTAATGATAAAAAGAAAAAAAATTGGCCATGCAATAGTTTACTTTTCTGAAATAATTTATTCTATATAATTTTTCAATTTCCGATATTGAAAATTCAATAAAACTTTAATGAATTTATACAACTTGAGCAGATGTCGTAGTAATTTTTTCAAACAGACAATAGAGGATGTTAAATAAGCAAATCCACAATAATTTTGCTATTAAAATGGGGGAAAATGCAATCGGAGGTAGCCGTAAAATAAAGCTAACATTAAAATATTGATAACAAACCTGGAAGGTATCCATTAGGTTGTTTCTAAATAGAACTCTTGGTGCATTTCAGCGTCGGGTTGGGGGGGGGGGGGGGTGCATTTTTACTACCAAACATTCCACACAACCGTTTGAGATGTTAATTGTTAAAATTAGGATAATTGCACTTTCCATCTTGGGTGGTCTTGTGAGTCTGAAACTATTTTACTAAGCATCATTTTCATTTTTTGTCATTATTATTTTATATAATTTAAACATGTTTTTTATAAAATATTCTTAATATTACATGTATATTCAGGCGGATGGAAATTTCGGAGGGTAAGATACCCTGCTGATGTTACCATCGTTTACGATTTTATAATAATGTATTGAATACAAATGTATTAATGTATTGAACAATATTTTGACGAACATTTCCGCATATTTCCCTTGCTTTATGTTAATTGTGGCGGCATAATAAGGACTTAAGGGGCCAATCATCCGCGTCCAAACATCACTGAATTCGCCTCTTTCAATACCTTCTATATCACTGACTAAATTACTGGATACTTGCAGCACTAATCAGGATGTTAATACATTTCAATTGAAAAAGATTAAAATCTTTTCATTATTACTAAAATTATTAACCTAAACTCGATTATAATGGCCCGTTCTTATTTTTTTTTAATTAAATAAATAAAATAAAGGGACGATTGCAACCATGGCTTCCTTCGTAAAAATGTTTCTTACCATTTACTACTATCCTGCTTCTTCAGGATGACACTGTATACTGCAGAATATATACATGCATACTTATATATTCGGAGTACGTGCCTTCATGTATACCAGAATGGGTAAGATAAATATTTCCCTAAAAATTATAGAAAAGGTAACGAAGAAGCACGAAGATTTACGTCAAATAAACACAATCCTCAAAGAGTAAAGTCAAATAAACAGACATTGAAGCAGAATTTTTTAAAGAAATGATATCAAGTTCGTATCACAGAGAAACAAGCACAAATTTTGCTCTGTTTTTTAACTTTAAAAAATCGAAAAGTTGTTAGCTAAGTATTAATAACACTGTAATCACCATACTGAATATTCACAAATTTTACTTAATACTCACAAATTTTTACACGTTTCTCACAAGTTCTTTTGAGGATAGGAGAGTTTATCTCGAATCCGCGATACTATTCTTACACATAGCAATGTATGATTTTTAACATACCTGAAATCAAAACTGTGATATCACAATGACCAAAATATGACCAAACTGTGAATACACTTGTCATAAAATGCGGCATGTATCGACTCTTGTGGTCACTCAACTTTTGTTTTGAAATAACGTAGAAGATGAGTCGTATTCAAATCATTCAATCGTCAATATATCCTATTTTCTGATGGTTTTCAAATAACTGAAAAATTGGACATACGGTAACTTGACAATGAATCACAAAGTGATCGTCACTTGGGAGACACATAAAGCGATGAATTAAAAAGTCACCACTTATTTGCAGATGCGATTATGATCATACTATGTCCACCATATGTGACCATTGGAACGCCACAGTAATGTAATATTGACTGGCTTTGCTATTGGTGAAATACATCTTAATAAAATGCACCCATGAAAAACTATTTAAAATTAGTGATTCGATTTGTATGCAATAATGATAAATTTGGCTTTTTAATTGTAAAAAAGAAAAGAAAAAGTCATACTTAAATATTTTTTTCTTTTTAAATGATCCTCATAATTCATTAAAAGAAAGTCATAAAACATGACAAATGGAAAAGCTGATTATTGATTTAAAGTTGTACATGGGGAGATATATAAATATAGAATAACGTATTAGAATATTACTTTTATAAATTACATTTCTTAAGCTATCAAATAATTAGCTTTGTAAAATTGCACAATTTTCAGGGAGAAAAACTTATGAATCAGGAAAATCAACTTAATTTTTTCAAAGAATACGTTTTGTAAAACAAATAGCATGGATTAATAATTTGACCTTCTGTGTGAAACTGGCTTATAAAATGTTGACGAATGAAAACTTATAAATAACAGAGAAAATAGGACAATCATTTTTTCATTTTTTATTGAAATAAGTTGGTAAAATTCAGACGGTTGAAAATTAAAATTATTAGTTATTATTAAAAATTTTATTTGTAAAATTATTGGAAAGGTTTTGAGAGACATCGAAAAGAAATTAAATTTTGAAACAATTCATAAATTGAGATATCACTATTTATAAACTGATAAAAGATAATAAAAGATATTTCAGTTTTATACTCCTTAATTACATATTCATATATTTTAAACTCTGTTTTAAAAAATACCTTGATATTTTAAAAGTGCGAGAAAATAGTACATGTTTTAATACGAAGTAAAAATTCATTTCTTATATTGTAGTTAGATGCTTTTCCTCTCATACTTAGATCTGACAGGCTTAATAATATACTTCATTTCTCAGAGAAAAACTCGTTAAAAAGAGATTACTTCAAATAACTGAAAAAAATTCTAAAATAATATCATTATAATATAAAATTCCTTCTTAAAAGTAGTACAGTGTTAAGTCAATTTACATTCTCTTTTTTTTTTTTTTTTTTTTTTCTTTTTTTTTTTTTTTTTTTTTTTTTTTTTTAGGTAGGTATCAAATTTTGAATATATTTTTTTTTTAATAATTCTAACCAAGAATTATTTTTATTAAAAAATAAACCAAATTTTTAAGTTTTATATGTATTTTTCAAGTAAGTTTTCTTTATCTATTTTTCTTTTGTTTTATATTTATGAAACTCTTGTTCTAACAGTTTGTTAATAAGATTAATTTAATTTAAAATGATGTTAACTTTATTCCAGCATTCTTTGTGTTCGAATTTTAAAAAAAAATTGTGAAATTCAGTGTAAAATTATGGCCATTAATATTTTACTTTAGGTCACATTCGGAAATTCAAATCTTTTGGTATTTTTCAACATATTTTCTTTGAAGAAAATTTTTTCTCAAACTCACCTAAGGTTTAATATGATATTTTAGATGAAGGCTTTAAATTTTGTCAATTCTCTTGAACTTATAAAAAGTTTAGGATTTAACTAAAAAAAAACATTTTATTCAATATATAGAAATGCTTTTAGATGTAGTTAACACGTGTATAGTATAAATAAATTTTAATGATTTAAAGCACTGATTTTCAACCAGTATGCCGCGAAAATCTACAGTAGCACTATATAAAAATTTCACAAAATAGAAGTTTATCTATATTGTAAAACAAAAACATGTCCGTGAATAACGCTGACGTTATATTGACGGTGGTAACACGTCACCAATAAATTAAGCTCTTACTGTTTGTTTGTTTGTTTGTTTGTTTGTTTGGTTGGTTGGGGGGGGGGGGGGGTAAATTGCTAAACAACGCATGTTGTACATACTTCTAATTAATTAAATTGTTAATTTGATTTTTTTTTTTTTTTTTAGTTTTTCTATAACATTAATTATATTTTTTTTAGTTAAGGTTTATAAGTATAGATTATTCTTTCATATTAATGTCTAATCACAGACTTAATTATTTTGGAAACGTACAATTCTTGTTAGCCATTTAATAACTTAATACAGAAAAAAAAATCATAAAAATATAATCTATTTGTTATACCTAATTTTTATGAAATAAGTTTGATTTTTTTTCTTTTAAAGTCTGATTTTTTTTTCACTTTTAAAGCATGATTTTTTACAGTCTAAATTGTCCTGAAAATATAAAAAGCCACATTAATGAAGTACTTAAAGTAGCAAAACAATGCGATAATTTTGTAATAATTAGAAATTTGCTGCAGCAAATTAACTGGTATTTCATAACCAATTTCATGGTTTCATACTTTGGTAGAGTAAATTATTGCTTTTCAAAATTTGGAATGTCTCATTTAATTTGCACTTTACATAATCTAATTTTGACAATACTTGATGTCAATTTAAAAACCGATCTATACGCCTTTCAGTATTGCTTTTAAATCGTCAGAAATTTGATGCAAAAGTAACATCGAACAGGTCCGTGCATTCGTAGTCGAAGAACAAAAAAAATATATACTTTGGTTGTCTCAAACAGCTATAATGGATGCAGAGGCCTTCTATATTAATAACCAAAATGACGGAAGAAAGAGATTCATACGGTCTCTCTTACACAATTTTCTGCAATTCTGAAAAACGTTAATAAATTTCATTAATTTTTAACACTTTTTAATAACACTTTATTACATCTTAATATAATATACTTCTCCTTATAACACCTATACTATTCTTGATTAATGTCGCTACTTCTGAGCATTTTGAAAAAATATATATATATTTGTTTTAGATGCTTTTTGCAGTTATTCTTAATAGAAAATATAGTCTTCTCATAATTTGAATTGCATAAGATAATTTATTTTACGATCGAAAAATTAATATAAAGTATTCTAAAGTAAATAGAGATAAATATAGATTCTCCTTATTCCTCCTCTGCAAAACATATAAAGAATATCTGCTTTAATCTTAAAAAATTCAAAGTATATTTCTAAGTGCATAACAAAAAATTTATGTTTCTTATATTTTAAAGTAAATTACATTTTTCGATTCTTCGAGCAGCATTTTAAAAATATTGACTTCCAAGCCTAATTGAATTTCAAAAACTATTCAGAAAAATAAGTAAGTCTATCTCATTTGCTAAAAGTTATTTGTGTGTGTGTGTGTGTGTGTGTGTACGTGTGAGTGTTTGTTTTGTATTTGCATATAAATATTAAATAGTAATATATTCAATATAGAGGTACTGAGAAAACTTTGTTTTTTTGTCTATTTTTTTTCAATACGTAAATAAATGCAAGAAGGTAATGGAACTAACACAAATTCTTCTAACAAATGCATCCCCAATTACACTGCAATTTAAAACTTAAAAGCTAGAGATGTCACTTTTTGGACTTAAAAGTAATTAATCTGCTTTTAGGAAGTAGCATAGCCACTTTTATAATAAATGATCCTCTTAATTTATAATCTGTTTATAACTGCTACACTAGTTATACACTTTATTTCATTATATTTACTTCATACATATGAATAAGCTTACATTCCATTAAAATGTAGGGCAATGAAAGTCGGTTCCGCACTTTTTAAAATAATTACTTTTTTTTTACTACTGGCTCATTCCATGTCAAATGGACTACAGGTTCCTGTTCTGCCTGCTTCAATTTTCATGTAATTGCTTCTATACATACATATACAGGGTGTCCATAATTTAACGACTCTACATTAAAGCTGTCCACAGACAAAACTATTGTTCATAAAGTTATGAAATTTTGTGAAAGACATAATAAAGGGATGGGAATTTGTTTAAGCAAATAAAAAATGTTCAAAATTTCGCCAACAGAGGGTGATTTTTAATAAATTAAACATTTAGCATTACGATAGTTTAGAAATTTTATTTATTAACTTAAACTCATTCTAAAGACAGCATTTCACGACATGTTCCTAGCATTTCCCAGAACATACTGCGATCTACTGTGGAACATGCTATCTTACGTTTCCAGATGGTATCTAAAAATGATGACCATCATGCGGAACATGTTTGGTTATAACAAAATTTGTTAAACTATTGTAAATGTATGCTAAATGTGTAATTCGTTAAAAAACAGCCTCCTTTTTTTTTCACTCAAACAAATTCTCATACCTTTATTATGTCTTTCACAACATTCTGAACAATAATTTCGTCTTTGGACAACTTTAAAATGGGTTCTTTTAATTATGGACACACCGTAAATAAAATTTCTAAACTATCGTAATGCTAAGTGTGTAATTTGTTTAAAATCGCCCTTTGGTGGTCAAATTTTGAACTTCTTTTGCTTAAACAAATTCCCATCCTTTTATTATGTCTTTCACAAAATGTCACAACTTTATGAACAATAGTTTTGTCTGTAGACAACTTTAAAGTAGGATTGTTTAATTGTGGACACCCTGTAAGTCGAAAATGAACATCTGCGAACTGTCAGATTGAGACATAGTAGTATAGTTAGATCACCAGGGGTCCTTCATGTAAAGTTATCACTATTTCACAGTCGCAGAAAAACGATCAAATCACAAAGTTTGCCATCTTATTGCTCATGATACAAGGAACCTTGCTTATTTAAAATAAGTGACTTAGTACAACTTTTTGTACTGAAAACATTAATTGCGCTATTAAAGATCAGAAATCAATACCTTCGTCATTACTCGGCTTCAAAGTAGGCCATACAGCCAGTCGCGATTAATCTTACCCTTACTTTAACAAGCTGATAACTACTGAAAAATTATTTTTAAGTTTATCACTTTACTAATTAATTACCTATGAAACTGTCATAGAGGTGTTGAAGTTAATTTTTTTATTCTTAAATATTCATCAAGTTATTGATCTTTTAAATCCCTTCAAAATATTTTTTCATAAATTCAACCACATTTTCAGGAGTATACACCTCAAAAGGGACACTTCTTATTTGATTACTGTTTCTTTCACTGAAAAAAAAAACACCTTAAATGACAAGAAAACTTTTATTTCATTTTGGGCCTCTTCTGCATTAGGTAAATAAAGCAAGGCTCATAACACCTACTTTGTGTGAGATTCGCAGCTATAACTGCCGTAGAAATTGACTCAAAAAATGTGTCTGGAAGACTGCAGTAGGTAAGAAAAAATAACGAAAAGTATGTGAGATAAGTGCACTTTAAAAAAACCACTGTAAATTTGCCAGCACAACTCGATCACAGTTGAATGTACTGTATCTTTCTTTGGTTTCCTGACTATTTAAATATGAAAAATACAGTAGTTGCGTAAAATCAACAGAACAATGTACTGACAATTTTGGACGCATTTGGACCCCAGCACAAACTACTGGCGTCCAAATTGCCAGTACATTGTGCTGTTAATTTTAAGCAACTACTGTATTTTCCATGTTTAAATAGTCAGGAAACCAAAGAAAGATACAGTACATTCAACTGTGATCGAGTTTGTGCGCGAGATGAACAGTACTTTGTACGTAAAAAATGTCGTTTTTTTTTACAGTGTGTGTAATTTCATTTCAAATGGCCTAGGGGGATCGTGTCCGGGTGCAAAGTAATGTCCGAGCACACTCAAATATCTCTTGAACGGATATATCTAGAATAGTTGAACAAAGTGCCCCCTAGTGGCTAAATGTGGAAAATGTCGACCCTATCTTCAAAAACAAGAAAGATAGCAAGAAAATATGAAATAGAAAAGTTTGAGCATCGTCGATTTAGTATAAAATTATGTATTAAATGTAAAATCAACTGTATTACAAGCTCTGGATTGTTAATTTTTCGATAACCAACCCGCTTAAATACGCTACTAATCACGTCGATATTTTCAAAGCTTTTAATAGAAATATTTTTACATGAAAGGCGTCATTTCATAATAAATCGAAGATGCTAATGCGTAAAGCCATCTTTCACATCGTACTTACACTGAGTTTCATAATGATATGAACACCTAGTTATTTTGTGATATCCTGGCGAAAAATCATAAATAATTATCAGAAAACTCCATTCTCGTGACAAATACAGTAATTTTCCATAATACATAGCTGTAAAAGAAATATCAAACTTTAAGTTCATTGAAAATATGAATTATCTAAAAAAATGGTGTTGCAAAATGATATGAACATTGATTAAAATTATCACTAAACGAGCATGGAAACTGTACAAGAATACCGAAGGCCAGTCCGAGAAGAAGAAACCGAAATATGCAAATTAGTTTAGCATATAAAGATACTTCGCAGACTAAAAAATTTCCAAACTTGATCGCAAAGTGAGTTCTAGAAGTATGGGTCGTAAAAGCGCTTTAAGTGGTTTTGAGAAAGGGAAAATTGTGGCTTTTAATGATGAAGGACTTTCGGCCAGAGCTATCGCAAAAAAATTCAAAAGATCTCCAGCTGAACATTAAATTTTCTTCGATTGAAAGAGAATTATGGAGCAAAGAATTCTCCGAGACATCCGCCAAAACTGCCCAAAAGCGAAAAAAAAGGAGCCATTATAAAAAGAATGAGCAATGGGAAAATAACTTTAGGCGAACTTTCAAGAGATCCACTGATAGCAGAGTCAAAAATTACCTTGTCCAGAGTAGTCAAGAGCTCTAAACTGATGAGGTACAAGAAAAGAAAGCCCCAATCACGTATGATGAAAATGCATCAGCAGAAATGCCTGGATTGGGCAAAAGATCCTGGAAGTTAGAATATGAAAGAGTAATATTTTCCGATGAAAACAAAATTCAATTTGGGTGGTCCAGGCGGTTTTACTTATTAATGGTACGATCCGCGGAAGAAACCAGAAATGTTTTCGAAACGGTAGAATGACGGAGGTTCACTCATGGTTTGGGCTGCGTTTAATTTCATGACAAGATCAACGTTGCGTTTCCCTATGGTAGAATGAATGCATTAACCTACCAAGATCTACTTGAAGAAAACTTGCTGCCTTTTGCTGAGTAAATTGACGGACCATTGACGAACATTTCTGGATGTTTCAACAAGACAATGCATCCACCCACACGGCAAACAGCACTTGGGAATGGTTTCTTAATAATGATGTACATGTAATTCCATGGCCAACTGTTTCTCGTGATTTAAATCCAATGTAAAATGTGTGAAGCCTATTGGTTCTAACCAATGTGCCTGATCGCGTTTTTACATTAATTAAAAGATCTGGTGCGTACACTGACTATTAATCTATATTTTTAGCCAATGTTCATATAATTATGAAACACCTCAAAATACAAAAATGTAGTTTATGTAGAAATCGCTGTTTCAATTATATTTTGTTATAAAATAAAACGATTTGTTCTATTTATAACAATGATTAGACTTCAGTTTGTTTTGAAGCATTTTCTTCTTTTTTATGCTTGAAAAACTGTGTGTTCATATCATTTTGAAATCCAGTGTATTAATAATATGCACTACCTAATTTTTCATCCTTTCAGAATATCCACATTCACATTCTCCACATAAACTTTAAAAGTAAGCTAATATATTTCTTCAAATTTAGATAATCTTCTAGCAGGAAACTTGAAAATTTTTCATTGCACCTTTCTTTGTTAAAAACATTGCTTTTCTTACTTAACACACCAATTATTGGAATTTTTGTTACCCTTAATTCATTAAACTGAGGAAAAAGACTCTCATCAAACTGTTCTAATTTTTTGGACTGGATATTTCTTTTAGAATCCGTACTTTGTGAAGCTTCCAAAACCTTATCCGTAAGGCCTTTGGTAGTCACACGACAAAATTCGAAAGCTAATGTGAATCCTATGGGAGCGTTCTTTTCAAATTTCATTGCAATATATTTAAATGATTTTTGAATAGTATAGGTGACTTCAATCTTTCACAATATCCCTCTTTACTTTTACAATTTTGGTCGCAGATTTTTTTCTTATGAAGGAACTTTCACGTTCGAAACCGCCTTCGACGTAGAAAGTGACCATAAAAAATCTGCAGCTAAAAACGGAGAAAAAGGCTCGGTTGTAGATCGACCACAATTATCCAGAGAGAATAAATAAATAAAAATACTGAAATGCATTGAAATGCGAACGAGAAAATTTCCCAGAGATTTAACATTAGCTTGCGAGTGTCGTCGCGTGACTAATGTAGACTTTTAGCACTCAGTTGCTATCCTCAAAAAACTTATGTTATTGCTATCGTTGTATCTGTAAGATCACATGGCGTAATTTCCATCTTTATACATTTTATGCAGCGATATTTCGGGGAAAGGTAGTAATTAACAAGAAATGTGTTTTCTTTTGCCTTTAATCACACAAATTAAATTGGCATCTCCAAAGGTTTGCAAAGCCTTTGTGGTCAAAAAAAGTTACTATCACTGTTAAGTTGAAAAAAGGTTTCTATTACTGTCAGAGTGTTAAGAACCTACACTAATTTCGCGAAGGAACTCGCAAGCTAATGTTGGACCTATGCGAATGTTATTTTCAAATTTCTCGCTCAAATCAAAATTTAACCAAATATTTTTGATTTTTTTTTTCTTTTTTTTTTTTTTTTTGTATAAGATAGCTGAGATTGATCTCTAACCCGGTTAGTTTTTACTTTTCCGATTTTGGTTGCAGATTTTTTTTATAAAGTTCATTTTATGAAGTTATTCTCGGAACCGGCTTCGAAAGTGAAAGTATCCTTTAAAAAATACTGCAACGAAAATCGAAAATTAAAACACTCGGTAAGATATCGACCACAGATATCCTATTGAAGAAAAAAAATCATTTTAAAATACAGGGTGTTTCTAAAGGGATATCGGGGTTTTAACGCTTGGTAGTATTTATTACATAAAACTTAAAATTATAATTAATACATAAAATGAAAGAGCAACTCAAACAGTTTTACCTACAAGCTTACAAGTGTTCAATGTGAGCACCTTTCATCACACGGCACTCATCAAGTCGATAGCTCAGTTCTTCCCAAACGTTGATTAGCAAAGAAGTTCTGTTCAGACGCTCACAGCGATCCGACGCCTTGTGATTTCTACCTGTGGGGGTTCATAAAGAATCGTGTGTATGTACCTCCACTACCAGTGACCATTGCAGCTGTTGCAACAATGACCCCACAAACGCTAATCAACATTTGGGAAGAACTGATCTATCGACTTGATGTGTGCTGTGTGACGAAAGGTGGTCACATTGAATACTTGTAAGATTGTAGGTAAAAGTGTTTGAGTTGCTCTTTCATTTTATGTATTAATTATAAGTTTATGTTTTATGTAATAAATACTACTAAGTGTTAAAACCCCGATATTCTTTTAGAAACACCCTGTATTGAAATGCAAACTGGTAATTTGAAATGGACGCTCTCATTGGTTTAAGATTGGCTTAGGAGTGACTTCGCGTTACTAGTATAGGCTTTAATTGCTAATATTTTCTTTAACAGTAAACTGGGACAGTTAAGCTGTCTTGCTAATTCAATTTTAGACTTTTAAGCATTGAGGTTTTCCCAGTAGTCAATTATTTTTAATTTTTCATGAAGCGTGAGGTATTTTCTTTTGCTTGTCATGTAGAAAACAAAATGTAAAATCGAGCATACACTGCATTCAGTCTGACTGAGACGTGACCAATCAATTTTCTCAAGATTAACATTATGCCACTCCATGCCACTTGTGTTATCATCCAACAGTAGCGCACGGCTAACATCTGTACTACAGGGTTGCCAGTTTGTTCTCCATTTTTAATCAGAAATTTCGGATTCATACCCGAAAATACGAACAGTATTTTCAGATTTATTTAATGACAGACTTTTCATGATTACATAAAGTAGTATCTTGTAGCCATCACAAACCTTTCTTCTATTGTAAATCACGTCAATTAAATCATTTAAATAATACAAAAAATTACGTCAATTTAGCACCAGTTCATATCAAATTATATCTGAATTTGAAGTTTGATGAAAATTCGTGCATTAGTTCTTGAGATAGAGCTATAGCGGAAATTGTGAAAAATGTAGCATAGCAGAGCCCCCTATTGAGCGATTTCCACTAAAACATAAACAGCACTAACTGATATCAAGGTATACCTGAATCTGAAGTTTGATGAAAATTCGTGCATTAGTTATTGAGATAGAGCTATAGTGGAAATTCTGAAAAATGCAGCATAGCAGCGCCATCTGTTGAGCGATTTGCACCAAAACATAAACAGCAGTATTTCATATCAAGGTATACATGAATCTGAAATTTGTTGAAAACCAAGCATTAGTTCTTGAGGTAGAGTTATTGCGCAAATCGCAAAAAATGTGGCATAGTAGCGCCACCTGTTGAGCAATTTACACCAAAATCTATAAAATGTCAATTCCTGTCAAGGACTAACTGAATCTGAAGTTTGATGAAAATCCGTGCATTAGTTCTGGAGATTGAGCTATTGTGGAAATTGTGAAAAATGTTGCATAGCAGTGCCACCTGTTGAGCGATTTACACCAAAAACTAATCAGCATCAATTTGTATTAGGGACTCACTGAATATGAATTTTTATTAAATTCCGTTCATTAGTTCTTGAGATAGAGCACCCACAAAATTTGTGTCACACACAGACAGACATTTTGTAAAAACATGTTTTTCGGGTTGTCTGACCCCTAAAACGTGTAAATCCGTCGAAATTTATACGTTGTAGGGGTCAGAGATCACGAAAAACATGTCTTTACAAAATGTCTGTCTGTGTGTGACACAAATTTTGTGGGCGCTCTATCTCAAGAACTAAAGAACAGAATTTAATAAAACTTTAGATTCAGTTAGTCCCTGATATAAATTGATGCTGATTACTTTTTGGTGTAAATCGCCCATCAGATGGTGCTGCTATGTTGCATTATTCATGATTTCCACAATAGCTATAACTCAAGAACTAAAGCACGGATTTTCAAAAAACTTCAGATTCCTTGATATAATTTGGCACTGCTAAATTTTTGGTGTAAATCGTCCAATAGGTGACGCTGTTATTCTGCGTTATTCATGATTATCGCAATAGCTGTATCTCAAGAACTAACGCATGAATTTTCATCAAACTTTAGATTCAGTTAGTCTGTGATATATATTGAATCTGATACGTTTTTCGTGTAAATTGCTCAACAGGTGCCACTGCTATGCAGAACTTTTCCCGATTTCCGCAGTAGCTCTATCTCAAAAATTAATGCACAGATTTTCATCAAACTTCAAACTCCATTAGAAGTTCACATAAGTTGTTGCTGATTAGATTTTGGTGTAAATCGCCTAATCGGTGGAGCTGCTGTGCTGCATTTATCAGGAACTATTAGCATGTATGAGACAGATGAAAGTTTTGGGATTGCTACATCCGACTATTTTTTGAATTGTTACGCCACTGTCTATCCAGAATTTAAAAGAGAAATGCCTTTGCCTTCCTTTCGGATGATTCATTTCGATATAAAGTTTTTAAAAACCTGCATGCTAGTCTAAGAAAAGGATTTTCTGAATGCTACAAAAACATTCGCATTGTTGAGATGCATATGAAGGTAATTCTTTTGTAAATATCGTAAAACGGCGGATACATATTTATGAGTTTGAATCACTATGCTGACTTTTAAGATGAATATAAATCTACTAAATCTAAATTTTACATTATTCAGATTTAGTAAAACGTCAATATATTATGAAATACATTCGGGAGAAAAAATATAAACCAGTGTTAGTTATATGAGTGGCTCAGCCGATATTTTATTGTCGTAATGTTCTTTTAAAGAAATTCAGAATTTTAAGTTTCAATGTATCGAAATTATCATTACGATAATTTCATTATATTAAAATTATGCAAAAGGTTTTAAAATGCATTACTTGATACGGTGACAAAAGGAGTGAAGTTATGTTAACGGATACTGCTGGGCACGGAAAGGGAGGGGGGAACATCAAAAGAACAATAAACGAAACAAATATTAAGCAAAAAAGCTTTTCATAATACTATTTTATTGGGTTTTTTTTATTTAAGACAGTTAAAATACCCTTTTCATGTTTTCAATTTTAGCCGGTTTTGTAAATTAACCCCTTGCAGGGTGGTGATTCATTTTCGGACCGCTTATTTTTAATCCTTAAATGCCACATAGGCACCAGAATCAAAGAATGAACATTTCCGGCTTATTAAGTACGTGCAGAAAAGATGTTACTTATTTTAAAATAAATTTGTTTGTGAATTCTGGTGCCATTCAGTCATTTCAGTGTTTTACGAACAGAAGTGCTTTGCCCTTTTTAATAATATTATTTCATTGGTTTGTTATTTAAGGCAGTAAAAAATACCCTTTTCATGTTTTCAGTTTTATCCGGTTTTATAAATTAAACCTTTGAAGAGCGGTGGTTCGATTTTGGACCACTTAATTTTAATCCCTAAATGCCAAAGGGTTAATATAACAATCCCTCACTATTCGTTATTATTATGAACCTGTTTCTCGGGAAAATAAGTGATGGCGCATTGGACTTTAAGCACGGAATCTGAGTGCGAGGCTAAATTCGCCTGCTTGCGGTATTTACTTTTGAATATTAGCATAGCGCTTTATGGACTATGGGTTATTAATGTTTATTTGTTAAAAATACTGTCAACTGGGGTAACTTTGGCCCATTAAGAGTAACTTTGGCCCAATAAGAGTAACTTTGGCCCAAGAGAGAAAGCAGATTAAATCTGCTATATTTTCTACATCGCTTGAGTTATCGACAAAGTTTTGGTCTCAAAATATAGGTGGTAGCATTAGCTTGAGGCTGACAGCTCATTGTAAGTAATTCACCCAGATTCCACCGTGGCAGCACCCAGGGATGTAGTGGGGGGGGGGGGGGGTATACGGTGGTATACGCCGTATTCGTTCTGGATTTTTTAAGAAACACCGTATACCCTCTGTTTCTCAAAAAAGCTATAGTATATACACTGTAGAGTATACCCTCTGCTTTTTTAGGGTTTCGTTCATCTGACGAAACTCTATTCGTCTCACTCCTTTGTCTGTCTGTCTGTCGGTCTGTCCGTCACAGAGTCCGTTCTCAGAAACTATAGATGTTAGAGACTTGAAATTTTGGGTACTTATAGCTGAACACCTCACATCAACCAACAAATCATAAAATTTTGAAAAAGTCGATAATTAACCTGATTACGGGCTAATTAACTTCTAAAATTAACCAATCCACCTTTTTAACGCAAGTTCAAACGGACATTCTCCAAATCTTCGGAGTTTCTGCTAAGGGTTGCCAGTAAAATCAGTCGATGCACGGCTACCACGGAGGAAATTAAGCCGAAAAATGAAGTGGACATTTTAAAGCGAAATCTCATATCAGAAAATATTGGTCCGAGAAATTTGTAAATGGAATAGATAGACGCGGAAAAAAAATCTACTTTCATTTAGTATAAAGTTCACATTTCTGCGATGTGTATAAGTTAAAATATCCACTAAAAATCGATCGAGAAAAATTTAATTTCTTTAATTGGAAAGACAAGGGAAAAAGATTTCATTTCCGCGGGAGAGCAGCTATCAGACATAACGACGCTGCGGTTTTCCGTAGTAGCATATTTTAATACGAAATTTTAACTTTATAAATATTAAATTTTTTGGCATCCCGATGTGAAATTTCTCGCTGATTTCATTGATACCCATTTCTAAGTCCTATCTTAATTACAAGATGAAATATTAATTATTATTTTACTAGAAAGGTAGCCCGTCAAAAATGACGGAAATTTAGATATAAAGATATATACAACTCATATGCAAGAATATGAGTTTCCTCGCTTGTTCCGTAGTTATAGATGAAAATAACACATTTTAAGAACGAAACACATTTATGAAAAACTGTGTGCAGTAGAAGACCTCTAATCTGCACAGTTTGGTTCCCAGTTTTGTGCACATTTGAGGCTTTTTGAGGTCATGTCTATTCAATCTTTGTTTACATTTTTTTTAAATTCATGTATTGGACAATTTGGATTGTTAAGCCTTAAAAATAAATAAATTACACACTTGAAGTAAGGTAAAAACAATTAAATTATCGTATACGATTTCATGAAATGGTATTATATGGTATTATATGTGTGTGCTTCAAGATCTTTGTTACGACGTTGGTGAAATTGGCTGCAACTTGTCATAATCCTAATAGTGTGGGCCTCTATAACAAAAAAGGGTACTTTTCGGTTAGCCGGGCGCCAGTGTTTTATATACATATTTATATACATACATATATGTAAATATACATATATATTTACATATATATATGTGTGTATATATACAATATTTGTATATGTAAATATATGTATATTTACATATATGTATGTACCGGGTGTCCCAAAAAGGACTGACTGATTTTTAAATTCAATAACTTGCAAACGGTGACAGATATTTAAAAAATTCTTGCAGGAGGGTTATGCATAAGGTCAAAAGTTTTATTACAGTGATTTTCGATTTTAGTTCGAATTACAAACAATAGATGGCGCTGTAAGCAATAGTCGCTAAATACAGGCTCAATTTCTGGTCCTTTCTCTTGTTCCATGCTGAAAAAGGAGATGGAAATGTATTATCCGGGCCACGAAGTACCAAAAATCGAGCCTGAATTCAGCGTCTATTGATCGCAGTGCCATCTATTGTTTGTAATTCGAACTAAAATTGAAAATCACTGTAAAAAAACTTTTGACCTTATGCATAACCCTCCTGCAAGAATTTTTTAAATATCTGTCACCGTTTGCAAGTTATTGAATTTTAAAATCAGTCAGTCCTTTTTGGGACACCCGGTATATAAATATGTATATAAAACACTGGCGCCCGGCTAACCGAAAAGTACCCAAAAAAGTAACCAGTTTTTAATAAAATTTCTGATAAAAAGTAGTTTTCAAAAACTTGTGTAAAATTGCAGGCTGTTCTCATGTCATGTCAGTCCTCGGAATAATATTTGTAACACTGAAGAGTTTCCATGTATATGTGGAATTTAGAAAAGCTTCTCCAAAATAAAGGTCCTGAAATGACATTGTAATATCTCTAACTTCAAATTTTAATCGGGCCCTAATGTTATTTACCGAAATCTAATAAATAAAGTTATTTTGAATATTACAACAGAATTAAACAGTTAAACTTGCTTAATTTAAACTCGCTGTTACTTCCCGATGTTATTTTTTAATATTAAGAAAGAAAATTATTTAAATTTTTCAAATCATGCATTTATAATTTTTTTCCGTCTTTAATAACTAAATATTGAAAAAATATGCTTTTGTTCTGAGCTCATAAATATGACAATAAAATAATGTAACTAAGAGACATTGCAAAATTAAATCTTTGTGAATTCAAACCATAAACAAACGATACCGCCACAATTTTACTTACTATGACGTCATAAGAATATTGTCCATTGATTGTTGGAGATCTTACTTTGTGAATGATTACCTCAATGATTTAATATTTTTTACATTTCACGATGAATGAATCACTTGTTTTTGTTTAGTTTTACGGAATGAGATATTTCAACTAAAGTTATCCAAGGATATATGTATTTCTAATCGAAATTAAAAACAATGCTTTGATCTCGATGTAAAAAGGACACAGATGTCATATTGGCTCCATATTGGGGCGATTTTTTTCTGACGCCAATGTCATATACGCAACGGATACTTAACTGGCGCCAAAGTGTCGTTATTTTGCTTGATGTGGTAACCGGATTATGTTGTTTATGCTGTTGATGTTTTCGCCAAATTGGCAATCCAAAAAAATCGCGCCAATATGGGGCGAATATGACATCTGTGCCATAAAAAGTTTTAGTTTGTATAATTGGTTATTTCTATTAATTATTTAGGTACTTTTCGGTTAGCCGGGAGCCAGTGTTATATTTACATACATATATACATATATATACACATATATGTACACACATATATACATATGTATGCCTATATTTATGTGTGTGTGTGTGTGTGTATACATATATATATGTACATATATGTGCATATATATGTATATATGTATGTAAATATAATACTGGCGCCCGGCTAACCGAAAAGTACCATTATTTGTTTGGATACTTTTCTATTATAGCGCATTTAAAAAAAAAAAAAAACTTGGCGCAATTCGGGCATTAGAAAATGAGAGGTGTTGCCAAAATATATAAACAGCTGTGAAAACAAATCTAATGAACTTTTGTTTTTGTTTATATATGCACTTATATATATAGAAAAATCGTTTTTAAATATATATAATATTTTTTTATATACAAATTACGGCACAGATTTCAGATATGCACCGGGATCCCTAATTGGCGTTAAAATGGTGTTATTTTGCCTGCTATGGTAACCCGGCTATTGTTTTTTATTTATTAATAAATTGTTTATTTACTTTTTTTATTATTATATAAACTGTTTTGTTCTACAGTTATTAATCAAACTTTTATTTATGTATAGTTATTTCCTTTTCAAAATGATAGCAATTAATTAAAAAATATATAACTGGTATTCGAAAGAACTGGAACCCAAATTGGCGTCAGAGAAAAATCACGCCAACGCCGATGCGTATATGACATCTGTGCAAAAATTACTTCCATTTCTTTATAAAAATGGGTAAATAGCTTTTTATATATTAAATAAATTGTATACATATATAAAAATTTGGTTGTGAGTATGAAGCAGTAAGTAGGCTGTCAGAAAATACGTTGGCAAACTTCTTTTTCGCCAAGAAACTTTTCTCCGAAGAATTGTACATAAGCGATGATTGCTGGAAATGCATTTTTAATTATGATATGTGCTTTTATGTTTCACTACATTTATGCATACTATACTGTGTGTTAAATGCAGGTTCATATGCAGGGCTACACAAAAGAATTCGTAAGGGTTACTGAATATGAGAGTAAATTGCTTAAAGGTGGTTTTTAAAGTAGTTATGCATTTTTACGCTGAACTGCATTTAGTTTACTAAGAAATGTTTGTAGAAAATAGATAAAATGATATACAGGGTCACGCAAAGAATTGGATACATAACCGTCTATGGATGATAATATCTGGAAATGTGATTTCAGTAGTTTTAAGAGTTGTTTAAATTAAATTTTAGCTAAATAGTGGCATGTAATAACGGCACTATTGGCTAAGAACGGTAACTGCTGAAATCAAT
The DNA here is from genome assembly GCA_963932465.1 of Maratus speciosus. Classification (NCBI taxonomy): domain Eukaryota; kingdom Metazoa; phylum Arthropoda; class Arachnida; order Araneae; family Salticidae; genus Maratus; species Maratus speciosus. The sequence goes on along the minus strand of OZ010788.1, from coordinate 386,195,041 downwards.
TTTTAAATTTTTTTATGTGTTTTCTAAAATGTTTACTTAGTTATCTTATTTACCTTATTTCCTTAAATAACGAAGTTTTGTTAAAGCATTCAGGATGTGTTGGAAAGTGTTTCATATTTTATGCTTAACGCATGATTTTTCTTTCTTGTTTAGTCTTATTTTGCATTTATTTTATTCTTAATTTTTTAGTTTTATACTGCTTTATATACATTTTGGCACAGATGTCATATACGACCCATATTGGCGCGATTTTTTTCCGACGCCAATTTGGTGAAAACATCAACAGCATAAACAACAACATCCGGGTTACCATATCAAGCAAAATAACGACACTTTGGCGCCAGTTAAGTACCCGTTGTGTATATGACATTGGCGTAAGAAAAAAATCGCGCCAATATGGGGCGTATATGACATCTGTGCCGAAACGTTAATATTTAATGTTTAAACACATCGCCCCCCCCCTTGCATATAATACAAACTATGACACAGATAGCGCTAAATAATAGACAGTTTGGTACTTTTCCACTGTAGGGGCTTTGGCGTTTTTTAAAAAAAGCTTGGTGTAATTCGGCATCAGAAAGTGAGATTTGGGTACTTTTCCGTTATGCTGACACCCTTGTCGCCAAGCGTAATAGTTGGCGCAAAATGAAAATCACGGGAATTGAAACATTTGAAAAATAAAAGAAAAAACATTGTCGATAGTAAAGTGAGCATTTGAAAAATATAACATTTGAAAATTACAGACTTTTACGAACTATTTCATTAAATCACAAATATATACTTAAAATAAGTGAACAAATAACTGTTATAAAATAAAGTAATAAAATAAAACTCATATTAAACTGCTGGCATAAAATTACAAATATCTTTTAGCATTTTGAAATAATTGGCACATTAGCATACATTTTGGCATCGTGTCCGTATAACGGTAAAGTATCGAGACTTTTTGTCAAATCATATAAACAGCTCTGAAAACAAACTTGATGAGCGTTTTTGTTTGTGTTATATATTTATTTTATATGTATATTATTGATGTTTTTTATGTACAAATTACATCTGTTTCTGTAAAAAATTAGAGAAACGGCTTTTTAATGTTAAATAAATCGTATTAATATCGAAAAAAAATGCGTATGTATATAAAATGAAACAATGGATAGGTTCCCGGAAAATATGTTGCCAAATTTCCTTTTTCGCCAAGCCAGCTATACTGGAAAAGTACCTAAAGCACTTTAAAATCGCGCAGTTAGGAGGTCACACAGTACAGCGTCGTCTATTGGCCGTTATTTTATTAGTAGCATCGGAAGGAAGATGTAAAGATGTACTTTAAATTCTCACCCATAGATTTTGAAAAAATATTTTAAAAGAGCGGAGTTTAAATTAAATTTCAGTGACCTCTTTTGTGAAAGAATAATGATTTTAAATGGGAATTTCGCCAAATTAACCAACTATCGCCAAGTTGGCTAACACTGGGCGCTACTGTGGTAACCCTGCATTAGTATTTTTCAACAATTGCTCATTTCAATGAGGCGGTCCTACCGGAATCGTGAGGGACACACAGAGACTTGGATTTTATATAAATAGATTAATCAGTTTATTGCTGTCAAATGCGTCGATTAAAATGGAGACACGTGCTTTTTTAACCACGAAATAACTTAAATTAGGAAATCTAATAATTTGCGCGGGGTTCTTGAACAGCGCTACGAGATAAGTATAACTCATTCATCATGAGAAAGTTTACAAGTATTCATACCACTATTTTCGAATAGTAATTTCAGGAAATATCTTGAATTATTGGTTAAGACCGCCACTCAATCTGTTTGAAACTTTAAGATAGTTTATAACGCATAAGAAAAAGTGTAAAAAAGAATGGAGTGTGATATTTCGAGGAGTGGGGGGGGGGGGGGGGAGCTAGAATTATTTTTAAAATCTTAGCGTTTGTTACCGCAGCAAATGTTTTAAATTCTTGTTTAAGACCGCCACCATCCCGACCCATGTATCTACGGAAAGATTGCGTAAAGGAGTTTCGTTCAGATATGCTTTTGTTAAGAATAGAGTGCATTCCCTGGTGGTGGAATGTGGAACTAATATAACGCGATTTTGTTAAAATTAGTAAATCTAACAAGTCGATCTGTTTGAAATTTTAAGATATTTTATAACACATAAGATAAAGTGTAAAAAAGAATGACACGTGAAATTCCGGGGAGGGGGGGGGGGCGCTAGATTTCTATTTAAAAAATTAGCGTTTCTGACCGCTTTAGGTGACTTTTTTGAGGGAGTCCGGAGATATATGCTACTTATTTAATATAAAATTGTCTAAAGTTTAGTTACCACTATTCCCTAATAGTAATCTCAGCAAATATCTTAATTTCTTATTTTTTATTAAAAAATACTTGTTGGTTTTTCTTTTTTTATTCTGGAAAAATTCATAACCATTCTTTTCCGTGTGAAAATTATGACGAGCTACAATATATTTTTAGGGTTTCGTTCATCTGACGAAACCCTATTCGTCTCGCACCTCTGTCTGTCTGTCCGTCACAGAACCCGTTCTCAGAAACTATACACGTTGGAGGTTTGAAATTTTGCATACTTATAGCTGAACACCACACATCATACGACAAATCATAAAATTTTGAAAAAGTCGTACATTTAACCCTTTGGGCTCCCACATGTGTATTTTAAACAATTCTTTCTAAATGAGCCCCTAATTAAATTGAAGGCATGAAATTTTGCGTACTTATAGCTAGACACCTCAGATCAAACGACAAATCATAAAATTTTGAAAAAGTCGTGCATTTGACCCTTTGGGCTCCCACATGTGTATTTTAAATAATCGTTTCTAAGTGAGCCCCTAATTAGGTTGGAGGCGTGAAATTTTGCATACTTATAGCTGAACACCTCGCATCAAACGACAAATCATAAAATTTTGAAAAAGTTGTAAATTTAACCCTTTGGGGTCTCACATGTGCATTTTAAAAAATTATTTCTAAGTGAGCCCTAATTCGGTTGGAGGCGTGAAATTTTGCATACTTATAGCTGAACACCTCACATCAAACGAAAAATCATAAAATTTTGAAAAAGTCGTACATTTAACGATTTGGGCTCCACACATGTGTATTTTAAACAATTCTTTCTAAGTGAGCCCCTAATTAGGTTGGAGGCGTGAAATTTTGTATATTTATAGCTGAACACCTCACATCAAATGACAAACCATAAAATTTTGAAAAAGTCGTACATTTAACCCTTTGGGCTCTCACATGTGTATTTTAAACAAATTCTTTCTCTAAGTGAGACCTTATTTAGGTTGGAGGCGTGAAATTTTGCATACTTATAGTTGAACACCAGCATGCGACAAATCATAAAATTTAAAAAAAAATCGTGCATTTAACCCTTTGGGCTCCCACATGCGTATTTTAAGCAATTCTTTCTAACTGAGCTCCTTATTAAATTGGAGATTTGAAATTTTGCATACTTATAGCAGAACACCTGAGGCCAGGTGACAAATCATAAAATCTTGAAAAAGTCTTACGTTTAACCCTTTGAGCTACCACATATGTATTTTAAGCAATTCTTTCTAACAGAGCCCTTAATTAAGTTGGAGGCAAGAATTTTTGCATACGTATAGCTGAATACCACAGACCACACAAATCATAAAATTTTCAAAAAGTCTTATATTATTTACTCCTCCGACTCTAACTTGTGTATTTTAAGCAATTTTTCTAACCTCCGCCCTTTTCACCGTGGAAGCACTTTTCCAACTTTTGCCGTCATCCCTTTGACCATTCTTTCATATTATGCACCATAGCCTTATATATTTTAGTTCCACTTTTTACCGCCAAGGGTGCCTACTTATCTCGGGTGCTATGGGCCCAACCCCCTCGACTAATATATCTACGGATAGTATGTAAATCGGGGTTTCGTTCGGATAGAGGTTTTTTTAGAATAGAGTGCGCCCCTGGTTACGAAATGTGGAACTAACAGATTTTTCAAAAGGATAAAGTGTTTTGAAAGGAATATTAAACGAAACCCTCTGTGCGATCTGTGATCACACTTACCCACTTGTTTACGACTACACCACTGGCAGCATCAGTCAAACAAAAACGTGTGAAGACGGTGAGAATTTAGCTCTAATAACTTTTGTTTGCTAAGTTGTAACTTAATTCATTTGGACCTTGGTAAGTACGTGGTATTATAACCTCATTAGTGTAGATCAAGGCCTAATATTGATTATGCGCTGTCTTTCCTGAGATAACATTAAAGGCGTTTTTCTAAGTTGGGTAATTTTGGCCCAACATTTGAGGTAAAATTCGCCCAATCAATTATCGTTTACATTTTTGTATATGCTTCCTGTCAATGCATAAAATATGTTACATTTGATGCAGATTTTTCTTATTTTGTTGAATTTAAACGTTGATGTTTTTTAGGTAATATTTTACTTTATTTTTGTTATACTTATGAAAACAGACATTTGTGCTTATACAAATTATAATTTTTCTGAAAATTCATCCAGTGTATTGGTACCAACTGAACCAAACAAAACAGCTAATGACGAAGATGACTGTAACGTTGGAAATTTTGTACCTGTGCTGTTTAATAGCAATATCTAGCAATATTACTTTGAAATCAAAGGAGTGTTGTGTTGTTAATCGCGTGAAAAGAAGTTAAAGTGTTCGCGTAGGTCAGAGCGACGAGACTCGATGATACATGAATGGAACGACAATGTTCCGAAAATTAGTCCACCCAAACTTTTGTCTAAGAGAAACCAGTATTCAGTTTCAGACCTGGACTATACACGTTAAGCAGTATTTATGACTTTTGTAATAATTTTATTATTAAAATATATGCTAATTTACTGTTTTTTTACATGTTTACATTTCTTACCCTCTCTCCCTCGTCTTTTTCAATAGGGGCATTCGTCCACATCATGTTGTACGCCCTATAACATTCGTTTTAACACGTGGGCCGATGTTACCCCAATTCATGATAACATTGGCCCAAAACTTTCAAAAACACTTTTTGGTAAAACAAAATTCAATGTCGACAAATTTATGATAATGGTGTGATTCCAATGCTCTTAGCAAACAAAAAATTAACATGATATTCATTTTTTAAATAAAATAAGAGAATGGAGAGGCTGGACATGCCATGAAACACAGAAATTTGGGCCAAAGTTACCTCAGTTGACGATACCGCAAAAAAATTCATTGTTGTAGAAGCAGATGCTTATAGGCGGGGAGGCGATCGTTTTAAACCCTATGTTACCAAATACAAGGAAAAATTTAATATATTTTATGTAGGATTAGAAATAAAGGAATCTAATGATCCAGGGTTGCCGAAAGTGAAGTAGTAACCTAAGCCAAAAATGAATATCACTCCCGGTGTATTTTTAGATGCTTATCCTATGTTAAGTAATGCAAGAAAAATAAACATGGAACATGTTGACTTGATCTAGTACTATAATAATATTCTAGTCTGCCTTGCCGTAACCGTCTACCAAACACGTGGCAGCTGCATTTTAATTGAAATTACTGTTAAGGTTTAGCTTTGTTATGAATATAAGAATAATTTGTATTTAAAAATTAAGTTTAAATAGTCTTATTATGGAAAATCGGGCTTTCAACGTTCAGCAGTCGGTAGACCTTCGGCAGAAAAATGTATAAAGTGTGCGGTCATATCATTTTGCATCGATTTCATCGAAGTAAGCTTTGTCATTTGGAAGATTTTTCGTCACCTTCTTAATACCATGGATGATGTTGAATGTTACAATAAAAAATGCGCTTGTTAATGTAAGTTTTTCATACTGTTTTTAATACTTAAAATGACATTAATTCATGAACTGAAATTTGAACTCCAAAAATCCGTCTTTAGGCGCAACATAAATCTAATCTAGCCTATACAAATGAAATTCAATTGTTTAACCTTTTAATTGAGACTATTCTTCTAACTCATATAAAAAAAAATCTACAGTCCTTTGAAAAAAAGTCAAAAATGATATTTTTTACCTGTTCAACTCTGTAAACGGAGGACTATATTTCAGGTGCAAAACTTTTTAAAGAGATACGAAAATCAGTTTTGAAATTCATACGGTTGGTTATAAATCAACTACTTAATATCATCAAAATCAAAATTAGTGCGGCGCAACTTTTTTCCAAAGTCTGTTGGTTTTGTATGGAAAGACCCATACATGTTAAAACGGAAACCTGTGTAAAAGAGAATTTTTTATGTGTATCTAGATATTCACTTTTCACAGCAGCTTCTACTGTAATAATATGAACATATATTTGTATGTTTTACGAGGTGTTTAAACAGAAGTATTACATTTGGTGCGTTACATTATTTTTACATGGAATGTTTACTGGCGAGGTTTATATCAATCACCATATGAAACAAATTGCTTAAAATCAAAATAAACTTATAGGTTTTTAGATTTGAGCAGCATATTTTTTCATTTCTATTCCAGATAAAAACCGTATTTAAACTTTGAAATTTCTGATAAAATATTCCTACCACAAAAAATGTCTAAACTTATAGTAAACCTTTTTTCTTAAGGGCCTCGGGAATTTTTCCCCACCTGTACCTCCTCCTCTCTCCGCCACTGTTGGAGCCTACCATTAGAGTTACATATCAAATTTGCATTTTGATTGGAATGTTCTTTTAAAGTTAAAGAACAAAAGAAAATGAAGATTTTGTGAGAAAAAAACAGATAAGGTTTATCAATCTAACTGAAATCAAAAGCAATATCTGAAGTAAATCGAAATCGCGGGAGTAAATAAAAAATTGGTTTAAATTTTTAGAAATTTTTCCATGTCATTACTACTGAGTTGCAATCAATTTCAGACATAGTTTGCTGTAAATAGGTTATTGTTGCCATGTTGGGTATTTTGTTTTTATTCATAATATCTACCATTATTTCAGATCATTTATTTTTGCTTTATTTAATGACAGACATTTCGCGATTAAATACAGCGAAAATTACTAGTCTCAAAAAGTGACGAGTGAAGAGTGTTCGGAATAAAAAATTCTCCGATCTGGCAACATTGAAATGAGTAAAAAATTAGTTGCAAGATTCGAATATGACAAAGGAATCGAGCTAAATAAAAGCATTTAATAAAATAAATGGAAAACATTATTGTGGAGTCATATCAGAATTATTTTTCTTAAAATCTTTAGGTCTTATTTTCATGACAGTGCTCTTTAGAGAGTAATGCTGCCCTCTAAATGATGACCATTCGACTCCATCCGCATATGACTCATGAGCTCCTTTTAAATAGAGACCATTAAGATTTGAACCGTGGCATGCCGCATACCACCACTCTCCTTTGAAAGTGACGGCACAGTTGTTTCCATATTTATCATTGTCTCGATCTTTAGTTGTGAATGCATGGCCATTCACAAAACTAAAAGAATTACCTGTAAGAAAAAAAAAATAGCATTTACAAACATATAAAATAATAAAAATAAAAACTAAATTAACGGTACGAATTTTAAATTAGACGGAAGCAAATAATAAACATTGTATAAAAACTTCTTGAAATTCGAGAAAGAGAAAATGAATGTGATATCTACACGCAAAATTAAAACTTTAGCGTGCATACCTGCTGTTCCTCTGTATCCTGTGACGTGTGCTTCATAGTTGTGTATCTCATCATCAATCCAGAAACTGTCATATGTAGCGTAGGTCACATTTCCTTCCCAGTCAACCAAGTCAAACTTCAGCGAATTTGCTCTAATATTTGTTAGAGTAAAGATCTTATCATTACCTGAATGAAAGGTTTCAAGTTCATCATAAAAACAACAATTCATATTAGTTATTTTACAATATTAAAGTGGTAAATTAGTGCAGAACTGGTTAACTTTTCTTCTAAAAATATGCAGAATATTTCGAGATAATTTTAAAAACATTCATTTAAATTACTATTTTAACAAATCAAATTCTTTAAAATCATGTTTAAAATCATGTATTTATTAGTTCAATTCTTAATATATATATATCTAATAAAGAAGACATAGAATTGATCAGACACAAATGGGGACAAACAAAAATAATAAAAATGAAAGATGAAATACTCAAAGCTGTGTGAAAAATATCCATAAATTAAAAACAATGAAATAATTGTGGAACAATGACAGAACTGTCCAGACTAAGTTTTCATAGATTCCACAAAACAAGTATGATTTTATTCCTGCAAGAGCTATAATGTGCTAAAAATGTGCAAAATTTCGGCTATTGTACATTTAAAAAACCAAAAATTAAACATTTAAATAAAAGGAAGAAATACTATCAGCAATTGAAATAAATTTGAGTAAAAAAATCAAAACCGTATGCATAATGCCGGACAAGCATGCTTGAACCGTAAGACTACATTATGTTGCAAAAGAAATGTACTAATTCTAACGAATGACTCATGAGTATTGATTTATTTCAACCAAGGCATCACACAGTAACAGAGCAGAAGTCTATGGAGCAAAATAAAAAGATGAAGCCAGAAGTATTTTAATAAGGTAAATTATAGTGCTGCCATCTAGTAAGAGAAATTACAAATATAAATGTAAATAACTGGAATATATTAAAAATCAAGTATTAATTGATAATAAAAGCAGGTGAAACCAGTGGCGTACCCAGGATTTTATTTCGGGGGGGGGGGGGGGACTGACCTAAATTTCCATATTGTTCTAAATCTTACGAAACACGTTAAATTGTGTTATAAACAGAAATCATATTTGATAAATAGGCTGTAGCCAGGGGGGAAAGGGGAGGGGCAGGGGTGACTTTGTTGAGAATTTTCCGAAAATTTAAAAAATTTGGTCATCAGTCCGAAAATTCGGATATTAAAAAAAAATCGCGATTTTTGACATGGTCGCCGAAAAAAATCAATTTCATCAATCGTTCGCGGAAAAAAAATCTCCAATTTTTTTAAAGGATCCGAAAAGGAAAAAACCGAAATGTTGTCATAGGGCCACGGATAAAATGCGAAGTATGTCAAAGGATTTCAAAAAAAAAGTCAAATTTCTTCAAATGATCGCGGAGAAAACGCGAATTACGTCAAATGCTTGCGAAGAAAAAGCTAAGTTCGTCGAATGAGTACAGAAAAAACCCGAATTTCGTCATAAGGCCGCAGAAAAAACGCGAATTTCATCAAAAGATTGCGGGAAAAATGCGATTTGCGAAAAAAAAACATTCCGTCAAAGAACTGCGAAAAAAAAAGGTAATTTCGTAAAGAATCGCAAAAAAAGCTAATTTCGTCCAATGTACATGGATAAACATGAATTTCGTCAGAAGGGAGCAGAAAAGCACAAATTTCATCAAAAAGACGAGAAACAAAAACGCTAATGTTGTTAAAAGCCGCGGGAACCGCAAATTTTGACGAATGATTGCAAAAAAGCGCGAATTTCGTCAAATGGTCACCGAAAAAGCGCGAATTTCGTCAAAAGTCCGCAAAAAAACGCAAATTTCACCAAAAAACGAGAATAAAAATCAAATTTCGTCAAAAAACCGCGGAAAAAACGCAAATTTCGACGGAGGATTGCCTAAAAAGACGCCAATTTCGGCAAATGACCACAGAAAAAACGCGAATTTTGTCAAAGGGAAGCGGAAAAAACGCGAATTTAATTAAAGGATCGCAAAAAAAAGAAAAAGCAGCGTCACGAAGAAGGGCCACAGAAAAACGAGAATTTCGTCAAAAAGCCGCGGAAAAAAAACGAATTTCGTCAAAAAGCTGCGGAAAAAAGCAAATTTCGTCAAAAGATCTCGAAAAAACGTGAATTTCATCAAAGAGCCGCAGAAAAAACGCACATTTCATCAAAAAGTCGCGGAAAAAACGCGAATTTCATCAAAAAGTCGCGGAAAACGCGAATTTCGAAAAAAAGATCGCTTAAAGCACGCATTCCGTCAAAGAGCAACGAAAAAAGCTAATTTCGTAAAAGATAGCATAAAAACGCGAATTTCACCAAAAATTTTATCACCAGATATCACCAATTTTATTCACCAGAAATTTTATCAAAAAGACGAGAAAAAAGCAAATTTCGTCAAAATTCCGCGGGAAAAACGCAAATTTCGACGAATGATTGCGTAAAAAAACGCGAATTTCGTCAAAGGGCCGCAGAAAAAACGCATTCCTTCAAAAAAACGCGGAAACAACGCAAATTTCGTCAAAGAGACACAAAAAAGTGAATTTCGTCAAAAGGCCGCAGAAAAACACAAATTTCATCAAAAAGACGGGGAAAAAAGCAAAATTCTTCAAAAATCCGCGGAAAAAATGCAAATTTCGGCGAATGATTGCGTAAAAACGCGAATTTCAACAAATGACCTCGGAAAAAACGCGAATTTCGTCAAAGGGAAGCGAAAAAAACGCGAATTTCGAAAAAAAGATCGCTTAAAACACGCATTCCGTCAGAGGGCATCGACAAAAAAGCTAATTTCGTAAAGGATTGCAAAAAAACGCGAATTTCATCAAAAAGACGAGAAAACGCAAATTTCGTCGCGGAAAAAAACGCAAATTTCGACGAAGGGTTGCGTAAGATAAAACGCGAATTTTGGCAAATGATCTCGGAAAAAATGCGAATTTTGGCAAAGGGAAGCGGCAAAAACGTGAATTTCGTTAAAGGATCTCAAAAACAGAAAAAGCAGGGTCGCAAAGAAGGGTCACAGAAAAACGTGAATTTCGTTAAAAGACAGTGGGAAAAAAGCGAATTTCGAACAGCCGCCAAAAAACGCTACTTTCGTCAAAGAAAACGCGAATTTCGTCAAACAGCCGCAGAAAAAAAAGCGAATTTCATCAAAAAGATGAGTAAAAACGCAAATTTCGTCAAAAAAGCCACGGAAAAAAAACAAATTCGACGAAGGATTTTGTAAAAAAACACGAATTTCGTCAAAAAAGCCACGGAAAAAAAAACAAATTTCGACGAAAGATTTCATAAAAGAAACGCGAATTTCGGCAAAAAAGCCACGGAGAAAAAACAAATTTCGACGAAGGATTTCGTAAAAGAAACTCAAATTTCGACAAAAATCCGCGAAAAAAAAGCTTGAGTTTCATCAAAAACCCGCCGAAAAAACGCGGAAAAAACAAATTTCGACACAGATCCGCGCAAAAAACGCAAATTTCGACGAAAGAGGGCGTAAAAAACGCGAATTTCGGGAAAAAGGCCGCAGAAAAAGCTAATTTCTTCAAAGGACCGCTGAGAAAACGCAAATTTCGTCAAAAAACCGTGGAAAAAACACAAATTTTTGGCATGGAGATACGACTGAAAAATGAAAGTTATTAAGTTACTTTTACAGTCAACTCTTCCGCACCGGATTTCCGATTTAGCCGAAATCAACTTGAGATTAGCTGTAGTGTTACTGTGCATTACCATACTTCCGCATTGACAATCTTGACGCCCGCCAACTGTGAAAGAAATTTAAAAGCTCCTTAAATTAAACTACTTTTAGATTTGTCGAATTTACTTGTAGGTCTCTTGAACTGACCATATATGTTCTCATTTATCCAGTAAAACAGGCATACAGCTGTTTTTCAGTCATTTGAAAATTGATTTTGTGGTTTCAAGTAAATTTTGTCGCTGGAATGAGGAGGATATTGGATTAACAAGCAAAACAAATTCGTGGCACGCCAGAAAATAAAACAAATTTATCTGATAAAAAAGGAATATCAGCCCTTTTTTCATTTCACTTCGATATCTTCGGAGGTGGAATGGATCTGTAGCCTCATAACCCCCGTCGCCATCGACTTCTTTGGGTGCATGCTGGGGCATCACTGTGCACTAGTATATGGGACGAACCAGAATAGCTGCGTTGCAGAAAAAAAAATTATCTTAAAAGAAAGAAAAAAAACAGGAGTTTTTTTTTTCATTTTTGATTAATTCGAAAGGGGGCCTATAACCCCCATCAGCCCCCTTCCCCTTATTGGGTATACTGTAGTGTAACTGTGCGCTAATATGAGACTAGCCAGAAAGTCTACTTCGTTGTATTTCAGAAAACAATTGCATTACAAATTTATCTCAAACAAACAAAAAAAATCAGTACTTATTTCATTTCATTTTCAACTATTTTAGGAGAGGTCTGTAACCACATCATCCCCTTTCTACTTCTTTGGGCATAATGCGATGTCACTGTGCACTAATATGGAACTACCCAGCAAAGAGGAAATTGCTGGCCAGCAGCAAGATAGGTGCTGGCAATGATGCAGAAGTGCTGGCTGATGGTCTACCACTGCATGACCCCTGCTGGACAGCTTCAGTCAACTTTGCTTTTGGAAATCATCAGATAAAATTCTGGTGGGCATCCATTTTATCTCATGCGCTGGCCCACCACTACATGGAAGTGCACGAACTTTTGCAGTATTATTGCTGGGAGCCTTTACGCTAGCTGGCGCTGCGAATATCGAAGACATTGAGTATTTGAACACAAATCTGAAATGAATATCTTAACACAATTTAAGCTGTGAAGCTATTTTTTTTTAACTGTAAAAAATATAGCACCACTGCTACCAACAAAATAAATAAGTAAATGAATAAATAAATAAATTCTTTATCTCAACGCACTTTTTTTTCTCCTTAAATCTGGTTTTACTAGGTTACAAAGGATTTCGGTTTTCATAATTTACGCAGTTCAGAATCAATAATAAAAAAAAGCGTATAAAATAAATAGGATTTCTATACAATAGAATAATTTCTATACCAGTTTAATGTCTGGGAACGTAAATCACAAAAGAAACAAACTTGAAATAGTGTAATGAGAGCTTGAAAACTACGAGCAATCGTAGCGTACGCTGAAAGCACTTGTTTATGTCCGATCACAAAAACCAAGCAGCATCGAGCGCGGTCAGTACTTGGAAGGGTGACCACGTGCAGTTCAAATATTTCTATAGACACTTCGATAGATCTGGGTGAAATTAGCTTATAGAAAAAAGAGCCATAATTGTATAATACTTTGTTTTTTTATAGAATTCTATAAGAAACTTTTGTAAGGGAAAGTGCTGGGCCAGCAAAGGAATAGCAGTGGGATAGGTGCTAGCATTGCAGGAAAAGTGCCGGATTGAAGTAATGTGATGGCATACCAATGCTGGCCTGCTGTTGGCCATCACTGATGGGCCAGCTGCATTCGGCTTGGACACTTTTCGACAGGTTTAAGTAATGGCACCCTTGCACTTTACCGCTGATAGCACTGCTGGCTGCCATCTTTTTTCCAGCTGATGGCCCACTGTTTCTTTCTTTGCTATGTAAACAGAAGAGTGTGGCTAGTCTGTTGAATGGTAGGAGAAAATAAATGCAAATTTATCTCAAACAGAAAGAAAAAAAGCAATATTTTTTTCCGACTATTTCGGGAGGAGGGGGCTGTAAGCCCACCAGCCGCCTCCCCTTCTTTCGGTATATTGTGATGTCAATGTGGACTAATATGGAATTCACGAGAATGGCTATTTCGCATCGTGGCAGAAGAAAAATTACAAATTTATCTCAAACAAGAAGAAAAAAATCAGCCTTCTTTTCATTTCATTTTCGACTATTTAGGAAGGGGCACCAAATTTGCCCCTTTCACCTCTTTGGATATGATGTGGTACCACTGTGCACTAGTATGGAACTAAAGAGAAGAGAGCGGCTAGTCTGTTGAATGATTGGGGGAAAATACAAATTATCTCAAGCAAAAAGAAAAATATCAGCACTTTTTCATTTCATGTTCGACTTTTTGGGGAGAGGACTGTGACCACATTAGCCCCCTTCTACCTTTTTGGGTATAACGTGGTGTTGCTGTACACTAATATGGAACTACAGCGAAGGGAGTGGCTAGTCTGTTGAATAATAGGGGAGAAAATGCATTTATCTCAAACAGACAGAAAAAAAATCAGCACTATTTTTTCATTTCATTTTCTACTATTTCGAGAGGAGGAGGCTTAATTCCAACAGCCCCTCCCCATCTTTGGTATGCTGTGATGTCAATGTGGACTAATATGGAGTTAACGAGAATGGCTATTTTGCTGTATGACAGAAGAAAAAATTACAGATTTATCTTTAAAAAGTAAGGAAGAAATATTTTTTTCCTTTCAATTTTCGACTTTTTTTTTGGGGGGGGGGGGGGCTGTAACCCCGTCAGCCCCCCTTTCTCTTCTTTGGTGTTAATATGGACAACTATGGAACTTAAGGGAAGGTAGCACATAGTCTGTTGAACGAAAAGGGAAAAAATGCAAATTTATCTTAAACAGGTAGAAAAAATTTAGTACTTCAGCAATCATTTCACTTTCGACCATTTCGAGAGAAGGGGGTGAAATTGCATCAGCCCCCTCCCCATCTTTGGGTATGCTGTGATGTCAATGTGGACTAATATGGTGTTAACGAGAATGTTTATTTTGCTATATGACAGAAGAAAAAATTACAGATTTATCTTTAAAAAGTAAGGAAAAATTACTTTTTCATTTAATTTTTCGACTATTTCGAATAGAGGGGAGGGGGTGTAACCCCGTCTGCAACCTTTCTTTTCTTTGTTGTCAACGTGGACTAATATGGGACTAATGAGAATGTCTAGTCGGCTGTATGATTGAAAAAAATTAAAATTTTTTCCAAAAAAGAAAGTCGAAAAAGCAGCACTTTTTCATATCATTTTCGAAAATTTCGGGTGGGGGGGGGGCTGTAGCCCCATCAGCCCCCCCCCCCTTGGGTACGCCCATGGGTGAAACTTACTATAAAAGTTACATGTTATACTTATAGTTATATGTTAAAGCTTAATTTAAAATAAAATAAGAAAATTAAAATCAAAATAAATATGGTAATAGGAGTAAATAATAAATATATTATAAATTACTATTAAAAAGATAATTACAGGATGAAGATACAGGATGAATGTAAATGATTTGAAAGTATGCGGACAACTTTTAAGGGTGGGACATGTCAGTGCCGGATTAAGTCATCTAAAGACCTTTAGGCAATTGAAGTCTCGAGACCCTTTTTCCTATCCCAAATTTTTAAACTACATTTTAAATTGCAATGATTTTAACTTAGTTTTCAATTTGCGCTTCAAGTTCTCAAGTAACTCTTATTAGGACAAAACAGGATAAAAAATCTTGCATCAATTTAAATACGAGTCATTTTGAAGGAAGTATTTCAGTAACTTACATAAAAAACACAAGAAAAAAATCTTTATCTAATAAAATTCTATAAAAAACTATTCAAACAAAATCATTTAAAACTATAAGCTCATTTAAGCAAGTAGAGGATGCAATATTTTGTGCAATTCGTATCTAATAATAACAGTACAAGGCTAATCAGAAAATATAATTTTTTATATAACTAATCAGCCTTTTAATAAAATTGTAGAAATGCTTAATACTAATTTTGTGGCAGGTAACTCATTAGGAAAAAGTATTGAAACTAATTTGTAAACATTAATTATTACAATATTTCACGTATTAGGATATTTTTCTAATAAAACGTAATATAAGCGAGAAATCAGATATGTTTGAATTTCTCACTCTGCGGAAGCTCTTCAGGGGACAAAAGATCTTTAAACTCATTTTTTTTTTTTATTGCACCTTAAACACTATTCAAGAGCACACTATATG
Source organism: Maratus speciosus (assembly GCA_963932465.1). Lineage (NCBI taxonomy): Eukaryota > Metazoa > Arthropoda > Arachnida > Araneae > Salticidae > Maratus > Maratus speciosus. The sequence goes on along the minus strand of OZ010788.1, from coordinate 386,179,499 downwards.
AATTATGGCATATATTTATCACACAAGAAATTAAAAAAAAAAATGGGAGAAAAATAAGGAACTTTCCTGAATATTTTAAGCGTTATCAAGAACCTTCAAAATGTCCTAAACTCGCTCCATATCAATTAAAATCCCCAATATTTTTTATGCCAGTTTGATTCATATATACAAATAAAACCTTGCGTAGTTTTTTGAAACTAAATAACTGGAAAATTTAAAGGTAGTCAAGTGTTGAAATAGGATGCAAAAACTCTGAAAGGTTTACAAAATTTCGAAAATATATATATATTTTTTTTTTACCTTTTTATTCAAATATAGAAAATTCTATGCACAGTTTTATTTGTATATGTAAACCAAACTGGTATTAAAAAAAATATATTGGGGATTTCAATTGATGTGGGGTGAGGTTAGGGCATTTTGAAAGTTCTTGATAACGCTTAAAATATTAAGGAAAATTCCTTATTTTTCTCAAAAATTTTTTTTTAATTTCTTGTGTGATAAATATATGTATAATTCATATAGTGTGTCCTTGAATAGTGTTTAAGATGCAATTATTAAAAAATAAAAAATTAGTTTGAAGGTCCCTTGTCACCTCAAAAGTTGCGAGACCCGTAAGCAGTTGCCTACTCTGCTTATTATATCATTTGTCACTGAGTCAAGTATTCAAAAACAAATCATTTTTACAAAAGGGCAATCCACACATTCTGTCGAAAATATGGCGTGCTCCATTTCAATTGAGTTCAGATTTCTATTAATAACTTTGAAAAAAAGTGGAGATAACTTAACGGAAGTTTGAAGAGACTAGACCTTGCTTTTCTGAGATGTGATAGCATCAGAAAAATTCTGAAAAAACACAGTAATTGGATCAGTGATACTCATACTGCAAGCACTGGCGACCGCTTTCCAAAATGTGGAGCTTCCAGTTGGGTTTGTTTGGGTGTAGATACAAAATATTTCTAGCAGTTATCACAGTGTTGTCACATTTCGCCCAAAGCAAGGTTAAGTCATTTCAAATGTTCATTACAATATCTCCAATTTTTTCAAAGTTATTAATTAAAACTCGGATTTGATTAGAGTGGAACGCACTCTATTTTTGATTGAATAAGTAGATCGCTATCCCATGTTCTAATGAAAGAAGGACTTGTGTTTGCATGCCTGACTTACAGTTAAAATTTGTTTAACGACTTGTGACTCAACCTGCATTGCATGTGTTTGACTTTGTCCTATGACACCCTGAGCTTCCATAAAAATATAACTATATTAGGTCTTTCTTTAAATACCAATTTCCCTTTCCAAAATATTTTTTATGAATTTTTGGAAATAAGAAGATTTGTGCAATCATTAAATAAATTTTCAAAAGATTTCATCTGCTAAAATTAATAAACTATGACTTCATAAGAGTTTTGTACAATGTTAAACTCTATTCAAATATTTTTTCTAAAATAGTGCTTTTAATAAACTTGTAATGAAGAAGGTTATACGATTCATTTATGGGACAATATCACAAAATACGAAAATTGCTGTCCGCACAATAAAATTTCTATTTAATATTATATAATGCAATTTTCTTTTTTACATTCTAATAAAACATATTCTTAGAAGTATTTTCAAGATATATTATATTCATAATAGCACAAAAATAAAGCAATTAATAGACTTAAAATTTCAGATTGTCATTTTCCTGGCATGTCACACTGTGATGTGTGCAGAGTAAAAGGCTTTCTGCTATACTGTACAAATATCTTTTTCTAGTTTTTTTTTATTTCTAATTAATAATTATACCTTATATAACACATATATGAGGAAGGTAATAAAATCTGTATTTTACAAGTAATTTTCCTTAATTAAAATATGATTGTCACTGAAAATAAATTTCATTTTCCTGGCCTGCTAATTTTAGTTCTTTATGAGTTATAAAGATGGCACTGCAGAATAATTCTTCTTGTTCTTGACATAGTTCAAGTCAGAAGTAGTAAAAGCATTGCTACCTGCAAGATCTGTTAGATATTTCTTTGAAAATAATGTGTTTAAAGACTTTTTAAAAATTGAGTAGACTTTTATTATTGTGATATTCTTCTTGTTGTTAGTGGCAACACTCTATTAAGTTTGATGGATTGGCAACACCTTGAGGTTGTTGACATGGTGTGAACATCTACCGTTCACGATGTACTTCGTAGTTATTAAAAGCTAAGTTCTGCTTAAGTAATCTCATCATATCTTATGTTTATTAATAGTACAATTTTAATAACTAAGAAACCTTTTGAATGCATACCTTCTTAAATTAAACAATATGGAGCAACTACTGAAGCCTGAAAGATTCGATGTAGATCCCACGTGCTCAAACGCGGAAGCAAAATGGAGCCATTGGAAAATAACTTTTGCAAACTTTCTAGAAGGTATAACAAGCATTGCTGAAGTAAATAAATTGCCTTTACTGTGCAATTATGTGAATTCAAATGTTTACCAGTTCATTTATGACTGTACGACTTATGCTGAAGCCATTACGACACTAGATTCGCTTTTCATAAAGAAACGTAATGTGATATTTGCTAGACATTGCTTGTCGACATGAAACCAACAAACCGGAGGAACGGTCGCCGAATACTTGCAAATTACAAATCAATTAAGCAAAGATTGTGACTTCACGGATGTAAAGGCCGAAGATTACCGTAAAGAATACATTAGGGATGCTTTCATAAGGGGTTTAAAATGTCCCCGTATTCGTCAATGACTTCTTGAAAATACCTCGATGACTCTTGATCAAGCTTTTGAACAATCCAGATCCCTTGAATTGGCTGAAGTGCATGCAGCTTCTTATATGGGAAATTCCATCACAGTGCCATCTGCAGCTATGGGAGAACAGAATTTCCTAGAGGAAGAGGACCTACAAACATCGGCTGCTTTCCCCTCCTCAAGATCTCAAAAATGCTTTTTCTGTGGAAGTGATTTCCATCCACAAACCATGTGTCCGGCAAGAGATGCCATGTGCAGAAAATGTGGCAAAAAGGGACATTATCAACGAGTGTGTAAATCTAGACAAGGTAGAAACTCTACAAAAGTGGTGGCTTCTTTAAACACATTGGCAGCTATTTCAGGATCTAGTCACTGTCTCCAGAAACCAATCATTAAGGCATCGGTAAACAATATCCAGCTCAATGCATTAATCGATACAGGCAGCTCTCTAAGTTTTCTTAATGAGAAACATGTGGCTAAATGTAGAGCTAAAATTGAACCATATTTTGGGAAAATATCCATGGCAAACTCCTCGATGGTCGCTGAAACAGTAGGTTTTTGTAGAGTAAATTTGAAAATTGAAAACTTCACTTATCAAGATAGATCATGATATTTTAAAAGGACATTCATCTGTGGAGATTGGATTCGATGGCAATAGACCTCCATTAACAATTTGTTCTCTAGCTGTAGCTCAAGTACCTCCTGTTTCATTATTTTCTAACTTGAATCCGGATTGTAGGCCTGTGGTGACAAAGTCGAGACGTCATACCGATGAAGACAATAACTGTATGGCAATGGAAATTCAGAAACTTCTCCAGGAGGGTGTCATTGAACCAAGCAATTCACCGTGGCGGGCTCAAGCATTCGTGATTCGAGGAGAAAATCATAAGCCTGGAATGGTGGTTGACTACTCGCAGACCATTAACAAGTACACTTTGCTTGATGCCTATCCTCTGCCTAAGATTGAAGAGATAATTTTGAAAATTTCGAAAAATAAAGTATTTAGCAAAATTGATCTGCAAAGTGCCTACCATCAAATCCCTATTCTGGATAGTGAAAGGCATTACACAGCTTTTGAAGCTTGTGGGAAATTATACCAGTTTTTGCGCGTTCCTTTTGGTGTTACCAATGGAGTAGCCTGTTTTCAAAGAGTCATTGATAACATTATTGAGGATGAAGGCCTTGATCTTACGTATCCATTTATTGATGATGTAACTGTTTGTGGCAAAGATCAGAAAGAACATGATGACAACCTAAAAAAATTCTTGACTGTGGCAAAGAAATTTAATTTGACCTTAAATGAAGAAAAGTGTACCTATTCAACAAATTCTGTCCGGTTACTGGGCTATATCGTTCGTGATGGTACAACTAAACCAGATCCTGAAAGACTAAAACCGTTACTGAATATGCCTGTTCCTAGAGACTCTTCTGCTTTACAACGTGCTTTGGGTATGTTTGCCCATTATTGTCGGTGGATTCCAGGCTTTTCAGAGAAGATACGTCCCTTATTAGGAAAGAAATAGTTCCCTCTCTCTACAGAAGCAGTATCAACCTTTAATTTGCTGAAAGATGATGTGGCGAATGCTACCTTGGCAACAATTGAAGATGACATTCCTTTTAGAGTCGAAACGGATTCATCAGACTTTGCAATTGGTGCTACCTTGAGCCAAGCTGGCCGTTCCGCGACTTTTTTCTCAAGAACATTAAGTGCATCTGAACTGAGACATTCTTCACCAGAAAAAGAGGCGTATGCCATTGTAGAATCACTTCGACATTGGAGACATTTCTTGATGGGAAAGCATTTTGAGGTGTTCACTGATCAACAAGCAGTCTCATTTGTATTCGATCAGCGACACAGCAGCAAAATTAAAAATGAAAAATTAATCCGTTGGAGACTTGAACTAGCCAGTTGTAAGTTTGACATTATTTATCGTCCTGGGAAACAAAATGTAATTGCTGACACTTTGTCTCGTATAACAGGTGCGTTAACTTCCAGAGTTGACTTGAAGGACCTGCACAACTGTCTTTGTCATCCTGGGGTGACACGAATGCACCACTGGATTCGTTGCAAGAACCTTCCCTTTTCCTTAGAAGAGGTAAGAAAAGTCACAAATTCTTGTCTAGTATGCAATGAGTTAAAGCCCAGATTTGTAAAAAATGTAGGAACACTTGTGAAAGCTACTTCCCCATTTGAAAGGTTGAACCTTGACTTTAAAGGGCCTCTCCCTAGTGTCTCAAGAAATTGTTATATTTTAACAGTAGTGAATGAGTTCTCCAGATTTCCATTTGCCATTCCTTGTAGCTCTGCATCAACTGTAATATTACATCTGAAGAACATTTTTTCCGTTTTTGAATGCCTTCATTTATCCACTCGGACAGAGGTCCAGCGTTCATGTCCCATGAGCTAAAAACATTTTTAGTGTCTCATGGAATAGCCACGAGTCGTACAACACCTTATAATCCGGCAGGAAATGGACAGGTGGAACGTTATAACGGAATAATATGGAAGCGCATACAACTGGCCTTGCGATCCAATAATATGAGGACAGAACAGTGGGAGGAAGTCTTACAAGCAGCTCTCCATTCAATTCGATCTTTGTTATGTACAGCTACCAACGCCAGTCGCCATGAAAAAATGTTTTCCCACCCTCGAAGATCGCATAATGGTTGCTCCATCCCCACTTGTCTCACTCACCCTGGACTAGTTCTATTGAAGAACCAAGTACGGATGAGCAAGTATGATACACTTGTTCAAGAGGTGCAGCTGATTGAAGCTAACCCCGACTATGCCCATGTAAGACTTGCTGATGGAAGAGAGACAACAGTTTCTATTAGACACTTAGCTCCGAAAGGAGAAACTCCGAAACCCGCTGACGAGAATACAGAATAAGATCTACTAGTAGAAGATGATGTGCAGCCAATAAATTCGGACTCAGTTATAACTTCAGAAGATGTGACTAAAAAGAATTTGGACACTGTATCATAGCGTCCAGTTCGCCCCAGACAACCTCCTGCTTACTTAAAGGACTATGTCAGGGACTGAATTAATCATGATGTAAAATTAAAAGGGGGGGGGTGAATGTGATATTCTTCTTGTTGTTAGTGGCAACACTCTATTATGTTTGATGGATTGGCAACACCTTGAGGTTGTTGACATGGTGTGAACATCTACCGTTCACTATGTACTTCGTAGTTATTAAAAGCTAAGTTCTGCTTAAGTAATCTTATCATATCTTATGTTTATTAATAGTACAATTGTGTCATTTTCTTGGCTTCTATAAATTACAAATAAAACTGAACATTACACTGAATTTGATGTACTATAGAGGAAACATGTTCCTTTAAACAAAATTAAAATGTTAGATCTAAAAATAAAAAAAACAAAAATGTAAAAAATGTTTTAGAATGAAATTATCATTATCCTGTCACACATATGCCAAGAAAATGACATATAATTATAATTAGATGAAAATGAACTTAAGCTCTTCAAACTTTAACAATTTTACATATAAATTCCTTTATTCAGCTGTTCAACCAACATTTAAAAAAGAACAGAAGCTTTGAAACAATTTAAATTTTCAAAATCTCACATTTTGTGATATTTACCCTTATATACTTTTTTTTTCTATGTCATGTTCACACACAACTCTTGAACTGATTGCGATTTTTTTTTTCAAAGACCTCAGCCTGCAGTTACTCCCATTATCAAAATTATTGGAATCTGAAAATATGTTTGTCTATCTGCCCGTTTTTATGTTTTCTTTTTTTTTTATTTTTATTTTTTTACTTTATAGATTTTACTTCATGTTAAGATTGACCCATTGTCACGAAATCGTTATATGGTGTTATGATACACAGAACTGCTTTACGTTTTTAAAATAGTCTTCATGTCATATATAGTTCTTGTACGGAGAAACATTCACTTCCCCGGCTTATCCTGCAAAAACTATTGAATATAAAAACGTGAAAATTTTAAAATTGGTAGTTTTATAGAGAAATGTATGATAAACACGCTGAAGCAGACAGATTTAAAATTGAAGAATTGTTTTAAGGGCTATTTAATGTTGAAATCTGTTAAGATAGTTTTGTTGTATAAGTATTATGGTATCAAAATCAATGCATGGCAATTTTTCCTAATGTCTTTAACCTCTGTAACAAAAAAAAAGTTAAAGAAAATGGCAAAATTCAAAATTATCTGCCGGAAAAAGACACATTAAAAATTCCGTAAAATATTAGAAAGTCAAAAAACTAGAAACTTTTTTAATATTAGAGGGGAAAAAAGACAGCATGTTCTAAATTATTGGTGTGTCTTGAGTCCAACAAGACCATAAAGCTATAGGCATATGGAATTTGGTACAATTTACGTGTATATATTGCTAAGCAAAATTTAAGTCTGGCATTAATTAGTAGACATTATTACAAATCGATTGGTGTCAGTCACATTTTTTTGATTTGTGACAATGTTAGTATGGGTTCTTTCTGTCCATCATTTTCCCCCCTTGATGATTGTGCAAATATGGCATTACAGTATAAATACAGATAATTTTACAGAACAGAAACATCTCCATGTCTTTCAACGTCAATAAAGCTGATCAGTCATAACTAGAAAAGAAATTAGCCATTTAAAAATATATTTTCTTTATACAAAGAATAACACTATTAGATCACGCCTAAAGTATCTATATCTCATCCTACTTCGTATTACTGCCATTCGATATAGACGTGTTAAATTAATTTTAAAACAAGTTTGTTTTTGTTTGTTTAATAGTCCTTTAAAGTAGCATCGGGACATAAAGACGTTAATATTAAGTTAACATAATTAGAAAAAAATTTTAACTTCTGTAAAAAGTTGTATCACCTTTAATGTTTCTAGATGAAGCAATAATAGTAAATGCATAGGATTTTTACAATATAGTTTTACTTTCATCACTTACTACCCACGTTCTACCACTTTCAAACAAAAGGAACTTTAAATCAAAGAACTGGAAATTAATAAATACTTCTAGAGGCAATATCTTGTATATTGCAAGTCGGTACTTCTTCGTGTAACAAAGATCTTATTGTCTCATTCTTGTTTTAGAAATATTTCCTATTTCAGATATAGATCAATTTACATCAGTGTCTGTCACATTTCCGTTTCCTTTTCTGTGTATGGGTGCTTTCGCTTCATTTCCGCATCGGAAATAGATTCACTTTCATATCCGATATGTAGTGGATGTCAATTTAATACACGAGTCACTTGAGCTGGTTTTAGTCAAAGAAAACTATCGATTTTCCGATGTGAATAAGATAATTAGTTGATTCGTACCTGTGAATAACAGCGGAAAACATTCATAAAGAAGATGTTGAATAAATAATGTTTAAATGTTGGCATATATATGTGGGTGTATGGATAAGTGGGACAAAAGAAAGAAACAGGCTAACAATAGAACGCGCAGCTCTCTTTGGTAACAAAATTAAACAAAAAGAAAATCAAGTTTATTAAATATCTGCTATTTAAACAATGTATCAGAAAACACTACTTCTACGTGATAAAAATATTGGGTTACGAATTTTTCAAGTGGGGGTCAAAATAAATATACTACATACGGGAATTGCGATTTAAAAATAAGGGAAATCATATTTGGTGTAATTAGTTTTCTAAATGTAATACGTAGGCATCAAACTACATCTTTTTGACGATAACAACCGAGTCTTAGAGAAAACTATTGTACCAATATTTTAAAATACACTAATAATAATAAACAGGTTCCTTATAAATTAAATAGAAGATTTTGTTTCATGAGGAAATATCTGGCGCAGGGCCAAAACTAGCCTTTTTGCGCTCGGGGCAAACATGGATTTTGGCGCCGCCTCCCCCCCTTCCTCCCGCACAATAAAAGTTATCGACCGCAGGTGCCCTATACGAAAAATAAATAAATAAATAAAAATCCTTAAAAAATAAAAATCATTTAATAATAATTGAAATGCTAGCTAGAAATATGTAAACAAGGCTCCCACATTAGCTTGAGCGTTAAGATCCTGCACTAGTCACGTGATGAAACTGGAACGCTAATGTTTAAACCTATGGGAGCATTCATGTTAAAATTTCTCACTTGCATATTAATAGTTTTCAATGATTTTTTTGTTCTTGCTTAGAATAGCTGAGATTAAATTCTAACCGCGTTGGTATTTACTTTTCGATTTTGGCTGCAGATTTTTTTTTTATAAAGTTGCTTTCACTTTCACAAATTTGAAAAGAACACTCCCATAGGTTTAACATTTGCTTGCGAGTTTCTTTGTATTTCATATATATATCATAGCTGTCAACTATTCCGCTTTTTCATACCACAAAAATTTAATAGAAATTTTTGCCTTATTTAATCGACAGATTACGGCGATTAAAAAGGTAAAATTTACTATAAAATTTTTGTGGTACAAAAAAGCGTAAGATGTTGGCAGCTATGATATATACATTTTTTGTATGAAACGACAAACACAATTTTTATTCCCCCCCCCCCCTTTCGCCTTTCGTTCTGGCGCCCGGGGCACATGCCCCCTCTGCACCCTCTTAGTTTCGGCCATGCGTCTGGCGTTTCCTCTTCACATTTTTTCCAATTTTTTATTCGACGATTTTTAACACGAAACGGTACTACAACGGTCAGTTGTAAATAAGCCAGAGAGCCGAACCCGGACTTCCCTAGAATGATGGCCGCTAAATTGAGCCTTTGGATACCTAGCTGCGTAGCAAGCTTTACTGTATCAATGTGTAATTTAGCACAACTGAACAGCATTAGAACTGAAGTGGTACCTGTCTGTTCTAAATTCAAGTATCTTTGCAATTTTTTTTTTTCATTATTAAAAAAAATGCTTTTTTCTGCATTTTGTAAAAAAACTGCATCGTCTCGCTGTCTATATTTATCAAATTAATATTTCTTTCTTTATTTTGTGACTTTTGGATCAACTTGTATATATGCGTATTCAGTTATAACTTACCAATCCAGAAATCTTTCTTAAGATTACCAAAGCCCTTTTGGTAAGAGACCCAATCACGATAAAAATAATCTTCTGGGCTGTCGAAATTTCCTCGTCTTTGAATAACCTGGAAAAATAGAGTGAATCACAAAAAGTGAAAGGACATCTGCAGTAAATAAAATTTTGGAGATATTTAAATAGGTGTTTTGTGAAATAAATCGAATCATGATAGTCTCAGAAGTAACTTTTCAAATATCTGAGACATGAAAAAACGATAGATATTGAATTCGAACTCCTTTACATTGAATTCCAAATGTTTTTGTTTTTAAACTTCTACCCTTTTTTATATTTCCTTTACTACCTCTAATTATTAAAAAATTATATTAAAAATCAAATAGGATACATTATTCGGAGATTAATGACACCTTTGTTGCATTTTTTTTTGTAAAGGATCTGCGAATGAAGTCAGTATATCTTTTTATGTTAAACGTACTGTACATATTGTCTATGTAAGATCTGTACAGTCAACAATGATACGAAAATTTTCTTGTATAAAAGGTCATATTTTTATTATGTTTAAATTTTTTACCGTTAGTAATTGAATGACCTTGGTACTTGTTCTTTGTAAGATCTTTGTTTTATTTTTCTAAATTTGTGAATAAACCCTTAACACAGATCCTTCTATATCTCTCATATAAAGAAATAGGCCCAAATATAAGCTATTGTCTGGAAACGGGCTTGCTGTTAAATAATATACTAGAAAGTTTGGGCAGTTTGTGGCGAGGGCATAAAACTATCACATTTCGGTAAGGAAGAAGATAGAACAGCTGACTCATCGTTGCCGTTCGTAGCCATCATTTCTTTCGAAAATCACATATTTTCATACCTCAAAACTCTCTCAGGCAAATAAATTCGAATTTCTGTACATTTAAATCGCTAACCATTACATGTTTTGTTGCTACCACGTCACTGATAAGCTACATTTTGAAATTCTTGATCTGATATCTTTAACTGCTAACGACTGTCTTTCAGTAAAATTTGAACATATCGTTGATCTAAAAATGGACAAGAAAAGTCGGTCTAAAAGCGGACTAGCATCCCACTGGTAAGCCTTAAACCTCCAATCAATCTGGTGGGTCATCTTCACGACTCTGACCATTGTTGGGCCATCTTCAAACCTGAGCTTATTTGATATCTCTCCAGTTCCAATTGCTTCCAAAAAAGAGACCACTCGAGGTTGCAAGTTTCCAAAAGTCTGTCTTATAATTGACTGTTCCCTACAAGGACGAATAAACTCTATTCTTATGCAATTCAGCTCTAAGCAAAACCAAGAAGGAGTTGATTCTAGAGTCTGTGAGGGATGTAAAAGTTTAAAAAAAACTAATAATAACCTAAAAATAAGCAAACTAAAAGTGTCGCAAATAGGGCTACTAAGAATCAACCTTCCGACTCAGAGAAAGAACATAATGAACTCAATTTTGATGGTAGTGACTGGATACTCTACCGGGAAAATGCCCTGATGACAGCAATGCGACCTGCATCTTCTCTGAGAGAATTTTCTCGGCTGACGCAAGAGGAGAAACGTGAGTACAATGTTTTCAGTGTCAATTGGCCACACACAGAAAAGTATGTATATATATGCGACTACTGTAAATAAAATTAAAAGGTAGCATTTTCACGATTGTTAATTGATTTGATTAATTTTGTTAAGTTTTAAACATATGTTATAGGTGGTCTATATTTAGACCACCATTTGAAAAACTACTAACTTCACAACTTTTGCAATTAAATTTATTGCATTGAAATAAATTATAAATTAAAATTAATATACAAAATAAATACATATAAAATAATTATAAATTAAAATAAATAATATATAAAATAAATATAAAATAAATACATATAAAATAAATTAAAAATTAAATCTATAAATTATATTGTAAAAATACAAAAACAATTAAAAACAATCAACAATCGTGAAAATGTTAACTTTTATTTGTAGTAGCCACACAAATATATAATATTGACACTTTAAATCTCAGTAAAGTATATAGTTTATGCATTTTTCTTAAATCTTCATAAAGTTAGACAGGGTCAAAATTTGAGGGTGCTAATGTCAAATTCACCTGATGACTTTTAATTTATATCTTCTCAAAAAAAACCCATCGGATTGAAATGTTTCTTTTTTAATGAAGTACAACGAATGGGCCTAAATACGATCCGGGCATTTTTTTTTTAATTTACAAGTATGTTTTAAATTATGGAAAGTATTAACCCCTTGAGGGGCACCGGTATATATTATATACCACCTACCATTAATAAAGTTTTACACCAGAAAAATTTTATTAAATTTTACTTTTCTAACTTTGGTGGAAAAAAGACGTAAAATTGCTTTTCCTTATTTTGAAATAATTTTTTTCTAATTTTCCAGTGGGAATTCAGCATTTCACAAACGTAATTGCTTGCCCCTCAAGGAGTTAATACTTTCAAATTAAAAAAAATATATAATCTCTGCATTAATTTTTGCATAATATATTTACAGCTCATTCTCGTCGGTGTTTTCGATATACAGAGAAATATTACTTTTTAACAGTCTGAAGGTACTGTCTCCTGTTTCGGTTTAGTCCTAAGGGGGGAAAAAATAGAAAATGAACAAAATAAAAAAGTTCTGGTTTCGGTATTAATATTAATGTTATATTTTAAAGTTATGGCAATGAAACAATGTACTATTATCATGACTTAAAATGTATATGTATATATTTATAACAACTTTTCCTTTTCTTATGACCATTCTTTTACGTAAACATGGTATTATTTCATAACGTTTGCTGTGTCAATAATTACGGTGTAAAGTGAATCGTGGAACCAAAGAGGCTAAATACATGTTTAAACCTCTTTTCGTGGGACAAGTGAACCCGTTTCCCTATAGAGGATATAAATTCCCTTATTTTTAAAAAGGGTATTACGCATAGAATTATTAATGTTTTAACAAAATACTACATAATAACATGGTCGTTGGCTTCCAAAAATAAACGAAACAAAATAAGGTGGGTTCAAAAAAAATAACTGAAAAGATTTTTTTTTTCGAAATTGGAACTAGAAACAACAGTCTATCCAGTTTGATTTGTGTATATAACAATTAAAATAAATTCGAATGAAGATACAATTCGTTGTTAATACAAAGTTAATTATAACATAGTCACTGCTACGATCTGTGTTGATGGAAAACCAAAAATACATCGGTAGGTCTGGCTTACTCTCTGTATATGGATTTCAAAAAACATGAAATTTAATGTAGTTTGATGAAGTGGAATTTCTGAAGAAATGTAATTTAGATGCATATTAATATCATTAAATCCTTTCATTATAAAACTTTATAATTTTGTTTTCAATTCCAGGACAAACAGTGAAACGATTTCAATATGGCAAATATAATGAAAGAACGTGTGTAAAACTTACAGTCCAAGCACCTCCGTCATCTTCCATATCACAATAAACATTTATTGGATAATTTATAACTCTGCTGGGAGGCCAAATGATGTACACGCCACTCTGTGAAGATATATTGTATTCATGTATTGCGGCGCAATCTATAGGGTGGAATGTCTGGTATTCGGTATTCATTCTAAAAATAAATTTTATAAAAAATAATAGTAAATTATATATAAATAAAACAGAAATTCGTAAGAATCCCACCTCATTAAAAAAATTAATATCTATTTCAATCATCCTTTATTTTTGCTCATGCATGCCTAACTCATGTTTAACTCAGAATCTCAGATACTCTACTAGGAAAAGGAAATTTGGAACACTCAAAATCTTTTAATCAATAAATTTTTAAGATTAGCACCTCAAAAAGTCCTTTGGATATTTAAAAAATAAAGTTAATTAAAATTTTCTTAACACTCTCCATGCATATGAAGATTTATAAAACAACTCTCTCAAACAACTGTGCATTTTTTATTTTTACTTCTTTATTGGGCTTGATCCATTTTCAATGTATTTGTATTCCTCTACAGTTTTAATATTAGTATCATTCAATAAAATGTCAGTTGTTTTCTGACCTGTAGTTAAATGTTCTGTTTTACTCATATTTATTTTTAATCCCCATTCTTCGTAAGTGTCCTTTAATTTACGAAGCATGTATGTGGCATCTTCTTCATCTTCTGCAATGATGACTTGATCATCCGCAAACAATAAATGATGGATATATTTATCGTCATTCAGTTTCAGACCCATTTTATGACATTTCTTCGTTCATTCTTTGAAGCAGACAGAAGGAGAATTGGTGAAGGTAGAAAAGCAATAGCAATGTTGAATTCTGTTCTGTGGAGTAGTAACACTCTACTTAAAACTAAGCTATTAATTTATAATGTTGTTGTCCAAAGCATTTTGCTGTATGGCGCAGAGACATGAACATTAAATCTCCAGCTGAAAAGAAACGCCTCTCTACCGAAATGGACTTCTATCGAAGATCAGCGAGAAAGTCTAGGCTGGATAAAATTAGAAGCTCAAGAATATGTGTAATAATGCAAGTCAAACAAAACGTTGTAAATACAGACGAGTACAACAAGCTTAGATGGTATGGTCATGACCGCAGAATTAAAAAGGAACGCCTTCCTAAAATTATTTTTGAATGGTGTTCGGACAGAAAACGTAGGAGGGGCAGACCGAGGATGACTTGGCAAAGTTCTATGCGAGAAACAATGAATATATATAGGTTAAATGATGAGATTACTCTGGACACGGAATGGATCTCTCAGAACTATTTTTATGGGTCGAGGAAACCCACTGTTTACTGAAAACTCCTGAAGAAGAAGAAAGACTTCTTTATTACATAAAAACTCATATGCAGTAAAACAAGAACGAATAACCATGCATTCGGTATAATTTATGAAAGACTTTGATTTTTTGTATACAATTAAATGAGATATCTAAACAAATATTTAAAAAAACACGTATCCCAATAAAATTTCATATCCGGTAATGTGTTCTTAATTTTTCGTGCAGCCATGTATGTGATCCATAGAATTTATACACGCTACTTAATATACTAAAAATTAGTCAAGTTAGAAAAAACATACCACAGAAGAAAACGCATTTCCAGTTGATCATGCTACACCTGTAACCTAATTTCTTTAGTGTCTTCGTAAATGAATGACATTTATATTACTACTACAGTAGAGTCCCGATTATCTGAGTTAATATGGACCAAGCTCACCTCGGATAAAAAAAAAACTCGAATAAAACCGGATTTACACAAATAGTCACCAACTAAGGAGATGAAATATAAAATTTTCATTAAATTCATTAATTTTATGGTACTAGTAACATTTCTTTGTTGTACATTTCCGTTACTTTTAAGAAAAACGGGGACTAAAATTGTTTATTTGAAAAAGCCTTAATAGTTTTTTGTTTGTTGAATGTCAATTTTGCTGCAGTTTTTTTTTCCTATCAATTTCTTAGATTTTTTCTTACCACTAAAACTTACCAATAAATTTTGCCTAATTCAATCGCCGAAATCTAACAATTGTCAACGATTAAATATGGCAAAAATTGCTATTAAATTATAGAGGTAACAAAATCGTACAAATTGGCAGCTATGTGATTCTATTAGTGTCGTGAAAATTGTAGGTCTAGCCTCTTCTTTCTGCTCAAAATATTAAATAGTTTTTTTTTTTTTTTTTTTTTTTTTTTTTTTTTTTTTTTTTTTTTCAATCGAACTTGTACCTTTGGAATGGATCATTTTCTTCTGATGGACTGGTGGCTTCCATTATTATGAAACAGCCATTATAAATGAAGAGTTAGGGGAATATGAAAGAGCAGTCGTAAAAAGTTAGAACTCTGATTTTCTGGTCAGAATGGGAAAAAAAATGGCCATAATTGTTTTTGAAAAAAAAAAAAAATCATCTAAGACCAGGGATGTAGTGGAGGGTATACGGGGGTATATACGACGTATACCTTCTGTATTTTTTTAAGGAATACTGTATACCCTCTGTTTCTCAAAAAAAAAACAATAGTAAATTCACTCCAGGGTATACTCTCTGCCTTGAGCGTATACCCTCTGCTTAAAGCGCATAGCCTCTGCTTTTTTTACAACTACACCACTGCCTAAGACTTCATTTATAATGGCTGTTTCATAATAATGGAAGCCATCAGTCCATCAGAAGAAAATAACTCGGTTAAAACGGAAACTCGGTTAAGCAGGACTCGGATAATCGGGACTCTACTGTTGTATTTAACATCCGTCAAAAATGAGGGAATGCTGATCTGCGTTTCATTTTCATAAAACTTCATGCAAAAAATCAGCATGAAGATTTTATTCTAAAAGGTTTGTATTGTTGAAGAGTACAAAGGAGAAATGATTTCTACCAAGGGCGGCGCCAGAGGGGGGTCCGGAGGGGCATATGCCCCCCTCCCGTCGGGCATATCTGGCCCCCGTCGGGATGAAAATTCAATGCCGTCGGGGAAAATATTTTGACTTGAAAATCGGCCAGGTCGAGTGGGAGCTCATTTTTTTTTTCTTTGCAAGTCGGGCTGACTAAACTAACTCTCCCGGGTATGAGTCGGTTTCTGATTAAATTTTGATTGTTGCAAGTTGGGTTGGTTCAGGTGAACCCGATTTTTCGAAAAAAAAATTCCATATTCTTTCAGATAAAATCTAACATATTGGATACATGGGTGACTCTTTCCATGTTTGTTTTTCAACATAAAAGATAAAATTTATCCTGAAAATATGCTCATATGCTATTTTTTTTTTTGTAACTACATTAAATTGTGGATCATTTTTCACTGATTGTGGATTTACGGTCGGATTGGTTGAAGTATTTCGGGTTCGGTTAATAATACAGAGGACGAAAATTATTTTGTCGGAGTCGGGTTGGATGGCAAGTAGAAAAAAAATGTCCGAATATCCTGTATCGGGCCGGGCAAACTGAACCTGATCCGACTCGTGGTCTGGACCGGATCGGGTTGGACCTGATATTTTGTCGTTGCGGGTCGGATTAGAGTCGGGTTAACTTTAATTGATTCAGGTTCGGGTTGGATGATGACACTTACGGCTCTTGATTCGAGTTGAATCGATTTCTCAAAAGAATTTACAAAATTAATTTTAAGATGAAAAGCTATACATTTGAATATTAACGCGTACATGTATATTGATTTTTTTTACTTAAAAGTTAAAATTGATACTAGCGGTGTAATTGTAGACTACTTTTATATAGTAGAATTATAATATGGATACATATGCATGTACATTTTTTTTTCATCATTTAGGGTTGGGGTTTGGTTGAGGTTGGAGTATTTGGAGTTCAGGTCGAAATGTGGAGGATGAAATTTTTTTGTCGTATTCAGATTTTTTTTTTTTTTCGGGTGGAGTCTTACATCGGGTTGGCCAAATTAAACCCAATCCGACTTTTGGTTTGAGTCGGATCCGGCTAAAGTGAATATTTTTTTCAGAGAGGTTCGGATTGACTTCTATTTTTCGAATTGGTTTAACTTTATTTGTTTCTGGTGGAGGTTCGATTCTAGCCGATTTCTCAAAAGATTCTCCAAAATATATTTTAAAAAGAAAAAAATATTATTTGAGTATCAACGGGTACATATACAGATATATTGATTTTTCTACATAAAAAATATGATACTACAGATATAATTTTAAGTTACTTTTCCATTATTCCATTACAATATGGATGTTTTTTCACTTGGTATGATTGGGTTCGGATTTGGCTTCAACCCAAAGCCTGTCGGTTTTCGGTCGAAGTTTGTTGGGTTCGGGTAAACTAATTTTTTTAAACTGTTTGAAGCTGAATCGATACAGAATTTCCAGGTTCGGATAGGGTATAACGCAAACCGTACAGAACTCTACGTTCTCAAAACAATCCGTGAATTAAACTAACTTTTCCTTTAGTTATATTTCGTTAAAACATGAAACTTTACGCTTTGATTTCCAATTTTCACCGCAAAATACAGAAAACACACTAATTGCCTTAAATAATCACACCTAAAACAGCATTTTCGTCAAAGTACACTGGTGTTCCGGCAGCTGTGCTGCCTAGTATTTATCACATTAGAAACGGAATTTATAAATCCCTTTTATCTAAAAATCAGTAAAAATAACGAACCTACGCCCAAAATTTTTTTTTAATTCTTCGGTCAAAAGACAGAAATTTCTTAAAATAACAGAAAAATCTCTTCAAATCATTGGGACATTTCGGCATTCTCGGGTCGGCTCGAGCCTGGAAATTTCGGTCCATTCAGACCTCTACTAGAGTCCTGCATAGGGTCGGGTTTTCTGCTTTTACCCGCACCCGACCCGAGGGTCGGGTTGACTTATACTTTTTCACTGCGGGTCAGTTTGACTTTCGTCGTTTCGGGTTCAGGTTGGGTCTTAACTCTTGCGGGTCAGGTTCTGGTTCACTCGATAATTCAGAAAAATGTCCAAAATATTTTTCAGGTTAAAAATCTATGTTCAATAAGACCTCTATAATGAACACTCTCGAAAAACGGACATCTCTATTTAGTGAACACTTTTTCAATTTCTAACACTTAAATATTTGTACGCTTATCCCTCTTTGAATAGCGGATACCTCCCAATCTACACACATGTAACGTGTAGGTATGCACACACTATCACAAGCACGATGCATGTGTTATTGTGTGTATTAAAAACGAAAAGTTGTTAATATTTTTCATATTTTGAAAGAAGAAAAAATTGTTCTTTAGGCTGTTCTCAAATCCAAAAGGGCAACTTTATGACATAAGTTTTAATTCATTTTTGTTCGGAAATGCATGAAACTAGCAGGTGTTGCTGTTCAGAATTTATGTAATCGAAATATGTGTTTTCCGTTTTTTTTTTTTTTTTTTTGCAAACGCAATAGATCTTTCAGAAAATAGTGCCAAAGTGGGCGTTTTGAACCAAATTTCCGAGCGACAGAAGAATAACCACTCAAGGAAAGTTGAAAAAGCCTTCGTCGCGTGATCCAAATTGCTTAAAATTCAATACGTAATTCATTTATCAAAAAATGGAAAACACAGTTCGATTCTAAATCGCTTCCATAGTCAGGCCTTCGAATTGTATACCTTTCCGTTAAAAAATTAATTTGTAAATGTGTCAAAACATTTTGCGCTTGTTGAGCAGACCAGTTGAGAACAAAAATGATAATCTTATTATCACACCTCTTACCATTTTATTTCTCATGCAGTAAATTGAATATACATTAATTCATATTCAAATACTATTTATTTTCATCTATACATACTTGTGGTCAAAATTTTTGTGCACATATTAGGAACCCGAATTGCAAAAAACCTATGAACCGTATAAATTATTATAGTGCTGCCAGGTGTTCTGATTTACGCGGAATGTCCCGATTTTCAGTGCTCCCTAAACGCTAGACCCGTTCCGCGGAAGCTCTACGCAGAACGCTAAATGTACCACTTTTTCATCACACCCAAATTACATCCAATTTTTACGCGTTTACACTAAATTAAAATTTTATTACTTAGTCTAAGACAAGAGAATTCGACCGCAAGACGGTCACAGTAAGTAGTCACAACCGCCGGATGTTACCGAATACTTTATATTTTGTCTCGAGCTCGTGTGCACTTCTGTTCAATGTTTATTCTCTTAACAGCAATCTTGGCGCCTATGAGAAATAAGGTTCAAGAAGAGATATGCGAAAATCTATCTGCTCACTTAAACCTTTTTATTAAAAAAGTGTTTCGCGTGTACTTTTATAAAGCTAAAATCTGTTGTTCGCCCGGACCGTTATAAAAGCTAAACACCCGTGCATTTCCCGTTATAAAAGCAAAACATACCATGCCGGCGCGGTCTATGCTTTTTTCGAAATTTTGGCCCAGGGGTCTTTTGCTTAAAAGCATATTCCACCTTTTATTTAATAAAAGCGAAAAAAAAAGAGAAGAAACAGACAAAGATGTGCTGTTTTATCTTTTATTATCTCTGCTAATAAAGGAGAAACGTACCAAGACATTACTCATTGGAAAAAAATTCTTATACGATACGGCCCCGAAAGAATAAAATACAGTCCCGGTCCGGCACGAATCTACAGAAAAAAAAATGGAAGACCCAGACCTGTCCTCGAAGAATAAAATTCCTACCCGGCCCAACATTTCAAAAAATAAAATTTAGACCCAGCCCGACCGAGTCTTCAAATAACAATTAAGTCCTCAACGAGCTTAATGAACGAAAATTTCACCGAACTCGGGTTGACAGACCAGGGCTCGTGGACACTTCTAATATATATTATGAATTCGGCTCAACGAGGTGTCTGCTATTTAGAGGTTTTACTATATTCGAATAGTAAAGAATACAGATTTGTCCATTTTTCTATATAAAACATAAAATTGGTATTAGAGATTTAATTGCATATTACTATAAATAATTGCATTAAAACCTTATTTACATTCCTTTCATTCCGGATTCGGCTCGGGTGCAGATTGAAATATGTCTGGTTCGGGTTGAGGAAAATTTTTTGGCGGTTCGGGTTGGGTTGCAAATTGACTTCGAATGTAATATTCGAGTAGACGAGAGCCCGACCCGCACAGGACTCTAATTTGGCCCCCCCGTCGGGCAAGTTCTGGCGCCACCCCTGATTTCTACAAATACAAATGATGAGGATTTTTTTTTTTTTTTTATACTCAATATTCAATTTCTGAAATAATTCAGGTTCCACTTTTAATCTTTAGAATTAAGAAATGAAAAATCAGTGAAATTACGTCATGTTGACAGTAATATCAATTGTTTTCCTCAGTTTTATTAATGCAAATATACATTTCAAGCTAAGCATAACATCACCGGATGAAACTTTTCAAAAATACTTTATATACGTATCTTTATGCTTAACCACAGTATATTCAAATAAAAATATGTTTTCTATTTAATTGTAAAAAAAAAAAACTAAGTCATAATGCATAAAGATTAAATAAACCCAGCAGACAATATTCTGGTGTGTTGCAATAAATATAACTTTCAATCTATACTAATCTATACTAATCTATCTATACTCATATTATAAAGAGGTAAAAATTGTTTATTTGTAGGAGGTAAGCTCTGGAACTACGGAACGTATTCCAAAAGTAATGGTATCAAAATGATGGTGTTAGTCCAACTTAGAACATAGGCTATATTTTATGTCGGTGCCACTATCCCGAAGTGGGTGCAGGAGCAAAAAACGTTCTAAAAAGGCGATTTTTGCGTTACTGAAGGGCCTAGAAATATGAAATTTGGAATATTAGTTACTTATAAGATATAAATGATGTCTAAGAACAGTTCTTAAACAATTCGAAATTTAAAAGGGGGTGAAAATGCGCGAAAAGAGTTCTAAAAAACATTCTAAATGGTAGTTTCTACACAATCTCAGGAAATACCAAAGCGATTTAAAAAATATTGGTGTCAAAATGATGTTGACAACGCTTGCTCCAAAATAGGCTATATTTTATGTCGGTGCCACTACCCCAAAAGGGGTGAAGGAGCAAAAAACGTTCTAAAAATGCCATTTATGTGTTACTGAAAGGCCTAGAAATATGAAATTTGAAGTATCAGCTACTTATTAGATATAAAGGATTTCTAAGAACACTTCTTAAACAATTTGAAATTTAAAAGGGGTGAAAATGCGCGAAAAGCGTTCTAAAAAGCGTTCTAAATGGTGCTTTCTACACAATCTCAGGAAATACCAAACCGATTTAAAAAATAATGGTGTCAAAATGACGGTGACAACCCTTGCTCTAACATAGGCTATGTTTTATGTCGGTGCCGCTACCCGAAAGGGGAGGGATGCAGGGGCAAAAAAATTTCTAAAAATGCGATTTTTGCGTTACTGAAGTTCCTAGAAATATGAAATTTGGAAAATTAGTTACTTATAAGATATAAATGATGTCTGAGAACAGTTCTTAAACAATTCGAAATTTAAAAGGGGGTGAAAATGCGCGAAAAGCGTTCTAAAAAACGTTCTACATGGTGGTTGCTACAGAATCTCAGGAAACATCAAACCAATTTAAAAAATAATGGCGTCAAAATAATGGTGACAACCCTTGATTCAACATAGGCTATGTTTTATGTCAGTGCCATTACCCCAATGAGGGTGCAGGAGAAAAAGTTCTAAATTGCATTTTTTGCGTTACGGAAGAGCCTAGAATCGTGAAATTTGGAATGATAGTTAGTTATAAGATATCAATGATCTCTAAGGACATTTCCTAAAATAATCAAAATTTCAAAAGGGGTCAAAATGCGCAAAAAGCGTTGTAAAAAACGTTCTAAATTGCGATTTCTATGTCATCTCAGGAAGTACTGAACCGATTTCAAATATAATGGTGTAAAAATGATGGTGACAGATCTTGCTCCACGACAGACTATGTTTTATATCTGTTTCCACTACCCCAGAGGAGATGCAGGAGCAAAATGCGCAAAAAGCGTTCTAAAAACGTTCTAAATGCCGATTTGTCAGCAATATCTCAGAAAGAATCAAACTGATTTCAAAAGTAATGGTAGGAAATTGATGCTGACAGCCTCTGCTGTAACATAGACGCTACTTTATGTCGGTATCACTGTCACCTAGACGTTGCAGGAGCAAAAAAGCGTTCTAAATTTCGATTTTTGTGATCGGTAGGGGCTAGCAACTTAAAATTAGGCAAGGTACATACTTGTTAGATATAAATGATCTTTAAGAACAGTTTCGAAAAAGTTGGAAATTTAAAAAATGTTTAAAATGCGCGAAAAGCGTTCTAAAAACGTTCTAAATTGCGATTTCACTCAATCTCGGGAAATACCAAAGCTATTTCAAAAGTAATGGTGGCAAATCAATTGTGACAGTCCCTGCTATAACATAGGTTATATTTTATGTTGCTGTCACTACCATCTGAGGGTTGCAAAAGCAAACATGTTCTAATTTGCGTTTTTTGTACAACTGAGGGGTCTAAAACTTTGAGGTATGGCATGGTATTTACTTACAAGATGCAACTGCTTTCTAAGAACAGTCTAAAGAAAATTCCAAATTTAAAAAGATGAATTGGTCGAAAAGCGTTATAAATTACAATTTTTATACAATCTTATCAAATACCAAACCGATTAAAAAAATAATGATTACAAATTGTTGGTGATAGAACGTGCTCAAAAGTAAGCTATATTTTATGTCTGTGCCACTATCACCAGAGGGTTGCAGGAGCTAAAAACTTTCTAAATTGCGATTCTGTGATACTGAAAAGGCTAGAAACTTTAAATATGGCATGGTAGTTACTTATAAAATATAAATGCCCTTGAAGGACTGTCGAAAATAAATTCGAATTAAAAAGGGGTGGAGCGAAGGGGAGGTGCAAAAGGCATTCTAAAAAAGTTCTAATCTACGATTTCTATCCAATTTCAGGGAATATAAACCGATTATAAAAGTAAAGGTTGCGAATAAATGGTAAGAGTCTCTGATCCCACACAGACTATATTTTATGCCGATGATTCTACCATCTGGGGTTCACAGGAACAAGAAAAGTTCTAAAAAAGACCTTTAAAAGCTTTCTAAATTACGTTTCTGTGGAATATTACGAAATAACAAACCGATTTCAAAATTATTGTTGGCAAGTTAATGGTGACAGTTCCTATTTCAACATAGCTGTTTATGTTGAGAGAGGTGGTAGGACTTGGAATTTGACATGATAGTTAATTTTATGATGCAAGAAGATGGTTTCTAAAAAATTCAAAACTTCAAATGAATACTGAAATGAGCGTATTAATTGAGCATAAAAGTTTGAAAATATTTTCGAAATTATCATTTATTTAGTTTTATTAATTTAAGCCTCATTTCTGCCTAATGCAGTGCAATAATGATGTTTAATCAAACTGTGTTTTAAATAGTAATTTTTGGGTTATTCCTAAAAGTAATAAGTACCTTTTAATAAAATAAAATATTACATTTTCATAAAATAAAATTTAGTAAGTACCTTTTTAGTAAAAATTAGACATATAAATATCACTTGGCATATTTCAAATATTACGCGAGCAAAGCCGCGGGGTTTGCTAGTTGCTTATAAAAACAAGTAATATAAAAATTTTGTTTTTAAAGTCAATTCCTACTTAGGTCATCAAAGAAAAATTTAATATAATCCCTTAAGCTAATATTAGTTTTTGTTGCATTAAAATATCTCAATTTGTTGATTTTCTATAAGCAAGTAGGTTTGCAATGGAACTCTATGGGAATTTGGCGAAATATTAGAAATATACGCCAAGTTGGCGTCACATTTGGCGACTCATTTTGGCCGCCAAATTTGGCGATATATCGCCAAGTTGGTGACAAACTTGGCGGTATTTGGTGACAGAACAGGGTCCCCCCCTATGGTAACCCCTTATTGAAAATACTTTAATTGATCTTCAACAACCAATGGCCGCCATTTTGTTTCCCATGCAAAACTAAAATTAATTAATTAAAATTTAATTAATTAATTAATATTTGAAAAAACTGTATTAACATCAATTGTCATCCAGTACAAGTTTAAAAAAATTTATTTTAACTTGATAGGATGAATAATGAGTATTTTATTAACAATTGAAAATTTGAACAAGATAAATATATAAATACTAGGGGGCTCTGCCCCCTGCAAGCTACGCTCGCCAACCCCCGTTCAGACACCGCAGAATCTGAAAATCTAAAAATCTAATGGGTTTTAAAAATATTAGAGAAGATTAAATTATACTGAAAAAGCTGTGCAGATCTCCCTGTAAACGGGTTTTCATTCAATTCCCTTTGATTGAAAAAAATTAACGGAGAATCAGTTGCTGTTAAGACATCCAATGATTGTTTTCGTTTTTGATTAAAGAGGATCAGTTAAACATTTGAAAAGAAGCTAAAATAAAATGAATTAAGCATTCAGAGTCTTTGTCAACCGATATTTTAAAACAATCTCTATAACAATAGCCTAAATCATGTGACTATCATCAACAGTTCCGGGCGGAACACTTTGCTTTTTATACTCTAGGTGCCATTTTGATACTTTAATGTTATCCATGCACAGGTGATAAGTCGCCAAATATTATTCTATCCCCATCATTTCATCTATATTATAATAGTTCAAGTCATCAAATGCCATAAACAAATACGATCTGATCCCTTCGCCTTTCATATGAAAGTTTGGAACAAATGTCATATTAGCGCGATTTTTTTCCAACGCCAATTTGGGGAACGCATCAACAGCATAAACAACAACATCCGGCTTACCATATCAAGCAAAATAACGATACTTTGGCGCCAGTTAAGTACCCATTGCGTATATGACATTGGCGGCAGAAAAAAATCGCGCCAATATGGGGCCGTATATGACATTTGTGCCGAAAGAAAAAAAAGCCGGGTGCAAATTTCGCCAGTATCTTTTTTTCAACTTGCCAGTTAGCATATTTTTTATTGTTCGAGTGGTAAATTAAAACATTGATTTGAAGTTGAAATTAAATGTCATGGTTTGTTACATAATTTAATATTTCGCCAGATGTCATATACGCACCGCATGTTTGGTATGATTTTTTTTTTTTTTTTTTTTTTTTTTTTTTTTTTACAAAAATTTGGCGAAAGCCTCGTTTTCGAATACCAGTTACATATGTATTTTTGGTACTACTTAGTTATCCCGTCGACAAAAAATCTATCGCGAACTATAAGATTAAATGTCAATAATGCTTGATCGTAAATGTCACATTCACTTGACTTTTAGCAAGTTACACGTGTTTACGTCATCAAGTGATTTTTATTTCGACGTTTTATTTTTATATTTATTAATGTTATCCTAATTTATTTGTTCTTTCGTTATTTAAAATAAAAATTTTGTCAATCTGTACAATTTGGCGAGTGGTTTGGCGATTTATATAATTTGCGAAATTGGGTGACGGAATAACTACTACATTGTACCGTATTTTTTAATTATTTTCTATTATTTTCAAAAGGAAATAGCAAAAAAAAAATTAATTACTATAGAACAAAATAATTTATGTAAATTTAAAAAAGAAATAAAAGTAAATATACATTTATTATTAAATAAACAACAATACCCGGGTTATTATGTCCATCAAAATAATGCCATTTGTGCGCCAATTAGGTACCCTGGTGCGTATATGACATCTGTGTCTAATATTTTTCTTTTCGTTTTGTTTAAAAAAAAAAAAAAAAAAAAAAAAAAAAAAAAAAAAAAAAAAGTGAAAGCCATCAATTTAAATGTTTCATTTTTAAATGAAAGTTTTGTATTTAATAAAATGATAACGAAATACAAAAAAAGCATTGTTCTTAGCATAGATTTAATGGCGGCCCAACTGTCGCCAAATTAATTTAAAATAGTAACCTTTTTTGAATTATGAAAAAAAAAATTCTTTTATGATTAAAATTTGAATTGCCATCATTAGAAAAAATGTATTTAAAATTAGAAAAAAATTAATATTTCGAAAACTAATTCGAATTTAAAAATTCTAATACCAGTTTTGAGATCTGTGGATCAACACGGATTTTTGGTGTTAATTTCATCGCAAAGTATTCCATATTTTAGGAGAAATCACCGTGAAACAAAATCAGTTTTTTAATCAGTCCATTCAAAGAATCGATACATTTCAGGCGTTTCATATATTCGTTTCATAAATTCGTTTCATTAGGATTTTATATATATAGGGTAGAAATAAATAAATAAATATAGGGAGAGTGTGAGCTAATAGTAGGAATTGAATAAGGTGCACGTGCATGAATTTTTTTACCGAAAATAACTTGGAAATGAAAGAAAAACGCCCAAAAAGCCTGGTGTCTAAATATTTTTCAATATTTATCTTTTATCCGCAACAATGGAATCCGATTGCCTCCATTTTGAAAAAATTTCATAAAACAAATTTTTGAAATTAATACAATATAAAAATGAAAATATTTTTAAAAGCAGCTAGTGCAGGCACATCTACAAATGAACAGCTTTCATTGAAAAAATAATAATTAGCAAAATCGGTTCAGTAGCAAGCTCAGGGCAGATGACTAAAAAAAAACAGCCTTGTATTTTAAATATATAGATGGATGGGTTCAGCCCGGAATGGTTAACTACATTTTGCTACACTTGCATTTTATATAAGTAGATGATATCATATTACTACTATGATAATATATTACTATTATGATACTATGCACTCCATAATCTATACAAGTCTTGAGGGGCATCTTAGTGATCCATATCAATTTCATTACGTTTGAAGTACGTAACATCATTAAGATGCACCGAAAACGCATTTTCCCCGTACATCATGTATGACAAGATTTTTTTCTGCGTCTCTGTAAACAAACTATAAAAGCCACTTTTTCCATACTCTGTCTAAGAAAGCATACTGTGATGCCTAAATGATTCATACCAATGTCATTATGTTTGAAGTATCGTAACATAATTAAAATGCGCCGCAAAAGATTTTTCACCACAGACGCATAGACCATAATTTAACGGAATTCTTTTGTGTGTCGATGTAAACGAACTACAAATACTACAGACTTAATTTTCAATACGAAACATTATATAGTGAATTTCGATAACGTATAAAAATTACATAGAAATCTGAGTATATTTACGAGAATTAGAGCACCGACAGACGGTTAGACAAACCTAATTCATAAACACGGTTATTAAACAAATTGGTCAATTGTTGAAAAAAAAATTATGAAATTTTCTAGCCGAACACTGTTTTTCGACAATTATTTCAATGTAAATGTGTTTTTATATGAGCAAGAACATTTGAAATATTTCTGCCTTTTTTAACCTCTAAAACTACCTGTTTAGGAATTAGCTATCGGTCAACAATGGGAAGAAACACTCTGTATATATTACTTTAAAACATAGCTAATTCCTGTGAAAAAAAAAATTGAAACTTATAAACTACTTATTTCAAATGAAAATCAAATTTCAAAGTACAAAGTAATTGCTTAAAAGGCGCAAAGGCCAACATAGTGAAAAAGATTCCAAGCCGGGACTCGAACCCGGGCCATCAGTATAGCGCACTGACGTTCTACCGACTAAACCACTTGGAACGATACCCAGCACGAAAAATTTCTCACTATAATATGTTGGCAAGGCTACAAACGCAGCACAAGATGGAATATTCAACGTGAGCCACCGAACTGGGGCAAACACGGAACATAATTAAATCCAGCATCGATAGAAACTATATTAGAAACTAACTAGGTAGAACGTCAGTGCGCTATACTGATGGCCCGGGTTCGAGTCCCGGCTTGGAATCTTTTTCACTATGTTGGCCTTTGCGCCTTTTAAGCAGTTACTTTGTACTTTGAAATTTGATTTTCATTTGAAATGTTGTATTCAAGGCGAATGTTTCCCTCTGGAATAATTTCCATGCATTAATTATAAACTACTTACTTTGTTTTTATTATGGCATACCGTTTTGCAGACTTGATAACATTTTCAGCAAGATTCAGAAATTCCAACAATGTATTTGAACTTTTATTTCCGATAACATTCTGAATTGGTGTACTGTGGCAGAGAACATAACTCTTCAAAAAGAGTAGATATAAAACTATAATCCCAGTAAGTTTTTTTAGTACAATCATTTCTGTAGCAGCTTTCTATCTCTCTTCAAAAATGCAAATGTAAACTAGAATTTTGATATCTATTTCAGGCTTCGTTATTATAATACAGGAAGTGATTTTTTTCTTCCGGAATTCTCGAAAATACCTAAGATACCTAGTATCTAAGATACCGGGATATGTATCTTAGGTTCTTCCTTGTTTTAGTTTATCAAATCCATTTATTACAAAAGCATTTTTCTCCCGGATTTTTTTCTTCCGGAATTCTCGGTAATAGTTCTGATACCGTGATATGTATCTTAGGTTCTTCCTTGTTTTAGTTTATCAAATCCATTTATGACAAAAGCACATAAATGTACTCATTTGCATTATATATACTGATGCTCAAAATTACTGCATATTTCAATAAATCACTGTTTTCTCAAAACGTTTCTGTTGTAAAACGTTGAAAATTCATACACATAATAAGAAAACGGTATCAAACTAGGGGGTAGTTATGACTTTTTTACACCAATCAAATCAGTCGTTTCAGAGCATTGGACGACAAAAACGTAAATTGCAAAGTAGTTGGATTGTTAGAAAGGATGACTCTTTTAATTTGTTGCGTTTCTAGTAATGCGTACAACAACATCATCAGATGATCGATTTGTGGCATTAATATCCTGGCGTAACCGAACAATGTCAGTAAGAGTGATAGCAGCAGAGTTAAATGCCGCTGGTGGGCCACTAGTTTCGCGAAAAATTATATACAAGTGACTTAGTCAGCATAGTCTTTATGTCAAACGTTCGACAATATGTATTCCACTTACCCCTTGTCAGATGTGTGATCGGAATCAATGGCACAAAGGCATTGATTTTGGTGATAGGTACGTCCATTGATCACAATGCCGCCTCCATACGTGTATACCTCCTCCCGTTTGTTGGTACAATTCCCGTATAAATGCTGCTTTATATCGCAAGCCAGGCTCTCTCCATATGACAAAACGTTGACTGTCACGCTATAAAATAAAGCTGGATTCGTCAGAGAACATTATATTGCAACCCTGGTTTGCGGTCCATACTATACGCACTCTCTGCATCATTGATACGATCACGCCTGTGTCGAGAGGTAAGTCGGGCACATATTGTCAGGCGTCTGGTATGAAGACCATGTCGACTAAGTCCATATATGCAGTTTGTCGCACAACTAGCGGCTAACAGCGGTATTTAACTCTGCTGCTATCGCTCTTGCAGGCATTGTTCGGTTGCGCTAAGCCGTCAATGCCAGGAATGGGTCATCTGATGGTGGTGTTATGCATGTACAGCTTTCTACAGAACTTCTAATAGCATTTCCCGTTGAAAAGTAGCGTTGCCAAAGTCTCAAAACCGTAGATTGTTCTATACCAACAGCTTCGGCAACATCGCCTTGACACTAGCCAGACTTCATCATACCGATAACACGACAACTTGCATATTCATCCATTTGGTACGTAATTAACTTACCATCAACAAAAGGATCGAAATCATCCCTATAAACAACAACAAATTAAAAGAGACATCCATTCTCACAATTCAACTACTTTGCAATTCACGCTTTTGTCATTCAAACCTCTGAAACGGCTGATTTGATTGGTTTAAAAAAAATCATAACTACCCCTAGTTTGCATACCGTATTCTTACTATGTGTATAAATTTTCAATAAAAAATTTTTGAGAAAAAAATGATTTATTGAAATATTCAATACTTTTGGACATCAGTGTATATACTCATCATATACGCACACCTCCAAAAGTTAAAGTACGGTCGTAGAGAGAAAAAGCATACCTTTCCGATTCCCCTGGCCTTCTTCCACAAAAACATAGGCACAAGCACACTAATTATGTCATATTTCCTGTCATACTATAACAAGTAATTTTTAACAAAAAATAAAACCGACCTTAAGGAATTGTTTCTTACATTCGTGTTTTTGTGACAATCATCTATTGTTATCCAGATTAGAGCCCTGCAAGAGTCGAATTATGAGAGCCGAACCCGAAAATTCTATTTGAAGTCAACCCGAGCCCAACGCACTTCAATCCCATATTTCAATACTTTTGTGAAAAGTACTCTACAATTGTCTGAGCGAAGCGAAGGCTAATTACTCAGGGAAATATTACTGTCCGGACACATTACAGCTACGATGGATATTAACGCCATGTCCTACTAAAAAAAAGCCTAATAAAAACCTTTCGTCAAGCATAACTCAAAAAATATTTGTCGGATTTCGTTTCTGATTGCACCAGAAGATACCTACGTTGGTTGGTTGGTTGTATTTATGACGGCCAATTATCTGCACGAGGGATATAGGCCCAGGGGGTGTGCCCTTCGTGGGGGTCTTTCTAAGGGACCCTAACCCGTATTAACGCTTGGAAATCCAAGATTCGAAGAAAACCACGAAAACTTCGAACGATTAGGCCGACGGGCGCGATTGGGTTCGAACCCAGCACCTCCCGTCTACCAGCTTCGAGAGCAGAGCCTCTCAGCCACTGGTGGGGCAGAAGATACCTACGAGGGCCACCTACTGAATGCACTTACTATGAAAAATAAGTTCCAAACCGTTTAAAAATTATATTAAAAAGCTGATAAAAAAGCACAATTTATCTGCATACGTCACAGGAATTTGGTGTGCGTCACTTTCACCGATGGATGTTTTCTTAGATAACTGGTTTGAACACATGGAGCAAATAAAAAAAAATACGCACGCAGTAATATTGAATAGATCAGTTTCAACCACGTGATCACAAACCTTGCAACAACCCGTGCCAACCAGTTTTGGTGGGCAAACAAATAATAATACAGTACTCCGTACCACGGTGACCGTTTTTAGCGTGTTGTATAAAATCTGGCCTTGTTGTATGACATACAACAGGCTAAATCCGGCTAAAAACTCAGGCAAAAAGATAGTTGTCAGTCTATCGACTGGAAATTAACAGATTTTTTTAATACTCGTGTAACGAAATTTAGAAACGATTGTGGATGATTAAAACAAAAGACATGAGTGTTTATTGCTCCGGGAGGTTATCTTTCTCTGGATGTCTGTCTGTCTATCATACAGCATGCAATTTTCTTGTAAAGGATGATATTATTATGCAGTAAAACCTCCATAACGGACACACCCGATTAGTGGACACCTCTACTTAGCGAGCAGTTTTTCTATTACCAACCCTTAAATAACTGTACATTTTTTACTCTTCAGTAGCGGACACCTCCAAATAGAGGACAAATTCTGCTCTCCCTAGGTGTTCGCTATTCAGAGGTTTTACTGGTAAAACCTCCATAAGGGCACACCCGATTAGCGGATACCTCTATTTAGCGGACATTTTTTCGATTACCGACACTTAAATAACTGTACATGTTTTACTCTCAGTAACGGACACCTCCAAATAGAGGACAAATTCTGCATTCTCGAGGTGTCCACTATTCAGAGATTTTACTGTATATATTATTGATAGTTATTTTACAGGGCTGCACAAAATAATAAGAATATATGAAACGAATATAAACTAAATTCGGGATTGGTAGATCGCTGATGGTAATGTAATTTTAGGATGTTGTTACAGTCATCCGCAGCATGTTTTTAGAGTTTCGTTCATCTAACGAACAGGGATGTAGTGGAGGGTATACGGGGGTATACGCCGTATACCCTCTGGATTTTTTTAAGGAACACCGTATACCCTCTGTTTCTCAAGAAAGCTATAGCATATACAGGGTGATTTAGCTCGTCGGTGACAAACTTTAAGGATCGATAGAGCACACCTAGACGAACATTTTTGAATAGGGAATGTAGAGTCCCTGACGCGATGGTAAGGCGCTAGGCGCTTTCGAAAATTTGGGTGCCGAAATTCGAAACGTCATAAAAACTAGGGAAATGGTTAGATTTTCTTGCTTGTTGCGTCGAAATGATTCTGTTTGTTTAGACTTTCTTCAGTACCAATTTGATAAGCGTATCTCTTAAAACATGGATAGGGGGCGCTGCAGACTTTGGAGAGCTAGACAACAACTTTAAGCCCGTTATTTTGATAATTTAACACATGCTCGCCAAAGTTTATACTCTAACTTAAAGTTTGAACCCAAAAGTAGAGCCCTGCAAAAAGCGTAAGAGCCGGAATAAAATGTCAAAGTACAGGGTGGTCGAAACTCGAAGGCTCCTAGGAGATAAACAAACAGATTTCTTGACTTATGGCATGCATTTTCATGATTCTGTTTGCTGGGGCTCTCTGAAACTCAGTTGAACGGTACAAAAAGAAACATCGATAGGGGGCGCTTTGGGCAAAAAACATAATTCGTTGACATTTCGGACGCTAACTGGAAACGGGGCGCTACGATCAGTTAGAAACAAAACAAGAGAGTAATTTACTTATCATAAGAAGCTATTAAAACTGCAGTTTGTTTGTTTTTTTTAACAAACATAGCTGGTTTCAATCATGCACAATGCGCGCAATAAAATTTACATAAGGTGCTTTTTGCTGATTTATGCAAAAGATATCGTACCATATCGATATGCAAAAGATACGTAATGCGTAGACGACAACGCGAGATGACGTAGTTGTATGCGCAGACACGTCTTTTGAACGTGCGGTACCTACTTAAGCTTCGGGTTACTTGTCTGCAGATCGGTAGTAGGATGGAACGGTACACAAACTCTGAATTGGCTGACATGCATTTGGCGTATGGCGCTGCTGGTTGTAATGGACGAGCCGCTCAGCGGTTGTACGCCGAGCGTTACCCCAACAGGCAAATCCCCTGCCATGCCTTCTTCGCTCGAGTACACCAGAGGTTGTCCACAACGGGATCTTTCGACGGAGGCAGGCCTGAACGGGAGCGATCAGTGAGCACCCCCGACAACGAAGAGGCTGTGCTTAACCTGGTTGAGGACAACCCAGGTCTTAGCACGAGAGATATCGCCAGACATGTTGGCATTTCGCAAGCAACTGCGTGGCGCATCTTACGTTCCCGGAATCTGCACCCCTACCACATCCAGCGGGTGCAGTTGCTCAGAGAGCAGGATTTTGGCCCTCGAGTGGAATTCTCAAGATGGTACTTGGCGATGAGATCCAGGGATCCCCGTTTTGTAAACAGCATTTTGTTTACGGACGAGTCCACCTTCAGCCGGGAGGGAATGTGGAACGCCCACAACAGTCATGTGTGGTGTGATGAAAATCCACATGAAACCAGAAGCCGAGCAGCCCAGGAGCGTTTCTCAGTAAATGTGTGGGCCGGCATTCTGGGGGATTGCCTCATTGGCCCTTATTTGTTACCTGAACGGCTGACAGGTGGAAATTACCTGATTTTCCTGGATCAAGTGCTGCCGCAGCTTCTGGATGAGGCGCACGTACCCGAAGGTTCGCGTCGCCAGATGTGGTTCCAGCACGATGGAGCTCCGGCCCATTACACGAACGACGTGCGTCTCCATCTAAACGCAAGGTATGGCCAGCGGTGGATCGGGCGTGGGGGTCCAGTTCACTGGCCTGCCCGATCACCAGACCTCACCTGCTTGGATTTCTTCCTTTGGGGTTACCTGAAGGCCGAGGTATACCATACACCTGTCAGCAGTGCTGAAGAACTTGTGGCGCGCATTGTGGCAGCTGCAGGGCAGATCAGAGATACTCCTGGCATTGTTGGAAACACACACTCCTCAATGCGACGGAGGTGCGAAGCCTGCATCATGGCCCAAGGTCGAAATTTCGAGCATCTTCTGTAGTGTTATTTTTTGTAAATAAATTTCCAGTATCATTGATGTTTTTGGTCTAAATTTATTCAGAAGTGTTGAGCAGAGGTAGAAAATGTGTTTTCATTATTACTAACTGATCGTAGCGCCCCGTTTCCAGTTAGCGTCCGAAATGTCAACGAATTATGTTTTTTGCCCAAAGCGCCCCCTATCGATGTTTCTTTTTGTACCGTTCAACTGAGTTTCAGAGAGCCCCAGCAAACAGAATCATGAAAATGCATGCCATAAGTCAAGAAATCTGTTTGTTTATCTCTTAGGAGCCTTCGAGTTTCGACCACCCTGTACTTTGACATTTTATTCCGGCTCTTACGCTTTTTGCAGGGCTCTACTTTTGGGTTCAAACTTTAAGTTAGAGTATAAACTTTGGCGAGCATGTGTTAAATTATCAAAATAACGGGCTTAAAGTTGTTGTCTAGCTCTCCAAAGTCTGCAGCGCCCCCTATCCATGTTTTAAGAGATACGCTTATCAAATTGGTACTGAAGAAAGTCTAAACAAACAGAATCATTTCGACGCAACAAGCAAGAAAATCTAACCATTTCCCTAGTTTTTATGACGTTTCGAATTTCGGCACCCAAATTTTCGAAAGCGCCTAGCGCCTTACCATCGCGTCAGGGACCCTACATTCCCTATTCAAAAATGTTCGTCTAGGTGTGCTCTATCGATCCTTAAAGTTTGTCACCGACGAGCTGAATCACCCTGTATACACTAGGGTATACCGTCTGCCTTGAGCGTATACCCTCTGCTTAGAACGTATACCCTCTATTATTTTTACGACTACACCACTGCTAACGAAACCCTACCTGTCTCACTCTTTTGTCTGTCTGTCTGTCTGTCACAGAGCCCGTTTTCAGAAACTATATATGTCGGAGACTTGAAAATTTGCATACTTATAGCTGAACACCACACATCAAATGGCAAATAATAAAATTTTGAAAAAGTCGAATATTTAACCCTCTCGGCTATAACTTGTGTATTTTAAGCAATTTTTCTAACTCAGCCCCTAATTAAGTTGGAGACATGACATTTTGCATACTTATAGCTGAACTCCTCACATCAAACGACAAATAATAAATTTTGAAAAAGTCTAATATTTAACCCTCTAACTTATGTATTTTAAACAATTTTTCTAACTCAGCCCCTAATTAAGTTGGAGACATGAAATTTTGCATACTTACAGCTGAACACCTCACATCAAATGACAAATAATAAAATTTTGAAAAAGTCTATCATTTAACCCTCTGGGCTCTAACTTGTGTATTTTAAGCAATTTTTCTAACTCAGCCCCTAATTAAGTTGGAGACATGAAATTTTGCATACTTATAGCTGAACACCTCACATCAAACGACAAATAGTAAAATTTTGAAAAAGTCTAATATTTAACCTCTAATATTTTGTTTCGCGCAATTTTTAGGGTTCCGTACTTAAAAAGTAAAAACGGAACCATTATAAGATCACTCCTGTGTCTGTCCGTCTGTCTGTCTGTCTGTCTGTCTGTCACAGCCATTTTAATCGTAAACTATGGAACGTGAAAAGTTCAAATTCGGGGAAGTAATAAAGACCATTGACCCACATATTTTCAGATTAATAAACATTCATAAATATATTTGGTAAAAAAGTAGATGGGCTAATTATGCTACTTGAAAAAAAAATCTTTTCTTTGTATATAATGTGGGATATCCTGTGAAAGCTTTTGTAATACTGAACTCAAAAATACATTCCTTTTAATTTTAGGTATTATATTTTCAAAGATATTGTTGAAAATGTAGCGCAAAAATATGTTCCCTCCATCTAATTCCGAATCTACTGAAACTAAAATTATGAAAAAATTAGAGGTAGTAGACGTTAATATAAACCTTGCCGGAAAATTATAGCGATTACTCTAGGTCACATAGTTTTTGAGTAATTAGCATTTTTCTGTTATACACAAATTTCGATTTACGGGCATTCAGAAAAATTGTTGAGCATGGCTGAATATACCTGTCGTTGCAGAAGAATAAAAGCATTGTTGATAATGATTTTCGAAAAAAATCATCGGTAATTAGCTGAGATATTAACCCTTAAAGGTACGGTCAGTTTGGACATACACAAGGACAGGGCGGTGTACTCTATGCCTAGTTAACGACTTTTAATGATATATATGTGTAATGTAATGTCCAGTAACAGTATAAAAGCAATAAACGTCAAATTGTTAAAAACATACTAATTTAAGGGGTCTCGGGACTCTAAAAAGTGGAAAAAATGAAAAAAAGACCATTTTCAACATTTAATGTCTTAAAATGTATATGATTTTAAAACACAATTTTAATTGGAATGAAAGATATAAGTATGTTCTTTCGTTTCATGTATTTAAAAAATTGCAAGATACAAAATTAGTACTTATAGGGGGCTCGAAACTATTAGACATTTGTCGAACAAAAAATTGGCATAACAGTTTACGCGCAGCATTACAAAATAAATATTGCAACTAGAATGAAAATTTTGGTGCTTACTTATACTTCAGATTGCAATAATTTCCCTGAACTTAAATAAATTTGTATTTAAAGCATTTTTATATTTTTAATGCAATGCTGCATTTAGCTAGTACAAAATTTTGAAAATTTCATCAGTAAAATCCCCTAAAGAAATATTTTTTTGAACAATAAAAAGGAAATTTTAGGTTCAGTTTATACAGAATAACATGGAATACATGTTTTGAAAATTTCATGAAAAAATATTCAGAAGTTTTTGAGGTATCCTGCGCGTTATACCCAAAAACGCCATTTGGAAAATAATGACTTTAAAGTTTCGGAAACGCCGCTTCAGCTATTGACCGGGTATAATTCTAAAAGCCAAAACTTCTGTTCTAATGGGAATTTCAAGGAAACAATTATATCAAAATATTCAGAAAAGATAGGAGTTTAACATCTAAAAAAATTTAAATTTCTTAAATTTTGAAGCTTTAAGAGTCCTGCGACCACTTAATCCTTTCCGACACGGAGTAATTCTACTTATAAACTTATGAAATAATGAACTGACACCAGAATTTATAAACGAATTTATTAGAAAATGCGAACTTGCTTATTTTCACGTACATCATAAAAGGAAAATTTTAATTAAATATTCTTGGTGCCATTTGTCTGTTTTGGAATTAAAATCAGGTGTCCGTTTTTTAAGGGAATCGCCCTCAAAATATTTAATTAGAATAAATAGCATAAATACTGTGAGATTCGCGATAGTTTGCATTGATTTTATCTCTCAATACGCCTCGAGTGACTTTAAAATATAATTAAACAGCTATCTGGAAAAACGCGGCACTGACCAAGGCGGCGTTGCAACTTTGAGACCTCAATTCGAAGCGCGCTTAGCACAATGCCAAATTTAAACTTTGAACAAAGGTTTTGCTTTAGATACACTGTAGAAATAAAGGTTATTACTACGCTGAATTTAGTTTCATGAAATGCCAAATGAAGTTTAACTATGCACTGCCTTTATTGTCAGCACCGAATTAAGTTCATCATAAACAGATTAGGATAATATTAAAAAAAGAGTTATACGAATAGCTATATTTGATATTGTTCCATATATCTCTTTGAACTTTCATGGTATACCCGATTACATTTTTCTAATATATACAGTTATACCCAACCCTACGTTATATAGTTTTTTTAAAAGTCTTAGTATTCTTTTAGCAACATTTTTTTTTTTTAATAATAGAATTACAAATTCATATATTTATTCTACGGAACCCACTGTACGCGAGTAGTGCTCGCACTTGACCGTTTATTAAATTTAAACTGTTTTGCAATATTATTTTTTGTTCATTTTGCATAATAAGTGTAATGTGGCGTAATTTCTTCTATTTAAGACTTCTAACGCATGTTAATGAATTTATTTTACAATAACCTTTCTCTTTTAAAATTCACATGTAAGTATAGTTTTTATGGCGAAATTTCCAATAAGTGCCTGCTTTTTATACTTAATTATTCAATTCTAATTCGCAGTTTTTTTTTCTGTTTAAAATAGTAACGTGTAAAGAATTTTTTTATTTGAAGCAAACATTATTGTTTGCGCTGTTTATACAGTTGGCAACAGTTTAAATTAATACCATTTTCAAAAATATAAAAAAATTCCCATGTATAGTTTTTGCTCCTATAAAACTTTTTTAATGGAACGATTTTGTCCAAATTTAGCATTAAATATCTCTTAAAATAATTCTTCGATTTGAAAACTGTATGCATCAGCGTGTTGATCAAATATTTCTCTATAATACCACCGATTTTCATATTTTTGTATGCAATAGTTTTTTTTTAATATTAACGAAGAAAGACCTCCGGTCACAAAAAATTCAAAACCGACGGCGGCGGCGGTGACAGCGTTAGTTACTTTTTTTTTTAAATAGAGAGATATATAAAAATGAAAACTTGTCTATCTGTCTGTTTGTAATTCTATAAAAATCCACAATTTGGAAGCCAAAATTATGAAAAGATACGTACATGTGTATTAAAACATGGCCGAGGCAACTAAAGTAATCCGGAATCAAAATAATTTATAGTAAATTTTTAATTAATAAAAAACCACAAATTCAACAGCAATTTCTTATCAAATTTAAACATTTTTCGTTATAGCCGTTGCCAACAATTAAAATACACAATAAATTTCTTACTACAACAATTAATTTTCTACTGTAAGATTTCCACGTGAAAAATGAAAATGAAATAAATAATTTGCCGAATTTAAAAAAAGGTGAATATTACATCATAACTTTTCTATTACAAAATATTCACGGGAAAAATGAAAATGAAATAAATAGTTTGACGAATTTAAATGAAAGGGAATAAAACTTCATAACTTTTCTATTTCAAGGTTTCCACGTGAAAGAGGAAAATATTACGTCATATTGGAAATATAAAGGACGTGGTGGATATAGTATAACGTCATATGAGTGTGAAAATGTATTGAAGCATGATAAAAACCCGATTGGTGAAATATTGGCGTATTTTAACATTATTGCTCCAAATATATATTGAAATAAGTTCATTTATAGCTGTATTCTTTTGCGTCTGTTATATGCATTTATACATTTTTATATAATGTTTTCATATGATTCATTCATACAACATTTCGACTGCTTTTTTTAATGTTTGTTTTGTGTTGTACGTTAAATTTTGAAATTGATTTTTCAGAACAAACATCCTTCAAATTCTGGGCAACGCCGGACACTTTAGTTTGTAACAGATAAATGGCTTTTGTATCTGTACATCTAATGCTAATATTATAAAGCGTTATAATATTATAAAGTGTATATTATTATTAATGCTTTTACGTTTGTGAGGTGTTATCTCTGAAACTACATAGCCAACTTAAAAAAATGTTGGTGGCCATCTCTGCTCCAAAAAAAAGACTGTATTTTATGTCAGTGTAAGAACCTACATCGCTGCAGGAACAAAAAAGTTCTAAAATTGCGATTTCTGCAATATTGATTGGGTTAGAAACTTTAAATTTGGTGCGGTAGTTACTTTTAAGATGTAAATACTCGTAATGAACGCTCTCTAAAAGGTTCAATTTGACGGATAAACGTAAAAATTTCTAGAAAGGTTCTAAACTATGATTTATTTGGAATACGGAAATTTTTGGGATACTGTTGGGGTTAAAAACTAGAACTTTGGCATGGTAGTAATTTATAAGATGTAAATGCTCGTTGTAGAACGAATTCTAAAAAATCGAAAGACTAAACAAAGCGGGAAAAGATCTAAAGATGATCTAAGTAACGAAGTACATGGAATTGTTAGGAATATAAGCATGAAAATTGACATGGCTGTATTTATCATGACGTAAATTCTCGCAATAGAACAATTTCTAAAAATGTCGCTATATAAAACAGTGCAGAAACAAAAAACTTTCGAAAATTTTCTATTTCTGTGTTACTGCTGAGTCCAAAATCTTGAAATTTTGCTTCGGGTTAGTTTTAAAATATACAATTGTCTCTATGAATGGTTTCTAAAAAATTTTTAATTTAAAAAGAAGAAATTAACGGAAAGCGATCTCAATTACCATTAATTTGGAATTATTAGGTATAGCAACTTTAAATATTTCATAATGCTGCATTTCCTCCACAAAACATGCAATTTAAATGCAACAAAACGGATAGATACCCACCTAGCATTAAATAAATTGTGTAAATATTGAATAAAGACCTGTATGAAACAGTGAGTAGGTTGCCCAAAAGTACTTGTTAAAGTGTTCCTTCCCTAGGCTTTTCTCTCTCTCGCCAAGGCCACTAACAGAGGGAAGTGCCGTTTTAAATGTGATATGAATTTTTTATTTGATTCATTTTTCTAGACATTTTATCATAAGGTCATATTCTCAACTATCATTAGTAGATTTTTTATATATTAACTTATTCTGGTGAAATTTCATAATCGGGTCCATATTAGCGTATTTTAGCTTGCATGATTTGCTAAAAAAATATGCATGGATTTGTAAATTACTTCAAATGACACTTTGACAGCTCAAAAGTTATGCAGACGATATATTCAGATCTTGTGTCATACTTTATGTTGCAATCATTGCCGATTTCTTTTATTTAATACATGCTAAATACAGCTCAACTTGTGCAGAATATGTTTGAAAACAAAACAATACAGCGTATGTAGTGGCCAACATGCACTCATCATTTAAATCCGATCTAGCATATCTAAAACACACTCTAACGAAGCATTGCATGCCACTGTTGATGTATTCGGTACTTTAATACTATATCAGATTTTGATGAGAGAATTCCTTAACTGTTATCGACAACCTCATTGCATCCGTGGAAAACAGATATTGTACAATATTAAGTATTCCGGGGAAACACACACCATATAAAGTATAGTCCATTCTTTTTAAACATCATATATTTGTCATTTAAAGTTACTCAAATTGGTGCGGAACGTCTGATTATGCTCTTGACATCATTTTATACAGTTAAAATTCTGATATAAGATAATTTAGCGCTTCATTTTCTATTTTACTTGTAATATATTGCGTACTTTCAATTTTATATCCATGCATGGCTGTCTTGCATGGTTTGATTTCCCATTTTTTAAACAGGGTATACGAATTTATATATAAGATTTTGTAATTCTACGATTCGTTTATTTTCATCATTTCAATTTATCGCAGTATATGGACAATTAAAGATAACATCTCACTTTCTTTGCTTCCACATTTTATTATTAAATCTATGTTCTCAGCAATATCGCTCAGACTAATCCCTCTGAGGGAAGTCCTAGTTATATCTCTAATATCAATTTTATTTTTTATGTAAAACACACACACGTATATAACATGCGCATTTATATTCACATAGATAGTTTTTGCATTCTTAAACAGCATTGTGGGCATTCTTTAAACACTCGATTACTTTTACTACCGTCAACCGTACTTTGGTCCTTGCGGTGTTACTTTGGTCCGTCACATAAAAAAGGGGTTTATTCTCTGTGTTGAATAAACAATACGACATAATTTGGAGTTTTTGCCCTTGAAAAATATTTTGTACCCTACTATAGGGTATTCGAATAGTTTGGGGTAATTTTACTTTTTGTTAGTGGCAACACTAGATGTATTTGTAAACAACTGTTTTCGTGTGTGGATATTAACTCTCCAAAATTTCTATAGTGAAACAATCTGGATACGGGCTACAAATAAGATAATTGTCAAAATAATATCTTTAGTAACCTTTAACTCGTGTGTGATCATAGTTTTTCCTTGAACTTTTTATTTTGACAGGAAATGTTTAAGTTTTCATAAAGCTAACATAAAAACTAGTTTTCGTAGCTACATTGTGCCAGGCCTGGTTTGGACTGAAGTAGACACAGTTACTTAGAAATGTCTTTTATACAACCAAATCCCTTAAAAAATGTGTTAAGTAAAATTTTTTTTTCATATTACTGTAGCAAAATGTTACATAAATTGTTTTTGTTCCAGTTGCTGAGGATAACACGACGAGAAATTGAGAAAATATGTGGATTACAATGCTGAGACCTTGCAAACTTGTTTGATGGACATAAGAAGTGGAGTAAGGACACAAAGAAATGCAAGTCAGTATTACAACACGTCTTTCAGTACGATAATAAATAAGCTGAAAACAAATAAGGTGAAAAAAATGGTCATTCCACAGTGTTTTCTGAAGAAGGAGAACGTTCATTTGAGGCGCATATCAACAAGATGGCTGAATTTGGATTTCCAGTTACAGATCTTGTTTTAAGATACTCTATGAAATGCTATCTTGATAGATAGGGACTTA
This sequence comes from Maratus speciosus, assembly GCA_963932465.1. Taxonomy (NCBI): domain Eukaryota; kingdom Metazoa; phylum Arthropoda; class Arachnida; order Araneae; family Salticidae; genus Maratus; species Maratus speciosus. The sequence goes on along the minus strand of OZ010788.1, from coordinate 386,137,260 downwards.
CAGTAACTAGCATTAAAAACAATGTCCCAAGACCTGATTGGGCAGCATCGTTTAGGAAACGCCATCCAACGTTTACGGTGCGTACAGCATGCAACATAAAACGAGTAAGAGCTGCTATAGATGACAATATAGTCAATGATTATTTTGACAACTTAGAAACTGTCCTCAGTGATGTTTCAGATGACAACATCTGGAACTACGATTAGACAAATCTACGAGACGACCCAGGGTCAAGTAAGGTTCTTTGTAAAAGAACACAGAAGTATAATGGAGTCAACAAAATCTTGTACTTCACTAATATTTTGTGGAAATTGCACTGGGGAGATGATACCACCGTACGTGGTTTACAAATCCGAACACTTGTGGTCTACCTGGACAGAGGGTGGACCTCCAGGATGCAGATACAACAGAACAAAAAGTGGCTGGTTCGATATGGCGACATTCGAAGACTGGTTTTTCTCAACCCTGCTTCCTCGATTGAAAAAGCAGCCAGTTGTCAAGGTTGTGATAGGAGACAATTTATCCTCCCATATAAATCTAGAAGTTCTAAAGTCCTGTGAGGAAAACAATATAAGGTTTATCTGCCTATCTCCAAACTCCACTCACCTCACCCAGCCATTGGACGTAACCTACTACGGTCCGATGAAAAAAAAAGTGGCGTAGGATACTGACTGTGTGGAAAGAAAAAAACCGGTCAATTACAAATACCCAAGATCAGTTCCCTGCACTCCTAAAAACTCTGATTGATCACTTGTATGTAGACAAGAAGAAGAACATGATTTCTGGTTTTAAAAAAACAGGTATCATGCCTCTTGATAGAACCAAAGTTCTGGAGCACCTGCCTCAAAAGGATATAAGCAGCCCCCTAAAAAACTGATAGGAGACAGCTTTTTGCAAAATCTTACAGAAAGAAAGCAAGATTTGACAAGAAAGAGGCCTACTAAGAAAAGAAAGAAGCTGGATGTGCCAGCTGGCAAAAGTGTCTCTTCAAAACTGTTTGACGAATCCAGTGCAGATGAATTGGACTTAGAAGGAGTACCATTAACGTCTACGCCTAAGACGAGCAGATTGCGTCCAAGAAGAAAACAAAATTCAGAAACTGAATCTGAACACTCCAGTGGTTACAGCCTCCATGATGACAATCGGTCTGATGATGGCTCGCACCTCTCTATGCTGATATGAAGCTGAAGATTTCGAAAAAGACGATATCCAAGCACCCAGTAGTACCAGCAAAGAAAATCTACCTGAACGAGAATCTCTAAAAAGTAATTTTAAAAAAGGTGACTTCGTCATAGTCAAATAGGAGGAAAATACTACCCTGGTTTAATAACAAAAACAAAACTGCCCAGCAGAGAAGAACCATACACTACAATTGATTGCATGAGCAAGACCAAAATGTCGTGGAAATGGCCCGATAAAAAGGATATTCTTGTTTACGAATGGGCTGAAGTCAAGAACAAAATCAACCCCCCGAAGCTAATGAAACGAGGCTACTTCAATATTGCTGAAATGGCTGATTATGAGTTTGAATGAAAAGTTCAACATAGACAAAAGCAATGTGAACAAAGGACAATTTTTTTAAACTGTTTCTAGTGTCTTTAATATTTACAATTGGTTTATTGTGTTTAAATGTTAAAAAAAATTGTTTATCGAGTTTGCAGCGTTAATTCATTAGAAGATCCTATTTCAAGGGGGTTTCAATAGTCCAATATATGAAATCTATTCAATTTACATGAAACTAAGGGAATAGACCAAAGAGGCCCCCAGCAAGGGCTACTTTGTTCCAAAACTTTAAAGATAGTTAAAAAATAAAAAATTGGCTCTTTAAAACCATACAGTTTGCTTCATTGTTTCATGTTAATTGTTTACAACACAATTTGGACGTTGAAAAATCATATATAATATATTTTTTTAATAACGGAAATGTTAGTGGAACCAGGAAAAAGTGGCCCAAAGTACATTGGTTGACGGTACATTACTACCTTGTATCTGCAAGATACACAGTGACTTTTTTTAACACTTCCCAACATGTGTTTTTGACTTCGGTTTGTCTGTCCGTACTCTAAGACTCGTAAATATAACGGATTGCCCTGTAATTTTTATATGCTTGGGAAGTTTATTATAGCACGATCGCTATTCAAAATGAAGTGCGTAGCGTTTATAGTTTATTTACATGGACAGCCAGAAGTGTTCCATAACATTACAGTCAATGGGAGAAAATAAGAGTATTTTGATGATGTTACAAGAGTATTTCAAGAGTACAAGAGAGTTTCAAGAGTATTTTGATGATGTTACGCCATTTTAAACATAGTGAAATCGATAAGCATTGGGTGCAAAGCAGTTATTATTCATTTACAGATCACGCAATAGAATTTTGGTACATAATAGTCTCGGAGGAAAATTTGTTTGCAGTTTATTTAAATGATTTTGCATTATTTTAAACATAATAAAATTTATATGTATTACTGAGATGCACTACATAAAATTCTGACTGAAAAGTATGATATGCATTGAGTTTAAAGTTCATTTACAGGGACACACAAAAGAATTCGGTTACAGTACGATCTATGAGCAATAATTGTTGGAAGTGCGTTGTCAACTTACGTTTGCGTTTTTAAGTTTGACTAATTTTTTTGCATAGTAACGTGGTGTGTAAGAATGCTATTGATCATATACAGGCCTATATAAAGGAATTTGTAAATATTACAGATTATGGGAGTGAATTGCTTAAGGGTAGTTTTTAATTGGGTTGTGCATTTTCCTGCTGAACTATATTTAGTACACAAATAGAAGTTTGTGGAATATGAATAAATTTATATACATGGCTACAGAAAGAACAGGATACATTGCCATTTATGGTTGATAATTGATGGAAGCGCGGTTTAAGTTGTGTTATGCGTTTTTTACCTGAATTAAGTTTTAGCTTCAGCCACGCGAAAAGACCCGCTCGCTAATGCTAACCTTATGAATGAAATTTATAAAGATATCTCGTTTGCATATATGATTGGATATCTGAGGTCGATCTGTACAAAGGCCATTTTTTAATTATTCGATTTTGTTAACAGATTTTTTTACAAGGATGTTTTCACTTTCGAAACCGGTTCCGAAAATGAAAATGTCTTCATTAAAAATACATGTAAACAAAATCAAAAAAATAAAAAGTGGCCTTTGTACAGATCGATCTCAGCTATCCAGTGCAAAAAAAAATCATTTAAAAATATTGAAATGCAATCGAGATATCTAAAAATTTCTTCCATAGGAATTAGCATTAGCAAGCGGGTCCTTTCGCTTGACTCAATTAGCCTCTTAAAATGTGGTGTGTACAAAAGTCTTTAGATAATATACAAGGTTAGACAAAACAATTCAAATTCATGTCTATATATAGGCGAAAATTGCTAAAAGTGAATTTTTCTAACTGTACTAAATTTTATCATGCTATGTAGTATATATGCAAATACATAGATCATATACAAAGCTGCACAAAATAATTCGACTACTTTATTGACTATGGAAAATAATTGCTAAAACTGGATTTTTTAATGTGTTATATAATGTGTCTTGTGTTGTGCATATAAAGTGTATTACGATGCAGATACAACGACACTAATGACTTAAGTTTTTGGAAAATAGTTAATCGAGTGTTAAAAAACGGGTTAATAAAACTGGCCTGCAAAGATCAAAACCCAATCCGAACTCGAAGCAGAGTAATATCAGGTAAAATAAATAGAAAATTCAACTTTAAATTATTTTTTTTTCTAAAATACATATTTAATACCACCCATTCTTTTTTTTTTCCTTTTTTTACATCTCATATCAGTAATGTGCTCAGTAAAGTTCATAATAAAGAGTATATGATAACAACTCGATTCTTATAGGGTATATTTTAATTAAAAATGCGGTGACATTTAAATGTCATCGCTTTTGTTTAACTCCACACTGCATGATCTTCTCATTAATGTCATTTATTTAATTTTTGTTACAATTTTTAATGCATTTCAACCTTAGAAGCACAAAAGGTTCTTTATGTACATTTATAAACGTCTCTTTATGATATGAGCAAATAAAATTATAAAGCCTTTCTTAGATAAGTCTCGAAAGTTAATTACTTTTCTTTCATTCCATAACAAAGAAAAGGGGAGAAAAGTTTTTTTAAAGGTATCTAAGAGCTTTAAAAGCTTTCCTTTATATAAATACAATTTGAAGTGCTTGTTTAAGTAAATAGAACTTAATATAAAAAAGCGTTTGCTTTTAATGAAGGAAACATGAATTAAACATTTCTTTGCCCAAAGCTTCAAAAAACATTAAAAAAGTCGTTTTTGTATTTCTTTAGAATTTTAGAAATACATTACCCCCAAGTTTAGAACAACAATGCGTACTTTATTATTATTCAACAGGGTTTTTAGGTTAGAGTTCTTAAGTTTTGTTGAATAGCAAGCGTTAAAAGAAGAAACATTCTCTGGTGTACATTATCAATTCGATAACAAATTTTCTTTTCTGTAATAAGTAAAGTTTTTTTCTGCTTTTTCTTTCTTAAATATGAGTTAAAATTTGAAACTTCTAACTTGAATGTAATTTTAATTTGGAAATGTTATATGTTTAAACTTGTGACTTGGCTTTCACTTAAGAAGGAAGACTAATTACGGTTTAGGTTTAAAATTTTATTAGGTTGACAGGAAAGTCGTTTCGATTTTTTATAATGAAAAAAAGATAAATAAATAAATAAATAAATAAACAGGACAAATGCGAGTAGGACTTGCACCCTGAGGGTTCCGTTATGTCATATTGAAGCTTAACCCATTGGGGACGAGTACCGGTATACGTGCGCCGTGTAAGGTGATCAGAATCCGTGATTATTCTCACCAGTAAATTTTTATTGTATATTTTGCCTTATTTAATCCGAGCATTTTCTCGATTCAATTAGGCAAAAAAATCTGTTTTGAAAAACCGGTGATAAAAGATTACAAGTCCTGTAAAAATCGCTCGTCCCGAAGGGGTTAATAAGTACCTAGTTTCTATACAAATAAACAAAAATAAGAACTGCCTACTTATATCTCAGACGCTTCTTGTAATTGTTGTATTGCCTAATTTCTTGACTTCAATTCATGTTGTACCCAAAAATAAAAAAGTTGGTTACAAAACGATAATTTGACGTGAGTCCCGAATAGGGGAAATTTGCCGCTAAAAAGTGTAATATTTTATTTTGTGTATTTAAGGGCTTTTGTATTACATTGAGATAGAAGCTCGAAATTTCTACAAAACAATGAAAACTTATTATTTGATATTAATTTCAACTTAATATCTTCAGCCGTTCATGAAAAAAAATTAGGCATATCCTTATTTAATTTTTTAATTAAAAAAAATAACATGTGTAAAATAAAGTAAGATCAATCTCTATAATTGCAGCTAATAATGCAATGAAATTACATTAATATTTATAAGTGACAAAAATTCTACAAACACTACAATATAAAAAACTGAGAGCATACTGAAGAGTTAAATGTATTTAAATCAAGTTTCATATAACATAAACATTTGCTTACATTAAAGCTAGGATCAAATGGTTAAGTTTAAAATAGCAATACCTGTGTTTAATTTCGTGTCATGGAATTAAGAACTTGTGCTGTAATAGATACTGGATAATGAGTTCGCATAAGTGCCAATTCCGTCAGCCAATAATTCCCCATGACAGTTTCTAAGATAAGGTTTCAATCTTTAAGAAAAAGATCTTGCAATTTCGGCTGTATAAACTAGTAATGTAACAAGACCACATAATATAGTTCATGCTGGAAAAAAAATAGTTTGGTTAGAATTGTATATAACAGCCATAATTCTTCTAGGCTTCTCTGTTTCATGCTTCGCCGTTTTTTGACACCATATTCGGCATCAATAGTTGCTTCCGATACCTGGTCGACTTTAAGGATGTTAAATTTTTGTAACAATTTTATTTGTGATGGATTGGCACTTTTTTGGAAGTAGGTTGTGTAAAAAATAATGGTGGTTTGTGTTATTTTACTTTTCAACCAATTTCTTTTAGATGGTTCGAAACAGTTTTAGAGCATTCTCCAAGTTTAACAGTAAGCACAGGTGTGTGGATTAGCTTCAACTTATGCTGTCGATGTCTCATTGTTAAATACAGAATGTCAACCACGACCTTCTCCATACACAAAACTCTCATTGCTACCATGAAATTTCTGGAAGCAATATTGAACTGGGTTCGCAAGTCGTAACTGGAGTCAAAGGTAACGTTGAATTCGGACATTTTTCTCAAGGAGGGATTCCTACAGCTCTGGAATGGACACTTTGGAGTTCCAGGGTTCGGTTAGAGCTTGTAAACCATTAATAAGCATAAAATCCCAAATCTCCCGTAGGGGCATTTCGATGCTCCGGTGGGGAGCTCCCCCTGAATTCAACACTGTTGTGCAATTAATCTAAAAACCGTTTCCGATGTTTTCGTATAATTTTGAATTCGTACAAAAAATGCAAACTTTCCCATAGTTTTATAACTGACTAAAAATCACCAGTACAATGCAAAAAGCAAAATTATAATACTAAATAATTAGATAAAAATATTTCCTTCAAAATAATAAACAACAACGTAACATTCCATTAACAATTTATTAAAAGTAGCTGGGTTGAAAAGTTCAATAACAAAAATCGCCGTTATTTTGTAAAAACCGAGAAGAACAACAAAATCTTTCAATATCCCTCTGCAGTTTCTCTAACAATCAACGAGACCAGAAATAAAAGTATCCAAGAAAGAAACATTGATCTCCTGAAATATTATTCAGGTTTGTCATGAGATATATTATCTCTCTTGACAAGGAATCTGTACAGTCAAAGAAAATTCTATCAAAAGTTTACTTTAGCGCTGGATTCTGCTCTCTTGAACAGATCAGCAAACTTTTGAACATCATTCTCCTGTTTCTTGTTTACTGATTGACGTAAACTCTTTTAGAGCTGAAAAGACATCATTAGCATGTTTTACAACAGAAGGTAAATCATAATAAGATTTCTGAAGGTATTTTGAAAGTGGCAATAAAAGTTCACAAATAACCAGTCCAAGAATAAATTTACTTTTATTAATTCCAGCCAGCAGATTTAAATTAATTGATAATATTGTCAGATAAAAATGAGCAACGATAAGAGTCGCGAAACTTAATGTGCAGTTATTGCATTCGTGTAAATTCCTCTTTTTTCGTAAATGTCGCAACAGGTGGTCCCATCGAAGTTCAAGATGAAGAAATTTTACATTTAAACAAGTTACAGTAAAATCTGTGTAAACAGAATCGCTAGTGATCGTTAACAAATTAATAGTAGACCGATTTCCATTTTAACAGGTATACTTGTATAATTATCCTTTCGTCTTGAAATGTTTCCATTTACGAAATGATTCCCTGTTCAGAGAAAGCCTGCTAAGAAGGAATCACAACTGGAAAAAGTTACATTTTCGGTAGGTTTAAAGTCTTAGCAAGTATCATAGCAAACGCGGTAGCGTTAAGCTATAATATGATTAAGAAATAGAAAATGCAAACGACTCTCTTAAATTTCTGGCGAACCAGTTGACGTACGACAATGATTTTTCTTTTGAAAGATAGAACTCGACGAGACGAATAAACTGATAGCATTTAAAAAATTACTGTAGCTTTCAGTAGTTTTTTTATTTAACCTTAAACGAAAAAATGAAGACACAAAATTCAACAAAGTGTAGCTATAGTTCTAGTGGGTGGATTAACTTCGTTCTTGTTTTATTTTGATCCTTTTGTTAAAACTTAGAATAGGTTTTTTTTTCATCTTTGTATGTTTGACGGTCGCTGAGAAAATCGAATTTGTCTTTTATAATGTCTCCATAAAATTATAGAAATCTCTCCTTTTCATTTTGTAATTTTCTAATTCAATAACTTATTTCGTGTTGCCACTCCCTAAAAAGCAGTACAATAATTTTTTTTAAAAAAAGGGATAACACGTGTACTTTTGTTTTCATAAGTCAATAAAAATTGAAATTCAACTGACAGATTTTTGTATTTGTGAAATCGACGTCAACCTAAGCAGATAATGCATAATTTTCATAAATATATATATAAACTTTCTTGATTAATATTTTGAACTGGAGTAATAGACACAATAGAGCACAAACAGTTGATAGGAAAAAAAACAGGGTAAATCCCAAGCTTCTGTTCAGAAGCTAAATGTAAGTTTTTTTTAATTATCATCATAACATCCTGACTTAAACAAGCAGTAATATAAATACTTCACATACTAAGCATACCTTAAAAAATACCATTCCATCTATTTTAAATAAGGAAGAGATGTCATATACGCACCAGAATACATAACTGGCGCGATAATGCATTATTTTGCCTGATACGGTAACTGAGCTATTGTTGTTTATTTATCAATTATTTTTTTATTTACTTTTATTTTATTTATTAGAAGTATATAAATTGTTTGGTTCTATAGTTATTAATTAAACTTTTCATTATTTATAGTTATTTCTTTTTAAAAAAGTAGAAAGTAATTAAAAAATATATCTGTAACTGCTATTCGAAAACGAGGTTTTCGTTAAATTGGCGTCAGAAAAAAACCCCGCGCCAAACCCGTTGTGTATATGACATCTGTGCCTTAAATAATTAGGGTTTCGTTTAACTTTAGGTACTTTTGCTTGAGATATTGTCGAAAATGTACAGCAAAAATATACGGTACTACTTGATTATCCCGTCGACCAGTTTCGCCAAACTATTCGTCAAATGATACAAACTGACATAATTTTTATTTTAAAAAACGGAAGAATAAACAAATTAGTAAAACATTAATAAAAATACTAATAAAAACTTGGGCACAGATGTCATATACGCTCCATATTGGCACGATTTTTTCCGACGCCAATTTGGCGAAAACATCTTTCATATATCATCTATATCCGGGTTGTCATATTAAGTAAAATAACGACACTTTGGCGCCAGTTAAGTACCTAGTGCGTATATGACATTGGCGGCGTCAAAAAAATCGCGCCAATATGGGGCGTATATGATATCTGTGCCAAAACTTGAATTAAAAATCACTTGATGACGTAACAAACACGTGTATCGTGTTTAATGTCAAGTGAATGTAACATTTGCTATGATCCATTATTGTCATTTAATCTTATAGTTTGGCGATAATTTTTTGGTCGACAGGATAATCAAATTGTAACAAGTATGGTACAGATGTCATATACGCACGACGTTCGCGCGATATTTTTTCTGACGCCAATTTGGCGAAAACCTCGTTTTCGAATACCAGTTACATATATATTTTTAAAAAGGAATTAACAATAAATTTAAAAAAGTTTAATTAATAACAATAGAAAAAAACAATTTATATAAATTTAAAAAAGAAAATAAAAGTAAATAAACAATTTATTAATAAATAAACAACAACATTCGGGTTACCATATCAAGCAAAATAATAAAACTTTGGCGATAGTAAGTGCCACTGTGCGTATATGACATTGGCGTCAGAAAAAAAATCGCGTCAAGGTAATGTTCATATGACGTCTGTGGCGATTCAAGTACACTTCGGAACGTTACTTTGAAATCGGTGAGTTTCATCGCCAAAATCGCCAAGATGCTTAATGATCATCGCCATCGAATATATAAATAATGCCATATTTGCAAACTTATAGGTCAAAATATAAAGGGTACCTCGGTTCACAACAACCTGTGTTTATGACCAGTTCGGTTTATGTCCAACTTCGATGATCAAAATTTGACTCGGTGGGCGTGCAATATCTCGGTTCACGACCAAGGCTGCCGAATAGTTCAGTTGGCAACCCTCACATAACTGTTATTATTAGTCAAGTTTGGAGTAAGGTGTGCATATCAGAGAGCTTTGTGTACCTTTATTACTGTAAAAAAATTAACTTTTTGTTTTACTTTTACTCAGGTTTGCGCTAATATTAGCTCTCATTATGGCTTCTAAGAATGAAAAAGTGCTTAGTGATAGCAGTAATAGAAGCTTAAGCGAATTACTGTTCAATAAAAGAAATTGTAGCAAAACATGAGAACGATGTTAGTATAACCGGTCTAGCTAAACGAAACGATGTGGACTCAGCCTTCGATTTCCACGATAATCTATATATATATATTACGCTATCGTATGTGTCACAGAAATCGCGATTATTTGTTAATTGTTTAATGGCAACGCTCGAATGAAACGCATCTCATTATTTATAGAACAGCATTTAATGCATCTCCATACCTATAAGGGGGGGGGGGGTTACCATAGGCTGGACCCTGTTCTATTGCCAAACACCGCCAAGTTTGTCGTCGCCAAATACCTGTAGACTTCCATTGTAAACCAACAGGGTTTACTTGTTTAGAGAGAATCAACAAATTGAGATATTTTAATGCAACAAAAAATAATATTAATTTAAAGAATTATATTACTTATATTCAAGGGAGCCCAAGTAAATTAAATTATGAATAAAAATAACGTGAATTTGATTAAAAAACTCTGAACCTCTTAAAACAGTGTGCATTACTTGGTTACATAGTGCATTATTGTGCGAAATAAGAAAAAAGTATTGGGAATATTTAAAAGCAACTCAGGTTTATTTATATTCAATATATAATTATCAAAAAATTTAAAAGACTAGTATTAAAAAATGCTCTGACGAGCACCAAAAAAGGCTAATATGTTTTTAAGTATGAAAAAGGGTTTGACAAGTGCTTCTAATTGAGAATGAAAAAGGACAAGGGGTCCCTTCTTGGCTGCAACTCACTGTCAATGCCAACTTTGAAAAAATCATATTTGCGCTTTTTCCATATAAAAAAAATCAGCCACAGTTACGATAAAAATGTGTAGTGTAAAGACACAGCCAGTAAAGACGCAGCCTGATTAAATATGAACGTAAGGCGACTTAGTACCAAAAATCTTAGTTCCTGCAGCATATCACACTCATGCAGTGCCACCAAGCACGCCCGCAGCGTAGAATTGTACAGAAAATTGATTTGTAGTGCAGTGCAGACTGTTGCAGCACTCTGCACAGGAACAATTCTACATGTGCACGCATAACAGTATAATGCATTCGTTGATTGTTGAAATTATATCCAAGTGGCTGTGGCTGTAAGATGTACTATGCAGTACAACAGTGCATATGTAAATTATAAACGAACATTAGACGCATACACCTTTAATACGGAAGTACAAAAGCACAGTGTGAGTGTGCGCTGAGGTTCAAAAGCATAATAGGAATGTACAGTGTAGTATAATTTGTGGAGAAATAATGGTACACAGTGCTCTGTACAAAGTTGCATTGCAGACGCATGCGCAGTACAATAGTAGGACAGTGGAGTTAAGATGTAAAGTGCTGGAAGGACCCAGATCTGCCCAACATAAAGCACGGCAGAAAGTTTTACTAAAGTATTGCGAATTTATTTTATAAGGAATAAGCGCAAATATGATTTTTTCAAAGTTGGCATTGACAGTGAGCTGCAGCCAAGAAGAAACCCCTTGTCCTTTTTCATTCTCAATTAGAAGCACTTGTCAAACCCTTTTTCATACTTAAAAACATATTAGCCTTTTTTGGTGCTCGTCAGAGCATTTTTTAATACTAGTAAATATATACTGTTGTTTTCGTCGAATCTTAATTTTTTCCCTTTAAGATAAGTCAGCTTCACAGATTTTACTGTAATATATTTATTCTCTTCAGAGGAGTACTATAGGGTGAATACGTTTGAACAGTTTTAGAGGATATTGTGAAAACGGAACATATTTAAAACAAAAACTTGTCTAAAACGGAAAATGTTTATAACCTTGACGAAAGACATATCTTTGAACTATACCTTCTAAGGTGAACACCCGTCTAAAGCGGCATTTTTCATAGATTCTTTGCGATTCCGTCTTACAAGATTTGACTGTTGTATCCATGATTCAGTGAAGAAAAATCGAAAAATCCACTCGTGTATCTTCTTTTCTACGGTCGGAATTTTTTTATTTTCTTCATATTTCAAAAATTTATACAAATTCAAATTATTAACATTTTTTAAATGATTTTCAAAGATTTCCTCCACACATTTCACCCAGGCAATCTTTTGGAAATGTCATCTGGTCTGTTATTTGACAGTGTTCACCAGAATAAACATTGGATATTGTAACGTGAAAAATCAAAAGCTATCGAAGATTGAGACTTAGACATCTAACTCAGAAGAACTGGCGTTCATTTTTAAACTTTTTTATTCACGCTAGGACAACACAGCACAGTACACATAAAAAAGTCCTTCCGGCCAGTGCCGGGAGGAAGAGGTAGCTTTCATAATCCTTATTTTAAAAAAGCCAACTTATATCATGCAAACACACGAAGCTCAATTTAGTGGAAACCGAATATAGGAGATTCAATACTAATTTTTATCAATATAATGAATGAAAATTTCGCGAAATTAGTCAGCTTTATCCAAGCTGCTTTTCTTTAAAGTAACTTATATTTGGCTGCCAAATTCGGCAATTTCTTAAAGTGCCTGTCATTTTAAGACAACATGGTGGATGAATCTAAGCAGTGAACTTGGTCGAGACCTTAGTAATTGCTGTGCACATGCTCACTCACATCGGAATCGGTTAATATATAGGAGTGCTGTCGCATGCAAAAAATCAGATTTTTCAAAATGTCACCCACAATAGAAATTGAAACTGCTATATCTGAGCCATTTTTTAAGGTAAAGACAAACAAAAAATGCTCCTGAATCCTTATATCAAGATCAAATACTTAAGAAAGAAACCTTTTTCAATTTCTAATTTTTTTGCACCTCACTTTAAATATGTATATATTTTTTAATTTATTGGCCGCCATTTTGAAACAAGATGGCTGATGAATCTGGCCAGCGAACTTGGTCGAGGTGTTGATGTATACTATCCACATGCCTTCTTACATCGAAATAGGCGAATACGTGTGTTATCGCGTGACAAATACAAGATCGTTTCAAAATGTTAGCCATGCTAGAAATTCAAAGTGCTATAAATCAACCATTTTTTAAGATATCAACAAAAGAACAAAGTTTCAGAAACAAAAACTGCTCCGGAATCTTTGTATCAAGGCCAAACACATAAAAAAAATCTTTTTCATTTTCCAATTTTTTAATACCTCATTTTGAATTTTAAATTTAATTTTTTTTAATGGCAACCCTTTTGAAACAAGATGGCGAATGAAGCTGGCCAACGAACTCGGTCGAGACATTGGTATGTACTATGTACAGACCAAGTTACTTCCAAATAGGTTCATAAATACGCCTGTTATCGCGTGACAAAAATCAGGTCGTTTTAAAATGTCAGCCACAAGAGAAATTAAAAATGCTATTACTCAGCCATTTTTTTCAGATATAGACGAAAGAAAAACTGTTTCGGAATCTTTGTATTAAGGTAAAACACATACAAAAAAAATCTTTTTCATTTTCCAATTTTTTGGTATCTCATTTAATTTTTTTTATTTTTTAATTTTTTTAAATGGCCGCCATTTTGAAACAAGATGGCGGATGAAGCTGGCCAACGAACTCGGTCGAGATATTTGTATGTACTATGTACACACCAAGGTACATCCAAATCTGTTCATAAATACGCCTGTTATTACGTGAGAAAAATCAGGACGTTTCAAAATGTCAGCCACGCTAGAAATTCAAAAAGCTATAACTCAGCCATTTCTTAAGATATAGACGAAACAAAAACTGCTCCCGAATCTTTTTATCAAGGTCAAACACATAAGAAGAAAATATTTTTTCAATTTTCAATTTTTGGTACCACATTTGAAATTTAAATTTTTCTTAAAAATTTAAATGGCCGCCATTTTTAAACAAGATGGCGGGTGAAGCTGGCCAACGAACCCGGTCGAGACATTGTTATGTACTATATATAAACGAAGTTACATCCAAATCGGTTCATAAATACGCCTTTTATCGCGTGACAAAATTCAGGACGTTTCAAAATGTCAGCCACGCTAGAAATTCAAAATGCTATAACTCAGCCATTTTTTAAGATATAGACGAAACAAAAACTGCTCCGGAATCTTTGTATAAAGGTCAAATACATAAGAAAAAAATATTTTCCCATTTTTAATTTTTTGGTACCACATTTCAAGTTTTAAATTTTTTTAAAAATTTTAAATGGCCGCCATTTTGAAACAAAACGGCGGATGAAGCTGGCCAACGAACTCGGTCGAGACATTGGTATGTACTATGTACACACCGAATTACATCGAAATCGGTTCATAATTACGGGAGTTACAGTGTGACAGGTCAGATATATATATATATATATATATCAATTTTGAACGGAGGGTGGTTTCGGGGTCTGGGGGTCATTATCGATGAAAATATACCAAATTTTTTTGAAATCGCTTTCCTCCGAACGGCTGCAATAGGTAGCGTTTTTGTAAAGAAAGCTACCTAAAATCACAGGAACATATAAAAAAAACTTAAAGTCTGTCGGAGCTTGCTAGCCCCTCTCTGGTCGGCCCAAAAACGACCGTCCTCCGTCGTTACAGAAACACATCTCATCCACGGGGCCCTCTTCGACTTTTCAGTCCGTCTTAATTTCTGGAGTCTGATTCATCTTATTAAAAATGTTTATTTCTCCAAGTGTCAGTCAGCAGTTTTCACCGAGAATTATTTACACCACTAGGGGGCTCGGCCCCCTACGAGCTACGCTCGCCAACCCCCGTCCAGACACCGTAGACTCTAAATGTACGCTAATTTGATCGGCTTTAAAAAGATTTCGTAAGATTATAATTTAAAAAGCAGTGGCGATCTCCCTGTAAACGGATTTCTATTCATTTCTCTTTGATTGGGGAATTTTAACGCCAAATACGCTGCGGTACTACTTCATTATCCCGTCGACCAATTTCGCCAAATTATATAAATCGCCAAACCAATTGCCAAATTATACAAATTGACATAATTTTTATTTTAAATAACGAAAGAACAAATAAATTAGTACAACATTAATAAAAATACAAATAAAACGTCGAAATCAAAATAACTTGATAACGTAGACACGTGTAACAATATTTCAAAATAAGCTAATATAAAAGGAATTAAGTAAACAGAGTCTTTGTCTCCTGGTATTTTTTAACAAAGCGAAAAGAAAGTTCTTTTAAATGAGACATTTTAAATTAATCGTTTTTAATCTGACGTAATTTTGACTAAGCTATTCTTTCTCTTTTAAATATTCACGTGAAAATACTTTTGTTAGAAATGAAATATAATTTGCGCTTTCCTAACAAAAATAGTTGAAAAGATCCTCTCAAAACATCAAATAAATGTCTAGCACAATTTCTAAATTTAAACTGTTTTGCAATATTATTTTCTGTTCATTTTATGTAATAATTGTAATGTGACGTAAATATGACGTAATTTCTCCTATTTAAGACTTCTAACGCATGTTAATGAATTTATTATTTTACAATATCCTTTCTCTTTTAAAATTCACGTGTATACTTTTTATGACGTAATTTTCAATAAGTTCCTGCTTTTTATACGCAATTATTTAATTTTAATTTGAAAGTATCTTTTCTATTTATAATAGTCACGTGTAAATAAATTTTTAATTTGAAGCAAACATTATTGTTTCCGTTGTTTATACAGTTGGAAACAGGTTAAATTAGTACAATTTTCTAAAATAAGAAAAAAATATCTCTCGAAATGCTGAAAATTTGAATTTAAAATAGAAATAAAACCTCGAAAAATGAGTCAAATTAAAAAAATAAAAATGAATTCTGCACACCGAGAAATTATAACGTATAAAATGATCTAAAAATTATTAAATTCCGATGTATAGTTTTTGCTCCTATAAAACTTTTTTAGTGGAACGATTTTGTCCAACTTTAGCATTAAATATCTCTTAAAATAATTCTTCGATTTGAAAACTGTCTGTATCAGTGTGTTTATCAAACATTTCTGTATAATACTACCGATTTTCATATTTTTGTATGCATTATTTTTCTTAATATTAACGAAGAAAGACCTCCGGTCACAAAAAATTCAAAACCGGCGGCGGCGGTGACAGCGGTAGTTACTTCTTTTTAGAATAGAGAAATTAAAATCAGTTTACAGCTTCACATCTGGAGATCGTGAATGCATTGACATGCGACTTATAGTTTAGGTATCTGGGAGGCCCAATTAAAAAGTGTTTACTAAGTTAAGTGGTCATCTGGTTTTTGCAGGAGCTCAGATGAAACGTCACAGCTCCTCCATGCCCCATATAAAACTTTTTCCTTAAGGGAAAAATTTTCACAACTATGGTGCAAAATCACAATTTAATCCAGGAGTTAATGTTATCCACTAACAATGCAACCTAATCCAATTTGTTTTTTCAAAAAAAAAATCAAAAACGTTTCTATCTGAAAGTACTCCGTTACCATGGCAGGGATTCAGCATTATACACAATAAACACAATACAATTGCACACAGTTATATAATAATACTAAGATATAAGCACTCCAAGAATTATAACAAACCAGTACCTTCATTAAATGACTTACTTTTAACATAATCAGAATAGACAAAAATTCTAAACATCACAGGTACTTCCAATAAGAGTTCGCTTTCACACGTTTATATGTATAATCAACAATAATTTTTATATGGATAAGTTACTTAAGAAAGAATTTTAATACAATGATAAAACAAATACTCTTAGCTATTCCTATACAAAATACAATTGTCAACTCAAGATACAAGTTCTAATTCAAAATACAATTTCTAAATTTCAACTTATTAATTTTCTCAACTTAATTTTTTTTTTTTTTACTCCTGCTATCAAACAAAAAAAAAATCAAAACCTCATTTATAACTTTAATGTTCAGGACTTCCAAGAAAAGTTACATTTTTAAATTCCTCTTACTTCTTAATACTGAATTAACAGTCTTTCACAAAAACAATTAACTCCACGTAACCTTTCTTTTTTATATTTTAAATCCTTTCACCTTTAACTTTATAAGTTTCATACAATGAATAATTTATGTTACTTTGTCTATAAAATCACCTTTCAATAAAACACATATTCATACACCATAAAACAAAATAACACAATATACAATTCACTCTTAGCAAAACAAAACAAAACACCCTTAATCTCTAATCTATCTGTTTATACGTCTTATAGTTCTGATAAATAGAACTGTTTTCCGAAAAATTGAAAACAGATACTGGATTTCTCTTTTTGTTTTTCCTTTTCGCACGGAAGGACTTGACCTAATTCCGCTAGCCCTATCCTTCTTTTCGCCGCTTGCACTTCTAGCTCTCGAGCCGGGAGTTTCACCAAAACACCGCAGTAAAAATATTCTCTTTAACCGAGTCAGTCGGCTAAATGATGATGTCGGGAAATCTGCCTCTCGATTTATCAAGTACTGGAAAATTTATAGCTCATTTTTCTTCACAACCTAATTCTTAATTTCCCTCCAACTTATTCACCTGTACAATGGGAATTTTGCTAACTCTTTTTTGATCAAATTCTTCCAATTCTCTTAAATCGGATGACCCACATTTATTTTTTTTACCTCCCCGCGATTATCTGACGCCTTATTCGTCACATCGGTTTCACCCTTCTCACCGCCTTTAAAACCTTCTCCAGTTTTAAATTTACATAATCCTGCGTCATCCACCCTGCGCTTTTCTTGCACCTTGGTTTTGGAATTACTCCACACCTCGTGTGACTGCTATCCGGCTTTTTCAATTTAAACAAACGCCTACAAATGCAAGGTGTTAGCAGAGCTTCACAATTTAATCCCGGCACTACTGCTGCCGTTATAAAAATCCTGGGTGAATTTTCCTGGTTCCCGCTCCACAAAGAAACTGGAACTTTCGCTAAGTCTGCTCTTTGAATTTTTCCGATGGCCAGACCTAACTCGATCTGTTCACCCGTTTTAGATTTCTCTGGAATTAATTCACTTCGGAAAATAGATAATTCCATACCCGAATCATTTATTCCCTTAGCTTTTCGGCCTAAAACATTTAGATCAATGACTGGTAATTTAGATTTGCCTACGGGCTTCCGTTGTTTATCCCAGACACATCTAGAATTTAACCTCTCCACTCCTACGTAGCTCACTCTAGCTTTCGGTCCCGTTTCAACATCTTCGCACGTATTCCTCGATCCTGAATTTTTATTCAATTCCGGACAAAAATTCCTTAAATGGTTCCTTAAATTCCAATGGAAACATCTCCGCCTACTCTTTTCTCGAATGCCTTCTCCCGACACATGGTACCGCGTTGGGCTGACGCACTAGTGAGGGGAGTCTCATTCTTCATTTCCGCATGTTTTTCTTCCGATTTCAGACGCGTATTTTCGTCGTCTGCGTACCGATTTTTCTTAATCGACGTCCTGACACTGTCATAATCATCTAACAACTCAACTATTTCTGCTTCCGCCTTAAGCAGTGGCCATTTGTCTATGAAATGTTCACGTACCTCAAACTTTGCACGCCTTTTTATTTGGTTGGTTACCAAAAGATCTTTTAATTCATCAAAGAAAGTTATTGATAAGCCCGCTAACCATTCATCTAGGTAATTTCGGATCTCGAACGCGAAATCTTGCTAATTTAACGCGGGCAATTTTTGATGGCTAACAAATTTCTGTCGAAAGCTTTCCGAGTTTAATTTAAAATTTTTTAGCAAGATATTTTTAATTTTATCACAATCTTCTGAACCTGCTTCCGGTTGTCGGGCAATAATTGAAATGATATCCACTGATAGAAGACCAATGAGATGAGAGACCCAATTTTCCTTCGATATTCTAACTCGTTTGGCTTGGCGTTCAAACAAAACCAAATACAGGCTGATGTCCGTTCTCTCCTGATTAAATTCCGGGATTAATTTTTTTAAATTCTGGTCAGGGGAACGCGAATGTACATTATTTGAATTTTCCTGGGCAAGGGGAATTCCTTTCTCGATTCTTAGTTTTTCTAGCTCAAAATTTAATATCAACTCCTGTTCTTTTAATTATTTTTCCTGCTGAATTTTTTCTTTACGAATGGCCTCGTCACGATCCCACGTTTATTGGCGCAATGCGTCCTCACGTGCGATTGCGTCTAACCGAAATCTGGCACTCTCCTGCCTTTCTAATTCTTCTTGAGCTGTCGGCAGTATGGTCTCATAAAGCGACTGAACATACTCTTTATCATAATCCTCAGATTGCAGCACTAAATGTTTCAACTGAATCCGGGTTTCGTTTCCTGTTCGAGCAGCTCAAGTTCATCGACTAATTGCTTTAAATTTTCCTTTTTTCCTTTTCCCAGGAACGCCATTTCCAACCCCCCTTTTTTTTCTACCCTTAAAATTTCTTTATATAAAATGTAATATACTACTCCAATAATATGTATAAAAATATAATATATTAAAATACAATATAAAACCACAATATATACCACAATCAAATATAAAAATAATGCAGCAATAATATGTAAAATGCCGACTCACTCCCCAATTTCCATAGTAGCACTTTCAAACAACTTGCATAAAGTTTTAATTTTTTTTTTTTCAAATCACCAAAATTGAATTATACCAAAAGTTTTTTTTTTTTTTTTTTTTTTTTAGAATTTTCATCTATCTATACAACAAAATCAGCGACAATTAACTCCAGAATTTCTAAATTGTGACTTACCCCTTTTTTAGGTGGCCGCCCCTCCGGGTGGTTCCGATCCGACCCCTTGAGTGGGGGAGGCGACCGGAAGCTCGGCAGAGTTCGTTGTGTACGAATGCGAGGGGGCCGGATGGGGACGATTCGCCACCTCCTCGAGAGACCTGCGGTCGACAGGCCAAGGGTCCGGTGGCCACGGGTAACGGACGTTGTGCATGGGGCGTTGGGCCTTCGGGCCTGCGTTCCCCCGGCAGCCAGGTTCTCTGGCCAAGCCGGATAGCGACGTTCCATAGGTCGATCCCGGTGCCGGTCTAAGGGCCGGACGGTGTCGCCGGGCAAAGACTAGCTAAGGCGATAGGACCCCATCCACCAATTGACTAAGAGGGAGCCTGAAGTATGAGTGAGGGCTTTGTAGAGGAAAGTCCTCGGTGCTCGCTAGTGACGACGGGGCTCGCGGGAACGCCATGCAGGGACTCCCGGAGCAACCGAAGGGCGAGGGTTTCGGACAGCGCCCAGGTTACTTTATGACTTGGGTGGCTCATCCCTCCGAGGACCTCAGCTGGAGCAGTTGGGAGCCGACCCTCAGGGTGGTAGGGTTTGGCGGTGCCCCCGTCGACCAAGGAGCGGTCGCGTGGGGAGGCCAGTATGGCTCTGGTTGCTCCATGTCGTGCCGTGCCCCTTGGGAGGGGATCGGCCGGTCCACCATCGAACGCTATTCCCGCAGGGATACGGGCCGGAGGCTCGCCGGTAACGCGGCGGCTCATCGTGCCTCAGGTGAACTCTTGGTCCGATCCAGGTCCTCCGTGTCTATGCGGTACCGGAGTTTGCCTCGCCTGGTGATGAGGACCTAGAGGTGTCTCCACCTAACTTTCGAACGCACTAACAAAGGTAGCGGTCGGTCACTGCACGGGGTCAGGGGTCTTCGGGCCTGGGTACCCTCGACGGCCGTGAGGTAAGGTAGTGGTGGGCGGGCTTCTGTCGGCCTCCGCTGGCTTCTCTGTCCTAGGATGGAGTCGAGTCGGTGGGGGCTGGCGGGACTCCGTTCCATCCAACCCCCTAGCGAGGCGGAGTCTATTCCGTCTAGGTGGAGCTTTCCGTGCCCGCCTGGGGTCGCTAACGGCACCTAGTCTGGGCCAACTGGCTCCCGGCGTGATCCGCGAGGGGTTCCGTCGGTTGAGCCGGGTGGACTGGGCGAAGAGCCAGGAGCTGGGTCGCTTTACGGCCGGAGGGATTTTCCCCGTCCTCCCTGGTTTTCAAGCTAGGGGCTCCTCACTAACTTTCCGATCGGCTGGCCCACAAAAATGTCTCTGCCGGAAAATGGTATCTGATCTTGGGGGCCTGTCCGTAAATTAAATTCGGGTCGGGAAGCCTCGGTTCAGTCCGTGGGCCCAGCGTCTTTATAGGCGTCTGGTACCTGCGATGGCTTGCGGGGTCTACCGGCTCGAGTAACCAAGTTTAGGGACCACTTGGTTTTTCTAGCTGGGTGGTGAGGACTGTCGTAGCGGCCGTTCGTCTCTTCTTGGGAATAGCCGTCACCGTGTGCGCTGGGCAGCGGTGTCGGTTTGACCGGAGTTGGCGCGGGGTTCCGCTCTGTTGGAGCCTGTCTGGCGGCGACCTTCGGGACGCGTCGCGGGGCTTGCTTCACGGGTGGTTCCTTGTGTCGACAAATGGGCCTGAAAAGGGCCTGGGACCGGAAGATGGACCCCCCATCTACCCCTTTTTTAGATGGACAGACGATAATCCAATTTTTGGCACTATTTCTTCAGTCTAAGAGGCTCACTAAACACAATATCCACAAGCGCGGAACACACTGAACACCATTTTCGACCAACTCGGTCCACTAAAATCGCATTTTCTTTTTTCGATCCACAGATCCACGGGCAAAACAATCACAATTTTCTTTCAGGCCTTGGCTCCCTAATAATCACAGAATTCTCTTCTTTTTCCCAACCTTCCGCAACCCTTTTATCACCAAACAGCTGGGTCGGGGTAACTCTCTTTCCCCTCCTCAAGTCAGGAGCATACAACGATATTTCAGGAATCCGTCTCCAAACCGAAACCAGATAACACCAGGCTTTCTTTTTTCCCTTCCGTCAAACGGCAAACAGCAGAACAGCTGACTTTCTTCTTCAGTGGTGAGGGGAACGGGACAACAAGCTTTCTCCAACGCTGGACAAGGATTCCGTAAATCCGCTTCCTCTTTTTTCTTTTTTGTAATCAGGACGGCTGCTTCAACGGCGAGACTTCTTCACTCGTTCACTTTTCTTGAAAAAACAATCTTCACTCGAAAAACAAATTGATTGTTCTTTTCGTGGGTAAAATCTAGCTAATTAATAAGCTAACTTAAATTCAGTTCGCATGTCTGTGTGTATGCCCCTTTTAAAACAAAGCTTTCTTTGAGCAATTTACTCGAATCCCACTTCTGACACCAATCTGTAACGTGAAAAATCAAAAACTATCGAAGACTGACACTTAGACATCTAACTCAGAAGAACTGGCGTTCATTTCTAAACATTTTTATTCACGCTGGGACAGGGTTGGCGAACCTATGGCACGCGTGTCGTTACTGGCACGCCGTTTATTTAAGTTTTAAATCAAAATTCAGTAAAATTACTAAAATTCTGCACCTCTTTATTCTTTTTTTTATTAATACACGAGCTTCATTGAAAATAGCTCTTATTTTCTACAATAGGTACTTGTGTACTTGTTATATCACTGAACTTCCTGCTTAGAAATATTTGACCCTTCCTAATTCCCCATTTCCTCGATTTCGTTATAATGGCACCTATGGTTCGCATACAAAGAGAGAAATCTAGCAAATCAAATTATTCTTTGCTGTAATATTTCTGTATAATTTAACGCGTTTTGATCTGCACATGAGGTTTTATTTAACTTTGGCTACAGTTTGATAATTCATCTTTAATTTGTTAAAATGGCGAAAGTATTAATAAAACTAAAAAAGCATGACTTTTTTTCATAAATTATGAAAAAAATAATAATTTGATTACTAAAACATTTGTAAAATGAAATAAAAACTATAATTATATTTTTCTATTATTATATCTACAATGCGTATGTTGGTATAACCCGCATGTATGTTAACTATATTTATAATAATCTAATAATGATCTACAATTTTGACACTATTATTTATCATTATTAAAATTAAACTAACTTATAATTCACTATTAAATTAATTCGCTATTTTTTGCGGGAATGAGACGTCGGGGGGGGGGGGGGGGGGGGGAGAACGTTGTTGGAACACCATGTTCAGTAGATTTTATTTTAATATTGGCACGCGGATCTAAAAAGGTTCGCCGACCCTGCGCTAGGACAACACAGCACAGCACACATAAAAAATCACAGGAACATATAAAAAAAACTTAAAAGTCTGTCGGAGCTTGCTCGCTCCAAAAGCTACCCTCCTCCGTCGTTACAGAAACGCATTTCATCAACGGGACCCTCTTCGACTTTTCAGTCCGTCTTAATTTCTGACCACGTGGGAGTCTGATTCATCTTATTAAAAAAGTTTATTTCTCCAAGTGCCAGTCAGCACTTTTCACCGAGAATCATTTACATCATTAAAATCAGTATACAGCTTCACATCTGTAAATCGTGAATGCATGCGACTTATAGTTTAGGCATCTGGAGGGCCCAATTAAAAAGTGTTTACTAAGTTAAGTGATCATCTGGTTTTTGCATGAGCTCAGATGAAACGCCACAATATGTAATTACACTTAATTATTTTAACACGATCATGCCGATTGGTAAAGAAATCATATGAGTTGAAATTTTTCTAGCAGAGTGAAAAAGTGTCCAAACCAGCATACGAATCCAGTACCTTGACTTAAGCTGCCAGGACTCTGCAAACTCAGTATCCTGGACAAATCCGGCAGACACATTTCACTCAGATAACCTTTCGACAAAATGGCATCTGATATGTTATCTGAAACACAGTTTAATAGACCAAAACAATAGATAAAGGAACTCCAATAAACATTGAATATGTAATTACATTTAATTATTTTAAAACATTCATACTGATAGGTAAAGTAATCATAAAAGTTGTAATTTTTCCAACTGAGGTAAAAAGTTCCCAGACCCAGGTCGCCCCAGGTGCCCAGACCCAGGGGTCCCCAGGTCGCGATTGCTGTTTTCACTCAGTTGAAAAAATTACAACTCGTATGATTTCTTTGCTGGTGTTTAAATAATTAGCATTCATTCGTGTTACATCTTTCTGTAAAGAAATCGGACTGATTCAAGTCACTATACTTAACCCCTTAAATGGTTAATTTTTTTGACACAACAAACTAAAAATAAGGACTTTACACCACTTTTGGGATACTGAAATATTCGCCTTATATAATCGATATATGTCTGCTATTAAAGAAAGCGAATATTGCAGTTTAAAATTAGTGGTGCCGAAAAAATTTTAGTAACGAAACAAGCAAACTTCTCTTGCCCATACTTGCTCATTATAACCTGGACTATACACTTGTGATTCCTTTGTTATTTTGAAGTGTTCTTGATGAATTTGAATAAATAGCAACTATTATTTCAAAACTTATAATCTAATAGCACATTTCTGTGAAAATTATTTATTATTGCATTTTTTATTGTTTAGCCATTACAAGGACGGTGGTACATTTATCAAACCACTTAATTTTAATTCTCAAATGCCCTATTTACACCAGAATTTTGGGTGTAAAATTTTCTGTTTATTATGTATGTGAAATACAGCTTTCTCCTATTTCCAAATAAATTTGTTCACAGATTCTGGTGTCATTCATATTTCAACACTTTAGCAATAGAAGTCCTTTGCCTCTGAAAGGGTTAATCAAGTTCCCCTTTTTATTATACGAATATCTCGGTTCCTGCTCACATACATATGTATGTCAGGTTTTTTTACGATTGCATTATAAGAAGGGGATGTTTGAAATGAAAAGTATAATAATTAGCTTGAAATGAAAAGATCTTGCAAAAGTTTTTTACAATGCTCGCCTTCACTAAGGAAGATTCGGGCCATTATTTTCTTATGGAAACAGAAATAATCTGAATATTTTTTATGTTATATAACTGTGCTGCCATAAGCAAATGACATAAACCATTCTCTGTAATCATGTGACTTCAAGTAGCTCATAACCAAAAGTCACATGTTGTAAGATCTGGAGGCGTTGGATGACATTCATGCAGATAAGAGAGACTCTGGACACGGTTCTCTGCAAATATCGATCTCAGTATTTTCTTGACAGGAGCAGTGATGTTTGGGGCTTTCCATCCTGCATGAATGTTATGGAATGGATCGCTTGTCTCCCTTACAAGTTAGAGATGATTTTTTTTTTTTTTTTAAATGTTGCATATCACTTACTTGTCACGAAATCTGTTTCAAATGTACCCCTGTTGATTTCCTCGAAGAAACAAGAAACAATGTAGAAAGGAATTATGAACTCACACCACACTGTTATCTCTAGGTAATAAAGGGTTGTTTTTTTTTTCCAAATGAATCCAGTTTCTCTATAGTCCATCTGCGGCAGTTTTATGTGCTGACATTTCCACTTAGTGAAAAGTATGACTCGTCTGTCCACATTTAAAAGTTACTTTGATTCATCTACTCGTTGCACAAAAACACAAGTTTTAAAATTCTCATATGTTATAAAATCAGTTCGTTTTAGTTCTTGCATACGTTGAATTTTTTACAGATATCTCCAGATAATCTCTCTATTCTAAAAAAAAGTAACTACCGCTGTCACCGCCGCCGCCGCCGCCGGTTTTGAATTTTTTGTGACCGGAGGTCTTTCTTCGTTAATATTAAAAAAACTGTTGCATACAACAATATGAAAATCGGTAGTATTATAGAAAAATGTTTGATAAACACGCTGATGCAGACAGTTTTCAAATCGAAGAATTTTTTTAAGAGATATTTAATGCCAAAGTTGGACAAAATCGTTCCATTAAAAAAGTTTTATAGGAGCAAAAACTGTACATAGGAATTTAATCATTTTTAGATCATTTTATGCGTCAGAATTTCCCGGTGTGCAGATTGCAGTTAGTTTTTTAATTTGAATAATTTTTCGAGGTTTTATTTCTATTTTAAATTCAAATTTTCAGCATTTCGAGATATATTTTTTACAAACTAGGGGGCTCGGCCCCCTACGAGCTACGCTCGCCAACCCCCGTCCAGACACCGCAGACTCTAAATGCACGCTAATTTGATCGGCTTTAAAAAGATTTCGAAAGATTGAATTATAATTTAAAAAACAGTGGCGATCTCCCTATAAACGAATTTCTATTCATTTCTCTTTGATTGGGGAATTTTAACGCCAAATCCGCTGCGGTACTACTTGATTATCCTGTCGACTCATTTCGCCAAATTATATAAATCGCCAAACCACTCGCCAAATTATACAAATTGATATAATTTTTATTTTAAATAACGAAAGAACAAATAAATTCGTACAACATTAATAAAAACACAAATAAAACGTCGAAATAAAATTAACTTGATGACGTATACACGTGTAACAATATTTCAAAATAAGCTAATATAAAAGGATTTAAGTAAAGAGAGTCTTTGTCTCGTGGTATTTTTTAACAAAGCGAAAAGAAAGTTCTTTTAAATGAGACATTTTAAATTAATTCTCAAAATAGCAAATAAATGTCTAGCGCAATTTCTAAATTTAAACTTTTTTGCAATATTATTTTGTGTTCATTTTATGTAATAACTATAATGTGACGTAAATATGACGTAATTTCTCCCAAGACTTCTAACGCATGTTAATGAATTTATTATTTTACAATATCCTTTCTCTTTTAAAATTCACGTGTATGCTTTTTATGACGTAATTTTTAATAAGTTCCTGCTTTTTATACGTAATTATTTAATTCTAATTTGAAAGTTTTTTTCCTGTTTATAATAGTCACGTGTAAATAAATTTTTAATTTGAAGCAAACATTATTGCTTGCGCTTTTTATACAGCTGGCAACAGTTTAAATTAGTACAATTTTCTGAAATCTGTAAAAAATATCTCTAGAAATGCTGAAAATTTGAATTTAAAATAGAAATAAAACCTGAAAAAATAAGTCAAAATAAAAAAATTAATGCAATCTGCACTCCGGCAAATTCTAACGCATAAAATGATCTAAAAATGATTACACTGCAATGTATAGTTTTTGCTGCTATAAAACTTTTTTAGTGGAACGATTTTGTCCAACTTTAGCATTAAATAACTCTTAAAATAATTCTTCGATTTGAAAACTGTCTGCATCAGCGTATTTATCAAACATTTCTGTATAAAACCACCGATTTTCATATTTTTGTATGCATTATTTTTGTTAATATTAACGAAGAAAGGCCTCCGGTCACAAAAAAATCAAAACCGGCGGCGGCGGCGGCGGCGGCGGCGGTGACAGCGGTAGTTACTTTTTTTTAGAATAGAGAGATTTTAGAAAATTGTATTAATTTATACTGTTGCCAACTGTATAAACAGAGCAAACAGTAATGTTTGCTTCTAATTAAAAAATTATTTTACACGTGACTATTATAAACAAAAAATATAAAAAGCAGGAACTCATTGAAAATTACGTCATAAAAACTATAGTTACACGTGAATTTTAAATGAGAAAGAATATTGTAAAATAATAAATTCAGTAACATGCGTTAGAAGTCCTAAATAGGAGAATTTACGTCATATTACACTTATTACGTAAAGTGAACAAAAAATAATATTGCAAAACAGTTTTAATTAAAAAATTGCGCGAGACATTTACTTGACATTTTAAGATGATCATAATATTTCATTTCTAACAAAAGTATTTTAACGTGAATATTAAAAAGAGAAAGAAAAGTTTGGTGAAAATTACGTCAGATTATAATTGTCAGATTCAAATTATAATTCAATCTTCCGAAATCTTTTTAAAGGCGATCAAATTAGCGTGCTGTTAGAGTCTGCGTTGTCTGAACGGGGGTTGACGAGCGTAGCTCGTAGGGGGCAGAGCCCCCTAGTGATCCTAAGAAATAGTCACACATATTAATAACAAATTCCAGTTTGTCGCGAAATTGCACATGCACTAAATTCACCTTGTGCTGATGATGACGACGATACGAAGAATTTTTTGCCAAGGAGCCCGGGACCTACATATGTCCCACATCCCCGGAAACTGAACATGTGAGGTATATGACAAGGTGCGTTTCTTTTAGAAGCAGTGATAGCAAAATAAAAGAAGAGGGGGGGGGGGGTGTACTACTTAGGTTCTTGAGTTCAATTTAAAAAAAAAGATTGTGTCTGCATTATGTTCCACCTCATTCATTATTGCAACAGTATATGGGGGGGGGGGGTCTTCCGCTTCTTAAACAATCTTCTAATAAGTTATTTCCTCGAACCTTTTTATCACTGCCTTCAATAAACAGTCATCGGTCCTTTTCCACTTTTAATGCCTGTGCACTGTATGATAGAAGCACAAAAATAAACTTACCATTTCTATGTCTTTATAAAACAGTTTAACTAATAAAGCTTTATCATGAAAAGACAACGTGTCTAAACATACCAGTTACAAATCAAATCGTATCCTTAAAAATGCAATTTCTTTGATCTAAAACATTTGTACAGAAACACATCTCACGATGAAATTTGAGCAACACCTTGATACGGATGTTTCATAATAAATCCAATTGCTTATGAAAAGCATAATATAGATATTTTTGGCATTGAACAATAGCACCAGCTGTTTGTCAAAAATGTAACTATTATAACATTAACAACAATCCCACATGTTTTTAAGCATTTCTGGGAAAACCACATACAGGGTGTCCAGCGAATAAGACCCTGATTTCAAAATTAAATATCTCAAAAACAAAGATCAATAGAATTATGCGGTAAACGGTTTGTTTATTAGCTAAGCTGTAAAAATGTTATACAGAAGTTTAAAAAATTACTTGCAAAAACCGCAAACAGATGGCGCTGTAATCGCAATGCCTATAAATTGTGTTTTGAAGTCGAGAGCACTAGCGTCTCATTCCTAGATGGTTTCCTATGGAAGAACGAAAATTGGGTAAAACCGCCTTTTCGTTGGGGTGTGTGATGTTGAATATAACATATCATCACATATAATTATTTATCTTCTTTTTTAAAGTTAAATTCCCCATTTTAAAATTTAATTTCTCCTTTCATAATTATAAATTGAATAAAAACTTCCATTCCTTTCTAAAAAGAATATATCTCTTTCTTCTTCTCTTGCGCTTTATTTTCAGTTACTTAACTTTCCCAAGTTCAGCCAAAGCCGTTAATAAAATAAATCAAAAACAAATCTGTTTCTCATCCTGAAATCATTAACTGTTCGAGCATATTTTCCTTCGGTTAACGAATATATAAAAAAGATATTCTTTGGCCATATGCTCCAGTCGTAGCAATTATTTATACACTCAGTGTTAATTTTCAGTTTTATCGTCAATACAACTGCCTTTTCGGCCGCAAATATTATACTCTGTTTATATTAAAATCGACGCCCTGCATCTCCGTTGCCGCTTCTAAATGCATATTTCCCATCATTTAGCTTTGGCATTCATATTTGTACGTTGAAATATTAAAACGCCAATCAACGGTCCTTTTGGCTATTTTTTAATTCAAAGTTGCATTAAGTGATATATCTTTGGGGTTATAATGGTCCAGGGTACCAAGATTTTGGCTCGACACATTGGCAACAATTTCTGACAAATTAATGATTCCTTCTCTGTACATCCTACTGTCAACAGCTAACTGAAAGGGTACCTCTCTGGCATTTGCATATTTCATGTCCATATCCAATAAACTCATCCTGATGTCTTCAAATTTGCCGAGTTATTATTTTGTGCCTGTCTTTAATTATTCAAGGACTCATGAAACTGGATTTCCAAAAAGGTGATTATCTTAAAAATGCAATAGTTGTTTAAAATATTTTTCGCTACAGATCATGGTCTACAGCATAGGGTGATGTGCAGAAGTGGAGGCATCTGGTCACAGAATTATTGCATCAGCTTCAATTTTAGAGAATTTCAATTAATAGAATTTTCAATAAAAAGTTTAGTAATCATCATATAAGAACTTAAAAAATATTTTATTTGGGTAATGTGCAGAAGCAAAGCCATGTGTTGACAGAATTGAGATTTGTTTTAAACTTTGTTATAAGCTACTTCGGTCCGGATACCAGTATCTCTGTGGTATGTCTTTTCTCTCCTAATTGCTAGATCGTGGAATCGAATTCAAGAAGAGGGGGATTTCAAAAAAATGGAAATCTTTACTTTTTAATATTTATTTAAACTGTGAAAAAAGTTTGAATAAAAAAATCCAAAGGTTCTGGTTTTAAAATTTAATTAAGCTAAAAGAAACCTCTTTTTTAAAAATCATTGAGCATTTATAATAATGATTCATAATCCTTTTTTTTTTAATTGTAGAGAATAGTTTGAATGAAAAAATACAAAGTTTCTATTTTTAAAAACTTAATTAATTTACAAAAATAATTTTAATTTAAAAAACTCGTTTTCATTTTTTTATCATTGAGCACAGAAATATGGTGCGGCTTCTAGCGATAGGATCCGAAGTATTGGAAAGGAATGCAGCATCCAAAATACTTTTGCTTTGACGTTGATGATATGACTTATCATCAAATCCTTTTTAAAAAAAATAATTTAATGCATAGTTTCTGTCTCTAAAACTTTGTTTACAAAGAAAAGAAATATATGTGTTGTGCTAAAACCAAAGTATTATGCCGTGATTTAAAAATAAATTAAAAGTGAAAAATTACTTTTTTATTTATAATAATTCATGTATAAACAATAATACCAAAATATTACGCCGTGATTTAAAAATATAAAAAATAAATAAAAAGTACAAAATTATTTTTCTAAATATATGCATTTTGATTTAAATAATTATATGGCATTAAAGATTGAATTTAATAAAATATTTAATAAATCCTTATAATGATTTCTAAACTTTTTATTGAAAATTCTATTAATTGAAATTTTCTAAAATTAAAGCTGATGCAATAATTCTGTGACCAGATGTCCCTACTTCTGCACATTACCCCCAATGAAAAAATTGACTTTTCCAATATTCGTTTTTCCGTAGAGAGCCATCTGGGAATGCGACGCTATTGCTCTGGACTTCGAAGCAGTTTACAAGTATTGCGATTACAACGCCATCTATTAACGGTTTTTGCAACTAAATTTTGAAACTTCTGTATAACATTTTTACAGCTTAGCTAATAAACAAACCGTTTACCGCATAATTCTATTGATCTTTGTTTTTGAGATATTTAATTTTGATATCAGGGTCTTATTCGCTGGACACCCTGTACATTTCTATTGTATATAGTTGTCCAATTATTAATTTATCAAAAGTCTTGCCCTTTTGGTCTTTTCATGTTCAGAGTCCTTGCTGTGCATACCACCTTCTGCCACCAAGTTGTAAAACCTTCGACTAACATGTGGAAGTGGTAGCGTGGAACTTCAGTCAAGCGGAGGCCCAAGTAATAATTAAATCAAACAATTTATTGAAAAGACATAAGATAAATTAATTTCTTGGTTATACTTGAATTACAACTATATTATATTTTCTGGGTACGTTACAGCTGACGACACTGTTCATTTAAAAGCATAAGTTCAACAAAGCATGAGATAGGCATCCAATCTTCTAATGGATTCTTTATCAAAAAAAGTTTAGTCCTTTTACCTTAATTCGTAACGAAAACTGCTGACGCTGCTTCCCGTGCACAACAATCCGTTGTCAACTCCTTTTTACCTCGCGGCCTCGACCGGAGAAATATTATCCTGCCTGAATCGGCAGACTACTTCTATCCCTTCGGACCTCTCCGAAATCGCAGTCCCAACTCAGAGAGCAGCCCTCTCCTTGGGATTCAAAAACGCATCTCCCTCTTTTCTCTGTTCGTCCAAATTCATCTTCCTTAAAAAAAGGCTATCTGTCGGCCCACTCAGAGCCTAGGTTGAATGATATCACTAACAAACTTCGATATCATTGGCCAAGAGAGACCCTCTCTGCTAGCGTGAGAAAATTTCGCATCTAGTTTCATTTTTAAATTGTCCTGGGAAAATATCGGCAAACTTGCAACTTAAAAGGGATTCCATAACTCCTCTTTTTTTTCATGCCGTTCTACTTTTCCGTCAACCTTTAAGATTGGTTTAGATGGATTGATTCTTTTTATCATTTCCGGCAGAACCTTGAGACTTAGAAATATTTTGAGCTGTTATGCTTATACATTGCTTTTCCTATCTAGAGTTCTCATTTGAAAATATATGGGACCTTTTTTGTGAATCCCATTGGATTCTTCACAATACCCCCCGCCTTTAAATGATATTTCGGCTGCAAGACGTAATATCTGCAAAGAAAAGGTTAGCTCATATATTAGAGTGGCCCTCCTTTATATATCTCACTCACCTTTTTCACAAAAAACTTTTCATACAATTTACATTTAACTTACTAATGCTGAGTACCTTTGATTATGAAATTTCACTTTTAAAAGACAAAACACATTTAAAATTTTACACTGTGACATTTACACAAAATAAGATAAATTTAATATGTACACCTAGTTAAATCGAATTCGACTCACTTATGTACACTTAGTTAAATCGAATTCGACTCACTTGATCCGGCGCTAAATTTCTAACTGCTAGAGCCTGTCATGTGAAGGCCTATTTCTATATTTAGGATAGTGTCTCGGACGTGAATCTTCGCTTGTCAACCTATTTATTTTCTCCGCGTTTTTTTCTTGTGGTTTTTGTCTATTTACACGATAATTTTGCAACTTTTCGTGTCTACCTGTGGCGCTCGCCACACAATAAGCCGGGGACATTTTAGAGTCGCCCGTCCTCGGACTAATCTGTCTCATAACACTTTCGCGCTCTTTATTCCCGTCCAAATCCTTTACTAGATTTTCTGACCTGAGATACTTTTTGTTCTCGTTATTTCTAAACCAAAATTCTCTTTTGTTCCTTCTCAGTGTTATTTTCACCGACGTATCCCTTTGATTATCCGATCTATCTATACTTTGACACGCCCTATTTGCTTGTGTTAAATCCTCACACTCATGATGCGATTTTTCTAACCCCTTTTTCAGTTTGACTTCTCGTATGGGGCAACCCATCTCATAATCCCCTTTGACATCTTTCTTTTTTCTTTTATTCGATCCTAAAACCTGATCTTCCTTTTTCGTGGGTGATACAGTATTATCCTTCCTTTCTCCCAAGTTCACGCTCGTCAATTTTGAATAGTCTTCTCTCATCTTATTCTCTTCCCTTCGGGATGGATTCCCGTTTTCGTTTTTCGCTTTCGCTATGTTATGCATGACCACTGCATCTGAAATCTGCATTTTTTTCCTTTTAATATCATCAATTAATTTTTGAGTTTTGTTACCCAAAATATAGTAAGACAAATTCGTCTTTCTGTCCGTCACGATAGCTTTTGTTTTTAGTCTCCCGAGTCCTTCAATTTTTAAAACAACTTCGGCGGTCGGTAAGCGACGAGTATTGTTCATTAACGGCTGTCTAACTCGAATGGTGCCACCGTCTAATTGATTGCGTTTAATAAATCTCCTCGAAATTACATCATATTGACTTCCACTATCTCTTAATGTTGTGCATTCCCTTCCGTTGATTAGCGCGCGGCTTAGATAAGGCTTAAAACTTTCTTCAAAATTTGTACTTCCGCTAATATGATGAACGCTGGTAATTTGCTCTCCATTTCTTTTGTTTTCGGGACAATTAACCTTCAAATGGTTTGGGCTCGAGCAAATGAAACACCTAATAGCCCTTTTGCGCTCAAAGATTTTTTCCCTTTCTTTCTCTATATTTCGTTCTCTCCAGTTAGTTCTGGTTTCGGAATGCCCCCCTCTCGTTTCGTCTTCATTTTCCATTTTCTCATCCCGCGAATTTTCTTCGAATTTTAGCTTTTTGTTCCACGATTTTTTTGACGCCCCTCTTATAGTTTCGTATTCATCCAGATCCTTAGCTAGTGTTCCTGGATCTTTATATTTGGCCCACGAATCTATAAAGTGCTCCCTTAATTCTGCTGGAGCACGCCTCTTAATCTGTTCGGTGATTAGCAAATCTTTTAACTCTTTAAAATTAGTAACCTCAAGATCATTTAACCACCCTTCTAGAAAGCTATTTAGTTCAAAAATGAGGTCTTTCCACGGGCTATTTTGATCTCGCAAATGTTTATCTAATTTTTGTCTATAAGCCTCGCCACTCAATCTAAAGCGAGCTAACAGGATAGACTTCACATGTTGAAAGTTGTCAACTCTGTCTGTCGGTTCGCGCAAGATCAATTCAGCTATCTGTACGGGCAACAAAGCTAATAAATGCGTGACCAGATCCTCATTTTCTATCCCAGACCTTAATGCCTGTCGTTCAAACAAGTTTAAAAATAGAGTTATGTCCGAACGCTCTGGATCAAAACGATGCATTATAGTTTTTAGCGCTAATTTAGGTCTTTCCGATCCGTTACTGGAAATCGAGTTACGCCTCCCTGTATTTTGCGTTAATTTTAATTGCTCTAATTGAAAATTTCTCTCTTTTTCTATCTCTTCTTTTTCTTTTTTCTCTCTTTCTAAAAGAAGTAGATCTTCCCTATCTTTCACTATGTATCCCACTTGCGTTAATGCAAAGTCGGCATCATAATCGTCCGCGGCCTCTATCTTTTGGATAATCGTCGCGATTATGTCACTTTCTTCTATCTGAACTCCTAATACCTCTGCTAAATTTTGCAGATCAGCCTTTCGGCAATATTTCAATGCCGTTATTTTCGCCATTATCTATCGATTTTATATTCCTACCGATACTACAAAGATAACCTAACGATTTCCCTCTTCATATATTTATTTATATATATTTTTTTTTCAACTACCTCAGAAGATGTGAATTTGACACTTCACCGAGAATATTCTAAACCTTATCTACCGTTATAAAATGTTTTCAAACGTATTCACAATATACATAAATAAATTAGCAATACTATAATAAATTTCAGACATTCTACGTTTTAGTGTTAGTTTCGAAAAAGAAGTATAAATTTCCCACTTTTTACATTCCCTACACACACAAAATATAGAACATAAAAAAAGAAATATTTCCAAACGCTATAGGTAAACAATTTTCCCTATTTTACTGAGAATTGAACACTCCTTGCAACCTTTTCATATGCTTTTTCTATTTTGAATATAAGTATATATTTAGGAAAATCAATCATTAAATAATCCAAATTGATTCTAAAATATTTTTCAAGCAAACTTTCCTCACAATGGTACTTTTCTTACATGACATCTAATTTCTTTTTTTTTTTTTTTTTTTTTTTTTAAGAATCTAGTTTGATTCTAGTTTTCTGTATTCTTAATTTTTAAAAAAATTTCAAAATTTAAAACCAATGACAAAGTGTATCAGCTTCCTTGTACTATAATTAATTAATAAGTTAATAATTTTCTTATTTTAACTAACCAATTTTAAAATTTTCATTTACCTCAAAACAAAAGTTTTCCTTTAAAATATTAATTTCTTATCGACATTTCAATTAATTAATAAATTAAGAGCCACTCAAAATAATGAGCTTACCTTTTGTTTTGCTGGGGCATTTTCTCTCGGGAACTGTACTGCACGGCACTGCACTGCACTGTAGTCTCCTTTCACTGCACACAGTCTTGCATCTGGATGTCGTCTAAAGCACCTTTTTGGGGAACTGTCCGGCACGATACTGGTGTCACTTTTCTCTACGCACAGTCTTGCGTCTGGAGCACTTTCTTAGGGGAACTGTCCGGCACTATACTGGTGTCGTTTTCCTATGCATACGGTCTTGCATCTGGAGCTCTTTCTTAGAGGAACTGTCCGGCACGATGTTGGTGTCGCTTTTTTCTACACACCGTCTTGCATCTGGAGCACTTTCTTAGGAGAACTGTCCGGCACTATACTGGTGTTGTTTTCCTATGCACACGGTCTTGCCTCTGGAGCTCTTTCTTAGAGGAACTGTCCGGCACGATACTGGTGTCGCTTTTTTTCTACACACGGTCTTGTGTCTGGAGCTCTTTCTCTTAAGCTAGTCTTTTCATGTTCAGAGTCCTTGCTGTGCATACCACCTTCTGCCACCAAGTTGTAAAACCTTCGACTAACATGTGGAAGTGGTAGCGTGGAACTTCAGTCAAGCGGAGGCCCAAGTAATAATTAAATCAAACAATTTATTGAAAAGACATAAGATAAATTAATTTCTTGGTTATACTTGAATTACAACTATATTATATTTTCTGGGTACGTTACAGCTGACGACACTGTTCATTTAAAAGCATAAGTTCAACAAAGCATGAGATAGGCATCCAATCTTCTAATGGATTCTTTATCAAAAAAAGTTTAGTCCTTTTACCTTAATTCGTAACGAAAACTGCTGACGCTGCTTCCCGTGCACAACAATCCGTTGTCAACTCCTTTTTACCTCGCGGCCTCGACCGGAGAAATATTATCCTGCCTGAATCGGCAGACTACTTCTATCCCTTCGGACCTCTCCGAAATCGCAGTCCCAACTCAGAGAGCAGCCCTCTCCTTGGGATTCAAAAACGCATCTCCCTCTTTTCTCTGTTCGTCCAAATTCATCTTCCTTAAAAAAAGGCTATCTGTCGGCCCACTCAGAGCCTAGGTTGAATGATATCACTAACAAACTTCGATATCATTGGCCAAGAGAGACCCTCTCTGCTAGCGTGAGAAAATTTCGCATCTAGTTTCATTTTTAAATTGTCCTGGGAAAATATCGGCAAACTTGCAACTTAAAAGGGATTCCATAACTCCTCTTTTTTTTCATGCCGTTCTACTTTTCCGTCAACCTTTAAGATTGGTTTAGATGGATTGATTCTTTTTATCATTTCCGGCAGAACCTTGAGACTTAGAAATATTTTGAGCTGTTATGCTTATACATTGCTTTTCCTATCTAGAGTTCTCATTTGAAAATATATGGGACCTTTTTTGTGAATCCCATTGGATTCTTCACAGTACTTATGTAGCCTTTTGTTCAGAGATTTACCTTGCTAATTTTTCCTTAAAATACCCATGTGACTTTTATACTTATTACCTATACTAAAGTACATAAGTACTTACTTAAGTTTTATATTTTTGATATAAATAAATCTAATATTTTCACTTTTAGTGCTTTTTTTAGGCACATTGACAGCAAAAGTTTCCCTTACAACGCTGTTTATTGACATATAATTTACATGATCTGCCTGGTTTAAATTTTTTTAAGTTGTTTAGACTTTTTCAAACAGGACCTGATATCCGATATGAAAATATATAAACGCGTGTGGAACATAGACCTCCCTGGTCCAGTTACCCCATTTTTGAGGGCAACTGGACCCATGAGGAAAGAAAGATGAAATATGCATATTTTTATATTTTAAATATTAAAATGTAATTTTGAGCATTTCTGTCTGATAGAGGAAACCTAACTGAACACATTTACAGAAGTTCAGACTTTAATTGAAATGAACATTAGCTTTTTGAAGCTGAATTGTCAGAAGCTTCAGAGTCACATTGTAAAATCATGTCCCAGTTGCCCCAACTAACCTTATGTACAATTTTTGTGCTGTGTAAATTTTGTCTCATATGATAATATAAGCAATGTTCAGTATATTTTATTTGTATTGTATATTAATTCACAACCATCGTAGAACAAGTACATTTTGAAAAAAATTAGACAGTCCATTTAGAACAGCCATACTCAACCTTATTTCCCCACAGGCCACAGATTCATATTTGAGATGTTAGGCAGGCCACAATACACTTTTAAAAGGTTAAAAAAAATAGTAATATAGCAAAATTAGAGTGACGAAGTTAATATTACCAGTAGAATTAAACGTCTGTCGTGAAAAAAATTTTTAACACCACTACTTCCAAACAATAAACTTTGCCGTAGATTTCTATTACAAATATAAAAATAGGCTGTGAATTTTGTTGTTTCGAAATAGTACGGTAAACATTTTTTGGTGTCAATTTTTTTAGTAATGAATGTTCAACCCTGTAAAAGCAGCATTAGCTATATAATAAGCATAAAACGTTATAACAATGCAGAATTTCAAACTTCGAAACAAAAAAAAAATTATGAGATTTTCTCTAATAAATCAATTTTTTTTCCCAATGCAAAAATTTTACTTTATTAACTATAGAAATATATAGTGCAAATCTATATATAATTTGGAATAATTTTTGTTTAGTGTTGAACATTAAGAAATTTTTACAACATTGTAGCACAAATGGGATTGCATGTAAAAAGTACTTTTGAAACAGAAAATGTCATTTAAGGTGTCTTAACATAATTTGAAATTTAATTATAAACAATGGGACAAATATTGTCTTTCCATGAAAATATATAAAACAACAGTGAAGGACTTAAATACTTTTAATGCACAGCTCAATTAATTTTATAAATATGATTAATGATTATGTGTCTTGGGCAGGGTTGTAGTGGGTAGCTGCCCGGGTACCCGCCCAGCTGCCCGCCCGGGCTGGGTTTTTTATAAAAAACCCAGGTAAAAAGCCCGGGTTTTTTAAAATATATTTCTGGAAAAGAACAGATGATGTATTTGTTAACAGTTTATCGTTATTTTGTTTTATTTATTCACTTCTTTGAATCTTAGAAAATATATTTGTACTAATTTACTTGCACTTTTAGATTGGGAACAATTGGAAAACACACAATTGATAGCTGTGCAATTTAAAATTTGTTTGTTATTTAAATTAAAGGGATCATATCTATAGATGTATTTTAAGAACAGAAAAAAATAGTGACATCATTATTAAGACTATGAAGTCATTCCCATCTATTAGACTATGAAGTGTTCACAAAGATTGTATTTGAGATCAGGATTTCCACTTATTTCAGCAATCAAATTCCTTGCGCTTTCCTGAGCAAAAAATTAAATTTTCCCAGAGTAATTCCTCTGAGAAATTGCAAAATTTAAACGGATAAATTTTGCAAAGAACCAAAGTTTAGTAAAAGTCCTTGTTTTTAATACTCATTTTTAAATTCCGTCAGATTTTCTAGTTTTCCATATACAGTGGCAGCTGTGAACGTTATTATTTGTGAGGAAGGAGGAATCATCATCCACATTTTGGCATTTTAATTTACCCGGGGAAAATTGCCCATTTAACCCGGGTTTTTTAATAAAACCCGCCCGGGCTGGGCTTTTTCTAAAAAACCCGGGTTTTTTACAACCCTGGTCTTGGGCCACACATAAAATGTTGCTGGGCCCGTAAACCAAGTCTGTAAGCAGATGAGAAAGTATGTGAAAACAGACATGGTTCATTGTAGGAGTGGATAAAACAGATTTTATGCAACTTCTAAATGGACTATCTCATTTTTAGGGTTTTGTACTTAAAAAGTAAAAACGGAACCATTATAAGATCACTCCTGTGTCTGTCTGTCACAGCCATTTTACTCGTAAACTATTATAGGTGGAAAGTTCAAATTGGGGGAAGTAATAAAGACCACCGACTCAAATAGTTACAGATTATTAAACATTCACAAATATATTTAGGGAAACTGTAGAGGGGCTAATTAAGTTACTTGAAAAAAAAAATATTTGTATATTGTGTGAAAGCTTTCATAATGCTGAACTCAAAATACTTTTTTTTTTTAATTTTACGTATTATATTTTCAGTGTATTGCAAAAATATGCTTCCCCCCCCCCCCCCCCTCTATTTCCGAATCTACTAAACTAAAATTATGAAAAAATTAGAGGTAGTAGACGTTAATTTAAACCTTGCAAGAAAACTAGTTATTACCCTAGGTCACATAGTTTTTGAGAAAAGTGCATTTTTCCGTTACACACAAATTTCAATTTGCAGGCATTCGGCAAAGGTGTTGAGGAGTGAGGTACCTATCGTAGCAGAAGTATAAAAGCATTGTTGATGATTTTTTTAAAAAATCGTTGGTAATTAGCTGAGATATTAACCCTTAAAGACATGGGCGGTTTACCCATACATAATGACAGGGATGGCATACTACATGTACCACCAACTTTTAAAGCCCAGATAACTTTTAATAATATATTTGTGTAATGCAATCCCCAGTAGCAGTATAAAAGCAATAAACGTCAAATTGTTAAAAAAAAAAAAAAAGAGTAATGTAATAAGGATTAATCACACAAATACTATGGGATTCGTGACTAGTTTGCATTGAGTGGATCTCTCAATATGCCTCCCGTATCATTAAAAGTTAATTAAAAACCTATCTGGAAAAATGCATCACGGAACAAGGCGCCATTGCAACTTTGCAACCTACTTTTGAAGCGTGCTTAGCACAATGCCAAGTTTAAACTTTGAACAAGGGTTTAGTTTTTAAATATGCACTACTACTATTGTCAGTACCTAATTAAGTTCATCATAAACATATTAAGAAAAGAGTTATACAGAATAGCAATATTTGATAATATTCAGGCTTCATATCTCTTTGAACTTTTATGATATACCCATTCGTACTTTTCTAGTATATATACAGCTTATACCCGACTCTATATTGTATAGTTTTTTTTATAAAGTCTTATTATTCTTTTAGCAACGATTTTTTTCAATAATCGGTTAATAATTCATATATTTAATTTATTGTATGGAACACTGTGAGCGCGAGTAATACTTGACCGTTTATTTATTTTTTTAAATGGACTTTGTGTACTAAGGTTGTGAACCCCTCATATGTAAAAAAGTTTAAAAGAATTTAAAAACTGTTTTTTATTTATAAGTAGTTTTTAAGGATTGTAAGGAGCCATATGCACCCAGCTTTTTTCATGGTTGGTCTATAAATGATCTCCATACTTCTTAAAATATTCTATAACTCTACTAAGTGTTATCTTTTATTCTTACTTCAATCTGTTTTCGTTTTTCCTGAAACACAAGTGGATCCAGGACGTCCTTTAAAAATATCCAAAAATTAGGCTAAAACACTTTTGTTTTATAGCAATTTGAGTTGACAGACATATGTACAAGGGTGTTTAAAAATCCTGCATACAAACTTTAAGAAATGGCACAGCCCATTAGAAAAAAAACAATTTTTTGTATAAGAAGCTAGGAACACAATCCATTTATTCAGTCAAAAATCCAAGGTGCCTTATTCCAACCTGAATTCGGATTTTTGTCCATAACTTTAACAACAATGCAGATATTTTATGAAATTTGCAACAGATTTACTTTTCTTTGTGTAAAATGTAACAATATCATGAGAAGCAGTACAAATGGCTTATAATAATATTTTTTGGAGATTCGAATAATATAGCTAGATGAGGAATGTATTTTGCATTTTTAATAAAACTGCAGATTCTATGATAACATACAATGCACATACAATAACACAGAGTCCAAGATGATTAAAAATAATTCACTTGTAGCTTTCAAAAGTAGATTTTAAGGCAGGAAAATGATGACACATAAGTGACATGTGAGCGACCCTCTGGACAAACAAAAATCAAATTTTATTTTTAAATCATGAAGAGCATGCGAAGAGTCAATGATTTCAGATTTTCCATTTATGAAGTTTTTGGCGAGAGATAGATAAAGGCTTAGACAGATCTTGCCAACAGTTAGTGTTGACTCGAGAAAAAAAGGGCCGCCGGGCGGGAATTTTTCAAAAAAGGAACATTATTCTAAAAAGGGGTACATTTTTTCCAAAACGGGAACACTATTCTAAAAAGGGGTACATTTTTTCAAAAAGAAAACACTATTCTAAAAAAAGGGCAAATTTTTTTTTAAAGGGCACAGTTAAGTGTCCACTTAAGAACAATGTACAACTGTAACTTGTTCACAAAAAAAATATTTTGGTTTGTTTAGAGTTCCTGGAATTTGCGATAGTTTCCCGGGATCAATTGAATTGCCACGGGACGCATAGGAAGTATTAAAAAGGGCAGCCGGGTGCATCAGGAGGTTTCAAAAGAGCTGCCGGGTGCAAAAAAGAAATAAAAAGGGCAGCCAGGCACTATGCCCTGCTAAAGCGGCTCAGAGTCAACACTACCAACAGTTAACCATTGCATTGCATTGCAATACATGGGAGAGTTTAAATTTAGATGAAGGAGTAATAGGCAATAACTACCCAAGCATTAGTACACGAGAAAGTAAGAAGGAATTTGTTACTGCTGATAGCACTGGAATGGGTGTGGTACATTTAGGGTGTAAAAAAATCAATTTTTTTTTTTTTTTAAATCAAAAAAATCGATTTTTTTTTATTTAAATCAGATTTTTTTAATTTAAATCGGATTTTTTTGATTTAAATCGGATTTTTATGATTTTTTTCCAGCGCTCAAATACAGAATAGCTACCAAGAGTTTTAGGTTTCCAAAACAATTAAACCACTAATTGCTAACATAATCTATGTTTTTACACTTTAATTAATAAAATTATAATTATTAGTTAGTAATTACTGAAATTATAAAAACTGCAAATTAGTAGTTTCATTAGGTAGTATCATACAATAATGTTATACACATTAATATTGTAATAATTACATATAACTTTATAAATACTAGTGATATTTAACATTTATTAAAATTAACTGCATTTGACATTAAATAGTTAACACTACTTCAAATTAATAATTATTAAACAATTAACTCTCTAATTAGGAATATATTATACATTTTTAAGACTTAATTATTAAAATGATAATAATGTAGTATTCATTTTAGAAAGGAAAACGGACAAGATGCTAGTTCCAAAAAAGGGTACTATTTCATGAGGAAATGTATTAGTAATGTGTTTAGTAATCATATAAGGAAAAAAAAAAAGAATAATGTTTAGTATGATAAATAAAGTGTCCTTAATTTTTAATAATTTTATGTTATTAATAATATCCTGTGTTTTCTGAAGAAATAAAGTTCTATATTTTTGCCAGATCTTGGCCATATGAATTTAGAAATACCGTTGAATGGGGAAGTTTTTTACAAGAAATCTCTGGCTACAACTACAGGTGAGTTCCAACCCTCTTTTTTCTTCTTTTTTTTTTTTTTTAAAGGCACGGTGCATTTTGTAAATTTCAAAAGGGGCATGGTGCGGCACAATTAAAAAAATGTCCTAGAAGAAATAGTATAAGTAATTACAGTATTAATAAAAACTGCAAATAAGTAATTTCATTAGTTAGTAACACAAATAACAAAACTAACAAATATTATTTACATCTCGTTTTGCATTTGTATTTAGGAAAATTACTGTAAAAAACCAAAATCTAAACTTACACACATGTATGTGTATGATAACCAAAAGAATTATGAAAATGAGTTAAACCCATTCATATAGGATAAACCTATTTAAATATCTGAAATCCTCAAAATATTTAAGTAACAGCATTATTACCTCTCAGTGTGGATTATTGGCTTTCAATGGTTCAATATTTTTTTCCTTTTTAAGAAAAATTTTGCTCTATTTTCAATCCCTAATTATTATTTTTTATTTAGTATATATGAGTTACAAAGTTAAAAACATTTATTCAACCTATGCCGAAGACGCTCTTGCTGAGCTTAGCATTTTTATACCAATTATTTCTTTTTCTCTTATGCATTCATTTACAATTTAGCTTTGAAAAGATGTCATTCTTTCATTCTTCTTTAACTTGAGATTGCTATTAATTACTATTTATTCTTTTATTTGTAGAAATGTATTACACTTGCTATATGTAATTTTATATAAAATAATGCATAAATTGATTCTCTAAAGGAATTTATGACATTGC
This sequence comes from Maratus speciosus, assembly GCA_963932465.1. Classification (NCBI taxonomy): domain Eukaryota; kingdom Metazoa; phylum Arthropoda; class Arachnida; order Araneae; family Salticidae; genus Maratus; species Maratus speciosus. The sequence continues at coordinate 386,093,932 of OZ010788.1, read as the reverse complement.
AAATTATATTAGATTTAAATAGGTATAATTTTTACATGAAACTGTTTTAATTTGGATAAAAATTTAAAAACAATGGTTTTTATAAACTCAACTGTTTTTAATTTTTTACATTACTCATGAATTAAGCTTAGAAACAATTATTTAAAGCTCTTTTTTTGTTTATTCATAAGTCAAAATACCTGTAGAAACTTTCAAATGATGTTTATGTTAGATTTTAATACTTTTTTTGACATTTTAAACATTTAGAAAATTTTTGATTTAAATTAATGATTTTTTTTTTAAATCGGTTGATTAAAATCATGATTTTAATCGCTGATTTAAATCAACTGATTAAAATCCTTGACACCCTAGGTACATTATTTACCGACTAGACAAATTAAAGACGATAGATGTTTAAACGTACATCTGTATATTTTTATACAATCACTGGTTTAATCAAAGTTTTGACTATCTTTTGATAAAGCTTCCAATTCAAAATTCTGACTGGGATAAAATTGCATGGGCAGATGCAATGCGAAAAGGATCTTCTGAATAAAGTGGCTGTGAATAATATTCTTTTTTTTTTAGTTTATTTTCTTGGAGAAGGGAATAGAGAGAGTTATCTGGAAACACTTAAAGTAATACCAGGGTTGCTACTCAAGCAAGAGAATAAAATTCCCTGACTTTTCCATGAATTAAAAAAAAAAAATATCTAGTCAAGCCTAGTAATTACATATTGGTTGCGGTGAAGGTAAATTAAGCTTAAAAATGAAAATTTATAGCAAAATGGTAAATTAAGTTTAAAGATGAAAAAACTTTTTCTAAATACAGATGAGATTAACTAAACATTTCACTTTTTACTTTTCCAAAAAACCCTTTAAAGATAAAATGAAGTTTTTAAAAAACTATTAAAATCTATAAAATTTTTGTGTACTCAGCTACCATTTTCTTCAACTTAACTGTATTACAAAACTCCAAACTTTACTTTTATTCACATGAATAAGCAAAAGATATCAGATTAATTTCATGAAAAATTGAGAGATTGTGATAATACCTAAAATATTTGTAGCAGTGAAGAAAAGCCCCCACCCCATACTCCCAAAAAATCAATTCAAAATATAACTTATAGATTGAGATATAAACACAAAGATTTAAAGATAAAAGGAAACTATTTCATCTAGGCACTAAATAAATGAAACACACTAAACAAGAATAAAATTGTATAATTTCATAATAGTTTTAATGGAACTTGCTGATACTTACTTTTTTTCTACCATTATCAACTTAAATATTACCTTAAACAATAATATAATTGCAGTATATATTCAATAAAGTTCTTAAAAAAAAAAGTAAAAAATCTGAAGATTCTTCTGAGGAAAACTATATTTATTACATAAACATAAAAATTAAATTTAACTAGAAAAATCTACATTTTTTGTTTTAATTCTGCTATTTGAGAGTCAATTGCAGACACTTCCAATGAAATGTCTCTACTTATTTTTATTTTATTTATTTTTTAATTCCAAAATCTTAATATGGGCTTTAGCTTTTCTTTTTTCACATAATTCATTTTTTCACTTGGTTGGCAACTGCCGTGAAATTTTCCCTGACTTTTCCAGATTTTGGGGTGGAAAAATGAAATTCCCTGACTTTTCACAGACTTTTTGTGTTATTTTTCAAATTCCCTGACTTTTCCAGGATTTCCAGGTTGTGTAGCAACCCTGTACATAAAAGGGAAATAGAATGATTTAACACTTAGCTATGCAAAAAGAAATAGAATGGCGTGGATTTTTCTAGAGAGTTAATATAATTTTTAACTTAATAAAGACAGTATTAATTACCCATGAAAACCAATATATGTGATATCAAACGATATCACATGGTTAATGCAAATAGAACTGAATTAGATATTTAACATGCTTAACTAAAAGAGTTTACAAAAGTCAAAATATCACTGCAGAATTGCACCTATAAGACAATAACTATATGAAGATTTGTGAGATTAGATTTTGAACATTAAAAATTATATATTTTAAGGCAAGAACAAGAGTGAAATAACACCAGTTTACAGAGGTTTGTGCATGCAGAAAAGTAACTACAATTTTGAAAATAAAAAATAGGACTACATTAAAAATGATTCATTAATAAATTGGTGGTGATGCCTTTAAATCAGCCTTAGCAAATAAAATAATACAAAATGGTTGCCATGCTAGTCTTTTTAACATCATAATCAGGGATGATTGTAAGTTCATGTACCTGTTCAAAGTACCCAAAACATTTGCGACAGCAAAAGCAGGAGAATTTTGAACCCACTAAGAAAAATTATGTTATACATAGTAATTGAATTAGAAAAAAAAAGAAGTTTAATTGATATAGTGATGCATTATTTAATATAGGTACAGCCAGCTAAAAGTATCTCTGTTCTAAAAAAGTACCATTGCTAAACAATTACATAAAAACATAAAATTGGTAGTTTTATAGAGAAATGTAAGATAAACATTGAAGCAGATCATTTTTAAATCAAAGAATTTTTTTAAGTGCAATTTAATGTTGAAATTGATCAAGATAGTTCAATTTTAAAGTTTTATAGGGTCAAAAGCTATGCATAGCAATTTAACAATCTTTTGCAGCTTTATACTGATAAGATTGAGATATGCAGTCTCAATCATTTCAATTAGTTTTCATTACAATAAGATGGTACTATTGTAGCCATCTGGAGAAAAGCTATTCCAGAAAATTTCAGTATATTTTCCCTAATCATGACACTCACTCAGGCCACAAAATATTTTACTTTTATTTTGCGGTAGTACTCGTATTTATGCAGCCATTTAGATGTGACTGAGTATGTGTACAGGACTTACAAAGATCATTTGTTTGCCATCTCTAGAAAGCATTAATAAAGTTGTATGTGCACAGGGTACAAGTTTTAGTCACAAATCAACTGCTTTTGAGATAAAGTGACAATTTTTGAAAATGCATTTTGAGAAACTGAGTTTAAAGACAATATGATATGAGGGAAGATTTGCACAGCACAATATACTGTTTCATTGGGTGTGTGTAAACTTCATGATCATGCTCATGGCATCTGACACAAGAAGAACTATATGTTTAGAATGTCTTAATTTAAAAAAAAAAAAAAAAAAAAAATGGCTTTTGCTTAGGTTTCACAATATCATATCCCCCAAAAATTCTGCACAAATATTTATTCATACTGAAAAGTATTCAAAAGCAAATTTCTGAAGAGACTGAATCAGCAAATATTTAAAAAAAATTTCAACAATTTTACAAAAATGTTTTAGAAGTTTATTTACACACATTTATTCAACAATGTACAAGTGGCATATATATCCATACAAAAATTTAAAAAATTAAAAAGATTATACAAAATAAAACCTATTATTTTTGGTAAATTATTTGGTCTCACATTAAGAATGTCATCTAATAAAGACTATAGTCACACTGATAAAAAATAATTTCATCAACTTGAGCAAAATTTAAAAATTACAGTAATATAAAGTCGCCCTAAATCTAATTTATTAAAGGTGTGAGAAGACAACTAATAGTTATTTTTAAAAGAAATAATAAAATACAGTGGTACATAATTATATTGAAATCTCAGACCTAAATCAGACAAACAAATACTTAAAATATATATATATGTAATAATTAAAATTTCATTAAATGAAAAAAGATGGAAGCATTGAAGAGAGAAAACATTGGTAATTTAATGCAGAACTAAAATTTAATGCATTGAGAAAATGTCCATTAGTTATAAAAATATGACCAGCTTATGATATCATAACATTGATCTGCTGGGTTTGAAATTTTTCCATTCTAGTAAAAATATCTTGCTCTTCTTCACAATATTTCTGATTTTAATCGAAATGTAGTAAAATATTTATTTATTTTGGTAAAAAGTAATTAATTTTTACACGTAGAATAGTCAGATTAAGTTTCAGTTTAATTGCAACAAATCAAAAGATAAAATTCTGGTATTCTCTGTATGATAAATTGTGGACGTAAAGTACTTCAATAAGGCTCGTTTTTCACATCTTATTTTCTTCTCTAGCTATATCATAGACAAGTTTATCCAGAAGCAATATGGATGTATCTGATAAAACATGGAATTTGTGATAATAAACTTGTTTGATTAGCTTAACATCACCAAGTCCCTTAATCTAGAGTAAGAGATGGCATTATTAACTTAATTATCATTTCATTTTCATTTTGTTCTGTGAAAACTGTTAATCAGTTATAACTATTTTAATGTACGTGAACAATTTAAGAAGCTTCATTAGCTGCAATACATTTCTTGATTTCTAAACCAACAGCAGCAGCCAAGGGTGGTGGAACAGCATTTCCAATCTATAGAATAAAAGTAACCAATTAATAGTTTTTACAAAGAAATCAAATATTTAACAGTTTTTAGAAATTTTATAAATAATTTCAATTCACTTAATAAAAAATTAGCATATTTTAAATTAAACATAAAAATAATTGATGAAACATTTGTTTTTAAATATTAAATGATCGTCAGCCATCAAAATTATTAAAATAAAATTATGAAACATAAAAATGATTTAAAAATAGCACCATAGTATGAAGCAACTTAAAATTAAAATGCAGGTTGTCATGAAATACAAATATTTCACAAAATAGCTCCTAGAAAACATTCACTAAATACTTTTCTTTTTTTTTTTTTTAAGAGGAGGAGAAAAGTCATTTATGTAGTATTTAAGAAAGTAGAAAAAGACTAATTTCATGTCTTAAAAGATTAGAAAGATAAGTTTGACCAAACAAGCACAGAAAACAATAGCTTGAACTTAAAAATTCTTGATATAATTTAAGTTGCTTAGAAAAAGAAGATTCAGAAAAAGAAAATTAGCAAAGTTGAAGCTACATAGTCTCATAACAAGAAAAATCACATACATTTTAATAAAGAAACTAAATTACAATTTGCTACATTAAATTTTGTTTTAAGAGTAATAAAATAGAGCTCTGTGATGATGATTTTTTTAATAAAACAATTCATATAGTATCATAATGAATAAGCAATGCATTTTCTAACTTTTCACAAAAAATTATATGTTTTAATAATAAACTTCCAATAAATTATGTGTTTCAAATTTGTTTGAAAACAATCAGCTTATACAATTTGTTGTTCTTTCACTAATATTAATTTTCACTAAGTCCGTGGATATTGACAGAACAAACAGTTTATTAAACGAAAACACTGCACAAACACAAAACAGTTAATTTAAAGATAAATTTCTCACACAGATTACTTTTTCGTAACAACTTCACACAGAATAATTTTTACGTCTACACTCTTTTACCGTTCGCACACAGACTGAGTGTGGTGGGAGAAAAGACTGGCAGTGCGCAGGTATAATGCGCATAAAAAATGTTCGCTCGCCTTTAAACCCAACACACCCCTCCTGCGAGAGATACATTTTTTTTCTCTTTAAACAATTCCAAAAAAATACATACACACACAAAAAATTACACACAAATTACAATAATTACACATGTCATAATAGTGAAATACTTTCCATAGAATATAACAACTTATCCTCATTTACACCTTTAGTAAGGAAATCAGAAATAATATGTTCACCTTAAACATATTCCAATGAAATAATACCTTCTGACAATAAATCCCTGACAAAATGAAATCTTTAAGTTCATGTGCCTAGATTTATTTGAGGATTTTGTACATTTAATCCACTGTATTGCTGCTTGGCTATCAGTGTTTAAAATTATGGCATCTTTTATAAATTGGTTACAATTTAACTCAGACAATAAGTTTACAGTCCATATTACATTCTTACAAATTTCTGAAATAGAAAATAATTCTGCTTCACATGTAGAAAGACTAACACTTTTTTGTTTACGACATTTCCAAGATACTAATGACTTTCCTAACAATACAACTCCTCCTGAAAAAGACCTTCCATTTTCTCCATTTCCCCAACTAGCATCTGAACTACTATTTAAATACCCAAATTCGTTGCTGTAAAATAATTTTTTGTCTTTTGTACCCTTTAAATACTTTAATACTCTTTTAGCCAAAATGTAATGCCTTTTCTCTGGTTTGTGATTAAATTGAGACAAATAAGTTGTGACAAATGATATATCAGGACGTGTTCTATTGGCTAAATATAAAAGTTCACCAATAATTTCCTGATACATAGTTATGTCAAACAATTCATTTGTTGGAGGAAAACTTTTATCTTCACCTTTAACAATAGGTGTTTTCACAGATTTACAATTTTCTAAATTATGTTTTACCAACAATGACTCAATATATTCCACTTGTGACAAACTTATACCTTTTTCATGTTTTTCAATTTCTATACCTAAAAATTTAGAATTCTTATTTTCGTACAATTCGAATACATTTTTTATTTTAGAAACAATATTTTCATACATTATTTGGTTATTACAAAATATAGCTAAATCGTCTACATACATACATAATATAAAAATGTTATTTTCAACTTTAATGAATACACAGTTATCAGAAGCTAATTGATTTAATCCAATATTACCAAGTTCCTCTTTTATTTTTAAATACCAATTTCTACCCGATTGGGGTAATCCATAAATACTCTTTTTCAGTTTACAAACTTTATTAACCCCTATCAGTTTTTCATATCCAGGTGGTGGTGACATATATAAAGTTTCTTCCAAATCACTGTATAAATATGCTGTTTTTACATCAAAAAACTTAACAATCAAATTTAATTTAGCTGCAAGTGCAATTAGTAATCTAAATGACTCAATATTTACAACAGGTGAATACGATTCAGTATAATCTTTGTTTTTAATTTGATTAAATCCAGCTACCACTAATCTGGCTTTATATTTTATTTCCTTACTGTCGCCCTCTTTTAAAGCATAGACCCATTTACTTTTAATCAATTTCGTTTTTTCTGGCATATCAACGATTTCCCAAACATTATGCTTAATTAAAGAATCCAATTCATTTTTCATGGCTATTTCCCAGTCATGTGAATTCACACTATTTATTGCCTCTAAATAATTACTCGGGACATTATCAGTTAAATTAGCTGACGAATATTTACTTTTCAATCTTTCTGACCTTCGAACTTCAGTCATATTTTCACTTCAGTCTTTTATTTTGTTGTTTCGATTCCTTTTCTCCGCGCCTTCATGTCTAGCTGGAGACAAATTAAGTTCTGTTAATGGGGTTGCGCAACCGTTTTTTATTTCGCTTGTGTCAGAAATTTCTAAATTGAGAGATTTATTCTTTTTATTTTCACGAATTTCATTCTCTTCCGGAAAATTTTTATTTATTAGCGGTTCAATATCCAAACACTCTGAACATTTACTTAATCCAAAATATCTACTTCCCTTTATAGTTTCATTGAACTTAACAGAATGTTCCTCAATCACTTTCTTATTTTTTACATCATAAATACGATATCCCCTCCTATCTCTAGCGTATCCTAACATAATTCCACTTCTTCCTGGTACATCAAATTTATTTCTCATTGTTTTAGGAATATGAAAATAAGCTAAACAACCAAATTTTCTTACATAATTTAAATTGGGCTTTTTACCTGTCCAAATTTCTAAGGGGATTTTTTCTTTTCCTTTATGCGGTGTTATATTAGATACCTGTGTACTACAATTGATAGCTTCTGCCCAGAATTTGGTGAGAAGTTCGCTTTCATATAATAAAGACCTAGCCCTTTCTAATAGAACTCTATTCGCTCTTTCAGCCTTTCCATTGCTTTTGCTGTTATATGGGACAGTTTTTTTGTGAAAAATACCTGCATTAGCAAGATAATTGTCAAATTCCGTATTTAGGAATTCGAGCCCATTGTCACTTCTCACTTTTTTAATTCTTTTACCCATAAGATTTTCATATTTAGCTTTAAATTTATAAATTACATCAAATGCTTCATTTTTACTTTTGAGGAAATAAGTAAAATACATTCCAGAAAAATCATCCACTAGTACCATAAAATATTTTGCCCCACCAAGTGATTCAGGTTGTATCGGGCCACATAAATCCAAATGAAACAATTGCATAATGTCAGAACTTTGGTCAATATCAATATTCGGATGACTTCTCCTTGTTATTTTACTTATGTCACATGTATCACACTGAAAATCAGACACATTTACATCTTTAAGATCTATATACTCTTTCATTTTTAACATATATTTTGAATTTAAATGACACAATCTGTTATGCCACAGTTCATAATTACTAGCACTCTTATCAGTAAAATTACACTCAGAATTATAGGCAGGTTGAAGTTTAATCTCTAATCGATTATCATTTTTAAATGCTTTAGTTAGAAATTTATTATATTTGTCAAAAATTAGCACACAGCTATTTTCAGAAATAATTCTACAACCCTTATCCATTAAAGCAGTAACAGATAATAAATTATATCTCAAATCTGGTACAAAACTAGCATTGTTTATTGTTAAATGTATAGAATTATTTTTACTTATCGTATCACATGATACTGTACCTGTACCCTTCGAAATTATTTTGGAATTTTTATCTGCTTCATAGATATCCTTTTCTTCAGGAATTAGATTCCTGAACCATATTTTATCTTTACACATATGCGAGCTGGCCCCGCTGTCTAATAACCATATTTTATCACATAGTTCACATTGTTCAGATGAAACAGTCAGTGCCGAATTGTTTCTATCCTTAACTGGATAATTTACATCGTGGTGCGTTTTTCTTCTTTGTCGATTTCCATTGGACCTATCATTTCTTGAAATATTATTCCTGTAAAAACAATCCTTGGCTATGTGATTCGGACGGCTGCAAATGTAACAAAGTCTCGGACTTTTATTTTTCCTTGAGTAGAATACTTCAGCGGCGGTCCCTTCAGCACGAGCGGTATTCGTCAGTTCTTCTTCCCGTAGAATTTCTAGTACTTCATCCATACTTTTCTCACGTTGAGTCTTTAATATACCTCTCACTTTCGAGAACTTTCCTTTCAGACCTCGTACCATGTAGAATACAAGTTTTCTATCTGTTATAGCCAATCCAAGTGTTTGACATTTTGTTGAGATGCCTCGAGCTCTGGCTATATAGTTATTTGCAGATTCATTTGACTTTATTTCTAAATTCTTTAACTGGTTGCCGGCATCTATTCTTCTATCTTCTGCTTGACCGGTAAAAGTCGATCTTATTTTTTCCCATAATAATTTCGCATTTTCTTCTTCTGCAAACTGTAGTGCCTGTTCATCAGATAATGATAGCTTTATGTATGCGACGGCATCGCTATTTTTTTGGTCCCATTCGGCAGAATCCTTCTCACTCAGTCCTTCTGCTTTTACTTCGGATATGACACTATCCAATTTTTTAAGGCTTAAAGCAGCTTTTATTTTAAGACTCCATATAAAATAATTAGTTCCGTTTAATTCGGGGACGTTTAACTTGTCCATGGTTTCTTTTAACAAAACTAATTTCGATTTAGAATATCAACCGCGAACTGCTACCATTTTGTTGTTCTTTCACTAATATTAATTTTCACTAAGTCCGTGGATATTGACAGAACAAACAGTTTATTAAACGAAAACACTGCACAAACACAAAACAGTTAATTTAAAGATAAATTTCTCACACAGATTACTTTTTCGTAACAACTTCACACAGAATAATTTTTACGTCTACACTCTTTTACCGTTCGCATGCAGACTGAGTGTGGCGGGAGAAAAGACTGGCAGTGCGCAGGTATAATGCGCATAAAAAATGTTCGCTCGCCTTTAAACCCAACACAATTAAATATTTGTAACATTTAATTAATGTTTTACGTACTATTATTAAAAATCAAAAATATTTGTTCAAGTTTTTTGTTTTTTCTTAAGTGCAAAGGTTTTTATTATTATTAGTATTACTTACTATAAGAGTAAGAACATAACATTGGCATGATATATAACAAAAGAAAAATTTTACAAAAATAAAAGCAAAACCTTTTTATTAATATTTAGAACTTTAATGGGGTTCATACTCTATTTGAATAACAAAATTCCTTGGCTTTTCCAGGTTTTCCTGGCCATATTTCCAACAATTCCCTGACTACAATTCGTGTCATTTTAAAAAATACGAATGATAATTCTAGATTTTAATGATTAAATTTGCCTCTGAAAAGGAAAATAACCTATTAAATTGAAACTAAATATCTATCATTTTATATTTAAAATATAAAAAGTGATAAAATATTAAAAATAGTTTAAAAAAACTAAAATACAACTCAGATGGATTCAAAGTAACTTTTTATTTATATAGCACAAAATTTACACATATTAAACACTCAATATTTTTTAGAGAGTTATGCTATCTATTTGTGTTGTTTCAAAAGAAGTTTGTTGTGCAAGTTTCAATTTTTTGTTTTTTAACATTTTAATTTCAGCTACAGCTTTTCTTTTTTCCGTTTCTTTTTTTTTTCTTGCTTCATAATTTTCTCTCTTTTTCTTAACATTTTTTTTTTCTTTTTTTTTTTTTTTTTTTTTTTTTTTGGCAGAAGTATTGCCAGTTTGGTGAAAAATTTGTATAGCTTTATGTTAAAAATGTGAATATAGCAAAAATTCTACTTGCAAGTAAAAAATCGGAACTTTTTGTGGACGGACCTACCTTGGAACTCGGGAGAATCTTGACACATGGTAGAGCATTTAAAAAAAAAAAAAAAAAAAATCCCTGACTTTTCCAGGTTTTAGAAAAAAATTGTAATTTTCCCTTACTTTTCCATGACTTTTTGAGCACTAGTCATTTTCCCTGACAATCCCCTGTTTTCCAGGTTTTCCAGACATGTAGGAAACCTGTTTCATTACACATGGATAAAAAATTTTGCTAAATCATGAAATCATATGCTTTTCCTAGCTAATTTTGTATTACTTCACAGTTTACAGTAATGAATTTTTAGAAAATTATGAAAAAAATTATAAAATATTTTATTATTTTTGTACATAAGATTGACTTTCTACTGGTAATTTGTTCGTTTATACCGAGGCTGTCTAATCTGCAGACCTGTGCTGTGGTGAATGTGCCTCGGCAGGGAATCGAAAATTTCCTTTAAATATTGAAAATTTAATGAATTTTTTTAATTTGGGGGTTCATAATGCATTTATTGAAAATTTTGCATTAACATAATGAGTAAAAATTTATTGTTGAAAGAATATGTTTAATGCATTTCATGTATTACACCGATCAGTTAAAATTTTATGACGACATACAATATTATTCTGCATAACAATTTGGAAAGGTGTGTAAGGGATGCTGGGCTTAAAAAACTATCATTTTGTCAAAATAGCATTAAATGTAGTGCAAAATGCCTGTGAACTTAATATTTTTGCTAAAACCTAGCTTGTAGCAATCAGTCCAGCTGCTCAGGATGGAAATATCTGAACTGAGAACTAACAAAATACCTTCTAGTAAAGTACTGAAACTAAATGATCTATATTTGAATATTTAGCACAGTATATGTTTGGAAATTTATTAAGGATTTTGGGTTTCCATTCCAAGAAAACATGGAAATGTTTTATATGCTTAACTTTAAGAAGCATAATGCGTAATAGTATGTGACTAATCGTACCCTTCTGACTCATCTACTCAATAATTTTAAAAGCAATTTCTGTTTAAAGAAAATAAAAAAGAAAATAAGTTAAAACTGGTGTGAATGACTAAGAACAAACAATCTTCTTAAAACACCATCAAAAATTTGTAAATGCGCTAGGCCTTTCAAAAGATCTGAGTCTTTCTTCGTCAGGTGCAAAAAAGACGTCCTTCTACTATGAAAGCAGAGGCAAGACGCTGTTTGCCTATCAAAATTAGTAAAATAAGTGTAAATGCAGGAAGTGAAGATCACCTGTAAATTTTTCAAACCAACATATACAATGAATTTAATAAACTATAATTTAACGTAATTTTTTAAATTATTTATTTTTTTTAGTTCTAAATGCAAGAAAATTTATAGAAAAGAAACTACATAAAACCTTGTCAAATACACGCATTACAGTAAAATTCCAAATAACCAGATTGTCAAATATCTGGATCAATAACAGGAAATAGAAAATTACACTTTTAAAAGAAAAGGGGAAAAAAAAAACATCAAATGCAAACTGTACATATTCATTCATTAAAAAAAATCATTTCCTTAAATTTCCTAGGTAAACTAATGTTTAAATTTGTGCTGTTGGTCTAGGCCAGTATTTTACCAATTTCGGAAATACTGTATTTCACTATTATCATTAAAATTAAAAAGAAAAAAAAAAAAAAAAAAAAAAAAATCAGAATTCAATTATATTTTAGAAATAGTAACTGGATTTTTGAGTGAAAAATAAGACAGTTATGAAAAAAAGGTTGTCATGTTTGCTACCAGGTTGATACTCATTTTCACTAAACGACTGGGTTTTTTAGGCTAAAAACATATGATCTTTTGAAAAAGTTGATTTTATCTAATAAAATAGTATTTTGAAATTTTATTTAAGTTATATTAATTTTGGAAAGCAAAAATGTAACAGCAAAATATTTCATAAGTACTGTTATAACACACTCATTATGAGTGCATTAAAAAAGGACTCACTTTTTATACACACCACCACACATCCTTGTTGAAAATAAATTCTGCATGAATTTTTAATTTTTAAAAGTTAACTTCAAAATAGAAGTTCAATATTGCAAAATTCTTTTTCCTCTAACATATTCTCTCACAGCCTCACCAAAAAGATACTGGAATGACTAAGGCTAATGTCAGATGGACGTCTTTTTGCATGTTTTTTTTTACTTACGTATTATCCCTACACAATGCTGCTAGCATTGTGAAGGGATAATAAGTAAGTAAAAAAGCGTGCAAAAAGACGCCCGTCTGACATTGGCCTTAGGATCATCTGCTAGAAGTTGTGGGATTTCAAGATGGCAAATTTCTGTTTCACATATTTTTAGTTTTCTTCATATATTTCTCACTTTTTATTTCTTAATCTTTAGCTTCATTTCTTTTTCCTGCAGGGGACCACAAACACCCTGGAAAATGTAACACGAGCCCTTAGAGCTCTTGGAACACAGGTTGGGAACCACTGACATAGAAAATCCACTTTTGGCATAGGTTTTGTGTTAATATTCATATATTCATCACAAGTAAGATTGAAAACAAATTGCCTTGTACACTAACATTAACTATTCAAATTTCTAGCTGGGCAGCAATACTATTGGGGATTAAAAGGCCAGTTTTGGAAAAACTATACTTTTTTGTAGAATTTACAAAATAATTTTTTGTTGTTATTTGACACTATACCATGCAGCTGGAGTTAGATTCAATTATTCTGCAAAACCTAACATTTTATAGCTTTGTTGTCAAAAAGAGGGGAGGGAGTCAACAATTGTCAGCAGTAAAATGACCATGGACTTTTTAAACCACTACATGCATTTTCAGAGCAATGTATAAAAGAAAGATAATTGAAAGTGTGATGTGAAATATGGAAACTTTTCAGCTTTGTTATATATAGAAATGCTTTGAGACGAGAAAAGATTGACACATATTCAATAACAACATACAGTCGGCTCTCGTTAATTCGAAATTGGATAAATCGAATCTTCGCTTAATTCGAACTAAACATGAAGTTCCGAAATTTTCAATGGCAGAATAACGTTAAAACTTTTCCTTTATTCGAACTCATTTTCTCTTGACTTCGTTTAATTCGAACTAATGAGAATTCCATTTTTTCATTTTTCCTTACTTTCTCACAGACTTCAGATCCTTGAAATAACTTTCTTTCTTTCATTTTTGTCAGAATTGTTCTGAACTAGTATAATAATTCCATGCATTTGAAATCTGCTTTCTTAGTGTGCCCTGTCTGTCCATCAATGACACATCCGCCCCTTCTTCCATTGTGCTTTTCCTAATCCTTTCTGTAGCATTTGACCCAGTGACATTCCAAGAAATTCACTGAGTGGACATCTGTTAAAGATAGGGGAAACCTGTTTTATCACTACATTCTACTTTCACTCTGGGGATCGAATTTTTCAGTCAATGGTTTTACTTACTGCTAAATTGTTTTTTGAGAAAGTAAAAGGTTTTGTTTCTTTAAAATATGGCTCCACGTGGAAGTTATAAATCGTTAACTCTAGAAGCCAAAGTGGAAATTGTTAAAAAGGTAGGATGTGGCCAATCTAAGACAGAAATTGCTGCAGAATATGGAATAAAAAAGAATACGCTGTCTACTTACTTGAAAAATCCTGAAATCATGGGAAAAGGAAAGATTTGCTAAAGGACGAAAACGTATGAGAACAGCAGCCCATGAGGATTTAGAGGAAGCTTTACTGTTATAGACAAAAGATGCATTGGCAAGAAATGTACCTTTGAGTGGACCTATATTGGCAGCTAAAGCGAAAGAACTTGCACTACTCATGGGTATTAAAAATTTCAATTGCAGCGAAGGATGGCTGACATGTTTTAAGCAGCGAAATAACATCGTACACAAAACTGTGTATGGTGAAAGTGGTGCTGTAGACCTCTCTGCTTGCAAAGAATTCTGCGAAAAGCTACCCAAACTTATTTCTACTTATGCAATGAGAGACGTGTTTAATGCCGATGAAACAGGGTTGTTTTATAAACTTCTTCCTAATAAGACTTTAACATTTAAAGGTGAAACGTGCACAAGTGATAAACTTAGAAAAGACAGGATAACTGTGATGGTAGGTGCCAATATGGATAGAAGTGAGAAGTTAAAATTGTTAGTTATTGGTAAATCAACTAATCCATGCTGCTTCAAAGGAGTTAAAACACTGCCTGTTGATTATATGGCAAAAAATGCCAAAGCCTGGATGACGCGTGAGATCTGCATCAATTGGTTAAAAGAACTGGATAAAAAATTTTCTCGTGAAAACAGAAAAATTCTATTGCTGCTAGATAATGTGCAGAGTCATTGTAAACCACCAACACTGAGCTCTATAAAGATTGAATATTTACCTCCTAATACTACAGCACAACTGCAACCGATGGACCAAGGAATAATTCAAAATTTAAAAATTCATTATCGTAAAAGGATTCTAGAACAAATTTTATTTTCGATTGACCTTAAAGAAAGCTACGACATAACATTACTCACGGCCATCAACGATTTATATGTGGCGTGGGACGCCGTACAATCTGAAACAATAGAAAAATGCTTTCGACATGCCGGATTTATCCATCGATCTAAAAAGAGTGGTTATAATGCAAATGACGAAAATGACAGACCTTTTGAAGAAATAGAATTTCCAAACTTTTCTGAAAAGTTCCAATGTGATATTACGTTCGCAGAGTATGTAGCAGCCGACAATAGTTTAGAAGTATCTGGACCCTTAACTGTGGAAAAAATTGTTGAAACAATTCACGAAAAATGCAATGAGGAGATGGAATCGGATTCTGGTGATTCTGCTACTATGTCCCAAGTGCTTTCCTTACCCACAGAAAAGTCAATTGCACAATCAATTGAGTGTTTGCGTACATTTATCCTGATGCAGCCGTCATCAGACAAAGAACTTAACTGTTTGTTACAAATAGAAAAACTGGCTAAAAAGTCAAAAATGAATAGGACTAAGCAAACAACAATTGATAATTTTTTTCATAGAGATGATAAATAAGTGTAAATAATTTCTTAAATGTTCATCTAATTTCAGGTAAGAAAATTATAGTACAATTAAAATGTAATTTTAAATGCCGTTGTTCTATAGTGTATTATTAATTTTTATGTTTTATTTATATTATTTTAATATTATTAATTATTTTATGTATTTATATCTTTTAATTTAATATTAAGTCATTCTAACGATAACATTCGAAATTAAAAAAAAAAAAAAATACTATAACATTAATGATTAATTCCTTTGTAATAGTACCCCTTTAAACATGTTTTCTCTCATACTTTCCATAATTCGAACATTTCTTGTGGTCCCGACAAGTTCGAATTAACGAGAGCCGACTGTATATATATATTTTAAATGTTTTAAAGATGCTTTACTCTAGTATTTTATTCCCCTTGGTTTCATTATTTTTTATAACTAAATATATTATAGAAATAGTTGGAATAAGATGCCTACTAGTTTTTGTTGTTGTTGTTGTTTTAACATGTTACACAATTTTTGTTAATGAGTTTTTAATAAAGCAAAGTTTAAATGAAATTATTAACATATCTTCAAATTGCCCAACTTTTCTATTTTCATGCAGTGAACATTCAGATACAATTTGTTCGTTCCAGTGTATGTGCGCATACTGCAAACATTAAGAAAACACTTCATATCATACTGTAAAATCAATTTCATCAATCAAATATGTTTTTACTTCTTACTAAACTATGCATATTCAGATATAATAAAAAATGTTAACATATATATACATGTGTTACAGATTATTAATTTCTAGAAAAAGATTTTGTCCAAAACAGATTTTCTGCTCCTTACAACTATATATTTTTTAAATAAATCTCCCTTGGCTGTTTTTTTTTTTTTTTTTTTTTTTTTTTTTTTTTTTAAATGAAAAACTTAGGTTTTTAACAACCTTGTTTATGAATATTGCCAACATGTTATTAAGAGTAAGAAAAATGTGATTTCACACTGCTTTTTATTTTTTGGAATATGGTAACTCATTCTGTTTCACGCATGTAAACAACCAGAATATTGTATTTTTTTAATTGTTTATAATTGAAATTATTTTGTTTCCACAAACATTAAGGCAAGATGTAAAACTTCCAGTTGCCAGGTCACCATTGGCGACCAGAAATTTGAAGCTGACACCTGGAAGGCAGCATACAGAAATACACATGTCTTTTCCGATGCCAAAGCAGCATTTTAATTACTCCTACCAAAAATTTATAATCACCGCACCCAACACATTTCTCCTTTTTCTACTTCTCTGCAGAAAAGAGCTTTTCCCACTCTTTGATACCCGTAATTTACCCTTTGATTACCAAAACATATGAGATTCTATCTTTAAATATGTTAGAATAATAATGTTTCAAATGTAATCTTGGTTTAAATCCAATGCTATGTTCCTTTAAACTAACCATAATATAATAAATATATTACAAATCATCAGACATACAAGTAAAATTACATAAATACATTTAATACAATTAAAAAGCAAACGTTTCGAGCTAAATTTTAGCCCCTCATCAGTGCAACAAAACATACCGCGTCAAAATGTTTTGAAAAACTTACTTTGTAAATCTAAATTTAAAATTCCCCCCTTACTAAGAACCGGTTCAATTTACAGTATCCCATGTAAAGATTGCGACTCAGTATATATTGGCGAAACTGGTCGCACTTGCTCCATTCGTCTTGCCGAGCATAAACGTGCTTACAAATCTGGAAACCTGCAGTCTAAAATTGTACAGCATTCTTTAGATACCGACCATATCCCAAATTTCGCAAATATGAAAGTTATCAGATCCGGTTGCAATAATATTAAAAGTAGAGTTTTTCTGGAAGGTATGTTCACTCGTAAGCAAACGTCGTCGATAAATGAATCATGTGCACTTCCTCCTGAATACTCAGCATTGTTTTAAAAAATTTTCATACTTTATTAATTTTAACTGCTAATAGTTTTTAACTGTAAACATGATATATAGTTTTCTGTCATTTGAATGTTTTGTTGCACTGATGAGGGGCTAAAATTTAGCTTGAAACGTTTGCTTTTTAATTGTATTAAATGTATTTATGTAATTTTACTTGTATGTCTGATGATTTGTAATATATTTATTATTTTTAACTCGTATATCAGACGTTAAACAATGATTATTTATTTTAACCATAATATAATTCACCTGTAAATTTATTTTTTACAATATAATGCTGCTAATGTCAGATTGTTGGTCATGATTACATTCATGATTTGATTAAAAGTTTTACAGTTCAGGTCATAGATACAATTTGAATAATTTTTATGAATAAATAATGGATTTGATACAACATTATTTGAATCTACAAAAAGTATCACAAGTAGGCCTGGGCCTTAAATCGATTTAACTCTTAAATCGATTTAAAGCTTACATTGGAAATCCGATTTAACCATTGGTCTTAAATCGATTTAAGCTAAAATCGGAAATCGCGATTTAGCCAATGTCTTAAATCGCGATTTAGCCATTGTCTTAAATCGCGATTTAGCCATTGGCTTTAAATCGATTTAAAACAAAATACTGATTCAGAGGTAACATCAGAAAATCGATTTATCTATTTTGATGTATCTACCACTTACATGCCAAGCTGGTGTTAAATCGATTTAGGAGGATCCGATTTAAGCAAACATCGCAAGCCTCAATGCTTTCAGATTTAAGACAAACAAGGCAAGCTGGTGTTAAATCGATTTAGGACGATCCGATTTAATGAAAACAAGGCAAGCTGGTGTTAAATCGATTTGGCAGTATCCAATTTAAGAAAAAGGCGATTTAAGAAAACGATGATTTAAGTAAGAATTGATATTTATTTATTTATTTTGTAAACAAGATTCAGAGTTTACAAGATTGAAATGTGTATTTTTCAGAAATTAAGAACTTATAGAGTGGAAAGTTGAAAGGAAAAAGTAAAGTTTAAATCTTAAAATCCAAATTCATCGAATTTCAATTTATATGCTAATGCAATCTTTTGATGATAAATTAAGTTTTCACATATTTGAGTAATATTGCAATATGTATTTTTTATTTTCCAATATTCTGTAATTAATTAAAATGTTTTAAAATAAAATCCTGCATTGTTTCAAAAGATTGTTTTCCTGAAATTCATTCAGCATTTATATGATTAAAAATAATAATAATAAAGTTTTATATTTAAAATCCAAACTCATCGACTTGCAGTTTATACTTTTATGCATTTTTATGATGAAAAATTCATTTTTTACATGTTTTAGTAATATTTTAACATTTATTTTTTATTTTCTATTATTTTGTAATTAATGAAATTATTTTAAAGGTATAGTCATGCATTGTTTTGTGTATCACTATTTGGCCGTGATCCACATGAAATATTTTTCTTTTACTAATAATATTTTTTTCCTGAAATTGATTGAGTATTTATGGTTGGAAAAAAAAAGAATAAAGCTTCATATTTAAAATCCAAATTCATCGAATTTCAGTTTTTATTTTTATGCTTTCTTTTAATGAAACATTCATTTTTCACATGTTTGGGTAATATTTTAATACATATTCTTTATTTTTTATTATTCTGTAATTAATTAAAATATTCATGCATCAGATTTGATATCCGATTTCAATGCCAGTCACATGGATTGAGTATCTTGCTGAAATTGATTCACTATTTATATCCAAATTCATCCATTTTTAGTTTATATTTTTACGCATTATTTTCATGAAAAATTAATTTTCATATGTTTAGGTATAATGGGAATATTTTAGTTTTAATTGCCGAAACGTCAGTGAAGGCTTACTGTGGAGACACGAAAAGTTTTGGTTTCCGTTAGTCTGTCTGTCTGTTCCGCGATAACTGCCGCAAAAAGCATCCGATCGGCTTGAAATTCCCTGGGCATGTTGATGAGCTCCCCGGATTTAGCTGTATAGTTTTGGGTTAAATTTGGTTCATTCGTTCGGAATATACAGAACATCTTATTTTGTGATATAATGCTTTTCTATGGGAAGTCAGACGATTTTCAAATTTTCATTTGTTGAAAGAAATCGCTCATATGAATAATAGATTTAAATGGTAAATTTTGGATGCTGAAATTTTTAAATAAGAGTATTAAATTATTCTTATTAGTTTGCAATTTTGTCAAAACATTTGTCAGAGCTTTTAAATTAGGTGTATAACTTATGATAGAATTTTATACATGTGTTTGAATAATATAAAACATTTTATTTTATGAATTTACTTATATTTCATTTTTTCTTTTAACCGTTGCGTAGCAACAGCATCTCATCTAAAAATATCATAAATGTGAAAGTATGTATGGTTTTTTGAAGTCAAATCAAAGCAAAAGGAATGAATTAATGAATGCCTTTGTATAGATATTTGCATATAGATTTATTTAAACGCAGAAATGAAAATAGTATTTATATACTATATAGAATAATATTTTCATTTATTTATTCAACTATTTGATTATAAATGAAAAAGTTCGTTATTTTCATACAGAATAAACTGACATTATTCTGTTAAATTTTATAAACTTTATTGTTGCCAAAAAAAAAAAAAAAAAAAAAAATGAATAACAATTTCTCCCAAAGAGTTAATTTTAATTTGTAAGATTTTCACGTGCAAAAGAAAAATGGAATAAGCAAATAAAAAATAAAAAAAAGGATATATAGGACAGGAATGAATACATATAAACATTTCACACCAAATACCACCTAAAATAGTTTTTGTAGCAGTATTTTCCCAGCACTACGAAGAAAGATTCCTCGATTTACACGATTTTACTTGGCCTTCCTTTTCTCATTCTTTGCGATTTCATTTTCGCAATTGCGTGCATTAATTGGCACAAAATTTTACATTTTTATGACTGAGATATATGTAAGGCCATACAAATAAGAAATTCCGTATTGTCTCCTATAAAATGTGATAAAGTGTTGGTTAATCATATATGTTTTTATTAAGAGGAGCAGAGGTGCCAAGCCTCCGGCGTTCTGGATACCAGTATTTTAATACAGAAAATGTTACTTTATTTAATTGAAACATTTGCGCGATTTAAAAGAACATTTTCTCTAAGATAATAGTGATGTGCAAAAAGCTTGAGACTTGGTATGTCTGGTGGGAAGTGAAATGTTTTACTTAATGCATTTATCTCTATTTTAATGCTACGTGAACAACGTCCGTGTAACAGCTTGTAGAGTGTAAAATAAATTAAATTATTAAAATAATCCTTATTACGAAAAATGAAACAGAAAGTCCGGCTAAGGGAAATGAAATGTTAGTTAACCTTTCGTAATTTGACCTAAACATAGGTTTGCGTCAAATTTCAACGGTATTTGTAACATCACGATTTTAAATTAAATGTAGATACTATTAAAAGAAAATCACAAAAAATACTTAAAGGCGCCAAATCATGTTTATCTATTTAACGATGATGAATTATTAACTGTTAGGTTTAGAAGCCCCCCTACTTTAGGGTAATTTTAGTAGTTAATGATCTAGTAGTTAATGCTATCGAGTACATTTTTTGATATTTAGATTAGATCTTAGATATAAATATTGCAGAATGGTAATTAAAATTATTTTTTTATAAACAAAATTTATAAAGGTATTAGATTTCTAAATTAGATGTTTCAGTTTACATTTCCAAAAGTTCTTTATCCATTAGATACAGGTATTTGTGGTTAGCAGGCAAGTAAATACTGCTGTATGGATATTAGGATAACATAAAATGCTTGACCGAATTATTGCTTATCCTTATAAATCGCAGTGTAAAAAGAAATCTAAGATATAGGGTAATCATTAACTCAATCAGTAGAAAATTACAAATGCAAAATAAATTACACAACGGGGGGTTCAGGGGGGCAGAGCCCCCCTGAAGAAATTTGCTTTATTATATAAAAATTACTAGAATAAGTAGCTCGTGAGAATTTCAGAATATCCTTACATAACAACGTGTTTAATTTAACGCTTTTAATGTCTGAAACCATCGAAATATTTTTTTCCTTTTATAAATGTTTGTGTAATTTAAATAGTTTAAATTTTGTTTTTGTAGAAAGATTAATATTACGCAAAGTTTGATAAAAACAATGAGTTGCAGAGATGACGATGAGGCTCTTGATCTGCAGATTTACTAGTTTATTATTATTTTGTAATTAATTAAAAATACTTTAATAAAGTTCTGTAATGAGTCAAGTAACTTTATTTTTACAGCAGAATGAGGCGGGCTGGAGGAGGCATTCATTAGATTTTTCTGCAGATCTGCTATTTTTTGCTTTTTTGACATTTTGTTATCATTAAAAAGAGATATATTTTAAGATTATATTTTATTACTAATCTTAAAGGATGGCAACAACCACGAAAAAAATCAGCAATTTCAGTGATGGTCCAAGGGTCACACTTTCAATCCTTCTCCATCCGCTATATAAATGTCAGCATTTATGTTAAACAAATCTTATTTTAATCTAAAAGTTAAAAAGATATAAAATTGCCCCTTATTTCTCATATCTCCCCCCCCCCCTTTTTTTTTACTACTTTTCTCATCATGGTAAATGATATAGGTGTAAATTAGCGGTCGCCACTCGCCACGTGGCGATTAAAGTTGTAAAAGTGGCGATTAAAAAATCGGCCATCAATCGCCACTATAGTCGCCACTCGCCAAATGGCGATTAAAAATCTGTTATTGATCGCCAACTGAAATAAAACTTTTTTCATGAAAATATGCATCTCTACTTTGATTACATCTAATTAGCAAACTGGTTCATTTTTTTTCCTACCGGATGCAAGCAGATTTCAATGATTTAGCTGCATTTTCAATATTTCATTTTCTTGCCAAGTGCTTGCTCTTCAGTTGGATTATTTTTTTTACAGTTTTATTCTGCAAAATATATTCATCAGCTTTGATTCCACATGCGTTTCAAATAATTTATTTCTTTTCTTTCACCGCCTTTTCCTTTTCTTTCACTTTTAAAATGCAAGTGCATTTTAACCCTTCTGGGTTTGGAGTACTGTTAATAGTACATGACTTTTCATCGAGTATTGTTTTGTCTTAACAATTACTTTTGCTACTATCTACATATAGTAATGATAGTATATGGCTATGCCTTTCTTATTATGATTTCATTTATGTTTGGACATTTAGTAATAACAATAAAAGTTTGCTTAGTTCTCTTTGCACCGTTGGCAATTCCTTTATTTTATAAATATATATCACTCTTTAAATTTAAAATAGTATAGGTTACTTTTCTGAACAAATCATGTGTGATAAAACAAAAAACTTTAGAAAGTTGTAATATCTGTTAAACTCTGTTGTAATGATATTTTCCAAACGTCTCCAAAAACTTCCTTCCTATTATCATATAAATATGAATTGAATAGTACACAAAATAAGTACATTCGTTAGAATTCAGACAATGAGATAATCTTTAAACTTCAGTAAATCTATTCGGAAAACTACGATTAGCAATATTAAAATAAAAGTAATTTTATTATCAAAACTGAAGAAAAAAAATCTGACATGAAAGGGTTAAGGACATTGCAATATCTTCAATATGTTAGATCAGTTAGATTATTTTTCTTCAAGAGATACTGTTTAATCCTGCGAAATACAGTCACCAGCTTAGACTTCAACTGTATGTAATGTGTGCAGCATGTTAATAACACATTTATTAAATAAAATTAAAATAATGTTTTATTTGATTTTCTTTTTTTAATTGAATACACCTAGCTGTTGGAATTAGTTATTTTTTATATAAAGAAAGTAAAATGAATTTGATTGATAATGCTGTTTATGAACATATACAAATTATCCAAAAATAAATTCTAAAAAAATTAATATGATAACAGATTTTGTGGTTTTAAAGCAATTTTCTTGAATTTCGACTGCTTCCCTATTCTTATTGTGAATAGTTGTCTGGTATAAAAGTCTGATTTATAGAAAAATATGTATATATACAACGATTATAGTTTATCTAGATGTCAAGAAAGTTTGAAACATTATAGCGGCCACTAACTTTAAAAAGTGGCCACTAATGAAACTGAGTCTACCGGCCACTGGCTACTAACTCATTTTCCCAGTTTTCACCTATAGTAAATGAATAGTTAAATTCATCATTGAAGTCTTTTAATATGCTTCTGTTTTACCTCAGTAAATTTTTAAATCTGTGTCTGTAAAAAAAAAAAAAAAAAAAAAAAAAAAAAAAAAAAAAAAAAAAAAAAAAGTGTATGTAGGCTGTTAGCAATGAAGTGCTATTTGAGTGGGCTAGGGGAAGCCCCCCCCCCCCCCTTAAGGAATTTAGATTGTAGCATGCATAACAAGTCAGACAACAACAACAACAATAAAAAAAATCATTTTCTTTTATATTACTTCTTATAGAATGAGTTTATAAAATGTATTACAATAGGTTACTAATTTTTAAAATGGAAAAAAAAAAACTAGTGTTTTGGGACATTCAAAGCTATTTTATGTGTAAAATATACCTCTTTTCAAAATTATTTGACAAATTAAAAGCTAAGTATACTAAATAATACAGGGGGTGGGGGGTGGGCACATAAAGATCGTATTTTGTTACTAAAAATTAAAAAATAGGCTTCTATATTCTAAAATGTAAAATCGGTGTTAAATCGCGATTTAGCACTAAATCGCAATGTTAGATGGATGATAAATCGATTTAAGAAATTTCTACATCGCCCAGTCCTAATCACAAGTGAACTCCAATAAATGCCTGGCAAATGGAAAGTGAAAAATATCTATATTGCATCTTCAGGTGAAATGTAAAGAATTTTCAACTGATATGAAACTATGGTGACCAGCATTTTCAGTCTGGCAAATGCCTTCAAACTTTATATTTCAGGTCCTGCAATAGACAGATCTTTTTCTTAAATAAAAGTAATTTTGAAATTTTTATTTCACAATTTTTTTTTGTTGTTGTTGCTTTAATTATCTGAATTTCTGCATATTTGAACTGCATTCAGAACATCTCGATAGTTAAAATTTCCTTTTATTACAAAATAATTTGCTTTAAGTAACTATGGGCTGAAAATTAGGAATCATTTTCACCCTTTATGCACTGAATTATGAATTCATGAAAATTTCATCTTCTAAAGCATTTTTCATGAATTGTTTAAACTACATTAGAAGATTTACATAATCATTTAATAAATTTTAGAAAGATTCAAGGATTTAGAAGGATTAATTAAATTTCAATTTATAAGGGTTTTGTGCAGTATTGATAACCCCACTCAAATCTTTTATTTTAAATATTTTTCTTAGTATTTTGTAGAATTAGGAAATGTACAAATATAATGTTCTTACAATAGAAAAAATTTCCGAAGTGAAAAATCCCCCCCCCCCTTCCCCCCAATGCCAAGAAAGCTGAAAAGATGCAAAGGCAAAATAAATCATCCTTTTAAAAATATTTTTGTTTTGTGTAACCAATAATGCTTTTGGAACAAGATAAAGTAATTATCTATAACTCATTCTAAACTGTATTACAACTAATCGATGTATTAAATTAATTTTATAACAAGTTATTTTAATGGTACTTAAGGTTAATCAATTTTATGATTCCCCTACCCAAAAAGAAAAGAAAAAAATCCTATCGAAATATTGAACCAAAGTAAAAAATTTAAAAACTTGGATATCTAGAATACATAAAAATATTTTTCCTATGCTATAGATTTCAAACATGCCTGTATTAGTGTAACTAAACATAATCATTTTAAGTAAATAACAATTCCATTAGTAGTTTAATCATAAATTAAAATTTATCGATATCATATAATGTGATTTTTATCACAAAAGATCAAAATTTATTTTTTAAATGTAAAAAGTTAGAATAAAGAACTATAGTAGCACATTGACAGATCCTTAAAAGCAAGAGAATATAAGAATAAATTTTAATAACAGTAACTGTAAAAAAGGAAAGGAAAAAAAGAGATATTAACTCAAAAAGTAATGAAAAAGAATAAAAATAAAGAAATAAAAAAGCAACGAAAAAGAATAAAAATAAAGCAATATAAAGCAATGAAAAAAATTAAAATAAAATCAGAAAATTACTCAAGATTTTCTTTCTTTCTTTTTATTTATTTATTTTTTTTTTTTTTTTAAGAAAGAACAAAACAGAACAATACATGAATAATAAATTATTCATTACAAAAAAGGCCTCTTATAGTATTAGATTTTAATTTAAATCTATTAAAAGCCAAAACAAGTTTGATAATATTAGTAAATATAATACAATAAATCCTGCTGCCAAGTAGGATTTCAATGAACTGGAGAAAATTTTCACTTTGGACCATGTTTTCTTCTCAGCAGGATCACCCTTTTTTATGTAAATACATTTATGAACATTGTGAATATAAATCTAATATTAAAAAATACAGAAAACAAGAAGACAAATAAAAAAGAAGATGGAAACAATACCTGTCTATGCCTGTCAAGAGTATTTCCATAAAAACGATAGGAATCGGGAAATCCTTGTGAACGAGCACACTCTCGAACAGATACTAAACGATGTTGTTCAGGATGAAGAACACGACCCTAAAATTAAAAATAGTACTTTTGAGTTTCATAAATAATATACTATGAATAAATAAAATTCATATAAATGAATGAAATACCTGTTTCCCCATAGGCTCAGGATTTGTAATAGTAGTACTGAAAAAGCCATCCCATTCCAATCGGCCATATAAACCAGCCCAGTGATTATGCCTGTTACCCGTGTGTGGCAAGCACCAAGGAATAAGAGTATTAAATTGCCTATCCAAAGGATCACAAGGCTCTCCTGTAGCGCATTGACAAACTCCTCGTAATGCACCATTTTTGGCTCGACCATTTTTGATATCATCATGGGTATATTGCCTGTTTTGCAAGAAAAAAAAAAAAGCAAATGCATCAAAAGGAATTAAACATGGGAAAAACAACACATAAAAAATAATCAGAGCTAGAAATTAAGAAATCAAAATTTAGATACAATTCCAAGGATATTCTGCTGCAATCATAATATAAAAATTAAGATTATGTGATTATGACGAAAAAGCCTGTAGTGAAATTAAAAAAAAAAAAAAAAAAAAAAAAAAGCTAAAATTGAGAAATTAGTTAAATAGCATTATAAAATTCACTAGATTCATCTTTCGTGAATAAAACAATGATAATGAAAGTTAGGAAGCAAAAATAAGTTTAGTACTATTTATGAATTATCAGAACCATTAATTCTAAATATGAAAAATTAATTTATTATTTCTTTATAAAAAATTTAAAGGATGATTGAATGCAATTTAATGCATGAAAATTAAATACCTTACAAACAATTTTGTATTTTGAAGGCATTCAGCAGAGATCTACATGGGCTTGGGCCATACTTTTTACTGAAGGCTCAAGCCGGGCTGGGTCTAGTCACTACTCTTTCCGAGCTTGAGCCTTTTTTTCCATGAAGGATCAGGCCGGGCCTGGCCTGGCCTAACTTATTTTGATGTATTTCCATACTGAGCCGGAACTGGTTTCATTCTTCCTAGTCTTCACAGGCCAAAATTTTCAGTCCCAGTTTTCACCCAGCCCGTATGAAAATCATTGTCTCGACGTGGCTTGGTCCGATCATTGGCCTGGCCCAAAAATTTTTGCAAAAAATGCTTACATTTTTAAATCGCCATTAGTTTATAATTAAACATTAAAATTTGTTTTTAAAGGAATAGTAGATTTCTACGCTTATTAAAATATAGCTAAATTAAAATACAGTAAAACGTGAGAAAAAGAACCTGCCTATGACGGAACCCTGTCTTAAACTTAAAAATATGTTGATCCATGCAAAATGAATAAACAAATATATAAGAAAAGAATATATAATACATTTACACCTGCTAAGAAGGGAACTTATCTATAACACATTTTTCTTTCTCCCTTTCCTATGCAATTCCGTCTTTAAAGAATTTAAGGTATAGAATTTCTCAGATTTTTAAGTCTCCAATACATAGAATATGGATTAAGAATATTAATGATTACTGAAACATTTACATACAACAAATAGAGATTCATTAAAAAAATAAATATTGCAAACCTATAAATATAGCCTACGGTAGTTCTATAAAAAAAAAGAAAATTTGAAAAAAAAAAAAAAATCTAAGAAGTATTTTTGGTCAGAACTCTCATACGAGACACATTTTTAACCAAACCAATGTAAAAATCAATGTTTTGTAGAAATTCACTCAGGCCGGGTCGAGATTTTAACTTTTGTTTGGAGCCGGGTCAGCCTTGGGGCAAACTTTTAGATGTTATACCAGGACTGGGTCATGCCAATAATTTTTTCCTATGGGCTGGGCCAATATTTTGTCTGATAGAAATAAATCGTCATGATAAATAAGTGAACAATAAATCTTTCAACTCGATTGATATGTAATGTTAAAAATCATGGGATGATGCAAGAACTTTATATGATTAAACCAGACTAAAAAAAAAAACTCATAGTAATTTTTATTATTCTTTTCTTTTTTATGATGTAACTTGCTCATCACTTCAAAATGCAATCCTGTTAAGGAAGGAGCTAGATGTACATGCTCCTCATATCTGTTATAATTACTTAATTAAATATTAACAGTGAAAAATGGTTTTAAGTTATTTTACATAAGTTAATATTAACCTCATATATTTTACCAAGGATTATAGGTGTGATTATTGCCACGCCTGTTATAAATCCTGCACATATAGCATCAGCGATGGATTAATTAAAAGGATTAAATCAACTACAAGAAAATAAGGAATAAAAGAATATATATCGATCATTATCGGATTAACACCAGTACCATAGTGACGTCGGATTAAAATGGGATAAGTTCCAATTTTCTTACCTCTTATTGCGGACTATATTTATGTTATGATATAAATAAAGATTACTATTTATCACGAACATAAAAATGCGAACTCATGCCAAAAACAGGATTTAACATCCTAATTATTTTCTGTGTGGGCCGGGGCAGGCCCAGGCATGGAAATTTCGGTCCGTACAGACACCTAGCATTCAGTTCCGAAACTAAATTAAATAAGCCACTTCATTACTAAAATTTAAAAATAAATAATAAATATAAATAACTACATACAGTTTTTTATTAAATAAAATTGGCATGGAAAACAAAGTGAAAAAACTTTCTCAACTGTTAAATTTATGCACTGTGCTTAATATACCTACTATAAAAAAAAAGTCTAAATCATTGTTAATTATAACATAACATGTTACATTTAGTTTCATTGCACAATACAACAAGAACTTTGCACAGAATTTACTTCAAGTAAAATTTAAAGAATAATTAATTACATTCAATCCTACAAAACTATTTGGAGGGAAAATATAAAATTATATTTAAAATTAAAATTCCTTAAAAATAATTGAAACTTTAATGTTCTACATTTTACTCATGTCTTTTTTTGGGAGGAGGGGGAGGAATGTGTGTGTGGGGGGGTGGGGGGGGTGGTAATTACAAAAGATTTTACTATCAGGATTTCAAAAAAAAATATTGTATTGAGTTCTGTTTAATTTCAAGAATAATCATATGAAACTATTTAGTTTAGACTGGATACACATGGGTTAAAGGATATTAGGGAAAAGATTTAAGTTAAAAGCAATGAAAATGTCTAAATTCCAAAAAAATACACAATGCATAAAAACAAGAAAGGAATGCAAAAAATCGAAGACCAATAAAGAAAATGTTTTCAAATAAAAATATAGATAAGAGATTAATGGTCTAAAAATGCAAACTTGTCAAAAAAAAATAAATAAAAATCTGTGTACTACATGTTCTACATATATACAGTAGAAGATCTTTATAACGCAAACCTAAATACACAAGGTTATGCGTTATATAGAATTTTGCGTTATATGGATCACATCATTAAATTCACCTAGTAAACATGGCCAAATATGTCTGAAACAGACTTCGAGTCCATTACGGAGGGCTGTAATCGATTACGATTACGATTATTTTCATTTTCTAAAAACTGATTACGATTACATGTTTGATTATCTAATTTTTAAATGCTAGATTGCGATTAGATTACGATTAATATTTTTTTGGTTGGATTACGATTATCGATTACGATTACAATTCGATTACGCTGATTTCTTAATGTACATGTTACAAACTGGAGTCCTGCACCGTGTCGTGTAACCCGATTTTACCCAAACCACACCCGACACTAAGTTTGGGTTGGGTTGAAGCTAATTTCCCACTGCTGTTCGGGATGAGTTGACTTTTTCTTTTTTAGCTGTAGGTCAAGTTATCTTTAAATGTTTTGATTCGTGTCGGTTTGGGGTTGTGTTACGGCTAGAGATGGGAATGCTCGGAAAAAAGCCGGAAAAGTTGGAAAAAAAAACGGTTTTTTTCTGAAGGGCTATTTTTCAACTTTTCCAAATCGGAAAAATGGAAATTTCATTTACAAAATAATATATTCAAAATTTTGCAATAGCTACATTCAGATACTTTTTATTATATTTATTTTTATGTTAAGTGTCCCATATGAAAACATTAATGTGGAAGATCTGATCTCTAAGCAAAAATCTGTTTAAGAAAACTCAAGTCCTTTAAAGGAATCTTCACAACTTTTTCACCTTAAAACACAAAACACTTCACAAAATGTTTTCTCTTAAAAATAGACATTTCAGAAAATTTTTCAATCTCCAAACTGAATCTTTCACAAATGATTCAATGGGGAAAAAATCAACATATAACAGCCTACATTAAAAATTAAACTTATCTAGTTGTATACATCTATGACACACTTTATTAACTAAAATAGGAACCTAAATATAATGATACTTTCTAATTCACCAAATTCCGATTACATTTTTACAGGTATATACAAAAGTTCCCAATTTAACAAAAACAGGATTGCATGAAAAAAAAAATCTAAACAGATTCCTGGTAAGATAATTAAATGTAACTTCTGTTGTTAAAAATGAAAATTCATTTGCAAAATTATTTCAATATGCCAATTAATGGAAATGGTAAAGTTGAAAATTTAACATAAAATCTGAAATGTGCATTTATTTTTAACGTCATAGCTGCTATTAATCATGTAATCAGATGGTAAGATAAAAACATAACTAATTAGAAAAAAAAATCTTTTTAATAACAAATGCATTTGAAATGACTTTTTTCTTCATTTCTTTTTTTTTATATAAATATATACTAAATAAACTTTTCAAAAAAAATTTAAGCAATTTCCAGTGCAAAATTTTTTTGAAAGCAATTTTTAATCTTATTAAAAAATACATTTGTTTTTATAACTTTCATATTAAAAAGAGAAAAAAACAAACTTTTTTAGTTTCCAAACTCACGAACTTATTACAAAAATTAAATTACAATTTTACAAAATAATACAAATTACTCATTACAAAAATTTTATTAAATTCTACACTCTGAGTCAGAATCTGAATTATCTGATTCTGCACTACTGGTAGATGACCACTCTGTCTGCATAATGGGTTCTTCATTGAATAGGTCTAAATTCCAGCGGATAGCTACAAGTTTTTCAACATTTGCTGTAGTCAGCCTGTTCTTCAACTTTGTGTGTATGTTACCAAATGCTGGCCAGTTCCTTTTACATGCTGCTGATGGTGGTGGAACTTGTAGTAAGTGGGTTGAGTGGTTGTGCAGTGCAAAGTCCAGACCACCAAGTAATAGGGCTAATGTTTCGGGCTGATTCCCATATTGATTTTCTGCTCCAAAAACCAGACGAACTTCTGTATTCTGCCATATTGGACATAACTTTTTCAATATCTAATCCACAAAAAAAGATTAATCATCTTTTTTTGTGATGTAATCAAAAGCACTACAAATGTCATCATCTGACAGATACTGCCCTTATAACGAGGATCTAATAAATTTGCTTTAGCATGGATTTCTTGGCAGCAAATTAGTTTCCTTCTTTCTAAAATTTCCATGACATTTTTTTCTTCCTGAGGATTTAAGGGTGAAGTAGTTAAATTACTACTTACTGCATCTGCTGTACTTGACCAAAGTTGAGGAACATCAGGACAGCAAAGCATGATTTGACTCCGATTTTGTTATAGCTAGAGCTATAGGCTTTAAAATCTTTAACGAGTTTTGCAACTGTGCCCAGAACACATCATTATCTAATATTAACCGCCGGATATTTTTATCCATATTTACGTCTTTCATTATAGCAATTTCTTGAAGAGACTGCTTTCCATTTTCCAGACTCTCAAACATGATTAGAACTCCATTCCATCTTGTTTTACTCGGTAACTTGAGAGTTGTTGCTTTACTTTGCCAAAACTTTTTATACTTGGTTTCAGTTTAGATAGATAAACTATACCAAAACTAAATATATTCTTTACAGGAAATGAAAATTATAACAGTAAGAAAGAAAAATGTAATATTGTAAAAATATATCATTTTTTAAACAAAGGAAGATTTGAATTATGATATGTATAATAATAACAGAACTGCAACAATTTGTTTCTTTTAAAGTGGCATCATTTATATACTTAAAAATCAACACAATGCAGATGTATATTACATTTGTTTTCAAACTGTAGGGATATTGGCTGAAACTTGTGAGGTTTTTTATTTGTTTTTTAAATTAGCTCTCTTGGTAAATAAACAAAACTGAAAAATTATTTCAACATAGACATGATATAATAAACAATAGCGTTAAATAAAGTGTGAATGCCATTGTGAAAGGTCTGAGATTGAAAAACTAAACTTTTAAAAGCAGGCCTTTTTTTTTTTTGTTACAATATAATCATATAAAGTGAAAATAATTTGATTTTAGTGTTGATAAATTAAACATTTTTTTATTATTTAATACTCTCTTAAGGAATATAATTTATTTGGGAGAAATATTTGTTAAAAATCAATTCCAACTTTTCCTATTTTTCCAGAAAAAAACTGGAAAAAACCGTTTTTTTCCGTCACTTCAACTTTTTCGGAAAATTTACATCTCTAGTTACGGCATTTGCGAGTCGGGTTCGGATTTACCCAGTTTTTCAAAAAATTAAAAAAGGTCCTAAATATTTTGTACTGTGAAAAAATCGCATACCTGAGTATTAATGCGTATTATATATGTGTGTTTTGAGTGTGTTTCTTTTTTTTTTATATATATAAAAAAGATCAAATTGATATTAGAGATGTAACTAAGACTAATATTCTATAAATGCATTACAATAAAGATTAATTTCCCTAAATTTCGGGTTCAGGTTGAAGTATGTTCCGTTCTATTCGAGTTTCGGGTTGACTAAATAAGAGTTCGGATTAGGTATAACCCGTAAATCAAGTAAAAAAATTATTCCATGATAAATAATAATAAAGTTGTAAAAAATTTACTTATTTTGTGATATACCGTTAAACACAGTAAAACGGAATTGCAAGGTACGGGGGATTTTTTCGTTTTAGACAACTTCTTGTCTTGGCATGTATGCTGCCTATTATAATTGTATATTCTTTTCAGGTTTATCAAAAACACTTACCATTTCAGAGAGGATTCTGCTATAGAAAAGTTTTATTTTTACAGCGTTCGCTCTATTTAAACATTTAGATACAAATAAAATTATCCCTATTTGAAAGTTGTTCGATAAAATAATGTTAATTGCTAATTTCAAAATACCTTTAAAAGTCATAATTTTTATTTTATAATTAATTAGATGTGTATTTTAATTATTTAAATGTAAGTTTTTTACAGTAAAATCGGAGAAAACGAACACTGAGTATAACAGTATTCTGACTTAAACGGAAAATTTACTAGGTCCGAGAATTCAATATATGTATATATATAGTAAAAACTATCAAAACAAAATCTGTTTGTAACGGAAATTTTTTGAGATTGGGATAAATAGAACACAATAAAATTATAAGAGACAATGTACCTGCTAAGACGGAAACCAGTCTATAATTGAAAATTTCTGCGGTACTTAGCAGTTCGGAATCAGCACATTTTGCTACATTAAATTTATTTATCCAAATAATTGATCAAAATATTTGTAGACAATATAATAACAAACATTTTAAACCATTTTAAAATACAGTAAAACCTGGTATTAAGGAATCGCAAGGAACAGGGAAAATTTTCCATATGAGCAAGTGCATTACCTATTCTTATTGTATTGTTTTCACCGAAATTTAGTACTATGAAATTATTTTGTTTTAGACAGGATTCTGTTATACATGTTTTAATTTGACAGGTATTACTGTATTCTAAAAAACAGTCTTAGAATTTAAAAACAATTACAAATTTACAAAATATTTTTTTTTCTTTTTCGTTTTATTTTTAAGGGTCATTAAACAGGGTTCGCAAGGCTGGGCCCAGTTCGAAAAAACCCGGTGGGTTTTTTCAGAATGGGCCCACTTGAAAAAGCCCACTGAAAAACCCACAATGTGGGTTTTTTCAATTTTCAGAAATCATTTAAAAATTTAAACAACATATACATTTAATGAATTTAAGTCATTTCAGTTAATTTTGAAAAAAAATTAATATATAAAAGCCATTACATACACATCTGAAGTAAAATAAAAATGTATTTCAACACATTGAAATACTTTACTAACATAGAACCTAGTAGGCAACATACATAGTACATAATTATAGGTAAAGGTTATATCATAAGAATGTCTTTAAATAAAAAATTCAAATCAACGATATTGATGAAAATAAAAAATATGTATTTTTACTTTCTTCTATCTTTACAAGAAGAAAGTATTGGATTCGTAAAATATTTCGACTTCCAGTTTATGATGGATTTATACATTTTAAAAAGGTCCTGAAGACGATTTGATGGTTTTTAGAAAATGTCTGTGTGGGTGCTCTATCTCAAGAACCTCAGAATTTCACAAAACTTTAGATTGAGTTAGACCGTGATATAAACTGGTGCTGTTTAGTTTTTGGTGTATACTGCCCAACAGGTGGTGCTGCTATGCTGCATTTATCTCAATTTTTGCAATAGCTTTACCTCAAGAACTAATGCACGGATTTTCATAAAACTTCAGATTGAGTTACAAGTTAAATTGTTGCTTATTGAATTTTGGTGCATATCGCCCAACGGGTAGTGCTGCTATGCTGCATTTTTTACGATTTCAGCAATAACTCTTATCTCAAGAACTAATGTACGGAATTGAATAAAAATTTAGATTCAGTTAGACCTTGATATAAACTGGTGCTGATTAGTTTTTGGTGTATATCGCCCAACAGTGGTGCTGCTGTGCTGCATTTATCTCACTTTTTGCAATAGCTTTTTCTCAAGAGCTAATAATGCATGGATTTTCATCAAACTTCAGATTCAGTTAGACGTTGACATAAACTGTTACTGATCAGGTTTTGTTGTAAATTGCACAACATGTGATACTTATTTATACCTCCTTGTCAAATGCATCCAATTCAACAAATCTATATTTTACAATCCTCAAGATGGGCATAAATTGTCATTTAATTTTGGCACTGTGATAGCGAATTTTGAATTACAGTAAAGCCCCGATTATCCGCGAGCGAATTATCCGCTGTGCGGTTTATCCGCGACGCATTTTTTTTTCTTAAATTCATGTTTTCGAAAGTAATGATTCGGTTGCCATGTTTAAAATATCAGATATAAAGTCTTGATGTCTTTTCTTGATTTTAACAAAACATAAACACAGCAATTAAAATATTTAACAATTAAATAAGACTATTATGATAAATTCCAAAGGAGCATATCAAGAATAGCTTCATTTTTGAGATAGAAAAAGTGTTTCCAAAGCAAGAAGCAAAACCAAGTGACTGATTTTTACTTTCTTCTATCTTTACAAGACAAAAGTATTGGATTCGTGAAAATTTTCGACTTTCGTTTTTCGACGGCTTTACACTTTTTAGGGGTCAGAAATTCCGAAAAACGTGTTTTTACAAAATGCCTGCCTGTGAGTCTACCTGTCTGTATGTGACACAAATTTTGTGGGCGCTCTATCTCAAGAACTAATGCACGAAATTTAATAAAAAAATTATATTCAGTTATTCTCTGACATAAATTGGTGCTGATTAGTTTTTGGTGTAAATCGATTAACAGGTGGCGCTGCTATGCAGTATTTTTTGCGATTTTCGCAATAGCCCAATCTCCAGAAATAATGCACGAATTTTCATCAAACTTCCAATTCAGGTATACCTTGATATCAATTAGTGCTCTTTATGTGATTTAAATAGAAAAAAAGTTTTGTAGTGGCCACAACATACTTGTTTTAAAAAGATGTAACTCAACACTTTTTGTACAGCATGTATGGTATATTATTTCTTGTATATTTTTCTTTATTTTAGTGATTTAAACGTAAAATGCTTTCTGCTGTACTCTGTATATGTGTGTATTTTAAACGTTTTATTATTTTTTTATATACTGAAACATAGTTTTTATGTTCAATTTTCTTTTTTTCGTGTTTGCACTCCATTTTCAGTCTATTTTGCGTTATCCGCGATTTTTGTTATCCGCGGTGCCCTAGCCACCCAATTCCGCAGATAATCGGGGCTGTACTCTATTAACATGTATGAGATAGATGAAACTTTTAGAATTGGCACATCCGACTAGTTTACCCCTTTTTTCTTCCTACTTATATATTTTAAATTTTAATATTCTATTCATTATTTGATTTAAAGGAAATTAACAATTTTATATCTTCTATTATATTTAAAACTAATTTGTGAGAAACACTGACATTTAATTAATTTAAATTCATATAATTTATAGCTTATAAAATAGCATTACAATTATATTGTATATAAGGGAAGAATGTATTTTTTTATATATAGTGTATATAATATATAGAAAATATAGTATACAATAATGTAATTACGCATATATTATACTTTTGAAAAAACCCGATTTTCCCCGGGTAAAATTGGGTTTTTTATGAAAAAACCCGAAAAAACCCACGTGGGTTGGGTTTTTTCAGAAAAACCCGGGTTTTTGCGAAACCTGTCATTAAATGATTTAAATTAAATGAGGTCTTCCTTCCTATTTAAATATATGTTTTCCGATTTGAATATTTTGGAACTGATTTCATTATTACAAAGTCATTTTGAAATAAGGAGCATGTATAAAGATGTTTGATTCATAGGATAGTGAAATGTAGTATGTGAAATTCTGATCTGAGATTCACGGACATTGGCGTACGCAAGGGAGAGAGGCACCACACTAAATCTTGGAAAAAGAAGTGCTCGTGTTTCACAATCTTTTTTTTAAATGCAAAGTATAAACATGAAATGAGTTAAACTAAGATTATTTTCCTCCGAATTCTCGCTGCAAGACATTTAGGCATACAAAGGAAAACAAAATTTGAAAATGATGAAATATTAAATATTCAAAAATAAGTTTCTACCAAAATTTAAGAAATAGGGGAATTGAAACAATTCATTCTTTTCTTTCGTCTGGGTGGCTTTGTCCCCCTGAACCCCACGTTTAAAATAAAATTGAAACACATGAACATGAAAAGGCAAAAAAAGTAAAATATAAAATAAAATATAAAACAGTCTTCTGACAGGAGCGTATTTAGTGGGGGGAGGGGGGCAGAGCAAACCCTCCTGGCAAAAAAACTTTGTTTCCCTTTCTTTTAATATTTATTCATAAGTCACATTTTATTATTATTATTATTATTATTAGAGATAAAGGAAATTTAGTTAAATTTCAAAATTCAGGGAGGAGGAATTGCCTTGCCAGCGCATATGTTAAGAGAATTTACCATTAACTAGGTGCCATTGTCCCCCACCCCTTAACGAAATCCTGTGTACGCCTCTATATTTATTGACAAACCAGTCTTACTTTCTTTTTTCTTTTGATTCTGTTAAAATTAAACATATATAAACAAACCACCTTTTATTACTAGTACTGTACTAAGAAAATTTATCTATATGTGTATCTTATCCATATATATTAAAATGCAAATTTTGAATAAACAGATAATTTCATACTTATGATTAAAAACCCTATACAGTTAATTTAATGTAAAAAATACTCTTCACTACAATTTTAAAGGAAGATACAAAATATAAATATGCAATATTTCTAAACTAAATTTGTACAGTATACATATATGTTAAAAAAACATTACCTCATGTGGGTGTTCAAATTCGATTTCGTTTTTATGGATATCTGAACATCTGACAAGCACACTTTACATTTACATTTCAAAACTTTCCCGCCTTTTCCATTTAAATCTGATCTGGATTCAGTTAAACAGTTTTGAATTTTTTTGCTATTTCCCTTAGAAATTTCAAGAACACTGAAAACGTAAAAGATAAACAACCACCGAGAAATTAAAAATGAGAAAGCTTTGTTAGATAAATTTTCGTATGCTGTTTAAACATCCTTTCCCCCCCCCCTTCATTCTCAGATTCCCACATTTGAAGGAGGATTATAGTGTATAGCGTTCAAGTGATATCCCACGTCAGTAACTCACAAACTGAGACCCCTGGAATGACCGCTATTGCCGAATTTAATTTCCCATTTCCCATATCTCAAGTCATATCTTTAACGAAGTCAAACCAAATAATACTATTTCTATGTCCATACTATATACAGTGTACGGTTACGGTATACATCCCGTTTCCTTTTTAGCCCATTAAAGGCTACTGTCCCTTCATATATATGACCTCTTCTCACTTTCACTTTAGGGGCGATTTAATGAGCTGCAAACGATATAATGTTTAGCTAACCAAGCAAGATTTTAAGGATCGGGCGAAAGGAAGGGAAAAAAAAGATGTAATCATAGAACGTAATCATATATTTGAAGTAGATTACGATTACAGAGCTTTTTGATACAGATTACATTGCGATTATATCACACCGCGATTACGATTAGATTATGATTGTAATCAGAGTGAAATCTCGATTATGATTATATTGCGACTATTTCGAAACCAAAATTCACGATTACGATTACAATGCAATTATACAGATTTTGTAATCGATTACAATCAACTACGATTACGATTACTCAAAGTCTGGTCTGAAACACATCAAAATACATTAGAATATCTTTATACTGCATTCCTTCTTACCAAGAGTTATCCAAATTATAAATTTTTTCATAATATAGGTCAGACATTGTTAAATTTACTTTATAAACATGATCCAAATATAACTGACACAACCATCCCTTATATTAGACATTTTCAAAAATGTTTATTGTTAATAGCATTTTTCAGTAAAAAGGTCTTAAATTAGAAGATAAAGTTGAACTAATGTATCAAATTTAGTCCTCTAGAGAGTAGCAATATTTTACAATGTGAAAGTGCAGGTGCTTTTTAACTGCAAAAATCAT
The DNA here is from genome assembly GCA_963932465.1 of Maratus speciosus. Classification (NCBI taxonomy): domain Eukaryota; kingdom Metazoa; phylum Arthropoda; class Arachnida; order Araneae; family Salticidae; genus Maratus; species Maratus speciosus. The sequence continues at coordinate 386,055,063 of OZ010788.1, read as the reverse complement.
TGTTTACATCTGAGAAGTTGTGCATTATATGGAGAATTGCGTTATATAGAATTGCGTCATAAAGATCTTCTACTGTATCTAGTTATAACAATTTCAGTGCAATATTCTCGTAAAATTTATTTTCGCAGTTTAATGACAAGAAAGACACATAAGAAAGTATGAAGAGCATATTATTATAAACTTCAGATAACCATGCACTAAATGTATTATATTTAATAGAAATACAATAAAAATGTTATTCAGTGGACAGTTAAGTGTGTAACGTGGTTTGCAGTGAAATGGTTACAGGGCAGTGGTATGCAATGCTTAAATTTATGCTATGCAGCCCCGCATGTTTGTCAAAAAAATTGCAATATATATAAACACATACAGATATCTATATTCTGTAAAATGTTCTTTTTTTTTATCTTACGATTTTTGCAATCTGATACGATAAACACAACAGTTCTATATAATTTTTTTCTAATTAATAATCCCAATAGTAAAATATAATACTGTAAAAGTAGGCCTATAGCCTAGTATTTCATCTTCAAAAGCCAAATGGATGTTATCTACCAATCAGTTAATATGAAATTGTTAACATTAGTTAAAATTAATATATTATTATATCAGTATCAGGGTTCCTACATTTCAAGGAATTTTCCAGGTAAAATATCAGTACTCCTTTATAGAAAAATAAATCTAGGTTACACGTGCGAAATTTCGCCTTACTTAAGGAGATATTTTTTTATAAGAAAATACTGGTACAGAAGAATTTCCTGGTCAAGAAATTCCCTGCCCTGTACAAACCCTCAGCATATAATAGCTGTTCATTTTAATATATATAATTATGTTACAAAACCATAAGTGAGGAATACCACTGCTATAGGAAGAACGTTATCATCAATGTAATAAGAATGATAATATTTAAATACAACTTACAGTTTCTTAGTATAGTTTCCATCACTCAATCTGACAATGATATTTGGTAAATCTCGCCAGTCAGATCCAGGAACAAGAGGAATGTGCTTCATTCTTGCTTCAACCAAAGAGCTCATTTCTTTGCAGATGTGGTCTCTCAGCATAGGTTGATAAGAATTGCCCCTAATCATCTTTTGATAATGAGAGACAGGCTCACCGGAATAAGAAATTTCTTCAGCTTTGGCACCATTTTTGATCTGTGGAAGATCAGACATAGAATCTCTCACAGTGATAGTACGATAAGGGGCTGAATTTACCCACTTAATGTTCGAGTCATACTGTAAAATAAAACAATTACAAAAATTAAATGCTGAAATAATTAAAACTTATTATTAACATTTTTTTTAATAGAATATAACACAAATTTGTATTTTTAAAAATGCTAGTGAAATTTTTAAATGAAAATAGAACTGGAATTGGAAATGGTAATTAATTTAAAAGATAGAAATCTTGCAAAGAATTTTCTTTTTAAACATTTCAGAAGGAAATTTTTTTTAAATAATATCAAACAGCATTCCTACTCTTTTGCCAGAACAAAAAATACGGAGTTTTAAGAATTGTTTAAGAATGAAGATGTGCTTGAAATAGGATAAAAATTACAAGTTAGCGTTAAAACAATGAAATTTTCACAATGTATACAAAGTTTAAAAAAGCATTAAAGCTCGTTAATATTTAATTATTTTAACTGTTTAAAAGTTGTATTTACAAAAAGGAAATCTTCTATTTAAAAAAAAAAAATACTTATCATAATTCATTAGTTTATTCAATTTGTAGGTCCTTAATTTTTTTTTGGTTTTGGTCCTTGCAAGTCCTTGATTTTTATTTAAAGAAATGTGTATCAACGCTGCCATTGTTAACAAGGGCAACTTATGCTAATAAGTTCTACATATGCATAATATAATTTCTTTTAGAACATTATTCTGATACATACAGTTATTATTTAGTAAAAATAGAAATTTAAAAAATCCCATTAGAGGAGCTTAAACAGGAATCATTAGCATAAATAATTTTAGAAAAATCGATTTATTCATTCTATTGTAATTATTTTTTTAAAAAAACCTTAATATTGTGTATGTATATGCAGAACTTGAGCAGAAGCCACCCTTGTTAACGATAACAGTATCCATATTCATACACATTTCTTTAAATAAAAATCAAGAACTTTTAAGGAGTTTCAAGGACCAAAACCAAAAAAATTTAAGGACCTATAAATTGAATAAACTAGGGAATTATAATATACATCTTTTATACAGGTTGTCACTTTTGTAAATGTAATTTTTAAACAGTCAAAATAATTAAGGAGGCACATTTGCTTTTTTCGGTTGAAAAAAAAACTTTTATTTTTCTTCTTTTTTTACGTTTTTCTGTTCCTTATAGTCTGTAAATTATCCCTATCAAACGATTTAGCCAAATTCGAAGTCCTTTCACAGTTATTTAGTGCTTTAGCGCAACACTTCTGCAGGCTTAAACAATAAGGACTTTTAAAGACCAAAAATTACTTTTAAAAAATTTAAGGACTTTCAAGGACCATATAAACCTGAAATAAGGGCCTTCTGGATTAAATAAATAAAAAATAAAACTGCCATAATAGGGCAATCACAATAATGAAGCCATGTTCATTCATTCCCATAAATCACTAAAAAGAAAATCAGAAACAAATGAGGTTCAAAGTAAAATCTGTTAGTTTCAAAAATGAGAATGAAAGTTTTGGCTTGTGTAAAAGAAAAATATACCATTTCCCTGAGAATACAGGGAAAAAATGCAAAACTTTTAACCAAATGATGTCACATTTAGTGAAATTCTATTTTGTAAAGCATTATTTTTTATTGGAAAGCTTACATTTCCATTCATAAAAACTAAATCTACAGTGATTAAACAAAAATGATGACTTTTCTAGTCTAGATGATTTCAATCAAGACATCAGTCATGGAGTTTTGTTTGTAAAGAGAAAGAAGGGACTCTAAAACAACAATTTCCATGTTTCATTTCCTATTTGATATAAATTGTAGAAAATGTTACCAGTATTTCTAAAATAACAAAACAGTTTGCAATAAGGTATAGATATAAGTGTACTATTTATACAAACAAAATAATAAAACATTGCAACTGTTTGTTTAGAGTAGGTTTCATGTCACACTGAAAGCGTCTGATAGAAAGTGACATATTTAGTAATTTTTTTTTTTCTCCAGAAATTGAAATGTCTTTATAAAAATAGATATTTAAACTCCAATTACACTTAAATGAAACTAGTATGCCATTTTAATGCTTTTATAGTACAGTTTTATAATTTTATAAATGACTAGGGGGCTCTGCCCCCTACGAGCTACGCTCGTCAACCCCCGTTCAGACACCGCAAACTCTAACAGCACGCTAATTTGATCGGCTTTAAAAAGATTTCGGACGATTGAATTATAATTTGAATATGACAATTATAATCTGACGTAATTTTCACCAAACTTTTCTTTCTCTTTTTAATATTCACATAAAAATAGTTTTGTTAATGAAATATTATGATCATCTTAAAATGTCAAATAAATGTCTCAAATAAATGAAATTTTTAAATTTAAACTGTTTTGCAATTATTTTTTGTTCATTTTATGTAATAAGTGTAATGTGACATAATTTCCCCTATTTAAGGCTTCTAACGTATGTTAATGAATTTATTATTTTACAATATCCTTTCTCTGTTAAAATTCATTTGTAAATATAGTTTTTATGAAGTAATCTTCAATAAGTTCCTGCTTTTTATACGTAATTATTTAATTCTCTAATTTGAAAGTTTTTTTTCTGTTTATAATAGTCACGTGTAAATAAATTTTTTATTTGAAGCAAACATTATTGTTTGCACTGTTTATACAGTTGGCAACAGGTTAAATTAGTACAATTTTCTAAAATAAGTAAAAAATATCTCTCGAAATGCTGAAAATTTGAATTTAAAATAGAAATAAAACCTCAAAAAATGAGTCAAATTAAAATACTAAATGCAATCTGCACACCGGGAAATTCTGACGCATAAAATGATCTAAAAATGATTAAATTCCTATGTACAGTTTTTGCTCCAATAAAACTTTTTTAATGGAACGATTTTGTCCAACTTTGGCATTAAATATCTTTTAAAATAATTCTTCAATTTGAAAACTGTCTGCATCAACGTGTTTATCAAACATTTCTCTATAATACTACCGATTTTCATATTTTTGTATGCAACAGTTTTTTTAATATTAACGAAGAAAGGCCATGCTTAAGCATTCAAATTGGATGCCGATCTGTCAGGAATATCTACGCAGATTTTCATTGTCCATTTCCAAATCAAAACTTTTTTTTATATCTAGAAGGAAAAATATGCATTATCTACTCAGAATGGCATCAATTTCTTATGCAAAACTATACTGAGTGGGTCTGAATTGGGTAATAAAAACAAGGTACATGTGTTATTATTATTATTTTATGCTGTTTTATAAGGTGTGGCAACAAAAAAGAAAAAGTTGTAAATTGCATTAGAAAGTTAAAAAACGATTTTTACAAAGAGGAACTGAGGCAAATGGTTGAAAAAAGGAATCAACTGAAATTTTTAAGAGAAGATATCTGAGAAATTTTTTTAAGTAGCCAATAATTTTACTCATGTTCTAAAATGTATGTATATCAAGTTTCATGCAAATCAGTCAAAAATTGTCGATTTGTATAAGGAACATACACTCAAATATTCATTTATACATATACACAAAAGATGAGTTCTTTTTCTTTTGGAACCCAAGCCCAAAGATTTGAAATCTGAGCTGGATACCAAAAGCATGCAGCAGAAAAATGCTAGTAACATTTAAAAATTGCTTCAAGATTAACTTTCTCATTTAAAAATCTCTTTACCATAGAAATCATATACATTAAATGAGCAAGCGATTTTACCGATCTTGAATGATATTGTAAACTGCTGGATCGATTTTCATGAAACTTGCCTCCTATAATAAACCAAGCACGAGAAAAATATCTATCTAGGTCTCGAATTCCAAAAAATTCGTTTTTACAGGGTAAAACAAGATCTTGGCAGAAAGTTCTGCTTGCTATAAATCGAAAAATTCTCATGCAATTTACACTAAACATGTTTTCTATACTAATTCAAGCATGAGAAACACATCTAGCTAGGTTTTGAATTCGAGAAAATTCGTTTTGATCAATTAAAACAAACTCAGCACTGAAAATGTTGCTATAAAACGGCTCTAACGATTTTCACAAAACTTGGTACCTATTCTAATTCGAGCTCAAGAAATCGATCTAGCTAGGTTGTTAATTCGAAAAAAAATCATTTTATGTGGTTAAAACATGCCCATTACCCAAAAAAAATGGTATTAATCGAAAAAAATTTTGACGATTTTTATGAAATATACTTTATCCGAATATGAGAAAACCTTCCAACTAAGTCTCAACTTAGGTTTTTAAAAAAAAAAAAAAAAAAAAAAAAAAAAAAAGAGACTTGTCATTTTAAGCAATTTTTTTATATTTCATCATCCATAATCGGAATCCTCGCAAACACAATGAAAGGTAATCTCGAAATTGGCTCTAAAAGATTGCCTTCTACACTTAATCGTGCACTAGCTAACGGCTTATGTAGGTCAAAAATATTGCAAAATTTGTTTTAAGTGGCTAGAACAAAAAAAAATTGATTGATTATACCAACTGTTGATTTCGTGAATTTAAATATTTTCATAAACATTAGTAATATTTCTTGATAAGTAACTGCGCTTATACTTTTGCTAAGTTTAAAACCACTGCCATATTGTTACAAACATCTGTATAGTTTGTTGCCATGGCGATATACCATGGTGCAAAATTAGCAGCAATTTTAAAAGCAAGATAATTTTTCTGTCAAACTTCCTGCATAGCTCATTTTTGTCGCCAACCTTTGACTTAGACAACATATCTTGTTAATAATTATTTAATTTGTAAAATATGGAATATAGCACTCAGGATATGCTTGATAATCGCATGCATATAAAAATAGTTTATTTTCATATATGACAATCCAAATTTCCAGCTATATACGAAATTTTCTTTTCTTTTCTTTTTTTTTTTTATTTAAAATATATTATACATGTTCTCGAATAAATGCTTCTTAATGAAAAATTTTAATTTTATATTTCTTCCCCCCACTGAATAAATGACACTATTTTTAAAAGAAAACAAGTATTTTTTCTTTTTAAAAGTGAAATATGTCAACTTTTGCACATCTCTGACATTATTTTCTCTGACTTTTAATTTCTGACCGTGCTAAGACTAGGAGCCGTAAATACAAACATTAACTCCATGACTTATTGATATTCTACAAATATTTAGTAACTACCACTTTTCTATGTTTATTGAAAAAAGTAAATATTTCTAATACTGTGAAGTTAGAACTAAAGTGTTCATTTTTCTTTAAATTTAGTTAATATAATTGCAAATTCATTATGTTTTAAGGACGGCCTAAAAAAAAACGAGAGTTCAACTTTAACGAATGCCAAATCTAATTAGAAATACTGAAATTGAAAATGATATTTCAACGTCTAGGCCAATGCGTGCTGCTAAAGAAAGAAGCCAACAAAGGATCACAGATATGATGTATTGTCTTAATGAATCTGGATCCCAAGAATTAGATCAACTGCGTACATTAAAAAGACGGAAAAGAGTTGGCAAAACAAACGAAAACTGCATTCAACCCATACCTGAAATGCATTATTGTTCCATTCAGCACATAGCAAATGAAATAAATAAGCGACAAGATCAAGATTTAGAAGAACAAAGACGCCGCAACATATGACGCCTGCAAATTTTAGTAATGAAACGAATGCGAACATGCAAGTGTGCAGTTAACAAAGAAGCAACATACCAACAATTGGGTTCTTTTAACATTGAATGTATTCATTGCAAAGCAATTCATTTTCCAGAAGAACGTGTGTCTAATCAAATTAACCAGGACTCATTTGGCGACTGCTGCTTACATAGACGAATTAAGCTCGACTTCCACATATTTCCAAATGAATTGGTTCTTCTCTTTTTAAAATGCCATCCATTTGCTGAAAATTTCCACAAAAAAAATCACAATTTAAATTCATGCTTTGCTTTGGCTTCATTTAAGGCACATGATGATCGAACAATTAACAGCCATGGTATTTACAGCTTCATTGCCGGCGGACAAGTTTATCATAAAATGAATATGGCAGCTCATCCAACACAAAACAACGAAGGGGAATTCAAACGACCACAATATGGTCAGATGTACTTTTTGAGTTCAGAAGATGCTGTTAACGAAAGACTCGAATATCCTCTCAACCATGGAATCAGACGAAATTTAATGGAACTTTAGAACATATTATTCGGTCTCAAAATATATTTGCACAATCATTTATGATGATGCGAGAAGTTGAAGAAGAAGTGAATCGACATGCTAAAGCAGAAGGAACAAACACTCCATATGTCAAACATCTGTTTACAATGCAAGAAAATGCTGATTACAGAAGAGTCAATGCCCCTATGACCCATGATGTATGCGCCGTGCTTACATTCAATGCCGATCAAAGCTTTCCAGATAACGAAATCGTAGTCCATCAACATGGAAAAAATTGTCAATTTGCGTAATATTGATAAACGGATAGAACTCTTCACGTATCCACTATTTTACCACAAAGGAACATTTAGATATTCTGTGGATCTACAATTGCAAACACCTTATGCAAGTCGTCAGCGTCTTACTCGACTAGAATTAGCACAATATAGAATTGCTTTTTGACTTGAACTTACTAAATACCTTCCTCCAGAATCAGGTATTATAGGTGCAGATTTGCGCCAAATACACTTCAACGTTTTGCATTTTGGTGGTCGGCTTTTCCAACAATACCTCGTTGATACATTGCAATCACATCCAATGGATCAAGGCTAATAAAAAAAAAATTCTTGCTGACCAATATTCTGGCGTTACCCACATTATTAAGGCACTCGCTGAAAAGAAAAATGCTGTTGTTGGTGAAAAGATAATACTATCATCTCCATTCATTGGATCAACGCGGTACTATGTAGAACAGTTCGAAGATGCAATGGTCATTGTCTACAGATATGGATCACCAGATTTCTTTATCACTGTGACGTCAAATCCTGAATGGCCAGAAATTAAAGAGGCGCCAAGAGTTGTCTTGGAAAATGGAATAATCAGACTTGCCAACCTTTGAAAATGAGAAATCGTAGCACACAAAATTTGAATTAATCTGAAGGTTGGTTGGTTGGTTGGTTTTTCGTGTTACAAAGCCATCTTTTGACATTTGTAAAAGGAATAAGGCTTCAGTTTTAACTCAATATAGTAATTTTTTTTCCTCTGAAAACTATTATACAATTTTTAGAGTTTCTTTTCGTTTCGCAGCGTTTATTTTAGATTTGTAAAAGGAGCCAGGTTCCAATTTTTTAGCCCAGTGCAGTAAATTTTGACGAAATTCGCGATTTTTTTCCTGCGATTATTTCAGGATATTCAGAATTTTTTTCCCACAATCGTAATTCCATTTTTCACAATTCTTTGTTGAAATCTGCACTTTTTACTATGAAATTTGACGAAATTCGCGTTTTTTACCACGATCCTTTGACGAAATTAGTGTTTTCTTTCTGCGATCTTTCGGTAAAATTTGCGTTTTTTTACTGATCTTTCGATGAAATTTGCATTTTTTTACTGATCTTTTGATGAAATTCACGTTTTCTTTCTGTGATATTTTGACAAAATTCACGTTTTTACCACAATCCTTTGATGAAAATTATTTTCTTCGGCGGCCAACTGATGAAATTGATTTTTTTGTACACAGTCATTTGTCGAAATTCGCGATAGTTTATCGTAAATCTTGCGATTTTGCACACTATTTCAAACCTTGCCCCTCAAAGAACCCCCCCCCCCCCCCCCCCCACCCCCCCTTCCAGAAATTTTTTTAATGACCGAATTTTCGGACTAATGGCCAATTTTTTTAAACTTTCGGAAATGAATACTTTGAAATTTTGGAAATTTCGGAACAGAATCACACTTGAAAAATATGCTGTTCGGGATAAAAATCGCAACTAGAAACAAAAAATGCGTCTTTTGCAAAAAATCGTAGTTTAACACCGATTTTCGTAGCATCGTAGTTTATAGGTCCAAATCGTAGCAACTACGATTTTTTCGTAGCAGTTGGCAAGTCTGAATAATACATGAGCAACCTGCTCAAGATAGACCTTATCTCGTCGCTAGAGTTTGTAAAATTAAATTCGATGACATTATTGAAGAATTGGACAAAAAGAAAGTATTTGAAAAGGTTGCTGCTTACGTTTATACAATAGAATTCCAGAAACGTGGCCTCCCACATATGCATCTGCCACTGATTATGACTCCTGAAGATAGAATCTGTAACCCAGAGGAACTTGATGACCCGATTTCAGTGGAAAGTCCCATTAATAATGATCCTGAATTACGAAATCTGGTGCTAAAATGGATGATTCACAATCCATGTGGGAAGCTAAACCCAAATGCACCGTGTATGATTAATAAAAATAGGTGCATGAAATGTCGCCTCAACTACCCTAAAATGTTTAATGAAATCACTTCTTTAGCGAGCAATGAAAAACCAAGTTATCGACGTAGATATAATCCACAGTTTAGAATTTTTGCACGAACATGCTGTTTATCGAAAGGATATAAATGATTGCAAAATAACAAGAGATAACCGTCACGTAGCTCCATACAATGCTTATATGTTGAAGAGATACAAGTGTCATATAAACATTGAACATGTACGAAATCTTCATGCTGTAAAATATCTCTACAAAAGGCATGATTGCGCAACAATAAAGATCGTTGAAAACCAAAGAAAACTTATGTACAATGAACTAGACACCTATATTGAAGGTTGATGTATTGCTCCACCAAAAGCATGTTGGAGATTATTTGGCAATGAGATTCAAAAGAAAAGCCATTCTGTTCAACACTTAGATATCCATTTACCAGGTCATTTTCGAATCGCAAATATTGATCTAGCACAAGAAGATTTAGCAGATACTGGTCAGAAAGGTTCAACATTAGAGGCATATTTCTGGCATAATCGAGGCCTAAAACAAACAGAAGAAATAATCTTCTGAATGGAAATTCTGAAGAAGTTATATATCACTACTATTGGCAAATTCGTGAATACTTCAAATGGGATGGAAAATCCAGTGAATGGATTCAGAGAAGTCGCCGTTTGCGTGTTATTGGTCGAATACATAATGTAAATTTCATCTCCCAGCCAGAACTCTACCACTTACGATTGTTGCTGTACCATGTTAAGAATGCAACAAGCTTCGAAGATATGCTAACAGTTGATGGCATTACAAGTGCATCATATAAGCAAGTTTGTTTAGTTCATGGACTAACTTACGATAATCAACAATGGATTGAAAGTCGGCAAGAGTCTGCTATGTTGAAGATGCCTAAAATCATGAGAGCGCTGTTTACACAGATTCTCATTTTTTGGATCTCCTGAAAATTCAAGACACCTATGGGAAATGTTTAAGACAGATTTGGCTGAAGACTTCATCCGAGAAACAGGACGGATGGTTAATTCTGTCGAAGAAGCGCTTAAGCGTGCTTATCGAATTATCGCATTCAAGTTAAATACAGAAGACACTGAAGGTAGGAATTTCCGATACTGGGTTCATCAACTTGGTATGGACAATATTGATGGATATGAGAACGTGCTAAATGAAGAAACAATGAATACCAATGAGTCTATTTCTATTGGAGAACATATGTATCAACTTCTTAAAGGGGGACATAATGAAATTGTTGATACTATCTTATATTCAGTAAATGATTCAACACCTGATCAAAATGTTTCTTTATTGATGTACCTAAAGGCACTGGAAAGACTTTTGTATACAAAACTCTTGATTACATCCTTTCAGGACAAAAGCATAAAGTAAAATGCATGGCATTCACTGGGATTGCTTCTATTCTGCTACCTGATGGATGTATTTCATAAAAGACTTTTGGACTTAAAGTTCCAACAACATCGGATTCAATTTCCAGCATCAAACCTAGATCCGCTAAAGCAGTCGAACTCAGCAAAGTTGATGTATTTTTAATGGATGAAGCTCCTATGCTGCCAAAATACGGACTGCACAACATAGATCAATTGCTGTGCTCTATTGCCAATCCAATTTTGCCATTTGGTGGAAAGATTATGGTCCTAAGAGGAGACTTCCGTCAATGTCTACCCGTCCAACTACGAGCAAACAGAAGTGAAATATTGTATTTATCAATAAAAAAAAGTGAGCTGTGGCACCACTTCAATTCATATTCATTAACAGAAAACGTTGCACGCTGATCCAGAACAAAGAGAATTTGCCAAATATCTTTTGAAACATGGAAATGGGGAGCTGCCTGAGAACGCGATGGGTGAAAACAAACTACCCGTAAATATATTTTCAAATCGTCATCTCATTGATGAATTCTTTGGGAACTGCTTAAAAAAAAGAAGTTATGAAAAAATGAAGGATTGAGCGATCCTTGTGCCATTAAATAAAGATGTCAGCAAGATTAACGCCAAAATTATTGAGAAGCTTCCTGGAGAGTATAAAATCTACCACAGATACGATTCCGTCAAAGATCAACCTGAAAGAGCAGTCCAGTTTACGATGGAATTTCTCAATTCCATTGAAATAGCTGATTTGCCACCTTATGAGTTAAAGCCTAAAAATAATGCAATGATCATACTATTGCACAATTTAGATGTTTCAGAAGGCCTTTGCAATGGAACAAGGCTAATTGTTAAACATCTTTGCAATAACATAATCAAAGCAAAAATATTCGCAGGATAATATTCAGGTATCGAAGTACATATTCCACGAATAACTCTCGATTCAAGTAGAGGTCAACTTGGATGCACGATGCAAAGGCATCAATTTCCTGTGAGTCCAGCATTTGCAATAACTATACATAAAGCTCAAGGTCAGACCTTCAAATTTGTTGGCGTCAACTTACGGACACCTGTTTTTATGCATGCAATGCTCTATGATGCTTTTTCCAGGGTTACGAGGCAAAATAACTTAAAAATATTTCTATGTACAGAAAATCCTCATCACACTCATAATGTTGTATGGAAAGAAGTATTGAATATACCAACAACCAATCAACTTAGTATTTAAAAGACTGCAGAAATACGTAACAAAATTGTTTATTAGAAAGTACTAAGAAAGGGATATAGATTTGTCAATAAATAAATGGCTCAAAAAATGAATATTTAGTATGTGTTATTATTTTTAGAAAGTAGAAATGACATTTTCATGTAGAAATAAATACGCTTGAATAATAAATAACATTTTTTCAATGCAATATGATCACAGAATAAAAAAATCACTAAGTGATGCTGGGTGTACCAGGTACTAAATATTAATCTTAAATATTCTTTCATGTCAACATTATGTAATTTTTATATTCCTAAAAATCTGCTTAATATGGCAAGTTTATTTTTTATTCCCAACGACTGGCAAAAATCTGCAAAAGTCACAATTCTTATTCTTTTAAAATACAACTATCAGTGGTAGTACTGATCCTAGGTGATTTTTCAGGACGATATCAGGACACATTTACCCGGCATACTACTTTTTTTCCACAATTGTTTGATGAAAATTGTGATTAACTTTTGCAGTTTTATTCCCCATGATCGTCTGATGAAATTTGAGATTTTATTTCACGATCATTTGATGAAATTCACGATTAAGTTTTGCAATTTTTTTCTGTGATCGTCTGACGAAATTTCGGATTTTATTTCTCGATCGTTTGATGAAATTTTCAATTATTTTTCTAGTTGTTCAACGAAATTTGTGATTTTTTTCCCCACGCTCATTTGACGACATTCGCAATTTTTTCCTACGATCATTTGATGAAATTCATGATTTTTTTCCACCAGAAACCAACTGATAAAATTGGCGACATTTTTACTCAACCTCTTGACAAAACTGATGATTTTTAGCTTGAATGATTGGCCAGAATTTGAAATTTCATTCATGGATCGTTTAACAAAATTCTCATGGGGTGTTTTTTTTTTTTTTTTTTTTTCCTTTAGTTTTTTTCCCATGGTACACATCAATGTGATTTTTTTTTTAAAAACAATTTTGCAGAAATCACTGATCAATTTTTAAAAAAGCAAAAAAAAAAAAGTGAAAATCCACCAAAAAGCAGAAAAATGGCATCCCTGCAAATTTCAGTGAATGATTGACGACATTCTCGATTTTTGTAGAGATTGATTGAAGACTTGCAATTTTTTTTAAACGGCTGGTTAACAAAATTCGCGATTTTCCTTCCTGTCTGATTGCCAAAATTCCCTTCCTTTTTTTTTTTTTTTTTGCGAATGTTTCACAACAATTTTTTGGTTCATATTTTTTTCTCTTTCCTACTTCCTGTACGTCTCTATTACTTACAAAACACTAATTTTGTGGAATTTTGCAAAAATAAAGGATTCATGGAATTATGCAAGAGAAAATATATATATATATTCCAGGAAAAATCATGACTGTTAGTGTTATAGCACAAAACTCCAGGTATTTCAGGACAGGTTACCGTATTTTAGGACATTTCAGGACGATTTTTCATTTTTTAGGAATTTTAGGACAATTTCGACACCTGAACAATGGTAGAATGACCTGAGTTCTGTTTTCTAATAATTCTGGAAAAAGACTTCAAACAGAGGTCAGCCAAGAGGTATCCCACAGTTTCTTTATGTTACCGCACAAAGATAGAATATTTTTCTTTATATCCCATCAATAACAATTAATTCCCTTTTAAAGTGATTTTTAAAGGATTTTAATAAACTTTAAGAAATTTAGACTACATTCTTGTTCCACAAACAGCAAGTTTTTTTCTTTTTCCATTGTCTAATTAAATAAAATTTTCACTATGAGCCCGAGTCCAAAGACTAGTATAAAAAATCGAACTCGAAGCTATTTCGGGTCTAGGATGATCTCGAGAGCTGTTTTTTTTTTTTTCTTCCAAATTATCATAATGGATATTGCAATTTATTTCAACAAATTTCCAAGATTGAGTTTGCATTTCCTTAATATTTCCAGGTAAATAAAATTTCCTGATATGTCTATATTTTCCAGGTCTGTGACTACTCTGTCATCACAAAAGGTTTCTTTCTCTCTCTCTCTACTACTAAAAACTTTTTTTTTTTTTACACTTTCGCATTTTTCCCTTGAGAATAAAAATTATTTGAATAAACATATGAAAATAAAACACATGAAAAGTTTTAATTGCAACACCAAACAAAATATTCTTAAGTTGTAAAACATTACCTTCTTTTCATCAACAACTACTGACCGCTGACAAGCACGAGATGAAAATACATGTAAAGGCTCAGGATACAAAGGTAACTTATGACCAGGAGCTGCTGCTAAGATTATTGCTCTCCTACGTGTCTGTGGCACTCCATAATTACCAGCTTGAAGCACTCCAAATGTGCACTGATAACCCATTCGTACTAAGCATGCTAAAGTCAACTTAAGAATCATGTTTCTTTTAAAAGAAACAAAATTTCTCACATTTTCCAAAAGGAAATATTTTGGTCGATAATAATCACAATAACTTAGGTAGGATACAATGAGGGAGTTCTGCAATAAATAAAAATAAAGTTCAATATGTTATCAGTTAAATTAGAGGCTATAACTGCAATATGAAACACTTTTAATTTAATAAAAATAAAATATACCTTAAATAATGAATACTGACGAGAGTTAAATCTATTCATGCCACTGAATCCTTGACAAGGGGGCCCACCACACAGCATTTCAACCTCACCTTTTTGGGGAAGTTTTTGTCCTCTGTAAGAATCCTCTTTACCCTAAAATTAAAAAGCAATTACTTAAAAATAAACTTACAAATAATAGTTTTATAACAATTAAATAGTCCTGTTAATGCAAAATGAAAAAAGTTAAATACCAAAAATTTTAAATATTTCCCAATTTTATATACAATTTATATATTGTCTGTCCACAATTCAAAGTTTAAAGGCTCAAAATATTGTTGTGACCTCACAGACCCTTTTATTTCTATTTGCCGCAGACTAAAACTTGTCGCCGATCAGTTTTCCGTCGGCGGCTGCAGTGACAATTTAGCCTGGCAACGGCTGTTAAATCGAATAATTCCGTAGTGTTATAAAAGTGACTGGCCTTTTGTGCAAACAGATCACAATATTAAGGATTGGGTTGTTTCTAAATGCAAAGACAAAATAATTGAAAAGAATTCACCTTCCTATCATTGATTTTTGCTTTATTATTTTTAAATTAAAATAATCATTCTTTAATTAATATTAATTATTTTTTAATTTAAATACGAATTATTTTAAACTATGATTTTTAGTTCATATCGTCAAAATAATACAACACGTAATTTTATTAAACATTAAATTAATTTGCGGAAATTTTTGACCTAATATTTATGTGCGCGGAAAGTTTTTGTTTTTATACAAGTCTGCTTATATCTTAATATATCTTTAAAATATATCTTAAACTATTAACCCTTTGAGTGTCAACATGATTTTTAGAGAATTAGCTACAAGTGACACGCTTTAGAGGAAAGTAGAAATTTAAATATATATATATATTTCTTAGTCAAATTCGGAACATTTTATTTACGAAAAGTATTTCAAAAACAAAAAATAAATGTTATAATTTCAACATAAGTGACAATAAACAAGAATCGACAAGTATGAATTAGAGATTGTATTTTTTTTATTTCTTATAAATACACGTGCGGAATAAAAAAACAATAAACAAGTATGAAATAGAGATCATATTAGTTCATGCGGGAGCTAGGAGCGCGTTCCTGGCATTTTGGGCCAGTGTATTGAGGAGCGTGATCGCACTTCTTGCCACTCAAAGGGCTAAAGGAGCAATTATTGTATATTTATGTATTTATATATTTTTCAGTTCTTGAAAATGGCTCTAACCGTTTATATGAAAGCCAAAGATTAAAGGGTTTTTTGCATAGTGTAAGAAAAGTCTTGAAATATTCAGAAAGTCAAGGAGTCACTTCAGATTTATTATTATTATTACTACTCATAAGGATGCTAGCAAATGTATTACTGTCAATAATTGCTTCATAACACAGGCCTTTAGTCAAACTATGCCTAGCAAGAGAAGATTTTTTTTCCCCCACGAATTTCAGCCTTATCAAATATAGAAAGACTGAATTCCATCACAAGATGTAAAACTTTCACCAATGCTTATATACAGTAAAGCACCAATTACACGTCTTTCAGGGGACCATTCTAAAACGACTTATAACTGAGAAAAATGTACAATTGAAATTATAGTCACATAAGGTGTAAAACATGTCACTGTAGAAATATAATGCTGCAATCATACAAATTTAATTTTGCTATCATTTTCAGTTGGAAATATATTGAGCAAAAGTTAAAACATTGAAAAACCTTTCTAAAATTGAAAAATAAAAGTGAGAATTAACTAACCTTATATCAATAGTACAGCATGAATTACACTTTTTTAATTCCATTTTCGATCGTACAAACATATTTTAACTAAACTAGTGTTTAATCGTCGCCTGACGTGTTGATTTACTTTGAGACTTAAGCATTATGTATGAAGTTATAAGTTCCTGGAAAGTTTTCTCACTAGTATTATGAGAAACAAAATAGGTTTTAAGTGTATCAGTGTCAATGCAGCCCACCCACTATCCATTCTTTTTGTCTCACCCCCTTCACAGGTTCCATGAACTTGAAACAACCTCTGTAACAGTCACACACGTTGTTTGTCTTTCATTTTTTCCCAAATAAGGCAAGCAGAAAAGAAAAAAGAACAACTCTGGGAGAAAAATATCTCAGAAAATCAGTTTCGGCATGAAAGAAAAGGCGTATACTCAATGTTATGCATTGTATAAACGAAACATTACAACATTAAAATACATAGGGATGAATCGGGACCACACTGAAACAACGTATAAATGAGAAACGCATAAACGGTGCTTTACTGTACTACTAAATGAGTAACACTTGTATTTATTTACATGCTTTTGAGTTCTCAAAAATGGCTCTTAAATATTACAAAATGACAGATTAGGCATTTTTTCTTTTTTGTCTAGAAATCGATCTGTTGGAATATGATTTCTGGGAAAATTTGTATTCATGTGTTATCCACTCTTTGCGCAAACAGAAAACATTTCAGAAAGCATAAAAAATGTACAAGGACTGCAAAAATTGAAATAACGTATAAAAATATTGCAAATAATACAGTATGTGAAATAAAACAATTTGTTATGTTATACCCACTCTTTGCACGGGTAAAATGGCTAATTTTTCATAATCAAATCCGTAGCCAAGACTGCCATCAAACAATACAACAATATACAATTTTAACTGTATGAGAATTACAACTACGGTTAGAAAAATGAAATACATTTTTCGCCAAACCTATGCCAAGTAACTATGAACACAATTCTAAAATTTTCTCCAAGCAAAGAATTAAAGAAGATATGAAGTATAGAAGAACTGCCAAAAACTGAAATCTAATATAGTATTGGGTTTCTAGCTCTAACAGTTTTTATGAAAACAACGTATTGGAAATTTTATAGATCCAGAAATAAATCTCTCAGGGTCTCATATATGGGATTATTTTTGAGTTACCGGAAATGAATTTGAAGTCAGATTTTCTACCTTTCAAAAAAAAATTTTAAAAAAATCAACTTTTTCAGAAAATTATATTTTGCGGTCTTAAGTCTTGTTGAGTAACAGACAAAATATATATCTTTTAAAATTAAAAAAACTACTATAATTTAACTGCAAAAGTGAAATAAAGGAAATACTTACTAAGTTTTATAGCTGAAATAAAACCAGACATTCCAGTAATTTTTTTAAAAAATCAGCAAAAATTTTGCATTTAAATTATGTATTCTTTGATAAACAGAGTATTCCATAATTTTTGATAAAAATACTTTGCTTTTTCAATAAATGGAATAACAACTACAAAGTTTCTCAAAAAACCTTTCCATGATAGGGATTTTTTATTATACACCTAGTGGCACTTTCTGACGTTGTTGAATGAAAACAGCTAATCTGTCACTAAACTGTAATTTACTTATTAAAATCATAAAATTAAATGATAGTTTTTTTGTTTTTATGACGGTCGATTATCTGCACAAGGGATATAGGTCCGAGGGGGGTTGCCCTCCGTGGGGTCTTTCTAAGGGAAACTAACCCGTATTTACGCATGGAAAGGGGTAAATATGGGTACCCCTTTCCCGTATTTACTGGTTAAAGGTAAATACGGGAAGGTTCCCGTATTTACCTTTCGGGGTAAATACGGGTTTTCTATTTACCCTGATAAGGTAGGTAAATCAGGGTTTACCTACCATTTACCAATTCATGGTAGTAAGTGAATTGGTAAATGGTAGGTACCAATTTCGAATGTTGGTACAATTCGAACCAACATTCGAATGGTACAACGAATGTTGGTACATTTGAAGTACAAGATGTACTTCGAATACAAGATGTATTCGAAGTACATCTTGTATTCGAATACGTCTGTATTCGAATAAGATGTACTTCGTTCATCTTATTCGATGAACGAAGGAAGAAGGTTCGAAGAAAACCGCAGAAAACTCTGAACGATTAGGCCGATGGGGGCGAATGGGTTTGAACCCAGCACATCCCATCTACCAGCTTCAAGATCAGAACCTCTCTGCCACTGGTGGGGCAAAATAAACCCTTTATCAACTGATGGTACTTATAAGTACAATTAAAATAACTTGTTATAAAATTCATTTAATACGTCGATTAGTAGTAATACAGTTTAGAATGTGTTACAGATGCATTGATTTATCTTCTTCCAAAAGCATTATGGGTTACACAAAAAAAAAAAAAAAAAAATATTTTTAAAAGGATGATTTCTTTAGCCCTTGCATCTTTACAGCTTTCTTGGTGTGTGTGTGTGTGTATGGAGGGAGGGGGGGGGATTTTTCAATTCGGAAATAATTCTATATTTCTATTGTAAGAACATTATATTTGCACATTTCTTAATTCTACAAAATACTAAGAAAAATATTTAAAATAAAAGATTTGAGTGGCATTATAAATATTGCACTAAATCCCTATAAATTCAAATTTAATGAATCCTTCTAAAATTTATTAAATGATTATGTAAATCTTCTAATGTAGTTTCAAAAATTCACGAAAAGTGCTTTAGAAGATAAAATTTTCATGAATTCATAACTTAGTACATAAAGGGTTAAATAATAAACAATCAGATGTACAGATTGTTGTTTTCAGAAATACAACATGATTATTTTTATCAGTGAAAGATCATAAATACTTACATCCATAACTAATCTCAATAAAAAGTTGCAGTCCTCATTAAAAACAGAACAATCAGGGAAATTTAATCGAAAAGCTTGAGCAGCTGATTCTTCTCTTTCTATGGCCCACAAGGTTTCTGCAATACCAGCTTGATGAAATCCTTCAGAAAGGCCTGAAAGTGAAATTATTATTATTAAACATTCAGTAAGTGCTGTTAGTAATATGTATCTATAAGTAATTATGATCTAAAGATGAACAAAAATTCAGTAATGCTCCCCCCCCCCCCCCTCCAAAAAAAAAATTACTTTTTTAGATAATTTGTTCCATTATAACATTACATAACCTGAAAATTTAGTATTTAAAAAATTGACACTAGTCATGTCAATAGCATTTTGTTATTCTGAGACTCAGAGACAACAATACCCCAGATCACTGAAAAGCATGGAACCAAAGCAAATTCAGTTAACTGGGGTTCAATAAAGCTTTTTCGGTTCTGTGGAACGTAAAGAGAAGGGTAGAAGCTAGAAGCTATTTTCTCATGTTGTTATTTGTCACACACAACACAAATGAACTGGATAAAGTTGAAATCAGAGAAATCTTCTCATCTACAAATGAAACTTCCTTGATCCATTGATGGGCAGACCTGCCAAACTTTTGAAAATGAGAAATCGTAGCACGCAAAATTAAAATTAATCTGGAGGTTGGTTGGTTTTTCGTGTTCGCAGCCATCTTTTAACATTCCTAAAAGGAATAAGGTTTCAGTCTTGGAACTCAATACTGTAAATTTTTTCCTCTGAAAATTTTTAGAGTTTCAAAGCTTTTTTTTTTTTTTTACGTTTGTAAAAGAAGCCTGGTTGCAGTTTTTTAGACCAGTGCAGTAAATTTTGACGAAATTCGCAAGTTTTTTCCCACGATCATTTCAGGGTATTCACAATTTTTTTTCCCACAATAGTAATTCACATTTTTCTATCACGTTTCTTGTTGAAATCCGCACTTTTTACCACAAACTTTTGATGAAATTCACATTTTTTATTGCGATCCTTTGACGAATTTTGCATTTTTTTTACCACGATCCTTTGGCGAAATTAGTGTTTCATTCCGCGATTTTTCAGTGAAATTTTCTTTTTTTTTTTTTTTTTTTAACTGATCTTTTGACGAAATTCGCGCTTTCTTTCTGCGATATTTGACAAAATTCTCGTTTTACCACCTTTGACGAAATTTATTTTCTTCTATGACCAATTGAAGAAATTGATATTTTTACACGGTCATTTGTCGAAATTTGCGATAGTTCATCGCAACCACTCAGCAAAATTTTCGATATCTTTTCGCGACCAATTAACAAAATTCACTACTCGTTTCTGCGACCTTTTGATGAAATTTGCAATATTTTTCTCTCGATAGTTTATTGAAATTCGTAATTTTTTTCGCAATCTTTTGACGAAATTCGTAATTTCTTTCTGAACTCTTAACGAAATTAGCTATTCTATTCAGCGACCAATTGAAGGTAATCCCCATTTGTTTCTGATATCTTTACACGATCATTTGAAGAAATTCTCATTTTTTTCCCCGCGATTGATTCGCGAATTAATTTGGGAAAATTCCATAAAAGAAAAAAAATTTGCGGACTATCAAGAAATTTCAAAATATACTTGAAAAATAATCATAGGTCTGTGGAAGAATTTGCAGGGGGAAATACTGCACAGCCTTTTTCATTATGCAGGACTTTTCTTCTCTGTGTGCAAATCGTGCAATTTTGCACACTATTTCAAACCTTGCGTCTGAAAGAAACACCTCCCACCCTCCAGAAATTCTTAAAATGGCACCTTTGTGTCTAAGGGAGGGAATTCCTGTATAAATATTTACAGAAACACGATTCACTCATGGTCAATGTACATAAAGAGGGTTTTATATTAAAAAGTTTGTTTTGTAGCCCAGATTTTTTTTCCCATGACCATGAGCATTTTTTAATGTCTGAATTTTTGGACTAATGACCAATTTTTTAAAACTTTCAGAAATGAATACTTTGAAATTTTGGAAATTTCGGAACAGAATCACTCCTGAAAAATATGCTGTGCGGGATAAAAATCGCAACTAGAAACAAAATATGCGTCTGTGCTTTTTGCAAAAAATCGTAGTTTAAGACTGATTTTCGTAGCATCGTAGTTTATAGGTCCAAATCGTAGCAACTACGATTTTTTCGTAGCAGTTGGCAGGTCTGGATGGGTCAAGCGATTGATGAGAACCTTACAGAAAACAGCTTTTACAGTTTTTAATTGAAGAACTGGATAAAGGAAGAGAAATTGTTCAACATTTAAAACTTGTTTAGATATGAAGAAAGTTGGATTACTGATTAGTTTCTACATAGGATGAAGTTATGGAGCAAATATTAGTTAGATCTTGGTGAAAATTGTAGCCTGATATTGAATTAATATATATTTTTAAAAATATATTGACTCTTCAAATGCTAGGATTTCAGATGGCAATGCATTTCTCAATATCGAACACTTATTAAAGAAGCTTCCTAAAAAAATTAACAAAATACAACTTTATAAAACCTGGCCTGATCCAACTATGGGTCACCAGTGTTTTAATGAAGAAATCTCTATATAATAAAAGGCAGTGTAACGCTGGGCGGGGTGAATCCATCAATCTTGCCAGTCTCCCAGGAAGAGACTCAAGGGGAAAAGGATCCATTCTCCAATTGGTTGACAAGAAACAAGAATCCGCGATTACTTCTCAAGGTTAAAAGTCCTGATAATTGAGCAGTGGTCGACACTTCTTCCTAACAAATCAGTGCAAGGCACATCGCATTACACCAACAAAATAAATCGCCAAGTGTCACTTGAGATTATTTCAAGTATTAAGTTGCAATCATATTAAATTTTCTTTGCGACATGTAAGGAATTTTAATTTATTTCTCATATAAACTGATTCACGGAAAACATTGATATGGTATTTTTAAAAATATCCTTTTTTTCCTGCAAAAAATTGATAAAACTGACTTTCTTTTAAAAAAGTAATCAATTTAAATATTTTCGGCTTATTATTTTGTAACTTATTTTTAAATTACACGTTACTTATATTTTCCTTTTCTATATACAGGTCTATGTAAATTTAAACTTAAAAAAAAACAACAACAAAAAAAAATCTCATATTTTAAAAGTAAAAAATTAATATTTATACTTAAAGTAAAATTAATAATTTTTGATTTATAGCTTTGCATCAGGAAGACAGAAGCTTAGGGGATTAGACGGTTGGGATTCAACCAGAGATACTTATTTATTAATCGATATACATATTTAAAAAAATTTGGAGGGTGGAGGAAGGGGGGGGGGGGGGGTAAACGATAAAATACAATTTCAAAGTGTTATTAAAAAATAGTATTATTTCAATAGTTGCAGCAGACTGTTTTAATTACACACTTTTATTGCATATTTATTAAATTTTTGTTTTATTAAGAAATCTTAATTTTGTTATAGTATATTAGACGGAAAACCTGGTTTACCAAGAAATATTGTAAATGCTAATTGTGTGTTTATTAGAACATAAACTAGCTGAACTTTGCTCATCTAAACGCTTCCATATTGTCAATTATTTTTTTTATCAGTTTTTCAAATTTTAAGTGAAAAACACAATTTTTACCCACTGTCCTAGGACGGGCATTTACACTAGTAGTGAAATAACAAATAAGGAAAATTCTGCAGTTGAAGAGGAATCTAAAGAGATGAAGAAAACTATTACTCATAGTGAAAATTACAAAAATACAAGACGCAGCATTTTGGAATGTTGAACACCAAGAGGAAGGTACTATTTTTGATATTTTGTGTTGTTCAGATGATGACATGACAAAGTGTGAAGCAATGTCAAACTGTGCAGCAAAAAACACTGCCTATTTTAGAATGAAATAAAATTCAACAGTCAAAATAAGCAATTTCTAGTATTTATTTTTGAAATTCTTTTTTATTGTAATACTATATACATAATGTTTTATATATATAATGTGTTATGTCCAATTTATTTAATTTATAAATAAAATAAGTTTATAAGTCACTTGTCAAGTTTCCAAACTAAAAAGCCTGAGATTTTTTTGAGTTACTTTATTGACATATCGACATTTCCATCTTCACACATACAAGAATACATAAGCAATTGAAACAATTTCTCAGTTTTTTTTAACCATTTCTCATAACACACAGAAGGAATGTTAGGCACATGAACGTTCTTATGAACCAAATAAACCAAAAATCCTCTTATAACATTTACTCTATATTGTCAATGCTTCAATTTTTTCTACAGCATTTTCTAGAAAAATAATGATACATGAAATGAGAATTTTTTAAAATAACAAAATTTGCTCACAGATGCCTCTTAGCTGAGGCAGCAATGGACATGTATAAGGACTTATGAACAACCAGAAATAAATAAAGACCAAAATCAGCATTTTTAACTCTAAAGAACTATGTTTTTTTGCCTCCATGTATTACATGGACAAAGCAGGCACACCAAAATGGCAGATTAGCTTTGCAGACTAAAGAAAACCATAATTTAAAAAAGTTTGTTACTTTTAAAAGTTTATAAAACTTGTGTAATCTTGATATATTTATTTAAAACACTTTATTTTATCTAATGGACCAATTCCTAAACTATTATTAAAGAAAAGTAAATTAAAAACAAATTACCTCCACAACCAGCAAAAACATCAAGAGTTTTAAGTTTATCTTTAATTACAGGATAGATACTTTCTTTATATCCCTTTGGAGTATCAACAGTAGTTTTAGACTTTTTACCTTTTCCCTAAAGGAATAAATAAATATATGAAGAAAGATAAGTTAGGCTTCAAACAAAATATTTTACAAAAATAACTTAGGTAATAAGACCTTTTAAGTCAATTTTTTTAATTCAAGGATAGAACAAAAGAATTTGTAAATCAGAAGACATCTAATTAGTACTATGTAAGGCAAAGTTTTATTTATTCTTTTTTTTTTTTCTAATATTTTTTAATGCCATAATTCACAATATTCATCTCTTCAAGTAAATTGTGTATTATTAAACTAATAGACAGGTTTTTCCTGCCTAGCTAATCAGATCTTCCACATGAATCTAGTAATGGAGGCCCCAAATGGCTTACACCTCCATCCCCTATATTATTATTATTATTTTACTTCACTTTTAGCAATCTAGCTGGCAGACTTTTGAAAAACAGTTCTCATAGATTCTGAGACAGGGTATTGCCCTAAAATTTAAATTTAAAAAAAGTCGGTACCTAAAACAAGGTCACAAAACATCTGTACTCTAAAACTTTCACCATAGGTGACTACGGCTAATTCAAACTGCAATTGTAAACTCAAAAGTGACAATTAAATCAAACATTTTTGATTAAATGTTCATAGCTAAGGAAGCCTGGTAGCTTAGCGGTCTGTGTGTGTGCTACCACACTATTAAGTACCAAGCTTGCTTGGGAACTAAATACCTTGAGGAATAATTATAGATCATAAGTATGATAGACTTAATGTAAAAAGTCAATATAGTTTCTTAGTTTTCAAACCAATTTTTTTCTTTCCTGTTGCTACAACGAGAAAGTGCATATAGATAATATCTATGTTATAAAGAAAAACACGTCCATAAATAATGCTGATGTCATATTGACGATGGCAAGAAGCTGAATGATAAATTTCCCTTTTTTGTAAATTTATTAACTTCTAAATATTGTACAATTTTAATTTTTAAAACCCTCAGGAAAAAAAAAAAAGATTGAAAATGAAAATTGTAAAATAAAATGCACTTTCAAATACAATTTGTTTGAAAACTGAATCTTAATTTACAGATATTTTATTCATTATAAATATATAAGTTCTGAACTTTTCTTTTTTATTCTATCTCATCACATACAGCCTGCTTACAGAAGATTGTCATCACATTAGTTCAGTATTTGTTTCTGGCTAATATTCCATAACGAAACTAAAAATCCATTAATAAGTTAATAAAAGAATATAAATAAAACACAAATTTAACAGATATGTAATTGAATAATCAGAATCAAGGTTTCTTTAAATAGCTAAATCTTTGTCGATGTTTCTCTTCACAGCTGATTGTAAGCATGAATGGAAAATGACATTTTTATGTAATGATTGTAGAATGAGTTTTTTTACGAGTGAAAAGTTAAGTTTCCATTTAAAAATAACGCCATATGAAAATAAGAATTTCACTAAATGCTACATTTAGTTGCCTTTTTTTTCCAGTATTATCAAAGAAATCTTATACTTTTCTGTTAAATGTGCCAAAGAAAAGATAAATTCTCATTTATAAAGCAAAGGTATTACTACAATTATGTCAAAGTAACATCATTATTTTTGATTGACGTTTTAACGATTTATGGGCGAGAATGCACAGAGCTATTTTACTGTGCACACCAAATTTTTAGAATATTGCAATTTCATTTATTTTACCTGAAAGGTCCCCATGATTAACACTTTTGTAATGAAAATGGCTCTTTATCAAACAAAAGACACTATCTTGGCAAAAGAATTATAAAACACATTACAGCCAGTGCCTGATTTACGGCAGAGCATTCGAGGCGCAGGTTCAGGGCCCCTGATTTTCAGGGGCCCCCAAATGCTGCTGAAGGTTTTTTAATTATTGTCCAAAATCTGATGTAGTTTTAGATTTCATTATACATTCTATTGTGTTCGTTTTTTTTAATAAAGTCGTATATTTTGTCTGAAACATCCATATTTAATTACTTTATTATAATGAATATTTTCTTTTACTTTTATCACTTTAAAAATATATTTTATTTTTAATTATTATTAAATCTTGCTCCTGTTCTCGTCAGATTGTTTGGGAGATAGTGTGTAGGCGGCAGAGCCTCCTACTATTTTAAATAATTGTAACTTGGCATTGCGGGAAATTTATTATTAGTTGTTGTACACTTTATCATTCCAGATATATGGACTTGTATAGGAAAAGATAATCAGCATCACACAATTTATTATAAAACGTCTCATTTAAATTTCATAATTATGAAATAATTATTTGAAAATAAATTAATAATTATCAAATTAAATTTTTTAATGGATATTTTAAAGTAATTAAAGTCAATAGTGGTTATCATAGTGAGTACCATTTTCAACTTATATATTAATTCAAGCCTACTGCAAGCAATGTTTCAAGGGGCCCATGTAAACATCTGTGCCCAGCGGCCCCAAATTTGAAAATTTGTCCCTGATTACAGCATTTAAACAAGCAATTTAAATTTTAATAACAACGAAACATTATAGTTTGTCTAACCGTTGGTCATAATTTTTGACAGCCAAGAACTTCACAGACCTATTGCAGGTAAATTGTTGTTGTTAATATGTTAATCAGGGTTCATAATTTGAATAACAAAATTCCCTAATTATTCCAGGTTTTCCAGACCATATTTCCTACAATTCCCTGACCACAATTCACGATATTTTTAGAAATACGAATTATAATTCTAGATCTTAATCATTAAACTGATACAGCAAAAGAGAATAGTCTGATACATCAATAAGAAAAAAATATAAACTTATCTCTGAAAATGAAAATAACCTATAAAATTGAAACTAAAAATCTATATAATTTGATATTTAAAATATAACAAATGATAACAAATTAAAAACAATAATAAAAAAAACCCCAAAATACAACTCAAATGGATTCAAAGTAACTTTTTACTCATATAACTGAATTTATACATATTAAACATTCAAATTTTTTAAGACAGTTCTGCTATCATACCATTTATTTGTGTTGTTTCAGAAGCAGTTTGCTGTGTAAGTTTCATTTTTTTGTCTTTTAACATTTTAATTTCAGCTACAGCCTTTTTTTTTTTTTTACTTTGCTTGCTTGCTTCATAATTTTCTTTTTTTAATTTAAATATTCTTGATATCTTGACAAATTTGTATAGGTAGCAAAACCATTTTTTGTTAAAAATGTGAATTTATCGAAAGTCCTACAGAAGGACCTCGGAACTTAGAATAATCTTCACACATGATAGCGAACATTAAAAAAAAAATTCCCTTTTCTGGGTTTTAGAAAAAAATTGCCATTTTCCCTGACTTTTTGAGCACTTGTTATTTTTCCTGACAATTCCTTGTTTTGCAGTCACTTAGGAACCCTGTTAATGTTCATTTCAAAATTAGCTGCTGGATGACATCAAATGAATGGTTGCTCATTCAGCTCAATTTTGTGCAGGTTCTGCATATGTGTCTCTAATTAACATTCCTGTTTATCAGATTTAAGCACTGTTAATAGTTCTTTAAACTTTAAAAAAAAGGGGGGGTTCCTAGTGTTGCTTTATTTTTATTTATTTGATTATTTATTTTCAAACGAATTTTTCACTTTCATTTTTCTTATCCTTTTGAAAATTAGCCAGTAATGCTTTTCAAATGCTTTCTCAAAATACTGATTTACAAAATACACAGATTTTAATTGGAGAGTCCCCAACATGCTTGAATTTTTAAAGTTCTGTTCTTTCAAAATTTAATAAACAAAGCTAGTTTTAAAAATACAAAATTATCATAATGCACAAGCTCACAGCAAACAAAATTACTTTTCTAATTTCTCTAAGTTCTATTTTTTTCAAAATTTACATGTACAAAGCTAGTTTTAAAAATACAAAATGATCATAATACACAAGCTCACAATGAAACAAAATTACTTTTCTATTTTTCTAAGTTCCAGTAAGTTTTGATTTTTTCAGAATTTACATATATAAAGCTAGTTTTAAGAATACAAAATTATAATACATAAGCTAGCAACAAAACAAAATTACTTTTCCTATTCTTCCAATACGCTGAGCAAGAGTTGGAGGCTCTTCATATGATTGAGTAGAACTATTATATGCCTATAAAGGAAGTCATTCAAATAAATATGCTTCTAAAAATTAAAAACAATAATGCACAGACAAATAAGAAAAATCAGAGAAAACATAAAATAAAAATAGTCACATGAAAATAACATTGAAAAATAGTGTATAAACATGATTTAATTCAAGCTCTTTTAATTATTGGTAGCATTAAAAAGGTGAAAAACATAACAAATATTATAAAATGCTTTAAGAAAACACTATTTTTTTAAAAGTACACTGAGGAGGTGGGGGGATGTGAACAAACAATGTTATTTTCACCAAATCAGAATGTTTGAAACCATCATCATAATTAGTTCATTTTTAAATAATAAATAATTTTTGAGCTGTTTGTAGAAACCTCTAGTAGTAAATTCATGCAAATTTCCATGTAGATGGATTTTCTAATATCAAAAATAGATTCTAATATTGATTTTTTTTTTTTTTTTTTTTTTTTTAAGTTTGATCCTATCTCAATATCTAGAAGTGATTCTATCCTAACTTACAAATATAAAAATGGCTTTATTCAAAATTAAAATGGAACTTTTTTTAACCTTCACCAAAAGTAAAATTTATGTCTACAATGACAAATGACAAATACTGTGAAATGTCAAATAACTAAATAATAATTTATTCAAACATTATATTTGCATACAATTATAAGCTGATATGAACAGGGTTAGATATTAGCTGTTTTTAGTCGTCGAATGCAACTAAATTACTGGATTTCACGACCACAAAATCATGCCTAGTCATCAAATTTGATGCCTAGCTTTCTTTCACTTTAATTTTTGTTTACAAATGCTATCATTCATACCTTAGCATAAGTCCCCCCACCCCCTGCGGCACATGCACTCCAAGAGCAGCTGTTTTTGATAAAATAAAATAATTTAGGATTTGTAAATATTTTTAAATGTTACACCATAATGTTTATCCAAATTATTATTGTTATTACTTTTTTTTATTTGCTAATTTTTTATTTTGTGATGTATACTTTCCATAGCAGGATACTTTAAAAACAAGGCTTATTCCTGGTTGTATCTAAAAGTTCAAATTTTCTTCCACTGAACATAGTTGCTTGATAATCTGTTTTGTATGCATATTAACTTTACAATCAAGTTTCACCCTTTTATAGAAAGCCAATTTGTATTTTGTTTCAATGATTAAAAAAGAGATCATTATATGTTTAATATGTACAGCCCACCCCCTGCCTTTAACACATAAAAATAGAAATATTATTGTTAACATAGTTAGGAAAAGAAATGAGAAAATATGGTTATAACATAAAATTGCAACAATGAAATGCAGTTTGGCACCTAGAAAAAAAATTGCAAGCATCATTTGACCCCTTACACAGAGTTTTTAATTTCTAATGCTGAATATGATAAATTCATAATTTGCAGAATAATAAAAAATAAAAACAAATGAATGAGTACAATAAAGTAATCTCACTTCATTAAAATAGAATCGGTGAGGACCCTTTTCTGTATATTCTTCAGGCGATTCTATAAGATTTCCACTATACACCACATAGCATTTGCCTTCTATTTTTGTAAATTCTATTGTTGCCTCTAAAAGTTAAATGAAAACTACTTTGTAGTAATGAAAATAATTATAATTAAAACCATTACAAATAAATAAGCACTAATATAACATTTTATTATAGTATGTTTACTTATTGTAAAAACACATTAAAAAAATTGGTAATAGTACAGTTTAGAATGAAAGAAAAAGATGGTTAAAGAAAATCACAATTTTAAAGGCCTATAATAAAAAATAAAAAAAAAAAATCTTTAAAAAGTATTTCTCTATAATTTATTAAACCAAAATACATTTCTGAAGACTCCATTACACACACACACACAAAAAATCAGTCTGCCAGAACTAACTGGGCTCAAATTTACAAGAAAGAAATAAAAAAAGAGAGAGAGAGAGAAACTTTGGCTCAGTCTGGCCCTATTCTAATACAAGAAAAGTGGTCTGAGCCTGACCAAAGCCTGTGCAGAACTCCACCTTTATACTTTGCAATCTCATGGCAAACTTGGATCTTACATACCTCTTGATAAGAACCTGCTGTGCTGTAATCTACCAAATAATATATATTACTTTCATGACTGTTCAAGCATATTTACAAAAGCTGAGGAGCATATGATGAGAGACAGACTGACAGATAATCCAAGAACTAAATGAAGTATATATTTATAGTTTACTGTTGTATTATGTATTAGTTAATAGTTTTATCTTTATGTGTACAGTAGCCTCCCTCAAATCAACACAGCTTGAAGCCAGGTGTTGTGTGGATTTTAGAATGTTCGGATTTCTGGTCATTGCCTTGTTTATATTTTTTAACAGTAATTTGAATATAATAATGCAATCAAAATTACAATGAATGCTTGCAATATAGTAAATTATTAAAATCACTAAGTAAAGTAATAAACTAAAATGATAAAAAGTAAGATAATTTTAAAAATTATTAAAAGTAAAGGTCAAGTAAATAATTTATAATGTATAATTAAATATTCATAATAAAGGTAAGATACATTTTCCTTGAATTATTCCATGAAACTTTCCTCATAAAGGTACCCTATTAACTCACATAAAAATCATAAAGTAAGGAAGTTTTATTTCAGGTTCAGCCAATCTTAATAACCAAAAAAGCTTGATTAATACATAAATGTATTTGGTAAAAAGATTGTGATTAAGGTTAGTTGGGGTAACTGGACCCACGAGGTAACTGGGCCATAGGCTATTTTATAAAAAACTGTTGGTGTTTTTTAAGTTTTTACTTTTGTGAACAATGCCCCTTAATCTCTACTTCCTAAAACAATGTGTATCAACTCAATCATAACTCTCACTTTGCTGTGATAGGTTATCAAAATTTTACGTTTCTTTTTTTAAAAACAACGTCAATATGGTTGAATTTCTTGGGCTTTTTATTAAAATACTGTAAGTACTTTTATTAAATAATCCTTTTTTAGCTCACAGGCTATCAAAGCCTGAGAGCTAATGTGCCCGCCCGTTCTGTATGTATGTATGTATGTATGTATGTATGTATGTACGTACGTACGTATGTACGTAACGCGATAACTCTTGATAGAAACATCCGATTTGCTTCAAACTTTTTTCCTAGGTTCACTGTGTTAAGGCGCTTCCCTGATTAGTTTTGGGAGTTCATTGGTTAAGGATAAAAGGGGAAAAACGGGGTTAGTCCACACACTACCCCCTTAATTCAGTTAAATGGGTTTTTCATGCAGAATGATTCGATTTGCTCCGAATTTGGTATACCGGTTTATTATGTTAAGGAACTTCCCTGATTAGTTTTGGGAGTTCATTGGTTAAGGATAAAGAGGGAAAAACGGGGTTAGTCCACCCCCCCCTTAATTCCGATAAATGTGTTTTTCATGCGGAATGATTCGATTTGCTCCGAATTTGATATAGCGGTTTATTATGTTAAGGAACTTCCCTGATTAGTTTTGGGGGTTCATTGGTTAAGGATAAAGGGGGAAAAGGGCGGTTAGTCCACCCTCTTAATTCAGATAAATGGGTTTTTCATGCAGAATCATTCGATTTGCTCCGAATTTGGTATACCGGTTTATTATGTTAAGGAACTTCCCTGATTAGCTTTGGGAGTTCATTGGTTAAGGATAAAGGGGAAAAAACGGGGTTAGCCCACACCCCACCCCCTTAATTCAGTTAAATGGGTTTTTCATGCAGAATAATTCGATTTGCTCCGAATTTGGTATACCGGCTTATTATGTTAAGAAACTTCCCTGATTAGTTTTGGGAGTTCATTGGTTAAGGATAAAGGGGGAAAAGGGGGGTTAGTCCACCCCCTTAATTCAGATAAATGGGTTTTTCATGCAAAATCATTCAATTTGCTCCGAATTTGGTATACCGGTTTATTATGTTAAGGAACTTCCCTGATTAGTTTTGGGGGTTCATTGGTTAAGGATAAAGGGGGAAAAGGGGGGTTAGTCCACCCCCTTAATTCAGATAAATGGGTTTTTCATGCAGAATCATTCGATTTGCTCCGAATTTGGTATACCGGTTTATTATGTTAAGGAACTTCCCTGATTAGCTTTGGGAGTTCATTGGTTAAGGATAAAGGGGAAAAAACGGGGTTAGTCCACACCCCACCCCCTTAATTCAGTTAAATGGGTTTTTCATGCAGAATAATTCGATTTGCTCCGAATTTGGTATACCGGCTTATTATGTTAAGAAACTTCCCTCATTAGTTTTGGGAGTTCATTGGTTAAGGATAAAGAGGGGAAAACGGGGTTAGTCCACCCCCCTTAATTCAGATAAATGTGTTTTTCATGCAGAATGATTCGATTTGCTCCGAATTTGGTATAGCGGTTTATTATATTAAGGAACTTCCCTGATTAGTTTTGGGGCTTCATTGGTTAAGGGTAAAGGGGGAAAAACGGGGTTAGTCCAACCCCCTTAATTCAGATAAATGGGTTTTTCATGCAGAATCATTCAATTTGCTCCGAATTTGGTATACCGGTTTATTATGTTAAGGAACTTCCCTGATTAGTTTTGGGGGTTCATTGGTTAAGGATAAAGAAGGAAAAGAAGGGTTAGCCCACCCCCTTAATTCAGATAAATGGGTTTTTCATGCAGAATCATTCGATTTGCTCCGAATTCGGTATACCGGTTTATTATGTTAAGGAACTTCCCTGATTAGTTTTGGGAGTTCATTGGTTAAGGATAAAGGGGGAAAAACGGGGTTAGTCCACTCCCCCTTAATTCAGACAAATGGGTTTTTCATGCAGAATGATTCGATTTGCTCCGAATTTGGTATACCGGTTTATTATGTTAAGGAACTTCCCTGATTAGTTTTGGGAGTTCATTGGTTAAGGATAAAGGGGAAAAAACGGGGTTAATCCACCCCCCTTAATTCGGATAAATGTATTTTTCATGCAGAATGATTCGATTTGCTCCGAATTTGGTATACTGGTTTATTAAGTTACGGAACTTCCGTGATTAGTTTTGGGGGTTCATTGGTTAAGGATAAAAGGGGAAAAACGGGGTTAGTCCACCCCCCTTAATTCAGATAAATGTGTTTTTCATGCAGAATGATTCGATTTGCTCCGAATTTGGTATACCGGTTTATTATGTTAAGGAACTTCCGTGATTAGTTTTGGGGGTTCATTGGTTAAGGATAAAGGGGGGGAAAACAGGGTTAGTCCACCCGCCTTAATTCAGATAAATGTGTTTTTCATGCAGAATGATTCGATTTGCTCCGAATTTGGTATACTGGTTTATTATGTTAAGGAACTTCCCTGATTAGTTTTGGGGTTCATTGGTTAAGGGTAAAGGGGGAAAAGGGAGGTTAGCCCGCCCCTCTTAATTTAGATAAATGGGTTTTTCATGCAGAATGATTCGATTTGCTCCAAAGTTGGTATACCGGTTTATTATGTTAAGGAGCTTCCCTGATTCATTTTGGCGATTCATTGGTTAAGGATAAAGGGTTAGTCCACCACCTTAATTTAGATAAATGTTTTTTTTTTTTTTTTTGCAAGATTATTCGATTTGCTCCAAATTTAGTATACCGGTTTATTATGATAAGGAGCTTTCCTGATTAGATTTGGAGGTTCACTGGTTAAGTATAAAGGGGGAAACGGGGGCTAATTCCCCTTCACTTATTTTTTTGAGTGGCATTATTCTTTAAAATAAGAGTATAATATACAATTAGTGTGAATAGTCTGTGAGCTCAATGCCATCAGTTTAGATGGCACTTTTCTTTTTTATTTTTAAAGATTAGACATATAACTACATTAATATTATTAAGTATCTATACATATTTACTTCATGTTTCAAATGTAAGCCCAGTGTCCCAGTTACCCCATAACTTTTTCAAGAATGGGTTAACTGGGACATGTATCCGGGGTAACTGGACCACAGGGTTGGCACGGTTTAAACCAAATGGCTTTAACCATGGTTTAAACCAATTGGTTTTTTTGTCCAAAAAAACCATTTGGTTTTTTTAGAAAAAATATAATATAATATTTTCTCTTTTTTGTAATTTAATTGTTTTAAATTATTAATAGAAATAATTTCTACTTTTAACACTTCATCTCAGCAGTCAACATGAGACATAATGAGACTAGGCTATGTTTCTATGCATGTAGAATGAAAATTAGTATGTGCTGATGAACATATGTGGTACCCTAAAGATTTTTCTGAAAACATGTGAAATTAGAAAAGATAAAATAGATAAATAATATTCAATATTTAGCATAAAATATTTTCATTTAAAAAATTCAGATTATTTACAGCAGTTAATAACAAAATACAATGATCTTTAAGATTTTGGTTAAGTTGTAAAAGAAAATTTTCTTGCTTGGGAAAGATTATCCTTAAAGAATTTAAAAGAGAAACTTAAGATATCAAATTGAATAACACAGCTTGCAAAACTTGAGTGCTAGTTATAGCATTTCAATAATACCAATCAATCTTTTCTGTTAGTTGCTGAATCTAATGGCCAAAAATGTTGACTTGGACACTTGGAGTTATCACTCAGAAAACAAAATAACCAGAAGTATTTGGATATTAAAAAAATAATAACAACAACCATAGAATAATTTATATTATATTCATGAAACTGCATCAAATGCTTATTGATTGATTATTATATTATTAATCAAAGGATTCTTCATTAAAAGGTATCAATGTTTCACTGTGTAGAGCAGTTTACTTTGAACATAAGACATAGCTGTTACTAATAATGTTTAAATTAGAAATGATTTCAATTTTCTATATAATTGACTGTAATTATTTATACGAATTAAATATTTCCAACTGAGCGAAAAAATGCCCAGGCCAGGAATCGAACCCAGATCCTTGGCTTACAAGGCCAATGCTTTTCCGTTTAAGCTAACTGGGCCGACAACCAGCCAGCATATTTCGCTCAGATAACCTTGTTGGTAATAACATCTGGTCTGTCATGTAGACAGCTCAACAGAATAAACCGCAGGTAAAGGAACTCCATATAAACGATGGATACAGATTAGTGTAATTATTTAATTTAAATATTTTCAAAAGTTATATTACTTATATAATATCCAAAAATGTTTATTTTATCAACAGATATGCATCTGTGTGTAATAGGAAATTATATTTAAAAAAACCTGGTTTAAACCAAATAAACCGTTTTTTTTGGTTTTTTACAAAAAAAACCCGGTTTTTTTCCAACCCTGCTGGACCATGCTGGATCCAGTCATCCCAATAGTTATAAATAATTTTTTTGTGTTTCTCTTACTACGGGAAGTAAATTTCTCCATTGTTTTTTGGTCACAATAAAGAAAATGATAGAATACCTTATTAAAATTATGTAATGAAATTTTAAAAAAGCATATTGGGTGGTATCAAACCAAATTTCTTGAACCCTTGAGAGGCGGTGATGCTGTTATGGCATCACTTAATTTTAATTCATAATTGCCCCATTGGCACCTGAATTTTATAATGTAAATTTCACCTTTATTAAGTACGCGAAAATATACTTTTACTTGTTTTCAAATAGATTCTCTTGTAAATATTGGTGTCATTAAATTATTTCAACATTTTACGAATGCAAGTACCTTGCCCCTGAAAGCGAGATAGCCAGACCTTGAAATTGCACTATACACAGGGGTCGCATTCTATAGGGAAACTTTTATTGTTCCTACCACTATTTTGAAAATAATATCTTCATTGCACCTTTCTTTAAGGGTTCTGGTAGGAACAATAAAATTTTCCCTATATAATGCGACTCCTGGATAAAGATAAAGTACTTAAGTACTTATGTAGCCATTTGTTCATAGATTTGCCTTGCTATTTTCTTCCTTAAAATACCCATGTGACTTTTATACTTATTATCTATACTAAAGTACATAAGCACTTACTTAAGTTTTATGTTTTCGGTATAAATAAATCTAATATTTTCACTTTTAGTGCTTTTTTAGACACATTGACAGCAAAGGTTTCTCTTACAACGCTGTTTATTGACATATAATTTACATGATCTGCCTGGTTTAAATTTTTTTTAAGTTGTTTACATTTTTTCAAACAGGACCTGATATCCAATGTGAAAAAATATAAACGCGTGTGGAACATAGACCCCCTGGTCCAGTTACCCCATTTTTGGGGGCAACTGGACCCATGAGGAAAGAAAGATGAAATATGCATATTTTTATATTTTTAAATATTAAAATGTAATTTTGAGCATTTCTGTCTGATAGAGGGAACCTAACTGAACATATTTACAGAAGTTCAGACTTTAATTCAAATGAACATTAGCTTTTTGAAGCTGAATTGTCAGAAGCTCCAGAGTCACATTGTAAAATCATGGCCCAGTTGCCCCAACTAACCTTATCAGTCATACCAGCATATCTGGATTTTTTTTCAGAAATAAATTTATACTTCCTCCATGAAAAACCACAAGATCAGTCATATTATCGAGAATTACGTGTTAAAATGCATACGGAATGATATAAAACTAAAAAATTCTGTAATTTTTCCCCTACATCTGAACTGAAAGTTTGATTGTTTACATCTGCGATGATGAGGGAATTTTAGGTATTTGCAGATTTGAGGGAGTCTACTGTAATTATTTCAGACGTACAAAATTCCTGATCACCAGGTTGCTATTGGCGAACAGAAATTGGAAACTGGTGACTAGAAAACAGAATAGGATAGACATGGTCACTTTCGAATCTTGAAGAAACACTTTACTTATTATCACCAAAAATTGATTAGCATCACTCCTCACATATCTCCACTTTTTTTATTTCTCCATAGAAAAGAGTTTTTCTCATGCCTTAATCCTGTAATTTGCCTTTTAGTTGTCTAAATATATAAAATTCTATCTGTTATAAAATGCAACATCTCTATCAGTAAATAATCTTAATTTCATTAATTATTTATCTTCCTCAATCTAAAATTAATATTTATTCATTTAAACTCAACTTCAAATCTAGTAAATTCTTTTCAAAACATTAAAGTTTCCTATGAATACAGATATTCTAAATTTTAATAATTTTTCTCATTTAAACTTAAATTCTATCTTTTTCAATCATTCATTAAAATTTATTAAACTAAGCAATTACAATAGTCTGTATTTACAAAGTTCTACATTCTTGTTTTCCTTTCGGAAACATCGCGATCGCGAGAGATTGGCATTTCTTTCTAAGTTTAAAACAGCAAAAATAAAAATATTTTATTTTTTAATATTGCATACTCAATCTATTATAGATAGAGTATATTTTTCTTGTTATTTTGATATAAGTTGCAGAAAAATCCGTTAATAAATATAGGAGATATTTAATTTAACGTTGTCTGCGTTTTTCCATTTTCAAATGCTCACGCGAGGCAGTATTTACACCATAGAAAAAAGGCAATCTTAAGGTGCTTCACTAATCAACAAATACATGAGAATCTGCGCCATTTTCCTTACCTCTCCGTGATGTTGTGAACTGGGGACGTGCTAGGGTCATTCAACTAAGCGCTTGCCCGAATGACGCGGGGATTTTGAATGCATCGCATTGGTTGTTTTCAAAATCTTCTGCACTCTTCCAGTCTAAGATTCTGGGTTTTGTCAGTCATAGAGGGATTAAGCAAGGAAGACGTTGGTGTGAGGAGTACAGCGTGGCTTCGGCCACTGCCGGAGAGAGAGAGGATATTTTTACTGACGAAGTAACATCTTATTTTCCTCTGGTGCTAAGCAAAAGCAACCAACAGAGAAGAATCTTAATTCCATCGCCTCAATTCCAATAATGAATAATTTTTCTCTGTAAAATCAATCTGCATCTTCGAATCTCTAACTTTTCCTGTTTGAAATGAAATTTTCCTTCAACTAATTCAGTTTATACCAGAAGAGTGATGCCAGAGACCTTTCTTTTGAATGATTTCATCCAACCATCAACTACAAACCATTAATATCTTAAGATATCCTTTAAGGACATTATTCATAGCACCACAGTAAAATTTTATCCAGCTCAACTTCATCATCGTATTAAAGAGATTTTCACAGTAAACTTTACTTTTAGTGTACATTTGGACTAGTTACAGAAATCGTCAAGTATTCCGTTAAAAACTGTTTTTTCTTCAAAGTAAACTTTAAGCAACCATTGATCCTGATGATCCAATTTTCTAAAAATTTCACTTAAATAACAACAATATTGCGATGTAGTTTACAATTACGGCTGTTTATTTAAAAGTTTCTTTCAGTGCCTTTATTTTGTTACACCAATAGACCAATGCAGTTGTTATTGAGTGCCTACAGAAGTCATGATGCTTCTGTTTATCTCAGTCGAAGTAGCGAGGTTGATTTGTCAGAGTGCTTCGATGTTTAAGCAAAATGGAATTCCTTACGAATTCTGGAGCATTGGGATGGTAGACATAGCCAGGGATCGTGGGGAAAGAGGAAAAGGCCCCAGAGCCATACATTTTTATTTATTTATATATACATATATATATATATATATATATATATATATATATATATTAATTAAATCAAAAAATACTATGATAGGAATCGAAAAAGTTAATAAAAATAGAAGTTTGCAGTTAAAATAACGAATTTTGAAAAGAAAACGGCAAGGATTTGACACCAAATTTCATCAGCCAATGAGGAAGCGAAATGCAATGAATCAAATTGCCGTAAAAGATCGAGACAGAAAAAGAAAGAGAAAGGAATCACTATTGCATTTTGGATGCAGAAAAATGTTCCGATGATCATAGGGCGGGTGGGGGGTTGGACAATCTCTTCGGATTTATTTTGTTGAATATAAATATCATTTTTGATAATAGATTAATTCTGGATCCAGATTATGTTCAATTAATTTTGATGTGTAAAATAAAGAAAGTGCATTCCTTTCAGCCTTTATATATTACAGATGGGTGAGTGATTATATCCTTTTTCTCTTTATTTGACAGATATAAGAAAATTAATTTTTACAGATTTAAATTCAATAGATGGTTCATATAGATTTTACTTTCAATTGCAACGTCGATGTCTAGCCTCTTATGTTCCGGCCATAATGTGTCTTTGGACAGAGGGATTTCTTGCTTTTAAGATTTTAACTTTACTTAATTAATTTAATTACAGTAGAACCTCTTTTATCCGAAACTCTCGGTTAACCGAAATTCATTGTTATAGCACTTTTCTTTACCATCACATTCCTTATGTGCAAAATTCATTTTTTGAAGGCTTTTTTTTTAACTATTATATTCCTTGTGTGCAAGCGGTCCTTTCCGGACTACGAGTTTACTTAAATATTTTCGATCCCCTTTCTTAGAGTTCCTTTTAATTTAACTTGACCTCCCGTAAGCTGCAGAGTGGAACAAAGAAAACGAACCAATTAGCAATTCTGAAGCTTTTGAATATTTTGCAAAAGGTTTGGCATGCCTGGAGCAGCAGAAAGACTGTGATACTGGTGAACTAATAATATTAAAAAACTCCGTGATAGAGCTTCAAAGCAAAGGCAATCGAAACTGGGTCAAACAAAATTTTTTTTTAAAACCCTTCTGATAGATGTAAAAGGTACCGTATTTTCCGGGAATAACGCCGCGGCGTTAAACTAGATTTTTCTGGTTTGAAAACAAAAATGTGGCCAATAACTAGGTGCGGCTTGTAAATAGTACCAAATTTACTGCCAATCTTTATTTAAAAATTTGGAAATCTGGTTAGAAAAAAAAAATAATCCATGATCTTATGTCGTACTTCTGAAAAGAAAAAACAATGTCTCGCACGGCAGAAAGGTATCAACGTGTTTACAAACAATGCAATTTTCATGAGCAAAAAATTGCACTTTGTCCGGGCATAGCATCCAATCACAATGATTCTCCTCAAGTTTGCCTGGCATCTTGCATGCCATATAAGGAATAACTCCTCCCACTTTCTCCCTCGTTCATTCTTCGCCAGAGCCAATAAAACTACAGGAAAACTATTTTACTCTATGTTCGTAATTACTTTCAGCATTACGTTTGGCAACAGCTCGATTAATCTTAAACACAATCAAGCGTGCAAGCCCGATTCAAAACAAACTGCCGGCTCATTTTTTTATAATGACACGAATGATGCAGATGATTTTATAGACACCAATCAAAGTTTCTCCCCTGCAATTTAAAAATTATTCCACAGTGATACTGAGGACAAAGATTTTAATGGGTTTTCAAATGTATAACATTAATTATTCATTGCTACTGTATTATTATTTTTTTCCGTTTGTTAAAATAAATAACGTTGATAATGGAATTAATTGTTCAATTAATTAAAAGATAAATTATTTAAAATCAAAATGTTTTATTTTATGTCCGCCAATTAATAATTTAATTAATTGCACTTGGTATATTTTTATAACGTATGTGACGTTATGCACAGCGTGGCGATATACCCGATGCGGCGTTAAACTAGGTTTTTTTTTTTTTTTTTTTTTTTTAAGTAACTGCAGCGTTATTCTCGGAAAATACGGTACTTAATTTCAAAATTAAAATTCAGGTAATTTATTCTTATTTCTATTTTGCTATTGCTTTATTTTTATTAAGCACTTGCTACCATAATAAGAAATATTGCATATATTTCTCCTTAATCTTAAAATTGCAGCATTCTCGATTATCCGAAAATTTCGATTTTCCGAAAGAGGGTCGGTCCCAATTACTTCGGATAATCGAGGTTCTACTGTATTTGAATACTTTAATTTTTGCCAATTTTAATATCTTATTTAATTAACTTAAAATCCCTTTCTCCAAGGTCACGTTACACTATCTTTAGATATATAAGAACAAATATGTTCTTATTTTATAATGAAATACTAGTGTAAATTCAATGCTGTTTGTTTTGCAATGTAATGCTGATATATGTCAGCATGTTGGTCTGGTCATGATTGTATCCATGATTTGATTTCTACTTTTACAGTTTTATGTCAATTCACACATAAAACCAGGGTTCTCACTTCTGTTCGCCATTGCGCCAAATCACGACAAAATGTTTCATTTGGCGATTAAACTAACAATCAGACTCGCCAAATTCCGAGTGCTCAATTTCTGCTCTGTTTGTGTGTATGCCAATACACTGGAGACTTATCCGCGTTTCGGAATGATTGATGTAGCTTTGCATGTTCAATCGTATTGTGCCATTTACATTACTCTATTTATAGAGATACAGACTCAATACCAATTCAGTTTAGCAACAGCTAAAGACACAAAAATGATTATGTGATATGTTTCTGTCAGTTAATCAGTGGCTATGCACCGCTCTGGTAAAAACAAACAAAATTACTCGCAACAACTCTCAAATATTGAAACGTTTTGCTGGACTGTAGTGTTGAAATTCACCATACTATTTATTAGTTGTACGTAAAGTATCATTTGCCGGTCAATTTCTTCTATTGGTCGAAATCTTATAACAATTTTTAGTATTATGTTTTCATAACGGTAAATCAAAGATAGCTGTTTTTAACTTTTATTCAGACTGCTAAAAGAATGTCTGAAACATTTACAGATTTAGGAGGCATTTAGAATGTATTTACTTTTAATAGTTTCTGTAGCGGATAGTTGAATTTCTAGTTTTTGAGTAATTACAAAAAAATTAGGTTATTTTAGAACATATTCAATAATATGGATACAATAAGGGCTTAAAGATAGATTTTTCAGTGTTTCACGTCGAATCTATTTTGCTAACATTTGTTTTCATTTGGCTACTGTTTTTTATTTCTTATTTGCCAAATCGCTAATGTTGGTCAAAAGCCAGCGAGAACACTGCATAAAACTTGAATAATTTTTATTAATAGATAACAGTTCTTATACTTAAAATATACTTTTTAAATTTATAAACAATACAGACAAGTAAAATGCAATAAAAATAGCAAATGAAAAAATGGTACATGTTCAGAGAATAAATACAGAAATCTAAATTAGTATAAAATTTGTGGAGGCCAGTATTTTTAGTCTGGCAACTGCTTATAGACTTTAAATTTCACACACTGAATTAATCCATTTAAGCCCAGCGTTTGCTAATTTATGTATAACAAGAATGAATTTGGGTGTAATGTAATCACAGCTTCCTGCCTGGTAATAGTACTTCCTAAAATATACATTACTAGGGAAAAGGAAAATATTACAAAGTATGAAAATTGTTACAACATAATGTCCTAATGTTTGTTATTAACTATGTCTAAGATATTTCCCTACATATTTATTAATTAAAAGTTTCGATTTGCAAAAAAGAACTGTTTCAGTTATAGAAGGATTTATGGGCATACAAACAAGAAAAACGGTAATATAGGGCTTAAACAGAATTTTTATCATTTTGCTGAATCTTGATGAAGTTAGGAATGTTTTAGTGATTTATTTTTGGTGCCAAATGTAACACAGATAAATACAAACAAACTAGTAACCTGAAATCATACATTTTAAAGTTGCATACAAAAATTAAGAAAATATAGTTACAAAAATATATAAGGATATATTTAGTATAATTAAGAAACTTAAACACCATTAAATACATATCCAAAAATAACCATTCACAGACAGAAATGTACCCAAATTCTTTTGTGTGGCCTGTCAGCTATAAATCTTACACAATGTTTTCAATGGAAAACATGCTGTGATATACCTCAATAATATATGCAAATTTTGTTCATTTTGAAATAATACAGTGTCATTAGAAAGTGTTTCTAACAATTATTGTCATAATATATACAATAATACTATAAATGCTAACACTATCTTTCATAAGAAATATGCTATAGTGAATTATAATAACACGGTAAAATATCCTAGTTGTATGCATTCTAAAAAAAAAAAAAAAAAAAAAAAAAAAATTTATTTAACTCTTACCAGGCAAAGTACTTCTATTTGTAAAATACTGAAATAATTGCATGACACCAGACTTTACAAATTAATTTATTTAAAAATAAGGAAAAGCTTTTCTTCATGTACTCAATAAAAGGAAAATTTTCATTCCAAAATTCTGCGGCCAATAAGTGGCATTTAGGGACTAAATGTTAAGCCGTCCAAAATGAACCACCACCTTTCAAATGGTTAAAAAATGTTTACAACAATTACTACCTACGTATGATAATATATTTGAATTTTTTTTTATGCAGCTCTAAAAAAGGACTACAAATGTTTTGCACACTATTTCCAATTGGAAATGAACCACTATGACCATAATATTATATGAGTTTCTTTGCCACCTATTATTTGAGAAAACTATTTAAAGCATTACAAAAAAAAATTCTAAAATCTAAGTTTTCAGTTTTTTGCAAGTTTTATGTTGCGATTATATAAATATATAAAGTAGATAATACATCATAAATGAATGAACACATTTAACAATACAGTAAGGCCTCATTAATCCAAATTAATTAGGGCTCTAAACTGTCTGAAATAATAAAAGTCTGCATTAAAAAATGTAATGCAAATATCCTGTCCAATTTATAAAAGAAAACTTACAGTTGGCAGTGAAAAGTTCAGGGAGTAGTTGGGGAAGAAAATCCCCCCCCCCCTTTCCACATACACACACAGTTTCAAAATGTCCTCAACCAGAAGATTTGATATTTTATGCTTCATTTTTAATGGTAAAGAAATACAACTTCTTCCTCTCAGAACTCCACAGTGTCACCCTCTGCAGCTTCACAAATGCCTGAATTAAAGTCTGATAGTTGAAATAGTACTAAAGGTACACAAAATCCACAGGAATAAAATCAGTAATAAATTATAGGATATTTAAGTTCCACAATCTAAATTGCATACTTAGAATATCAAGTTCATCCATACTCAAATTACTTGAGAAGTTAACTGGTTTAAAAAAACTACTGATCTTCTAATGTCTACTTTTGGCACTACTATTTTAAACTATTAATTCTCTCAATTGCCCCAGTATTCATAATATTTAGACATGTATTCATTTTTGCTGTCTTCGGTATGTTTAAGCACAATACAGATTTCATTCAGCTTTGGACTAAGTCGTCTGGTTTAATGGTGTCCAGATTAATAAGGTTTTACTGTATTAACAAATTATACGACAATATTAATTTATATCTCAGAGCAGA
This sequence comes from Maratus speciosus, assembly GCA_963932465.1. Taxonomy (NCBI): domain Eukaryota; kingdom Metazoa; phylum Arthropoda; class Arachnida; order Araneae; family Salticidae; genus Maratus; species Maratus speciosus. Next base: position 386,010,877 of record OZ010788.1, on the reverse strand, counting down.
ATACACCATACCTTCATTACTCCAATAAAGAAGATTTAAATCAAGTGTGTGCGTATAATCCACATTTCTATGAGTATCTTCAGGCCTATAAAACTTGTTAACAATTACTTTGGGCTTTGACGATTTTTTATTGCTTTGATATATCTTTGCAATATAGCCTATTTTAAAAGGTGCGGGAGCATCTGTATTAGAACCCTTGACATAATCTGATTTTCGATAAGCTTCTGGATACATGTCTACGTCTACCTAAATTTAAATATAATGAAAATGCATAGACAGAAAATTTAATTATTATCAGAATTTTATAATGGATAAAAATAACTGCAAAAATTTGCTAAACATAATAGATTTTAATTAAACTAATTTTAACCATTAAAAAGGGAATGATAGCAGAATAAGAAGCTAAATTAAATCACTAATAAAAAAAAATGTTTTATTACTTAAAACAATAATAAATGTTAAGACACACAAAATCTGGAACATTATAAACTTATAGAATTTAAAATTATAGAAACACTTCAATTAGTGGCGGCTGGTGTTTTTTTTTTTTTTTAATGAGAGTTTACGATCACAATATAAAAATTGTAAAAATAAAATCTGCAGGTACAAAGGAAAAGTAATATACAGGTTAAAATATACTTGTGTTACCTATGATAAGTAAAAAAAAAAAAAAAAAAAAAAAAATGCAACTATAAGAAATAATAAACAAGTATTCATAGATGGAAAAATTGCATGTTTTTTTTTTTTTTTTTTCTATAAACAAAAAGCAAGGTGCATGCACTCCTTGAAATTTAGAAAAGCCAGGCAGCACTATTTCAAATTAATAACGTCCTATTTAATATTTCAATTCACAATCGGCTTGTTCAGTCATACACTTTGTAACATTTATCTAAGATTAAATAAGGCGAAAAATCCTGTTAAAAATTTTTAGCAAAACTGCATGTACCCTGGAAAGTACAGTTGGCCAAAAAAGAGAAAGAGAAAAAGAGAGAGAAGATGGAAGTTAATCAACAAACTGTTGCAGAGAAAAACAAAAATAATCATTCAATTGGGAATTTTCTCTTCTTTCAACTAATATTTAAAAAATATATATACTTTAAGAGCCATCCTCACATTGAAATTGTAACAAAAAATGTATCATGTTAACTATTTAGAACTAGTTTTCATATAAAATAATAAATATAAATCAAACCAAATAAACAGATAATTAATTAGCTTAAAAAAAGAAAGTGTAACTGAAAATTGCAAAACAAGGGGAAAAATTGGATGAACAAGAAAAAAATGCTAAAAATGCAAGCTCTCACATGCTAAAGGTTGTGCAAATGGAATGCTATATGCATTGTGTTACCCTTACATTCATCCCTCGGCTTCTGCCTGCATGAAGTGGTTTTGGAGGGAATTTTTCCACTTACCTGTGCAGTCCATGAAAAACTGGCCACTCTGTCTTGGAAACTTCCATATTTTATATCATTACAAAAGTGTTTTGTTACGGACGTATCTAAAAGAGGGGAGAGCTGCAGTGAAATAACACTTTGTTTAGATAAACTTAATGTTTCGCCAGAATAGAGAGAGAAAAAAAAAAGGCATATTTTTTAACTGTTTAAAATTGCTTTTTCTTAGTTAAAGCAAGGTTTTTATAACATACTGCTTTTGAATAACTAAAAAGAATAATTATCGCCCAGTTTTAAAATGTTTTTTAAAACATGCTCAAAAATTGCAATGCTAATTATAATCATCATTACATTCTAATATTTATTTGTTAAAATGTTATATTTCTTTTAAAAAGATTGCCAGTTATTTTTTACTTCAGTGATCAAACAGGTGAAAAAAATATGCAAATAAATACAGAATAACCTGCAATATCATTTTATTGACTTACCTCTTTTACAATATTTGGTTTACTCTCAACTTCTTTTACATAGTCAAAACTATATGCATCAGGGTTTATATAAACACAATCCCCAACATGTAAAGTGCTACCTAACCAAAGACCAGAACTAAAGTAAGTAACATCATCTTCCTCTTCCAAAATGTTCAATTCTACACACTTGAGCTATTGAAAGAATACATATCTATATAAGTTATAACTTTCATAAACTGAACTATTGACAAATCCATGCTCTTTTATTATATACTGACATTTATGAAAATTAATAAATGTTATTTAGAATGGAACATATTAGATAGATATATAGATATATAAAGAGAGGGGGAGAGAATGAGTTTGTATTGAAATATTACGGTGAAAAGTTAGCGCTTGACTAAGCACATGTATATAAAAAAAAAATAACAATTCATGTTATCTAGAATGAAATGGTCCCACCCTTCTCTTCAGCTTTCAAGTGATTCCACAAAATTACATGCAGAACCCCGTGCAAGACATATAAAAGTAATGAGGAAGTAAAACTGCTTGAGCTGCAATAAATTCATAAAATGATAGTCCTATTCAATGTTTGTGTGCATTTGTGTAAGCATAGCACTCATATTCATAAATATGCTAACGTTTCTGTGAAATTCAAGTTTTTTGTTTATAGTTTACAGAGTTTTCAACCAAATTTAACACAACTTTTCAAAAACTTGACAAAAACAGCAGAAACAGTATACTGTAATTAAAACATGAATATATTGAATATTTGATGAGTTATGGGCATTTGTATGAAATAATTTGAAACTGTGCTTGTGCGGAAGATTCTAAAATTTTTATTTCATAATTCAGTAGTCAACTATTTAGGTCAACTTATATAAAAAGTCCAGTCAAATGTTACGAAAATTCAGAAAGATAGGGTGATATAGTGGTTGGTTGGTTAATTGTATGAGGTTTTATGGTGCAAAATCCCTTAAGAGACATGCTGCACCAAAATAAATAAACTAAAAACATTAAAAAGTGCAATAGAAACAATGTCAATATAATGCAAAAAAGAACGAGGAATGAGAAAAGTAATCTAGATGGGGTATCCCATCCAGATGTAGTCAGACAAGTGTAGAAAAATAAAAATTTTAAATCCTAAAACAGTAGAGTATAAAAGTAAAAGTAATTTAATAAAAAGTGTAGTCTAGATAGGCGATATAGTGAGTTGCTTTCCAAAAGTAGCTTTATTACAAGGGATTTTCCACATTTTTTCAATCAGCTCACTGTATATTTCTGAGTTTTCACAATATTTGTCTGGAATTTTTAAAGAAGTTGCTTACTTCTGACTACCAAATAATAAAATAAAAATTTTGAAATCTTCCACACATGCACAGTTAAAAAATATTTCATATAAAGGCTCATATCAAATATTCAATATATTCATGTTTTAATTGCAGTATACTGTTTTTACTGTTCTTTGTCAAGTTTTTGGTAAGTTGTGTTAAATTTGGTTGAAAACTCTGTATGCTATAAACAAAGAACTTTTTTATTTTTCACAGAAACGTTAACATTTTCATAAATATGAGTGCTATGTTTACACAAATGCACACAAACGTTGAACAGGAATTAAATAGTCATTTAACACAGTGACAGACCATTTTCAGTTACATAGATGATCGGAAATATCTTATTATTAAATTTATTATTAGACCTCTAACTGCCCCCCCCCCCCCCCCCCAGACCTGCCAACCTTTGAAAATGAGAAATTGTAGCACACAAAATTTAAATTAATCTGGAGGTTGGTTGGTTGTTTTTTCATGTTTCACAGCCATCTTTTGACATTCGCAAAAGGAATATGGTTTCCGTCTTTCAACTCAGTATAGTAAATTTTTTCCTCTGAAAATTTTTATACGATTTTTAGAGTTTATTTCGGTTTGCAGAGCTTTTCTTTTACATTTGTAAAAGGAGCCTGGTTCCAATTTTTTTAGCCCAGTTCAGTAAATTTTGACGGAATTCGCGATTTTTATCCCGCCATCATTTCAGGATTTTCAGAATTTTTTCCCACAATCGTAATTCACATTTTCCTATCACGATTCTTTGTTGAAATTCGCACTTTTTACCATGAACTTTTGACGAAATTCGCATTTTTCACGCGATCCTTTGAAGAATTTTGAGTTTTTTTACCACGATCCTTTGACTAAATTAGTGTTTTCTTTCTGCGATCTTTCGGTGAAATTTGAGTTTTCTTACTAATCTTTCGATGAAATTTACATTATCTTACTGATCTTTTGAAGGAATTCGTGTTTTCTTTCTGCGATATTTTGATAAAATTCACGTTTTTACCACGATCCTTTAACGAAATTTATTTTCTTCTGCGACCAATTGACGAAATCGATTTTTTTTACACGGTCATTTGTTGAAATTCTGAATAGTTTATTGCAAATCGTGAGATTTTGCACACTATTTCAAACCTGGCCCCTCAAGGAACCCCATCCAGAAATTCTTAAAATGGCACCCTTGTTTCTAAAGGGGGGAATTCCTGTATAAATATTTACAAAAACACGATTAGAGTGTTTTATATTAAGAAGTTTTTTTTTGCAGCCCAGAATTTTTTTTTTTTTCATGAGCATTTTTTAGTGTCCGAATTCTCGGACTCTAATGGCCAGTTTTGTAAAACTTTCGGAAATGAATACTTGGAAATTTTGGAACAGAATCACTCCTGAAAAACATGCTGCGCGGGATAAAAATCGCAACTAGAAACAAAAAATGCTTTTGTGTTTTTTGCAAAAAATCGTAGTTTAAGACCGATTTTCGTAGCATCGTAGTTCATAGGTCCAAATCGTAGCAACTAAGATTTTTTCGTAGCAGTTGGCAGGTCTGCATTTGGCCATATCTCAGCAGCCGTTTTAGGTAGAAGTGTGAAATTCCAGAAGATAAATTACTAAAAAATAATATAAAACATGTTTCAGCGATTTTATAAATTTCCCCACCCTAAGGGGGTTTAAAAGGGGGATTTGAAAATTTTAGAACATTTGGCATATCTCAGTAGCCATTTTAGGTAGAAGTGTGAAATTAAAGATAACAAACGTACTAACAAAATAGGTAAAAGCATTTCATCTTTGCTAGATATATTTCGTTTGATTCAAGGCTCTTTTAGAGAAAGCGACCAGCGAAGCAGGCGAAGTCCGCTAGTAAAATATAAAATTATAATTTACTCAAAACTAAATAAACAACTGTATGTTAACAAAAGCTATAAAATTGTTAATTAGATATTTTATATCTGATTATTTGAACTGACTTAATGCAATTTTTTTAAATTTATTATTATTATTTAAATAAAGTATAATTGTGCAATTTGCATTTGGTTGTGATTCTCTCAGGGTCAGGATAACTTACGTTATACTGTCAGGGAGGGAAAAAAAGTTACTTGTCCTGCAGGCCATTAAATTTTTCAAATTAGTGGTCCAATTGAATTTTTGGTGGTCTCAGACCAGTGGATCACCGAGGATTTTGAATGTTTCAATGTTTAATTTTTACTCAATATATGACATAATACATTTTATATATGAATTTTAATAACAAAAACTCTTTACACAGCCAAATAAAATAAAATCTATCAGACAAAAAACACATAAGTCAACTGAAGCAGTGGTGGATGGTTGCTTGATAAGTCTACAATCAAGAATAATCACCATTGTAGAAAATAATAACAGAAACAATCACAGATTCATCCACAAACATTCTACAACATTGTTTTATAGAAACTTCTAAAAAAAGACAATTACAAAACATGATCATAGAGACAAGCAACTGAAACAATTTGGTGCTGATTGAGCTTTGAGGGGAAAATAAGACTATGGCCATACTTGTTTTTTTTTTGTTTTTTTTAAGCTGTTTATATCTGCACTAGATTAGAGTCAATAGGTCACGCACATGTGACATCACCAGTCTTGCTACTAGTCATACCAGGTCAAATGTCAATAAAAATGGGACAGAGGCTTGTAAATCGGGACATAAAACTACAGTAAACACTATGAAAACAAAACTTGTCTATAATGGAGTCCTGTCTTAAATGTAAAAAATTCATTGTCTCCAAGTAAGAATAGCATACAATTATACCTACTAAGATGAAAGCCTATTTAAAACATAATTTTTCTCTTGACCCTTGCAATTCCATCTCAGCTCATTTTATTATGCTAAATAAGCACAACAATCTTATGCAGTAAAACCTGTTAAAGTGGAATCAATATTTACTGAAACAATATTCAAATTCAGCAGGTATAATGATATAGCATTCTTATCATAAGGACAATGATATTTTTACTTTGGAAACAAAATTCCGCTACATACAGGATCCATTTACGCAGGGTTTACTGAACAAAGTACAGCGAAACTTGTGAAAACAGAATCTCTAGGACTGCAAAAAAATATACTTTAGACAGGTTTCTGTCTAGGTAAGTAAATTTGAAGGTATTTCCTTGGAAGGGATTATAAAAATTCTCAGTTATAGAAAGGATCTGTCTTCACAGGTTTTACTGTATTAAGTTCCGTTCCTCTCGATGCAAACTAATGAATAGTATAGTACTAAAACAAATTTAAAAGAATCTGTTGCATCATGAAAAATTGTGACTTTTGGCATTCCGTGCACTAGTTATGTGAGGCAGGTCTTGGGGCCCTTGAAAATCAGGACGTTTTGCAACACTAGTTGCTATTCATATGAGAATGAATTTCCTTGTGTATTTCCCAGGTGTATTTTAAGTAAAGTTCAATCTAGCAATGAGAGTAAAATAAATATTGCGTGACTCAAAAATAATAAAAGTTTCCAAGTACAGTAATAGATGATTATAATTTTCACATCAGTATCCCCTCTCCCACCATGAGAAAACTTACTCTTATGAACATAATGGGAATTGTTTTCATTAATAATCTGTTAAAGATACAAGCTTTCAAATGAAGTTTTCTCTAAACTAATTTTAAAAAATCTGTACAATATTTGTGTACTGAAATTCGGGGGGTTTTCCGGAAGTGATAGTCTAAGTTCACGATTTTTATCAACAACCGATTAACAAAATTTGCAATTTTTTTCAATGATTAATTGAGAAAATCTGCTATTTCCTTTAACGACTGATTAGCAAAATTCACAATTTTTCTTCTGTGATACATTGACGAAAATTGCGGTTTTTTATTCAGCAAAAGATTGATGCAATCCACGATTATTTTTCGCAATCAAATAACGAAGTTTCTGATATCTGAATTTTTTCACGCCAAGCCGAAGAAATTTATGATTTTTCTTCACGTAAGATTGACAAAATTTGTGATTTCTTTACATGAGCGATTGACGAAATTTGTGATTTAAAAAGATTCACGAAATTTGACAATATATAAAAAATGTATTTGTGGAAAAATCACATGCAGATTGAGGAACTTTGCGACTCGCGGAAAACTATATTTTCTACCTTATTACAATACTACTGTATTTTATCTGACATTCCCGGAGATGTTGGCATCTGTGGGAAAGTAGTCAAAAGTTTAAGAGTATGTGAAGAAGTGAATGAAGCTCAGGAGTAAATAAAAATATTACTTAAATTTATTATGTACATTGGATATTATTTTTAAAACTCAATTCATACAATTATATATGATACAGTGCTATTTAGAAAAAAAATTAATACTCTCAACTTTAAAAGATTAGATTTTTACTGTAGAAAATTGAAAATTTTAAAATAAATCTTTCACACCTTTTCATCTTCATCTTGTTTAATACATGAAATGCATTTAGATGATTCATCTACGCCTGATTCATGAAATGATGGTGGGTCTTCAAATCTGCAAGTTTCTGAATCAAACCTAAAAAGATTTAAAAACAGAATTATTGTTCGGCTTATCAAAATCATTAAAAAAAAACAGATCTGAACATCCTCTATAGAACAAGAGATTGTATATATACATGCTACAGATACAAAACTGTTATTGACGAATCATTATATGATCTTAAAGTAAAAATAAAAACAGAAAACAATCACCATTTTTGATAAAAGAAAGAATTTCCATCACTGTACAAAGAATCCAAATCTTCGACTGATTCATCAGTGCCACCAAGAGAAAACCAGTTATCTTTTGGAGGTTTATACATGACCTATATAGAAAATAAAACTATTACATAATTTTAATAAAAACAAGGCTTAATAAAACACCAAGATTATTCAGATTTTTAACTTTTGACAATTGCAGGCAATCAAAAAAATTATAGCCTTTTTAACTCTTTCCAACACATCTGAAAAGTGTTTATTACCTTGGATTGCCATATAATTGAAGTTCACAATAGTTTGCTCGTTATTGAAAACAAAATGTATAGCATTTATAGTTTGTTAAAAGAAACACCCATTATGGCCTATAAAATGATTATGGGTGGAAATTGTTTTGTTTTAAGTGTATTTTAATGATCTTACTTTTCAAACATAATGAAATTGATATGCATTACTGACGTGCATTACCAGATGTTCACTGTAGAATATGGAGTGTACAGCATTTATTGTTTGTAAATAACAAACAAGAATATTCGGTTACAATACTGTTTATGAACGATAATTGGTGGACTGCATTTTAGCTATAGCATGCATTTTTAAGTTTAACTAATCTTTTTATATTACGTGATGTATATAAAAATGTGTAAATAGTATACGGTGTTGAAGAAAAAATTCGAGTCGCCCCACCACATAATATACAAAAATTTAGTTAAAGTTAAAAATGCATACTATGGCCAGTTAAAGTGCAGTCCAGAAATTATCCAGATTTTCATCTATTGGTAGTAATTGCTAAAGGTGAATTTTGAAATGGGTTATGCATTTAATAGCTAAACTAAATTTTAGCATATATGCAGCACATATACAAATCTATCAATCACTCAGAATTTGAATATCAACAGAATTTGAATACCATACTAACTATCAACATACAGTAGAACCTCGATTAATCGAGGTTTCTGTTAACCAAGTCAAAACTACAGGCTCTTCTGCCCCCAAAAGCACTCAACTTCGAAGAAATATTGCACCCTGAGAAGGCAACAGTGAACAATGCTTTGTTTCCAGTGGTCGTGTGGCCCTATTGAACTCCAGCCCAATGTGTAATCAGACAATTACATCCCAGCCCACTTGACTGACAACAGTGGGGGTAGGTGATTGGCGAATCTCATAAAAGAAATTTGGGTTTCATGACATTCTTCTGTTTGCCCTTTCTTCCGCGAATCCCCTGTTTTGTTGCTAACCTTTTCTTTAATCATTTCACGTCTGACCATCGCATAAATAGTAAGTCGTTCATTTTTTAAATGCAGAGCCAAAAAAGAAGTTGAGTTGTTGTTTCAATGGGTAAAAAGTTTGAGGCTATTAAAAGAATTAATAATGGTGAAAGTTAAAAAAAAAATTGCTCTGGAATTTGGAGTTGGTAAAACCACAGTAGGCGATTGGAGATGTAACAAAGCTCAAATAGAGACTATTTGTTCAAAGATGGATACGTCAAAGGCTTTAGAAGAACGGTCGACATTTAAAAAAGCCAAAAGTGAAAAACTTGATGAAGCAGTCTATCTTTGGTTCAAGCAACAATGCACGCAGGGCATTCCTATTTCCAGGAACATTCTGAAAGAGAAAGCTCTTCTTCTCAGCCACATATTAAGCGAAAATGAAAGTTTTTCTGCAAGTCATGGTTGCTTAGATAAATTTAGAAAAAGACATGGCATTTGACAACTGGCGATTGCAGGAGAAAAGTTGTCTGCCAATGAAGATTCTGCTAAAGATTTTGTTGAAAGATTTGAAGAAATGATCCAAAAAGAAAATTTGACTGTAGATCAAATTTATAATGCCGATGGAACCAGCTTGTTTTATAGCATGATGCCATCGAAAACTTTGGCATTTAAAGAAGAAGCCAGTGCCCGGGTTACAAGAAAAGCAAAGACCGGATCTCGCTTCTTGTTTGCACAAATGCAAGTGCAACTGCTGCTTCTCATTGGTAAATCAAAGAAACTGAGAGCATTTAAAATCATCAATATGTAAGTTCCTTGCCTGTGAAGTACAGAAATAACAGGTCTGCTTGGATGAACTCTAAAATTTGTGAAAAATGGTTTCATGATGACTTTGTACCACAAGTAAAGCAACATTTGGCGCAGCTGAATCTCCCACCTAAAGCAGTTCTGCTGATTGACAACGCTCCTTGTCATCCGGAAGAAGAAATGCTAACTTCGGGAGAAATAAGAGCGATTTTTCTTCCCACAAACATGAGATTATTGATACAGCCGATGGACCAAGGGGTGATTGAAGGAATGATGAGACATTACAAAAAGAAACTTATCACTCATATTCTTGAATGCGAAGAACGAATGCGAAGAATAAATGAAGCTCTGAAAAAACTAACTGTGTAAGACATAATCTACATGAATGCCCAGGCATGGCAATATACAGCTACGATCCAAAAATCATCCCATAAAATAATTATTCAAAAGAGTAGAGAGGATGAAACCCAGCAGGCAGAAAACCCACCGACAGACAGACAACTTTTTGAGATTATCAACGACATCAAAGGGTGTAAAGAAGTTTTGGAAGAGGACATTTCCAAATGGCTGGATGTTGACATCGGACATTAATGATGCTGACAATGAAGACTAGGACTTTGAGGATTCAAGGACTATAAGTCATACTAAAGGTGTTCAAGCGCTAACAACTGCCTTAAAATATTTGGAACAAAGAATCGATGTTACGCCGATTGATCTGCTGTTGCTCAAAAATTGCCGTGATCGGTCAGCCACTGATAGAAAATCTGGGCTTTTTCAACGAAAGGTAACAGACTTTTTTAAAAAATAATGTAAATTTAACAAATCAATGTAATTAAATTTTTTAAATATTTTTTTTCTTGAGATTTGTTTTATTTTTGAAAATGCATCTTTCAATATTTAACTCAGTATAGTTAAAAAAAATCAATTTGCTTTTTAAAATTTACTACTAGTAGTTGATTTCCTTTTTAAATTTGTTGAACTGTGAAACATAACTTTATATATGTTTATTTTTATCATTTAAAAAACGTTCTATTGTTTTTTATTCTAAGATATGTTAAATTTGCAAGCACGCAGAGTTTTTTTATACACGATTCTATTAACCGAGGTTTCTGATATCCGAGGTATTAGCGGTCCCAATTAGCTCGGATAATCGAGGTTGCATTGTAATTGTTGAAACTGCTTTTACAAATGTGTTCTGCATTTTCTTAATGTTTATTTAGATACCTTCAATCACCTTATCAAATGATGTTTTGTTACAGTATTTTGGAAGTGTTGGAAAGTGTTTCATAATCTATGCATAATGCATGATTTTTCTTTCTTGTTAATATAGAATTGATTTAAATTTTTAAATGATAGTAATGTATACAATACATAAAATTCTTAAAGCCTTTTAGACCAGCCATACTCAACCTTTTTTTCTTGTGGGCCGCAAACATACATTTCAGACTTTAGACGGACCGCAAACAGAAGTTATCAACTTTAGGCGGACCGCAAAAAACTCATAAAAAGGTTTAAAAAATAATTAAAGTAATATATGTAGTCTAATAATGCAATATAACAAAGTTAATATTATCACTAGGGTTAAATATTTGTCGCGGAAGAAATATCACGAAAAAATTCAACACCACTCTTTCCAAATAAACTTCGTAGATTTCTATTACAAATGCATAAATATGTCACAAAGTTTGCTGTTCAGAATTAGTACTGTAAAATGTTTTTGATACCAATTTTTTCTACGACAAAAATTCAACCAAAAAGTAGTATTAGCTATATAATAGATATGAGATGTAATATTATAACAATGTAGAATTTCCAAGGAGATTTTCTTTAATAAGTTCATGTTTTGCTCAATGAAAAAAAAATGTACAAATATATAGTGCAAATTTAATTTGGAATGATGTTTGATTATTGTTGAAGCTTAATAAATGCGTACAGCACTGCAGGACAAATAGGACTACATGCAAAAGAACTTTTGACTAAGGAAACGGCTTTTAACACAATTTTCATTTAAAATCTGTCCTGTTATACATAAAATATAATCATCTTTTCATAAAAATATATAAAAAAATGCAGAAGATCATAAATACATTTTATGCATATCTCAGTTGTATAAATATGGATTAATGATTATGTGCTTCGGGGTGAACATAAAATGCCGCCAGGCCACATGTGACTGGTGGGCTGCAGGTTGACTATGGCTGTTTTAGACCATTTTCTGCATTACCATTCAAGAACTCGGATTCGAAAAATAAAATTTTGCTTCTAACTTTGTATTTAGCAAAAATGCATAATTTTGCACCTTAACATCTTACATTATATAGAATATTTAACAGCTTCTAATTAAGAAGCTGATACGTGTAAATAGTAATAATTAATAAAACATATTAGTACAATAGTTTACAGGCTCAAATGATAAAAAAATCTGAAGCATCATTTGAAACAGGTAACATAAGATTTCAAAAGCATTATGTTATTGTTAAAAAATAGTTCTATCAAATTAGAACAAATTCAATTGGTGCAGCACTTTTTAATTAAATAACATCAATTAATAGAAAATGCAACAATCAAAGATATATAATCTTTATCATAATAAGTTTACACTATTTAAAAGTGCCTTTGTCAAAGAATGTAAATTTAGCTTAGTATATTTAAATTTTATTTATGTTAAGATTTAATCAACACTCACATTACATTTCTTATAAATTGAAGTCATTTCTTCATCATCACAATCAAATGAACCAAAAATTTCAGAAGGGCATGATGTTTCTCCGAGTACAGTATCTGACCCACGACTATAATATGAGATAAAAAGAAAATTGTAATATGAATAGAATTTCAGATGAAATTTAGAATAAAGGAATAAAAACACTTACTGAAACCACATGGCATGATAAAAATATTCTCCAGAGGATGTTTCCCACATAGATTGTATTTTAGCAATATACATTGGTGTAGAAGGATCAGCTGGACTTATTAAAACAAAATCTCCACATTTTACCTGAAATAAAATGAGTAAAAAGTTTAATGTAAAACATGAAAAAGATAAATGATTTAACTCAATTTTAAATGAGAATATTCCGATTCAATGAATATAGAAAGCAAGTATCTTTACCATAGACATTTAAAAAAAAAAATAGTATAAAGCAAAAATGCTTTTGATTAAAAAGTGCTTATTTTAAAATTTGAGTAAGCAAAAGATTTCTTTCTACACTTTTGTTCCAAATGTTGTAATTTTGAAATTATTGTTTTGAATAGTTTATTTATAAAATGTTCCAGAAATTTTAAATATATGTTAAAAATTGTTATATTATTTCACTCAGGTAAAGTAGAAATTGAGACGATATTATTCTTAAACAAGAAAGGATTAAATAAAATAACATTTTGACATTTAAAAATTATACATCTTTTAACTATTAATGAATTAAGAACTTAATGGTGTTCAAATTAACAGAAAAATTTTAGATTACCCATAACTATTCTTGCAAGGGCACAATGATTTGCTCTTTTCTTATAAATAGTTAAATGCACCTCAAGTTGTACCCAGAGATTACTCATTAAAAAAAGAATTAGAATTTAAAATGCACATATGACTAAAAGTTTGTAAAAAATCATAGAACCCTCCCCATTTCTCTAGGAAAATAGATTATTCAAGAATGTTACAATTTAGTTGTATTTTTCAAATTTATAATTAAGTAATTTGATTTAATGCTATTTTAATTATCATATCTAAAAATTCTTGTATTTTTCTTTACTGGACATAATACATTTCAATTTTCTGCTGAATTAGTGCTCTTTTTCAAATTCAAGGATGCCCCTCTTTAGGCACTAATGCCCTATCCTTTTTCTTTTTTGAGTGAAACACTATGCATGACATATACAAAAAAAATAAAAATAAAGTATTTTTATAACAAGAGCATACACAAGTAAGGATTTCAACACTCTCTCAATTTTCTTGTTTATTTATTTATATTTTTTAGAGGGGAGGGGGGACAGAGGTTATCTACACTGGCCTCCAAAAGTTAAGGAACAGGGACTGGATGCTTTCGATTGTACATGGTTTGTCGAACATCTACCAAAATTATTGACGAATTGTTCTTGAACTTCTGGAAAGTAAAGAACATGTTTGATTTCATATTTCTCGGTACAGATTTACTCAGGAGGACAATTAGGGGGCTAATAATAAATTTAATAATAAAATAACATTTGCGATCACCTATGTAACAGAAAGCGCTGAAAATGGTTTGTCACTGTGTTAATGACTATTTGGGTCCTGTTCAGCGCTTGTGTGTAACGCTTGTGTAAGCATAGCACTTATATTCGTGAAGTTATTGTGTCTGTGAAAAATTCAAAAGTTTTTTGTTTATAGCATACAGAGATTTGACAACCAAATTTAACACAACTTTCTGAAAACGTGAAAAAGAACAGCAGCAATAGTATGCTGCATTTAAAACATGGTTATATTGAATATTTCATGAGATATGGGCATTTGTATGAAATAATTTTTAACTGTGCATGTGTGGAAGATTTCAAAATTTTCATTTCATAATTTGGTAGTCAGCTGTTTCTGGAAACTTCTTTAAAAATTCAAGTCAAATATCGTGAAAACTCAGAAAGATATAGTGAGCTGATTGAAAGGTTGTAGAAAATCCCTTATAATAAAGTTACTTTTAGAAAGCAACTCACTATATTGCTCCTATCTTTGTGAATTTTCGATATGTTTGACTGGACTTTTTATATAAGTTGCTGCAAATAGCTGAATACCAAATTATAAAATAAAAATTTTAGAATATTCCATGCATGCACAGTTAAAAATTATTTCATACAAATGCCCATATCTCATCAAATATTCAATATATTCATGTTTTAATAGCAGTACTAGATAGTGCCCACCAAGATTTGACGGTAAATAAATTGAACGTTTCATTAGAAAAATTCTTCAATTTTTAATGAGTTGCTTTTAAATTAATTATTGAAATCGTGACAAATTTCTATATTGCATAAGTTATTCCTATTTATTTAAGGTGATAGAGGGTCCTGTCAGTCTAACCTATTCAATGAAGTGAAAAAATTAAAATTTAAAACAAAGTATGCTTCCTTTTTTATCGGAAATTTACCGAAAAATATTGGGTAGAGCATTTATTTTTACTTACTACTGATTTTTTTTTTTTTTTTTTTTTTTTTTTTTTTTTTTTTAAATAGAAATAATATTAATTTTTATTTATTTATTTTAACTACATGACCATTAAAAGCTGCCATGAAATTTATTTTACATGTTTATACATTTTTTAAATACAAAACCATGGATTATCAAGGTAATTTCTTTTATAGTTCTTATATGAATACTTTTCTTTCTTTCCGTTTCATTTTTTATGGGAAAAATAGCAAACTTTTCTTTCTGGCACACACACACACACATATATATTCTTGATAACAGTCAGAAAATATAACAAAAATTGTAGATCAGCTCAATTTATTTATTTGATAGTTACATGCAAAATATTTTATCTTAAATATTTTAAATATAAAATCATTGTTTTTTTCAAAATATTGTAGAGTTAAATTTTATTTAATTATAAAGCATTCAAATAATAATAAAAACAATAAAATAAAAATCACATAACTTCTCTTCCTAATAAAATATATCATTATTGAAATGAATTACAGACAAAAATAGTACAGAAATCATTTTGCGGGCTTGGGTTCGAACCTGCGTCCTCTGCAAAAATTCAGAGCTTCAAACTGTTGCTTCAGTCCACTACGCTAGCAATAATTCGTTCTACTTCCTTCTAAATTGAAGAAGTTAGAAAAACTATTGACGCATGCGCAATTGTGTCGAATTTTGGTTCTTATCTTACAGAAATAACTTTGCATTTTAATATATATGATACTGTCACTGCTGTTCTTTGTCAGGTTTTCAGAAAGTTGTTTTAAATTTGGTTGAAAACTCTGTGTGCTATAAACAAAAAATTTTGAATTTTTCTCTGACACAATAACTTCACGAATATAAGTACTATGCTTGCACAAGCGTTGAACAGGACCCAAATAGTCATTAACACAGTGACAAACCATTTTCAGCATTTTCTGTTACATAAGTGATCAGCACAAATATTATTTCATTATTAAATGTATTATTAGCCTCCTAATTGTCCTCCCAACTAAATCTCCACCAAGAAATATGAAATCAAACATGTTCTTTACATCCCAGAAGTTCAAGAACAATTCACCAATAATTTTGGTATATATTCAACAAGCTGTATACAATCGAAAGCATCCAGTCCCTGTTCCTTAACATTTGGAGGCCAGTGTATTAATACAGTTCTGTAATAAATAATAGATAAATTATTTCAACTTGTACTAGAGCTACACAAATAAATTTATAATTTGTTCATCAAAATAGGAAACATATTTCCGCACAGCTACACAAAAATTATTATATATTTTCCCTTGAATTTTTGATAGACCAAAATCGCCAATTCATTTTTCTTTGATATAATGGCTGGTGATACCCATTTATTTTGTCACTTTGAGCTCCCACTAATCTTTTCTATTTTTAATAGCCTTCCAACAACAGAGATTACACAATTTGCTTGTACAGTCAACTCCCTCTAATCCACGACTGCATGCACTTTCAGATGTTAACAGTGAAAATTCAGTTACCATTAATTTTGAAAGAGAAATTCAAAATGGCAGCAATTTGATTGATGATCGGTATTCACTGATCAGTATACCCTTAAATATTTTTGCATTTCAACAAAGTTAAACTTTATTTTTCAAATTAAAAAAAAAAAAAATCAGGATTTTTTTTTTTTTTTTTTTGTGACCAGCATCTAGATAGTGATGGTGATGATGCTGATTTTGCTCACTTCAGTTTGAATAGTGCAAAACAGAAATACTCAGAACTTTTGTGTTTTGCAAAAAATTCACTAACTGATGTGCCTGATTTCTTGAACAAAGAAAATATAATTAAATGGGTGTTCTCCCAAGGTGAAGATCCAGTTACAGAGAGTTTCACAGATGATGGCATTATAAGTACTTCACTGTTAAACTCTACTGAAAATCAGGATAATTGTGACACAGAATCTGATGATGAAAGTGAAAAAGTAACTCTTGAACAAGATTTGGCTATGGGTTATAAATATTTACATTTTCTTCAGAACAAGAAATAATTACTATAGGCTGCAAGGAAAAATATTAGATCAAAAGTTCTCAAACATGATACTTGACACTATGTTTGAAAATTATAAAAACAAAAGAAATTGTATAATAAAAAAACATTTAAATATTTTTTCCTTAAATATACTGCATTTTTAATTAAATAGCCCAATGTGTTGCATCATCTTTCTTTTTTACCGATTAATTTATGCATTGATAACTAATTTACTGTAAAATTAGAGGAGAAAAAATGTAAACAAAGTAATGACCTACAATCTGCACAACCTATGGTCCCAAGTTGTGCAGATTAGAGGAAGTTCACTGCCTATACAGGATGGTCATAAAAAATTCGATAGTATATGACACATAGTGACCGTACCATTCAAGAAGATGGGATGCCATTTGGAATGTGGGTATTTTATGATATGGGCTGATATTAACAGGAAACGAAAATGACAGAATTATCAAATATAAGAGAAGGGAGAAATTTCAGAAATATTGGGAGGTTGATTAAATATCGGGTGACTTGGGAAGTCTGATTTTATGATTCTGTTTTGATTTAACTGAATAAAAAATTAAAGTCATAAAAAACAGACCTGCCAACCTTTGAAAATGTGAAATCGTAGCACACAAAATTAAAATTAATCTGCAGGTTGGTTGGTTGGTTTTTCGTGTTTCGCAGCCATCTTTTGACATTCATTAAAAGGAATAAGGTTTCATTCTTTCAACAACTCAATATATATTTTTCCCTCTGAAAATTTTTATACGATTTTTAGAGTTTCTTCTCGTTAGCCTGTTTCCAATTTTTTAGCTCAGTGCAGTAAATTTTGACGAAATTCGCGATTTTTTCCCTGCGATCATTTCAGGATATTCGTTTTTTTTTTTTTTTTTTTTTTTTTTTTTTTTTTTTTTTTTAAATTGTAATTCACATTTTTCTATCACGATTCTTAGTAGAAATCCGCACTATTTACCACGAACTTTTGACGAAATTTGCATTTTTTACCGCGATCCTTTAACGAATTTTGCATTTTTGACTATGATCCTTTGACGAAATAAGTGTTTTATTTCCACGATGTTTCGGCGAAATTTATGTTTTGTTTCTGCGATATTTTGACAAAATTCACGTTTCTACCATGATCCTTTGACAAAATTTATTTTCTTCTGCGACCAATTGACGAAATTAATATTTTTACACGGTCATTTGTCGAAATTAGCGATAGCGCAACCGATTGGCAAAATTTTCAATATCTTTTCGCGACCAATTAACAAAATTGACTACTCGTTTCCGCGACCTTTTGACGAAATTTGCAATATTTTTCCCTCGATAGTTTATCGAAATTCGTGATATTTTGCGCAATTTTTGACGAAATTCGCAATTTCTTTCTGAACTCTTACCGAAATTAGCGATTTTATTCAGCGACCAATTGAAGATAATCACTATTTGTTTCTGAGACCTTTGACGAAATACCCGATATTTTTACGCGATCATTTGAAGAAATTTTCAATTTTTTCCGCGATCGATTCATGAATTAATTTGGGGAAATTCCATAAAAGAAAAAAAAAATTCGCGGGCTTCCAAGAAATTTCAAAATATACTTGCAAAAGGATCATAAGTCTGTGGAAGAATTTACAGGGGGGAATACTGCACAGCATTTTTCTTTATGCAGGACTCTCCTTTTCCGTGTGCAAATCATGCGATTTTGCACACTATTTCAAACCTTGCCCCTCAAAGAACCCCCTCCGCCCTTCAGAAATTCTTAAAATGGCATCCCTGTTTCTAAGGAAGGGAATTCCTGTATAAATATTTACAGAAACATGATTCACTCGTGGTTAATATACATAAAGAGGGTTTTTATGTTAAGAAGTTTGTTTTGCAGCCCAGATTTTTTTTTCCCATGAGCATTTTTTAATGTCCGAATTTTCGGACTAATGGCCAATTTTTTTTAAACTTTCGGAAATGAATACTAGGTGTATTCTGTTACAGAGTGATTCTGTTACGAAATTTTGGAAATTTCGGAACAGAATAACTCCTGAAAAATATGCTGCGCGGGATAAAAATTGCAACTAGAAACAAAAAATGCGTTTATGTATATTTTGCAAAATAAATCGTAGTTTAAGACCGATTTTCGTAGCATCGTAGTTTATAGGTCCAAATCGTAGCAACTACGATTTTTTCGTAGCAGTTGGCAGGTATGTAAAAAAATACATAAATAAAATCTTTGAAAAAGTCAAGAAAGAGGATTAATTTATTAAAGCGGAAATCCGTGGATTTTTAAAGTAAGCAAAAACGCGGAAATCCACGATTCCACGGAACAGTGGCATGCCTAATACATAAAAAGTTATATAAATATCAACAGATATTTTTTAAAGAAATAATACCTTATGTGTATCTTTTCTTAGTATTACATTTTATTAATTTACATTATCAATATTTCCACAGTAGCAATAAGCAATAATAAAAAGCACATATTTATGAGGAATAGCTTACTCTGGAGTCATTGATTTTAGCTTCTATGTAATATGTTTTTGATGAATCTTCTTCGACAGGATCACCAATCCATTTAATTTGCACCTGCACAGATTTATGAATAAAATATAAACAATTAAACACAACTTAATACTACATATTCAAATAACTGCATAAATTATCTTCAGTTACCTCAGTTAACTCACCAGGGATTTAAAAAAGAAGGTTATCTTATAACAAGTAACAAAAAGGTTTTTGCTTTCATCTTGGATGTAATCTTTGAACAATTCAATATTTGTTAACTGTATTTTATGATAATCATGACATGTAAGAGCTAAAATATTATTCAAAGGGACAGTGAAATATCTATGTGTATATACATATATATATATTTCTAAGGATTATTCTTTATAAAATACAAAAATAACCAATTTTAAAATATCCCTATTGAAAATTGGCTAAGCATAAAATACTAAATATGTAATCATTCAACATTTGAATGTTTTATATGCATATATTTTGGTATGCAGACAAAAGATGCAAACATAAAATATAGGCACAATTAAATTTTTAAATATCAAAAATAAATAAGACCTAGCAATAACATAAAAGTGATAAGAATTAAGACAGAGAAGCACAAAATTATAGTCACCTTTTGCTTTCCAGCTTTTCTTAATTTTGTAGATTCACAAGAAAGTGCTTTCTGAAATCAAAGAAAAAGAAAATAATATTAATTATAATGAGTTTTAGAAAAATCAATATTTGCAAAATCAAAATAACAACTAAAACAATAACAGTTTTGATGTATCTGATGAATTAATTAAAAATTATGAAGTATTATTAACAAACAAACCTTATCCATTTCATCTTCTAAATTATCATTTAAGATATCATCTTCATCTGCTTCTTGTACAGCCATATTAGGACATCTACAATGAAATGTAAGATTTATTAAGAAAATTAGCCATTAATCAGGATTTTCATAGGAATTAATGATGTACAAATGCAAGTTCCTGAACATTGTCTAGTAATCTATTTTTTACTTTTAAACAAAAAGGGTGTTTCTAAACAAAATAGAAAATCATTCAGGGTTGAGAATAGACATCAAGATAGGCAATTTTTGCCAAGGAAAACATAGTTGCAATCCACTTATTTAGCATTTATACGGTGTCTCAGGCCAAAGTTCAGTCATTTTCAGTGATATCATCACATTTAATATAAGCAAAATTAATATGAAACAAATCTCGATAAAATATCTTCATTATTGATAAAGTTGTTAACAGAAATTCATTTTCCACATATAGTTACACAACCAGTATTTTTGATTGAATGCATTGTAATTTTTATGGAATAAATTAGCTGAGATGTTGTTTCTTGTTAAAAAAATGTTTGTCTTGACCATATTATCCCAACAACCTTTATGTTTACAATCTCTGAAAATGATAGCCCACTCCAGACACTTATCTAGGATGCATTTAAAAATTTCCTTGCTAAATCAAAGGAATAGAAAAGTTATTCTTTCTGAGTTTTATATATATCCTGTTCTTAAATAACTCAAAGCAGATTTTTTTCAGTATAAAGTTTACTTGTAAAAAGCTCCTATTTATCAAAATGTAAATTTTTGTATTAAATGTTATGTAAAATTGTTTTAAAATTTAACTTTTTAATACCTTTAAACTTTGAAATATAAAAGTATTCAGTCAGCCGAATATTCGGTATTAGGCCAAATAGTTACTATTCAGCCTAACAGTTACTATTCGGCTAGCTGAATATTCGGTATTCGGTTCACCTGTAGGCCGAATATTCGGTATTCGTTCAAAACCACTATTCGGTGCATTTCTAATCCCTACAATATTTATATTTTTTTTACCCGAATGTGCTGCTTTAAAGTAACATGTTCACTCTTTAAGTGGGTGTTACATGCTGCTTTTCTTTATCTCTCTATTCTAAAAAAAAGTAACAAACGCTGTCACCGCTGCTGCCAGCGGTTTTGAATTTTTTGTGACCGGAGGTCATTCTTCGTTAATATTAAGAAAAATATTGCATACAAAAATATGAAAATCGGTCGTATTATAGAGAAATGTTTGATAAACATGCTGAAGCAGACAGTTTTCAAATCAAATAATTATTTTAAGAGATATTTAAAGTTAAAGTTAGTCAAAATCGTTCCATTAAAAAAGTTTTATAGGAGCAAAAACTATACATAGGAATTTAATCATTTTTAGATCATTTTATACATTAGGAGTTCCCGGTGTGCAGTCTGCATATATTTTTTTAATTTGACTCATTTTTTGAGGTTTTATTTCTATTTTAATTTCAAACTTTCAGCATTTTGAGAGATATTTTTTATAACTTTTAGAAAAGGGTATTATTTTAAATTGTTGCCAAATTTAAAAACAGCGCAAAGAATAACATTTCCTTCAAATTAAAAACTTATTTACACATGACTATTATAAACAGAAAAAAACTTTCAAATGAGAATTAAATTATTACGTATTAAAAGCAGGAAAATATTTATAATTATGCTATAAAACTATATAAAATTATATTAAAATAAAACTATATTTACATGTGAATTTTAAAAGAGAAAGAAAACTGTAAAATAATAAATTCATTAATATGTGTTAAAAGACATAAATGGAAGAAATTAGGTCATATTTAAAATTGCCAAACCACCCAGTAGCAGAAAAAAAGAAGTGTCTGCAACAGATACTTCAGGGGCAGAAAATAATCTGCAGGTTAAATATTTTACAATTGAAGCGTTAATCAAACAATCACTTACCTTTGACGTTATTATGACAGAATATTAATTTTACTAATAATAATCTTAAGTTTTTGTATTGTATTACGTAATAAAGAGCCAAACATAATATAAAGCGAAATAAAGGTGCTATAGAAAAATAATATGCAAACTAGAAAAGATCTGCAACGTCCATCTCTCGTCTCGAACTTTCTGCTACCGGGCCAAACCATAATATTGTGAAACAGTTTAAATTTAAAAAAATTGAAAGAAAATGAAACACATCTCATTGGTTATTGAACAGCATTTAATGCATCTCCATAACTATAAGGGAGGTTACTCTAGGGGGACCCTGTTCTGTTGCCAAATGCCGCTAAGTTTGTCGCCCACTTGCCGACCAAATTTAGTTACTAAAAGTGGCACCAACTTGGCGTAATCTCTAATATTTCGCCAAATTCCCATAGATTTCCATTGTAAACCAATAGTGTTTACTTGCTTACAGAAAATCAACAAATTGAGATATTTTGAACCAATGAACCAATGCAGATGTTATTGAAGTGAATACAAGATTCGCATTGCTCTTGTGTTGAGAATTCTAAGACTGCAAAAATAACATTTCCTTTCTAACAACAAAAGTATTTTCACATGAATATTAAAAAGAGAAAGAAAACTTTGGTGAATATTACATCGAATTTAAAACGATACATTTAAAATGTCTTATTTAAAAAAAACTTTCTTATAGCCTTATTAAAAAATACCGAGATACAAAGACTGTGTTTACTTAAATCATTTTATATTAGCTCATTTTCACATGTTACACTGATCCTATTTAATCAAAGACAAAAACAACCCGTTGCAGGGAGATAGCCACTGTTTTTTAAATTATAATTCATTCTTCTGAAATATTTTTTAAAGCCGATCAAATTAGCATGCTTTTAGAGTTTGCAGTGTCTGAACGGGGGTTGGCGAGCGTAGCTCATAGGGAGCAGAGCCCCCTAGTTTTGAAAAAAAAAAAAAAAGATTCAAAATTTTTAAACTGTGCAATTTTTTTTTTCACACCATAAAAAATTTTCTTACTGTAAGGGGTGGAGAAATACATCATTTTACTTGCCAGTGGCAAGAGAATTCTTTGTTAAGGCGAATGAATTTTTATGCAGTCTTTGAAAAACTGGAGGCTATGGAAAATATACCAAAAACTTACTGCAATGCATGGGTGCAAGTTTGAAATTTGGCGAAGCCTGAAAATACTTTAAATCCTCTCCCCACTGTACGAACAAATATGCATGCCCCGACGCAGCACTTAGGCAAAACACGTTAAATATTATATGCAATAAAATTCAATCATGTTGAAATGGTACTTTTCGGTTAGCCGGGCACCAGTGTTACATATACATAAATATATATATATATATATATATATATATAAGGACAACTATGGAGATAGAATAGTTATATAATGAAAAAGATATAATAAATACTATAAAAATAAGAAGAATGCAATGGTTAGGCCATCTAATCAGAATGAGGGATGAGTGAAGCACAAAGAAGATTTATAGTGGTAATCTAATTGGGAAAAGAAAGATTGGTAGACCCAGGAAGAGATGGATAGAAGAGGCAGAGAAAGATCTTGCACAAAATCAAATTATAAAGTAAAGGCCAGAGATCGGAAGGTCTGGAGAGATATCCTGAGGGAGGTCAAAATCCTACATGGATTGTAGCACCATTGTGTATGTATATATACATACAATATATATATAAAAATATATGTATATATATACATACATGTATATGTAACACTGGCGCCCGGCTAACCGAAAAGTACCGTTGAAACTAATTTAAAAAAATAAGTGCATATGCATGTAAAACATTCAAATTCATATGTAAACAGTATTTGAAAAATTTAATTTATGAAGGCTACAGCTAAAAACAATGAAGTTGAGATGCTATGACACATAAAATTGTGAAATATTCAAGAATGTGCATGGGCACACTTATACACTATGTTTTTTTAATTTTAAAAATATCTTCCCATAAATGACATTTAAAAAAAATATTACCTCAAATATCTGCAGATCAATCTTGTTAATTTCTAAGGTAGTTGTCTTTTTCTTTCTTTTTTTTTTTTAAATCTTTGATTACAAAACACAGTTTGAAAAATATTCCATTCATATCTACTTTTAGATTACAATAAAACTAAGTACACTACCTTAACAACTAGTAATTAACAATATGCAGTTTAACATATAAATTGCAGAAAAATGGATATGAAGCAAAAATTTTACAGTTTACTGCATGTGGAAGCAACAGTTTAAAAAAAAAAGTGCTCAGTCATTTCAGGAATAAATATCAAAGTTAAAAAAAAAGTACCTTAAAAGAAAGTTTAAAAAAACTCAAAGAATACTAAAATACAAATTACATTGATGATAGAAGTATAAATTACAGCAAATGAAGTTATTGAAGTTTTATCATATTTTCATTTTATTTCTACTAGCATTAACAATTTTTTTTTTTTTTTGTTTGTTTGTTTTTTTTTTTTTTGCATGTGAAATTACCATCAATTTAACAAAATTCACCAGAATTATGAAAGAAGTAAGCCAATTGGATATCTTCTTTTTATAAAAATAGGAAACATTCATTTGTGTTTTTCCCCCCGACTATTTGACGAAAATCGCATTTTACTGCAATCCTTTTAATGAAATTCGAATTTTTTCCTGGATCCTTTGACAAAATTTGTGTTCTTTCTGCGATCCTTTGACGAAATTCGCGTTTTTTCCGCAATCTTTAGCCAAAATTTGCATTTTTTTTTTACGAGCATTAGCTGAAATTTGCATTTTCCCCTCCACAATTTTCCGACAAAATTCGCGTCCCCCCCCCCCCCACATTAGTTGATAATACAGGATCCTATATTTAATTTTTTTTTTTTTTTTTTTTTTTTTTGTGGCATTGTATTGTGGCGCTGGTACCAGCATTTTAGTCATGTATGTATTCATATAGAGAAGCATTTACTGTATTTACGACTTCTCCAAAATTTGATCTTATATGAGATCATAATATTAAATAAATGCAAGCAAATAAAAAACAAAGGACAAATACACACCAGTAAAAATTGTTACTTTAAGGAAAGATGAATTCTTTCATAAAATTGAAGCTTATTTGTATTATCTTAGGTTGCTTCATTACTGGCATAAGAAACTTACAAAAATTTGTGCATAACGCACAGGACTACCAGAGACAAAAATTGTGCACGCTGCACGCGCTCAAACAAATGTAGCCCTAAATATTGGAATATTGTGAATTCTAGTGGCATCATCTTATGGCTTCTGCCTTAAATAATAAGGGGTAGTTTTTTTTAGATTCCTGCAATTTAACTAAGTCCCCGGTTTCCAAAAAAAATCACAGTATGTTATAATTTAGCCTTTTATGAATTTTTACACTGCCATCCTGACATTCCGTGTATTGATCAAAATTTAACCCCTGGCAAACTTATAAAAAAAATTTATAATAAATTGCATACAATTTTGTATAGTGTAACAAGATATCTTACTCGATCTGCCACCTCCAAGTAAGAAGTATCCGATGAAAGTGTAAAAAAAATGTTACCTGTTAAAATTAACAACATCGAAATGCATGTGTAGTTTAATATGTCATGTGACGGATAACTCCTAGAAACATTAAAATCTTTGTATAGATACAAAGTGATGATGCCATTGATATGTTCTGACATAATGCAAACACAAAAAAGACTGTTAAAAAAGAAGTACTTTAATATTGAAACATGGTGTAAAATTTAAAGGATAGGAAAGTAAAGGAGAAACTGTATGTGTGTGGAGGGCGGGGGAGCAAACTCCCAAACTCATGAACTACTTGTAATGCAACACATGAACAAAAGTGTACGCAAGCATACACAACGTGTAAGTAAACACATGAACAAATTGTATAATATCACATGAACTCTATGTATTAATGTCTCAATGAACTAAAATTGTAATGTAATTGCCAACAAAATAAACAGACAGTATATGTGTAATAACCCAAGACACTTACAACGAGTGAGATTCAATTACATAATTAATGAGTTATCATCAAAATGTAGTGAATAAGGGTTAAAAAACAAATGAACTACTTGTAATGTGTGTGTAAACTCTGGTTAAACTCTAAACCAGCCAGTGTGTACAACTCAATGAACTACTTGTAAGAAAAAAAAAAACAAAAAGAAATACTGCCAAATAAATCGCTAGCAAAGTACAATGTGTAAAAGCAAATGAACAAAATATGTAAATCAACACATGAACTTGTGTAATGTATGTATAAGAATGCACCAAAATGTATTAAAAAAAACAACTGTTGTGTAACACAAACAAATATCCAACACATGAACTACATGTGAAAGACAACTGTTGAATAAGTGGTTCACTAAGGGTTAAAAAGAAAATAAAACTGCATCTGCCAAAGTCATTACGGTCTTAAGTTAACGGAAGCGTGCATAAAATGTATAACTCAATGCTAAAAATTGTAGAAGTTATGTAAGGCAAACATGTTCCAAGAAAAGAATGAAAGGGAGAAGAAAAATAAAAAATTTTGATAGCCAAAATAACAAGCAATGTACCTTATGTGGTATGCATGTATGTATCCGTCACAAGACAACTGTGAGACTTGAACTCACAAATTAAAAAATTTTAAATCTGAAGAAAAAAAAATGCCAAAGATTTAGTTTAATGAGTATATGTGAATAGCCCTTTAAAAATAAAGTGTACCTAACAGCTCACATTATGCATGTGACTACCTCTTATAAGAAAAACACTTACCGATATCAAATATCATGTCAGTTATAATGAAAAAAAATACCTTATGTTATAACTAAAATAGTAACGAGTCACCAGCCGCGCGTAAACAATGAAGTCAAACAGTACATTAGCTGCATGTGTAAAACTGTACACCCGGTTAATTATCCCTTGAAAAAAACTTTAAGATGACTGTGTAAACAATGTACAATAGTTACATTATGTTATAATTTCTGCAAAACTTTTAAACACACGAACCAAAAAAAAAAAACTTGACATTAAAAGAAAGTCTATCTAAAAACAACTACGAAGTTGTGAATGCAGTAAAAAAAAAAAAAAAATGCAGTCTTAAAGCTAAACACAAATGATGCTAAAAGAACTCTATACATGCACAGACGGTAATGAATGTCCTTAACCATGGTGAGTATTAATTGAAATATAACAAAATTCAGCAAAACTGAACGAGTCAATGTGTGTGTGTGTGTGTGAAGTACCAGGCCAAACATGACATCCCAAACCATGTGCATGAGAGGGAAAAAAAACATGTGTGATTAATACCTAACAATGCTATCTGCCCATAGCAAGTTAGAAATAAAGTGTAAATTAGTGTAAAGGTGTTATCCATCATCAGCATTAAGAAACAATTACAGGTGAAATTTTAGCAAACTAAAATAATTTTTAAAATGTAAACACTACTCCAATTGTAAAATTAATATTAGTGTAGCTCCATCAATCATGTTGGGAAACCTATCCGATCCCTGATTAAGCCAGCGGCCAACTTGCTTAACCATAGATCGAAATACACACCTCAGACATTTTGCTATCCCATGGAAAATAGCGCAATGACTGAAGTATCCCACACAAACCATGACAGAAGTACAAGCAAACAAACTTACACACAAAAAAAAAACAATGTATTAATGTGAATGCATGTCATTGAGAAACATAAAAAAAAATAACAGTTTAAAACTATACGTCAAACCTATGTTGTACATCTTATGTATTTTGCAAAAGCAAACGAGAGCCAAAAGTGAAAAAAAATATTTTGTAACCCTGACATGATGACCCGAGCTATGTAATATACCTAAATAAAATGTATGCCAGGCTAAACTAATCTAAGCTTACTAAATATTTTGCCAAAGTTCACAATCCAAGAAAATATTAATGTGAAAGCTAACTAATCTTTTTTTTTAAACCTATGACTACGCCAACTGTATGTAAATTTCTAATCAAGTGCCCACATCTAACTGAGAAAAAAAAAATGTTATGCTCACCTCCTCTATACTTATTTTAAATTGCCACGAATATGCAAATCCAACATATTTCACATTACTCTTAATTAGTGCAAAAAAAAAATTAATAACATCATAAAACATAAAACTTTCTGCATAGAAAAAAAAAATATCTATTAACTCTGAAAAATAAATTTCAAAAGTGTGTCCCAGGTCTAATAATGTAAAAGGTATTCAAAAGCAAGTCATCTACAATCCAAGATAAATATATCTGTAGACTTTTTTTTATCCCAATCTTTAAGAAAGGCTGAATGACAACATCTTAACTGACAATAAAAAAACATTTAAAAATCCCCAGAAAACGACTCATAACAGACACTATACTGAATAAGTTGCAATATGACACAACATATTATTTAAATCATACTGTTAACAGACAACATACGAGCCAGCGTATTTATGTGCAACAAATGATAAAACAACAGAGAAGCAACTTCAAGGCCTAGAGATAAAATAAAAGGAATATATTATCTCTGAAGTGCGTCAATGTGTCAATGCAAGATACTCAGGAAGTTTCTAATGTGAATCAAATGCAACAAACTTAAAAAAACTGCTACCCTTTTTTTTTTTATCCCCTTAGAAATGCATGCCAATTATTTATAAATTTTACTTTACACCTCAACTGCCGATCTGTAAGTAACAACTTATATTTTTAAAAGCAGATGAAATATTACCTAACATATTAAATATTCATAACAGAGATAAATACAAATACATCTCTTTTCAATCAAAATAGAAATTAAATTAAAAATAAACACACCTTTCGTTAAAAATATGTCATTCATAACTATAATTAAAAACAACAAAATGTGCACAGATAAATTAGATAAATTTTAAAAGGCTATTGTTTGTGCAATAGCGACAAGGAATGCAAGCGCAATATCTTTCACGATAAATGTTAAACCCAGAAAATCCTTGTCATGCATGAAAATAAAGTATATTTAAACATTCATAACATAACTGAACTTAAATAGCACTTACCTTTTAAACATTAACATGCAAAGAGCAGCTTAGAATTATAGCTGCAAGTATAACGATTTAAAAAAAAACAATAATTTTTTTTATAAAGTAGACATCTTCTTTCTTCCGGCTATTACCTTTTATAAGCAGCCTTATTAAAAACAAAATGGAATAGTATGGAGTAATAAAATTTTAACCACGTATGAATATAGAAACATTTATCATAGCCTGAAAAGAGATGAAACTGGAAAAAAAATATAAAAAAAATATTGTATTAAGTAAAATTAAGATTTTAAAAAGGAGAAAACAAATGTCCATGTTGAAATTTGTATTGTATTCTTATTTTTTTTTTTAACACAACCTAAAAATGCACTTTTTTAACTGTGGTAATTAACACAAGTAGTGTCACACTAAGTTCACTTTGAGATTTTATAAATCACAGTAAAGCACATACTTTTTAGATGGTGCGTCCCTGTTATTGTAAGTGAGAAACACTTTTTTTTTAGATTTCCTTAAGTAAAAACACATTTCGACAAGAAAAGAAAATTCTATCACAAAGGCAATATTCGGAATGAAGCACGATGAATTTTGACCTTGTCAGGTGCACTTTTTGTAGGAATCACTAGATTTAACTTTTTTCTTTTTTTGCAATTTCACAAACAAACACAAAAAGAATTGTTATTTATTTTTTTTTTTTTTTTTTTTTTTTTTTGTTGACACACTTTTGAAGAAAACACAGATCACTTGCAAAAACTCCAATTACTGATAACACACATGTAGAAGACTCCAGGAGAGATTAAGCACAAAATTGGCGTTGATGATAATATCAGGTGAGATGATAGGTAACAAATGTCTTTATTCCAACATCACTAGTGTAGTATCAGGATTGTGCATAGAATTAGTCCAGTTTTCAATTAAAATGCAAATAAAGTTTTTGAAGACATGTAGCAGCGGTGCTCCGGCACATACATCATCCGGATCATTCATCATGTACTGGTGTTTACAGAAACATCAGGAATGGGCAGAGAAGTTGAAGAATAAAATTGTCCTTTTAAGCTGCAGGAGTACTACGTCGAAGGTGCGGCATAAAAAAATTTAAAAAAAAAAGAGGGTGGGGGAATTTCTCTCTCTTAAATAAATAAGCATTTTTTTTTTTTTTTTTTAGGTTGGAGAAACGACCGGCCGATGGGCCAAATTTGTGCAATAGTGTTCAGTGGGATGGTTCGTTTAAATGCAAAAACTCCAACCATATTACAGGAACTATTTCTTTATTAAAAATCTTATAAAAAAAGAAAGGTGGTTCAGGAGCCAAAATGGGAGAGAGAGACCCCACAATACATGGGACGCCGAAGCGCCTTTACTTTTTAGACAACTTTACATCTCGAGAGCTGAAACAGAAGTGAAGTTTTTTTGCACGAAATCAAGAAATCTTGGCGTGGCACAGCATCGCCAATTTACAACTTTTGGTGACCGCGCGAAAGCGTACAAAGGCTTTTGGCGATAAACATTACCGCAAAAATGTGGATTGCAAGTAAGCGCTTCAAAATAGGATGAGAAAAGTAACAGACAAACCGAAATTGTTTATCCAACAGCTTTCACAAAGTAGACCGCCGCCAGAGAAGAATGCTGGAAATCACAGGCATCTGGCTTTTAGCTCGCCCACAAAACACGAAAGCTACATTCTTCCCATAAGAATCGTTCATTTTTACTTTTTATTGTTAATGCATATTCAACGTTCATGTATAAGTAGCGATAAAAAATTTCTTATCACTGCGGCGGGGAAAAATATCCAATGCAAGAACATGAAATGAGACAAGCAGCTGTGCTATTTAATTCGTATTTATTTCTTTGCACACGCAGCAAAAACGGGTAGTTACAGATTAAAAAAAAGAAAGGAAAAAGGAAATGATTATTTGAGCGCTTTGAATTAAAGATAATTTTAGAAAAATGAAAGAAATCACTTTACCAAACTCTGGATGGTTTTGAGAAATGAATTTAATCACATATTTCATTATAGGAAAGAGGGGGGGGGGGAGGATAATATGATCTAAAAGTAAGAAAGTTATGTTTTAAATTAAATTTTGAATTAAAAAAAAGGTATGGGACAGAAATGCTGTCACAGGGGGGTCCAATTCTTTATCAAAAATCGCATCTTTTTTGCAATTCTTTGACAGAGACCACGTCATTTTCACTATCCTCTGACGAAGATTGCGTCTTTTTCGCGATAACTTTGCAATCAATTTTTTTGCAATCCTTTGAAATAAATAGAGTCTTCCTTGCGATCCTTTGAAGGAAATAGTGTCTTTTTCGTGATCCTTTGAACGAAATAGCAACTTTTTAGCGATCTTTTGACAGTAAATGCATTTTTTCCACGATCCTTTGACAAAAAGCATGTTTTTTCTACAATCTTTAGATGAAAATTGTGTCTTTTTTGCGATCTTTTGACAGATATAGCGTTTTTTCCACAATCATTTGATGAAAATCATGTTTTTTTCGCAATCCTTTGAAAAAAATCGTCCTTTTTGTAATCCTGTAACAAAAATCGCGTCTTTTTCACAATCCTTTGACGGAGATTGCACCTTTTTCGCTTTTCTTTGACAGACCATGTCTTTTACACGATCCTTTGACGGAGATTGCATCTTTTAGGCGATCCTTTGACAGAAATAGCAGTTTTTCTGCAATCTTTAGACAGAAATCGCATTGTTTCTGCAGAAAATAGATTGCCTGGAAAAAAATATAAGCTGAGATTTTCAGATTTTAACCAAAGTTTTAAACGGGATGGTCAAAAAGTGGAGTTATTTTAAGCCCGATTCTTAAACATTTTGCACAAATCTTGAGAAATCTAAAAATAGATTTTTTTTTTTTTTCGTTCTCAGAGATTTTTCCATCCGACTTCCGTCCTCGGGAATTCTCAAAAGATGGAATTCCGTTCTGTTTACAGAAAACTTGTTTGCAACATGGGTGCATGGTACTAATTTCTAGCCTAAACTTTTCTCATTTGTAAATATTTCTTAATATTATAGAAAAAAATTATGAAAGTGCATTGTTGTAGTAGCGTTTAACTATTTTTGCAGTCACATACATTTTGTCATAATAATTTTCAACTATACATTGCATCTTGCTGGCTGGTAAGATTTCCTGAAAATTCACACCTGCTTATTGTCCAAACGCTTTGAAATTTTTATGAGTCATTAATAAAATTGCTTCGAAGTCTGTATAAAATACTCGTGAAAAAAATTATATTTAGTGATAAAAGTGGGGTATAAGAAGGCTTTTTCATTGGGTTATTTAATACTTTAAAAAATAGTTCTTATTGTCCAGACTCTTTGAAATTGTTATTTGTTATAAATATAATGGTTTTGAAATCTATGTAAAAAAAATTTTTAAATATTGATATTTAGTTGTAAAAGGGCTGTATTTTCTTCTTTTTCTCAGTGTTGCATTGTTTAATATTTAAACAAAAATAGTTCTTACCATTCAAACTCTTTGAAATTTTTATGAGTTATAAATATAATGTTTCAGACCTCTGTATAGTTTTCGTGCAAATATATGGAAATTTAGTTGTAAAATGATGAGCAGAAAACAAGCATATTCACGTTCTAAGTGAAAATTTTTCATTTAATTTTTCTAATTGTCTGAATGTTTATTTTAATTTTAAGAGGATAAATATTGTTAGGTAGATATTTTAACAATTTAGAACAGGAAATGTTTTGCTATATTTTTTTACGTAACAATCATAACTTATCATTCCATGAAATATGTAACACATTGTATAGAGCATCATAAAACACCAAAATGGAATATTTAGACATGAGCTTAAATGTGTGAAATGCTTGAAATGAAAAAAAAGAAAACAGAATGGAAATAAAAAGTGAATAAAAGGCAAAACAGAAGAAAATGTTCATAGAAATATTAGTTACCGTCTTTGAGCACAAGCTTGTTTACTTCTACCAGTTCCACCAAATTTAATCATATCACGACAAAATGAGCATTTTCCACAGTCAGGAAGTTGGCAAGCCTAAAATTTCATTAAAAAAAATTTAATATTTCAATTATCTAATCTGTCAAAATAAAAAATCATGTTATATAGCACATACATTTTTACTTTTCTGCCAAGAAAGATGAAATAAAAATTTAGTATTCACAAAAAATTATGCAAGATAACAAAAGAATTTAACAGTACATCAGAGAAACAAAATTTAATATATTAAATATATAGTACCAAAAATTGCAATTTTGCTATAATTATGAAAGCAAGTAACAAGAGATTGGTTAATCAAAGTAAAAATTAAGATGTGATGTTGATTTATCATTGTGGTCTAACACTTGACCATGACACACAGTTGACCATGTACTATAATTAAGATATTTTGAATGACCACAGTCAAGTTAATAATTAATCATTAGATCATGGGGTTTTTTTCCTGTTTTAAAAGATAACTAAAAATTAATAACTGTAAATTTGTACTGGTGCAACAAAAAAATTCTTGATGCATTTAGAGATAGCCTGTTTTAGATCAATGATCATAACACTAATTCAGAAATAATATAAAACATGCTGAAGTAAATAAAGTCAACAACTTTTACATAAATGGGTAAGAAGGCTAAGCATTACAAAAATCATAAAACAAAATCTTAATTTCCACATATATATATATATATATATATATATATATATATATATATATATATATTATATAAGGTAAGATAAAGAAAAGGTCAAATATCAGGTGATCTAACAAAAATGTAAAAAAATAATAATCCAAAAAGTATGGATGGTAGCACAATATACAAAATCCACAAAAATGTATGGAATTTTGTTTTAATGAAAATTTTACAGCCAGAGTGATTACAGTTGTCATTAACAAGTGAGGCTTGAATTGTATCAGTAATTTGTACAGTGGCACAGTACAGCTTGTAATGCAGCAACGAATAGAAATATTCAATGTAATGGATGTTTAAAATGAGGATGTTAGGCATGGCACAAAGCATTATCTGATTATGCTCCAGTGTAAAAGTAGCACAAGTATTTTTTAAGGATTTTTATGAACTTTTAATAATATAATGGATTGTTATAGAAGCTCAATTATCCAATTCATGAAGAGATTTTATGCTTTGAATGACATCCACATGCTATTTTCAAAATGTTTTAATGCCTGAAAAAATAGGTAAATTGAATGAATCTTTATAAGTTACTTTCATTTGAATTTTCTTATAATCAATTTGTTTTTCTCTAATTTAATTCAGTGAATGAAA
The DNA here is from genome assembly GCA_963932465.1 of Maratus speciosus. Classification (NCBI taxonomy): domain Eukaryota; kingdom Metazoa; phylum Arthropoda; class Arachnida; order Araneae; family Salticidae; genus Maratus; species Maratus speciosus. Next base: position 385,976,339 of record OZ010788.1, on the reverse strand, counting down.
AAAAAATGAAACATTTTTTGTGAATTTGCAAAATCTTTGCTCATTATATTAAAGTTTACCTCATCAAGTAAAATTTTTTAAAATAATTTTTATATTATAACAAACTGCTTTCTCTCTTTTTAATTCTTAAAACCAAATTTCTATTAACCCACAATCACCATAAATGAATTAATTATATTAATTTAACTTTGAATTTTCAATAGATTTCAGATTTTAGAAATTTTAAAGGCATGTAAAAGCATATAATGAAGCAATTGCAAGAGGAACATCTTCTTAAAATTCTCTTTGAATGGTGTACAGAAAGCAAACGTAGGAGAGGTAGACCGAGGATGACTTGGCAAAGTTCTATTTGAGAGACAATGAATATATATATATGTTAAATTATGAGATTACTCTGGAGAGAGAGAGATGGAAAGGATATCTCAGAACTATTTTTATAGGTCGAGGTAACCCACTGTTTAGTGGAAACTCCTGAAGAAGAACTTTCTTAAAACCATATGAAAATCATATTTATGTATTCATTTATGTCATATTTATGTGTTCATTCATATGCTTCAAAGTTGTTTTAAGTTGCATGGCGGACAAGCATGTTTATCTCCAATAATAATTTTTTAATGAAAACATTGCCTAAATGGATACATTTCCGAAGTGGTATTATTGTTCATGCCCATTCCAAAAGTTGGATGTACGAAAATGGAATTTTAGATTGTCTTAGAAATGTATGGGGTAAAAGAAAATTAATGGTTCTTAAGAAACCGTCTCCACCTATTTGGGATGTGTTTAAAGCGCACTGCACAGAAAAAGTAAAAGAACTTTCCTGTGATATGAGATCTTTGGTAGCTATGATCCCTGGTGACCTTACTTCTATTCTTCAACCACTGGACATTTATTTAAACTAGGGGATCGTACCCGGGCTTCCCGGGTTACAGAATATAGGTGGAAACAGTTTTTTAAAATTGAAAACTAATGATTTTTTTATATGCAATAAATTTTTTAGACTGCCCACTTACATTAAAAAAGCATTTTTCATGTGAAAAATACGAATTATATAATAAATTTTTTTTTTAATTTATCAAAAGTGATATTTTCTTATCAGTCGCATGGTAAGAGATCAAGATTTTGCTACTTATGGCATCCTTTTATATTCTGATAATTTCAGAGCTTATACACATGCCTGTTAAATTTGTGTTTTATTTATATTATTTTATTTATTTATTCATAGGGAAGTTTTTTTAATGGATATTAGCCGGAAGAAAATGATGAACTCTTTATTTTGTTTTAAGGGCAAACAGATTAATCTTTCGTAATCGAGCTCCGTGTGCTATAGATAAATTAAAAAATATTTCATGCTTTAAAATTGTTTTTAAAACCATAGACAATCAGTAAACTGAGATGAACTTTGCAAACAAATTTCATTTGAAAAAAAAAAAAAATCCTATTTGGTGATCTAAAAATTTTAATTTTACGATTACAAATATGTTAGATTTGTGTTTTTTCAACATTATTCTTTTATTTGTTTATAAAAGAAGTATTAATTTCGTTAATTTGTCTTTCACAAATATGTTAGATTGGTGTTTTTTTTATTATTATTATTCTTTTATTTGTTTATAAAGGAAGTATTAATTTCGCTATGCAAAAATAGTCAGAAACAAATGCTGAACAATGTTTGTTGCTTTATGTGCAAAATGTTTATTATTATTATATTTGAAACCAGCACGTGATAAGATAAACTTTTTTAAAAAAATCATGCTTAAAAATTATTTTAGAAAACATAATACATCAGTCAATTAAGATACAGTTTTTAAACAAATTGCATTTTAAAGTAAATTATTTCCCTATGCAATGAAAATTGAAAATATACGATTGTCAGAAGATTAAAAAATTGCAGTAGCGAAAATTTCAAAACCGAAATTTGATCTTGAAGTATTGGCCATTCGCACAATGACGTCAGTGTTACGCACAGATACGTTTGTTCTTTATAATATAGATACATAATCAGTAAAATATAATAAACATCAGTTATTAGGATGTGGTTATCAATTGAGGCTCTTATGCTTGGTATTTCGGAATGAAAAATAGCAATTTTCACCTTCTCAAAATTTGCATACGCACTTCTCATATCCATATTCATCATTTTTAAAAAAATTGTATTTTGTTTGATCATTTTAAAATCATTTTAACTCAAAACTTGAAGTCACGATTGTCAGCAACATCTTTTATGTGAACAGACGCACTCTTTATTTCAGATTCTAATCTCAATTTTGGAGAGTAAAAATTTCCGTAATTTATGTTTTTTAGACGCATTTGTGTTAAAATGTTTAGTTTTATCTAAGAAAATTATGTTTTTCTTTTAAATATGACTTCATTTTCACTTAAATAAGCATTTCGCCTAGTGTCTGAAACTTATAGTATCAGTACACATGCAGAAGAAAACACAATATAGATAATTTATGAGGAAAAATGCGTGTTTTCAAAAGCAGTAAGTCATTTTCCGTTATTATGCCCCTAATATATTATGCTCCTAATGGGATTTTGTGCCACTGAACCCTATATAACAATTTTTATCAACAATTTTGAATTTTTATCAGAAAATGGCATGAATAAAGATAAAAATACCTCATTATTTCTCTCTTCTCTGCAATAATGAAAGCTATCTAATTTTCACCATTTTGAAGAAATTTCAAGAAATGCTTTTAAAATTAAAATATAAAAGTGGGGATATTTTAAAAAAAAGACATATAGTGCGATCACATCTACAAATGAACACCTTTATGTTTTAAAAAAAAAATAGTATAATTGGTTCAGCAGAAAGATCAGGGCAGATGACTAAAAAACACTTGTGCTTTAAATATATAGATTATATAAAATTATGAAAAATTAAATTAAACAAATTATGTTATTTTGACAAAATTATAGTAGAATGTCTTAAAGAATAGCATTAAAATTTTATTATTCGAGAGAATTTTGGACAAAAACTTCAAGAACATGATATTATTTTAAACCTCGAATTATTTTTTTGCTTGTCTAACTCTGCAAAGCAAATCCATCCAGGCGAGAATCATCAATTTCTGTAATATAAATCGCTATTATTTGCATTTATAAAGACACTCTAAATTTTTGAAAAACATTGCGTTTTATCAGTATGTGATTTCGAATACATTATTTTCAAAAGTGAAGCATTTTCACCTGTGAAGAATTTCAAAGTAGCTGGGCTGTGAAAATGATGCACTTCTACAAAACATAATTTACGTTTCAGAATTAAATTACACGCTTTTTTATAAAATGACGTCCTTTACATCCGCTAAAGAAATCCACTTATCCAGTCGTACAATACCAATTACAATCCAGTCGTAAACCGTCTATCGAAAAGTATGCATATGACGTATCACGGAATAACAGACAATATTCTTGACATAATCCGTATATTAATTTCAACTTTTTTTTCAGGTTTTATCAGCAAATGGCAACAAAAAGATATAGTCAGACCTGCCAACCTTTGAAAATGAGAAATCGTAGCACACAAAATTAAAATTAATCTGGAGGTTGGTTGGTTGGTTGGTTTTCGTGTTTCACAGCCATCTTTCGACATTCGTAAAAGGAATAAGGTTTCAGTCTTTAAACTCAATACAGTAAACTTTTTCCTCTGAAAATTTTTATATGATTTTTAGAGTTCCTTCTTGTTTCAAAGCATTTATTTATTTTATTTTATTTTTTTATTTTATTTTATTTTATTTTTTTTTGCATTTGTAAAAGGAGCCTGGTTTCAGTTTTCTAGCCCAGTGCAGTAAATTTTGACGAAATTCGCAAATTTTTTTCCTGCGATCATTTCAGGATATTCCCATTTTTTTCTCACAATCATAATTCACATTTTTCTATCGAGATTCTTTGTTGAAATTCGCACATTTTACCACGAACTTTTGACGAAATTCATATTTTTTACCGCGATCCTTTGACGAATTTTACGTTTTTTACCACGAACCTTTGACGAAATTAGTGTTTTCTTTCCGCGATCTTTCGGTGAAATTTGCACTTTCTTGCTGATCTTTGGGCGAAATTCGCGTTTTCTTTCTGCGATATTTTGACAAAATTCACGTTTTTACCATGATCCTTTGATGAAATTTATTTTCTTCTGCAACCAATTGACGAAATTGATTTTTTTTTACACGGTCATTTGTCGAAATTCGCAATACTTTATCGCAACCGATCGGCAAAATTTTCAATATCTTTTCGCGACCAATTAACAAAATTCACTACACGTTTCCCCGACCTTTTGACAAAATTTGCAATATTTTTTCCTCGATAGTTTATCGAAATTCGTGATTTTTTGCGCACTCTTTTGACGAAATTTGCAATTTCTTTCTGAACTCTTAACGAAATTACCGATTTTATTCAGCGACCAATTGAAGAAAATCACTATTTGTTTCCGAGATCTTTGACGAAATACCCAATATTTATACTCGATCATTTGAAGAAATTCTCATTTTTTCCGCGATCGATTCACGAATTAATTTGGGGAAATATCATAAAAGAAAAAAAAAATTCGTGACTTCCAAGAAATTCCAAAATATACTCGCAAAAGAATCATAGGTCTGTGGAAGAATTTGCAGAGGGAAATACTGCACAGCATTTTTCATCATGCAGGAATTTCTTTTCCTGTGAGCAAATCGGCCGATTTTGCGCACTATTTCAAACCTTGCCCCTCAAAGAACCACCTCCTCCCCTCCACTTCCAGAAATTCTTAAAATGGCACCTCTGTTTATAAAAAAGTGAATTTCTGTATAAATATTTACAAAATTCACTCGTGGTCAATATTCATAAAGAGGATTTTATGTTAAGAAGTTTGTTTTGCAGCCCAGATTTTTTTTCCCCCATGAGCATTTATGTCCGAATTTTCAAACTAATGACCAATATTTTAAAACTTTCGGAAATGAATACTTTGAAATTTTGGAACAGAATCACTCCTTAAAAATATGCTGCGCAGGATAAAAATTGCAACTAGAAACAAAAAATGTGTTTGTGTTTTTTTGCAAAAAATCGTAGTTTAAGACCGATTTTCGTAGCATCGTAGTTTATAGGTCCAAATCGTAGCAACTACGATTTTTTCGTAGCAGTTGGCAGGTCTGGATATAGTATCTCCTATTTTCGACTATTTTCCGTTTACTTTCAATAGAAATGGGGTACTTTTGTTGCTGCGATTAGAAAAATGGTATTAAAAACTACAAAAAAATTAATATCTCAAAAATAAATTGAGATACAGCTTTCGAACAAATTGCATTTAAAAGAGCATTTTTTTCCTCATACAACAGTATAAAAATTTAAAATGTGCGATGTTTAGAAGTTTAAAAATTTGCAGCAGAGAAAATTGCAAAACCAAAATTTTATTTCAAATTTCACGTAGCAACTACGATTTTTTCGTAGCAGTTGGCAGGTCTGGATATAGTATCTCCTATTTTCGACTATTTTCCGTTTACTTTCAATAGAAATGGGGTACTTTTGTTGCCACGATTAGAAAAATGGTATTAAAAACTACAAAAAAATTAATATCTCAAAAATAAATTGAGATACAGCTTTCGAACAAATTGCATTTAAAAGAGCATTTTTTTCCTCATACAACAGTGTAAAAATTTAAAATGTGCGATGTTTAGAAGTTTAAAAATTTGCAGCAGAGAAAATTGCAAAACCAATATTTTATTTCAAATTTCAAAGTGTTGTCATTCGCAAAATGACGTATGCGTTACGCACAGATATGTTTGTCCTTTATAATATAGATAAGCCATTTGAAGACAGGCTCAACTCAAAATGGACTGAATGCATACCTGGGGATGCAGTATGACAAATGGCAGTAATTTAAGAAATAAGTTGACATCGTCAATATCTCTGATAGGCTAAAGAAAGCTTAGTTTGAATTACTGCAAGAAATGATGGTCACATCTTTCAAAAACTGTTGTATTAGTAATGCGATGGATGAGAATGATGCCATTTTTTGAAGAAGATTTCAATGATGATGAATTAGACTCTGATGATATTCATCCTGATGTACCAATGAAAGAAAGCAATTTTAAGGACTTCTAATAAGGGCTTGGATAGTGAATGATGATTGGTGACTTTTTTCATTTTAAAAGAATGGAGTATTAAAATAAATTTTAAAATTTGGAAGTATTTTTTATGTTTTTCATATTTACCATCCTTTTAATTTTAGAATATCAATTTTAGAAATTTTCTTAGACTCGTGTATAAGCCGACCCCTGCACTTTGGAGCCAAAAAAATGCCCAAAAATGTTTGACTTAAACACAGAAATATACGGTATAATTCATACAGATAAACAAATTAAATAATGTGTTCTTTTAAGAAAGATAAACTAATCAGATTTCTCATCTACTTTCTATGTATTACTGACAAAGAATTTAAAACTTCATACTTCACAAACACCACATCTTTTTCGTCTGGGAGCATTTTGTTTTGATGCATCTTTTTCAAGTTGTTCAGTAAAAAAATTTTCGAAAATGCTCCTAACAAGTGGAGTTGTTGCAGCTAAAGAATGTACTTCTTTCTTTACTTTAGAAAGACGACTCCGGGTAGAAGCTCGAATAGAACGCCTGAAGAGAATAAATGAAATACTTATGTAAAGAAAAGGATAAATAACATTCCTGATAAACATTCCATTAAACTGATAAATAGCATTCCTAAGTTTGTTTGTTTTTACCTTGAGTGTATTTCTAAAGGTCATAAGCAGCAATGAACAGAAGAAAATAAAAATAAATAAAAAATAAAAATATAATGTATTTAGTTAACTTAGAATTTATCTGGTAAAAATAAAACAATTGATTTTTACCGGTTAACTTATCAACCAAACAAATCACATTTTAAAATATTTAATAAATCAAAAGCCATTTAAGTTAATAATTGCTTTCAAAGAAAGAAAAAAAAATATTTTTTTCAAATATACCTATAAATTAAAAATAGATAGCCTTTAAGAAAGCTATCTGCGCTTCCAACAATAAATATATATATATATATATATAAAACCTAAGATAAATAAATAATAAATTCGTAAATTAATTCAAGTTAGCTACTAATTACCAGTACCAAAGAAAACTGAACAGAGATTATTAAGGAAATTGTTTAACTACTTTATTCAAAAATGTTTATTTATTTAGTAGAACTGCATTTTGTGTTCAAACAACAGTGTTAAATCAAATCACATTTAAAATACTGGCATAAAAATAAACATTATAATGAAGACAACTTCTTATAATACACTATAAAAATTTAGAAAATGCTGCTCTTCTTGGAAAATTTAAACTGGGAAAATGGAGATAAATTGAAAGCAATCAACCAAAAAATAATATTGAAATTATAAATATAATAAGAAAAGAAATTACTGTATTTACTTGTGTATGTATAATGCATACATTTTTCCAAAATTTTACTCCTAAAATGTCTACACAATAGTATACATGAAATATTTTTGACACCTATATAAAACCACACATGCTGTCAGTGAGTCACACAAAAATTGTAATGTATATTAATGAATATGGAAATTCAGTAAACCCTGGCAAAACAGAAAAATTACATGGTTCCAATAGAAGAAATCATTGTTGTACCTGCTAAGACAGAAATCTGTCTAAAATGGATTTATTTATTTTATTTATTTATTATTATTATTTTTTTTATTTATTTATTTATTTATTTATTTATTTTGGGTGGGGGGAGGTCTTTACAATTTTGTTGTTATAGGTTTTGTTACAGTAAATAAAATAAACGAAATAACTGCACTTTAATGTACCATAATTCGTGCATTATGAGAAAATATGTGGTTGATATTCATTTTCGTATTGATAAATATTTTTAAACAAAATTTCCAATGAGAAAAAAATATACTTTTCATAAACTTCAATTTTATGATACTTAATGACAAGATCGATATCAAGGGGATATGCTAATTTAAGTTTAAAAAAAAAAAAAAAAAAAATTGTGCGTCAGAATTATTTATTTATTTTCAAATTCCCAGATTTTTTTGCCGTTAAAATAGAATGAGGCACATTATACAAGAAATATAATTATTTTCATTTTCTCCTATCAAAAACAGAATGTGCATTATACATGAATAAATACATAACACAAAACAATAAAAAAAAATGATGTGTATATATTATTAAATACTTTTCTATATTATGATGAAACCTTTGGTATAGAATATCTCTAAATAAATGGGTTTTGATCAAAGAATTCACTTTATTAAGTGAATGTTAGATAATCATGAAGCCCAGTGGTGTAGTGGTCTGGGTCTGCGCATCTGGATACCTTGCTACAGGTTTGGAGTTCGACTCAAGGCTAGGCAAGGTTCACTCAGCCTTTCATCTTTTCAGGGTCGATAAAATGAATACCAAGCTTCTCTTTTCAGAGCTAAACGGTCCAGGGTTCGCAAAGCTGGGCCCAGTTCGAAAAAACCCGGTGGGTTTTTTCATAATGGGCCCACTTGAAAAAGCCCACTGAAAAACCCATAAAGTGGGTTTTTTCAATTTAAAAATTTAAACAACATATAAATTTAATGAATTTAAGTCATTTCAGTTAATTTTGAAAAAATATTAATATATAAAAGCCATTACATACAAATAAAAATGTATTTCAGCACATTGAAATACTTTACTAACATAGAACCTAGTAGGCAACATACATAGTACATAATTATAGGTATGTCTTTATATAAAAAATTCAAATCAACTATATTCATGGAAATAAAAAATATGTATTTTTACTTTCTTCTATCTTTACAAGAAGAAAGTATTGGATTCGTGAAAAATTTCGACTTCCAGTTCATGATTGATTTATGTGTTTTAAAAAGGTCCTGAAGACAATTTGATAGTTTTTAGAAAATGACTGTCTGTATGTGAAAAAAATTTTGTGAGTGCTCTATCTCAATAACTAATGCACAGAATTTCACAAAATGTTTACTAACACAAAACTGAGTTAGACCTTGATGTAAACTGGTGCTGATTAGTTTTTGGTGTATACTGCCCAACAGGTGGCACTGCTATGCTGCATTTATCTAAATTTTTGCAATAGATCTCAAGAACTAATGCACGGAATTTCATAAAACTTCAGATTCAGTTACAAGTTAAGTTGTTGCTTATTGAATTTTGGTGCATATCGCCCAGCAGGTAGTGCTGTTATGCTGCATTTTTCGCGATTTCAGCAATAACTCTAATCTCAAAAACTAATGTACGGATTTGAATAAAAATTTAGATTCAGTTAAACGTTGATATAAACTGGTGCTGATTAGTTTTTGGTGTACATCGCCCAAACGGCGCTGTTGTGCTGCATTTATCTCACTTTTTGCAATAGCTTTATCTCAAGAACTAATAATGCATGGATTTTCATCAAACTTCAGATTCAGTTAGATGTTGACGTAAATTGTTACTGATCAGGTTTTGTTGTAAATTGAACAACAGGTGATACTTATATCTCCTTGTTAAATGCATCCAATTCAACAAATCTATATTTTACAATCCTCATGATGGGCATAAATTGCCATTTAATTTTGGCACTGTGATAGCGAATTTTGAATTATTAACATGTATGAGATAGAAGAAACTTTTGGGATAGGCACATCCGCCTAGTTTACCCCTTTTTTTCTTCCTACTTATATATTTTAAATTTTAATATTCTATTCATTATTTGATTTAAAGAAAATTAACAATTTTATATCTTCTATTATATTTAAAATTAATTTGTGATAAACACTGGCATTTAATTAATTTAAATTCATATAATTTATACAATTTATAACTTGTAAAATAGTATTACAATTATATTGTATATAAGAGAACAATGTATTTTTTTATATATAGTGTATATAATATATAGAAAATATAGTATACAATAATGTAATTACGCATGTATTATACTTTTGAAAAAACCCGATTTTCCCCGGGGAAAATTGGGTTTTTCATGAAAAAACCCGAAAAAACCCACGTGGGTTGGGTTTTTTCAGAAAAACCCGGGTTTTTGCGAACCCTGAAACGGTCCGAGCTGTATCGGGGATTACGGGAGTAGTTGCTATCCGGCTTGATCACAGAATCACTCAGTGTTAGTTAGTTTTTTTTTAAAAATTAAATTACCCCATATTTTTAGATCTTAGTCAACGCCAATGTGAAACTTGCAGTCGTGGAAATTTCGATGTCTAGTACCACAAAGCCTTTTTCAAGGCTTCCCCGTTTGTGCGAAAGCCGGGAGATCTGCGACTTGTGAGGGACATAAGGCTTGACTTTCAAAATTTAGTGAGCTATGTGGCCCCCCTTTTTTTTTTGCAAGTTTTCAGAGATAGTGTTAGTTTGGGCCTCTGGTTTTCCTGGATGTCAGGCTTAGCTGTGACTCCTGGCGCCACCTGCCTTCTCATTTTCCGACTATTGCCAGGTCAAACATTAGTCTGTCAACGAAGTGTAGGGCAACCAAATTTATTTTGGATGCTCTACGCGCCCCTTGTTTTGAGGCAGATTTGTGCCTCAGGTGCTTCCAAACCTCGGAATGAGCCTCAGGGCCCTCCACCAGGGTTTCTAAATTCTTTAATTTATTCTTTATGCATTGTTTCTAAATTTAAGTTATGTTGAATTTTTCAATTTCGTTGGAGGTTTCGCGTGGCGGTAAAACGATCCACGTCGGTACTCCGTAAGCACCGCGTTGACTTGACTTGGTTGGAACTAAACACTGGGACTCCCACATTAGGCTGACTAGTTGATCAGCACATATGCTGTATAGCACTTCAGGATCCGTGGTCAAGAAAACAGGGCTGAACAATGCGGGCTACGATCCTTAAGGGGGCTGGTCACTCAGCTTCTGAATTCTCCTCCAGAATGTTAAGTCTATGGACTTTTGATGCATTCGTATATTTAAAATATCTTCTCGGAAAATTCATATTTTTAAAATCTCTTTTCTGTGTATTCTTCTTAAAGGATGTCTCTTTTTTTCTTATTTTTCAAAATATTTCTAAAATCTATGCTGAATTTAATATTTTATACATTAAAAGTAGGCGAACTGTGAGTAAGATTTTAACACTTCATATAAAATTAAGTCTATACTTTAGAAATATTTTGAGAACTAAGAAAAAAAGAAACATCTTTTAGGAAGTGTACACAAAAAAAAAAGAAATTAAAAATATTAATATCCCGAGGAGATATTTTAAATATACGAATGCATCAAATGCCCATAGACTTTACATTAGTGAGGGGAAATCGGAAGCTGGGTGACCAGCCCCCTTAATGGATTATAACGCCACAGGTTTAGTTTAGTTTTTTTTTTTAGATAATCACAACATACTGCTCACAATTTGCATGATGAATTTAACAAACATAGTAATACAAAACGCGGATTAAAAAAAGAGCAAAGATTCAAAGCCGATCTCTAAACCTGCAACCTATTTACTAGCAATAACTCTTAATGAAGAATGCAAGGTATCACTCACTGAATTTTCTCAAAATTATTACTGTAATGAAAAATTTAATTCCCTTATTTTTTTTTTTTTTTCTTTTTTAAGATTAACAAAACTTTTTTTAATGCTAGCTTTTTTAGATAACATTTTTTATTTAGATAAATAATCTTTGCTCCCAGCAAACTTTTACTCCTTTCTTTCTCAATAACATTAAAAAGAGCTGAAATTTTTTTATTCTTTTTTGTTTACAATTGTTATATAACAGCTCACCATTTTATTGTGCCTCGTTATATTATTCGTTTTGATATTTAGCTCTTTTTGTGCCTTCAGAAAATAAGAAAAAATGCCCTAGCAATTTTTTTTGCACTCTTTTAAAACAACTAAATATGATAACAATAAATAAATGTCATTATCTACTGTTAATTTTATTACAAAAATTATAACACACATATAAACTAACATTTGGAAACAAATATATAACATTTACTATACTAGTAGATCTTTTTTTTTTTTAATTTTCTTACTGTTCTGAGTTATGCTGTATTATACATTCAGATATATCATGTTTTTACTTTGCTTCTCAAAATGTGTGATATAATGAGGACATTTATTAACTTTGACTTTTGTTTCATAACTATTATTATTAATTTTTATTTATCCTTTTATTAAATTTGTTATTTAAAAAAGATTTTTATTGTATCTTTTATTAGTTAGTGGTCACAGTGGACTTCTATTAAAATATATGCCTTGCTTGTGCTTGCACAATGCTATGATGCAGGCAGTAGAATTCTGATGCAAGAAATATCAACTGTTCCAAAGAATATACTATTGTTGCATTATCTAAACAGCAAATGTCAATAATATTTAGTAATAGAAAATACAACATGAAACAATAAAGAAAGATTCGTTCTTATGCAAAAAAGTGAATTTAAAAGGAATCAGATTTTTTTATTATTATTAAAATCAGATTTTGCCTGGATTATGGCATTGAATGATTATCAAGAATTGCAGGTTTTCAAAACAATCAAGCCTCTCTAATTAGATGATGCAGCGAAGCAAAAACTATATGTTTATATTTTTATCAATAAAATTGTTATTAGTAATTAGAGTTAATAGAATTACAAATTAGTAGTTTCATTAATTAGAAGCACAAATAACATAGCAGGTCTTTTTGTACTTTGTTAAAATAACTGTAATTTCATAAATCTAAGTTGATACACATGCATGTGTACAATCTATATATATAAAATAAGGGATGTCTGTCTGCCTGACTGCAGAAATCTCCGAAATTATAACATCTAGACCTCTGAAATTTTTGTCATGTGTAGATGCTATTACCAGAAAGTGTACTTCACCGCCAGATTTTAAAATTTCAATTTAGATATTTTTAAAAAAATTAAAACGTTATGTGTTAGAGACTATTTATAGCTCTAAGCCAATCCGCTGCAATAAAACGTTATGGGTTTCAGGCTACTTACAGTTCTAAGCCAATCCGCGGCAAAGAAGAAACCAGCCAATGAGAGCAGGTGGTAAATATGAGATACAGCGGCTGCATTTCCTAGCCTAACTGTAGCGGGAAATTGCACTGTTTATTTTCCATGCTTTATTTATTTTGTTACTATAAGATTTAATCTTATTGAAATTATTTTATAATGTTTTTTATATTGTTTATAAGAAGTGATATAATAGAATTCACGTAAGTTACTTTAAATTGTATTCATTCTTCGTATTAATATCTATTTACATACGCGTAGTCGCCCAAGAATGAAATAGTATTTCTTGAACTTTCTGGGATCTTAAAGTAATTATTTTTTTTTCAAATTTGCTGATTTTTTTTTTTTTCAAATTTGCTGAATCAACGCTTCACTGAATTTTGTTTTCATTTCTTAGTAAAAATAGAACTGTACATTTTATAGTAAAGTGTAAGATGAAAACTGTACTTTCTATGAAATGGAAACATTCAGTAAATAATTTCCGTTTTCGGGTGATTAAAAGATGTATGTTGTCATCGCCCAAGAATAGGAATAAAACAAATATTTCTTTTCAGGGGAAATGAATGAAGTTATTTGGGTTTTTCTATCTTTTTTTTCCATTTCCCCATATATTATGAGTTTCATAACAAATCCCAATGAAAACATATTTTTTACACTTTACTGAGTGTTTTTATTTCTTATCAAAGTCATGATATGTAACAAGCACAGGGATCTGTTTAAGAAAAATTGGGTTCTTTAAAGGACCCCTCACAAAATTTTTCATTTCAAAACAGGACCTCTCACAACATTTTTCATGTCAAAACTGGACCCTTCACAACATTTTTTATGTCAAAACTGGACCCTGCACATTTTTTTTCAAATCAAAGTAGGACCTTTCACAAAACTTTTCACCTTAAAAAAAGGACCCTTCACAAAATTGTCATAAAAGTAAGCTTTTTACAAACGTTTTCACCTGAAAACTAAACTTTTCACATATTTGCTGAATTAACGCTTCACTGAATGTTTTCTTTTCATTTCTTAGCAAAAGTATAAGATGTATGTTTTGATTTTAAGATTTGTTATTGAACTCTGTTTCATTTAAGGAGGTCCAGGACATACCTATTTTAAAATAATTTTTATTTATTGAGTTACTATTTTGAAAATTTTTGTGATGCTTAACTATAACATGAGAAAACTTATTAATCGGTATAACTCGAAATGTTATATGTAGAATTTAAACTTTTTTTCATTTAAATAAACAAAAATATAAGTTTTAATTTTGATTCTGCATTTTTAAAATTGTTATTGAACTCAGTTTGCTTCATATACAAATATTCAATGTTTTGATTTATTATTGTTGACATTATTGGGCGATGACAACGTACATTTTATACCTGACTGCATGTCCATTCTTGGACGATTATTCTGAAACTCCAAATTTGTCTAATCGCCCCAAGAATCGAATGTTTTTTTAAAACATTCAGTAAATAATTTCTGTTCTTGGGCGATTAAGAGTTCATTCACGTGCGATTCTTATGAAACTCCATGTCACAAAATGCACATCTTAACTATTTTACGCACTCAGAATTTTCCATTTTCAGTTCTTTTCCTTTTGTTAATCTTTTCTCTCCACTTTCCCACTGATAAGAAATCCTAATGAAAACATATCTTGCACTTTACTGAATGTTTTCATAGTGCCAGGTCCAGTAGAAGAAAATTCAAGATGGGAGACAGGCGTCACAGATTTTCTTATCTCTTTTGCAGATTATATTTCCATCAAACCTTTTATTATTTCGCTTTACAATTATGTTTAGCTCTTTATTACTTAATACAAAACTAAGATCATTATCTATAAAAATTAATAAAATGCTTAAAGACATTGCAGGTAAGTGGTGGTTTGATTAATTAATGCTTCAATTGTAAAATATTTTACCAGCAGATTATTTTCTGCCATTGAAGTATCTGTCACAGACACTTGGAGAATTTTCTGCAACTGTGGTGCCAGGCATAGCAGTTTAAAGTTTAGGCGTAATTCAGTGAAGACAAATTATGATTTTTTTTTTGTTGTTCTGTCGCCATTTGTCAAAGTTCACAACATTTCTCAGCGACAAATTGGAAAAATTCAGCGTGTGCTTCTGCACCCTTTTGTCAAAATTTGCTATACATTTCTGCGATCTTTTGATGAAATTTGCAATTTATTCCCTCGACTGTTTATCGAATTTTGTGTTTTATTTTTATAGTGATTGTTTTTACAAGATTTTTCATGAAATTCGCGTTATTTTTTTGCGACCATTAGCCAAAGATTAGACAAACTTTGCTATGCGTTTCTGCGATCTTTTGCTGAAATGTATAATATTTTTCTTCGTTTACTGAAATTCACGTTTTTTGTTCAGTGGTCGTTTCACAAAATGCACTATTCTCCCCCCCCCCCCCCCCAAAATCGTTTCATGAAATTTGTGGGGGTTTTTTAACGATCAGTGACAAAAATTCACGTTTTTTTTTCAGCAATCGTTTCACAAAATACACGATTTCGTTTGACACGCAATCGTTTGACGAAATTCACGTTCTTTTTTTCAACGATCTATGATGAAATTTGTTATTTTATTTATTTCTTTTTGGTGACTATTTGCCAAAGTTCCCGATATTTCTCAGCGACAGATTGGCAAAATTCAGTGTGTGCTTCGGCACTCTTTTGTCAAAATTTGCTATACATTTCCGCGATTTTTTGATGAAATTTGCAATATTTTTCTTCGATTGTTTACTGAAATTCGAGGGCTTTTTGCAGCGATCGTTTCACAAAATGCATGATTTTTTCCCAAGATTGTTTGGCGAAATTTGCATTTTTTTTTTTTTCAATTATCTGTGACGAATTTGATTTTTTTTTCTACGACTATTTGTCGAAGTTCCCGATATTCCTCAGTGACAGATTGGCAAAATTCAACATGTGCTTCTGCGATCTTTTGATGAAATTTGCATTTTTTTTCTTCGATTGTTTCACAAAATTCATGATTATTTTTCCAAGATCGTTGGATGAAATTCTTTTTTTTTCTAATGATCATTTCACAATTTTTTTCAACGATCTATGACAAACTTTGTGACAATTTATCGCATGTTATGTGTTCACCATTCATGGGTGTCTAAAAATGTAGTCAACAATTTTAACAGGAAGATAGATTATAAATAACGAACACTCAAAATTTTCGCTTTATTGAATTATGCCTAAACTTTACACTGCACTTTCAATATGAAAACATTCAATAAAGTATAACATATGTTTTCATTAGGATGAGAAAATATTAAGAACTGAGTGAAAAATCCTTAATATGGTGTGCATTTTGTGATATATTAGGAGTTTTATAAGAATCGCATGTGAATGGATTCTTATTGCTCAAGAACAGAAATTATTTACTTCATAAAAAATTCAAGAAACACGTTCCATTCTTGGGTGACTATGCATATGTAAATTGCCATTAACACGAAGAACGAATACAATTGAAATTAACTTATGTGAATGATAACACTTTAAAATTTTAAAGAAGGTGGGAGAGTTGAATTTCGAGTTTGGAAGGCGGGTGACGATAATTGTCCTTACAACTGTAGCGTTTTCTTCGATGAGTATCCTTTATATGTTGTTTTCTGACAGAGGTCATTTTAAAGCTTTTGGCCTGTACATTATTAAGCACTCACTTCTCCTCTTAACTAATTTTTTCATCAGTAGAGGGTGTTTTAAAATTTAATTTGTTCATGACTATGGCATACAATTTTACAAAAATTTATGAATAAAATTTGCATAACATCTCAACAATTTGCAACTGCTTCTCACACTGTGAGGTGTGAGTGGGTACGTATTTCAGACAAAATCGAGTTACATATAAAATCATATAAATTAAAGGTTTCTTTATAAATATTACCATGGACCCGGGCAACCCCGGGCTGGTCAGCTAGTAATAAATAAATAAATAAAAACAGCTACATCCATTAATTCATACACACATGCTGAACATTCTTTCACAATAATTGTTGAGCAGATATGTTATCATTTTTTAATTCTCCTTCGGCTCCTATTTGATGATATATATTAATTTGCAAAAGTGGAATGAGAAAATAAGAGAATTGCTATATATATATATATATATATATATATATATATATATATATATATAATTAATTTTCCTACAGAAATTTATTATGTTTGCTGCACTCAGGTTGGTCACAAATATCTTGCTAAAATTCCCTTATACTTCAAAGATCACAGCATTAAAATTTCCAGGTTAGCATTAAAATAATGAAATTTTCATAGTTAATTCATTTTGCAGGTCTAACTC
Organism: Maratus speciosus; assembly: GCA_963932465.1. Lineage (NCBI taxonomy): Eukaryota > Metazoa > Arthropoda > Arachnida > Araneae > Salticidae > Maratus > Maratus speciosus. The sequence continues at coordinate 385,959,110 of OZ010788.1, read as the reverse complement.
AGATACAGACGTTCATTATTTAGTAAAAATGGATATTTAAAAAAAAATCACACTATAAGATGCTTCAGGGTTATCCCATACACTTTATATCAGAATTTTCTGACATTTTTAAGTTAGTGCTAAAATTTCCCTTATAATAAGTATTTTGTTGGAAATAAGATCACTTCTACACAGTCATAATTTAGAAAAGTGAATATTAAAAAAATGTCTTCACAAGATAAACAGAATCACATAAGAGCAATTTAAAAATAATTTCATTTTTGGAGCTATATCGTTAAAACTATATATATTTTTTTAAGTAGCAGCTGAGCAAGTATGATAATCTGTTTAATTTATTTTTTACTTGGATTTGTAAAGAGAAAAGAATAAAAAATTATGGTGAACATTTCAAAAAGTATAATACTATCGTCAACTTGAGAAAAATAAAATTTCGGGGAAATCTAGCATTTTTCCTTAAGGTTGAGCACGAGCAGACAACACGGCATGATAGAAATGAAATATAAATTAAACACCTAAACCTGCATGCTACAAATGAATAAGAAAATTGTTTAGCATTGTTGAAAATTTTCTTGGTGTCTTTCTGATATTCAAATGAATAAAAATGAAATAATCCAGCTTTAACAACAAAATTGCAATCATATTATTTAATTACAGTTATTATTCTAAGTACATTGTACTTAGTACCACTCTACCATTTTCAGACTCCATCATGCTGTTTTCTTGATACAAAGCCATTAGTAAGGGTTCATTTTGTAAAAAGAAAAAGAATTTGCTAAGTAAGGCAGATAATACCAAAATATAAAAATAACGGCTATCTTTATGATGTAATTTTATTACTCAAAAGAAGTTATGAGAATATAAATTATAATAAATTTAATTATATCGGTTTTAAATAAATTAAACTTGTAAAATATCATTTAATGCTTTTTATTTATTCAATAGGCAAAATATGTTAGAAACATTTATATTATGTTTACCTTAGATTTTAATACTTTTTTCTTATAAATATAAAAAAATTTTTAATTCTTATCAACGATTTTAAAAATAATCATCTGATTAAAATCATGAACACTATTATAGCTATTGACTGACAGAAAAATAAATGACAAAATCTAGGCTTATAACACATACTTTCCACCGAGAGTAACCCCAGCCAACCCAATCAATGCTCGTATGCAAGGTGAAGTAATGAGGACAGGTTCATTTTCATCAGCAGCAGATGAATCAAAACTCTGAACTTGATCAATTACAAACTGAGCATGTTGCAGTAAAGACTCCTCAGTGAAAGCTAAAAGACCTTGAGGTGGTACAGTAGTCTGTATTAAAAATTAAAATGCAAATACATAAAATGTGTTACATCATAATGCAAATAAATCAAATGTGTTACATCAACAAAACAAAATTAAGTTTTATTAGTTAGCAGTTAGCACAAATTGAATCCAACGAACAGAAAAGGCAATTTGAAATGTAAATTATTTTGAATGAAAGAATCTAGACTGCACATATATAAATACGCACATTTTTATCATATTATAGTCTTTTTTTCTAGGTATCTACTCTTTACTTTTATTTGATAATATAATGGAAAAATCATATAGGCAAAAAAAAAAGAGAGAGAGAGAAACCATGGTAATAGCTGTATACCATAAAAAAAACTTTAGGCAAGACAAAATTTAGGCAAAGTCAAAGTGTGGAGAACCAAAAAGGCACAAGTAAGTTTGGAAAATTGAATTTTCCTGTGGGGATTTTTTCCTGAATTACAGAGCAAAAGAAAGGCACATCCTGGAGAGTTCATTAGGTACTGAAGAATGATTTAAATCAAATAAATTTAGGATAATACAGTGCTGGGAAAAAGTTTAAGATCATATGTTAATTTTGTTTAGAATAAAATTCTGAAAAAAGTTATATTAGAGTAGAACCTTGATTATTCGAAGTAATTGGAACCAACCATCTTTCGGAAAATCAAAATTTTCGGATAATCGAGAATGCTTCAATTTTAAGATTAAGGAGAAATATATGCAATATTTCTCATTATAGTAACAAGTGCTTAATAAAAATAAAGCAATAGCAAAATAGAAACAAGCAGGGTTGTTTGGTTTAAACCGTGTTTTAAACCATTGTTTTTGAAAAAAAAACCATGGTGGGTTTTTTTCATCTGGTTTTTTTCTCTTTTTCTCTAATATTATCATTTATTTTACATATTATAGAAAAAAGCAAAATCCAAGTTATGCAGAAGCTACAAGCAAAGCTTTAAAAAAAATGATGAATTAATAAATTTGTAAAGTGATTAAACATTTTTAATCAAACTTTTCTTATAAGCTTTAAATCTACATGGCAGACTAACTAATTTTTCTAAAATTAGCTGCAAAGAAAAAAACAAGTAGTTAGTTTTCTTTCTTCTTTTTCTTAAGCCTTCTATTTTTCAAAATAGCCAAAATGGTAGAATTGAGCTAAAAATACACTTTTATTACTTTGATTGCTTGATTAGTTAAGATTTATTAAGAATTACATTATGCCTCAATGATGACATAATCATAAGTAATTCTCTCCATTGGTTACTCTTTGTTCTGTATGCTAATGAATAATTGGCTGGCTGTGAGCTTTATTTGCTGTATCATAGCTATTGAGTTTAGTATGCCTTTGTTTTTCTTGCATTCCTACATTGAGATTGGGGTTTTGCATTATGATTTTATTCTGTTACCAGCAGGGTTGGCATGGTTTAAATCAATTGGTTAACCAACTGGTTTTTTAGAAAAAATCTAATATAATATTTTCTCATTTTTGTAATTTAAGTGTTTCAAATTATTGGATATAAATAATTTCTACTTTTCACAATCTTATTCCAGAAGTCACCGTGAGACGAAGTAAGTCTAGGTTATATTTGTATGCATGCAGAATGCAAATTGCATGTGTTGATGAACATATCTGAAGCTCTAAGGAGAAAATATAAAACATGTGAATTTAGCAGAGATAAAATAGATTAAAAATATTCAATATTTTGAATAAAATATTTTCATTTGGGAAAGCACAGATTATTTACAATTAATGACATAAAATTACCTTTAAAATTTCAGTCAAGCTATAAAAGAAAATTTTATTGATTGGGGAGATTATCTTTTAAGACTGTTCTCAACTGCTCTACTCAACAAGTGCAAAACGCTTTGACACATTTACAAATTCATTTTTTAACGGAAAGATATAAAATTAGAAAGCCTTAATGGAAACGATACGGAATTGAACTGTGTTTTCCATTTTTGATGAATAAATTACCTATTGAGTTATAAGCAATTTTGTTGATTGCTTGATTAGTTAAGATTTATTAAGAATTACATTATGCCTCAATGATGACATAATCATAAGTAATTCTCTCCATTGGTTACTCTTTGTTCTGTATGCTAATGAATAATTGGCTGGCTGTGAGCTTTATTTGCTGTATCATAGCTATTGAGTTTAGTATGCCTTTGTTTTTCTTGCATTCCTACATTGAGATTGGGGTTTTGCATTATGATTTTATTCTGTTACCAGCAGGGTTGGCATGGTTTAAATCAATTGGTTAACCAACTGGTTTTTTAGAAAAAATCTAATATAATATTTTCTCATTTTTGTAATTTAAGTGTTTCAAATTATTGGATATAAATAATTTCTACTTTTCACAATCTTATTCCAGAAGTCACCGTGAGACGAAGTAAGTCTAGGTTATATTTGTATGCATGCAGAATGCAAATTGCATGTGTTGATGAACATATCTGAAGCTCTAAGGAGAAAATATAAAACATGTGAATTTAGCAGAGATAAAATAGATTAAAAATATTCAATATTTTGAATAAAATATTTTCATTTGGGAAAGCACAGATTATTTACAATTAATGACATAAAATTACCTTTAAAATTTCAGTCAAGCTATAAAAGAAAATTTTATTGATTGGGGAGATTATCTTTTAAGACTGTTCTCAACTGCTCTACTCAACAAGTGCAAAACGCTTTGACACATTTACAAATTCATTTTTTAACGGAAAGATATAAAATTAGAAAGCCTTAATGGAAACGATACGGAATTGAACTGTGTTTTCCATTTTTGATGAATAAATTACCTATTGAGTTATAAGCAATTTTGATCATGTGACAAAGATGTTTTTAACCTTCCTTGAGCAGTTATTCTTTTTCAACATGAAATTCGGTTAAAAATGCCCACTTTGGCAATATTTTCTGAAAGATCTATTGCGTTTGCAAAAAAAAGGAAAACACAGTTCCATTACATGGTTTCTGAACAACAGAATCTGCTAGTTTCATGCATTTCCGAACAAAAATAAATTAAAACTTGTCATAAAGTTGCCCTTTCGGGTTTGAGAACAGTCTTAAGAATAAAAAAGAAACTCAAGATATGAAGTCGAAAAAGAGGATACTGAAAAATTGGTTGCTAGCAAAGCACCCCTTTACTTTTAACTAAACTATGCAATAAGATATATTTAAATTGTCTATTGCATAATCGAATCCACTATTTAGATCTGACAAAAAATGTAGGGAAATCGAGATAAGGTTTGCTTGAGACATAACAGAAAAAGTCTCATATAAAAATGCCTAAAAAGATATATTATTAATTTTTAGTTTACACATTTAAAAGTAATACGTATTATAACATAGCTTAGAAAAAAAAACTGTGTATTAAATCTGATGGCTGTTTAAATGTTTTAGTGGATGACAACTTTTATAAATCTACTTTTCATTTTAAGATCAATGTTTCAGTAGTCTAAAAAGCTGGTAAATAGGTATTTCTGTTTATTTTACTGGCGCCTTTTTTCTTTTCTTTTTTTTTAACCTGGCAGTTTCTGAGAAGTGTCAAATGAACATGAAAACATGACACACTTGAAACATGTAAAAACTCTACTGCTAAATTTAAATCATTCCAGGAATTCTTTATAAAAAGCTTTACTTTCAATAAAAGAACAATTGTTCATGTAGTGTTCTAACAGAAAAATCCTATATCTCAGATTGCAAATATTTCAAAGAAATTATTTTGAATAGCCATGGGAAAGTATATTATATTTATGAAACTACACCATATATTGATTTATAATACTAGTAATCAAAAGATTGTTTATTAAGATTTTCAAAGTATCAATGTTTCACTATGTAGAGTGTTTTATTCATGGAACATAAGACATGGCTTTTACTAAAAATGTTTAAATTTTAAATGATTTCAATTTTCTACATAATTGATTGTAATTATTTAATTTAAATTATTTTAAAAGGAAGTTATATTACTTATATATCCAGCAATGTTTATATTTATCAATAAATATGCATGTATATGTAATAGGAAAATGTATTTAAAAAAACCCGGGTTAAACAAAAAAAAACCTGGTTTAAACAACAACAAAAAAACAGGTTTTTTTTTTTTTTTTTTTTACGGGTTTTTTACCAACCCTGGAAACAAGAATAAATTACCTGAATTTTAATTTTGAAATTAAATACCTTTTACATGTATCACAAGGGTTTGAAAAAATGTTTTTTTTTTTTTTTTTTTTAATTGCAGTTTCGATTGCTTTTGCTTTGAAGCTCTATCGCGAGTTTTTTTTTTTTATTATTAGTTCACCAGTATCACAATGTTTCTGCTGCTTCAGCCATGCCAAACCTTTTGCAAAACATTCTAAAGCTTCAGAATTGCTAATTTGTTCATTTTCTTCTTTCCACTCCGCAGCTTACGGGAGCTCAAGTTAAATTCAAAGGAACTGTAAGAAAGGGGATTGAAGATATTTATATGTACTCATAGTTCAGAAAGGACTGCTAGCACACAAGAAATATGATAGTTTAAAAAAAAAGTCTTTCAAAATGGATTTTGCACTCAAGGAATGTGATAGTAAAAAAAAAAAAAAAAAAGCTTTAAAAATGGATTTCGGTTAACCGAGAGTTTCGATTAAAAGAGTTTCATATAAAAGAGGTTCTACTGTACTTTTTGACTTCTTTACCTTCCTGTTGATTTAATTAATTAACTGTTAATGAGAGTTCTATCCTTTTCCAAAAATTTTAAGATTTTCTCACTTACAAGATACTTCCACCCACTTTGGGGTCAGACCCCACCTACCCCACAGTCTCATTGGCTCAGGGGTACTTGCTCACTGTATCCCGGCTATATAAGACCTGTTTACACCCCCTTTTGGCTCATTCTACCCTAGACCGCTGGTGAGTGCAGTTGCCTCTCGTGGGAAACCTATTTAGTAAAAGAGTTTTTTTCCAGAACTTAACCATCCGAGCTGACTCGAGGACCTGCAGTAGGTGACAGATAGCAAGGATTGTCCTTCCTAAACTTTTTCCGGCACTATAATATGTAAAAACACAAAAGAAAAAAGGAAACCTTACATGGAGCTTATTCATGAGATCTTCATAGGAAGCATTATTATCTTCTGTCAATAGTTCAATAACAGCTTTACTAACGTAAATCTTTTCTTTAACAGCATTCATATAAGGTACATATAACTCACTAGGACTCATCAAAATATACTCAGCAAAAGCTAGAATATTGAAAATCAATACATATTAAAATCAAGATAATGAGCCAAAAATAATAAAAATTAAACCAAAAATAAAAAAATAATTAAATTTAATAAAATCAGTATTTGTAAAATTTCTATATAAATGTTTTAAAACAAATTCATAAGAGCTTGTAAGTAAACTTAAAATTACACTATGTGTAAATTACTTAAAAGATGAAAAATATTTAAAAAGATGTTAAATTACTTTAATATCCTTAGTACTTTCAACTATACACATAGTCTTCATCAAAGAATTCAAAAAATACAAGCGTCTTATATCAAATTTCACGTAGTTGGTGTCGAAAGGAGTGAAAGTCAATTTTTAGATCTGAAAAACATTGAGAAAATAAAAATATGGATATTGAGGGAAGTGGAATATTACGTGTTTTATGATTCTTTAAGCAAACTGAGCCAAATTCTGGATATGTTGTTGGGAAAAACGTCATTACAAACAGTATTTTCTTTAGTAATAATTTCTACTGATTCACGAAATTAAATCATGATAATTTTTTAAGGGGCATATAATTTTAGTATCTTCAAAATTAACTTGTATATTCTGCTTCTGGTTAAGTCTTGAGAGGGCTATTGTTGGCCGGTTGTACTTCAAATTTCTCAAATGTTCTTTAATGCGATCTTTAAGTTTACGAGAAGTCATTCCTATGTATTCTGATGTCATTAAATTAACGACAAGGATTTAAATTAGCAAAGTTTAAAGTAATACACAATGAAAGCAAAAGCTAAATGTCCCATTTGGGTTTTAAATAGTTATGAAAAAGATAAGAGATATATGGTGGCGAAATGAAAACAAATTAAGTTTAAAAACAAACTAAACGTTTATTAAATAAAATATAAAACAATATGATTAAATATATTTCCAACAGTAAACAAATCTTTAAATTCTATTAAGTACATTCTGCTATCAAATTATACATATCTAGAAAAACATATTTAACAATAAAAGGAAAACTGACCTCGTGACACATAACGAAATAATCGCTTGAGTGACTGTGCATGTTTAGATATATCCGTGAACTGCCGACAAACTAAAGTATCCCGATTCATATATATATCAATGCTGAAGAACACTAGGAAAACATTTCTATAAAGAAGAAATTGCATTGCTGAAGAATATCACAAAACACTTAAAGTTGATGTATTAAACCGTCGATAAATAAATTCACTCCAAGCTTCACTTTAACAACTGCCATTCATGACTCACGGCTCGCCGTTTACTTGTTGTCGAGATAAAACAGAGTCCATACATCAAAACAGGAGTCGAAGTTGAAAACCATCGAACTCCAATCAGTAACCTCATAAATGGCTTGGCATAGGTTAAAGCAAGAATAAATAAAATGACGATTTGTTAAAAACCAACAGAACTTCTAACCGGACATCCTCAGCCATCGAAACTCCAGAGAGATAAAACACTGTTAGAAAGAGGAGGTGAAGAGAAAAGAAAATGGATCTGTATTTATATCAGTCGGGCGTTCAAATAAGATCTCATTACGCAATTCAAGGAGCAGCAGCAGACGAAACCATGAAGAAAAAAAGCACAGCCGATGTGCCGTAGACTCAAACGGACGACGCCATCTGGCGGCGAATGTGGAACTAATATCGTGGTGGTCATTCGAATGAGATGCGTGCTCTTGAATGCATGAAAGCTGACAGCTGGAAAATGGATTGAAAAACGAAAGTACGCCCGGGAAAGAAAGTAAATAAACTAAAGGACTTTACAAACAGAATAACAGAAGTGGATAAAAGGTAAGTAAAGAAATGATTGACTTTATATTATTAATAAAATATTTAAAGAATGTTAAAAGATATTTAAATAAAGAAATATATAAAATGTAGAGGAGATATCTCTGGACAGTGTCAAGATAGGAACAAGGTGTTTTACACTTGTCATATTCAAGATAAATATTTTCTGTTCTCAGTGGAATTACATATACTCCAGAAACTTCATCTTTCAAGATCGGGTCTATTTTGGCACTAACTAGATCTTTCAGTTTTATTGGAGGAATGGCAATTAAGTTTACGCCAAAAGAAAAAAGTGCACGTCTGAGTTTTTCAAAAAGTCCTGGAATGTACTTAATTTTTCAACATCTCCTGTTACTCAGGGGAGTTTTTTGTATCTTCATGTGGTTTTTCTGTGACTTGATTAGTTTATCAATAATACGTTTTGGAAAACTGTTCTCAACTGCAATGTTTCTAATGGTATTTAATTCATTTTCAAGATGATTAATAGAGCAAACACTAAATGCTTGTCTTATATAAAAGTTAAATGGTTAAAGAATCATAAAACACGTAATATTCCACTTCCTCAATATCCATATTTTTATTTTCCCAATGTTTTCCAGATCTAAAAATTGACTTTCACTTTCACTCCTTTCGACACCAACTACGTGAATTTTGAAAATAAGACACTTGTATTTTTTAATTCTCTGACAAAGAATATATGTATAGTTGAAAATATTAAGGGTATTAACGTAATTTAACACCTTTTTAAATATTTTTCATCCTTTAAGTAATTTACACATAGTGTAATTTTAAGTTTAACTTTTTAAAGATGAATTTAGCATTCTATTTATTTATTTGCTGAGCTTGTAAGTAATTTTCTTTATAGCCAGTTTTCATTATTATTTAAGAAGTTGCAATATTTTAAATTTTATTAAGAACATAAATTTTAAAGCTTTTTACACCAGCTTTAATTTAATAATTTTCGTTTATATAGATAAGTAAATGATATTAAAAACATTCCTTTTTTATTTAGGTATTCATTAAAAAAGAGTGAAAAGAGCTTAATTCTTGTTTTTGTGTATTACTTTTATTTTAATTTCAGAACACCGATTTTTTTAATTAATATACTTTTTAAAATACTTCTCATATGACTAAAAAAAATTACTTCTTCAATTTTCGAAATTCTTTCAAATATTTAATATCCCTATAGATGCAGAACTGAAGGGAATATAACTTATTGGGAAATTTTGTATACCTATCTATGAAAAACTGCTTTCAACATAATTCAGAATAAGAGTAAGGGAGGGAAGAAAGAGAGAATTTCAATGGTATTGTGACAATTAGCTTAAAATCAATAAGTATAACACAATTTAAAATACTCACTTTGAAATCCCTACATATAAAAAATGTAATTCTACTTTGTTTTTTAGGCTGACTGAATGTTTAGATTGAAACTTTATATTGAAGAATTTTAGAGATCTTTTCCTAAAGATTATGCTATCTGCATTCTCAAATTAAAATATGTTGACATACAACAACACAATAATTGAGTAAGAGATTATTTAGGTATTTGCAATAACAATGTGGTTTCTAACTAACTGTTGTTGTTCTACAATTTTTATTTTAAGCAAAAATCAAATTTTAGAAAGAAAAAAAATCCACTGAAAAAAAAAAACCCTACAAAATTTGATCGAAAAACAGAAAAAAAAAAAAAATGAATAACAAAACTTTATGCATAATGATTATTACTGTTACAATAAAATTCTAAATTGATCAGCAGTGTAAAAAGATTGTGAATATGATATTACTGAATAAGGTGGCAATATCTGCTTACAATGTATAATACAAAAACAACAAAAATATAATTTCTATTTGTTAATAATCTATCTTTTTTACCTATTTTATGAATATTTAATAACCAACACATACATACTTTTAGCATATACATAGATGAATTTAGTAAAAGACAGAAACTAATTATAAAAATAAGGAATTAATTATTAAAATATGTATTGGTATACTAATAATCAAGATGTCATTTCTTTAGATAAGAAACTGCAGACACACAATTCATTGAAAACAAATTTTTATTTCTTCCCTCACATTAGATAAATTCTCCAATACCAGCGGCAATTTTAACACAGATTAGATTCTTATGTAGAAAATCAATGGAACTGATGAATGCAAATGTACTAATCATTAAAAATATATTAGAATTTCAAACATGAGGAATGGAAGGTATGAGTATGATATTACTTATACCATGCTTTAATGTATCTGAAATTTAGAATTAGTGCGCTAAGTCTCCCCTCCCCATTCCCCTTTCTTTCCATTTATATTTTAATAAAATAGTAACTTTAAAACATGTGTATTTATTGAGTGTTGTGTATGATCTATTTATTTATTATATAGTTTAATGTGCCAAAACGATCGATCTTGGATTGATGGGCTCTTAATGTACTTCCAATATTATACATATAAGAATTGTTTATGAGAAATATGTTAAAGGAATTAAAGTAAGATATATATGAACGATAATTACTTTTTGATAAACTTAAATGTATTATTAGTGGAAGGAACATACAAACATTATTTTTGGCACTTTGGTATAATTGAGATGTTGTTTAGATATCCTTATGTAGACGTGGGTATCCATTTACACTGTTCAGGTGAGTAATAATATTTTTATTATTTTTATACTCCATCATGAAAACTCTGCATAACTTTATCATGTATATATCTTTATAATGAATTGTACTTCCTGTACTACACCACTTAATCACGAGCCATAAAATCTATTTATCTCGGATTTCTATCCTCCAAAAAACTAAATATTTCTCTTTTTTTTATATTTTATTTTTTTTCTTATGTAACATTTTAATATCGACATAAAATGAGACTTATTGCATTAAGTAATAATATTTCCATTTTAATTCGACCATATCTAAAATGTGTTTCACTATTTCGTTATACCAGTGTTTGATTAAGTGAACTTTTGCCAAAAGGCAACAAGATTCTTCATATTCTTTGTGCAACACTGATCTTTCTTTCATTTACCAGATCATAATGTCGATCCTAGATTAATGGGATGTATGTCAAAAGTAGTGAAATCATTCATGTCTCAGATAAAAATAAAAGTTACTGATTGCAATCATGACGTCATTAATGTGGCATTACAGGAATCAGTCATTCTCAGAGAGGTATTTTGGAAGGAAAATAATGCTCATTAAACCTCTAATTTGATCTTGATAATTCCCTATTAGAAGACATACCTGAGATCATTGCTGCTATCAGACACACCTTTTAAAACCTCTCAAATTTTAAATCTTCGAGTTAATTGATATATTTTTAATTTTATGAGACAAATATAGCTGGAAAAGTGCAGACCTGCCGATGTACCGATATCAAAAACATGGTACGACGACAGGCCTTTACATCCTTGCAGTCCAAAGTCTCGACGGCAAGAGAGTGACTCAGCGTGATGCTTAGATTATCTTATCGTTCGTTCGAAAGCACATCAAGCTCGCCAATTTGCTCTCCAATCGATGCCACAGGAAGTGAGAAAAGTCTAAATGAAAGACTGTTGGGAAATAATTTGAATTTTATATTTAAAATTTATTATAAAAAGTATTCTATTTTGGCTGAAAATATAAAGATTAAGATTTTTATCTTATTACTGATTATTTTTACTTTTCTGGAGAATAAATTAAAATTGTTTTTAAGTAAAATTAACTGAAAACTAACTTTATGAAAATTAATTAATATTTAAAGGGAGAATTTTAAATTTAAAAAAAAAAGTTTATTGATTTAATTTAAATATTTTAAAATTTATTAAAAATCTTATTAAAAAGGATGTTATAATATAACATAGATAGAAAAAGTTTTCCCAGGATTTGTCATCATTACAAGCAATAGACTGCAAGATCTAAAAGTTGGTGATTGTGGGATTAGTTTATAATAATGTAATAGTTTATGCTTTTCATGCTAACCAATATAGAAAATAAAAATATTCTTTGTTTTATTGAATTCATTTAAAAATAAGGATAAATTAATTCTCTAAAAATGCAAAATTGCTGAATTTAAACAAAAAATGGCAGAAGAAAAAACTTCAAATTTCTGCTTGAAAACCCTGTTGAAAATTTCATGGACAGATCCTTATTTACATGGAACACAGTCTTAATTGATGTTTAATATAATAATTATATTTGTAATTTCACATACATTTTGTGCATCTTTACACTATAATAAATTTATTAATTAAAATACAAGTTATGAAAAACAATGAACTGTCTACACTAACCCCATGCTAACATTCTGAAGTTAGGCTTCAGTTTTACTCATTTAAGCAATTTTAATATTTTAAAGGTAGGTATAGAAGTAAAGAAGGCAAAGCAACTTGTTTATTTTAAAATTTAAACTCTTTGTGCTTCTAAAATGAAAAAGAAACCTTATTTGTGATTTTCAAGCATAAAATTAAGCTTCTAGCAAAAATTTAAAAAAATTTACCATTTGCCACAAAATTTTTGCTTAGTATGGAGTACATTGTTGTATGTAAATTTATGGTTATATTTTAGTAATTTTTTCTACATTATTTAAATTGTTATTTTGAATGTCTACTCTAGCCCCTTGTCCAAAGTACCTCCACCCCCACCCCCACCCCACTCTCCTATAGCAAACAAAATGTCTTTATGATCAACCTGAAACATTTTTGAAATCATATTATCAGTTGTAAAAATCATAACTATTATTTATATCAAATGAAGTACTTTACATTAATCTTCATAATGCATTTGTCTAGATCTAGTAGATCACTTAATGGACAATTAGATAGTTACTAAATGATTTACAGAATGAATATTTGAGTATACTTATTTAGAACATACAGAATGTACTCTCTAAGCTATACTATTCAAAGATGCCAAAAGATGAAAATATAATAGCGTATAAAGTGAGCTTAATAAGGGCATATAAATATTAATCAACATAAAATATAATAATGATAATGCTTTTAATAAAAAAGAAATAAGCAAGAGAAACATACATACCAGTGCCAAACCCAATCAGTGCTTGTTCACCTCCATCATATCCTGAGACCCACCATTCAATAATAGGCCCCAAGTTTCTCGCAAAAATCCCACCTGAAATATATTCAAAATTAATCAAATGTGTCTTTCAGAAAACTTAATGCAATATTAGAATAATGATTTTATTCATGTTAAAATCGTACAAAATAAGTATTTATATATAGAAGAAAGAATAAACACCAGAAGCGTACATAAAGTGCAATAATCTACTAAAATTTTGTCAGAAAACTCCGCTTCAAATATTAAAACCAAAAAGCAGAAGAAAAAAATATTAACTTGGTTATGTGCTTTTCTTATACAGAGTGGTTTTTATGTTCTCCCTGATTTTTCCAGGTCACTGTCCTCCAATTTCCTATGTGACATTTTAAAAAAGACTACTTTTTTAAAATATGCATAAAAGTGACTTTCAGAAATCTAAATTGACCCATTATACAAATAAATTTTGTATTTAGCATGATTAAAATAAAAAGTAAATAAGGTTGCCAACGAAAATAGTTTACTCTGAAAAGTATCAATGCTGGTTAGAGATATAGACATGAAGCCATTTTTAAAGCATTATCCTGTCTCTTTCTCTTCCATGAAATCATAGTGTGAACAGTCACAATTTTTATAATCGCAATTCCCTGAATGATTCTAGTCAATTGGTCACATTGTTATATGTGCTAAAGTAAAAGAAAAAAACCTTTTATTCTATTAAAACTTAACTTTAAAGCTTAGATGTAGGATATTTTACAAGCAATCGTTTGCTTTCATCTCTATATAAGTGATGGATTATAATTTAAGCAAAACATTTTAAAGAAATCCCTCATAGTCAAACTTCAATATTTTATTAATGTATAATGAACATTTAACAGTAACCAAGAAGATACTGATAAAATGTACTTTTAAATATATAACAAATGAATATAAATGACATAATAGAGGAAAAGACAAATTTTAACCTGTAATACTGGGATCTTCTTCGTATATAGGCTTGACTACACCACTAAAATAAAGTTCAATATTTTTTTCAACTAGACCAGAATCAAATGGACAAAGGTGAGTATTTTTATCATAAACACAAAAGTTAGTAATTTTGTGCTGAGGACGCTCAGTGACATCATCATTTTCATATTCTCCGTCTGTGTGGACAGATAACTTTGGATCAGTCAGCATAACAAATTCTTCCACCTAATTAATTTTTAAAAGAAACAATTACATCATTAAAGGGATAATTTAAAAAACTTAAAAAAAAAAAAAGACTTTTAAAGAAAAATTCAAACAGTTAACATGGTACAGTAAAATCTCCATAACAGACACTCCAGTTAAGTAAATACTGAAAAGACATACAGTAAAGCAACTTTTTATACATTGCTGTAGAGAACAATAGAAAAAGATGTCCAAAAGAAATAAAAGTGATGGTAATTGACAATCTATTTTGTATAGTATCTGAATGATGAAAGGTTTTTACTTAATGTTTGACAGTTAAAATAATTTTTGTATACATCCACGCATTTAATAAGTTTAATTAAAATATAGATTTGAGAAATTCTTTATTGTCCGTCTGTTAGATTTCATTATGTACAGTTGAGGAAAAAAAAAAGTAAACACACCTTACTAACTCTTCGACAAATTATCGTAGACGGAAGTTACTGGTACCGAATGATTGGAAATAAAGTCTACTTTTAAATGATGTATATAAAATTTGCTTAGGGGGCCATCTACATATTAAAACGAACCCAAACCTCATGTTTTTCAATGGCAATACCCAATTTTAACGAGATATTTCAAATCTTCGGTTCAAACTATACCCAGACACCAAATTTCAAGTCATTTGAATGATAAGTTTTTGAATTATAAACATTCAAAATTTAGTGCTTCTAATGTTAAATTACATTTTCATATATTTATTTATATTTCCTGAAATTATGCTCCTAATGAGCTAATTTTTTGTGTAGCAATAATACTAATGTGCCCAAACATAAATACGCTGAATTTGCAATTTTTATAATTTTATTATATGAATTATGAAATTAATATTCGAAAAATTATGAATTGCAACCTACAAATTTTTTTATGGATTTAGATTTATTAAGCATAGACGCCAACATTGTAAAGACTGTATCAGGAGTAAACCAGTTAAATTTCAGGAGTTTTGGACACTCTTCAGGAGTAAAATGTTCACGTATCAGGAGTCATTTCAGGAGTTGCACATAGTTTTTTACGAGCTATATCTTTTACGAAATATTTTCAGTCTTCTTGCAGTTTTTGCATTTACCAACACAAACATAATTTAAATAAAGGTTAGATAATTTACTTTTACTGTATTAATAGTTTTTTATAATAAATTTATAAAAATGGAATATTTTTTTTATCCCTACAGAGCAAAAAATCCGCGATTGATATAACTGTGTGAAATTACATGTCTATTTTTTCCCCTACGAAAAAATAAAGTGACTTTTTCCACAACCAATTAACAAACTTCGCGATTTTTCGCCGAGATTCACTGACGAGAATCGCGATTTTTCGCCGCGACTAACGGACGAAAATCGCGATGTTTTGCCGCGACTGACGGACGAAAATCGTGATGTTTTGCCGCGATTGAGGGGCGAAAATCGAGATGTTCTGTTGCTGTTAGCAGATGAAAATCGCGATGTTTTGTCACGACTGGCGGACGAAAATCGCGATGTTTTGCCGCAACTGACGGACGAAAATCGCGACGTTTTGCTGCGACTGACGGACGAAAACTGCTATGTTTCGCCGCGACCGACGGACGAAAACCGCAATGTTTTACCGCGACCGACGGAGAAAAATCACGATGTTTTGCCGCAACCGACGGACAAAAATCACGATGTTTTGCCGAGACTGACGGACGAAAACCGCGATTTTTTTGCCGCGACTGACGGATGAAAACCGCGATTTTTTGCTGCGATTGATTGACCAAAGCAGCAATTTTTCGCCGTGACTCATTGACGAAAACAGCCATTTTTTTCCGCGAATGACTAACGGAATTCGTGATTTTTTTGCAATGCAGTGAGTGATTGACAAAATTCGCGATTTTTATCATTGGCCGATTACCGGATTTCAGGATATGTTTTCCTCAACTGATTAACGCAATTCGCGATATTTTGCCGCGGCTTACAGCCAAAATTAGAGTTTTTTGCAGAATGAAAAAATTTGCGATTTTTATGAACGACCTATTGATGAATTGCACGATTATTTGCAGCGACTGATTGACGAGAGTTGAAACTTTTTCAACGATCGGTTGGCGAAATTTGCAATTTTCTGCTGCGAGCGATTGTAGAAATTCGTGGTTTTATCAACTAATAGACAATTTTCACGATATACTTCAACAACTGATTGACGAAATTCGTGATTTTTTGCTGTATCGATCGAAGAAATTCGCGATTTTTTTGCCTCAAATTTCCGTATTTTCTACCTTATTACCGTACTTCCGTATTTTATTCTACATTTCCGGAGAAACTCCGGAATTTCCGGAGATATTGGCATCTATGATCAAGTCCTGCTTTATGAAAATCCGAAATTTCACATTTTTCTTCCAAATAGTTTTCAAATTATGCTTAAAAAACGGCAAAATGATGGTTTAAGGGGCCGTCTAAGATAGAAGTGAGTAGATATTTTGAAATTTCTTCTGCTGTGTGCTGTCCCGTTGTCTAACAGGCTTCATTGTCTGCTTAAGGTGCCTTGATCAAGAAGGAGGCTTTCTCGGTTAACAATCGACTACGGAACTTCAATTTGGATACAGCCCTTAAAATACGCACGTTTTATAATTAATTTCTCGGAAACTTATGGTACGAATTGCAAAAAAATTGGTTTTTAGGTTAATTGAAAGGTGTAGAGTCCATTTATCCTGTCAGAATTGGGTATTGCCATTGAAAAAAATGAATTTATGGTTTGTTTTAATATTTATATGGCCCCCTAAGCAAAATTTATATACACCATTTAACAGTAGACTTTATTTTCAATCGTTCGGTACCGGTAACTTTCTTCTACGATAATTTGTTGAGGAGTTAGTAGGGGGTGTTTACTTTTTTTTTTTCCACGACTGTACTTCTGTAGACACAATTAAATCATAGCAGATCTGGGAAATTCAAGATGGCAAACTTTCCTTTAATATATTTCTAGTTTCCTTATTTTGATTCTGCTTTTTATTCCTTAATTTTTAGTTCCATTCTTTTTTTTTTCCCCTGGAGTGGGTTATAGATCTTGTAGAAAGCACATGACAAGCCCTTAGGAAGCCGATGAAAGACAGGCTGAGAACTACTGATATAAAAAATCCACTTTTAGAAGAGGTAAAATTCACATATTCACCACAAGAAAAATTAAAAACAAATCGACCTGTACTGCAACCGGGGGGGGGGATCCACTCCTGACACTAGCTATGTGTTTTTTCCGCGGCTCTTTGACGAAATTCGCGTTTTTTCGCGATCTTTTGACGAAAATTTTGGTTTTCCGTGATATTTCGACGAAATTTGTGGGTTTTTTCGCGATCTTTCAACGAAATTTGTGGGTTTTTTCGCGACCTTTTGATGAAATTTGTGCGATTTTTCGCGATCTTTCGACGAAATTTGTGGTTCTTTCGCGATCTTTTGACGAAATTTGTCGATTTTTCACGATCTTTCGACGAAATTTGTGAGTTTTTTCGCAATCTTTCGACAAAATTTGACGTTTTTTCGCGATCTTTTGACGAAATTTGTGGGGGTTTCGCGACCTTTTGACGAAATTTGTGGGTTTTTTCGCATTCTTTCGATGAAATTTGTGGGTTTTTTCGCGATCTTTTGACGAAATTTGCAGGGGGCTTCCACGATTCTTTGACGACATTTGCGTTTTCTCCGCGATTCTTTGACGAAGTTGACGATTTTTCTGCAAATGATTGACAAAATTTATTTTTTTCGGCGACCATATGTCCAAATTTTCAGATTGGTGACCGATTTTTTAAAAATTTTCGGAAATGAATGCCTTACATTTTCAGACAAATTCGGACTAGAATCAATCACCCCTAGGTCATATAAATAGGGATTAGTTTAACCCAAACACTTATGTATATCACATACATGATATCTTAAAGAAAATTTTAAAAGACAAAAAAAAAGAATGCTAAACGCAACATACAAGAAAAAATATAACAAGTTTTGAATTTGTTCTTTTAGAAGAGCAGTAATCGCTTTCTTTGAAGGTGAAATTTTGACGAATTCGCATTTTTTTCGCTATCTTATGATGAAATTCGCGTTTTTTTAGCGATCTTCTGGGAAATTTCTCGATCTTTTAATGGAATTCGCGTTTTATTTCGATTGTTAAACGAATCTGATGTTTTTTTCGCGATCTTTTGATGGAAACCGTGTGTTTTTCGCGATCCTTTGACGAAACTTGCATGTTTTTTTGCGATCCTTTGACGAAATTTGCGTGTTTTTCGCGGTCATTTGCAGAAATTTGCTTGTTTTTTCGTGATCTTTTGAGGAAATTCGCGTATTTTTCGCGATCATTTGAGGAAATTCGCGTGCTTTTCGCCAACCTTTGGGGAAATTCGCGTGTTTTTCGCAATCTTCTGAGAAAATTCGTCTTTTTTCGCGAATTTTTGAGGAAATCTGCTTTTTTTTCTCGATCTTTAACGAAATTAGCGTTTTTTCGTGATCCTTTGAGTAAATTTGCGTTTTTGCGCTGTCCTTTAAGAAATTCGCGTCGAGTTTTACCACGATCTGTAGGAAAAATTTGCGTTTTTTCACGATCCTTTGACAAAATTTGCGAATTTTTTCCACGATCGATTGACGAAATTTGACGGTATTTTTTGGAACATATTTGCGAAAAACGCGATGTTTCCGAGATTCTTGGCTAAGTGCCAAACATCGATAACATTTAAAATAAAGGTCGGCTAACTGTCGAAAAATGGACTTTACGAACCTAATAATTGGAAAACGGACCTAGTGGGAGCCCTGCTATTAAGATTATCCTACTCAATCAATGCTGTGCTTCAGATAAATGATGTGCATAAAGGATTTACCGCGCGTTTTACAATCCCGATTTTTTTCCCTCGGCAGCAATATCGCTTGCGTCCGAAGCCACGATACAATTTAAGGAGTTTCTAAGGAGTGGTTTGCTGATCTAAGTAGTTCTAAGTACTACTTGGGAACGTTTTCATTTCTAAGGAATTTCCAAGGAGTCTAAGGAGTCTGTGCGAACCCTGTGCAACATAAATTGTTTCAAATTCTAAATGGTCAGCAATATTATTCAAAATCAAAAAGTCAGTTTTGGAAAAACTCCACTTTACTGTTTTTTTGGTAGAGTTTACAAAAACATTTTTTGTTGCTGTTATTTGACACTATAGCTATACAGCTGAGGTTGGAGTAAAGTACATGCAAAACATGAGCTTTTATAGTTTTAATTGTATTGTGTTTATTATTAAAACAAACTAAAAGAGGTCACCATTTTTAATAGTGAAACAAAAATGGACTTTTCTCAGACACTCCAGTCATTTTCACAGCAATGTGTCGAAGTGAGATAATTGAAAATATGATGCAATAAGGAAACATTTTAGCATTATCATATATAGAAATGCTTTGGGTCCAGAAAAGATCTATAAGGGTTCCTACACAATTTTGGTAAAAAAATTCCATGACTTTTCCCGGTTTTCTCTGAACTTTCTCAATAAAAATTCGGCTTATACATGTAAAATCCTCTACAATGGACAATTTCAATCTAGATAAATGTTAAAAAGTATGCCCTGTCTGATTTCTGATTTTTTATTATTTTTCATATTATGCTATTGGTATATAGTTTGCATGAATTTTATGTAGAGATTTTAGATTGGATGAATAATTAAAAATTTCTTCATTTATGAGGATAATAGAGATTCTGATGGAAAGTAGTACATCAAAAATTCCCTGACCACGACCACTTCAAATTTTTAAAAATTTCCTTGGCTTTTTCCAAAATTTCTGAATTTCCTGACCGTAAGAACCCTGTTTATGCATAATAAATAATAATGTATATAAGATAAATGTATGAAACAGGCTTTACTATAGTGTATTTTATTTCTGTTGCGTCAACACTTTTTTATAACTAAATGACCTACTATATTATAGAAATAGTTAGAATAAGATGCCTAAACCTTGACTAATATTAAATATTTATTTTTCTTGAAAGGAAGCAAGATTAAAAACAAGTAAAAGCTCATTTTGTTCTCTAACATAGATAGTATAATTAAACTTGCTTTCTTGTTTTCAGCACATTACATAGTTTCTGTTAATGAATTTTTGTTCAAACAAATTTTTAACTGAAATTATTAACATCTTTTCAAATTGCGCTCCTTATCTATCTTCATGCAGTTAAAATCCAGATACAATTTCTTTCTTGTGCATGTGAACAAAGTGCAAACAGTGATAAATGCTTCAAACCATACTGAATAAATAATTCCATCAATCAAATAGGCTTTTAGTTCTTGTAAAACTATATAAATTCAGGAATAATAAAAAATGTATACATATACATGTGTTACATATTATTAATTTGTAGAAAATTTAGTTTTCCCATTTTGCTCCAAAAACATGGGTTTTCCGCCCACTGAACACAGTTTTTTTTTAAAAATAAAACTCACCCAGGTTTGGGGGGGGCTAATTTAAAAAAATTTGAGAACTGGTTTTTCGTTCCTTCTTTAAACAGAAATTGCTATTGGATTTTCACCTGTTTTCAGTTACTATTTGTTCTTTGAGGTCAAACAATGAATTAAAAAAACAGATGGCTCAATTTATTGTATATGTATGCATGTGTATCAAATTAAGATATCTACAACCTATAACTATAATATACTTAAGCAATATATAATATAAATAGTCAAGGGGAAAAGTAATAGAAAACACCCAGACATTTTAATTGCTTAGCTGTTGCAGAGAAAAATAACAATAACTATTCTATCAGGAATTAAGTCTTCTTAAAAAAAGTTAGCTTACAAGTAAGTTTTCAAATTAAAAAAAAACTAAGTAATACAAACCCATCAAACTTTGATACCAGAATAGGAATTTAGATCCTCAAATTAACCTAAATATAATTTTTTCAGAAAGTAAATACAGTAGAACCTCTTTTATTCGAAACTCTTTTAACCGAAACTCTCGGTTAACCGAAATTCATTTTTAATGCTTTTTTTTTCTGTCACATTCCTTGTGTGCAAAATCTACTTTGAAAGCTTTTTTTTTTCTTTCTTTTAACTATCATATTCCTGTGTGCACACGGTCCTTTCCGAACTACGAGTACATATAAATATTTTCATCCCTTTTCTTAGAGTTCCTTTGAATTTAACTTGAGCACCTGTAAGCTGCGGAGTGGAACGAAGAAAACAAACAAATTAGTAATTCTGAAACTTCAAAGGGTTTGACATGGTTGGTGCAGCAGAAAGACTGTGATACTGGTGAACTAATAATATTAAAAAACTGTGTGATAGATCTTCAAAGCAAAGGCAATCGAAACTGTGACACACAAAACATTTTTCAAACCCTTGTGATATACGTAAAATGTACTTAATTTCAAAATTAAAATTCAGGTAATTTGTTCTTTTTTCTATTTTGCTATTACTTTATTTTTATTAAGCATTTGTTACTATAATAAGAAATATTGTATATATTTGAACTTAATCTTAAAATTGAAGCATTCTCGATTATCCAAAAATTTCGATTTTCCGAAAGATGGTCGGTCCCAATTACTTCGGATAATCGAGGTTCTACTGTATCCATGAATATTTCAAGAAATATCCAATATATCATAAATTGGGTTCATCTCGGAGGAAGGGGGGTATCAAATGTGAAATCTGTTACCATAAAGTACAATTTACTAAAAATTTTATTACCGTATTTTACGGGAATAAGGCCGCGGCGTTAACTAGATTTTTCTGGTTTGAAAACAAAAATGCGGCCAATAACTAGGTGCGGCTTGTAAATAGTACCAAATTTACTGCCAATCATTATTTAAAAATTTTAAATCTGGTTAGAAAAAAAAAATAATCCATGATCTTATGTTGTACTTCTGAAAAGAAAAACAATGTCTCGCACGGCAGGAAGGTATCAACGTGTTTACAAACAATGCAATTTTCATGAGCAAAAAATTACACTTTGTCCGGGCATAGCATCCAATCACAATGATCCTCCTCAAGTTCACCTGGCATCTTGCATGCCATATAAGGAATAACTCCTCCCACTTTCTCCCTCGTTCATTCTTCGCCAGAGCCGATAAAACTACAGGAAAACTATTTTGCTCTATGTTCATAATTACTTTCAGCATTACGTTTGGCAACAACTCGATTAATCTTAAACACAATCAAGTGTGCAAGCCCGATCCAAAACAAACGAGATGCGATCTGCCAGCTCATTTTTTTGATAGTGACACGAATGATGCAGATGATTTCATAGACACCAATCACAGTTTCTCGCCTGAAATTTAAAAATTACTCCAGAGTGATACTGAGGACAAAGATTTTGATGGGTTTTCAAATGTATAACATCAATTATTCGTTGCTACTGTATTATTATTTTTTTCTGTTTGTTACAATAAATAACGTTGATAATGGAATTAATTGTTCAATTAATTAAAAGATAAATTATTTAAGTTCAAAATGTTTAATTTTATGTCCGCCAATTAATAATTTTAATTAATTGCACTTGGTATATTTTTATAATGTATGTGATGTTATGCACAGCGCGGCGATATACCCGGTGTGGCGTTAAACTAGGTTTTTTTTTGTTTTGTTTTTTAAGTAACTGCGGTGTTATTTTCGGAAAATACGGTAACACATTTTAATAGGAAATATCATTAGAGTTAGAAAAATTCTGAATTATTTAAATATTCCATCATATAACTAAGACTACTTATACATGTATGAACACTTTTCATGAAAATAATCATTTTTTCCAATGACTATATGGTCTTTGAAACTGTAGTGTTGACAATTTCTTAAGCATAACTCAAAAATTACTTATGGAGTGATCTGAAATTTTGTATACATACATTAGAAGCCTCTAGAAATCAATTTCTGTTAAAATGTCTGTAGTTTATATTGCAATTCATAATTTCTTTTAATTAGTTGCATGCATGAAATTTATAAAAATGCTTGGAAATCAAATAATTATGAAAATACATGAAAATTTAATAATTATGTATGAGATGCTTAATACAATGAAAAAAATGCCATATAGTATATACTGACTGCTTCATCCGGGTCTCCAGGAAAAAGAACAAGTTCGTTACAATCTAATAACTGTCTGCACTCAGTGCATCTCTTAGGAAAAGAAGAAGCTTTATTGGAACTGAAAATATAATGATTAGATTAAATACTAAAACTAATAATTAGAAATTTTATAATAAGAAATTATTAGCTTGCAAGATTTATGTTTAAATTATTAATTAAATGCAGTCACAATTGAAAGTTAAAAGACAGAATGTTTCTTTAAATATTTTTATAAGATATATTTTCATTATTAATAAAAATAAAAAAATAATAATAATAATGAACAAGATGGTCAAGAAATCATTTCTATATTACATCTCTAATTATCACACATAATACAGCAAAACCTTTATAAACAAACACTTCTAACCATCAAAAAGCTCTGTTTAATGAACTTTTTTTTTATTCCTAGTCCAATTACCTATATATTTGTATGTATTTATCTATGAATAGAAAAGGAATTTTTGACAGCATAAAAAGGGTAAATGAGCATTTTCACAACATGTAAAAAAGAAATTCATTCTAGGCCTCCAGTGTGGGTATTGTTATCTACATGGCAGAGAACATGCACCATATTTTGTTCACAATAGGTAGACTATGTCTTATAAAAAATATGCATTTACTTAAATATTGATGCCTTTTGTATGTTCTGGAGACCGAAACTGTTCTGTGTTACAGATTCATCAATGTATCCAATATCAAAAACTACCCACGACTCACTTAACTATTTGTCATAGATAATTTTGATATCTGTTTTATTTGACCTTGCAGCTTTAAGACTGAGAAATCCAATTAAATATGCTAGGATAATCCTTTGATATGAGCAGCATGAACTCTGCATTTGCTTACTGATGTGATCATCTCCAATCAGTGGCATTTCCTTTCAGGGAGGGCCCAAAACTTTCCCTTTGAATGACAATCACTTTCATATTATTACAACAAGGAATGTTAAAACAGTATAGGAAGACTTAGAGGAAAACACTACATAAAACTTATTTTTTATTGAACTTTATTTTTATGCAAAAAATGTTTATGCTCTGTCATAGAAAAATGTTTTAGAAAAAAAAAAAAAAAACAAGAATTGAATAACAGTAAGACTTATCTGTTATAAGCCTTTTAATGACCACTTTAGTGGGACAAATTCTCAGTTATGATAGTTAAGATACTAGTCTGTTAACAGAAACAGCTCAACAGAATACTGCTAAAATGATTCGTGTTAAAATGTAATTATGTAACCAACATTTATTGAGGTTTCTTTACCTGAAGTTTATTCTGTTAAGCTGTTTCAGATAACAGATCAAAACTACTGCCAAATAACTGCCAAAAGGTTGTCTGAGAGTGAATTCTGCCGGCTGGATTTGTGCAGGATAGCTTAGTTAATATAGCATTAGCAGCTTAAGCCAAGGTCCTGGGTTCAAATTCCAGCCTGGCCACTTTTTAACTCAGTTGGAAAAATTATAAATTATATGATATCTTTACTGAATTAGTATGATTGTATTAAAATAATAAAGTGTAATTATGTAATAAATGTTTACTGAATTCTTTTACCTGTGGTTGATTCTGTTGAGCTGTTTCAGATAACAGACCAGATGTTATTGCCAAAAGGTTGTCTGAGTGAATTGTGTCTACAAGATTTGTCTTTATAGCAGCACTGACTACTTAAACCAAGGCCCTAGGTTTAAATCTCAGCCTAGATGCTTTTCCACTCAGTTGGAAAAATTACAACTTTTACAATTTCTTTGTTCATCAATATTATTAAATTAAAATAATTAAGTGGAATTATGTATCCAACATTTATTGGAGTTCCTTTACTTGCAGTTTATTCTGTTGAGCTAATTCATAAAGCAGGCCAGGTGTCATTGGATAAAGGTTGTCATAATGCATTGTGTCTGTCGGATTTGTTTAGGATAGCTTAGTTTGTAGACCACTGGCAGTTTGAGCCAAAGTCCCAGGTTTAAATCCCGACCTGAACACATTTAACTCAGTTGGAAAAATTACAACTCATATGAACGTAGTATCTATCAATATTTATAAAGTAAATATGTATGTATATAAATTTATATAACTAAATTTAATGCATTTTTATATATGTATTTGTTCACTAAAACAGTACCTTATTAAAAATGTATAAATAGGAACCTGAATATAGCACTAATTTGAGATTCACGAAATTATGAGTAGATTTTTTAAAAGTGCAAAAATAGTAGTATAAAATTCTGTTCACAATTTTCCAAAAACAGGACACACTGAAAAAAGTCTGTACAGACCCCTGCAATAAACCAAATTTTTTTTTTATTCTTCACTGGCCCTTATGTGACATCCCCATATGTATAGATTTTGTTATATGGAAGACAAATAAAAAATCTTTGGCAATGCACTCTTTAATGATTAAATAGTTAAATTCTTTTGATAGCAAAATGAAAAAACAAAACATAGAAAGTTCTCTTGCTTTTATATAATTCAACTTTTCAGCTAACAAATAATAAAATGGAAAAGTGTGTAAAATAGGACGCTTCTTACTACCACCATTTCCGTATGTAAGCCATTTGATCAATATGTAATACACAATTACAAAGTGTTATACAGAAAGCTTTAACTATACAATATAATTCCAAAACTAAATTATCAAGACATACAGAAAGCACTTTTCAAAATCCATTAATGTTTTCACCTCGATTTCTACAGCGGTAAAACGATAGCTAATATCTGTGTGGAAGTGTTTGGATTTAATTTTATATTCAAAGAAAATGAAATCTTTGTGTCTGACTGAAGTGGAAAGTTCAGTCAAATCTCTGAACTAATAAAATGAATTATAAATCAAGAAACTGTTAGCTATTTCATTAAGATTAAAAATGACTTACATATCGAAAAGCAATTAACTGATTGATGTATGTGACTTCACTCTTTTGGAATCAAAAGCTGACTATCAGTGATGGCAAATCACCTATTACAACTGAAAGTTTATTTATTCTGTTACAATGGGTTTAAAAAAAAAAAAAATGACTTAGAACATTGAGAAGTTGCACAAGTTTTTTGTTAATTAAAAAAAAGTGATTCAGATACAGGTTTTCCACAGACGATTATTTTTTATTGTTTTGCATACCCCTATTTTCCAAACAATAATTTTTATGATATCAAGTGTTTAGGTACGAATTCATGGTTCAATTCACAATTTCTAGTAGAAATTTACACCAAAGATTATTGTTCAAATACAGTGGCAGAAAAAACAGCTTGTCTGATATTCAAAATCAAACAAATATATGGGTATTAGGCATTGAAAAAGCATTTGCTAAACAGAGACTATTACACTATTCAGAAGTGTCCATTATGGATGTTTTACTGTACATGTAACAACATGCTGATAATTAACTTAAAAATTAGTTGGTCATCTTCAAAAGGAGTCGCATTAAAAATCTATAATAAAAAGGATATATGTTTGCCTGTCTCTGTGTGTGTGCTGTGACCCAAAGAGTATATCACACAGAGTTACAAGATTCAGAAAGTTGGTATCTGTATGTCTAAAGTTATACACCTCAAAGCAAATTTTCAGATTTTTATATAATTAGCCAAGAGAATAATTAAAAACACAACTAAATATCTAAAAATGGTGAGCTTCCATCCTGCTTTTAATTGTGTCTGTGCCTCAGTGTTGCCAGATTGGGGACTTTAATTCAGATTATTTCACTGTCACCACATTTTTAAAATAGTATAATTTGCCTTATTTTTTAAAATTTTTGATCTATTTTTAAATATGCCGAATATATCTATTTCAAAAAAGCGGTGACAATCAACAATCTGAGGACAAGAAAGTCCCCAATCTGGCTACACTACTGTGCCTGTCCAAGCTTTCCTTGGTTTTTCAAGCAGATAAAGGGAAAAGGTTCTGTTTTTTTTTTTTTTTTTTTTTTGTATTTTTAAATCCCAATCTCCAGATTCCCCTTAGATTTACAAAAAAATAAAAAAATTTTGCAGCAACTTCTGCTTCTAACAGTATCTTTCGTTTGAAAAAACATTAATATTTACTATTTAGCAGAATATTTTTTCTAGAGCTCAATTATGTGTTAGTTTTCAATTTTTTTGCAGTTTCAAATTGCCATTCGTAAGTCGAGGTTGAAGATACAACAAAATATATAAATAAATAAAAAATACCCACTTCTTCAATGTGCCTTTCCATTCTTAACAGTGTCTTTTTTTAAGAAAAAATAATATTTTCTGAAGTTTTATTTCATGTTTTTTCGTTTTGTTTTCACATTTTCCATTTTTTTTTTTTTGTACATTTTGAAGCTGCCATCCTGGATTAGATGGCAGCTTAGATTGGCAGCTGTGCAGATGGAAACACAAAAAAATTTTAAATATACATTTAGTCAGAGTACCTTTTCAGCTTCAACGGTTTCTTTGGTTTAAAAAAATATTAATATTTACAATTTCAAAAAAATATTTCTTGCAAGTCGCTTTCATGTTCCTTTTCATCTTTTCCTTTTTTTTTTTTTTTTGGTGGGGGGGGGGGGGGTGAAGTTTTGAAATGCCATCCCACTTTCACAGATGGAAATACAAAAAACCAAAAAATACCCCTTAAGTGGAAATGTTTTAAGAGAATAGTGCTTTTGAGATGTTTCTCATGAACTTTTGGTCCGAATTGAAAGTTTAATATATTTAAATATCAAATTAAATAAGCAATCACTATAAAGAGGATCCCTTAGTTTTTTTTTTTCTAGAAAAATACAAGCTCAAAACTGCCACAGTTATCCAATGTATAAAATGCCCCAGCCATACCATTGCCCAATACCTTAAACTTATTGAATTTAACTTGTAAACTTTGAATGGTACTTGTGTATCATCTCATTGGCCACTTTCTATTTTTTAAAAACTGTCACCAAACAATGGGATTTAACACCAATAGAAAAGTATGATGTCACATTTAATTTAAAATGCAGCACTAACACGAAATGCACATATTCCATTTTTATTTTTTGTATGAGCCAATTTAATTTTTCTAATGTAAAATATAAATTAATTGCTTTTTTTTTTTTAATGATAAAGATTTGGGAACTTTCATCTACAGAACTTGATATGATAGAATTCACATCAATAAAAAAAAAAAAAAAAATGTTTAAGCAAGAGTACAGTGAATGATTGGAATTATTATCTCTGAGAAGTTTGTACGTCTTAACCATCTAGTAAGATATTTTTAAAAAAATCTGCAAACATGTGACGTCAACTGAATGTGAGAAAACAATTATGCATTTTTGGTAATTCTTATTGTTTGACGAAAATTAGCATTTTTTTTTTAAATAGAAAGTGGTTGATGGAGTAATAAACAAATACCAAATTTTCAATTAATAAATATAAAATCATACAAATTCGAGGTTTGTTTGCAAAAAAAGATCAGAGCACATGCTGACAAATCTAGATTTGCTTGCATAGATTTTCGTTTTAAAATACATAATCATACAAATCTGCGAATGTACTCTGCTGAAGGCAGCGTGCCCCCAAACATCAAATTGGTTTTGAAAGTTTGTTGTTTAAAAATATAAAATCATACAATTTTACAAACGAGGGCTATTCGTAAAATCAGACTAGAGTGTGTGTAACATGCCTGGGTATACACTGCCGAAGGCAATGGAGCTCCAAATCTATGTTTGGATATTCATTTTAAAATATAATATAGAAATTCGAGGATGTATACTGCCGATAGCAATGGCCCCCACCCCAACAGTAAAACCCTGTCGGAGAAAAATGTCTGAATTTAGCACATTTTCAAGATATATTTAAGGTTATTATTCCTGGCCTGGGCATCACTGAGCACGAGCAGATCAGATATAAAAAAATAATAAGAGATTAATAGCCAAGGAATAGTCTGTAAGAAAGTTGGAAGTGAAATTAAGGAAGTTGATACTTTAATAACAAAGTCAAGAAGACCATTAGGATGGATATACAGAATACCAAAATTAAAAATACAGCGAGTGTGAAGGAAAAATAATTAAATAAGAAATTTGCTGCAGGAAAATATTTTAATGAATCAATGAGAAAATATAAGACATTTTGTACTGGAAAAAATAAAGATAAATAAATAACTACATTATAACTAAATTAAAAAATATATATGGGAAAAAATAAAAGGAAACTTACTTGAAATTATCAATTTTTGGCTTTTTTACATCTTCAGTACGCGGCTCAGCCTTTCTTTTTTCAGCTCTATGTTAAATGATAAAAAAAAAAGAAACTATCAACAACAAATTAAACAAAAAGAAATAATAAATTAACTAAGAAAGAATTTGATAAACAAAATGAAAAATCAGCTGCAATTTCAGCTAAAGCTAAATATTATTACAAGCTCTAAGCGGTTCTGAAGGAAATATTGATAAAATTAATGCTTATAATTATGCATTCACAATTTCATTCTTAAAGGGCTTATTTGGGTAAAAAATGATCACAACTCTATCATGCCCTGTACTTATTCAAAGAAACTAGTTAGAAATTAGAACCTTTCAAAAATGGCTCATTATTTATACATTACAAAATCACTTCAAATTTGCCACTGTTCATGCTAGTTCTAAAAATGAGTTTCAACTAGTTCTAAAAAGAAGGTGCAATAGAAATTCATTTCAGAATATCAACCTAACAAATCCATTTACCATAAACTTTCCACTTTTTACAGTGTCTGTATTACAAGGCTAGCATTTTACATGCAATACTTATTATTTTTTTATTCTTTCAATTTTGTAATAGTAAGCCATATTTTATTCATAAAAAATACCATTTTAAGAAAAATTATGGATTTTTTTTTTTTTTTTTCCCTCAGCTTTTTAAAACCTTGCAATAGTTAAAAGTTGCTTATAATTTCGGTTTGTCTGCATGTATCAGGCTGTTACAATCTGACTTATGTAAAAATACTTGAACAACTTTGAAATTTAAATATGTTGTTAAAATCAACTAAAGCGTATTGAAATTATTCTTTGTTATATTACTAATCCTTTTGTAGGGCTGTATGAAGAAATTTGAGTAACTGCTTGATCTAAAAAAAGCTGTTGTTCGAAGTTTGAATACACTATTGTCATTGGATGGTCATTTCTTTTTAACTATATTTTAATGGTGTTATACTGTTTTCAAGTATAAACAAGTAGGAAATTGCTCGTCAAACGTGGCAAATGAGGTGCGTTCGTACTATAACTAGCTTTATAAATAGTTTTTGCACCCTATATTGTACTGAATGTATATTTTTTTCACTTAATAAGTGCATAGTCTGTAACATCATTAAAATGCACTTGCAATATTTTTTTTCTCATTGCCCGTAATGTAAAGGAAAACTTTTGACTGTCCCTGTAATTAAACTATACATCTAATTTTCATAAAATCTGAAATGGCTCAACAAAATTTTGCAACAATTATATATTTAAAATTTCAGACCATTTGGAAGACTGTAACATCATTAAAAAGCACTTACAATAATTTTTTCACATTGGCCGTAATGTAAAGAAAAACTTTTGTATGTCCCTGTAATTAAACTATGCATCTAATTTTCATAAAATTTAAAATGGCTCGACAAAATTTTGCAACAATCATATATTTAAAATTTCAGACAATTTGGTTGGGTAGTTTTTGCTCTGCTATATGCGGACGGACAGACGGACTGAATGACGATTATAGGTGCTACGTATTTATATAATTACGAACGCACCTAAAAATGGTACTTTTCGGTTAGCCAGGTGCCAGTGTTACATATGCATGTATATGTATATACAGATGTATATATACACGTCTATATACATATACAAATATGTGGATATGTGTGTGTAATATGTGTATGTATATATACATATATATGTATGCATATACATGTATATATAACACTGGTGCCTGGCTAACTGAAAAGTACCTAAAAAACTTATTTACATAACTTGAAAATTGTTTTTTCATTTTATTTTGCCAGTCTGTGTATAAGTCACACAATCAGCATTCTAACCTTGATAAAAATGCTCAGATTACTACAAAAGAACAAGGGCAGATAATCAGCAAGTAATTTCATAAAAATTAAATGTTCCCTTAAAAATCAGTAAACTTTTTTTTTTTTTTTTTTCTAGTTGAACTCACCAGCTTCAGGTCTGTATCAGTTTTAATTCTGAAAAACAAGAACAAGTTGTAAAATTAGACTTTTAAAGTAAATGTGTTTGCATCTTTTTTTTTTCCACATTTCAACATTTTTTTAAATTTTTATTGCATATTTTAGAGACTCCATGAACCAAAATAATATATACCTCATTTGATAGCAAATTATTTTAAGCTTTCGAATAATGGTAAAGTATTATATTCTAGTACAGTATTAGATGCTAGTCTGGTCAAAGTTGCAGCTGTATTATCACACATCATCAACAATGTAGAGAAGCCAATTGCTTTTGCTTACCATTCCTTAAACGAGGCTGAAAGAAATTACTCTCAACTTGGTCAAGAAGCCTTATCAATCATTTTTGCAGTGTCTCACTTTTTTTATTAACTTTGTAATCGACACTCTGTTCTCATAACTTATACCCCAGCCCTTGTCAAGAATATTCCCACTGGAAAACAAGCCTTCAAAAATTGGCATCTGCTCAACTTTTGTGCTATGTCTTTTATTTAATAGGATTTGATTACACTGTCAAATTTAGAAAAGGATTGGAAAATCAGAATAGAGATTGTTTATCTAGAGCTACCAAACCAGAATTACATACCTGTAGACATGTTTATAAATAATGAAGTCCATCAAGTATGTGCATGAACTATTTTTGAAATGTCTACTGATATTCTAACTGCAGATACTATCATAAAAGAAACGAAAAAGATCAAGAATTGGCACAAATCAACTCCGATTAATAATGATTACATAAAAGTAATACCAAAAAGCATTCAACCTGAAGTCTTGAGAGAGCTGCATTCCACAAATATTGGAATAACAAACATAAAGCAGTTAGTTAGCTCAAAGCTATTGTATATGGAAGAATATCAACAAGGATATTGAAAACTTTGTTAAATCTTGTGAAGAGTGTTCTTCAGTGATATGTAGTCATGTTAAAGCAGCCGTTCACCACTGAGATAAACCACTAAACAACTGGATAGAGTACATATTGATTATGCAGAATCTTTTCAAGGACTTTATTATCTGCTCGTTATAGATGCAAAATCACGTTCGACAGAAATGAAAAAATATCGCAAAAAGCACCTTAATTCAGAAATTACTTAATGAAATTTTAGCAACTCATGGATACCCACTAGTTATAGTTTCTGATAATGACTTAATTTTTACAAATGAAGCATTCAAAAATTTCTGTTAAATGAATGGAATAAAACAAAAATGTATCCCACCAGGACATCCAACAATCAAAAGACTTGTCAAATATAATGTACAAACTTTAAAAGATCGACTAAAATCAATGTCTTCAGAAAATCTCACCATGCACTTAAAAATTCAGGAGATTCTTTTTTGGTATCAAGCAACATACATCTTCAGCAAATGGTAAGTCACCTGCAGAAAGGTACTTAAATTATTAAATTTGCATAAAGCTTGATGCAATGTTTCTATTCTATGAAAGGAAATCTGAACAAAAATCACACTCAAAAACTGCATGTGGGGGAAAGAATAAGAACAAAGATTTTTGTAAATAATAAACCTATTTGAAAATTGGAAGTTATAACTCAAAAGTTTGGTCATCTTCATTTTATTGTAAAACTAGATGTCGGAAGAGAAGTTAAACATCACATAAATCAACTGCAAAAATTAGGCATTCAGGAGAGAAAAGTAATATCCAATTAATCCTCTTTGGACTTGACAACCTCCCACAATGAAAATTACATTTCCTATTTATTACCAAGTTATCGACCCTCACATTACTCGAAGAAGTCAAGTTACAGATCAAGGATAGAAGAAGACGACCAATAGCAGATTTTTTCACAACCAGGTCAGAGATTTGTGAAACATCCACCACCATACCTACAAGGTTAAGTTCTTTCTTAACATTTGACTTTTCAGTGATCAAATTTTAGCAACCAGTTTGTTAAGTGGTGGAAAATTATTATATTCTTACAAATTATTATATTGAACATCTGCAATGTTTTGAGTCTTTGCTGGATAATTAACTTTCTAGAAGTGACATCTGATATTGTTTAATATCGCTCTCTATTTTGTACCATCAAACAAACAATGGCTTATATCAACTCTGGTTAATTTCTAATGTAAATACATATAAATATTAGTTGTAATGTAGTAAAATGTGTGTGTTAAACTTCAAATTAATTATGTGTGCTAAATGTAGAGCATTCATTCATCAAAATATGTGGGTTTCAAGCCACCAGAATCATAACAAAGCTATTTTGGTCCATTGAGCCCTTCCATGTAAATTAAAATGAAATTTTTGAGGGAGTTCCATTAATGGCCATGTCTGTTTATCTTTCAATAAAATACCTTTCATTTATCAGAGTAGAGACATAGGGCTGGCGAAATTTGATTGGAAAATGCCAGACTCGGAAGAGTCTGCCATTATCACCAAGATAATGCTTATTTATTGATCTAAAACTTGTAGAACCATATATTACAAAATTCTTTAAAGTGAGTTGTTATAGTTGTGGAAAAGACAGAAAACATGAACATGTGTCTTGTAGAGATGAGTTCAGGCACTTTTTTCGGAACCCGAGCCTGTACAATGCCGACAATTTGAAAAATCAGCCCACACATGCACAAAAAAATTGTATCATCATGTGACAAAAATAAAGATGATCCTGCAGTTTTAACTATATATTTGTGTGAAATTGTGTTATGAAGATTAACTGTTATAAAGCAACAATCAGCACTTTGTGCTTTGTTCTTTTTGGTCAGTAAAATGTGAAGAGAAAATAATAATTTAGATTTAGATTAGAGATAATTTAGCTTACTTATTAAATCTTGAAAATTGAATGAAAGAAGAATTGAATAAGAACACATTTGGTGAAAATATTTGTTTATTCAGACGATTAAAAGGAAGGAAGGAAAATTATCTTCCACAAGTGGTCACTGTATTCATTAATAGGAGATGCTATTTAAGCACGTAATTTGAAGAATCCAGTTTCCTTAAGCGTGTTGGGCATATGTTGTTACTCTGATAATTACAGATACGCCAGCTATCAAAGGAAGAAAAAGCAAAAGAGTCAGCATGGCATGAAAAAAGAATTGTAGGATTTTGTGTGCATGATGCCACCATATTGTGGTATCTGGATTATTGCTCATATTCAACTAAAAGTAAAAAAAAAACAAGGGCCATCCCAGGAGCAGAATTTTCAGAAACAAAGATTTAATTAACAAATTTTAATGTATTTCAATTATACGATTCCATTTTTATATGTATATATGTATGAAATGCTCATAACACCATTTTTACATACGTTTTACTTTATATATCACACATAAATATACATAAAAAATACATTTAAAGAAATTGTTGAATAAATCTATGTTCCTGATCTTGCATAACACATTTATATAATTTTCAAACAAAAATCAACCAGACAAGCAATGAATATGGGTCCCAAATTACACTAAAACAATCAAAATACCTTAGGATTTTTTTTTTTTTTTTTACCATATAGCAGGGGAAAGGACAAAGTCAATGCTCATGTTTTTGACTAACAGTTGCAATGCTTTAGACAAAGAGTTGCAATTTTTTTTAATTTAATCAAAAAGCACATATTCTAAAAATATTTATCTATCTCTATTTATAGTAAACTACAATATTTTGATACTCAAAATAAACAACAAGTGTACATACAAGAAGGTAAATATACATAATTGCAAAATATACTAAATTCAACATTATTGTACAATAAAGTTTTATTTTAATTTGATTACACAAAACAAATAAGATAACTTGGTAATTTCTGTTTCATTGATAGATTACTTCAATATAATTATTGAAATATTAAAATACTTAATAATTCAATTATCATAAAGTAGAAGATTAAATAAACATGAACTTTATTTTGCCATATTTTATTTAGCCCAACATTAGAGTTTATTAATAAACAGAAACTGGAAGCATACATACATTTTACTAAACATTGATGCAAGGGTTGGTTGTGATGAAATTTTCTTAGCTTTCTTTTTTTCTTTCTTCCCATTTTCTAAAATTGAGATTCAAACTTAGTTTAATACAACGTGTAACATAAAATTGTTATTTTAGCATACAGAAAACAAGGATTTAAAATTACATATGCATACTCTGGTAAATTATACACATCAATACACACAGATGACTGATATCACTTATTTGAATAAAGGAATGACCAGCTTCCGTTCCGTGAATTGCCATTTGTGGCTATTAAGATTTTGAAAATTTTGTATGACAGAGAGAAAGAGAAAACATTTATTGCTAGTAAGAATGAAAGGTAGGAAAAAGAAAATTAATTTTAACTTTCAGATAGCTATGGTATGCCATGTTACGAACTTTTTTTCGACAGATTTCGGAGAAAATGATAAAATTTTTAAGGTGTCTAAGGTTTTACATGAGCAGCACGAAAATTAAAAAACTATAGCACATTTTAGAGCAAAAGAAAACTTTAAGAGAATTATTTATAAGGATTTTTATAATCTAATAAGAATGCATGCCCAAAATACAATAAAAATTTTAATTTTCATGCAATAAAATTAAAACATTTATACTTTTACTATATATACAGAGGTGCCAATTTTCAATGAAAGTTATCAATAGCCCCAGAGTTCAGGGATGATTCCGCATTTTTAAAAAATTCTTAAAGATTACAGCAGAGGGGGAGAAATCCCCTCCCACTCCCAGCACTTGGTTCGGGTCAATTTCAGGCTGAACATATATTCCTGCAAATTGGGTTTGAGTTAACCCAATTTTTCAAAAGTTAGTTCAGTATTATTTCAGATTAAAAACTATGCCAATAATAATAAACCATATACCTGTAATAACAAGTATGTGTGTGCTGTTTTCTAAAGAGACTGAAGCATGAATTTTGTCTTTTGACAAAATTCAGGTTTTCATTTATCCTTTGTTAAAATTATGATTTTTCATGATCCTTTGTTAAAATTCACGTTTTTTTTCTGTGATATTTTGTCAAAATTAGTGTTTTCCCTGCAATCCTTTGTTAAAATTTGGGTTTTTTTCCTTTGCCAAATTTCGCATTTCTTCTGCAATCCTTTGTCAGACTTCACATTTTTTTCTGCATTTTTTTTTTTTTTTTTTTCGCAATCCTTAGTTGAAAATTCTGTTTATTTCGTGATCCTTTGATGAAATTTGTGCTTCTTCTGTGATCCTTTGACGAAATTTGCATTTTTTCCGTGATCCTTTGACAAAATTCAGGTTTTTTTACGCGGTCCTTTGATGAAATTTGCATTTTTCTGCGATGCTTTGACAAAATTGGCGATTTCTGTCTGCAAACAAATGATTAAACTGATTTTTTTTCAGAGACCATTTGTCAAAATTTGCGATTTTCCAAAAAGATCCAAACCCCTTGTACGGAGGTGTTCTAAATTAAAAGAGAAATTAGCGGACTATTAACATAAATGTTTTAATGAAGGCTAACGGCGACTTGTTGCTGCAGAGGTTGTTCCTCTTACACTCATGCGTACTCAACCCGTGATCCGGGTTCAACGAAAGGGTTACATTAAAAGGATTGATTGCCAATTGGCATAGATGCGGGGGTGGTGTTCCGTCGCCAAAGGCGAATTACAATGTTTGTTACAGGTACGGAACATCACACCCGGCGTTGAAATATTATATTTCAATATGTATAAAATGCAATACAGATAAAAAAAAACACACAACATAGTACGGGTTATAGGCAAAAAAAATAAACACAATGAAACACAATTACAGTCCAGATTGTTGCCAATTATTGTCATTTATGGGTAATATGCTTATTTGGCTAACAGAACGTTTAAAATTGCCCTTAGCAGTGCGTAGTTCTACTACTCTGACCATTCCGTCAGCACCTGGGATTGCCTTAGTAATGCGACCTAGAGACCAGGTGCAAAATGTAGGTTGAGTGTCCTTTAATAGGACCAACATGCCTGGCAAAATATTTTGTTTTTTAAACATCCATTTGTTTCTCTCCTGTAAATTACTGAGATAATTGTTTTGCCAGCGTTTCCAAATCGTTTGGGTTAATTTTTGAGTCCTTTGCCACTTGTTAAGCAAGTTATCCTTTACCTCCATCAAATTAGGTTCAGGAATTAAATTAAGGGGCCTGCCTATGAGAAAGTGGCCTGAAGTTAACACCTGAAGATCGTCAGCATCCGTGGACAAGGGACAAAGCGGTCGCGAATTTAAAATCGCTTCGATCTGTGTTATTACAGTTAGAAATTCTTCGGTCATGAGATGAGCTGAACCTACTGCTCTTTTTAAATGGTATTTGAAGGCCTTAACTCCTGCCTCCCAAAGTCCGCCAAAGTTGGGTGCTCTAGGAGGGG
This sequence comes from Maratus speciosus, assembly GCA_963932465.1. Lineage (NCBI taxonomy): Eukaryota > Metazoa > Arthropoda > Arachnida > Araneae > Salticidae > Maratus > Maratus speciosus. The sequence goes on along the minus strand of OZ010788.1, from coordinate 385,921,121 downwards.
ATAATTTCCAGTTAATGCCTTCTGAAGCTAAAAAGTTACAAACTTCATCACTGGCTACAAGTTTACGTAAACGCTTCAGTTCTGCTGAAGCCCCAACAAAATTAGTAACGTTATCGCTAAAAATTACCAAACTCCTCCCACGACGAGCGAAGAATCTCTTTAGCGTTGCTATTATCGCCTCGGATGTCAAGTCGGAGACAAAATCCAAGTGTACAGCTTTAGAGGCCATACACACGAAAATGTCAATGTATATTTTTTGGAAGGTACCCTTTCTCTGACCCTTATATTTTATTTCAAAGGGGCCACACAGATCTAATCCTACTCTGGAAAATGGTGAACTGGGCATTATTCTTTCAGGAGGGAGATCTCCCATTACTTGATTAGCCAGTATAGGCTTAATTTTAAAACATTGTACACATTCATGTACTACCTTGCGAGCTGTGTTTCTACCGCTAAGAGGCCAATATTTTTGGCACACAGTGTTCAAAAGAGCCTGGGGCCCGACATGAAAATCTCGTACATGATAATACTGGAATATGATTCTCGTTAAGCGACAGCTCGCTGGTAGCACTATAGGAAATTTGTGATCAAATGGTAAGTTAGATTTAGCCAATCTACCTCCCACCCTTATCAAGCCATTCGAATCAATAAAGGGGTTCAAAAATTTTAACTTACTTGAACCATGCACCGAAGATCCCCCTTTCAGGGCAGAGATTTCCTTGGCAAAATACATTACCTGCACATGCTTAATCAAGCACACTTCTGCCCCCATCAATTCCTCCACTAACACAGGGCCTGTTGCAGTTGCTACCTTTTTACACTTTAAGAAAAACCTAAAAATATATGCTACAATTCTAATTAATTTGGGAAAATTATTTGTTAAAGTCAACAAATTATCAAAAAAATTAATGTCCATCTTGTTAATTAAAGTCACTTGTCTACTGGCTTTAAGTTCATTAGAATAATAACTGTTCGAGCAGTCAGTAAGACTAGAAACAGGTTTCTCTATTGCTTCTTTAAGAATTTGAAGTGGCGGCCCATTCCACCATAGTTCACTGAGGCAAGGTTTTTCACATCCATTCCTCTGGATACCAGGTCTGCGGGGTTATGCTCCGATAGTATATGGTGCCATGGAATGTTCCTTGAAATGTCCTTTATTTGCACTACACGGTTGCCGACAAAACTTTTTAATGAATATAGAGCAGTGTCTATCCAAGCTAATGCAATGGTCGAGTCTGAAAATAGTCGCACAGCATTCACTTGTTGGTTTAAAGCAACTAAGACCTTACAAGTTAATTTTGCAAGAAGAAGACACACTGATAGTTCCAAGCGGGCTACGGTTATCACCTTTGTAGGGGCCACTCGTGACTTGCTGCAAAGAAGGTGACTAACCATTTCGTTGGAGTTAGATATAGTTTGCACATAAATAACTGCACCGTATGCCTTTGAAGAAGCATTGGCGAAGCCATTAAGTACCACTGATTGGACGTGCACCTTTAAGAAGCATCTCGGTACGTTGATGGACTCGAGTTCTGGTAATGTTGCGATAAAGGTTTCCCATTGTTTGGAAATTTGCGAAGGTAAAGTATCATTCCATTGCAATTTAAGCAACCATAATTGTTGCATGAATATCTTTGCCTTTGCGATCACTGGCCCTACGAGACCAAGAGGGTCATAAAGCCAGGCAATTTGCGATAGCACCTCTCGTTTGGTGAAAGTACTTGTTATTTTAACGTTGACTTTGTATGTAAATGTATCGCTAGAACTGTTCCAAAGCATGCCTAAAGTTTTAACCGTTATTTCTTCTGAATTTCTATCCAAAGGAAATATCTGATTGTCAGTAGATTGGACCTTATTAGTACACCATTTATGCAAAATCATTCCCGCCCTCTGAAGGAGTTGTATTAATTCTGCTTGCATTAAATTAAATTCCTCTAAATTGGATGACCCTGACAAGCAATCATCCATATAGAAATCTTTCAGTACAATATTGGAAGCTAACGGAAAAGCCTTTTGCTCATCTAAGGCGAGTTGTTACAAGACCTTAATGGCCAAAAATGGGGCGCAAGCTGTTCCATATGTGACCGTTGATAATTGAAAGACCTTAACCGGGGATGATGCACTGTCTTTCCACAGAATTTTTATGAATTTGTATTGGGACGGATTTATCTCTATCATTCTAAACATTTGTTTGATGTCGGCGGTGAATGCATAAATGTGCTTTCTAAATCGAACCAATATCGAAAAGAGATCGTCTTGTAGCACACCACCCTTGCACAATAAATCATTCAATGAATATCCATTACTACTTTTTGCGTTTGCGTCATATACGACGCGCAATTTAGTTGTCGTGCTAGATGGTCGTAAAATTCCGTGATGGGGTAAACAATAGCCGTCCTCAAATTCATTAGTTTCCTCTATTTCATGCATGTGATTAAGAAACTGATATTCTTTAAGAAATTGTGTATATAAATTCCGCATTATAGGGTCACGATCTAGACGTTGCCATAGATAATTTAATCTTTTCAATGCAACGATTTTTGAATTTCCTAAATTGGGCTCAGAAATTTCCGGTTTGAAAGGCATTTCTACGACATATCTGCCATCCGAATTTCTAAAATGCATTTTATCGAAGTGCCTATTGCAACATTCTAACTCTTTGCTGTCACAAGGTTTTAAATTTCCCACCTCTTCTATCTCCCAAAAAGATTTCAATGTGTTATCTAAAGCTTCTAAATTTTTCGTTAAGAAACAATATTTTTTCGTATTGTTTACTACATTGTTATACACACAACCAGAAATTAAATAACCAAACACACTTTCCTGTAAATATAAGTGCTTTCCTAACTTTATTTTGTCTGCCTTTAAAAATTCCAAGAACAGTTCCGCACCTAATAAAATTTCAACCTTATTTGGAATAAAAAACTGTGGGTCAGCTAAACAGATGTTCGAAGGAATGTTTAATTTTTTTACATTTATTTCCTTTCCAGGAGTGAAATCTGTGATTCTCGGGATGATCAACAAGTCCAGATTCCATCGCAAATCGCCTCTCTTATTATTAGAGACACACGCCTTCACTTTAGATTTCAAGGACATCGGTGAATTATTAAGACCTGAAACGGGAATGTTAATTGATTGTTTTTTCAAACCTAAAGTTTCAGCTGCTCTTAAACTTATAAAATTAGTCTGTGAGGCACGATCCAAGATTGTACGTAAAGGCTGATTTATACCATTAATGTCTGTTATATAAACAATCGCAGTATTTATTAAGACGGATTTATGGCTCTTTTCATGTGAAAAAAATGAATGAACTACATTTTCATTTTGCACTAAATCTTCAGAAGCTAAATTTCTATTAATTGCCTCTTCATCAGCCAGATTGTTTATAGATTTTGAAGGCTCATAAATTCGAACATCTGGTGATGAGTAATTATGTAACGAAGTATGATGTTTGGAGCTGCAAACAAGACATCTGCTCTTTGAAGTACATTGATGAATTATATGAAAAAAACTAAGGCAATTAAAACAAAGCTTATTTTTCTTTACAATGTTTAGACGATCGCTTAGTTTCATACTTTTATACTTCTCGCAATGATATATTGGGTGACTTTCTGTTTTACATAAAATGCACATTTTATTTTGTGGTTTGGTGGTACAGATAAATAAAGCTTTATTAGTGGTTTTTGAATCATTCGCAGAAGTAATACTACTTAAAATTTGGCATCTACATTCTAAAAATTCATCGAAATTAGGCACTTCCTTATCCTTTAGTGTTAATTCAAATTGCTTAAGAGTTTCTCGATCAATTTTTCCTAATATTATGTTCAACAAAATAGCGTTTGAAAAAGTGTCTCTATCGAATTCCAAGACCTTTAACGCTCTCAAATTCTTTTTTACCTGATCTAAAAGGTTTCTCAATTCCTTAGCTGACTCTTGTTTGATTACATAAAGATTTAATATATTTTTTATGTGGCAATCCACAATAATTCTTTTGTTTTCATAGCGCTCTTCCAGCTCTCTGAAGAGTGAGCTAAAGGTGTCATCTGAGGTTTGTAAACCTTTCGGTTCACCCGTTAATGCTCCTCTGAGATAAAACAGTTTTTTGTTGTCTGTTAAATGAGGATTGCTATTGATCAATTCGTTGAAGGTGGTCTTAAATGTAGACCATTCTTCAAATTTGCCACTAAAAATCGGAAGTGGAATTTTAGGGAGCTTTATGCTGACCCCTCTGGCAATAACTTGATCATTAACATGGGATTTTGATTCAGACGTGCTGTCTATTTTACTATTTTTTGCTTCATTTTGTTTGTGAAAAGATGATTTAAGGCTTACCTCTAATTTCTGTATCTCCTCATCCAATTGCGAGAGTTGTTCTTCCGCTTCCTCAATCTTTTCTTCGTCCATGATTTTGTAGTATTCCTGTTTGATCACTTCGAATTTTTCTTCAATTTTGTGAAGGAGCTCTAGTTGAGCCTTGGTTTCTGCAATTGAGAAGCTTTTTCCCTCGGTGGCGTTTACGATCTTTGTTAGCTGGGCCTTGATGTTGCCACGCCGCCGATTTAGTGCTGTAATGTCCGAGTCTGCCATCCTTTCGTCTTGTTGACGAAATTGACATAAATTAAATTAAATTTGTTTGCGCTGGTCTTACCTCCGAGTCGCTAGGACCAAAATGTACGGAGGTGTTCTAAATTAAAAGAGAAATTAGCGGACTGTTAACATAAATGTTTTAATGAAGGCTAATGGCGACTTGTTGCCGCAGAGGTTGTTCCTCTTACACTCATGCGTACTCAACCCGTGATCCGGGTTCTGCGAAAGGGTTACATTAAAAGGATTGATTGCCAATTGGTATAGATGCGGGGGTGGTGTTCCGTCGCCAAAGGAGAATTACAATGTTTGTTACAGGTACGGAACACCCCTCAAATCCAAAATTTCAGACTGATGACCGATTTTTTAAAGATTTTGGAACTGAATGCCTTTAATTTTTGGAAAATTCAGAACAGAATCACCTCTGAATGTAGCTAACGCTTTCTCATTGACTGAAATGTGTATTAAGAAGAAGGAAGATTTCTCCCCATGAAAGGAAAGTTTATTAAAAGGAACATATGTAACATAGATTACAGGAAAATTTTTCTGCAATTGATGAAGTAAATAGATATTAATTTTACTCACTTTGGCAATGGAAAATCTGTCTTTGTAACCAAATTTATCTCATTTAGGAAAGAAGGGAAAATAAAACAATCAGAAGATTGAAGAATCATGGGGAAAAAAAATCTGTGCGTCAAATGCTTCTTATCTTATAGGGCAATATCTAGTTTCCATGAATGCAGTCTTTTGGGGTAATCCATACAATTTATACATTTTCCACGTACTTCTACAGAACCTTGAGTACAAGGTGATTCTGAAGAAAAAAAAAGTTTCTGAAATTCACAGCAAATTTTCTTAAACGTTACATCAAAGGGGGAGGGAGGGGGGGGGAATCCACTTCCAGCACGAACGATGTGGGGTTCTTTTGCACCCATTTGACGAAATTAGCATTTTTTTGGCAATCCCTTGACAAAATTTGCACTTTTCGCAATCTTTTGACGAAATTTACAGTTTTTTTCGTGATCCTTTGACGAAATACCCATTTGCTTTCTCACGATCCTTTGATAAAAATTTGCTTTACCATGATTCTTTGAGGAAATTCGTGATCCCTGGAAGAAATTTTTGTTTTTTCACGATCTTTTTGACGAAATCTGTGTTTTTTTGCGATCCTCTGATGAAATTGCCGATTTTTCTGCAAATGATTGACGAAATTGATTTTTTCGACAACCATGTGACAAAATTTGCAATATTTTCTATGTCTGATTTTTCAGAGTTATGACCGATTTTTTTTTACTTTTCGAAAATTAAATCGGAAATTAATTCGCCTTAAATTTTCGAACAGAACCACCTCTGCTTGAGTATGTATCAAATAAAAATATTTCTTGCCTCACTTTAAATTAAGTTAATAAGCAGAATCAAATCATTTAAAAATAGAAAAATACAGTGATTTTCTTTTATGTGAAAAAGAGGCCAAAAGCAAAGAAATGAATTAAAAAAAATTGTTTAAACATTATTTAGCTTCCATGAATATACCTGTATTACTTGATATCTAGCAGAAAAAGCTGAGCGTAATGAAAGAAATAAGTAGAAACTTATAAATCAACATTTGCAGAAAATGAGGAGAAAAAAATTAAAATCTTCAAGCAACTATCTCACATCAAAGTTATGGAAAAATTGTACATCGCATTGTGCAATTTATATCATATACATAGGTTTGTAAGTTTTGTATTATCAAAATATATTTTGAGCATAAGCAGACATTCCAATATTCAAATAACTATGACACAAACACTACCGTGATATCTTTTATCACAGTTATTTTTTAAAAAAATAGAAAATATGTTTAAAAATTAATGTTATTCCCATTAAAAAGTATATTTATTATATATATTGGCTGAACTGTACCCAAGTTTGCTTTTTTAAAATTTATTTTCTTTATTAAAACCCCTTAACTGCTGCGGGCGTATATAGTATATAGCTTCAGAGAATACCTGCATATATTACAACTCCATAGCAGAAACTGTGCAGCATGGCAGCAACGCTGCAGATTTTTGTTAGACCTTGCAGATTAATTTACCAGCTAAAAATAAATACTGGACTTTAAAAAAAATTACTTTGTTTTAAGAATTATTGTGTTTCTTATTACATTTTCTTTGTAAAATGCAATTTTTGCTTATTTTATGGGTTACTATAAGTATTTAAATAGTATCTTCATTCAGCTTTGTTGGGTCGCAGATGAATTTTGGCTTGCTGCAGATGGACACTGCAAATTCTGCTACTGGGTATTACAAAAATGAGGAATTTTCATTACAGCGGGACAATTTTCACCAACAGAGCTGTGTTTTGTACATGTATAACATGTGCATTTTTTACTGTTATTTCAGAAAACTAATCGCCGCCTTATTTAATTGTAGAATTATGTTGTTAAATAAGGCACTGGAGATCGCCTCAGATTTCGTCAGCAGTTAAGCGGTTAAACCCACAATTTTGCCTACTTTTTAGTTTTTACCACTTAGTTAAGACTTTCTTTGATAAAATAAATTAAACAAAATAAGTGCGGCCATCTGGGCAAAAAGCATCCAAAGGACCCTAAGGCCCCAATAAAAATATGAAGGTGTTGACCAGTGGAGAAATCCAACTTTAAAGCTATGCATTGAGAGATCCCTCTCTCACACACAATTGGGGGGTGAAAAATACATGGTGCATGAAAAATTCAAGGGACCCCTGGACTGGGCTTTAGGGGACCAGAATCTTAACTGGAATGCAAAAAGGAGATTAAAATGGAAAAATGAAGATCGTATTAAAAGGAGGAAAATTGCTTAAAACTTGGGCACAAAAAGTTCACGAGACTCTGTATCAGGCCAGGAACTTAACTGGAATGTAGAAGTGAATGAATAACTAAAAGATGAAACGGCCCTAAAAACAAAGAAGATCAGATAAAAAGAGGGCAACATATTAACAATTTAGAGCATAAAAACTTAAAGGGGACCAGGTCTGACTCCCTCCCGGTGTTGCCCAGGCATGTGATGAATGACACTTAAATGAACCTCAAATTTTTATCATTTTATATCTTTAACTCCATTTTGTTGATTTTATATTTTTAAATGAAAAAATCGTGAAAAAATATTGAATTGAAAGTATATGCTATTTGGTATTTTATTTTCTGCATAATTTTATTAGAGTCTATGCGTAAGGAAAGCAAACAATACCCCCAAAGAAACACTTAGGTATTTACTGATTTCATCAAATATTTACACATTTTATTTTGTATGACCTGTGTTTGTTGTTGTATTTGAAATGATTAAAATTCATATTTTTAAAATCAATTAGAAGAAGATTTCAGCTTTAAGAACATATTTTTGGTTTGATGGTACCTCTAAAATTGTGCCCTGGAGGGGTGTTGTAAAAAGGGAGAAAAACCTTTTTCAGAAAAATGACCCTTTTTGAATTTTTTTTTTTTTCAAAGGGTTAAATACAATTCTTTTAATTGATTGGGGCATTTGAAATGAGACAGTAATAGTCAGAAAATGCCTTCCGTTTTTAACTTTACTAAGCAGTCTGGCTGATGTAAGTTAATAAATAATGACAAAATTCCCCTCCCTTCTAAAAAAATTACTTATTTTCAAACTTCATTTTCTGCCGATGCGTAAATAAGGTTTTTATGCATGCACCAGCGCTTTTTTCCATCTCGTAAAAACCGAGATGAGTTTTTAATAAGAGTGTGTTGCGATTATTAATTAATAACTCAACTAATTATTAGAAATTTAAAATTCTGAGTCTAAAATGAATCAGGAGATACTTTGGGCTACTCTCACAAAAATTTTCAACTTTGTACGTGCCGCAGATTTTGCTAGCCATCACACAGACACAGTAAAACTTTCTTTTATTAGTATAGAAATCATGATTATGACACAGTATTCAATGACTTTAGATTACATACAGAAAAAGCTTAAGTTTTAGAGTTAATGAATTATGCAAAAAATCAGAATATTAACTTAGGAGAATGGACATTATTGAAGCTTTGGAATGCAATAAAGATTCTTCTACAATAAATAAAATGAACGATGGAGACATTCTAAATAATGCGTTAAATATGACAAATTGTAGATGAAGATTGAGAAACAACTGTCAATGAACAAAATGAGCAGGTGTCGATGCAGGGATTTTTTTCTTGGGGCCTATTTTGTGAAAAGTATAAGTTACTTTTGTGAAATGTAAAATTTTGTAAAGAAATATCAAATCCAGTTCAAATCAAGAATTTATTAATAATAACTGCAAGTCCTCCGGCTAAAGTTTGCTTTTCTGGTGAACTTGTTTTCTTTTCAAATTATACATTTTAAAACGCAACAATATAACATTATAAATTTCATAACATTGGCCTTATGTATCACTATTTTAAATATGTTGATGTAATAATAAAGTTTTTTCTTAAATTAATTGTAAGTCTTATTTAAACTTCTTGTTACAACATATTGCTTCTTTATTCAGAAAATTAGTTTCATTTGCAATATTTTTCATCTAATATCTGTCACTTTTGGGATTTTCATTATTTATTCAGTATTTATCAGAAATAATGATTTTTAAAAAAAATGTGCTGCCATTGTTTTTCCGTAACAGATGGCGACTACATGTAAAATATACAATATTATTTTTTAAAATGTATACTTTCAGATATTTTGAATTGAAATTTCTCACTATTTTAGTTATTTTAGATTATCAAGTTGCTTGCATTTTTGCATTGCCATTTTAATGAATTATATAGTATTATTATTTATCTAAATGCATTCTACTTTCAAAGCTTCTGTAATGTGGAATTGTTATGATCCTGGTGATTCAGGTTTAAAGAAGTTATATACTGTATCTAAAACAATTATTTTATTACATTATATTTATAAAAATTCTATTTTTTAAAAAACTATGCATTTATTTACATTTCAAAAATAAAACATTTTCTCCAGTTTGAATGAGTTTATGCTGAGTTTGATCAAATCTGATTATTAAAAAATCCATTTACCTGATTTTTCTGTTTTAATCTTTATAACATCTTTAGAACTTGCCTAGAAAAAAATTAATAATTAAAACTTTTATATTTTTGCATAGTTCTATTTACAAGAACAAATAAACTACAATGAAACATTACTGTTGTAATTAATAATTATTAATTTGTAAAAGGTCAAGCACTGATTTATGCAAATTAAGACTAGAATATATACAAACTGAAATATATGACAAAACACAAAATAGACATTAAACTTAATACAAAACAATAAAATAAACAAACCTTAATCTATTTTTATAACCAAAATCATCTAAAAATAAACTCTTTTGTTAATATAATACTGTACTTTTAGTTTAATTCTGTTTCACGCCAAGAGGCTTTTATGTCAGCCCTAGGATAAATGCAATCAATATGCTGAACTACCTGAGTGATGACTGTGTCGCCGCCAATGTGGATTTACATGGCGAGAATGGGCCTGATAAGATAATTGTCTCATCTTCTTATCTTCCATTTGAGAAACAAGACCCTCTTTCTAGTGAGGCAAATGCTATCATGGGTTACTGTTTGTGGAAGGGATACAAGTTAGTGTTCGGGTGTGATGCAAATGCATATCATACTGTTCGGGGCAGCACAGACAGCAACAAATGGGTAGATGACCGTTTGGAATATATTTTGGTTTATAACCTATATATTCTTAATAGAGGGATGAAAATTGGAGGGAGGTTCTTGATGTCACTTTTTGTAGAAGAAACTGCTACGACATAATTAGAGATTGGAGGAAGTCGGATATTATTTCACAATCAGATCACCGACTAATCGTGTTCAACATTGCAGGGACAACAGGACCAGCAATGATGAGGAGAAATGTCAGGAAAACAAACTGGCATTCTTACTGCCAGGAACTTGAAAAAAGGATCCTGTCCTTATGTCCTTAAAGGGTAAGTTAAGTTTTAATAACTCTTCAGACATAGAGTTGGCTGTTGACTCAATGCAACAGTCCATTCTCCAGTCTTTTTAATAACTGTCGACCATCCTGCTACTAGCTACCCATGGCTTGTGCCCTGGTGGTCTTCTGAACTTAGCACACTCAGGAGAATTATCTGCAGGGCTTTTTATAAAGCTGAGAGGGGGGGGGGGGTGACTGGCAGCAATATAAGACTGCACTCACTACATATGATAAGGCAATCAGAAAGTCTAAGTATGATTCTTGGACAAACTTCTGTGATGGTATTAAGGATGTCTCTACTAGCGCCAAGCTTATGAGAATTATGGCTAGAGATAAAAATACCAATCTCAATGTCATTAAATTGCCAAATGGACAATATGCTGAAACAGGAAAAGGAGATTCTCTCAGAAATGATGAGGATTCACTTCCCTGATTCCACTAGTGATGACTCAGATACAACTCCAGGTACACCAACTGCTCTTAATAGCAGTAGGGAGTATTGGAATCTTTGTGGAGATCTCACTCATGACAGGATCTTGTGGGCCATCGATTCATTTGACCCTTACAAAACTCTTTCTAAGGATGGAATCGTACCTATTTTGTTGCAAAAAAGGAAAACAATCTTAGTCTCAGTGCTTAGTTAGATTTACAGGACATGTCTAGCTTTTGGATACATACCAAATGCATGGAGACACACAAAGGTGATCTTTATCTCTAAACCTGGGAAAGACACACATTTTGAAGCGAAGTTTTTCTGGCAGATTAGTCTAACATCATTCATGCTTAAGACGTTGGAAAAGTTAATGGATAGGCACATTAGGGAGTGCATCTTAAGTGTACTGCTCTCGAGCTCCCAGCATGCCTATCAGACCGGTAGGTCACCCGACACTGTTCTTTATAATCTTTTCTTTATTCTTGAGAAAAGTCTTAAGGCAAATGAAACTGTATTTTCAGTCTTTCTTGATATTGAGGATGTCTTTGGTAAGGTATCCATGGATTCCATATTCCATCCTCAGGGCACTGGCTGATAGGGGTGCGAATGAAGTAACTCTGAATTGGATCAACTGCCTGCTCAGCTCAGAGATAGATCTATCCACGATGAGTTGTTGGGGGATACAATTCATGTTAAGGCAAAGAAGGGCAGTCCACAATGCAGGGTTCTCTCTTCTGTACTTTGGTGTTTGGTGGTGGATGGACTCCTAGTTGAGATACATCTATGTGGTGCATACTGTATTGGATATGCTGATGATATTGTTATTATCATTAGAGGTAAATTTGAAAATATTCTTTCAGACATCCTCAATAAAATCCTTAAAAAGGTACAGCGGTGGTGCAGGGAGGTTGGTCTTTCTGTTAACACAGAAAAGACGACTCCTGTTCCTATCACTAAGAAAAAAATCACTTAAATTTAATGAGATTGTGTTCTATGGACGCACTTTGAGTTGCTCAAAGGTGGTGAAGTATCTTGGTGTCTACTTCGAGGAGAGATTGTGTCAGAAGAGGCACGTGGATTACTGCATCAATAAAGCCAAAAAGATTTTTTAGTCATGCAGAAATGCCATTGGCAAAACGTGGCGACTTAGTCCAAAAGTGGCCTGGTGGATATACAATATGGTAATCTGCCCTATGATCAATTATGGCAGTATAGCTTGGTAGTCAAGAACTATGACTGACATTATGAAGGCTGAATTAGCAAAGCTGCAGAGTAGGGCTGGATTATTTATCAATATATCGACAAATATTGATATTTTTATCGCAATATCTAAATCTTGACTCTATTGATATATCCCAATAAAATAACAATGTTTTGAGCTCACTGGAATTTTGAACACGAGCCTCAAAAAAAGAGCATAGAATATCTCAAAACCAGTACCTAGTACCCATCAAGATTTGACGTTAAACAACTGGAATGTTCCATTAGAAAAATTTTTGAATTTTGAATTAGTTTCTTTTAAATTAATTATTGAAATCGTGATAATTTTTTATATTGTATTATTGCATAAGTGATTCCTATTTCTTGAAGGCGAGCTAGAGGATGCTGTCAGTCTAACCTATTGAATGAAGTGAAAGAACTTTAAGTTTATAATTTACAACCAATTATGCTTGCCTTTTATCAAAAATTTACCAAAAAATACTGGGCAGAGCATTTATTTTTACTTGCTACAGTCTCATATTTTTTGTTGAAAAAAATAACAATATCTATTTTTATTTTTTTTACTGAACGACCTTTAAAAGCGGCCATGAATTTTATATATAATCATTCCTATTCTCTAAAACCCTAATTTTGAAACTTGATGCAACTAACGATTTATAATATATATTTTTTATTACTTGAATTTTATTTTACTTTTTTCTTCATTTTTTAAATATTAAACCATGGATATCAATATAATTTATTTTATAGTTCTTATATGAATATTTTCCTTTCTTTGCATTTTATTTATTTTTTTACGGAAAAGAATGACAAACTTTTCCTTCTGACTCACGCGCCTATATATTCTTGATAATGGTAAAAAAATATAAAAAAAGTTGTAGATTAGCTCAATTTATTTAATTGATAATTACATGCAAAATATTTTAGGTTAAATATTTTAAATAAAAAATTATTTTTTCAAAATATTTTTGAGTGTTAAATTTTATTCAATGATAAACTATTCAAATAATAATAAAATGAAAATCATATAACTTCTCCCCTTAATTAAATGTCATTATCGAAATGAATTATAGCAAAAATGGTACAGAAATCGTTTTGCCGGCCGTTGGGCTCGAACCCGCATTGTCTACAAAAGTTCAGAGCATTAACCTGGTGCTTTAGATGACTCTGCTAACCAGACCTGCTCTACATTTCCTCTAAATGGAAGATCTAGTAAATTTAACTTCACGCATGCGCAAATTTTTGAGTCTGATCTTACAGAATCAGGTTTACGCTTTAATATATATGATGTTTTGCACACACCGCCACAGTCCAATATTCCATTACAATGTTTTCACCCTCCATCCTCTCCAAAACAGAAAATCTACCTCAATTATCTTTCTTACCGCAGATTATCTCTAGAAATATCCCAAATATTGCAATATTCCTTCGCTGAAATTTATTCCACTGCCTGTATCTGCGTAATACTGAATAACACTTATCGAACTTCTCTCTCTCGCCATTGTGATTGGTCCTCACCTATTGATGTCATGAATAATCAAGCGAGCTCTGATTATTGCTGAGTTCCAGTTGATACAGAATATAGCTGGTTATCATTGAGTCTTTAGTATAACAGCTGGATGCTCGGTTTGCGAGCAACCAATCAGAGTCCGCTGATGGTAAACTTTGCTTTTTGTTTCTCGTTGGAGGAAAAGCCAACGATGAAGCACTTGTTCACTGTGATGATTCGTTGCTTTTAAAAAGAGCTTCTCAGATTGTAACGTCTATATGCTACTGAATACAATGCTTATTCATATTGTGTAGTGATATTCTTTCTTCTGTATCGGTTGTTGTATTTTCATTAGAGCGAAGTTTTCTCCATGGTTCATACACTCAAGAACAAATAAAATTCAAGCACTTTTCAAGGACTATTCCAGCACTATTCAAGGACTTTAGATATATGCATTAAAATTGCATAGAATAACACATAAGAAAAATAGCCACCCCATTAATTATCTATTTCAAAGAAATCTTATTAAATCTTTTAATTTTTATAACAGGAATTTTGAAGACATTATTAGAGAATTTTTAAAGAATAATGTGTTTTAACTTAGTAAGTTACCGTGGGAAGAAATTTCATATATAATAAAAAGTTAAGAAAACAGAGCTTGAGTTTTTTTCTTTAAGTGAAAAAAAAAAAAAAAAGAAAGGTATGGTATGACTACAAGAATAGAAAACAGGAGTAAACCAGTTAAATTTCAGGAATTCTGAACACTCATCATGAGTCAAATATTAGCATTTCTGATGTTGTGAACAATTTTTTACAAATTATACTTTTTAGCTCACAGGCTATCAAAGCCTGAGAGCTAATGTGCCCACCCATTCTGTATGTATGTACGTACGTACGTATGCTTGTATGTACGTAACGTGATAACTCTTGATAGAAACATCCGATTTGCTTCAAATTGTTTTTCTAGGTTCATTCTGATAAGGCGCTTCCCTAATTAGTTTTGGGCGTTCATTGGTTAAGTATAAAGGGAGGAAAGAGGGGGGTAGTCCCCCCCTCAATTTAGATAAATGCATTTTTCATGCAGAGTTATTCGATTTGCTCCAAATTTGGTATATCGGTTTATTATGTTAAGGAGATTCCCTGATTAAATTTGGAGGTACATTAGTTAAGAATAAAGGGGGGCTACCTCCCCTTCATTTAGATAAATGGGTTTTTCATGCAGAATTATTCAATTTGCTCCAAATTTGGTATACTGGTTTATTTTGTTAAGAAGCTGCCTTGATTAGATTTGGAGGTTCACTAGTTAAGTATAAAGGGGGAAAAGGGGGGGCTAGACCCCCCCTGCCCCCTTAATTTAGATAAATGGGTTTTTCCGGTTTATTCTGGTATGGCGCTTCCTTCATTAGATTTGGAGGTACATTGGTTAAGTATAAAAGGGGGAAAGGGGTGCAAGTCCCCTCCTCTTAATTTAGATAAAGGATTTTCATGCAGAATTATCCAATTTAATTTAATTTTTTTTTCTATGTTCATTCTGATAAGGAGCTTTCTTGATTAGATTTGGAAGTTCATTAGTTAAGTCTAAAGGGGGAAAAGGGGGTCCCCCCCCCCCCCTAATTTAGCGATATGGTTTTTCCATGCAGAATTATCTGATTTGTTTCAAATTTGGTATACAGGTTTATTGTGTTAAGGAGCTTCCCTTATTAGATTTGGAGGTTCATTGGCTAAGTATAAAGGGGGGGAAACGGGGGCTAAGCCACTTTCATTTATTTTTTGAGGGGCATTATTCTTTGAAATAAGAATATAATATACAATTAGTGTGAATAGCCTGTGAGCTCAATGCTATCAGTTTAACTGGGCACTTTTCTTTTTTATTAATAAATATTCTCTGAATTCTCAAACCTTACAGCATTTGCAATTATCTATACGGAAATAATTGAAAAAAAAAGGTTAGATAATTTGCTTTTACTTTTTAAATACAAAAGATTTTTTTTAAATGGATTTATAAAAAGGAAATATTTTTTTTTTTTTTTTTATCAGTTACACAGTGAAAAAATTGGAATTAATATAATTCGGTGAAGTTTTAACTGATTGACAACATTCGTGATTTTTATGAATGACCCAAATTTTTTTTCTTCATGACTGATTGACTGTTAGGAGGAGGGGGGGTGGGCAATATATGAAATTGGCATATAACTGACGAATTTTGCGATTTTTTTCGACAAATTGACGAAATTTGCATCTTTTACCGATGACCAATGGACGAATTTTGTGGTATTTTCCCCCTGCGAATTGCTAAAATTTGCAATTTTTTTAAATAACAGATTGAACAAATTCGTCATTTTTTTTCACCGTATACTTGACGAAATTTTCAATAATGATTGTGACTTTAAAAAATTTTTTCTAAAATTCACAGCAAATTTTCTGAAAGATTACAGCAGAGAGGGGAAGGGGTAAATCCCCTCCCGGCACTGGCTATGCATTTTTTTCGAGGCCTTTTCGCGATCTTTCGACGAAATTTGCCATTATTTCGCAATCTTTCGACGAAATATGTCGTTTTCTCGCGATCTTTCGACAAAATTTGCCATTTTTTCGCGATCTTTAGACGAAATTTGCCGTTTTCTCGCGATCATTTGACGAAATTTTCGGTTTTATTTGCGATCTTTCAACGAAATTTACGGTTTTTTCGCATTTCTTTGACGAACTTTGCGTTTTTTCTGCGATTCTTTGACGAAGTTTGCGATTTTTTCGCGATCCTTTGGCGAAATTGGCAATTTTTCTGAAAACGATTAGCAAAATTAATTTTTTTCGACGACCATTTGTCGAAATTCGCGATTTTTTATGGCCGAATTTTCGGATTGGTGACCGATTTTTTTAAATTTTCCGAAATGAATGCCTTAAAATTTTCGGAAAATTCGGAATAGAATCACCCCTATGCGAACTTTTGGAGAAATTCGCAATTTTTTGCAAGATCCTTTGTCGAAAATTTGGCATTTTTTGCGCAATCCTTTGATGAACACACGTATTTTAGCGATCTTTTAATGCAATTTGTGTTTTTTCCGCGATCCTCTGAGGTAATTTGCGCTTTATTCGAGATCTTTTGTCGAAATTCGGGTTATTTTTCTAGTCTTTGACGAAATACGCGCTTTTTTGCGCGACCTTTCAACGAAATTCGCGTTTTTCCGCGACCTTTCGACGAAATTCGCGTTTTTCCGCGCTCTTTTGACGAAATTCGCATTTTTTAAGCAACCCTTTGGCGAAATTACCGATTTTTTCATGCGAACGATTGTTGAAATTGATATTTTTCGGCAACCATTTGGCGAAGTTCGCGATATTTTCAAGCACTTTTCATTCCTTAAAAATGACTACTTTTTTTTCCAGCACTTTTTCTATTTTTTCCAAAGCATACGAACCATGTTCTCACATGAATTTAACATATCCTGTCTTGATATTTTAGCTTAAAAGGAATATTTATCAAAAAATAAATTTAAATTAATATAAAACTATTCCGAAATGTGATTTGAATATTTATATATTTTTCAAAGGTTTTGATGTTGTTTTCTTGTTGTAAATAGGTAAGAAGATATAAATACAGTGAATTTTTTTGATTAAAAATTTATTCATTCCTTAGAGAAAGATTGAAAAACAAAATGTCTGCCACATCTATCATCCACTGAAACCTACTTAATTGCAAGTATATTAGCATTACATGTGGCATTAAATTAATTTTTGTTTTTCCCCTACTTTTACTTATTATAATTATATTAAAATTGCCCAAATTTAAGAATATTTTATTTTAATTTGTTTTTTTTATAATATTCTCAGTTATTTATATGTGAAGTAATTAAAATGTTATTAACCACTTCACCGGCGACAGGTATGAGGAAACAGTGCTAGTCGATATGATGTGGACTGTAGACGTTAATTTTCTTTTTAATTGATTTTATTCACACTTAAAACTGCACAAGACACTTACACAACATAAATTTCACAAACTTGAATTGATTGCAAATCATAATTAATATCCATCGCGTAGTTTGGATGGAGTGTTTTTATAGACGTGTTGATGCTTTGACGATCAACAGCTTAACTAACTCTTTTACAGACTGCTTGCTAGGGGGAGCTCGTTCTATTTCCGGAACGGAACAAGTGCTTTTACCCCCGACTTATCTTGTGGCAAACGGTGAAGTGGTTAATAAATAATCCATAGAGTAGGAAGAAAAGAAAACATACCATTTTTAAAGAAAAATACTATGCAACAAATGGTATAAGTGCAAACAAATCAAACATTGGTTTCTTTTTCTAAAATATTTCTATTTTGCATAGATATATATACATATTTCAATGATAATGTATGAAAATATATAGGTAAAAAAAATTGATTTGTTGCTTTCTACATCTGTTGGTACTTAAATTGCTGCTACTGTACCATTTTTTTTTTCGAAATTAGCAATATTTCTATTCTTACACAGTTTAAGGTAGTTATCGGGATATATCACCAATATCGATATTAACTCATTGATATATTGCGGTATTGAATTTCTGATATTGTCCAATCCTACTGCAGAGGATGATCTGCATGTCCATAGCAGGTGTACTTAGGACTACGCGAACATGTGCTGTGGAATTGCTGTTAAGTATGTACCCACTGCATATGATCATTGAAGCAGAAGCATTGATCTACTCATATAGACGCATTTTACATGGGCACTCGCCAGGGTTCGTAAATATCATGATATTTTCGAAAATATCAAAAATATCCGATATTTTGATATATATCCGATATTTTCGATATATATCCGATATTTTCAAAGCAGCCAACTTACCTCTGATAATAAATGTTTTTGAACATAATATAGATTGAAAACTAAAATATATTGTACTTAACATGAAAACTTAAACAATATTCTAAAAATGCATTTTTTTTCTGTTTTTTTTTTACTTAGAACAAAATTGAATATGAACTAATTGAAAACAGTAACAATTTGCTTTATACACTTAATGGTTGTTCTGAATTAATTACGTCCCACATAATTATTAGTACAACATTTAAAAATAAAAGCTTGAAAAATATATTTGTTGACTTTTTTGTCTAAAAAGTCACATAAAGAGAGACAAAATTTTGTTATCTACAGATTCACACAGTCAATAACAGTTGAAAATTTATTTAATTTACACTGAAATATTACGAGTTACGACTGAAAATATGAAAAATACCTTGCACACATTCATATTTTGAAAATAAATATCAAGTGCAGAAAATATGAAACGTCTTGATAAATTGAAAATAAATATCAAGTATATATGAAAATATCAAAAATCTTGATATTTTGAAAATAAATATCGGATATATATATATATCCATTGATATATATCAACGAACCTTGGCTGTATATAAATGATTATCTAAATTACATTTTATCTTTCAAAGGTTGTTCTGAATTAATTGTCTCACATAATTATTAGTTCTACATTTCAAAATAAAAGTTTCAAACATAAAGCTTGGAAAATATCTGTTTTCTTCTTTTCTTAAAAAAGTTACTGCCAGGGGCAAAAGTTCATTATCTACAGAATGACAATATGTGGTCAATAACAGATGGAATTTCATTTACATTTGCTTTGACTGTGTAGAAAATATCAAAAGTATCTTGCATGGTAATATTTTGAAAATAAATATTAACTATGCAAAATATCAAACATCTTAGTATTTTGAAAATAAATATCAAGAATTTGAAAATATCGAAAATATCAAAAATCTTGATATTTTAAAAATAAATATCGGATATATATCAAGATATATATCATGATATATATCCACTGATATATATCAACGAACCCTGGCACTCGCACTGGCAAAGTTACTCGAGTATCTTACTTGGGGTAGGCTTAGCTGTAAAATCAGTACACACACTCAGTTTTTATCATGAAGGGTGACGATATACCTTTAAAGCATGTATTTGATAAGTCATTCAGGATCAGTCTTCATTCTAAAGCTGACTGGGAGACTCTTTCTGTGATGGAACTTGAGACAGGCATGACCTGGTTCAATGATGGTTCAAAGATAAATGCTGGAATGAGAGCTGGAGTTTGCTGCCCAGCTGATGGTACTTCTTTCTTTTACCTGCTGATCAGTTACACCACTGTCTTTCAAGCAGAGGTCTATGCAGTACTTATGTGTAGTTACATTTGCATTGAGAGGAATTATAGTGGCCTATCTGTCAATAGCTACTCTGATAGTCAGGCAGCATTTCTTGCCCTACAGAAACATTAAATTACCTCTAGGGTAGTTTGAGAGGGTTATTGTTCTTTGAACAGGTCTGCCAGTAATGGTAACAATCTTATTATACATTGGGTGCCTGGTCATACTGGCATCCTGGGTATTGAGCTTTCTGACAGTCTCACAAGGAAAGGGTTGGTTACTCTGTTTGTTGGATCAGAACCAGCTACTGGTATTTCTAAGGACTGCATTAGAACTAGAACTACTCTTTTAAAAGTTTTTAGAGAACAGCAGTATCAAGAATGGGTTGACTCAAGCAGACAGAGCTCAACAGCAGCTGCTCTAGTAAAAGAGCAAAGGAACTCATTGGGCTCAGAAGGAATAGTCTATGAAATATGGTGGAGCTGCTAACAGGACACTGTAGACTTAATGGACACCTTAGTATTATGAAGGTGGTCAATGACCCTCTGTGTAGGGATTGTAAGTATGAGGAGGAGACTGCTTTATATGTCCTCTGTAGCTGTGAAGTATGTGCTGCTTATCGTTTCGAGCGCCTGGGTCAACATTTGGTTGAGCTATGGAAATTCAGGATATTCCTGTCAAATGACTGCTGAATTTTATGTCAGTTACTGGTCTGTTTAGGGCTATGTGAGGATGGTTTTTCCTCTTTCATCTTTGTGAGATAGCACAATAGATCCCTGGTTGCAATGCTTTGGCTCTTGAACCATCCCCATCCAGTAATCACATATTTATAATCATATTACTGAAAAACAATAGATGCATCGTATTTATGGAAAGTTTTATTAAATTCTGTTGGAATTTTGGCTTTTAAAAGAAACTAATAATAAAGTATCCAATTTTATCCTATTTTCTTTGTTTGATATTACCAGGGGTGATTCATAGCAAAAAAAAAAAAAATTCTGAAATTCACAGCAAATTTTCAGAAAGGTTACAACAGAGAGAAGGAAAAGGTGAAATCCCTTTCAGGCACTATAAATTTTTCCGATGGCTCGTTGGTGAAATTCGCATTTTTTCTGCAGACTGATGGCGAAATTAGTGTTTTTTCGGCAATCCTTTAGCAAAATTTTCATTTTTTTCCATGATCCTTTAACAAAATTTGCATTTTTCAGGGATCCTTTAACTACATTTGCATTTTTTTTTATACCCTATGAAGAAATCTACATTTTTTTGCAATCCTATGATGAAATTTTCATTTGTTTCGCGATCCTATGATGAAATTTGTGCTTTTTCCGTGATAATTTAACTAAATTTGCATTTTTTTTTCGCAATCCTTTCACGAAATTTCCTTTTTTTTAAAATCCTCTCAAGAAATTTGCGTTTTTGCACGATCTTTTGACAAAATTTGTGTTTTTTCAAAACCTTTTAACGAAATTTGTGCTTTTTCTGTGATCCTTTGAAGAAATTTGTGTGTGTGTGTGGGGGGGGGGGGGGGGGGGGGGGTTTATGACCCTTTCAAGAAATTTGTGTGTGTGTGGGGGGGGGGGGGGGTTAAGACCCTTTGAAGAAATTTGCATGTTTTCTGTGATTCTTTGACAAATTTGCATTTTGCCAATGATCCTTTGATGGAATTCGCATTTTATTCGTAATCCTGGAGGGAGGGGGGGTGCGATCCTTTGACGAAATGAACATCTTTGTGTGATTCTTTGATGAATTTTTCTGCAAACAATTGACGAAATTAATTTTTTTTTGCCGACCATCTGTTGAAATTTGAGATATTTTTTATGTCCAAATTTTCTGACTAATACCCGATTTTTTTTTTTTTTTTCAGAACTGAATGCCTTTAAATTTTCATAAAATTCAGAACAGAATCACCCCTGGATATAACATTTTAGTTTCCTCTTAGTTGAGAAAAAATAAACAGACTGCAGAAAAAAATTATTGATTGTGTAGCGAAAATAAAATTGCATTTATTAAAATGCTAATTTTTAAATGATAAAGTTTTCAAAGATAAAAGTAGTATTTTAATTAAATATAAAATTTGAAGTTATTCAAATTGCAATGAAGATTTACCTTTAAATATTAAATCATTAGATTTATAATTGAAATATTTTTAGCTAAATTGTTTAGTCATAGTTAAAAATAAATAAATAAAAATCCTTTAAAAAAAAAAAGTAACTCTTTCATTTCTTGAAAGATTAGCATACCCATGCATAGGAAAACAATAAGCCTAAACCTAAACAATTTCACAGAAATACAAAATATGAAAATTTAAAGCAGCATAACTTAAATAATTACAGATTAAAATATTGATAATAATCTACATAGTATAATTTTCGTTATCAAAATGAATCCTTACCATTTCAGAATCTTTATCATCGCTATTTTCCCTATAAAAAAAAATATATATATAATAAATAAAAATTAAATATTGGCAGCATTTTCTACATTTTTTTTTTCAAAAATATTAATATGTTCCCACCGAAATGCACTAAGAACCATCAAATGAATAATTTAACATAGATTTTCCAAAATCCATTTTTGTATCCTATTTTACTATTGCTATGCGTTACATTTTTCTTTGCATTACTGATATGTGTTACATTATTGATATGTGTTACATTTTTCCTTGCATATTTCAGATTTATTAAAACAGGTCTACTTAAGATCTTATTATATTTTGTTTAATTCAGAATTAAACTTTTGGCACTTCAATGATTCTGTATAATGCACATTTGCTAATATCACATAAAACTGTTCAGTTAGGCAAAAGTAAAAACAACATATTTTGAACTGGAACTTTTACTTAATATAAAGTGACCCGGAGCCGAACAATTTTTGATGCTCCAGCTCCATCTCCACTCCTAGATAAAATACTGTGGCTTCAGCTCCGGCTCCAACTCGGCTCCGACTTTGTGCTTTTGAGTTGCAGACTTTAATTTGCACATTTAATTTTTTGCTCACAAATTCTTTCTTCCTTTACCTTCATTAAAGATCTGACAAAATGCATTTTTCTTCTCATCAAACTTGAAATGCTTGTTCAGAAAATATGACATCTTTTAGCTTTTGCTTTTAAAATAGAAAGTTTGGTGGAAATTTAAACACAAAAATCTTAAATTTCTTCTACACTTTTCAAACAACCAAAATTGTACAACGACACATGTAAACAACAGGCGGCCATATTTGTTTTCAAATAGTGTGTCACTTAACTCAAGTAGAAAGTAGAAGTAAAGTAAAGTAGTGTTATCATGTTTTTAGAAGTTTTCCATCTCCAATTTTAAAAAAAACCTAAAATGTGATATAATTAAAATACTGAATAATGATGTAATTAAAATATTTTAAGCCTGGAAATTTAAGACTGAAAAAAAAAAAAAGATTTAAAAGAATATTAAAACTAAAGGAGCCCTGGAGCAGGGGAAAATTTAGAGCTCCAGCTCCAGGGAAAACACAGCTCCGGAGCGCTCCGGCTCCCTGCTTAATAATATAAAATAAATAACAAGTAGAATAAAAAGTATCTTATGACATAAACTTTAACAAACATGGATCAAATTACGTGGTTTAACATGAGATTAGTGAATATGGTATGTGTAGACTTTATGGGTAGTTATTATACTTACTCCTCTTTAATTTTTTTTTATTTTTGAACACTACTATTTCTGAATAGTAATATTTGCACAACTTAATTTCAGAAATTATGTGATTAAATAAGATAAAAATTGTTATTCAAAAATAGTAGTTCATATTAAGGATTGTACACAACCTACTGTGTAACTCTGAAAGAAAAATCCTGGAGCCAGTCTCGGCTCAATCCTGTTGCCAGGGTAATTGGTCAATCGACTTTATTTTATGGAAGAGAGGCATTTTCTTTTCTCACCAATTTTTACCCATTCAATTGGTCAATCTGTGAATGGTCTTTATAATGGACGAACCTCCCACCCTACAAGCTTACCTTCATAAGCAGAAATCCTACCCAGGATTTTTCTTATGGAAGCCACGCAGTACATCAAAGTTTGCCCCAGATTTAAAAAGGGCAGGGCGCTGCTAGTAATAAAAGTTCTTTTTTTTTTTAATTAAGGGTATACTTTGGATTCTTTTAAAGGCACATATATATAATTTTTTTTTTTTTTTTTTAAAGCCACCTTTAATATTTAAAAGTCATAGCATGCTTTTCAAGACAACACTGAGTCAGTTTTACTATGTAAGAAAATTTTTTAATGCAAAAAGGACACTTTTATTACTGGGAGGCAGGATGGTAAAGAGCAAAAATTGGAAATTTCATCAATGGCCAGTAGAAGCAGTTTTATAAGTGATCACTCATTCTAAACTAGTGCCACTTTTTTATTTAAAAGTTCTAAACAATAAAGTTTTGTCGAAATTTCTATTAGTATTATAATTACAAAATTAAATAGCCCAAATAAATATGTTAATATTTTTATATTGCAACTAGCAACAGTGGAATCATTAATGGAATGCAAGAAAAGTTTATACTCTCTTTGTAGGAAAGGGGGCCATAAAGCTGCTGCTGGCGGACAATTTTTCAATAGCCACTTTTTTCATTTAGTGGCTCCATGGCCAATGGCTGGCACTAATTTTGCCCTTTACAAGGATGCTATTTTTTGGGTGAGGGGCAAGAATGGTGCTATTTTGTAAACCAAAAGGTAGGCATGGTACAGTACCATGCTGAAACTGTTTGGGGGAAAACTTTGTGGTAGGGGAGAGTGGGACACATGTGAACAGTACATATTTCACTCAGTTAATTTCCACTAACAAAAAAATTCAAAAAATTACCAATAGATGGTAGTACTGGTACTATCTTTTGGCTGAATTTTCAGAACAATAAGCCATTTTGATTTCTGGTAGTTGTAATTTGTTTGTTTTAGAATGTGTGAAGTAAAAAAGTCTTAAGTTATTGAAGTAAAAATTCATTCAAAACATTTTTTTAAGTAGAATATCAGCATTGCATTCTATAGCGGCATTAATTAGGTAAGTCTACAAAAAGTTTTGTATCCTTATTTCAATTGAGTATCTGAATTTTACAGCAGAGGGAGGGGGAGGGGGCAGGGGATCACTCTTGGTTCTAATTATGTGTTTTTTTTCTAGGGGTGATCGTGAGTGAAAAAAAAAAAAAAAATCGGAAATTCACATCACATTTTCGGAAATACAGCGGCGGGGGATTCTGAGTTTAAAAAAAAAAAATCGGGAATTCACAGGAAATTTTCTGAAAGATTACAACAGGGGGGGGGGGGGGTCCACTCCGGTTACTAACTATTTTCTTTTCGGGCCCCTTTGACGAAATTTGCGGTTTATTCGCGATCTTTTGACTAAATTTGCATTTTTTCGTGATCTTTTGACGAAATTTGCAGTTTTTTCACGATCTTTTGGGAGAAGTTTGCCATTTTTTCGAGATCTTTTGACGAAATCTGCCGTTTTTTCGCTATCTTTTGACGAAATCTGCCATTTTTTTCGCGATTTTTTGACGAAATCTGCCGTTTTTTTCGTGATCTTTTGGGAGAAATTAGCTGTTTTTTCACGATCCTTTGACGAAATTTGCCGTTTTCCGTGATCCTTTGACGAAATTGGCATCTTTTTCGCGATTCTCTGACGAAATTCGTGTTTTTTTCCCGCGATCTTTTGACGAATTTTTTTTCCATTATTCTTTAAAGAAATTTTTTTTTTTTTTTCGTGATCCTTTAACGAAATTTGCATTTTAACCACGATATTTTGACGACATTTCTGTTTTTCCCGCGGTCTTTGGACGAAAATTGCGTTTTTTCCCCGCTATCTTTTGACGAAAATCTTTTTTTTTTTCCGCGCTCCTTTGCGAATTTTGTGCTTTTTTGCGATCCTTTGACGAAATATGTGTTTATTTCGCGATCATTAGATGAAATTTGTTTTATTTTAGGATCATCAGACAAAATTTGTTTTATTTCGAGATTCTATGACGGAATTCACGTTTTTTCGCGATCCTTTGGTGAAATTTGCGTTTTTTTCGCGATTCTTTAAAGAAATTCGTGTTTTTTCCGTGATTCTTTAACGACATTTGTGCATTTTCCGCCAACCTTTGACGATATCTCCGTTTTTCTCACGATCTTTTGACGAAAATCGTGTTTTCTCCGCGATTCCGGAATGGGGAAAATTCTTCCCGATTCTAATTATGTATTTTTTTCTGCGTCTTTAGACGAAATTTGTGTGTTTTCCACGATTCTTTAAAGAAATTCACCGAGCCATTACCGAAATTAGCATTTTTCCAGCGATCCTTTGACGATATTTCCGTTTTCCCAGCAATCCTTTGACGATATTTCCATTTTCCCAGCGATCCTTTGACGATATATCCGTTTTACCGCGATCTTTTGATGAAAATCTTGATTTTTCGCGATCCTCTGCGAAATTTGTGTTTATTTCGCGATCATTTGACGAAATTTGTGTTTATTTCGAGATTCTTTGACAAAATTCTCATTTTTTTCTGCAATCCTTTGACGAAATTGTCGATTTTTTTTTCAGTGAACAATTGAGGACTCGATTTTTTTCAGCAACCATTTGTCGAAATTCATGATATTTTTTAATGTCTGAATTTTGCATTAAACGTAATGATCTCATAAACCCGGAAGGATCGATCGAAAAACCCAGAAATCCGGGGCACACCCGGAACACAATCACCCCTGCATATTGCAACCAGAAAAAAATAGAATAACATGATGAAATACAAAAAAATTTTACTCTCTCCTTGTAGGAAAGTGGCCATAAGGTGGCCACTAACAGCTGATTTTTTAGTAGCCACTTTTTCTCATTCACTGGCCCTGTTGCCGGTGGCTAGTACTAATTTTGACCTTTATGCCCCAGGTATGTTCACAACTACCCTTCCACCGGGGCACATGTGAACAAATTTAGACAATTTTTAGAATGATGATATAAGTTAGAAATTCTTGATAAATGGATCCAAAAGTTTCACCACAAGTTAACAAACAAATTGTTAACATTCATATAAATCAATTTTTGGTTCAATAGGTAGCTAATAACAATTTTGAGAAATAATCAAAAATGTAAAAATTGTTCACATGTGCCCCCATCTCCCCTATATACAGCATGTATAGTATAGGTACAGATTTACAGTCGCCAGTCGTGACTAAATTTTTTGCTTTGGGTACAAACTTTCAATCGCGATATATTTTACAGCGACGCCCACAGTTGTATAATATAGATGCACGCACGAACGCCGTGCATGGAAAATTTTCCGAAAAATTTGGGACTTTGCGGAAAAAAAGTTACGAAAAGAAAAACGTGTGTTTTGTTTCTGTAACTTTTTTTAATACCAAAAATTTTAAATATTCCCCAATTTTATATACGATTTATATATTGTTTGTCCACAATTCAAAGTTTAAATTCTCAAAACATTGTTGTGACATCACAGACCCTTTTATTTCTATTTTCCACAGAGTAAAACTTGTCGCCTATCGGTTTTCCGTCAGCGGTTACAGTGACAATTTAGCCTGGCAACGGCTGTTAAATCGAATAATTTCGTAGTGTTATAAGAATGACTGGCATTTTGTGCGAAGAGATCACAATCTTAAGGATTCGGTTGTTTCTAAATGCATAGACAAAATAATTGAAAAGAATTCATCTTCCTATCATTGATTTTTGCTTTATTATTTTTAAATTAAAATAATTATTCTTTAATTAATATTAATTATTTTTTAATTTAAATAACAATTATTTTAAACTATGATTTTTAATTCATATCGTCAAAATAATATAACACGTAATTTTATTAAACATTAAATTAATTTGCGGAAAATTTTTGACCTAATATTTATGTGCACGGAAAGTTTTTGCTTTTATACAAGTCTGGCGATGCCCTTTCTCCAGCAAATGACCAATTTTTGCTTTTTCTATTATTTAAAAAAAAAAAAAAAAAAAAAAACAAATCTGTGGATTCTCCTCCATAATTCTGCAATTTCTAGTTTTTTCTCTTTTTTTATTGTTCATAATTAAACATGGATGCCACATTTCTGCGAATCCGTAAATTTTCTATTTTCTTCTTTTAAAAAAACAAGATCTGCAATGTTTGCGGAATCAAGAAATAAATACTGTGCAGATGTGCACCATAAATGAACTCAGCATACCATCATTTGCCCGCAACATAGAAAAATTCATGCCAAGAAGATAATAATTGTGGGTCTCACTCATTAAATTTGTAGCTCTGGGATTATTCAGCAAGGGTCGATCATGACAAAATTTGGGACCCTGCACAAAAATCAATTTAATAAAACAGACCCCTTCACAAACTTTTTTTTTAATAAATAGGCTCCTTCACAAAATTCCTCTTAATAAAAACATACTCTTCATTAATTATTTTTATTTTGTTAGATTTTAAAATGTATATTTTGTTAACAAAACAAGTTCATCAGAAAGCAAAACTTTAACAAGAGGACTTAAAAAGGTTATTATTAATTAATACATGGTTCAAATTTGAGTAACTGGATTTCATCTTTTGATATTTTTCACAAAAATATAAAAAAATTTACAAAAATAATATTTACTTTTCCCAAAATGGACCCCAAGAAAAAAAATCTGCATTGACCCCAATTCGGATGTGTTGCTACAAGTAAACACTAGATATCAGCAGAAGTGAGAAGTCTAAGAAAATTTTACGAGCCCGCAAGATGCAATGTACAGTTGAAAGTTATTATGACGAAATGTAAGTCAATGCATAAATAGTTAATTACTATTACTACAATGCATTTTCATACTTTTGCTATAAAGTTAGGGAAAAGTTTGGTATAGGATAGCACTTAGTATCATGTTTTTGCATATATCTACAATCTGCAGTTTTCCAAAAATTACTACCTAAAAAGTCACTCACCAGTGGCAAATAAAAGATAGATTTTTCCAACCGCGGATATTGACATGTCATTCTTACAGAAATTAGCAGAATTCCTCGAATTATTTTAATATTTTTTTAGCAGTTTTCTGCAAAATTAATTCGTTAATGGGTCATGAAAAGAAATTGGGAATTTCCTCAATCAGTTGTGAGCTTCGTGAAAATGGTCACGGAAAAATCCCGAAAATTTTGTCGATCGCTCACCAAATAAAACCACGAGTTTCTTCAATTGCTAAATCACAAATGTTTTCAATCGCTCATGAAATAAAACTGCAAATTTCATCAATCAATCACAAAATAATACTGTGAATTATCCAGGGTTGGCAAGGTTTTTCCCACCCCCAGTAAATACCATGGTAAAAACCGGTATTTACCGTCAGCTGGGAAATACTATGTTTTTCCCACATGGGAAAAACTGATTGTTAAAAACATAAATATAAATTCAAAACAACCTTTAAAAATGTCAAAAATGAGTTCTAAGTAAATAGCTTGAAAGGTTAAAAAAAAAAAAAGTAAGATCTGCAAAAACAGACAATGAAGTGCATTTATTTAAATATTTATACACCACACATATTCCCAAACGTTTACCAATCATAATCATATTCATCGTTTGCCCCTTCCACATTGGATTTGAGCATCATATAACAAAATACTAATTTAGAGGCTTTTTGTAAACCAAGTCTATTTCTAATCTTGTTTTGGATGAAAAAAAAAATTAGAAAAAATACACTCCAGAGATTTTGATGATGCAGGACATCCCTGAAGATGTTCCATTAATTGGAGAAATTCTGCATCTATTCCAGTTTTACTTAAATTCTTCCACCACATTGCAGGTGAAATAGTGTTTGTAATGACTTCGGAAAAGGTGCATCTTCTCACTTGAATTGTATTGTGAGTACTTTGGATTTAAAGTCTGTAAATATTCACGAGCAGATTCCTCCTGATCCTGTGATAACTTTTCACCTTTATATTTCAGATTCATCAGGTGTGCCAAAAAATGGACAGGGGTCATTGCTTTATCAAAGTTAGATTTCACTTTGGTGAAATGTGGATTGAGTTCTTTATTTTGAAGCTCTAGGTAAATTTCACAAGCATCAGCAATATTGACATTATTATCAAGTTGCAACTTTGTTAGAGCTTTTGGAACTGGTTCCATTTGGTTGTACATATTTTTTCCTTCTTTATACAGAGATTATTTACTAAGCACTTACTGTTTTTATCAATTTCATCTTCGTGATTATCGACAATTTGAAGATAAAAAATCCTGTTAGTAGTAAAAGTTTTTAAACATGCTATTTGTGACTTCCACCTGGTTTCAAGTGGAATTTGTGGTTTAACTGAATTGGCATACTCTTTCAATAAACTCCCAGGGTTATGGTGATTTCTAAAAAATTTTGAATTTTGGCAACATTAGCCACAACAGAATCAGTAGTCACATTCTTGCCAAGAATATTTAAATAATGCGATGCAGATCCATATGTAAAAGTATAATATCTTCCGTTTCAAGATTCTGCCTCATTGTAAGCATTTTCTGTTCATTATCTGAACCGAAACTTTTTACAGTGCATCCATATGTAGCTGCTACTGCAATTTTTGCCCCACGAGCAAGATTTGTACAATACTCTCTTGTTTTCTTATTTTTCCCGAAATCTATTGCAGAAAGAAGCATACTTTTTCCATTACAAAATATGGAATTGGCTATAAAAGGGTCATTATGGACATTACTCCATCCAACTTGCATGAGAGTAACAGTTCTCCCAGCTATTTTCTCTACAGCAGATTCTTGAATTTCTGCTTTATTCAATAATTCTTATTTATTTATATTCCTTTCCTACAAAATAATTTTAAACCTAAGGAAAATTTGTAATAACTATGTATTTCTATCTTTAATTTTACACATCAGATTCAGAAAGCCAGAATATTTCTTACTTATTGTCATTTGGAAGTTTTTCCCGGTATTTACCAGTTTTTGCCAGTGGGATGGGAAAAACAAGTTTTGGACGGGAAAAAGCCAACCCTGGAATTATCTCAATCGGTTGAGAGAGGAAAAAAGGAAGAAACACGCGAATCTTGTCAATCGGCCGAGGAAAGAAAAAAAACTGCAAATTTCATAGTCAATAGCAGAAAGGAAAAAAATTGTGAATAGCGTCAATTAGTGGCGGAAAAAAATTCTGGAATTTCATCAGTTGGTCAAAATTGCAAGTTTTATCAAACACAAAATAAAAATGTGAATTTACTGCTTGTTACTTTTAAGCTTTTATTAGCAGACAATGTTACTGATAAATAATAACATTTTGATGGATTCAATTTTTAATTCAATGTAACTTTGCATAATAGTTATTTTTCTGACATACAATCTGGTATAACTGTACACAAAACCAATATCTATACTTTTTAAAACATACTCCAGGAAGAAAGATAAACACCAAAACACTTAACAAACTTTATTATTTTTTTAGTAATATTTCCGGATGATCTGTGTAATACAATAAACAACTGCTTTAAATGTACAGTAGAAGATCTTTATAATGCAAACCTAAAAACGCAAGGTTGTGCGTTATATAGAATTTTGCATTATATGGATCACATCATTAAATTCACCTTGTAAACATGGCCAAATATGTCTGAAACATATCAAAACACATTAGAATATCTTTATACTGCATTCCTTGTTACCAAGAGTTATCCAAATTATAAATTTTTGCATAATATAGGTCAGACATTGAAAAATTTACTTTATAAACATGATCCAAATATAACTGACACAACAATCCCTTATATTAGACATTTTCAAAAATGTTTATTGTAATAATAGCATTTTTTTTCAGTAAAAAGGTCTTAAATTAGAAGATAAAGTTGAACTAATGTATCAAATTTAGTCCTCTAGAGAGTAGCAATATTTTACAATGTGAAAATGCAGGTGCTTTTTAACTGCAAAAATCATTGTTTAGGTACATCTGAGGAGTTGTGTGTTATATGGAGAATTGCGTTATAAAGATCTTCTACTGCATTTGAGAAGCAGTATTCTTCGTAAAAGTATCAGTCTGATTATCTTACTGTCTGTGATAAAAGTTTTTTTTAAGATTTTTTTTTTTTTTTTTTTTTTTTTTTTAAACAAATGCTTGAAGTGTATTTTGATTTTTATACTGCAAAATAATTTCAAACATTCACAATTTTCTTTATATATACTTTTGTATGACGATATCAATATAAGAAATATTGTTTTCATTATTGTTTCATTATGATAAATTCAATGAATTAATCATAATGATACATTACAAACAGGGTTGGCTTTTTCCCGTCCAAAACTTGTTTTTCCCATCCCACCGGGAAAAACTGGTAAATACCGGGAAAAAGTGGTAAATACTGGGAAAAACTTCCAAATGACAATATAAATATAAGAAATATTCTGGCTTTCTGAATCTGATGTGTAAAATTAAAGATAGAAATACAAACAGTAATTAAAAATTTCCCTTAGGTTTAAAATTATTTTGTAGGAAAGGAATATAAATAAATAAGAATTATTGAAAGTAGAAGTTCAAGAATCTGCTGTAGAGAAAATAGCTGGGAGAACTGTTACTCTCATGCAAGATGGAAGGAGTAATGTACATAATGATCCTGTTATAGCCAATTTCATATTTTGTAAGGAAAAAAGTATGTTTCTTTCTGCAATAGATTTCAGGAAAAATAAGAAAATGAATGAGTATTGTACAAATCTTGATCGTGGGGCAAAAATTGCAGCAGAAGCTACAATGGATGAACTGTAAAAAGTTTCGTTTCAGTTAATGAACAGAAAATGCTTACAATGCGGCAGAATCTTGAAACGGAAGATACTATTATACCAGTTACATATGGATCTGCATCACATTATTTAAATATTCTTGACAAGAATGTAACTACTGATTCTGTTGTGGCTAATGTTGTCAAAATTCAGAAATTTTTTAGAAATCACTTTATCCCAGGGAGTTTATTGAAAGAGTATGCCAATTCAGTTAAACTACAAATTCCAGGTGAAACAAGGTGGAACTCACAAATAACTTATTTAAGAACTTTTATTACTAACAATATTGAGGATAATCACGAAGATAAAACTGATAACAACATTGTTTAGTAAATAATCTCCATCTTAGTAAATAGTAAGTAAATAAAGAAGGAAAGTTTAGTAAATAAAGAAGGAAAAAATATGTACAACCAAATGGAACTAGTTCCAAAAGCCCTTACAAAGTTACAACACGATAATAATGCCAATATTGCTGATGCTTGTGAAATTTACCTAAAGTATCTTCAAATTAACACTAGAACGGCGGGAATTTTCACTCAAGTTTAAAAAAAAAAATATTTCATATCAGAACTTTTCCTTAAAACTATTTAACTTATTTATTTAAGTTATTTTTGTGCAGCATATATTAATCTTATATTACAAAGAAATTTCTGGTTCGAATCGACATGTACTCATTCAGAAAGGGTCAAAATGACACCTCGCCACCGTTCTAGTGTTAAAGAACTCAATCCGCATTTCAGCAAAGTGAAATTTAGCTTTGATAAAGCAATGACCAGAGTCTGTTTTTTGCAGGGTTGTAGTGGGTAGCTGCCCGGGTACCCACCCAGCTGCCTGCCCGGGCTGGGTTTTTTTTATTAAAAACCCATGTAAAAAACCCGGGTTTTTTCAAATATATTTCTGGAAAGGAACAAATGATATATTTGTTAACAGTTTATGGTTATTTTGTTTTATTTATTCACTTCTTTGAATCTTAGAAAATATATTTGTACTAATTTACTTGCACTTTTAGATTGGGAACCCTATAATTTTAAAACGTTTTAACTTTTAATTTAAAATGTAAATTTAAGCTTTTCAGTTAGCTTCAAGAGTATTATATTTACTAAACTTATTATATTTATTAAATTATTTCATGTATTTTTTGCCACTGAATCTGAAAATGACCTTCATTTTTAACCATCACGTCAGGAAAATTAAATAAAGTTTTACATCTGTTTTATAGCATCAGATTTTTGTTATATTTTAACTTTGACATTTACGATTTGCCAAAAAAATTATAACGTGATGGCAGGGTTGGGTTTTTGACGTCAAAAACTGGTTTTTGACATGACAAGTGTCAAAAACTGGTTTAAACTGTCATAAACTGGTTTAAACTGTTGAAAACTGGTTTAAACCGTCGAAAATTGCCAAATACATGTAACACGCTAAAACATTTTAACAATAGATAAACATTAAATAAGTCAATGATTTATGTGATCTTTTATTGAAATTTAATAATTTAAAAAATATATTATTTGCAATAAAATATATTTTTTTTTTTTTTGGGGGGGGGGGGGGGGATTTTTCAACCAGAAGAAAATAATTTTGTACAATTAAATAATCCGGATCAATTTTACCCCGCAGCATGCTGCAGCACACCACGCGTTTAGCGCATTTATTTACACCCAAAAGATTTTTGAGTTTAGAGTGTATGAAGCGTAAGAAAATAGTCTGTCTCTTAATTGATGCTGAGCTAGTAGGACTTGATAGCAAAAGCATTGCAAGATGAGCAAGTTTTGAAGCAGGTTCAAAAAGCTGTTGCATTTAGTCATACCTTTCCACCAAACAATGGAGTCCTCCCTATAGCACTGAAATAAGAAGACTGGAAAGGGGATTCTTTAGCTTCATACACAATCAGTATGGGTAAGCATCCATAAACTCTCTCTGTAGCTCAAGCGCGAGCTGAATTAATTGATACAGCAGTCAACCCTTGCCCCTGATGGTTGGTATGCAAAGTATAAGCCAAACAATGGTATGGTTTCATGATTTGATCCCTTCTATTATGCACTTTTTCAATATGGGCTTACAGGAATTTTCTTTCAGATGACCGAGCCAATTTTGTTCAGTTTTAAAATCGAAAACATTTTTATATATTGAAAGAAAGCATGTTTTTAAAAAGATTTTGACTTTAAGCTCTTTTTTTTTTTTTAATTACTTCTCTTATTTTGTAAATGTTTAAAATTAATAATCCAATTTTAATTTTGAATGGAATGGTTATTGCCTAGACTAGAATAACATTAATGCACATTATCTTGTTATAGTATATACAAAAAAATCTACAATTTTCTAAGTTTTTTTCCCCATAAAAAAAGCTAGCTAATGCTTTAAGCTCTCAAAAGTAAGCGAAATTAAAACGATTTTAAGTAAGAGAAAAAATGTACAGCTCAGGTGAGCTTAATGTCTACTTTTTAGAAAAACACAATTTTACAAAAAAAAAAAAAAAAAAAATTAAATAAAAATTTTACTCTTTTAAAAAGTTGTACTTAACAATAATACTTTACTGTGTACTAATTACTGATACACAGTAAGAGTGAATTTAAAATATTACATGTAATGTTGTCATGTGTGACATTTAATTTGAATTTTTTACAGAACAATTTAGTACTTGAGGTTTTTGACATGACGGTTTAAACTATGATTTAAACCGACATAAACTGACACATGTCAAAAACCTGCCAATTCTATAATTATTACTAATACTATATACTAATTAAACAATTACAGTAATAGTGAATTTTAAATATTACATCTAATGTGTGATATTTAATGTGAAATTTTACAGATCACTGTAAGTATTTGAGGTTTTTGACGAGGTTTTTGACAAGGGGTTTTTGACATGACGGTTTAAACCGCAGTTTAAACTGTCAAAAACCTGCCAACCCTGCGTGATGGTTAAAAATGAAGGTCATTTTCAGATTCAGTGCTAAATAGTAGATAAAAATCAATTATCAAAGGTAACTCAGCCATCTCCTCTATTTTATTTTATAGTATCTGATTTTTGTTATTTTTTAACTTTGACAATTTATTATTTGCAAAACATCCTGAGATGATGGTAAAAAATTAAGGTAATTCTCAAATTCAGTACTAAAAATTACATAAAAGTTAAAAAACACAACCATAACAGTCTTGTGTTATCTAATCTAAAATTTTTTTAAAAACTTCTTGTCGGTAATCTATCTGAAATTTTGTGTGTTATCCTGTAAAATAAGTATGAATGATAACCAACAAAAATCATAATATTAGATTATCATCGGATTTACATCAGTATATATGTAAATTTTATCTCGATCGGATATTTGAAAGTGAGTTAAATTTCTAGTACAAATTTTGAACTGGGAAAACATACACACGATCGTTGAAGTTAAATAAAATAACATAATATTTGTTAAAAGAAATCATGAAAAGAAATAGTCTCAAATCCTTACAAAATAAAACATATGTTAAAATACAATAATTTTAGCCAATCTGAAACTTAATAAAAGTTAACTCAATTGTAAAACTCATACTATTTTTTTCAAAGCGCAGATACACATGAAAAGTTCTTTGAATATTTTAAGCACTTAGTATATGACCCCTCAAAGCATGGCCAAACTCATTTGTGTTCAGTTCAGATGCAGAAAAGTGGTATAAGTCATGCATTTTTAAAATTTCATCTCAGTCAATTTTAGCTTTATATGAACAGGACTCTTTTTGTCTTACTTGTCAGTGTAATAGGAAAATTTTACTAAATATAACTTATAGGACCGGGAAGGGGGGGGGGGGGGGGGGGAGCATATAAAAACTTAAATTTTGTAATTTTTAAAGAAATGTTTTTATTGACCCAAATTGCTTTTAAAATATTTCTTTGCCTCAATTTAAAATATTTTTTGTAATCTGAACTATACGTCTATGACTAACGATTTAGAAATTAGCCATTGGACACCGTTGAGAGTGGACACCCTGTATATATATATATAAGAAAAAATTTTTGTTGTAAGATATTTTTTTATCAACATTTACTATCTTATGTTAATTTCAAAGGATCAAGTTTTTTTTTTAAGTTATATTTTATTAAATAACACACAATTGATAGCTTTGCAATTTTTAACATTTTTTTGTTATAGGGATCATATATGTGTGTATTTTAAGAACAGAGAAAAATACTGAGATCCTTATTAAGACTATGAAGTCATTCCCATCTATAAGACTATGAAGCGTTCACAAAGATTGTATTTTAGATCAGGATTGCCACTTATTTCGGCAATCAAATTCCTTGCGCTTTCCTAAGCAAAAAATTAAATTTCCCCCGAGTAATTCCTCTGAGAATTTTCAAAATTTCAATGGATAAATCTTGAAAAGTACCAAAATTTAGTAAAATTTCTTGTTTTTAATATTCATTTTAGATAGAAAATACAATTTTAGATAGAAAATACAATTTTTTAGATAAATAAATAAATAAAAATTAATGATTTTATATTTTCTAAAAATATATAACTGTAAAAAAAGCTTTTACTTTTAACAAAAATCAATTTTTTTTCAGAACAAAAAAAGGGGTTTTTTTCACCAATTCGAAATTTCCAGAAATTTTATATCTCTTAGTCAAGTTTTCATTTTATTGCATTTTTTGACTTATTTATAAATTTACCAGAATTGGCTAAGATGTGTTATTATCCCACCCTCCGCGATGTTGAGTATTTGGCGATTTTTATCGCTCTGGCAACCCCGGCGTTTGGCGTCTAGTAACTTATTATGGCAACCCCCTTTTTTACGACGCGAGAGCGTGAACATTCATTTCACTGCCGGTTGTGGTTGCTGACGGTTGGTTGACTCTTGTACCAGATACTCTTTGATATCGTGTTCTATGGCTGTCTTTTTATTTTTATGTTAAATTTATTGGATGTATTTCATTGACTATAGTTTCTGTAGTCCGTTTAAACGCTCTTGCTGAAGTAATTAAGAAATATGAGGAAATTTTGACATGAAAAGGGGGTTTGTTTATAGCGTGTCAATGCGTATTAAGCCTATTTTGGAAAATGACGGCGGTGTTATATTTTGTGCTATAGGTTTCAAGAAAGCAGATGTCTGTTAAGGTATGTTGATAATTTTATGTATATTTTGTTGCTTTAAGAGTTTTTTACATTTTGAGATTGCTACAAAACGAGAACTACTGAATTTTGAGAATGCTATATTGCGAAAAATGCTGAATTCGGCGATGTTTTTTTTTCGGAAAATGAGCGCGAAGCGCTCATACAACTATTGCATATTGCCACTTTAGCGAGTCTCGTTTTTTAGGTATATTTTGCTGTTTTAAGAGTTTTTTACATTTTGAGATTGCTACAAGACGAGAACTGCTGAATTTTGAGAATGCTATATTGCGAGAAATGCTGAATTCGGCGATGTTTTTTTTTCCGTTAAATGTGCGCGAAGCGCTCATACAAGGATTACTGATTTGCCAGTTTAGGGAATTTTGTTTATTATTTACATTTATTTTCGTTAAGCCAAACATGCGTAGAAACGGGTGCTTGGCGACATTTACTACTTGGCGGAGAAGGGGTTTTCTCGCCAAAAAAAATCCAAGATGGCGGAGGGTGGGATAATAACACATCTGTTCCCCAGAATTTAACAGTATCACACCTAAAAATGTCATAGAGCGAATTTTTTCAAACTTTTCAACCCTTAAATTTGAAAAGAATTCCCTCAGTTTTTCCAGTTTTCTCTATACAGTGGCAACCCTGAAAATTATTATTTGTGAGGAAGGTGGAATCATAGTCCCCATTTTGGTATTTTAACCCGGCCCATTTAACCCGGGTTTTTTAATAAAACCCGCCCGGGCTGGGTTTTTAACAAAAAACCCGGGTTTTTTACAACCCTGGTTTTTTGGCACACCTGAGAAATCTGAAATATAAATGTGAAAAGTTATCACAGGATCAGGAGGAATCTGCTCGTGAATATTTGCAGATTTTAAATCCAAAATATTTACAATACACAATACAGTTCAGGTCAGAAGATGCACCTTTTCCGAAGCCATTACAAATACTATTTCATTTGCACTATGGTGGAAGAATTTAAGTAAAACTGGAATAGATGCAGAATTTCTCCAATTAATGGAACATCTTGAGGGATGTCCTGCATCATCAGAATTTCTGGAGCGCATGTTTTCTAATTTTTCTTTCATCCAAAACAAGATTAGAAATAGACTGGGTTTACAAAAAGCTTCTAAATTAGTATTTTATCATATGATGCTAAAATCCAATGTGGAAGTGGAAGACGGAGAATATCAATACAATTATGATTGGTAAATGTTAGGTGTGGTGTGTAAATAATTAAATAAATACACTCCATTGTCTGTTTTTGTAGATCTTCCTTTTCTCTCTTTTTTTTACCTTTCAAGCTATTTACTTAGAATTCGAATTTTGACAATTTTAAAGGTTGTTTTGAATTTATATTTTCAATAGTCAGTTTTCCCCATGTGGGAAAAACATAGTATTTCCCAGGATGGTAAATACCGGTTTTTACCATGGTATTTACCGGGGGTGGGAAAAACCTTGCCAACCCTGATTACAAATAATGGCATTAAATTAATCAAGAAATGCTATCAGGAATCTGTTTTTGAAAAAATTGGGTCCTTTAAAGGACACTTCATAAAATTTTCATTTCTAAACAGAACCCTTCACAAAACTTTTCACCTTAAAACAGAAACCTTCATATTTTTTTTTTTTTTTTGTATTAAAAATAGGCCATTCACAAAACATTTCTCTCTCTAAACTTAACATTTCTCAAATTTAATCATTTAAAAATAAAATCCGACCTTTCGCTTTTACATATATAAAAAGATTTATGCATTTTACATACATATATCTACTTAAAAATGTAAAAACAAGAACCTAAATATAACGATCCTTTCAAATTACCAAAATTATGGCTATATCTTTTACAAATGTAAAAAGCTTTTCAAAATTTCACAAAAACCACTGTGAAAAAAAGTCTGGACAGACCCTGGATATTGTAAAAATACCGAGATTAAAAGACTAACAGTTTAATTTGGTAAAATCATTTATTTGTTATTCTAATAAATTCATGTATACAGTGAAAATACAATTTTTTAGATAAATAAATAAATAAAAATTAATGATTTTATATTTTCTAAAAATATATAACTGTAAAAAAAGCTTTTACTTTTAACAAAAATCAATTTTTTTTCAGAACAAAAAAAGGGGTTTTTTTCACCAATTCGAAATTTCCAGAAATTTTATATCTCTTAGTCAAGTTTTCATTTTATTGCATTTTTTGACTTATTTATAAATTTACCAGAATTTAACAGTATCACACCTAAAAATGTCATAGAGCGAATTTTTTCAAACTTTTCAACCCTTAAATTTGAAAAGAATTTTAGAGGTTGACACTATTGAAAGTACAGTGCAACCTCGATTATCCGAGCAAATTGGGACTGTTAGTATCTTGGATATCAGAAATTTCGGTTAATAGAAACTGTGTATAAAATCTCGCTGTGCTTGCAAATTTAACATCTCTTAAAATAAAAAAAAACAATAGAACGTTTTTAAAATTATAAAAATAAATATATGTAAAGTTATGTTTCACAGCTTAACAAATTAAAAAAGGAAATCAACTACTAGTAGTAAATTTTAAAAAGTAGATTGAAAAAATTACGAAAGTTCACACAGCTACTGGAAACAAAGCATTGTTCGCTGTTGACTTCACAGGGTCCAATGTTTCTGGGGAGTTGAGTGCTTTTAGGGGCAGAAGAGCCTGTATAGCACAGACAATAAACTAAAAAGTGTGGTCTTTTTCAAGGATCATTCATTAAAAAAAAATAATAATAAATAAAAATAAAAATCACGCTTTGTTATCGGCTCAGTTAACAGAAACCTCGATTGATTGAGGTTCTACTGTAATTATAATTTTTTTGTGTGTGTGAGAGAATTACAAGAAAGTTAATAAACAGAAAAATCCTGATATCCTCTGTAGTCAATGCTTACTACGTTTTAATATCTATAAGAAAAACTGGCAGTATTAATAAATTGATGCATACGAACAATCTTCAGGCTGTTTAAAAGAAATATAGCAGATTCCTCTTTGTTTTTTCTCTCATTTCAAATTTGACATCGGATAATTTAATATTACTTTTATTTTTTCTTATATCCAGAAGAATGATCAAAATATCCTAGGAAACTACTAAAACGCATTAGATAATCAAATAAAAATAAATAAATCAAACTAGTAGGGTAGATGCTCCAGTTGTGGCCACTGTACCAGTTGTGGCCACATTGGATCAGTTTGTCCAATATTTAAGCTGTGAATTGATGCAGACAAATAATATGCATTCTCAGACCTTAAGCAAATACCCTTTTATCATTTACAATCTCATTTGTTTATTTTTTGATAAAATGTGACTTACAAAAAAAATAAATTTGTGAATCTGTAGTGTGTGCTCACATGTATTAAGATTTTTGCTTAGCTGACAAGTTTTCCAAATCTTTCAATATTAGGCACTTATTGGGTTCTGTTTGTCCTGAAACAAATTGCTGTTAGGTTTTATGAGGTAAGCTTCCTCTCTATTGCAATTTCACATTTAAATTAATTATTTTAACAGTTTAATGGGGGGTGGCCACAACTGGTGCTTTAAATTTGCTATATGTACCAGTTATGGCCATGGAAGTTGGAAGTGGCAAAAAGGGCACAGCGTATGTTCCATTTTTGGCCACATGATTCATTATAATGAGAATTTTAGCCATTAAATAATTTAAGAACATTTTGGATAAAAAAAAAAATCTATTTAGTTTTGTTTTGTATAGTAATGGCTTCAATAATAATAATAAAAAGCAAGGCTAATAACAGTTCTATCAAAGAGATT
Organism: Maratus speciosus; assembly: GCA_963932465.1. Lineage (NCBI taxonomy): Eukaryota > Metazoa > Arthropoda > Arachnida > Araneae > Salticidae > Maratus > Maratus speciosus. The sequence continues at coordinate 385,879,731 of OZ010788.1, read as the reverse complement.
TTGTTTTCTCTGTCCAATAGATAATTCACTTTAGAAAGGACACTGTGCTAGTAACTAAAGAATGATATTTCTAAAGAAAATATAGTATATTGTGTTTAGTATTGATAAAACCAAAGGGGAGGGGCAATATGTCTTACACGATAAATAAATTAAAACAAATTTTGAAAGATTTTACAAATTATGAATTAAAAAGTTTAATAAAATTACAGCATGATTTCTTGTATTTTTCCTAAAGAAGTGAAGAAGTTCCAGAATTTTTGCCAGATTTCGGGCAAACTGATTTAGAAATACTAAATATTGTGAAAATCTTAACTAGAGATATCTAAATACAAGCAAGAATGTATTTCCCATTATTTAAAAAGAACAGCATTAATTTTACTAAGTTTAAAAAACACAGAATTCTGTGCTCTTAAAAAATGGACTAGAGGGAACACTGTTCTAGCATAAGAAGTAAAATTAAGGCCATTCAAAATGTATAATGCCAGCACTACAAGCTAGCAAAGTTTTGGAGCACCAGAAATAAAACTCTTTGGTGACAGTTCAAGTGTTTTAATCAATCCACAATCCATTGGATAATTATAAAACAGATTTAAATAGTTAATCTTGATGTCCTACAGGCACTGTTGTCCCTTTTATGAATCAAATTAAATATATTTTTTGTTTTTTTTTATTGAAATTTTCAGTTAAAATCAACATAAGTATATTTTACTTGATGTTTTTATCAATTCATAAAAGAAACTTACAAAATTCTTTTAATACAGCAAGAAATATATGTGTGGTAAGATAGATGTTGCATAAAAATGCTTTATTTTTACTTATTATCAATTAAAATGTTTGTTAAACTACATGATATTGGAGTGGCCACAACTGGTGCATAGAGGTGGCCAAAACTGGTGTACAGGTGGCCACAACTGGTACAAATTGAAATAAATTATTTAATGAGTTATTACTCACAATCTAAAATATTTTGTGGAAAGTTATTATAATTCACAGAAAGACAATTAAATTTGCTAAATAATGATGTTATTATGATTTAATATGCTTCAATCAGTCAATAACTGTAAAATTTCAATTTCAAATTTTCTCTAAAAGTGGCCACAACTGGAGCATCTACCCTATTAAAAATCTTGTTAATTTAGTGCTTTTGATCCTGCTATTTAATGCATTTTTATACTACATTATATGAACGGGTCCATCAACCTGAGATGATATAACAGCTGTATTAGACAAAATATAAAACTTAAAACATTAGTACCACATAAATTATAATACAAAAAATGAGTTTAAAATCATACAATTTTACTGAAGGCATGTTGACAGTGTGATTATGATGAATACAAAAAAAAAAGCAATAATATTCAAAACTAGTTGATCACAATATTTTTTTTTTTAACTAAATAAAAATCTTTTTCTAAAATCAAAACGTAATAATCACTACATTGACATTTGCTGGAAATAATTTTTCGCGGGTTTGATTGATTGATTGGTTAAATGAGAGCAAATATACTTTCGATTTCCTCTTCTCCTCATAGGTCTTCTTTCTACTTGGATTTGCGCTCTGCGACGCGACCCAAGTTGTGACCATAGATATAGTAAAAATAGTTGAATAATTAGTTAATAATTAGTCTAATTAATAATAATTAGTCTAGTAAAATAATAAGTTATTTTACTAGATCTACGGTTGTGACGGGAAACGTTTCAGCTGAATCTACATAGCTGACGTGACGAAAGTCACAGACAAGAGGGTCGTCTCATCGCCTAGTAAATCAACCAACCAGCCATCAAATCATATATTTTTGTTTTGAATTGTGCTTTATTTTTTATGTTGTTCTTTATTGTATTTAATTTCATTTAACAGACATTTATAGGTATATATTAGAAAATAGTATTCAACTGTAGTGCAATCTTGGACACCAACCCCTAAGTTTAAAAGTTGTATCAAACATTTTCAAACTGGTAAGGGTCATTCCATGTCAAATCAACACACTGATTTTACCTCACCATCTCAGAATTTAATGAAAATTGGTAGAGAGTTTGCTTTCATGTAGACTAAGAAAAATACCAAGCATTATTGGAATATATTAACCTGTTTGGGAATTACAGCCTTGTAAAGTTGCCAAAAATTGGTCAAAAATGCTACAATTGGATATTTTAAAATGTAAGTTGCAGCTTCCCTAATTAAGATACAGAGCTGGGATAGGTATCATTATAAAGCATTTTGCATAACCTTTCAAATGACTTGTAACATCATAGAGGTTAAGTAGGAAAAATATTTTGAAAATCAAATTCAAAATTTTAAATTTGAATATTTCAAAAAGTACACTTTCAAAACTTTTCAAAAAATTTTATAAAAGGGTTCAGACTGTTTTTAACAAGCACAGAAAGTTTGAACATGGGACAACAATGGGTTCATAGCTTTTTAACATTTCAAAAACTTGCATTTATTGCAAATTTCCTCCGTTGTAGGTCTAACTACCATAAGTAGTTGCTATAAATTATAAAAAAAATTGTCATTTTTTCAGGACAATTTGGTTTCTATTTATAGTTCAGCCTTTAAAGTGGTTTAGTGTATGAATAAAAAACTGCTATGATTAAAAAAATTTTTAAGGCCTTATTGTTTTTTTTAATGTTGTATTCAGTGATGGAAAATTTCAATAAATTGATGTTTTTGATTTGTTAAAAATCTATTAATCCATTGCTGTCCCACTTTCATACTTACTGTACCGGTTAAAAACAGTCTGAACCCTTTTTTAATTTTTTTTTTGAAAATTTTCGAAAGTGTACTTTTTGAAATATTCAAATTTAAAATTTTGAATTTCATTTTCAAAATATTTTTTCCTACTTAACCTCTATGTTGTTACATATCATTTGAAAAGTCATGAAAAGTGTTTTAAAATGACACCTTTTCGAGCTCTGTATTTTAATTAGAGAAGCTGCAACTTGAATTTTAAAATGTCCTGTATGAGCATTTTTGACCAAATTTTGGCAACTTTTCAAGTCTGTAATTCCGGAATGGGTAGATATATTTAAATAATACTTGGTATTTCTCTTAGTCTACATGAAAACAAACTCCTTACCAAATTTCATCAAATTCTGAGATGGTGAGGTAAAAAAATTGTGAATTTTGTGTTGATTTGACACAGAATGACCCGTAAGAGTACTACATTTTCCCCTCATTACAGTAGGCCGCATAAAGTTACTGTACACTTATGATTTTTATTGTTATTTCACTAAATTTTGTATCTTTAGTGTACACTAATGATTTTTATTGTTATTTCACTAAATTTTGTATCTTTAGTGTACACTAATGATTTTTATTGTTATTTCACTAAATTTTGGATCCAAATTCGTTGAACTCAATAGTATGCGAATTATGCATCTTCAAATTTAAGTTATTATGTTCCTTTTAAATAAGCAAGTTATGAGTTTATTGTATTATCTTCGTACTTGTGTAATTTATTTTATTCCTATCTAGAGTACTATTTTGACTTTCTTATATTGTACTTTCTTAAGACACTAAATGCTTCCTCATTTAGAGTTTTTCTTTTAAATATAATTACATCCTTATATGAAATTATTTATGAGTTTGAATGGTTATGGTTTAATTTATTATTATGTTATTTTTTTTTTAAAGGTTAGAAAGTGTGTAAACTAATCACGAAACAATTTGTGATAGAAATAAAAGGTAGGCTAAATGTGTTAATAATAAATAGAATTCGTAAATATCATATTTTCGAAAATATCAAAAATACCGGGCACAGATGTCATATACGCCCCATATTGGTGCGATTTTTTTCTGACGCCAATGTCATATACGCAACGTGTACTTAACTGGTGCCAAAGTGTCGTTATTTTGCATGATATGGTAACCCTGATGATGATGTTTATGCTGTTGATGTTTTTGCCAAATTGGCGTCGAAAAAAAATCGCGCCAATATGGGGCGTATATGACATCTGTGCCATGTAATCTTGTCTTCTTTTTTATTCCTTTAAACAAAAAAAATTTATTTTCAAATAAAGCTATCAATGGCTGTTCAGAATTAATTATGTCTCACATAATTGTTAGCTCTACATTTAAAAAAAAAAAAAAAACTTGAAATATAGAGCTTGGAAAAGATATTTGATTTCTTTAGCTAAAAAAGTTCCTGCCAGAAACAAGTTCTTTGTAATCAGATTTGTAATATAAAAGCTACAGAACAGTCAATAACAGTTAAAACTTTCATTTGCACTTGTTTTGGCTGAAAATATCTTGCACTTTGTGATTTTGAAAATATCAAACATCCTGATAGTCTAAAAATAAATAGGGGAGAGTGGGGTAAAATGGAACAGTAGATTTTTCTCTTTATGTGTCATTCAAAACATTTAATCAATCGCACACTAGATGAAGCAATGGTAAGCCCAATCTTCAGTTGAAAAAAGTTGTTGATCTGCATTATCATGCAATTGTAAAAAGAAAAAGATTATTTTAGCAATCAAAAGTAAATTTGCTTCATATACTTTTTATGCTTTCTGTAATAACGAAAAATATTTAAAATTTGAGTTGTGACAAAGATCTTTGTAAAAATGTATCATAACTAAGGCTAATGTTATTTTACAGAAATTTAACAAGCCATTTCAAAAAGATTTTTTTTTCAAAATAAATAAACAATAAACTCATAATTAATGAGGATAGTTGACTCCAATGAGGATAGTTCAGAGTACCTCTATGATTTTTTTCATTTTGGTGAATATTCATATTTATTCATTATAAATCAATATCAATATTACATTCATATTTATGACTTGTTTATGCTTAGATGCTAATAGTTTCCCTATTTATGGAACATTATACTGTATGTTAGCCATAATTATAATTTAAACTAAGCCTAAAAGCGGTATTTTTGTGTAGGTAATACAAGGAGTTTAACATAAAAGAAGGTAGTGGGGAAAATTGGAACATTCCAGCAAAGGGAGGAATGGGACAAGTCAAATTCCTTCTTTTTAATAAGATGAATGTAAATTGCTAACAGGGTTGGCAAACTTGACCCACCCCACAAAAACCCACTCAGGGTTTGTGTGTGTGTAGGGGGGGGGGGGGCAACAAAACCTGCCAACAAAAACCTGCCTGGGTTTTTGTTAAAAATCATTTCTAAATCTGCAAATCCCTCCTATAGAATTTAAAAATACAAAATAACCTTTTAAGCCCAAAACCTAGGTGGTTTCGTTTATCAAAATTACATAAAAATAATTAAATAAAAATCAGTCGTATTTGTGGTAATCAGGTGGAAGTTTATTTCAGAATATTTATTTTTTTTAAATATATTTCAAATAACTTACACAATTCAATGTAATATATTTAAAATAATTATAATTGATCTTTTTTATAGTTTACCAATCAAAATCACATTCACTTTGATTTTTATAGTAATATTTATAAACCTTTAATGTTTTTCACACTGCTCTGAGCCTAGTCTGTTCCGCAATTTAGACCATATGAATCCAAATGTAGAGAAAATTCTCTCGATGGAAGCAGAACTAAATGGAACAGAATGCAGAGATCGGAAAAAACTTCAAAAATCACAATCTAACTTGTTGTTTTTCTTTTTCTGTACTTTTTCTTTCAGAATTTCCCACCATTTTTAAGCTGAAAATTTTTGACACAATATTTTATGAGAAAAGAAGTGATTTAGTAAAATAGTCTATGTCTTTAATTTTAAATGCCAATATTGCAGGTAACTACTCTGAATAATGTTGCATTACCATGCTTCAGCTTCTTCCTCTTCCATTGAATTAAGCCTTTCCCTTCTAAGCTTTGCATCCATTATATTAGCTAAAAAATGCTCAGGCCTGATAACCGGTTTGTAGCGTTTCAGTATAACTTCCTTGTGTCCCCGCTATACGGTGCTGTAGGCAGCGGGGGACCAGTTTGAGATTTCATATTATTAGAGCCGCGATAAATGGAGGGGCCCACTAGCATGCGAAGCCAGCTAGTTTAATTATTATAGTTAAGGTCACCCGGGGTAATTCCTGGTCAGTAAGTTTCTGGGGTAATTCCTGATCACAGTCCTTTTTATGTTTTAAGAATGCTTCACCAAAATGAAAAAAATCATAGAGGTACTCTGAACTATCCTCCTTGGAGTCAACTATCCTCATTAATTATGAGTTTATTGTTTATTTATTTTGAAAAAAAAATCTTTTTGGAATGGCTTGTTAAATTTCTGTAAAATAACATTAGCCTTAGTTATGATACATTTTTACAAAGATCTTTGTCACAACTCAAATTTTAAATATTTTTCGTTTCTTTCTTTTTGGTTCAATTACATACTACTTTAGCTATTAAAAAATTGTCTTGAAATTTTTTATACTATTTTAAATAATTTACAAAAGTTGGTCAAATATTGCCCATGTATCTGGGGTAAATCTTGGTTACTGGGGTAATTCCTGGTCAATGTTTTATCATCATTTAATTCCTTTTTATTGTCATATTTAGTGATTTTAATTGTCGCAAACCCTTTGAGAATTAACTGCAACCACACTGTTCACCACATTTTAGTTAATTGTAGTTCTTAATAAAGTAGAGTCACCCCTGGTAATTCCTAGTCACTGAGTTTCTGAGGTAATTCTTGATCAGTTTTGCTTTTGTTATAAAAATAACAATTTATGAAACTGTAAAAAATCTCAAAGATACCTTGAGTCCTTTGCTTTGAAATATATGCCTTAATTATTCATTTAGTTGAAATTAAATCCTTCTATATATAAATATAAAAAAGTAACGCTTTGGAAATGGGCCAATGAAAATCTGCATAAGACACCATGAAACGCATCTGATTGGTCAGAGCTTTCTGATGCTATAGGTGGGTTACCAAGGGAGGGGTACCGGCTTTGTCGCCAAACATAGCCAAGTTTATTGCCAATTTGGCGATATATCGTCACATTTGGCAGCCAAAATTAGTCGCCAAAAGTGACGGCAGCTCGGCGCTATTTCCAGTATTTCGCCGAATTTTCATAGACTCCCATTGAAATACAATAGGGTTTACTTGCTTACAGAAAATCAACAAATTGAGATATTGCAATGGAACAAAAACTAATACAGGGCACTCCTGATTATCCGTGTTAATCACTGGGAGAGGCCGCACGGACAATCGAAAAACACGGATAATCCGGAAACTCCTTTTTTCTTTAAAGAAAAAACCAACATCAGTACAAAAACATAAAAATTAATTACATTTGCATGCTGTATAACATCAGACTAGAAATTTTCCTTTTAATATTTACTGCTAAAAAAGATCTATAATGCATTTTCGCTTCTGGTGTTTGTTCATCTCTTGTCTTATATCGGCACATACATTACGAACCACAGTAATGTCACCGTAATCAAATCCTCCTTGTCCCATATAGTCTACAAAGTTTCTACAGATTGTAGAGCAGTAGAATGAGAAATTGTATTTGCCTCATTTAGTACTCTTCTGCATCAGCACTATCATCACTATTAGATTAACAACACAGTTAGAAACGATGTCTTCATCTATCAAATACTGAAAGACGGGCTCATATGCATCCTGTTGGAACCAATCTTCTAATTTTTTTTCATCAAGATTTTCAAAACCTTCTAATTCCTTTGCTTGTTCAAGAATACTACTGTTTCCATATCCCTCTTGAATATCTGAAGAAAATTGTTCATCAAGCGGTATGATCTTTCCTCACGATCGTGATAAAGTAGACGATATTACCTTTGACCATGCTGCTGATATTCCATATACTGCATTCAATAATGAATATTGCTTCCAAAAATTTGGTAGTGCTTTAACATCATTAATCAAATTTAACCCTAAATGTTAGACAGGTTCCAGAGCGTTCAATTTTACATCTACACACTTCACAATACTACCAGCTAAACCGGACAAGATTCTAATTCACATCAACATCAATTTTACATACATGATAAGTGAGAAATTGTTTCTCTTTATTTTGTTTTGTGAGTCAGAAATGAGCACGGATAATCCGCAAACCGGATAACCAGCGCACGGATAATTGAGAGTATACTGTATTAGCAATTAAAATAATAAAACTTTGTAAAAAATCACCATAAAGTTAAAACAAAACACAGGACGCGTTTCGAGCTAAAAACATAACAGCTCGTCATCAGCTACAGCATACACGTGTCCGTAGTAGCTGATGACGAGCTGTTATGTTTTTAGCTCGAAACGCGTCCTGTGTTTTGTTTTAACTTTATGGTGATTTTTTACAAAGTTTTATTATTTTAATTGCTTCATATCGCCAGTTTTCGGTGCTGTTTCGCTGTATACTGTATTAGTTTATGAATAGAGCTTATTTGAACTATTTACGTTATTTTTAAGCGCAAACACTAACTATTTACAATATTCGTAACACTATATAGGGGAAGACGGGGTACAATGAAACATTATTTGTAAAATCAATCAAATTTGTCATAGAGAGTTGCAATTTATATATATGTTATACAACTATATGTTCCAATTACTGATGTCATTTGGATACATTCACACTTCTACAACAGTAGCAATAGAAGATTATTGCTTTTACACCTTTAAAAGTAATTTTCTTTACTAAAAGTAATTTTGTTTCTTTTTCCTTGTTGTTATATGTAATAATTATTTTTTCTATGCATTGTTATCTTTGGGTTGTTGTCTTCATACCTCCAAAACCATCTTTATCTTAACCATCAGCTTATCTTTAAGAATTTGCAATTCTGCAGTATTCTACATAAGGAAATCATTCCATCATATTTTTATAGTCTTTTCCTATTTGTTAGTTATAAGTTCTACCATGTCAATATGTATTTATTTATTTATTTAAATATATATATATATATAGGTAAACCTAGTTTTAATGAAAACCACCCTGATTATGTTCCAAATGTTTTCAGTTTCAGTGCCCCTGAAAGGAAAGCTGAAATGTTTGAAAAAATAATGAATAGGTTAGAAGAAAGACGTCGTGCAAGGGAAGAGATTGCTGTCAAGGGTAAGTTATCTTAAATTTGTAGTTTATTATTATTTATTTTTTTTTTAATTTTATTTTTTTTTTTCAGAATATTGTTAAATGCCTCATTGCTAGAAATGAGTTTGGACTCTTTTTCTGAAGCCCATTGGTTTGAAATCTGGTGTTGAAAAATTTTGTGTCATCAGATCCCAATCTCAAAGCTATGCAATAGAAAATTGTTAATAACATTTTAAAATTGTTTAAAGATTAAGTTTCTCATTTAAAAATTTCTTCTTAACATATAAATAAGTATTAATCCTAAATACTCCTTCCTGATAACTTTTCGTGTCCTTTAAAATCTGCTTAAAGTAGCAAATTTGTCATTTATGCCCAACCACTAGCAAAAATCTGCAAAAGTCACAATTCTAATTCTTTTAAAATATCATTGTACAACTATGAGAGAAATATGAAATATGTGAGTTCTGTTTTCCAATAATTCTAGAAAAGGACTTCAAACAGAGAGCATAGCCAAGGGATATTACAACCACTTCTATTACTAACACTGTATTACTAACACTGACCATGCAAAAGACTTCAGAATCAGTTAGTCTGTTTCTCCTTATATTCCATCAATCGCAATTCACTTTCAAGCTGATTTTTAAAAGATTGTAAGACACTTTAAAACATTTAGATTACATTCTTGTTTCTCAAATAGTATGTTTTTTGTTGTTATTGTTATTATATATATTTTTTTGTTTTGTTTTTTGAATAAATCTGTTTTACTTCAAAGATTAAGTCCACTGAGTTTGACTTTCTCTGAAAAATTATCTAACTGTATAAATCCCATTGAAGTCCATTCATAGAACTCAAATTATTAGCAGCTGGAATGAAATTTCCATTTGTACTTTATATATATAATAGTAGAATATAAATCTCTCTTACGTAATTTATAATCTGTCAATCAATCAAACCAATCAGGAACCAGAGAATACTGTTCAAGGGCATAGGAAAAGGAGGGGCTCAAGTCTTCCCCATTGAAATAAGGATAATTTTTAAGTCACACAAGTTGTTAGAAATCTGTTGCTTTCTGTCTTTAATGTTTGGTAGTTCATCTCTGATTAAACAACTCTGTGTGTAAAAAAAAAAAAAAAGCTATATGCATTAATTGCATTTATAGTAGTGTAATGATACTAATAAATCTGTAGATCAGGGAGCTCAAATATGAGGTCTGCAGCTTTATTTTAAAATCATATTATTTTAGTATTTAAAACATTCCATCTGCGATTTGGTTTCTTATTTGTATTGCTAATCATTACAAGTAATATATCAAGTAGTTTAAAGAAATTTAACTGATGCTCAAAGAAATTTTTTATTTTTTTCACTACCCCCCCCCCTTTTATACACCCCATTCTCACGACAATTTGATAATTTTAATTGTAATATATTTTTAATCTTTTATCTAAAATAATTGAACAATTGGCCTTGTGATAAAGACAATAAATAATTATTCTCATGAATTGATATTTTAAATATTAAATTTATTTTATTAGTATGCTTTCATTAAGTTTTGATTATAAATTAAATACTATCATAAAAATCTAAAAATAAGCTATTGCTGAGATTGTGGGTGTTCATTACTGAAATAGTGTTTTCCCATTACTGGAATTTTGGCTGATTTGTTTTATTTCTGTTATTATATTATGATTACATTTTTATTCACAAGGTGGAAAAGCTTTAATATAATAATTATAACTATTGATTAAAAAATAATTTTTTAAAGAAATTCTTTAAGGGTGTCCAATACTGACACACTTATCCTGCCTTTACAAATTTATAACTCTGCCGTATTTCACATAAGTAAAACATTCCATTGTATTTTTATATTTTACTATTTATTACCTGCATGTTGTACTATGTTAATATGTATTTAGTTCTTTCTTTCTATTAAAAAAATATTATATAGGTAAAGATAGTTTTGATGAAAACTCCCCTGATTATGCTCCAAATTCTCTCAACTTCAATGTCACTGAAAAGACTGCTGATGTGTATGAAAAAAAAATGAATATGTTAAAAGAAAGACATGGTGTAGCAGGAGGAATTGCTGTGAAGAGTAAGTATTTTAAGTTTAGGTTTTTGATTAGATGGAATAATGTTACATGCATCACTTCTAAAAAAGAATTCTTTCAAGATTTTCTCATTTAAAAATTTATTTTTACATATAAATAACTATTAATCCTAGTTATTCCTTTATGACAATGTTTTGTGGTTTTCATGTCCTTTGAAATCTGCTTAAAATAGCAAATTTATTATTTATATCAAACCTCTCATCGAAATCTGCAAAAGTGACAATTCTTATTCTTTTAAAATATCATTGTACAACTATGGCAAATACACATGAGTTTTGTTTTCCAGTAATTCTGGAAAAATACTTCAAACAGAAAGCGAGGATGGACAAGGGATATCCCACAACATCTTTGTTAGTAACACTGGTCGTACAAAAGCTTTAAAATCAGATAAAATGTTTCTCCTTATATCCCACCAATAACAATTTAATTGCCTTTCAAATTGATTTTTAAAGTATTGTAAGACACTCTCAGAAACTTAGACTACATTCTCATTTCTCAAATAGCAATTTTTTCCCCCAATTTTTAAATAAATAAAGTTTTCACTTTGGGCATGAGTTCAAGCCTCCATCTGGCTGTGACTGAATCCATCACATCTCTAATCACTGTTGTTCTCTCGGAGACAGTGCAAAGTCCAAATTATTTCATATTGAATTGAATAATTTTTTATAGACCACTTTCAGCCAAGTGATTGCAATCCTTCAGTTTATATCCAAACTTCGAAATTAGCAGTGGTCTGTTGCATTTTGTGTCTATAAATTTCAATTTGATGACTATGATTTTATACATGCAGTCATAATTTTTTACTAACTTTTTTAAGTTTTTGTTGGTTTGTAAGATGCAAATTTGCTTCTTGTGCTCAAATATTTACTCCTTTTCTTAATTACAGCTCTGCCTCTGGCGACTATTTATATGTTCTATTTGCACCACTATTTTAAAAAAATTAATTTTGTAGTCTTGCACATGGTGTCAAAGTGTATATGTGAAAGATTTTTGTTTTGAGAAATTGGTGTGAGATAAAATTTAAAAAAAATGGCCACCAGTAGCAGCTCTGTATTTATGTAACCAATACATGTTGATCTACTTTAGTGATGGGCGATTTCGATTTTTTAAAATCGATTTAATCGATACTATGGCCAACTCGATTTAATCGATACTATGAATTTTTTAATCGATGTCTCTAAGACAAAATAAGGTAATATCATTTTCATTTTCCTTCAAAAATTGAAGATAAAGTAGTTGGATGTGCCAATCCTAAAACTTTCATCTGCCTCATAAATGTTAAAACTTCAAAATTCGCTATCACAGTGTCAAATTTAAATGATAATCTATGTGCATCATGAGGATTAAAAAAGGATAGGTTCGTTGGAGTATGTGCATTTTAAAAGAAAATATAAGCATTGCATTTTCCTAATAAATCATTGAATTTCGGCCCACATCCTCTTAGGCTAATGTCAGACAAACGTCTTTTTCCACGCTTTTTTCGCTCTTACGCCATCCCTACACCTTTGCTAGCATGTGTAGGACGGTGTAAGAGCAAAAAAAAAGCGTGCAAAAAGACGTTCATCTGATATTAGCCTAGATGTCCACAACGGAAAATCCCAATTCAAAGAGCATAAAAGCGGCAGCTGTTGGGCAGTATACACCCAAGCGTAATAAGGATCTATTTATCTCAAATTGTAACAGAATATGAAGTTTGATTAAATTCCGTGCATTAGTTTTGAAATATGGCTATCACAAATATCATGAAAAAAAAAACAGTATAGCAGCGCAGCCTATTACATGATTAACACAAAAAACTCAGGAACAACTTATGTCAATGACACATACTATTAAGTTGGAGGAAATTCCGGTCATTACTTCTTAAGATATTATCGCTAATATCGTGTAAATTCTGAAAAACAGTGGGCTCAGGGGCTGGTATGGGTGAACATTGAAATGTCCCTCATGAAGATTTGAGATTTTATGCTTAATGGACAAAAGTCCAATTCCCCCCCCCCCCCCCCCCCCCGAAACTCTAGAATGTCCCTCTCCGGAACCATAGAAATCCCTCATGGAGAAAAATGTCTGAATTCAACACTGCTAAAAAAAGGCAGCATGGCAGCACAACCTGTTATATCATTTACACGAAAACGTAATCATGAACAACTTATGACAAGTTTGATGAAATTCCGTTCATTAGTTCTTGAGATATGATCCCTAAAATCATTTAAATCCAGAAAAACGTGTTGAATTCCGGGGGTAGCCCGGAGGGACATCCTCCCCCTCCCCCCCCCCCCCCCCCATGCAACATTCAAATGTCCCCCCAGAAGGTTTGGGATTTTATGCTTAAGGGCGCTGGTCACTGGCGAGAAATATCGCGTTCAGCTCATATACTAGACCGTTCCTACCCCCCCTGCCAGCTGTCAGAGAGGCGTGTACCTTTAATTTGCGTGAAGTCCAAGAGATCTTATCGGTTGTCTGTTGACAAAATTTATGAGCCAGTAGGAACGGAAAGTTCTCCTACAGCAGCTATTTTTGTTAGTAGGGAAATATTAGTACTTCAATTTCTTTTGCAGTTTTTAAAATACACGAGATCACATTGAACAATTTTACTGTTATTATTATTATTATTACTATTACAGCGACGCAACCAGGAATTCCATCAAGGAATAAGTTTCAATTGAATAATTTCGACTTTTATAAATGCCTAAATTTTAGAAAATGTTTGACAAAAATTTAAATATGACAATAAAAAGTGATTCAATGTCATTTTGCTGTCTAAAATGATTTTGATGTTTCACCTTGCTTTATATTATGTTTATTATATGTTCATGTTTACCTTCAAATTTAACCATCCTAAATTTTAAACAAATAATTATTAAATCAACTTGTCTATGACTCGTTTTCATAATTTATTACGTAATATTCAGTGTTTGTGATTTTTTTGTTGTTGTTGTTGTTGTTGTTTATGTAAAGCAACATTAATTTACTACTGAAAAATCAAAGCACAATTGATTATAATTAATTACTGCAATATGTATTTTTTTTTTAAAGTTTGTTTATAGATAAAAATATTGTTATAAATCATCAGGTAAAGAAAATATGGACAGAGTGAAGATTTTAGTCTGAGTTACACATTCATTTTTTCTATATGATATATTTAAAAATATTCCACAAATTTATTGAACACTTAAAATTCGATATTTCGTTGAGATTTTGGACCTATTTTTATGAACGATAACAGATACAGCCATCGGTATTTCTCACTGGGTAAGACAAAGAAAATCTGTTGAATTCTCAATGTAGTACCCCCCCCCCCCGCCCCTCTCCAAAAAAAAAAAAAAAAAAAAAAAAAGGTTGTAAGAGAATTTTATCAAAATATCTCCGATTATAGAAGTTATTCAATATATTGGCACGTATTTAAGTATTTATATAATGAAATTAAACTACAGTGCAAAATGAACATAAACAATACAAAAAATAGTTTAAGTAATGTTTTCAATACAGCTTTATTTGACAAAATCATAATATGATTTCTAATAACTCAAATTAGCGGTCATAAATTCGAAATTTGAAAGTTATTTCATTTAATTTTGATCATCTTTTAATAAAATTAACATTATTAAGAAATATTGAAAATTGCGAATTTCAATGCATGTAACGATATCTTCATTAATTCTCTATTCAATCAAAGGATACAATATTAAATATAGATACAACATACATGTAGCAATGCATATACGATTCACAAAGACAAAATATCAAAGTATAATATTAATTTGTATAGAAATGAGGAAAAAAATGATTAAATCAATATTAGTATTGCGCATGCTAAGTACCCCCCTCCCCCCTCCTACTCAACCTTGCTCCCACCAAAAATATCCATAATAATATTAACTGAAAGGAAAGTAAAAACATAATATGTTTGCTCTGCATATTTAAATTTTCAAATAATATTCATTTTATTTAATTACGTGATTGTAAATTTTAATTAAAGATGTGGAATGCTTCCTCAAAAAATTATTATTATTATATTTTCCCCCAAAGCTTTGTTAACCTTGCCTTGAGTTTATAAGAATTTTGTTATATTAAACAAAGAAAGTACTATATTTTCTGTATTATTTCTGTATGTATATAGTTACATCCGAATGTAAATATTACCCGAACTTTCTTTTTTCTCACAGAGTATTTAAATAAAGCACATTTTTTTTTTTTTATGTAGATTAAAACTTAACACTAAAAATTATTTTAAAAACATTAATTACCCAAAATATACCATAGTAGTTTTTCTCATACATTAGGAAGGTTTACAGCTATTTTCCACACATTTTAACAAATTCTTTTGTTTTCTTTTTCTGATCATTTTTCAATAAAATTGACATTATTAACAAATATCCAAAATTGCTAAGCGCAATACATATAATTAATTTTCAGTTAATTCTGGCATTGTCATCTATTCAATTAAAGGATACAATGTTCAATATAAATGCAACAAAGCTGCAGCAACATATATATGATTCACAAAAATAAAATGTCAGAGTATAATATTAATACTTTGTACAAGTGAGACAAAAAAAAATCATTGAATGAAAATTTGTAATGGGAATGCTGAGTTCCCACCCATCCCTCGACTTACTTCCACCAAAAATATCCATAACAATGTTAAATGAAAGTGAAAACAAGAAACATAATATGTTTGCGCTGCATATTTAAATTCTCAATTAATATTCACTTTTTTTAATTATGTGATTGTAAAATGTGTATGTTTAAAAATGTGTGTGTGTTTAAAATGCTCTAAAAGGAAAAAAAAAGAAAAAGTTGACTGTGATAGCGTGATGCACCGTGTACAGGGGTTCACTCTCGATGATGTTCAATAGCTGATTCCTAAACCGTTAGACATAGACATATAGTTCCAATTACAAAAATGTTTTAAATGAAGTAAAGAAGTATTTTAAAAGCGATTTCGGTCAATAAAAAGATTTTTTTAATGTGAAAATTTATTTTTAATGCGGTCCCCCGCCCCGGGTCCTATAAGTAATATTTAGTAATTTTTTTCTATATTACACTGACAAGTAAGACAAAAAAAAAAAAAAAAGAGCCATTATTCCACGATTACAACTGACCAAATAATAGCTGTTTAAAGTTGGAGCATGTTTTTTGCTGCGAAATAGCGGTCATTCACAAATTTAGTAGAAATATCGTCAGCTGTATTAAAAAAATAGTTGAGATTAAAATTGCAATATAAATTTGAAATCTATAATCATTCCGACATATTAATGCAAAATATACAATTTGTACTAAACAAATAAGAGGGGGAAAGTAACTGAATTTTTGTTAAATAAGATGATGAACAGCAATAGCCTCATTTCTTTACAAAATTATACATATAAAATGCTATTAGGTTGCAAAATTTGAGTTGTGTTATGTTTCTTAGCTTTTGATAATTAACTCTATCTTATATAGATATATATACACACTGGTGTCCAAAATTAAGGACCAATCACAAAATTCTAATTTTCAATTATGCGAATACTGAAAAAGGAAATAATATTATTCGAATAATTACTATCTTTACTGCACAGATAGTCCATATAACATCTCATTCATGTCACACATGGTCACAAGTGTTACAGTCAATACTGTGAAGCAAAAAAAAAAAAAAAAAAAAAAGGAAATTCCATACATCTCATTATGAGTCTTAAATGATCACTATATGTGACTCCACTGAGTCGTCACTGTGACTACTGCTTTGTGACGAGCCACAAAGTGACTTTACAATGTAGTTACATTGCGACTCTCATGTGACTGGCATCTGTAGACTTAATTTCAAAGTCATCGTGAACGCTGCATTGTGATAAGTTATCAAATAATGTCACATTAAAGTCACATGATAACTTTCAGGTGACAGAGAGACTACTGTGAAGTCACCATTGTGCCCTTTGTGAAAAGTCACCATGTGTCTATAATGTGATATTATTTGGTTTGGTGACTTATCCTAATGCAACGTTCATGATGACTTTGGAATTGAGTCTAAAAATGACAGTCACATGAAAGTCACAATGTAACTACATTTCAAAGTCTCCTGGTGACTCGTGACAAAGGATCAGTCACATTGACGTCTCAATGGAGTCACATATAGTGATCATTTGAGACTCATAATGAAATGTGTGGAATTTCCTATTTTTTGTTTCACCGTAGTGACTGTGACACTTGTGACCATGTGTGATATGAATGAGATGCTATATGGACTAGCTGTGCTGTAAGGATAGTAATTATTTGAATTATATTATTTCCTTTTGAGTATTCGCTTACTTGAAAATTAGCATTTTGTGACTGGTCCTTAATTTTGGACATCAGTGTATATATTCAATTAAAAAATATATATAAGAGTATATTTTTAATACGTAAAATTAAAAATTCATTAAATAATAAAGAAAAATCATGCTTCAAGCATAGATTATAAAAGACTTTCCAACACTTCCAAAATGCTTTATCAAGACTTCGCCATTTAATAATGTAAATAAGATAGCCAAGAAGCATTTTAGAAAGCACATAGCACATTTGAAAATCGGATATCAGTAATTACCGTCCACGGTCGGAAAGGTACTTGAATTCATCTGTGGAGCTCTGTATATGATACATTTGTACATTTTTGTACATGTTCATGTTATTTGTATATATTCTACATAGTCTGCTAAAATTTAGTATAATAAGAAAATGCATGACACAGTTAAAAATTCACTATCAATATACGGAAACGTGCTTACATTCTTTTGTACAGCCTATTTTAGCACATTACCTATACATTTTTATGCATGTAATATATTAAGTTGAAATTTAATTCAGGCAAAAACAGCTTTGTCCACTCCTCATTATTTATTTATTTATTTTGCTACTCTGCCACAACCTCCTTACCTCTTCCAAAATGTTTACACCCCCCCCCCCCCTCCCTTCCTTTCATTTTCTTCCTGAACACTAAGTTTACAATACTATATTATTTTGAAATAACTATTTGTAAGTAGTACTAAACATCTACTTCCACATGGCGACCCCCCCCCCCCCTATTATAATTCAATAGTTTATAGATCTTTAAATATTTTTTTGTTTTGATCCTTGAAACTCCTTGATTTATATTTAAAGAAATGGATTAAAAAAATATTTTGTGAAAAAACATAAAAGGTTCAAATTAAAATTATTACTTTAAAAATAAGAGCAATGAGAATTAAGATTTTTTTTTTTTTAAAGTTAAATGCAATTTGATGTATTTTTCCGTTATAATAACTAATCTACATAGCTAATATAAATAATCTAAAATTGAATATAAGTACTTACAACGTAAACTATGAAAAACTATAATAGAAATTATTAAAAATATATTGGAAAATTATTGAAATGAACTATATAAAGATTTAAAGTAATCAATTTAAAAGCATGGAAAGAATTTTGGTTATAAAATTACGATTTCTGAAAATTAAATGCACTTAGGCAGGGCCCGACCTCCGAAGCTATGGAAGCACAGCTTCATTACGGTACCACCTTTCACCCAAGAACAGTTTTCGAAATTCAATATACTTGGAAACTCACCAATGCTATAAATATTATTCCAAAGAGTGCCTCATTCGAGTCCACATATAGATAATAAAACTTTTTTTTATGTTCCCTTATATATACTATGAACAGGAAAATTGGACACAATCAAGAACAATATGCAAAAATGATTTTGCATAGTATTAACATAAAAATGTTGAATTCAGCATGTACCGTATTTTATGGAAGAAACGCCGCACCCGTCGTAAGCGCCGCACCCTTCAAAATTGGTCTAAATAACATTAAAAGCATCGTAAACGCCGCACCTGTGGGAACACTACTTTTGTCGACAGTGTCTCATTGACCTAGCTTTAATCAAAGTTTTCTGAACAGTGTAGAGTGACTCATTTTTAATAATTTAGGATTTTAAAATTTTATTTAAAATATTTAAATCAGGTTTTAAACATTTTTATGTAATTTTTTTTAATTAAGAAGACGTCAATTGGCATTAAAACCATCCAGAGCACGGGACGCGGATCCTCTTCTTAGGCGCTCCACATTTTTTTAAGTGGCCGTCGCAACTTAGCACGCTTTTTACGTCGCATGCACTTTACCCTTTTTAGCTTCAACTTGAAACCCTCAAATTCTGAGTTGTCAATATCTGAGAGGAAGAGTAAAATTTTCTTTGTCCACCTGTATGGTTCAGTATCATCATCCGAAATGTCACAGTTTTCATAATCGGTGAAGTCAGAAGGTTTCGCGTTGTTGAGCAGGGGGCTTGAGAACAGTCTTATAACAATATATATATTATTATTCATGGGGTTAATGAATTTTTATTTTATCCCAATTTTATCCTCGCGAAAAAAAAAAAAAAAATCGTAAACGCCGCAATTGACAAAAAAAAAATAACTTTCAAACTCGTAAACGCCGCGGCGTTTCTTCCATAAAAGGTATATGTAATGCTCAGTATAAAATATAATGCTCAGTATAAAATATCAATATTTTGAAATACTTCTTTGAATTTTGCCAATGGTTTAAATTACTAATATTTTAATGTTGTGCATATTCAACTCAAATTAAATATTATTCAAATTCAATATGTAAAATAATAAACATACATTTAAAATAATGGACAAAAAACTGAAAAATTGTGATCATGTGGTTTAAACTACTGGTGTATTACATGAAAAATTAATTTGCTATGAAAGATATTTTTATGAAACATATACATATATATATGTATATATATATATATATATATATATATATATATATATATATATATATATATATATATTAATGGAATTAATTCAATATAAAATTTGGGGTCCGCTGCTTTCTCAATTCCGTGTCTCTTCAAAATTTTCTAAGGGAAGCAAAATGCTTCTTGCGTTGGTTGAAACCTTCTGTCTACTTCCCCTACCTACTCCCCCCCTAGTGTCAGGAGTCGGAGCAGACGCGACGGGGTGTCCTTTCACGTAGAATGATGGATTGCTTCGTGGGGGTAGACACTGAAATCATCAGAATAGAAATATATGCGTTTTGTTTTAATTATAACTCCCTCCCTAATTAATTGAAATGAAATATTTTTATATCAATGGATAAATTAGAAACTGTACATTTTTTCGTATTTTTTTAAATTTCCAAACGACCTAATAGAAGTGCCAGAATTTACAGTTTAATGAGAGGTAGAAATTATTTTGGTCATGCTCCGAATATTTCATGTAAAATCAAATATTTAAATTTTTTTTAAATGTAAAATGAAAACTAGGATGAAAAGTGACAAGTTTTAAGAATTACATACAGAAAACAAAATTCAAAAATCTCAATTTTTTCATGAGATATCCTTAGAAAAGTGAGAGAAAATATTCCCATAGGTTTACATGGAGAACGGAAAACGGGATTGTAAGTGATCAGCACCCTTAATGTACAAAAGTCCAATCCCCTTCCCCTCTGAACCATCCCTCTCTGGATCCGCAGAAATCCCTCCTGAAGAAAATTGTCTGAATTCAACACTGCTGATAAAATCTGCATAACAACGCCCCCTGTTGGGTGATTAACACCGAAATCTAATATGCAACAATTTATGCCAACGTCTAACTGAATGTGAAGATTGATGAAAATCCGTGTATTAGTTCTTGAGATAGAGCTATTGCGAAAATCGGGAAAAATGCAGCATAGCAGCGCCACCTGCCGGTAGATTTACATCAAAAAGTAATCAGCACCAATTTATATGAAAGTCTAATTGAATCTAAAGTTTCAACAGATTCCATGCATTAGTTCTTGAAATAGACAGCCCACAATTTTTTTGTCAGAGACAAACAAATAGACAGACTGACAGACAGACAATGTATAAAAAATAGTCAAATCGTATTCCAGACAAGATCTTCTAAAACTATAAATCCTTCGAAAACTGGAAGTTGAAATTTTTCACGAATCCAATGCTTTCTTTTTCTAAAGACAAAAGAAAGCAAGAAAAAATTAACACATCGATTCTGCCCGTAAATTAAGATCAGAAATGACGAATCGATTCAGTTTAGATTCGATGCCGATGTCAATCTTTAGATGCAGGCAGAATCGCTATTTTTTGATTTACTTCAATTCTTTAGATTCGGGTGAATCAATCAGTTCAGATTCGATGCCGATTTTTAGATGTGGGTGAAATTGTTATTTTTTGATTTACTTCAATTCAAATTGCATCGCGCATGATCCACGATTCGGGTTGAATAGATTCCTCCAATTTTACTGTTTTAGTGGCAGAATTGCTGTAAAATTTTGTATAAGAGCCCTTCTTTATAAGTTCAGTGTTGAATGGCGGGTTGATTTCTTGACTGCTTCGGTCGGGATGTGGGGGGGGGGGGAGAGATTTTAGAGTTCCGTAAGGGGGGATGCACATTTGTCCATTAAAAAGCATAAAATCTCAAAACTTTCGGGAGGGACATTCCAATTAGGGATGCAACGGATATCCGGCATATTCAGCTGATTTTTCAATATCCGAAATACCGTCGGATATCCGAATCACAATCACCGGATATCCGACTTATCTGCCGGATATCCGGCAATGCATAGCAAAGCAACTATATAAGGATAAGAGAAATCGTTTGACCCAAACAATGCCGAATAACTTTTGTTTAGAGTGAAAAATATAAAAGTAAGTCCGCTATTCATGAGTAAAAGGTAATTCTCAAAAGTTTAAAGAATTGCCAGCTTTCCTAACATTGGTATTTGAACTCTTTATAATAAATTTAAGAATTTATGTTTACATCTTTTAGAAAATTGTACCTTTACTTTCAGAATGTGAAACAAAATCTGAAGTTGTTTATTAAAGTATGACTTTATTAATTTTCTTTCTCTCTTTTAAGTTTAACAATTAAACAGGCCTATTTTTACTTTCGTCTATCTTCAATAGAAGGTATTGTAACTGTGATTTTTTTCGATTTCTGGTTTTTGGTGGGCTTAGACGTTTTAGGGGTCGGAGATCCCAAAACATGTTTATACAAAATGTCTGCCTGTCTACCATCAAAAAGTGTATGAAGTTATGCATAGAATTGAACCAAATTTTTTGTGAATGTTTTTGGCTATAGCCAGCTGGCCCTCCTTCAATATTGGAACATTCCACTGGAAGGGGGCGCTGTAATCGTGATTTTTGTGCCATTTTCATTATTGTGCCATCAAAAAGTGTATGAAGTTATGCATAGAATTGAACCAAATTTTTTGTGTATGTTTTTGGCTCTGTCCAGCAGATCCTTCTTTAATATGGAAGCATTCTGCCGGAAGGAAGTGCTGTAATTGCGATTTTTGTGCAATTTTCATTATTGTATTATCGAAAAGTGTATGTTAAATATGTAATGATAAGTTATCCATATAACCCAAACTTCTTTGTGTATGTTTTTGGCTATGTCCAGCAGGTTGTCCTTTAGCTTGGAAATATTCCACCAGAAGGGTGTGCTGTAATAGGGATTTTTGTGCCATTTTCATTCTTGTACCATCGAAAAGTGTATGAAGTTATGCATAGAATTGAACCAATTTTTGGAGCTATGGTTTTGGCTATGGTCAACTGGTTCTCTTTCAATTTGAAAATATTCTGTTGGAAACGGGCACTATTATAGTGATTTTTGTGTTATTTCCATTATTTTACCATCGAAAAGTGTATGAAGCTAAGCATAGAATTGAACCAATTTTTTGTGTATATTTTTGGCTATGGCCGGCAGTTTTTCCTTGAATTTGGAAATATTCTGCCAGAAGGTGGCACTGTGACAGCGTTTTTTGTAAATTTTTCTCAATTTTCGCAGTTTTTTGTACTGTATATTGGTGGCTCGTGAAGCCATGGGAACTTTGCATCCTGCTAAGCTTACTATTCACAATCAGCTGATGTACAACAGAATAAAGAAAAAAATTATTGATTTTAATAAATATCATGATCGAGATTAACTTGTTCTTATTTTGATTAATTGACGAGCAGAAATTTTAGATCAAAATCAAAGTTGGTATAATATTGAACTAATATCGAAGTATTAACATTTGGAACTACTTTTTGAAATATTAAGATGTATGAGATAGAAGAAAGTTTTGGGATTGGCACATCCAATTAGTTATTTTTGTAACTTCATTATAAATAAAATATTTAAAATTAAAAGTAATTTTCTTTTTACTTATAAATATCACAGTAATTTAACTTAAAATAAAACTAAATGTGACTCAAAGCAAAACAGCATTAAATAATTAAAACAGAAAAAAGGCATCAACTAAACCTATATTTGGAGAAAATAACTCTTTAATCATGGGTATATTAGTAGATATTTTATGTTTAAATTATAAAAAGAACGTATGTATTTCGTTGTGAAAATACTCTACAATTATAGGCATATTAATTGGTTAAAATTTGTTACGTAAATTATCAGCATTTCATTGCACAAATTAATTATTAGCAATTACCAATATAGTCAATCCCATATCCAAATCCAGTAGCAATTATCAGCATTTCATTGTACAAAACAGAATACTTTAATGTTTAAATTACATCTTTTATACAACATTCTTAATATTACATTACACGGCTTGAATGGCAGATACATGTCTTGAATTTCGAGATGGGATGGCAGGATTCGTGCCCTAAAGAACATTGGGGGCGGGAGGCTCCTGTTTCAAAAAAATCATTTACCGAAAATGTTTCATTATAAAACGACGATGAAGTCTCGGGACCGACTGACAAATTTTGTGATATTTTCCACTATCAATTGGCAGATTTCGGTTTCTTCTTACAACAAATTGAGATAATTCATGTTTATTTTTCTGCATCTGACCAAAAAATTATGCGATTTTTCTCCACGACCGACTGACGAATTTCTTGATTTTTTTCTGGAGACCGATTGGTGAATTTCATAATTTTTTTTTTTTTCGCAATCAATTGACAAATTTAGAAATTTTATTCTGTGACCGATTGGCAAATTTCCCTGTTTGTTCTTGTGACATACTGATGAAAGTAACGATTGTTTTTCTGCATCCGATTGAAAATTTTCGCACTTTTTCTCTGCGACCGGCTGAGGAATTTCACGATATTTTTCCATGATCGGTTGATGAATTTCGCGATATTTTCCCACTGTCAATTTCCCATGAACTTCAGTTTTTTCTCGCAAACAATCGGCAAATTATTTTATTTATTTTCACTATCATTGACAAAATCAGCAATGTTTTTTTCTATGACCATTTTACGTATTTTGCGATGTTTTTCCTGTGTGCCCAAAATAGGAAATAACTAAAAGGGCAGCAACGGCCACCAGAGACTAAGCTCTACTGAATTGGCCAATAGCACTAAACAAAATGAGATTACACTTGTGGTGCACATTTAAAAAAAAAAAAAAAAAAAAAAAAAAAACTTTGATGAACTTCAAAAAAACATACTTAGAAACAACAAACTAGTTGTTTCTCGCAATTAACAGAAATTAGGACATGATTTTTTTTAAATCAACCTTTTCTCGTGTAATAGAAGAAATCAATTGATTATTCCCTTTTCAAACTTTGGATATGGATTTAAAATTCCAATGCATAGAACATAGTTCAATTAACGAAAAAACCAGGGATGTTTTGACTATAATTCCATTAAGGATATAATAAAACAAATTTGTTCAGAAGTGACATACCATCACCGATATGCATTATTCATGTAAGTTAAAAATTAATGCACATCAGATTTTGTAAAGTTTTCTAAAACTTTTTATGAGAGCATAACCATGCATTTCCGATAATTTCTAAAGTTATAAAAGTCGCTCTGTGCTGTTTGTCAAAAGTGTAACTTGTGAAAGAGGCTACAGAAAGCAAAATGGAATAAAATCTAAATTAATAAATTCATTTAGCAACCCGATTGTTAATTGCCCATAACATTAGGTGAAAGTTGAAAAATAGACATGGTATATATAAAGCTTGATTCTGTTCCTTTGTTTTAGTAAAATAAAAATTTTGAATAATTATCTTGAGTTGTTAATTTAAATTGTTTCAATGGTATTTTGTCATGTCTGTATAAATGTAATTCTTTAAGTAGCACATAAAAAATAACAGGGTTTAAAGATTTTGTATTCCATTCTAACAGTTCAACTCCCCTGCATTTATAAGTTTTGGGTATGAAACTCCCCTCCTGGGAAAACTTGAATTGCAAGCCCTGATATTCAAAGAGATATAGTTTTTGTAAATTATATTTCAATACATTTAAAATGTTTTAATGATGTGTGAAACATGTTTGTAATTTATTGTTCTGAGATGACATTATATAGAAAAATAATTCACTACATAACTAAAAACATATCTAGTGCCGGATATCCGATCGGATATCCGGCCGGATATCCGAATCCGGCAGGTGAAGGAGCTTCGGATATCCGGTATCCGATATCCGGCAAAATCAATATCCGGTGCATCCCTAATTCCAATGTTCCCCCGGGTCACCCCCTGAATTCAATACTAGGTTAAATCGTTGTACTTTTGTTTAGAAGCCTAGTTATTTGGGTTACTAGTTTATTATGTTGTATTTTTCAAGTTAGTCCCTTCTAATCCTTCCCCCCCCCCCCCCTTCTTTGCTAATCTTAACTTACAGGGCCGTTCAAAATATGCATGCTATTTTAAAAATGCCCAATTCTCGTTCTATTTTATTATAAATCCACATTTTGAAACCTTGACCAAAGATACATTTGAGGTCATCCCTCCCACCGTTTGAGACTTACCTGACCCCGGGGGGCATATTTATTGTTTCTTCCAAACCATCTCGTGTAACATATTGTTGGAAAGCTTTTAATGTCCTCTTTTATTTTCTGCCCCCCCCCCCCTCACTAGTTACACGCTCTTGGCACTTTTTAGCTCACGGGCTATCAAAGCCTGAGATCTAATGTGCCCGTCAGTTTTGTATGTATGTATGTAAGTGTCGCAATAACTCTTGATAGAAATATCCGATTTGCTTCAATTTATTTTCTATGTTCATTCTGCTAAGGCGCTTCCCTGGTTAGTTTTGGGGGTTCATTGGTTAAGTATAAAGGGGAAACGCAGGCTAATCCCCCCCCCCCCCTTTAGCTTAGATAAATTGCTTTTTCATGCAGAATTATCAGATTTTCTTCAAAGTTTGGTATACCGGTTAATTTTAATAACGAGTTTCTCTGATTATATTTAAAGGTTCATTGCTATAGTCTAAAGGGGGGAGGAGGGGACGAGGGGATAATACCCTCCCTAATTTAGATAGATGGGTTTTGCTATCCGATTTACTTCAAATTTGGTATACCAGTTTATTCTGATAAGGTGCTTCCCTAATTAGATTTGGAAGTTCATTGGTTAAATATAAAGGGGGGAACAGGGGGCTAACCCCCATTATTTAGATAAATGGGTTTTTCTATCCGATTTGCTTCAAATTTGGTATACCGATTTATTTCGATAAGGTGCTTCCCTGATGACATTTGGAGGGTCATTGGTTAAGTATAAAGAGGGGAAACCTGGAGGGGCAATTCTTCCCCCCCCCCTTAGTTTATTTTTCGAGGGGCATTATTCTTTGAAATAAGAGCATAATATACAGTTAGTGTGAATAGCCTGTGAACTCAATGCCATCAGTTTAACTGGGCACTTTTCTTTTTAGCTCACAAGCTATCAAGGCCTGAGAGCTAATGTGCCCGCAGTTTCTGTATGTATGTATGTACGTATATATGTAATGCGATAACTCTCGATAGAAATATCCGATTTGCTTCAAATTTTTTTTCTAGGTTCATTCTCATAAGGCACTTCCCTGATTAGTTTTGGGGGTTCATTGGTTAAGCATAAAGGACGGGGGTATGGGGGCTATTCCCCCCCCCCCCTTAGATAAATGGGTTTTTCATGCAGAATTATCAGATTTGCTTCAATTTTGGTATACCAGTTAATTCTGATAAGACGCTTCCCTGATTAAATTTGGAGGTTCATTGTTTAAGTATAAAGGGAGAAACAGGAGCTAACCCCCCTTAATTTAGATAGATGGGTTTTTCTAT
The DNA here is from genome assembly GCA_963932465.1 of Maratus speciosus. Classification (NCBI taxonomy): domain Eukaryota; kingdom Metazoa; phylum Arthropoda; class Arachnida; order Araneae; family Salticidae; genus Maratus; species Maratus speciosus. The sequence continues at coordinate 385,852,670 of OZ010788.1, read as the reverse complement.
CTGATTTGCTTCAAATTTGGTAACCAGTTTATTCTGATAAAGCACTTTCCTGATGAGATTTGGAGGCTTATTGTTTAAGTATAGAGATGTGATGGGGGGGGGGGGGGCTGATTCCCCTTAATTTATTTTTCAAAAGGCATTCTTTGAAGTAAGAGTTTAAAATACAATTAGTATGAATAGACTGTGAGCTCAATGCCATCAGTTTAACTCAATACTTTTCTTTTTTATTTATTATTGTTTCAGTGAGTGCACTCTACATGTCAGCGAATGAGTCAATAACTATTTATAATTTTTAGATTACTGCTGGAAAAAAAAAACAACATATAATCAAGGAATATACTTTTATTTATTTGTTAACCAGAGAAAAGTATTGTTATTTCATTGTTAATGGCTCTAGGATGAGAACATTTTTTTTTTTCTTAACAGCTGAAAATTTGCAAAACTTTAAAAAGAAAGATATTTATAAACTGTAAATGAGGTAAGGAGATATATATTTTAAAAAGGGAAAGAAATTTTAGTTAAATATATTATTGAAAGGAGAATTTTGATTATTAATTGGGGGATAATTAGTATGTGATGATTGGTTAATTACATTCATCACAGCTATTTTAAAAGAAGATTTGCAATATTTGCATTTCCCCCACGCTTATAGGAGACACTAAAAAGACTGAAAAAACATTTAACTTTTTAAATAAATTTAGAGCCTTCAAAATTTCGCTCATCTGCGCATTTTTAAGAAGAATGACGTTAATAGGAAGTAAGTCCCCACCTGTTTGGTTGAAGGAAATAAGAGTTAGAGTAGAAAGTACATCTTTTCCGGATGAAAAAAAAAATCATTTCTTTCTTTTTTTTTTTTTTTTTCTTTATCTGACCGAGATTTTTTATAAAGATAAATTTAAATATAATATAAATTATTATCAAAATTACATCTTAAACATAATAATTTTAAAAGTTAAAAAACTTATTATTTGACTCAAAGGTCTGTAGTAGCTTACTTCTGGGCCGCTAACGTTGTCTAGGGCCCCCATGAATGGAGGTGAGGGGTGAGATGAGAGATAGTCGTTACGGCCCTTTTGATTCGCTACATTTTAAAATTACTATTTTTCAGCTTATCTGTGTGAATCTGTGAACATCGAAATATCGATTCAAGTATCGATTCTTATTGCGATCGATTCTGTTTTATACGATGTCGATTTTAATCGATTCTCAAATTTTCCAGAATCGCCCATCACTAATCTACTTCCTTCAGTCTTCCTCATTAATATAAGCAAAATATTTCATTTCATAATTATTCTTCGTATAAGAACTGCTGAATGTGACAGGGTTTTTAATTAAAATTGAATTAAAAGATAAACAAGACTACTCTGCTACTTCCTTCAATCATTGATTCGTTATTTATCAAACTTGTCTGTTTATATTCATAGAATATAAGCAAATAAATTATTTAAAAACTGCTTTTAAGAACGTTCTAGCAACTACTAAAAAAAAAAAAAAAAAAATGTATACCATTGATGTCTGATTATTTTCTTCTAGTTTCTAACCTGTTTGTATGCAAACAACCAAAATCTTCATATTTTCAGATAATATTACTGCCCAAACAATCAAAATCAACAAAAACCAGTGGGCAAACAAAATGCCCACCAGGTTGTTAATTTGCTCGCTAGTATGTGACATCAATTGAAGCTAATCTATTGTTAAATTATTCTTTAAACAGCATGGTTTAAAGTTTTCCATTTTTCCCAAATCAAGGTCAGGATTATGCACCAAAACCATATATATTTGTTTATTAAATTTTATAAAAAAATTAATAATTGTCACTTTTAAATGTCTTTTCTTGTTTTTTACAATTTTGTTCCTGAATAAATATTCACTTTATTTATTAGCCTGCCTTGTTCATTTTTATTCTTTATTTTTTCTGTTTTTTTAACCTCATTATTGATTATTGATTCAAATATTCTGCTTTGAATAAGCACAAAATAAATCTCAGTGTATGTTTCTTTATTATGATTGCTGTAATTAGTATATTTCATACTTATTGTATAACAGCTATCTTTAGCTTCTTATTACCATATATGTTACTGTAAAAGTCCGAAGGCACGTAAATCCACTTTGATAAATCTTAACATTTACTAGGGTGTCAACGATTTTAATCAGTTGATTTAAATCAGCAATTAAATCGTGATTTTAATCAACTGATTTTTTTTTTTTTTTTAAATCATCGATTAAAATCGAAAATGTTCTAAATGTTTAAAATGACATAAAAATATTAAAATCTAAGATTAATATAATTTGGAAAGTTCCTACAGGTATTTTGCCTTATAAATAAATTTAAAAAAAAGCTTTAAATAATTATATTTTTCATTTATTAATTAATTGTTTCTAAGCTTAATTCCTGAGTCTTGTAAAACATTAAGTACAGTAAGTTTGTAAAGGCATAGAAAGCATTTCATTTAAAAATTATATTTATATCTAATATAATTTGTGATGTCATAAGTTCCTTTAAGTAATCAAATTATTCATTCTTTTATATAAAATAAGCATGGTAAGTATAATAAATTTCTGCAAAGAGTGTAAATAACCAGAATCTTATTTTCTCATTCTACTTTTGCAATAATAAATTTATACCAAATATTGGAGCTAAAGAAAATGCAAGAATAACATCTGCTCAACAGCTGTTGTAAAAGAATGTATAGGAGAAAAAGAACTAATTGGTATAAAAATGTTAAGCACAGCAAGAGATCCCCTCTAAGAGGTAATAGTGCTGCAGTTTAATATTTTGAGGATTTCAGATATAACTGGCTATTCATATATTTACTCTATATGTGTGTATGAATGGTCATAACTCATTTTGATAAATTTTTTTGTTAGCATACACATACATCGCGTAAGTTAAGATTTAGATGATTAACAGTAAATTTTCTTAGTACAAATGCAAAACGAGCTGCCAATAATATTTGTTAGTTTTCTTATTTGTGCTACTAACTAATAAAATTACTTATTTGCAGTTTTTATTAATTCTGTAATTAATTACTGTTTCTTCTAAGCCATTTTTTAAGGTTGCCGCCCCTTCCCTCTTTTGAAATTGACAAAATGCATGCTGCCTTTTTAAAAAACAGTGAAATTTACCTGTAGTTGTAGCCAGAGATTTTTTTGTAAAAAACTTGTCCATACCGCAGTATTTCGAAATACATGTGCCGAAGACCTTACAAAAAGAATAGAACTTTTTCTTGAGATAAAACAGGATATTATTAAAACATGTTATTTAATTGCATTTTTCAGTTTGTAATTTATAAAATTAAGAATTAATGATTATTTATTTTATCATATTAAACTAGTCGGATGTACCAATCCTAAAACTTTCTTCTATCTCATACATGTTAATACTTCAAAATTCGTTATCACACTGCCAAAATTAAATGGCAATCTATGCATCTCATGAGGATTCTAACGATATGAAATTCCGTGCATTAGTTCTTGAGATATGACTATCGCTGAAATCGTCTAAATTCAGCAAAATGCTGCCTAGCAGCGCCACCTATTGGGTGATTTATACCAAATCCTAATCAGCAACAATTTATGTCAACGTCTGACTGAATCTGAAGTTTGGAGAAAATCCGTACATTAGTTTTTGAGATAGAGCAATAGCGAAAATCGTGAAAATTTCTGCATAGCAGCGCCACCTATTGGGTGATTAACACCAAAACCTAATTAACAACAACTTGTGTCAACATACAACTAAATCTGAAGTTAGATGAAAATTGGTCCATTAGTTCTATTGATAGAGCTATTGAGGCAATCGTGGAAAAGGCAGCAGATAAGCGCCACCTGTTGGGCGATTTACACCAACACCTAATCAGTAGCAAGTCATATCAAGGACTAACTTAATCTGAAGTTTGATGAAAATCCGTGCGTTAGTTCTTAAGATAGAGCTATTGGGGAAATCGTGTAAATCCTGCAAAATTCATCATAACAGCGCCACCTGTTGGGCGATTTACACCAAAACGTAATCATCATCAATTCATATCAAGGACTAACTAAATCTGAAGTTTGATCAAAATCCGTGCATTAGTTCTTGAGATAGAGCTATTGCGAAAATCGTGAAAAATGCAGCATTGCAGCGCCACCTGTTGAGCGATTCACACCAAAAACTAATCAGCATCAATTTGTATTAGGCACTAACTGAATATCAATTTTTATTAAATTCCGTGCTTTAGTTTTTGAGATAGAGCGCCCACAAAATTTGTGTCACATACACACAGACAGACAGACAGACTCACAGACAGACATTTTGTAAAAACATGTTTTTTGGAATCTCTGACCCCTAAAACGTGTAAATCCGTCGAAAACCGGAATTCGAAAATTTTCATGAATCCAATACTTTCTTCTTGTAAAGATAGAAGAAAGTAAAAATTATATACTTTTTACTTTCTTCTACCTTTACAAGAAGAAAGTATTGGATTCGTGAAAATTTTCGACTTCCGGTTTTCGACGGATTTATACGTTTTAGAATGCCCAGAACACAATTTGATGGTTTTTAGAAAATTCTGTCTGTGAGTCTGTCTGTCACTCTGTGAGTCTGTATGTGACAAAAATTTTGTGGGCGCTCTATCTCAAGAACTAATGCACGGAATTTCACAAAACTTTATATTTAGTTAGACCTTGATATAAACTGGACCTGATTAGTTTTTGGTGAAAATCGCCCAACAGGTGGCGCTGCTATGCGGCATTTTCACGATTTCTGCAATAGCTATATCTCAAGAACTACTGCACGGATTTTCATAAAACTTCAGATTCAGTTAGTCCAAGATATAGTTTGCTGCTGATTGCTTTTTTGTGAAAATCGCCCCACAGGTGGCGCTGCTATGCTGCATTATTCATGATTATCGCAATAGCTCTAACTCAAGAAAAAATGCACGAATTTTCATCAAACTTCAGATTCAGTTAGTCCCTGATATAAATTAATGCTGTTTAATTTTTGGTGTAAATCGCCCAACAGGTGGCGCTGCTGTGCTGCATTTTTCAAGGTTTCCGCAGTAGCTGTATCTCAAGAACTACTGCACGGATTTTCATCAAACTTCAGATTTAGTTAGTCCTTGACATGAATTGACGTATAAATTAGTGCTGTTTAATTTTGGTGTAAATCGCTCTACAGGTGGCGCTGCTATGCTGTATTTTTTGCGATTTCCGCAATAGGTTTATCTCAAGAACTAATGCTTGGATTTTCAACAAACTTCAGATTCAGGTATACCTTGATATGATTTCGTGCTGTTAATTTTTGGTGTAAATCGCTCAACAGGTGGCGCTGCTATGCTGTATTTTTTGCGATTTCCGCAATAGGTTTATCTCAAGAACTAATGCACGAATTTTCATCCAACTTCAAATTCAGATATACTTTGGTATGAATTGGTGCTAAATCGTTGTTATTTTTACTTTCTTCTATCTTTACAAGAAGAAAGTATTGGATTCATGAAAATTTTCGAATTCCGGTTTTCGACGGATTTACACGTTTTAGGGGTCAGAGATTCCAAAAAACATGTTTTTACAAAATGTCTGTCTGTGACTCTGTGAGTCTGTCTGTCTGTGTGTATGTGACACAAATTTTGTGGGCGCTCTATCTCAAGAACTAATGCACGGAATTTAATAAAAATTGATATTCAGTTAGTCCTTAATACAAATTGATGCTGATTAGTTTTTGGTGTAAATCGCTCAACAGGTGGCGCTGCTATGCTGCATTTTTCACGATTTTTGCAATAGCTCTATCTCAAGAACTAATGCACGGATTTCGATCAAACTTCAGATTTTGTTAGTCCTTGATATGAATTGATGATGATTACGTTTTGGTGTAAATCGCCCAACAGGTGGCGCTGTTATGATGAATTTTGCAGGATTTACACGATTTCCCCAATAGCTCTATCTTAAGAACTAACGCACGGATTTTCATCAAACTTCAGATTCAGTTAGTCCTTGATATGACTTACTACTGATTATGTGTTGGTGTAAATCGCCCAACAGGTGGCGCTTCTCTGCTGCCTTTTTCACGATTGCCTCAATAGCTCTATCAATAGAACTAATGGACGAATTTTCATTTAACTTCAGATCTAGTTGCATGTTGACACAAGTTGTTGTTAATTAGGTTTTGGTGTTAATCACCCAATAGGTGGCGCTGCTATGCAGGAATTTTCACGATTTTCGTTATTGCTCTATCTCAAAAACTAATGTACGGATTTTCTCCAAACTTCAGATTCAGTCAGACATTGACATAAATTGTTGCTGATTAGGATTTGGTATAAATCACCCAATAGGTGGCGCTGCTAGGCAGCATTTTTCTGAATTTAGACGATTTCAGCGATAGTCATATCTCAAGAACTAACGCACGGAATTTCATATCGTTAGAATCCTCATGAGATGCATAGATTGCCATTTAATTTTGGCAGAGTGATAGCGGATTTTGAAGTATTAGCATGTATGAGATAGAAGAAAGTTTTGGGATTGGTACATCCGACTAGTTTGTAGTACTAGGGGGCTCGGCCCCCTACGAGCTACGCTCGCCAACCCCCGTCCAGACACCGCAGACTCTAAATGCACGCTAATGTGATCGGCTTTAAAAAGATTTCGAAAGATTGAATTATAATTTAAAAAACAGTGGCGATCTCCCTATAAACTGATTTCTATTCATTTCTCTTTGATTGGGGAAATTTTAACGCCAAATCCGCTGCGGTACTACTTGATTATCCCGTCGACTAATTTCGCCAAATTATATAAATCGCCAAACCACTCGCCAAATTATACAAATTGACATAATTTTTATTTTAAATAACGAAAGAACAAATAAATTAGTACAACATTAATAAAAATACAAATAAAACGTCGAAATAAAAATAACTTGATGACGTAGACACGTGTAACAACATTTCAGAATAAGCTAATATAAAAGGAATTAAGTAAACAGAATCTTTGTCTCCCGGTATTTTTTAACAAAGCGAAAAGAAAGTTCTTTTAAATGAGACATTTTAAATTAATCGTTTTTAATCTGACGTAATTTTGACCAAACTTTTCTTTCTCTTTTTAATATTCACGTGAAAATACTTGTGTTAGAAATAAAATATTATTTGCGCTTTCCTAAGAAAAATAGTTGAAAAGTATCCTCTCAAAATATCAAATAAATGTCTAGCGCAGTTTGTAAATTTAAACCGTTTTGCAATATTATTTTGTGTTCATTTTATGTAATAACTGTAATGTGACGTAAATATGACGTAATTTCTACTATTTAAGACTTCTAACGCATGTTAATAAATTTATTATTTTACAAATTCCTTTCTCTCTTAAAATTCACGTGTAATTATAGTTTTTATGACGTAATTTTTAATAAGTTCCTGCTTTTTGTACATAATTATTTAATTCTAATTCCAAATGTTTTTTTCTGTTTATAATAGTCACGTGTAAATAAATTTTTAATTTATTACACGTATAAATAAATAAATATATATATTTAAGCAAACATTGTTGTTTCCGCTGTTTATACAGTTGGCAACAGTTTAAATTAATATCACTTTCTAAAATCTGTAAAAAATATCTCTCGAAATGCTGAAAATTTGAATTTAAAATAGATATAAAACCTCGAAAAATCAGTCAAATTAAAAAAATAAATCAATTCTGCACACCGGGAAATTATAACGTATAAAATGAACTAAAAATTAATAAATTCCGATGTATAGTTTTTGCTCCTATAAAACTTTTTTAGTGGAACGATTTTGTCCAACTTTAGCATTAAATATCTCTTAAAATAATTCTTCGATTTGAAAACTGTCTGCATCAGCGTGTTTATCGAACATTTCTGTATAACACTACCGATTTTCATATTTTTGTATGCATTATTTTTCTTAATATTAACGAAGAAAGACCTCCGGTCACAAAAAATTCAAAACCGGCGGCGGTGACAGCGGTAGCTACTTTTTTTTAGAATAGAGAGATTTAAGTGATTTAATTGACGTGATTTATATAGAAGAAAGTTTTGTGATGACCACAACATACTAGTTTTCTTATTGGTACTAAGCACATTACTAATATATTTCCTTATGAAATAGTGCACTTTTTTGGAACTAGCATCCTGCCCCTTTTCCTTATAGAATGAATACTAAATTATCATCTTAGTAATTAAAGCATAAAAATTTATATTATATGCAGTCATTCAGGGTAACTTTGATCTGTATTTTCTCTATTTTCATATGCCACACTCTTATTTTAAGACTATTGTTGTAACTAGGGGCATAAAAGAGAAGAAATGATCCTAAATTATTGTATGACTATCAAAAATTAAGGAATAATAATGATAAAAGCTATAAAAAATGAATTTTTATCCTGGTTCAAAGTTACCCAGCCATTTAGAGTAACTTTGCACCATTTGATAAATATTATCTAAAAAATAATTCATTATAAAAAAAGTATTATAGTTAGGACAACTTTGAACCCCAAAAAAATGTTTTCAGATTTGTAAAGACTTACATTTCCCAACATCACAAGATTTGTATAATTTATGATATTACAACAAATATCAGGCATAAGAAAAGTGGAAGAAGAGAACCATGAACATTTAGAAATTAAAAAAAAAAAAAACCTGTTTATTGTTCATATAAAACATAAAAGTGCAGTGGAAAACAATTTTCAATGTTTTAATTCAATAATATATCCATAGTTACAATAAAACATACTAGTACTAGTATTATTCAAACAAGAATAAAAAATGCTGAATGTATGAAATGTCAAATTTGAGTAGCTCCACCCCGAAAAATGCCTTTAAATGAATTGTATGTATTTTACACATATTTGTGAAAATATTTACATGTTATATCTAATGTTCATTTTCAGCATTTATATAAAATATACGTGCAAATATGGGAAATTTTTGACAGTAGCACCTATAATTAGTAAATTATAAACATCAGTATAACTTTGAGCTGGCTCAAAGTTACCCTGAAAATGTGGTAAAATGATAGTGCCTTGTTATTTTACCTTTTATTAATAAATAAATAATCACAAAATATTATCACATTTACAACATTTAGACAATAATATGGCTGATAAATGAGTATATTGTTACTTACTATGAAAATTTAATTGGATTACAACAACTTCAAAACAGCATTCAAAATTACCTTGAAAACAGTACTTCATAAAAATAGTTAGATGATGCATTTAATTGCGTATAATGTTGCTAATTTATTTTCTAAAATAAAGAGTAGAAATCCCAGTTTAGAACTTTGCCAACAGAGCACAGTTCTGGAGCTTATTTAGTCTTTTGGAGTGAAAAATATTGAAAATTAGTAGGTGGTGCAAAGTTACATGCCATGGTTCAAAGTTGCCCTGAATGACTGTACCTAATTAAATTTTAAGTAGTGTTGTTTTAACAGTTTTAATTTTAAATGCAGTTACTGATAATTTTAATAAATGTAAATATCACTAGTATTTAATATAGTTTTAAATAATTATTACAAAATATTAATGTGTATAACTTTATTGTATTCTACTAAATAATGAAACTACTAATTTGTAGTTTTTATAATTTCTGTAATTACTAACTAACAATTAAATTTTATTAATTAAAGTGTAAAAACATAAATTATGTTAGCAATTAGAGGTTTAATTGTTTTGGAAACCTAAAACTCTTGGTATCTATTCAGTATTTTAACGTTGGGGGAAAAAATCCTAAAAATCCAATTTAAATTTAAAAAAAAATCTGATTTAAATTTAAAAAATCATGATTCTTTTTAATAAAAAAAAAAATCATGATTTTTTTTTTTTTTTTTTTTTTTTTTTTTTTTTTTTTTTTTTTTTTTTTACACTCGAGCATTTACCAAAGTGAGTTGGTAAAAGCTCAAAATATCTCTGTAAACACTTCTGCTCTGTTTTTTACTGAAAAAATTTTGGTAGATGCAAGCATATACCTATTTCTTTTGGTAAAAGGCCAAAATTAGGAATGAGCTTGCCCACTTATGTGCGGGTTATGTGCACCTTCCCTCATTTATTGTTTGCTCCAGTTGCAGCTTCACTTTGTGTAAGTAGAGACAGGTGTGAATGTCTACGATCTAGAAACACTTTGGTATTTTTTTATTAATTTGTTAGAAGATGAGTAATATGAATCAGTAACTAATAGGCAGGAAACAGTTTTTATTTAACAAGTGAGCAAGCTAAAGGAGTGAAGGATAAACAAAGAATTCATTACACATGGTTTAAATGCTATGCTATTCTGAACAGAGGAGATGAAGAGAAATTTTTAGCACCATTATCTGCAGAAAAAAGTACATTATATTACTTTTGACAAACAGTTGAATCACGTACACGAAGTTCATCTCACTATTGGCCTAGATAGAAGAACATGAATGATTAAAAGACTGAATCGTAAATACAAGAACATGACTAACAAATTTATTGTTACATAATTTGAGAGTATATGAACCATGTTGGAAAAAACAAAAGTCTCTGAAAAAGGGAATTGTAGTCAAGCTAATTTTACTTTGCAAACTAAATGAATGTGCTCAGAATCTCTTTTAAATGCAGTTTCAAGTGATATGAGGAAAAAAAAACAGCGGTTTTGAAACATTTTGCTCCTACGTAAATTTAGCAAAATACATATTTTAAAATAGATTAAAAAATATATATACAATTTTTGTAAACAGTTACTTTAATATTAATCTAAATATCATATATTTAACTTTAGCGCAAAGATTTCTGCATTTGCATAGCTAACGCAATCTGATTTCTTAGTTTTTGTATCATTCCTATCATTTTTCAACCCACTGTATATCAATATTTTTCCCTTTTAAATTTAATTAAAAAAATTATCTTTATGATAAAATGCTTCTCAATGAATAATTAGTTGGGAAGTTAGCTTTTAGCTTTTTTACATTCTTTATCATTATTAAAAAGGACATTTAACTTCAATATTTACATGTAAATTGTTAAATTTCCTCAAAATTTAAGAGTTGTAAATGTAAGGAGTCTGAAATTCTATTTTTTTTCCCTCACTCATCCATCATAACTAATAGCAATATGAATGTTTTTCACAGCTATATTTACTTGAAAAATAAGCACTCGGGTAAATATTCATTGGGTATTTACCTTTAAAAATAAATATCTGTATATGTTATATCACTGCATGGTATGTATATACATCATATATGCAGAGTTTCTCCCAGGCAGTTTCAACAGGGTGCTGCACCCTGCCTACCCTTTGGTTTACAAGTTAGCACCCTTCTTACCCCTTATCCAAACAGTTAGCACTCTTCTTTCACCCCAGTAAAAAAAAGTACCCTTTTCTCCTTCTTGCATTAAAAAATTTGTTTGCATTGTAAGAACAGACTGAAATGTTGTCTGGAAAAGGCTGCCTTGACTTTTAAATGTTAAAAGTGGCTTTGAAAATCAAAATAAACGGTCAAGTGCGAGCATTACTCGCGCACAGAGGGTTCCGTAGAATAAATATATGAATTTGTAACTGTATTATAAAAAAAAAAAAAAAAAAAAAAAAAAAGTTGCTAAAAGAATACTAAGACTTTTTAAAAAACTATATAACATAGGGTTGGGTATAACTGTATATATTAGAAAAGTGTAATAGGGTATACCATGAAAGTTCAAAGAGATATATGGAACAATATCAAATATAGCTATTCGTATAACTCTTTTTTTAATATTATCCTAATCTGTTTATGATGAACTTAATTCGGTACTGACAATAAAGGCAGTGCATAGTTAAACTTCATTTGGCATTTCATGAAACTAAATTCAGCGTAGTAATAACCTTTATTTCTACAGTGTATCTAAAACAAAACCTTTGTTCAAAGTTTAAATTTGCATTGTGCTAAGCACACTTCGAATTGAGGTCTCAAAGTTGCAACGCCGCCTTGGTCAGTGCCGCGTTTTTCCAGATATGTGTTTAATTAACTTTTAAAGTCACTCGAGGCGTATTGAGAGATACAATCAATGCAAACTATCACGAATCTCACAGTATTTATGCCATTCATTCTAATTAAATATTTCGAGGACGATGCCCTTAAAAAACGGACACCTAATTTTAATTCCAAAACAGACAAATGGCACCAAGAATATTTAATTAAAATTTTCCTTTTATCATGCACGTGATAAGCAAGTTCGCATTTTCTAATAAATTCGTTTATAAATTCTGGTGTCAGTTCATTATTTCATAAGTTTATAAATAGAATTACTCCGTGCCGGAAAGGATTAAGTGGTCGCAGGACTCTTAAAGCTTCAAAATTTAAGAAATTTAAATTTTTTTAGATGTTAAACTCCTATCTTTTCTGAATATTTTGATATAATTGTTTCCTTGAAATTCCCATTAGAACAGAAGTTTTGACTTTTAGAATTATACCCGCTCAATAGCTGAAGTGGCGTTTCCGAAACTTTAAAGTCATTATTTTCCAAATGCCGTTTTTGGGTATAACACGCAGGATACCTCAAAAACTTCTGAATATTTTTTCATGAAATTTTCAAAACATATATTCCATGTTATTCTGTATAAACTGAACCTAAAATTTCCTTTTTATTGTTCAAAAAAATATTTTTTTAGGTGATTTTACTGTTGAAATTTTCAAAATTTTGTACTAGCTAAATGCAGCATTGCATTAAAAATATAAAAATGCTTTAATTACAAATTTATTTAAGTTCAGGGAAATTATTAGAATCTGAAGTATAAGTAAGCACCAAAATTTTCATTCTAGTTGCAATATTTATTTTGTAATCCTGCGCGTAAACTGTTATGCCAATTTTTTGTTCGACAAATGTCTAACTATGTTTTTAACAATTTGACGTTTATTGCTTTTATACTGTTACTGGACATTACATTACACATATATATCATTAAAAGTCGTTAACTAGGCATAGAGTACGCCGCCCTGTCCTTGTGTATGTCCAAACTGACCGTACCTTTAAGGGTTAATATCTCAGCTAATTACCAATGATTTTTTTCGAAAATCATTATCAACAATGCTTTTATTCTTCCGCAACGATAGGTATATTCAGCGATGCTCAACAATTTTTCTGAATGCCCGTAAATCGAAATTTGTGTATAACAGAAAAATGCTAATTACTCAAAAACTATGTGACCTAGGGTAATCGCTATAATTTTCCGGCAAGGTTTATATTAACGTCTACTACCTCTAATTTTTTCATAATTTTAGTTTCAGTAGATTCGGAATTAGATGGGGGGGTACATATTTTTGCGCTACATTTTCAACAATATCTTTGAAAATATAATACCTAAAATTAAAAGGAATGTATTTTTGAGTTCAGCGTTACAAAAGCTTTCACAGGATACCCCACATGATATACAAAGAATTTTTTTTTTTTTCAAGTAGCATAATTAGCCCCTCTACTTTTTTACTAAATATATTTATGAATGTTTATTAATCTGAAAATATGTGTGTCAATGGTCTTTATTACTTCCCCGAATTTGAACTTTCCATGTTCCATAGTTTACGATTAAAATGGCTGTGACAAACACAGGAGTGATCTTATAATGGTTCCGTTTTTACTTTTTAAGTACGGAACCCTAAAAATGCCTTTAAAAATCAAAAGTGTCCTTAAGAATCTGAAGAGTACTCTTTAGAGTCCAAAAAGTGCCCTTAAGAATCAAAATGTGCTCTTTTCTCAACAGTAGCATGCTGCCCTTTTTTAAATGTGAAGAAAACTCTATATATGGCTATAACTGAATTATATACATTATATGTGACTATAACTAGATCATATATTTCATGTTTGACCATAACATCTTTTAGGTCATATAAATCGGCGTTACATCTTTGATGTTTGGTGATTTATCATTGGGTGCCATTATAACAAAGAAGTACCCTTGGCAATACTTGCCTGAATGAGTGAGGCAAGTTAGCAAGCCTTAGCTTGATGATGATGATAACCTCACCCAGATGCTTTTGATTCCTTTTTGTCCAAAATCGCCCTATCAACCAATCAAATTTTATATGCTGTATGTTACCACTCATATAGAGGCATCCTATTGAGAGCTAAACCTGCTATACATCATCCTTCTCTCTTTTTTTACTTGTATAAATAAAAAGGAATTTTTGTGTCTTTTTCTGTATATGTGTCAACAAATAATTTTAGTATTTACTTTATGTAAGTGAATACAAATTCTTTTAATAATTGCATTTCTCTGTGGGTTTTTTGCCTTAAACTGTGTCCTTTTTTTTGCAGAAATAACATTGTAAATTAAAATAATGCATTTTTTCTAAAGGTCGGCACCGTTATTGTTGTGTTGTTCCTTATTGCAATTCATATAAAGAAGAAAAAATTTCGTTTCATGAAATTCCTTCTGACAATAATCGTCGCCTCTTGTGGCTAAAAGCAATATCTAGACAGGGTAATTTTTTGTTTGTTTCCTTTAAAATTTGTTTAAATGGTTTTCAGTGTCATAATTTTCCATTCTTCCTGTATTTTTACAATACAACTAGATCTAAGCAGTATTACGGTTACTTTTATATTACTAGAATTATTCCATTGAATAATATTAACTAAATAAATGTATATTTGTTATAAATATGAAAATATTATAATAAGGATTTATATATATATATATATATATGATTATTTTAATTAAACGTCACTTATTTAGAATGCTGATTTATATTTGCAGTTAAAAATGTGGCTTGATCTAAAGCATTTTGAATAAATAAACTTGAATATGAAATAATGAAAAAATGTGAACAAGAATATTAGGTCAAATATTTTAATTAAAGAATTATTGTAACATTCAAAAGTATTTAAATGTTTTCTATTGTGCTTTCAAAATAATCCCTCTTACAAAAAATCAATTTTGTCTGAGACAAATTTGAATATAAATTAGTAATTTGGTTAAAAGATTTTAGAGAAATAAATATATGGGTGATTATTTGCTACCACATTATTTGCTTTCACAGCTTTGAAAACTATTTTTTAATAATAAGCAAAATACACAATTTTATAATTAGAAATCTCTTCTATCACAAATTATTAGTAAATTAATTTTATCGTACATATGTAAATTTTTAAACTCTCTAAGTTGCCCATATTTGTCCATTTCCTCAAAACAACTTAAATTTGCTGTAGACAAAAATATTTTCAACAGAATAGTATTTT
This sequence comes from Maratus speciosus, assembly GCA_963932465.1. Classification (NCBI taxonomy): domain Eukaryota; kingdom Metazoa; phylum Arthropoda; class Arachnida; order Araneae; family Salticidae; genus Maratus; species Maratus speciosus. Next base: position 385,837,532 of record OZ010788.1, on the reverse strand, counting down.
AAGATTTATATAAAATAAATAGATGTTGCTCACCCTCAAGAAAAGTGACTTGCGAAAATTCCGTTTTATTCCACTAATACAACTGTCATAGGCATTTTTTGCTACAGGAAAAGTGTTGTAAGTATAGGTATCCAGAAAACCTCTGTATTAGACTATGTAACATTTTTCCACCACAAAAAATGTGAAGCGATTAAACAAGAAAAATGAATTATTTCAAAAGGAAGGTTTCCATAAGCATTTACTCAGAATATTTAAAACAAATTCGTGCATATATTCGTATAAATGTTCTTCATATATATATATATGTACATAGTTTTTTAAAATATTGGAAGCGAAACTCATTTGTGTCTTAGTTTAAAAATCGTGAAAATAATAGAATATATCATGAAAATTTCATTTTTTGGTGAAATATTGCCCTGTCACAATTGCATTGCATTGATATTGATCATTACAAATGGATATGATTATAAATACTTTCATTCGAGTGTTACTATACTAATTAATAAATAGACAACACATATTGATCTGTAAAAAAAGGATAGAAATATTTGGACATTTTCCACAAATGAACGAATGCATCTATAACTTCCTCAGTTTTCAAGTATACATTAATATGCTTGGAATTTTCTCATTGTTTTAAGTATTCATAGTATAAAATTAATTTGATTGGTTTTGCAAATACATGAATCGCAATTTTTTCCCCTTCATAATATATAAGAAAAAACTGATACTTGTGAATACATAGTACTGATGTTTTTCTAATATATATGTATACAATATAATCTGCAAACTATTCAAAGAATAGTCTATGAATAACTTGCAGAGGATATTGCATTTATTTTTTCCTATATGTCCAAACATGAGGCCGCCGATGGAAAAAAAAAGAAGAGCATCTTAACAATTCAGATTAGAAGTTAAGTGCTGAAAAATCATCTTAACTTTCTTCCATTATTTAAAGTTAAGTAAACTATATTAGAGATGCACCAAATAATGATTTTGGTTGAATATCGAATATTCGGCTTACAGATGGGCCGAATATCAAATATTCAGCTAGCCGAATAGTAACTGTTGGGCCAAATACCAAATATTTGTTTATACAAATACTTTTATATTTCAAAGTTTAAAGGCATTGTATCGTTAACTTTTAAACCAATTTTACGTAATATTTAATACAGAAACTTACATTTTGATAAACAAGAGCTTTTTACAAGTAAATTTTATACTGAAAAAAAATCTACTTTGAGTTAGTTATTTAAGAAGAGGATAGTTGTAAAACTTTTTTAATAAACAAACTTTTCCATTTCATGGCTTCTTCTGTAAATTAATAAAAATTTCTTAAATTCTAAAACAAACAGTTTAAAATCAAAGAGAAATTGTGAAAAACTTGAAAGAAAAACTTTACAGGGTCATATACTATTTATTTGTCAGGAAGAGACTAAAGTAAAAATAATTAAATAATATAATCTCTTCAAATTTCAAATGGTGGCAACTCAGCAAGAATAACTTTTCTCTGCCCCCTTTGATTTAGAAAGGAAGTTTTTAGATACATCCTAGATCAGTGTCTGGATTGGATGATCATTTTCATAGATTGTAAACATGAAGGTTGTTCCTAAAATCCTGCTAAAGACTAAAGTAAAAATAATTAAATAATATAATCTCTTCAAATTTCAAATGGTGGCAACTCAGCAAGAATAACTTTTCTCTGCCCCCTTTGATTTAGAAAGGAAGTTTTTAGATACATCCTAGATCAGTGTCTGGATTGGATGATCATTTTCATAGATTGTAAACATGAAGGTTGTTCCTAAAATCCTGCTAAAGACTAAAGTAAAAATAATTAAATAATATAATCTCTTCAAATTTCAAATGGTGGCAACTCAGCAAGAATAACTTTTCTCTGCCCCCTTTGATTTAGAAAGGAAGTTTTTAGATACATCCTAGATCAGTGTCTGGATTGGATGATCATTTTCATAGATTGTAAACATGAAGGTTGTTCCTAAAATCCTGCAACAAAATTTCAATGGAGAAAATATGGTCAAGACAAACATTTTTTGAACGAGAAACATCTCAATCCATTTATTCCATCAAAATTATGGTACATTCAATCAAAAACACTGTGTGTGTAATTACAAGCCAAAACTAAATTTTCGTTCACAACTTTATCAATAATGAAGATATTTTAGCGAGATTTGTTTCATATTAATTTTGCTTGTATTAAATGTGATGATATCATTGAAAAGGGCTAAATTTGGCCAGTGACACAGTAAAATACTATCAACTGCATTATGAATAAAGGAATGTCTAGCTCATAGTTACTTAGATATGAACGGTGGCAATTTCCAGCATTTCTCATCATGATATCATATTTCACAGAAATCAAAGCAAGTCTGTTGAAAATACAGTTGTGATATCTTCATTATTGTTAAAGTAACAAACAAAAATCCATGTTCGACCTCGAGTGAGCTATTACAATTAAAATTCACCTGAGAAGTGTTTAGCAGTAGTACTAGAGCTCCTAATAGAATAAAATTTTACTAATATCTATTGTTAAACTGTGATGATTTTTAAAAAAGCAGCAGTCCGTGAGATTTCTAACACCAGTTAAGGATTAATTTAAATACCTAGAAACTGTTATGAATCTTCGTATTTTGATGCAGAGTAATATTTTTGTTAATGGTTTTATTTATATTCTAGAAACAACTTGTAGTATACTAAATATAATCCAGCATGAAAGTGTAACTCAATTAAAAACCACATGTAGGCAATTCACGCTGATGCTCAGTAATGCTTATGAATTCTTTTCTGTAGCCCTGTATATGATCTATAGAATTTATGCATACTGCATAGCATAGTATGCAAAAATTAAGTTAAACTTAAAAACACATACCATAACTGAAAATATACTTCCAGCAATAACTAATATTCATTTATATTTTGGATACAATAGTGTGACCAAAATCTTTTGTGTGCCCTTGTAAATCGACAATAAATGCAATGTCATCATTTTCTATAGCAAGTATCTTAGAATAAACCTCTGTCATGTGTATTAATTTCATTATATGAAATAGTGCAACATAATTAAAATATGGTGCAAGCAGTTTCCCCCCCATAAACCATTATAAAGAATTCTTTTGTGTGGCCCTGTAAATGAATAATAAATGCTTTCCACACCATATTCTACAGTATGCATGTTTTAGTGCACTTTATAAATGCATATCAATTTTATTATGTTTGAAAGGATGTAATAAAATTAAAGATTAAAATGAATTCAAAACGATTTTTTCCCAGTGATTGTAATGTAATAGATAATTTTTACTGCCCCTGTAAACAAAATATAAATAATACAGACTTCATTTTAAGTAGTGATTATGTTATAGCAAACAGTAATAACATATAAAAATTACATGGCACAATAATTACATTACTTAACAATCAGAGTATATTTATGAGAGTTAATTAAAAGATTAAGATTAATCTAAATCCACATTTTTGTGTGTACTATTTTGAGAGTAACTAGGAATTTGATAAATTGGGCTGCAAGACAAATGTCACAACTCAAAAGGGGGTTACAATTTATGAGGGTGGGGGATAAATTTACTCAATCCTCTATCTCTTTTACGTCTAGGTTGTTAAAGGTTTTGCCCTTTCGTGTATGCTTTTACAGTTGCATCCTGAGGTAAGTGCTAAAATTTCATGCTACAGTAAACACAAAAAAGACATCTTCTTTTGCCTCTCCTGTGAAATTTACTTTTATCAAGTTGTATCACTTTTCTTCCAGGTGAGCAATATGAAGTGTATTTTAGAAGCAAACAGGAAAAGTAAATTTAAATCTTCTTACCTCCATGGTATTCATGTGTTTGAGTTGTGTATTCTAAGATTCTAACAACATAAATATTATATAATTGAAAATGTGAATTGGTTCATATTTAGAGTGTTGGTAATTCATGCAAAAGTGTTTGCACTCAAATTAAGTATGTGTATTCATAGGTGACTCTTTATTTTCCAATAAGCTAAATTAAATCTAGAAAAAAAAAATTACTTTTTTTTATGCATACAGCTAAATATTTGCTTTTATTTTCTATTTTATAATAATTAATTACATTCTTAAGCCAACTCATCCTCTTTCTTACAAAAGGGATTTTATAAAATTGTCTTCCTATAAACATATTTAAAGTAACATGCTTCATGCTTGAAAGAGTAACTGTCAGTATGTTAAAAACTAAAAGTTACAACCAGTTTGTTTACATTTTATCGTCTGTTTTCAGGTCCATCGAAAGATTCTCCCTGGATTCCCAGCCAATACTCTGTAGTTTGCCAAAAGCATTTTAAAGAAGATGATTACATCCAATATGATAATCATTATTTCATCGGTAATGGTCAAACATACTGTACTTTTTGTACATAATTAATATTTGCTTTTACACAACCAATCATTTTTAATGTATGGAAATGTGTTGATGCTCTTATTGTCATCATCACTTTGTTTTGTATGTATCGGATTTGCAATATTTCAAGAAGATATGCTATATAATCACTATATGTCCCCTGAAAAATAATCCACCCTCCAACATTTTTCTTTTTATTCAGGAAGTTGGTTTAAATAATCCTACTATATTTAATACTTTATAAATTTGATATGTAAAGTAATTTTTGAATAAGCTTCTATCATGGCAATTTTAGGATTTGATAAAAAAAAATCATATGATAGGATTTTTTTATTTTTAGCTTAGTCTCGGTTCTTATAATTTCACTAAAATCAACATATTTTTCAAAGTTTTTTTCCCTATTAGCCATTGATTTTGAGATATAAGAAATATCATGTTTGAATGTTAAATTATGAATATCTCATTGTATTTCTGTGCTTTGAGGTGCAGTAGATTATAAGTAGAAATTGAAATATATATTACAAGGTTTACAGTGATACTTACATTGGATAAAAAAAAAATGAGAATTTTGAATAGTAAGTGAAAGTACAGAAAAGTATTGCTTTCCATATTTAGATCTAGTCCACTTTTAAAATTCAAGTATTCTGTATAGAATCTTTATTCTGATGTTATAATTAAAAAGAATTGCATTTTATTTTTAACAAATTCTCTAATCATTGCATAAAAATGCAAAAAATCTGTTTTTAAAAGTTTAATGAGTAATTTTATTCAATGCCTTTTTAGGTAGATTTCGTATGAAATACTACCTATTGGGATCGTTCCTATGTTGGAATTTCTGAAAAATTTTTGCAGATCTACACCGATCATGACCCCTAGAACCCAAAACCACCCTCAGTAAAAAACTTTATATATATATATATCTATCTATCTATCTATCTATCTATCTATCTATCTATATATATCACTTTCTTCTGGACACGATAACTTTCGTAATTCTGCACCAATCTCTTCCAAACTGATACATAAAATCAATGGGCATAAAATCTCGGTCAAGTTCGTTAATGGGCAAAATCGGACCAAGGGGATGGGAATAGGGAGGGGTTTTGTGAAAACCGAAAACCCCCCATAACTTCTTAATTTTTGTACATATCAAATCAGTTTAAAGTTTTTATTACTTCTAAAAATAAGGCCAAAAATTTATGTATCACAGAATTTTGATAAAGTTAAAAATGGGCTCAAGGGGCGCAAAAAATAGGGTTTTTGGGAGAAAAAAATTCATAACTTCGTCAATTCTCAAGATATCAATTCCAATTAATTTTATTATAAATCCCCTTAACATTATCTACAACTTTTATATTCACAAGTTTTTGATAGGACCAATTCGTACCGCAAAAAAAAATTAAAAACGAAAACAAACAGAGGGTTTGAAGAAGTAAAAAATCCATAACTCCGTCAATTCAAAAGATATAAAATCCCCATGAATTTATCATATATCTTCTTAATATTGTCTACAACATCTATATAGACAAGTTTTGGATAGGACCAATTCTTACAGCAAAAACAAATTAAAAATACATAGCGGTTGAAGAAAAAAATCATCTATGTAAGGGTGTATTCAAATCCAAACTGCTTATTTTCTGACTCATTTTACAATTCATTTTTGCTCTCAAAGACTTCCAATTGGTACGTATTCTTACCCAGAAACTATATAATGTACCGTAATGGTCGATGTTTTGATAGAGGCAGAATATATTTAAAAAAATGCTATTGAAGTGGGCATTTTGAACCGAATTTCCCGAAGCGGATTGTGTTGGAAAAATCATTGCATTTAAGGATGCACTCAAATCCAAACTGCTTATTTTCTGACTCATTTTTAAATTCATTTTTGCTCTCAAACGCATTTAATTGGTAGATTCGCTTATTCAGAAACTATATAATGTACCGCAATGATCGATTTGTTGATAGAGGCAGAATATATTTAAAAAAATGATCTCAAAGTGGGCATTTTGAACGGAATTTCCCGAAGCAATTGTGTTATCACTTTCTTCTGGACACGATAACTTCCGCAATTCTGCACAAATCTCTTCCAAATTGATACATAAAATCAAGGGACATAAAATCTCGGTCAAGTTCGTTAATGGGCAAAGGCAGACAAAGGGGATGGAAATAGGGAGGGGTTTTGTGAAAACTGAAAAAACCCCATAACTTCTTAATTTTTGTACATATCAAATCAGTTTAAAGTTTTTGTTACTTCTAAAAATAGCGCCAAAAATTCATGCATCACAGATTTTTGATAAAATTTAAAATAGGCTCAAGGGGCGCAAAAAATAGGGTTTTGGGGAGAAAAAAAATCCTTACTTCGTCAATTCTTAAGATATCAAATCCAATTAATTTTATTATACATCTTCCTAATATTATCTACAACTTTTATATTCACAAGTTTTTGATAGGACCAATTCGTACCGCAAAAAAAATTAAAAACGATAACAAAAAAGCGGGGGTTGAAGAAGAAGTATTTTCATAACTCCGTCAATTCACAAGATATAAAATCTCCATGAATTTATCATATATCTTCTTAATATTGTCTTTAACATTTATATAGGCAAGTTTTTGATAGGGCCAATTCTTACAGCAAAAACAAATTAAAAATACATAGCGGTTGAAGAAAAAAAAATCTTATTAAGGGTGCATTCAAATCCAAACTGTCTATTTTCTTTCTCATTTTTAAATTCCTTTTTGCTCTCAAACGCATCTAATTGCTAGATTCTCTTATTCAGAAACTATATAATGTTACAATAATGATAAATTTTTTGATAGAGGCAGAATATATTTCAAAAAATGATGTCAAAGTGGGCATTTTGAACAGAATTTCCCGAAGCGATTGTGTTAGAAACGAAAAATATTGCCCTACTGAGAAAATAATAGTTTATTAATCAAGTTTTAATTAATTGAAAGAAAAATAAAAACACAGGTCGCTTATAAATCTTTTAAAAAACCACATCAGCATGTTTCATATGTATATATTTTTTTTTAATTAAAAATTAATCTGAAAATGTGCCAGAAAATTTCGAGTTGTTGAGCATGGAAAAGTATTTTTTTTTAATACCGCCTTAACATGATTCTGATAAAATCAGATGTTATATAAAAAGGAAATAAAAACTCGTCAAAAGCAGACAGACAAAACTGTTAAAGTGGATTTATATCTAATAATGATTTAGTTTTTGTTGGTGAAATTAGTATACTTAACTTCGAAATCTACCTCTGCCTGTAGGCCGGGCCGACAGGGATTTTTTTTAGATTTAATTGATCATTTCAGTAGTGATGTATACTACCATTATGAAAGCATTTTATGGAAATACATCATTGTATCCAGGACTGGATTATTTATCAATGCATTGTTCAAATATTGATATTTTAAAAATATCGTAATAATGATATCTAATCGCTGACTTGCCATTATATCCTAATAACGATAATATTGTTTCGTGATTACTACAACATTGATCCCTGAAAAACAGTGCTGAATATTCCATACTTCTTCAATTCGTTCTTTCGTCTGATACATAAATTTGTTCCCTGAACCTGTTTCATCGAAAATAGAAAATGTACCGCTGCTGATTATCTCTTTCGTATGACTGAATTTTACTGAATTCTAGTCTACTGAATTTTATCACAAAATTTAACTTCTGTATGGGAAAATGTTTATCAGTTATTCATTGAACAAGAACCTTTTTGTTTTCTATAAGAGATACGTTAAAGAATTTAATAATTATCTCAAAGAATGGAAGAAAAGTTTAAATTACAAGGTTGTCTCAATTATTTTTTGTAATAATCGTAAGCTTCCTTTTCTAAATAAAAAAATAAGAAATGATAATGCTGATTGATAAAATGAAGCTTTTCAGGAATGATTTATTTGTTTATGTCAAGCTTAAATAAAGAGCATATGCCACAGTAGTCAAGATGTACCATGCCACCCCTCCACACCCAACACTTGTTCAATTCAATATCCTGCATATCAATCTTTCTATTATTTTAAGAATACAATTGCTATAAAATATTTTGAGTATAGCAGCAGGAACGACTTAATAATGTAAAATGTATAAATATTGAAAGAATGCATGTTTGATTATTTGGTAGCAAGTTATTCATATGTAAGTTATTCATATTATAAAAATTTTATCTGCTGTGTTACCAGTGCAGAATAATAATAAATCACACTTTTTGTTTCCCAGATCTTCCTTAGGTGTGATGCAAAATCGAAAGTTTGGATTTGATTTAAATTTAGTGTTGAAAATAATACTAAATCCGATTAGATATTTTGCCAAAGCAATTGCTAAGACCTAAAGTTCTGCAGATCCGGGTTATATTCAATCTAAACCTAAAATTGTGGTTCAAATCAACCTAATCCAAACCTGACAGAAACATTTTTGGTGACCCAAAATCTGACAAAATAATTTTCATGATCCCGGAAGGAAAGCAAATTTTTCCTGTTTTTAATACAATCATGGGAAAATGGGCTGAAATTTTATTTCTAAAATCTATTTTATGTTGAAAAATATTATGTTGAATATTTTTTCATTTAAAAAATATTCTGAACTTTCTATTGAGAAAATCTATTTAATCTGTACCTGAAATAGTTGGAAACCTGACCCAAACCTAATCAGAAACGAACGGCAATCTCTGAACTGCTGGTCAGGTGAGTTAAGGTGAAATTGGGTTACCCTAACTGATTCTACTAGAGATTAGATATATATGAAATATTCATTTGGGCAGGTTCTTTAAATTGGGAAAGAAAAAAATGTCCTGTCTCTTGAAATCATATTGTAATAAATTAAGCATAAAAATTTATTAATTTGAATAGCTGAATCGGTTTTCTATAACATTTTAAGTATTTTAATTATCATCCTAATATTTTAAATGTATTCAAGGTAGAAGTCTTTTCACTAAACTAAACCCAAAAATTTGAATTTAACCCGCACCAGATAAAATGATTTTTATATATGTGACCCGAGCCCTAAATTAAAAAAAAACATTAATCCATATTTTAATGCAGTTATGGAAAAGTAGTATACAATTATATCTTTCATATTAATTTTATCTTTCATTTATGCAGAAAAATTGTATATATATAAGGGTATACTCATTAGTATTCAAATATACAGTTTTTTTCATCTGAAATATATATCACATGGTCTTTTTTAAAATATCCAATTAACTCTCCAACTATCTATTATTAACTCTCCCCCCAACTTTCACAACCAAACCTAGCACAAAATAAATTAAATCATTCTGACTTTGGCCAAACATAATTTGAACCAAATAAAAGAAGTCTGGTATTTTTAATTAACATTAACATGCTTTCTATAAAAAAAATATTTTATACATTTCCATGTATTTATGAATTTTATTTTATCCAAATTTTTATTGTTAATGATACTCATGAAAATCATACTCATGAAAATTAAATGTTGGTGAAATTAAGACTTTTAAAAAGGAAAGGATTTATACAATAAACTGAGAAGAATGGAGAAAATATAGTAGAAAGTAGCTTGATTCTGTAATATGTGATATATTCTGAGATATTGTACATTGCAAACTTCCTTTTAGAATAAAAATGGATAATTCAGTGATATTTTAAGTATTCAGGTTATTAAATAATTCAAAACAATTAATAAATTTGAATGAAATTTAAAATGTTCCCTAACTATTTACCTAGCATGGGTAAAGTATGACACAAAGATTTTTATTTCTTGATTGGTGCAGTTTCCCGAAAAAAGGCAAAATATTTTTTTATAGGCCATGAGAAAGACTTCATTTTTCTTTCATAACTCGAAAGCCTAAAGACACTGTTATTTAAAACAAAAAAATAAAATAATTTTCATTTGCCTTTTTGTGGAAAGCACTTTTCGTGACATGAGAATAATTTAGGAAAATAATCATAACTTTAAATTTTTGCTTAAATTTTCTGTCTTTAAAAATTACAAATTATTATATTTAAAAATATATATATATATATATATATATATAATAAATTTGAAATTACAAATATATGAACAAATTGGTAAAGTTCTAAAGATGAATATTTATCTGTGCTTTTATTGATTTACAGTGACATTTTCAAACACATACAGACTAGGTCCAGAGAAATAATTTTTTGAAGTTAAAACATCAGACTAAAAATACAGCCTCAGAAATGTGCGACTTGTTGAAAAATTCTAAATTTTGACACCCCCCCTTCCCTCAATCTAAAAAATCATGAGGCAGAGGTAGTGTATACACAACAAAGTTTTCCTCAAATCCCTGTTGGTAGATTATAATGTCTGGTTTAACTGACATGAAATGACCCTGAGAGAAAAGTATATTTTATAGAAACTTTAATTTTATGGTATTTTAATACGGGGTAAAATATATCTGAGTAAATTGTGTAATTTAGGTTTAAGAATGAAAAAGTATGAGGATTATAATCAGGATTTCTACAGATTATTTTTCAAACTGTTCTATTTATATTGCAAAATTTGCATATTCTGTAATTGGGCCTACAGCGTAGTTTTCATCAAAATTGATCAAGTGCATATTCACTTAGGTTACCATTCAATTTTTTTCATGCAAAAAAATAAACTTACGCACAACAGATTCAGGGCAGGATGATGGAAAATTCTCCAAAAATTGTCAAATCCTCTCTTTGAAACACATCAGGGCAGGAGACTCCCTTCAGCAAGATTCAGCATGTCTATGGATCTAAAAAATATATGAAAGTGACCAAAAAGGTCACAAATTAATTTATTTGGCCATAAAAGTGAAAAAAGTTGCATATTTATTCAGTAGTTTAAAAAAAAAAAATTGCAAGTTTCATAACTTGTGTGAAGGCTTGCACCTTCCAATCCTCTTCCATCCACAGCATGAGTAGTATTTAATTTAAACTTGCTTTAGTAAAATGTAAGAAGAAATAAGATTGCATTACACACTTCTCATATACAGTACGGAACCATTTATCCGGAAACCAGTTAACCGGAAAACCAGTTATCCGGAATGATATTTCTGATAGACTGATTTCAGAATCTTTTCAGAAAAAGGTATCATACATTGCCAGTTTGACATAGGCTTTGCTTGAAACAATTGTATAATTTGATGACAACATCTAGTATTTTTTGTCATCACATTTAGTTGAATTTTAGATGTTTTAATTTTTATGCAGAAGAAACAGAAGAATTTTTGTTCCTAAGGGATTCCCATAAATTACCTTCTTTTAAACTCTGGCTAACTTTTTATCCTTCTTGCATTGATTTTTAATCCAAGTAATCTAATAATTTAAAATGAGAAATAATGCCACAACCACACATATTCCACAAAACTTATCAAATGGATGCTGCTTTAATGCACAACCAGTTATCCGGAATACATCTGACCCCAAGCATTCCGGATAAATGGTTCTGTACTGTATATTTATTTTTGTAGGCTGTCTTTTACTTTAGTAAAGGAATACTTGAACTCATCACTAAGGTCATTGAATCTGTGTACTATTTTACTGCAATTTAAATTTCTGTATCACTGATTATTAAATGGCATATGTTTTTCATGCATGATGCAAAGCAGCATTAAAAGTGTAGGAAATAACAATTTTGGAATGTTTAAGGTTGGAATATTAAATGTTTTTAACCTATGAATATCGATTTAACAACCTGAAGTATCAAAAGTTAATTTAAAAACTTATTACCATATTTTATGCAAGAAACGCCGCAACGTTTACGGGCTTAAAAGTTAATTTTTTTCCAAGTGCGGCGTTTACGCGATGTGCAGCATTTACGATTTTTTTAAATACCAACTGAGTTTCCTTAATTTAAAAATTCATAAAAACATTTAAAATCGGATTTAAATATTTTAAATAAAACTTCAGACATCTTAAGATATTAAAAACGAGGCATCCTATACTGCTCAGAAAACTTTGAAATGTGACGCTGTCCACAAAAGTAGCATTCCGACGGATGCGGCGTTTACAACAGGTGTGGCGTTTCTTCCATATAATATGGTAAATAAGCAGAATTTAAATAATTTGTTGCAGATTCCAGAAAATGGTCCTGAAAATTTACTGGATGTACAAATTGCAGGAACCTGTATCATTTGCTACCTTCACTTCCTATCAACTATCTGTGATCCCTACCATTTACAAATATTGGTCGGAAGTCTCCCCTCTACTTAACAATTTGAATTTCACTCTCCTGTATGTATTACTTTTTTTTTTTTTTGTCAAATTATTCTCGCTATAATAAGCAGTTGACTGTAGAAATTATGAAGGGGAGTTAGTACCTTTTTTACCCAATTTCACTCATGATAACACACTTTTTTTCGATGCAACATAAATAAGTTTTACATATTTTGGAGTGAAATTTTTCAAGAATAATACCCTAGCTCTAAAGAATAGCAACAACATTTGCAATTTAAATAATATATATTTTTTTAACAATATATAATGTATACACAAAAGTAAAAAAAAAAAAAAAAAAAAAAAAATTATATACTTACCTCTCTTTCTTACAATATTCCAAAATATGCAAAACCTATTTATTTATGTCGAATCGAAAAAAGTGTGTTATTATGAGCAAAATTGGGTCACGAAAGGTACTAACTCCCCTTAAGGTACTTTCCCATTAATATTAATAAGTAAGTGCTTCATAGTAATTTTATTTTCGCATGTCTAATTTGATATATGTTTCAGAAAATAAGATACGAAGACTGAAGAGATCTGCCGTACCCAGCCTCTTCTTGCCAAAACCTTCCATAGATAAAATAGAGGCAATCTATTTTAAAAATACAACTTCAGTAAAAATGTCAGATCAGCAAGAAAACGGGTAAGAAGTAATTATCAAATTCATATCTTTGGAAGTTCTAAAGTTAATAGTTAGTATTTTTTAAATTACGTTACTCCTATTGATTTTTGTAAATACAGGGATTGGGTTTATTATGCACTTTCACATTCTTTACAGAGCTGTACGAAATATGTATAAACATGGGTATAAAACTAAATTTTTTAAGTTGAGGGAAGACTCCTTTCTGATATTTGTGAATGCAGGAGATTACAAATTGTTGGTAGGGAGAAATAATAGAAACACTATTGGGTTGTCTGAAAAGTTCTTTAGTGTAAAAATACAAGCGCACAAACAATTAGAATATTTTTTTAAGCAGATTTTTGATAATGCATTATGCTGACTGACATATCAGTTTGTGTTTTATATAAAAACTATCAAAAAGTTAATTAAATGTTTAAATAATTATGTTAATATAGAAAAATGAACAATAAAAGTTAACATATTTGTTACAATGTATTTTTTTTACTTTTAAGTTTCAGAAGCACACAAAGAGATATGTGCTGTGTATGATGCTGAGGCAGTAGCAGAATGTGCTTGCAAAATTTCAATCTGAAAATTTATTTGTTCAACTTCCACCATGCTCATTTTATGCCGATTAAGATTAGTGAGAACAATTTCGCAGCCTGGATTAAAACAGCTTTAGCACATAATAGTTCATGAGATTGTAGAAAAGTTAAATTCATTAGAAACAACTATTTGTGACTACTGCTGAGATCTTTAAGTATATATATAAAGAACTTGATAGTTTGTATTCACATCCACCAAAGCAGAATATGCTTAAAAGTGCGACATATGTCTCAGAACAACAGGCTGAACTCCAGAATATTTCAAATTATCATTTTTCAGTGAAATTTGCCATCAGAAAAAGTACAAAATTTGCCAGTAGACCAACAGAAAAAAAAATCGAGAAATTCTTTAATCATTCATTAAATCAGATTGTGAAATTCATCAATGAATCACAGGAAAAAATCGAGAAATTCGTAAATCGATCGTGGGAAAAACTTATGAAATTCTTCAGCCATTTGCAGAAAAAGTACGAAATTCAATGAACAGTCGTAGAAAAAAATCCACAAATTTTGTCACTCGGTAGAAGGAAAAAATCACGAAATTCGTCGATCAGTCGCGGGTAAAAAAACACTAAATTTTTCAATCTGTCGTGGAAAAACCCCTGAGATTTTCACCAATGGGTAGAAGGAAAATGTCCTGAAATTCAGCAATCGTCCATGGGCAAAAAATGTGAAATTCATCAGTGGATCGTCAGAAAAAATGATGATCAATCTTCAATCAGTCCCAGGAAAAAAAAATTGTGAAATTTGTTAATTGATTACAAGAAAATATTGTGAGATTCGCCAGTCCATTGGGGAAAAACCACCAAAATTCTTCAGTCAATCGCATGAAAAAAATTCCGCAATTCTTCCATCAGCCATGATAAAAAAAAAATCGCAAAATGATTCTGAGAAAAAAATCTGGAATTCCTCATTTGATCAGGAAAGAAAACTGCAAAATTTTTCAATCAGTCGCATGAAAAATCATGAAATTCTTTGATCAGCTGCCAGAAAAAAATTGTCAATCAAGGAAAAAAATCTCCACAATATTGCGAATTGAGAGAAAATCGCAAAATTGAATCGGAAAAAATTTGCAAAATTTGTCGATTGGTCTCGAGAAAATATTGCAAAATTTGCCAATTGCTTGCAGGAAAAATGTTGTCAAATTCTACTGATAAATGGAGACTCTAAACAAACCAGTTCTCAAAATATCTCTTGAAAAGGATGCAAGAGTGTCTTTTTGAAAAGTGTACCCTTTCTGAAAAATTACCGCCCAGCGGACATTTTGTTCTGGAATCAACACTGTATTCATTACTTGCTTGCAGATCATGTATATGAAAACACATGGTACAGTAGAGTTGCCTCCAACAAAAATGTCACTCATAACCTGTTAAATAACATGTATTCAGTAATGAAAGAACAGCACAGGCATCACCCCTTTACATAAATCTGTTACAAAACTTCTAAAAACTGAATTTAGCTGTGCATGGGCCAAATTTCCAAAGATATTTCTCCATAAAAGGGATATCTCAAAATATGTTACTTCTAAAGTTATTCATAGAACTTTAAATTCCTTGTTAATGGTTTTAAAATGAAATCTTGCACAAAGTAATGTTTCTTTTGTGTGTCTGTGTGTCAGAGTTTTACAAAATGTTTTTTGCATTTCTATATAAGATTGCACTCCTACCTTATACAAGAACATCTCCTTGTGTTTTTCTTTTTTACTCACCCAGAAGATTTTTAATCAGCTGAATGTTTGTTGCAGAACATTACAAAATATTCTGCTTTGGAGTTCACATGAACTTTAAAAAATTCTTTTCATGCAACATATGCTTAATGCAACTAAATTTAAGATAGGTATGTAGCTCATTCATTCTTTTAAATAGTCACTATTTATTTACTTTAAGATTAAGACAAAATGAGTATTATTTAAATGAATTTTCACCTTAATAAAAATTTATTAATAAAATGTTTTAAAAGTAATATTTATTGTTAAATAAATTTAACTGGTAGAAAAATGAAATCATCAAATCTGGGAGGAAAAAAAAAACATCATTTCTGCTGTAGCGAATTTTTTTTTATATGTTTTTGCTGATATTTTAGGAAATTTAAAGACGAAACTTGCAATCTTGTTAAAGTCAGAATATTAATATCAAAATAAATTTTAAGTTTCAGTGTCAAAAATTTTGAGAGTTCTGAAAAAGAAATCTGCACTTGAGATTTTTGGAAATGTTTCTTAAAAATTAATGTAGATTGATCAATGTATCTTAAGAAATCTTCATGTAGTGTTCTGTGTTCATGTTGTTGTATTTCATTGTAAATTAAGATTTCTTTGAATTTCAGTATACCTATTAATAGCATTTTGAATTTTTAGGTGTGTTCATAATTATATAAATATGTAGCACCTATAGTCATCGTGTGGTCTGTCCATCTGTCTGTCCACATATAACAGCGCAAAAACTATCAACTGAATGTTTTGAAATTTAATATATATATATATAATCATTGCGGAATTTTGTCGAGTCATTTCAAATTTTATGAAAATCGAATCAAAACTTAAAAATATGCTAATAATTTTTTTTTTCATTCCATTAAAATCCTGTCATACTTATTCCAATGATATCATAATCCTATGATAGGTAATGATTCTAGGTTGCCATGGGGATTATTCTATTAAATCCTATCATACATAATTAATTCAATGATATCCCATGATAGGTATTGATTCTAGGTTGCCATGGGGATTATGTCATATTATTTCCTTATTACTGAATTTAATATATATATATAATCTTAATAAATTTTGTATTCATGCATTTTTGCATAAGAGTGCAACAGCTGTTGCAAAAAGATCTGAATATTTATAAAAATAGTTATAGTACAAAAGCACCTCATTTGCCATGTTAGGCATACAATTTCCAACTTTGTATTTTAGTAGATTAAGGGGTTACATCATCTTGGCATGCAGAAATTTTAGTATAAAAATAACTTTTTTTTTTTTTTTTTTTTTTTTTTTGTGCAGCTATTACATATGTATAATAATTTTTATTTTACACAAATATATATAGAAGTTTTATGAACAATTTAAAAAAAACTAATTTAAAAAAAATTTTAAATGCGGAGATATAAGCCGTCAAGTAGCCTCTTTTGAAAATTCTTGTTTATGTTTTATTTTGTGATTTATTTGCAGAAATCACCCATAAAAATTATTGCTTGGGTGTTATTTTTTTTACTCTGAGTTTTTGTAGTACTCATTATTTTGATAAATTCTTTAGGGATATTTTTTTTTTCTTTCTTTATATTTTTAGAAAATCCACTTTTTTTTCATGTGATATATTATTGCAGAAATTAAGTTCTTTATTAAGTGCTGTATATTTACACATTAAATTACCTTGAATCTTTTCTCTTTTAGGAATGTGGATTATATTAAGTGTTCTGTTCCAGGATGTCAAACAAAATCTCATAGGAAAACAGAACATAATATTGAAGAGGAAAATATCCTGATGTTTCCTATGCCTCATGTAAGTAAATAAAATGCTATATATAAATTGATCACATGTATAGACTTTATAATTTAAAGAGTAAAAATAAGTAAAATAAGATATTTTGAATGATTCCGATAGGTAGAAATGTTTTTGCTATATCAGAGTGTATTCTGTATAAAATTTGTAATATTTTTTGTTTTCCTTTGTATGCTAATCCATTTATTTATTTCTATAATGTAACATAGAACTACATTTTTATAATGCTGCCCTTTTCACCTTGTGCTTTTTAATTTTAGAAAATATTTCATTGCTATCTAATATACAAAGCTGCCTACTGCTACTTAAAAATCGTAGTTTCTGCGATTTGGAGCTAAAAAGTATGATGCTACGAAAATCGGTCTAAAACTATGATTTCTGCAAAAAAAAAACTTTTGTTTTCCCAGTTGCGGTTTTTCAGTCTGCACAGCATATTTTTCAGGTGTGATTTGGTTCCGAAAATTTAAAGCACTCAGTTCCAAACTTTTTAAAAATTCAGGCATTAAAAAAAAAAAACTCATGGAAAAAAAAAATCTCGTCTGGAAAACAAACTTCTTAATGTAAAACTCTCTTAATGGATATTAACCATGAGTGAATCATGTTTCTGTAAATATTTATATCAAGAATTCCTTTCCTTAGAAGCAGGGGTGCCATTTCAAAAGTTTCTTGAGGTGCAGGGTTTGAAATAGCATGCGCAATTTGCACGTAGGAAAGAAAGTTCCACATAATAAAAAAAAAGCTGCCCCCTTCCAAGTTCTTTCACAGGCCTGTGATTCTTCCACGAGTATTTTTTAAATTTCTTGTAAGTCTGCAATTTTTTTGTATTATGGAATTTCTTAAAATCAATTCGTGAATCGCTCACAGAAAAAATTGAGAATTTCTTCAAGCGATCATGGAAGAATATCATGAATTTTGCCAAAGATCTGAGAAACAAATAATTATTTTCTTCAATTGGTCACTAACAAAAAATTGCAAATTTTGTCAAAAGATTGCAGAAATAATTGGGAATATCATCAAAAGATTGCATTAAAAAAAATCGCGAATTCCGATAAACGATCAAGAAAAAATATTACAAATTTCATCAAAAGTTTTGCGGAAACAAGTGGCGAATTTTTTTAATTGGTCACGGAAAAATATCACAAATTTTGTCAATCGGTCGCACAAAAATATCATGGATTTCAACAAATGACCATATAAAAAAAATCAATTTCATCAATCGGTCGCTGAAGAAAATAAATTTCATCAAAGGATTGCGGTAGAAATGTGAATTTCGCCAAATGATCGCTTAAAGAAAGCATTAATTTCGTCAAAAAATCGTGGAAAGAAAAAGTGAATTTCGTCACACACATGTATTTAAGATATGGTTTTGTTTATTTAAAACATGCTATTTGTTTCAAAGTTTAGTTTCATAAATTAATGTTTTAAAGTTTTAATAGTTAAAATTTTCATAAAATAAATTGAACAGCATACTTATTAAAGTAAATGTAATATAGTTTTAAGTGTTACCTGCAACATGTAGTGATGTGGCAAGCAGAATACAAATGTAAACAAAGATGGTTGCCACTGAGGGAAAGAGTGTAATGCTGGACTTAAATAATTAACTGCAACTTTGAACTGTTAAGTAAGTGTATGGCAGTTAAACTAGATTGGGTTTCTGCATCACTAGGAAAGTGCTTGTATAATTTTTGCATAATTAACTTGCATTTTAATTGTAACTGTAATTATTCAGTTTGACTTTAACTGTTAAAGCTGGTATGCCTACATAATATGGTTAGATGTTTTTAAAAGCTTTTGTTGTTATTTTAGTGTACCATAATGGTAAATATAAGCTCTGCTTATTTATCTTTAACAAATTTTTACTAACTATTGCTCTTTGTACATACAGTGTTATTAATATGAATTTAAATAAAAAAGTTACTTTCTAAATGTTGTCGTATTAACTTAAAATATTAATTAGTTAGTTTGTGTTAAAATAAATTCAATTTAGTAACATGACATACTTTATTTTTATCCTCTCCAAGTCAACAGCAAAGTGCATTAAAGTGCCATTACTTGCTGCCGGCATGCTGGTACTTAGTAAATATGTGATTTTGTAGTGATTCATGACAGCCAATAGCAAGGAAATGGCTATAAATATAAATTAGCAGAGATATGCTTTAACAATGGAGAACATATATGGCTGACTTCTGACATATCCTGACACGATCGAAGCATAACTTTAATTAAAAAGATTTAAAGATATATTGCTTGTTAACTTGTATGTAATTCAAATAGACATAAACTAAAATGTAACTATGGTGGATTAAATAAAACATAGATAACTATTTAGAAATAAAAACGTATTTATTAAAACCAAAAGCAAAACAACAAACTTAACTTTCATAAAGAAAAATATAACAACTATTAAATATATGACTATAAATATATATATATATATGGCATTTATATATTTACCCCCAGGACTCCAAGGCATGTCGTATTAAAATATAGGCTTCACAATAAAAAAACATCAATCTTGATTCACTTTAAAAGAACATCACCGGAGAAATCAAGTTTCAATCCATATCACAGACTCGAGAAATATTTCGATGACACATCACCAACTCCTCCAGATGCTTAATCTATTCAAAAAGCTACGAGCTGTATACCTTCAGTCCAAGAATCAGCGTCATTACAACCGGAGTGGAAATACCCTTTTTCCATAAACAGCTTAAATAAGCATATCAGGAGATTTAAAAGTGACTTTAAATGATAACAACAACCATCTCACAAATCATGATACAGATGTGAAACAAGGACTCTAAAAATCCAAGATGCTCAAAGACTGAAGTGCAAGATCCTTCACAAACGTAGGTAAAATAGCTTTCTGTTACTCTCCATGTCTAATGGCGAAAGTTCAAAGTACAAACAAGGAAAGAACTGAATGAAGTTCCGAGGAGGGAAAACTCTTTTATGCAATAACTAGTGGTACACGTGCCGACACACCCCCCTTTCTGGAATGTTCGATGAGCAGTGATTCGCCGGAGCAGATTAAGTCATCTAATTTATTTATGAAGATAGCCACCACCACCTGGTGAAGGAAGAACCGCGTAATATGCTCTACGATACTGAAAGTGACGTCTGGCAAATTACATTATCGGAAGTTTAAAGAAAAATAAACACGACCTTTAAAGAAATATAACTTAAAGAAACTGAAAAGACTCCTTAAATAATTAAAGGACAAAAGGATTAAAACAGAATAAAGGTAAGTTTTATTTCAGAATAAATTATGCTTGAATAAAGTTATTTTGATAAATAAAGTGTAATAAGTAAAGTACTGCATATTATATTATAAGTTAAAGAAACATTAAATACTATTAGAGGCATTGAGAATAAAGAAACTAACTTGTCAATTCCTAACAAGTGCCCCCCCCCCCCCCCCCTCTCAATGTCTCCTTAAAAAAATTCAGATAAAAATATATCCACTGTCATTTAACAACTTCAACTTCCTCAAAAACCAAAACGTCAAACATCCCTAATATCATTCCCAAAAACCTCATTCATATTCATTAAATACAAAACGCCAAGACCAGTCCACAAGCCATCATAACTAGCATCAACCCAAAGATCAACTTATAAAAAAGGTCAATTGGAATAGAGTCCCGGAATAAATATCCACATTTGAAATAATAGCCATAAAAATTATTACATATAAAAATACATTACATAAAAACAACACATATTAAAATCATAATACATAGAATAAAACAGTCCTTCCCTCGTATTTACTAGAAACAAATTCAATATATCACATTCTTCATTTATAACATGCCATTTAACACATAAATATATCACAAGATCCCTCATCTAAAAACTATTAAATATCACTTTAGAAAAACACTTCCCAACACAAAAAAAAATTAGCGTCTAGATCACCCATCTAAAAAGGTCAGCAATCCCCCCCCCCCCCCCCCTAAAAAAACTTTATCAATTTAACAACTTTAAATTTTAACAATTTCTTAAAAATTAATAATTTCCAATATAAAAAATCTTAAAACATTGGAAAAATGTATATAGTGTGTATCCAATGTATATCCAATGATTCCTGTTTTTCAATCTAGACAATGTATGTGATTCCAGCTAAACAATGACAGATCCTCAAGTTATACTTCAAAAACCTCCATCAACACCATACTACTATGCAAATCCAAATGATCCATATGATACCCACCATGCAACCTAAACCGACAACGAATGAAAAAATATGTATCGACCCTCGTCTCTCACACTAGGTTAGTACGAAGTGCTCTCACAACAAGCCACAGTATTCCCATAAAAATTACTTATAAAACAACTTTAAGCTACAAAGTCACCTAAGAAACCAGGCCAGACATTTATTTAAAGTGGTACATATCATTCGCTCACACAAACAGCAAGGCTAAGAAACATCTCCATTCAAACAAAAACCACTTGCTCACAGTCTCTCTAAAAAAAAAAATTTGAACATAGGTAACTGTAGGCACGGATATGATATGACCATCAGTGCAAATTTAGAAACATCAATAACCTGTAGAAACTTCATTACAGCAAAACTGTCTTGATAACAGAGCACATCCCTTAAACTCAAGAAAATATGGCTCCAATCCTAGTCGCAATAATGGACATCACGGTTTCATAAAATCAACTATAAGTGAGGCATAAATGTTTATCAAGCGTCTAACATCAGACCTACTCTATTCATAAATTGAAGAGCTCATTTCCTCTTGATATATAGACAAGAAACATATGCCTTCTAAAAATAAAGATGTCCCCTCACTTTCTAAAAACTTTTAAAAATCTATCGTGCCAGCCGGAACCAAACAAATCCATAGCCATTGATATATCTATTACTAAAAGGATCCTGAAAAATTTACTTAGAACCAGCCCAAGATACCATCAGCTTTTAATTCAGGAGAACATTCTACATACATCAATAAGCAAAACATCTTTCCCCACTCAAACTTTACTCCACGAGAAACAACCATGGAACAATTTTACGTTTCCTCGTTAAGTATCTAAGTGGGAAAAATTATTTAAACATTAATCATCAAACGAAATTCAGCATACCTGGACATTTGCCACTCGGTCTAAATTAACTTTTCAAACAGCATATTGACCAATAGTGACTCAAATATCCCAAAATAGCTTATGATCAAGTCTCCAATAACAGCCTTTATCAAAAAAATTAGATTATAAGTCCACCAGCAGACCTTATATCATCCAGGATTTCAATCTAAAATTCTTAAAAAATTCAAAACTGTAAATCTAAAAAAAATTAGCCCAACAATTCTAACACTATGAAAAACCACATGAAGAACCACAATGCCCCAACTCAAACTATCTTCATCTTGAAATAAATCCATCCATAAATGCAACTCCGCTTAAACCCACTTTCCATCATATTAAATCCATTATCTAGGCAAAGAGATCTATATTGATACATAAATTCAGTACATAAAAATATACAATATAAAATATAATATTTTTGAATAACACAAAAAAACAATAACTTGATTATAAATATTTTATTCGATTGACCCAAGATAAAAATGATATGCCTTCACCATACTCATCCGTTCTATACATCAGGGATTTCAACCACTGCCATTATCAGAACGTCTTTCAAACTTGGCGACATGACAACCAACTTGCATATATGCAGTTACTGTCATAACATATCTATAAAAGAACTCCTGGGTCGTAGAATAAATTTAAATCAAAAAATAAGCTGTAAATCATAAACTAAGAACTTCAAAAAAATTTTAATTATAATTCTTTCATACATAAAACAACATCATTAGCGGTTTTTCAAAAATTATTCAAATATCAACAGATCTCCACTTAGCCTGAAAAAATTCAGCTTCTCAAATAATTATCAGCAAGGTAAACAGAAGTTGCATTATTTTCTACTATAAAACAGCAAGTTATCTTTAAGTAAAACAAACTGCATTTCTCAATTTATCAAACTTATTTAATGCTTAAAAAGAGAAGTATTTCATAATAGGACAATACATTACAGATGCTTATTTAATTGAGACATCAGAAATATATAAAAAAATTCCACTTAAAAATATCTCCAAATTGCACCTTTTTACAATGCAATTCTTACGGCTTTCATAGTATAGGTGGATTAAGATGAGGGGAAGAAAAAAGCCATTTAAAAGTATTCATTTCATATAATGCACTCAACCAACCAATGATATAAAACAGGGTTTACTTTTCAGAGCCCATTAACATAATATCAAACTGGATACAGGTGGAGCACATTTAAAAAGATTAACAAAAAAAAAAAAAAAAACATTTAATCCTATTGACTCTTCTATATGTATTTCAACTATTTCACAAACAAAATTTCTTAATTCATTTTAAAACAACTTTTACAGGTAACAATCTTTTCAAAACAAATATATAATCCATTAATGAACCTTCAATGACCCCCTTGCTTACTTCAGTAAAAGCTTAAACTTAATACTATAAAAATATTCAAAAAATTATTCTAAACCAACAAAAAATAGTTTAGTATGAAGGCAAAAGATCTAGCATATTTGGGTCCAGGTTTTTCATTTAAATTAACACAGAATAAACCAGCCATGCTAATCATAAAAATGCCTAAGTAAAAAAATAGTTTATCTAAAACAATATCAATTATAAAATTCCTGTATGATGATTAACATTCTGTTTTTCATTTCTTTAATAACTTAAAAGAGTCATTTAATAGAGGCCACTAAGAAAACTAAAAATTTATCTGGCAAGATTTAACATTAGGATAACATTTCTTTTCAGTTTTCCTATCTTAAGAATTTAAAGCTTAAACATTAATGATCTTGCTTACTCATGAACACCCATATTACTACTCTAAAAATAGAGAATGAAAAATGTAGCATGCAATCCATGCAACATCCGCCACATTGTCCTAACTAATTAAAATATGATGTCCCATATCAGCAAATGGATAACCACATTTGGCATAAAGAAACATGATCCCCCTCTTAAACCTCACTCCTATACAGTGGTGGGATTCAGCCGGTTCGGTAGAACCGGTTGTTAATTTGTGTTGAGTTCGGCGAACCGGTTGTTAAAATGATACTTCAAATGCGAAAATCGCATTTTACATTAATTTGCGTTCTTTAAATGTTTATCTGCACAACATTGTTTTGTAGGCATAACTCTGTGATAAGTCCAGACTAATTTCCTTTGATAAAATAATATTTCATTTGGAACAATAATATATTTTTTCTTCATCAAGCCTGTAAGAGAAAATTCAACTTAAAAAACGAAATTTTGAAGAATTTTGGTAACTAAATTGACAGTCCTAGGCTAATCCGAATTATATGGTAAGGTTATTCAAAATTACACTAACTACTTATCTATATTAATAAAAGAAAGTTTTGCTCTGTCTGTGTGTTTGTGCGTGTGCGATGCCTAGCAAAATCTACGGCACGTACGAGACTGGAAATTTTTGTGAGGCTAGAGCCTGAGACACAGAATTTTAAAATTCTAATAATTAGTTGAATTATTAATTAAAAATCGCAACTCACTCTCATTAAAAACTCAACTCGGTCCTTGCGAGAAAGAAAAAAGTCTGGCGTATGCACAGAAGCCTTATTTACGCATCAGTTGAAAATGAAGAATGAAAAGAAGAAATTTCGGGGGTATTTTGTCCTTATTTATCAACTTGCATCGGCCAAAATCGCTTAGTAAAGTTAAAAATGAAAGACATATGCTAAAAGATCTATGTCTCAAATGCCGCTATCAATTTAAAAAAATATCGCAGTTAACCTCTTGAAAAACAATTTTCAAAAAGGGGACGTTTTTCCGAAAAACTTTTTCTCCCTTTGTTATAAAATGCAACATCTCTAATAGTAAACAATCTCAATTTTATTATTTATTTATCTTCCTCAATCTTAAATTAATATTTATTCATTTTAAACTCAACTTCTAATCTAGAAAATTATCTTCAAAATATTTAAGTTTCCTCTTAATAAAGTTATTCTAAATTTTATTTATTTTCCTCAATCAAACTTAAATTCTATCTTTCAATCATTCATTAAAATATATTAAACTAAACAATAACAATAATATGTGTAAACAAAGTTTTACGTTCGTGTTGACTTTTCCGAAAAGATCGCGATTCTACATTCTTTATAAGTTTAAAACAACGAAAATAAAAATAATTTATATTTTAATATTGCATGCTCAATCTATAGTCAATAGATAGAATATATTTTTCTGATTAATTTGATATAAGTTGCAGCAAAATCCGTCAACAAATATTGGAGATATTTAATTTAACGTTTTCTGCATTTTCCTTTTTTTAAATATTGGCTCGATGCTTTCTGTCCGCCATTGATAAAAGGATGCTTTTCTGCACCATTTTTTTCGTACAATTCGGTGACATCGCGAGACACCCACGCGGATAGTTCATTGAACTCATGCGTTCCCGGATGGACACGCGGTACTTGAATGCATCGGATTGGCTATTTTCAAAATCTTACACATTCTTTCAGGCTGAGATCTGTTTGGTGTCTGTCATTTGGGGATTAAGCAGACAGACGTTGGTGTGTGAGCTCGGCGCAGCTTCGGCTGCGTCCGGGCAGAATGAGTTTGAGATGCAGGTGGAACAACTAGTTTTTTTAAACGCTGCTTCTACATAGATTTTGAAGAAGATACCAGTGCCATATTATGTGTTTAGTTTAAATCATCGAAAATCAAGAACCTGAACCTTTCTTTATTGACAAAATAAGATATCTAGAAGTTTCATCCTACAACGTCGATATTCAACAATCATTTTATCACTGAAGATAGAGCTTTACTTTCAACTCAAGAGTGGTGAAATATAATAACAGCGCAATACTACAAAAAAAAAATTATATAATCTTATTCCTCGATTAATGAAATAGCTTTAAGAAGAATAATGTACCCCTGCTCTAGTGATCAGCGAAGTTTCTAAAAGGGAGTGTGGAGTGATCCTACTTAATTTCTTCAACATCAATCTTCTGGAACGGCTAAAAGATCTCTATGTGCTGCTGTCTACAGTTAATACTCCCATTATCCAACGTTCTTTATTTGAGCATTCTCTTTCCGCAAAAACTGTTTAGAACTCAATATTAAAGTCTACAATCTTCACATTTCAATATAGGACAGTGGAGAACTTTCAACCACACAGAAGATCATCACGTATAATTTAATATTGAATCCATATGAAATAGAAAGATTTAATATGTTTATTTTGTACTGGTAAATTAATTGATTAACGAATATTTTAAATACAACTTGGCCAAGCACTTAAATTTTGAATATATATTTTTAAGTCTGCATTAACATGAAATAAAAATAATTGTCTAAAGATTGTAAGTATTATTTTGTCTACACATCATACGGGTGAGTCTTTTTACTTTCTTTATTTTACAGATGTTATTACAACTTAATGAATTATTAAAAATTAGATAGATGGCTTTGATTCTATTTTCGTTTTAACGCAATGTCTAGCTACTCTATGCTCCGGTCGGTATGCGTTTTTGGATAGAGGGATTTTATGCCTTTAAGATGTTAATTTAACTTTATTAATTCAATGATTTTAATTTCTTAAATATTACCACCTTAAAAAGTTTATTTTATTAACTTTAAATCCCTTTTATCCAACACCGCATATCACACTTATTGCAACGCCCCTCCAGGGCGCAATTTTGGAGGTACCGACAAACCAAAAATATGTTCTTAAACTGAAACCCTATTCTAATCGGTGGTGCAATTGGTTTAAAACAAATATGAATTTTAACCCTTTCAAATTTACCGGTAAACGTAGGTCACTTCGCGCCTCTCGAAGACAATATTTTTTCTACGCTAAAAATAACTAAATGACCGTATTCTTTTTAGAGCATCTCAATAAATAGACCAGATTTACATCACCTACAAAAATTTTGAAATATTTGAACGAGTAGAAATATTTCTTACAAAATAAAATGTGTGAAAATTTCGACGAAATCAGTAAATATCTGAATGCTTCGCTCCTTCAGGGCGAAATTTTAGAGGTACTGACAAATCAATAATATGTTCGTAAATCTGAAATCAACTTCCTATCGATGCGATGGGAAAATCGGTTTTAAAAAATAGGAATTTTAACCCTTTACAAATACACCGGCAAATGCAGGTCATTTCGCACCTCAAGGAGACGATATTTTTCTACGCTAAAAATAATAAAGCAACCGCATTTGAACACAATCTTTTAAAAGTATCTCAAATTGAGATGGCATTGAGATTCTCAATAGATCAGATTTACATCATCTACAAAATTTTTCAAACATTCGGACAGGTAGAAATATTTTTTTACAAAATAAAATGCGTGGAATTTCGACGAAATCAATGAAAACCTGAGTGTTTCTTCGCGGTTTCGCTCGCTTTCGACGCGCATACACTCCACAAATCAAACTGTGCAGAAAGTAAAGTACCAAATAGCATATACTTTCAATTCAATATTTTTTCATTTAAAAATATAAATTCAGATAAAATAGATTTAAAGGTATAAAATCATAGTACAAAATTTTAGGTTAATTTAAGGGTCATTCATCAGGGGCCCAGTCAACGCTATTATTCGAATAAACGGTACTTTGCTTTGACACGGAATGTTCCTCGTTAACGCCGATCTATAGCTAATACTTAAATCGTCAGATTAAGATATATACTTCCAACTGCACATTTTTTTATATTGTTCCTCATATTTTAGTAGTTTTTTAAATGAAAGTAGTTATTTAAGTAAATGTAACAAATCCAAAATTTTGAAAAGTTCCTCTAGTCTTATAATTTATACTTAGAAAAATATTTTTCCAGCTCTAACAAATGAAAAGACATTGTATGATCTAAACTTTCCGAATCTTGATACTTTGTATTTTACGAATTTCCGGCGTTGTCTGGCCTGTTTTTTTTTTTTTTTTTTTTTTTTTTTTTTGTACTAAGAAATGGTAAAAATTCCTAAAATTTCTAAATGTCATAACTCGAGAAGTTTTGGTCGTGCAAAATTTGTCTCACTAGCTATAGCATGGATAATATTTTTCTAAATATGTTACATAGAACTTTAGATCATGAACATGGGTTAATTATTAAACTTACATTTCTGCTATTTTTATATTATATTATTTATTGTTTTGATGCATTTTCTGATAGAAATTATGATCAGGGTTTCATGATTGCCGAATATTTATTAACATCCTTTTATAGGGTAACATGTTTCAGGATTTTTTTCACTGTACCAAAGGATCAAAGTTTTTTTTTAACAATGTTCTTATAATATTGGAAAGTGTTTCATAATCTATGTGTGATGCTTCAATTTTCTTTAATTTTTGTACATCAAAAATCATTCGGGCAGCGAACCGGTTGTTAAATTATTTGAATCCCACCACTGCTCCTATATGTATTCCTAACTAACATAAAACTTTATAAATTCATATAACAACAAAAAAAACTTAAAACCAAGAATCTCTAACTACCTAATATTTCGAATGCTTAGGCTGCAAGCATATACTGTGAAAATGAAATGAAACTTAAAGGAATATAAGGAAAAACTAACCCTAGGATAGTATAACTATCACGAGAAAGAGATCTTCCAGTTTCCATACCACCAGTCAAGACAATGACAGAAATCTCATCTCATGACACGCAAGCATTTCCCCCCAGAAAAATTGTCTGACGGTGAGTGAAAGCGAACATCTGAACCACAATCCCCACTGCCAGAAAAAAAAAAAAAAAAAAAAAAAAAAAAAAAAAAAACCTGAATTTACTTGATATCTATAACAATTACCAAAAAAACTTTAAATTTCTACTGTTATTTCCATGTAAAGGATTTCTAAGGTCCATGAGCAATTTATAAAACAACAACAAAAAAAAAAAAATGAGGCAAAATCCCCAGGTAATTGCAGCTCGTTAAACAAACATCTAAGGATCTACCCCAAATGGATTTAAATAACTATTGTTAAATAACCAACAACATAAAAAATGAGTTTAAGCCTATTAAAATTAACAATATCTAAAAAAATACCTTAAACTTATTAACAATTCCTTAAAAATATCACAGATTAAAACTTTAAAAACCAGTATCTTAAAACTTATCTTTAACTACATAACTTTTCAATATCAAGTCAGTATTTCAATATATCAGTTATAAAAAAAATTTTAATTTCAAATAACTTCCCCCCTTTTACATATTAACAGATTAATTTTTATACTTAATGAAACTTTCATTGACATATATGAGACTATACTACTATTTTAAAACTTTATTTCTTTAAATTCAATATGAAGTCAA
Organism: Maratus speciosus; assembly: GCA_963932465.1. Classification (NCBI taxonomy): domain Eukaryota; kingdom Metazoa; phylum Arthropoda; class Arachnida; order Araneae; family Salticidae; genus Maratus; species Maratus speciosus. The sequence goes on along the minus strand of OZ010788.1, from coordinate 385,807,904 downwards.
ATCTAAACCCTTAATTCAAGAGCCATAAAAACTTTAAACATATTAAAAAATTCAAATATCTTCCTCCAAAAAAATCTCTTATAACTATTTTTACTTACAATAGTTCTGAATTAGACACCATAGCCCCCTATGTGGTATCTGACAAATATTATCATAAAAAAATATAGAAAGGGTGATTCACATAAGGAATGATGAGGATCCCGACATTTTTACACTAAAGATCTTATTAAATTTTCATGTTGAAGAAATATCCACAGAATATTTTATTAAATGTATAGGAAATCCGCCATTATCAAACACGACAGTTCTCTTGTCAAAAATGTCACCAAGGAATGTCCTTTTTTTGCAGAAAGTCCAGAAAAAGCAAGTTAGCAGGGGGAACCAGCACACCCCACTGCCAAAAACTACACGGTGAATAACAGATGCAAAGTTCAACACTACTTGTAAACTCGCAGATTAACTGGTTGATCAAACATCAATAACAAAACACTGAAAAAATCACCAGAGCATTTCCTGAACCACTACATTTAAGAACTTGATCTGACACTCAATGTCAGACACTGAAAAAATAAAGAACTGACATAGTAAACAGAAGCACAATTCTCCAAATAACATCCAGCAACTTTAAGAAGAAAATTTTTTATATTATTTAAGCAAGTGCACTTAATTTTACAGAGTGGAGTCGATCTAACACTTTTCCCAATGAGTAGAGACCACGCTTTTCTTCAAAACAGGATCTCTTTAACTTCAATATTATCATAAAAGCCTTTTAATATGAGCCCTGGGTTTGCCATATCCAATATCTAAATATTTCACTAATTTACTTTTATACTTAAAGATTTTGTTAAAAATATTCTAACATTTAAACTTTCAAAAAATACAAAAAAAAAGTTATATATCAATTAAATAAATCTTAATCTTTTATCTGAATTTTTTAATTATAAAGACTTAAAAAAAAAAAATATATCATGCACCCCCCCTCGAAAATTATCGATAACATCCTATAAAGGGGCCAAAAAATACCACCACAGAACGCCAGAGCAATCAAGGTCAAAAAGGCTAATTAAATTATTTTATATTAAATTATATTTATTAACAATTTAACTTTTAATAAACTTAAAAAACTAAGATAAGTAGCCAGAAAAAATTTAAATTCCAAATTAATTTTAAATTGTTAAATTACTCTAACAAAAATAAGATTCGGTCATAGTTACGCCAAAAGTATCAAGGCCCATAACCTTTTGACAGCCAATAGCAAGGAAATGGCTATAAATATAAATTAGCAGAGATATGCTTTAGCAATGGAGAATGTATATGGCTTACTTCTGACATATCCTGACACGATTTAAGCATAACTTTAAGTAAAAAGATTTAAAGATATATAGCTTGTTAACTTGTATATAATTCAAATAGACATAAACTAAAATATAACTGTGGTGGATTAAATAAAACATAGATAACTATTTAGAAATAAAAACGTATTTATTAAAACCAAAAGCAAAACAACAAACTTAACTTTCATAAAGAAAAATATAACAACTATTAAATATATGACTATAAATATATATATGGCATTTATATATTTACCCCAGGACTCCAAGGCATGTCGTATTAAAATATAGGCTTCACAATAAAAAAACATCAATCTTGATTCACTTAAAAAGAACATCACCGGAAAAATCAAGTTTCAATCCATATCACAGACTCGAGAAATATTTCGATGACACATCACCAACTCCTCCAGATGCTTAATCTATTCAAAAAGCTTCGATCTGTATTCCTTCAGTCCAAGAATCAGTGTCATTACAACCGGGGTGGAAATATCCTTTTTCCGTAAACAGCTTAAATAAGCATATCAGGAGATTTAAAAAGTGACTTTAAATGATAACAACAACCATCTCACAAATCATGATACAGATGTGAAACAAGGATTCTAAAAATCCAAGATGCTGAAAGACTGAAGTGCAAGATCCTTCACAAACGTAGGTAAAATAGCTTTCTGTTACGCTCCATGTCTAATGGCGAAAGTCCAAAGTACAAACAAGGAAAGAACTGAATGAAGTTCCCAGGAGGGAAAACTCTTTTATGCAATAACTAGCGGTACACGTGCCGACACACCCCCTTTCGGGAATGTTCGATGAGCAGTGATTCACCGGAGCAAATTAAGTCATCTAATTCATTTATGAAGATAGCCACCACCACCTGGCGAAGGAAAAACCGCGTAATATGCTCTACGATACTGAAAGTGACGTCTGGCAAATTACATTATCGGAAGTTTAAAGAAAAATAAGCTCGACCTTTAAAGAAATATAACTTAAAGAAACTAAAAAGACTCCTTAAATAATTAAAGGACAAAAGAATTAAAACAGAATAAAGGTAAGTTTTATTTCAGAATAAATTATGCTTGAATAAAAATACTTTGATAAATAAAGTACTGCATATTATATTATAAGTTTAAAAAACATTAAATACTATTAGAGACATTGAGAATAAAGAAACTAACTGTCAATTCCTAACAATTCAGAACTGTGATTGCTAAATCACCGGTTATTCGCTATTCACGGCAGTTGATCATACGTTTGACGTCATTGCGTTGGGCATGCAGTCAATGCGTTGAGCCAATGGGACTTTACATAAGTTTTCACTTTTAGGGATGGCAGCACTTGATATGCAGAAGCTCTGTGTTTTGTTTGTATAAATGATGGAACAAAAGTGATATTTTTCGCCTTGCCATAGCTGCTTGGTAGTCAGCAGAACTTGCATTTTTATTATGGCTAAGTGGCGTGTCTTGCCGGCAATGTTATTTTTTCTTTAAGTTTGACTCTGTGTTTATTTTAAGCTTGTTTAGTTCAAGCAAAGTTATGCTTGGGATTTCTCTTGTAAATATCATCATGTTTTTTGTCATAAATAAATAAGTTACTGGAATTTTCTGCATTATTATTAAGTCTTCCACATAACTTCACACTATTTTTCAGACTTCCGTTTGCCTCTGCTGTTTGATAATGAAATTTTAGCTAGAAAATAGAGCACCAAATTTAATGATTTTCCAATGAACTTTCACCATGCCATTTTCACATGAAATTCATTTATGGCCTAACAGAAGACGCAAATTTCATTGAAAGATCACTGAAAGAAAACATGAATTTTGTTGAAAGATCGCAGAAAGAAAACATGAATTTCATCGAAAGATCGTGGAAAGAAAACGCTAATTTTGTCGAAGGATCGCTGTAAAGAAACACAAATTTCGTTAAAGGATCGCGATAGAAAAACATGAATTTTGTCAAACGATTGTGGAAAAAAAACGAAAATATCGTGAAATGATCAGAGAAAAAAATCGTGAATTTCGTCAAATTTACTGCATTGGGCTGAAATACTTGAAACCGGTTTCCTTTTACAAATGTTAAAAGAATGCCTTAAAATGAAAAAAACTCTAAAAATCGTATAAAATTTACAGAGGAAAAAGTTTACTATATTGAAGTGAAAGATTGAAACCGCCTTTTACGAATATCAAAAAATGTGTGCAAAACAAGAAAAAACAATAAAAATCGCATAAAAAATTTACAAATAATTCAGAAATAGCTGTAAGAATTCCGGATTCCTTTTACTAATGTAGAAAATTCATCGTGAAATGTGGAAAAAAACTGACTCGTAAAAGATTAAAGTAAGATAACTGTCAATCTAAAAATCCTAACACTGACTTTGAAGTACAATAACTTCAGATATGGAGGTACCTTCCTACCAAATCTTGCAGCTCTGCACTCTCTTCAAGAAACATCAAACACAGGCAAACATCTATGTTTATTATTATAATACATATAATTTTTAATCTGAAAGGATATACAGAACTAACTTTTAAAAAATCTGGTTAACCTTAACCCAACCTGCAAGAATATAAACACAGTCTGAACCGAAAACAGTTATAGTTAACCTGATTTGCAGCATAAAAAACACCAACCAACCTCCAGATTGATTTGAATTTTGTGTGCTACAATTCATCATTTTCAATGGTTGACAGGTCTGAATATTACAAGGATTAACAAGTGCATTTTTTAAATCTACCATATGTTGTTGTTTTTTGTAAATAGTGATGAAATATATGCTTAATGGAAATGCTTTCTTATCCTTACTAATAATTCCTGAATTATCAGGAAGGAGGGAAAAATCAAGATTGCTTCGGGGAAAAAAAAAATAATAATAATAATAAAAAAATACATTTTAGATATCATATACTTTTGAGTTGTTTTTAAAATTCATACAGAATAAAAATAATGTTGAGCAGTGATTTTTCTGTTATACGGTAGAGCGCCAAATATCAGAACTCCAATTAACCGAACTTCCAATTATCCAAACATCCAATTTCTCTCAAAAAAAATGTTTAACCGAACTTCTAATTATACAAACAGCCAATTTCTCCCCTTTTTTTTTTTTTTTCAACGAACCTCTAATTATCCAAACACCCTAGTAGACCTGGATATCAGATTTTAAATGATGATGAGATTGTGGGTGAAATTCAAGACGAAAAAGAAATTGAAGAAAATGAAAATAAATGCTCTGAAAATGCGCATCACATAACGAAGCCTTTGAATGTTTGAAAACAGCTATGAAATGGCTCGAATGGCAGAATAATGCTGATTCTGTTTAATTAATGTATTTAACACTTTGAGGGGCAAGCCATTGTGTCTCTGTAATGTTGAATTCACACCGAAAAAATCGAAAAATTTTATTTCAAAATAATGAAAAGAAGTTTTGCAATATTTTCCCACCAAAGTTAAAAGTTTCTGGTGCAAATCTTGATTAAAATTAGGTGAAATATAATATATCCCACCGTCTCTCAAGGGGTTAAGAAGGATTCGAGACATGGCAGCATTGAAAAGAATGTCTTGTTTGAAGCAAGCAACAATCGAAAGCTTTTTTGCTTAAATTATAATCTTAGGAGTTCAGAAAATGATATAAAAAAGTAAGCAAAAAAAATTTTTAAGTACAAGAATCAATTTTTAAACATGCCAGCATTAACTAGTGTGGTGAGTCCGAAGCGTAGATAAAGTGTGAAGATTTTAGTATAGTCAGGAACATCTCTTTTGCCTGTCCATTTATCTGAACTTTTGCTTATCCAAACTACAGTCGGTCCCGCCTTGTTCGGATAATCGACGTTCTACTGTAGTTACAAATAACTAACTACTTATTAAGTTTTAATGAATTAATCTTATTTTTTTTTCGCCTTTTTATCAAATTTCTCAATTTTTTTTTTTATGTTATTCAATGTCAGTTCAGCCAATTTTCTTCCAGTTTCTCACTTATTGGCAGAGATTTGGGAACTTAGTGTGTATACTACCCTTACCTTGGTAGAAACCCATGCAAAATTTTCTTTCCTAAGCTTCATAGTTTATGAGTTATGGGGAGTTCAATTTTGAATTTTCAATAAATCTCACATTTCTGAAGCTGTATGCAGCAGGGGGCATACAGACTCCTTAGAAACTCTTCAGAAATGAAATAAATATGAAAGTAAAAATAATTTTTTTTAAAACACTCTTTTATAAGCATCCAATATTCATCTTGAAAATCATGCTTTTTTTTTACTGTAATTCACGTTTTTTCCCCCAAAACTTTCCCTTACAATACATGAGTTGGGTTGAAGGTACCAAACTCAATTATGAAAAATTCACTGTTTTGTTTTGTTTTCACTTGGTAGAAAATACAAGCAAGAGAATTTATTCTTCTTCCATATAGTGTTATTTTGTTTCAGCTAACGAACTTGTTTTTATTATTATGTAAACAAATTTGCAATATAATACAAACATATATATATATATAACAAATAATAATAATTAGTCCTGTAATGAAAATGTTCTGTTGATTCAATTTGCAGTAGTTTTCTTATAAGCCTAATAGTTTATTTTTTCTGAAATTATGTTTTTTCATCATATGTATATTCTTGTATTCATTCTTTTTGTGTTTTATGATTTCTTTTCCCCTTACTGTAAGAGATTTAGTTTATTTTCATGCTTGATTATCTACATAATTTCCATTTATGTATATAAAGTTTACTGTGTTCAAAATGGCAACATTTCTGTTAAATATATTCTTATTTTAACCTTAAATAATATGCAATGCTTAGTATTAAAAAATGCTTATTTCTCTTTTTTCAGTCTGATTGGCTTTTTAATAAATGGAAAGAACCTCTTAAAGGGTATAAAATAGAATTACCTAGAGATGGTCATATATGTGAGCGTCATTTTCTAGAAAAGGATATTGAGAGATATGATAGAACAAAAACACCAGATGGTGACATTATTGAAATAAGAAAAAGATTACCAGCATTGAAGCCTGATGCAATTCCTATAAAGTTTTTAAAGCCACCATATTCTGTAAAAAGAAAGTCACCTGAAAAAGAATTGACTTTTCAAAATTCTGTAAGAAATTTGACTGATAAAACAAGTTTAACCCTTAACTCTTGTGATTCAGGAAATAGTGCTATTGATAATGAAGATGACTTTTCTGATGATTTACCTGTTAATTCTACAGAAGAACGAATATCACATAAGAAAAAATGCCTGTCTTACAGTGAATTAGTTAAAAATATTCAACTTGTTAAAAAGCCTAGTAAATCTTGGAGTGTTGTTTGCACTGATGAATTCACTATTTTTGCCAGTTGGAATAATAAATTTATTGCAGAAAAAAGATTAGTTATTGAAAGTCCATTAACTGTTAGAGTAAGTTCCTATTTCTCATATTGTTGAAATTATGATTTTGCTTTCCATACCTACTAAATTACTCAATGATGTGTTGAGAAAGTTTTCTTAAATGTTCTCTTTTTTCCCCCCTTTTGAACTGATGAAATCTAATTTTAAATTTATTTTCTGACAGTTAAATAATTTCTATTTGTTATTTTTGTTCCGTTAATTTTTTTTAATAATCTGATAGGTGTCAGTGATTTTAATTAAATGATTTAAATCAATATTAAATTGTGATTTTAATCAATGGATTTAAAAAAAAATCATTGATTAAAATCATACATTTTCTAAATGTTTAAAATTAAATAAAGTATTAAAATATAAGTTGAACATAATTTGGAAAGTTTCTGTAGGTATTTTGCCTTATGAATAAACAAAAAAATACTTTAAATAATTATTTCTAAGCAAATCTATTCCTTAAACTTGTAAAAAAATTAAGTACAGTAAGTTTGCAAAAAGCAAGTTTTTATCTGGCATAAAAAGCATTTCATTTAAAAAGTATATTTAAATCTAATATAATTTGCAATGCCATAATTTCCTTTTAACTAATCAAATTATTAATTATTTTATATTAAATAAGCATAGCAATTATAATAAATTTCTGCAAGTAACATAATAAGTAGCCAGTATGTTATTTTCTCATTTACTTTTGCAATAATACAGTTATAGCAAACTGTAGCTAAAGAAGAATGAAAGAATGACATCTGCTCAAAAACTATTACAAAACAATGTATAAGAGAAAAAGAACTAATCGGTATAAAAAAATGCTAAGCACAGAAAGAGCTTCTTTGATAAAGGTTGAGTAAATTGTTTTAACTCATATATTCTGAATAAAGAAATTACTCAGGGATTGAAAAGGCAGCAAAACTTTCTTTTTTATATATATTTGAACCACTGAATGGTAATAATTCCAAAATGTCCCCTGCTTAAAATAAATAATAGTTTAATTTTTATATTTGTTATATTTTGATATCTTAAAATAAGTTTGAATTAGTTAAATAAGTATATGTATAATAGTATTAACTTACTTCTTACAAATAAGTTAAGAAATTGTATCAGTACATTTTTAATTAGTGATTTTAGGGGCCTCTGCTCCCTAATAGTAAAAATGAAAACACTGTCTGCAAATGTAGAAACTCAAAATAAATAAATATTATTTTAAGAAATGGAGTTAGTGAGTGAAATAGTTAAAAGCACTTTTAATTTAATAAAATATTATTGCCCACTTGCTATACCAGGCTTTCAGAGGAGATCCGTATGCAAAGTTTGAAGACTGCATTCTGGGTTCTGATATATGTTCTCATTATTTTGGCAAAATCCTTGGCTTTCGCTTTTAAAATTTGTCCTGCTAATTGCAATGTTTTCACCCTGCACTTGTTTGAACCACAGAAGAAGAACACTTTCAAGTTCAAGATGCTATGATTCACGAAATCCCTTTATCGATCCTGGAACTTCGTTACTTTCAAAACTTTCTAAAATTCTTTTGAAGCACTAACATATAAAACCAATTTATTTGGATTCAGTGCCAAATGTATATATATATTTTTTTTTTTTTTGATCGCATTATCCAATGAGCAGTACACATTAAGCGAACTAATAGGAATTACAGGAAGAGGGAAATTGCCCTCATTAACCGGAGGTACATCTTAAGCGGATATGCATTAATGAGAGTCTACTGTATTTCTTTTTATTTCGAATGATTTATATTTTTTCTGCAACATATTTTTTGTTGGGACATTATTCATACTTGCCAACTTTTAGGTTTTAAGATATGAAAACATTATAAGTCTATAAAATGTTATTAAAGACCAAAATTTTTTTCTTTTCAGACTTTTATATACAATCAATAAAATAAATTTGCTAAAACTATATAAAGCACATTAAAATTACAATATAATATAAAGATGTTTCATAATACAACATGTTACTTCATCAGTTCAATCATCAATCACCAACCTACACAGTAATATAGCCACAAACAGTTATAAAACAGGTTAAGAATTCAATGAAACTGTATATATATATATATATATATATATATATATATATATATATATACATTCAATGAAATAAATTTGCTAAAACTATATAAAATGCATTAAAATTACAATATAATAAAATTGTAATTCAATAGATTACAACGACCATTTGGATTTTTTTTTACTTAATATTTATTTAGTTTTAATTTTGAGGCATTTCAACAAGAGAAGCCGAGAAAGATAAGAGGTTAAAAATCGAAAGCAGTTTCACCAAATCATCCACAGCGACAAATCACCTTCATAACAAAATTTAACTGAAAAATCTAAATTTCGTCCACCAAATTCCGTCGCATCCTCTTCAACAACAGATCGCAAAGATCAATCTTCAAATGACCAAAATTTTCATCGATAAACTCTCCAAGTCCCGTTTTGAGAAGAGATACAGTTTACAAATCGAAAGCAGTTCCACCGAATCATCCACAGATTGCGACAAACTACCTACATTGAGCTCAATTTTTCCTGGTTAGAATCGACTGATTGTAAAACGCCGTGGCTTGGGGATTGGAGCCCCTCGAGACATGGCCTTTTACTATCAATCGATTAAACATTAGATTGTTTCCTTTTTCGCATTTGCCTTTTATTCTGTAATCGATTTTCATGGGCTACATAATCAGTTGAAGACCTTGATTTTTGCTTTGCAAGACGATTTTCATTTCGGCGTCGCTCTTTGGCTTTGGATTTTTCCATATCTGTTAATTTGCGCCTACCCATTTTGTAACTTTTTCAATTTTTAACAATTTTATGCTTTTCAATTACCTTTTCAAACAATTTTTAACGATTTTATGCCTTTCGATTACCTATTCAAATAAAAATTCTTCTAAAAGTAAAGAACATCATTGAATTTTGTTAAAAAAAATAAAATGCGAGCATCATTTGGCCCCATCCTCGACCCAAAACAACAACCATTTCCAAATGGTTAATAAAGACATTTCATAACCCAATGTGTTACCTCATCAGTTCTATCATCTATCACCAATTAACACAGAAAAATTGCCACAAACAGTCATGAAACAAGTTACGAAATCAATAAAACTGTATATTCACTCGGTATAGCACAGGATTCATTAAATATGAACTTTAACAATCTTTCAAGAAAAATTCAACCGTAGTAATTGTTGCACCCCATCATTTTGTAATAATGTTATGAAACTTACTTGTGTATCACTTCCATTACTATAGTGAGATAATATTGCGGCAATTTCCTATCAGGTAAATAATTGTGTTGCTCATCATTCTTTACTACTATCCAAGGTGCACCCCCTGTTTACTGAAAGATTGGGCAGTGTGGCTTTTTTACTGTGCATACTTAAATAGTTTTTAAATGTTTATTTACTTGATGTCATGCTTTAAAGTACATTTATTAAAAACTTATAAGACAAGTACGTTTTTAATAATAAATACTAAGAAACATTTTTACAGATTTTTAAATTTTATCTGTATCTTTTTAAGATGAGATAGATGTTAATGATAACTATTAATCACTTCAGTCTTTCTAATGTTTGAAATAGATGGTGTTGGTATTACAAATTTTGTGTTTCTAGATTGACTGTATACCATACATATATTTGCTCACGCTATTTTGCAGTTGGGATGAAATGTTTCATAGTTGCCTTCTGTTTTCTGTATCCTGTCTAGTTTACCTGCTTAGATTATTATTGTATCTTTGCTACATTTTCTCATGATGGCTGCTGACAGTTATGTGTTTTCATTTATGTGTTCATTTGTGACTTTTTAGTTTGTTCTAAGTTAACCAGCAAAGTTATGCTGGTACATTTTTTTCAGTGTGCAAATGAATTTTCATCATCAATAAAGCATTTGGTCTGTCATGGATCTTTTTAGGAAGAAATTGGGTCCTTTAAAAAATCCTTGACAAAATTTTTCGTTTCAAAACAGGACCCTTCACAATTTTTTCTCTCCCTAAACAGAATCTTTCACAAAACTTTTCACCATTAAAGCAGGACCCTTTACAAAATTCTTTATCTTAATAATAAGCCTTTTACAAAATTTTTCCATCTCTAAACTGAACCTTTCATAAGTTTAATTGTTTAAAAGTAAAATCTGACCTGTTGTCACTTTTTCATATATCAAGAAAATATAACTATTTCATGTACATATATCTTTAAAATGAGTAAAATCATTTCAAAATCATAAAATTATAACTAGATTTTTCACAAATGTAAAAAGCTATTCACAATTTCACCAAAACGAGACCCTGGGAGAAACGTCTCGGCAGACCCCTGTCTGTGAATCTTCTGTATTTTTAATTCAGTCTTCCACTCTCTAGTACAGAATATTCTTTAAAACCGTCCAAAGTTTATGGTAAATTCTTATATCGAACTTAAGTGTTTAAGAAAATGATCAATGGGAATTTTATTCAAATTTAACGTAGTATTGACTAGGGACACTCCGAATATTAAGAATTTGCTCTGGCCAGATATAAAATTATTTGATCTGCTGAATATCGAAGTATTCGACCAAACTGAATACATAAAAAAAAATTCAAAAAATTCTCATATAACTGATTCTTTAACTGCCTATAAATAAAGGTATTAATTCAGAATAATTATCAAATCGAATCATATTTAAATAAAAAAGATTCCTTTACCATTATTTATTTTGTTGTTTAAAAAGTGACACTTTAGAAAATAATTATTACTGACAAGTATTAATAACAGTCAAAGATGATTAAAAATAGGCATTTTTAATTTATAGCAATAATTCAACAAAGCAGTTGATTAAGGGAATGGAATGTTATTGGTTAACAATCTATTTCTTAACTTTTTCACATATAAGATGTTTCCTAACAGAACAAACTTTCAAGCAAACATGTCTAGACAAATTTTGTATGGGAAACCAGTATTAAAATCCACTTTTTTTAGTGAAATATAATAAATGTCAGCCCAACACTGACTTAGATGCTTCATTATTTGGAATGCAATTTTCAGTGCATTTTTCATTATGTCAAAATTAATCTGATAAAAATCTCGCTACAAAATCTTCATTATTGTTAAAGTTGAGAACAAAAATTCAAATTCAGCATTAGTGAGATATTCTGCATTTTTGACTGAATAAGTGGAATGATATCCTGGTTTTATGTACAGATATTGTTTCCCTTGGTGCACATTATCACCAGTGAAAGTTTGTTCCATTATTGAAATGCTGGAAGCAAGGAAGTTTCCTATGTACCCACTCCAATCTGATAATAAAATGGACAAAAATATAACTTGCAACAATTATAGATCTTAGTAAGACAGAGGTATATAGTCCGATTTTTGAAATTAGATCTATGCCTGAGTAATTAAAGGGGATCGAGAAAAAACCCCAATTTCGTCAAAGGATCGCGAAAAAAACGCAATTTTTGTCAAAAAAGCACGGAGAAAATGCGATTTTCGTCAAAAAATTGCACATTTCATCAAAGGACCACGAAAAAAACGCCAATTTCAACAAAGAATTGTGGAAAAACGCTAATTTCGTGAAAGAATCGCGCAAAACACGCTAATTTCATCAACAGATCTCTGAAAAAAGGTGAATTTCTTCAAAGAATCGCGAAAAAAATACGCAAATTTCACCAAAGAATCGCTGAAAAAACACAAATTTCGTCAAAGGGCCGCGGAAAAAACACACAATTAGCACAGGGAAGAGATTCCTTTAGGTGCGCATCCACGAAGGGGTGCGGGGGGTTCGATCGGGGCAAAGAAGTGAAGAACAAATTTTTCCAAGTTGGTTTATAAGAAATCACCACACCATACGCATTTTAACTGACTGGGATTAGGATATAATCCTCTTTTGTTCATTCATCAAATACCCTTGAAATTTACCAATGTGAGTGGCAATAACAGTACATTTTTTACACATTAGTGGCTGTCTTCAGAAAACATTAAGATGCTTGAATTTTTCAAAGGACCTTTCTTTTTCTTGCTTCTTTCTTTCTTTGGAAATTGTATGAATCCCATTCTTTTCTTAAACAATAAAACACTCCTCAAAAATATTGTTATACAGAAATTAGAATTGTAGCTTCTTTGAAAGAACGAAAAAGTTTCAACACTTTAAAGGGATCCACATAAAGTTGTCAATTTATGTTGTAGAGATTCAACAAAAGGTACACGAAGTGGCATCGTCCCCCACCTCAACCCATAGTGTCAAAAATTATGTCGCCATATGCCTTTTGACTGGACATAATCCTATTTTGTTCATTAATTGCCGAAACGTCAGTGAGGTTTACCATTGATACCCGAAAAGTGTTTGGTTTTCGTTCGCTTGTCTGTGTGTTCCGCGAAAACTGCCGTTAAAAGCGTTGGATTTATATCATGGGGGGGCGACCCCCCGATCGAACCCCCTCCCCGTGGATGCGCTCCTCCTGTGTCTTTTCTGCGTCCCTTTGACGAAATTCGTGTATTTTTTTCTCGATTCTTTGACAAAATTCGCATTTTTCTGAGATCTGTTGACGAAATTCTTGAAATTAGCGTTTTTTGCACGATTCTTTCGCGAAAATTAGCATTTTTTCCACAATTGTTTGGCGAAATTAGCATTTTTTCCGCAATTGTTTGGCAAAATTCGCGTTTTTTGTGCAATCCTTTGGCGAAATTAGCACTTTTTTTCTGCGATTCTTTGACAAAATTCGCGTTTTTTTAGCGATCCTTTGACGAAATTCGCGTTTTTTCTGCGATCCTTTAACGAAATTCACGTTTTTTGCGAGATCCTTTGACCTGCGAACGATTGATGAAATCGATTTTCTTTGGCAACCATTTGCCGCAATTCGCGATAATCGATGGATTTATATTTTTTTATTCGGGGGGGGGGGGGGGGGGGGGCATTCGCGCCTGTGAAGAGGTATAAACACCACTTAGATGACACATTTTGACTTTCAAGGATGTTAAAGCCCTTCAGAAATTTGAAGGGCCTTTTTCAGAGATTACCCTCTTTCAGAAATCTGATATTAAAAAATAGATGTGATTGCTATGTTTTTCATCTACGGTAATTGGTTCTTATGTATTTTTTAGTGCTGAATCCAAAAATGACCTTCATTTTTTACCATACCATCACGTCAGGATTTTTCACAAATTTTTAAATAGTCGAAATATTGCGAAAATCTGCTACTATAAAATAGACGTAACTTTTTTTCATAATAACTTATTCATTTTTTTGCTTATACTAAGGATTTTTACAGTTAAACATGTAAAATATTATGTTTTTAAAATTCTTATAATTTTATTCCATGCGTGGAAGTTTCTTTGAACCGCTCATGCTCTGCTTCACACTTTTCTTTTAATCTTCTCTATGGGTTCATCTCGGTATCCTCTTTTATTTTGGCGGTTGATAACGCTGGGAAATTTGTGGCAGATGTATTTAAAACATTTACCTTCTTTTGTTAATGCTTTGACAAATTGCTTTGAGAGATTTTCGCTATTTTTAGCCCATGGTACGGTATGCTATTTCTTTCTCCCAACTTATTTTGTGACATCTCCAAAAAATAACGTTACCTTACAGAAGCCAGCCGTGAAACAAAGCAGTACGATTAAATACAGTGGGTTGCCAAATTATTAGGGACAGTCATGAAGTATAGGTTTTTTGTACAATATTAGGATATAATTTGAAAATAAACACTGTTTTTAAGTTTAAAAAGCTTCATTGTTATAGTTTAAGTATTTACGCAATATTAGTATATGAATAAAATCCCAACAAAAATATAATACAGTCAATTTACCAATATTAAGTAAAGAACATTAATATTTGGTGACATTTCCTTTGGCTTCGAGGAGTTCTTCAATGCGCCTCGGCATGCTTTCTATGCAATTTCTAGCACTATCTTTTATTTTAGGGGTGTGATGCCATACATTTATTAGTTTTTCGATGAGTTATACCTTGGTTGTAATCATATCATTGGCGATTTCTGCCTTGGTGATCTCCCATAAGTTTTCTATGGGGTTCATGTCAGGAAAATTGCCAGGCCAAGGTAAAACTGGGATATTGTGATCTGCCAAAAACTATGTAACGCTTCTAGCTTTATGACAAGGCGCTGAATCATGCATAAACATGAACTCTTCACCCCCTGGGAACCATTCTTCAATTTGAGGCAGCAACCGAGTTTCCAGAACTTGCCTGTACTGGTCTTGTCTCATGGTTCCCTGGACAATGTAGAGGCATCCAACCCCTTTAGCGCTTATGACGGACCACACCATTATTTTATCAGGGTGTTTAACACTTTCCACGATGCAGTCAAGGCGGTATTTTTCGCCTGGGCGTCGCCTAACAAAGCTGCTTTTATCGGCTAAAATCTCAAAGGTTGGTTCATCTGAAAAACGCACCTGAAAAAAAATTAAATATGTTAATAATTTAGAAATAAATTATTTTAAATGACATAAATAATAATTATCTTAACAACTGACCTTACTCGAGTCATCAACTGTCTTCTGGCGGTGCTCACTAGCCCAGGCACGGCGCTTCTTCTTCATCGCTTCTGTCAACCGGGGTTTCTTGGCTGGATGATGACCTGTCAACCCTTCCTCTGTTAATCTCCGCTGCACAGCTCTCTTAAAAACTGGTATTCCAGATTCTTGAACGATCTGAGTAAGGAGTTCCACACTTTTCTTTCTGTTTCCTAAACAGATATCCCGGATTTTCCTGTGGAGTTGTTATGCGCTTTCTTCCACTTTTACCCTTTTCATTTGGGCAAAAGTGGCTGGTTTTTGACCAGATTTATTTTTAATGTGTTGACTACTGACTTGGAAACTCCAGCAAGTTCTGCTATCTTCCTTTGAGAATGATTCGTATGCAGAAGTTTACCTCAGATTTTAAACCAGGGGACAAATCAAACCCTTGACCCATAGTGAAATCAATAAAAATTAAAAATAAATTAAATTCGTAAATAATTTCGCAAAAAACAAATATTTAATCAATAAAAGAAATATAATACTCACATATAATTCTTAACTTTTCCAAAAAAAAAAAAAAAAAAAGAATTTTGTTTAAATTAAAGAAAAGCGTCTTCCACTATTGCGTGTGTAAAAGACTCAGCGTTTCTCACATTATTAAAATATTTATAGAGAGCAAACAAACCTTTTAACATACCAAAAGTACTTAAAAGTTGAATTTTAGAGATGTTGACAACAGTAAAATACATTCCTGCAACACTTAAACCACTTACAGCCGTTGTCAAGTGCACCCGCTATATAAAACTAGCAAAAAATATGACTGTCCCTAATAATTTGGCAACCCACTGTACTCTATAGCAATTTTTTTAACTTCTAAGCATCGCACATTTTCATTGTTTATACCGTCATATTTGAAAAAAAAAAAAAAAAAAGTACTTTATAATGCAATTTGTTTGAAAACTGTATCTCCATTTATTTTTGAAATATTATTTTTTTATCTTTTTTTTTTTTTTTTTTTTTTTTTTTTTGTAGTTTTTAGAGCCATTTGCTTAATATTGGCAACGGAAGAACTCCATTTCTGTAAAAAGTGAAAGAAAAATAGCAATTATATCTTTTTGTTGCCATTTTCCCATAAAAACTGAAAAAAAAAGTTAAAATACGTGCTATTTTCAAAAAATATAAATGAAAGATTTCTGATAAAACAGGGAGCTTTTAGAAACTAAATTTAAATTTCACTTTAAATATCTATAATGATAATACAAACAAATGAAGGCTTGTGAATCTTTAGATGGCCGATTTTTTGTCAAGTTTTTTGAATGACGAAATCTCTTTTTTTGTGTGTGTGTATTATTCAGCGATAGTGACGTCTTAAGCGTACTTTACTGTAGATGTTGTTTAACACTGGATCGCAAATGATGAATTCTTCAGCGGATGTGGATGGCGTCACTTTATGTAAAATAAAATCGCATGTTATAAGTCTTAAAACTGAACTACAGTAGAGCCCTGATTATCGGAGTTTCCGCTTTCACCGAGTTATTTTCTTCTGATAAACTGATGGCTTCCATTTTTTTTTTCCAAGAAAAATTATAGCCATTACCCCCCCCCCCCCCCCATTCTGACCAGAAAATCAGAGTTCTAACACTTTTTACGACTGCTCTTTCATCTTCACCTAACACTTCATTTATAACGACTGTTTCATAATAATGGAATCCATCAGAAGAAAATGATCCATTCCAAAGGTATAAGTTCGATTAACTCGGATAATCGGGACTCTACTGTATCTATATTTATATACATATATTTTTTTGTCATCGGGGGCGACACTAAATTCTGAAAAGCAGAATTCCTGTTTTCTAGTTTTACTTTTTAACTTTGAAATTTACGATTTGCGAAAATCATGACGTGATGGTTAAAAATGAAGGTCATTTTCGTATCCAGTGCTAAAAAATACATCAAAATCAATTACCAAAAGTTAAAAAACACAATCATCACAGGCTTGTGTTATTAATGTTGTTCACTATAACTAAAAGAACAAAAAATAAGATAAATAATTTCCATAGTACAAGAGTAAAAAGAAAAAGAAAAAAAATAAGACATTTAATAAATAAATTATGTTATAACGTTTTTAATTTTTAGACCTAATAAGTAACAATAAACCATATTTTGAGAGGGTGGGATTATATAATAAGAGTGTTGGATAACCGAGTGTTTTGGTTAATCGGACGTCGGATAATCGAAAGTCTGTAATATTTTCAAATCGCATTAATTATTTCATATTCATTTAAAAATTAACTGCAAGGAATGATTTGAGCAACAGAAATTATGACTACCTTGATTATATGTCACTCAGGATCAACCCCCCCCCCCCCCCCCAAAAAAAAAAAATGATTCTCTGGATCCGCCCCTGCTAACACAGACACGTGAAACTACTCTTTTTGAACTATTGCAGCAATGAAGTCTTTTAGAAGTGGCTTTCCTATATATTTATCTTAAAATTTTGAATATATCCTTGATGTAAGGGTTGTGTAACACTAGTTCAGTTTGGTAGCGAGAAAACGAGTTTAATTCAATTTAAATTGGGAATCATGCAATGGCCAATACAGTTGTCTGCGATGATAGCCAATTTTCTTTTTTTTCCTGCCCAAATTTATCCAGAGATCGAATTTTTTTTTCCCAAATACTTTTTGTCATCCAGGCCATTCATTTCACATCTTAAGATACAGGCAGTTTTTCAGTAAGATTTGCAGTTTTTCAAAAACGAGGCATTAGAAATTTACCAATAGCTAATTGAGTCAATTTCACTGAGCCATCTACATTCGCTTCTAATAAAAGACTCAATCTTTCTTTGCCTTTCTTCTCACCACTACATTTTTTTATCTTAAAAGTAACAGTTTTATCCGGCAAAACAAGAAAAAGCAGCTCGCATTCATCAAAGTTTAAAACATCACAAGGTTTGTACCTATTGAGAATGTCACTTTACGCTGATTCCTTCCATGCTTTTACTTGTACACTATCATAAATATCAGCAGTTTCATCACACATCTTTTTAAAAGTAAGATTGTGCCGTAAGTTAAACTTTAGTGACCACCCGTTGTTGGTAGTAAAGTTTCGTTTTCCTAGTTCAGCAGCAATTTCCAAAGACTTTTCTCTTAAAATAATCCATGATATTGGTACATTCTGTGATCTGGCATATTTTATGTAAATAAAAATAGCTTTCCCAACATTCTCAAATTTTGAAACACGTTGTCCCTTTCTCTTTTGATTCATCATATATTCTGTGTAAGAAGATTTGGACCCAAGATGTTATTCAATGTCGTTCTCGCTATTCCACGAGTCTTCGTGAAAGTTGCTTTTGCAAAAGTTGCTTTCGAAAAATTCGATTTTTCAAAATTTTCTATCAATTTCTTTTTTTTTTTTTTTGCAATTGTCAATTTTTTTCGTTTTGCTGATATGTTGTATTCAAAAATGACAATTAAGGGTGTATTCCAATCCAAACTGCTTTTTTTCTTGATTTATTTTTAAATTCGTTTTTGCTCCCAAACGCATCTGTGACAGCGTTTCTGTCCCATACCTTTTTTTAATTCAAAATTTAATTTAAAACATAACTTTCTTACTTTTAGATCATATTATCCTCCCCCCCCCCCCTCTTTCCTATAACGAAATATGTGATTAAATTCATTTCTCAAAACCATCCAGAGTTTGCTAAAGCGATTTCTTTCATCTGTCTAAAATTATCTTTAATTCAAAGCGCTCGAATAATCATTTCCTTTTTTCTTTTCTTATTTTAAGCTGTAACTACCCGTTTTTGCTGCGTGTGCAATGAAATAAATAAGAATTAAATAGCACAGCTGCTAGTCTCATTTCATGTTCTTGCATTGGATATTTTTCCCCGCCGCAGTGATAAGAAATTTTTATCGCGACTTATACATGAACGTTGAATATGCATTAACAAAAAAAAGTAAAAATGAACGATTCTTATGGGAAGCATGTAGCTTTCGTGTTTTGTGGGCGAGCTAAAAGCCAGATGCCTGTGATTTCCGGCATTCTTCTCTGGCGGCAGTCTACTTTGTGAAAGCTGTTGGATAAACAATTTCGGTTTGTCTGTTACTTTTCTCATCCTAATTTGAAGCGCTTACTTGCAATCCACATTTTTGCGGTAATGTTGATCGCCAAAAGCCTTTGTACGCTTTCGCGCAGTCACCAAAAGTTGTAAATTGGCGATGCTGTGCCACGCCAAGATTTCTGGATTTAGTGCAAAAAACGGCACTTCTGTTTCAGCTCTCGAGATGTAAAGTTGTCTAATGAGAGAGGGGCGCTCCGGCGTCCCATGTATTGTGGGGTCTCTCTCTCCCATTTTGGCTCCTGAACCACCTTTCTTTTATAAGATTTTTAATAAAGAAATAGTTCCTGTAATATGGTTGGAGTTTTTTTGCATTTAACCGAACCATCCCACTGAACACTATTACACAAAGTTGGCCCATCGGCCGGTCGTTTCTCCAACCTAAAAAAAAAAAATGCTTA
Source organism: Maratus speciosus (assembly GCA_963932465.1). Classification (NCBI taxonomy): domain Eukaryota; kingdom Metazoa; phylum Arthropoda; class Arachnida; order Araneae; family Salticidae; genus Maratus; species Maratus speciosus. The sequence continues at coordinate 385,788,242 of OZ010788.1, read as the reverse complement.
TTTATTTAAGAGAGAGAAATTCCCCCCCCCCCCCTTTTTTTTTTTAAATGTTTTTATGCCGCACCTTCGACGTAGTACTCCTGCAGCTTAAAAGGACAATTTTATTCTTCAACTTCTCTGCCCATTCCTGATGTTTCTGTAAACACCCGTACATGATGAATGATCCGGATGATGTATGTGCCGGAGCACCGCTGCTACATGTCTTCAAAATTTTATTTGCATTTCAATTGAAAACTGGACTAATTCTATGCACAATCCTGATACTACACTAGTGACGTTGGAATAAAGACGTTTGTTACCTATCATCTCACCTGATATTATCATCAACGCCAATTTTGTGCTTAATCTCTCCTGGAGTGTTCTACATGTGTGTTATCAGTGATTGGAGTTTTTGCAAGTGATCTGTGTTTTCTTCAAAAGTGTGTCAACAAAAAAAATAATTCTTTTTCTGTTTGTTTGTGAAATTGCAAAAAAAGAAAAAAAGTTAAATCTAGTGATTCCTACAAAAAGGTGCACCTGACAAGGTCAAAATTCATCGTGCTTCATTCCGAAGATTGCCTTTGTGATAGAATTTTCTTTTCTTGTCGAAATGTGTTTTTACTCAAAGAAATCTAAAAAAAAGTATTTCTCACTTACAATAACAGGGACGCACCATCTAAAAAGTATGTGCTTTACTGTGATTTATAAAATCTCAAAGTGAACTTAGTGTGACACTACTTACCACAGTTAAAAAAGTGCATTTTTAGGTTGTGTTAAAAAAAAAAAATAAGAATACAATACAAATTTCAACATGGACATTTTTTTTCTCCTTTTTAAAATCTTAATTTTACTTAATACAATATTTTTTTATATTTTTTTTCCAGTTTCATCTCTTTTCAGGCTATGATAAATCTTCCTATATTCATACGTGGTTAAAATTTTATTACTACATACTATTCCATTTTGTTTTTAATAAGGCTGCTTATAAAAGGTAATAGCCGGAAGAAAGAAGATGTCTACTTTATAAAAAAATTATTGTGCTTTTTTTTTAAATCGTTATACTTGCAGCTATAATTCTAAGCTGCTCTTTGCATGTTAATGTTTAAAAGGTAAGTGCTATTTAAGTTCAGTTATTTTATGAATGTTTAAATATACTTTATTTTCATGCATGACAAGGATTTTCTGGGTTTAACATTTAACTAATAATAAGCTAGAAGCAGCAGGAGTCTTTCGGTAGCTTCATCGCCCCGAGCCCTCCCTTCCCGCTTTTCGGTGTCTTTAATTTGTGTAATTTCCCTCTTAAATTTGTCCGGTTTCAATTTTCGATTTTTTTTTTCAATCTGGATTTCGCTAGAGAGTCTTTCATTCGGGACGTGGCTGGGCACATGGGAATCTTGCTTCCGCAAAAGAGTCGGACTAGAGTAGAAGAATAAAGGGCTGCGGACGAAGATGGGCCGCTCGCCGCGGCGGTTGACCCCCCCGCCCACCCCCAACCGCCACCGAGACTAATAATAAGCTAGAAGCAGCAGGAGTCTTTCGGTAGCTTCATCGCCCCGAGCCCTCCCTTCCCGCTTTTCGGTGTCTTTAATTTGTGTAATTTCCCTCTTAAATTTGTCCGGTTTCAATTTTTGATTTTTTTTTTTTTTTCAATCTGGATTTCGCTAGAGAGTCTTTCATTCGGGACGTGTCTGGGCGCCTGGGAATCTTGCTTCCGCAAAAGAGTCGGACTAGAGTAGAAGAATAAAGGGCTGCGGACGAAGATGGGCCGCTCGCCGCGGCGGTTGACCCCCCCGCCCACCCCCAACCGCCACCGAGACTAATAATAAGCTAGAAGCAGCAGGAGTCTTTCGGTAGCTTCATCGCCCCGAGCCCTCCCTTCCCGCTTTTCGGTGTCTTTAATTTGTGTAATTTCCCTTTTAAATTTGTCCGGTTTCAATTTTCGATTTTTTTTTTTTTTTCAATCTGGATTTCGCTAGAAAGTCTTTCATTCGGGACGTGTCTGGGCGCCTGGGAATCTTGCTTCCGCAAAAGAGTCGGACGGATTCGGACCGCCGCGGCGAGCGGCCCATCTTCGTCCGCAGCCCTTTATTCTTCTACTCTAGTCCGACTCTTTTGCGGAAGCAAGATTCCCAGGCGCCCAGACACGTCCCGAATGAAAGACTCTCTAGCGAAATCCAGATTGAAAAAAAAAAAAAAATCGAAAATTGAAACCGGACAAATTTAAAAGGGAAATTACACAAATTAAAGACACCGAAAAGCGGGAAGGGAGGGCTCGGGGCGATGAAGCTACCGAAAGACTCCTGCTGCTTCTAGCTTATTATTAGTCTCGGTGGCGGTTGGGGGTGGGCGGGGGGGTCAACCGCCGCGGCGAGCGGCCCATCTTCGTCCGCAGCCCTTTATTCTTCTACTCTAGTCCGACTCTTTTGCGGAAGCAAGATTCCCAGGCGCCCAGACACGTCCCGAATGAAAGACTCTCTAGCGAAATCCAGATTGAAAAAAAAAAAAAAATCAAAAATTGAAACCGGACAAATTTAAGAGGGAAATTACACAAATTAAAGACACCGAAAAGCGGGAAGGGAGGGCTCGGGGCGATGAAGCTACCGAAAGACTCCTGCTGCTTCTAGCTTATTATTAGACGAAAAAAAAAATGATTCTCTGGATCCGCCCCTGCTAACACAGACACGTGAAACTACTCTTTTTGAACTATTGCAGCAATGAAGTCTTTTAGAAGTGGCTTTCCTATATATTTATCTTAAAATTTTGAATATATCCTTGATGTAAGGGTTGTGTAACACTAGTTCAGTTTGGTAGCGAGAAAACGAGTTTAATTCAATTTAAATTGGGAATCATGCAATGGCCAATACAGTTGTCTGCGATGATAGCCAATTTTCTTTTTTTTCCTGCCCAAATTTATCCAGAGATCGAATTTCTTTTTCCCAAATACTTTTTGTCATCCAGGCCATTCATTTCACATCTTAAGATACAGGCAGTTTTTCAGTAAGATTTGCAGTTTTTCAAAAACGAGGCATTAGAAATTTACCAATAGCTAATTGAGTCAATTTCACTGAGCCATCTACATTCGCTTCTAATAAAAGACTCAATCTTTCTTTGCCTTTCTTCTCACCACTACATTTTTTTATCTTAAAAGTAACAGTTTTATCCGGCAAAACAAGAAAAAGCAGCTCGCATTCATCAAAGTTTAAAACATCACAAGGTTTGTACCTGTTGAGAATGTCACTTTACGCTGATTCCTTCCATGCTTTTACTTGTACACTATCATAAATATCAGCAGTTTCATCACACATCTTTTTAAAAGTAAGATTGTGCCGTAAGTTAAACTTTAGTGACCACCCGTTGTTGGTAGTAAAGTTTCGTTTTCCTAGTTCAGCAGCAATTTCCAAAGACTTTTCTCTTAAAATAATCCATGATATTGGTACATTCTGTGATCTGGCATATTTTATGTAAATAAAAATAGCTTTCCCAACATTCTCAAATTTTGAAACACGTTGTCCCTTTCTCTTTTGATTCATCATATATTCTGTGTAAGAAGATTTGGACCCAAGATGTTATTCAATGTCGTTCTCGCTATTCCACGAGTCTTCGTGAAAGTTGCTTTTGCAAAAGTTGCTTTCGAAAAATTCGATTTTTCAAAATTTTCTATCAATTTCTTTTTTTTTTTTTTGCAATTGTCAATTTTTTTCGTTTTGCTGATATGTTGTATTCAAAAATGACAATTAAGGGTGTATTCCAATCCAAACTGCTTTTTTTCTTGATTTATTTTTAAATTCGTTTTTGCTCCCAAACGCATCTGTGACAGCGTTTCTGTCCCATACCTTTTTTTAATTCAAAATTTAATTTAAAACATAACTTTCTTACTTTTAGATCATATTATCCTCCCCCCCCCCCCTCTTTCCTATAACGAAATATGTGATTAAATTCATTTCTCAAAACCATCCAGAGTTTGCTAAAGCGATTTCTTTCATCTGTCTAAAATTATCTTTAATTCAAAGCACTCGAATAATCATTTCCTTTTTTCTTTTCTTATTTTAAGCTGTAACTACCCGTTTTTGCTGCGTGTGCAATGAAATAAATAAGAATTAAATAGCACAGCTGCTAGTCTCATTTCATGTTCTTGCATTGGATATTTTTCCCTGCCGCAGTGATAAGAAATTTTTATCGCGACTTATACATGAACGTTGAATATGCATTAACAAAAAAAAGTAAAAATGAACGATTCTTATGGGAAGCATGTAGCTTTCGTGTTTTGTGGGCGAGCTAAAAGCCAGATGCCTGTGATTTCCGGCATTCTTCTCTGGCGGCGGTCTACTTTGTGAAAGCTGTTGGATAAACAATTTCGGTTTGTCTGTTACTTTTCTCATCCTAATTTGAAGCGCTTACTTGCAATCCACATTTTTGCGGTAATGTTGATCGCCAAAAGCCTTTGTACGCTTTCGCGCAGTCACCAAAAGTTGTAAATTGGCGATGCTGTGCCACGCCAAGATTTCTGGATTTAGTGCAAAAAACGGCACTTCTGTTTCAGCTCTCGAGATGTAAAGTTGTCTAATGAGAGAGGGGCGCTCCGGCGTCCCATGTATTGTGGGGTCTCTCTCTCCCATTTTGGCTCCTGAACCACCTTTCTTTTATAAGATTTTTAATAAAGAAATAGTTCCTGTAATATGGTTGGAGTTTTTTTGCATTTAACCGAACCATCCCACTGAACACTATTACACAAAGTTGGCCCATCGGCCGGTCGTTTCTCCAACCTAAAAAAAAAAAATGCTTATTTATTTAAGAGAGAGAAATTCCCCCCCCCCCCCTTTTTTTTTTTAAATGTTTTTATGCCGCACCTTCGACGTAGTACTCCTGCAGCTTAAAAGGACAATTTTATTCTTCAACTTCTCTGCCCATTCCTGATGTTTCTGTAAACACCCGTACATGATGAATGATCCGGATGATGTATGTGCCGGAGCACCGCTGCTACATGTCTTCAAAATTTTATTTGCATTTCAATTGAAAACTGGACTAATTCTATGCACAATCCTGATACTACACTAGTGACGTTGGAATAAAGACGTTTGTTACCTATCATCTCACCTGATATTATCATCAACGCCAATTTTGTGCTTAATCTCTCCTGGAGTGTTCTACATGTGTGTTATCAGTGATTGGAGTTTTTGCAAGTGATCTGTGTTTTCTTCAAAAGTGTGTCAACAAAAAAAATAATTCTTTTTCTGTTTGTGAAATTGCAAAAAAAGAAAAAAAGTTAAATCTAGTGATTCCTACAAAAAGGTGCACCTGACAAGGTCAAAATTCATCGTGCTTCATTCCGAAGATTGCCTTTGTGATAGAATTTTCTTTTCTTGTCGAAATGTGTTTTTACTCAAAGAAATCTAAAAAAAAGTATTTCTCACTTACAATAACAGGGACGCACCATCTAAAAAGTATGTGCTTTACTGTGATTTATAAAATCTCAAAGTGAACTTAGTGTGACACTACTTACCACAGTTAAAAAAGTGCATTTTTAGGTTGTGTTAAAAAAAAAAAATAAGAATACAATACAAATTTCAACATGGACATTTTTTTTCTCCTTTTTAAAATCTTAATTTTACTTAATACAATATTTTTTTATATTTTTTTTCCAGTTTCATCTCTTTTCAGGCTATGATAAATCTTCCTATATTCATACGTGGTTAAAATTTTATTACTACATACTATTCCATTTTGTTTTTAATAAGGCTGCTTATAAAAGGTAATAGCCGGAAGAAAGAAGATGTCTACTTTATAAAAAAATTATTGTGCTTTTTTTTTAAATCGTTATACTTGCAGCTATAATTCTAAGCTGCTCTTTGCATGTTAATGTTTAAAAGGTAAGTGCTATTTAAGTTCAGTTATTTTATGAATGTTTAAATATACTTTATTTTCATGCATGACAAGGATTTTCTGGGTTTAACATTTATCGTGAAAGATATTGCGCTTGCATTCCTTGTCGCTATTGCACAAACAATAGCCTTTTAAAATTTATAGTTATGAATGACATATTTTTAACAAAAGGTGTGTTTATTTTTAATTTAATTTCTATTTTGATTGAAAAGAGATGTATTTGTATTTATCTCTGTTATGAATATTTAATATGTTAGGTAATATTTCATCTGCTTTTAAAAATATAAGTTGTTACTTACAGATCGGCAGTTGAGGTGTAAAGTAAAATTTATGAATAATTGGGATGCATTTCTAAGGGGATAAAAAAAAGTGTAGCAATTTTTTTAAGTTTGTTGCATTTGATTCACATTAGAAACTTCCTGAGTATCTGGCATTGACACATTGACGCACTTCAGAGATAATATATTCTTTTTATTTTATCTCTAGGCCTTGAAGTTGCTTCTCTGTTGTTTTATCATTTGTTGCACATAAATACGCTGGCTCGTATGCTGTCTGTTAACAGTATGATTTAAATAATATGTTGTGTCATATTGCAAGTTATTCAGTATAGTGTCTTTTATGAGTAGTTTTTTGGGGATTTTTTTAAATGTTTTTTTTTATTGTTAGTTAAGATGTTGTCATTCAGCCTTTCTTAAAGATTGGGATAAAAAAAAAAAGTCTATAGATATATTTATCTTGGATTGTAGATGACTTGCTTTTGAATACCTTTTACATTATTAGACCTCGGACACACTTTTGAAATTTATTTTTAGAGTTAATAGAAATATTTTTTTTTTCTATGCAGAAAGTTTTATGTTTTATGATTTTATTATTTTTTTTTTTGCACTGATTAAGAGTAATGTGAAATATGTTGGATTTGCATAGTCGTGGCAATTTAAAATAAGTAGAGAGGAGGTGAGCATAACATTTTTTTTCTCAGATGTGGGCACTTGATTACAAATTTACATACAGTTGGCGTAATCATCAGTTAAAAAAAATATTAGATTATTTATCTTTCACATTAATATTTTCTTGGAGTGTGAACTTTGGCAAAATATTTAGTAAGCTTAGATTAGTTTAGCCTGGCATACATTTTATTTAGGCATATTACATAGCTCGAGTCATCATGTCATGGTTACAAAATATTTTTTTTCCCGTTGGCTTTTGCAAAATACATAAGATGTACAACATAGGTTTGACGTACAGTTTTAAACTGTTTTTTTTTTATGTTTCTCAATGACATGCATTCACATTAATACATTGTTTTTTTTGTGTGTAAGTTTGTTTGCTTGTACTTCTGTCATGGTTTGTGTGGGATACTTCAGTCATTGCGCTATTTTCCATGGGATAGCAAAATGTCTGAGGTGTGTATTTCGATCTATGGTTAAGCAAGTTGGCCGCTAGCTTAATCAGGGATCGGATATGTTTCCCAACATGATTGATGGAGCTACACTAATATTAATTTTACAATTAGAGTAGTGTTTACATTTTAAAAATTATTTTTAGATTGCTAAAATTTCACCTGTAATTGTTGTCATAATGCTGATGATGGATAACACCTTTACACTAATTTACACTTTATTTCTAACTTGCTATGGGCAGATAGCATCGTTAGGTATTAATCACACATGTTTTTTTTTTCCCTCTCATGCACATGGTTTGGGATGTCATGTTTGGCCTGGTACTTCACACACACACACACACATTGACTCGTTCAGTTTTGCTGAATTTTGTTATATTTCAATTAATACTCACCATGGTTAAGGACATTCAGTGCCGTCTGTGCATGTATACGTTTCTTTTAGCATCATTTGTGTTTAGCTTAAAAATTGAATTTTTTTTTCACTGCATTCACAACTTCGTAGTTTTTTTTAGTTAAACTTTCTTTTAATGTCAAGTTTTTTTTTTGGTTCGTGTGTTTAAAAGTTTTGCAGAAATTATAACATAATGTAATTGTTGTACATTGTTTACACAGTCATCTTAAAGTTTTTTTTTTTTTTGTGCAAGGGATAATTAACCGGGTGTACAGTTTTACACATGCAGCTAATGTACTGTTGGACTTCATTGTTTACGCGCGACTGGTGACTCGTTGCTATTTTAGTTATAACATAAGGTATTTTTTTTTATTATAACTGACATGATATTTGATATCGGTAAGAGTTTGTTTTTATAAAAAGTAGTCACATGCATAATGTGAGCTGTTAGGTACACTTTATTTTTTAAAGGGCTAGTCACATATACTCATTAAACTAAATCTTTGTCATTTTTTTTCTTCAGATTTAAAATTTTTTAATTTGTGAGTTCAAGTCTCACAGTTGTCTTGTGACGGATACATACATGCATACCACATAAGGTACATTGCTTGTTATTTTTGGCTATCAAAATTTTTTTTATTTTTCTTTTCCCTTTCATTCTTTTCTTGGAACATGTTTGCCTTACATAACTTCCACAATTTTTAGCGTAGAGTTATACATTTTATGCACGCTTCTGTTAACTTAAGACAGTAATGAATTTGGCTGATGCAGTTTTATTTTCTTTTTAACCCTTAGTGAACCACTTATTCAACAGTTGTCTTTCACATGTAGTTCATGTGTTGGATATTTGTTTGTGTTACACAACAGTTGTTTTTTTTTTAATACATTTTGGTGCATTCTTATACATACATTACACAAGTTCATGTGTTGATTTACATATTTTGTTCATTTGCTTTTACACATTGTACTTTGCTAGCGATTTATTCGGCAGTATTTCTTTTTGTTAGGTAGCTTTCTTTACAAAAAAGCTACCTATTGCAGCCGTTCGGAGGAAAGCGATTTCAAAAAATTTTGGTATATTTTCATCGATCATGACCCCCAGACCCCGAAACCACCCTCCGTTCAAAATTGATATGTATATATATATATATATATATATATATATATATATATATATATATATATATATATATATATCTGACCTATGTCACACTGTAACTCCCGTAATTATGAACCGATTTCGATGTAATTCGGTGTGTAGATAGTACATACCAATGTCTCGACCGAGTTCGTTGGCCAGCTTCATCCGCCGTTTTGTTTCAAAATGGCGGCCATTTAAAATTTAAAAAAAAATTTAAAACTTGAAATGTGGTACCAAAAAATTAAAAATGAAAAAATATTTTTTTCTTATGTATTTGACCTTTATACAAAGATTCCGGAGCAGTTTTTGTTTCGTCTATATCTTAAAAAATGGCTGAGTTATAGCATTTTGAATTTCTAGCGTGGCTGACATTTTGAAACGTCCTGAATTTTGTCACGCGATAAAAGGCGTATTTATGAACCGATTTGGATGTAATTCGGTGTGTACATAGTACATACCAATCTATCGACCGAGTTCGTTGGCCAGCTTCATCCGCCATTTTGTTTCAAAATGGCGGCCATTTAAAATTTTTAAAAAAATTTAAAATTTGAAATGTGGTACCAAAAAATTGAAAATGGAAAAATATTTTTTTCTTATGTATTTGACCTTTATACAAAGATTTCGAAGCAGTTTTTGTTTCGTCTATATCTTAAAAAATGGCTGAGTTATAGCATTTTGAATTTCTAGCGTGGCTGACATTTCGAAACGTCCTGAATTTTGTCACGCGATAAAAGGCGTATTTATGAACCGATTTGGATGTAACTTCGTTTATACATAGTACATACCAATGTCTCGACCGGGTTCGTTGGCCAGCTTCACCCGCCATCTTGTTTAAAAATGGCAGCCATTTAAATTTTTAAGAAAAATTTTAATTTGAAATGTGGTACCAAAAATTTAAAAGTGAAAAAATATTTTCTTCTTATGTGTTTGACCTTGATAAAAAGATTCGGGAGCAGTTTTTGTTTCGCCTATATCTTAAGAAATGGCTGAGTTATAGCATTTTGAATTTCTAGCGTGGCTGACATTTTGAAACGTCCTGATTTTTCTCACGTAATAACAGGCGTATTTATGAACAGACTTGGATGTACCTTGGTGTGTACATAGTACATACAAATATCTTGACCGAGTTCGTTGGCCAGCTTCATCCGCCATCTTGTTTCAAAATGGCGGCCATTTAAAAAAATTAAAAAAAATAAAAAAAATTTAAATGAGATACCAAAAAATTGGAAAATGAAAAAGATTTTTTTTGTATGTGTTTGACCTTAATACAAAGATTCCAGAACAGTTTTTCTTTCGTCTATATCTAAAAAAAAATGGCTGAGTAATAGCATTTTGAATTTCTCTTGTGGCTGACATTTTAAAACGACCTGATTTTTGTCATGCGATAACAGGCGTATTTATGAACCTATTTGGATGTAACTTGGTCTGTACATAGTACATACCAATGTCTCGACCGAGTTCATTGGCCAGCTTCATTTGCCATCTTGTTTCAAAAGGGTTGCCATTAAAAAAAAATAAATTTAAAATTCAAAATGAGGTATTAAAAAATTGGAAAATGAAAAAGATTTTTTTTATGTGTTTGGCCTTGATACAAAGATTCCGGAGCAGTTTTTGTTTCTGAAAATTTGTTCTTTTGTTGATATCTTAAAAAATGGTTGATTTATGGCACTTTGAATTTCTAGCATGGCTAACATTTTGAAACGATCTTGTATTTGTCACGCGATAACACACGTATTCGCCTATTTCGATGTAAGAAGGCATGTGGATAGTATACATCAACACCTCGACCAAGATCGCTGGCCAGATTCATCAGCCATCTTGTTTCAAAATGGCGGCCATTAAATAAAAAAAATATATATATATTTAAAGTGAGGTGCAAAAAAATTAGAAATTGAAAAAGGTTTCTTTCTTAAGTATTTGATCTTGATATAAGGATTCAGGAGCATTTTTTGTTTGTCTTTACCTTAAAAAATGGCTCAGATATAGCAGTTTCAATTTCTATTGTGGGTGACATTTTGAAAAATCTGATTTTTTGCATGCGACAGCACTCCTATATATTAACCGATTCCGATGTGAGTGAGCATGTGCACAGCAATTACTAAGGTCTCGACCAAGTTCACTGCTTAGCCTCATCCACCATGTTGTCTTAAAATGACAGGCACTTTAAGAAATTGCCGAATTTGGCAGCCAAATGTAAGTTACTTTAATGAAAAGCAGCTTGGATAAAGCTGACTAATTTCGCGAAATTCTCATTCATTATATTGATAAAAAATAGTATTGAATCTCCTATATTCGGTTTCCACTAAATTGAGCTTCGTGTGTTTGCATGATATAAGTTGGCTTTTTTAAAATAAGGATTATGAAAGCTACCTCTTCCTCCCGGCACTGGCCGGAAGGACTTTTTTTTTTTCTTACAAGTAGTTCATTGAGTTGTACACACTGGCTGGTTTAGAGTTTAACCAGGGTTTACACACACATTACAAGTAGTTCATTTGTTTTATTAACCCGTATTCATTGCATTTTGATGATAACTCATTAATTATGTAATTGAATCTCACTCGTAAGTGTCTTGGGTTATTACACATATACTGTCTGTTTATTTTGTTGGCAATTACATTACAATTTTACTTCATTGAGACATTATTACATATAGTTCATGTGATATTATACAATTTGTTCATGTGTTTACTTACACGTTGTGTATGCTTGCGTACACTTTTGTTCATGTGTTGCATTACAAGTAGTTCATGAGTTTGGGAGTTTTTCCCCCCTCCCTCCACACACATACAGTTTCTCCTTTTACTTTCCTATCTTTTAAATTTTACACCATGTTTCAATATTAAAATACTTCTTTTTAACAGTTTTTTTTTGTGTTTGCATAATGTCAGAACATATCAATGGCATCATCACTTTGTATCTATACAAAGATTTTAATGTTTCTAGGAGTTATCCGTCACATGACATATTAAACTACACATACATTTCGAAGTTGTTAATTTTAACAGGTAACATTTTTTATACTTTCATTAGATACTTCTTACTTGGAGGTGGCAGATCGAGTAAGATATCTTGTTACACTATACAAAATTGCATACAATTAATTATTAATTTTTTTATAAGTTTGCCAGGGGTTAAATTTTGATCAATACACGGAATGTCAGGATGGCAGTGTAAAAATTCATAAAATGCTAAATTATAACATACTGTGATTTTTTTTGGAAACCGGGGACTTAGTTAAATTGCAGGAATCTAAAAAAAACTACCCCATTATTATTTAGGGCTGAAGCCATAAGCTGATGCCACTAGAATTCACAAAATTTCAATATGTAGGGCTACACTTGTTTGAGTGCGTGCAGCTTGCACAATTTTTGTCTCTGGTAGTCCTGTGTGTTATGCACAAATTTTTGTAAGTTTCTTATGCCAGTAATGAAGCAACCTAAGATAATACAAATAAGCTTCAATTTTATGAAAGAATTCATCTTTCCTTAAAGTAACAATTTTTTTACTGGTGTGTTTTTGTCCTTTGTTTTTATTTGCTTGCATTTATTTAATATTATGATCTCATGTAAGATCAAATTTTTGAGAAGTCGTATATACAGTAAATGCTTCTCTATATGAATAGATACATGACTAAAATGCTGGTACCAGCGCCACAATACAATGCCACAAAGAAAAAAAATTAAATATAGGATCCCGTATTATCAACTAATGTGGCCATTTTATTTTGTGGAATATTTAATTTAAAAAAAAAAGATTATTTTGAATATTATGAGCGCTCAGTCATGGACATAACACAATTCTTGTGAATTGTTTTGAAAGCAAGCAAATATTTTACAGGAGCTAAGGAGTAATAGTTTCACAGACAAGTTAAAATAGATTTCTTGGTAGATATCAACTTAAATAGTTAATTTTACTTATTTTGTCTTGGTGCATATTCTGTAAGTGCGAAAGTGGACAAAGGATTTTAGGTACATATAAAGCTGCAACGTACACGTTTCAGCTTTCTTCTGTTGTGGGGGTGAGTTATGTGACAGCGTTTCTGTCCCATACCTTTTTTTAATTCAAAATTTAATTTAAAACATAACTTTCTTACTTTTAGATCATATTATCCTCCCCCCCCTCTTTCCTATAACGAAATATGTGATTAAATTCATTTCTCAAAACCATCCAGAGTTTGCTAAAGCGATTTCTTTCATCTGTCTAAAATTATCTTTAATTCAAAGCGCTCGAATAATCATTTCCTTTTTTCTTTTCTTATTTTAAGCTGTAACTACCCGTTTTTGCTGCGTGTGCAATGAAATAAATAAGAATTAAATAGCACAGCTGCTAGTCTCATTTCATGTTCTTGCATTGGATATTTTTCCCCGCCGCAGTGATAAGAAATTTTTATCGCGACTTATACATGAACGTTGAATATGCATTAACAAAAAAAAGTAAAAATGAACGATTCTTATGGGAAGCATGTAGCTTTCGTGTTTTGTGGGCGAGCTAAAAGCCAGATGCCTGTGATTTCCGGCATTCTTCTCTGGCGGCGGTCTACTTTGTGAAAGCTGTTGGATAAACAATTTCGGTTTGTCTGTTACTTTTCTCATCCTAATTTGAAGCGCTTACTTGCAATCCACATTTTTGCGGTAATGTTGATCGCCAAAAGCCTTTGTACGCTTTCGCGCAGTCACCAAAAGTTGTAAATTGGCGATGCTGTGCCACGCCAAGATTTCTGGATTTAGTGCAAAAAACGGCACTTCTGTTTCAGCTCTCGAGATGTAAAGTTGTCTAATAAGAGAGGGGCGCTCCGGCGTCCCATGTATTGTGGGGTCTCTCTCTCCCATTTTGGCTCCTGAACCACCTTTCTTTTATAAGATTTTTAATAAAGAAATAGTTCCTGTAATATGGTTGGAGTTTTTTTGCATTTAAACGAACCATCCCACTGAACACTATTACAGCATCTAACTGCAAATTTTCTTATTTAGAAACTACATAATGTGCCGTACTTGTCGATTTTTTGAGGTATGCAGAAAATATTGCAAAAAAAAATGCTTTCAAAGTTGGCATTTTTTATCGAATTTTCCGAAACGGGAGATCTGGGAATGAAAGAAATGGTCATACTGAGAAAATAATTGTTTAAAAATCTAATTCTAATTAATTGAGCAAAAAATGAAATCACACGGCCTCTTATACATCTATTCAAAAATCACGCCAGCAAGTTTCATGTTTTTACTTTTAAAAATGAGTCTGAAAGTGTCTCAGAAAATTTTGATCTGTTGAGGGTGGAAAAATATTTTTTCGAATACACCCTTAACCAAAAAAGAGCACTTTATACAACAGCGACAAGTAGTGAACAACACAAAGACCTAGACACACTTAATTTCCCGTTTCTGTGCACGGTGGATAATTCTCATTCGGACACAAAGGGTGATGACATGCTTTCCAAGAATCAGTATCTAAACCGATGGTTGAAGGAGAAATCCCCAGATCTTTTGAAACTCTTTCTTGTCGGGAAGAGTTTCTCTTATCTTCTGCAACATATATCATATTGCATATCAATCTTCGACCGTGGAAAGCTTTGATGCGGAAAAATGCATTCTCCCCCCCTCCTCTCCTGCATCCACCATATTTGACTTTGACCGATAGCAGTCCAATCAGCAGTCTCTAGTGCAAGACTGGGCTAAATATAGTGGATGCAGGAGGGCGGGCATAGGAATGGCATCTAGTGACGTCATTTATGACTGCTCCGAGGCTAACGATTAAGACAGGCTACCGCAGTGCATTCCACGTATCTTTTTTACAGACCACTGGAGTCATGTGATGCTCGAATGCACCAATGAAGGTGTGCGAAAAGAGCGTCACGTCACCCTAGCGGTCTGTAAAAAAAGACGCGTGGGATGCACCGCGGTAGTCTGTCTTTTTCGTTAGCCTCGTGACTGCTCCATCTTTCGGAACCTCCTTGGTTGCAACTCGCAATAGTAGATCTTATTCGGCCAATGGTGTGCTGTGCCTTTTTTCACCCCAGAGTGTATGTGCACATATAATCACATGGTATTCAATACTATCACAATCTCTATGGCTGAGTTTAGACGTTTGTTTTGCCTTATTTCAAAACGTGTCCAGGAAACGCTATTAACACCCATTCTTCTAACTGTTTGCAGTTATTCACAAAAGGATGGGAAGGTTCAGCACTGGAAAGATGATTAGAAGATTCGCTGGACTTGACGGAAATATTTCCTTCCTTCAAAATGTCTGTCTGTTTTTTTATAAAGCTATTAAAGATTAAAATCACTGTGTGACTACAAAAAAAAAACCGCCAGCAGTTGAAAATAGTTGAATGATATGCCTATTCTGATCTTTACACCCTTAAAAGAGAAACGAAAAAGCATAAAACTATAGGATTTTTTCAGTAAAGAGGGCGACAGAAACTGACCATATATCAGATGGCCATTACAATATGACCATATAGGTGGTGTATTTTAGCACGTAATACCTATCCAGTCGGTACGGACTTATGTAAAGTGACCTTATAAGCGAGTGACCACATAGCCGGTACTGACTGTACTAGGAAATATGGAGATGTAAAGTTTCAGCTACTAATGTTAATTTCATTTTTAATCATTGCAAAATAAACTGCAATGCAGGAACTTTAACTTCAAAATTATTTGCTGAAATGATCTGAAATTTTGAGATTGTATATTTAAAGCTTTTAGATATTTATTTCTATTAAAATTTTTGCAGTAATTTTTTTTCCCAAATGTAGTTTTCATAGTCAAAGAATTTTTGGAAGAGATTCATTAGCACCAATCACAGATTTTTTTTTTTTTTTTAAGCTGTTAAAAACGTTGCCAAATTTTGTCGATAAACATTCTTCAGCAGGGATGAAAGAGTTCCTCCTAAAGGAGGAATTCCACCTTTTTAAATACAATTTTGGTCATTCTCTGGATTGATGCAAAAATGCAAAGAAAAATTTAAAAGCATATATGGGGAGGGGGTCTGGTAAATTTACTCTTCAACATTTTGTCTATTTAAACCCTTAGAATTTCTGAACTGCTGTGTAGAAGAGCTATTAAATCAGTATCTGTAAAAATTCTGTAAAAAAAGACGCATGGGATGCACCGCGGTAGTCTGTCTTTTTCGTTAGCCTCGTGACTGCTCCATCTTTCGGAACCTCCTTGGTTGCAACTCGCAATAGTAGATCTTATTCGGCCAATGGTGTGCTGTGCCTTTTTTCACCCCAGAGTGTATGTGCACATCTGATCACATGGTATTCAATACTATCACAATCTCTACGGCTGAGTTTAGACGTTTGTTTTCCCTTATTTCAAAATGTGTCCAGGAAACGCTATTAACACCCATTCTTCTAACTGTTTGCAGTTATTCACAAAAGGATGGGAAGGTTCAGCACTGGAAAGATGATTAGAAGATTCGCTGGACTTGACGGAAATATTTCCTTCCTTCAAAATGTCTGTCTGTTTTTTTATAAAGCTATTAAAGATTAAAATCACTGTGTGACTACAAAAAAAAAACCGCCAGCAGTTGAAAATAGTTGAATGATATGCCTATTCTGATCTTTACACCCTTAAAAGAGAAACGAAAAAGCATAAAACTATAGGATTTTTTCAGTAAAGAGGGCGACAGAAACTGACCATATATCAGATGGCCATTACAATATGACCATATAGGTGGTGTATTTTAGCACGTAATACCTATCCAGTCGGTACGGACTTATGTAAAGTGACCTTATAAGCGAGTGACCACATAGCCGGTACTGACTGTACTAGGAAATATGGAGATGTAAAGTTTCAGCTACTAATGTTAATTTCATTTTTAATCATTGCAAAATAAACTGCAATGCAGGAACTTTAACTTCAAAATTATTTGCTGAAATGATCTGAAATTTTGAGATTGTATATTTAAAGCTTTTAGATATTTATTTCTATTAAAATTTTTGCAGTAATTTTTTTTCCCAAATGTAGTTTTCATAGTCAAAGAATTTTTGGAAGAGATTCATTAGCACCAATCACAGATTTTTTTTTTTTTTTTAAGCTGTTAAAAACGTTGCCAAATTTTGTCGATAAACATTCTTCAGCAGGGATGAAAGAGTTCCTCCTAAAGGAGGAATTCCACCTTTTTAAATACAATTTTGGTCATTCTCTGGATTGATGCAAAAATGCAAAGAAAAATTTAAAAGCATATATGGGGAGGGGGTCTGGTAAATTTACTCTTCAACATTTTGTCTATTTAAACCCTTAGAATTTCTGAACTGCTGTGTAGAAGAGCTATTAAATCAGTATCTGTAAAAATTCTGTAAAAAAAGACGCGTGGGATGCACCGCGGTAGTCTGTCTTTTTCGTTAGCCTCGTGACTGCTCCATCTTTCGGAACCTCCTTGGTTGCAACTCGCAATAGTAGATCTTATTCGGCCAATGGTGTGCTGTGCCTTTTTTCACCCCAGAGTGTATGTGCACATCTGATCACATGGTATTCAATACTATCACAATCTCTACGGCTGAGTTTAGACGTTTGTTTTCCCTTATTTCAAAATGTGTCCAGGAAACGCTATTAACACCCATTCTTCTAACTGTTTGCAGTTATTCACAAAAGGATGGGAAGGTTCAGCACTGGAAAGATGATTAGAAGATTCGCTGGACTTGACGGAAATATTTCCTTCCTTCAAAATGTCTGTCTGTTTTTTTATAAAGCTATTAAAGATTAAAATCACTGTGTGACTACAAAAAAAAACCGCCAGCAGTTGAAAATAGTTGAATGATATGCCTATTCTGATCTTTACACCTTTAAAAGAGAAACGAAAAAGCATAAAACTATAGGATTTTTTCAGTAAAGAGGGCGACAGAAAGTGACCATATATCAGATGGCCATTACAATATGACCATATAGGTGGTGTATTTTAGCACGTAATACCTATCCAGTCGGTACGGACTTACGTAAAGTGACCTTATAAGCGAGTGACCACATAGCCGGTACTGACTGTACTAGAAAATATGGAGATGTAAAGTTTCAGCTACTAATGTTAATTTCATTTTTAATCATTGCAAAATAGACTGCAATGCAGGAACTTTAACTCCAAAATTATTTGCTGAAATGATCTGAAATTTTGAGATTGTATATTTAAAGCTTTTAGATATTTATTTCTATTAAAATTTTTGCAGTAATTTTTTTTCCCGAATGTAGTTTTCATAGTCAAAGAATTTTTGGAAGAGATTCATTAGCACCAATCACAGATTATTTTTTTTTTTAAGCTGTTAAAAACGTTGCCAAATTTTGTCGATAAACATTCTTCAGCAGGGATGAAAGAGTTCCTCCTAAAGGAGGAATTCCACCTTTTTTAATACAATTTTGGTCATTCTCTGGATTGATGCAAAAATGCAAAGAAAAATTTAAAAGCATATAGGGGAGGGGTCTGGTAAATTTACTCTTCAACATTTTGTCTATTTAAACCCTTAGAATTTCTGAACTGCTGTGTAGAAGAGCTATTAAATCAGAGGTCAACTTATCCTATTACCATCTCAAAATTAGGTAAAAATGAAGTTGATTGAGATGTCGTTCCCGAGTGAATTTTTCTTGGATTTTAAAAGGGAAAGGAAGTTTACATAAGGGTCTTTTTGAAATAGAATATTTTATTCTATTTATACAACTTTTTGGGATAGTTTCAGTGATGTATTTCTGGAGCAACGATAACTTTGATGTGCATATATTTACCATGGAGAATTTTTTTTTTCTTTTAGAAAAGAGAGAGAGAGAAAATCTTAAGCAACCAAACCACCCAAAATATATGTTTTAAAAAAATAATCACTGCACTTCACATAAATTCATCAGATATATCTTTTGATGTATACTTTAAGTAATCTGCCTTCCATTCTCTTTTTTTGATTCAATGAACCTATATAATTTTCGTTAGTTTATTTATTAAGTAATTTCTAAGTTACAAAAAGAAAATAACAATCATACGTACAATTATATTTCATTCTATTGTATAAATTCCTGTTAAAATATACCTAAATTACAAAAATTTGCTACCGTTGTATAGATGGAAAAAATTTTCCACCTTTTTTTCCATTTCCCGCTTTCATGCCTGTTCAGTGACTATCTAGCTTTGAATATTAAAAGCGGAGTAGAGGCTAGAAAACTTTTTGAAATAGCTGAAGAGCTATGAAATCATTTCAGAAATACACTCCAGAGAAATAGCACTTATATACATACATTTGAGTGAATGTGGTTTTAAAAAAAAAGTTACTTTACTTTGCATTTTTTTGTGATGCGGTTCTAGGTTTGTATTCTGTTTTTTCCTTTTTTTTTTTTTTAATGATGATAGCTATTTGTTTCTGGCTAATTTTGAAATGGACACCATTATTTATTCATGAGTAAAATTTTGTTTTTAAATCTGCAGAATGCTTTATTTTACAGTTTCATTTTTAACAATTCATGCCTCTTTTTTTTCTTTTTTTTTTTCTCATTATAATTGATTTTTTTTAATCTTGTGTAATTTATACTTTTTGTTTTACTTTTTTCCTTAAATGTTTGAAGTGTCTTTCATTTTGGATTTTAATCCTTAAATGCCTGATTTTTCAAAAATCATTGTAATAATGTTTATCGGCTTTCATTTTTTAAATAAATCATTGGAAAAATACTTTTAAAATCATATTTTGTTTTAAATATAGTTTACGGCTAAAAAATAGTTTGTTACTAATCGGCAATACTGGTGTTTAATTGAAAAAATAATTTCCCTTGATAAAATTGAATAATAATAAACACACAAGAATTTTAGGAACTATAATAAGAAATAAATTTTACTTGCTCACTGGAGGTCAAAATAGGGTATTTCGCAAGCTTCCAAACAAAACAAAAAGAACAAGTAGCAACAATTGAAAAAATAAATCTATCTTTATTCTTAAACAGCACAAGTGTTGCCATCTGCATGTTGAAAATCGATTTAATAATATCTTCAGAATGTATTTTATTGGCAACATTAGGCATTATAGCTTCAATCTTATTCTAATAGTATGTTAGAGCTTAAATTGGGTATGTTACTGAAAAGCAACACCAGGCATTTAAGGGTTAAAATTGATCCAATTGAACCTTTTTAAATCTGGTACTCATAATTTTATATGAAAGATCTTTTAAAAGTAAGTGAAAATTTGGTACTTTTCCATTAGCAGGATACAAATATCACGAATAGCTGCTTTTATTTTCGTGTGTGTAAATTATAAACAGTGCTTTGATATTAAAATAAAATCTCTTTATGTTATTTTATTATTTCTTATTACAACATTTTCTTTTGCATTTTAAATTAAATGTGTGTCTGATTTTTTATTTTAAATATATTAAATGTATTTTGAATGAATGATTTTAAATATATTTATTGTATGTATTTTGAATGAATGAGTGAAAAGTTTGTTGAAGAGCACCGGGCCAAAGGTAAGCATAGCTTCTTATGTATTCACTCCAATCCTACTATAAAGTGGACATGATTTCTCGACAATTGCTAAATCAATTTTAATATAACTTACCACAATTATAAATCTTAGTAAAACATTCATAATAAAGGGAGTTAAATCATGTTTATCACATCTATTATAATTTGTTAACCATGCCTTGTTAAAAATAAGATGTGTAATTCTTTATATATATATTACTTTGTTCACTTTTATTATTATTTTGAAATTTTAATTTATGATAGGTTTTCTTAAAAGATTGGGAAATAGAAATGACAGATCTTGTAGATTTAACCACTGTTGATGATGTATCCTTATTATTAGAAAAAGTAGAGAGCTATAGCATGGGTAATATTTTATGTTCTTATTACCTTAATTTATATGTACATATGTTTAAAATGTTTGTCTAAACTATCAGTCCAGTAATTTCAGCCATTATTTTTGCAATTGACTGTTTTATGCAGCAATTTTTTTTCTTTATTTGTGTCTACATTATAATTTTACCACTTTAAAACTGAACATGATTTATTTTGTTAAATATTTTTATTTTATGATGATGAGTGACTGGTTTTATTTTGTTATCCCTTATGAATTTATTATTAGCATGAAAATTGTAAATAGAAAAGAAAAATTTTGAATTAATTTGGATTTTAATAAAAGCTAATGGAAATTAAATCATTACATTTCTAACTGCTAATGATAACCGCAGGATTATTAATGAAATTGTGACATATTATCAGAGCTGCGAGTCGGAGTCGGGCCCATTTTTGAGCGAAAGAGTCTGAGTCGGATCTGTTAAAACACCTAGAGTCGAAGTCGTCCATTTTACAAGCAGGTCTGCATTGTCGGAGTCGTCCATTTTTCTCACCGACTCTGTGCAGCCCTGTATATTATACCATTACAAATTTAGGATAAAATTTTCATAGTATAAATAATTACAAAAAAAAGTTGGGGGAATACCTTTTCTTGATTATTTATATAATATTTTAAAATACAATAGAACCTCGATTATCTGAAGTAATTGGGACCGACCATCTTTTGGAAAATTAAAATTTTCGTATAATCGAGAATGCTTCAATTTTAAGATTAAGGAGAAATATATGCAGTATTTCTTATTATAATAATAAGTGCTTAATAAAAATAAAACAATAGCAAAATAGAAACAAGAATAAATTACCTGGATTTTAATTTTAAAATTAAGTACCAATTACATGTATCACAAGGGTTTGAAAAAAATGTTTTGTTTGTCGCAGTTTCGATTGCCTTTGCTTTGAAGCTCTATCACAGAGTTTTTTAATATTATTAGTTCATCAGTATCACAGTCTTTCTGCTGCTCCAGCCATGCCAAACCTTTTGCAAAAAATTCAAAAGCTAATTTTGCTAATTGCTAATTTTTCATTTTCTTTGTTTCACTCCGCAGCTTACGGGTGCTCAAGTTAAATTCAAAGGAACTCTAAGAAAGGGAATAGAAAATATTTATATGTACTCATAGTTCGGAAAGTACCGCTTGCACACACACACACAAAAAAAAAAGAGCTTTCAAAATGGATTTTGAACACAAGGAATGTGATAGGATAAAAAGAAAAAAAAAAACTTTAAAAATGGATTTTGGTTAACCGAGAGTTTCAGTTAAAAGAGTTTCAGATAACAGAGGTTCTACTGTATTATGAAGGGATAGTAGCTTGTTGAAAAAAAATGGTAGAACCTTTTTTATTATGCAAACAAAATATTTAACATTTTTATAAAATCTACAAAAAGAACTGCTTTATAATAACATTTATATTTAATACAAACATAGACTGGGTTTTCT
This sequence comes from Maratus speciosus, assembly GCA_963932465.1. Taxonomy (NCBI): domain Eukaryota; kingdom Metazoa; phylum Arthropoda; class Arachnida; order Araneae; family Salticidae; genus Maratus; species Maratus speciosus. Next base: position 385,766,199 of record OZ010788.1, on the reverse strand, counting down.
ATCCAAGAGTATTTGCAAGTAGTAAATCATTTTGATAAAATTACAATTGAAATAGATTCGTGTTTTTAATTTTAAAATATTTTTAAAACTTTTTCTTGTATACTCATTTATTGTGCTTATTCTTTTTACTTATAGTGTACATTTTTTTTCTTTTTTTAAGTTTTGCAAGAAAATACAAATTTTCTTGAAAAAGTGTAATGAAAAACATTTACAAAATTATTGAAGTGAAATGCAAAGAGCCAGAAGCAAGCTAGCTTTCTATGTATCCACTCCAATCTAAAGATCCTTCCAGTCCAATCTAATAAAATGGACAGTAGTATAACTTACAACAAACGTAGATCTTAGTGAGATGGAAGTAATAATATACAGCGATATTGGAAATTCGATTTGTGCCTAATTAATTAAAGTAATTAATTAAAGGTCAAAATTCTAAAGTAAATCCATTGGCCGATTTGGATTATTAGTGCATTCTAGCACAATAATTCCTGTCAAAAAAATAAGTGAATAGATCATAATGAATTCAAAATTTTATGACATAAAAATATACTAGGAATTATGGAGATGTAAAGTTTGCAACTACTAATATTGAATTCATTTTTAATTGTTGCAAAATAGACTGAAATCCAGACACTTTTTTTAACTTTAAAATTACTTAGCAAAATGAGCTGAAATATTGCATCTGTATATTTAAAGCTTTTAGATGTCAATTTCTATTAAAATTTTTATATGTTACAATAGGGAAATTTTTTTTTTATTATTATTTTTTTTGTGTGTAGGGATTTTGTAAGGATAGAATTTTGGAAGAAATCCTTTACCACCAATCGGAAATTTATTATTATTTTTTTTTTAATCTGTTATTAAACATTTCTTGGCAACCTAGCTTTGAAGATAAGGCGAGGAATAAAGGATGAAAACCTTTTAGAAAAGTTGAAAAGATATGAAATCATTTTAGGGAAATGCAATCCAGAGAAATAGCACTTGTGTGGTTGCATGATTTATGGATTTTGTTTAGATTGGCTTTTACTTAGAATTTTGACTAATGTACTGTTAATAGTGTTAAATATTATTTATTCTGTAACAATTCATTTGAATTTCAGCAGGATTTTTCATAATGTAACTCCATGCTTTCATCATATTCTCTGAAAATATACATTCGTTTGAGAAAACATATTTAAAAAAAAAGTTACTTTAGTCTGCATTTTGTGTGATGCAGTTAGTTCTAAACTTGTGTTTTTTCATTAATAATAAGTATCTGTTTTTTTTATTCTAATTTCGAAGTGGGTGCCATTATTTGTGAGTAAAATTTTGTTTTCATATCTTTGGCATACTTTATTTTACAATTGCTTTTTTTGTTTTTAAGTCCTTTTTTCTGATTTTTTTTTTCATTACGATTGATTTTTGGTAAACTTATGTGATTCATACTTTTTAATTTTTTTTCCCCTTAACTGTTTTGTGGGGTGGGGTTAAACTTTTCCCCAGCTGACTTTTAGCAGATTTAAAAATGGTTTTTAATTTACGAGATTATGTGTCTGTTTTAACTTTTTTAAAACCTTGATCCCATATTTCCTTTATATCATATAAAAATTGAGAAACACTTGTACTTTAAGCAGAATAAGTAGCAATTGCAAATAAAAATACTTATGCGAGTAAATAGTAGCAAATTGAGTTAAATCATTTATGCAATTTGTTGGTATATTTAATCGTCATTAAACTTTGAAAAGAACATCTTAAATTAAAAAAAAAAAGTAACTTAGTTATCTTATTTCCACAAACTATATACAATCTTTGAACTTTGCCACATCACAAAATAAATTTCAAGCTATTTACACATAACACTTTTCAAACATAAATTCATTGACGCAACATGTTTTGAACCTTAGTAACATTTTATAGGCTGGAATTAATCTATTTAATCTTTTTACAAGTACATATTTTAAACCTGTTTATGAGGTACATCACCAGAAGTTATATGGAGAGACTTCTGCCATGCGCAGTAAAAAAAGAGTGTTACTGTCAGGGTTAAAACCCCAAAGTCCTTCCGTGGCATCCGCAATGCTGCATGGAAAATAATTGCTTACAGACACAAATGATGCAAAAAATGTATCATTAAATTAAAAGCTAGGTTCTCCTTTTTGTTAATAGTAGTGGTTGTCATCTTAATTAAAAAATTAATTCATCTAAATTTGCATTTATCACCGGCCAAGCGATGACTATAATAGCCTAAAGGGAATAGGATTTTAAGTAAAGATTACATCCCTGGTAAGGCCAGACTATATTGTTAGTATGATATAAGTGATTATCTCTATTCAAATTTTATGAAATATTAATGAAATTATTCATACATACCTATACTTACATTTTGTTTTTGTTTATTTATAATTTAGATTCAACTTGCTGATAGTGTCTAGCATCTAGAGTTTGATGAATTATTTTGAATAAATTCTGGATCACAAAAAGGCTGTGTACTTAAAGTTTTATTTTAGATCTTGTGAAAGGAGTCCTATATCAGAAAAAATAAAAATATAAAAATCTGAACTTCCCATTGACTTTCTGACGATTTATCTTTTGCATCTAAAATGCATACTCAATGATATGTCGTTGTACAATTTATTAATTAGAGTTTCTCTGTAATTATAAATTGTAATTTTAGGCACATTTTGTTTTACAGTTTGCTGAGTATAAAAAAACTATTTAAAATTAGAATTGCTTTTGGGAAAAGAAAAAGTAAAGGAAAGAGAAAAATAACTCTCTTAATTTTTTAGATAAAGTGTGTCTAGTAAAGGTTTTAAGTTGTTTTAAGATCATATTAACATTGAAAAAAATGTGATGAGCTGCAATAAGTTTGAAAGATTATGTTATGTTATAATCTAGACATTACTTGAAATGGTTTGATCACCATTTCTGTGAACCATTTGTTTTTGTACAGAAACTGTATTACACTATTACCTGTGTTTTGTATAGTAATATAATGAAATTGTGTATTTATCATTAGATTTGTTTTATAATCTCACACAGATTTGTTTTATAATCTCACACTTAATAAACTTTTTAGTCAATTTTTTTTTTTCAATATTCCCTTAAATTTGAATTTTATTATATCATCTTTTTAAAAGAAAAAGTTACAAGATCTTTTAAAAATATGAAATTTGCAACGATTGTTTGGTAAACAAGTACGGCGATCCAAATCAGATTGATAGGCTCATTGATTCCAGTTGGAGGTTTCTAAAATTGTTGCTTGTCACCATTAATTGGTTAAAGAATGCATTGTTTGAATATCATCATTTTGTAGGTGTGTGTTACATGTTCTTCTTCCTTACTGAACAAGTTCGGTACTACTCAACTCTTGCTGCTCAACATCTGCATATAGTTGTAGTGTATTTGTTTATCTTGTACTGATTTACATTAATTCTGACTCTGAGTCTGTAACTTTTATATTTACATGGTTTTATAAATGAAATTGGAAAATTTTATAAAATATGCATAGCAGTTTATAAAATTTAGTGCTAAATGATAAATTAACTTTAAGTGTGTCATGTGAGTAATAATAAATAGCTGTTATGTATTGAAAATAATAATTAACTATGGTCATTTGAATTTTTGAAAGGCAAGTCCTTTTATATGCATGTTAAAATTTGTATTGTGTTGTTACTATTTATCAAAATCTGTTTTTGTTATGTTCGCATGTGCTGAAAAAATGACGTTCATTCATTGTTTTACTTTGAAATTTTTACAAGTTGCAAATATGTACAATTGTTTTGTAACTATTTTCATTCTAATAATATTTATTTATTTGAGAACAAGCAAGCAGTGTAGTTGAAATACACCTTGTTATTTTTAAAAATTAATAAAATTTTATTATTTTGTTTTATTAATTTGCCATTATTTACTGTCTAATATGAAAAATCTTTTAGTTTTGGGTTTTCATTTTACCCAAAAAATTTTTGTCAGTAGAAAAGAATTTTATTTTTAACTAGCAGAGATTCCCTGATTGATTTTTACTTTCTTCTATCTTGACAAGAAGAAAGTATTGGTTTCATGAAAATTTTCGAATTCCAGTTTTCGACGGATTTACACGTTTCATGGGTCAGAGATTCAAAAAAAACATGTTTTTACAAAATGGTTGTCTGTCTGTATGTGACACAAATTTTGTGGGCGCTCTATCTCAAGAACTAATGCACGGAATTTAATAAAAATTCATATTCAGGTAGTCCCTGATATAGATTGGTGCTGATTAGTTTTTGGTGTAAATCGCCCTGCAGGTGGCGCTGCTATGTAGCATTTTGCAGGATTTCCTCAAAAGCTCTATCTCAAGAACTAATGCACGGATTTTTATAAAACTTCAGATTCCGTTAATCCTTGATATGAATTGGTGCTGGTAACGTTTTGGTGCAAATCGCCCAACAGATGGCGCTGCTATGCTGCATTTTACACGATTTTCGTAATAACCCAATCTCAAGAAATAATGCACGGATTTCCATCAAACTTCAGATTCAGTTAGTGCTTGACATGAATTGACGTTTTGCCTTTTGTGGTGTAAATCGCTCAACAGGTGGCGCTGCTATGCTGCATTTTTTGAGATTTCCACAATAGCTCTATCTCAAGAACTAATGCTTGGGTTTTCAACAAACTTCAGATTCAGGTATACCTGGATAGGAATTAGTGCTATTTATGTTTTGGTGTAAATTGCTCAACAGATGGCGCTGCTATGCAGCATTTTTCACGATTTCCACAATAGCTCAATGTCCAGAACTAATGCACGGATTTTCATCAAACTTCAGATTCAGTTAGTCCATGACATGAATTGATGTTTTGTACCTTTTCGTGTAAATCGCTCAACAGGTGGCGCTGCTGTGCTGCATTTTTTGTGATTTCCACAATAGCTCTAGCTCCAGAACTAATGCACCGATTTTCATCAAACTTCAGATTCCGGTATACCTTAATATGAATTAGTGCTGTTTGTGTTTGGGTGCAAATCACTCAACAGGTGGCGCTGCTATGCTGCATTTTTCAGAATTTCCCCTACAGCTCTATCTCAATAAGTAATGGACGAATTTTCATCAAACTTCAAATTCAGGTATACTTTGATACGAATTGGTTCTAAATTGATGTAGTTTCTTTTACTATTTAAATGATTTAACTGATGTGATTTATACAGAAGAAAGTTTTGTGATGGCCACAACATACTAGTTTCAAATGAACCTATGGTTGGGGAGGGGGGCGCCTTGCTTTGGCAGTGCATGCCTATATGGAATATGCTGTTCCAATCTGGAATCAAGCAAACCTAAAATTGGGATTTTGTTAAATTTAAATCCAGATTAAATTCAGATTTTCATCATCGTCATTCACGTTGCTATAGAAACTCATTTGGCATGCTTACAACTTTAATTTAACCGCAGCAGTAGCAAAATTTATCTTCTTTCCATTTCAGAAAAAAATTGCTGTTAAATGGGAAAATTGATTAAAAATTTTGGAAAAATTAAAAAAATGTGGATTACAAAATTTACTATTATTGTGCCAAAAAATTGAAACAGGTTTCTTTTATGAATGTCAAAAAATCACTGTGTAACATGAAAAAACACAAAAAACCTCATAAAAATTTCTCCAAAAATTGGAGAGGACAGAATTTACTATATTGGGCTAAAAGATAAAATCAGGATCCTTTTTAAAATATCAAAAACTCACTGCAAAAAAAATTAAAAGATCACAGAAGATGAAATTTACTATTTTGTGCTAAAAGATTGAAACCAGATGCCTTTTGGCACAACATTATCACAAAACAAAACAACAACACATTATCACAAAACAAAACAAAAAAACAAAAAAAATTGCAAATATTCACTGAGAATTCAAAAATTGCTATACGAATTCTAAATAAACTTTATTGTAAAAATGAAAAAAAAAAAATTCTATATTTGTCTAATAGATGAAAATCAAATTGTTTTTACTAATGTAGAAAAAAAAAATGCTAAATATTGCATTAAAAAAAAAAAAAAAAAAAAAAAAAAAAAATAAAAAAAAAATCCATTCCAAAAATTGGTTTGAGGTGCATAACTTCAGGCGTACAGGTATATTCCTGCCAAATCTTGTGCTCTACATGCAGTGGTCCCTTCAGAAAACAGCATGCAAACATCTATCATTATCGACTTTAAATACATAGGTGCACATTGAATTTATATCTGCAACATGGAAAAAATAGTCTAATATAGTGACGCCTTTAATCTGTTGATTAGTTATTCATTCACAACCATTAAAAAAAAAGACATTTGAGTGCAAAATGAAAGAACTTTTTTTTTTTTTTTTTTTTTTTTTAATGGCATTTTCAATTAAATTTACAAAGAGATTTTATTAAAAAGAGTGATTAATTTAGAAAGAAAATACAGATTACTGAAATTACTATAGAAAAGATTCTCCTCCTTCAAAAAAAAAATTCCCCCCATAAATAAAGGTGCATTGAATGGGATCTGAAAACAGCACCTCTAAATCCAAATATCCAAAAGACTCGGAACTGACTAGAGAGGCCACTCATTGTAAACTGGCGACACCCACCATGTGATTCCTGCCTTCTGAAACGTACAAAATATCAGCCTGATGTGCAACTGCATGGAATGTACATCATGGGGCACCACTACAATCACATACTCCAAAATATACAACAAGGATTTGTGCTTACAAAGCTATTTGCAGAAAAACACCACAAGCCAATAAACAGCACAAAAAAATGAAGGTGGGTATCTACTAGAGCTGAGACGGGCTCAGCCTGAGTCTGAGCTCTGATTTCAAATTGTTGGGCTCGGTCTGTCTCTGAAAAAAGAGCCCTAACACATTTCTAGTACCTATTGTACCAGAAATGAAATTTCTTCTTCAGGAGTTTCCACTAAACAGTGGGTCTCCTCGACCCATAAAAATAGTTCTGAGAGATCCTTTCCATGAGAGAGTTCCATCTCTCTCTGTCCAGAGTGATATCATCATTTAACCTATATATATTGTCTCTTATATAGAACTTTGCCAAGTCATCCTCGGTCTGTCTCTCCTACGTTTGCCGTCTGGACACCATTCAAAGATAATTTTAGCAAGGCGTTCCTCTTTCATTCTGCGGACATGACCATACCATCTAAGCTTGTTATACTCGACTGTGTTACCAACATTTTGTTTGACTTGCATTATTTCACGTATTCTTGAGTTTCTAATTTTATTCAGCATAGACTTTCTCGCTGATCTTCGCCAGAAGTCCATTTCGGTAGAGAGAGGTTTCTTTTTTAGTTGGAGATTTAATGTCTATGTCTCTGTGCCATACAGCAAAATGCTTTGCACAATGACATCTATATATTTAAAACGCTAAGCGTTTTCTTTCGACAGTCCATGAGAAGAAACTACTGCATCAAATTACACCAATCTTTTTTTTTAATGAAAGATATTTGGCCACAGATTTGTTATAGTTCATTCGTTTGTTGAAATATTGTATTAATTAGCCATAATTTTAAATTAAAATTGTACAGTTGAACATGCACAGTATATTAAGTACAAGTCTGCCTTTGGAGTGACGTGCTGCACTTGCGCAAAGATGCTCGCTCAGTTGAACTATCACATCACAGGTAGAATTTGTTTTAAGTTCGTCTGCTATTTGATTGTACTGTAAACAAGCTTTTCTTTCTTTCACAAAGTTAATATTATTTGGCTCTTTCAGCATTATTAACAATTCAAAAATTTATTGTATCGATATTAAGAGCTAGATACGGTTTATTTCTGGGGTGTCATGTTGTTTTGGTCATATTACACACAGAAGATGCTGGTGATCCGTCTTTTGAATTGCCAATAGTTACACACAAAGATTGGGAAACTAGCATGTTAAGGTTGTAGCTGCTTCTTTGAAAAAATAAGGTATCATAAATATCAAAACGCAAAACTTAAATCAGAACTCAAATTCGAGACAATTGCGTTATGCGTCAACTGTTTTTCGAACCTTTTCAGTTTACAAGGAAGAAAAACGAGTTCCTGCTAGCGTAGGGTGTTAACGCAGGAGTTTAAAGCTTTGAATTTTTGTAGAGGATGCAGGTTCGAGCCCAAGCTTGGCAAAATGTGAATATTTTTGTAGATAATTCATTTCAATAATGACTTTTTATTAGGAAGAGAAGTTATAGGATTTTTATTTTATTATTATTATTATTTGAATGCTTTATAATTAAATAAAATTTAACACTCAATAACATTTTGACAAAATAGTGATTTTATATTTAAAATATTTAAGCTAAAATATTTTGCATGTAATTATCAATTAAATAAATTGAGCTGATCTACAATTTTCTGACCATTATCAAGGAATGTATATATGTGTGTGTGTCAGAAAGAAAAGTTTGTCATTCATTTGCGTAAAAAATAAAACTGAAAGAAAGAAAAATATTCGTAAGAGCTATAAAAGTAATTACCTTTATATCATGTTTAATATTTAAAAAATTTAAAATAAAATTCAAGTAATAAAAATATATATTGTAAATCGTTAGCTGCATCAAGTTTCCAATTTAGGTGTTTAGAGAATTAGACAGATAAAAATAAAATTTATGACAGCTTTTAATGGTCATGCAGTTAAAAAATAATAATAATAAATTAATGAAAAAAAAGTTGTTATTTTTTATTTTAAAAAATAATCTGTAGCATGTAAAAATAAATACTCTAACCAGTATTTTTAGGTAAATTTCCGATAAAAAGCAAGCATAATTGGTTGTAAATTATAAACTTAAAATTCTTTCACTTCATTGAATAGATTAAACTGACAGTGTCATCTATCGCCTTAAAGAAATATGAATCACCGATGCAATATTCAATATAGAAATCCATCACATAATTCCTCATTCAATAATTAATTTAAAAGCAACTAATTAAAAATTCAAGAATTTTTCTAATGAAACATTCAAGTTATTTACCGTCAAATCTTGACGGGCACTATCTAGTTATAAATTAATCTGTTAGTTTTAGGTAGAATGTTACTACTCCACAGAACAGAATTCAACATTGCTATTGCTTTTCTGCCTCACCAATTCTCCTTTCAACATCTCTCTAGCTTGATCCATCTTCAAGTATGATAGATCCAAGGTATTTGAATTCTTCTACACAGGGTTGGCTTTTTACCAGTAAAAACTGGTTTTTACCAGGACATGGTAAAAACTAGGTTTTTACCGGTAAAAACCTGGGAAAAAGTGGTAAAAACCTAAGGATACAATAAACTCTACTACTCATTAAACTGTGTTTAAATACTATTGATTGAAGCTGTGTTTTCATGTAACTGATGCATATATATATAAAGAGATGGGAAATAAAGAATTAATTCTCTAAAGCTGCTGATATAGTACTTTAATCATATAATTTTTACCATATTTTTTATTCTCCATCTATAAATAGAACAACAGATGTTCAGTATCGGTTTCGCAAAGCAGGGTTTCCATTTCACTTATTCTCTAACATGATTGTTTATGGATGAACTTACTGGCAGAAAATAAAGCTCCAATATCCATTACTAAACATGTTGATATACAGAAGTATTTCCGAAATCATCATCTGATAGGTGAAACACCAGTTGCCAAGCAAAGTATGATGGAATAACCATATAGAATGTATCTCCACATTTATAAGAATAGTCCTGCATTGCTTGACATTTACAAAAATCATGAAAAAGATATTGATATTAGAATTCAAAGATTAGTGAATGACTAATTTATTTAAACAAGTGAAGAATCTTATTTCAACAGCTACAAGTAGCCAAAGCCTTAAATATTTGTCAGAGCAGATGCTTGTTCTGAATGGCTGAACAGGGATATGTTTAGGAAAATTTTAGGTCCTTTAAAGGACCCTTCACAAAATTCTTTATCCCCAAACAGGACCCTTCACAAAATTTTTTATCCCAAAACAGGACCCTTCACAAAATTATTTGTCTCTAAAATAGACCTTTCACAGAATTTTTTCACCTTCAAATTGAATTTTTCACAAATTTAGTCATTTAAAAATAAAATCTGGCCTGTAAGTAAGCAGTTGAACTCACCAAAGAGCATATTACTTAGCTTTTTATATATGAAGGAGAGAACATGAAGACATCGATAATATAAAATTCACAAAATTATGACTAGAATTTTCACAAAAATAAGAAAAACGTCACAATTTCACAAAAACAGGACCCTGTGAGAAAAGTCTGGACAGACCCCTGCTGAATGTGTCCCTGCTGCATTGTTCTGAATTAATTCCATATAAAGATCTTGTTAAAAAATAAATTAATTTGTCTTTAGAGCCCTTTCACTTTTTAGCATGTATGACAGATCCAATGCACAAAAATCAAGATCTATTAAGTGAAACACAAAAGGGAATGGCTCGTAGATTTCATGTCAAATTCTCTTTTACTCCTCTTGTCATCTGAAGTTGAAGGACAACCATTTCCAAGAAGCTTCTTTAAAACAAAAGATGTAAAAGCCAAAGTTCGGTGGAAAGCACTAAATAACAAAGAAATTAATCCTGAATTCATACATTTAATGATGAATCTCCACTCCATACTTATAGTTCTTCATCCATAGAGCTAATTTTTTCGAACTTTTCATATATCCACTGTAAATTAAGAAATAGACTAGGGTGTACAGAAAGCTACAGGGCGATTCCGTGGAGAGTGTCACACATGTAACACATGCTTTAATTTGTATTTATTCAATTATTTATTAAATTTTAATGTTAATTCTGATTTTAAGTGGTATGGTAAATAAGTTATTAGCATATTTTTAAATTTAAATGTGTGGCAATAAAACTCACAGAAGTATATCATTTAATTTCATTACTCAAAATGTACTTTTTTTCTACTTCAGAAAAAAAGCACATTTTGAGTATGAAATTAAATGATATATTTCTGTGAGTTTTTTTAAACTAAAAAATATGTTAATAACTTATTTACCATACCTACTAAAATCAGAATTAACATTAAAATATAATAAATAATTGAATAAATGCAAATTAAAGCCTGCATTACATGTGTGACTCTCCGCATGGAATCGCCCTACAAAGCTTTTTATAAAATGCTAAAAGGCTTCAATGGTATAGACTGGTAAACTGTACTAACATTTGTACAAACTGTATTATGTGATAATATTGTAAGCATTTGGTTTTTGTTAAAATGATTAAGGTTTTTAAATATGATAAAAGTGTACTTATAATTTTCCATTTCTTTTGAGTAAAAATTAGTAAACTAGTCTCCATTAAGATAAATATAATAAATATTGTATTGTAATGTGCATTCTCATAATGACAGTTTTAATAAGCATTAGGTTTTATTTTAATAATGATAAATGTGCAATAATATCTAAAATTTTGAATTCTTGTAGCTGGTAAACATGGATGAATGTCTTCCGGGCTTTTTATATTCCTTAAAAACCGCTATTTTCATATAACATTCTTTTAATTACCTAATCAGAAACTAAATTAGGTGAATATTGCTGAATGGAAATAGTGGTATAAAATACCCGGAAAACTTTCACCCCTGGGAAACTGAAAAATTGAAAGATAACTTTTCATAAAAGTGCCCGATAGCAGAAAGTTCGAGATGGGAGACGGGCGTCGCAGATTTTCTTTTCACTTTTGCAGATTCTTTTTCATCGAACATTTATTTTGCTTCGTATTATGTTTAGCTCTTTATTACTTAATACAAAAAGTTAAGACTATTATTAATAAAAATTTATAAAATGCCTAAAAACGCTACAGGTAAGTGATTGTTTGATTAATTAACGCTTCATTTATAAAAATATTTTACCTGCAGATTATTTTTTGCCCCTGAATTATCTGTCACAGACACTTGGAAAAATTTCTGCTACTGGGTAAAAGTGACAAAAAACAGTCAAACTCCTAAGTTTTAGCAAAGGTGGTAAAAACCATGGTAAAAACATGTTTTTCCAAAGACGGTAAAAACCATCAGACGGTAAATACCGTCCAACCCTGCTTCTACAGTTTTAAGTTTTCTGACCTGTAGTTAAATGTTCTGTTTTACTCATTTTTATTTTTAATCCCCATTCTTCATAAGTGTCCTTTAATTTACGAAACATGTATGTGGCATCTTCTTCATATTCTGTAATGATGACTTGATCATCCGCAAACAATAAATGATGGATATATTTATTATCATTCAGTTTCAGACCCATTTTATGACATTTCTTTGTCCAATCTCTAAGGCAGAGATCAATGTATATTTTAAATAACGTTGGCGAAAGACAACAACCTTGCAAAAGTCCTTTACTAGCTATGAAAAGTTCAGACAAGTTATTTCCAAATTAAACTCTACAGCTGTTACCATAATATATTGCTTTAATGATACTTATCGATTTTACATTAATATTAGCTACTTTTAGTACTTTCCAAAGCAAATTTCATGGTATGCTGTCATAAGCTTTTTCAAAATCCATAAATGTAAGTTCTGTAGTTTTTCCCTTATCTCTCTGTTTTTCCAGAATCTGTCTCAGAGGAAAAATGTGGTCAATGCAAGATCTACCTGCTAAAAAGCCACTTTGTCTTCAATTCTCACATATTCTTCTTCCAGTCTATTTCTTAAAATTCTTCCGAATATTTTTATTATTGGGCTTGTAACACATATTCCTCTATAGTTGCTACATAGTTTCTTGTCCTCTTTCTTAAAAATAGGAATTAAATACCCCTCTTTTAGTTCTTGCGGTATTGGATTTTCTGCGAAGATCCTATTGTACAGTTGAGTTAATATCTTTACAATACCTTTTCCACCATACTTTAGTAGTTCAAGATTTACTCCACCAGGTCCAGATGATCTACCATTTTCCCCCTCTCTGAATGCTTTTTTGACCTTTGTGGTAGTGATTTGAAATCCGACATTTAGGTGTTCAAACACTTCTGTCTCCTTAAAATCATCTCTATTCTCCCTGAGAAGTTCCTCAAAATATGTCCTCCAAGCATCAATCTTAATCATTTCAAGTTTCGTTTTATGATGAGTATCAAATTTCAATCCTTTTAAAATCTTCCACGCTTCAGTGGATTTTTTAAATCCTACTTGGCAATTTAAGTAGCACATGCTCTTTCCCAAGCCTCATTTTTGTATTGTCTAATTTCTTTGAATATCTTTTTTTTCTTACTTTTATATGCATCTAGACCAGGGTCGGCGAACCTATGGCACGCGTGCCAAAAGTGGCACGTGAAAGAATAATTTTGGCACGGCGCGGCGTTGATTGTGTCTCTAAATCAGGATACAGTGATTTTACACAAAATACACGAACTTAGATGATCTGATTCTATTCTAAATTCGATTAATGGAAATTGTAGAGTTTTAATCTTGTTGAATATGGTTTGAAGAATTTATCAAAGAAAATATTTGAAAACTATCAAAAAAGAAAGATCATTATATATTAATAAAAATACGGATGGTAAATTATGGTAACTTAGAGAGTAATTTAAGAACTATTTAAATAAACTGCATTTTTTCCCTTTTTAATAATTTTTCCAACTGTTTATAACCTTATGAGTCATTATTTTCGCAAATGAATAATATATTCAAATAGCCAAGTTGCCAAATAAATCCATTTTAGATTGCATTCTGTTAAAATCAGTTGGGCATGACCACGATATTAATTAATCATTTTTCATGCAAGATACAGCACAATTAATCGCATTTTTTTTAAAATTAATTTCTAAAGTAGAATTGTTTCTATAATTATTGCAGTGTAATACTTATTTGCATGTTACCCATTTTAGAAAAAATCTTAAAAAGTAATTTTCAAATCATTTTGCTTCATTATTTTTCAATCCACTAAATTGCTTTTTTAGTTGGCGCGTCAAGGTCATGTAAAAAAAATATATTTTTTAAATTGGCACGCGACTATAAAAAGGTTCGCCAACCCTGATCTAGACTATCATCATCTTTTTTATTTAACCAGTTTGAAAATGCTTCTTTCTTTTCTTGAATTCCTTTAATAATTTCTTCATTTAGCCAGCTTTTATTGTTGTGTTCATTACTGCACCTTGTTCCCAAAATCTTTGATCTTCTGTCGTACCTTCAAAATCAATGAGTATCCTATCATTCATCCTTTTCTCATATATGCCTTTAATGCTGTCATCTTGTAGCAATTTCACTTTAAAAGTTAGGTTACTGTATTTCTCTTGTTTTTGTTCACAAGAAATTTTACCTGTAATCTTTAACCAAATCCATCCAATTTTTGCTTTTACTAGATAATGATCTGAACCACAATCTGTCCTTCGGAAAACTCTAAAATCCTTTATTATGGCTGAAGTGTTCTGCCTAGTTATAATCAAATCAATAATCGATTGCTGATTTTTCTGTTCTTTGTGCCATGTATAACAATGGATGTCTTTATGTTGGAAAAACGTATTCTGTATTTTACGGTCTGATTGCTCACAAATTTCAATCAACCGTTTTCCATTGTCATTGCAAACAGCCTCTCCAAATCTTCCAATTACATTATTTCTCAGTCTTTTACCTACTCTTGCATTAAGGTCTCCTAATAGAAAGATCTCTTTTCTGTTTGGTGTACTTTCAATGATATCCCTTAATTCATCCCAATATTTTTCTTTTTCTTCCTCACTGGCATCGTTTGTTGGTGCATATGTTCCTATTATACAGATTTCTCTTTCAAAAATGGTCATATACACTGTCAGAATCCTTTCATTATAATAATTCTAATTAGTTATATTATTGTGGAGCTGTTTTTTAATCATAACTGAAACTCCTGCTTTTGCATGTTTGTTTTTATTTACTCCACTCTAAAAATGAAGATAGTTACCAGTCACTTTTTCTCCCTTTCCTTTCTTCTTTGTCTCAGAAAGCACTGCTATGTCAATTTTAGCTGCCGTTAGCTCTGCTGGTAGTATGTCGATTTTATTGGTTATCCCCTGAACGTTCCAACATCCAAAAATCATATTCCTTTTTTGATTGCCAAGTCGTTTCCTTAAAGGTGGCCCGGAATTCTTCTTCTTGGGTCTTTTAGCAGTGGATAAGTTTTTGCGTTGAACGATGAGCTAGCCCATTGCAACAACCCCCAACCTGGAGGACCAGGGTGTCTCTCTTTGTCAGGACACTCTACCAACTGTGCGCTATACCAATGACTCGGGTTCAAGCCCCGGCTTGGAGACTTTTTCACTCTGTTGGCTGCACGTCTCTTAAGCAATTAAAATTTGAAATATTAAGTGCAAGGCGTGAGAAATTTTCTACAGAAAAATTTCCAAGAATTGTATAGATTTATTCAATTTCATCGATGCTGGATTCTCTTTAGTTTCGTGTTTGCCCCAGAGTCGGTGGCTCACTGAAAAATATTCCATCTTGTGCTGCGATTGTAGTCTTGCCAACATATGATAGTGAGAAGTGCCAGGCTGGGTATCGTTCCAAGGAGTTCATTTGGTAGAACGTCGGTGCGATATACTGATGACCCAGGTTCGATTCACGGCTTGGACATTTTTTTACTCTGTTGGCTGCATGCCTTTTAAGCAATTAAAATTTTAAATATTACTGAATGAAAGCGTGAGAAATTTTCTACAAAAAAATTTCCAAGAATTATATAGATTTAACTGTTAATCCTTAGCACACAATTTTGTGAAAATTTACATTCCACCATATTAAAAGTCTGATATCAAATAAATATACGTAAAAGGAATCTCATGTTTTTTCTCTCTCGACAAGTAAATCTGATGGGCACGTTAACGAAGTACATTTTCTGAATAAATTCACAATATTTACAGAAATTACTATTTATAAGCCGAAGAATCGAAAAACGTTTTTTTAATTTCCTATAACAGGTGTACATCTTAAACTGTAATTGATTTCCTTCCTCATAACAATATCTCGTGATTGTTGTGTCCCTAAAAAGCAGCTTAAATTAAAAATTTGATGTCATTATCTGAAATATCCAATGTTTTTATAGCAGGGATGAGAATTTTCCGTCTTTTGGCGGATTTCCGCTTTTTTGTTATTTCAAGGAATTTCCGCTTTTTTTTTCCGAGGATTCCGTATTTTTTTCCGAAATTTTCACTTTCCTATTGATTCCGCTTTTCTTCCGATTTCGAAAAAACATTCAAAGGTGATGAAAAAACGGCAAATTCGTCAAAAGATCGCGAAAAAGTGGCAAATTTTGCCAAAAGATCGCGAAAAAGCGGCAAATTTTGTCAAAAGATCGCGAAAAAGCGGTAAATGTCACCAAAAGATCGTAAAAAACTACAAATATCGTCAGAAGATCGCAAATAAATGGCAAATATCGTCCAAAGATCGCGATAAAAATAGTAAATTTCGTCAAAAGATCGCGAAAAAGCGGCAAATTTCGTCAAAAGATCGCGAAAAAACAGAAAATTTTGTCAAAAGATCGCGAAAAACGCAAAATTTTGTCAAAAGATCACGAAAAAGCGTCAAATTTCGTCAAAAGATCGCGAAAAACCAGCAAAATTTGTCAAAAGATAGTGAAAAAAATTACAAATATCATCAGAAAATCGCGAATAAACGGCAAAGTTCGCGAAAAAACGGTAAATTTCGTCAATAGATCGCGAAAAAAGCAAAATTTTGTCAAAAGATCGCGAAAAAGCGTCAAATTTCGTCAAAAGATCGCAAAAAAGCAGCAAAATTTGTCAAAAGATAGTGAAAAAACTACAAATATCATCAGAAGATCGCGAATAAACGGCAAAGATCGCGAAAAAAAAGGTAAATTTCGTCAATAGATCGCAAAAAAGCGGCACATTTCGTCAAAAGATCGCGAAAAAGCAGAAAATTTTGTCAAAAGATCGCGAAAAAGCAGAAAATTTTGTCAAAAGATCGCGTAAAAGCAGAAAATTTTGTCAAAAGATCGCGAAAAAGCGTCAAATTTCGTCAAAAGATAGTGAAAAAAACTACAAATATCATCAGAAGATCGCGAATAAACGGCAAAGATCGCGAATAAACGGCAAAGTTCGCGAAAAAACGGTAAATTTTGTCAATAGATCGCAAAAAAGCGGCAAATTTCGTCAAAAGATCGCGAAAAAGCAGAAAATTTTGTCAAAAAATCGCGAAAAAAGCAAAATTTTGTCAAAAAATCGCGAAAAAAGCAAAATTTCGTCAAAAGATCGCGAAAAAGCAGCAAAATTTGTCAAAAGATAGTGAAAAAAACTACAAATATCATCAGAAGATCGCGAATAAACGGCAAAGTTCGCGAAAAAACGGCAAATTTCGTCAATAGATCGCAAAAAAGCGGCACATTTCGTCAAAAGATCGCTAAAAAACTACAAATTTCATCAAAAGATCGCGAAAAAGCTGCAAATTTTGTCAAAAGATCGCAAAAAATACATGTATTTAGTGCTATTAGTGTATCCTTCCCTTCCCCCCCTCTTTTGTAACCTTTCAGAAAATTTGCTGTGAATTTCAATTTTTTCTTTTTACTCAGACTCGCTCCTGATTCAGAATTCACATTAAGAGGTCCTGGTCCAATTAGCCCGTGTGACCAAAAATAACTAACCATTGTGATTTTCACTAAGTTTTTCATATTTTTTGCGAAAAAATTTATTAAAATTATGACACACAAAAACTCTATTCTTAATTAAATTATTTCATTTTCAGGAGCGGTCATGATTCTGATAAGTTGAGCATTTTATATGACCTACACTCAATGTTTTAAAAGCTGTGTGTAATTTGGCTATTTTCACTCCTGTAATGTAGTATACAGGTTTGTGCGCCTGTCTCCATTTGCCCGGAAATCATACCCTGGTTTCATTTCTTAACGTATCTTTCACATATAAAATGTGGTACAATTTTTTGTTTGCGCGTGGTTTCAGTCTTTTTGCTTTTTTGCAATTCTCATCCCTGTTATAGGAAAAGAGAAAACACTGCTCGATTTTTTTCTATCGGAATAACACTACATATACAAGGCAATTATGTCAACTTAAGAATGAAAGTGACTTCGTAAATGTGCAGAGCAGAGTTCATTTAAAAAATAGATATAAGAATCACCAACGTTATTTTCGTATGAAGAACGATTTTGACTCGTACACAATAGAAGACTGAAAAATTCACAAACATCAAGATAATGCTGGTTGATTAAAAACATAAGAAAATATTCTTTTCGCGATAGATCTCTAAATAAAAAAATAAATTAACAGTCCAGTTGAAAAATATCCTACTCTCACATACGAAAATCGAACTAAAAGCAAATTCATTGTTCGCGCCTCTTCCGATTGACGCCATAAGAACAAGTAGTCGCCGTCGATGCCAGACATAAATCTGCAAATATCACAAATTTTCTTTTGAAATAGCACTAAAATAACTTAAAATAAAATACATAATTTTTAAGAAGGGAAAAAAAAAAGTTATTTTTTATTTTTTCTATTCTTGAATGAATAAAATTTTCAGTTTCAGAAAGAATGAGTCCGGGCCCAAAGACTGATATAAAAATTGAGTCCCGGGCTCAGGCTGGGTCAGTCTCATCTCTAGTGCCAATGCCTTTTTCTAAATCAACCTAAAGTATTGTGTATCTCGCTATTCAGAAAAAAAAAAAAAAAAAAAAAAAAAAAAAACTAATGCTTCTGCCGTAATTGAATTTATTGTGACTTTTGACTTTCTCGGATCATAATACAAAAAACTGCCATGTGAAAACTGGTAGTTTTATAGAAAAATGTAGTATAAACATGCTGAAGCAGACAGTTTTTAAATCGAAGAATTATTTTAAATGCTATTTAAAGTTGAAATTCGTCAGTGCAGTTAAATGAGTTTTATTGGATCAAAAATCATGCATAGCAATTTAACCATCTTTTTTAAAGCATTTACGGAGCTCGATTGCGATATGCAGTTTCCAGTCATATTTTTCAATTTGTCTAATTTAAGTTTTTTTTTTTTCTGAATTCCAGTATCTCGACAGCAATTTACTTCATATTTCGAAAAATTCATTTTTAGGGTTTCATTCATCTGACGAAAGCCTATTTGTTTCAGAGCTGTGCAAGGTGACGTCACGAACAGGTTTTTGCTGCTGCTGTAGGACAGGCATCGCTACCTTTATCAAGGAAGAGACTCAAGGGTGAAAGGTTCCATTCTCCCATTGGTTGAGAAGAAATAAGAATTCCGCGATTTACTTCTCAAGGGTACAAGACCTGATTATTGAGCAGTGGTAGACATTTCTTCCTAACAAATCAGAGGGCACATCTCATTTCACCACCAAAACAAATCGCCAAGTGTCACTTGAGATTATTTCAAGTATTATGTTGCAATCATATTAAATTTTGTTTGCGACATGTAAGGAATTTAAATTTATTTTTCATATAAAGTGATTCACGGAAAACAATGATATGGTATTTTTTAAAATATCTTTTTTTCCCTGCAAAAAATTGATAAAACTGACTTTCTTTTAAAAAAGTAATCAATTTAAATATTTTAGACTTATTATTTTTAAATTACACATTATTCCTTTTGTATATACAGGTGTATGTAAATTTAGACTTTAAAAAAAACATATCCCATATTTTAAAAGTATAAAATCGATATTTATACGAAAAGTAGAATTAATAGTTTTTAATTTATAGCTTTGCATCAGGAGGAGAGAAGCTTAGGGGATTAGACGACCCCCCCCCCCCCCCGAAATAATATCCTGGCTACGCAACTGCATTTAATTACCTATGTGTTTTGACTGTAGTTATCTGTGCAAAGAACAGTAAACTCAAGCACTCCCCCTCCCCTAACTTGATAGCTGATGTGTTTTTAAAAAATAATAAATATATAAAAAACAATTAATAAAAATACTCAGTCAAATTTTATGCATTTTTTTTTCATGGCACTTTGTATGAGTAAATATAAATAATTAAATGGCCAAACTAGTACTCAAATAATCAAAATTGTCAGAAAGGGATTTAGATCATCTAAATTCTACATTGCCCTTATAGTAATTTGCAATATTAATATCTATTTATTATTGCTGCAAAATAACAAATAGGGCAAAAAAAAAAAAAAAAAAAAAAAAAAAAAAAAAAAAAAAATCTAAAAATAAAGTGTTTCATAGATAGTGAATGAAAAAGGTCAAGCTAAAACAAATTGTAGCTCACACTTGTAGTGAAATATAATGAAAAAATAAATTAAATAATAATGACAGATTTTTTTTTTTTTTTTTTTTTTCACACACCCAAAAGAAGAAAAAAAAGTTGGAACCCAAAACAATAATATCTGAGCAATAACTACTAAAAACTATAAGAAGTTTTTATAATGTATTTTGTCGCATTAAATATTTCTAGTTAATGATTACTTGGACTTATGTCTTTAATTTAGTTTTCAAATATTTAGGGTGGTAATAGTGAAGGGGAAATTTATAATAATTTTTTAATAAAAATAATTTATGTTTTTGACTGAGTTTTCAAATAATATATATATAATATATATATTGTTTTGAAAAGTAGTTTATTAGAATTTTTTAATAATAACAATTAAATTTTTTTAGGAAATTTTAATAAAAAGTATTTAACTATTACAAATTGGTTTAAATAATTAATTACTTGTTAAGTTAATAATATTATTAATATTAATTCATAAATTAATAAAATTTTACTTTCAAATAAAATAAACTGAATATAGTTATGTATTCAGATATATTGTTAAATAATATAAGATAAAAATAAAAATATTTATATAAGTGTAAGAAATAACATTATATTTCCAAAAATATTCATTTTAAGAAATTGAAATAAATAGCTTATAAGTAATATGAGTTTTAAAAATTAATTTCATTAACATTATTTTATACGTAATAAAAAATTACAAAGCATTTGATAATAAATGAATAAAGTTTTTCTGTATGAAAAATACTAATTAATTTTAAAAGAAAACTTTGAAAAATTAATTTTGCTAATTTAATATTTATCTGATACTAAAGTTATAAGGGAAAAAAATAATGTATGTAAGTTTAGGAGATATTATTTAATTACAATAAATGTTCACTTTAATTCATAAAAAATAGCTTATATGAATTTTGAAATTTATTTAAAACTAAATTTTATTTTATTTTATAAAAATTAAATTTCAATTTTATTTAAAACTAAATTTCATTTAATTTAATAACAATTAAAACTTAATTTAATCAAAATTTTATTTAATTATCTAATTGACGATTTAAAAAATTGGAAATGAACGGATAATAAAAGTCGATAAATCTTTATTAACCAACTTAATAAAAATCGAAACAAAACACAAATAAAAAAGTAACGGGGAGGATAGAACCTGCGTACTTGAGCTTGCTAGACAAGCGCGTTAACCACTAGACAAGTTCGTCCACAGAAATCTCTTACCAAAATAGCATCAATTAACTAGGTACGATATTTCTCACAGTGCTCGCCAAATCCTACATGAGAAGCAAGCCAAGACCGGTTTCTGATCAACCAATGAGAGAATGGAACCTTTCACTCTTGAGTCGCTTCCCTGTATCAATGCTTTTTCTATTTGTGTGTCCTACAGCTATGTTCATTGTTCTCCGGTAAAAGTCACGTGGTGCGAACAGCTTCCATCTATTTTTATTGCTATTGGTTGTAGAGGTGGACTCCTCAGGCATTGAGTATAGGACATCACCAGTAAACAAATGTGAGGAACATTTATGGAATCAATATGGAAGTGACTATTCGTCCGACCAATCGGACTTTTAGCTATTTAGGCAGAACGTCCGACCATCATATACGCATGCGCGCCAGCAAATGATCGGGCGAAATCGCTTTGTCATAATTCTGCCTTTTAAAATATAATTGTTTATTTTCAATACACATTAAGTGCATTTATGCAAATTAGGTCATTTTCTTTTTAGAAGAAAGTTATTTAGATTTATAAATATTAATTTAGTAATATTTGTCTTCAATTATTTATTTTTTTAAACGTTATATTTCGTTAAGCAATTAAGTGTACTAAATATTTGTTTCTACATTTATATTATTAATTTAATAATTTATTATATTATAATTAATTTAATAATTTATTACTATTAATTTAATAATTTATTATATTATAATCAATTTAATAATTATTATTTATTAACTAATATTAAAATATTAACAATTATAAATAGTTTGTAATTTTTTTATATTACACAATTAGTTTATTTTATATAAACAATAATAAATGTTTGGATATTTGATATTTCTTAATTGTCAAATTTTTTATATATATATATATATATATATATATATAATGTATATATAATATGTATAATATGTATATGTATAATATGTATATGTATATAATATATATATAATATGTTTAAAAGATATCTAGGAATTCTGACAACACAAATTGCAGTTTAGATTATTTCATGTTGATATTTTGCACCTTTAATAAATAGCAAGCTAGGTTGGGTCAAAGGCAAACATGTTCCAAAATCGTGCCCCTCCTTGGATTTCTTTCTGTCGGCGTCTATATCTCTTAATATTTCAATTTATATCTTATTATTTTTGAAGATTTAGAAAATCGGGGGGGGGGGGGCTTCATTTCATATTCCACGAAAATAAGCAGTATTCTTTTTATTTTTTTGGTACAAATTAATTTCACTCAATGAGTAATTATTTTTTGTTGATTAAGGAACTTTTTTATGAAACAATAAATTTTTAATAAAGTAATTTAACAATATAATAAAGTGATAAGTTTTTTCAATGCTCAAAACTTATTTATTATATTAAAGTTATTAAAAAAAAAAAAAAAAAAAAAAAAGAAACGTAGTTTTAAATTTAAAATAACTGTTTTGTATTAAATTATTCAATAATTTATTTATATGAAAATGAATAGTAGTTTTTTCACAAACAAAACATTCTAAAGGCCAAATGTTGCAACAAAAGACAACTGGGAATGGAGACTTTAAAAATACAGTATATTCCATTAAATCGGCATATCATGGGACCAGAAATTATGCAGATTTTAGAATTTAAAAAATTTCTGGTCACTGTTTTGTTTACGATTTTAAACACTAATTTGAATGTAACACTACACTCGAAATTATAATGAATGTAAAGTAAATTAAAGTCATGTAAAATAAATTTTTTAAATATTAAGTAAAATAATAAAAATTAAGAAAATTTAAAAAATGTATAGAAAAAATGAAGGTCAAATAAATAATAATGCATAACCTATATTCATAAAAATAAATTTTTCTTGAACTATTCAATGAAATTTGTCTCTTAAAAATACAATTATAATTTATTTAAAAACTTAATATAAAAAAGGTTTCTTTCATGCTTATTCCGACAGACAAAAAGAGCCTCATTAATACATAAATACAATTGTTAATTAAGCATGCAATTGCTAGTAATATCAGCGCTCCTCTAACTTGAAATATTTTAGCTGGACAAGCTGTAAACAAACATGCATGCATGCATGCGCAAACTGTGGTCGGACTTTCTGCCTAAATAGCTAAAAGTCCGATTGGTCGGACGAATAGCCACTTCCAATCAATATCATTATCATTTAAATACATAAGGGGCCGCGAATTAAGCAGTGCTTCTATTTGGGCATGTAAGGATAGCTCTTCGAACGTTAGTAGGGTTTCTCCTATGACTATTTTTATGTGGCATTTCGTGAATTTTATTGCAGCTTCCCAAATTCCGCCAAAATAGGGGCAGAAGGAAGGATGAAATGCCATTGCAGAGAGGTTTCAGTTAGATGGTGCGCCATGATTTCATTTTTAGAAAATGAAAGCCACAGTTTGTGTATTTTGTCCGGTTTTCTGAACGCACCGACAAAGCTGGTTCCATTGTCGCTATAAAGATGGCGTGGGACACTTCGCCTTGCACTAAAATGTCGAAGGACTGCTATAAACGCTTCCGCTGTCAAATCACTCACAGCTTCAATATGCACCGCTTTGGTAGTGAGACAAATAAATACAGCAATATATCCCTTAATTGTTTTTGCACCTCAACCCTTACTAAATTTAATTGATATAGCGCCTGAGTAATCAACATCGCTGGAGAAAAATGGACGTTCCAGGTTCACTCGATGCTTTGGTAAATTGCCCATTAGTTAAGGGATGCAATGAACCTTTTATATTTGTAGCATTTTAAGCATGTATTGATTCGTTTGTTGATGAGCTTTTTCCCACCAATGATCCAATAGGACTGTCTGAGGATGTGGGATAGTAGACAAGGCAAGCATGTAAAGTTGCAATATGTTGTTGCTTAATCAACAGTTCACTCATTTTGTGTTGTGAGGGCAGTATTATAGGATGCTTCTGATTAAACGCTAACTGTGAATTTCGTAGGCGTTCTCCCACCTGTAAGAGACAGCTATCGTCAATAAACGGATGGAGGGAGTGTAATGGACTTTTCTTAGAAAAAGCCTTCTGTTCTTTGATACATTTATATTCTCCATGAAAGTAAGAATTTTGAATCCAAAGAACGATAGTTTCTTCGGCAGATTTTGTTTCTTTGATTGTAAGTAGTGTCGAAGAAATTTCAGATCTGTTAGCATTTTTGCATTTTTTAATGAATCTTTGGCAATATTCCAAAATGAGGATAATTTTTGAAAGTAAAGAGTGCTTTTGAAACAAATTGTCAAATAGATCATTTGATATGCTGGTGTGAAATGACAAAATTGGATTAGACCTTTGTTCGGCTTTGGTTTGTTCATCAAATTCCTCAGCATTTGAGTCGTCTTTTGGCCAATTGGATGGGTCTAGCACCAGCCAACTTGGGCCTTTCCACCATAAGTTGCATTCTGGAAGACATTTAGGATCAATACCGCGTGAAGTGATATCTGTGGGCTTCTAGTTAGATGGGACATGTCTCCAGTGCTTTGTAGGTAGAACCTCTGTTATTATTGAGGTTCTGTTCGTGACAAATGTTTTTCATTTACGCGAATGTGCTGATAGCCAAGAAAGGACGACTTTGGAATCAGTCCAGGCGAAAACAGCGTAAAACTTTAGTGTGTCCATAACGGGATGAAACAGCTTAGACAATAAGTGAGTACTGCAAAATTCTAATTTAGGAACCGAAATTTGCTTGATTGGAGATACCTTAGTTTTAGAAACTAAGAGGAAAGCATCAGTTTTGCCTTTATGAGTTTGTCGGCAATAAATTTCGGCAGTGTAAACCAGTGTTGAGGCGTCAGAAAATCCGTGTAATTCAAATGGGTTACCGGATGAATGCGTGACACATCTAGGAACAGACAATTGACTTATCTCATTAAATGAAATTTGAAATTTAAGTAATACTTCTGCTAGATGTTGCGGAATAATAGAGTCCCAGTCCCTCTTTGTAAGCCAAAGCATTCTATAGAACAGAAACATTCTATAAAAGTGGTGGAGTGAGTATGCAGCAATTGCTGCATATTTTTAACAGTGTAGTTGAACCATCTTTAAATGCGCTAAGAAATTCCTTTGAATTTGAATTCCACTTCCTTAAGTGGAAACCATGCACGTGTAAAAAACATCTGTAATTTCTTTGCAAGTTTCTATTGTTTCCCTAACAGTATCTGAACCTGTAATAAATCCTCCGTATATACATCTGTTCTAAAATTCGTGAAATAATAAAAAAATTTTGTGTAATCATGAGCGGTTTGTTTGAAACATCTAGTGGCCAGAAAAGATGCTGGCGCTAAATCGTATGCTACAGTTTTTAATTTGAAATTTTTTATTTCTTCATTAGGATTAGACCTCCACACGATTTGTTGATAATTTTGATCTTCTTCGGAAACCAAAATATGGCGATACATTTTTTCTATGTCCGTGGAAAAAACTATTTTCGGAAATCGAAAATTAAGTAAAATTTCAAAAATGTCCCGTTGTAAGTTAGGGCCTACACCCAACATCGAATTCAAAGAATTACCATTTCAAGTTTTGCAGGAAGCATCAAAAACTACTCTCAATTTGGTATTGGTACTAAAGGGTCTAATAACCGCATGATGAGGAAGATGGTAGTGTTCATTTTCGTAATTATTAATGCCATTTTGTGCAATTAATTCCATATGACCTAACTGTTTATAATCGTGCATAAAATCCTTGTACTGTTTTTCAAATTCTGGTTTTTCTTTAAATTTCCTTTCCATTGCCAACGAGCGAGAAATTGCGGTAGGTCTAGAATTACCTAATTCTGATTTAGATTTAATAAAAGGTAATTTCATCAAAAAACGACCCTCGGAATTAATTGAATAATTTTCCTGAAAATGTTATTCAACAAACTGTTCTTCAGGCGACAAAATTTGAGCATTCTTATTAAATACTTCTATTTCCCAGAACCGCTTTAATTCTTTATCAATATTAACTTCGTAAATATGCAAATTATGTATCAAATTTGGAGATGTACTAGAATGTGGCATTTTTCCCGATGCGAGAAAACCGAAAATTGAATTTTGCGCAATTAAATTGCTGTGAGAATCTGTTACTTGACCAGGAAGCAAAATAGAAAAAAAATAATTGGATCCCAAAATAATGTCTATTTTATTTGGAGTCTCGAAATGTGAGTCCGCTAAGATTATATTTTTTAAATGTGAAAAATATATCTCATTTATTTTTTCCGCAGTTAATGAAGCAGTTAATTTATCTAAAATAAAGGCTTTCACAGACAACTTGGTGTCAGCATTATGAATTGATATAAAATCAATTATTACGTAACTCTTCGTTAGTGCGATCTTTGAATTATACAGACCTTTTACTGGGAATCTAGCATTTTTCTTTTTAATTCCTAATACTTTCACGCAGGATTCAGAAATAAACGTAGACGTTGAGCCACTGTCACACATAATTCTTAAAATGTGCTTTTGCCCCGTGCAATCATTAATTGCCGAAACGTCAGTGAAGGCTTACTGTGGAGACACGAAAAGTTTTGGTTTTGGTTAGTCTGTCTGTCTGTTAGTCTGTCTGTCTGTTCCGCGATAACTGCCGCAAAAAGCATCCGATCGGCTTGAAATTCCCTGGGCATGTTGATGAGCTCCCCGGATTTAGCTGTATAGTTTTGGGTTAAATTTGGTTCATTCGTTCGGAATATACAGAACATTTTATTTTGTGATATAATGCTTTTCTATGGGAAGTCAGACGATTTTCAAATTTTCATTTGTTGAAAGAAATCGCTCATATGAATAATAGATTTAAATGGTAAATTTTGGATGCTGAAATTTTTAAATAATAGTATTAAATTATTCTTATTAGTTTGCAATTTTGTCAAAATATTTGTCAGAGCTTTTAAATTAGGTGTATAACTTATGATAGAATTTTATACATGTGTTCGAATAATATAAAACATTTTATTTTATGAATTTACTTATATTTCATTTTTTCTTTTAAGCGTTGCGTAGCAACAGCATCTCATCTAAAAATATCATAAATGTGAAAGTATGTATGGTTTTTTGAAGTCAAATCAAAGCAAAAGGAATGAATTAATGAATGCCTTTGTATAGATATTTGCATATAGATTTATTTAAACGCAGAAATGAAAATAGTATTTATATACTATATAGAATAACATTTTCATTTATTTATTCAACTATTTGATTATAAATGAAAAAGTTCGTTATTTTCATACAGAATAAACTGGCATTATTCTGTTAAATTTTATAAACTTTATTGTTGCCAAAAAAAAATGAATAACAATTTCTCCCAAAGAGTTAATTTTAATTTGTAAGATTTTCACGTGCAAAAGAAAAATGGAATAAGCAAATAAAAAAAGGATATATAGGACAGGAATGAATACATATAAACATTTCACACCAAATACCACCTAAAATAGTTTTTGTAGCAGTATTTTCCCAGCACTACGAAGAAAGATTCCTCGATTTACACGATTTTACTTGGCCTTACTTTTCTCATTCTTTGCGATTTCATTTTCGCAATTGCGTGCATTAATTGGCACAAAATTTTACATTTTTATGACTGAGATATATGTAAGGCCATACAAATAAGAAACTCCGCATTGTCTCCTATAAAATGTGATAAAGTGTTGGTTAATCATATATGTTTTTATTAAGAGGAGCAGAGCTGCCAAGCCTCCGGCGTTCTGGATACCAGTATTTTAATACAGAAAATGTTACTTTATTTAATTAAAACATTTGCGCGATTTAAAAGAACATTTTCTCTAAGATAATAGTGATGTGCAAAAAGCTTCAGACTTGGTATGTCTGGTGGGGAGTGAAATGTTTTACTTAATGCATTTATCTCTATTTTAATGCTACGTGAACAACGTCCGTGTAACAGCTTGTAGAGTGTAAAATAAATTAAATTATTAAAATAATCCTTATTACGAAAAATGAAACAGAAAGTCCGGCTAAGGGAAATGAAATGTTAGTTAACCTTTCGTAATTTGACCTGAACATAGGTTTGCGTCAAATTTCAACGGTATTTGTAACATCACGATTTTAAATTAAATGTAGATACTATTAAAAGAAAATCACAAAAAATACTTAAAGGCGCCAAATCATGTTTATCTATTTAACGATGATGAATTATTAACTGTTAGGTTTAGAAGCACCCCTACTTTAGGGTGATTTTAGTAAGTTAATGCTATCGAGTACATTTTTTGATATTTAGATTAGATCTTAGATATAAATATTGCAGAATGGTAATCAAAATTATTTTTTTATAAACAAAATTTATAAAGGTATTAGATTTCTAAATTAGATGATTCAGTTTACATTTCCAAAAGTTCTTTATCCATTAGATACAGGTATTTGTGGTTAGCAGGCAAGTAAATACTGCTGTATGGATATTAGGATAACGTAAAATGCTTGAAAGAATTATTGCTTATCCTTATAAATCGCAGTGTAAAAAGAAATCTAAGATATAGGGTAATCATTAACTCAATCAGTAGAAAATTACAAATGCAAAATAAATTACACAACGGGGGGTTCAGGGGGGCAGAGCCCCCCTGAAGAAATTTGCTTTATTATATAAAAATTACTAGAATAAGTAGCTCGTGAGAATTTCCGAATATCCTTACATAACAACGTGTTTAATTTAACGCTTTTAATGTCTGAAACCATCGAAATATTTTTTTCCTTTTATAAATGTTTGTGTAATTTAAATAGTTTAAATTTTGTTTTTGTAGAAAGATTAATATTACGCAAAGTTTGATAAAAACAATGAGTTGCAGAGATGAGGTTGAGGCTCTTGATCTGCAGATTTACTAGTTACATAATTTGAAAACTTTAAATTGCGGTTTGCAGGAAACTGAATATTACCAAAGTGAGTCTAAAAACAATGACTTGCAGAGCTGACGTTGAGGCTCCTGATCTGCAGATTTACTAGTATGTACACTAGCAGTGGGCAAAAGTGAGAAAGATGTTTGTACAGAATTTATTGAAGGGGAAATTTCCTTTCCTTCCGTCGGGAATCAAAATGGCCTCTGAATAAGGTTTGTTTTTCTGGCTCTGTTTTTCATTTGAACGAGAAGTTGATATCGCGTAATTTTTCAGTTTGTTTTCGCATAAAATCGTTATCGTATGATGTTTGAGCTGGCAATTATGATAGCTGTATGTGGAATTACATTACCAGGTGTAATGTTTGTCAAATAAACAATTGGCAAACATTGTCCAAACATAAATTTTAAGGGAGACCAAACTGGTCGCCAAGGACGGCAAAGATGAATTAAAACCGCAGCAAACCTCTTTATCAGAAATGAATGATCTGAATGGTTCGTCCCTAGCACATGTAGAGTTAAAGAATAATAAATACGTGAGAACTTATATTAGCCCAGTGGTAGGGGAGGGGGAAAAGGCCGAATTTGGAATTAATTAGGGGAAAGCTGGAAATTGTTTTAATCCATTTAGTTTATGTCTAGAATGAATATGCTAAGTTTTCCCTCCCTCGTAGTAGGTGAGCGTTAGGAAATATGTATAGATTTATAGTAAAAAAACATGTTTTTTTTGCATACCATAATAATATCTCAAAACAGCTAATTCTGTCAAAAACAAAGTCAATACAAATGTTGTAGAGCTTAAAATTCTCAGAAAAAGAGTACCTACACTTAATATGTTTATTGAACATTAAGGTCACAATCCTATTTTAAAGTTTTAGACCCGTGCTCAGGGGGTTGAACTCAGAATTAATTTCGAGAAAACTGAAAATTGTTTTAATCCCTTCAGTTTAGGTCCAAAATGAACATACTATGTTTTCTTACTCTTACTTGGGTGAATGTCAGAAAATATGTACATATATATTTTCGAAAAACGCGTTTTTTTTTTTTACATGTTTTCTAACATTCACCCAAGTACGAGGAAAAAAACATAGTACGTTCATTTTAGACCTAAACTGAAGGGATTAAAACAATTTTCAGTTTTCTCCAAATTAATTCTGAGCTCAACCCCCTGAGCACAGGTCTAAAACTTTAAAGTACTTCAACAAAAATATTAAGTGTAGGTACTCATTTTACTCAGAATTTTAAGCTCTACAACATTTGTATTGACAATGTTTTTGACAGAGTTAGCTGTTTTGAATACTATTATGGTATGCAAAAAAAGTGTTTTTTGACTATAAATCTATACATATATCCTAACGCTTACCTAGTACGAGTGGGAAAACATAGCATATTCATTCTAGACCTAAACAGAAGGGATTGAAGCAATTTTCAGCTTTCCCCTAATTCCGAATTCAACTCCCTAACCACTGGGCTATATATGAAATACTAGAATTCATATATGAAACGTAATTAAATTTAAAATTTGTTAAATTTGAGTGATATCTCGCCAATTCTGGTTGTGCTTGGCGACCTTCCCTTTCCTGGCATAGCTTGTGCGCGCATTCGCCAGTACACCGATGTAGTTCATATTGATATGACGTGCGTTTGTTTCAAGCCATTTTTTAAGCATTTTTCTTTAATTAAAAGGCACAATCCAGATGATTATTGAGTAATCAATTCTTTATTTAACACTAGCAAACCCCGCGGCTTTGCTCGCGTAAAATTTGAAATATGCCAAGTGATATATATAGTATGTCTAATTTTTATTAAAAATTACTAACTAAATTTTTATTTTATTAAAAGGTAATATTTTATTTTATTAAAAGGTGCAAATTACTTTTGGGAATAATTCAAAAATTACTATTTAAAACACAGTTTGACTAAACATCATTATTACACTGCATTAGGCAGAAATGAGACTTAATAAAATGAAATAAAACTAAAAAAATGATAATTTAGAAAATATTTTGAAACTTTTATGCTCAATTAATATGCTCATTTCAGTATTCATTTTAAGTTTTGAATTTTTTAGAAACCATCTTCTTACATCTTAAAATTAACTATCATGTCAAATTCCAAGTTCTACCACCTCTCTCAACATAAAGGGCTATGTTGAAACAGGAACTGTCACCATTAATTTGCCAACATTAATTTTGAAATCGGTTTGTTATTTCCTAATATTCCACAGAAACGTAATTTAGAAAGCTTTTAAAGGCCTTTTTTATAACGTTTGTTGCTCCTATGAACTCCAAATGGTAGAATCATCGGCATAAAATATAGCCTGTGTAGGATCAGAGACTGTTACCATTGATTCGAAAATATTATTACTTTTATAATCGGTTTATATTCTCTGAAATTGCATAGAAATCGTAATTTAGGACCTTTTTGGAACGCTTTTCGCACCTCCCCTTCCCCTCACCCCTTTTTAATTCAAATTTATTTTCGACAGTCCTTCGAGGGCATATATATTTTATAAGTAACTACCATGAAATATTTAAAGTTTCTAGCCTTTTCAGTATCACAGAAATCGCAAATTAGAAATTTTTTAGCTGCTGCAACCCTCTGGTGCTAGTGTCACAGACATAAAATATAGCTTATTTTTGAGCAGGTTCTATCACCAACAATTTGTCATCATTATTTTTTTAATCGGTTTGGTATTTTACAAGTTTGCTTAAAAAATGTAATTTATAACGCTTTTCGCTCAC
Source organism: Maratus speciosus (assembly GCA_963932465.1). Lineage (NCBI taxonomy): Eukaryota > Metazoa > Arthropoda > Arachnida > Araneae > Salticidae > Maratus > Maratus speciosus. The sequence continues at coordinate 385,734,382 of OZ010788.1, read as the reverse complement.
TTAATCTTTTTAAATTTGGAATTTTCTTTCGACTGTTCTTAGAAAGCAGTTGCATCTTGTAAGTAAATAATACCGTGCCATATTTCAATATGTTAGACCCCTTAGTTGTGCAAAAAACGCAAAATTAGAACATGTTTTGCTTTTGCAACCCTCAGATGGTAGTGACAGCAACATAAAATATAACATATGTTATAGCAGGGACTGTCACCATTGATTTGCAGCCATTGCTTTTGAAATAGCTTTAGTATTTCCTGAGATTGAGTAGAAATCGCAATTTAGAACGTTTTTCGCGCATTTTCACCCTTTTTTAAATTTCGAATTTTTTCGAAACTTCTTAAAGATCATTTATATCTAATAAATATGTACCTTGCCTAATTTTAAGTTGCTAGCCCTACCGATCACAAAAATCGAAATTTAGAACGCTTTTTTGCTCCTGCAACGTCTAGGTGATAGTGATACCGACATAAAATAGCGTCTATGTTAGAGCAGAGGCTGTCAGCATCAATTTCCTACCATTACGTTTGAAATCAGTTTGATTCTTCCTGAGATATTGCTGATAAATCGGCATTTTGAACGTTTTTGGAACGCTTTTCGCGCATTTTGCTCCTGCATCCCCTCTGGAAACAGATATAAAATATAGCCTATCATGAAGCAAGATCTGTCACCTTCATTTGTACTCCATTATATTTGAAATCGGTTCAGTACTTCCTGAGATTGCATAGAAATCGCAATTTAGAACGTTTTTTACAACGCTTTTTGCGCATTTTGACCCCCTTTTAAATTTTGATTTTTTTTAGGAAATGTCCTTAGTGATCATTGATATCTTGTAACTAACTACCATTCCAAATTTCACGATTCTAGGCCCTTCCGTAACGCAAAAACCGAAATTTAGAACGTTTTTCTCCTGCACCCCCTTTGGAGTAGTGGCACCGACATAAAACATAGCCTATGCTGGAGCAAGGGTTGTCGCCGTCATTTTGACAGCATTATTTTTTAAATAGGTTTGGTATTTCCAGAGATTGTGTAGAAACCACCATTTAGAACGCTTTTCGCGCATTTTCACCCGTTTCAAATTTCGAATTGTTTAAGAACTGTTCTTAAAAATCCTTCATATCTAATAAGTAGCTAATATTTCATATTTCTAGGCCCTTCAGTAACGCAAAAATAGCATTTTTAGAACGTTTATTGTTCCTGCATCCCCTTTGGTGTAGTGGCACCGACATAAAACATAGCCTATCTTGGAGCAAGGGTTGTCACCATCATTTTGACACCAATATTTTTTAAATCGGTTTGGTATTTCCTGAGATTATGTAAAAACTACCATTTAGAACGTTTTTTAGAACGCTTTTTGTACATTTTCACCCCTTTTAAATTTCGAATTGTTTAAGAACTGTTCTTAGACATCATTTATATCTTATAAGTAACTAATATTTCATATTTCTAGGCCCTTCAGTAACGCAAAAATCGCATTCTTAGAACGTTATTTTGCTCCTGCACCCCCTTTGGGGTAGTGGCACTGACATAAAATATAGCCTATGTTCTAAGTTGGACTAACACCATCATTTTGATACCATTACTTTTGAAATCGGTTCGGTAGCTCCAGAGATTACCTCTAACAAACAAACAAACTTTACTTCTTTATAATATTAGTATAGATTACTATCAAAATCTCTACAGGTTATGGCCTCCAGCAATGTTTCTTCTGCGAAAAATGCCGCATTTATTTGAACTTTAAGCCATAGAATTTAAGCGTCGCTCCATTTTTTTTTTTTTTTTTTTTTTTTTTTCGTCTCATGTTGTGTACTCCGAATTGAAAAATAAAAATGGCACCAATGGACTTTAAGTTCACTATTGAAAAATTGGTATCGGCAAAAGACTGGACTAGATGGAAAATGTCCATGTCATTATTATTAAAAACACGCGATTTGCTGAGTCATGGTGACAGGAGAAAAGACTTTGCCGGACCCTTTGCTAGCACCTCATTTGAAAAGCGACAGATGGCGGCACTAAATAACAGCTCATATTCAAAATATTAGATAATTACTTTTTTTTGACAAATTGAAAATATCGTTTGGTAATTTAATGTCTTTTAATGCAAATATGCACACGATATTTTTATTAAGAACTTATTGTTGATTAAACTTATTTATTAGCTTAAAATTAATATCATTTTTGAAAAAATTAAATGAAACAAAAATTATTTTGAAAAGTCAAAATATTAGAATATTTATTCAAGTGTTTCAGAATATTAGAATATTTCACATTGATTCTCCTTTAATTGTCACCAATTCATGACTGGTGGCATCATTGATTAAATTCAGGCGATTTTATTTAAAATCAGTATATTTTTTGCAGTATGTTTCGTCTTAAAATGGGTCGTGTGGGTGATATTCCAGAATCTATTAAACTTGGTATGGTAGATTTGTACCGGCACGGCAAAAATTAATGTTATATAGCGAATTATTTACATTGTTCGCAATCAAGCGTCAATAAAATACTAACACAATACAGTAGACGCTCGATTTTACGAACCTCTTTTTTACGAATTATTCGTTTTTACGAACTGATGTACTGGTCCCGACCAGCATTCCATTAAACTAATGTTACTCCTATTTACGAACTTTCGATTTTACGAACACATTATACGAGTCCCATCGAGTTCGTAAAATCGAGCGTCTACTGTATTCAAAAAGTGGAAAATTTCAAAATAATCGCCGAAATGGCTGCCGAAAACCAAAAACATGTGTTAGAGATGACAAGAAACTGAAGCGTATAGTTAAGAAGAACCGTTTTAAAAAGTGTGCGATTCTTGCACCGAAAATGGAAAGAAGAAGGAGTTGAAGTTTCTACATCGACAACATTAAGACATCTCCATAAATTTAAGTTTGAATCTCGTGTACCGAAAACAAAACCTCTCATGACTGGAAAACAAAAGCATATAAGATTGAATTGGTGTAAATCAAGACGTTTATGGAGCGAAGAAGATTGGAAAAATATATTATTTAGTGATGAAAGTATGTTTTGTGTTTCATATGGTAATCAAGGTATTCGAGTTCCGAGAATAAAGCAAGAAACATTTGATAAAGAATGCCTTAAAATTCCATAAAATTTGCTGCTAGTGTCATGGTTTGACGTTGCATGAGTGCAAAAGGACATGGAAAGTTATGCATCGTCTACGAAAAGGTTAACTCACAGATATATCAAGAAATTTTAGAATATTGCATGATTCCATCATCAGAAGATTTATTTGAAGATGATTACATCTTTCAACAAGATTTAGCGTCACCGCATACCTCGGTGTCAACTAAGAATTGATTCCGCCAGCGCAACATTACGGTACTTTCTTGGCCACCAAACTTACCAGACCTTAATCCCAACAAAAACTTATGATGTATAATGAAGAAAATCCTCCTTCAAGTAAAACTGAGTTAGTGACTCGTATAAAGTCTATTTGGGCTAATATTGATAGAAATGTTTGTAAACACCTTGTATATAGTATGCAAGATCGATTGTACGCTGTTATGAAAGCTAAGGGGGATGCTACACAAGGGCGGCGCCAGAAGGGGGTCCGGGGGGGCATATGCCCTCCCCGTCGGGGTCAAATTTAATCGTTGTCGGGGAAATTTTTTTGACTTGAGTGTAGAGTCCTGCGTCGGGTCGGAGATTTTTCCTGCACACGACCCGAGTCGTGTCGAGTTAAGTGCAGGTTAGTTTAGAAAAAAAAGATCGTATGTTAGTTTTTAGAAAACCCGACCCTCGGATAAGCTTGCCGCTGATTTCTTTTCTTGGGAAGTAGAATTTCCTTGGCTATAAATATTTCGGTTTCGAGATGAGTTTTGATTCTTATGCGTCGGTTTTGTTTAAGCTGATTTTTCAAAAAAGTGCCCAGAATTATATCTCAAATTAGAGTTATGCATCGATTCAGATTGCCCGATTGCCGTCAGCAACACCCGATCCGACATACGGCTCGGATTGAGGGATAACTTTTTTTCGTTGTAGTTGGGTCCGGTTTCGGGGTTGAGTTTAATACTTACGAGTAGTGTTGCCAGGTGTCCCGATTTGTCACCATACCCAAATTACGTCTTATTTTTACGAGTTTAAATTAAAATGTTATTCCTTTAGTCTGCGACGAGAAAATCGAAGAATTTAACCACATGTCGGTCACAGTCTGTCGTCACAACGGCCGGATGTTACCGAAAATCTTATACATTTTGTCTAGAACTCATGTGTACTCCTGTTCAATGTTTATTCGATTGACCGCAAAGTTATAGACGCCTATAAGAAATACGACTTCAAGAAGAGACAGGACGTGGAAATTCATCTGCTCACTGCGATCTTCTTATTAAAAAGCGTAGGGTAAGCATTTTTTATAAATGAGTGAGTAAATAAAGAGTTTTGTATAATTACTCAAGCTAAATTAGTATCAAGCTAAATAATTCTTCTTTGTTCATTCATTTCAATATACAGTAGAGTCTCATTTTATAATAATTTAGATATTAATCTCTATTTAATATATAGAAGAGAAATTGAAGTATAAATGAGAAAATAATTATATACTTTCATACCTTCATTGTAAACAGCGGGAAGATGTATATATATAGCAACAACTAAATTTTTGAATCTGGTCAGATAACCCGATTGTGTTGGACATTGGCTCTAAAATTTTGCTGCGGGTCGGGTTGATTAGTGTGATTGCAGACAATTTTCATGAATTGTTTAAAACAATTTTATATATAATATATTATTATATTGTATATTATATATATAATATATTATAAATAATTATGGATTGATTTTTGTTTTTTCATTTCATGCTTAAGATCAAATTGCAGGTTCGACAAAAAATATTTTGTCGAACCTGTTAAGAGTCGTAGGTTCGTATTTAGGAATTTAAAAAAATCATGTAAATCAGAATACCGACTTAGTTGATAATTTAAACTTTGTTGTATTATTAGAATGAACAATTTTAATTAATAACTTAGTTATACTTTGTAGAGGTCTGTATGTGCCGAAATTTACGGGCCGGGCCCGGCATAAAAGTTAAAACTTCGGCCCGAGCTTGACCCGGCCCGTACAAAAAACATCAATGACCCGGCCCATACAAAAAACATTAATGGCCCGGCGCGAAAAAAAAATTAAAATCTCGCCCGAGTCCGACCCAGCCCGACGGAATTTCTGCAAAACATGGACTTTTACGTCGATTTTGTCAAAAGGAGGAGTTCTGACCAAAAATGCTTATTTTAGCTGGTTTTTTTTTTTTTTTTTTTTTTTTTTTTTTTTCATGTTTATAATCTTCGTTTTTAAAGAAGCACCCTAGGTTGCGATATACGTTTTTTTAATGAATCTCTATTTGTATGTAAATATTTCAGCTATAATTAATATCATTAATCAATATATTATGTATTGCAGACTTAAAAATGCTATACAGTAAAATATTCTAAGACGAAATCGCATAGGAAAGAAAAAAAAATGTGTTATAAACAAGTTCCCTTCGTAGCAGGTGTAAATGTATTATATTCTTTTCACACATATTATTACATATTCATTTTGCATGGATCAATAAATTTTTCCGAATGAGACAGGATTCCGTCATAGAACGGTTCTTTTTCACACGTTTTACTGTATTTTAATATTATTGCCTAGAAATCTACTATTCTTTAAAACTAATAAATTTGATGTTTAATTGTATAATAATATCGATTTAAAAATATATACACTTTTTGCAAAAATTTTTGGACCGGTCCAAATTTTACTGATTTTTGCACGGACCAGGCCATGCCGAGACAATGATTTTCCTACGGGCTGGATCAAGACCGGGGCTGAAAATATCGACTTATGAAGACCTAGGAAGAATGAAACCTGTCCCGTCTCGGCATGGAAAAAAGAAGTTACGCCCGGCCTAGGCCGATATCTCAGAAAAAAGTAAGGCCCGCCCCGGCCTGAGTGCCATGAATGATAATAGGCCCGAGCCCGGCCCGTGCAGACCTCTAAACTTTGGCTATTTCGAAATAAACATGAATTTAAAGATTTTTTTTTTTTTTTTTGAAAGATTAACAAGACTTTGTTTTATGATTGAGCTGATATTAAAATAATGAACTTTTACATTCTAACCTATTTTACAAGTTTTCCTTTAACTTACATTTTTCTTGAGAATTTTGCATTTCAGTTTTAGTCTCAGATTTAAATTCTGTATCTTATCAGAAGTTAGAGGGCCACGCTGCCTGGTTTCGATTAATATATACTCTAAAAAAATATATGTGAGTTGAAGGTGTTTCTTCAACTGCTTTTATTTTTATTATTAAAACACGAAAATTGCTGTTTGGATTAGCCCATTTCCCCCCAAAACACAGAAAATTCATTAATCTAACGTAAAAAATTACTTGAAGTCGCATCTTCGTCAAATCCCAGGGGTGCTCCAGTAACTCTGCTGCATGTTACTTTTTTGTATTGTAAACTGATTTTTTACGAAAGTCTCTTTCACGAAAAGTTCGCGAACCGAAGCTCAAATTTTTTCATTCTCCAGTCAAAAGATGGAAATTTCTTGAAATAATGGAAAAATCTATTCCAACCACAGGTGCGTTCCGGCAACTTGCTGCCTGTGCTTTTTACGTTTGACGAAATGTTTTTTGAAAGTGTACGTAATAGTAATTGCGCTTTTTCAAAAATGATTGAAATGCAGAATAACGAAAAAAATAAAACGCGGTATTTATAAAGTGAGCATTATTGTCATAAAATTACTGTTAATTATTTAAAAAACTCCAGTCCGACTAATTAATTTCACACCATTCCTTTATGGATAAAGTATAATTCACATACATTTAATACGAAGAAAGGAAGCTTTTTAATATAGCAATCTGCTAAGATGGAATGGAACGAGAAAGAATCGGAAGAACTTTCCAATTTAGACAGGTTTTATTCTTAGCAAATATACTGTTCCTTTATAATTTCACTGTTAAAAATTTGCAGCAAACTGCCCAGTCATTCGACCGTTTTTTGAAAAGACGGTTTCATAACCGTAATTTAACTATATCTGATCATAAAATAGCCAAAAATATGGTCCGAATAGTGTTAAATTACGGTTGTATAACCGTTTTCGATAAAAACGGTCAAATGACTGGACAGAATGCTGCAAATTTTTAACAGTGTTGTTTGTATAGTACTATTTTTGCCGATATTGCGAAATTTGTCAGTTTAAAGCATTATACCATTACACTGGTTCCGTTTTAACAGGTTTTATTGTAGTGCTTAGAATGTCCCAATTTTCAAGAGCCTGTCCCGCTTTTTTTTTCTCTCTGTCCCACTTTTTGCGATGCATAGATCTGACAAAACTACTTACGAGCCAAGTTCGAGTTAGCTCAATTTTACAAAAAGAAAGCCTAAACTGTTGTTTTAGATGAAAAATTATATTATTAGATACGAATGAATCGCTTTACATGTTTATTTTCTACATAAAAGATAGAATTGATATTAGAGATATGATTGCCAACTATTTTTTCATAACTGTATTAAATTATAGATATTTTTTGTGTCGAGTCGGGTTCGGGTTGAAATGTTTCGGTTTAGGGTCAATAGAAAAATTGTTGTCAGGTTCAGATCGGATTTTGTGTCAACGGAAATTTTTTGGTAGGTCTCGGATTGACTTTAAGTTGAATGCTTGGGTCGGGTATAACCCAACCAGCGCAGGAATCTATTTCGGAGGCAAAACTACGTATTTGAATATAAATGATTTCTTACATGCTTATTTTTCTATGTAAAGGATAACATTAATATTGGAGATACTATTACAGTCTATTTTTCTATAATTACATTATATTCTGGATAAATTTTCTCTGGTTCAGGGTTTCAGGTTGTGATTGGAATTAAGTATTTTAGGTTCGATCGGGTTCAAGGTAGACGGAATATTTTTGATTGGGTTCGGTTCGGATTGCAGCTTGGTTTTAAATAAAATTTGCAGGGCTGCAAATTTTATTTATTACTCGGGCAGGACCTTAGTTAGGTGTAACGTTTAACTGCTAGTTTTCGCTATGACACTTTCACTAACAAATTTAAGCGTTTCGAAAAAAATTGGTTACCCACTATACTTGATGCGGGACTGTTGTTTTGATGCCTTTGCATTTTCTTAAGGGGCGGGATGCACCGCAGTGTTTCGACTCATAACCGGAGAACTGTTCAATACTTCGTCGCTCACACATTGCTGTGTATGTGCTATATATGTGCACGTAAAATCTGTAATATTTAATGACCTCTTACTGGAAGGTTGCTGGGAGGAAGAAGAGTACGAAGCAGATTTTTTCCTTTCGGGTAATACTCAAAAGTGTGGAAACTTTTTCTTTTGTGGATTTGTCCGCCTATGAAGATTAGGTGACTAGTGAGGTATTTCAAAAATAACCTTAAGAGCTTTTTTTCACTTTATTTATTTACAATATTCTTTGACAAGCTTCGAAATTTATGTTTCGAATAAAAATTGTTTGGCCCTCTGCAATTCATCTCTAATTTAAATAGCAGTGTGAGTGTTAGAGATCTGCTTGTTTCGAGATATACGAAATGTGGACGCGAAAATTTTATGTTTTTCACCTGATTAACCAACATATTCCGCCTGTTATTTAAAACACGAAAAAAAAAGAAAGGAAGAAAGAAAGAAATGTTTTATTGTTCATATACTCCATTACCACGACATTACCGTAGAAAAAAAAAAAAATAAAAATCTGAAGTATAAATACAATCCCGGTCCGGCCCGAATCTACAGAAAAAATGCAAGACCCTGACGTGTGCAGGGAAGAATGAAGTTCAGGCCCGGACCAAATTTTCAAGAGCTAAAATTTAGCCCGAGCCCGTACCGAGTTTTTAGATAAAATTAAGCCCGACCCGATTTTAATGAAAGAAACTTTTACCGAGATCGAGCTTCGGGACAGGCCCAGGCCCGTGGAGACCTCTAATATATATTATTAATTCGGCCCCCCTGTCGGGGTGTGCCCCCCTCCCCCGTCGGGCAAGTTCTGGCGCCGCCCCTGATGCTACAAAATATTAACTACCGTTTACTTCATATTCATAAAGTAATATTTTTGCGTAAAATAAAATATTCTAATATTTTGAACCAATCTAAATTTTATTCTAATATTTTGATGTGTTTCAAAAAGCTGTATATTTTATATTTTGTAAATCTTAAAATCTTATCTAAACATTCCAGATTTAATTTATAAGAAATTTAATTGCATTTATTTAGTATCAAAAATAAATATATGAAAAATATTTTTTTCTTATTACTATTTCTCAATTATTCTAATTCTAATATTTTGAATATGAGCTATAATAAATATTCTTTTATCTACACATATCGGCTGTTTATTTTTCTAAAGCCTATTTCATTATTGGAATATATCTCCTAACATTTTAAGCGAAACAGCACTTTCACAACTTAAAAAAATTTCATAAAAACATACAAAACTTAACAGATGAATGAAAAAATATGCAAGTTCACAAAATAATTTCAAAGTTTTCTAGAAATATTTACAACATAAAAGTTTTTTACAAAGTAAAAAAAAAAAATTGCAACATAAAATTTTTTTACTGAAGTAAAAAAAATAAAACTTCTTTTTACAAAAGTGGAAAAAAAAATTACAATTTTTTTTTTTTACAAAAGTAAAAAAAATGCAAATATTTTTTACAAAAGTAAAAAAAAAAAAAAAATGCAAAATAAAAAAATACAAAAAATTTACAAAAAATATTTTTAAAAAGTTTAAAAGAATATAAAAAAGTTTTAAAAAAATTACAGAAAAGTTTGAAAAAATTATGAAAAAAGTTTCAAAAAATATTATTTTAAATATAGTGTACTATAATGGTTCCAACCATTATACTACTTTAACTCTACAAGTGCTAAGAACGAAGCATTCAGATCATTCATTTCTGATAAAGGGGTTTGCTGCTGTTTTGATTCATCTTGCTGCAACATCTGTACAATAAAAGAAATATATTTATATACTTAGAAAAGGCTTAATATATAAATAATCATTTTTTTTTTTTTATTAACACTTTCCAACAAAGTTGAAAGGTGTATATTAGGGTGGTCACAAGCAACATGGGAAAAAAAAATTGCATTTTTTTTTTGGGGGGGGGGGCGGACCCTCTAAAAGTTGCCAATTAGATAGAAAATGAGATTGGCAAAGTTTCAGCTCAATTGAATAACATTAACCCGTGCCTCATCGATGTTGAATTCTTGAAAATTTGCAATTTTTGGCGAAAAATTGTAGTTTTTCTTTCTTTAAGTGCAAACTATTTGTTTTCGAAACATGTTTCTTGTTTTATTTCATAGAAACCGTTGTTGCCTTGAACTTTTACTCACATCAAAACTTATATTTAATAAACATTTAGTATTTTTCAGGTTAACACGTGAACCATACCCTCAAATTTTGCATTTTTGATTAATAAGTGAAAAATGACAATTTAATAATTTTATTACTTTTGATAATTTTTTGTATTATTTACATTAATAGGAAAAAATAATTGAACAATTTTTCTAACTTTAAAAATATTTCACTAATTATAATTAATTATTAATTATCTAGTTCTGTGTTAGAAAGAAAGAGCTTCTCGATTTGTAATGCAGTTGAAGCGCATTTCAAATGAACCTCTGGATTTCTCTTTTTAATACAAGGCTGTTTTTGTTACCTGCTATCGTTATCTATTTTCAGAATTGAGGAAACACTCTGGAAAACCCCCTCTCTCTTTCTTTATGATGGCAGAAATGTAAGATTTTTTTTTAATTGGCCACATATCTCATCAAATCTTCGACATTAAGTTACGAAGTAATTGTCAAGTTTTATGTATTTTATTTTATTATATTCGCTAAGTGAAACTGAATGCCAGAGAAACTCCTAGACTTTGAGTATATCCACCAATTAACCACAGACTTTAATGAAAATTTAGAGTGGTTAGCAGTTTCAAATAGTTGTGGAGATAAAGAACTGTTACTACGAGCTTCTCAGTTTGAAAATAGTATCGGAATAATTCAGGCGAAAGCTGCATTTTCAGCAGTTGAATAGTGGAAGGAAGTTGGTAAAATCCAGGCAACGTGTTTTGATACCACTGCAGTAAACACTGGTCACCTCATAGGAACCTTCATTTTTCCATAACAATTATTAAAGGAAAAAACTTCTGTATTTATCACGTCGCCACCATCATTTAGAAATTATCCTAAAAGCTGTTTTTGATTGTAAAATGGGCACATTCACTGGCCCCTCAGCCAGATATTAAGAAAATTCCGATTGGGTGCCCTAAATTAAACGAGACTGGGTTTTAAAATGCTATTCAAGATTAAATACAAGATATAAATAGTTAAGTTAGAAAAAATTTCAAGTTTTTTTACAGAACCTTTAAAAAATTAATAGACCAGGGATGATTATAAAGAATTTATTCAACTTTAGTTTTTATAGGACGTTCTCCTCCAAAAGACATTTTTTTCAGAGCACCTGGTGCTTTTGATCATGTCAGATAGATGGCACAGGAGATGGATGGCTATTTATTCGCTCAAAATATATCGTTTCAGGGATCATCTATCAATAACAAATTTAGAAAAAGAAGGTATTAGAGACCTTTGCTTATTTCTAATCAATATTTATGTAAAAGCATGCTTCGATACTCCCACTCCCACTTTGGCCCCCAATCCAAGACTTTTAATTAATAAAATCACTTGTTGACTACAGAAAAATTTATAAATCGGTTGCAGAAAAAGCACTCGCTAAAATGATAAACCGCATTTGGTATCTTAACTCAGATCAAGTTGAATTTTTATTTTTAGATGATACTTTGGGGGGGAAAAGTCAATATAAGCATGGCTGTAAAATTAATGTCATTTGAAGAAGAAAATGATGATGAAGACGGGAATGTAAGAGCAAGAAAATGTTTCAACGAAGTGAATTATTTATTGAATAAAGAAGTCGATGTTTTTGTTTCATCTCAAACTATATAAATTTTTTATGAAGATTTTATGTTAATAAAAATTTTTTAAATACTCATCCCAATGTATGGTGTGAAAATAAACGTTATTTGATAGAAAAAAAAAAAAGTGGATGGTTTTAAAGTTGTCAATGACGCAACTGAAAGGGGAATAAAATTAACCCGGGGTTTTAATTCCTGTTTAACATAAGACGAAAAACGAAAACAGTATATGCTAAAAGTTGTATATGAATATAGAAAAACTTTTCAAGCAAAAGCAAAACTTCAATAGCAACATTATCTAAGCCATTACCCCCCTTAATCCTTTGCAGCGCAGTGGTCCCACGTCGAGACCACTTAATTTTAAATCTAAACTTACAAACGGCACTAAGAATATTTTAATAAAATTGTGCTTTTACAATGAAAATTTAATACAGTAGCGCTCAAAAGTATTTTGACAACCTTATATTCTCTCTTATTTTACTTAATATAAAAATGTAAAAGAAAATATATTCCCTATAATTGAGAACACTATGACTGCAGTTATTCAAATGTATCAAGTTTCAACTTGTTTGTTTACATTCGGCGCCACCGAAGAAATATGACTCCTCCTTAACTCAAAAGTATTTTGACAATTAGTTTGCATTTAATTGTTGAAGGTGTCAGTTCCGCTATAGCTTCGATTAGTGTTTATATCGACTTATTGTGATTATTTTTAAATGCTGAAATGTAAAAAATATTGAAGTTTTTCTAGAAAAGCCGCTGTAAATGCACTTAAGAAAGGTAGACTCAAAGCAGAATCAACTCGTTCTTTTAACGGGTCTCGTCAACTTGTTATTACATGGAATAAAGTTTTTAATAAACAGAAATACGTCGAAAATAAGCCTCAAAGTGGCCATCCGAAAAAAACAACTTGCAATGTTAACTGTATTCTAAAAATGATATCTACAAGTGATTGTCGTAAGTCCGCTGTAATAATAAAAAATGAATTGAAAGAAAATTACGGCATAGACATACACGTTTCATCAGTCAAACGACGCCTAAACCTCTATGGTTTACATGGCAGAAGACTAGCAAAAACACGTTTGTTATCTACTAAGAATAGGAAGGCTAGAGTCGCATTTGTAAAACGGCATAACCCTTTCAGGGGCAAAGCAATTCCATTGCTAAAGTGATGAAATTAATGATTGACACCGGAATTTTGGTTTAAAAAAATTCGGTTTATTATGTGTGTGAAATACAGCTTTTTCTTATTTACAAATAAATTTGTTTTCAAATTCCGGTGTCAGCCATTAAATTCAACACTTTAGCAATGGAATTGCTTTGCCCCTGAAAGGGTTATGCCGTTTTACAAATGCGACTCTAGCCTTCCTATTCTTAGTAGATAACAAACGTGTTTTTGCTGGTCTTCTGCCATGTAAACCATAGAGGTTTAGGCGTCGTTTACCTGATGAAACGTGTATGTCTATGCCGTAATTTTCTTTCAATTCATTTTTTATTATTACAGCGGACTTACGACAATCACTTGTAGATATCATTTTTAGAATACAGTCAACATTGCAAGTTTTTTTTTTTTTTTTTTTTTTTTTTTCGGATGGCCACTTTGAGGCTTATTTTCGACGTAGGGGAGGTGGGGGATGAATGGGACATTTTTACAAAAATATTTTTTATATTTTTTATTTAAGTTACTATCAATATTATATATCACATTTCATACATTAGGTATTTGCCAACATATATGAACAATATTTATTCTAGATTATGATTTATTCATAAAAATATTATGAAATCAAAAAAACGTTCCTCCCTGTCCCAATCATCCCCACAGCAGGGATGAATGGGACACTAATAGGGATGGATGGGACACAAAGATTTTCCTCCCTGTATTCAATTTTACCAAATTAAAATTTATAATTATAACCTTATATGAAAATTATATTTGTAATATATGATTTTACAGCACGAATCGATATTTTTTTTTTTTTTTTCAATAACTTCTTTTATTGCAGTTTTAACTTTTAATGCGGACTTCGGCTATCAACCTGTTCTGTTTTTCCACTTATGAGGCATTTTAGATTTGAAATGAAAGTGCAAAATGTCTTTTAAATATAGCATAGCTAATAATTTTCAATCATAACTTATTAATTAATATTAATTAAATGTATCGTAGAAACATGCAGAACGGAAATTATTGTGTCAATCGGAAAGTCATGTCGTGTTGGGAAAATCAATTCGTACCGGAAAATTCTGCCCGATAATTATTAGACATTAGATATCGAAATCAATGTCTAATAATTAAATGATTGAATTTTCCGGTACGAACTGATTTTCCCAACACGACCCGACTTTCCGATTGACCCAATATGTTAGGGGTGGGGATTTATTTGTGCAACATTTCAAAATTCAATATAATTTCCCCCATTTGATCAATACACATATACTATTTTTATCAATTTTATCTATTTTGATTAAGTTTTAGTGCCAATTTTTTGATAATCCATTAATAATTATTACAATACAATAAGTAACACTCAGAAATTTTAAACAATAACGACTCATATAATACTATTTAATACTATTAATTGACGTAAATTATTGATTTATCATCCTATTTAATTAATAAATAAAATTTTCAACATCTCTAGGGAGGAGTGAGAATGTCCCATTCATCCCCATTTGAAATGTCCCAATCATCCCCATGATGCATAATATCCCTTCTCAGCCATTTTACCTCAAAAATTATTTTGTCACAATGGTTACTATTCATTCATTTTAATTATTGATATTGAACTTTAAAATAAATAACTACAACATAGCTTAATTTTTTATGTTGTATAAGATATTTCACATCTTCAAATGTAAAAAAAACTTACTTTTAAGCAGAGATTTCAGAAAATGCAACTTTGAAGGAAAATGAAAACAGCAATGTGGTCCTACTTTTAGTTCTGAAGCACACTGTGGTAGAGGTATATGGGGTTAGGAAGCAATTTAAAATAAATGTTTATTGCCTGAAATATTGAGAATGTCCCATCCATCCCTTGTCCCATACATCCCCTAGCTCCCCTATTTCTGTTTATTAAAAACTTTATTCCATGTAATAACAAGTTGATGAGACCTGTTAAAAGAACGAGCTAATTCTGCTTGCTGTCTACCTTTCTTAAGTGCATTTATAGCGGCTTTTCTAGAATCACTTCAATATTTTTTACATTTCGGCATTTAAAAGTAATCACAATAAGTCAATATAAACACTAATCGAAGCTATAGCGGCACTGACACCTTCAACAATTAAATGCAAACTAATTGTCAAAATACTTTTGAGCTAAGGAGGAGTCATATTTCTTCGGTGGCGCCGAATGTAAACAAACAAGTTGAAACTTGATACATTTGAATAACTGCAGTCATAGTGTTCTCAATTATAGGGAATATATTTTCTTTTACATTTTTATATTAAATAAAATAAGAGAGAATATAAGGTTGTCAAAATACTTTTGAGCGCTACTGTATAATGTGTTTCCTAATTTCTAAAGTCGTTTCTAAATTCCGATGTTAGTCAATCGTCGATGTTAGTCATCATGTTACGAACAGAATTTTTCTGTGCCGGAAAGGGTTAACGTGACACTTGCAAGGGATAATAATTTGTTTTCTTCATTATGCTACCTTTCTTGTTACACAACTTTGATAATAAAATGCATTTGATCATTATTTGTTCTAATTTTTATACTTTCTTTGCCCTCCCCCCCCCCCTCTTTTTTTTAATTATTTCATTTTAAAATTCGATTTTTTTTTTCATTTTCTTTGGAATTAAAAAAAAATTAAACCCTTTATTATGTATAAAATGAAAAACAAAAGGTGGAAAGCAGATGAAATGGGATGTTACAATGTTTTTTCGCATTTTCATAAAAATCAATTTTTAGGATTCGGGTGAAATCTGGTCCTGAAAAATGCGCATATGTTTAAATCTATACATTTTTAGAAAAAAATGGTGTGTGGTTCTGCAAAGCAAAACTTTTTTATATAAAATGATACCTGAATTATGTTTCTAGGTTCATTTGTATTCATTTCATACAGGAAAATCAGCATTTTTTTGCGAAAAATCACGTTTTTTTTTCAAACTTTAATCTCAGTGAGGCACGGGTTAACATTATCCAAATGAGCTGAAACTTTACCAATCTCATTTTCTAGTCAATTGGCAACTTTTTGGAGGGTCCCCCGGAAAAAAATTCGAAAATTGATTTCTTGTGACCACCCTTGTGTACACTCGGTTTGTATTTCCGTCTGGCCGTTTGTCCATGCTCTAACTCCCGTAAATATACTCGGATTTTCATGAAATTGATAAAAGTTATTTAAGGTCACCAAAGCATATTTGGTATTGTATATGAAGTATGTAGGAATAATCGCTCATTTACAAGGGCACTCAAAAGTATTACATACATTATGGTATATGGGGAAAAATCGTTTGCAGAGTATTTTAATGACATTACGCTATTTCAAATGTATTGAAACTGACATAAATCACTGAATTTCATTACGATCAGGTTAGAACATGGCATTCATAGCATTTTTTATTCATCTACAGGCAGAGACACACAAAAGAAATCGGTTACAGTACAGTACTGTCTTTGAGTAATAATTACTGGAGTGTACGGTTTAAAATTCGGTATGCGCTTTTAAATTTAATTAATTTTTTGCATCTTACTCGTTATATATAAATTCTATACCTCAAATACACGGCTGCACAAAGTATTCACGTACCACTCTCCTTATTAGAGGAAATTGCTGAAGGTAAATTTTCAACTGAAGTATATGTATCTCTTAAGGGAACTAATTTTTGGCATGCATGTAGTTAATAGATTCAAATTTATATATCATATACAGGGTTGCTGAAAAAATTAGGATAATTTTCCGATTGTGGGTGGGAAAGCTGAAATTGGGTTTTGAAATGTGTTATGCATTTCCATATGGTTGAGTTAGACGTAATACAGGGCTCGCAGTGTTCCTAAAATTTTCGCACTTTCCTACCGCAATTTTAAAACGATAATATTTATTGTAAAATTCTATTGTAGATGTTAAAGGAATTTGTCACGAAGATTTTTGATTTAAAATACTGGTAGCAAAGTGTGAAAATTTTAGGAACGCTGCGAGCCCTGCGTAATATTTTAATTTTTTAAACGGTGCAGTTTTGTTACATTATTCTGAATGTGTTGGAAAGTGTTCCATAATCTATGCTTGACGCATGATTTTTTTCTTTCTTGTTTAATTTTGTTAATACATATATATTGTAATGATATACTAAAATTTACTTTATTCACTAACGAAGAAATCGATTCCTCACTTTTCTTACAATTTTGTAAAAAATTGCAGAAATTCCTCCCAAAAATTTTCCTAAGTATTATTTTTTGCTCTGTATATATTGAACATTAATTCAAAATACGCATTCAGTTTTACATGCTTTGAAATATAATTATTTTTTTCAAAAGCCATATTTATTCCTTACAAGTACAATTGTTTATTTCTACTCAGAACTATTTCTGTAAAAGAACATCTGATAACCACATAAACAGTGCGTTGCTGCATTCATTCAACGTCCATTTCCCTATACTTTTCTCTTTCGGTATATAGTCCAGTCATTTGGTAGAAAATAGGGGAAAGTTTTTGTGTAGTTTTGATATTTGGTGCCTTTATGTTTTTTGGGTCGCTGAACACGAATCTGAAGTTTGGCAACAAAATTTATCCCGGGAAACACGTTTTTTTTTGGCAAAAAAACTGAAAAAAAACGGGATTTTCTTTGTTTTTTCAAAATAACTTCAAAATTATGCATTTTACGCAAAAGTCCTCAATACATAAATTAAAGAAGATAAAATTTCCTACATTTTACGTATTAAAAGTTTTTTTCTCTGATCAATGGTTTAGCCGTGACAATGCCGCAAAAATTGGTGTGAAAAAAGAAAAATCCGAAAAAACGGGAATTACGGCAGTGCACGTTGGGTGATTTACCGATTCTAGCTGTCCAAAATTATTTTTGGCGTCAATATAGTCGCATCGCCATGAAATTAAAAAATGTTATTGATATTCACTATTGAATGTTAGGTATTGTAAAATGTTGCGTGTAGCAGTCATAATTTCGTTACAGGGACATTCAAAAGTATTTCATTATATTACGGCCTATGGGGGAAAATCGTTTATGGTGGTTTTTAATAATGTTTCATAATTTCAAACACTTTGAAATTTACATACATATCTATGAAGTGCACTACAAGATGATTTCTTATAGAATATGGTATGGATAGTATTTATCGATCATTTACAGGGACACTAAAAAAGAATTATGTTACATTACGGTCTATGGAGAAAAATTGTTTGTGGTGTATTTTGTTCATGTTACACCTTTTCAAAAGTATTTAAATTGATATATATCTCCGAGGTGCTCTATAAGATGCTTACTATTGAATATGATGTGCCATTGATCTTTCATATACAGGGGCACGCAAAATAAATCAGTCATATTTTTCTTTGTATGAGCAATAATTGATGGAAGTGCGTTTTCAGTTCTGGAACACTTTTTAAAATTTTAAAAATTTCATACTATTTAACGTGTATAAATTCTATAAATCATATATAGGGCTGCACAAGACATCTATATACCCGCTTATTGCTGGAAATTGCTAACGCTGTGCTATGCGTTCATTAACAGTTCTAAATTTTAGCATATTGTGAATTATATGATAAATCTATAGTTCATATACAGGGATGTACAAAATTTTCAGCTATTTTTTTGATTTTGGTTGAAATTGTGTTTTCAAACGTGTTATATGTTTTACAAATTATTACTTAGACATCGTTTTTCAAGTTATTAAACTATGAAGTTTTATTATAGTAGCCCGAATGCGTTCAAAAATGTTCCATAACCTGATTGACGCATGATTTTGCGTTCTTCTTGATAATTTTAATGATACTGTGTTAAGGGTATGGAAGCTAAAGTGATAAAACTGTTTTTTTTTTATTATTATAACAAATTCTAAAATTTCTTTTTCTAAAATTTAAGGTACGGGACAAACATTGGACAGCATTAATGAAAATTGCTGTGATGCATATTCTGTGGTATATTCATATTTATTTCTGCACAAACCTTACAGGAAACCTAACAGGAACCTTATGTAAAGATAGGGAATCATAAGATATCATGATTAACATATCATGAGAAAATGCCTACATTATGTTTTGCATTTGCATTGTATCAAATCTGAATTTGGAAAATTTGTCTAGATCAATTTTGTAACCACTCAGAATTTGCAGCCAAGTAATACATTTTAAATGAATTTATCCCGATACATCTACATACAGCTGGCAATTTTTGTCCAAATTTGGTCATAAATTTAAACATTTCGCTCTTGCAAAACTTCATGTGCTCTTCCTTGTAATTTTCCTCTATAAACAAAATATTTTCAACCAAATTCACATTTTTGTTACATTTTAAATTTTGTTGCCGTTGCATAATGGTGCAAAAGTTTATTTATGTGACTAAGTTAATTTCTGCTGTCTTTGATGTAAAAAAAAAAAAATGGTTCTTGAACTAAAATGTCAATAAAAAGTCATGCCAGAAGGTATCAAATATTTTTTATTAATAAAACATTTATTTTATACTGTTGGTAGTAATAAAAACACCCACTAATTCCATACATCTATTTTCTATGCTGTAGATGTCGGTGAAAAGCAGGGACCCTCGATAGAGTGGGCGGCGGCGACACGAATGACTACGTCATCGAGTTACGGGATGAAATCATGATGCAGGACAAGACTTTTAGGAGTAGATAAAGTAATGACTGGTCTGCCTCGACATTTCTTGGTACGATAGGCGCAGCAGCGGGCGCCAACTCGTGTACAAATGAAAACCCTATAAACATAGTATTTTACATTACATTGCCATATATACTACTTCGTATCGACTTTCAAGATAAATTAAGGGTTTAGGAAAAGCTTATTAAGAGTACGTGAGGAAAAGACTGATTCGGCATAACTTTGTACAAAGCGCGAAGAACGGGGAGCCAATTCGTTATTTTCACAGTGTTATTACGTCATCGAGTAACGGCTTGAAATTTTGGCAAATGAAACATACCGATTATTACAATACGAATATTTCAGTCTGCCTCGTCATATCTTGGTAGGAGATGAGCAGAGCGGGGCGCCAATTGTTAATTTTGGCGGAATAATCACATCATCGAGCTACGACTTTAAAATTTTGCACATTAAAGGAACATATCAGTACAATGAGAATATTTCAGTCTGCCTCGTCATATCTTGGTACGAGACGAGCAGAGCGGGGCTCCAATTTTTTATTTTTGCGGTATAATCACGTCATCGAGTTACGGGATGAAATCATGATGCAGGACAAGATTTTAAGGCGTACATTAAGGAATGACAGGTCTGCCTCGACATTTCTTGGTACGATAGGCGCAGCAGCGGGCGCCAACTCGTCATTTTGGCGTCACTATCACGTCATCGAGTTACGGGATGAAACCGGTGCCAAAACAAAGGTGAAAAAAGTCTTTTAAGAATATTTTGGTCTGCCTGCGCATATCCTGGTAGAAACCCCCGGCAGACTAAAATCTATAACAAAAAATTACGTCATAATATACAAATGAAAACCCTATAAACATAGTATTTTACATTAAACATTAAACATTCCGATTAGTACGATACGAATATTTCAGTCTGCCTCGTCATATCTTGGTAGGAGATGAGCAGAGCGGGGCGCCAATTTTTAATTTTGGCGGTATAATCACATCATTAAGCTACGACTTTAAAATTTTGCACATTAAAGGAACATATCAGTACAATGAGAATATTTCAGTCTGCCTCGTCATATCTTGGTACGAGACGAGCAGAGTGGAGCGCCAATTTTTAATTTTTGCGGTATAATCACGTCATCGAGTTACGGGATGAAATCATGATGCAGGACAAGATTTTTAGGCGTACATTAAGGAATGACAGGTCTGCCTCGACATTTCTTGGTACGATAGGCGCAGCAGCGGGCGCCAACTCGTCATTTTGGCGTCACTATCACGTCATCGAGTTGCGGGATGAAACCGGTGCCAAATTAAAGATGAAAAAAAAGCCTTTTAAGAATATTTTGGTCTGCCTGCGCATATCCTGGTAGAAACCCCCGGCAGACTAAAATCTATAACGAAAAAATACGTCATAATGTACAAATGAAAACCCTATAAACATAGTCATTTACATTAAACATTAAACATTCCGATTAGTACGATACGAATATTTCAGTCTGCCTCATCATATCTTGGTAGGAGATGAGCAGAGCGTATTTTTTTGTTGTAGATTTTAGTCTGCCGGGGGTTTCTACCAGGATATGCGCAGGCAGACCAAAATATTCTTAAAAGACTTTTTTTCACCTTTAATTTGGCACCGGTTTCATCCCGTAACTCGATGACGTGATAGTGACGCCAAAATGACGAATTGGCGCCCGCTGCTGCGCCTTATCGTACCAAGAAATGTCGAGGCAGAGAGGTCATTCCTTAATGTACGCCTAAAAATCTTGTCCTGCATCATGATTTCATCCCGTAACTCGATGACGTGATTATACCGCAAAAATTAAAAATTGGCGCCCCGCTCTGCTCGTCTCGTACCAAGATATGACGAGGCAGACTGAAATATTCTCATTGTACTGATATGTTCCTTTAATGTGCAAAATTTTAAAGTCGTAGCTCGATGATGTAATTATACCGCCAAAATTAACAATTGGCGCGCCGCTCTGCTCATCTCCTACCAAGATATGACGAGCAGACTGAAATATTCTTATCGTATTAATCGGAATGTTTAATGTTTAATGTAAAATACTATGTTTATAGGGTTTTCATTTGTACATTATGACGTATTTTTTTATTATAGATTTTAGTCTGCCGGTGTTTCTATCAGGATATGTGCGCAGGCAGACCAAAATATTCTTAAAAGACTTTTTTTCACCTTTAACTTGGCACCGGTTTCATCCCGTAACTCGAGGACGTGATAGTGACGCCAAAATGACGAGTTGGCGCCCGCTGCTGCGCCTATCGTACCAAGAAATGTCGAGGCAGACCGGTCATTCCTTAATGTACGCCTAAAAATCTTGTCCTGCATCATGATTTTATCCCGTAACTCGATGACGTGATAATACCGCAAAAATTAAAAATTGGCTCCCCGCTCTGCTCGTCTCGTACCAAGATATGACGAGGCAGACTCAAATATTCTTATTGTACTGATATGATCCTTTAATGTGCAAAATTTTAAAGTCGTAGCTCGATGATGTGATTATACCGCCAAAATTAACAATTGGCGCCTCGCTCTGCTCATCTCCTACCAAGATATGACAAGGCAGACTGAAATATTCGTATTGTAATAATCGGTATGTTTCATTTGCCAAAATTTCAAGCCGTAACTCGATGACGTAATAACACTGTGAAAATAACGAATTGGCTCCCCGTTCTTCGCGCTTTGTACAAAGTTATGCCGAATCAGTCTTTTCCTCACGTACTCTTAATAAGCTTTTCCTAAACCCTTAATTCATCTTGAAAGTGGATACGAAGTAGTATATATGGCAATGTAATCTAAAATACTATGTTTATAGGGTTTTCATTTGTACACGAGTTGGCGCCCGCTGCTGCGCCTATCGTACCAAGAAATGTCGAGGCAGACCAGTCATTCCTTTATCTACTCCTAAAAATCTTATCCTGCATCATGATTTCATCCCGTAACTCGATGACGTAGTTATTCGTGTCGTCGCCGCCCGGTCTACGAGTAAAAGAAAGCGGAAATAACATTTTTTTTTGTTTTTTAAATAAATGTACTTACTAATGTACATGTTTATTTATAATTAAATAATGATTCATAATGAGTCGCCTTATTTATTATCAGCAACTTCATTGTAAAATGTAGTCATTCATATAATCTTTAGTATAATTTATAGTCAATGCTTGTGTAAAATGGTCAGGTTTCATGTTAAATCTACGTACAGCGGCGTAATTCCCGTTTTCTCTGAATTTTTTGATTTTCACTCCCATTTTTGTGGCATTGTCACGGCTAAACTATTGATCAGAGAAAAAAACTTTTAATACATAAAATGTAGGAAATTTTATCATCTTTAATTTATGCATTGAGGACTTTTACGTAAAATGTATAATTGTGAAGTTATTTAGAAAAAACAAAGAAAATTCTGTTTTTTTCCCGTTTTTTGCCAAAAAAACGTGTTTCCCGGGATAAATTTTGTTGGCAAACTTCAGATTCGTGTTCAGCGACCCACAAAACATAAAGGCACCAAATATCAAAACTACACCAAAACTTTCCCCTATTTGTCCTTTTTGAGCACCTAATGCCTGGACTAATGCAGCCACACAGCGGAGAAGAGAGAGAAATGCGAATGATTATAGAGTTTGTAACGACCATCGAACAAGGAACCTACGGAAACGACTTGTCACGCACTTAGGCACTTGCGATAAAATTTTCTTACAATAATATGTAATACACGAAGAAAAAAAAAAAAAAAAAAAAAAAAAACGGGAACTGTCAGTCGCTTCATCTAATATCATATATGTTTTTTTTTTTTTTTTTTAATCGCCTGAGCCATTTTGTAGAAAAATTTATGACGCCATTACAAGAAACTTCCCAAAATTACTTAAAAATGGTTATCAAGATCTCAAACTATATTGCATGTAGAAATGTAGAAATTTCAGGATAAGATTAGACGGCAGATATATATATATATATATATATATGTATTACATTATTACTCCTTTGTCCTCCTCTTAATTTTTTTTCTTTTAATTTGGCAACATGTGCAGATCATCTCTTATACTTTTTTTTTTTTTTTAATTGCCTTATCATTCAACCTCAGATTGAATCTTCAATTGGTAATATGTTTTTCTTTTTGAATCCATTTCAATCCATATTTTTTTAACTTAAGTGTTTTCTGGCATTTTATTTTATGGATTTATTGTGTGCGGTAGCCCTAATTTCGCATTCTTCAGCTTGTTATGGTAAATGCAAAGGCGAAACCGTGCATGTTGTTTGTGGTAATCAAGGTAACTGGGGCCTGATGAATCTGCCCTGGTTCCACAAATTTCCATTTTTCCAATGTTTACTGTGTTTTCAAATCCATGTTTTACTTGTTAAGGGGATCTATTGCATAGACTTTTATGAAGGTTTATACATCATTTTTAATTTGAATAAATTCCTTTATTATTTATACATTCACAATAGAATGGTTTATAATGGTTATATTACTTTTCAAAAGTTGCTTTTTGGGTAGATATTTCTTTTTTTAGACAGATAATGTATAATTTAAATATTCTACTCACTCAAATTAAAATGAGTTCTGGTAGAACCTTTGTAAGCAGGGAGAACACACAATAGCTGTTTTTAAAAAATCAGAGCGATCCGTGATATATTTGTTGAGATATTAAATGTCGGCTTTCCACATTTTCTTTGATCTCAAGTTAGCTGTATATATAGAATGCCGGTATTCTACAATTTTAGGCTTAAGCTGTGTCACTCGAAATACTATCGTCTCTCATGGTACATTTCTTGATCCTTGTGCCAAGAGCTTTCGAACGATACCATTCTCGTCAAAATCCGGAAGTGCCAGTTGGTGATGTCCCTTAGTAAGTAATCTTTAAAATTTCGTGAAAAAATGTTCAGTAGTGAAAATATGAGCCGCAGCCGAGAGAAGCCGCGCTAAACAGCCTACGTTTTAATCAGAAAATTTTACGATTGTTTTTTTTTTTCTAATATTTCTGCTCGTTTGGACATTTTGAAATTTTCATAATGTGATGTAAATCCGATCTGCGAGATGCTCTACAAAGATTGTGTTGAAATACACCGACGTTTAGTTACTCTTAGTGAAGAATAAAAGTCGTCTCCGGGAGGCGTGAAGTGACCTGCGGACGCGAATTTTTTGAAAGGGTTAAAATTCGTATTTTTTAAAAACGATTGCACCATTAATGAGAAAGGTCTCAGCTTGAAAAGCGCATTTTTTGTTTATTGGTACCCCTGAAATCGAACTCTGGGGGAGCGACGTCGAAACGAAAACGACCCTTTTTGGAAAAAAAAAACTGTAAGGTCTAACAATGATATTTATTTGAACTGATTGCAGCGTTTAAGACGTGAAAGTCCGAACTTTAAGAATATGTCATCCGTTTTTCCGTATTTTAAACGGTTCGACCGATGAGCGTTGAAACAAAAGGCCAAAAAAAATCGTCATTTCATTCTTCCTTTCTACTTTCTGCGGAAAGCAAAGACTTGGCATGTGCGCTCGCGTCTGCCGATTTTTTCAAATAAAGATTGATTTTTAACTCTTTCCAACAAAGTTGAAAAGTGTTTATGACTTCGGTTTGTCTGTCCGTCTTGCTGTACTCTAATTCTCGTACATATACTCGGTTTGCTCTGAAATTTTTGGATGTTATTGACGTTTACCATAGCATGTTCCCTATTTCAAATGAAGTTTGTAGCATGTTTAGTTCATTTACAAGGACAGTCAAAAGTATTCAGTTACATTACGGCCAATGGAAAAAAATCGTTTCAAAGGATTTTTAATGATGTTACACGCTTTCAACCATAATAAAATTTATATGCATTTATGAAGTGCATTAAAATATGCATTCTGTAGAACATGCGGTGCAAAAAATAGTTATCATTCATTTACAGGGCCACACAAAAGAATTCCGTTACATAATGATATAGGGGTGGAGGGAATTGTTTGCGGCGTGTTTTAATTATGTTAAACTATTTCATATATATAATGAAATTGATATACGTCGCTGAGGTTTAGTATAATTTATTTCATTTATAATACGAAGTGCATAGCATTTACAGGGACACACAAAAGATTTCAAATACTATATTGCATCCGAAGTACTGTACATTAGCGATGATTGCTAGAAATGCATTTTTAATTATGATATGCGCTTTTATGTTTCACTATATTTATGCATACTATATGGTGTGTATAAATGCTATAATTCATATACAGGGCTACACAAAAGAATTCGTAAGGGTTACTGGGTATAAGAGCAAATTGCTTAAAGATGGTTTTTAAATGAGTTATGAATTTTTAAGCTGAACTGCATTTAGTTTACTAAGAAGTGTTTGTAGAATATAGATAAAATGATATACAGGGTCACGCAAAGAATTGGATACATGGCCGTCCATAAATGATAATTTCTGGAAATATGATTTCATTAGTTTTAAGAGTGTTTTAGTTTGAATTAAATTTTAGCTAAATAGTAGCGTGTAAGAAATGTTCTAGATAAACTACAGGGTTGTACAAAAGTATTCAAGTATTAGTATAAATTGCTGAAAGAGAAATTTCAACCTGTTATGCGTTTTCTTGCTAAACTAAATTTTCCCATTATATAGCATATATATCAACCTACAGATCAAATACAGGGCTGTTCAAAGGAATTGGAATACATATTTGGCTACGGACGCTAACTGCTGAAATCAGTTTTTTAAATGTTTTATGCGTTTTCCAAAATGTTTACTTAGTTATCTTATTTACCTTATTTCCCTAAAAAACGAAGTTTTGTTAAAGCATTCAGGAAGTATTGGAAAGTGTTTCATAATCTATGCTTAACGCATGATTTTTCTTTCTTGTTTTATTAGTTTTAAATTAATACATCGACTAACTATCAGAAATCTAAAAATCCGAGCCTCAGGTTCATCAGAATCTTGCCTTGGACTATCCCCATAGAAAGTCTCAGTTTTCTAGGTACGGTAGATTTCGCTAGCCATCGCACGCAGACATAGACACACTCACACACAAACAACTTTGTTTTATTAGTATATATGTAATCTATTGTTATTGTATTGTACTATTATTATCTTCGGATGATATTTTCCCGTTTAATGCGGTGTTCCCATACAGAAAGGTTTTATTTTCACGGGCTTTACTATGTTTCGGATTTCATTTACGTAGCTGAGGAACTTTCCATATTTTTCAAGTGACGTGTTTGTAACCAGAAATTTTATTTAATAAACGAAATAAAATAAGAACCCTATAGAAACAATTTAATCAAATAAATTTTCTGGTTAAAAAAACTGTGTTTGCACTGGCAGCTATGCATTTAAAGACCGATAGAAATTTTTTTTTTATAAAGTTTTATTTTCAGGAAGAACTGGGTGGGTATGGATATAGAGCGCCAACTGAAGTTCTGCACACAGTCGCCGGATATTGCGGGCCGCGCCCCTGGACTTCGTGAATATGCCGTTTATCGGACTTAGCTTGCTCTCAAATGCATTCAAATGGATTCATGTCTGCCAAATGTATCGGATGTTGCGTATTCCAGAATGTACAACACATTGTATAGCAACTATATCCTTATAATAGTTACAATAGTGCTTTGAGTTTATGATGAATGTCTACTTAATAATAATAATAAAAAAAATCACAATAAATAGGGTTGGAATGGGGGTAAATATATTTTTCTGGCGACTATAATTTTTTGCTGGCTACCAAATGTTTTCAAATTTGTGGAGTCGGTCATGCCAAATTTCCAGTTTTTATCCCTAAACAATTACATATAATTCATATTTTAGAACATTTTTCCTTTATTTCTCAGTTTTAAATTTCGATTTTTTTAGAAACCTTTCTCAGCGAGCATTTACATCTTATAAGTAAACCCACAATGCTTAATTCCAAGTTAACTCCAAGTAGCTCCAACAGTATCACAGAAATTACAATTTTAGAACTTTGTTTTATCTGCCTTTTTAAATTTCGAATTTTTTAAAAGTGTTCCGATCGAACACTTACGCCTTAAAAATAACAGACATGTCAAATTTCAAGTACTAGCAATTCTATGTAAATTGTAATTTAGAATGTTTTTCGCTCATTTTACTTTTTTTTTAATTTCGATTTTAACCTTTAACTGATATCACGCGGTCTCCCAGACCCCGCGACTCCCAGCTGTAAACACTTTTACAGCTTTTTACTTTTCTGTACTGAAGTTAAATAATATGAATAAAATACTTTTTTCATGCAATTTAATTCACATGCTCCTAAGAGAAGTACAATGATATTGTTAGGACAAAATTTAAGTAAATTCAACCATTTGAGTTATTTTTTTTTATTCATTTTATTCGAGAGGTCTGAGAGACCGGGTCACATTAGTTGTGTGACAAATTTTAGTCACATCAGTTAATGGTTAAGTAGATTTTGTAAGAAATACCACCTATATTACATTCTCTCCTATGTTGGAATTTTTGAAACATTTTTGCAAATCTACGCCGAAAGACTATCTATTTTCTGACCAATGAGAACGCTCCACAGGCGTTTATGTACCGTTCCCATTTGTCAGAAAATAGATAGTACAGCGTCTAAAATACATAGTGTGGAAATATGCTATCCAAACAATGCTAAAAATTTGTATCCCTTAAATGTGCGACGATATTGCTGAAATCCAAAGAGTCGATCGCAGCGACATCTGCGGGATTTTCGTATTACATTGTATAGACTAGCAATATTCTTGCAGTTTTAGAAAATATCCTGCAGATGTCGCTGCGATCGTTATATTTCAGCAGTATCGTTGCACATTTAAGGGATACAATATTTTAGCGCTTTTTTAAGTATATTACAGGGATAATCGATTTCCACACTATATATTCTAGGTGCTATAACAGATAGTCTTTAAAAACAGAGGTAATTTTTCACAATATATCAGTGTAGGATTAAACTGGGTTTATCTCAAATCTTGATTTAGTTTTTGTTGGTGAAATTAGTACTTAACTTCGAAATCTGCCTCCGTTTGTAGGCCAAGCCGGCAGGGTTTTTTTTTCTTTTACTATTTTTAATGAGCATTTACATATTAAAAGTAACTACCTTGTTCAATTTCAAGTTCCTGGCCCCTTCAGTATCACAAAAATTGAAATTTTAGAACGTCTTTTGCTCTTGCGGATTTTATGCTTCGTCCTAGGCATTGGCTTCCTTGGCATTAAATGGTGAGATCCAATCAATTAGTGGCGGTGTAACAAACAATGAAGCACGTTGATTGGTTTGGTCTTAAGATTTAATGACAACGACTAGAACAATAACCTCTTAATGCACCTTAAATGGTCCAGAAATGCGAATTTCCCCTCCTCCCCGGAATATGAATTAGGGCTGCGGAGTCTGTGGGAAAAATGGACGACTCCGACTCCGGGAATTTTAACAGATCCAACTCCGACTCTGGGAATTTTAACAGATTCGACTCTGACTCTTTCGCTCAAAAATGGGCCTGACTGCGACTCCGACTCCGGAACCTTGCTTGTAAAATGGACGACTCCGACTTTGGTAATTTTAACAGATTCGACTCTTTCGCTCAAAAATGGGCCCGACTCCGACTCCACGACTCCGAGTTCGACTCCACAGCCCTGAAATGAATAATGTATCCGCCAAAATCGCAGAGCATTAATATTTTTAAATAATACCAGTTATTTAAAGCACATTGCCCCAAATTTACAGAATCATTGTGATACACAAATTACAGTATAAAATACTATACAAATTATTTGAACAATCATGACCAGACATGAAAATACAGTTCAATTTTTTATGAGTCCCTGGAGTGAAAAAACCCATATATGATAGGATAGCTATTTTGCAAAAGATATATATATTAGAATTTTGTATCCGTTTCTGTAATATATGTATACTAAATTTCGGTCAACAAAGAGTTAAACAAGTGCCTTTACGTATATTTTCTAGCCAACAATCTCAGTTCAATAATTTATAACTTGATAAATATATATTTGTAAATTTCACTCAAAAGTTTTAATCCTTTTTAATTTCCTGAAAAGATAGCTTTTTTTTTTTTTTTTTTTTTTTTTTTTACTAATCTGAAATTATTTATTTGAAAAAAAAAGTTTAGTGTTTTGTTATCGAAATATCTTGATTTATCAATCGTGGCCTTTTATTCATTTCTTTTCAAAATAAGTAAGATAAAAGCGATAATAGCAATCACTGATAATTCGATTTACCTCAAATTCGATAACAAAACGTAGGATTAATCATTGCTTGAGCTATGGATTACTGTTCCGCCTTCTTCCGGATTTCAAGCCGCATTTTGAGTTTGTAAATGTAAGAAAAGGAATCCGTTTCCAGCAAATGGTATCCATGTATCGCTGAAACTGACAATCTGTCATGGATAGAAAACAAACGCAATTTTTGTTGTCAGTAAACATCAAAAGAGATGATGGAAATGCTCTTGTGTTTTACAAGGTATGTCTGATTTTGTAATTTAATTAATAGTTAATGTTTTACTTAATATAACAGTTATGATGGACATTAGCTGGTCCTGTACATCCTCAAATGTATTGTTTAACCTTTAACTGATGTTACCGGTCTCACAGACCGTTGCGTTTTTCCGTTTTTATAGTTTAACTTGTAACTTTCAATTTAACTACAAACACTACCGAAATTTTGTTTCGTTTGGAACTTTAGTACTATCACGAGACTTTTGAATAGGTGAATTTTAATTACAACAGTCCTGTACAATAAGTTTAGTACAAAAACACCATTTTATGAGTTAATCGCACCTTTTATTCATACTTCGATATATATATATATTCATATTCTTTTTCGACATATTCATATTCTTTTATTCATATTTTGGAGCTGTCTCACAAACCGCTTCAGAGTAGTTATATGTTTCAATTTCTGTCAGATCAGTTAAAGGTTAAATTGATACACGAATGTATTTATTTACATTTTAGAGCAAAATGGATTTAATAATTTTTTTTAATTATACTGTGCATATTTTGGCAGCATTTTAGCAATGCAGGTATTGTATATTTGTTAACCGACTAGATGGTACCCCTCAAGATTTGACGGTAAATAACTTTAACGTTTCATTCGAAAAATTCTTGAATTTTTAATGAATTGCTTTTAAATTAATTATTGAAATTATGGCAAATTTCTATATTGCATAAGTGATTCCTATTTCTTTAAAGCGATAGAGGAGTTAGCCAAACCTATTCAATGAAGTCACATAATTTTAACTTTATAATTTGCAACCAATTATGCTTCTTTTTACCAGAAATTTAACTAAAAATAGTGGATAGAGCCTTTATTTTTATTTACTATGGTCTCATTTTTTCGAAAAAATAACAGTATTTATTTTTATTTATTTATTATGATTTTTTAACTACATGACCATTGAAAACTGCCATGAATTTTATTTTTATCAGTCTCGTTCTCTAAAAGCCCAAATTTGAAACTTTGTGCAGCATATAATTTTTATTACTTGAATTTTATTTTACAGTTTTATACATTTTTTAAATATTAAACAATGGATATCAAGGTAATTTTTTTAATAGTTCTTATATGAATATTTCTTTCAGTTTTCATTTTTAAGGAAAAGAAAAGCAAACTTTTCTTTCTGACACACACACACATATATTCTTGATAATGGTCAGAAAATATAACAAAAATTGTAGATAAGCTCAGTTTATTTAATTGATAATTATATTAAAACTATTTTAGCTTAAATATTTTAAATATAAAATTATTATTATTATTTTAAATATTATTCAGCGTTAAATTTAATTATAAAGCATTCAAATAATAATAAATTAAAAATCATATAACTTCTCCTCCCAATAAAATATGTCATTATTGAAATAACTTATCGCGAAAAATATTACAGAAATCATTTTGCCGGGCGTTGGGTTCGAACCTGCTATCCACTACAAAATATCGGCGCTTTAAATTGCTGATTTAAATCGCTCAGCTACCGAGAACTCGTTCTCAGTTCCTCTAAATTGAACAGGGTTGATGCATGTGCAGATGTCTCGAAATGGGTCTACTTAAAATTTTACCTTTGCGTTTTTATATATATGATGATTTATAGGTTTTGAAGGTTTTTAAAAACTGAAGGAGGATATATGTTATACAACGTAGATTAAATAACGCAGTTGTTCGACTTATAATACGGCATCGGAATGCTTAAGCCTAACATGGCTGAAATAAAATGACTGATTTTAACGAGATTATCAAGATCCGGATGAGTTCACTCCGGAAGCGTTATACACTTTGTGCCATTATATATATAATTATTTAATTATTGAAGAATTTGTTAAACATTCAGATAATTTTGCGATTGATTCTTTGCTTGCTGACAGAACACTGGTCAAATAACGCACTGGACTATAAACATTGCCAGATATATAGGGTATTTTTCATACCATCATATTGGTGACCTTCATTAGCTGTTATGGAATGCTAGAATTTTGGTATCAGGCTGATTCTTCTTTTTCCTTAGAAAGGGGGAGAAAGGATTACGATACTTAAAAAAATATTTTTTTAACCCGGAAGAACTCGCTGCATGAGATTTTCTCTCACAGTTATACTTTTTGAAGACTCTTATTTAAATCATTTTTCATTTTAATTAAAATTTCAAAATGTTTTTCAATTATTTTACCTATTTTGTGAATAAAAGTACTAAGCCAACCAAAAAAAGTTGATATTATATGAATGTAAAGTAAAAGAAAAGCAATTGGGCATTCTCACTAGCGAGTTCTCCCGGGTTAAATATTAAACAAAGTTTTATTCTATAGGAATTTTCATGGCTCATGAGACCTCAATCTCGGATCCCTTATTACCAATAGGATGTACAAAAATTCCATGCCAGAAAGAAAAAAAATATCAAAAAAGAAATTTCATTAACCCCATATAGAAAATCCAAATCGACATTTAATCCGATATTAATACACAATCTTTTCAACACATTAGTACGTTGTAAATATGATTTAATTACAAACATGTGTAATGTAGGCCTTTTAAAATTCCAAATTCATAAAAAATATTTAAATAGTAAAATTGCAAATAAAGAACACTTGCTTGTTTATAAGACATAATGGATTTTAGCAGTTCAGCAATTCCTAGAGTGATCTATATGCATTTCGTCTTTGTGTCTACGTAAAACCCCGAAAAAAAGATAAGTTGTCTCGTTGTATAGAAACCTCAGAAAACATGAAATTCGATTGTTCGGTGATCGCTATAACGTATTATTTCACAAAGTACGGTAATTTACATCAGCCCTATGTTATTAAATAATGCATAAAAGTAAGCAAGGACAAGATATAAGACGTATTTTATATTTGCCGTATGTTTTTAGTTCAGTAGGGAGGTGCTATAAAGAAATTATGTACTAGCCTATTGGCACAGTTTCGTATACGGGAATTATCTTGAAAGTCTGTGTGTATGAGGGGGGGGGGGGTTGATAAGGTTGCTAAGTTGTCATGGTCCATAATTTAGATACTTTATGACAGGGCGTCAACAACCTTTTACCAGTGTTGTGCCGAATCTATGTTAAATTGTCTCTTCGCGCGTTAAACCAATTGAAGTAGATTTTTGTATATTTATAAAGTAAATTTTATTCGAACTAATCATTCAATATTTTCAGGTCACTTAGAAACATGAAATTAGCATAACCAATTTTCTTCATTTAATTGCGTCAAAGTTGTCTTTTTCCATCAAGAAACAATTTCTCCTATACATAATACAAATCTGTTCGAAACATTTCCTCGTCAAACAATGTGATATAGGGGAACATTCATATATACTCTGCCAAGCAAAAATGATTTGCGACGGGGCCCATATACGAGGGTGGTTCAATAATTATTGTCTCGAGTGTGTATAAACCAGTGGCTGAGAGGTTCTGCTCTCGAAGCTGGTAGACGGGAGGTGCTGGGTTCGAACCCAATCGCGCCCGTTGGCCTAACCGTTTCGGAGTTTTCGTGGTTTTCTTCGAAGCCTTGGATTTTCCATGCGTAAATACGGGTTAGGTTCCCTTAGAAAGATCCCCACGAAGGGCACTCCCCCTAGGGCCTATATCCCTCGAGTAGATAATCGGCCGTCAACAATCAACCCAACCCAACCCAACCGTGTATAAAATATTTGTATTGCGATGGTTGATGTGGAATATTGAAGCCTAATGTCTTATATGCCTATGCTCAATTTCAGAACCGTAGCTGCTATATTAAGATATTTTTTTTTGTTTTAGCTGCGAGAGGTGGGACCTAGCTTGAAAGGGGGTGGGGGAAGGCTGGTTTAGAGCTTATGAGGTCTGCACGAGCCGGAATTTCCAGGCCCGGGCCCGGCCCTAACGAAAGCTATCTTCTCCCGGTGTAAAAATTAAAAGTTCGGTCCGTGCCCGACTCAATTTCTACAAAAAAAATCCATTTTTTTCTTGACATACAATTAAAATTATTTTAATGGATACTACATATATATTTATGGGGACATTTTACAGTATATTTTAGATTACTATGTGTTCGCAAAACAGAAAACACACAATAGTAGCATGAATGATTATTTACAGTCTTAGACGCTTCAAAATTCTAATAAGGATTCATTAAAAAATTAATTTAGTTTAGAATAAAGGGTTAAAAACATAACTTTTGAAGCTCTATAATAAAAAGTAGATTTGTGAAAATATTTGTCATTTTTTAAAGCTTTTCACAAATCCAAAGGAGCTACATTCTGGCACATTTATGAATTCATTCCTTTTCGGAAATGCGTAAGATTGGCAGGTATTCTTATTCAGAAAGCATGGAAATGGCGGGGTTTTTTTTATATAAAAACAATATATTTTTGAGAAAATACTACCAAAGTTAGCGTTTTAAATCCAATTTTCGGAAGCGATAGCACGGGAAAGGAGAAAAACCTACAGTCACGTGACAAGAATCTCTTGTATCGTTAAGTAATTTATCAAAAATGGAAAACGCTATTCGATTCCAAAACCCTTCAATAGTCAGGCCTTTCAATGTTATGCATTTACAGTTAAAAACGAGCCTGAAGGTTTCACATTGTTGAGTAGTGAATTTGAGAACTACCTTAAGGTATATTTCCAAAGATACTGTTAACAGAAGTTCATTATCGCTATTAATATTTTTACAAAACATAATGCTTGCCCTACACATCCTGAGAACGGTTAAGACCAGTTCCGCCCCAGCACGACTATGTAGAAAAAAAAATGCAAGCCTGATCTCGGCCCGGCACGAGTCTGCTGAAAAAAATTAAACCCGGGATCAGGCACCATGTAAATGTCCGATGCCGATCTCTGCGATGGAAATGTTATTTTTCTGTATTGATGTTGTCAAACTCTCATCGGCTCGCGACGCACATTTATACTTCTTCTCGCGAAAGTCATATTCATTGAAAATGGTTCATATTTTATCTGCTTCGCATAAATTTTTATATTGGGCTGGTAGGCCCGCTTTATATTTTTATCCGGCCCTGCAGGCCCGTTCAATTTTTTTGACGGCCTGACCCGTTGAAAAAATTGTCCTAGTTCTGCCGGCCCGTTTGAAAGTTCGCCTTCACTTCGCCGGCTCGGGCCAAGCCCGGGCCCTTGCAGACCTCTAGCTTATGGGGCCAGACCTGTGACCTTGCACTTGTAAACGTCCTGTTGATGTGTCTCCCCAATGTTTTGGTGTACCACATACATTATTTCATCTACAGAAATCGAATATATTTGAATAGCTTGTTAACATGCTAAAAAGAACCTCAAGTATCTGACTTTCATAAGGGAAATCATGAAGGGTAATCTGAATTTCAAAAGGGTTTTAAACATTTCACTTCTGCAGTTCTGCCTTTTGAAATGCAGACTATCTTTACTTTCTTGGGAGAGGTGTGTATGTGTGGAGGGGGGGGGGGATGTGTATTGTTTTGTTATTGATAGGCTCATACTTCATTATCGAAAGACAGTGCCGGGTAAAATAAAAAAATATAGAAAAGGAGTGAGAGGGAATAAAGCTTTTTCTTTTCTATATTTTTTCTCCCTTTTCTTTCCTTTTTGTGTATGCTTGTGCGTGTGTGAATCATCATACATAGTACGGCTTACAACCTTCCGGGTTTTTTTTAATTATTTGGTTGGGGGGGGGGGGGGGTTCAAATCAAATAAACATATTTATTAAATAGAATTTTTGGTTTAAAGTTTGTTTTACTTTTTAAAAAAATGTAAAGTCTGAAACTATAACAGTGTTCACAAGAAAATGTTTTATCAGGTGAAAATTGATAAAATAATATTCGCAGCTATTCAAAGGATGGTACATACTGTATGTTTACAATATTGTTAAAAATTATTAAATCCCACTATAATTGAAAAAAATAAAAGTAAAATACAGTACCTGTATTCATAGAGGTACTCTGAACTATCCTCGCTGGAATTTATTACTTAACTATGAGTTTATTGTTTATTTATTTAAAAAAATAATCTTTTTGAACTGGCTTGTTAAATTTCTGTAAAATAACATTGACCTTAGTTATGACACATTTTTACAAAGATCTTTGTCAAAACTCAAATTTTAAATATTTTCCTTTTCTTTCTTTTTGATTCAATTACCAACTACTTTAGATATTAAAAAATAGTCTTGAAATTTCTTATACTATTTTAAATAATTTACAGAAGTTGGTCAAATACTGCCCCATGTATCTGGGATAAATATTGGTCACTGGGGTAATTCCTGGTCAATGTTTTTATCATCATTTAATTCCTTTTTATTGTCATATTAGTGATTTTAATTGTCGCAAACCTTTTGAGAATTAACTGCAACCACACTGTTCACCACACTTAAGTTAATTGTAGTTCTTAATAGTCACCCGTGGTAATTCCTACTCACTGAGTTTCTGAGGTAATTCTTGATCATTTTCGCTTTTGTTATAAAAATAACAATTTATGAAACTGTAAAAAATCTCAAAGATACTTTGAATCCTTTGCTTTGAAATATATGCCTTAATTATTCATTTAGTTGAAATTAAATATTTAAAAAAAATTATTCAAAACTGCTACTCAAATTTCTGCAAAACATCGATCTTGATTTTTAAACATTTTACAGCAGATCATTGTCATTCTTGAAGTTTTAATTACTTTATTTCAACTAATGACATATCGCAGTCTTTAAAAAAGATTATAAAATTTTACTTTACTATATTAAACACTTTTAAAAGAAGAAAACAGTAAGTACT
The DNA here is from genome assembly GCA_963932465.1 of Maratus speciosus. Lineage (NCBI taxonomy): Eukaryota > Metazoa > Arthropoda > Arachnida > Araneae > Salticidae > Maratus > Maratus speciosus. Next base: position 385,697,466 of record OZ010788.1, on the reverse strand, counting down.
CAGAGAATAAGACACACTCTATGACTGAACAATTTAAGTAGAAATACTATTTCATTGCAAAATGCCAAAATGGTGCATAAAAATATACATAATGCAATAGAGGAACCTGATTATTATGCTGTGTATTATATAAAAGGTCTGTATTGAAAATTTCTTGAAAAGGGAGCCGAAAACTTCAGTTGGACTAAGCAAAATAAAATTGATAACAAACATTGTTATATTTTTTATGGACCAATAAATTTGCAAGTTATTAATAATAAATCCATTCACAGTGGATACTAATGAAGTAATAAATACTGCTTATAAATGTTGTAAAAAATGCATAAAAACTCTTTGGCTAATTGTTTTGTAAAATGTACAAGTCTTTTGCACATCAAATAACTTGGTATTTATGCCAAAAAAAAAGTCTATTCTTTATTATTCCACAATTATGAGATGAACAAAACATTTAGAAGATTGATTCTACTTATTTTATTATACTCAGTCATAAAAAAATTAACTGTACTACTTTATTTACATAAAAAAGGATGCTGACCGATAAGTACCTCAGAAGTGACCAAGAATTACCCCAATTTCGGGGTAATTCTTGGTCATTTAAAAATTATAATTATTTTAATTGTAAGTGCATATATATTTATGTAAGCATTTTATAATATAGCCATATCAGAGGGAGCTTATTCCAAAAAAAAAAAATTGGGAACAATACCTTTAATAGTTTATATAATAATTAGATGTTGATGCTTTTTGACCAGGAATTACCCCGGGTGACCTTACATAGTTATGTAATTTTTTTTATTGCATTATTTTTCAGGTTATTTGTCCGCAATTCATGGAATAAGGAATAAGGCTAATCGTGGGAAAGGGGGGGGGGAAAGCACCACCCATGCTTTTTTAAAACCAAATTTTTTAGACCCTAGAGCTAACAGCTCGACTGGAATTATATCTACTTTCCAAATATGAATAAAAAAGGTTTAATAGGGGTCGAGTACATATTAAATATATCCAACTTTGTTTTTTCAAATGTAGGGTCGTCTACATATTAAATATCCAATTATAGTTTTTCAAATGTAACACCCACTTTTGATATTTAATTTCAGTTTCGTCGATCAAAGCAGTCGGAAAAAAGTTATAGTTAATGTACTTTTTCGTAAATCTTCATGGAGTTATGAAAGAAAATATATAAGCTTTTTATCGATAAATTTCGGAAAATAAAATTAAGACCCTACAAATTAAAGCACAGGAAACATTAAATTAGTAATCAGAAAAAAGTTAGAAATTCTAAATATAAAATACTCATTCTAATTAAATAGGATTTTTTTTTTTCCAGTTGCTTTCAAGATGCCAACGAACACGGGAAAAAGTTCCTTCCAACTGTGTAAAAGTAAAAATTCTCCGTATCTCGAAAACTAACTATAGGAAGGATCTGTAAAAGCACTTAACCATGTTAATATTAACGACACTTATTCTTTATACGAAAAAATTAATGCAGATCGGAATTCGAAAATTTTTTAATATGAACATACTAATAATTTTCTTATTTGAAAAAAATGTTTTGTATCGAAAAAATGCGTAGACGTCTGTTTGACATCTCACTAAAACAATCCCCTAATCCAAATGTTTCTCTTTTGAGAAACATTCGAATTAGATTATTTTTTTGAAAGATATAGCATCTTCAAAGCATCTTCAAAGTATAAATCTTTTAATATTAGCATCTTCAAAGTTTGACCTTCTGAAGATTTAAGAAAAAGTATACAACTAAACCCTTCATCGAACTGCTTTGATCCAAGAAAACGAAATAAAGTATCAAAAGTGGATGTCAGCATAGGAAAAATTAAAGTTGGTACAATCTTTAATATGTATACGACCCCTATTTTAAAAATTGCATCCATATTCGAAAAGTAGACGCAATTCTCAATTGAGCGGTCGTTGCCTGTCATATCTCTTTGCAGTAATTCGATAGCTTGTAGTGGTAATAAAATATAAATGTCCTCTGGTTGCTGCTGCTTTTTTTTTACTATTGTACATTAACATTTCTTTTTAAAAAAATTGATGCTGTTTGGAATGAAAAGAAAAGATGGTAAAATAAAATTCTAATTTTTAAAGCTCTTTAAGAAAAAGCAGTAGATTTTTTTTTAAATATTTCTCAGTAATTTGTTTAAAAAAAATAATTTCTTGAAGATTTCGTTAAACAAAAGTAGAACACCATTATTACTTAGATATAAAACCTGCCGAACTGACATTGGCTTAGGCCAATTTTCTTTTCTGGAAAGAATAAAATCTACGGCCGACTTTTTTCGGATAAAATCAAGTCCAGTCCTAACTCAGTAGAAACTAGTCGGATGTGGCAATCCCAAAACTTTCTTCTAATGTATGTTAATACTTCAAAATTAGCTATCACAGTGCCAAAATTAATTGGGAATCTATACCCATCATGAGGATTCTAAAGATACGAAATTCAGTGCATTAGTTCTTGAGATCTATTGCTAAAACCGTGTCAATCCTGAAAATGCAGCATAACAGTGCCATCTATCGGGCTATTAACACCAAAACCTAATCGGCAATAACTTGTGTCAACGTCCAACTGAATCCTAAGTTAGATAAAAATTCAAGCATTAGTTCTTGAGATACAGCTATTGCGGAAATCGTGAGAAATGCAGCATAGCAGTGCCACCTGTTGAGGGATTTACACCAAAACGTAAACAGTACTAATTTATATCATGGACTAACTGAATCTGAAGTTTAATGAAAATCCATGCATTAATTCTTGAGATAGAACTATTGCGGTAATCGTGAAAAATGCAAAATGTAAACAGTATTAATTTATATCAAGGACTAACTGAATCTGAAGTTTGATGAAAATCCGTGCATTTAGTTCTTCAGAAAGCGGAAATCTTGAAAAATGCAGCATAGCAGCGCTACCTGTTGGGCAATTTACACCAAAAATTAATCAGCACCCATTTATATCTGGGACTAACTGAATATAAATTTTTATTAAATTCCAAGCACTAGTTTTCGAGATAGAGCGCCCACAAAATTTGTGTCACACACAGACTCACAGACGTACATTTTGTAAAAACATGATTTTGGGGATCTCTGACCCCTAAAACGTGTAAATCCATCGAAGAAAGGGAGTCGAAAATTTTCCCGAATCCAATACTTTCTTCTTATAAAGATAGAAGAAAGTAAAAAGAGAAACATGTGTCTGAGCCGTCCTGGAAAAAATGAAGTCCAGGTCCGACTCTATCAGAGTCTGCAGAAAAATGTGAGCCCGAGTTTGGCCAAGCGCGATCCCGAGAAGACCTTTAATTTAAGCTACTAACCAAGCTTCAGATACGTTATTGATACTCTGTTTGGTATAAACAATGTTATACAATTGGGATTCATTTGTTATTTTGAAGAATTTGAAGTTATAATATCAACTGTTAAAAAGCAGGTGATGGTAATGATTTTAGGTAACCGGTAAACATTATTTGAATGGTTATTTGTAATGTATGTGTGCGTGTGTTGGGGGGGGGGGGGGGGTAACTAGTTTGGAAGGAAAAGTCCTCGCAAAAGTTCTTGCACCAGGCCTCGCTTTCACTAAGGACGGCTCTGTTCTCTCCTTCCTCCATGAACAGCGGCGTAACATTAAATCATTTAAAACCTATTAATCAGACGCTATTTAAACGGAATAGACTTCAAAAACAGTAAAAAGATTCCGTACTCTAATCCCAAGTATAAAGTCTGAAAAGGAAAAAAATCTAACTTGGTAATACATATCCTCCATAATCAATAACGATAGATGATGGTATGTCTGTCTGTGTGCTGTTTCCTGACTAGATAGCTGAGAGCAGAGCTAGAAAATTTGGCAGGAAAGTATATCAGAAGTTATGCATCTCGAAGCGTTATTGAATCCATAGGCGTAGAGTTGTATGGGGCCCGTGGGGCTCGGGCCCCTCCAATAATTTTTTGAGATGGGCTATATTTTTTTTTACGCCAACTGACATAGAAAAAAAATCTCAGATTTTGGATTTTCACAGAATTTACAAAATTTTTTAGCATATGTTTTTGATGGATAATTTTTCTTTCTGTAAATTCTCTGTTTACTTTTATTTTTTGTAAACAAGTAAAACAATTTTTAGCGTGGCGTTTGGGAAAAAACCAAGCACTCTCCATGGTGAGTTTTCCTTTCTGTTTTGGACGCTGACACACTTTCTCGGAAGAATTCCTTTTTCTGTTTCGGCGTCATAAACATAGGGCAATAAATTCACGTTTCAGACGGACAACAAATGGTGTCCGATATGATCTGATTAGAGCACATATAAGATGGGTTTCCATTTCCCAAAACTACACAGTATTATCGCTAGGCCTAAAAAGTTTCCTTTTTACAAGTTCTGAAAAACTCGGCAGGGGGGGGGGGGTTTGAGAAGTTAAGTTTTGTTTCAAATAACCAATCTAGAAGAACCACCAGTGTCTCCAAAGCATATGACTATAAAGAGAGATGTTCTCTGTCTCTAAATCATGTATAAAGCTCATATTTATTAAAATTGTTCAAATATATCAAGCGATCTCCTGCAGTAACTGATGATTCACCAGGATCTGGTAACAATAAACAGTACATATTCAAATGTTCTTACTCGGACCTAGCAAGAAACCCGATCTCTGGCCATTTTCTTTCATTAATATCAGGCTGGGTAGGGACCGGGTCTACATTTTTTCTGTAAACCCACACCAGGCCTAAACTTCATTTTTTTTTTTCGTGTCGTGTCGGTCTGACATTTGATTCGATTTCCCTGATATTTTCAAACTTTTCTATTTTCGTATAAATGTATCCATCTATACAGGCGTATTCATTGGCGAATAAGCGGTACTCTTTTTCATGCGCAACTCTGTAGTATTTATATTATAAATTTATACACTAATTAGTTGACATGCCCGGCTCGTCAAAAAACCGTACGAAACACAAAAAAGCTAAAAAAATCGTAAACAAAAATCGCAAAAAATTAAAAAAATCTCTGCACGAATTTCAAATAAACTTAAAGAGAATAAAATTTACTATTTTGGGTTCGAAGATATAAACCAGATTCCTTACACTAACGTGGAAAAATTGTAGCGAAATTTGAAAAAACTTTAAAAACAGCTAAAAAGTCAAAAATTGCAGAGGACAAAAATTATTATTATGGTCTAAAAGAGTTAAACAGGATTCCTTTTACGGATGTAGAAAAATTGCCGCGCAGCGCGAATAATCTCTAACCAATGCATAAAAAATTCGCAAAAAATTCAAAATCGCTGTAGGAATTTCAAATAAACTTTATTGAAAATTATATTAACAAAATTTATTATGTTGGGCTAAAATTTTTAAACCTAATTCCTTTTACGAATGTTAAAAAAATAGCAGCGGAACTCTAAACATTGCATTAAAAATCGATAAAAAATGAAAAATTGCAGAGGAAAAAATCACCATAGTCTGTTATAAGTTTGAAACGAATTTCTTCTATAAATGTAAAAAAAAAGGGGGGGGGGCGCGAAACGCTTAAAAATGCTGAAAATCGCGTTAAAAATCATTAAAAAATTTTCACAAATCGCGGAGGAGAAAGTTGGGCTCAAAGTTTGAAACAGAAATCTTATTATGAGTGTCAAAAACTCGCTACGGAACGGAAAAAGCGCATTAAAAATTCAAAAATCGCTGAGAACAATATTCACTGTACTGGACTAAAACATTTTAACTGGAATTCTTTCACGAATGTCAAAAAACCTCCACGGAACGCGAAAAATCTCTAAAAGTTCAAAACTTACGGAGGAAAAGTTTACTATATCAGGTTTAAAAGTTTATAACGTATTTCTTTTACCAATGCAAAAAAAGTCGCTGCGGAACGCGAAAAACTGCTGAAAATTACATTAAAAATCTATAAAATTTCAAAGGTAATTACTATAGTGTTCTAAAACATTTTAACCGGAATTCTTTCACGAATGTCAAAAACAGAGCAAAAACTCTCATTTAAAATCAAATTCCAAAACTTCGGAGGACAACATTTACCATATAAAAGTTCAAAACAGACTTCCTTTTTCTAAATGCAGATAAAATATACCAAAAATTGAGTAAAATGCAACAACTGATGGGCATTCACAAAAATTTAGGGAAAACCTTGTTTTGGAATTAGAAATAAGGATCCACAAAGTTGTTTTACCCTGTTTTGGGGCTGCCGAAAGGGGAGGAATTCACCTCAGAGAAGATGGGGGTGGGGTGTCAGAATTTTTAAGTAGGTCAAGTGGTGTATCTTTGATTATGCATTTTTAAATTCTGAATCAAATGACACCATCCGTGAGTCGATACGATCATTTTTTATAATGTTACGGCAGATTTTATGAATAAAAAGTCGACACTAATACTTTATGCAGGTAAAATACTTTTTTAATGTAACAACTGATGGCCATTCATAAAAAGTTTGGGATGAACATCGTTTTGGCACTAAAAATGCAGATACGATGGATGAGCCCCCCAAAATAAAGTTGTTGTACGTTTTTTTTTTTTTTTTTTTTTTTTTTTTTGTAGGGAGGAGGTGGGGGGGGGGGGCAAAATGGAGGCATTTTAATTCATGGGAGAATTCGACATTTTTTAATTAAGTCAAGTGGGGTATCGTTTATTATGTATTTTTCACACATACGATACTTCACTTGACCTACTTAAATTTTTTTTAATTTCCCCCCTCCGTGGGTTAAAATCCCCCCCCCCTTTGACCTCCAAAACATAGTAAAACAAAAAATAAAGTTGTTTAACTTTATTTTTTGGGGACTCACCGGATCTTCATTTCTAGTGCCAAAACGAAGTTCTTCCCAAATTTTTGTTGAATGGCCATCAGGTTATCAGTCAGGTTATCGGTCAGTGGCCATCATCTGTCTTAAACAGAAACCTTTGATGCTCCAGAAGGAAAGATTGCTATACAATTTTGCTTAATTAACCAGAAACCTGCATGAAACGGAATATTGTTTCGGTCGCTTGCGATTGCTTTTACAAATGTTTTACTGTAAGGGTATAAGGTTAGCCTGTGTAAACGGAACCTGTCTATAACATAATCCTGTATTGGGGCAAACCTTTCATGATCCCAACAAAAGAAACCCTTTGAATTTTTACCTGCCAAGGTAGGCGGAAACCTGCATAAAACGGAAATTTTAACCAGTTATTTGTAGTTTTGTCTTAGCAGTTTTTATTGTTTTTGTATTCATGATTGAGTAAATGAATTCCTTGTTCCAGGAGGGTGTGGAGGTGAGACCCCCCCCCGCCCCTTTAGCTAAGCCACTGGCTGAGCCCCTCCAATAATTTTGAAAACTCTACGCCTATAATCTATTGATTCGATTTTTTTCAAAGTGATTTTTCGCGTTTTATGGTAATTTTTTCACATTAGCAAAATGACCCCGGTTTCACTCTTTTAGCCCAATATAGTAAATTTTGTCTTTTCAATACAGCTTATTCGGAATTCGTTCGATGATTTTATAATTTTTCACGCGATTTTTAGCTTACTGCAGTGGTTTTTTGACATTTGTAAAAAGGTAATCCGGCTTCAGTTTTTTAATTTAGCCTAATATTCATGCCATCTGCGATTTTTTAATGTACCTTTTTTTAAGAACGAGGGGGGGGGGGGCGGGGTTCGTTTGAGAAAAAATCGAATAGAAAGTCTCCATTATTCTAAAAAAATTCATATTGAAAAAAAAGTCTAAAATATTTTCCCCTCTTCTTTTAGTATTTCCAAAAGTTTTAGTGCTGCCATCTAGGGAGATAAGGTGCTTTTATTGCGCAATAGTGTCTTATCAGCTTTTTTACTATAAATATTTCAAAACTTACACCTTAGATTTTAATAAAAATGAAACCGTTTATATGTAATGTTTAGAGCAGTTAAAACAAATATTTGCTAGTTTAGAAATGTTACTCCCATTTTTGTATGAAGAATAGTACGGATAACGAGAATAGCTAAATTAATTACACTTAAATTTTCTTATACCTATATTTCAGGCATTATAGTAGCCATTAGTATAGACACTTTTTCAACATTTGTTTAACATTAATATATAAAGACTCATGACACTTAATTTTCATTTTAAAAAATCTTTTATCTTTCGTTTTGTACATATTAAAATCGAAAATTTATAATTTACATTCTCTTTACTTTTCTTAAAAACAAAAACACATTTCTTTATTTAAAAAGGACATTTATTCCGGTATATCGTTAAAACTATGCTATTTATTAATATATACTGCATTGTCCATACTCTTTGGCACTTCTCTGAAAAAACGTTTTCGTCCTTTCTAGGACTTCATCAGTTTCAAATGGCGGCTCGCAGTTTCGCTTTTGACCTTTTATCTTCTCTCTCTTTCCTCTTTTTCCCCTCTTCTCCCTTTTCACTTTTTCCTTTTCTTTCCAGCATGTTTAGCCAACGAGAGTCAACATTTGCATGCGCCATATCGTTGCATACGTAAATGTGTTTTTGTTTTTAAGAAAAGTAAAGAGAATGTAAATTATAAATTTTCGATTTTAATATGTACAAAACGAAAGATAAGATTTTTTAAAATGAAAATTAAGTGTCATGAGTCTTTATATATTAATGTTAAACAAATGTGGAAAAAGTGTCTATACTAATGGCTACTATAATGCCTGAAATATGGGTATAAGAAAATTTAAGTGTAATATGGGCATTAAATGAGACAGGAATTCCTGTCGAAAAACATTGGCTAAATAAATTAATTACTTTCAATATGACGATTTTAATTCTTAATGAATTTAGTGCTGCCATCTATGTCTGATTAATCAAACTTTAAACTATACAAGATTCTACGGCAAAACCTCCTTTTAACCCTTTCAGACGCAGGGCACAGAGTAATTCTGTTCGTAAAATGTTGAAGTAATTGACACAAGAATTAACAAATTAATTACTTCGAAATTAAATACTTGCTTTTTTTTTACGTTGATTATAAAAGCAAAATTTTGTTAAAATATTCTGGGTGTCTTTTGGCAATTTGGATTTAAGGGGGTCCGGGACACAAAAATCTTCAAATTTTTTTTTATTGAATTAAAACGTTCTCTGCCGTTTTCTGCTTAGAATGATGTTTAAATCATGTTTCTATCTTAATTAGAACAGGAAATATTAATTTTTTCGTTTTGGTTTGTTTTCAAAATCTGCCTTTCAAGCTATGGTTGTCAGGGAAACGAGTTCTTGTGAAATAGCGTTTTTCTTCATGATAGGTTTTTTTCATCATTTCTCATATTTATATTCTTATAACTCGAGAACCGTTAAAGATACAGGGTTGAAAGTTGAAACTCGCAACATATCTTTTTCAATTATTTTACTTTACTTTTGAGTCAGCATATTTGAAAAAAATATTTACTTTTGAAAATGATTTTTTTTTTTTTTTTAAAGTTGCACCACTTTTTTTTTTGTAATTTTTTCGTTAAATATTTTTAATTTTTTTTAAAAATTAATATTTTTTAAAATGCTGGCTCTAAATTAAAATATATATATTTCTGTTTATTTAAATGAAAAACAATTTAAATTCTACAAATAATATTTCGAGTTATAACGATTTTAAGTTATACCACTTTTTTCATAAATTTTAAATTTAATTTTTTTTTAAAAAAGCTATAAGAATTTTTATCATTTGATTTTGTTTACAAATGATATGGTTAACCATCACAAAAAAATTCGAAATTTTAACTCTTTAAATAAAAATTTTCTGAAAATGTGTCCCGGACCCCCTTAAAGTCAAGTGGTGACATTTGTAACCACTGCCTTTGAAAGGGTAGGGAGATCTCCCAGTTACACACCCTTATTTAAGGAACAATTTCTTAAGTTTCCATCCCTTCAAATAGGGGGTATAATGTTAACTTCTAACCTCCATTTAAGAGATGGAATAATTGTTCCAAAGACTCTCGTGTCAATAAATAACACAAACAATAAAATTCTAACATCTCTTTTCTTTCTTTTTTGTTATGAAATTTTTTTCAAAAAACAAATACATAATTTAAAAAAAATTCTTTTAAAAGAACTGTAACAAGCCATTGAAAAGACTGGATAGTACTTTTTAAAAAGATTCAAAATTCCTGCTTTAAGCATTTTATTTCTCTAGATAGGGCATCAAATTTGGTGGAATAAATTTAATTATTAATGTGCATGCAGAAAAGAATGTTTGTCAAAAAAAAAAAAAAAAAAAAAAAAAAAAAAAATCAACATTGTTTTATCTAAAACTATCTAATCTTATCTAATTCTTTAAATAAACTAATAACTAATACGTATAAATTTTCGCCTTTTTATATATTCCTTGAAATATTTTAATTATAAATTACCCTTTGTATTACTTTATAATACTAATTTTAATAAATATATATTATTATTATAGTAATTAAAATATGAACTAATAAATCTCCCCCCCCCCCTTTATCATCTTGTTATTTTGGTCGAGTTTAAATTACATTACATATTTATCCATATATTACGATATTACTTTTTTTTTTCAATCCTCTTTCCTAATAAAGGACAAATCTGTTTAAGGCGATTCTCAAAAATATTTCCCTTCGCTCAACAACGCGAAACTTTCTGACACATTTTTTGACTCATTTTTACTTTCTTCTCTCTTCAATAGAAGAAAGTATTGTAATCGATAATTCGATCCTAAATTTTTCTCGACTCGTGGTTTTCGACGGATTTACACGTTTTAGGGGTCAGAGATCCCAAAAAGCATGTTCATACAAAATGTCTGTGTGCCGCCATTGTACCACCGAAAAGTTTATGAAGTTATGCATAGAATTGAACCAATTTTTTTGTGTACGTTTTTGGCTATGGCCAGCAGGTCCTCCTTTAATATGGAAATATTCTGCCGGAAGAGGGTGCTGTAATACCGATGTCTGTGGCATTTTCATTATTGTACCATCGAAAAGCGTATAAAGTTATGCATAGAATTGAACCAATTTTTTGTGTGTCTTTGGCTATGCCCAGCAGTTTCTCCTTGAATTTAAAAATATTCCGTCGGAAGGGGTAGCTGTAATAGCGATTTTTGTGCCATTTTCTTTATTGTACCATCGATAAAAGTTTGAAGTTATGCATCGAATTGAACCAAATTTTTTGTGTATGTTTTTGGCTATGACCAGCAGGTCCTCCTTGAATTTGGAAATATCCCGCTGAAAACGGGTGCTGTGATAGCGATTTTTGTATAACTTTCTCGATTTTTCGTAGTTCTATTGACCATCGGCAGCTCGTGCCGCGACGGGAACTCGCGTCCTGCTAAACCGGTTTTTCGCAAACATTTGATGTACAACAGAATAACGAAAAAATATTGATTTGAATAAATATCATGATCGAGATTAACTCGTTTTTATTCCGATTAACTGACTGAAGCAAAAATTTGACAAATTTATGGTGACAGTCCTTACTCCAACATAGGTTTGGACATTTTATGTTGGTTCCACTACCACCAGGGATGTGGTAGACCGTTAGACTAGAAGCTTGGAATATGGCATGATGGTTATTTTCAAGATGTAAGTGATTGCTAAGAACGGTTTCTAAATAATTCAAAACTTGAAATGAAAACTGAAATGAGCATAAAAGCTTCCAAAATACTTTCCATATTATCATTTATTTAAAGATAGTTTGAGTTCTTCTCATTAATTTAAGTCTCATTTTCGCCTAATGTAGTGTAATAACGAAGTTTAGTCAAACTGTGTTTCGATTATTAATTTTTGAATTATCCGCAGCAGCATAATTTCTTCTAATTAAAAATATGCACAAAAATACCACTCGGCATATTTTTACTATTGCGCAAGCAAAGCCGCGGGTTTTGCTAGTATTTGAATAAAAATGTGACTAGTGTCAACCGATTAGTAATCGGTACTAATTAATGATATATTTATATTATACGTTAGAGGTAGTTTATGTATATGTACTAAAGATTTCCTTTACAGGATAACTTAAGTTATTAATTTTGAGTTTAAACAAGTTCGCCGGAACAATTATCAAGTACATTGCATATACATGTGAATAACTCGGGCCATGACAGAGATTCAAATAAAAAGTCAAATATAATTATGTACGTGACTTATTATAAAAGACGGCAAGACATCCTTGCCGGGGGTGACCCCGAGGCGAGAAACAAAGACTGCTCTATATCTTTGCGGTCAGTGATAGAATGCATATTGACAGATTTCACAGTAACTGTATCGAGCCGCAAATATTTAAACTTTGCACAATTATAACCCTGAATGTCACTTCTGAAACTGAAATTTTTGAATTCTAAATCAGCTCGGTGATTCGTTAGCTGACGTAATTGAATCTTAACGTATTTATTCGATGCCGAGCCCGAGAAAATGGAGAAGTTATATTTAGGAGCAACCATTTAGATATTACTGCATGCCTGACGCTCTTTTTTTTAATCATAACAGAGTAGATCTTTTAGAAATGAAATAATCATTTGTATTGACTACGAAACAGAGCATTAATAAAATGTTTAAATTACAGCTGCAAATGAGCACATGGTCATTGAATAACTTTTTCATATAGACTAGGTGTGTGTGTGTGTGGGGGGGGGGGGCGGGTAAAGATACGCACGGGGCAAAGATACGCACTGGCTGATTCAATATAAAGAAACATTTCTACTATCATGACTGCTAGGTGGTATTTTGGTCTCTAGTGTAGTAGTTGTGTGTTCAAACCTTGTGAAAAAAGTAGCATTCCGTGCCAAGAAAATGAGGTAAGTTTAAATTTTCGAATTTTGATCTAGTATTTTTTAAATTTCACTTTATTGTTTAGCTGACAATACTTCGAATTTTTACAAATCCAAAAATTCAGTGGATAACGGAAGCTCTATAGCTTCTAAATTCCGTAAAGTTTACCTCGATCGCATTTGTTTAAACTTGTAGGTAGCCGGTTAAGTAAAATACTGTAGAATGGGAGGTAAAAGTACGCATCCGTCTTGGGGCAAAGATACGCACAATAATGCGGGGCTTTGCCCTATCGTTTTAGCTAGATGCAAAACTTTCCACAATGTAATTGTGGAAAGTTTTATTTTTTATAAGTTAGTATTGTATAAAATATAATAGTTACTTAACTAATATAAGCTAGTTAATTACCTTTTTCTAGTTAAGACTTTTAAATAACGTAGGTATATACCGACCTACTTTTAAAAATCAATATTCTTGCTTCATAAAGCGATTTTGTTTAAGTCTTAACTCTTAACTCCTATTAACTGTCTTGCAGACCGCTGCTATATTCAGTTTTCATAGCTTAACTTGTAATTTTCAATTTAACTATTGATGTTAGTTTAATTTTGATTCGTTTGGAAACTTAGTAGTATTGCTAAAGACTTCTAAATGAGAATTTTTTTTAATAATAGGCCTTTACATAAAGTTTAGCGCAAAATCAGTATCTTATGAGCCAGTCAACCCTTTTATTCATTCTACGATCAAGGGGTCTTTGAGACCGCTCACGGTATTTATGCAACAATTTTTGTGACAGTAGTTAAGAGGTTAACTGTTATTTGCGATCTCCCGGACCGCTGTTTTTCTCCAATGGTTTCACTTACAATTTTCAGTTTAGTAAATTTCACTAGTATTTATAGTTAATGTTTTTGCATAATTCTTTCGTTTTATTGGAAATGGGGCAAAAACCCATAGTAATGGGGCAAAAATACGCACTGCCTATCTTTGCCCCACCACTGCGTACTTTTACCCCGACTGGAGGGGCAAAGATACGCAGAACAATGTTTTTTAAAAATTGCAATTTCTCACATAATTATAATTTGACAGAATGTCGGTTGCTGGTGGCACTTGCCTAAAGCTGTAATCAAACATTTTAATCACTCATTACATAAGTTTAGACCAACGTGTACGTTAAAAATCAAAATGTATGGAAAGTGCGTATCTTTACCCTCACCTACTCTATTTGTAAACGGAAATTAAAGTATGCATTGCACAGTAATGGTTTTAGTATGAGAAAGTAACTTTCTTTTTGACTTATTTTATTAACGGCTTTGAGTGAGACTGGGAATATAAAGTGAATGTAATTTTTCAGCGCAAAAGCAAACAAGAAATATATACTTTTTTGGAAAGGAAGTATCAATTAAATTTAAAATTGTAAAAGGGGGAATTTAATTTTAAAGGGGGGGGGGATAAATAATATGTGATATGTTACTTTCATCATCACAGTATAGGAATAGTAACAAACTTTCAATTTTTTAATTTTAACACCTCATTTTGACAACTTATTCGGATTATTTGGAAACTTTTATCTTCGAATACATAATGGGGTTAGCCAAGTAGTTTAGAAAATATGCAGATGTAAAGTTCTGATTTCCTAAATGCTAAATTCATTTTAAATCGTTGGAAAACAGATTGTCCTGCGGTTATTTTTTTTTTAAAGTATAATTCTAGATTTACTTAGCGAAATGAGCTATAATTTTAGATTCGCATAAATGGAGCTTTTAGAAATCGTTTTCTATTAAAAAATTTAGATTAATATTTATATCTTTGTTTCGAATATTAATTTCAAAATGTTATTTGAAATTAATATAAAAAAATCGAAATGTAGCCTGCAAATTATTTAACAAAAATAGATTTCTACAAGCTTCAAATTTGTGAATCCAAAGCTACATCTCATTCCGCCAATTAGTTCAGGTATCAAACCCGTTCAGCTGGGGCGACCCGGCAGGTAGGGGCCTATGTCGTCGGTTAGAAAGAAAGAAATTATGCTTTAGGCTGTTCTCAACTCCTCTGCTCGACAAGCGCAAAACGTTTTGACAGATTTACAGATTATTTTTTTAACGGAAGGATATAAAATTGGAAGGCCTGACTATGGAAACGATTTGGAATCGAACTGTGTTTTCCATTTTTTGATAAATAAATTACCTATTGAGTTATAGGCGATTTTGATCACGTGACAAAGACGTTTTTCCAAAACAAAGATCCTTTCTTGAGCGCTTATTCTTCTTTCGCGCGTAAATTCGGTTCAAAACGTCCACTTTGACACTATTTTCTGAAAGACTTATTGCGTTTGCAAAAAAACGGAAAAAAACAGTTCGATTACATCGTTTCTAAAAAACACCTGCTAGTTTCATGCATTTCCGAATAAAACTTATAAAAGTTGCCCCTTTTGGATTTGAGAACAGCCTTAAAATCTGCATTGCAATCTATTTTGCAAAGATTAAAAATGAATTTAGCACTAAGCATTCCAAATTTTAAACCTGCATAATTCCTAAACTACCTGATCGAATAACTTCCCGCTTGATATGCAAAGGTAAAATTATCGAAGGATCCAAATATGTCAAAATTAGGTGTTAGTATTAAAAATTTTAAATTTTGTTACAATTTCAATTTGTAGACGAACCCCGTAAGTCCGTTTAAGGCAGGACTCCTTTGTAGGCAGGTTACGCTATTGTATTTGATTCTTTTTTCATTTAAAATTTAAAACTTTTATAGTCTGTAGAAACTTGTTAAATTTTCTTATTTTAGGAGTAGATAAAAAAAAATAAGATACTTTTCTTTTTTAGCAAGATGGACGAAGATTCGAAAATGAACAAACAATCAAAATGAAAGTGGAGACACCTTACAACATAGTTTTAACATTTCGTCCTCCTCAAAAAATTAAGTAAGTAATATTGTAGTATTTTTAAATAATTTATTAATAAATAATCACATTACACAGAGAGATGAGTTGACACTGATCTAACGTCTAACGAACATAATTCACGTTTATTACGACACATTACCAAATGAACACCAACATACAGAGACGATCACATTCTAGAACAATATTCTATTTACGACAGAAAAATACGTAATTTGCTTACATGACAGGCTTTTCAAGAATTTGTGAATTGTGATGCTGCTACCTAGTGATTTAAAGTCGAACTAAAAGATGGTATAAATATCAACAATAATTATCGCATAAACTTTCATAATGTATTTGTGTTATTAATGTAATGTCATTATTAATGTTAGAAGTATGAAATTATGTTCAGTTCTACCACCGTTTAGAGTCATAACCGTGTCTGGTTGACGCTAATTTATTTCGTTGCAGGTCGGATTGATTTTAATTATTTCAGTTTCAAGTTATATTTTGACACGTGCGGGTAAGGTTCAGATTGACCCGATTTTTCAATAGCAAGTCCTAAATATTTTCCAAATGGAAAAAAATATATGTATTAATAAGTAGACTGCGTTAATGAAACAGGTTATAACTTTTGGTTATAACTTCCTGAAAAAAGTTACTGATGATAAAAACAAATTGAAGACACATAAAAAATCTATGTAAGTTCTTTTATTTGAATCCAACAAGACGTGGTGAGGTGATCCCCCTAACGACAGCACAAAAACTTTACGTCTTTTTCCTACAAGAGCCGGTTGCCAAGTCCCCAGAAATACCTTCTCTCGAACCACGAAATCCTTTTTTTACTTAAAAATCCGTTAGTCATACTACATATAAAATTCAAATCTAATGACGTGAATTTGAAAATAGATAACGGATGAAAAATGTTTTATAATGATGTATGAAATAAGCAATGAATCTTTCCAGTAATTTATTTACTTGCTATTATTTCGTTTATCTACTGACATATGTTAAATTTATCATAAACGTTATGCGAAGATTAACGAAATACAATGCCCAGAAAGGAAAGTACTTTAGCTAAAATATTTATTTTTGACAGGAAATCATATTATTATGAAAGACAGCGTTTTAGATGAGATAAAAACAAAGTTATATTAGACAATAAATTAATAGATTTTAAGATTTATGAGCATGAGCACTAATAAATCAACTGAATGTAATTTAGGAACAAACATGATTTTAAGTATTTTAAATTATCAATATATGATTCTACATCATACCGTAATTTGAGCTTTATCTTTATTTATCATGACTCATATTTTACTTGTTTATTTTCCTTGCTTTTCCTTTTATAACTGATTATTTTCTAAACTGGAGGGACGTGCTGCAATATTTGTGTCAGTTGCAGAGCAGCCCTTAGGGGTGTGCGACAGGTGCGGCCGCACAGGTCCTCGCACCTAGGAAGTCCTCGCGCCCGTTGAAAAAATATATTTTTTAAAAATTAAACGTTTAGCATTTGCTAGCATATATATTTAAATAATTAGCATTCGTTGAGCAATTCACTTTATTTCGCATAAGATTTTTACTTGTTATGAAACGTATATTGAAGCGTTTTAATTTTTAAATTTTACTCTGAAAGGGAAGCTGATTCTGCTCTTTTTTTAGCATTCCATGTACCTATTTAAAAGGCAATAAGAGTAGTATTTTTTAAGAATGAAATTAAACTAGTTCAGATCAAGCCAGTATATCTACTCAAGACAAAAAAAAAAAAAAAAAGAATAAAGCTATGGAGCCGAACCTTTCAGGCCTAGCTCAAACAGACTTGTGTGAAAACTCCATTGACCCGGCATAAATGCTAAAAGCTCGTCCCAGTTCCTGTAAAAAAGAAAAAAAAAGCTGAAATCGGTCGTTACATGGAATGAAATTAGCCATAAAACATTAGGATATTTAACACTAAAGCTACCCCGAGGGGTCAAATGACCCTTTTTGAATTTCTTTTCGGAATTTCTCAAACTAAAACATTACGAAATTTCTTTATTTGACGACTTTTATTAAAATATATGATCATATTATTCCTTAAAATGCCTCATCTCCGAACTACTTTTTTGCCTAGAAAAAAATATTTTAGGCTTAACTACCGCAAGGGGTCATTTAACCCCTGAATAAATTTGTTAAATCTTAAAGGTATAAATGTTTTATTTTGTAAGAACACCAGTAACCTTCGTATTTTTGCTATTACATCATTTATTCTACTGCATTAAATCATATTTGTTAATCCTTTCAAGGGCAAAGTACTTTCAATGCTAAAGTGTTGAAGTAAATAATTGGCACCGGAATTGACCAACAAATTTATTTGTAAATATGAAAAAGGCTATATTTCACGTACATATTAAATGGAAAATATTTTACCAAAATTCTGGTGCCACCGTGGCGTTTGGGAATTAAAATTAAGTGGTTTCATACGCATACCACCGCCCCTGAAAGTGTTAATGTGGTATGGTGCAATTAGAAATTGACTTTATTCCGGGTGAGATTCTAGTTTGAACTATTCAGGTTATATCGAGAACGAAATAATCTTAAAAATATGTGATGAACATAAACCAAATTTGCACAATATCTGTTTATTAAATTTTCGAATTCCTTGAAATAATTGTTTTCTTAATTTTTTTGCGTAATTATAATTTTTTTAAGTTAATAAATAAACAATTTGTAATAATTATTAAAATGTTTTATTCATACACCAAAGCGTATCAACTGGCATACTTTTCGCAAAACATCGTAAAATAGATAGCTTTTTATATAGGGGTTATTTGACCACTTTCGGTAGGAATAGGTATAAAAAAATATCGGTACGTTTAATGTTAATGAACGTTATCTTAACCCCTTAAAGGGCGGTCGTTCACTTTTTGACCACTTAATTTTAACCCCTAAATACCACATTGGCACCAGAATTTTGTAATGAAAATTTTCATTTTATTAAGTGCGTCAAGAAAGTTTTTGACTTCGTTTCAAATACATTATTAGCCCCCGGTACGGTATGCTATTTCTTTCTCCGAGCTTATTTTGTCTCCAAAAAATAACGTTACCTTACAGAAGCCAGCAATAAACAAAGCAGGTGTATCATTGTACGATTAAATGCTCTATAGCAATTTTTTAAATTTCCAAGCATCGCACATTTTCAATTTTTATCGTCGTATTGGAACAAAAAAGTACTTTTAAATGCAATTTGTTTGAAAACTATATCTCTATTTATTTTTGAAATATTAATTTTTTTGTAGTTTTTAGCACCATTTGTTTAATTTTGGCAACTCAAGTGCTCCATTTATAGAAAGTAAAGAGAAAAGAGTTGAAAAATAGCAATTATATATTTTTGTTGTCATTTTCTCATAACAACCGAAAGAAAATATAATTAAAATACGTGCTATTTTGAAAAAATATAAACGAATAATTTCTGTTAAAATATGGAGCTATTATAAACTATATTTAATTTTAAGTATCTGTAGACGCTTTCAGTGTGACATCAGTCATGACGTTTTGGTTGGAAACTGACTCCAAACAAACGGTTGCTATGCGCCATTTCTTTTTAAATATAAATCGTGGAAGAAAATGGAGGATATTCCATCTCCGTTTTGATCACGTGGTCAAGGTAAAAACTTCTAGCGTAAAGAAGCGAAGGATCCGTAGACGTGTAATGTGAATCCCCGCTAGCCAATGAAACAGTTCATGAGGCAAAACAGTAGTATCTTCCCTTCTTATCAGTTAGAAGTTCCTTGGGTAAATTACCGGTATCACGTGACTTTTTCAGCCTCTAACCCATATTTGGAATATCCTTCATACAACATAGCAACCGTTTGTTTGGAGTCAGTTTCCAACCAAAACGTCATAACTGACGTCACGGCTGAAATCGTCGAGGCTAACGAAAAAGACAGGCTACCGCGGTGGGTCCGCTTCTTCTTTTCTTACAGACCGCTGGAGTCACGTGATGCTGGAATGCACCAATGAAAGTGTGCGAAAAGAGCATGTGACTCTAGCGGTCTGTAAAAAAAGAATTGGACCCACCGCGGTAGCCTGTCTTTCTCGTTAGCCTCGTGAAATCGTCTATATTAATGTTACAAACAAATGAATGCCTATGAATCATTAGATAGCTGGGTTTTTTTTTTGTTTTGTTTGTCGAGTTTCTTTAATGACGGGATCTTTTTGCTGCATTTGTGTAGTGACATCCTATGCATGCTTTACTGTAGATGTTTAAGAGTGGATCGTAAATGTGGAATTCTTAAGCGGATGTGAATGACGTCATTTTTAACCGACTTAAAAAGAAGGAGGTTATCAATTCGACCTGTATGTATGTTTTGGCCATGTTCACGCATAACTTTCTTAAATATGAACCGATTTTGATAATTTTTTTTTGTTTGAAAGTGTAAGTCACCCATTTGGTCCCATTGCAATTTCCTAAAAATCTGATGATTAGAACATTTTAAAAAAAATAAAAACTTTAAAATTCAAATCCTTTTTTAAGCAGTCGCCCAATTATAAGCAGTCTTCTTTCATACTGTTACTCTTACAGAGATACGAGATCTTTCAATGTGCGGAAACTTAGCTGGACAAAAGCCAAGATCCAGATAGATTTTTCGCTGGTAGTGAAACGAGATCGACCAATCAGAAGCCTGCAGTTTTGCGAACTTTTCGCTGTTTGCAAAAATGCAGTCTTCTGATTGTTCGATCTTGTTTCGCTAAGAGCGAAAAATCTATCTGGATCCCGGCCATTCTGTCATCTACCAAACCGGAAGGCCCACAAAAACACAAACCGATATCGAAAGTCAGTGTTGAAAAGTTGAAAATCAACCTTTAAAGTTTCTCATGTATCGGAGCACAAGTACAACGCCTAGAATAAATAGTGTGGAAATCTGCTATCCAAACAGCACTAAACAAACGTATCCCTTAAATGTACAATGATGCTGTAATCCAATGAGCCGATCGCAGCGACATCTGCGTTATATTTTCAAATTTCAGTGTAAACATTGTATTATAACAGCGTGCAGACCAAATGGTCTTGCAGTTTTAGAAAATATCCTCAGATGTCGCTCCGATAGACTCTTTAGATTTCAGCATCGTTTTACATTTAAGGGATACAATATTTTAGTACTTTCTAAGTACTACTGCTATAGCGCCTAGAATATATAATGTAAAAAATCGGCTATCCTTGTAATGCTTAAAAAAGCGCTAAAACATTGTATCCCTTAAATGCGCAACGATGCAGCTGAAACATGAAGATCGCAGCGACATCTGCAGGATATTTTCTACAACTGCAAGATATTGCTAGTCTGTACAATGTAATGCGAAAATCCCGCAGATGTCGCTGCGATCGACACTTGGTATTTTAGCAGTATCGTCGCACATTTAAGGGAAACAAATTTTTTGCACTGTTTGGATAGCATATTTCCACTTTCCACACTAAGTATTCTAGACGCCGTACTACTGCTACAGAGTCTAGAATATATAGTGTGGAAATCGGCTATCCCAGTAATACTTAGAAAAGTGATGAAATATTGGATCCCTTAAATGTCAAACGATGCTGAAATCCAATGAGTCGATCACAGCGACGTCTTCAGGATATTTTCTATAACTCCAAGACGATTTGGTCTAGACATTGTAATAATACGATGATGTTTACTGTGAAATTTGAAAATATATCGCAGATGTCGCTGCGATTGGCTCCCTGGATTTCAGCATCATTGCACATTTAAGGGATACAACTTTTAGCGCTGTTTGAATAGCAGACTTCCACACTATATATTCTAGATGCTGTACTACTGCGATAGTCAGTCATTATGTTTCGGATATCTGTATCTGAGCAACCAATGAGAACGGCTTAGGACCGGAACCCAGTAGGTATAGACCCTTTCATTGACGTTACGTTGATATTAGCAACGACTGATACTATTGCATCTGGAGCACACACATGGAGCACATAACTGCCCGTTTGCCTTTTAAAGCACGTGTTATCGTTCTGTTTAATTTAGATCTTTATTTTTATTATTATACTGCAAATAAGTCAAATAGAGAGCACCACATTCGCCTTATGTTTGGGCGCCGTATGAAGCGATGCCAGATATGTGACGTCATGTGCAACACGTCTATTGTGAACATGCTTACAGCATCTAGAGCTAGACCAAATTACAGCGTCTAGAATACATAGCGTGGAAATCTGCTGTCCAAACAGCGCTAAAAAGTTGTATTTCTTAAATGTGCAATGACGCTAAAATCAAGGGTGCCGATTGCAGCGACATCTGCGATATATTTTCAGATATCAAAATAAACATTCTATTATTACAGTATGTAGACCAAATCGTCTTGGAGTTTTAGAAAATATCCTGCAGCTGTCGCTGTCATCGACTCAATGAAGTTCAGCATCGTTTGACATTTAAGGGATCCAATATTTCAGAACTTTTTTAAGTATTACGGGGATAGCCGATTTCCACACTATGGCTGGGATTACGGTGCCTCGCTCTACCGTATCTTACGCTCGATCGTAGGATAGACGTTCCTGCGATCAGTCGTAACTTCGTATTACGGTGCCTCAGCGTAAAGCCGGGAACCCACATGCGGAAAAATACGACGGAATTGGACAGCGGAACGGCAAATTGACCCCATATTTGCCGCGTACAAATGCGAAAACGCAGCGGAATTGTAGTTAAACATGTTTTAACTTCTTCCGTTTTCCGCGACGGCATCTGTACACAGACATGTATCACAGACATACACAGTAGAAAAACGCAAGTGCGATTCTCATTTCCAAGTCGGAAATTTGGCGTAGCGGAAAATTTGCCGCTGCAGATATCCGTCGTATTTTTCCGCATGTGGGTTCCCGGCTTTAGTCCTCGTGCTTCGGCGTAAGTCCTCCTGCAGTCATCCAATCAGAGGCCGCAGTTACATTTGTTATGGTTGCGCGCGCATCCGCTTGCGTCTTAACTTACGGCTGCTTCGAAGCTGTCGTAAGATCGCGAGGCACTGTAATGCCGTTTACGTTTTGTTTATATCGTAAGTCTCTAAGTTGATCTTAAGTGAGGCACTGTAATCCCAGCCTATATATTCTAGACGCTGTAACCATAGAGAAGAGATAGGGGTGGAGTGTGCTTTCCGTAGAGAATGGAGGATATTCCATCTCCGTTTTGATCTCGTGGTCAAGGTAAAAACTTCTAGCGTAAAGAAGGTAAGGCTCCGTAGACGTGTAATGTAAATCCCCGCTAGCCAATGAAACAGTTCATGAGGCAAAGCAGTAGTATCTTTCCTTCTTATCCGTTAGAAGTTCTTTGGGTAAATTACCGGTATCACGTGACTTTTTTCAGTCTCGAACCCATATTTGGAATATCCTCCATTCCGTTGAAAATCGGCATCAACATGACCGGCCCTACTCATGTAAAGGTTTCCAGATTTCGCTCGTTATCGCTTGCTTGGCAATTTGAAAATTAAAAAAAATATATAAAAATACTCAGCATCCACATTCAGGCCCGGACTGGCCAGGTCGGTTGGTCGGCGATTGCCGAGGGCCCCCGGCCCAAGGGGTCCCCGAAAACCCCCTTCAAAATATAGATATATTACTTTATAATTTGTTACATTAGAGTAATTTTTAGGGATGCAACGGATATCCGGTAAATATCCGATCTCTTGCATATCCGGCTGAATTTTCAGTATCCGAAATACCATCGGATATCCGGCAGAGCGCAGCAAAGCGATTACGCATTGCAGAAATCTTTTGACCCTAAACAATGGAGAGAATCTTTTGTTTATGATGCAAAATCTATACTAATAAAAGAACACATAGCTCTGTGTGTGTGTGCGATGGCTAGCGAAAACTACTGCACGTAGAAGTCTGAAAATTTAGTTGTGAATAGTCCAAGACAGGACCTGATGCACCTGAGGCTCAGATATTTAATCTTTTAAGGGCAGGGGCCCCTGGGTCCCTTTAAGTTTTTATGCACTAAATTGTTAACTGTCTCTTTTCCATCCGATCTTCTTCTTTTGGGGGGAATTTTCTATTCAGTTTCTGCTCCATTTCTACATTTCAGTTAAGAACCTGGCACCCTTGGGGCCCGATACAGAGCTGCTTGAAGTTTTAGTGCGTTAAATTGTTAATAAATTGCTTCCTTTTAATACGATCTTCATTTTTGGGATCCTTTTTTCCATTTAGTTAATCTCCAATTTCTGCATTCCAGTTAAGACACTGGGGCCCGTTTAGGGTCCCGTAGGCCCCCTTGAACTTTTTGTGTGCCATGCATTTTTCACCCCCTAATTTTTTCACCTTCTCAATACGTAATTTTAAAGTTGAGTCTTGGACTCATCTCTCTAGGCCTTAGGCCAACACCCACATATCTTTATTGGGGCCCTATGGCCCTTTTTTAAGCATTTCCCCAATTTTTTGCGCGTTTCTTTAAAATTATATTCTGATGATTAATTCATACTCTATGCTTAATTTTGACTAAAACGCTAAGTACTAAAACGTTTTAAAATGTTTTCATGTTAGGGCCTTGTTCTCAACTATTAGTTGGCATCTTTTGAGCGCCATACTATAGCTCCCTTAAAAATAGTCCGATTCACTAGCTTCTTTTTCTAACAACTTCTTAGGTTCTCCATGAACGACAAATAAATAAATAAATAAAATAAATGTAAAAAAACAGCAATTTAACAAATTACAATGACCATTTGGAAAATGATTTTTTCAAAGACTAAAATTTAAGACTTAAAAAATCGCACGGAGTTGATCATACATTACGTACGCCATGAATTAAACACTAATAGTGTTATTACACGTAAAAATTCCAAGCGACAAAAATCGCCTGCGACTCGTATTTGGTGTGAAATATTTATATGTATTCATTCCTGTCCTTTATCTTTTTTTTTTTTTTTAATTGGCTTATTCCATTTTTCTTTTGCACGTGGAAATCTTACAAATTAAAATTAACTCTTTGGCAGAAATTGTTATTCATTTTCTTTCATTTTCATTAGTTATTATCCACCTGAAACTTACATATTATCCAAGCATTTCATTGGCTGTTCGGGAAAAGGCATTTCCATCGTCAGATTTCCAAGAAATCTGACTACCAATTTTAAATGAAATTTCATTCTTAAACTTCTAAACATCTGACAATTTTACTTTTTACACCGTCGATAGAAAAAAAAGGTACTTTTAAATGCAATTTGTTTGAAAGCTGTATCTCAATTTGTTTCTGAGTTATTAATTCTTTTTTTGTAGTTTTTATTACTTTTTTGTCATAGTGGCAACAGAAGGTATCCATCTCTGTTAAAAGTAAAGAGAAATACAGATTAACGTACAGACCAATCACAAAACGAATAAAATGCGGATTAAATCAATAAAAACCTTCAGATATGCTTTTGATTTCCTACCCTGACGAGAACAATAACCATTTTTCCAAATGGTTAAAAAAAAAAAAAAATCCGACTTTAGCTACCACCAATTTTGAATATTAATCAGCTTCATGGGGCCCTTGATGCAGCTACTTTAAAAATTATCCAAATTGCTTGCAATTTTCTTCAACATAGGTCTAGCGTCCTCTGATTACTTTAAAAACTATTAAAATATCTTTGTACCCAACTACATGCCACTTAAGTGCCTAGCCCCTTGGGGTCCGGTACAGGTCCCCTTGAAGTTTTTGCACCATAAATGTTAATAAATTGCCCCCTCTTAATCCAATCTTCATTTTTGGTACCTTTTTTCCATTTAGTTACTCTCCCGTTTCTGTATTCCAATTAAAATCCTGGGGCACCCTAGGGTCCGATCCGAGGGCCCCTTGAACTTTTTGTGTGCCATGCACTTTTCACCCCCTAATTTTCTCACCTTCGCAGTGCATAGTTTAAAAATTGGATTTTGGACTCTTCTCTCTAGACCAACACCCTCATATTTTTATTGGGGCCCTAGGGACCATTTTTAAGCACTTACACAATTTTTTGCGCATTTCTTTAAAATATTATTCTAATGATTAATTCATACCCTATGCTTAATTTTGACTAATTGAAGATCTAAAACGCTAAGTACTAAAACGTTTTAACATTTTTTGATGTTAGAGCCCTGCTCTCAACTATCAGTTGGGCCCTTTTGGGACCCTTATTATAGCTCCCTTAAAAATGGTCCGATTCACTAGCTTTTTTTTCTAATAACTTCTTAGATTTTCCAGCTACCACCAATTTTGAATATTAATCGCCTTCTTGGGGCCCTTGGTACAGCTTCTTTAAAAATGATCCAAATTGCTTGCAATTTTCTTTAACACAGTTCTAGCGTCCTCTGATTACTTTAAAAACTACTAAAAATATCTTTGTAACCAACTACATGCCACTTAAATCCCTGGCCCCTTGAGGCCCGGTACAGTAAAGTTTTTGCACCGTAAATTGTTAATAAATTGCCTCCTGTTAATCAGATCTTCATTTTTGGAACCCTTTTTCCTTTTAGTTATTCTCCCGTTTTTTATTCCAGTTAAAATCCTGGGGCACCCTGGGGTTTCATATTGCCCGATCCGGGGGCCCTTGAACTTTTTGTGCGGTATACATTTCCCACTACCTAATTTTCACGCATTCTCAATGCAAAACTTTAAAATTGAGTCTTGCACTCTTTTCCCTGAATCAACACCCTCTTTACTGGATTCTAGGGCACTGTTTTAAGCATTTCCCCCCTATTTTTTGCGCATTTCTTTAAAATTTTGCGCATTTCTTTTATTCTGATGATTAATTCATACCCTATGCTTAATTTTGACTAATTGAAGATCTAAAGTGCTAAGAACTCAGACCTTTTAACAAGTTTTCATGTTAGGGCCCTGCTCTTTACTATCAGTTGGCCCTCTTTGGGCCCTTTGTTATAGGTCCCTTAAAAAGGGCCCGATTAACTAGCTTTCTTTTTTGACAACTTCTTAAGTCCTTCTGCTACTATATGAAAGACAAAAAAAAAAAAAAAAAAAAAAAAAAAAAAAAATCCTCAGACTTCAGCTACCACCGATTTTGAATATTAATCTCTTTCTTGGGGCCTTTGCTGCAGCTACTTTAAAAACTATCCGATTCTATTGTAATTTTCTTTAACATAGTTTCAGCGTCCTCCAGCTACTTTAAAACTACTAAAAATTTTTCTTATACCTAACTACATTGTAAGACCCTGTGCCCCAGTCCCGGTCTTTCTTTATACCCCAGCTACCACTTTTTTCGAACATTAATCTCCTTTTTCAGCATCGACTTAAGTTTACTCACTACAGCCGTAAATTAAAAAGTCGCATTAGTTTAAAGGTAACTTTAGATAAGGGATTTCATCCGTTTATTAAACATCGTGTTAATGTTAAAAGTAATTCATGAAATTCACAAGGGGAGGGGACATCTTCCACCACTTGAGGGCGCATTCTTTCCTCGGATTCTAAGAGCCCAATTTCAACGGGATTTGGTTAATTCAACTTAAATTACAATTCAGCTACTTTCTGTATTGTAAAACTTTATTTTAGACTTCAGTTACCAACATTTTCTAACAATAATGATGCATTCATTTTTTGGATTCTATGGGCTCTATTACTACGAGGTTTGGCTCACTCAACTTGGTTTTCGATTGTCTCGGCACGTGCGGAGCACTTCCGGTACATGCTGCCTTAGGAAGCGGGGACCCAGGTTACAGGTTCGTTTGGAAAGAAGTTTGTTGGGAACACACTAGATGCGGTGGAAGGCAATGGGGGTCTCCGAAATTAGGCTCATTTAAAAGAATTTCAAAAGATATAAAATCAATAAAATATTAGTTTTGTTTAAGGTTATTATTTACGGATCCCGGGCAACGCCGGGTGGGTTTGCTAATATAAAACATAGTAAGTTCCCTCTCCGTGAGTAAAAGGTAACTCTCGAAAGTTAAAGTTGCCAGTTTTCCTAATATTGATATTTGAACTCTTTATAATAAATTAAAGAATTTACGTTTACATCTTTTAGAAAATTGTACCTTTACTTTCAGATGGTACAATAAAATTTGAAGTTGTAAAAATTTGACTTTATTAATTTTCTTTCTTTCTTTTAAGTTAAACAATTAAAGAGACCTATTTTTACTTTTGTTTTTTAACTTGTATGTTGAAAACTTTACACTTATTATTTTTAATAAAGGGATTCTAATGACTAACTTCTGTTTCATACCTGTATAAAACTACAAGGGAAATTATAACCTTTATTATAAATATTTAAAAAAAAAGGAATTTTCTTTTTATTTATAAATATCAAGTAATTTAACTTAAAATAAATGTGACTTAAAGTAAAGCAGTAATAGTACTAACAACAGTAATTTAAATAATTAAAACAGATAAAAAACATCAACTAAACTTTTGTTTGGAGAAAATAACTCTTCAACCATGAGTATAATAGTGCTTGAGTATATTTTATGCTTTAAAATGTACATATTTTTTGTGAAAATACTCTACAATTATAGGTATATTAATAAATGAGTAAAGATTTGTTTGTTTCTGCCAGCATTGTAAAAATAAACAGAATATTTTAATGTTTAAATTATATTTTTTATACAACATTATTAATATACATATACAGGACTTGAACTTCGGGACGGGATGATTCGTGCCCAAAAGAATATTGTGGGCAGGAAGCTTCCGTTCACCAAAAAGTCCTTTTCTGAATTTTTTTTGTGAAACGACGATCAAATCCTGTGACGACAATCCTCTGACGAATTTCGCAATATTTTCCAAGATCGATCGGCAGATTTCAGTTTCTTCTTACAGCAGATTTACATAATTCATGACTTTTTTTTTTTTTTTTTTTTTTTTTCGCGTTCGATTGAAAAATTTTGCAGATTTCCTTCGCGACCGATTGACGAATTTCACGATTTTTTCTGGAGACCAATCTGCGAATTTCGCAAATTTTTTCTCGCGACCAATTGAAAAATTTAGCGATTTTATTCCGTGATCGATTTGTACATTTTTCTGTTTACGCTTGCGACATATTCATGAAATTCACGATTGCTTTTCTACCGATAGTCTCCTTTTCATGAATGTTGAAAGAGAATTTTTTTTATAACTTGGGTAAAGATGTTATTATAGATGAAGTAGCCAGGACCAGTGAAGAACTGGCCAAAAGCTGATTAGTAAACATCCATTCACAATCACATAACCTTTTTTAGTTTGTTGTATCTCTACCAAAGTATTGAAGAGTATTTTTCTTTTTGTTTTAAAATCTATTTTACAATTTGCAACAATTAAATCAGAATTAAGGAGTACATTGTTTTTTTCAATACGCTTTGTTTTTTATTACTATTGTGTCCCTTTTATTTACTTAGGTATTACAGTAAAATTTAGATTATTATGGTGATTATTTAGATTATTATATACTGTGATTTGTTTGTCTAAAATTAAAAATATTTCTCACTCTCATTTTTAAGTAATAAACCTCTTGTAATTAACTAATATGTTTATTGTTTCCAGCATGGAAGTAGTTTAGGTACCGTATATGAAAATAATATAAATGTTTATTTTGAAAGTAAGTAAACTACATCTGAAAAAGCTAACATTTTACTCAACTATTTTCAAAGTGACAAAATAGCTAAATGTGGTTTTTAGGCATGTATGCTTGGTTTTCAAAAATTAGATATTTTGATAATCTATTACATCTAAATTTTCCACTAAGGGGCCCCTTTTCAGTCTCTAGCCGAGGGCCCCCATAGGAGCCAGTCCGGGTCTGTCCACATTATGCATGTGAAGTAGTGCAAAATATAAACGAAATAAAACAAAGCAACTTAAAATTTGCTTTAAATTAGTAAAAGAAGATTCTCACTTTAATTTAACGATACGATTTGTTTATTTTCCTTTCGCAAACATATGCTAGCCTTTGGCGGTAAAAGTCACGTGACTATTGTGTTGGTTCCACTTTAAGATTACCAAAGCACTCTCCACCCCTATCTCTTCTCTATGGCTGTAACCAAATCGTCTTGGAGTTTTAAAAAATATCCTGCAGATGTCGCTGTGATCTACTCATTGGATTTCAGCATCATTTGGCCTTTAAGGGATCCAATATTTTAGCACTTTTTTAAGTATCACTGTGATAGCCGATTTCCACACTATATATTCTAAACGTTGTAGTTATGTAATAGAAAATGCCTAGGTTTGCTATAGTTTGGACATAAGTTTCTCTTAAAGCACTTTGCCGCGCTCTGCTGTGTAAACTTTATTGATGTATTGTCAGCTTTTCCACACCCAATTTCGATGTCCGTAGGTATCGACGTGGATTTTATAGTTTACTGGATGCGGTAACTTTCCGAAGTGCGAGATCTTGTATAGAAAAGATGCCGCATTCAGAAAAACCAAAATGTCTAAAACGATGCTAACCGACATCGGAAGTGGGTATCAAAAAGCTTACAATTCAATAGCGAAGTGGCCTTATACATCAGAGTTCAGCTACAGCGTCTAGAATGCCTAGTGTGAAAATATGCTATCCAAACAGTGCTAAAAATTTGTATCTCTTAAATGTGCTTCGATACTGCTAAAATCCCAAGTGCCGATCGCAACGACATCTGCGGGATTTTCGTATTACTAGTATTACATTGTATAGACAAGTAATATCTTGCAGTTGCAGAAAATATCCTGCAGATGTCGCTGCGATCTTCATATTTCAGAAGCATCGTTGCACATTTAAGGGATACAATATTTTAGCGCTTTTTTAATTATTACAGGGATAGCCGATTTCCACACTATATATTCTAGGCGCTATAGTTAAGCAAAGTATCTCCATTAGTCGGTGCACTGAAAAGTGCATCCATATACAGCATGCATAAAAGTGCCTTCTTATGTGTAGCAGCACTGTCTTCGGATATCAGATTCAGACTAAACACCTAATCATTGACGCTGATTTCTGATGTCTTTACGGCCTAAGGATGGGGAGTATTGGTATGAGAATGGTGACATACGGAATAAAATTATTGATTGATAGATTCTGGACAAAAGCTATCGCCATGAATCTTGAAGACCTTGCCATTATTGCCAAACTAATGCTTGCTAAATAAAGGATATTCCATCTACGTTTTGATCACGTAGTGAAGGTAAAAACTTCTAGCGTAAAGACGGGAAGGCTCCGTAGACGTAATGAAAAACCCTCGTCTGCCAGTGAAACAGTTCATGCGGAAAGCAGTAGTAGCCTCCCTTCTTATCAGTTAGAAGTTCTTTGGGTAAATTACCGGTATCACGTGACTTTTTTCAGCCTCGAACACAGATTTGGAATAAAGTCCATTGTCCGCCACTCGTATAATCAAACTTGTCCAAGGAGTATCGCCAAGTTCTGGAATAGAAAATGTCTAGTTTTGCCGTAGTGTAGGCAAACACGTATGTATAAACAGAGTCTGAGCATGGCGGATATTCCAAATATGGGTTCGAGGCTGAAAAAAGTCGCATGATACCGGTAATTTACCCAAGGAACTTCTAATTGATAAGAAGGGAAGATACTACTGCTTTGTCTCATGAACTGTTTCATTGGCTAGCGGGGATTTACATTACACGTGTACGGAGCCTTCCCTTCTTTACGCTAGAAATTTTTACCTTGACCACGTGATTAAAAGGGAGATGGAATATCCTCCACTGATGAAGATTATCGGAAAAGAATAATGTAGAATGGACTTTATTCCAAATCTGGGTTCGAGGCTGAAAAAAGTCACGTGATACCGGTAATTTACCCAAATAACTTCTAACTGATAAGAAGGGAGGCTACTACTGCTTTCCGCATGAACTGTTTCACTGGCTGGCAAGGATTTTTCATTACGTCTATGGAGCCTTCCGTTCTTTACGCTAGAAGTTTTTACCTTGACCACGTGATCAAAACGTAGATGGAATATCCTCCATTATGTACCACATGATTAGTTTATTGAATACATATATCTGATCATTGTGCTTGGGGTCAAGCGTCCGCTTATACGTCATTGTCAATATACAGGAAGAAGATAGCACAAGGAAATTTACAGCACCACAGAATTACATCCGGGAGCTCTACAAAGAGTGTGCAACGGAGCCAACGAGATTCGAACCCGCAGCCACCTACGCTCTCAAGCGATTAGCGGTGTGATGCCTGCACTAACACTCTGAAGCGAAAGCTGAGTTCCCGAGGTGGTCATCGCTGCCATCACTGACCACTCAGCTACGGTTGGCCCTGGACCACATTTTCAAGCCTGACCAGCCTACAACTTTTTGGATGCCAGCATTTTAGTACAGAAAATTTCATTTTATTTGATAGAAGAATTTTTGAAATTTAAAAGGACACACTCTATAAAAATTACAAGTTCGCAAAAAGGCAGGCTTCTGATTGGTCAATCTCATTTCGCTAACAGCGAAAAATATATCTGGGTCCTTGTCAATATATTTGAAGAGTTAATACAAATATTGCTACATAATCTGCATTTTGCTTCTTGACAGCAAAATCCCACAAAAAATAATTCTTGAATGTAGACCGTGGCTGAATGGTTAAGACACCACACCACTAATCGCTTGAGAGCGTAGTTGGGCTGCGGGTTCAACTCCCGCTGGCTCCGTTGCACACTCTTTGTGGAGCTCCCAGATGCAGTTCTCCGGTGTTGTAAATCTCCTTTTGCTATCTAGACTCCCCCCCCCCCTTCAAAGCTCAAAGTCCTTGTTCTATTTCGTACTTGTATATTAACGGTGACTTATATAACCGGGCCCCTTATGCCAAGCACATACGTCAGGTGTATGGGATCAATAAAAAATGAATGTAGACTGTTCTGAATACAATGTACCTGTTTCAAAAAATATCATATGTATTAAATGCTAATAAAATCAATACTTCTAATGAAATTATAAAGAATTTATTAAAAACTATTTGTTTAATAAATATTTTTTGTAAATTATAATTTATTTGATAAATAATTTACTTATTCAGCAGATGTTGAAATCCGGATAATTATGTGTTACGGTATGAATAACTAAAAAGTAGGAAATAAAATAATCTTTTCAAAAAAAAATATTAACAGACTTCAAAAAAGCGGTAAAAAGGACTAAATAATTCTTTAAACTTCTCTAATGACAAAACGTTATCCATTAACTGCACATCGGACATCATGTATCAGCATAAAAACGTTAAATTTAATATATAGAATTTAATAGCTACCAAACATGGATTTTATAGAGAATATTTTTTACAAAAGATTAATTTACATATTTATGATTTAATTTACGAATATATACGTATAAAAAGTAATCAATTACTTTTTGAAGTTGGTGCCAAACATTCACAATCGATAATGATTAAACAAATAATTTGCTGAAGAAATAGGGGCATTTTTTTAAAATTTTGTATAATAATTTCCATCATCACTTTATTCATGGTAATAGCTACAATATATTCTCAATTTTACTATACTTAAGATAGGTTGGCACCAACTTAAAAAAGTAATTGATTACTTTTTATACGTATATATTCTTAAATTAAATCATAAATATGTAAATTAATCTTTTGTAAAAAATATTCTCTAGAAAATCCATGTTTGGTAGCTATTAAATTCTATATATTAAATTTAACGTTTTTATGCTAATACATGATGTCCGATGTGCAGTTAATGGATAACGTTTCGTCATTAAAGAATTATTTAGTCCTTTTTAGCGCTTTTTTTTGAAGTCGGTTAATATACACTATGACGCAAAAGTTTAGACAATGAAGAAATTCTTACATACTTTGAAAAATATTTATTCAATTTTCAAATCACTGCTTGAAATTAATGTGCTGTACATATAAACAATATTTATAACAAAGAAAAGTGGAATTGTGCATATTGCAATAAATTAAATGGTAACAAAAATAAACTGCTGTCTCAAAAGTTTAGACACAAATTAAATAAAATCGAAATAATTTTTAAAACCTGGTTGCGCATCCATGCTTATGTATTACGTCATATACACGAGATTGCATGGAAGAAACTAAATCTTGCATAGTTTGTGGATCGATATCGTACCATGCATTCTCAATAGATGTCTTAAGTTCCTTTTCAGAAGAGTATTGTCTAGCGTTGCTATAAACTTTGCGACACATGATGCTCCAAAGGTTTTCTATAGGGTTAAGATCTGGGCTACATGCTGGCCAGTCGAGAACTCTTATATTATGGGAATTAAACCAAGATTTTGAATGTTTTGCAGTGTGAATTGAAGCATTGTCTTGCTGAAATTCCCACTGAGGACCCCCTAGAAGCTCAGCAAATGGCAGTAGGTTTTCTTCTAATGTCTGTGTATAATGCTGTGAAGTTTGACGACCACTGGTGAAGGTCAGAGATACTTGTCCATTATAGGAAAAGGCTGCCCAAACCATCACCGAGCCCCCTCCTTGTCTGCGACTAAAAAATCGTCGAGGTTCCTTCCGCAAGTCATGCCAATACGATAAACAACCATCTGGACCATCCATATTCCACTTTTTTTCATCGCTAAATATGACTGACTGCCATTTCTCTCCATATGACATATGCTT
Organism: Maratus speciosus; assembly: GCA_963932465.1. Lineage (NCBI taxonomy): Eukaryota > Metazoa > Arthropoda > Arachnida > Araneae > Salticidae > Maratus > Maratus speciosus. The sequence continues at coordinate 385,663,428 of OZ010788.1, read as the reverse complement.
TCGAGCCCACATAAGTCTTTGTAACTTATGATATGGTTTCAGAGCTGGTTTCTTCTGCATTTTGCTATAAACGATTGTTCCTTTTTCCAAAATTCGTCTACGAATCGTATCCTTTGATACAGAGAGTCCCGATGAGCTTTGAACTCCAGGTACGCTCATTTGTTGAGTACTCGCTAGTCTTTGTATCAGGCGATCCTCTCGCACATTTGTCACACGTGGCCTCCCAGACCGACATTTTGCTTTATATTCGGAACCACTCGATAAAACTCGATAAATAGATTTTTTTGACCTATTAATAATAGCAGAAATTTCAGAAACGCTCTTCCCTTCACCTTTCAACTGCCAAATCCTTGAAACCTCATTCACTTGAATTTCTTTAGCTCTCGGCATGTCGACTATGAAGCGCAATCGTTTGCAGAACTTAAGTACTCCAAATTTGTGACATCATCGATTCTAAATTTGCATATGCCAGCGAATATTCAAAGAAATTTAGAATAGTGTCTAAACTTTTGCGACAAGCACATTTGAATTTTTATGAAAAAAATTAGTATTATAGCAAATAAAACGACTGTCTTTTGTACATAGCATTTTAAATCAGTTTTTGAATATATTTACAGGTTTTTGTAATTCTGACGTCATAATTCTACATTTTAAAGCTGAATGACGTCATTGTCTAAACTTTTGCGTCATAGTGTATATATATATATATATTTTTTTTTTTTTGAAAAGATTATTTTACACATAAAATAAAAGTGTGTGCTTTAAGTCTTAAAATTGAAATATGTTTTGTACTATTTATATATACATATATATTTTTTTTTTCATCGGGGGCGACACTAAATTCTGAAAAAGCAGAATTCCTGTTTTCAATTTTATTTATTTATTTTATTTTATTTTATTTTATTTTTTTTTGCGAATTCTAATGTCGCTCAATCATTTCAGCGTTTGACGAATAGAAATACTTAGCCCGGAAAGGGTTAAAAAACGTTCCGAAGAATATTGTATACCTATATGTAAAAAATGGTATTTTAGGTTATATGTCCACAATCTATGGAGTACGGAATAACAATATTAATGATCACTGGGACAATTACATACAATCGTAAAATATATACCTAAATGCACCACGTCATGCTATTCCATCACCAAATTATCACAGAGATTCGAACGATGCCGTTCTAATTGGAATTGTGCTTACTTTCAAATAAGAGTAAACATTTTTAATAGAGGTTGTATTTAAAAAATGCCACCAACTTTGATTTTACAAATGGTTATTACCGAAAATGGCTGTTAACAGCCATTTTTGATAGCTTATTTCAGTTTCTTGGAAAAGGAAATGTACTAGTGGTTTTTCCAAAAATTTCGAAAAATAAAATTATAATCTTACAAGGAAAACTACTAAGAAAATCCAATTAGTTACCAGAAAATATTTTAAAATTTGTAATACAACATAAACTTACTTATAACGACAAAATTAATAGGGCTATACTTAAGTTTAGGGGCAACTAGGGAGGCTTGACCCATGGGGATTTTTTCTATGAAAGGGAAATTTAGGAGAAATGTCAGTCATATTATTGGTTGACCCAACACATAACAGCATTTTGGAGGGAACAGCCATCACAGAATTATCAATGGTTTTCTAGCAATTTAGTGTTGCATGATACTGCCTGCACCTTTCAAGTAAATTTTGAAGATTTTGGAATTTGTTAGATTTGAATTTCCAGTTTTGAGGTAAGTCAATTTCAGAAGTATACTTGTTTTAGTCACTTTTTTAGCTACATATTAGTATATAGTAGTTTTATATAGCTTCAGTGCAAGTTGCTAAAATATTAGGGTTAATAACGAAAATATAACTAACTAGAGCAGGGATGGCGAACCTTTTTGAATATGCGTACCAAAAATTTCAAAATTATTATGTATCAACATTCTAACGTGCCAGAAACATTTTAACGTAGATAAAATCAATAATTAATATTTATAGAATTTTTACTTAAACATTTTTGCTCTTATACTAAATTCGACTCCTAACTTATTTATTATGCTGTATGTATTTACTCAACAACATAGCCATGTCGCATCTAATTTCTTATTAATAATATATAAATGACATTTTCTTTTATTGTATACTTCCAAATCAGATCATTTTTAGTTCTTCAGGTAGAAGCAGGTTCAATAGATACATAATTATGATATTTACACTGACAATTAAAATTCAATTTTCAAAATTAAAACCCAATTATAATAAAACCAAAAATAATTTAAAACCCTAAACCTAAATAAAATTAAACCTAATCTAAAGTAGAAAGCGTGTCAATTAGGTATATTAATATGCAAACTATCTCTTAATGTTCAATTTTCAAATATAAAACCTTTTGAAATTTGATAAAGAATCAAAATGATTTGTAAAACTCTATGTTGAAAGGTTTGGCGAGAAAATAACGCTACGGGGCTCTTTCATTGAAATTTATAATATCTAGGATCATTTAAAAATAACGGATTATTTTAAAGTACGTTATATACTTGTTACACAAAACTATACTTTTGTAAAAAAAAAAAAAAAAAAAAAAAAAAAACATAAAATGGATTGTTCTCTATAAACTGAATATAATGTATAACTTTTTTCGCGTGCCAGAGAAATTTTCTTATGTGCCAAGTTTGGCACGCGTGCCATAGGTTCGCCATCCCTGAACTAGAGAGACGTGACCCAATGATTAATTTTGTGATTTTTGTTTGATTTAATGAATTTTTATTTAATTAATAACTAAAGTATTGTGATTTAGGCCTAATGATTTTATTTTAACATATTACCCTACCCTAAAGCGGGAAAAAGCAAACATAAAGTTGCAGGCAAGAAGGCCGTAAGACAATGTTAGCCACTTACACACTAAACAGAAAAGAAACAGAAGAAAGAAAGAGGCAGAAAGAAGAAAAGAAAAAAAGTTAGACGAAAGAAATGCAAAAAGGGCCCTTTTTATGAAATGTACAAAGGCTGAGAAGAATAAAAGAAAACAACAAAAGCCACTAGAAGCTGAAACTTCCAAGTCAGAAAGTGAGATGTCGCGTTTTGTTGGCTTAGTAACAGAAACTACTCACCGTGTTTTGACTGTGAAATTTGCTAGGAGATCAGAAGGTAACAGATTCAAATGACCTGAAGTTACAGATGTGTCTGAGGAAGATTTGCTGCAATTTGAAACTTGTCTCAGTCCTCCTGACATTAGAGTACAAACTCAGAACAGACAGAATCACGTTTTGAATTTGACTACTGCTTTTCTGATGATGTTGAATAGGGTTTAAATAAATTTGTATAGAAAAATAAATTTGTATAAAACACAAAACTTGCTTTTATTTCAATATCTGCGAGTCTTCTCACTTTCATGAGGGAGGGAGGGGGGGGGGGTGGGGTCAAGAGTCCGTAGGCCTAGGGACACTTGACCCAAGTGCATACTTGAAGAATCTATTTCTAATTTCTTGTACCATTTCTAATTAGAAATATGCTATTATTTTTAACCGCAGTAATGAACAAAATAGCAGACTATTTCTTCATATTTTTTTAATTCAGCTCCAACAGTTATACAGAAAAATTAAAAATTAGAAACAAAAAATTGGGTCAAGTCTCCTTGTTTCCCCTATACGATTCAATTTAAGATTTTCATTTCTGTGGATACCAACTGTAACAAAAGGCTGCCCCCTCAGATCCTTGATTGAAAAGTAAAATTTCTCTACATTTTGTAAACTAATGATAAGAGTCCAAAATTTTTATGTTGAGCTTTGCCCGCAAATGTATGGCATGTGAATTATTTTTAATGATTGCGTTATGGAATATGTGAGAGCGCTGGGAGGATTAAATAATTTAGAAAGAAAGGGCCTCACAAAACTTCTTGCCCGGGCCTCGTTCACCGGGCTCTGGTGAGTTGGATGTGATTCGCAAAACAAAACTCTATATACCCTACCACCAACAAGGCTGCTTCATATATTCATTTAACTGGTCCTCAATATTTTCATATAAGCCCGATTGTATTTTTAAATACGCCGACAGATAGTTAAATCAAATTTAAATATTTTGTTGACTTTCCATCTAGCATTTTTGTGACTATTGCTTTTGCAGCAAGTGTAATTAAATTGTATATTATGAGGTTTTTCAGACTTTGTTATTAGAAACGACGATTCGTTTCAAGTTTCAAGTATTTTTAATTTTTTGTTAAAAATTAGTTTGTACTCATATTCTTTGTATTTGGTTTGTAAATGTCTAGGGTTTCATTGATTCATTTAAGAGTATCTACCCTAATAAACCTACAGTTTGTACTTTTTCCTTAACGGTATGTTTTTATTGACTACACTATTAAATTTCTTAGAAATATCTGGATATATACAATGCTCTCTGATAATTATTTTGTTACATACTTCAAACACTTTTAAAATATTTTTTTTTCTCCCCGATTCGAAAAATGACTGAATAAAAACGATCCATTCAAGTATCAAGAAATTATTGAAACCAAAACCTTGATTTTTTTCAGAGCAAATTTCCTAAAGAAATATAGCATTCTTGACATTTGTTCGCACGTAAGAAATGCCTATATAGAATTAGTACAAGAAACTATCAAGCCATTTTTCCTTTATGCACCACATATCTGTGTGAAGACTTCCTTTAGCCTTCTATGCATGACAAAGGGTCTAGAATTCTAGATTTAAATCTATTGGATTGGATATAGAATCAGATTCACGGACTCCCTTTTAAAAATTTAACCAGATACTTCACATGTTTGAATTTGGCAGAGAAAAAGCATACCCCTTCCCATGGCAAATAGTAATAATATATTTACTTTATATAAAAAATGATTATGGAATGCTGTAACTTTTTTTCCTTGTTAACATAACTGATATTTGCCAGCACTGCAAGCTAAACTTGATATTGTAACAATTTGAGCCGTGAAATATAAGTAGATTGTATATATGAAAATAGATTCCCACCTTGTATTAAGCAAAATGCTTTTAGGGCTCCGGCAAAATGCACATTGCATTAAAAGGGTTCGCTAAATCATAAAGTTTAAGAACAACTGATCTAGAGCGTTATTTATTCTTTCACATGCAACAAGAGCACAAAGAAAGAAGGGGCCTAGGAGTATCGCTTACTATAACTACATAAGCCGTCTCTACATAAATATTTATTTTATAGCCCATTTTTAATGTCTATCATAACATTTTATAATATGAAAAGGTTGAGTTTTTCCTTTTTCAAACTAAAACAATTTTCTGTTAAAAATGACTAAAATAACTGTTTGTTTGTTTAAGCTCAGCTTGCTTACGAGGTGAACATCTTGAAGTTAAAAAGGAAGAATCAAATGAAGATGTTTCCAGATATATCCTTAAGTGGGACAACGGTGATATTGGAATAACAAAGAAAAATAAACGAGACCGGTTTCCGTTGATTATGGATGTAAGTAAATTCCCTTGTTCAATTGACCTTATGCGAGGTTAACGAAAAGGACAGGCTACCACGGTACGTTATACGTGTCTCAATTTTAAGATCGCTTGAGTCACATGATGCTCCGTTGCATGAATGCGGGTGCACGATAGGAGCATCACGTGACTCTAGCGGTCTAATACGAAAGGTAGTGCCTATCTTTTTCATTAGCCGCAACCTTATGCACGTGACGGCACTCTCCAGAGCTGACGGCATCGTGATTCGTTATTCTATCTACTGTACCACAAGAAAGCCAGTGTGCGCAGGCGCTAATACCGCCAGCAACGGAGGAAAGTGATAGATGCAGTGTGCCGTAAAAACGGTTTGCGATATGAAAGCGGTTATTGCTCAAATTTAAATGCTCTCATTCAGCCCAAACAAGAGAAGCACGTGGAACAGGGAACAGTTATTTCATCCTATAACTGCTCCTATTCTCATTTTTAATCGAAATTTTTGACCATACCTACGCTCAACACGCGATTTATGAGTAAAAATTTGCAACAGTAAAAGCAAAAGCAAGGAAATACATGTTAGAATTGACAAGCGCCTCAAAGCACGTGGTTGTGTTTGGGCCGAATGTAACGGAATTTAGGGTTACATTTTCTGCATCACCCCCAGACCCCATACTTCATCTCTATTATATTTCTCTTTACTCTATGACCGCCAGCAGAGAGCTTTTAGCCTCGACCCAGGTTGCGTACATAAAGTTTAACCGAAATTTTGCAAATCTAGCGAATGTTTTCGGATACATAACATTTTGAATTTACAATATATTATCTGTTGCCAAAATAATGAATATTTTGCGGTATTTTTAACAAAAGAACATTAATAATACATACTCCGTAGAATGTTATGCTAATATTCAAAAGTAAGTACCGCCAGCAGACTAATTTTAGTCTCGACGGGCCACAGAGAGGGATGGTAGAATCGGTATAAATTACCAGGGCCCAGCTCTCTTAAAAGGCCTGTCTCAGTTACTGTTTTCTGCTTTTAAAAAAATAACATACTGTATCTGAAGTACTGTCTATAGCGACAATTGCTGGAAGTGTGATTTTATTTATGGCAGACGTGTTTAAGTTTAGCAAAATTTTTGCTTGCTATCTGGTGTGTATAAATGCTATAGATCAATACCGGGTCACACAAAATTCATAACTCGTAACAAAAAAATTGTCCAATAGAACTAAAATACGCTGCAAACAGTTTTTCCCCGTATACCATTATCTAACGGAATTATTTTGTATGGCCCTGTAAAGGAATAATAAATGCCTTGCACCTCCGTATTCTACAGAATGCATGTTTTAGTGCACTTCATAAACGCATATCAATTTCACTATGTTTGAAATGATCTAACATCATTAAAATGAACTTGAAACGATTTTTCCCTTTGACCATATGTAACGCTAACTGAATAGTTTTGACCGTCAATGTAAAGGAACTATGAATGCTACACACGTCATTTTCAATAGCAATCGGATCGTGCTGTAGTAAACGTCAATAACATACAAAAAATTCTGGGAGATCAGAGTACATTTACAAGAGTTAGAGCTCTGTCCACAAACCGAAGTCGTAAACAGTTTTCAACTATGTTGGAAAGTGTTGTCAGCAGTGCTGCAACTATAGAGTGGTCAAGTTGGTGAAATGCCGAGTCCCTCAGCTTCAGGGGGTGCCACCGTTTATATAATTAGGTGAACGATTTATCATTCTATAAACGTAGTCATTAATTTCTAAACAATTAAAAAGATTATTTTTATTAAACTTATTTTGTCTTCATTCTTAAAGTTTTATATCGGCTCTTTAAAATTCCTAACTTTCATATGCGGAGAGATGAAATTAAGTCTGTGTTATACAAAGCATTTGTGAATTTAAAGATAATCAAACCTAATCAAAATTATTAATTTCTATTAACAGCAGGCTACCACTGGCGACTATTTTTATATTATTCGCACCATTTTTTTTTTAGGAAAACAAATTTTGTAGTATATTTCTCTTGCAGATGTTGTGAAAGTGTATGTAATTTTTTTTTTTTAAGTGTTAGCAGATAGAATAAAAAAAGAGTCTTTTGTGGCAGTCCTGTAACAGCAAAAAAAAAAAAAAAAAAAGAAAAAGAAAAAAAGAACTATCGCTTCAGTTCGAACTTGCAACAAACTCTTTAAATTACCTACTCCTGATTCAGAACATTTTGCTGGAAATGAAGAGTTTAATACAGAAAGTTGCATAGGGAGTAGGAGATTGAGTCAAGGGAGACGAGAGACATTTTGTACCAGGTCCTAAGTTGAAGGCTGCTGGTGAGAGGCTGTTTTCGTATAAAAGTATACACGGTGTCCCAAAAAGATTGTTGAGCAACATGTCATCCTTTGGACTTTGTGCTAATAACAAAAATAATAAAATTTTGAAAAAGCACCTGTTGGACATACGCCGAAAATGCAAATTGCAAAAGTGTTCAAAACAAGATAATAATTTAGATTGTGTTGATCAAACAGCCCTGTCATTAATTTTCAAAAATTCACATTTTTTGAACTCTTATAAGATTGCTGGGCCCTTAAGGTATATTTAAAAAACTTTTCTTCATAATCTGACAAGATAAAATAGTAAAAAGTACATTATTTTACAACCAAACTCAGAGTTGTGATTCGATGGAATTTCGGTGCTTTCCGGCTCTAAAAAAAATGTCTGTCCGTTTTCAGTGCCGGAAAGCTCCGAAATTCAATAAAATTCAACGTATCATAACCCACTGACTTTTTGTTGAATGGAGAAAAGTTTTCTAAATATAGAACCCAAGGATCGTATAAAAAATTAAAAAAAATTAACTTTTTGAAAATAAATGACTGTGAACTATTTCATCAAAGTAATATTTATCCCTACCTTATTTTGAACATTTTTTTTTTCAATATACATTGGTTATCAAAAATTAAGGAAAAATCACAAAATGCTAATTTTCAAATACGCGAACACTCAAAAGGAAATAATATAATTCGAGTATTTACTATCTCTACAACACAGCTAGACCATATAACATCTCATTCATGTCACACATGGTCACAAGTGTCACAATCACTACGGTGATGCAAAAAAATAGGAAATTCCATACATCTCATTATGAGTCTCAAATGATCACTATATGTGACTGCTGCTTTGTGAAGAGTCACCAGGTGACTTTACAATGTAGTTAAATTGTGACTCATGTGACTGTCACTTTGAGACTCAATATCATAGTCATCATGAACGTTGCATTGTAATAAGTCACCAAATAATATCATATTATAGTCACATGGAGACTTTTCCCAAAAGAGCACAATGGTGACTTCACAGTAGTCTCTCTGTCACCTGAAAGTCATCATGTGACTTTAATGTGACATTATTTGGTAACTTATCGCAATGCAGCGTTCACGATGACTTTGAAATTGAGTCTACAAATGACAGTCACACGAGTCACAATGTAACTACATTGTAAAGTCACATGGTGACTCGTCACAAAGCAGCAGTCACAGTGACGTCTCAGTGGAGTCACATATAGTGATTATTTGAGACTCATAATGAGATGTATGGAATTTCCTATTTTTTTGCTTCACCGTAGTGATTGTGACAATGTGTGACATGAATGAGATGTTATATGAGCTAGCTGTGTTGTAGAGATAGTAATTACTCGAATTATATTATTTCCTTTTTGAGTGTTCGCGTATTTGAAAATTAGCATTTTGTGACTTTTCCTTAATTTTTGATAACCAGTGTACATTGCCTTACTTACCTCTAACAAGTAAAAAAATTAAAGCGCGTTTCAATCTTAAGACAACCTGTATGTGTGCTCAAAGCCATGGGAGGAACCCACGAGTAATCTGTACTGTGCGAGTATCCTCGCAATTTGTATGCTGTTTTGAGTAGGTACAATATGGTATACTACTGTGAAAAGTTGAGATAGAATCCAATGCGTTTTCTTTCAGACATGAATGTTTAACAAAGCAGAATTGGCAAGAAGAGGGAGCTTAAGTCATGCAAGGAACACATCAATAATACATTTTTGTTTAAAAATTATCTAAATTTATTGAATGGGCATCATGGTTAAAATGTATGGACATAACTAATTGGAGGAAAAAAAAAAAACTTTATTGGAACTTCGACATGCATTTGTTGTTTCGCGGCTATCTAAACGTACCAGACAATTCACTGAATTTTATTATATTTTCTAAAGGAAATATCTATACTTGCCAAGTCTACAGTTTTTAACTGAAGAAAAAGCATGAATGGAACCAAAAAAATTATTTAATAAAATTTGGGCGCGTGTATTTTTGTGTCTTACTTATTTGATTCAATTTAGTAATTAAAATTTCTGGCGCAACGTACTTTTTAAAAAAGGGAGGTTGGAAAGTATGAATGGTTAAATATGCATAGCAGTAGTTATACAGGGTTATTCTAAATGATGGACCCATTTTCAAAAAATTGTATTTATTAAAGTACAAATCCAAAATGAACAATCTTTGTACCAATGAAAAGAGGAAGTTTCAAAGTTTTTTAAGACATTATAAATGTTCAATGTGTCCACCGTTAATACCGAATTTGGTACGAGTTGACCGCTGCACTGCAATTTGCGACTCACTTCTTGCGAACTCAAGAAAGCAGAAAACCTTGTGCTCCACAGTAGCCATCTCACTCACAACTGACAGTGAAATGAAATCGCGGCTTATTGCCGCGCGATCCCTACCGGCCGCTTCTGAACCATCACCGCTTTGAAATCCGTGCACCCAGTAACAGCAGATACGCTTTCTCGTGTGTGGGACGAGTTTGGCTACCGCGTAGCTGTTTGCCGTACAGCAAACGGTGGAGGCATTGAACATTTATTATGTCTTTAAAAAAAAACTTTGAAACTTCCTCTTTTCATTGGTATAAAGATTGTTCATTTTGGATTTGTACTTTAATAAATACAATTTTTTGAAAATGGATCCATTATTTAGAATAAACCTGTATTATCTTTTACTGATACCACAGCTGCTTGTCTTTTTCACCATACTTCTATATTTTACCACTAGAGATGGCTGGGAGAATGTTTAAAACAGAAATTTTCTATGTGCATTCCAAAACATGGAAAAATGTTATTTTTACCACTTACCAACATAGTTGAAAAGTACATAATATGTAATATGAACTTTAAAAAGTTCACTGCTTTACTTAAAAGGCGACTAAAATAATAAAAGAGAGATACAAGTTTAAAATATACATTTTATTTAAAAATTTCTTACTATTAGTACTTTCGGGGTTTCCCAAGCCCTTCATCAAAGAATATTATAATAACTAAGTTTGTGACACGGCAGTTAAATATTTCTTCTACGCAAATTTAATCTGAAACACTGCTACTTCGACTGTCCAGCTACACATTTAAAATGAAAGTGACGCATGAGAACAGACTAATGTAATAAAACAAATGGAATTGCAATTAATAATAATATATATTTTCTCTAATTGAGTTTAATCCAAGAAACTGCTACTTCTACTTTTAACTCTAATCATTATTGGCTATCTCATTTTCAAAATAAAGTGACGTATTTATATAAATAAACAGCAATTAGTTATCATAATATTCTCTGAGGAAGGGCTTGGGGAAAGCCCGAAAGTACTAAGAAGTTCTTTAAATAAAATGCATATTTTTAAACATCAGCATATTTTTAAACATCAGCATATTTTTAAACATCAGCATATTTGTAACATCTCTTTTATTATTTTAGTCGCCTTTTAAGTAAACAGTGAACTTTTTAAAGTTCATATTACATATTTTATGTTTGAATGATGGTGAAATATTGCATTTCGTCTTATGTTTTTTTAACAATTTGGAAAAATGGTTATTGTCCTCGTCAGGGTAGGAAATCAAAAACATATCTGAAGTTGTTTTTGATTATTTTTATTGGTTTAATCCGCATTTTATTCGTTTTTTGATTGGTCTATACAGTAATCTGTATTTCCTTTTACTTTCACCAGACATGGATACTCCTGTTGCCACTATGACAAAAAAGTAATAAAAACTACAAAAAAAAAAAAACAAATTAATAACTCGGAAACAAATTGAGACACAGCTTTCAAACAGCATGTAAAAGTACATTTTTTTTCTATACGACGTTGTAAAAAGTAATCTAACAAAAACATAGCTGTGAAAAAAGGGAGCCAAGTTCTGTAAAGACAATGGCAAGAAAAGAAGTGATATCTAAGTGGGTGCCAAGTTCAAATTAAATTCACTCAAACTTATCTACAGAAGTATTATAGCATTTTTTAAATTGTTTAGAAATAAAAATTATTGATAGCATATTAATAATAAATCTAGAACTTGGCAAGTTTTTACATACGCGTCATTTATTTTTATTAATGACATTATTATATCAAAACTTGTTATTTCATGTTTGGAAGACTTCATTTGAGTGAGCTCCTATCACTTGAAGGGTGGTGGGACAAAATATATCCCACCTAATTTTAACTGCAAAATGCCACATGACACTAGAATTCAGGACTAAAAAGTTTAATTTTATTAAATACGTGAAAAGAAGCTTTTACCCATTTTGAAATAAATTTGTTTTTAAATTCTGGTGTGATTCAATCATTTCAGCATGTCACGAATAAAACCTCTTTGCCCCTGAAGGGTTAAAGGGGTGCAGTCTCTAGAGGGATGACCAAGAACAAGCGTAAGGGTATCTGTTTCTTTCTCATGCCTTTTAGTCTGTTTGCATTGAGGTTTCTGGAGGGTGGGTGCTAGAGTGATAACCAAAGGGCGAGCGGGAGTGTATCTGTGTATTTATTGGTTTATCAGATCTTTAACATGAGTCATTTGTTTATAATAATTGCCATATTAATATTTTTATAATGACATTGTTGTTAATATTAACATCATCATTTTATTAAGACATGAAATTGATAGGCATAACATTTATCAAAAACTTGCCAAGTTCTAGATTTATTATTAATATGCTATCAATAATTTTTATTTCTAAACAATTTAAAAAATGCTATAATACTTCTGTAGATAAGTTTGAGTGAATTTAATTTGAACTTGGCACCCACTTAGATATCACTTCTTTTCTTGCCATTGTCTTTACAGAACTTGGCTCCCTTTTTTCACAGCTATGTTTTTGTTAGATATCATTACTTTTTGTAAAGTTACAATATATTTAGACACTTTACTGAATGTTTTTTAATGTGTTTACATGTGACTATTTCATTCACCAAGCAACATTCAATTTTAATTTAAATTTCCTACAACAAACTATTTGACTGTCAGTTTGCGGCTGAAATCTATATTTTAATACTGCTACATTGAATGCATGTTTTGAAACGAAATGTATTGATTCGAAATTTTTATTGTTTCTGAAACAACAATTCCTATTAAATTCCTATATTAAATTTTCGTATTAAATTTTCCAATTAAATATCCTATAGCAGGGCCTGCTTTTTTGTACTGCAAGTGAAAAATAAAGTTATGTGCATATGCCACACTATGTATCATTCATCCATGGGTGCCGGCAAAGAGGCACTGCAGAGGAAGGACATTGCCTCTCCCTGGATTTTCAAATTTAACTAATTAAATATCCTTTTCTCAGATGATTTTGAAAATAACAAGTGGGTAAGTGTGATCACAGATCGCACAGAGGGTTTGTTTAATATTCCTGTCAAAACACTTTATCCTTTTGAAAAATCTGTTAGTTCCACATTTCGCAACCAGGGGCGCACTATACTCTAAACAAACTTCTATCCGAACGAAACTCCGTTTTACATACTATCCGTAGATATATTAGTCGAGGGGATTGAGGCCATAGCACCCTAGATAAGTAGGCACCCTTGGCGGTAAAAAGTGGAACGAAAATATGTAAGGCTATGGTGCATAAGATGAAAGAATGGTCAAAGGGGTGTCGGCAAAAGTTGGAAAAGTGCTCCCCGGGTGAAAAGGGCGGAGGTTAGAAAAATTGCTTAAAATACACAAGTTTGAGCCCGGAGGAGTAAATAATATAAGACTTTTTGAAAATTTTATGATTTGTCGTGTGGTCTGAGGTATTCAGCTATACGTATGCAAAAAGTCATGTCTCCAATTTAATTAGGGGCTCCCTTAGAAAGAATTGCTTAAAATACATATGTGGTAGCTCAAAGGGTTAAACGTAAGACTTTTTCAAGATTTTATGATTTGTCACCTGGCCTCAGGTGTTCTGCTATAAGTATGCAAAATTTCAAATCTGAAATTAAATAAGGGGCTCACTTAGAAAATATTGTTTAAAATACACATGTGAGAGCCCAAAGGGTTAAATGTACGACTTTTTCAAAATTTTATGATTTCTCGTTTGATGTGAGGTGTTCAGCTATAAGTATGCAAAATTTCATGCCTCCAACATAATTAGAGGCTCACTTTGAAAGAATTGTTTAAAATACACATGGGGGAGCCCAAAGGGTTAAATGTACGACTTTTTCAAAATTTTATGATTTCTTGTTTGATGTGAGGTGTTCAGCTATAAGTACGCGAAATTTCACGCCTCCAACCTAATTAGGACGCACTTAGAAAGAATTGTTTAAAATACACATGTGGGAGCGCAAAGGGTTAAATGTACGACTTTTTCAAAATTGTATGATTTGTCGTTTGATGTGAGGTTTTCAGCTATAAGTATGCAAAATTTCACTCCTCCAACCTTGTTAGAGGTTCACATAGAAAGAATTGTTTAAAATACACATGTGGGAGCCCAAAGGGTTAAATGTAAGACTTTTTCAAACTGTTATGGTTTGTCATTTGATGTGAGGTGTTCAGCTATAAGTATGCAAAATTTCATTCTTCCAATCTAATTAGGGCTCACTTAGAAAGTATTTTTTTAAAATACACATGTGGGAGTCTAAAGGGTTAAATGTACGACTTTTTCAAAATTTTATGATTTGTCGTTTGATGTGATGTGTTCAGCTATAAGTCTGTAAAATTTCACGCTTCTAACCTAATTAGGGGCACACTTAGAAAGAATTGTTTAAAATACACAAGTGGGAGCCAAAGGGTTAAATGTACGACTTTCTCAAAATTTTATGAATTGTCGTATGATGTGTGGTATTCAGCTATAAGTATGCAAAATTTCAAGTATCCAACATGTATAGTTTCTGAGAACGGGCTCTCTGACGGACAGAATATCTCAATTTGTTGATTTTCTGTAAGCAAGTAAACCCAGATAAACCCCCAGTAAGTAGATAGGTTTACAATAGAAGTCTATGGGAATTTGGCGAAATATTAGAGATATCGCCAAGGTGGCGTCACTTTTGGCGACTAATTTTGGTCGCCAAATTTGGCGATATATCGCCATGTTGGCGAGAAACTTGGTGGTATTTGGCGACAGAACATAGTCCCCTCCTACGGCAAATTAAAATTTCGCCTAATAGACGTAATGTTAAAGTAAAAATGGGCACCCCCAAGTGGGTAATTCATCGATTTTCACAATTTTTTAATTTTTTTCCTTAGTTTTATAGTGTAAACAAACTTCGCACCAAATTTGAAGTCTGTAGCTGCAGTAGATATATGAGATCTTTTTGATGAGTGAGTCAGTCAGTCAGTCAGTCAGTCAGTGGTAAAATTATCGATTACCAGACATTTTCAAATGTCATTATCTCGGAAACTAATTATGTGTTATTTATAAAATTTTGGATTTTAGGTAATTAGGGTGGCCTTACTACACATTTCGTATAACAAGTACGTAGGTCTCATAGATTTTCAGTAGTAGAGCATTGAAATTTGACGAAAACGGCTCGAAATGGTTCGTGTAAATAACACACGGCTATGTCAGGCGAACTTGGCTGACACACTGCCGTGTGTCTAGATATTGTGGGATGTTTAGAAGTTTAAGAATGAAATTTCTTTTAAAATTAGTCGTCATATTTCTTGGACGATGGAAAAGCCTTTTCCCGAACAGCCAATGAAATGCTTGGATAATACGTAGGTTTCATGTGGATAATACGTAAGTTTCAGGAATCTGACGAGTCGCAGGCGATTTTTGTCGCTTGCAATTTATACGTGTAATAACACTATTAATGTTTAATTCATGGCGTACGTAATGTATGATCAACTCCGTGCGATTTTTTAAGTCTTAAATTTTAGTCTTTGAAAAAATCATTTTCCAAATGGTCGTTATAATTTGTTAAATTGTTTTTTTTTTTTTTTTTTTTTTTTTAGTTGAAAAGCGTTTATGAATTCGGTTTGTCTTCGGCTGTTTGTGCATCTGCCCATGGTCTAGCTTGCGTAAATATAGCCAGATTGCCATAAAATTGATATGTTATTAAGGGTTTACTATGGCATGACCGATATTCTAAAGGAAGTGTGTAGCATTTAAGGTTCGTTTACAGGGACACCCAAAAGAATTCCGTTACATTACGAACTATAAGTTAAAATCGTTTGCTATAATTTTTAATGATATTACAGTATTTTAAACATATTGAAATTATATATATATCACTGAGCTGTGCTACACGGCGCTTACTGCAGAATATGGTGAGCATAGAATTTATCGTTGATTTACAGGGACACACGAAAGAATTTGGCGACAGTACTGCTCATGACTAATAATTACTGGTAGTGAGTTTTCAGTTGTGGTGCACATTTTTAAATTTAAGAATTTTTTTTTTAAATATTATTTGGTGTGCAATGATTCTATAATCATATACAGGGCTGTACAAAAAAAATCGGAAATTTTCTGACTAATGATGGTAATTGGAAAAATTGGGTTTTTAAATGCGTTATGCGTGTTCCAAATTATTTATTTTAGACATCTTTAACCTTGAACTGTAAAGTTTTGTTACAGCATTCTGAATGTGTTGGAAAGAATTTCATAATTTATGCTGGACGCATGATTTTTCGTTCTTGTTTTTCTTTCTTCTTGTAGTGGTAAAAGCGATAACCTGAAGGCTACTGTACGCAGAGCTAAGAAATTTGAAATTGAGAAACTTCGAAACATTAAATTGATTTTTCTCCTAATTTCGCCCGCCAGTCCTTATTCGATTGAGGAGAAAGAGATGAATGTTGTTCCTGTATGTTACGTCTCTTTTCGGGTCAAAATATGCATTAAAAAGATACTAGGTAGTATATCTCTTGTTGTAGGAATTTAATAATGGATTTTTTTTTTTCAAAATATCTGCTCTTAAACTTTTTAAGGCGGCTGAAACAGATCCCAGAGCAAGGGTGGCGAATTTTTTCACACCTGCGTACCACTTTTTATCAAAAATACGGGGTGTTTCTAAATGAGTATCGGGGTTTTAACGCTTGGTAGTATTTAATACATAAAACTTAAAATTATAATTAATACATAAAATGAAAGAGCAACTCAAACAGTTTTACCTACAAGCTTACAAGTGTTCAATGTGAGCACCTTTCGTCACACAGCACACATCAAGTCGATAGCTCAGTTCTTCCCGAACGTTGATGAGTGTTTGTGGGGTCATTGTTGCAACAGCTGCAATGGTCAGCTGGTAGTGGACGCACATGCACATGATCCTTTATGAGCCCCCACAGGTAGAAATCACATGGCGTCAGATCGGGTGAGCGTCTGAACAGAACTTCTTTGCTAATCAACGTTTGGGAAGAACTGAGCTATCGACTTGATGTGTGCTGTGTGACGAAAGGTGCTCACATTGAACACTTGTAAGCTTGTAGGTAAAACTGTTTCAGTTGATCTTTCATTTTATGTATTAATTATAATTTTAAGTTTTGTGTAATAGATACTACCAAGCGTTAAAACCCCGATATTCATTTAGAAACACCCCGTATTTTTTATGACTATGAGGCGTCAACTAAAAAGCACATTTAGTAGACCAAAAAATAATTAATAAAAATTACTAATTTTTCTTTATTAGAAGTTTAAAATAAGTCTCTGAATAAAATACATTTTTACACGACAGCTTTTAATAATTCTACTTTATAATTACTATTACTTTAATGCAATGTTAATCATTAAATAGGTGTATCAAAAATAACCTTTTTTTCTTCATTAGGTGCAAAATGTTGGAACACTAGAACTATCTTTTCAGTTCAAATTCTATGGAGCAAATGATACGGAGCACTCTGCTTGGGGTAAATGCTTGCATCAAATAGATTACAACTGTGCTCATAAGCCAGGAAATTCATTCGTAGAAATACAAAGTGTAATCTATAAATAAAGTTCTTGACATTGTTTCAAAATTTCAATTTTTATAACTTTTCAAAATGATTTGCTGTATTAGAAGTTTTATTGAAGATTTTAATTAAAGTTTGTTTTTGTTTTGTGTGTGTTCTTTTTGTTTCACTAGAGGGCTGTGCCCCCAACGAGCTACGCTACCCCCGTTCAGACACCGCAGACTCTAAAAACAAGCTAATTTGATCGGTTTTAAAAAGATTAAGGAAGATTGAATTATATTTAAAAAAAAAAAAAAACAGTGGTAATCTCCCTGTAAACTGGTTTCCATTCATTTCCCTTTGATTGGGGAATTTTAAGGCCGAATCAGCTGCTGTTAAGATCCAATGGCTGTTTTCTTCTTAGATTAAATAAGATCAGTTAAACATTTGAAAATATAAGCTAATGTAAAATGAATTAAGTGATCAGAGTCTTTGTCTCCCGGTATTTTTTTAGCATTGCTATATAAGAAAGTTGTTTTAAATAAGACATTTTAAATGTATCGTTTTAAATCCGACATAATTTTCACCAAAGTTTTCTTTCTCTTTTCAATATTCACGTGAAAATACTTTTGTTGTTAGAAAGTAAATATTATTTACGCTGTCTTAGCATTCTCAACAATAGTTAAAAAGATAATCTCAAATATGAAATAAATGTGTAAATATATTTTTTAATTTGAACTGTTTTGCAATATTATTATTTGGTCCTTTTAAATATGACGTAATTTCTCCTATTTACTGCTTTTAACGCATATATTAATGAATTTATTATTTTACAGTTTTCTTTCTCCTTTTAATATTTACTTGAAAATGCCTTTGTTGCTAGATAGGAAATTTTTTTATTTGCGCTGCCTTCGAATTAGCAGCAATAGTGTAAAAGATCATCTAGATCTGTGAAATAAATGTCTTACTCAAATATATTTTTTAATTTAAACTGTTTGGCAATATTGTTATTTGGCCATTTTAAATATGATGTAATTTCCTCCATTTACGGATTTAGTCATAATAAATTTCTTAGACATTTAGAAAAAAAAAAAAAAAAAAAAAAAAAAAAAAAGAGGTTTTTTATGAATTTTTGCTCCACGGAGCACCTTTTGACAATGAACGGAAGGTCATAAACCCGTTATTCAGACCCTCGGACCCCTTGCACGAATTTATAAACTTTGTTTAAACTTAAACCTAACTACAAATATTTTTGTTCATCAGCATTGCTTTAAAAAAAAAAGGTGAGTATCTTTATAACAGAGTGGCGTTATACAAGCACGTAGCCAGGGAGGGGGCTAAGGGGGCTGAAGCCCCTCCCGAAGTTTAAGAAGATTTTGCAAAGTTACGTCTAATTATAATAAAATTTTCAATATTTTTTTTTCAATCGTCAAACTTTCATTACATTAGAACCACGTATATTTTTAGTTGTAAAATATAAACTTATCCAATTAAAGTTATAACAGTTCCTCATTAAATCACTCATTCGGATATATTGTTCTTTATTCATATCTACCACCAAAAATATCAGTTTTTTCTTAACGCCATTTTAACCCTCTTATTGCCATGATAAAATACGTTAAGTGTAATTCAGAGAATCTGAATTCATACCAGAAAATTTCAATAATAAATTATACTTAATTTAATGACGGATTGTCTGTTATTAAATAAACTAATTATTTCAGTTTTAAATTTCTGGTATGAATTTGGAAATCTGAATAAAATATCCACTAAACTGGAAGCAGTAATGGTAGCATATATGCTAGCATGGTCATTAACGGTCTTAGCATTAAATTTTAACTTAGCATTAAATTACAGTTTAAAAATTCAAATTGCTTATCGGCGCCCCTTTTTTAAGAAAGAAATAATTACTTTATTTAATGACAGGTAAAATGATATAATAATAAAGCCAATTACACTATTTTATAAAACTGGTGGGAATCAAACAATCTGAATAAAAGATACAGCCCGTGAATATCACGAGAGCAAAAATTAAGAGGTTAAAGCGTAAAATTTATGTACAGTAAAATTCGATAAGTCTAAATTCACATCATGAATTTCAGTAAGAAAAAGTAAGTTTAATACGCGTGTGGCGTATAATTTAACTTTAGGAGTCAAATGAAAAATATTTACTTGCATATTATGATCTTTCTTAATTTCCTCTATCCTCATTATATCACGATATAATGAAATCTTAGACTGGTCAATGTTAACCCTTTCAAGGTCGGTATCTTAAAAAAGGAAACCTAATTTTAATTCCAAAACTGACAAACGGCACCAAGAATATTTATTTAAAATTTTCCTTTTACGTGAAAATAAGCAAATTCGTATTTTCTAATAACTTCTTTTATAAATTCTGGTGTCAGTCCATTATTTCGTCAGTTTATAAACAGAATTACTCCGCGCCGGAAAGGGTTAAAATGTTTTGTAGAGAAAGGAGCCAAAAACTTTGATAGCCCCTTGTAATGTAAAATTACGTGAAAGATAATGATTTTTAAGAAAGTATCCTTGAAAATGGTGCTATAACTGTAAAAGATTTTTATTAAAAGAAAAAAAAAAACTTGTAGCAGGAAATTTTGAAAAGGAATGATGCGAAGAAAGACGATAGGGTATCGAAAAACTTTCAAAGGCGCCATCGCGGCCGGCCTTTCCCGGCTCTTCATTGAAAAACTTTGGTTTAAACTGATTTCATATGAATCTGTAATAGAAAGAAAATGTGCACAGAGTTTGCATGGGAAAGTTTCTTTGTCTTTTGTAGAATTATCAACGTCAGGAATGGATACCCCTCTGTAGGAGCTTTTTGCCAGTTTTCCACAGCGCCCCTTAAAGAGTTTTGTAGAAGGTGACATCTAACATTCTAACTATCTTATTTTGTGCAGAACAAGAAATGCTAATTAGCTACTTAAAGAAGATCATAATAGCGGTCCTCTAGTCCTCTAACGTTAGAGGACCGATAAAAAAGACGGTAAACTAAGAGCTCTTCTAAGATTTAGAGCAAAGTCTGAAGATGATGAATTGAAACGTTATAAACAGCCGTAGAAATGCTACTTACTTCAGCCCAGACATTTAGAATGAAATCATTCAAATATGCTCGGATATAGTTACCGAAGAACTGATTACCAAACTAAATAACGCGATCTATTTTAGATTGATTTCTGACGAAACTATGGACATTTCAAACTGAGAACAGTTTCCCCTTTAAGTTAGATGTGTGGACTATTTATAAAATTCAAAAACCCTAATAATTTGGGAAGATATTTTCCGTTTCATACAAGTAAATGACTTGTCCGCCGAAAATATAACAGAAGAAATAGGACAACGTTGTGATGAACTATACGTATTGATATGTCTAAATGCATTACACAGGCGTATGATGGAGTGGCTAATATGGCTGGTTATGTTAGTGGGGTCTAGTCTAGAATTCGTCAGATGTATTTCAAAATTAGATACGTCCATTGTGCAAGCCACCGGTTAAACCTTGCATTATCCAACCACATACTGATTCTTGCCAACTGAAACTGTCTTGGAACTGTTGATGAAGTGACAATTGTTTTTAGAAATCACCCCCAGGCAAGTTTAGCCCTTAAACAAGCAATTTGTTATATGCCCCATAAACAGACGAGAACGATATCTCCGCCTTTGCGACACAAGATTCATCGAGAGGCATGAAAGCATATAAACTTTTGTTTTGAGCTGTTTAAATGCATTTGCATTAGCTTAGAAAATATTTCAGAAAACATATGGAAGATTTCTTCAACAGTTAGAGCTTTATTGGCAGTCATGGAGATTAGGAATTTTCTTATAAGCTTGTTTGTTTGCAACAATCTTATCAGTCTGACAAAGCCATTGTCAATTCTTTTTCAAGAAAAATCTCGTGATATGATATCGACTGTAACTCCTGCTAAAGAAGTTCTAATTATCATACAGAAACATACAGAAAATGCACTGGAAATCTTTTACGAGATATTTAATTCTCACATTTGTCAACCTCCCGAATTTTTAATACCTATATATTCATGCAGAAATACTTGTTTTTATAAAATCGCACGAGTTCTGCAATTAAATAAAGCGAACATTTTTGTAAGAATTTACTGGTATTTAAAAAATCGAGAGGTTGGCAGCTATGAATTCTGCATAAAAACTTGGGGAAGACATCTTCTAAATTTAAATAAAGATCCCGACTAACATTTAGATTGACAACACATGCAACCCTCAAATTATATCCGCTGAAGAGTATTACAGAGTCGTGGTCTTTATTCTCTGTGCAGAAAGTCTCATTCAAAATTTGAATGATAGATTCATTTCGAATGAAGACATTGAAACAGATTTCCATGTACTTCTTACAGGATTTGTTTCTCCGGAAAAAAGAAGGAAATTAGAGAATCTCTCTCAATATTTTGACGATAAAGTGTTAATGTCAGAAATAAAAGCTGAATATGAATTATGGCAAGAGAGAATTGCTAATGTTAACACAAACGCAGATGTCCTGACAGTTTTAGAGTATTGTAACATAGTACAATACTATCAAATACTTGCTGACAGACTTGGCTACAAACCCGGTAACAAGAGCAAGTACTGAAAGATCTTTTTCAACATTGAAAATAATTAAATTTTTGCCTTGGGGCGTTATGGCCAATGCCAGCTTTGCAATGATTTGCATTCATTGGAACATTCCAGTAGATCCTTATAGAGTAATGAGGCTCATGGCTGAGAAGAAGTCACGGAAATTGCTTCAGCAGCACTAGTAAATTTTTTGTATTACGAGTACTATACTTATAACTATTGTAATCAGAGAATGTGAAATAAAAATATAATTTTTATTGTTACATATATCTCTAGCAATTAATTTTTTCTTTTGAAAAATAATACATGTAATTAATTTCATATACGGATTAATCATTTTAAGACATACTACAAACATCAAGTGATTTAGGGTAAAACTATCAGTGATGACCAGGTTAAGGATATAGTTTTGGTTTAGCATATCAATACTATGCCAAGCAAAATTGTATCATGGCGATAAATGAAATAGAAGAAGCAAGGATGGAAGAATACTTTAAAATTAAGAAAATAAAAGTATATTAATATGCCTGATTTGTTTTCCAAAAAAGTCCAAAAGCACCTATGATGGCCCACCCCACACCAGTAATGGCCCGTCAAAATCAATAATTTTTTTGTCATCATATTTGGCCGCCTTTGATCCTTGGCCTTTAATTTGTCTTCTTAGTTTCTTTGTTGGCCTTCTGAGTTTATTTCATTCCCAGTTTTACCAGTCTTTCTTTCTGGTTTGCTTCTTTTTCATGGATTTCTTGTTTCATCCGATCGTTGGCATTTTGCAGCTCGTGCCACCTTTGCAATGTCAGGACGAAAGCATTCTATCGGACATCCTATTCCCTTTCCTTTCGGGACACTGCAGCCATTCAAAGGTTTCGTTTTACAATTGAGAGCGATCTTCAGGTGAGGAGGGAAAAGGGTACGAATTTTCGGGCTTTGAAAAATTTTTTGTCGGTAGTTTTCGGCTACTGCCGAACAATTTTCAGATTAATAAGAATATTAGGTAGCTTTCATTACAAAAAGCTACCTATTGCAGGCGTTTGGAGGAAAGCGATTTCAAAAAATTTTGGTATATTTTCATCAATCATGACCACCAGACCCCGAAACCACCCTCCGTTCAAAATTGATATATATTATATATATCCATATATATATATATATATATAATCTGACCTTTGTCACAATGTAACTCTCGTATTTATGAACCGATTTAGATGTAATTCGGTGTGTACATAGTACATACTAATGTCTCGACCGAGTTCGTTGGCCAGCTACATCCGCCATTTTGTTTCAAAATGGTAACCATTTAAAAATTTTTTTAAAAATTTAAAATTTGAAAAGTGGTACCAAAAAATTGAAAATGGGAAAAATATTTTTTTCTTATGTATTTGACCTTTATACAAAGATTCCGGAGCAGTTTTTGTTTCGTCTATATCTTAAAAAGTGGCTGAGTTATAGCATTTTGAATTTCTAACGTGGCTGACATTTTGAAACGTCCTGATTTTTGTCACATGATAACAGGCGTATTTATGAACCAATTTGGATGTACCTTGGTGTGTACATAGTACATACAAATATCTCGATCGAGTTCGTTGGCCAGCTTCATCCGCCATCTTGTTTCAAAATGGCGGCCATTTAAAAAAATTTTAAATTTAAAATGAGATACCAAAAAATTGGAAAATGAAAAAGATTTTTTTTGTATGTGTTTGACCTTAATACAAAGATTCCGGAACAGTTTTTGTTTCGTCTATATCTAAAAAAAAAAGTGGCTGAGTTATAGCATTTTGAATTTCTATTGTGGCTGATATTTTAAAACGACCTGATTTTTGTCACGCGATAACAGGCGTATTTATGAACCGATTTGCATGTAACTTGGTCTGTACATAGTACATACCAATGTCTCAACCGAGTTCGTTGGCCAGCTTCATTCGCCATCTTGTTTCAAAAGGGTTGCCATTAAAAAAATTAAATTTAAAATTTAAAATGAGGTATTAAAAAATGGAAAATGAAAAAGATTTTTTTTTATGTGTTTAGCCTTGATACAAAGATTCCAGAGCAGGTTTTGTTTCTGAAAATTTGTTCTTTTGTTTATGTCTTAAAAAATGGTCGAATTATAGCACTTTGAATTTCTAGCATGGCTAACATTTTGAAACGATCTTGTATTTGTCACGCGATAACACACGTATTCGCCTATTTCGATGTAAGAACGCATGTGGATAGTATACATCAATATCTCGACCAAGTTCGCTGGCCAGCTTCATCAGCCATCTTGTTTCAAAATGGCGGCCATTAAATTAAAAAAAATTATATTTAAAGTGAAGTGCAAAAAAAATTAGAAATTGAAAAAGGTTTCTTTCTTAAGTATTTGACCTTGATATAGGGATTCAGGAGCATTTTTTGTTTGTCTTTATCTTAAAAAATGGCTCAGATATAGCAGTTTCAATTTCTAATGTAGGTGACATTTTGAAAAATCTGATTTTTTGCCTGCGACAGCACTTGTATATATCAACCGATTCCGATGTGAGTGAGCATGAGCACAGCAATTACTAAGGTCTCGACCAAGTTCACTGGTTATCCTCATCCACCATGTTGGCTTAAAATGGCAGGCACTTTAAGAAATCGCCGAATTTGGCAGCCAAATATAAGTTACTTTAAATAAAAGCAGCTTGGATAAAGCTGATTAATTTCGCGAAATTCTCATTCATAATGATTTAGTATTGATGAAAATTAGTATTGAATCTTCTATAATCGGTTTCCACTAAATTGAGCTTCGTGTGTTTGAATAATATAAGTTGGCTTTTTTAAAATAAGGAATATGAAAGCTACCTCTTCCTCCCGGCACTGGCCGGAAGGACTTTTTTCGATGTTGTCGTTACTTAGTTTGAATGTCGTGATACCTACTGGGTATGGGTCATCTTCTTCAGCTGAGTCTTATGTCGTTTCCGTATGCTTGGTGTGAATTGCTTTTTGCTACAGACGCTTACAAAAAATGCGTTAAGCCTTCAATTCTTCACTTGGTGGTTCTTGAATATTTCCGACTATTTTCGCCACCATTTTCACTGACTTACTTGATAGAAGTCTTTAATCGATAGATTTTGCGGCGTTAAAAGACTTATTACAGCTAGTAACAGATGAAACGTTGCTAATGATATAATTCTTGTAATTTGAATAGTCTACAGCGTTTTGCATCGAATGGATAAAGCTCTGTTGCCTTGAAACAATTTTATTGTCATCTTCACATCGTTTCTAGCGCGATTTTCAGGAGTGAGTAATGCGCATTTTAGTTACAGCTTCATGTGGATGTTTTTTGTGCCAGCGAAGAAGGACCTTTTACAATTTTCAGCGAACGAACATCAGCAACGTCACAGGTTTGAAAAATGTGGATAGATGCCGATAGCGTTTGGGTATTTAAAATTATCTGTAGAGGTTTGTAAAGTTCTCTTGTTTCACAATTAAAATGCGTTTTGCGACCGTCCACAAACAAAATTACCGGCAGTCGAATTTTTATTACTATCTTATTACTATTTAAATAGTAATAAAATATCTACGAGTGTTTGTAAAGATAAAGAAAAGCCTACTACTGAATTTTGCAGTATGGAATATATTACACAACTTTTTGAGCAGATTAGGCATGCTTTCAAGAAATATATAATGTAATACTTATCGCTAAACCACCGACAAAGTTAGAGCATCTGGTACAGAATGATCTCACAGATAAACGTGACAAATCTGGTGTTTATATTATCCCGTTTAAAGTTAATAGTAGTTCAAAAACGTATACTTATGTAGGCATGACCACTCGGAAATTACTAGAAAGGATTAAGAAACATATGACAGACATCAAAAAGGGTAAATTATCCACAGCTCTATCCCGGTTAAATCAAGATACATATATTTATATCCTATTTAAAGAAGTCATTGTACATGCATCACAATATAATATTTGTATTATAGAGTCCCTGAAAATTTTGACAAGAGGCAAAGGTACTTGTAATGACGTTCTGTTCTATAATATACCACGGATATGGTTTAATATGCTGGGAGTAACTGGTGAATTTGGTTTTGAATAACCTTTTCTTCCTACACCCCTCTACCCGCTTTTCCAGTTTCTATAGCAACTCTTCTATTTTCTTTCCTTCCCACCCTCCTATTTGTGGTTTTTGGTTTGGCCCTCTGTATTTAACCAGTGGTTGTCTTTCAGGCTGCAGCAGTTAACCTGATGACTAATGTTTTAGTTGAAAGCGCTCTGGTTTTTAACATCTTCTGACGCCAATGTTTTTAACATCTTGATTGTTTTAAATGTTTTTAAAACTTATGTATGTTTGCACCTATTTAGTAAAAAAAGCATTGTGAATTAAGTATTCATAATGCTTATTTATAAACATAGTATTGTTTTAAATATCTTGATAGATGATAATTCCGAAATCTTCGAAATGTAAGATGAAACATATGATAATTTGGTTAATAATATGAACAGAATAACTCAAACTAGTCATGTATACTATGCATAATTAAAACTATTGTGAAATATTTCGCAATTCTCTAAGCGGGCCTCTTTCAGGTCGACTGACACGGAGCCACTGGCCACGTACCCTACTAGAGAATTGTTTTAAAACATTTGTTCTTTAATAGAATGCAAAATTCGATCGCAGCACGCACGCTGAAGTTTATTTCTTGATCTTCCAAAAGTGGAAGAAAATAAATGTTCCTGATTTAATAAAATATTAGCTTGGGTTCCCAGAGTCATTTTCAAGTATTAATCAAATATTTATTTGTAAATATATGTACAAAAAGAAGATTTGTAATTAATGAAGTGATTCTTGAGTTTCGAAAAAACACATTCATCGTGATCTTGATATAAGGTAATATAAGTAGAATCGTGAACTCTTGAAAATTGCTCTCCCAATGAACAGCGATTTAATTATCTAACGTGAAGCTCGTGGAATATACAAAATATTCTTCAATAACTATAAAGATAGTATTTATATTTTAAATAACTTGATGGATGATAATTCAGAAATAGCTGAAGTGTAAGGTGAAACATATGATAATTTGATTAATAATATGAGCAGAATAGCACAGAGTAGTTTTAATATGTCAAATGATTGCAGCAGTAAGAAATCTCATGTAAGGGCAATTCATACAAGGTGAAAATTGAGTAGAATCAATTGACTTCAACTCTATTACCATCGGAAGTTTGTATCTATCTTAATTGTGTAATTTTAAAATATAAAGGGAAGGAATTAAGTTTGAAGTAGATAAATATTACGGTATTGGTTTAAAACGGAAGAATCGTTGAATTTCACTGAATCAGAAAGTATAGAATTTGATTAAATAATAGTTTGTGTATAAAAAATTAAGTTCGAATGTGGAAAAGTCTGAGTGATAAAATTAAGAAAATTAGTTTGTAAACTCATATTTTTATATTTACATTCATGAAAATATTTTTTAAATATGAAATTTTCAGTTATTGATAATTTTTGTTGTTGTTGTTGTTGTTTAATTTTGAATATTTCTTGAGCTGCAGGTCATCCAAGGGTTAAAATCTTACAAATTCGATGTTAAATTTACAAGAAATTACGGTTTGCGGTCTGAAAAAGGTGGTTTTTGTAAATTTGTTAATAATTTCAGAACTTTTAAATTATTTCTCTAACTTGTCATTCATCTGTTAATTTTTAGGTGCGTTCGTAATTATATAAATACGTAGCACCTATAGTCGTCGTTCAGTCCGTCCGTCTGTCCGCATGTAACAGAGCAAAAACTACCCAACCGAATGGTCTGAAATTTCAAATATATGATTGTTGCAAAATTTTGTCGTGCCATTTCAAATTTTATGAAAATCGGATGTATAGTTTAATTACAGGGACAGTCAAAAGTTTTTCTTTACATTACGGCCAATGGGAAAAATTATTGCAAGTGGATTTTAATGATATTAGAGCCTTCCGAATGATCTGAAATTTTAAAGATATAACTGTTGCAAAATTTTGTCGAGCCCTTTCAAATTTTCGGAAAATCGGATGTATAGTTTAATTACAGGGACAGTCAAAAGTTTTTCTTTACATTACGGCCAATGGGAAAAATTATTGCAAGTGCATTTTAATGATATTACAGCCTTCCGAATGGTCTGAAATTTTAAAGATATAATTGTTGCAAAATTTTGTTGAGCTATTTCAAATTTTAGGAAAATCGGATGTATAGTTTAATTACAGGGACAGTCAAAAGTTTTTCTTTACATTACGGCCAATGGGAAAAATTATTGCAAGTGGATTTTAATGATATTAGAGCCTTCCGAATGATCTGAAATTTTAAAGATATAACTGTTGCAAAATTTTGTCGAGCCCTTTCAAATTTTAGGAAAATCGGATGTATAGTTTAATTACAGGGACAGTCAAAAGTTTTTCTTTACATTACGGCCAATGGGAAAAATTATTGCAAGTGCATTTTAATGATATTACAGCCTTCCGAATGGTCTGAAATTTTAAAGATATAATTGTTGCAAAATTTTGTTGAGCTATTTCAAATTTTAGGAAAATCGGATGTATAGTTTAATTACAGGGACAGTCAAAAGTGCTCCGTTACATTACGGGGAATGGGGAAAAAATATTGGAAGTGCATTTTAATGATGTATCAGACTATGCGCTTTATGAAGTGCAAAAAATTATACATTTAGTACAATATACGGTGCAAAAAATAATTATAAAACTGGTTATAGTACGAACGCACATCATTTCCACGTTTGACGAGCAATTTCCAACTTGTTTAACTTTTGTAGAAAAAGAATTTTAATTTTTCAGTAATTTGTATCATTTTTCGTTCAACAGTTGATTTTATTGATTGTTAGTATTTTCATTCAATAGTAATTTCTTGTATGAGGAGGTTATTAAATATACATTAATTACTGTTTTATACGATAGTAATATTTCTGGGGAATCTATCTGATAATTATTAGAATGATAAGCAAGAGAGGTGAAAATCGGAAGCACAAATCATTCTTTGATTTAATAATTTTATGATAAATGGATAAAAACAGCTGTTAAAATTATGTAATGTTAAAATGTATAGAGCTGTGTCGAGGCTAACGAGAAAGACAGGCTACCGCGGTGCATCCCACGTGTCTTTTTTTACAGACCGCTAGAGTGACGTGATGCTCTTTTCGCACACCTTCATTGGTGCATTCGATTCGAGCATCACGTGACTACAGCGGTCTGTAAAAAAAGATACGTTGAATGCGCCGCGGTAGCCTGTCTTTCTCGTCAGCCTCGGAGCTGTGCAAGATGACGTCACGAACAGGTTTTTGCTGCTACTGTAGGACAATTAGCAAATTTTCCCTTACCTTTATCAATGCTTTTTCTGTTTGTGTCTCCTACAGCTTTTTTCATTGTTCTCCGGTAAAAGTCATGTGATGTGAACTGCTCTATAGGAGGAAGAATCGAGTTTGATGTAGATAAGTATTGCGGTAAAGGTCAATTCGTTGTTGAATTTCAAGAAATTGTATGAAACTGGACTTTCTATAAGGAGTTGGCGTAATTTCAGTTATACAGTTCTTGTAAAATTAACCCAAAAGTTGATATCTGTCGTTTTGACTTGATGAGATAGAGTTAAGAAAAATCACAAGTTGATATAACAAAAATAAAAGACAAAACCTTTTTAACTTAAACAATATTTATTCATCGTTTCCAATAGTTAAAGGAAGACATATGAATTTTTTAAATGTACAGATATTCAAATTAAGTTATATGATTTGAGAAAGTTTGCATTTTTTCACTTATGCACTTTGATCAGATGATGAATAAACTCGCTCTCGAGATGAAATATAATCATGTTACAGTGTTTACATTTATATTCCTTAGGATGAACTTTTTTATGTTTAGTTAAAGAAGACTTTGTTAAAAACGAGTTGGAACATTTATTACAATCTTAAATCTTCTTATGAGATCTCTTGTGAATGCTTAACAGAAACTTTCGTAAATGGTCTGTTCAGGGCTTAATTTTTAACAAA
The DNA here is from genome assembly GCA_963932465.1 of Maratus speciosus. Lineage (NCBI taxonomy): Eukaryota > Metazoa > Arthropoda > Arachnida > Araneae > Salticidae > Maratus > Maratus speciosus. Next base: position 385,633,305 of record OZ010788.1, on the reverse strand, counting down.
AAAGTACCGGAGCCCTAATATTTTGCGCTACTGCCGGCACTAACAACTGTACCATCCCTCCCTCCCCTATTACTCCAATCTGCATATTTATATTTTATATATTATTTGCAAAATGTAAAGCAATTTTTTTTTTCTTTAGCAAAATAAAATTTTAAATATGTCTATCAGCATACCCTAAGCTGTCGAGTATTCCACCTTTTTAGTTATTACTCCATTCGAATAGTAATCTTAGCCTAATTTTAATGTTAATTAATTGCAGAATTCTGCAATAAAAGGTAAGTATTATGGTTCGGAAATAGATTTAACACAAAAAAGAAATGGTTCGCAGCTATACATTTTTTATGAAAAAATGAATGAAATTTACCGAAATTAATATTTATATGCTGAAGAACAATGTTTTTCAATTTCCTATGAAAGGTACATATCTTAAATTATAATCGATTCCATCCGCATAACAATATTTTGTGGCGAGTCCCTGAAAATCAGTTTAAATTAAAAATTTGACACCATTATCGGAAGGTTTCGAAGCTTTTATAGAAAAAGAGTAAACCCTGTTCGATTGCTTTCTATCATAATAACAATACACTGTAATTGCATCTACTTACAAATGAAAGTGACTTCGTAAATGTGCAGAGCAGAGTCTTAGCATGGGAAGCGTTCATGATACAAAATAAATAAAAAAATCACTAAGGTGACTTTTATACTCGTACTTAATAGAAGATAAAAAACCTGAAACAAACAAAAACTCAAGCTGTTGCTCGTTGGCTTAAAACAGAAAGGTTTGACATCTAAATAAAAAATAAAATAAACCAGCCAATTAAAAATTACTCTACTGTCACAAAAGAAACTCGAACTGAAAGCAAATTCATTGTTCAGTCCCTTGAGTGGCGCCGTTTTCAACACGCCGCCGCCATCAATGCCATAAATTTGCAAATATAGCTAGAATAGAAAAACGCGATTTCTGTTTTCCCTTCATTTTGATCAAAATAGCATTAAAATGATTTGAAATATAATGTAATATGTAATTTTGAAGGAGGATAACTTTTTTCTTCTTTTTATATATACTGTGGGTTGCCAAATTATTAGGGACAGTCATGAAGTATAGGTTTTTTGTACAATATTAGGATATAATTCGAAAATAAACACTGTTTTTAAGTTTAAAAAGCTTTATTGTGATAGTTTAAGTATTTACGCAATATTAGTATATGAAAAAACCCAAAGTCAAAAATGTAATACAGTCAATTTACCAATATTAAGTAAAGAATATTAATATTTGGTGGCATTTCCTTTGGCTTCGAGGAGTGCTTTGATGCGTCTCGGCATGCTTTCTATGCGATTTCCGGCGCTTTTATTTTTTAGGGTTGTGGTGCCATACATTCATTAGTTTTTCGATGAGTTGTAATTTGGTTGTAATCATACCTTTGGCGATTTCCGGCCTGTGATCTCCCATAAGTTTTCTATGGTGTTCATGTCAGGGAAATTGCCAGGCCAAGGTAAAACTGGGATATTGTGGTTTGCCAAAAACTTTGTAAGACTTCTAGATTTATGACAAGGCACTGAATCATGCATAAACATGAACTCTTCACAACCTGGGAACCATTCTTCAATTTGCGACAGCAGCTGAGTTTCTAGAACTTGCCTGTACTGGTCTTGTCTCGTGGTTCCCTGGACAATGTAGAGGCGTCCAACCCCTTTAGCGCTTATGACAGAATACACCATTATTTTATCAGGGTGTTTAACACTTTCCACTATGCAGTCAGGGTGGTATTTTTCGCCTGGGCGTCGCCTGACAAAGCTGCTTTTATCGGCTAAAATCTCAAAGGTTGATTCATCTGAGAAACACACCTAAAAAAATTTAAATATATTAGTAATTAAGAAATAAATGATTTTAAATGACATAAATAATAATTATCTTAACAACTGACCTCACTCCAGTCATCAACTGTCTTCTGGCGGTGTTCACGAGCCCAGGCAAGGCGCTGCTTCTTCATCGCTTCTGTTCTTGGCTGAACGATGAGCTGTCAACCCTTCCTCCGCTAATCTCCACTGCACAGTACTCTTAGAAACTGGTATTCCAGATTCTTGAATGATCTGAGTAAGGAGTCCCCCACTTATCTTTCTGTTTCCTAAGCAGATATCCCGAATTTTCCTATCGGTACGTGGAGTTGTAATGCGTTTTCTTCCACTTTTACCTTTTCGTTTGGGCGAAAGTGGCTGGTTTTTGTTCAGATTTATTTTTATCTTGTTGTCTACTGACTTGGAAACTCCAGCAAGTTCTGCTATCTTCTTTTGGGAATGATTCGTATGCAGAAGAAAGGTTTTTACCTCAGATTTTTTCCTAGTGGACAAATCAACCTCTCGACCCACACTGAAATCAATAAAAATAAAAAATAAATTAAAATTGTAAATAATTTCGCAAAACACAAATATTTAATCAATAAAAGAAAGATAATACTCACATGTAATTCTTAACTTTTCCAAAAAACCATAAAGAATTTTGTTTAAATTAAAGAAAAGCGTCTTCCACTATCGCGTGTGTAAAAGATTCAGCGTCTCTCCCGTTATTAAAATATTTATAGAAAACAAACAAACCTTTTAACATACCAAAAGTACTTAAAAGTTGAATTGTAGAGATGTTGAAAACGGTAAAATACATTCCTGGAACACTTAAACCACTTAGATTCGCAGTCAAGTGCAACCAAAGTAGAAAATTATCAAAAAATATGGTTGTCCCTAATAATTTGGCAACCCACTGTACATGAATAAATAAAATGTTGAATGTAAGACATATTGAACTTAAGCCCGTTTAAGCCCCAAAACTGATATAAAAATTGAGACCGTTTCATCTCCATCTCCTACGTGTGCGACACATTACGTCACATATAAGTCTTTTGATAAAAAAGAACACAAAATCGTGGAGATGGGAAGGAAAAGAAAGGGTAATTTAGGCTTTGGTTTTTCGGAAGCGCTATTGCACTGGGCTCCGGAGCCCTGTATTTACGAGCTCCGGTAAATTACGACCAATATTTAAATATTTACTAAAAAAAGAGAAGTACCGGAGCTGTGCTCCGGGTCCGGCGCAAATTAAGCCCTGGGTCTGTCCCACATTGATCACATTTATATGTAGTGGTTGTCTTGGAATGAGTTACACTATGTCGTTTTAAACCACTACTTTGAATGAACGTTTTTGAGCCTATTTCACATTCAAATATTTTTTTTTTCCAAATGGGATATTTGATGTCTGGTTAATACATTTTTTTGGAATAGGATTTCTCGCATTGATTGCAAGAAACAGGTGACTTTAGCTATCCTGGTGAAGAGGCTATTATTTCAATGTTCGAAGCATGTGTTTCTTGGCTTGGGTATAGCTGATTTCATATGCTTTAAGTAAGATTGACTTGAATCCCCCTCTGATAAAGAAATTTCTTGCATATTACTCATTTCAGTTAAACTAGAGAATATAAGTTGTCGTCTTCATATAGCAAAAGCAGCAAACAGTATGAAAAATTCGTCTCGTTTCATCCAAAGCTATAAAATTATAGGAGGCGCTCTTTTTTTTAATTCACTAGGGGGCTCTGCCCCCTACGAGTTACGCTCGCCAACCCCCGTTCAGACACCGCAGACTCTAAAAGCATGCTAATTTGACCGACTTTTAAAATTTTTCGGAAGATTGCCACTGTTTTTTAAATTATTATTCAATCTCCCTATAAACGGGTTTCTATTCCTTTCTCTTTGATTGGGGAATTTTAAGGCCAAATCAGCTGCGATTAAAAGATACAATGGCTGTTTCCGTCTTTGATTAAATAAAATCAGTTAAACATTTCAAAATAAGCTAATATAAAATGAATTAAGTAAACAGAGTCTTTGTCTCCCGGTATTTTTTAACAAAGCGAAAAGAAAGTTTTTTTTAAATAAGACAATTTAAATGTATCGTTTTTAATCTGACGTAATTTTCACCAAAGTTTTTTTCTCTTTTTAATATTCACGTGAAAATACGTTTGTTAGAAATGAAATATTATTTGAGCTGTCCTAACAAAAAATAGTCGAAAAGATCATCTCAAAATATCAAATAAATGTCTCGAGCAATTTTTAAATTTAAACTGTTTTGCAATATTATTTTTTGTTCATTTTACGTAATAAGTGTAATGTGACGTAAATGTGATGTAATTTATCCTATTTAAGACTTTTAACGCATGTTAATGAATTTATTATTTTACAATATTCTTTCTCTTTTAAAATTCACGTGTAGATATAGTTTTTATGACATATTTTCAATGAGTTCCTGCTTTTTATATTTTCTGTTTATAATAGTTACGTGTAAATAAATTTTTAATTTGAAACAAACATTATTGTTTGCTCTGCTTATACAGTTGGTAACAGTTTAAATGAATACCATTTTCTAAAATATGTAAAAAATATCTCACGAAATGCTGAAAATTTGAATTTAAAATAGAAATAAAACCTCAAAAAATGAGCCACATTAAAGAAATAAATGCACTCTGCACACCGGGAAATTTTAATGCATAATATGATCGAAAAATGGTTAAAATCCCATGTTACCCATGTACTAATTCATATGTTTCCATATGGTTTTTGCTCCTATAAAACTTTTTTAATGGATCGATTTTGTCCAACTTTAGCATTAAATATCTCTTTAAATAATTCTTCGATTTGAAAACTGTCTACATCAGCTTGTTTATCAAACATTTCCCTATAATACTACCGATTTTCTTATTTTTGTATACAATATTTTTCTTAATATTAACGAAGACAGACTTCCGGTCACAAAAAATTCAAAACCGGCGGCGGTGACAGTGTTAGTTACTTTTTTTTTAGAATAGAGAGATACGATTGGTTTAAAAAGTGAAAAATCGCTGAATTTCGCTAAATCAGAAAGTATTGAATTTGATTAAATAATGCTTTGTATATTGAAAAAAATTAAGCTTGAATGTAGAAAAATCCAGTTGAATGTAATAAGAATAAGAATATTAGTTTGTAAACTCGTATTTTTATATGCACATTCATGAAAACGTTACTCTAATCATATGTTTACTGAACAGTTCAAAATCTGCATTCTAGGGGCACGAAAATACTTCGATAAACCTGATATAACATTCTTTTGTTCGCACCCTGCCTGAGGGGGAAGATTAGATTGGCGAAGCTGTCATTTTTCGAATGTTTCCCCTCAAATGTTAAACGAAGTGGTGCGTTTTTCTTCAAACGTTTTGTAATAGAGGTTGGTAAATTAAGTAATAATAATAAATTTAAGAATTGGTTAGAAAATTGAAAAAATCACAGAATTTCGTTGAATCAGAAAGCATAGAATTTGATTAAGTAATGCTTTATGTGTAAAAAATTAAGTTCGAATGTGGATAGGTCTGGTCGAATGTTAGTCGAAATTAGTTTTTAAACTCCTATTTTTAAATGTACATTCATGAAAATATTTTTTAAATGTGAAGTTTTCATTTATTTTGTTTAGTAATATTTATTAAAGGGCACCTCATTCAAGGGTTAAAATTCTACATAACTATTCGGCATACGCATCTAAAAGTACGAGAAAATGTGAAACTGGTGTAAAAGTTAATCATCAAATTCGTTTAAATTCGTCATTTTTCACTAAAAATCAATATTTTCCTTTATTATTTGTTCAATTATTAAAGTTCATTAAGGTAATGATTGTTCAAAAACTAAAATATATGTTTAAATTTCCCTTTTAAGTTGAAATCCTGGTCTTATAGTTGAAAAAAAATCTAAAGAAATCATCTTTTCTCTTTAAAAATCTATATTTTTCATTGTTTTGCTTAATTAATAATACTCATAAAGGTGATGACTGTTCAAAAACTAAAATGTATGTTTAACTTTCCTCTTTTAAGTTGACATTCTGATCTTATAGTTGAAAAAATCTAAAGAAATCAGTCTTTTTCCTTAAAAATTGATATTTTCCATTGTTTTGCATAATTATATTCATTAAGGTATTGTTCATTCAAAATTCAAATATATGTTTAACTTTCCTTATTTAAGTGGATATCCTTATCTTATAATTGAAAAATGTAAAGAAATCAACTTTTTTCCTTAAAATTTGATATTTTCTATTGTTTTGTTTACTTAATAATATTCATTAAGTTGATGACCGTTCAAAAGCTGAAATGTATTTTTAACTTTCCTCATTTAAGTGGATATTCTGATTTTATAGTTGGAAAAAAATCTAAAGAAATCAGTCTTTTCCCTTAAAAATTGATATTTTTCATTGTTTTACTTAATTAATAATATACATTAAGGTAGGGATGCACAACCTGTGGCCCGCGAATTTCGTTAATTTATAACTAGAAAAAAATTAAATTTTTGTCCATAGATCGCAAGAAAAAATCGCTGTTAATTCGTCAATTTGCTGCATAAAAAATTGAAAATTTGTCAGCCATTTACGAATTGCGGATATTGTCGATCAGGCGCGGAAAATCGTAAATTTTAATGATCGTGTACATTTTAGGTGAGATGTAACTTAATTACTTTAAATGATAAAATCAGAAGGTAATAATAACTAATAATATTTATTAACATCTTGGAAAATACGCGCAAACGACATGCACGGAAAGGCAAGCCACAATAATACTCATGGACTGTTGCCAAATTACAAAAGGGAAAAGTTCTTGTGATGATATCAGTTCAGTTCAGATTCAGCCAAAAACGGCTATTGCATGTTGCCACATCACCCCCTTCCCAGTGACGAAGTGACATCAAGATAACGGGGATTGAATTTAACTCGGCGACCAGATTTGGTAACATATGGCTGTTGACTGGTAGATGGGTCAGAAGACAGCGGTTGGCTGGTTGTCAGGCCAGAAGGAGACTGTGGTAGGTCAGGCATTGCTGAAGGGAAAAACACAGTCTGTTCTGGAGGCACAGCATCAGGAACTACATTGATAAATGCTGGCTTCAACCGATCAATGTTCACAGTTGAGGTTTTGTTGTGTAGCTGGATGGTGAAGGTTTTATCACTGCGGGATAACACCCGAAATGGTCCAGTGTAAAATGGTTGAAGACTTCTACGAGTAGCATCCTGTCGTAAAAAGACATGACTACACGAAGAAAGTGCATTATGCACAAAAATGGAACGACCAGTGCGCAGGCTGGTTGGAACAGGACGGATTGTAGATATGTGATCTTTCAAGCGACCAACAAATGTAGCTGGATCTATATAGTCCTTGGATGCAGAAAAAAATTCACCAGGTAAGCGAAGAGTTTCACCATAGACGAGTTCAGCAACACTAGCTTGCAGGTCTTCTTTGATAGATGAGCGGAGACCCAGGAGAATAGTGGGTAGTATCTCAACCCAGCGTTCTGTGGCATAGCAGCGAATGGCAGCCTTAAGACTTCTGTGAAATCGTTCAACAAGTCCATTCGATGCTGGATGGTATGGAGTCGTGTATATATGGTGGGTGCCAATGATTTTAGACAAACTTTCAAACAGCTGAGATTCAAATTGTCGTCCACGGTCTGTGGTGATCCGGAGAGGTACACCAAACCTGCAAATCCACTCAGAATAGAATTTGAAGGCAATAGTGTCAGCAGTTATGTCCTCTATTGGAAAGGCCTCTGGCCAACGTGTAAATCTGTCCACTAGTGTTAGTAGATACTGGCAGCCTTTTGATTGAGGGAGAGGACCCACTAAATCTAAATGGACATGCTCAAAGCGAGAACTTGGAGTGGCGAACTGACCTGGGCGACTGAATGTGTGCTTGTGGACCTTGCTGCGCTGACACGGAATGCAGGAACGAGTCCACTTGGTAATGTCAGTTTGCATAGACGGCCAACAGAAACGTTGTTTTATCAGCTGCACGGTTGACTTGACACCAGGATGGGAGAGTCCATGAAGACTGTCAAAGATCTGGCGACGCATCACTAGGGGTACAAAAGGTCTGATTTTGTCAGTCGAGACATCACAATAAAGTTCAGACGAGGAACCACTTTCTACTGGAAACTTTTTAAGAACTAGATTGGATGTAGTAGGGTTTTGCAGTAGCTCACACAGTTCACTGTCACTCAGTTGTGCTTCAGCCATTGTTTGTAGACCGAGATCCAGTTGATATTGCATTTATGCGGGAGAGTGCATCAGCAACACTGTTATCTTGCCCGCTGACATGTTGAATATCCGTCGAAAACTGAGCTATGAAATCAAGATGCCTAAGTTGTCGAGGAGTACATTTATCAGGTTTCTGTGCAAATGCAAAACACAAAGGTTTGTGGTCAGTGTATATAGTAAATGATCTAGCTTCAACCATGTATCTGAAGTACTTAATTGCCTCGTAAATAGCTAACAGCTCTCTATCATAAGCCGAATAGCTTTGCTGTGCAGGAGAAAGTTTTTTTGAAAAGAATGCAAGTGGCTGAAGACATTGTTCCGTTTTTTGGTGTAATGCTGCACCAATAGCTGTATCAGATGCATCTGCATGCAACACTAATGTAGCAGTTGGATCAGGATGACATAGCATTGTGGCCTGAGAAAGTTTTTCCTTACAAGTTTCAAAAGCTTTTGTCGTAGCATCAGTCCAAGAAATTTCACGTTTGTCATTCTTTTGATAATTTTGCAGCAAGTGATTTAGTGGCATTTGAATGGAAGCCATCTCAGGAAGAAAACGTCTGTAAAAATTTAATGCACCTAAGAATCTGCGGAGTTCTTTCACTACTTTTGGTTGGGGAAAGTCTATAATTGCCTTAACTTTATCTGGAAGAGGTTTACAACCATGCTCAGAGACAAGGTGTCCAAGGAACTGGATTTCATCCTGGAAAAACTCACATTTAGATGGATTGATAGTCAAATTATATTTGTCAAGACGACTTAACACTTGCTGAAGGTGTGCTTCATGCTCAGCTGGAGATTTACTGGCTATCAAAATGTCATCCAGGTATGGAAAACAGAAATCGAGATCATAGAGAACTTCATGAATGTGCCTCTGAAATGTTTGGGCAGCATTCGACAGCCCAAATGGCATAAAAACAAATTCGAATAAACCATTGGGGTAGTAATGGCTGTTTTGGGAATGTCAGTAGGGTTAACAGGGATATGATGAAAAGCCCGCACAATATCTACTTTTGAGAAAATTTTAGCACCATGCAAATTATGAGTAAAATCTTGAATGTGGGGTACAGGATATTTATCAGGACGTGTTATCTTATTAAGTGCTCTGTAATCCCCGGTGGGACGCCAGTCACCTGAACTCTTACGAACAAGGTGCAAAGGAGATGCCCAATTAGATTTAGATGGCCGACAGATACCCTGTTCTAACATAAATTGGAACTCCCGTTTAGCTGCAGCAAGTTGTGCAGGGTGGAGTCTTCGCGGTTTGCTAAAAACAGGTGGGCCAGAAGTTTCAATGAAATGGTAAGTATTATGAGGAATTTTGCTGTTAAAAGGGCGGGGACGTGTAAGGTTAGGAAACTGGTTTAGAATTTTATGAACGGTTGAATCCTTACAGATACTTTTGACAGATGTAAATATACCCTTTACAAATTGGCCTTTGCTAGTTAATTTCGTTAGTGGATCGATAAGACAGTGGTTTTTAAGATCAATTTATAACCCGAAATGAGCTAAAAATCTGATCCAATAATAGGACGCTTAACATCTGCCAACGTAAATTCTCACTTGAAGCTACGTCTAAGGTTCAGCTCAACTTCAACAAGTTTTTGCCCATAAGTGGATATCTTAGTATTGTTGGCAGCAAAAAGACAAAAAGTTGATGGGTTTGATTTGGTGGTGTTGGGAATTACAGAGACATCTGCACCTGAATCAATTAAATAATTTGTCTTAGTGGCTGGATCATAAATACATAAGCGACTATTGTGTGGAGGTTGTGTGCGATCACATGCCGCTACTGTGATGCACTCGTGTCGTTTCCCGTTTGGGAAAAAGAACATGGCTTTGTACATTTTCTAGCTTGAGGGCCAAAACGTGTATGATAGTAACAAATATCGGCATTATGTCTCCGGCCGTTTGAGAAACTGCGGTTTCTATAAAAATTGCCTCCTCTGCTACGATGTGGAGAACGAGAGCGATTTCAGACAAAGATACTGTTAATGCTTCGACCTTTTTTGACAATTCAGATACCTGAAGACGTAGAATTTTTATCTCGTTGGACTCTGACATTGCAGCTATTACATGATCATTGTGGGGGGTGCTGATTTCGGACACTTTATCTGCCAGGACGGCAAGTTTGTCCAATTCATCACCCCCAACCACTAAAACGGCTTGAATATTACTTGGCAGGCGTTGTAGCCAAAGAGTTCTTAGAAAATCGTCTGTAACTTGGCCGGAGGCAAGGTCCTTCATCTTCCTGAGCAACACACTTGGTTTCTGGTCCCCAAGTGTGAGCTCTTGCAGGAGTGCCTTCGTTTTTTGGGCAGTAGAGTTTTCAAAAATTGTTAGCAACTTTTCTTTTAGAGTAGTAAAAGGGTTTACATCGGGCGGTGTGAATATAAGATCACTAACAGAGGACAGGATATCAGTATCTAAAATGTTGATTAGATAATTATATTTAGTTTTTTCATCAACGATTTTATTAAGTGTGAATGCCGAATCAAGTTGCGCGAAAAATAGTTTGATATTGTGCTTAGAAAACGTTGGCATTTTTGCCTGCACGGCAAGAACTCCTGTCTCTTGATCGACAGACATATCTTTATTTTACTTTTGAAGGCCAACAAAATAAGGAAATAAAAATTACTAGGTGTGATAAGAATGATTAAAATTAATATACCTTTACATTACACAATAAAGTTGTTCCGATTACGATACGATTTGCAACATGAGAAGGGAGAAAAAAATAAATATTTACATATCAAGGTGCAGGTACAGAACAAAAAAATAAAGATGATCTAACAGATATTAGGTGACAATTAATTTCTTAGTAGAAGTAATACTTGCGATTGACACAAAACGGGGAACAGCCATTACGAGAAAAAAAATTATAAAAAAAAAAAAAAAACTTTAATCATACCTGGAGACAGCGTATTTATTTACACTGTTAGCGTTTTATAATTAAGCAGATACGAGGCATAAGGACATGTTGCGAACTTATCATCGAAATGGAGATCTTGAAAGCACGTTGCTTGAGGTTAGGCCTAAGTAGCCATGAGGCTGATCGATCACGCTGTTTTTTTTAAATTATCGATGAAACGCGTTCAGAGTCCGTGGTCACCACTGTACATTTTAGGTGAGATGTAACTTAATTACTTTAAATGATAAAATCAGAAGGTAATAATGACTAATAATATTTATTAACATCTTGGAAAATACGCGCAAACGACATGCACGGAAAGGCAAGCCACAATAATACTCATGGACTGTTGCCAAATTACAAAAGGGAAAAGTTCTTGTGATGATATCAGTTCAGTTCAGATTCAGCCAAAAACGGCTATTGCATGTTGCCACAGATCGGACACGAAAAAATCGCAAATTTTGTCGATAAGGCGCGGAAAAAATCGAGAATTTCGTTGGTCGGGGGTCAAATTCACAAACACTTAACGTCGCAGCGCTTTTGACGCCAAACTCTATAGCCAAGGACTTTGGCGAGAAAACGAACTGCGCGCATGCAGCATTCTGTTCTCGTCAGTTTCACGGTAGGTGTTTATGTTTTGTCAAATGTTTTTATGTTATGGATACCCTTACAGAATTTAAGGAGGTTTTTTCCCCCCATATTAAGTCAACGTATCCAAATAGTATTATTGATAATACTAACTCGAATTTTGATTCCGTTATAATAAGGTTACCGCTACAAAATAAGGATGAAGCGGAAAAATTCAAGCTAAATCTTTGTAGCGTTATGAAGATGGAATGGATTGTCTAAATTGTTTAATGATAAGGTTTTTTTATTATTTACTAATATATGACTGCCCCCCCCCCTCTTCATGTGGTACTTATTTGATTCAATTTCTTCAGAAAAAATTGTGGTATAAAGTGTGTTTGACATTTAAAAACAGGAAGGTTGGCAGATATGGATTAATAACTTTCAAGTTCATTCTCAAATCCACTGGAACTAATTTCTGACACATTTTGAAATTATCTTTTGTTCAGAAACACATGAAATTGACAGAAAATACTGTTAAAGTCTGCATTTTAAATGAATTTCTGGATGCGACAGCGTAGGAAAGGAGAAAAACCTGTCATCCCATGACAAAATCACTTGTAAATGAAATAATTTAGTTAACAAATGAAAAATGCTATTCGATTCTAAATTTCTATTTTTGGATCTATTTATGAATCTATTTTTTATCGACTTTCTCTGTTTTAAAGAATTTAATTGCTATTTCTGATACCTGTATTAGCAGGACCCAACAAATCAAGGTCGTAGGAAAAAGGATAGGTCCTATTTTTTTATGAAACAAAAACTTTGAGGGCTGTGTGAGTATTTTTGGATATTTTTAACCTGTTATCAATCATCAACAAATAGCTTATCTTACTTAGCATGCTCTCAACTAGTAACTAAGATCATTATAGTGAATTTTTATTTATTTATTGTTATCATTTAAAGAAAGGCCAAAGTTACAGAGTGGATCTATAAAATGATTATTTCACTTGTTCACAATATACTATACATGCATGTACTATTCCGAAAATGCATTATTCAGGAGATGATTGTTTTGTATTTAGTATGCTGATACTAGAGGGCAGCACATGACACTTATAAAACTCCATAAATATATAGTTTAGGAAGAAGAAAGATCATACTTATAGAACATATATCTATAAGATTAAATACTTCCCTTGTTTTTAATGCATATATAATTATTCAGACAATGAAATAAGCATTTATTATTTCGCCTGGGATTCTTGTAAGTATTCCATAAACAAAAAATACGCGGTCAAATGTACGAAATAACGAAGATCGAAATTAGCTTCAGACTTGCATGCCCGTCAAAGTTAATTTACTCGCCAAAGCCCTTGCCTACAGAGCTTGGCGTAAAAAGCGCTGCGACGTTGAGTGATTGTGAATTTGCCCCCCGGCCGTGCTTCGCTGCGCCGCTGATTCTTGGCTCAGCAGCCGTGTGAGATGGATGTTCCCATTGTTGATCCCGCCAAGTGTGAGATTCCTCCCGTAATTCGCTTTTTGCACGCCAAAGGGACTCCACTCGTGGATATTCATCGTTAGTTGACAGAGGTGTATGGCGATAAGTGTATGTCAGTTCAACACGTCCAAAAGTGGTGCAGGGAGTTTAGTGCCGGTCGGAAAGAAATTCACGATGAATAATGGAATGGAAGACCGTCAGTTTCGGAGGCGGTTATCGGACCTCGCACCTAGTGATTATCACTTGTTCCCCAAGTCAGAGGAACACTTGGGTGGCCAACGCTAAGACTCCTATTATAGGAGTTTTAGCCGAAGCTTCCGGAGAGATGATGACGTCAAAGAAGAGGTGAAACGCTTCCTCAACGGGTTGGCGGCGGAGTTCTACTACATTGGGATACAGAAATTGGAGCACCATCTACAAAAATGCGTAGAAAAAGATGGCGATTGTGTAGAGAAATAGAGCAAACTTTCTTCTTTCCAACAATGTAAATTTCTAAGAGAATAAACAATGTTGTCTATTTGTAAATTTGATGGGAACCTTATTTCTGGATCGACCCACGTAATTTACATATTTTGACCTCGATATATCTGAATAATTTTGTGTGATCGCATATAATATAGTGATCATATAGGGATCCTTAATAACAATCTCGTTGCATTAAAAGCGAATTTAAGAAAGTTAACTTGCGGCCATATTTCAATTTCGTCTATGTTAGATTAAAATTAAATTAAATAATTGTGATTAAATTATTCACGATTTATTTAATACAGATTGAATTAATCATAAAAGAATTACAGAGCAATTACATTTTCAATTTCAAACATGATTAAGGGAATTAGGATTAAATTCCCAAGGATTGAAACTTTAGTCGACTAATCAATCAACTAAGAAAGTAGGGGAAAATAGGGTAATGACGCTCAGAAGGGTAATACCACTCACCCAATATCTCTAAACAAAATAGAATTGAAAACGTACGATCGGTACCGGCACCTAGCGAACTTCATCGTAAGTTCCGAGTAAGGATATAGTGACTGTCGGAAGGAAAGTATTTTTGCGTCCTCACGTAATTAGTTTGTAGTTGTTTTATTATAAAATTCTACAGCATCTAACTTGAAGGTAAGTGTACACTCTTATTTTCAAATATTAATTTACTCATTATGTTTACAAAATATATACATTTAGCTGTACTTTCATGCCTTTATTTATTTTTGTAGTGCATTGTTACGCCAATTATAATGCATTAAAACCCAACATGGCGGTAACGGGTAATGGCACTCGCGTGGAATTCCAGAAGAAGTGCTGCCAGTGGGCAACTTTTTTAAAATTCAAATTTATTGATTAACACCACTTTTTTGAAATGGTAAAATTCCTCTGTTTTTGCCTTAATTAATGTATCATTAAACAAGGAAAATTTTACGATTTAAAAAAAGTGGTGAAAATCAAAAAACCTAAACTTAAAAAAAGTAGCCCACTATATGTGTAACACAATATGAGTGCACAATATGTGTAAAGTGGTCGCATAAAGTCTGCAGGGGTGTGAAGAACAGTCCACACAACTACATATGTGACTTTTGTCTTACTTAAATTTTGTATTCAAACTCTTAGCGCAATTACCCTACCATGTCGGGCATTACCGCTCAATCGATGGTTATTTAAATAAAACGATAAAAAAAAATTCCTTAAACTTTTATGCAAATTAGTTGATTGCAAACTGTCCCTTATGCTTTGGAGTTAACTTCGTTAATAAAATATTGATTGTTTTTTCTAAATTTGACTAGCTATTGATGAGACTAGCTTTAAGTGAGCGCCATTCCCCTACTTTCCCCTAATAGATGCCAACCCTGATAAATATTACTATTACTATGCAAAATATTTGTGTTTTACTATAATTACTGTTCGAGTTATATTTTAATTTAACAGCACCTCATATTTTTGATGCACTAAATTACGAGGGTTTTTATAAAAAAATCGACAGACCCCCTCCTTTTTAAAACGATTGCTTTTGCCATTCGAAATTTGTGTGGTCTGCAACATGTTGGATCCAAGTTTTAAGTGCTTTGTGGTTGTCGGACTCTTATACTAGCTCTATACTAAAATTTAGGGGTTTCTGTTTAAAACGCCGGCAGTGTCCCCCTTTATAAAGTTTACGTTTACCATGCAATGTATGAGTGTTCTACGATAATTAAATCCCGTGTTATAAGTGTTTTAAGTTGTCAGTATCTTATATTTATGATCAGGACTGGACAATGTCGAAATTTCTGAAATCGAGATTTATCATCAAGCTAATATCGCGATTTAGTGATGGATCGATTTAACACCAATGTTACCTTTATAATATGGAACCCATTTTTTAATTTATAGTGACAAATAAGGTCTTAAATCGTCCCTCTGCCCTGCTTTATATAGTTTATTTTTTTAATTTTCCCGGCAATTTTGAAAAGATATATATTTTATGCATACAATAGTTGGAATGCCCAAACGCCCTCCTGTTTTTGCATTTAAAAAAATAAAGAGCTAATTTATAAATTTCATTAGGAAATGATATAAATGAAAAATATTGTATGTCGTCTGAGTTATGAAGGCTTCTACAATCTAAATCCCATAGGGGATGCTCTCCCCCAGCCCTCTTAAACTGCATCCCAGTGATAACATATAAAAACTTTTTTTTGAGACAATATTAAAAGTTATTGAGGTAAAACAGAAGCAGAATCGATGAATTGAAAATGATGCACTTATCTAATCATTTGCCATGATGTGAAATAAAGTTAAAAAATAAAATAAAATAAGATAATGATGTATGAAACATATGGTGCAGTTTTATTTCTTTTAGATTTTGATAAAATTTGTTTAATTAAATTTCTGACATTCATATAGTGGATAGAGAAGGATTAAATGTACGAGATTTGGAACAAACTATTGCTGAAATTCATGTATTTTTGTAACCATTGGCTTAAAGGATTAGTATTAAAATATGCCTAAATTTAAATGATTAGAAAGGGATAAAAAAAAAGTGGAAAATTACAGATTCGATGAAAAAATTCCCTCCACCACGCTACTTTCATTCCGCTGCAGAAATTCGTTCACCTGACACAATGCAGAACTGCATTTTAAAGTATTTTTAAGTAATTACAAAATATAATAATTAAAACTAAAATATTAAAATATTACCAAAGCATATGAAAATTAACTTTTTACCAAAAAAATACATAAAAATACTAATTTAAATTCGATGAATTTGGATTTTATATATAAAACTTTAATTTTTTCAACCGTAAATACTGAATTAATTTTACGAATGCATTCGTAAATGTAAAAAAATTAAAATAAAAAATGCGTTCAAAAATAAGTCTTCGTGGACATCGTCGAAATGAAATGTTCAACCCGATGCATGACTCTACTTTAAAGTATTTTAATTAATTACAAAATAATAAAAAATAAGACGTACACATTCCAATATTATCCAAACACGTGAAAAATTAATTTTCCATGAAACTAATGCATAAAAAGGTACACTGAATTTCGATGAATTTGGATTTTAAATATAGAACATTTTATTTTGTTTTTACAACTATAAAAATTGAATCAATTTCAAGAAAAGATTGTCAATTGAAAACAGGACAAAAAAAAAAAAAAAAAAAAAAAGAAGACCCCTTTAAAATAATTGTCTTTATCATATGAAATTTGTATGTTCTGCGATAATTTGGATTCGAGTTATAAGTGTTTATGTTTAACGGGCCCTTATATTTGTTTTTGAAAAAATAAAATAAATTTCTAGAAAACGTGTAATTACGCAAAAATAACTAGATAATTAGTAAATATGCAATTATATTTTGATAATTCTATTATGTTTTTATAACATTATAAATTAATACTTACTGATACATAATTAATTACTTATAAATTTAGTTACATTCTTATAAACGTAGCTGGGATTAACTTGCAATGAAATACTACAAGTAATTTTCATATCAATTTAAAAAAATGTAATTAGAATTAGCTCGTAATTGATTGCAATTTAATTTAAATACATTTCATAGAATGTAATTTAGATTTAGTTATATTACATTACAAGTTAACCAAATTGGATTCGGAACAAACGTAATTGACATTAACTTGTAATACATTAGAATTTAATCTAAATTATATTTTCAAAGATGTAATTAGAATTGACCTATAATCCATTACAAGTTAACTGGATTCTATAATTTAAAAAGATAATCGGAATCATATTGTAATAGATTACAGGTTAATTGGATTATATAATCAAAAATATAATCTGAATTATCTTGTAATCCATTAGAATTTAATCTAAATTATATTTTCAAAGATGTAATTAGAATTGACCTATAATACATTACAAATTAACTGGATTCTATAATTAAAAAAGTAATCGGAATGATACTGTAATACCGATTACAGGTTAATTGGATTATATAATTAAAAATGTAATCTGAATTATCTTGTAATCTATTACAAATTAATCTAATTAAATTAAAAAAGATAAAATGAGAATTGATTTGTAATCTATTAATCGATAATCAGATTATACATTTCAAAGGCGTAATTGAAATTACTTTATAAAGCATTACATGTTATTCAATTGCATTGTGAGAAGATTATAATGTATTTTAATCTGTAATTTCATTACTTTGTAATCAGATTCTGCCCAACACTGCTCCCATCTGAGAAAAGTGATAATTGGAAAAATGCCATAATCTTCTCATCTGAGGAATAATCTATTTGCACTATCAAAAGTCTAGCTGCCGCCATGTTTGTAAATGTAAATTAAAAAAAAACCTCAACTTTACCAGAAAGCGTTCAGAACCCTTTTAACCCAACCTTACACCGAGAAACCCGAGACTTAACGAAAAAGACATCTTTTTCGTTAGCCTTGCGAGTATAGCGCCAGTCTATGCAATGTAATACGAAAATCCCGCAGATGTCGCTGCTATCGACACTTGGGATTTTAGCAGTATCGTCGCACGTTTAAGGGATACAAATTTTTAGTACTGTTTGGATAGCATATTTCCACTACAGCGTCTAGAATACCTAGTATGGAAATATGCTATCCAAACAGTACTAAAAATTTGTATCCCTTAAATGTGCGACGATGCTGCTAAAATCCCAAGTGTCGGTCGCAGCGACATCTGCCGGATTTTCGTATTACTAGTATTACATTGTATAGACGAGCAATATCTTGCAGGTGTCGAAAATATCCTGCAGATGTCGCTGTAATCTGCATATTTTAACAGCATCGTTGCACATTTAAGGGATACAATATTTTAGCGTCTTTTTTAAGTATTACAGGGATAGCCGATTTCCACAGTATATATTCTAGGCGCTATAATTTCCTCACTAGGTATTCTAGACGCTGTACTCGAAAGAAACCAGTATGACGTCATTCCCCAATTTTTCTGAGTTTTTCGGCCTCTGAACGTACTCAAAGTTTGGCAGATACTCATTACTTGCGAATTGCGAAGGTGTGATGCGGTCGCAGCAGAAAGTGCATTGCTGAATTGCTGAGCTCAGTGGAGTTTTGGTACATACGTACTTGTTATAGTTTTTCTACAGCCAACCAACCAACCAATCAAACAAACAAAATTCTTCCCTTTGTTTTTAATCGTTCGGCGTTTTAGCACATGTATTGTGGTAAAGTATTTATCTTTAGCATTTAATAATATCGTTGCGCATGCACGCAAAAATTTATAATTTTATATATTTAAAAACATTAGAAACTGATTTTCTTTACTCTTTCGATGAATGCTACTACTATTTTGCATTTTCCCCTCACATATTCTGTTTATGCTTTACTTATTGTTTTCGTTTAGTTTCGAAAAACAGTGACAGCTCGGTTTTCGTCGATAATCCGTTCGTAAACAATCGACGAAAACCAAGATAATTATTTCCATATGAATCTATGTAAGTCCGATTAATTCGTTCTAAACACTCCAAAATACAAAAACACATTGGAACAGATGTTATATATTCCCGCGGCCGCCATCTTGGATTTTTTCTTGGCGTGAAAACCCCTTTTCCCCTTAAGTAGTAAATGTCGCCAAGCAATCTAAGCCAACACATTTTGTAGAGAATAAGGATGGCGTTTAATACAATATTAGTTTACAACAATAAGAAATTAATATAGTGGTCTGTTCTTGGTGTATACTATCAAGGCACTATATCTGGGGTAACTTTCCTTTTTGGTCTTTTGGCAGTAGGGCTAGCTTCAGAGTCATAGGACCTATGTTATTAATGTTTTTGCGAAGAGGCCCATTTTATTAAATTTATTTTTATGAGGAGGCCCATTTTATTAAATTTATTTTTGTGAAGGGGCCCATTTTATTAAATTTATTTTTATGAAGGAGGCCATTTTATTAAATTTGTGAAGGGACCTATTTTATTAAATAGATTTTTGTGAAGGGGCCTTATATAGGTCCCAAATTTTGCCTGGAATCAGTCCCTGACAATGCATTATAATAACCCCAAATTATGGATGTTTATTTTATTTTATTTTTTTTTTCAAATTCAGGGACTAATTCATTTGAATAATTAACAAATTATGGAGGGTTACCTGCTGCAAGGCTTTGATATTTTGTTTTTTATACTTTAGTGTGTGTGAGGTTTGGGGGGCGTACAACGATTGCATTGAACTTACTTAGCATTTACAAGGATCTGTTTGGGTATAAAATTAGGTTCTTTAAAGGACTCTTCACAAATTTTTCATCCTAAAACAGGACCCTTCACAAGACTCTTTATCCTAACACAGGGCCCTTCATATAGGGGAAAACTGGGAAATTCAGTTAGTAGCCAGTGGCAGGTAGACTCAGTTTCATTAGTGGCCATTATAATATTTCAAACTTTCTTGACAGCTAGATAAACTACAATCATTGTATGGAACCATTTATCCAGAAACCAGTTATCCGGAATGATATCTCTGATAGACTGCAGGGATGCGCTACAGCGCGTAAATTACGCGAAAAATCGGATACGGGACGCAAAAAAATAGCTCTTACGCGTCCCACGGGACGCGTAATTTCGTGAAAAA
Source organism: Maratus speciosus (assembly GCA_963932465.1). Lineage (NCBI taxonomy): Eukaryota > Metazoa > Arthropoda > Arachnida > Araneae > Salticidae > Maratus > Maratus speciosus. Next base: position 385,613,207 of record OZ010788.1, on the reverse strand, counting down.
ATCGCGGAAAACAGCCGATTTTTGTCAAAGAAACGTGAAAAAAGCGTAAATCTCATCAAAATATCGCGCAAAAGCAGCGATTTTCGTAAAAGGGCCGCGAAAAAATAGCGTATTTCGTCAAAGCATCGCGAAATAAAAAGCGAATTTCGTCAAAAAATCTTGGAAATAAGCGCAAATTTCATGAAAATATCGCTGAAATAAGCGCAAATTTCATGAAAATATCGCTGACATAAGCGCAAATTTCATCAAAATATTGCGAAAAACGCGATTTTCGTAAAAGGGCCGCGAGAAATTAGCGTATTTCGTTAAAAGATCGCGAAAAAATTGCGAATTTCGTCAAAAAATTGCGGAAAAAAGCCGAATTTTGTCAAAGGATCGCGAAAAAAGCACAAATTTCATAAAAAAATCGCGTAAAAAAGCCGATTTTCATCAAAGGATCGCGAAAAAATAGTTGTTTTTCATCAAAAGATCCCCCAAAAATAGCAAATGTCGTCAAAAAATAACGTAAAAAAGCCGATTTTCGTCAAAGGATCGCGAAAAAAGCACAAATTTCGTGAAAATATAGCGGAAAAAACGCTATTTTCGTAAAAGGGCTGAGACAAAATAGTGTATTTCGACAAAAGATTGCGAAAAAATCGCGGAATAAAGCCGAATTTTGTCAAAGTATCGCGGAAAAAAAACACTATTTTCGTGACAGACTCGCGAAAAAATAGCGAATTTCAACAAAAGGATTGCAGAAAAACGCGAATTTCGTCAAAGTAACGCGGAAAAAACGTGAATTTAGTCAAAGCACCAAATAAGATGTGCAAACTAAACTTATAGGTAGAAAATTCATAAAATGGGATTTAATTTCTTTTTTATGAGATTCTTAAAAATACAGCATGATTTCAGTGTACTTTGATAATATTTATATTCATTAGGTGGACCAGTAAAAATCCCCCCCCCCCCCTCGTTCTTACTGCATTGAAATGTCTCCTGCCTTCAGAACATTTAAGATTTGATGCTTATTAGTGATTTAGATATAAATTTCCCTTCGAAGGAAAATGTCTGATTCTAACACAGATCTATGCTGACAAATAATTCAATGGGAAGTATAATAATGAAAGCACCCATTCATTCAACGAAAGGTACACCTTTACTTAACATAAGTGTTCTTTTTTTCAGCAAAAATATCTTTTTCAATAGACCCGCCTTGCCTCTTTTTAAAAGAATGCGAACATTAGTGATACTTGTTAGTGGAACTTGGTATCTTCTACTCTCAAATAAACATTATTTTACAATTAAAATTGTATCTTGCATTTTTACTTTTAAAAAAGTAAAGAAAATTTCTCTTAATATTTTTTAAAAATATCTTATTTGAGTGCAAATAATGCTGGTTTTAATTCATTATTTAACTATTGTTAAAACAATAATTAATGCATTTCATTTATCTTAATAAACAACTTTCATTTATTCCTTTAAAATATAAATTATTGATGGGGACCCGCTTTTGTAAAAAAGGGACCCAGATTTTTGGAAATCCTGGGTCCCGACGACCCAGGTTTTTTCAAGTACAGCGGCATCACTGGACTGATTTCAGAATCTTTGCAGAAAAAAGTATCACACACTGCCAGTTTGACATAGGCTTTGCTTAAACAATTGTATAATTTCATGACAACATCTAGTATTTGAAATGAAAACATATTTATTGTATTTTAAATGTTTTAATTTTCATGCAGAGGAAACAGAAGAATTTTTGTTCCTAAGGGATTCCCATAATTTTCCTTTTTAAAAGTCTGGTTAACTTTTGATCTTTCTTGCATTGATATCCAAGTAATCTAATAATTTAATATCAGAAATAATGCCACAACCACATATATTCCACAAAACTTATCAAATGGATGCTGCTTTCATACACAGCCAGTTAACCGGAAAAACCCAGAATACATCCAGTTATCCAGAATACATCTGACCCCAAGCATTCCGGATAAATGGTTCTGTACTGTATATACATATTTTTCTATAAATCAGAGTTTTATACCAGCCAACTATTCATAAGAATAGGGAAACAGTCGAAATTTAAGAAAATTACTTTAAAACCACAAAATCTGTTATATTAATTTTTTTAGAATATATTTTTGGATTATTTGTATATGCTCATAAACACAATTATCAATCAAATTACTGTTACTTTATATTTAAAATAACTAAATCAAAATTAACAATAATTACAATAGAAAAGAACAATCAAATAAAACACAGTAAAATGTTATTTCGATTTTATTTAATAAGTTAAATGTGTTAACATACTACACACATTACATACAGTTAAAATCTAAGCTAGTGAGCATTTTGCAGGGTTAAACAGTAAAGAAAAATAATCTAACTGATCTTGAAGGTATTGCAATGTCCTTAATCCTTTCGGGTATGATTTTTTTTTTCAATTTTGAGAACAAAATTACTTTGGTACTTTTCGGTTAGCCGGGCGCCAGTGTTTTATATACATATTTATATACATACATATATGTAAATATACATATATATTCACATATATATATATGTGTGTATATATACAATATTTGTATATGTAAATATATGTATATTTACATATATGTATGTATATAAATATGTATATAAAACACTGGCGCCCGGCTAACCGAAAAGTACCATTACTTTTATTTTAATAATGTTAATCGTAGCTATCCAAATAGATTGACTAAAGTTTAAAGATTATCTCATTGTCTGAATTCTAACAAATATACTTATTTTGTGTACTATTCAATTTATATTTATATGATAATAGGTTAAGTAAGAGTTTTTTGGAAACATTTGGAAAATATCGTATTAAAACAGGGTTTAACAGATATTACAACTTTCTAATTTTTTTTGTTTCCTTCAGAAAGATAACCTATATTCTTAATTTAAAGAGTGAAATATATGTATAAAATAAAGGAATCGCCAACGGCACAAAGAGAATTAAGCAAACTTTTATTGTTATTAGTAAATGTCCAAACATAAATGAAATCATAATAAGAAAGGCATAGCCATGTACTATCATTACTATATGGGGATAATGTTAAAACCGCCTTTTTTTCTGTTTGACTTTGTGAAAATTAGTCATCGCCAAGAATTATTGCAACCCTATTTTACTTTACTATTTTTCAGTTTGTTTTTAACGTAGATGTAATAAATGTCTGAAGCGAGGGATCACTGCTATATGTGATCTGAACCAAAGCTTTTCTTGGTTATAATAAACTTATTCATATTAAAATTTTCGAGCTTTTAATTATTAGAGTTATGATATATTTTGAATGGATAAAATCGTTCTGCATATTTAATTGAATTGTGTGATTAACTTCTGATTCGAAGAATATATTTTGTCGCCTGTTCTTTGAAAATCCTCAGATAATAACAAAATTGTTAAGGCAAAATGTAACTCGATGGAAAGACATTACTATTAATAGTACACCAGACCTCGAAAGAGTTAAAAACCACTTGCATTTGCATCCGGTGAAAAAAAAGGAATACATTATTTGAAATGCATATGGAAACAAAGCTGATGAATATATTTTGCAGGATAAAACTATTTTTTGAAAAAAAAAATCCAACTGAAGAGTTAGCATATGGCGAAAAACCGAAATATTTAAAATACAAATCGTTGAAATCTGCTTGCATCCGGTAGGAAAAAGAATGAACCAGTTTGCTAATTAGATGTAATCAAAGTAGAGATACATATTTCCATGAAAAAAGTTGTATTTCAGTTGGCGATTGATAACAGATTTTTTTGATTCGATGGCGACTTTTTAATTGCCACTTTTACAGCTTTAATTGCCATGTGGCGACCACCAATTTTCACCTATAGCCCTTCACAACATTTTTTGTCTTAAAAATAAACCCTTCAGAAAACTTTTCCATCTCTAAATTGAAGTTTTCACAAATTTAATAATTTTAAAGTAATGTCTAACCTCTCATAAAAACTGGAACACCAAAGAACTTATTATCAAGCTTTTAGATTATATCAAGGATCGTGTTAAAAATGGATAAACAAGAATCTGAATAAGAACAGATGTGTTAGAGAATCTGCAGATTGAACTTGGCAAAATAGTTGGTGATGAACTGTTTTTTGTGGAACTCTGATTTATGGCAACCATAACTACTTTTCCAACTATCAAAAGTAAAAAATTTGCCATTATTATTAACTGAATTATATGATCTGATTTTCTATTTTTAGATGCTAAATTTATTAAAATCTAAGCTTATTTTTATAATTTTGAATATTGCTTTAATTTTCTTTTTTAAAATGCCGATAAAATCACTTTAGTTTTGAAAGTAACTGCCATGTTGGTTTGTTTATCTCAGTTTCAGATTGATGATCATTTACAAAAATTGTATTTTGGCATGCTTTGGGGAAAAAATGCCACTTTCAATCTGTGGACCTATAACCAGGGCTTCGAAGTCGGTGGGGAAAATGGCTGATTCCAACTCCGGGATGTTTTAACGACTCTGGGCTGGCTAATAGTGTTGCCTGTTGGTTTAAATAGTAATGAAATATAAGAAAAATAAAGCTAAAATCTCATTATTTCGGCATTGATTCTTTTTTTAGGGCTTCAAAAATAAAAAAAATATATTTTCCACTTTATTAATTTTACAATTTCACACCCGCAAACTCAAAAAATCCAACTATCGAAGTCTAAAGAACACAAAATGGAAATTTTATTACTTTTGATTTGCGGAGGGAGAAGAAAAAGCGAAATCGTTACAAATTAGTTGTTTATTTTGCTGTGTCCTCCAGACTGAAAAAAATTCTACAGAAAGGAGGAAAAATAAAGATGAACATTTTATTATTTTGAAAATAATTTGGATTCTGTGGATTCTAATGAGAAAATTAAAAAAAATTACATTTTTTGAATTAATTTTACACTTTTGGCTTTATTTCGGGTTTCGCAGACCTGAAAAACCCGAAGTTCAAAAGGTGAAAGATAACGAAATTTCCCTATTTTATTGCTATTTAGGGTATCGCCGATTCAGAAAAAAAAGAATTACAATTTCATCTTATTTTGACTCCTGTGCACAAAAATAAGTAAATAAAGGAAGAGTACGAGGGCAGTTTGATATCTCCGTGACTTTAGAAAAGGTGGCACTTTGATCACACTCTTAGTATTATGTTTTCAATTTATTATTATTTGTGGCAACATTCATGCAATTTGCAGGCGATATTTTAAATACATTGTGTTCTATTAGATTCAAAACCGAACTATTGGCGTGCTTGTTTTGATTATGGATAAAAAAGAATTTCATGTTTTGATAAAACACTATTTTTTGTGCAGAAAAACAATTACCAAAACTGAAGAAAAGTTGAAAAATATTATCGGGACTCTGTTCCATCACATGGTATGGTTCACAGGTGGTTTACGGAATTTCGTTGTGGCCGCACGAGCACAACAGATGCAGAACGCTCTCGACGTCTATTGTGCTGTCCTCTAAAAAAAACCTACTTTTTGTATTTTTCTCTATATAAAATTTAATAAAAAATACAAAACAATTTGAAGTAGCTACATTGTCACAGCTTGTTCTGACTAAGATTTTAATGTATAGTATTTTTGATTCTGTCAATATATTACAAAATGGCAGTCAATTAAAGAAGAATTTGAAAAAAACCCACTTTTTCCTAAAAATAACCATGTTACCTAAAAAAAACCCCCATGTAAAAGCACTTCTAGAAACCAAAATATTAAACAGTAAAGTTTTCTTTTTCATTATTAATTATTTTTAAAACACAATTCTGCAGAAAAAAAAGTTTTTTTTTTCAGTTTTTTTGCAATCAAATCCAAAGGGGCAACTTAATCACACAAGTTTTAATTAATCCTTGTTCAGAAAGTAGGAACGCCTGAAATTGCCACTGTGTTATTCAGAAACTACAGAAATGTTCCATTTTTTGGTAAACATAAAAGATCTTTCAGAAAATAATGTCAAAGTTGCCGTTTTGAACCAAATTTCCAGACAAAAGGAGAAAAACCACCCAAAGAAAGGCGAAGAACCAGTCGTCATGGGACCCACAATCGCTTGTAACTTGATAAGTAATTTATCAAAAACGTAAAACTCATTTCGATTCTAAATTGCTTAGTCAGCCATGTCAATTTTGTACCTTTATGTTTAAAAATGAGTAAATGTGTCAGAAAGTTACGTTCTTGTTGAACAGTGAACTTGAGAATCGCCTAATAAAATTTGCATAAAAAAGCAAAATAATGATTAGAATAAAATAAGCTGGTAAACATTAAAACAATGTATGATATAAAAGTAAAAGGATATCTTTGTGCACATAAAAAAAAGCGAATGGGATTTTTGCAAAAACAAAGGGGGTGGGGGATGTATGACATAACTTGTACAAATTCTTAAAAATGCAAAATATGCATTAAATTTGCATAATTTATTGGTTTTTTTCCCTTTAATTAATTTTTTAAAGAAAAAATGTATGCTCCACCATTTATTTATATGTAAAAAAGTGGGGTTTTTTTTAGTTCCCGCATGGGTTTTTTTCACCTCTGTTTTCAAATTGTCACAAACTGAGCCAAGCATAATATAATAAGCTGAAAATGGTGCATTTTATTCACATATTAATGGATTAACATAAAAACATCTGAAAGTTGATGTACATCATTGTAACATGTCGTATTATAACAAGAAAAACTGTGAAAATGAAGCTCTTTTTTTGCTAGAATTCTGTATTATTAGCTTATTTTTTAAAAAAAAACTAAATAAACACTTCTAAAGTAATTTGAAATTTTATTATTGTAAATGGCATTTAGAAACAGGACAAAAAGAAAATTTTACTCCAGTGATTTTTTTGATTAAGTTTTAGGGTGGGTTTTTTTTAGGATACATTTTCCTGTGGGTTTTTTTTAAAGGACAGCACAATAATTGAGATCACGACTGAAGAAATGGTCAACAAAATCCATGATATCGTGTTAAAAAACTACCATGTGAAACTGCGTGAGATAGCTAAGAAGGTAAACATTTCAAATGAATGTGTAATCTTGCATTAACATTTGGGCATGAAAATGTTATCAGCAAGATGGGTGCTGCGATTGCTGACAGTGGATCAAAAGTGGGCTCGTGTAACGATTTCAAGGCAATGTTTGGACAAGTTCGAGTGCAATTCAGGCGAATTTTTGTGGCGTTATGTTACAGTTGATGAAACATGGTTACATTACTTACTACACACCAGAAATGAAAGAACAGTCTAAACAGTGGACTTCTAATGAGCATGCTCCGAAAAAGGCAAAAACAGTTCCATAGGCCGGAAAGATTATGGCCACAGTTTTCTGGGATTCAAAGGGCGTAATCCTCATTGACTATAAGGAAAAAGGATCACCGGACAGTATTATACTGATTTAGTAGGCCGTTTTAATGCAAAATTGAAAGAAAAGTGATCCCATTTGTCCAAGATAAATGTGCTTTTTCATCATGATAATGTACCAGCGTGCTCGTTTTCAATCACAGCCACTAAATTGGTTAAATTAAAATAGGAATTGCTCCCTCATCCACTCTACTCTCCTGACTTGACCCCCAGTGACTTGTTTTTTTTTCCAAATTAAAAAAAAAAAATGGCTTGGTGGAAAGAGATTTTCTTCAAATTCTGAGATCATTAATGCCACAAATGCCTATTTTGTGGAGTTTGAGAAATCTTATTTTTTGGAAGGATTAAAAAAGTTAGAACATCGTTGGAAAAAGTGCATAATTATGAAAAGAGATTATTTCGAAAAATAAAATGCATTTTGGTATGTATATTGCTTTTTTTCATTTCAAAGTCACAGACTTATCAAATTGCCCTCGTATTTTAGAATTTTGACTTATGGTCATACAGACCGGAAAAATTTGAGGGGAAAACATGGGAAAAAGACTTCTCTTACAATGCTATACTGGTTTCTTAGTTCTTTTGCCTCCAAAAAATAGCTCAAATTTATAATTTTCGCATTACCTCTGGTAAGAGCTGAAATTTTAAGGCCCGCCCACCTAAAAAGTTCGACCGTGCTTTTGTATTTATTTTCACCCAATCATGCCCATTCTAAATTGTTCCTATTTTATCGGCATAGTTTGATTCTTTCAAATTTGTTATATTAGGCTTGTCAGCCTGCTCAATTTTTTTAATAGTCTGATCTGGTCCATTAATATAAATTGTCTTAATTCTACTTACACGGCCTGTTTGAAAAGTTGCCTTCATTTTCTGTTCCTTGCAGATCTTTGTACGTCGGGCTCTATCCGCAACCACCAAAAATACGAAGGAAAGTACTTATATAGTAAATTTAAAATATCTACTACAAATAGGAATTAAAACAGTTTTCATCTACTCTGTACATGGGTACCCTGTATCTACCGCTGTATTTACTTTGTACACCGCAGTAAATCGGTCATCTTTAATTTAACTTGAGTAGCCTGATATAGTCCATAAATAACAATAATAATTCATTTTATAGATTTAAAATTACATATAATTATTTTAATTACACTTTAACTCCAGATTTTTTGTTAGACATTTTAGAGTCGGCTTGTTTTTTAACGACTCAGACTCCAACACTCAGAAATGGGTACGACTCCGCAGCCCTGCCTATAACACATCTGTTCCCCTGAATATATAACGATAATTTCAAATTGAAGTATGACTAGATTTTTCACAATTATAATAAAGTTGTTCACAATTTCAGAAAAATAGGACCCTGTAAGGAAAGTCTGGTAAGAACCCTGATTTATGTTAGATAACTATATCTTTAATGAGGACAAGTAACACACATTAAAAAAAAGCAAGAGAAACTTAAAAACGGAATCTGACCCGGGCAGTTACAGTTAAAACACTGTTGTCATAATTATATTACATCTCCCCTTTCAAAATGTTATTTACCGTAAAATCCCGTTAATCTGCCCTCCCAGACGCGATGAAAAGTTAAAAAATAATCAGAGGGTGTGCTGTGCTTACACATGATTAAAAGGGTATGTAACATGTATGGGTAGGGTAAAAGGGAGGTGTTAATTGACGATTCTCTCAAAATATGTATTTTTGTATAAAAGGAAGAAAGAAATAAAACATTAAGTACTACAATGACCTGTGGAGGGATGTCCATGCTTCCAGGGGTGCAGAATATGTCCGATCCGGCGATCTAGGATCGGGGGAAATTTTAACCCACTGGGGAAATGTTTCAGAAACGTATACAATTGATTTCGATTTTAACAACGAATTCCATAATTTCCTGAGATAGAACAATTTCAGTACAAATAAAAATGTCCGTATGGCGACCTTCACAAAATCGATCTCAGAATAATATGTACCGTATATCAGGGGTGATTATGTTCCGAATTTTCCGAAAGTTTAAGACATACGGTTTTAAAAAAAAAAAATCGGTCATCTGAAAATTTGGACATAAAAATACCGAGAATTTTCGCGAAGAATCACGGAAAAAAACGCGAATTTCATCACAAGATCGCAAAATAACCGCACATTTCGTCAGAAGATCGCAAAAAACCCCAAATTTCGTCAAAAGATCGTGAAAGAACCGCAGGTTTCTTCAAAAGATCACGAAATAATCGCAGGTTTAGTCAAAAGATCGTGAAATGAACGCAAATTTTGTCAAAAGATCGCAAAATAAATGCATATTTCGCCAAAAGATCACGAAAAAATCACAAATTTCGCCAAAAGATTACAAAACAACCTCGAATTTCGCCAAAAGATCGCAAAACAACCACGATTTTCGTCAAAACATGGCGAAATAACCGCGATTTTCGTGAAAACAGGGTGAATAACCTTCTATTTCGTCAAAGAAAAGCAAAAAAAACCACAAATTTCGTCAAAAGATCACGAAATGAATGTAAATTTACTCAAAAGATCGTGAAATAAAAGCAAATTTTGTCAAAAGATTTCAAAACAGCTGCACATTTCGTCAAAAGGAGCGAAATAACCGCAAATTTCGTTAAAAGATCGCAAAAAATCTGCAAATTTCGTCAAAAGATCACGAAAGAATCGCAAATTTCGTTAAAAGATCGCAAAAAACTGCAATTTTCGTCAAAAGATCACGAAAGAACCGCAAATTTCGCCAAACGATCGCAAAACAACCGCGAATTTCATCAAATGATAGCAAAACAACTGCGAATTTCATCAAAAGGAAGGGGAAATAACCGCAAATTTCGTCGAAAGATCGCGAAATAACCACAAATTTTGTCAAAAGATCGCGAAAAAACGCGAATTGTGTCAAAAGATCCATGAAAAATACATAATGTTGGGAGTGAATTTCCCCCACTCTGCTGTAACCTTTCAGAAAATTTACTGTGAATTTTAGGAATTTTTTTTTCACTCAGAATCACCCCTGCCATATATACTCGCACATAAGTTGAGAAATATTTGAAAAATAAATTTTCTATATCTACGGTAATACAGCACTTACCTATAGCATACCATAAAATTTTGGGGAAATTTTTGTGTGGATTGGGGGAAATGTTGGGAGTAGAAACATTTTCTGCACCCCTGCATGCTTCATATTTTAGGAAATATAAAAGAGCTGTATATGAAGATGAAACAACAAAAGATTAAAATGAACGGTGTTGTGAAATCGCAAAAAATTCGAATTACCTCGTGCCAGTGGACACGCGAAGCAAATAAACGCAGCAAAATAAAAGCAAGTGTTGCAAAATTAGGAAGTAAAAGAAATCACTGAAAATATGATCACCACACCTTTTACTGCTATGACATCATTTATCAGCCAATCGGTGTTGATTCCAAATAAGGATAGTGGGGGAGAAATGATGGAACGCCAACTAGCGATAAACAAAAGAGGCTTTAGTTTATGTTCAGATAAACGGTAAAATGAACAAAAAAAGCTAGATTTTCGAAGAATGCTACATTTACCACCCTGGGATTTTTTGTGAAAGTCCGATTTCCTGAAGAGTCCCTTTTTCTGAATTTTGGGAAGAGGGGCTGTTTTCTCGGATTTTTTGAAAATTTCAAATTTGTCCCGGTAGCAGAAAGTTCCTGACGGGTGACGTGCGTCGTAGTTTCTCTTTTCCCTTTTGCAATTTTTTTTTTCTATTTGATCTTTTTCCAACTTTATATTATGTTTAGTTCTTTATTATTTATTACTAAAACTTAAGATTATTATTAATAAAAATGAGTAAAATGCTTAAAAACATTAAAAGTAAATGATTAATTAATAAAAGGTTCATTTGTAACATTTTATCTGCAGATTATTTTTAGTCCCTGAAAGATCTGTAGCAGGCACTTAGAGAATTTTCTGCTATTGGGAAATTTGTTTACAAAATGGGGAGGTGCGTATTAATGGGATATTATGATAAGTTCTTTTAGAGATCAAGTCTTACTCTTTACAAGTTTCACAACTCTTCCAAACCTGGTATATTAGACTCCCTCAAATCCGCACAGCTTGGGACCAGAGGTTGTGCAGATTTTAGAATTTTGTGGATTTCTGGTCATTGTTTTGTTTACATTTTTTAAACAGTAATTTAAATGTAATAATATAATAGAGATTTTATGAATACTTACACTATAGTAAAATGTTAAAATAAATAAGTAATAAACTAAAATAATAAAAATTAGATAATTTTAAAAATGATTAAAATATTAAAAGTAAAGGTCAAGTAAATAATAATGTATAATTAAATATGCATAATAAAGATGAGTTACATTTTTCTTCAGTTATTGAATGAAACTTGCCTCATAAAGGTATACTACTAATTCACATAAAAATCATAAAATAAGGAAGTGCTATTTCAGGTTTACCCAGGCTTTATAACCAAAAAGCTTGATTAATGCATAAATATATTTGGTAAAAAGATTGCAATCACCAGTGATATCAGCAATATCTTGATTTTTTTTTTTTTAAATAAATTTATATTTCTTTCATGATAAAGCATTAGTACAATCATATTATCGAGAATTACATATTAAAATACATACAGAATAGAGATTGGAAATATAGTTAGGGGAGAGTGGTAATGAATGGGTCAATTTTTGGTTAAGAATTTTTGTAATTTTTTTTGGCTCAGAAGTTGCTTTTCAGTTACTTTAACTTATTTGGTTATATAAAAAAGCCATAAAAATTGGATTAGAAAATGTCTATAATGAATGATAATAGAAAATAAAAAGTTAGAAATTTGGCCCATTCATCCCCACCCATGGGGCTGAATGGGCCATTGAAGGTAATGAATGGGCCACTAAATGAATTCAATGAAAAAATGTGGAATTAATCATTTATTCACCAAATATGACAAAATGAATGGTACTTGGCATGATATGACCAAAGCATACTGAAATAGTAAGTAATGCACAATGCTTATCAAAATTTATGAACATCAAAAGTGATATTATTAAATCCCATAATTGTAGCAGAAAAATGACATAATAATGAGATTATAAGAAAGAAAGAACATAAAATATACATAAAAATAGTAGATAATACACATTATGATTTAACAAAATTTATATTTTTCAAAATTAATATTAAATGACAGGGTTGGAACTGCCTATTAATTGACTATTTAGTGTAAATTTATGGTATTATTTATTCTACCCATCAGATTCAGAATATAAACAATTATTCTAGTTTTATATCAAATGGAAAAATACTGGTAGGTGTGGTCAGCAACTGGACAGTTCACCTTAATCATTTATACAATTTAACTTGTGTTTCTAATAAATAACTAATATTTCTCAGGGTGAAAATGTGCAAAATATTTTTTAGACATCACTATAAACCTATTCTAACTAGACAGTAATTTAATCTAAATTTATTACAGCCAGTTATGTTTCATATAAAGAGAAAATCAATAAAAAAGAAAGAAAAACCCTATTTTCATGATCAGGGCAAAGGTGGCCCATTCATGACCATGATATAGTGGCCCATTCAGCCCTACCTATACTTCTGGAATATATTCATGTTTTTTTAGTACATTAAATTCAAATAACATCTAAATATATCCTAAAATTAGTTTACAGATATGCAAAGGCTTGCTAATACACATATCTGCACTGAAATAATAGATACTTTTTAGCTTATTTATTTTAATGAAAAGGGAAAAAATTTACTTTTCAATCAGATTCTTGACCATCCTACTCTAGTGGGAAAATGGCTTCTCCCAAACAATGGAAAATTTGATGAGTTTGGTAGAACAAATAGCTTCATCTATTGGTGGCATCTAAAATAATTTTATGCAAATACTTTTTCATATTTTGTTAATGGCACATTCATCCCCATGGCCCATTCATTACCAGTCTGCCCTACTTTTTGGTTAATAGGTTACATCGTTTAACAGGTTCCAACAACCTGTTATTTTTACATCATATAGCTAATCGCTGTGTATGCAGTCGACGGATGTTTTAATTAGAAGGCCTTTCAAACAAAATGTTTGAAATATTTTTTGATGTTATTATAAATACTTTTTTTTTTTTTTTTTTTTTTGAGATGAATCAAAATCTGTGGTTAAAAACTTAATTTTTGCAAGACAAAAACTTACCTAGTTATAAATAATACTTTGTGTTTCATGCATTTTCAGAGTTTTCAGGCACAAAAAATCCTTTCTTCCATTCATGATGACTTAAACATTGGAAATTCATAAAATTCTAAGTATCATAACCCAGTGAGGTTTGCCTATAGAAGAATAAATTTTTGCTGTTTTACTTGTTATAATATGGGGGGATTTTTTTTTTCTAAATAAAACTTATAGGATCCAGGCATTGTATAAAATTTGTAATTTCTTAACTATTCAAAAAGTAAGTATTTTAACATAAATCGATTTTTATATGATGTAGAACAAAATTTGAAACATTTTTACAATTGGAACTATGCCCCTAAAACTAATGGTTTCGAAATTATCTTTTAGTAAACCATAATAAGAAATATCCTGCATAAAAACAAACACAATTTTAACAAAACGTATTGTAAAAAGGATAAATTTGATCTTCACTCCATTGCAGCCCTGACTTGAATCTTGACTTTATTGCATACAACCATATCTATCAAAGCATATTTAATGCTAATCCCACAAGAACACGAAAATATTATTTATTATACACTTTTAATCAAATGCAATTCATCCAAACAAATTTCGTACGTACAAATATGTTTCTAAAATGAATTACAATTGTATTAAAATTAAGTGCCCTGTGCCCTCACAAATTATGCAATGCTACTTTCTTTCTTTTTTTTCAATAAAATAAAAAATATTTTCAAGCTCTCATCTTCTAAAAACGCCACAATGACAAAATAATAATAATAATAGTAAACAATTGACCAAAAACAAAAAATCTAGTACCAAACCTCCCCCCTCCTCACCTTCACAAACTTCATGAGTACATAGAGATATCCCTTTTAAATATTCAAATTCAAAGAAACTGCCTCCTGCCAACCCATGCCTATGCTGGCTAAAGATTATCTTCAGTGCAATAAAACAAACACCTTCAGCAACCAACTCCATAAATCTCTTTAATTCAGCCCTTCCAACACCAGATGAAATCATTTCATTCCCATAATAATTATTCAATGCATTATTATGTTCCACAAAACATAGATCTTTCATTCCTCCCAAAAAACACAAAAAGAAATTTTAGTCAAATGTCATTCACTGAAAATTATCCTTTCAGTTTTATATAATCATCAATGTTATTTTTAATTTAAAACGCTATTGTACCAAAATGTTTCAAAAGAAACAAAAGTTAAATTAACTGCAGAAAAATCGAACAGATAAAAAATTACAAAGATGTGCTATTATCTATAGTTATTCAAAGCTTAAAAATAATCATTTGATATGTTTATATGAGAAGAACTCCATTTATCTTTGTGTAAAATGAAATGTATAAAAGGAAATAAGGAGGCTCAGAAAAAATGGGAAGTCTGCGGTGATTGGTTGCTTGTAAAATATGCTTTTTAGCCGGCAAGGTCTGTGGTTTCTCTAGCCTTCATTCTCATGAGAATGAAACTACTTAGAGCAATTTAATAATTGGAAAGATATATTTTTGTCTGGCTTCGGTTGTTTATGATTAATCATTTTAGCTTTGAGCTTTCAGAGGTGCACAGTTTTTAGGCCTTTTTTAAAAAATTAATATAAAAAACAAATTTCGGACATGTCATTTTTATTATTATTTAAATATGTATTTCCAAAAAAAAAAAAAAAAAAAAATCCGTTTTTTTAATTAGTTTGCAGATAATTTAACAGGAACTTTCTAGTAATCTGTTACTGAATAATAAACTGTAAAACAATAACATTAAGTTATTTATCCTAATACGCTAAATAATGCCCATCCCTAGTACAGAATGATGTAAAAATGAAAAACTCTGTAATTCTGTCCCTACATCTGAACTGAAAGTTTCATTGTTTACATATGCGATGATGTGTGGATTTTAGGTGCTTGTGGATTTGAGAGAGTCTACTGTAATAATAATTTTGCTGTCAGTTATACTGGAAGCAGGTACATTTAGATTCTTTTCTGTAGAGATATGAGATTTGTAAGCAGCAGCAAGAGGTCAATTTTCTATTTCTTTTGGTAACTTCCTTTTCCTTTCAATTTGAAACTTCAACTTAGTTGACTTGATTTGGCTAATCTTTCATCAATATTCCCCTTCAGGAATCATCAGATTATATAATCTAGGATTCTGCACAAAGCTTAGCGCATAGCTTGAGGAATTATTCTTGCTGGTGTCCAAATCTTTGATTCTTGTTTTAGCATAACATTTTGATTTGGTAGTAATGGAACATTGGAAGTTGGAAGATGGTTTTGAATGAAGATTTTGGTAAAATTTTTGTTTTAATCTAGCTTCCATTAAATGTTCTGTAGTTTGGACCAGAACTTTAAACTTTAACAATTCTTCAGCAATTGGAACTATGGTTCACATGCGTCTACTGAAGAGACGCTGAGATGGTGATACCTCTTGGCATTCAGTAAATGCTTGCTAAGTGTATATCTTTGCCTGATAGCGTACATTTTCTTAGCAAATTCTTTGCTGCCTGTACAGCTCTCAGCCATTTGCTTTTGGATAGAGTCACCCAGGGTAATTCCTGGTCAGCAAATTTATGGGGTAATTCCTGGTCACAGTCCTTTTTATGTTTTAAGAACACTTCACCAAAATGAAAAAAAATCATAGTGGCACTCTAAACTATCTTCTTTAGAATTTATAATTTAATTGTACAATTACTACTTATTTAGTTTGAGGAAAAAAAAATGTTTTGCAACTGCTTGCTAAGTTTTTGTAAAATAACATTGGTCTTAGTTATGGTGCATTTTTACAAAGATCTTTGTCACAACTAAAATTTTAAATATTTTTCTTTTCTTTCTTTTTGGTTCAATTACCAACTACTTTAGATATTAAAGAATAGTCTTGAAATTTCTTATACTATTTTAAATAATTTACAGAAGCTGGTCAAATACTGCCCCATGCATCTGGGATAAATATTGGTCACTGGGGTAATTCCTGGTCAATGTTTTTATCATCATTTAATTCCTTTTTATTGTCATATTTAGTGATTTTAATTGTTGCAAACCTTTTGAGAATTAACTGCAACCTCACTGTTCACCACACTTTAGTTAATTGTAGTTCTTAATAAAGTAGAGTCACCCGTGGTAATTCCTACTCACTGAGTTTCTGAGGTAATTCTTGATCATTTTTGCTTTTGTTATAAAAATAACAATTTATGAAACTGTAAAAAATCTCAAAAATATTTTGAATTCTTTGCTTTGAAATATATGCCTTAATTAATTTAGTTGAAATTAAATATTTAAAAAAACTTATATTCAAAACTGCTACTCAAATTTCTGCAAAACATTGAGTTTGTTTTTTACACATATTACAAAGATCAGTGTCATTCTTGAAGTTTTAATTATTTTATTTCAACTACGACATATCTCAGTCTTTAAAAAATATTATAAAAATTTCCTCTACCTCTACTATGTTAAACACTTTTATATGAGCAAGTCAAACTAAGCCCATATTTGTGAGGTAATTCCTGGTCAGTGCTTAATGTAATTTTACAATACTAGGTGGGCTCCGCCCCCTGCTTGCTACGCTCACCAACCCCCCGTGTAATCGCTTCGTAATTCCATTGTGTATCACGAAGCAATCCCTATTGTCTAGCCAACCCCCGATGTAATTGTTTCGTGTTTCCATTCTGGATCACTTCGCGATCCCTTATTTTCTATGCACTCAATTTGTAGATTCCACGTGTTAAAAACGCGCTCCTCCCCAATTTAGGACGATTTTATTTCCGTATCTCCAAGCACATAATCATTAGAGCTTACAGTCATAATTATAAGAATTATTAAATATGAAATTATATATATAGTGTTGCGAATATTGTAAATAGTTAGTGTTTGTGCTTAAAAAGTATGTAAATGTTTCAATTAAGCTCTATTCATAAGCTAATATTAGTTTTTGTTGCATTGAAATACCGTATATACTCGCGTTTAAGTCGACCCCCTAACTTTCAAATGCAAACTCTGGAAAAAATCAAAAACCCGCGTATAAGTCGACCCCCTAACTTTTTACTTCAATTTTGCACAAAATCAAATCAAAGATTTCACTTGCCAATGCGAAAAGGTAGTAGGTAAACAAAAACAAATCATTGAAATTTTTTAAAAAAATAAATTATTGTTATTTGTATATTTTATGTATTATTTTTTTATTCATACACATAAAAAGCTATAATTTTGCAGTATTCAAAGTTTTTGGTTTTCTTTTTTAACTGACTCGCGTATAAATCGACCCCCCAAATTTCCTTACCGAAAATTGTCAGAAATTCCTCGACTTATATGCGAGTATATGCGGTATCTCAATTTGTTGATTTTCTGCAAGTAAGTAAACCCTATTGGATTTCAATGGGAGTCTATGGAAATTTGGCGAAATACTGGAAATATCGTCCAGATGGCGTCATTTTTGGTGACTAATTTTGGTTGCCAAATTTTTTGATATATTGCCAAGTTGGCGACAAACTTGGCAACAGAGCCGCTCCTGGTAACCCCCTTATAGCATCAGAAAGCTCTGACCAATTAGATGCGTTTCATGGTATCTATGCATATTTTCATTGGTCCATTTCCAAACCGTTACTTTTTTTCATATAGAGAGGGATTTATACTTGATATTTTATCTATTATAATTGTGCAATCTAAAAACTATTATCTTACAGCTTTTTTTTTAACCATAAGTGTAAAATAGCATCCTTAACTGTAACTATAAAAGAAGAAAACAGCAAGTGCTCAGAGAATAAGACACACTCTATTGACTGAACAATTTAGGTAGCAATATTATCTTATTGCAAAATGCCAAAATGGTGCATAAAAATATTGATAAATTTGCAAGGTACTAATAAATCCATTCACAGTGGATAATGAAGTAATAAATACTGCTTATAAATGTTGTAAAAATGCATACAAATTCTTTGGCTAATTACTGTTTTGTAAAATGTACAAGAGTCTTTTGCACATCAAATAACTTTAGTAATTATACCCAAAACAAAGTCTATGCTTTATTATTCCACATTTATGAGAAGAGATGAACAAAACTTTTACAAGATTAATTCAACTTATTTTGTTACTCAGTCATAAAAAGATTAACCGTACTACTTTATTTACATGAAAAAGGATGCTGACCAATAATTATCCCAGAAGTGACCAAGAATTACCCCATTTCCATGGTAATTCTTCGTCACTTAAAAATTATAATTATTTTAATTATAAGTTCATATACATTTAAGTAAGCATTTTATTATATAGCCATCAGAGGGGGCTTATTCCACAAAAAAATTAGGAACAATACCTTTAATAGCTTTTATAATAATTAAATGTTGATGCTTTTTGACCAGGAATTACTCCGGGTGACTCTACACATTAAGACTTGAAGTTTGATGAGTAAACATCCATTCTTGAGAAAATTCCTTAAATTCAGAAGATGAGCAGTTAGTAGTGTTTTCAGTTTCTAAAATTCTGTGAATTCCATACATTAACAGCATTTTATTATATATTTTATATTTATATTATTTATTATAACATTAAAATTTTATTTGTCTCAATTTATAAGTGTTGCATATAATGTAACAAATATATTGGGAAAAAAAAGAGTAATCTTATTTACTGTTTTATTCTTTTATATACAGATAAGAAGCAACAAGATGTTTGATTGTAAGCAAGATATTGGGCTCCTTTATGGCTCATTGTTATCAGCAGCTCACACGGTAAGATCAGTTCAGCTTAATTCTATCTTAGTTACTCTGTAGTCTGTACATTTTAAAGCTGTAATAATTTGTTATTTGAAAATATCTTTGTTTTTATTTTGATTATTTCCTATAAAGAAAATAACAATATCTGGCTGTAATGAAAAGAAAAAAAAAGATAAATAATAGATCCTTTTGTTCCAGATAATGAGTAAAAACACAAGTATAATTTCAGGAGCAAATAATTAGTGGCTCTGATAAAAATGAAAAAAAAAAAAAAAAAAAATAGAGCTAGAGCAGGGTTTGTTGATATATATCAATGGGTATATATCCGACATTTATTTTCAAAATATCAAGGTTTTTGATATTTTTAAATGTCGTGTTTCTTGATATTTTCATATATCTGATATTTATTTTCGAAATATTTTCAGTCAAAAGAAGTGTAAATGAATTCTTCAACTATTATTAAAAATTAGCCCATCTGTAAATAAAAACTAAAAAGAATAGCTCGTAAAATATTACCTACACTCCAAAAAACTATAGCACAAAATTAGCACTCGCCAGGCATCGAGTAACACTTAAAATGTGGCAATTAACTTTATTGTCCTCACTCGCCAAACTTAATAGGCACCACTCGCCAAACACGATGGTTGAAAAATCGATGCCAGGGAGGAAAGGGGTGAAATTCGTTCGGAATTTACGACGTCCAAATCGGCGATTCTCCCGAACGTAAGAAAAGAAAGTAGCAGGGGTGATTCTGTCTCGAATTTTCAAAAAAATTAAGGCATTCGGTTCCGAAAAAAACAAGTTGGAAATTGCTCGTCAAATGTGGCAAATGAGGTGCGTTCGTACTATAACTAGTTTTATAATTATTTTTTGCACCCCATATTGCACTGAATTTATATATTTTTTAACTTCATAAGTGCATAAGTCTGTAACATCATTAAAATGCACTTGCAATATTTTTTTCCCCATTCCCCGTAATGTAACAGGAAACTTTTGACTGTCCCTGTAATTAAACTATACATCCGATTTTCATAAAATTTCAAATGGCTCGACAAAATTTTGCAACAATTATATATTTAAAATTTCAGACCATTCGGAAGGCTGTAATATCATTAAAATGCACTTGCAATAATTTTTTCCCATTGGCTCTAATGTAACGGAAAACTTTTGACTGTCCCTGTAATTAAACTATACATCCGATTTTCATAAAATTTCAAATGGCTCAACAAAATTTTGCAACAGTTATATATTTAAAATTTCAGACCATTCGGTCAGGCAGTTTTTGCTCTCTTATATGCGGACAGACAGACGGACTGAACGACGACTATAGGTGCTACGTATTTATATAATTACGAACGCACCTAAAAACGGTCATCAATCCAAAAATTCGAACATAAAAATATCGCTAATTTCGATATAGTCGGCGAAAAAAATCAATTTCGTCAATCGTTCATAGAAAAAAATCACCAATTCCGTCAAAGAATCGCGAGAAAACGTGAATTTCACCCAAGGACCAGGTAAAAAGCGCGAATTACGTCAAAACATCGCGGAAAAAACGCAAATTTCGTCAAACAATCGCAGAAAAAAATGCAAATATTTTGAAAGAATGGCAAAAAACCACCACAAATTTCGATAAAAGATTACAAAAAAACGCAATTTTGTGAAAAGATCGCGGAAAAAATGCAGATTTTGTCAAAAGATCGTGAAAAAACGCAAATTTTGCAAAAGGTCACGAAAAAACGCTAATTGACCACACGCACAGGCGGAGCTCGCAATGCTTCCCACAAGCATTGCAGTATTTGATTGGCATTTAGTGAATGCTTGTGGGGAAAATCGAGAAGCTGATTAGCCATAACTCACCGTGACGTGGTATGACGTCGGAAATGCTTGTCGTCCATTTCGTCAAAAAATTGCGAAAAAAAAAACGCGAAATTCGTTAAATGGTCGCAGAAAAATGCATATTACTTAGTGCAGAGGGGGGGGGGGTCCCCCTCTGCTGTAACTTTTCTGAAAATTTCCTGTGAATTTATTTCATTGCAACTAATATTAAAAATAAAATTTTTCAGTTGAGTGTAATCACATCGAATGGTAAGTAATATATATTAGTAAATTACAATGTTGATAGCCCAGTAGCAGAAATTTCTCCAAGTGTCTGCGATAGATACTTCATGGGCAAAAAATAATCTGCAGGTAAAATATTTTTACAACTGAAGCGTTAATTAAGTATTAAGAAGTAATTAATTGTTCTAATGGGTGCTTATAATATTTCTAAAAAAAGGTTCACTACTGTCTTTTACATACTAGAAATGGATTCATTAGAATAAAACGTGATCGTCCAGTTGCCTCAATCACTTACATATGCGCTGTGAATGTACACTAATAACCCGATCCTAGTAGGTGATCAAGCTGAGAAAGGAAAAAGGAAATAAGATACAGTACCTCCACTCTTGCAATAAATAAACTAACTGTAATACTTGTTTTGAACAAGGAAGATTTTTATTCTTTCAGTCAAAGTATGCAGGTGAAAGGTGGGGTCCACTGCTCGGCATCCGACAATCTCCGGGCATCTTGGAGGCTTGAATCATGAGTTAGAAAAAGGATCTCATCAGTGAATCTTGTGGATGTACGCTAAAACTAATTGATTCAATACACCAAGAAGAGGCCTCTAGGAGGGGAAACTTAGTTCGTTATAAAGATGCTCTCTAACAAGAATCACGGCATTTCCTTCCTACATTACCGGCACATCCGGGGCACGAGGCCCGCGAAATGCGCGGCACGCTAAAATTGTTTCACTCTATACCAGTAACTGCACTAGACTGCCTGCTAGGAGAGAGAGAGAACGCTTTTAAATTCACACGCGGCAGCTAAAGGGTTGCCGTAAAAAGGTAAGAGCACCCAAGAAAAGACAGGAGCGAGACGACCTCGCTAAAACGGCGCAAAGAGGATCGCAAAATGCGATTTACTAAACATCGCGTGCTGAAATAAAAACAGTGCTTAAACTGAAAATGGGAAATGAAATCAGTAAATTCAAAACAGAAAAGGTTAGATTAAATAATTAAGAGATGTTTAAAAGTGAGATTAATTAAACTGCCTGGGGAAGGTAAACAAAATATATTGCTACACAATATATTACACCCCGACAAACGTTGAAAAAGAACTTTTAGTCCATAGCTATAAGAGCTGAAGCAAGGTCTGAAACTCCAATGCTTTATTGCAGAAATAAAGTTGATTTCTTCACACTAAGAATTCCAAACAAGATGCAAAAATGAACAAAAGGACTAAAAGTGACTGATATTGAACTAAAGGAGACAAGCAATTAAATGGAAAAACAATTAAATGAAATGACTGAAAAAGAACTTACCCAAAACAAGGTAAACAGCAAACCTGAAAAGAAAAATTGAAGTTGAGAGAATACCGGAGGATCATCAGATGCCATCAGGACTACACGGGGAACAGACATTACCCTACAGGTGGGTAGCTTTGAAAAACAATCAGTACATGTACACAAATGTTGAGAAAAATTACAGTTATACCTTATTAAACCTATATAAAAAAATTACATTATTTTAAGTTAAAAGAAAGAAAAGGGGGAGTGGTACCACAAAAAAATAGGAAAGGTCAAAACATTATACACATAGTACTAATCACATGAAAAAGACTACTCACAACATGGGCAAAACTGCATAACCCTAAGAGCATACTTCCTATCAAAAAATTTTAAACACATACAAATATAAACATACTGCTATAGCAATAAAATTTAACACCAAAAAGTGATAATCAAAAGTAAAAAGGTGTGTGTGAGCTCACAAATTGAAACAATATGTACGTACACAATTTATTAAACCATGGTAAAAATTGATAGACTAAAAAAACGTTTTGTAAACATGTATGTTTACATGAAAATAAATATTCACATAGAATATTCTTACTTTTGTTTGCATCTCTTTTGAGATTTTGCTAGCATGTTATTATTCTGAAAAAAATTTGTGAAATGTAAGTATATCTTTTTTTTTAAACACAAATTTGAATATTTTCTTGTAAGTACATTCTAGAGAAGAAACATAACATAACATGAGAAGAACATAGACACATAAAAGAAAATTTAAACTTTTCCTTTTTTTTGAAAAAATTCAAGAAAATTTTGAAAATTCAAAAAGGTTTTGAAAATTCACTAAAATTTTGTCAACAGACAAACACTGGTAAAAATTCTAAAATATTATTACAATACTCAAAGCATTCTATTATGTCTATAAGTATCATTGACATGATGCATAAAAAAATGACAAAGTCATTCGCAAAGAATGGTTGAGAAAAAATGATTGATACCCGTAAACTATTGTAAAATTTTAAAAAATGTAAAGAAAGTGGAAATGTGAAACAAACATGTTTCATGAAATATTAGTCTAACGACTACATTGTGACATGAAGTCACCACTGGAATGTTGCTAGAAATTGAATCTTAAAAATTGAGAATGATACCAAAAATGCATTAAAAAAATTTACAGCTTACTAAATAACTAACAATGTGACACGAAGTCACCACAAAAAAATTTATTGGAAAAATTAACTTTTTGAAAAAAGTCAAAATGTAACGTACAAAAAATTTTCATTTTATTCTTTTTCTTTTTGTACTTCAAAATGTGACACAAAGTCACTACTAGTAATTGAAAAATGTGCAATCTTGAAAAAGAGTCAAAATTTTTTTAAAAATGTGCCCAAAAAAATTCCATTTCACTACAATTTTTGGAAAACGGTGTGACCACTATAGTCACCACTGGAATATTGTAAAAATTTAAAAACAATTATTGCTAAGTTTAAAAATGCATTTAAATCTTATAACACTACATTATAATTGAAATGTGACAAAGTCACCACTAGAACCTGTTGAAAAAATGCATTATAAACATAAAACAACAATGTATACATATGTATTAAAAAAACTGAAAAAGAGTTTAGAACATAAATTAATTTAAAAGAAATACTATGACAAAAAAAAAATCACCATCTGGCTGCAGATGTTGGATGTATTGAACAGCATCTTTAACTATGTCAAACATAAGTTGAAAAAAAAAACAAAAGGATTATTTAAAAATTATAAGACAAATGTCCTAATTTTGTAGCTGTAAAAATATGCTGGTGTCAGTAGATAGTATCCTTGCTTGTAAGATTTTATGCCGAAGAAAAAAATGTTCTGTTCTGCTTGAAAGAGTTCATGCTGTGAAGATAAATTAAACACTGGACGTAAAAGTCACAACAGTTTCATTCTATTAATATTGTTCTGTATTTTATCACACAACAAACTATTTATAAAATACTTGAATTTTTCACAATTCTATGTCTTCTCTGAAATGTTAATTTTGCGAACAGTATGAAATAGCATGGTGACATAACACTGATGAGTAGAAAAAAAAATGATGAAAACACTTGAATATGCTGATGAAATTATAACACTGTAGAGTCAACTTTTTTTGTATGGTTTCGTAAAGAAAAAAAAGAACTGGATACTGTTCCACATGACATGATACACTGCTGTAAAGGCATTTCACTAAACTGGTATTCTTCTTATGTTTTCACAAACTAGTAATCACTATTTAACTTTTATAAACATGAATAAAACATCTAAGTAATTAAATCTGTGTCATAATGGTTGTATAGACAAACCATATCTGTATAAAAAAAATACAGCTGTATGTGATAAATTACGTTTACTTGAATATTTGCATACATCTCGCAATAGCATGCAAACTAGAGTTCAGACTGCACTAATCCCTATCGTGAGACCTGAACCCATATAAATTCATGCGTAAGGTCACATATATTTTTGAAATAAATTTCAACATTGACACAAAATATAAAAAAACTTGAAATTATTTAAACCATTCCTTAAAATTATAAATTGACTATTTAAAATTTTGCTATAAACATGGATATGTTTTGAAGAAAACAAACTGCATCATATAATGGCTGAATACACAGACCATATAAATTCTGTATTAAAATACAGCACTCTAATTTTCTATTGTAATGGAAGAATTCTTGCACGTACCCTTATAATGCAAGAAAAAATTTTTCATGTCGCACATAAGCCCAAATAGTGCTAAACATGAAGAAAACAGTTCCATATGAAATGGACACCAAATATGTATGTGAAATTTTGATGCAAACTTGAATTCTTCTACTTTTATATCTGCTTTTATAAGCATTCTTAAAAAAAATCTTGAGAAATAATTACATTTAATACTTAAATTCATGACAAATGAAACTTTGCACTGAATGCTGTGACAAGATCTGACTGCTCTCTGAAATAGCTTTAAAACACTTGAATTTTGTCAATCTTCCACATCACACAATACAAAACAACACTTAAAATTTTCTTTTTAAAAAACAAAATCTTCTTACTTGAGGCAAAAAAATTACTTAAAATGTAAAACTGTTTGTAACACATCTTGACAGAGCACAAAGTGCTAAAATAAGGCATAATCTTGTATTGCATTTCTATCTATTAACATCCATCATTTGAACTATTAAATCTTGAAAAAAACGTTATAAATGTCGTAAGAGACATCATATTTTCTTATATTCGCTAAAATTTTCATTGCAAATGAAATATTTGAAAGAAAAAATGGACTTAGAACAAATACTACACGTGTAAAATATTTCGTCTTATTCAGCAATTTATCTTCATGTATTATTTATTTCTATACTTTCACAAACTGCCACATTATTATTTTATTTATTCTTTTTACTTAAACTATTGTTCGAAATTCTTTTTTTGAAGAGGAAAAAAAAACAACCAACTGGAGCACGTGGTCGCCGAACAAAATGATGATGCAATCGCTATAAGACTTAAATCCGAATGCATCCATTAAAATACACTTGTAAAAATGAAAATCAGTAAAAGAAAAAGCTGGAGTAAATACGATTAATCAGTAAAATTTGTTATATACATAAAAAGTCATTGAAAAACTTATGCTTCTGCTTGATCACTCAAATGCACTGTCTGTGCACCTGGCACTAGCACCATTTATTAAGAAGTAATAATTGTTCTAATGGGTGCTTATAATATTTCTAAAAAAAGGTTCACTACTGTCTTTTACATACTAGAAATGGATTCATTAGAATAAAACGTGATCGTCCAGTTGCCTCAATCACTTACATATGCGCTGTGAATGTACACTAATAACCCGATCCTAGTAGGTGATCAAGCTGAGAAAGGAAAAAGGAAATAAGATACAGTACCTCCACTCTTGCAATAAATAAACTAACTGTAATACTTGTTTTGAACAAGGAAGATTTTTATTCTTTCAGTCAAAGTATGCAGGTGAAAGGTGGGGTCCACTGCTCGGCATCCGACAATCTCCGGGCATCTTGGAGGCTTGAATCATGAGTTAGAAAAAGGATCTCATCAGTGAATCTTGTGGATGTACGCTAAAACTAATTGATTCAATACACCAAGAAGAGGCCTCTAGGAGGGGAAACTTAGTTCATTATAAAGATGCAACAAGAATCACGGCATTTCCTTCCTACATTACCGGCACATCCGGGGCACGAGGCCCGCGAAATGCGCGGCACGCTAAAATTGTTTCACTCTATACCAGTAACTGCACTAGACTGCCTGCTAGGAGAGAGAGAGAACGCTTTTAAACTCACGCGCGGCAGCTAAAGGGTTGCCGTAAAAAGGTGAGAGCGCGCCAAGAAAAGACAGGAGCGAGACGACCTCGCTAAAACGGCGCAAAGAGGATCGCAAAATGCGATTTACTAAACATCGCGTGCTGAAATGAAAACAGTGCTTAAACTGAAAATGGGAAATGAAACCAGTAAATTCAAAACAGAAAAGGTTAGATTAAATAATTAAGAGATGTTTAAAAGTGAGATTAATTAAACTGCCTGGGGAAGGTAAACAAAATATATTGCTACACAATATTAAGCGAACAATCACTCACCTGTAGCGTTTTTAGGCATTTTATAAATTTTTATTAATAATAGTCTTAACTTTTTGTATTAAGTAATAAAGAGCTAAACATAATATGAAATAAAGGTTCGGTGCAAAAGAATCTGCAAAAGAGAAAGAAAATCTGCGACGCCCGTCTCCCGTATCGAACTTTCTGCTACCGGGGTTGATAGTTAGAAAAAACACAATTTTGTATAGAGCGTACATACCTTTGTTACTGGCCAGTGGTTAAAAGAACTGGCCAATGAAAAAAATCAGTGTACTGGCCAGTGGGTAATAATGTTAATTTTGACCTATACAAAAAACTAGTTTTGGACTGTACCTGCAGCTTTTGCATTACCATCATAAGAAATCTATATGTCTTTGAACAATACCTCCCTAGCCTGTCTCAATTCTTTTTGTACACTGCACCTGCTAGAATGGGATAAAGGGGTTAATTGGGGATTGGATATTAGTAAAAAAAATTTCAATTTTATGAGCTTTGTGTTTGAAACTGAATATTTAAATGTTGAACCAAAAATTTGTTGGGATAATATTAAATTAAAACACACCATAAAAGATTATATAATTTATCAGTTGTTTAAAGCTTCTCCTTCAATAGATGCTTTAGAATCTTTTCTAATTTTGGTTTACTTCAGTCTAAATTGCACAGTACATTAGGGAATGAAAAAGCAGGCAAACTTACATTCATGTTCAAATTCTTCAATAGAAAAAATAAACTTTATTTTGCATTTCAGACTTTGTTGTTTATTTTTATTTATTTTTAAAACTGAATCCTGAATTCTGTGTTTTGATGAGTAAAAAAGCAACTATTAGTACAGAAAATTGTTTGTGTTTTTAATTATTTTATCATAAATTGTAAGAAAAAAACAAAAGACATTTATAATATTGCTTTATTATGTTTTCATGCTAAATGTAATATGTTTTAGATTCTAATTTATATTAAGTCTAAAAATATTTATAATCAGCAGTAGGCTGACAATTTTCCAAAATATCAGATATCGGATATATTTTTGATATTTTCGAAAATATCTCGATATTTACGAACTCTGAGCTAGAGTGAAGTTTTGTGTTAAGGTGGTTTTCAAATTCCCTGCTTAACAATGCAAAACTTTCTAACACATTTTCTAGCTGATATTTAAATGTAAAGGCATAAAATTGGTATGCCTGACTATTGAAGCGTTTTGGAATTGAATAGAGTTTTCCATTTTCTGATAATTAAATTATTGAGTTATAAGGGCTTCTTATCATGTGACTAGAGATGTAAAATTCCCAGAAATTTTGAAGTGGATGTAAAAAACATGTTTTTTATAGTTTTTTCTGGAAAAATTGATTTCTCATAAATGTTTCTCAAAAACATATTATATTTTTTTAAATAATGTAAAATAATGAACTTTTTAAAAATTTATGCACACTAAAAAAAATTATTTTCCATTTACATATTACCAAATCCTTTATATTTTACAAAAAAGAAAGGAAGCAAGCCAGCTTTTAAAAAGCTTCAAGCTTTCAGTTTCAAAATTTTAACAGTAACTTTTCTTGCTTAAATTGACACAATTGTTTCAGTGTGTCGTATCTCTTGAAATGATTTTTTAGCTGCATTTTTAAAATTACTAGTAGAGCTAATTAAACATCAATTTCAACAAATATCACAGCAGTTTGAAAGCACTTTTAAGTTGCATTATGCATCCCATCTTGCATATGTTTAAAAATTGTTTTCAACTGAATTTTTCACAAAAAAAAATTGCTTGCCAAGTTTATTTGTATGCAGGGGTGTAGTGGAGGGTATACAGTGATATATGCCTTATACCTTCTGGGTTTATTTAAAGAAACTCCACATATCCTCTCTTTCTCAAGTAAAACTATAGCATATTGGTATAGTCTCTTTCATATACCCTCTGATTATTTTACAACTATACCACTGTTTGTATGGGTTTATGTTTGTAAAAAATACAGTTAGACAATTCTAAGAGTCTATAGTTAAGAAAAAGAAAGGAAAGAGTCAATAATTTCAGTTGCATGTTATTTAAAAAAAAATTTCTTATAATAGTGAAAAATTATAGCTGTGCCAATAAAAATAAATGCATGTTTCAAATTGCATATTAAATTTTCAAATTGCATATTAAATTTTCAAACTGACCGCTTTCATTAATTGGCATATTATTAAACTAATTTTAAACATGAAGTTTCATTTATAACAAGAGAAGTTGCATTTATTATTTTATCAGGGGTTTGCTTGGATTTTTTTCACACGATCCTGTTTTTGTGAAATTGAGAATTTTTGTATTGGGAATTTGGTTCTAAATGCTCACTTTGACAGTATTTTCTTAAAGACCTTTTGTCTTTATGAAAAAATGCAAAACACCATTTGACTAAATAGTTTCTGAATAAGAACACCTGCCAATTTCATGTATATCCAAACAAAAATGTGTCAGAAAGTAGTTCCTTTTGATTTCAGAACAGCCATGGGTGCAAGTCTTCAGCCTCAGGACTGATTTCAATCTTGGAGATATTTTTGACTTATAGTAAATTATACTTTATATAGTGAAATAATAGCAATTTTACAAACACAAAGTTTTAATCACTTTCTTTTCTTGTAAAAGATAGATTTTTAACTGTAAAACAAGACATTGAAATCTTCTAGCCTATCTCCTTTAATACAAGACAAAACATTGAAATCTTCTAGCCTATCTCCTTTGTTCATACTTAATCATAGCTGCCAACTTGTACGGATTGGCCGTACAATGTACGGATTTTGTTCTAATTGTACGGTTGTACGGATGAACAGTACGATTGTACGGTTTTGCGCGCGGGAAAAACAATCGCTGAAAAATGCGAATTTTGTCAAAGATCGAGTGAAAATTCAAAAACACTACTTTTGTCAAAGGATCGCGAAAAAACGCCAATTTTCTCAAAGAATCTTGAAAAAAGCCCTAATTTTCCCCGCTAATTTCGTCAAAGATCGCGGGAAAAAACACTAATTTCGACAAGGGATTGTGAAAAGTACGCGAATTTCGTCAAAAATCGTGGGGATAAAACGCGAATTTGTTCAAAGGATCGGGAAATGAACGCGAATTTCATCAAAGTTCGCGAGAAAAAGCGCGAATTTCGTTAAAAATCGCGCAGAAAAACACTATTTTTGTCGAAAGATCGTGAAAAGAACGCGAATTTTGTCAAAAATCGCAGGAGAAACACTAATTTCGGCAAAGAATCGTGAAAAAAAACGCGAATTTCGTCAAGGGATCGTGAAAAGAACGCGAATTTTGTCAGAAAACGCGTAAAAACGCTAATTTCGATCAAAAATCTTTAAAACAAAGCTAATTTCGTCAAAGATCGCGGGAAATAACGTGAATTTCGTCAAAGATCTCTTAAAAAAACGCGAATATTGTCAAGGTTCACGTAAAAAACACGCGAATTTTATCAAAGATCTCGTAAAAAACGCGAATTACGTCAAAAGATCGCGAGAAAAATGCGAATTTCGTCAAAAGATTGCGAGAAAAATGTTTATTTCGTCAAAGATAGCAGAAAAAACGCTTTTATCAAAAATTGCGAAAAAAACGCTAATTTTATCAAAAGATCGCGGAAAAAACGCAAATTTCGTCAAAAGATCGCGAAAAAACGCAAATTTCGTCAAAAGATCGCGGAAAAACGTAAATTTCGTTAAAAGATCACGAAAATAACACAAATTTCGTCAAAAGATCGCGAAAAAACGGCGAATTTCGTCAAAAGATCGCGAAAAAAACGCAAATTTCGTTAAAAGATCGCGAAAAAAACAGTAATTTCGTCAAAGGATCGTGAAAAAAAACGTGAATTTTTCACAAGATCATGGAAAAAGCGCGAATTTCATCAAAGGGCCTCGAAAAACTCATAATTAGACCAGAAAGGAATCCCCCCCCCTTTCCTCCCCAATCCTTTGGCTGTGTAACCTTTCAGAAAAGTTGCTGTGAATTTCAGAATTTTTTTTTTTAGAATTTCCCATGCAAAAAAATTTTCTTTTGATATCTCACGTTTTTATTTTGAAAAAAAAAAAGACTATACATGAATATAGCATAGAAAATGTTATGAAGTATTACTTTTTTCATTGCATGTGCATATGTTATGCATTTTTAAGCACCCAAGAATACGTCTTAAAAATTGTAAGGATTTCAAAATTGACATGTTGGCAGGTATGCTTAATACACAGAAAGGAAATGGGGAAGACCATGAAAGAATTGGATGGATAATGTTGCAAAGGCAATGAAGGATAGAGGCCTGGAGGAGGAATGGACCCTTAACTGAAAAAAATGGGAAAAGACTATTGTAGATTCTTCAGATGGCGGCATCTGACGCCATAAACAAAATTGATATACATAATACACAGAAACTTTCTCAGTCTGGGCTTGGATGGACTTCTTGCACCCATGAAACAGCCTTAAACTGTACAAATTAGCGACAGAGACTTTGAACATGTTTTAGCAAGCTTATGGCAATGAGTTCTGGTATCATTCAAAGATGGATCACTTAAAAATGATGAGGTATAGAAATTGTCATTTAAGCAATGTTTTGAGTAGTACAGGTGCTTGAAAGGTAGACAAACTAGAGGAGTGCATGGGCCAAAATTTCCAGTCCTGTGCTGACCCGTGCAAAAATTTTATTGGCCCGTTTGGTATAAAAACAAAAAGTTTTGCCTAAGCCTGGTCTTTCCCATATGAAGACATAATTGGCCTGGCCCTGTTGAATTTCTACTAAACATGTCAATATTTCTGAAGCAACATTATCCTACAAATTAAAATTATTCAGAAAGCACACTTATACATAGATTTTATTTTCAGATTATACAGTAGAACCTCGATCCATCGTTTTTCAAGGGGTGCATGAAAAAACCCGATGAATGCGGGTTCATTAAAACACGAAAAAACAATGTTTATGCATTACTAATACATGCAGTGTATACAATATACTAATAAATACTAATTTCTTACTTACCAAACTCTAAAAGAAATAAATCGAAGTTGTAGAAAATTGATACTTATTTTAAAAAATCAGTAATTTTATGTTGGGTTTCGTTCATTTTTTTAAACTAGGACTTCCCTCAGAGGGATTAGTCTGAGTGATATTGCTGAGAACATAGATTTAATAAAAACATGTGGAAGCAAAGAAAATGAGATGTTATCTTTAATTGTCCATATACTGCGATAAATTGAAATGATGAAAATAAACGAATCGTAGAATTACAAAATCTTATATATAAATTCGTATACACTGTTTAAAAAAATGGGAAATCAAACCATTCAAGACAGCCATCCATGGATATAAAATTGAAAGTATGCAATGTATTAAAAGTAAAATAGAAAATGAAACACTAAATTACTTATATCGAAATTTTAACTGTATAAAATGATGTCAAGAGCATAATCAGACGCTCCACACCAATTTGGGTAACTTTAAATGACAAATATATGATGTTTAAAAAGAATGGACTATACTTTATATGGTGTGTGCTCCCCCGGAATAGTTAATATTGTACAATATCTATTTTCCATGGATGCAATGAGGTTGTCGATAACATTTAAGGAATTCTCTCCTCAAAATCTGATATAGTATCAAAGTACCGAATACATCAACAGTGGCATGCAATGCTTCGTTAGAGTGTGTTTTAGATATGCTCGATCGGATTTAAATGATGAGTGTATGCTGGCCACTACATACACTGTATTGTTTTGTTTTCAAACATATTCTGCACAAGTTGAGCTGTATTTAGCATGTATTAAATAAAAGAAATTGGCAATGATTACAACATAAAGTATGACACAAGATCTGAATATATCATCTGCATAACTTTTGAGCTGTCAAAGTGTCATTTGAAGTAATTTACAAATCCATACATATTTATTCAGCAAATCATGCAAGCTAACATACGCCAATATGAACCCGATTATAAAATTTCACCAGAATAAGTTAATATATAAAAAATCTACTAATGATGATTGAGAATATGACCTTATGAAAAAATGTCTAGAAAAATGAATCGGATAAAAAAATCATATCACATTTAAAACGGCACTTCCCTCTGTTAGTGGCCTTGGTGAGAGAGAGAAAAGCCTAGAGAAGGAACACTTTAACAAGTACTTTCAGGCAACCTACTCACTGTTCCATACAGGTCTTTATTCCATATTTACACAATTTATTTAATGCTAGGTGGGTATCTATCAGTTTTGTTGCATTTAAATTCCATGTTTTGCGGAGGAAATGCAACATTATGAAATATTTAAAGTTGCTGTACCTAATAATTGCAAATTAATGGTAATTGAGATCGCTTTCCGTTAATTTCATCATTTTAAATTTTTTAGAAACCATTTATACAGATAATTTTATATTTTAAAACTAACCCGAAGCAAAATTTCAAGATTTTGGGCTCAGCAGTAGCATAGAAATAGAAAATTTTCGAAAGTTTTTTGTTTCTGCACTGTTTTATATAGCGACATTTTTAGAAATTGTTCTATTGCGAGAATTTACGTCGTGATAAATACAGCCATGTCAATTTTCATGTTTATATTCCTAACAATTCCATGTACTTCGTTACTTAGATCATCTTTAGATCTTTTTCCGCTTTGTTTAGTCTTTCTATTTTTTAGAATTCGTTCTACAACGAGCATTTACATCTTATTAATTACTACCATGCCAAAGTTCTAGTTTCTAACCCCAACAGTATCCCAAAAATTACAGTATTCCAAATAAATCATAGTTTAGAACCTTTCTAGAAATTTTTACCTTTATCCGTCAAATTGAACCTTTTAGAGAGTGTTCATTATGAGTATTTACATCTTAAAAGTAACTACCGCACCAAATTTAAAGTTTCTAACCCAATCAATATCGCAGAAATCACAATTTTAGAGCTTTTTTGCTCCTGCAGTGATGTAGGTTCTTGCACTGACATAAAATAGTCTTTTTTTCGGAGCAGAGATGGCCACCAACATTTTTTTAGGTTGGCTATGTAGTTTCAGAGATAACACCTCACAAACGTATAAGCATTAATAATATTATACACTTTATAATATTATAACGCTTTATAATATTAGCGTTAGATGTACAGATTCAAAAGCCATTTATCTGTTACAAACTAAAGTGCCGGCGTTGCCCAGAATTCGAAGGATGTTTGTTCTGAAAAATCAATTTCAAAATTTAACATACAACACGAAACAAACATTAAAAAAAAAACAGTCGAAATGTTGTATGAATGAATCATATGAAAACACTATATAAAAATGTATAAATATATATAACAGATGCAAAAGAATACAGCTATAAATGAACTTATTTCAATTTATAATTGAAGCAATAATGTTAAAATACGCCAATATTTCCCTAATCGGGTTTTTATCATGCTTCAATACATTTTTCACACTCATATGATGTTATACGATATCCACCACGTCTTTTATATTTCCAATATGACGCAATATTTTCCTCTTTCACGTGGAAACCTTGAAATAGAAAAGTGATGAAGTTATATTCACTTTCATTTAAATTCGTCAAACTATTTATTTCATTTTCATTTTTTACGTGAATATCTTGCAATAGAAAAGTTATGACGTAATATTCACCTTTTTTTAAATTCGGCAAACTGTTTATTTCATTTTCATTTTTCACGTTGAAATCTTGCAGTAGAAAATTAATTGTTGTAGTAATAATTTTATTGTGTTTTTTAATTGTTGGCAACTGCTATAACGAAAAATGTTTAAATTTGATAAGAAATTGCTGTTAAATTGTTGGTTTTTTATTAATTAAAAATTAACTATAAATTATTTCGATTCCGGATTACTTTAGTTGCCTCGGCCATGTTTTAATACACATGTACGTATCTTTTCACAATTTTGGCTTCCAAATTGTGGATTTTTATAGAATTACAAACAGACAGATAGACAAGTTTTCATTTTTATATATCTCTCTATTCTAAAAAAAGTAACTAACGCTGTCACCGCCGCCGCCTGTTTTGAATTTTTTGTGACCGGAGGTCTTTCTTTGTTAATATTAAGAAAACTATTGCATACAAAAATATGAAAATCAGTGGTATTATAGCGGAATGTTTGAACAACACGCTAATGCATACAGTTTTCAAATCGAAGAATTATTTTAAGAGATATTTAATGCTAAAGTTGGACAAAATCATTCCATTAAAAAAGTTTTATAGGAGCAGAAGCTATACATGGGAATTTAATCATTTTTAGATCATTTTATTCAATAGAAGATCCCGGTGTGCAGATTCCATTAATTTTTTTTTATTTGACTCATTTTTTGAGGTTTTATTTCTATTTTAAATTAAAATATTCAGCATTTCGACAGATATTTTTTTGCATATTTTAGAAAATGGTATTAATTTAAACTCTTGCCAACAGTATAAACAGCGTAAACAATAATGTTTGCTTCAAATAAAAAAAAATTATTTACACGTTATTATTGTAAACAGAAAAAACCTTCAAATTAGAATTAAATAATTAGGTATAAAAACAGGGTTGGCATGATTTAAATCAACTGATTTAAATCACGATTTAAATCTAGATTTAAATCAGCTGATTTTTTTTTTTAATTAGTTAGCAGAAATATAAGAAGTGGGAGTAGCAGGTGTTTTTCTGGTATTTCCAGGATTGCTACCAGAAAGAATGTGGCAGGTGCAGGTTAAGTCCAAGTGTCCCCTTCCTAATCTTTCTTTTGTAATAAACTTGTTTCAAAGTGGTAGAAAGCAAAGAGTGAAATATTGTTTGTAGCAATTCCCAACAGTGTTGCCAGATCGGGCTACAAGTAGCGAATCGGGCTACTTTTCAACATTCGAGGCTACTATTTTTTAAAACTGGGCTACTTGCTACTAAAGAAAAAAATTGGGCTGCCATTTGCTACTTTTAGATTCCCCCACTCCCCATTGATCCCCCGCCCTGCATCCCCAAAACCCATTGCTTGTGCCCTAGGTACAATCCAAAAAGAGGATTGTTCCCTTGCCGAATGCACATATCAATGAAAATTTTGAGTAAAAAGTTAGAAAATGTATTAGATAAAGATAGAATTACAAAATTTAAAGCAAGATATGAACAAGCTATTAATGGCTGTCATTTTGCTGGAGTTTTATTAAGCCCCTCTGTTTTAAATCGAAATGAAATTTCACTTAGTGTAGAGGAAAATAATGAAGGTTTGGCATTCATTAAAGAAAATTGTCCTTTTATCTAATGGGAGGTAAAAAGAGAATCAGCGAAATTGAAATTGGATTTATTTACCAAATAACAACAGCCATGGCTTCATCTGCTGGAGTAGAAAGACAATTTTCTTCTTTTGGACTAGTTCATTCAAGCCTTCGTAATAAATTAGGAGTGGGCAAAGCTTCTAAATTTGTGTTTTTGTTCAAACAATTAAATCCCTGATTTATTTCTATTTGCTTAAAAAATATTTCATTAATTATGATTTTTATCCCTTAATAAATAGCTTGCATTAAATGAATATTTATTTAATTTTTAAATTTTACCATTTTCTATTCATTTACAACATATTTAAGTTTATTTCTTATTTAGTGTGCAAAATTCAATTACAAAATAATAGAATAGCTTTAGATTAAAGCCTAGATGTTTAATTTTTAGTACCAATCAGTAACTAGAATGTAGTATTTTCTTAACTATATAATTATTTCTTATGTTATTTTTATAAATTATAAATATTATTTGTTCTTTTTTAGTTATTTATTATAAAAAACTGCTCATGTATTGTAAAAACATAAAAACACAATAATTAAAAATAGAATTCTAAAAAAATCAAATAAATCCGATTTAAATCAAAAAAATCTGATTTAAATCAAAAAAATCCGATTTTTTTTATTTTTTTAAAAAAATCATGATTTTTTTCCAACCCTGTATAAAAAGCAGGCACTTATTGGAAATTACGCCATAAAAACTATATTTACATGTGAATTTTAAGAGAAAGGATATTGTAAAATAAATTCATTAACATGCGTTAGAAGTTAGAAGTCTGAAATAGAAGAAATTACGTCACATTACACTTATTATGCAAAATGAACAAAAAATAGTATTGCAAAACAGTTTAAATTAAAAAATTGAGTGAGACAAAATATTAGAGGTTAAATATTAGATTTTTTCAAAATTTTATTATTTGTCGTTTGATGTGAGTTGTTCAGCTATAAGTATGCAAAACTTCATGTCTCCAACTTAATTAGGGGCTGAGTTAGAAAAATTGTTTAAGATACACAAGTGAGAGCCCAGAGGGTTAAATATTAGACCTTTTTCAAAATTTTATTATTTGTTGTTTGATGTGAGGTGTTCAGCTAAAAGTATGCAAATTTTCATGTCTCCAACTTAATTAGGGGCTGAGTTAGAAAAATTACTTAAAATACACAAGTTAGAGCCCAGAGGGTTAAATATTAGACTTTTTCAAAATTTTATTATTTGTCGTTTGATGTGAGGTGTTCAGCTATATGTATGCAAAATTTCATGTCTCCAACTTAATTAGGGGCTGAGTTAGAAAAATTGTTTAAAATACATAAGTTAGAGCCCAGAGGGTTAAATATTAGACTTTTTCAAAATTTTATTATTTGTTGTTTGATGTGAGGAGTTCAGCTATAAGTATGCAAAACTTCATGTCTCCAACTTAATTAGGGGCTGAGTTAAGAAAAATTGTTTAAGATACACAAGTGAGAGCCCAGAGGGTTAAATATTAGACCTTTTCAAAATTTTATTATTTGTTGTTTGATGTGAGGTGTTCAGCTAAAAGTATGCAAATTTTCATGTCTCCAACTTAATTAGGGGCTGAATTAGAAAAATTACTTAAAATACACAAGTTAGAGCCCAGAGGGTTAAATATTAGACTTTTTCAAAATTTTATTATTTGTCGTTTGATGTGAGGTGTTCAGCTATAAGTATGCAAAATTTCATGTCTCCAACTTAATTAGGGGCTGAGTTAGAAAAATTGTTTAAAATACATAAGCTAGAGCCCAGAGGGTTAAATATTAGACTTTTTCAAAATGTTATTATTTGTTGTTTGATGTGAGGTGTTCAGCTAAAAGTATGCAAATTTTCATGTCTCCAACTTAATTAGGGGCTGAGTTAGAAAAATTACTTAAAATACACAAGTTAGAGCCCAGAGGGTTAAATGTTAGACTTTTTCAAAATTTTATTATTTGCCGTTTGATGTGTGGTGTTCAGCTATAAGTATATAAATTTTAAAGTCTCCGACATATATAGTTTCTGAGAACGGGCTCTGTGACAGACAGACAGACAAAGGAGTGAGACAGGTAGGGTTTCGTTAGATGAACGAAACTGTAAAAACATGCTGCGGATGACTGTAGCAACATCCTAAAATTACATTACCATCAGCGATCTACCAATCCCGAATTTAGTTTATATTAGTTTCATATATTCTTATTCTTTTGTGCGGTCCTGTAAAATAACTATCAATATTATATACAGTAAAACCTCTGAATACCAGACACCTCGAGAATGCAGAATTTGTCCTCTATTTAGAGGTGTCCGCTACGGAGAGAAAAACATGTACAGTTATTTAAGTGTTGGTAATCGAAAAAATGTCTGCTAAATAGAGGTATCCGCTAATCGGGTGGGTCCACTATGGAGGTTTTACCAGTAAAACCTCTGAATAGCGAACATCTCGGGAAGGTAGAATTTGTCCTCTATTTGGAGGTGTCCGCTACGGAGAGTAAAAAATGTACAGTTATTTAAGGGTTGGTAATCGAAAAAATGCCTGCTAAATAGAGGTGTCCACTAATCGAGTATGTCCGTTATGGAGGTTTTACTGCATAATAATATCATCCTTTGCAAGAAAATTGCATGCTGTATGATAGACAGACAGACATTATAGGTCAAAACTGGGAAATTTCATTAGCGGCCACTGGCCGGTAGGACTAGTTTTTTAAGTGGCCACTTTCTTTAAACTAGTGGCCACTTTTTTATTTAAAAATACTAAACAGTAAAATTTCTATAAGTATTAATCTAAAACTGAATAGCCCAAATATATATGTTAATATATATTTATGTTATATTGGGACCAAAAAAAGTAGAATCCTTGATGAAATTCAAAAAAATTTTATTCTCTCCTTGTAAAAAAAGTGGCCAGAAGGTGGCCACTGATAGACAATTTTTCACTAGCCACTTTTTCTCATTTACTGGCCCTGTGGCCGGTGGCTAGTGCTAATTTTGACCTTTAACAGACATCCAGAGAAAGATAACCTCCCGGAGCAATAAACACTCATATCTTTTGTTTTAATCATCCACAATTATATATCATACAACAGGCCAGATTTTATACAACAGGCTAAAAATGGTCACCGTAATAAGGAGTACTGTATTATTATTTGTTTGCCCACCAAAACTGGTTGCCACGGGTTGTTCCAAGGTTTGTGATCACGTGGTTGAAACTGATCTATTCAATATTACTGCGTGCATATTTTTTTTTATTTGCTCCATGTGTTCAAGCCATGTGTCTACGAAAACATCCATCGGTGAAAGTGACGCACACCAAATTTCTGTGACGTATGCAGATAAATTGTGCTGTTTTATCAGTTTTTTTTAATATAATTTTTAAACGGTTTGGAACTTATTTTTCATAGTAGGTGCATTCAGTAGGTGGCCCTCGTAGGTACCTTCGGGTGCAATAAGAAACGAAATCCGACAAATATTTTTTGAGTTATGCTTGATGAAAGGTTTTTATTAGGCTTTTTTTTTTAGTAGGACATGGCGTTAATATCCATCGTAGCTGTAATGTGTCCGGACAGTAATATTTCGCTGAGTATTAGCCTTCGCTTCGCTCAGACAATTATTAAATAACAAATTTTCAAGATGTACAACATTTTTCTGGTCATTTTCTGTAATTTCTTGTGCACAGTACAACATTTTTCTGGTCATTTTCTGTAATTTCTTGTGCACATATAAAAGTTCGTACAGTTTCAAATGAATTTTGAATTGCATCAGACATATTTGGTAGTGGTGTAGGCTCAGCTTCATCAGCATGAATATTATCCTTTGTTTCTTCACCATTATTTTCATTTTTTGCATCATCACATATTTCTTCTATGCTTAGGACACCACATGTCGCAACATCTTGATCAATGGAAATATAATCGTTAAGTTTCACACCATATACCTCCTGTGCTACTCGACACCACTCTTCATCTGCATTGTCGTCACCATCATCATTATTTTCTTTCCCTTCTGTTGAGCATTCTTCAATTTTTCGCAAAAGAACGCATTTCACGAAACAATTCTGAATATCTAAAGAGGTTACTTTATGCCATGCTGAAAGTACAAAATGAATGGCCTGTAGAAGGCCTATTTTTGGAGTAGGTTCTTTTGCTTGTTCCATGAAATGTAAATATCTTTTCATGTAGCTTTCTTTTGTAAAATTTCTGAAAACAGTTGATTATCCCGACATCAAGAGGTTGTACGACAGATGTACAATCAGCTGGAAAAAAACTGACTTTTACATTTTTCAAAGACGACGTATCTGGTGAATGAGCTGAACAATTGTCAATAAATAGAAAGATTTTCTCTTTTTGAGCACTTATTCATCTATCAAAGTCCTGAAGAAATTTTATAAAATTATCATTTTTCATCCATGCTTTGTCATGGCAGATTACAGGCAGTTTCTTTACATTCTTGAAGCATCGAGGTCTAGCAGAGTTACCAATAATGAGGGGCATACTTGTTTATCAGAACCGTCCTTATTTGTACATAGTAGCACTGTCAGTATTTCTTTGGAATGTTTACCACCATGACAAGATTTTCCTTTGAACGCTAGCGTTCTCTCTGGAAATCATTTATAAAACAGGCCTGTTTCGTCTGCATTAAAGATGTCACAATCCTTGTATCCATCTAATAACTTTGGAAGTTTTTCGAACCACATTCCTTTGGCATCAGTATTAACTATTGTGGCACTTTCGCCGCATAATTTCCTGGATACCGATCCATGTCAAATTTTAAAACGTGAAATACACCTATTTGATGCAGAAAAAGTATCGATGCCACATGAGGCAATTTTTCAAGTGCCTCCTCTCAAAGAATATTCCCATTTACAGGAATGTTTGGTGCACAAGCCTCCTTGTACCAAGTGAAGAGAAGTCTTTCCAACTCACTGCGAGTAGACATTTTGCTAGTTTTTCTCTTTTTTGCAGAAGTTTCATACTTATTAACCTGCTCTCTATTTTTATTTCTTTTTCGAAATTATCGAATTCAGGGTTGACAGCAGTATACCTAAACGTTTAGCGATGTTAATTTTTTTCTCAAGAGGATTCTTTTCCACCTCATCTATGATCTAATGCCTTTCTTCTAAGGTTCGGATTTGTTTTGTGATTCTTAAAATTCACAGAATACATAAAATTTAACTTAAAATTTTTATTAAATTGAAAGCTCACATTCTTGAAATTAAACATGTGCACTGCACATAACAGAGTAGCCAGAAATGTGAAAGAATGTAGCAGCTGACCGAAGTGGATGCATCCATCCTACCCTTTTCACAGAATAGAATAACCCATTCTCCAAACAAGAACACCTGTTCCGCATCAGTTATTTTAGGATAAAAGAAGTAATTTCAGTTTGTATGTCATATGGATCTGCTTGATCCTCAATTTCATTTTGGTGATGAGAAAAATTTTACAATGATGAATGCTGGAAAACGAATTCATGAAGAACGATGCATGTGAGTTTTGTTAACATTATTTAAATATAAATAGTGCAGGGACCATAGAAAAAAATGATCAATGCGAGAAAACTATGGATGTGGGAACAATAGATCGGGGTTTCACTGTATATTATTATAAGATTTCATGGAATACAGAATAACAACAATATTCATGATCAATTAAACAATTACGTACATAAACATTGATTAAAAAATTGACTTAGACAATAATATTCAGATGAGAATTCAGTAAGAAAATCAACATAGTTTAGAATTAAAGAAAAAGAAAATCATAACTTGATGGCTCTACAAAGAAAAAAAGTAGATTAAAAAAATATATATATCTGTAATTTATTAAACCAAATTAAATTTCTAAAGATATCTCTAAACAAATGTACAACATCACTATATTTTTTACAAAAAATAAATAAAATACACAGCCCAATATAGACTTGGGGGAGAAGAATTTAGACTTCTGCACAAGCTCGGACAGATGGCTCATTCCATGCCAAATCACCCAAAATAAAAGATTCAATGTGCTTGTATGTCTCAGATTTTGTTCATATTTTTTTTGTGTATAGATACCTAAGAGATATGACCACAGTAATTTTTTCAATTTCTTATCTCAAAAATTGACTTTAGGAAAAATATTTGAAATTTGCACATTTCATGCGATTCTTCCCATCATTGTGTTGCCATCAAATTGCGTAAAATGCTGTAGCTCTGTTATTTTTTATACAATATACATGATTCTGGTATCAAATTAAAGCTAATTTTTTATTCTTTCTAACTGTGCTATAATATTTACAAAAAAGTAATTATATATATTTAAAAAAAAAAGAGCCCTTAAAGTGAAATTTTTGGTATTTTAAAGTGTCACAATAAATTTGCAATAACGGGCAAGTACCAATAAACACATACTTTAAATTTTAGCATTGGCTCTATCTCAACATGTATTTTCAGTTTTGAAAATATTAAAAAGTGTTTTTTGTGGTTGTTAAATTATGCAAGTTTATTTTTCTCCGATATTTAACGGTGATTATGACCAGACTTCGAGTTGATTACGATTACTTTGAATTTCTAAAAGCAGATTACGATTATGTCTCTATTTGTGCAAGTTAGATTACGATTACATCTTCGATTATCCGTTTTTTTTTTTTTTTAATTTTAGATTACGATTACATTCAGATTACGATTAAATAA
Source organism: Maratus speciosus (assembly GCA_963932465.1). Lineage (NCBI taxonomy): Eukaryota > Metazoa > Arthropoda > Arachnida > Araneae > Salticidae > Maratus > Maratus speciosus. The sequence continues at coordinate 385,570,213 of OZ010788.1, read as the reverse complement.
ATTTTGTTGAATTACGATTACCGCAATAGCCGATTACAATTACAATTTGATTACACTTATTTCATAGTCTGCATATTACGAACTCCTCTTTTTCGAATTTATTTTTTAAACTATCTTTATGTAACATTCACAATTTACAAATCTGAATGAAAAACTGAATTAGTATTTATATATATGTGTGCTTACAGTTCAAAAGCAGGTAACCCTTAAATGCCTGGTGTTGCTTTTCGGCAACATACCCAATTTAGGCTTCTAAAATACTATAGAATTATATTGAAGCTAATGCCTAATGTTGCCTATAAAATGCATTCTGAAAATATTAATAAATCAATTTTCAACATGTAGAGGCCAAGACTTGTGCTGTTTAAGAATAAAGATAGATTTATTTTTTCAATTGTTGCTACATGTTCTTTTTGTTTTGTTTGGAAGCTTGCGAAATACCCTATTTTGTTCTGCAGTGAGCAAGTAAAATTTATTTCTTATTATAGTTCCTAACATTCTTGTGTGTTTAATATTATAGAATTTTATCAAGGAAAATTATTTTTTCAATTAAAGACCAGTATTGCTGATTAGTAACAAACTTGTTTTTAGCCGTAAACTATACTTAAAACAAAATATGATTTTTTAAAGTATTTTCCCATGATTTATTTAAAAAATGAAAGCCGAAAAAATTATTACAATGATTTTTGAAAAATCAGGCATTTAAGGGTTAAGCTTCATCTGAAAGTATTATTTCAATCAAAATCTCCCTAGTTCTTTTCAGTTTTGTTTATTTACCATTAAAAAAAATTCTAAAGGCTAAGAAAAATTCCACAAAACGTACACTTTTTTATTCGAAAATACATATTAATATTGAATATTCAGAAAATGCATGAGTAAAGAGTTCTGAAGTTCTGACTTTCACATTCACGATTACGAAGGATTAAATTTTTTTCTATTTGTCATAGTTAAAAAAAAAAAAAAAAAAAAAAGAATTCCCTGTCTCATCTGTGTGTGCTTAGAAATATGTAGTACATCAGCCATGTGCCTGTGGTCTACATTTTTAAAGCAGAACATAAATAAACATAAGATGAGTTCAGCTAAGAGTTTTCTTCAGAACTCTCGTTGCAAGACAATTTTTAACCTATCAACATTAAAAGCAATACAAAATATTAACAATTAAGAAATATTAAATATTAAAAAATAATGTTCTGCTAAAATTTTATGAAACGGAAAATTAAGAAAAATATTTTTTTCAAGGTTTTTATGCTTTCGTGACTTTCTCCCTCCTCGTTTTAATCCTCTGATTTAATTTGAAACACATGACACTTAAAAATAAAAAATAATCATAAACTACGTTTCCAGGGGAGCGATGTTCAAATTTGAACAAAAAGTAGCGTTATTGTTTTTTTTCTTATTGGTAATTAATCAAGAGATATTTTTTCAATAATCAAATATAAAAATTTGCTTGATTAAATTTTTAATTTCAGGGAGTGGTGATGGCACTGTGCTGCCTACTTTTACTGGCAATTGTGCTAAGAGAATGTACAAATTAGATACCACTATCTCCCCCAAGCATACCCTAACGAAAATACTCAAACAGGAGTGTTCCTATAGAATATAGTGTCTTCTCTTCTTTTCTTTTTTTTTTTCGATTCTATTGAAATTTAAATTACATACATAAAGAAACCATCTTTTATTGCTAATGTCATAAGAAAATTAATCTAGTTGTGTATCTACATATCTTAAAATGCATATTTTAAATAAATAAATAATTTTACAATTAGGATTAAAAACGCTATGCAAAATTAAGTACGGAAAATATTTCACTGCGATAATAAATTGCTAATAATTGTGGAATGCATATTAGAAAAGAAATCCTTAGCTGCATATGGTGTTTAAAGTTTATGTTGAATTTAACGTTCATCGATATATGGGCATCTGGCGAGCATTATATATTGCAGTGATATTAAAAAAAAAATTTATTCTTTGTCATATATAATGCTGATTCGTTAAAATAGTCTTAAAATTTTTTTTTCTAGTTTTTCTTTGACATTTCTATAATGTATACTGAAAATTAAAAGGATAAACAAAGCACGAGCAAAGTAAGAATGGGTTGTTCAATAAAATGCTGATTCAATTTAAAACCTTTTTTCTTTTTTTAAAGAAAGCTTCCATCCCAGATTCTTACATTTGAGTGCCATGAAAATAGTATCTTTTCCATTCCCTTTTTATTTTTTTATTCTTCTTGACAATGGAAGTAGTAATAGTTTGTTATTGTATGTTCTTTCTTTACTCTCATTTTATGACTTGGACAGCTTGGACAATTGACCGCTTCTGCAACCACATCCTGTTTTCTCGAATTTCCAATCACTTCTACCCCACATTTACCAATACTGTCACCCTGATCTCTGACCCTAACACACTGACTCACTCCCCCTTCAGCATGAACCTAATGAGTTCAAAACATATCCTCTTGTTACAATGTTTAGCTAGCCGAGTATTTTTTGAATAGGAAGCAAAAACGGAAAGACAAAGGTGTAATCGTAATCGTTTGAATGAAATTACGATTACCTATCTTTTCGATACTGATTACATAGAGATTAGTTTATATTGTGATTACGATTATATTACGATTGTAATCTGAGTGAAATTTCTTGATTATGATTATTTTGTGATTACTTCAAAATTAAAATTTATGATTACGATTACAATGCGATTATGCATTTTTTGTAATCGATTATAACCGATTACGATTACTCGAAGTCTGATTATGACTATTCAGCTGCTACTAGACACTTAAAAAAGTATTGAATTTTAGAAACAAGGTCAAACAATTTGATAATTGGGTAATATATGAATAGACCAATAAACCTATGTCAAGCTATTAATTGTTTGACTACTTTATAAAATAAATTTTTAATTCATTGCACTGTACACTCCAAACAAAATTACTTTGAATGTGAAACACGAAGTTTAGAATAAAATATCACTGTAACAGATGTTTCAATGGATCAACATGCAAAGGAACATTTCAAATATTAAAGAATTACATTTTAACTGTTAATACCTGTTGCTTGGGTGTTGATTTATAAAATGTTTTTAACTGATTCCACAATTAATTGTTGAATATTTTTTTCCAGAACATATGTTCTGCCTGACATTGAAGTTAATGAAGGCACAAGTACTTCTTGTATAATGTTTTCAAAAGGTATCCAACAACTGCCACTTGGTGTTTGTATAAATCGCTGAAAATGAAATTTCTATCTATTATGCGTTTTTAACATTTTCCAACATAGTTAAGTGTTTATGAATTTGGTCTGTCTATCTGTCTGAACTCTAACTTGCCTTAATATGGTTGGATTGCTCTGTAATTGATAATGTTTTTGAGATTTACTATTCCATGTTCAGTATTGAAAATAAAGTATGTAGCATTCATAGTTTATTTACAGAGATACTCAAAAGTATTCCATTACATTATGGCTTATTGGGAAATGTCAAACTATATAAATACGTAGCTCCTATAGTCTTCATTTGGTCCGTTCATCTGTGTGTCCTCATATAACAGCGCAAAAACTACCCAACCAAATGTTTTGACATTTAATGCAGAATTGTTGCAGAGTTCAGTTGAGTCATGTTAAATTTTATGAATGTCAAATCAAAATTTAAAAGTATATTAATAAGATTTTTCATTCTAATTAATCCTATACTACATAATTAGTTTGATAATATCCCATGATAGGTTGCCATTATGCATTATGATTACTTCCTATTTAAAATTATTAAAAGTCCTATTATTTCCATATTACTGAATTTAATATATAGAATTGTAATAGATTTTGCCTAAGAGTGCAACAGCTATTGCAACAAGATCTGATTATTTATAAAATTAATTATAGTACGAATGCATCTCATTTGACGTAAAATTTCCAACTTGTATAAATTGGTGCTCATTGAACAGATATTAACAGTTAAATTGCAATTATTTAATATTTTAAATGTTCTTTTGCATGTTGATGCAATGATGCATCATCTGTTACATTGATATTTTATTCTAAACTTCGTGTTTCACATTCAAAGTAATTTTGTCTGGAGTGTACAGTGCAGTGAATTAAGTTTGTTTAATAAAGTAGTCAAACAATTAATAATTTGACATAGGTTTATTGGTCTATTCATATGTTACCCAAATATCAAATTGTTTCTCCTTGTTTCTAAAATTCAACATTTTTTAAACATCTAGTAGCAGTTGAATAGTCATAATCACCGTTAAATATCAGAGAACAATAAACGGAACGAATGTCGTATTCGCCCAGAGTCCGCCATCTTGTTTCTTTGTTGGTCATCGCCAATTTTAAATTTCTTCATTTGGATTTATTTATTTTAGTTGTTGTTTTTTAAAATGCTTAATCTCCAAATTTTCAAAAATTAAGCATAAAGTGGTTATAAATGACCAACAAAGAAACAAGATGGCGGACTCCGGGCAAATACGGCATTTGTTCCCAATAAACTTGCATAATTTAACACCCTTTTAATATTTTCAAAACTGAAAACACATGTTGAGATAAAGCTAATACTAGAATTTAAAGTATGTGTTTGTTGGTACTTGCCCGTTATTGCAAATTTATTGTGACACTTTAAAAAACCAAAAATTTTACTTTGAGGGCTCCTAATTTTTTTTATTGTAATTTTTTGGGGGATATTATAGCATGGTTAGAAAGAATAAAAAATTACCTTTAATTTGATATCAAAATCATGTATATTGTTCCAAAAATAACAGAGTTACAGCATTTTACGCAATTTGATGCCAACACAATGATGGGAAGAATCGCACGAAATGTGCAAATTTCAAATATTTTTCCTGAAGTCAATTTTTGAGATAAAAAATTAAAAAAAATTACTGTGGTCAAAAAAATTACTAAAAAAATTACTGTAAATCTCTACACACAATCTATACACAAAAAAAAAAATATGAACAAAATCTGAGACGTAAGGTCACATGGCCCCGGGTGATTTGGCGTGGAATGAGCCAGATGCATTTCATTGGACTTGAACTGGGCCAAGCCTAGGTTTTATTATTTTCTAGCACAGGTTTTTTTTTTTTTTTTTCCCCGGCCGTGTCAGGTTGAGAATGTTTTTTCCATGTGTAGTATCAGGCCAACTTTCATTTTTAATTAGTGAAGAACGTAAATAATAAAGCAATATTTCTTTATTACTTTTTTTTGTGTGTGTTTTATTAATAGCATATTTACTCACATTTTTATGAACGTCTACTTTTGAAAGGAAATTTTAGTATAAAGCAAATTTTCATAAAAAGAATACAGCAACTTAAATTACTGCACTGGATCCTAATCGCATATGGCCTACCAATAATCATTCCTCCATTTGTTTAAATTTTAAAGTTGTGTTTTAGTTGGTTCTGTTTATTGAAAGGAGCAAATTTGTTTTGTTTTTTGTTTCTCACATTTTTTTGTTTCTACCTGTTACAAAAAGACTAAAACACAAATCAGGGTCATTCATTAATTACGTCATAGTTCAAGATGGAGAGGAGAGGTCCACAAAGTGTGAATGGGTGTATTAACTTGTTGCATTCTTACATCTAAAATAACTATTAGGTGGGAAAATTCATAAAAAAGTATATACTTTTACTCAGGAAGTAGAAGGTTTATTTTTCCATTGAATTGTAGCAGTTTAAAATAAAAGATATTGATTGTGTTATGGTATTTGTATCAGTACCAGCAGATAATTGATAGTATATAGGAAAAACAACTACAAATTAGCTCTAAATAACAATTGCAAAAAATCTCATGTCACTGCAGAGGAGGAGGCATTACACAAGTGTGACAACTTGTGGCATAGGGGAAGAGAGAGGTAAAAAATTTAAGAAATTTGCATGACCTAATTAATGTATGATCTTTTTTGTTTTGGTGTTCCAACTTTTCCTTCGAAAGATATCAACATTAATAAAGACTTAAAGAAAATAACGTATATTTGTCGAACCCCTTACTTTTGGTACAAAAAAAATGGCAATAAATAAGTGAAAAATACATGAATAAATACAATAGTTATATACTAGTGAAAGACATTTAGTCAGAGTGCTGTGAATGACTGAATATATATATTTTTTAATCTTGCATGTACTAAATTTTAAATGAATAAGGTAAAAACTTCTTAAAACACCATAAAAATAAGCAATGCACAATGCATTTGGAAAGAACTTTGTCTTTCTTCATCAGGAGCAAACAAGGCATGCTACCACTTTGAAAGCAGGAGCAAGACTTCTTCTTTGAAAGCAAGAACTAGTGCCTTGCTCTTGCTTTTAAATTGGTAGCACATCTTGTTTGCATCGGATGAAGAAAGACAAAGCTGTTTCAAAATGCATTGTGGCTTCCTTACTTTAGTCCAACTGAAGCGAATGCTAAAAGCACTGAATAAAAGATAGAAGTATAAATTACTTGATTTGTTCTATTATTTGTTTTTACAATGGTTAAATTCTACCGATCATGCCTTGCGGTTGCATGCCAAAATGTTTACTGAATGTTTTTTTTAATGGTTTTAGTAAAACTGTATTCAAGTCTGTCTTATTTTATTTAGTCTTTTAAAAAGTAGAAGGTGGCAAATTTAATGCTATATCTCAGATTTCAAGGGGGGTATTCTGATCTAGAATTTTGAAAAAATCAATTTTTTTTCTTTTTTCCATATTCTTAAAGTTTAGACCTTTAAGAATACAGTGCAACCTCGATTATCCGAGCTAATTGGGACCACTGGTACCTTAGATATCAGAAATCCTGGTTAATAGAAACTGAGTATAAAAACTCGCCATGCTTGAGAATTTAACATCTATTAATATAAAAAACAATAGAAGTTTTTTAAATGATAAAAATAAATATATATAAAGTTATGTTTCATAGCATAACAAATTTAAAAAGGTGTTGGTGTTATTTATGACGGCCGATTATCTGCACAAGGGATATAGGCTCAAGGGGGAGTGCCTTTCATGGGCGGGTGGGGGTCTTTATAAGGGAACCTAACCTGTATTTATGCAAGGTTTCCCAAGATTCAAAGAAATCCATAAAAACTCCGAATGGTTTGGCCGACGGGCGCGATTGGGTTCAAACCCAGCACCTCCCGTCTACCACCTTCGAGAGCAGAACCTTTCAGCCACTGGTGGGGCCAAATTTAAAAAGGAAATCAACTACTAGTAGTAAATTTTAAAAAGCAAATTAAAAATTTACGAAAATTCACACGGCCACTGGAAACGAAGCATTGTTCGCTGTTGACTTCTCAGGGTGCAATGTTTTTTGGAAGTTGAGGGCTTTTGGTGGCAGAAGAGCCTATATAGCATGGACAGTGAACTAAAAAGTATGGTCTTTTTCAAAGCTGATTCTCACACACACACACAAAAAAATAAATCAGACTTTGTTATTGGCTCGGTTAACAGAAATCTCAGTTAATCGAAGCTCGGTTAATTGAGGTATATCCCGAAGAGAAAATTTTAAAATTACAATAATATGAGGAGTTATAGCTATTTTAGTGATGCAGCAACTAAGCCTGTTATGCTGGAACAAATCAGACAATGCCCGATTGCCCGACCATTTTTGGTATTGTAATGACTTGACTTGTCATCAATGGAACCATGTGTAAATCATTTAAATCAGCACCATGCTTGATATATGCACATTTATTTTTCTCACGACACTTATATTATTGTGTTCTTTTCAAAACTACTCAACATGGTTTATATGATATTTCAAGTTCTATTTAACCGATTTACTTCAAATTTTGTACCAACCTTCAGTGTATAACTTTCTATCACCCCTGTCATTTTTTTTTTATCAAAATTAATTTTTTTACTATTTTGAAAAATTAAAAATTATGAAAAAAAGAGTCAAAGCGGCTTTTTTTTTTTTTTTTCTCAGACAGCCGCCATTTTCCGAAAAAAAAAAAAAAATTGTTTTCTCTTAGCTTGGGGGGCTATAACAACATTCTTACTAATTAAGAATCTTTTTTAAAATTTTATTTCAGATGATCAGAAGGTTGCAATTGTATCAACCGGGACACTGCCTTTTTTTATCCCAAACTTTACCAGCTTGTAACTTATTTAATTTTAATTTTTTTTTTTCAAAAATTTTTTTGTATTTTTTCAAAATATTAGTAAATATGCTGTAAAAAAATTAATGGTAAATATATATATATATTTTTTTATCCAGCTTGTCAAAATGCCCATAATTTATGCCTCTAGACCAGAATACCCCCTTAATTGTTTTATTTTCTTTTATCAAGTCTAATTAGAGTCATAGTGTCCTCTTCAGGATGATCCCCCTTAATGATTTAGCTATATCTATATGCTCGCTGGATTCTGGAATAGTAAAACAATAACCATGCTTTTAGGATTATTTATTGTAAATGAAATATCCCAGTAAAGTTTTTATTAATTATTGAAATCCACATTTGCACAAAATTCTAACAAAACTTCTTAAAATTTACAATGATGGAATTGAACAGCACATTTGAGAACGAAAGTTTTATCTCTTATCTTTGACTGTTTATTAGCTAGCATGCCAACCGTTCGACTGAGGTCAAACTACAAACTCCGTTATCACAAAAATCCAAGATTCACATTCTCATTCTAGAAAGATTTTTTTTTACTTAAAAATAACAAAATTGTACTCATTTTTTAAGCTTATTATCTTGGCTTATAATAACTTCCTGCTTCGATTATTTAAGTCTCAAATTTGAAAGACATGCATACTCATTAAAAAAAAAAAAAAAAACTTAAAAAGGAGGACCTAAATATTCTTGAAGTTTCTTAATATTGTTTTTAAACAGAAGTAGTTCCATTTCCCTTGAAAAGAATAAGACAGACATAGGAAAATAAAAACTGAAGTATTATTAAAATTATGTTGAAGTTTCCCCACCCCCTTAAATTTTCAACCTTATTCAAATCATGTAACTTTTATACAAGACTGATTATCCTACCATTTAGATTTATTTTACTTATTTATATATAAATTATTATAGATAACCTTTCTTAAACCATAGATAAAAAAATTTAGGGAAATGGTGGCATAAATAAGTGCATCGGCATCATTTAAGAACTTAGTTTAATTCCGATACTTTTCAAGTAGGTGACTCATTTAAATGTTTATTCGTAGTTAAGACCACTTTTGATGAAAACGAACAGAATTGCTCTTGGCACTGTTATTTACAGCTGTTTTACCATAAAATGTTTTCAGCTATTAAACATTTTGTTGTATATTCCTTTTGGATTCAGTTAAGCTGAGATTGCCTAAAAGAGTTACTTTAATATTGAGTTAGCTGCAGAAGGAGCACCCATCTGTCACTAATAGCTATGAATGAATTCAAAGCTGCTTCGATCATCCAATATGTTAAATGCCTCGTTCTTTGCAACCTATTTGCAAATTAAATCTGAATTTTATATGTTTTGTTTTTGGTATGATCACAGATTACTTCATACATATGCTCACAAAAACATAGCCAGCAAAACTTTCATTTTTAACTTAGAGATACATTTTAGCATGTTGCCCAGCGTAGATTGTAGGTCACTATGACTATGAGTGTGGTTTTGTGCTCACATTTCTTAGCATGCTACAAATAAATCCACAAATGTTCAATACATCCATATTTATGTTATAAAATTGTTTTCTATAAATACCTGTATGTTTTCTTTTTTCTGTCAATGGTTGTATTTCTCAAATTTTGGATGCTGTTAAAGTGAAAATAAATATTTAATATTTATTTGTAATGTTTTTAAAAAGGGTTTGGGTAATGTGTATTCAAATTTTATTTTTATGTTTTTTAAACTATTCTGACTATAGTTTAGAAGTTATTAGGATTTTAATTCAACAGCCAATAGTCAACCATACTGCCAGATATTTTTTTTTTTCAACAGTGGTTGATAGCATTTAAATTATAATAAAAAATTAATTTGATATACTTTTAAGAATAAATTTATATTATTAGCTCGAAGATTTCGCATCCCACAGAATTTAATCATGTACATTGATGCTGTTTTTATTTTAAAGTAACATTTTTTTCTTATTTGCATACAGTAGAAATTTAAATGAATTTTTACTGTTTCTTATTAGTTAAGTTTGAATATTTATCTTACCTTATCTCTATAACTTATTTGTTTAAATCTCTTTTTAAAATATGTTTTACAGAATTCTGATAATTTATTTGATTGTGCTAAAATCAAAGATGCAGTACATATTGTTTATGATTCTATAAAGATGATTATACATCATTCCTTAAAAGCAGCAAAAAATGAAAAGGAGAAAATAAATATACAGCTCCATTGCAATGAAAGATTGCATGCAACTTTATTTTTTACAACTCTAAGGTAATGTTTGTTTTTTTTATAAAATTAACAACTTTTTTGCTTATATAATTTGTCTTTTAGTATTCCCACTAGAGGTCTGCATGGGCCGGTATTTCCGGGCCCAGCCCGTTTATATTTTCGCAGTTCACGGCCCGGCCTGTACAAAAATCAGTAAAAACAGTCCCAGCCCGTGGAAAAATAAATTAAATGCGGCCCGACTCAATTTCTACCAAAAATTCAGTTTTTAAATATACAATTAAGATTATTTTAAAGAATAATACTGCATACATATTTATGGGATAATTTTACAGTATATTTTAAAAGTACTGTGTTCGCAAGACAGAAAATACACAATAGCAACATTAATGATTGCTTAGAGTCTTAGACGTTTCAACATTTAAATAAGGATTCATTAAAAAATTGATGTAGTTTAGAATAAAAGAAAGAAAAAAAAGGAGTATTAAAAACATAACATTTGAAGCAGTATAATAAAAAGCAGGTCCGTAAAAATATTTCTCTCCCATTTAACCCCCTGACCACCGAGCAAAAGGGAAAATTTTGTAATGTTGTTTTCTCTGTATTTTTTTAAATGCTGAAATAAGATAATTTTTTCAATATGATATAAAAAATTTAGTTATGTATAGGAATATAACCCTTGAGAGTATTAATCATAACTTAATCTTTCAAATCCAGATTATATCTGTAGAATTAATTTTAAAAATGCTTCTATTGCAGTGAAACCTGCAGCTAAATGAACGGATATATCAGTTCACGGCAGTGAGAAGGTTAAGGCTACTTTCTAAGGCTACAAAGTAGCTACTTTCTGATACATTTCTGAATTCATTTCTTTTCGGAAATGCATAAGATTGGCATGTGTTCTTATTCAGAAACTGTGTAATCGAATAACATTATCCATTTTTTGACAAAGGCAATATATCTTTGAGAAAATACTGCCAAAGTTAAAGTTTTGAATCGAATTTCCAGAAGCGATAGCACGGGAAAGAAGAAAAACCTGCAATCACGTGACAAGAATCTCTTATATCCCGATAAGTAATTTATTTATAAAAAATGGAAAATGCTGTTCGGTTCCAAATCTCTTCAATAGTCAGGCCTGTCAATTTTATGCCTTTACAGTGAATTTGAGATAAGGTATATTTCCAAAGATTCCGTTAACAGAAATTCGTTATCACTGTTAATATTTTTACAAAACATATTGCCTTCCCTACACATCCTGAGAACAATAAAATCCAGTTCTGACCTTGCTCGACTATGCAGAAAAAAATGCAAGCCTGATCTCAGCCTGCCGCGAGTCTGCTGAAAAAATTAAGCCCAGTCACAGACACCATTTAACTGACTGTACGATGCTGATCTCTATGCTGGACATGTTACATTTCTGTATTGATGTTGTCTGTCAAACTAGCATCGGCTTGTGATGCACATTTATACTTATTCTCACGAAAGTCACCTTCATTGAAAATGGCTCATATTTTATCAGCTTCAATTAAGTTTTTATAGGGGACCACCAGGCCCGCTTAATTTTTTTTTTTTGGACCAGCCTGTTCAATTTTTTTGCCAGCCCGGTCCGTATGAAAATTCTCCATCACTTTACCCCTTGTACCCGGCCCGTGGACTGGGCCGGGTACAGACCTCGGGTCAAACCTGGGCCCGTGCAGACCTCTAATTCTCACACAGTGCATTTAGTAGTAATTTGTGCACAGTATGATTAATATTTCTATATATTTTTTCTTTTCTGTAATTATCATTCTTTTTTTTTCTTTGTGTTTCAAATATGATTTTTTTCCCTTTCTTATGCAAGTTTATATATATATCAGCATAGATTTTTAAATTTAGTTATTTATGAGGTAAAGTTTTAGTAAAAGAATAAAAGATAATAAAAAATTTTTATTGCATGAAATTTGACAAGTTAAATTTCACGATTATTACGAGCTTATTATTAGTCTCGGTTGGGGGTGGGTGGGAGGGTCAAAAGCCGCAGTGAGCGGCTTCTTTCCGCCCTCAGCCCTTTATTCTACTCCTATTCCGACTCTTTTGCAAAAGCCAGGCTGGAAAAAAAAACTGAAAATTGAAACCGGACAAATTTAAAAGGGCAATTACACAAATTAAAGACACCGAAAAGCGGGAAGGAAGGGCTCGCGGCCCTGAAACTACCGAACGACCCCTGTTGCATCGAGCTTATTATTAGGAGCTAATTAGGCTTCTGCAGGCTTTTTAATTAATATATAATTAGGCTTATCCAGGTAAAATTACTGACTACTTTACAAATTTATTAGACCACTCTTTATCGCCTTTTTCAACCACCTGCTATAATTTAAGCAATTTTTTGTTTCCGTTTGCCATATCTAAAAAATGTCACAAAAATAAAAAAAATTACTATAATATGTGTATTTTGTTTTTTTTCCAATAAAAATTTAGATCCAGGCGCCATACTTTTGAATATAAAATTGACATATTCAGAGCAGATAATGCACATTTTTTGTATATAAAATTAAAAAATAAGTGTGTTAAAAATAAATGATGTAGTAGATACTTTCATTTAAATGTATTTGTAATTAAAACAATTTACTATTATACAGATATTTCAATTTCAAGAAAAACATTCACAAAATAGTATAAAAATCTCCTAAAAATGACATAATTTTCTATGACACTTTCAGTATGACGTCAAATTGACTCTAAACATATGGTGGCTATGATTTATTTCTGTTTTGTTTGCATATTACAGCTGTATCTTATTGCTACCTTATATCTAAGAGTTTTAATGCTTTAAATGCAGTGTTAACATTGCCCATGATTTATAATATATGGGAAATGAACCATCACAACCATTTCTTTAGAGTCAGTGCTTTTTCTTTTTAAACAAATCATCGTGATTATGTCACTTAAAAGTAATCATTGGAGATTTAATTTTTATGAATGTAAATGCAAATTTCTGTTCAAAAATTTTTTTATTATCAGTGGAGGCTATAAAATAAACACAATAGTTTTTTTAAATTATACAAAATAGTTTCACTAAATGCTATGCCATTTGCTTGATTTTTTACATTCTTTTTTCAAATTGTCAGGGAAATCATATATTTTTCTGCTATACTAGAAAATGTGCATCCTTGTTTATAAAGCTTCTGTAATTGTGATTGTCATATTTTTAGGACATTGCATTTTAATTCATTTTACTCAGAAAATCTCATGGTTAAAATGGTTTCTTATGAAAATGGCTCGTTATTAAACAAAAGATGCTGTCTTGACAAAAACATTATAAAACAGATTACAACAATGCATTTAAATGAATTTCAATAACAATGTAAGATTCTGGTTTGCCTACTATTGGTTATAGTTTTTGTCAGCCAAGAACTTTACCAGAGCTATTATAGATATATTTTTGCTGTCATTATGTTGAAGTTCATATCAAAATTAAAAGTTATCAATATCTGCTTGACGACATCAAATGAATATTTTCTCACTCATCACAATTTTGTACATGTATAGTAAGAGTACCCATGCATAGTATAGTACCCATACATAATATGTGCGAGAAGAGTTTGCTTGCGCCATTACTCAAAGTTTTTGGATGCCACTAATTTTTATTAATCGTAATCTTTGCGTTAGTTGAATATTTTAGTTTGGAAAAATGTTTTTGAAGTGTTGTGAATGAAGTGCGGAAGTGAAGTGTTGACACTTCACTTCCGCATTAATTTCGTTTTCTGTTAGAACTTGATGGTCTTTTGGTATTATGTTTTGACATTTGGGTTTTTTTCACCGTACATGCAGTTGGGGGGGGATATTGTTTTTATAGTTTTTACACTGAGGATGTGAGTCCTAGTACTCACGAAACGTATACATATGGTCAAGTCTGCTTGTTTTATTGTGTGTTTAAACGTTGTTTTCAAATAATTTATATTTTCACACAAGTTCTGTACTTATTAAGATCAATTGCACATTTAGCTTGTATAAAATAGTTAGGTTAAAAATGTCGCTGTCTCTCAGGCTTTTATAACAATGATATGGACAATATTCTTCTTTTGGGTTCAAGGTTACAAACTTTGTCAGCTTGAGAATGACATTCAGAACCACAGTATTGAAAAACACTGTGTTTTGAAATTTTGCGCTGATATTATATGTTTTGATCGAGTTTTAGATATTTTCAGTAACAGGTATTGCTTATACATGAATTCTTTTCTCTATTTTAATGCACCATCATGCATATTTTCATGTTGTTTTTAAAAATGTAATTTGTTTATTTTAATTAATAAGTATAAACGAATTTTATATATGTATTTATCAAATAGTAATTTGTACAAAATAAATCTAAAGTTTTTTACGCATGCATTTACCTGTATTTATGCTACGTCAAGTGATGAAATGTATAAACAAGTTTGCCAGCTGCATGATTTTATGTGACTTTTATGCCATGTCATTCCCACTGTGACATCACATGAGTATTGCCCATAAGAAAATCATTTTAAATATATAGTTTTATTTTAATATATAACATAATTATCATTAAATGGATTTTGCATGTAATAATTTTGTTTTTCAAATGCTTTCTTTCTTTTTTTTATATTCACATGTAAATGTATTTTTTTATGACAAGTTTTCTTTTTGTTTTTAAGTCACATGTAAATATATTTTTTCATTGACATGAAATGTAATTCTTTGCTCTGTTTTACAATTTGGCAACAATTAAAAAAAAAAATTCTAAATATAAAATAAATTTCCATTGAAATAATGAAAATTTAAATAACAAATTAAAAAAAAAACCCTATAAAAATTCGTCAAATTAAGAAAATAATTGCACGCTGCAAGATTGTCAAACGTCTCACTGTAAAAGACGGTTAAACAGCTATTCATAGTTTTTGTCCCTATAAAACTTTTTTAACATTTTGACCAATTTTAATACTCTTAAAATAATTCTTTGATTTAAAAACTGTCTGCTTCAGCATGTTAATCAAACATTTCTCTATAAGGCTACCAATTTTTACATTTTTATATGCAGTAGTTTTCTTAATATTAGCCTAGAAAGAGTCCCAGTCACAAAAAAATCCTTCATAGTGGCGGTGACAATGTCAGTTACTATTTTTTTTTTTAGAATAGAGTGATATAAATCTTTCCTTTTTCACATGTTTAATTGCAAACTAATCTATCATTTTCAAATTCTTGCTACCTCTATGAGAACAAAGACAAGGCATGCTTCTGATATATTTATGTTTTCATAGCAGTAGCACATATTATTGTGCTTTAAGAAAAAGGATTAGGTAATTCTCTTAAAATGAGTTGCATTATTTCGCAGTTGCTTTCTCTTTGAGGTTGTACTATAGCACATCATTTACGCAAAAAATTAGAGACAAGAATTTTTTTGTTTAAAAGGTATTTCAAGATGCATAATTTTTTTCTTGAAACATCGCAAAAGAAGCCTATTTTGTTATAAGAACACTGAATTTATCTTACTTCTAAAAAAAATAAAAAAAATACTCGCTTTTGTAAAAAAAAATAAAAAAAAAAATGTGTCTGGGACCTAGGATTTTAAAAATCTAGTAATGTCAGTCTTCATTTTTTGTGGTGTGTTTATGAAGTTTCTTTTGATCATATTGTATTTTACACCATATAAATGTATTTAAACCATATACATTAAACATAATTGTTAATAATAATTGTTTAACTGTATTTTAAGAAGGCAATTCTGCCAGCTAATACACATTGCTCTGCTTCTGCTACACACTACACATTGCTTACTAGAAACTACATTTTTTCAGAAGCTGTTTTTTAAAAAGAGAGATTTTTAAACTGTCATTTACTTTGTTTTACCTTTTTAAATGTATAAATTTCTCATTATAAATTTTATTTGAACTTAAAATATTTAGTGTGCTGTATGCTACATGAAATATTTTAAATTATAATGTTCAATTGATATTTTGCTAAAACTTTTGTCTTTTTATGTAGCATATTTTAATTAAAATTTCATTCTATTCAACCCATGAAATAATTTTTAATTTGAAAATATTTAATAATGAAGCTTTTCATATTTGCATAAATGTTTTATATTTTTATGCAAATTTTTCTGTGCTGTGTGATATTTAATTTTTTTTTAATTTAAATGTACTTTACAAATACAATTTCAATGAATTATTTAATTATTTTAAAACTGGAGAATGTGTTACAACATTAAGGATGAAATTTTTTAATCAAATTCTGTATTTTTTGCTTGATAATTTCCATACATATTTTATTTATCTTATTTTTTAATGTTTTATTTCCCCTTTAGATCTCATGGCATAAGATCACAAGCTGCTGATGAATTCTACAATTCCATTTTATATAACTGGCCATCAATAAACTTGAAGTTTTATGTGGAATTGAATTTTAAATGTGACTGGAGTGAACATTTTGTGATGGTATGTGGTGATATTTTCTTGTACAATAATCTTTATGTAGTGTTTGTAGCAGTGTTTCTTATAAAGCAAAAATAAGATAAAAACTTTGGGAAGTAAAGTAATTTATCAGTGCTTATGATATTTATGCTTAGCATTTCTTTAAAAATCTGACGTGACTCCATTCGACTTTCCAAACACTTTATTAAATACTGTAGATGATCGTGTTTAAGAACTTGCAAGTACTATGAAAATAGTTCGTTAAATCAAAAGTTCATATGAAGGGTTCCAAAATTAACAGGGACTGCTCGTTAATGTATTATTGAATAATAAGTTTTACGTTAATATTACTAATATTTATTCTGATACGTTAAGTAACATCCATCTCTAGGGAACATATTCATGATCATTACCTAGCTCGTAAACTCACGAGTTTTGTGAAGAAGAAGAGTTATAAAACTGAGCATCTCTGTGCTATGAATTCAAATAAATAGCAATATTATAATAAATAAAAACATAGATCTGAATTTCACAAATGTAAAATGTTTTTTCTGGTGAAAATGATCCCATGTTTGCAGAAAATGTAGAAAAAAATGCCTCAATTTTATAATCTATCTATACTAATATTATAACGAGGTAAAAATTGTTTATTTGTAGGAGGTAAGCTCTGGAATTACTGAACCGATTCCAAAAATAATGGTATCAAAATGATGGTGTTAGTCCAACTTAGAACATAGGCTATATTTTATGTCGATGCCACTACCCCCAAAGGGGGTGCAGGAGCAAAAAACGTTCTAAAAAGGCGATTTTTGCGTTACTGAAGGACCTAGAAATATGAAATTTGGAATATTAGTTGCTTATGAGATATATATGATGTCTAAGAACAGTTCTTAAACAATTCAAATTTAAAAAGGGTGAAAATGCACAAAAAGCGTTCTAAAAAACATTCTAAATGGTAGTTTCTACACAATCTCAGGAAATACCAAACCGATTTAAAAAATATTGGTGTCAAAATGATGGTGATAACGCTTGCTCTAAGATAGGCTATGTTTTATGTCGGTGCCACTACCCCAAAGGGGGTGCAGGAGCAAAAAAAGTTCTAAAAATGCTATTTATGTGTTACTGAAAGGCCTAGAAATATGAAATTTGAAATATTAGCTACTTATTAGATATAAAGGATCTCTAAGAACAGTTCTTAAACAATTCGAAATTTAAAAGGGGTGAAAATGCGCGAAGAGCGTTCTAAAAAACGTTCTACATGGTGGTTTCTACACAATCTCAGGAAATACCAAACCGATCTAAAAAATAATGGCGTCAAAATGATGGGGAAAACCTTTGCTCCAACATAGGCTATGTTTTATGTCGGTGCGACTACCCCAAAGGGGGTGCAGAGAAAAACGTTCTAAATTGCGGTATTTGCGAAACGGAAGGGCCTAGAATCCTAAAATTTGGAATGGTAGTTAGTTATATGATATCAATGATCTCTAAGGACATCCCCTAAAAAAATCGAAATTTAAAAGGAGGTCAAAATGTGCAAAAAGCGTTGTAAAAAACCTTCTGAATTGCGATTTCTATGCAATCTCAGGAAGTATTGAACTAACTTCAAATATAATGGTGTAAAAATGATGGTGACAGATCTTGCTCCAAGATAGGCTATATTTTATATCTGTTTCTACTACCCCAGAGGAGATGCAGGAGCAAAATGCGCTAAAAGCGTTCTAAAAATGTTCTAAATGCTGAGTTGTCAGCAATATCTCAGGAAGAATCAAACTGATTTCAAACTTAATGGTAGGAAATTGATGCTCACAGTCTCTGCTCTAACATAGACGCTAATTTATGTCGGTATCACTATCACCTAGACGTTTTAGGAGCAAAAAAGCGTTCTAAATTTCGATTTTTGTGATCGGTAGGGGCTAGCAACTTAAAATTAGGCAAGGTACATATTTATTAGATATAAATGATCTTTAAGAACAGTTTTGAAAAAATTGAAAATTTAAAAAAGGGTGAAAATGCACGAAAAGCGTTCTAAATTGCGATTTCTACTCAATCTCAGGAAATACAAAAACTATTTTAAAAGTAATGGTTGCAAATCAATGGTGATAGCCCCTACTATAACATAAGTTATATTTTATGTTGCTGTCACTACCATCAGAGGGTTGCAAAAGCAAAACATGTTCTAATTTGTGTTTTTTGCACAACCGAGGGGTCTAACTCTTTGAAGTATGGCATGGTATTTACTTACAAGATGCAACTGCTTTCTAAGAACAGTCGAAAGAAAATTCCAAATTTAAAAAGATGAAGTGAGCAAAAAGCGCTATAAATTACAATTTTTAAGCAAACTTTTAAAATACCAAACCGATTAAAAAAATAATGATGACAAATTGTTGGTGATAGAACCTGCTCAAACATAAGCTATATATTATGCTCAAACATAATATGCTTTATATGTTCAAACATAAGCTATATTTAAAAAGCAGAAAAACCAACGTTTAAAATGCACAAATAATATATGAAAAGCAGCAAACAGCTGTTTCGAATCTACTAGCGAGATTCTTCTTCAGTGCAAAAGGAACAGCGTGCTAGAAAAAGCAAGGCTGAGCAAAATCATGGACAGAGACGCGCTGGCTTTTATACCCTATGCGGCTGGCGAAGGCGCCGAAACAACCAATGACAGAGAAGCAGTGGAAACGACTGGGTGGACAAGTAGCGACATCTACCGGAGAAGTAGAGAAAAGAAACCAAAAAAGGGGGATTAAATTAACGCTTTCCAAATACTTGGAAAATCTGGAGTACTAGATAAGTCATTGACTAAAGAGTGAGAATTTTTAATGATATGGTAAGCTTCCCAAAAATCAAGATCAAGGTTAGAAGAACATTTTTGGATAATGATGGCTGAGGAAAAATCGAACCTATGTTGAGAAGACCAAGAATGTTGAGCAATGGAAGAACGTTTGAGCTCCTGATTTTTAACATAACCTTCATGCTCTTTTAAACGAAATCTAAGAGCACGTTTAGTCTGACCGATATAAGAAAGACCACACTGACAAGAGATCTGGTAAATGCCCCAATTATCTAGGCGATCAACGGGGTGTTTGAGATTTGAAAAAGGGATTTTATTAACAGGAGAAAAAATAACTTTAAAATCAAACCTTCTAAGGATTTTAGCAACTTGCTGACTGATTTTAGGAAAAAATGGTAATACAACTGAAATATTAGAGTTGGAATTAGAATGCTTTTCAGAATGGTCGGATTTCATCAATTTCTTATAAATAGAATCGATAATATTAGAGGAATAACCACGATCGACAGCAATAGCTTTGAGGTAATTAAGTTCAGCACTAAGTAACTGAGGAGTGGAACAAATATTAGTAGCCCGAAAAACAAAAGTATTGAAAGCAGCGAATTTCTGGTTAGGGGGATGAGAAGAATACCTGTGAGGTGGGAGACTGACAGCAAAAGGTTTACGAAAGACGGTAGTCTGAAAGCCATTTTCACAACGAATAACAAGGACATCCAGGAAAGAAAGACAGTTATTGGTCTCAATTTCAGAGGTAAATTGAATGCAGGGATCAATGGAATTCATAATAGAGAGAATATGATTAATATCCGAATTCATTTCAATCAGGACATAAACATCATCAACATAACGAACATAGAACGGAAATTTTAAGATTTCAAAAAGCTTGACCTCAAAATAGTGCATATAAATATCGCATAAAATTGGACTAAGAGGATTACCCATAGCCAAACCGTCAATCATACGGAAGAAATTACTATTGAAAACAAAAGTATTTTGCGACAAGCAAGCGCGAGTGAGAAGTATAAGTTCCTCGATTTCAAAATAAGAGAAATGGAATTCACAAAGCCTTTTCTTGAGGCAATCTAAAGCCCCCTCAACCGGAACGTTTGTAAATAATGATTTAACATCAAAAGAAACCATCATGTGACCCTGCGGCTTAAAATTATGAAGTTTTTTAACAAAATCAAAAGAATTCTTAACAGTGAAACAGTTACTGCTCAAAAGTGGGGAAAAAACAGAAACTAAATATTTGGCAAGCTTATAAGAAGCTGTACCGATACTAGAGACAATAGGTCTAAAAGGAATGTCAGGTTTATGGACCTTAGGTAAAGCATAAGTATAGCATTTTTCGGGCTACTAATATTTGTTCCACTCCTCAGTTACTTAGTGCTGAACTTAATTACCTCAAAGCTATTGCTGTCGATCGTGGTTATTCCTCTAATATTATCGATTCTATTTATAAGAAATTGATGAAATCCGACCATTCTGAAAAGCATTCTAATTCCAACTCTAATATTTCAGTTGTATTACCATTTTTTCCTAAAATCAGTCAGCAAGTTGCTAAAATCCTTAGAAGGTTTGATTTTAAAGTTATTTTTTCTCCTGTTAATAAAATCCCTTTTTCAAATCTCAAACACCCCGTTGATCGCCTAGATAATTGGGGCATTTACCAGATCTCTTGTCAGTGTGGTCTTTCTTATATCGGTCAGACTAAACGTGCTCTTAGATTTCGTTTAAAAGAGCATGAAGGTTATGTTAAAAATCAGGAGCTCAAACGTTCTTCCATTGCTCAACATTCTTGGTCTTCTCAACATAGGTTCGATTTTTCCTCAGCCATCATTATCCAAAAATGTTCTTCTAACCTTGATCTTGATTTTTGGGAAGCTTACCATATCATTAAAAATTCTCACTCTTTAGTCAATGACTTATCTAGTACTCCAGATTTTCCAAGTATTTGGAAAGCGTTAATTTAATCCCCCTTTTTTGGTTTCTTTTCTCTACTTCTCCGGTAGATGTCGCTACTTGTCCACCCAGTCGTTTCCACTGCTTCTCTGTCATTGGTTGTTTCGGCGCCTTCGCCAGCCGCATAGGGTATAAAAGCCAGCGCGTCTCTGTCCATGATTTTGCTCAGCCTTGCTTTTTCTAGCACGCTGTTCCTTTTGCACTGAAGAAGAATCTCGCTAGTAGATTCGAAACAGCTGTTTGCTGCTTTTCATATATTATTTGTGCATTTTAAACGTTGGTTTTTCTGCTTTTTAATATTGTTGCACAACGGCTTTATTTGCTATTTTTATAAGCTATATTTGTTTGTGCCACTACCACCAGAGGGTTGCAGGAGGTAAAAACTTTCTAAATTGCAATTTCTGTGATACTGAAAAGTCTAGAAACTTTAAATATGGCATGGTAGTTACTTATAAAATATAAATGCCCTCAAGGACTGTCGAAAATAAATTCGAACTAAAAAGGGGTGAAGCGAAGGGGAGGTGCAAAAAGCATTTTAAAAAAGTCCTAAATTACGATTTCTATGCAATTTCAGGGAATATAGACCGATTATAAAAGTAAAATTCTTGTAATTGGAACCATATGTATATATATATGTCTAATTGTTTAGGAATTAGCAATTGGACATCATTGAGAGCAGACACCCTGTATATTAAAATGTGGCAAAGCAAAAAAAAAAAAAAAGGAAATATTTGCAGTTTGATCATCTTTATGCATGATTTTTAACATATACGTTTGAATTAAAAGATATATTTTTTAATTTTTGGTCTCGTTTCTTGCAATCTTTCCCCATGCAATGTGGGAGGGGTTTGCCAAACACTCCAAAATACCTTGTTGCATTCATCAAAATTTCTGGCACAATTTATCGCTTACCTTGAACTGGACAATGGATAAGTGCAATACTCCAGAAGTCTTCACACATAATTTTATTTAAAAAAATTTATTTTTTAAGCTGCAAAGACTGATTTTCAAATTTTTAATTGTGTTATTAACAGTTAACGAATCATAGAAACTTTCACTGCTGAAGACAAGATATTTTGAAACTTTATAGATCTGTAGGTACACAAAGAAATGTTAATAATTTAGAACCCCCTCTTCCTATTTCTTATAGAGGGATAGAAGTTATGATAGATGTTGATAAAAAGTCCTATAATTCTACTTATTTTATTACTTTGAATTAAAAAAATGATTAATAATATAAATTTCAGCAATTGAATATTTGTTCCAAAAGTTGTTATGAAAAAAACCTTTTTGGGTTAATTGTGACTCCCTCTGTAAACTGTATTATATATACAGGGTGTTTATAAAGTCCCGGACCCATTTTGATGTTTAATAACTCATAAAATAATAAAGATAGATTAAAATTAATAACATAAATGGTTAGATAGACTCAAAAAGTTTCATGACCCTTGTCAATGAACTTCCACGGGTGCCCCCCTCGTCGCACGGAGAATATCAAGTCGATAGTCAATTTCACGCCAGGTAGCGGCAAGCATGTCGGCATCCACAGAGGCTATTGCAGTTGTAATTCTGGCTTTTAAGTCATCAATGTTCGACACTCTCCTCCTGTAAACATTGTCCTTTACAAATCCCCAAAGGAAAAAGTCCAGTGGCGTTATATCAGGTGATCTGGGTGGCAAGGAATTGGACCTCCTTGTCCAATCCATCTTCCTGGAAAATGGTCATTCAAAGAAGTACGAACGATGGTACCCCAATGAGGTGGTGCACCATCTTGTTGCAAAATGACATGTGGCTGAAGCTCTTCTAGTTGTGGAAATACGAAGTTTTCGAACATGTCTAATTAATGACTTAAAAGCCAGAATTACAACCGCAATAGCCTCTGTCGATGCTGACATGCTTGCCGCTACCTGGCGTGAAATTGACTATCGACTTGATATTCTCCGTGCGACGAAGGGGGCACACGTGGAAGTTCATTGACAAGGGTTATGAAACTTTTTGAGTCTATCTAACCATTTATGTTATTAATTTTAATCTATCTTTATTATTTTATGAGTTATTAAACATCAAAATGGGTCCGGGACTTTATAAACACCCTGTATAAATATATTCAAGTTATAGCTGCAATTGATGCAAAAGAAAAAGATAAAAGTCCAGTCAAACCCCGCTATAGTGAACTCTCAAGGAACCGAAATTTTGGTTCACTATAACCGTTCTGCATACAATTTTAGCTAAATGCTTCCAAACTCCTCCATTGAAATACACATCTATTTATATAATATGATAAGGTGATGATTCCGGCTCTTACCCATCCTCGAAAAAAGCTTATTGCGGCCATGTTATAGGCATAAGTATTCAACAGGCCGTAAGATTGCCGATTTTTTAACTTATCAAAATATACTCATAATCTAATTATTAAGATACTACTTTTTGCAGAATGATATAAATTAAAAAAGCAACGTTAAAAACGCCAGAATATATTCTGGCGTTTTTAACATTGCTTTTTAAATTTATACTCATAATCTGCTTTGTATCACATCTATATTTCTTTTTTCTCTCTAAAATCTTAAAAATCTATCCAATTATAATGTTTTCAATTCTAAATAAAAATTAATCAATCTTTCTTCTATAATCAATCTTCTTCTTTCTATATCTTCTAAATCTAATTTCATATCTAGATACAAATGAATGACTCTTACAGCTTTTCATTAAAAAAAAAAAAAAAAATGCAGGTTAACGTCTAATTCTGCTATTAAAATGTTTGTAAAAGTATATTATAAAAGCCTTTAAATATTTTGAAATGAATTTTTCACTTTTTCATACCAACTCATGATTTTGTGAAAAGTAGAGTTAGTTGTCCGGAAGTGCAGGCTGTATTCGCTACACTAGCGCCCTCAGCCTGAACTTTACAGAAAATTCAGTCTATTTTTAAACATTGTTTTGCTGCCATCTATCGACAATCAATATAAATGAAAGAATTTTTGATTGAAATTAGACTTTCTTAAAAAAATGCAGGATGTAATGATGTAATTCAACAATGTAAATAATATAACGAGATAATTTTTTAAAAGCTTTGTTTATATAATTTTAAAATTTCATTTAATATAAATAAAATTAACATTATTATTATGATGATTTCTTAGATAAAATTTTTATTTATTTTTATTCATTTTCAAGAGCTTAACATTGATCTGCTTATTTTTTTTAATTTTTTTTTTTGTAATTTTGTTTGTATTACAAATTAGTTTTTTTCTTTTTTCCTAGATGTAATTTAGATATAAGATGTTATCATGATTCCATTAGTATGGCTGAAAAATACCTTTTCACTTATTAAATTAAAAAAAAAAAATTACTCCAAAGTTATGTTCAAATGTTATTATGTTAAAAATCGAAATTTTATCTGCATTGATATAATTAATATATGTAGTACATAACATGATATTGTATATCCCTTACATTTTAGCTACATTTGATATGAAATATAAATTTTATTTACAATGCAAGACAATTTGATGTGGATATTAGGTAACTTCTTAAAAAATGATAAAATAAAATTAAAATTTTACGAAAGAAATAACAATAATTGGTAACTTTTGTTTTATTTATACTAAATGAAATTTTAAAGTTATATAACTGAAGCTTTTAAAAATTTATCTTAAATTAAATCCTGCATATTTTCAATAAAAATAATAACAAAAAGTTCCTTTGTTTATATTATTTGACGATAAATGATGCCAAATCCATATTTAGAAACGAAACACAAAGCTCCATAGATGAGTAAAATCGCTGCTGTGGTCCCACAGAGTTCTAATACAGTATATCTCTATCTCTTATCCCTTTAAGACCAGACCTGCACGATCGTGTGGGTTAGGCATTAACTAAAATTCTACCTTCCTGGGTTATCGATTCCATAAATGCCGGAATCGAGTGATTGTGCTGGTTCACAGAAACTATATTATATGAATTTTGTCAACAGATAGTGAATTATCAGTTACGAATTTCAGTTATATCATTGTTTAAAAAAAAAACTCAAAAAGCAGTCCGGTCTTAAAGGGTTAAATATGTGCCTTGATCCACCGCTAATGGAATAATAATGTCAGAATCGAGGGATTGTGCTGGTTCACAGAAACTATATTATATGAATTTTGTCAATAGATAGTGAATTATCAGTTACAAATTTCCGTTATATCATTATTTTAAAAAAACAACCAGGGGCGCGCCGACCCAGTGTGCACCGCACACAGGCGCCAGAATAGTAAAGGTGCCAAATAGTTTAGGCGAAGCTGAAAATTTCGAAAAACTTTTATCCAATTTAAATTTATTAAAGCGGTATTCAAAATCGAAAGTGTGTCATTTCTGATGACACATTTATGAGTTCATTTTTACTTTTAAGATATATGAAATTTGCAGATGCTCGTCAGCGGCGTAGCTTTAGGGTAGGGGGGAGTCTCAAACCGAAAGGCGCCATGGTGTCGAAAGGTCACGGTCGTAAGGCACCACCGAAGGCTTAAGGCCGCCGTCATGAGCCTAAAATAAATTTTTAAAAAGCGCTAGAAGCATAAAAAAATCGGAAGGACGACTGCGAATGCCCCTTTTGACGTCCCTACTCTAGATCAGACCTGTCCAACTTTTCAGAAAACAGGGCACACTGCAGCTGGGGGCAAACATGGAAGGCTCCATTATTCAAATAATTGAAAATATATAACACTTCTATCTTACTGTAGTATTGGAAGTGATACACATACTGACGACACAAAAACGAGTAGTATATTAAATGGCACAATAGTAAAGCAGCATAAGACTTCAGGTTATGCACAGTTCCCATGTAAAAGTAAATTGCTGAAAAAAGCACAAATCAATCACAGCAATCGGCTACATTATAACGAAAATAATAAATAAATAAAACAGGATGGAGCTCAAAATGCAATGCATAAAAAAAAAAAAATGAAATGAAAAACGCCATTCGATTCCAACCCAATTTAATAGCCATGCATTGTAACAAATCTTTCAACAACTAAGGTTCAATCTTTCGAGTGCTAACCTTACTCAGGAGGAAATCCATTATCTTAAATTAAATAATAATTTTGCACTTACTACTAAACCGTCTTTTCCTCATGTGATTGCCCCCATCAAAAGAGCGTTCAAGTTCAGTGCCTTAAACCCTTCTCAGAAGGATTCAATTAGACACTTAATCACCAATAATGTGAATTTCAATAATAACCTTCCTAAATCCAATATCAGCTTAGCTGCATTGAGTTGTATAAAAAATCTAAAATCTAATACTGACATAGTTATCAGCAAGGCTGATAAGGGTGGCCAGATTGTTGTTATGGACAAGTCTGATTACCTACCCAAAACACAGGACTTGATAGACGGGGGTCCTTATAAAAAGATTAAATCTGATCCCTCTCAAAAAGAATTGAAAGCTATCAAATCGGCTGTCGAACACTCTCCTCTCATTTCCAACAACGCTAAATCATCCCTCATTTCTTCAGTGTCACACTGCGCAAGATTTTATGCGCTCCCAAAAGTCCATAAACAAGGCATTCCTTTCAGACCAATAGTTTCGAACATTGGTACCTCTTCCTATAAATTAGCGAAATATCTGACCTCTATTTTCTTCCCCCTGCTCACTAACAATATCTACACTTGCAGGAACTCTTATGAGTTTGTTAATAAGCTTCGTAGCTTCAGTGGTACTCAAAACAATAGTATGGTTTCATTCAACGTTAAATCACTATTTACTAATGTACCGGTTCAAGGTACTTTAAATTGTCTTAAATTACGTCTACAAGATTTTCATTATTCATATTACGAAATTGATGAGCTTATACATCTTACTAGCATTTGTTTATCGCAGAACACATTCATTTTTAATGGTAATTTTTATTGCATGACTGATGGTTTGTCCATAGGCTCCCCCCTCAGCCCCATCCTCAGTGATATTTACATGCACTATTACGAATCAAACCTTTTCAAGAAATTATTCTTTCCATTTTACATCCACTAAGCAGTTGCATTATTGAACTCTGATGATCTTAATCTTACTAATATTCTCGATATTATGAATTCTATAGATGAACATATTCAGTTCACTTTCGCACTCGAAAATAACAGTCGTTTTCCCTTCCTTGATGTTATGGTTTTCCGCGAAAATAACTTGTTTCACACTACTGTTTACCGCAAACCATTCGCAGTATCCTTACCCCCACATCGCCTTTCATCCCATCCACCTAATCAAAAGTTGACTGCCTTTAACAGTTATGTTTACAAGGCTTTAAATATTTGTTCTTCCGACAGTTTACTAAAAACAGAATTAGACTACATTAAATCCATTGCCATTGATCGAGGTTTTACAGCTGAAATCGTCGATTCTATTCATAACAAACTAAGTAAACGTACTCAATCCAAGGCTAATACTGTCGGTAATGAAAATTTAATTATACTCCCATATTTTCCCAAAATAAGCCATCAAATTTCTAAAATCTTGTCAAAATTTGACTTTAAAGTACTTTATACTCCTTTTAATAAAATTCAATTCACAAATCTGAAACATCCAATTAATAGTTTTTCAAATTGGGGTATTTGCAGGATATCTTGTGAATGCAACAAAATGTACATTGGTCAAACGAAGCGAGCCTTTAAGATTCGTTTGGGGGAGCATAAAACTTGTGTTAAAAATTGTGATATCAAATGTTCTGCTATTGCCAACCACTGCTGGTCCAACAACCATAATTTTAAATTTTCCGAAGCCTCCATAATACAGAAATGTACTTCAATCTACGATCTTGACTTCTGGGAAGCTTTTCACATATGGAAAAATTCAAACAGTTTAGTTAACAATTTATCCAGTATGCCCAATTTTTCAAAGATATGGTTTAATTTTCTATAATTCTCTTCACTCCCCCCCCCCCTTTTTTTTTCTCCTTCTAAGTTTGAACTCTTCCGGAGCAGTTGGGTGATTTTGATTGGTCTCCCTGAATATGCGCGTGAGATCGACTCCGTAGCTGTTTGTCAGCCGTATGTCGCATTTCACCGTTACCGTTGGCAGTAGAGCTGAAAGGTATGCCTTTCTGACTCTCTGTCCATCCCCCCTCCTTTTTTTACGCAATGTTTTAATTTTACTTTTATTTTAAGCACTGATGAGGAAACCTCAGAGGTTTTGAAACAGCTGTATGCTTTTAAACATATTTTATTTGTGCCTTTATACGTTGTTTCTTTTTCTTAATACCCGCTTTTACCCGAACCTGACCCGCACCCTGCGCTATATTTTCGCGTTGCGGATCGGGTCGGGTTAACTTTAACTATTTTTGTTGCGGGTCGGGTTCGGGTTGACCCGATTTTTTAAAAGAATGTGGAAAATATTTTTTCACGTTAAAAGCCTATATAAAAACGCAGATCAAAGTTTCACAAAAGCAAAATGCGTGCCTGTCTGTTTTGTCTTTAGTCGTCCTTTCACGAGTCTTCGAAATAACAAATTGCGTTATATTTTTATCGTATTTAAAAAATACAATACGCAGCAAAACACTAAATGGTCCTTCCTGTCTATCACACAGTAGTTGTCAAAGTTTGAAGTAACAAGACTTACAGAACATTAGCAATCGCAATCTGTTTTGCAATGATTAAAAATGAATTTAACATTTGGAGATTCAAATTTTAAATCTCCACAATTCCTAAACTACTTGACTAAATGCCTTTCTGTTTAGTTCTCTTAAGTAAAATTTAATGACAAAGCCAAATATGATGTAAAAATTAAGCGTTTGTATGGAAAATTTCAGACTTCGGTACAATTTTAGAAGTATGAAGATGAGCCTTAAGATTTTTTTTTTATATAACTTGAAAGAATACATAATTTCCTATCAAATGTTTATTTAATTGTTTTCAGAAAAAATTTGGTGAGTAAAATGCATGAAGTCATTATTTCATTTGACTGGCTGCACCTTAAAACCGTCAGATACAAATGATATTTATTCATGAAATTGGCCATCATATGAAATTAGAGAGCACTCATCTTAGACTGATGTAGTTATTTGCAGAGAAAAAGAGTATCAGGGAAAGAAAAGTCTTCTGAGGAAAAATTAGTTCTCCCTTTAATGGAGAACTACCATCGTAATATAGTATTACCGTGGTAGCGCTTGAAGTGATCTATGTAGTACTAATATACATTAGCTGAATCAGTATTGCACACATATTAAGTGCACCTGTTACACAAATTTAATTAAAATTGTTTTTTTAATAAAATTCTTCTGAATTAATAATTTTTTTTTCACTCTTCATTATAAAAAAAAAAAAAAGACATTTAAATTCAATATTTCAATGTAAAATGTTGAGGTTTTTTAAAATTTAAGAGTTGAAGGAAGTCTAAAGTTCTAAATTTTCATTCTTTTTCAGCAATCCATTATAAATTTTTTCACAGCTATATTTAACTGAAAAATAAATACCCAGAAAAATACCCAAAGTAGTTATTTTACATCACTGGGTGCACCAGGACAGGCTTTCGACTATCCTCACAAAAAATTTGAGCCTCGTACGTGCCGTAGATCCTGCTAGCCATCGCACACGGACAGAGCAAAACTTTGTTTTATTAGTATTTTTAATTTAGAACTTGGATTCATTGCACGAAAATTGGGAATTCGATAAATAAAAAAATCTGACAGAGAAGGAAGGGTTAAGAGTGTGACAAGGTAAAGAAAGATACGCTTAGCTTCTTAGCAATGTAAACGTCAAAGTGAATATGCATTTTTCATAACAATTGTTATATAGCCAGCATAGGGGTTCTATATTTGCTTATATAAAATCAAATGTTCCGGGATTGGAACATTTTCGAATGCACCCCTGATTATAATCTACGTGTGGTAATTGTTTAAGGCGCATCTTAATTGATGTTACATTATTTAAAAAGAAATAAAAGTACTATAACAAGCTCCAATGTAATACGGACACCATTAATTTGAGAAATTTTTTTTCTACTTTTATGTGTATTTACCGTATTACGAGCACTCTTTTCTTTGTGTCATAGTGCTACCATTGATTAATTCAACACAGCTATATTTCCAAATTAAAGTTTATTTGAACTGATTTAAGTTTTAAGTATAAATATAAATAAAGATCAGATCTGAAAAATTCCGAGAGTAATGAATGTAAAAGAAGCTGATTTATGTAGGAGGTATGCCATTTGTGGGGAGGGGAAGCAACCAGCTGAAGCGCCCACTTTTTAGGGATGTCCGTTATTTGTATAGCTGCCAACATTCCTTATTTTTAAAGTCAAACAACAATATTTTAAGCCAGAAATTTAATTTAATAAATGAAATAAAAAAGAACCCTGTAGAAACAAGGACACATTTCGTTAAATAAATTTTCTGGTTCAAATTCTTTTATTTGATCTGGGGAAAACCACCGGAAGGTTGGCTTGGCAGCTATGTGTTTATACTCATTGAAAAAAAATTATATATATTTTTCTTTTTTTTGTGTGTGTGTGTGTGTGTGTGGGGGGGGGGGGGGTGTTTAGAAATATGGGGCGCCAATTGAAGTTCTGCACACAGGCGCTGGATACTTCTGGCGCGCCCCTGAAAATAACTCAAAAAGCAGTCCAGTCTTAAAGGGTTAAATATGTGCCTTGATCCACCACTAATGGAAAGCTGTTGATTGAGCCATTCATTACTGAGATTCATTCTTTTTATAAAAATAATATATTAAAAAAAAATAATAACGCATCGCATATTTAATTTTAACGTTTTGTAAAATCTTCAGAAATTGCGTTTCACTTTGCTAATTATTATTATTGTTGCAATAAATACTGCTGTTTGTTTCATCCAATTGTTGAACTATTCCAGAAATTTAATATTGAGTAAAAAAATATCCTCATCATTTGTATTTCTAGAAATAGAAATCATTTGTCATTTTTAAAATGTACTTTTCTACAGTACAAATAATAATAAAAATATAATAATAAAATCTTCATTCAGTTTGTTTGTGTGAAGTCTTCTGAAAATGAAACACAAACCAACATTCCGTCATTTTTGACGGAGTTATATATTAGTTATTTAAATAAATGACCAATAAAATAAAATGCAAAATGACTGAAAAATATAACAAAAAACATGTTAACTTACTTTTATTATTTATCTAAATTTAATCCTATATCTAAATCTAAAATCTATCTAAATTTTTTGCAAGAGCAGAAATGATTAACTACCTATTTTTCCACATGTTACAAACTGTAAATTTGGATAACTTATAATCCTTGCAGATATTGGCTTGATTGCATCCATTTTCAATTTTTCTTATTATGCCCATTTTATCTTGAATGGAGAACGTTTTACGCTTACTGCTCACCATAGTTTAAACTTGCTTTACTGAACTGAGAGTAAAAACGGGATGAAAGGAGGGCTTTTTCAACACAGATCCGTGTCCGTCCTTTTGACAAATAATGAGTGCGCATCTCCCCTGAATTTCCAGGAATGGATATTGCACCCACTCTGCTTACAGGTGCAACATCTACTGGGGGATGACCTTTGTTTAGGAAGGGTGAAGGGAGATAAAAGAGGCAAACAAGATTGCTACATTCCAGTCTATGGATGATTTTAAAAATCGGTATATGTATTTATTTTGAAGAAGCAATTTCAAAATTATTACAAAAAAAAAAAAAAAAAAAAGAGTCAAATACAGATAAAAGTTCATTATATCCAACCTCCTCATTTTTTTGGGGGGGGTTCATTATATCCAGAAAAATAACATTATACTTGTATTGCATGACAATGGACCAAACATTTTGTTCATTATATCCAGGGTTTCATTATAAGCCGTGCTCAATATAGCAAGGTTTGACTGTATATTCTAATTTATGGAAGTATGATCAGTTTCAAAGCTAATTTTAGTTCAATTTGTTCCAACATGAGCGATTTTTTAAATTTTTACAAATTAGTTTACAGATATAACCAAAAATCCAACTCCACAAACATGAAATTTTCATTGTTGTCAGGTTTATACAAAAGCAAATTAGTGTTATACTCAAAATTGCCATTAAAATGGAGCAAAGTATTGTTTTTGTTTTATCATTATTTTATTATTTTTATTATATAAATATTAATAAATATAATTATTGTATATTTTTCATTGAGGGAAAAATATTTTAACCTTTTCATTTTTTCTCTCAATTTAGTGTGCTTTGCAACTTCCATCAGAAACGCTTCTTAATGTTTTGAAAATGATTTCTGAAATTCCATTTGAAAGTGATATTGAATGTTATGCATTGCATTTGGTTATGCAGACTCTTATCTACAAACTATTTCAAGTGTCTAATGACAAAGAAGTACATTATCCTTTTAATTTTGATTTTGTTGTTGAATCTGCTATGTCTTTGAAAGAGAAATCTCATGATGAATTTTCAGAGAAAAACTGTGAAGCAAATAAAGTATGTGACATAATTAATGACGAAAGTCATAAAATAATTAAAAATGGGGATGAAACTGATTACAAATGTGATGATGGTATTGATAAAAGTAACACTGTTTCTGATAGTGGTAATGAAGCTCTAGTGAAAGAAAACAATGATTCATCTCAAATTTTTCATAAAGTCACTGAACTTGATGATGAAGATACAGAAGAAGAAGATGAGTACTTAAAACCATTTAGTTATGAAATTTCTGATAATGATGATGAAATTACTAAAACAGAAAATGAAGATTTGACACTTTTTAAAGAACTGTGCTCTGACATGTATCATAATATTGCTTTGATATTGGAAAAATCAAATGAAATCGGCGCATTCAAAATTCTTCTTCATGCTGTTAAAATGATTTCACGTTTTTTAAAAAATGGACTAAAGATAGGTGATACAAATATTTTATCATTTGAAAATTATTTCAAACTCTTAAAGGATTATCTTTCATCAGACATTAATCAACAAAAAATAAAAACTGAGTTAAAAGAATGCTCAGCTATTTTTACAAGACATGCATATGCTACTGTTTCATGGAATGTTTGCGTAAATTACATAATTTTTCTTTTGGGACATTATATTGATGAAACATATCCTAGTGTTCTTTTCTGCGAGTCACTTGATGGCGGTGATTTGCTTTTTAAAAGCTATATTCCTGATATTCATTCTTTATACTCTCTGAACTATCCATTCTTAATGTCAGATGAACATATAGCATTATTGTGTAAAATAATCAAGTTTGAATTTGAAGGTTCATCTTGTGAGTATATATTTTTTTTTAATTATTATTTTAAAAATTTTTATTAAAATGTTTTTGTTTCAGATTAATCATATTTTGTTTATGTATTTATTAATTTTGAAATTTATAAAAGTTTTTCTCCTTTTAAAGCAGTATTTACAGCATTATCAAACATTAGCAGAGTTTTGGAAAAAGAAAACACTGTTGGAAAGAGAAGATATTGTCCTTTAAGATAGTGTAAAGAAAACAGAATTTTTAAAGTAGCATAGATTTTTCATGTGCATAAGTATCAAAATAATAAACAATATTAATCAAAATCTCCTTTATGCTTGATGAGTGTAAATCTCTAAATTAAAATTTTTTATTGTGTAAGCATTAATATATTTCAAGCAATACTATTCACCTTATCCAAATACTAAATAGTAACTGAATATTTGATGCTTCTCTTATAAATTCTTAAATGCATTTAAGTTTAGTAACTTTAGAGCCACAATAGAAGATCAAGAAGCATCAAGTCATTCAAACCTCATTTCAAGTCATTCAAAATAGCTTTTCACCAGGATGGCTTACTGCTATGGATCATTATATTGTTGTTAACATCATTTCAGTGCAATGGTCTCTTCTGCATGTAATATTGTATTCCCTTATCTATCCACACACATTTCTTTTGTCATGATAATACCATCTACATAAAAAATTGGGCCCATGACGTACCAGAAGAAACAGCCTCACTACATCAGACTGCCATGTTTACCTTTAACAGTTTTCCTTGTTTATTTCATTGTATATTTTTTGCCTTGAAGTAGGGGAACAAACTGTTCTCCCATCCATGCCTATCAAATTTATTTTTGCTTCATCACTCCAAAGTACATTTCTCTGTTGATTCTTCTATTTTTCAGGCTCATCATTGTGTGGTACAGTTTGGTAAAAAACATGCATTTTTGATATTATTTTCTTTAAAAATGGGATCTTCCCTGAACTTAAGTCTTTCGTTCTTCAGTATGCGTCAAATTGTTCTGTTGCTTACTTGCTGACCAGTTTGAACTTGAAGGCCTTTTGTAGTCAAAAATGATTTTGCCTTGATCGAAGAAAAGCACAACAAGCATTCTTTTCTCCTTTGAAGTCATTTTAACATTTTTTCTTTATGTTCTGGCACTTATTTTAAATGTACTGCTGTTAAAACTTTCTTTGGGGAGCATATAACCAATTTTGGCAATATTTATTATTGATAATTCATTGTTTTTTGTATCATTAAAATATTGGATTATCCGGAAAGTACTTTCAGTTTTCTATTATGCAATGAAGAACAATTTTTCTATATACGAGGAAAAAAATTTAACCTATTGTACATTTGCAATTCATTGTTTAAAACAAAAAATCAGTCAATTTCTTTCAAGTTTGTTTTTTACTGTTATCTAAGATAAAAAATTTCCAATCCAAAGAGGTATACAATGAGTGAAATATATGGTAATCTTATTGTACAATGTCAGTGCTGTATGGTGTATATGACAGCACATTGCAACCATGTTCCAGTGATCAAAGAACTATGAGGTCTTGCTATCATGATGGAATACAACTCCAGGGTCGGACTGGGCCAGGGAAAAAGGCACAGACCTTCAATTTTCAGAGGGCGCAAATATTTTAACAAACTCACATGAATAGTGATTGCTTGTGTTCTATCTGGCATGACAAGGTTTAACGCATTTGCATAGCACCAAGAATGAAAATGGCTTAATATTATATCTCTGAGTCTAGATAGAAGATTTCGCTTTACTCCCCTTGCATGGTTAAAGCTCCATCAAATTTACACAATGCTATGCGCCTCACCAGTGGCTGAGAGGTTCTGCTCTTGAAGCTGGTAGACGGGAGGTGCTGGGTTCGAACCCAGTCGTGCCCGGCGGCTTAACCGTTTCAGAGTTTTCGTGGTTTTCTTCAAAACCTTGTATTTTCATGCGTAAATATGGGTTAGGTTCCCTTAGAAAGACCCCCACGGAGGGCACTCCCTCTTGGGCCTATATCCCTCAAGTTGATAATCGGCCGTCAAAAATCAACCCAACCAACCCAACACAATGCTATGCAATTTTCAAAACGAATCATGTAATATCTAAAAGTTTCAAAAAGCGAACACATATTAGTTAGTATAGATGGCTGATATCAAGGATAGGGTTTTCTTATTTTACTAGGGGGCTCTGCCCCCTACGAGCTACGCTCGTCAACCCCCGTTCAGACACCGCAGACTCTAAAAGTACGCTAATTTGATCGGCTTTAAAAAGATTTCAGAAGATTGAATTATAATTTAAAAAACAGTGGCGATCTCCCTATAAACGGATTTCTATTCATTTCTCTTTGAATGGGGGAATTTTAAGGCCAAATCCGCTGCGGTACTACTTGATGAACCCGTCGACCAATTTCGCCAAATTATATAAATCGCCAAAGCACTCGCCAATTATATAAATTGACATAATTTTTATTTTAAATAACGAAAGAACAAATAAATTAGTGCAACATTAATAAAAGTACAAATAAAACGTCGAAATAAAAATAACTTGATGACATAGACACGTGTAACTTGCTTAAAGTCAAGTTAATGTGACATTTACGATCAACCATTATTGGCATTTAATCTTATAGTTTGGCGAATGATAGAGTTTTGGTCGACGGGATAACTAAGTAGTACCAAAAATACATATGTCAATCGCTGTTTTCGTCTTTGACGTAGACACGTGTAACAACATTTCAAAATAAGCTAATATAAAAGGAATTAAGTAAACAGAGTCTTTGTCTCCCGGTATTTTTTAACAAAGCGAAAAGAAAGTTCTTTTAAATAAGACTTTTTAAATTAATCGTTTTTAATCTGACGTAATTTTGACCAAACTATTCTTTCTCCTTTTAATATTCACGTGAAAATGCTTGTTTTAGAAATGAAATATTATTTGCGCTTTCCTAACAAAAATAGTTGAAAAGTAGCCGCTCAAAATATCAAATAAATGTCTAGCACAATTTCTGAATTTAAACCTTTTTGCAATATTATTTTGTATTCATTTTGTGTAATAACTGTAATGTGACGTAAATATGACACGTAAATTTCTCCTATTTAAGACTTCTAACGCATGTTAATAAATTTATTATTTTACAAATTCCTTTCTCTCTTAAAATTCACGTGTAATTATAGTTTTTATGACGTAATTTTTAATAAGTTCCTGCTTTTTGTACATAATTATTTAATTCTAATTCCAAATGTTTTTTTCTGTTTATAATAGTCATGTGTAAATAAATTTTTAATTTATTTACAAGTATAAATATTTTTTTTTTTTTTTTTTTGAAGCAAACATTATTATTTCCACTGTTTATACAGTTGGCAACAGTTTAAATTAATATCACTTTCTAAAATCTGTAAAAAATATCTCTAGAAATGCTGAAAATTTGAATTTAAAATAGAAATAAAACCTCAAAAAATTAGTCAAATTAAAAAAAGAAAAACAGTCTGCACACCAGGAACTTCAAACGTATAAAATGATTAAATTCCTATGAATAGTTTTTGCTCCTATAAAACTTTTTTAGTGGAACGATTTTGTCCAACTTTAGCATTAAATATCTCTTAAAATAATTCTTCGATTTGAAAACTGTCTGCCTCAGCGTGTTTATCAAACATTTCTGTATCATACTACCGATTTTCATATTTTTGTATGCATTATTTTTCTTAATATTAATGAAGAAAGACCTCCTGTCACAAAAAATTCAAAATTAGCGGCGGTGACAGCGGTAGTTACTTTTTTTTAGAATAGAGAGATACTTTTGTCAATAGATACCTTATAACAGTAAAGGGGGGAAAAAGTGATCACCCCTACTTATTCTCCTGCAAAGACCATATAAAAAAGACATGGGTAGCAATTGATTGGGAATAATATCTACTATTAAATGCTATTCATAAATTTTGCTTTTGACATTGTCTACATATTAAAAAATGCACAAAATCAAAAGTTCAATTATTTTCAAAAATTTCCTATTTAAATTCTTTTTTAGCCGGGAAAGAGATATATTTTATATAATTTTCTTAAATCTTAATACAGTTATAAAACAAAAAATGTTAGGGGTTTATCCATAAATTTCAGAAAATAAAGTGAAGATCTTATAAGAAAAAGTACCAAAAACACCCAGTTAGTCACCACTAAAATTATACAAGAATTTAAAATTTATAATAAACTTACTTTGAATTAAATAAAATCTTACAGTTTTTTTTTATAAGTTTATATGATTTTTTCTGTAGCTCTTTTGATAAAAAATGATGGTCCCCCTAATTATGGAAAGAAAAAAATTCTCTATCTCGAAAACTAATTATTCAAATGAGCTGTAAACTTACACATCTATATTTTTAATGATTGTGGTTTGCTACATGCAAAAGTTAATGTAGGTCATAATTCATATTTTTTAATATGAATTTATTAATAGTTTTCATAATTTAAAAAAATATTTTTGAATAGAGTAAAAAGTCTGTAATGTGCTTGGGTCTATTCAATGTATCTCTTTAATAAATTAATAAAAAATCAATCGGATGACTTTTATGAAGATATAAATTAATGTTTCTCAAATGGGTTTAAATTTAGCTTCCTTAGATTTAAACTCTTCTAACTCTATCTAGATTTAAGATAATGTATATGCACAATGGATTTTTCCAGCTGTCTCGATCCAAGAATCTCAAATAAGGAATAAAAAATGTGTTATTTTTTGAAAATTCAAAGTTGGTACAAATTTTAATATGTAGACAACTTCAGAAGCTAATTTATGTGTAACAATAATTAGTAGACATTTTCCCCCAGTCGATTGGTTTCTATAGACTTTTTTACGATTATTTTTAGCGGAATTAGTAAGTGGTAACCAATTTTATTCCACTTATCAACATTGATACAGAAAATCGATAGTGGCACACCAGGCATAAATACAGTTGCAGCTGTGTTATTAACCTTTTTTTAAAGTATATTTTTCCAACACAATATGAATTAATTTTGAGTCAGTTAAAAATGAGATAAATTCAATTTCTGTTACAATAATATATCGTAATTTCTGAATAGCAATCATCGCTTTATTTAATGATAGATTTTTCTGTAATTAAATTGAACATTTTTTTATTTAAAATACATACTAGAATTTTTTAATAGTTAGTTATTATGAATGATAATGATATTAAATAAAGTGAAGATTGCAAACCGAAAATTATGGTGTAGATTTTGTGAAAGAAAAAAGCTGGTTACGGGATTCCACAGTTGCAGGATTTTAATCCAGATGTGTCATCAAGATTGTATTCTTCGTATAGAAAGATCATGTTTTCTAATCAACAACAAAATCCTCACAAAAACTGTTTTGCCTTCTGATATCTATCTCTTTCTTTTCTGAAGTTATTTTCAAAAAGTACGGTTTCAATTATAGTTGCATTCAGTACTGCTTTTTAAAGGGATATGGAGAGGCGAGGTACTAAAAGCTGAAGAACTGAAAATATACAAAATATTTGGTTAAAATATAAAAGATATCATTCAAAGAAGCAATAAAAAAAAAAAATCTAGGCCAGGGCACCGTGGCTACTAAAGCTTCCCCTGGGTGCATGTTTTCTCTCTCAATCTGATGCAAAGATGCCAACTTTGGTTTTCGATCCTGAAATTTTTTCAATGTATCTTTAATTTCTTAGTGATAATAAAAAAATACCTCTCTTCGTCATTGTCTGCCTATTAATTGATGGTTATTCCTTAAATTCCTTCCTCGAAATTTAGTACGCTTGTCAGAATGTATGTGCACAACGAAGGAAAATATTATTGGAGTGACTTAGGCACTTAAGAGTGAGAAGTTTTCCCTGGATGAGGGTGCACCGGGCCGATGGACCAGTTTGAACCTGTACAACTCTACAATTTCCCAACTTTGGACATTTTTGCAGTAAAAAATCTTTTGATTAGTCTTAACTTCATACACAGTACCGTTAATTGAATGTTGTCGTAGGTATAAAAATTCAAAATGTGCAAGTCCCTTGTAATCCCACAATACTCACAATACAATTTTATTTGGATGAATATCATTTTTTGGCTATACAGTTCATTCACTTACCTACCGCGATTAGATCATGACTTTTTGTGTTGAACATTACTGTATGTAATTTCTTTTTCCTCACCAGGATTATTTTCTACAAAAGTACATTGCTATGTTGTTACATTAACATTGTAATAACATATTACAGGTTGCATTTAATAAATTTCTTTCGTTTCATGTGAAATCAAACTATCAAGCTTTTTTATGTATCTAAACATTCATTAAGACTCATGTTTTTGTTTTATTTTATGAATTTACCTTTTCTACAATCTCTTAAAATGTTATGGGCCAATCAGCTCTATTCAGTTCTGTTAATTGGTTCTCAATAATCTTAATAGATCTTAATGCAGTGTATGTTTAATCAAAATATGTACAGAACGAAATTTAGCACATAAATTCAGGGAAGTGTGCTCTGTTACTGCCTCAGTATTATATACAGCGTATATTTTCTTTTTCTTAAAACACGAATTTGTATGTCAGTTGCCATAATACAATATCAAAAATTTTTACATGTCTGTTATAGAAAAAACTGAAAAAGCTTTCCATGAATCCCAATTGTATGTAACTCTGTCCTATTGCAATATCCTCCCCTACCCATTATTTATGTATACTAGGGGGCTCGGCCCCCTACGAGCTACGCTCGCCAACCCCCGTCCAGACACCGTAGACTCTAAATACACGCTATTTTGATCGGCTTTAAAAAGATTTCGAAAGATTGAATTATAATTTAAAAACCAGTGGCGATCTCTGTATAAGCGTATTTCTATTCATTTCTCTTTGATTGGGGAATTTTAACGCCAAATCCGTTGCGGTACTACTTGATTATCCCGTCGACCAATTTCGCCAAATTATATAAATCGCCAAACCACTCGCCAAATTATACAAATTGACATAATTTTTATTTTAAATAACGAAAAAACAAATAAATTAGTACAACATTAATAAAAATACAAATAAAACGTCGAAATAAAAATAACTTGATGACGTAGACACGTGTAACAACATTTCAAAATAAGCTAATATAAAATGAATTAAGTAAACAGAGTCTTTGTCTCCTGGTATTTTTTAACAAAGTGAAAAGAAAGTTCTTTTAAATGAGACATTTTAAATGAATCGTTTTTAATCTGACGTAATTTTGACCAAACTATTCTTTCTCTTTTTAATATTTACGTGAAAATGCTTGTGTTAGAAATTAAATATTATTTGCGCTTTCCTAACAAAAATAGTTGAAAAGTATCCTCTTAAAATATCAAATAAATGTCTAGCGCAATTTCTAAATTTAAACCGTTTTGCAATATTATTTTGTGTTCATTTTATGTAATAACTGTAATGTGACGTAAATATGATGTAATTTCTCCTATTTAAGACTTCTAACGCATGTTAATAAATTTATTGCTTTACAAATTCCTTTCTCTCTTAAAATTCACGTGTAATTATAGTTTTTATGACATAATTTTTAATAAGTTCCTGCTTTTTGTACATAATTATTTAATTCTAATTCCAAATGTTTTTTTCTGTTTATAATAGTCACGTGTAAATAAATTTTTAATTTATTTACACGTATAAATATTTTTTTTTTTTGAAGCAAACATTATTGCTTCCGCTGTTTATACAGTTGGCAACAGTTTAAATTATCACTTTCTAAAATCTGTTAAAAATATCTCTAGAAATGCTGAAAATCTGAATTTAAAATAGAAATAAAACATCAAAAAATGAGTCAAAATAAAAAAATTACTGCAATCTGCACTCCGGCAAATTCTAACGCATAAAATGATCTAAAAATGATTAAATTCCTATGAACAGTTTTTGCTCCTATAAAACTTTTTTAGTGGAACGATTTTGTCCAACTTTAGCATTAAATATCTCTTAAAATAATTCTTCGATCTGAAAACTGTCTGCATCAGCGTGTTTATCAAACATTTCTGTATAATACTACCGATTTTCATATTTTTGTATGCATTATTTTTCTTAATATTAACGAAGAAAGACCTCCGGTCACAAAAAATTCAAAACCGGCGGCAGCGGTGGTGACAGTGGTAGTTACTTTTTTTTAGAATAGAGAGATACAGTAGGCTCCCTCAAATCTACACAGCTTGAAACCAGAGGTTATGCTGATTTTATAATTTAATGGATTTCTGGTCACTGTTGACAATGAACAAAATGATGAGCAAAAAATGAGCACTCACAGTTTGGCGAGTCTAATCATCCGTTTACTCGCCAAACGAAACATTTTTTTGTCGTGATTTGTCGCAATGGCGAGCGGCAGTGAGAACCCTGGCCATTGGTATTAGCGGCATCTTGATTTTTTCCAAAATAAA
The DNA here is from genome assembly GCA_963932465.1 of Maratus speciosus. NCBI lineage: Eukaryota > Metazoa > Arthropoda > Arachnida > Araneae > Salticidae > Maratus > Maratus speciosus. The sequence continues at coordinate 385,528,184 of OZ010788.1, read as the reverse complement.
TTCATATTTTCTTCACGGCAAAGCGTGAGTTGGGTCATATTAACCAGAACTAACATTAAAATGCTTACGTGATATTGAAAAAATAAAATTTGAAACACTGGGAAACGAACTGAAGAAAAATAAACAATTTGGTTACAGTTTACACTCGCAAATATTGTGCAGGACCTACAATATTTCAATTTTTTGCTACAGATATGCTAATTTACATCAAAATCAAATGTAACATAATTATTTTAGTAGATAATTAGCTTAATAGACAAAGAGCATGATTAACAAAAAAAATAGTAAAAAAGAAGTTGCAAATGCCGCTGATTTCAGCGCCATCTTCAATTTTGTTCCTGCAACTTAACTGTAAGTTTCACTGTACATATGATACATGAATTTTAGACGTTTGCGGATTTAAAGGAGTCTACTGTATATTACATTGTGTGATATTGGAAAGTAACGGGCTACATATTGCTTATTTAGCTGCCTGTTTTACAATGCTGCAGTTGGAAAAAAATATTGTAGAACTCACCTTTACATAGAGTAGATGTTGATGCTACAGGATTTTTGCAAAGCCAAAATTTAATTTAAAACATTTAGCCAAAAGCCAACTTTTTTCAATTAACGGTTATAATTATTATATTCCTGCTTTTATAGTGCTATTGTATGTGTATAGCATCCATCTAAAAGAAATATTTAATCAATCTCATAGTAACATTTTCCATTATGAATCAAAATAAATTGAAATAACAGAACTAAATCAATTTATTACTTACTGGCACATCTATCCAAGAAGTTTTCAAAAGAAAGATGATGAGAGGTATTTCCTGTGCTCTCTGATGTACGACAAGCTGCCAAGATTTCACATATGGTTCAGGAAAAAAATTAATTTAAGTGAGGTCCTACACAGCTTATGAATATAAGTGAAACAGATCTTCTTAAAACTAGCATAAATTATCATTTCTCTTGGGGAAAAAAATATATATATATATATATGTGCTCGTACGTGATATTTTTATTTTTTTACAGTAAGAAACCAAATATTTCTGGGAACAGCGATCCTACGCGTTCCCACCCAACTACAGCACTGCTGTTATATGAAATAATGCGTTTTTAACAACACAAGGCATTCTTGCCAACTGAAGATTAAGTACTGCGTTTTGCTCTGTTTGTCATCTTAATTTCCTTTCATTAATTCTTTCTACTACATTTTGTTCCATTTGTAACTATTTCCTTTTTATTTCAATTTTGTTTGGTATCATCCATATATTAAAATGTGTAGGATTGTCAATATTTTTTTTTAGATTTCCTTGTGGGTTCTACGCTGCTAAAAAAAAATTAGGGGAGCAAGCAAAAAAGTGAAGAGAACAGTGCAAGACAGTCATGTATGGGCACAAAATGGATACTACACGTGTATTAATGCGCAATACAGAAAAAAAGGCGCAAAAAAATTGTAAGGGAGCTTTTATTCTATGAAAAGAACATGATAAGATGGTTTAGGGCAACAATTTGGTTTCATGTAAATGATAAAAAAAAAGTATTGTTTAGAAATGATGCAAGATTTTTAATATGGCGTGTGGTCTCCTTGAACAGCTAAGACTGCTGCACACCTGTTTTCCATGGATGCGATGAGGTTATCGATAAGACTTTGGGGAATACTGTTCCACTGCTCAAGAATTGCAATCTCCTAGTCCCGATCAGTAAAAGGAGTTCTCGGTCTGGCAGCAATGCATCGTCTGAGTATGTCCCAAACATGCTCGATTGGATTTAGGTCAGGAGAGCATGCTGGTCATTCCATACACTGTATTGTTTTAGCTTCAAGCATGTTTTCCACAAGACGAACTGTATGAAGTATGGCATTATCATGCATGGAAAAAAAGAAATCACTAATTGCTGCAACATAAAATGCGACATGAGGTCTCAGTATCTTGTCTGTATAACTTCGGGCCGTCAAAGTGCCATTCCGAATGATATGCAGACCCGTACATACACCTATGCTGATTCCAGCCAATAGCATCAACCCACCTCGTCTGTAATGCGAACTTTCACGAACGAATATGGGATTATTTTGAGTGCATCTTTCTCTCCATGCCAAAACACATCAGATGTCACATCCAGACTGAATCAGGACCCGTCTATAAACAGAATTTGACTCCAACAACATTGCCTCCAAACTCAATGTTCAGTTCCCCACTTTCTTTGGGTCGCACTGTGGCTTGAGGTCAGCGGAATACAAACCATTGGCTTATGTGCATAGAGACCACCCTGATGAAGCTTATTTCGGACTGTTTGGCAGGACACCCTTCGTCCTGTGGCCAAGAACAACTGTGTTTGCAGCTGAGTAGCATTGCCCGTTCTGTCTCGACGAGCTGTTAACAGGATATATCAGTCATTAGTTTCTGTGTTAGCAAATTTTCGACCTTGCACTTGTCGATGACTACCATTCGATGTGTCTTGGAATTGATTCCACAGCCTTTCATGGACACTTTTTGCGGCTCCAACAGCGTCTACTACACTTCGTTGTGTTTCCCCAAATTCAACTGTCCCGATAACACGCCAAGCCATGGATTGCAATAAATCATGTTGTTGTGACATTTTCTAGCCACCTTTTCTCAAAACACAAGCTGAGCAATTGAATTTTACAACTGAGGCAGTGAAACAGATGTTTCTGCAAAATCCTGATTTCAACACTTATCTCCTTTTTCTAGTTTTTGACGTCATAAACTTTAATTTACATGTGAATTTTTTTATCTGTTTTCTACAACACTTTAAATTATGGATGTTTTATTCTATGTTACTTATCGGTGTAAATATTTGCGTAATTTCATTAAAACCATGTGCTCTCCTAATTGTTTTGAGCAGTGTATTTTCTAATTAGCTTTACTTTAATATATGTTTTAGTATAACAGTTAATGTATAATATTATTACATGTCATCTTCATTTAGCATTTTGGTTAATATTGTTAAAATAAATTTTGATTCAAAGGTATATATATATATACTAGAAGATAGCCCGTCAGAATGACGTGTTTGCATTTCAAAAGAATGATATAGCATTGCATTATAAAAAGAATTATGAAGTAATAAATTTTATCTTATCAGACTAATAGGATCTGGTGGGAGTGAAATAGTTATAAAAACAGCACATTTATAATTGAAACTTAATTTGCAAGAAAGAACTTCACTCACAAAATTTAAAGAACTACTTCACAAAAAACATGGAAATTAGAACTAATAATGCTATTTCAAAGTATATTGTCAATTAACTTTCGTCTTCGTTCATTACTTTAAAAAAAATCAATAACCTTCAATTTCTTATAAATCAGAATTTAAAAAAAAAACTAAATAAATAAGAGTCTTTCACGGATTAATTGCCTATAGTTGATGCCAAGATAATAATTATATGACTTAAATTTAAAATATTTTAACTGAGACTAAATCCTGATTTTTTTTAAACATGCATAAAGAAACCTATAATAAATTTTGATCATTAAAAATGATCCTTTATCACTTAAGTAAATTGCAACTATTAATTGCATTAACAGATTTTTTTTTTCTCAAATTCTTTTATTAAATTATAAATTTATTTTCCCTACAAAATACAAAAATGCAAAATTTTATATATATATATATCAATCTATATATATAAAAGCCGTTCTCTGTGTGTATGTCCTTTATACAAATCTTTAATTTTTGACCGATTTTCACGAAACTCTATGTACATACGTTTTAGAACGTGGAAAAGATCACTGTCTACTTAAAAAAAATTATCAGACCACTATTTATCCCTTTTTTCTACCACTTCCATAATTTAACATTATAGAAATATATCTTTTTTAATTCAAACATTTCTTTCCTGTTGCCAAACCCTAAAAAATGACACAATAATGTAAAAAAAAAAAAAAATAAGGATAACGCGTGTATTTTGTTTCTATTTACCAATAAAAATTCAGATCTTCTTGCTATATTTTTGCGTGTTTGATACTGACGTCGTTCTAAACAGAAAATTTACATTTTTTTGTATATAAAATAAAAACTTTAACTATAAGAGCAGGAAAATAACGTAGCACCTCAATTTGAATGATTTTTTTTAAAATTAAAACATCTATTTTAATACAAACAGTCAAATTTCATGAAAACATTTTAAGGAAAAAAAAAAAAAGGCTAGATATGACGTCACATTCTATCAAATCTTTTCAACGCGTAATCAAACTCATTGTAAACATATGGCTCCTATATTTTGCTTACTACTTCGATTGTATACTACAGCCATATCTTATAGCTGTACGTTATCGCTAAGTGTTGTATTGGTTTAGATTCAATGCTAACATTTTCTGTGATTTATAGCAAAAAGAGAGCGGTTATTTACATTTTCAAAAAAAAAATCTTGACAGATGTCTTGATTTAAAATTTATGGAAAATGACATCATTTCATCTAATCATTGTAGATTTAATTTCAATAAAATTTTAAATTTTCCAAATAAAATTTTAGTAACTACTACCTCATTTGGATGTATTTTTTTGCATTTCCCCGCATATTGTGAAGATATTGTATACTTCTGTTACGCACGCCAAAGAAAACATGTATTTTAATTTTAAAAGTTAAAAAAATTACCACAATGTGTCAAAAGAACATTCTTTTTCTGAATTTAAATTTCGCGAGTTCCAAAATTAAAACTAAAAATGTGAGTTTTTTCATAAACTTCAAGTTAAGGCTGTTCATAAAGTTAAGGCTGTTCTCAAATCCAAAGGAGCTATTTTCTGACGTATATTTTAATTAATTTTTGTTCGGAAACGCATGAAATTGACAGGAGTTCTTATTTAGAAACTATGTAATCGAAAGATAGTTTCCATTTGTTGGTAAAGGTATAAGATCTTGAAGTTGGTGTTTTGAACTGAATTTCGGACGCAACAGTGCAATAAAGGATAAAAACCGGCCGTCATGCAACCACAATTGCTCATAACTCGATAAGTAATTTATTTATGAAAAAAGGAAAAACTCATTTCAATTCCAAATCGCTTTAATAGTCAGGCCTACAAATTTTAAGCCTTTACGTTTAATGAGTCAGAAAATGTGTCAGAAAGTTTTGCGTTGTTGAGCAGGGAACTGGAGAAGTACCTTAGGCATTTGCAGGTTAGTATTTTGTAATCAAGTTGCATGCCAGATAGTCGCTTAAAACATAAGTCATTCTATATTGTTTTAAACAAAAGTGCATGCCATAATAGGTGTCAGGCACCCGCATTAAAATAAGAATACCCTAGCGCACAGCCCCATTACCGAAGATTTACACGTCAATATACTTAGTGATAAAAATAGTTCTGCATTTTTCATTCAGCTAATAAGACTAATCCTTCATAATTGGGTTCACATGATTATATAACTTTCCCCTATAATTCTATGACAGCAACGGAAAACAATATGTTACACACTAAAATCTCCCCTAAAAAACTAATAGTGCAAGTCACATGGAAATCTGTTCTGAAGAATTCAAGTTATATGCACCCGGAACGAAATTCCCATTTGAATTTTATATACTTATCAGGTTATTTTGAGTAGTTTGATTTGATATCTGTTAAATTCGTGTTTTATTTTATTTATTTTTGGCGTTTTAATTTTGTTTGCCAATTTAGTTATTGAATATTATGCGAAAGCAAACAAATTCTGAATTATTTACAATGTCTTTGAACAATTGAGTTAATCTTTTGTATTTGGGTTGCAAGCATATTTAAAAAATATGCATGCTTAAAAATTATTTTAAAACCCATAAAAAATTCGTAAATTGAGATAAACATTACAAACAAATATCACTGAAAGTACTTTTGTTTTCTATAATACGTTGGAACAATCGAATGTACAATGTTTAGACGTTAAACTGCAATAAAAGGGAAATTTGTTGTGTTAGGTTGTTGCCACCGAAAATATGATACCAGCGTTACTCATAGACATTTTTTTTCTTTATACTATTGCATTAAGTGTAAACAGGTTCATCTTTCGTAATCGGGTTGCACTCAACTTTAAAAATATCCATGCTTAAAAATTACTTTAAAATCCATTAAAATCAGAAAACTGAGGTACAATTTTCAAACAAATTTCATTTGAGAGAACTTTTTTCTATTCGACAATGTAAAAAAATGAAATTGTGTGATGTTTAAAAGTTAAAAAAATTGCAGTAAAGGCACATTTTATGGGTTACAATTTATGGGGCACAATTTATGGGCACTAACATAGTGTTTTTACTTTATAATGTAGATAATATCATATAAACGAGAATTTCACTAAGTGTTGCGCGATTTGGAAGAATTTCTTTTTTTCGTATTGTCAGGAAAATCACATATTTTTCTCTTATACCTGCCAAAGAAAACGTGCATTCTGTTATTAAAGCTCAGGGATTTTACTATGTTTGCAAGACAATAACGCCATGTTTTTTGATTGTCTTTATAACGATTTGTGGATGGGAATGCACAAATTTCAGTTATTGTGATTGCCGTATTATTTCGTTTTAATTTACTTTACCTGGAAGGCTTCTTATAATTGACAGGGGCGAAGCCGGGTAGTTCTGCTAGTATATATATATATATCATTATTCATATATAATTATATTTATATCAATACAGTATAACTTCAAAAATCCGGCATCATCGGGACCGAGACTATGCCGGATTTTTGAAGCAATATAAAAAATAGTAACTATGAATATAAAAAGTAGTACTACATTCTTAATGGTGCCTTTAGAAATAGTTTAATTCATTATTAATTGATAATTATGTGAGAAAAAGAGAAAACAACCATACTTTATATGATATTTTCTATGTTACAGAAAGAAAAAAAATTCCAATAAAGAGTGAAATTATTTCTTCTGTTATAATTTCGAAAACATCAATGTCAACATTGTTTGCTTCAATTTTTTTGGCCGTTCCTTAACAAGTTGTTTTTTTTTTTTTTTTTTTTTTTATACAAATGGCGAATGTCTATTTTGGAAATAGTCTTGTTTCTCTAAAGCATGTGTTAATACTCCAGTCAAATTTATGCATTTCCTAAAGTTGCTCCCGTAGCTAAGCAGCAATGCAGCTTCCAGAAAATTTGTTCAGAAAATAACTGCCTCTGACAAATGTAAAAAAAAAAAAAAGTCAAATATTCTTTTTTTGTATTTTTACTTTCAATCTTGAAGTTTTTAATTCATAAACAATTGCTATTTTTCTTCTCCCATAACTTGAAAGTGTAAAAGCAAAAGGTAGGAAAAATATGGTTTTCATGCTGGATTTTTGAAGTTGCCGGATTTCTGAATGCCGGATTTTTGAAGTCACATTGTATATGTAGTATATCAATATATGTAGTATATATATATATATATACAGTATATATATATATATATATATACTACACGGCATTAAGTATACCTGATAGTCTAATTATATTTTATAAGAAAAACTATTCATTTTCTCCCCCAATGTCTTCAGAGTTCAAAGAATTTCAAAAGAAACTTCTTTTTTATTTTAACTACTGATAGATGGTGCCAGCAAAGCCCAAAAGTTCACATGAATGCAATACAAACAAATGTTTACTTATGGAGGGAGAGGGCCAAACTAATTTCAACTTAAGTTATCTCAGAATATATACATAATTGAATGCAAGTCATCTCTCAAATGTTAATTTATTTTGAATAATCTTTCTAAAAATGTAACTTTTATGAAGTTATATTCGAAAAAATAATTTTCAATAAAAATGGCCGAATGGAATACGATAAAGCGAAGTGGGGTCCGAATAAATTCAACCCCGAAAGCGTTATACAATTTGTGCTATTATATATATAATATATACAGGGTGTCCATAATTAAACGACCCTTCTTTAAAGTTGTCTACAGACAAAACTATTGTTCATAAAGTTGTGAAATTTTGTGAAAGTAATAATAAAGGGATGGGAATTTGTTTAAGCTAAAAAAAATGTAAATAAAAGTTCTTCAAAATTTCGCCACCAGAGGGCATTTTTTAATAAATTACACATTTAGCATTACGATAGTTTAGAAATTTTATTTATTAACTTAACCTTACTCTAAACATAGTCTTTCATGACATTTTCCTGGCTTTTTCCCTGAACATACTGCGGTCAACTGTGGAGCATGCTATCTTACGATTCCAGATGGTATCTGAAAATGATGAAAGTTATGCAGAACATGTTTGGTTATAACAAAATTTGTTAAACTATCGTAAATGTATAGTAAATGTGTAATTCGTGAAAAAACGGCCTCCTAATTTTTTTTTCGCTCAAACATATTCCCACACTTTTAATATGTCCTCCAAAATATTTCACAGCATTCTGAACAATAGTTTTGTCTGTAGACAACTTTAAAATAGGGTCAATTAGTTATAAACATCCTGTAAATAAAATTTCTAAACTATCTTAATGCTAAATGTGTAATTTATTAAAAATTGCCCCCTGGTGGCAAAATTTTAAACTATTATTATTTATATTTTTTTAGCTTAAACAAATTCCCATCCCTTTATTATGGTTTTCCCAAAATTTCTCAACTTTATGAACAATAGTTTTGTCTGAAGACAACTTTAAAGTAGGGTCATTTAATTATGGACACACTGTATATAAATTTTCTATGAAAAGCGATATTTTGTTCAGAAATTTCACAGTTTTAAATATGAAAAATATGCATGTTACAAATATGCAGATGCAAAAGGTGACATTTTTTGTAAATCATTTATATATTTTAAAAAGAACTGATAAATTTTATTAAAGTTTTTTTTCTTTTTCTTTTTTCTCACCTTCTGGGTAATCAGTAATGATACTTACAGATCATTAATTCATCAGATACATTAATTATGTTTCTAGGTTCCAAACAACATACATTAACCATAAATAAGAAAAGTTAAACCAGCAATATTCTTCTTAAATTTGCCAAATTTGCTTCTATTTTTTTGGCCATAGCTGTTTAAAGTCTTTACTAAAAATATTGTTGCAGAGTTATTTTTGTGATTTAAATCAAACTATTAATGAAAGCTGTTAAATGACATGAAAAACTGGTCTACAGACTTAAAATATGTTATTTGCTAAACTTTTTTTCAAGTTGATCAAGATATCTCAAATACCAATGTACTGATCTGTTACATTATTTAAAGTCAACCCTCGATAAAACATCACTCTGTAGGACCAATACTTTCTCACATTATACATGTAGTAACACACTAAGCAGAGTTTAGTGATGGGCGATTCTGGAAAATTTGAGAATCGATTAAAATCGACATCGTATAAAACATAATCGATCGCAATAAGAATCGATTCCCAAATTCTAGAATCGATACTTGAATCGATGTTTCGATGTTCACAGATTCACACAGATAAGCTGAAAAATAGTAATTCCAAAACGTAGCGAATCAACAGGGCCGTAACTACTATCTCTCACCCCTCACCTCCATTTATGGGGGCCCTAGACAATGTTAGTTGCCCAGAAGTAAGCTACTACAGATCTTTGAGTCAAATAATAAGGTTTTTTAACTTTTAAAATTATTATTTTTAAGATGTAATTTTGATAATAATTTATATTATATTTAAATTTATCTTTAAAAAAGATCTCGGTTATATAAAAAAAGAAACAAGTGAATTTTTTTTTTTTTCATCCGGAAAAGATATACTTTCTACTCTTATTTCCTTCAACCAGACAGATGGGGACTTACTTCCTATAAACGTCATTCTTCTTTAAAATGCGCAGATGAGCGAAATTTTGAAGGCTCTAAATTTATTTAAAAAGTTAAATGGTTTTTCAGTCTTTTTAGGGTCTCCTATAAGCGGGGGGGGGGGGGGGAAATGCAAATATTGATAATCTTCTTTTAAAATAGCTGTGATGAATGTAATTAACCAATCATCACATACTAATTATCCCCCAATTAATAATCAAAATTCTCCTTTTAATAATATATTTAACTAAAATTTCTTTCCCTTTTTAAAATATATATCTCCTTATCTCATTTACAGTTTATAAATATCTTTCTTTTTAATGTTTACCAAATTTTCAGTTGTTAAGAAAAAAAAAATGTCCTCATCCTAGAGTCATTAACAATGAAATAACATACTTTTCTCTGGTTAACAAATAAATAAAAATATATTCCTTGATTATATGTTTTTTTTTTTTTTTTTTTTTTTTTTTTTTTTTCCCCAGCAGTAATCTAAAAACTATAAACAGTTATTGACTCATTCGCTGACATGCAGGGTGCACTCACTGAAATAATAATAAATAAAAGAGAAAAGTATCGAGTTAAACTAATAGCATTGAGCTCACAGTCTATTCATACTAATTGTATTTTATACTCTTACTTCAAAGAATGCCTTTCGAAAAATAAATTAAGGGGGAATAACACCCCCCCCCCCCCCCGTCACATCTCTATACTTAAACAATAAGCCTCCAAATCTCATCAGGGAAGCGCTTTATCAGAATAAACTGGTTACCAAATTTGAAGCAAATCAGATAGAAAAACCCATCTATCTAAATTAAGGGGGGTTAGCCCCTGTTCCTCCCTTTATGCTTAAACAATGAACCGCCAAATTTAATCAGGGAAGTGTCTTATCAGAATTAACCGATATACCAAAATTGAAGCAAATCTGATAATTCTGCATGAAAAACCCATTCATCTAAGTGGGGGGGAGGGAATAGCCCCCGTACCCCCGTCCTTTATGCTTAACCATTTTGATCCCCCAAAACTAATCAGGGAAGCGCCTTATGAGAATGAACCTAGAAAAAAAATTTGAAGCAAATCGGATATTTCTATCGAGAGTTATCGCGTTACGTATGTACATACATACATACATACAGAAACTGCGGGCACATTAGCTCTCAGGCTTTGATAGCCTGTGAGCTAAAAAGAAAAGTGCCCAGTTAAACTGATGGCATTGAGCTCACAGGCTATTCACACTAACTGTATATTATGCTCTTATTTCAAAGAATAATGCCCCTCGAAAAATAAACTAAGGGGGGAGAATGGCCCCTCCCCGTTTCCCCTCTTTATACTTAACCAATGACTCTCCAAATGTCATCAGGGAAGCGCCTTTTCGAAATAAATCGGTATACCAAATTTGAAGCAAATCGGATAGCAAAACTTATTTATCTAAATAAAGGGAGTATTAGCCCCCTGTTCCCCCCTTTATATTTAACCAATGAACTTCCAAATCTAATTAGGGAAACGCCTTATCAGAATAAACTGGTATACCAAATTTGAAGTAAATCGGATAGCAAAACCCATCTATCTAAATTAGGGAGGGTATTACCCCTCGTCCCCCCCTCCCCCCTTTAGACTATAACAATGAACCTTCAAATATAATCAGAGAAACTCGTTATCAAAATTAACCGGTATGCCAAAATTTGAAGAAAATCTGATAATTCTGCATGAAAAACCCATTTATCTAAGCTAAGGGGGGGATTAGCCCCCGCTTCCCCTCTATACTTAACCAATGAACCCCCAAAACTAATCAGGGAAGCGCCTTAGCAGAATGAACATAGAAAAAAAATTGAAGCAAATCGGATATTTCTATCAAGAGTTATCGCGTTACGTACATACATACATGCATATAAAACCGACGGGCACATTAGATCTCAGGCTTTGATAGCCTGTGAGCTAAAAAGTGCCAAGAACGTGTAACTAGTGGGGGGGGGGGGGGGGGGGGTAGAAAATAAAAGAGAACATTAAAAGCTTTCCAACAATATGTTACACGAGATGGTTTGGAAGAAACAATACCTGTTCCCCCGGAGAACAGGTAAGTCTCAAACGGTGGGAGGGGTGACCTCAAATGTATCTTTGGTCAAGGTTTCAAAACGTGGATTTATAATAAAATAGAATGAGAATTGGGCATTTTTAAAAAAGCATGCATATTTTGAACGGCCCTGTAAATTAAGATTGGGGAGGAAGGGGGGGAGGCGGAAAGGATTAGAAGGGACGAACTTGAAAAATACAACATAATAAACTAGTAACCCAAATAACTAGGCTTCTAAACAAAAGTATAACGATTTAACCTAGTATTGAATTCAGGGGGTGACCCGGGGGAACATTGGAATGTCCCTCCCGAAAGTTTTGAGATTTTATGCTTTTTAATGGACAAATGTGCATCCCCCCTTACGGAACTCTAAAATCTCCCCCTCCCCCCCATCCCGAACGGAGCAGTCAAAAAATCAACCCGTCATTCAACACTGAACCTAGAAAGAAAAAAAAAAGGCTCTTATACAAAATTTTACAGCAATTCTGCTTCTAAAACAGTAAAATTGGAGGAATCTATTCAACCCGAAACGTGGATCATGCGCGATGCGATTTGAATTGAAGTAAATCAAAAAATACCAATTTCACCCGCATCTAAAAATCGGCATTGAATCTGAACTGAATCGATGCGCCCGAATCTAAAGAATTGAAGTAAATCAAAAAATAGTGATTCTGATTCTGCCCGCATCTAAAGATCGACATCGGCATCAAATCTAAACTGAATCGATTCGCCATTTCTGATCTTAATTTACGGGCAGAATCGATGCGTTAATTTTTTCTTGCTTTCTTTTGTCTTTAGAAAAAGAAAGCGTTGGATTCGTGAAAAATTTCGGCTTCCGGTTTTCGAAGGATTTATAGTTTTAGAAGATCTTGTCTGGAATACGATTTGACTATTTTTATACATTCTCTGTCTGTCAGTCTGTCTATTTGTTTGTCTCTGACAAAAAAAATTGTGGGCTGTCTATTTCAAGAACTAATGCATGGAATCTGTTGAAACTTTAGATTCAATTAGACTTTCATATAAATTGGTGCTGATTACTTTTTGATGTAAATCTACATGCAGGTGGCTCTGCTATGCTGCATTTTTCCCGATTTTCGCAATAACTCTATCTCAAGAACTAATGCATGGATTTTCATCAAGCTTCACATTCAGTTAGACGTTGCCATAAATTGTTGCATATTAGATTTCGGTGTAAATCACCCAACAGGGGGCGTTGTTATGCAGATTTTATCAGCAGTGTTGAATTCAGACAATTTTCTCAGGGAGGCATTTCTGCGGATCCAGAGAGGGACAGTTTAGAGGGGAAGGGGATTGAAAACCTTCTGGGGGGACATTTGAATATTGCACAGGGGGGGGGGGGGGAGGAGGCATGTCTCTCCGGGCTACACCCGGAATTCAACACGTTTTTCTGGATTTAAACGATTTTAGGAATCATATCTCAAGTACTAATGAACGGAATTTCATCAAACTTAATATTCTGTCATAAGTTGTTCATGATTAGGTTTTCGTGTAAATGATATAACAGGTTGTGCTGCCATGCTGCTTTTTTTTTTTTTTTAGCAGTGTTGAATTCAGACATTTTTTCTCCGGGTGGGATTTCTATGGTTCTGGAGAGGGACATTCTAGAGTTTCGGGGGCGGGGGGAGGGGGATGGGACTTTTGTCCATTCGGCATAAAATCTCAAATCTTCATGAGGGACATTTCAATGTTCCGTTGGGGGGTGGGGTCCACCCGTACTAGCCCCTGAATTTAACACTGTTTTTCAGAATTTACATGATATTAGCGATAATATCTCAAGAAGTAATGACCGGAATTTCATCAAACCTAATATTATGTGTCATTGACATAAGCTGTTCCTGAGTTTTTCGTGTTTATCATGTAACAGGTTGCGCTGCTATACTGGGTTTTTTTTTGCATGATATTCGTGATAGCCATATCTCAAAACTAATGCATGGAATTTAATCAAACTTCATATTCTGTTACACTTTCAGATAAATAGATCCTTATTAGACTTGAGTGTATACTGCCCAACAGCTGCAGCTTTTATGCTCTTTGAATTGGGATTTTCCGTTGCGGACATCTAGGCTAATATCAGACGAACGTCTTTTTGTACGCTTTTTTTTTCGCTCTTACACCGTTCCTACACATGCTAGCGAAGGTGTAGGATGCGTAAGAGCGAAAAAAGTGTGCAAAAGACGTTCGTCTGGCATTAGCCTAAGAGGGTGTGGGCCGAAATTCAATGATTTGTTAGGAAAATGCAATGCTTATATTTTCTTTTAAAATGCACATACTTCAACGAACCTATCCTTTTTTTAATCCTCATGATGCGCATAGGTATCATTTAAATTTGACACTGTGATAGCGAATTTTGAAGTTTTAACATTTATGAGGCAGATGAAAGTTTTGGATTGGCACATCCAACTACTTTATCTTCAATTTTTGAAGGAAAATGAAAATGATATTACCTTATTTTGCCTTAGAGACATCGATTAAAAAATTCATAGTATCGATTTAAATCGAGTTGGCCATAGTATCGCTTTAAATCAATTAAAAAAATCGAAATCGCCCATCACTAGCAGAGTTACATAAACTGATATTTCATTCGTATACTATAGAATTATTTATCCAGAATGGTCAGAACCAGATGTATTCTGAATAACTGATTGAGCATCAAATTAACATCCAATTTGATGAAAATTTGTAGAATATATGTACCTGTGATTGTTTCTGATTTTAAATTATTAGATTAGTCAGATCCAATCAAAATGAAAGACTTTGTCAGAGCTTGAAAGAGAGAAGTTTATGAGAATTCCTTGGACAGTAATTCTGCATAAAAATTAAAACACCGTATATCTAAACAGTTCTATTTTAAATCCTAGATGTTGGCATCAAGTTATGCCATGCATGTTGTAATGTATCAAACTGGCTCCGTATGGCATTTTTTTTTTGGAAAGATTCTGAAGTCAGTCAACTGGAAATATGATTTGGGATAACTGGTTTTCTGTTTAACTGATTTCCGTGTAAATAGTTCCATACTGTATAATGTACCCCTGGCTTGATGCATGATGCTATGTGTATAACATTAGAATGGTTCCGAAGGATGACATTATATAGATTGTTGGCTGTGTTTATTTTGTCCATTTTCTCTATAGAAAGACCAGTCTTTAAATGAAGTTTTATTTTATTTATTTATTTTCTTAATTTGTGCATTTTTGGTGAGAAAAAACAGGCAGTTTTTAAATCAAAAGTTTTAACTTCAATATTAAATGTCAGTCATTTTTAAAAAATTGCAATTTACTAAAATCTATTGCATAAATAATTTCACACTTAACATGATTTTTATTATTTTTTATTTATTTTATTTTATTTTATTTTATTTTTTTTTTTTGTGTGTGTGTGTGTGTGTGTGTGTTTCATATGATCTGAATCTAAGCACAAATCATGAAACTTATGAAATCTTTTAAAACGTTGATATTGTGGGGCTTCCTTTTCTTAATAAATAAAATAAATCGTATGATTAAGTGCCATTAAAAGATATATATATATACATATATATATATATATACATATTTAGATTTTTTTCTTTCCTTATAAAAGCAATAAATTATCTTTTTAGTAAAAGAAGAAAATTCTGCTTCATCATTTTTTCTTTTTTTATGATATTAAAAATTGTTCAATTTATAGCATACTATAATATATTGAAATTTATAATAATTCCCTTGTGTTTGCTTTTAGATGCTGCAAATATTCTTTTATCTAGTACAGCTATTCTTAAAAAAAAGAAGTAAGTTTAAAAATTAAAAATTTGTTTTTTAAATTGATTTATTTTGAAGGAATTCAAATTTAATGTTCTTAGTGGTTTGCACCTCCCCATGCACACGCAAAAAAATAATAATGAAATGAAAGAATATGAGGTTTGAATCTTGAAGTACAGTTCAATCCATTTAAACAAAGCTGTCTGAATATAGATAAAACTAATTTTATTCACTTGAAACTACATTCTTGCATTTTAATTTTAGAGTTGTTAAAAACAGAAGGGGAGAGTGATAATCACTGAAATGGCAGACTACCTGAGTGCTAGTTCTCAAATATTGTGTTTCCCAAAAAATAAGACCAGATCTATTATTTTTGTCAAATAGTGTAATTTACAATACTTTTATTTTGCTGGTACCGAGATTGAGTTCCTAATCTTGAAAAAGCAAAAGGCTGCCATTGCAGAAAATGTTGCTACTTTTAAAGAAAACTTTCATTTAATAAAACTGAAATAAAAGAAAATGTCGATGGAAGAAGTGTGTGTGTGTGTGTGTGGGGGGGGGGGGGGGGGTGGTATTCATGCTTATTTTCAAATTCAACTTAGCTGCTTCCTGACACATTCATGAAGGGATTTTCATTCATAAATACTTAAATTTTCCTGAAATAAAGATGATTTTAAAATCATTACCTTAAACTAAATATACATTATTTCAAATTCTCATCGTGATTGCATGTGTTTTTAAAGTCAGAACACTATGTTTAAAAATTACTGTTTTAAGAAAGTGAGAGAAGCTTAATTTTGGCATAGGTCTCATATTACAAGTATCCAGAAAAATCATACCAGGTCTTATTTTTGGTGAAACACAGCATATACAAATGGTCTGAGCAAATAAGACAGCATCCTTTTGTCCCAGTGTACTCAGAAACAAATGCTCTTTTCAAAGAAAGCAATTTTTCAAAGAAATCGCGATACTTTTTGATTATCTTGGTTAATACTCTCTCACAGAGTTGGTACGGCCCTTGAAAGCCCTTAAAAGTGCTTGAATTTCTCAAAAGGAATTTTTGGTGCTTAAAAATACTTATTTTCATGCAAAATTTGCAAAAAATGCTTAGATTTCTCTAAAGGAATTTTTGGTGCTTAAAAGTACTTATTTCCATGCAAAATTTGCAAAAAGTCCTTAAAAGTGCTTAATTTTACTCTCGTATTGTTTCTTAATCAGGGATGAAACTCTTCTTCATTTTTTTTTTAATTTCTGATTTTAAAAGAATCTTAATCCACCCTTGCCTCCCCTTCTTCCGAACTTTCACTTTCCTCTTTTGTCCCCCCCCCCCCTTCCACAATACCAAAGTTTAAAATCTTTAAAACTTATTTTTTTTATAACTTACTCTGTTTGTTAATTTATAATGAATAAATAATCAGACCTAAATTTCCTTAGCAATTCATTCCATCCCATTCATTTAATTAAGATTTCATCTGAATTTCACCCTCAAAATTTTGCTTCCCCATTTTTCTCTCCACCCCCCCCCCCCCCCCCAAGTACTCAATGTTTAAGGCTAAAGTCAGGCGAACGTCTTTTTGCATACTTTTTTCTTTCTTACACCATCTCTACACCTTCGCTAGCATGTGTAGAGATGATGTAAGAGAGAAAAAAGCATGCAAAAAGACGTTCGTCTGACATTAGCCTAAAGTCTCTTTAAAATTGTTCAATTAAAAAAAAATTCTGCTCTATTTGTCATTTTATTGCCACAGTAAATAATCAATCAAGATTTCTCTTCCCACCCGAATTTGGTATTTTTCCTTTGCTCTTCCCCATCCCCCCACTTAGAGTGTACATAGAATTTAAAGTGTTTAAAACTCTTTGGGTTTTTTTTTTCACCTATTTGAAAATTTTAAAATAGGTAAATAAATAATAAGTGATCTAATAAACTCCCCTCCCCTAAAAAATGTAAAAAAAAAAAAAAAAAAAAAAATCTGCCTCCCCCTTTGCCCCCTCAGCTCATAAAGTTTAAAGCCTGAAAAACCATTGCTTTTTTTAAAAAAAGTTTTTGCTCTATCTGTTACTTTATTGTAAGAATAAGTAATCGATCATACAGTTTTACTCCCCTCCCCCACCGAAACTTTGAAGCAGGCAGTTCATCTAAATCAGAATTTGAACCAGGGACTTCAAAAGCAGGCACTCCTAAACGCATATTCCTTTCTCACACAGTGTTCGCCGCATTTAGAACTGGTATATCAAATAAATAAATTGCGTTAAAAGTTTTATCTGTGCTTCAGGATACAGGAATTGTGACAACAGGGAATAAGAATCTTGTCATCGATAAAGATTTGGTCAGGAGTCAGAAAAAAAAATTTGGAAAGAAGATGCAGGAGGAGGAATATCTTGGAGGATGAAAAATTACAACCATGTTCTTTGATGGTTAGAAAAGATAACATGATTCTTCATAGAAAAAAAGGGGGCAAGTAGCACCGTCGAGAGAAATACGAAGCACATATCACTAATGGCGTGCAAAAATGTACGTGTCACTTTCTATGAACCTATTCCTGTTTCATGGACATCAGAAATGCGAAAGGCTGAAGATTTGAGTACTTAATTTAGCTTCGTTTGAGTTGGTAAAGGTGTTTTAGGCCAAGTGGTTCTACCATCTAGTTTAGACCGTTGATATTGGTGTCAGAGTGAAAGCTCGTTCATATAAAGAATACATATGAAATGTTGCAGTTCTCTTCTTGATTTTTTCCAAAGCAGACTTTATTTTGGCTCAGAAAATTATATAATAATTGATTTTGCTATTTCTCCACAGTGACCAGAAGGAGGTGTCAAGTGACCCAAATATTCCGAATGACGTTCAGACAACATGGTGATATTTTTTTCGTCTTTGTGTCGATACCTCGATACTGCTGCTTGTCCCCTTTTTTTCTATGAAGATTGTTTTATTTTTTCTACTATCAAAAAATATACTTATAATTTTTCTTCCTCATCCTGTATCTTCTTTCCAAGTTTCTCAAATATCAAATACTCAAGTACTCAAATCTTAAACCTTTTGTATTTCTGATGTCCATGAAACAGGAATAGGCTCATAGAAAGTGACACATACATTTTTGCATGCTATTAGTGATATGTAGTGATATGTGCTTCATATTTTTCTCGAATATTATTTCTTGTTTATTTAACAGAGCTAAAAATATGAAAGGCTGTTATAACAGTATACAATCTCAGTTCAGAAAAGAAAACGGAGATTTTATTTACACTCACTGTATGGGGCATGTAGGACTTGGTAGTAGTTGATTCAACAGTAACATTGCTTGGTAGTAGTTGATTCAACAGTAACGTTGCTCCAAGGAGAAAATTTATTTGTGTTGGTTTGATGAATCTACTGTTTTTCTAAGCTTGTATTACAAAAGAATGGCCGTATGGAAACGGAAATAAAAAGAAAGCATACTGCATTTGAAAAACTGTACAGGTTGCAAAAAATAGGAGACGCAAGGTGGTGGAGCAATACATAAACTTTTTTCTTCGATTATCGATGAGAGATTTTTAAGAAGTAAGGAAAGTATAAACACAGGGAAACTATTCAATTTCAAAAGAAATATCAAAGGTAGTTTTGTCTGCAAATCTAAATTAATGGCAAGAAATTGGATCAGTCAATGGCTCAAGTTTGAAAACCTATCTATATATTTAAAACGCTAAGCGTTTTCTTTTGACAGTCCGTGAGAAGAAACTACTGCATCAAATTACACCATTCTTTTTTTAAATGAAATATATTTGGCCACAGATCTGTTATCGTACATTCGTTTGTTCAAATATTTTATTAATTAGCCGTAATTTTAAATTAAAATTCTGCAGTTGCGCATGCGCAGTATATAAGTACAAGTCTGCCTTTGGAGTGACGAATTGTAAATGCCCAAAGATGCTCGCTCAGTTAAACTATCGCATCACTGGTCGAAGTTGCTTCAAGTTCGTCTGCTATTTGATCTTACTGTAAACAAGCTTTTCTTTCTTTCACAAAGTTAATATTATTTGGTTCTTTCAGCATTATTAACAATTAAAAAATATATTGTGTCTATATTAAGAGCTAGATACAGTTGATTTCGGGCGTGTCATATTGTTTTGGTCATATTACACACAGAAGATAAACACGGTGATTTGAGGCTAAAAGTTATGGACTGTGATCCGTCTTATGAATTGCCAATAGTTAAACACGAAGGAAACTAGCATATTAAGTTGTGGCTACTTCTTTGAAAAAATAAGGTGGTATAAATATTAAAACGCAAAACTATTTCTGTGAGATCAGAATTCAAATTCGAAACATTCGTATGCGTCAACTGTTTTTTGAACCTCTTCAATGTAGAAGGAAGCTAAACGAGTTCCCGCTATCGTAGCGGGTTAATGCAGCACTTATACAGGACACAGGTTCGAACCCAAGCATGGCAAAATATGTAATATTTTTCTCGGTAATTCATTTCAATAATGACATATTTTATTAAGAAGAGAAGTTATAGGAGTTTTATTTTATTATTATTATTATTATTTGAATGCTTTATAATTAAATAAAATTTAACACTCAATAATGTTTTGAAAAAATAATGATTTTATATTTAAGATATTTAAGCTAAATTATTTTGCATGTCATTTTGCATGTCAATTAAATAAATTGAGCTGATCTAAAATTTTCGTTATATTTTCTGACCATTATCAAGAATATATATATATGTGTGTGTGTCAGAAAGAAAAGTTTTTCATTCATTTGCGTAAAAAAAATAAAACTGAAAGAAAAAAAAATATTCGTATAAGAGCTATAAAAGAAAGTACCTTGATTTCCAGGTTTAGTATTTAAAAAATGTAAAATAAAATTCAAATAATAAAAAATATATATTATAAATCGTTAGCTACATCAAATTCCAAATTTAGGTTTTTAGAGAATGAGATGGATAAAAATAAAATTCATGGCAGCTTTAAATGCCCACGTAGTTTTAATAAATAAATAAATAAATGAAAATATATATTGTTATTTTAAAAAAATGAGGTCGTAATAAGTAAAAATAAATCCTCTACCCAGTGTTTTTAGGCAAATTTCTGATAAAAAGCAAGCATAATTAGTTGTAAATTATAAACTTGAAATTATTTCACTTCATTGAATAAGTTAGACTGGCAGCACCATCTATCGCTTTAAAGAAATAAGAATCACTTATGCAATATAGAAATTCGTTACGTTATTCGTCATTCAATAATTAATTTAAAAGCAACTAATTAAAAATTCAAGAATTTTTGTAATGAAACATTCAAGTTATTTACCGTCAAATCTTGACGGGCACTAACTAGTATATCTCTAATGTTTTACTAGATTTATTTCTTACTACATCTCATATTTCAAAATATTTACAAAGTAAAACCATTAACTATTATTCTACAGGCTGGAACTTGATAGAGAAGCTGTTTCAACACGGGATAAAAGGAATGATAAGTACTTTCAGGCTCTGTATTCAAAAACAATATATTATGAAAGAACAATTAATAGCAAATTAAAAGATAAAAGTATTGATGTAGAAGTAGAATTAGATTTCAAAGAAAAAAAGAATTTCAAAGAAAAAGGCAATGCCTGATGAAAAATCAACAGATGAAGCTCCTGGAATCGGAACTTGCTCAAAACTATAAATTGATCTTTTTCAATGTTTTACATTCTGCCAGGACAAATATCGAAGAAAGATTTAATCCAAACAAAGAAATTTTAGAAGATTTTTCCTGATTAGGCCAAAAGAAATTTAATGAAACCGTAATGCTTGATAGTTTTCCTACGAAAGTCGTTTGTAGCATTTCTAAACTTTGTTAAGTTGAAAGAAATCAGTTACTGATAGGGCTGAAATATTTTGCAGATCAGTATACAAGTTTTATAATGGCTGAAAAAACTAACATTGAAGGAAAATGAGATAATCTAAATGGAGCTGAAGAAATCTGTGAATGTGATGATGTAGAATCTGAATTTGAAGAAGATGAAAATTTTTATGGATGCTGCTCTGACAAGAATCAATGATTTCGAAGTTTATCATATGGCTTTTCTGTTGTTTTTGAACTTTCACAATCTGGAATGTTTACCAACTTGTATGTAGCTTGCAAGTTTGTACTAACCATACCTTTTACGCAAGTCACCAGTGAGAGGGTGTTTTCTCAACAAAATAGTTCAGAATCGACTTAGATCTACTTTAAGCTAGGACCTTATGTCTAATCTTCTTTTCATGAATGTAGAAAGAGATTTATTTTATAACTTGGGTAAAGTTTTTTATAGATAAAGTAGCCAGAACCAGTGAAGAACTGGTCAAAAGCTGATTAGTATAAACAGCCGTTCACAATCACATAACTTTTTTTTTTTTTAGTTTGCTCTACCTTTACCAAAGTATTGTAGAGTCATTTTTCTTTTTGTTATAAAATGTATTTAACAATTTGTAACAATTAAATCAGAATTAAAGAGTGCATTTTTTGTTCAATATGCTTGGTTTTTTATTACCATTGTGTACCCTTTTTAATATTTTACTTAGGTGTTACAGTAGGATTTAGATTATTATGGCTTCAATACTGTGATTCGTTTGTCTAAAATTAAAAATATTTCTCTCTCTCATTTTTAAATAATAATCCACTCGTAATTAACTAATGTACTTATTTTTCCTAGCATGGAAGTAGTTTAGGTACTCTATATAAAAATAATATAAATATTTATTGTAGTTAAAGTAAATAAAAGCTTACTTTTTTATTCAACTATTTTCCAAGTGACGAAATAGCTAAATGTGGTGTTTAGGTACGTAAGCCTATTTTTCAAAAATTAAATTTTCGGATGTTCTATTCGCTCTAAATTCTCCAGTATGGGGCCCCTTTTCAGCCTGTGATCTAGGGCCTCCAAAGGAGCCAGTCTGGGCCTGGGATCATTTACCAAAATAGTACTTACTTTTTGTAATTTGAGCTACCTAAAAAAAGTCTGGTGAATTTGTTCAGAGACTTCAAGGAAATAATGTTTTGAAAAATAGTATTATTATTATTTTTTATTTTTATTTTATTTTATTTTATTTTATTTTATTTTTTTTGACCAAAGACGTCATTAGAAAGGGCAATGTGTGCAGATTAAGTGGGTATTTTTTGTTTTTCCGTATTTGGATTTGAAAGCAGATGCAGATTTTTAAAAATTGCATTAAAAAATGAAAAACCTGAAAACAGCTCTCGAAATTATTATTATTATTTTATTTATTTATTTATTTATTTTTTTGTGAAAGGATTAGTATTGATATAATATCTTTTTAAATCACACCATTATAAAGAAAAAATATATGCAGATTAAGTGCATATTTTTTGTTTTTTAGGGCTCTGTAATAAAATGTAACAATGGAACCATTATAAGATCACTTCTGTATCTCTCTCCTGTACCATTCACAAATATATTTAGGAAAAATGTAGAGGGACTAATTAAGTTACTTGAATTTTTATTGTGTGAAAGCTTTCATAAGGCCAAACTCAAAAATACATTTCTTTTAATGTTAGGCATTATATTTTCAAAGATGTGCAAAATGTAGTAAAAAAATATGCCCCCCCCCCTTTTTATTTCTGAATCTACTGAAACTAAAATTCTGAAAAAATTAGGGGTAGTAGAAGTTTATTTAAACCTTGCTGGAAAACTATAGTGATTACCCTAGGTTACATAGTTTTTGAGAAAATTACTTTTTTCTGTTACACACAAATTTCGATTTCAGCAAAGGAGTTAAGGAACATTGGATGTATGTGGTGTAAAATCGTCGCAGAAGTGTAAAAGGATTGTTGATAATGATTTTTGAAAAAAAAATTGTCAGTAATTAGCCGAGATGTTAACCCTTAAAGACACGGGTGGTTTGCACATACATAAAGACACAGGCCTCTATGCACCATCGGCTTTTAAAGTCTAGATAACAACTTTTAATGATATATTTCAGTAATGCAATGCATAATACTGATTCATATATTTATTGTATGGAACCCTCTGTGCACGAGTAATACTTGCACTTGACTGGTTATTTTTTCATATTTCGATCATAAGAGCTGATGTTGACTTATAAACATGTGAAAGGGAAAAAAAAACTCATTTTTTTATCCATTATTTTTTAATGGATAGAAAAGAAATGGTACAAAAAGATTTTTTTGTTTTTTCATATTTCGATTTGTTAAACCGATGTAGACGTAAATGTGCAGAAAAACTGAACATTTCCTGCACTCTTTCTTCTCTGTAGAATCTTGGAATGCTTTGGAAATATCTACGATTGAGGACAGCACTCTATTTTACAATGTTCATTATGGTTTTTAATTAATATCTTTGCTAATTTTCACAAAAAGAAAAATCTAAGCCACAATGCATTTGGACCTGCCTTGTGCTAAATTTTCAGACTTCTATGTGTGGTAGATTTTACTAGCCATTGCCCACAGACATACTGACAAACATCTTTCTTTTATTAGTATAGATTGCAATGCAATGCATTCTTTTAAATTTAATGACCATTAATTATTTTTATAATTTAATATAATGCATGATTTTGGAAAATTTTGTGTCAGTTTATCATTTTACATTATTTCTTAAAAAACAAACAAAAAAATTAAGTTGAATAAGTCAGAAGTTAAAACAATCACTTGGAGGGAGTTTTGTGTTTACTTCTAAAGCTATGTTTTCGTATGAGAAAAAAAAAAAAAAAAAATTCTTTTTCGTGGAAGTATTATTATTCCTTAAAGAAAAAAAATGTTTTGATTGAATCTTATTTTATCTATTCATCAGTTTACTTAATTTTTCTTTTAATCTATTAATTTAGTGTATTGGCAACATTGGAGGAAAACTGCCATGTGATTAACCTTTCCCAATCATATTTCTTAATAGTTGACCATATAATATCAGCTGATTCTCCTGAATTGAAGCAGAGTTTGCTCAGAGTGAGTAATTGTTGCTGTTATATCTTATATGTATGTCCATCTTTTATTTATGAAACGTTTTGGATTTTATGTATTTTATCTCATTTTCATCTACTTTTATTTTCTAGATTTTGCATACTTGTCTTCAGATGAATAAACTTGATGTGTGTAACTCTGTAATAGGCTATATTATTACCAATTATGGGTTTACTGAAGAATTTCAATTGCCAGATTATAATGATCTGCTATCTAGGTTTGCATATCAAACTCCTAATCAAGAAGAGGTTTGTTTTATTTATACTTTTGTTTGTTATAAAGTCTCTTTTTCTAGTAGCTTATATATCTGATTTATGTTTGGTTATGCAGTAGACACACTCAAATCTGCATAGCTTGGGACCAGAAGTTGTGCAGATTTTAGGATTTTGCAGATTTCTGGCCACTGTTTACAGTTTTTAAACAGTATTTTGAATGTAATAATGCACTCAAAATTATAATGAATGCTTACAATAAAGTAAAATATTAAAATAATTAAGTAAAATAATAAAAATAAAGAAAATTAAAAAAATAATTAAAATGTTAAAAGTAAAGATCAAATAAATAATTAATACTTCATAACTAAATATACATAATAGTAACTTCATAAAGGTACACTAATAATTTACATCAAAATCATAAAATAACGAAATTTTATGTCATCTTTAGTAAGAGTTAATAACAAAAAAACTTTATTAGTACATAAAATTTTTTTTATCACTACTGATGTCAGTGCTATCTTAAATTTTTCTGGACATAAATTTATACTTCCTTCATAGAAGCGTGAGTTCAGTCAGATTAATCAGGATTACATATTAAAATGTGTATGGAATGATATAAAAATGAAAAAATCTTGAATTGCTCCCCTTCATCTTACCTGTAAATTTCACTGTTTACACTTGCAACTACAGTGCGTCTCATAAATATAAAGACACTAATATTTTGAAATAATATTTTAATAATTCTGTATTCAAAATTATATTTATGCATATAACGAAAAGTATGTGCCAAGAAAATATTTTACATTAAATTAAGTTAGAATTAAATAATTTCAAATCAAAAATTGATAAATGTAAATAAATTTGGTGTCTCATAAATATAAAAACATTTTACATGCTTTTAAATTACCGTCCAATAAATAATCCATTCTTATTAATGACAGAAAATATTCTAGCTGGCATGCTTTTTATTAAGTTGTATAACTATTTTGGCTTTATATAAAACCAACTTTGTTCGATTTCTTTTCCAACTCAAGGACATTTGAAATTTGTCTTCCAGATGCATATACTCTGCGAACAAGAGCGTCACAGAGATTCTTAACTGGATTTAAATCAGGGTTACATGCGGGCCACACCGTGACATTAACATTGCTATCGACAAACCATTTTTTTTTTGTGAGTCTTGATGTGTGAATCGATGTATTATCCTGATAGTACAAATAATCCCGGCCACGAAGAGTTTCAGCAATTGGCAACAACTGACTATCAAGCAGTTCGATATACTCTTTAGATGTCTCTTTACCTTCCAGAAAAGCAATATCCGTAGTTCCATTAAAAGAGAAGGCACCCCACACCATAACAGAACCTCCCCCTTTCAGCCTACTGAAGAGGGTTCGAGATTAACGTTAAATCGTGCGAGTCTGAATTCCAGCCATCTGAGCCATCCAAGCTAAATCTCTTTTCATCTGAAAAAATGTCTTGCATCCATTTGTCCTTCCAGTGCATATGATCTTTAGCCCAGATTAACCTCCATTCTTTGTGTTCTTTTTTCATTAAAGAAAATCTGTACGTATGTCGGCATACAATGTTTTTTCTTTCTTTTATATGACGATATACTCTATCCTTTGGGACCATACCATAAACTTGTTGAGAAACTTATCGGAGTTGCATTTTTTGCGACAAAACAAGTCGCATGATCTTGCGATCAAGTCTTTCACTAGTTTTTCTTGGTCGGCCAGATCGTTTTCTCGAATATAAATTGTAAGTTTTTGATAAAATTTTATAAAGTGCAGCTCTAACTCTCCCAGTTTTTTTACATATTTGACAAACTGTTAAGCCATTAGCTTTAAATTCACGTATTTTACAAATTTCATCTTTAGAAATTTCAATGTTCCACGACATCTTTGCAATTGAAACTAGCCAAACAACTTTGCTGGTTTGGGTAAGTTAAAATGCATTAATTCTGCATGCACGCATTCGAAAAAAATTTGCGTATAAAGCAGCTTCAAGTTTATCTTTATATTTATGAGACAGCGTAATTATTTATTTATTTTATTTAAATTAAAACCCCTATAAGAGATTCATTTCAGTGTTCTTAATATGAGGTATAAAATTTAATTTCTTTTAACTGAATTAATAAAATGTAATTTCAAAAACATCCGTGTCTTTATATTTATGAGACGCACTATATGTGTGGATTTTAGGGTCGCGGATTTGAGGCAGTTTTCACTGTATATGGGGTATTCCCTCTTATTGCTGCCTAATAACTAATAACTAATTCCAAATTCTTTTAGAAGTATTCTTCCAGTTGCAAAAATGTTTCAAATGTTGTTCTCCATCATATTAAAAGCCACTTACAACAAAATAGTTATTTTTAGTTAATGTTTGTGTTAATTACATAACACAAACATTAATTTTGTCATTAATAAATTTCATTATATCACAGATTTTTTTTCCTCTGCAGAAAAATAATTTCACAATCAAATAGGAAAATGAATAATGCAGAGTTACCTTGATATTAAATTGTCATTTCCAGTTGTCATAATAACTTTTTTTTTTTTTTTTAATTGTGCTATTATCAGAATTTATTTTATATATTCAGCTGTATATTTGAAAAATGCTACTATATTTTTAGATTGAAAAAAAAATTCCAGCAATGTTGATCCAAAATCCAAAGAGTACATTGAAATATCTGATTGATGAAACACTTCTTCAAGGTCCAGAAGGAGAAATCTTCATTCAGGTTTTTTTCATATTGCCACATTTTATAATTCCTTTTTATTTTAATTGCTTTTATGTTATTTTATTTACTTTTTGAACTTCTTTGGAATACAAACATATTTGAAAATAATGTGGAATGTCATTTGTTTGTTAAGCATTAACAGTGTGTATTGAAATGAGGGAAATATGTAAAAAATTCTGTATTATTTTTATACAGTAATATCCCCGAGTTACATCATCCAATAGTCATGTTGCTTGGCCAAGAAAATAAATTTTTTGTACAGTTAGATGCATAATGAGAATACTTGGAAAAAATTGCGCCTCCTTTTCTTTATATAGCATATTTTCGAAAATTATAATTCTCTATTTCACCTAATTGAAGCAGGATCTATAATCCTTAAAAATTCCCCACAAATCCCTCATTTTTACCAGTTTTAAAAGTACTTAAATATTGTTAAATTAAAAACTATTTAAACATGATTTTTTTTTATATATATTTGATTTTCCCTAGAAAAAGACTGCATATATATATTGTTTGATTTCTTGTGGAAAACACTTTTTTTGTAATTAACAGAAAAATATATGAAAATGAAACTTCAGTATAATCAATGAAAACATGTCTTAAACAGAAAATTGCTTGAATCTTGTGATATAAATAATGTAATAATTAATGGTAGAATGGTTTATTTTTACGTTGAAGAACAAATAATTTAACTATGAATTGCAAAGATAATTTTTTGCATTTTAAAAATTCTTCGAACACCTAGAGTAGGAATCTTCAACCCAAGGCCCATACACGATCTGCCAAGGTACTTTAGTCGCTCGCCATGTCATTTTGAATATTGAGTAACAAAAGTTTTCCGCAAAAGCAATATATATATATATATATATGGAGCATTCTCACAATCTTTTGACTTTTATGTCCCTGAATAATAATTTTTATTTTAATACTTTTCTTGTGTTTTTTTTTATTTCATATACTGGGGAATATCCCATTGCATGATTGCAGAACAATATTAATGAAATAAATAAGTTTTGGACGATGTTGGGTGTCCAAATACCAGGAAAACTCCTATACCGTCCCATGTCCCTGATGCTGATTTTTAAGTTTGGAGCTGTCTGTATAAAATTGTTTCAATAAAAGTAATTCGATGTAATTTTTTTTCCGAAACTGGGACAATTGTTTTTTATAAATATGTAGCAAAAAATTAACCTGCACACATTTTTACGGTTGATATTATTTTTTTAACTCTGTCCCTGGGTTTTTCATCCTTACCGTCCCTCTTGCTAAACTTATACAGAAAATCACTTCAGATGAAGCCACAGAATTTTTTTCAAGATTTTTCTCATGCAGAAGTATGCTAGAGAAAGAATGTCTAAAATTCTTTGACAGGAAATTTACTGCAGAATTTAAATCAGTATTTAAATATAAATTTCAAGATTGTGGCTTTATTGGTAGTCTTACCGTCCCCAAGGTTTATTCCTGCACTTTTCAAGGTAAATTAAAAAAAAAAAAATTAGTTTAATTCAATGTTAACAACTGTTTCTAAAAATCAATGAACATTGTGGCTATCACTTAGACTTAACATGATTTGCCTAAAAATAGGTGGTAATTTTCCTTACCGTTCCATCCTTACCGTCCCTTTTTTCCTATACCGTCCCCTTTTTTTACCTTACCGTCCCTTCTTTAACACCCCTTTAAGACAATGTTATACAAAAAT
This sequence comes from Maratus speciosus, assembly GCA_963932465.1. Lineage (NCBI taxonomy): Eukaryota > Metazoa > Arthropoda > Arachnida > Araneae > Salticidae > Maratus > Maratus speciosus. The sequence goes on along the minus strand of OZ010788.1, from coordinate 385,499,097 downwards.
TCTATATTAAAAGTACTACATTTTTATTAATTCTTATTTGAATGTCATGTGGGTACTATGCAAATTCATTATAAGTAAAAATTTAGAAGAAAATAAAAAGTTATAGTGGTAAAATGGTACAAAAAATTAAACTCGCAAGTTTAACTTAACCTCAGTTAAATAAAAAAAATTTCGCTGCTGACCATTTTTTCTTTATTTTGAATCTTTAAGGCATTCATCTATCGGATTAAATTATTATTTTAGCAAGTTTAATTTCACCAGATTTTTATTCCCGAAAGTCAAAAGATTGTGAGAATGCCCCATATATATATATATACAGTAGAAGATCTTTATAACGCAATTCTATATAACGCAATTCTCCATATAACGCACAACTTCTCAGACGTAAACAATGATTTTTGCAGTTAAAAAGCACCTGCACTTTCACATTGTAAAATATTGCTACTCTCTAGAGGACTAAATTTGATACATTAGTTCAACTTTATCTTCTAATTTAAGACCTTTTTACTGAAAAAAATGCTATTATTACAATGAACATTTTTGAAAATGTCTAATATAAGGGATGGTTGTGTCAGTTATATTTGGATCATGTTTATAGAGTAAATTTAACAATGTCTGACCTATATTATGCAAAAATTTATAATTTGGATAACTCTTGGTAACAAGGAATGCAGTATAAAGATATTCTAATGTATTTTGATGTGTTTCAGACATATTTGGCCATGTTTATAAGGTGAATTTAATGATGTGATCCATATAACGCAAAATTCTATATAACGCACAACCTTGCGTTTTTAGGTTTGCGTTATAAAGATCTTCTACTGTATATATATACAGTGATCTCTCATTTATAGGCGATGTACAATCATAATTTTTTATTATAATTTCTGAATACTAATTTTTTGCTTTATATAGTTGTATAATTTATAAAATGAATATTACTTTTCAGAAACAGTGGTAATAAAAAAAATAATCACTCTACACTGTGTATAAGAGGGAGGTTTTTGCATATGACTGCAGATTAGTCTTACTTTTAATTTAAGATAAATATCAGTAGCTTTTTTTTAATTTGTTTATTAGAAAACGAATAATCTTACCATTGTTTAAAAAACTATGCACATACAGATGCTCATTCATATGGTATAGAAGAAAAAAAGTTGAAATCAGAAATTTTTACTAACAAGGCTAAGGATTTCAAACCTATTTTTCAGTTTGTAGCAATTTTTAGTCATGAATTCTGCATAGCTAAAATTTTAATTTTTGTAAAACTGTTTTGCAGTTCTGAATCACAAATTGAATTTATCTATAATAATAAAGAAAGAAGTTTGTTTGTGAGTGAGTGTGTCGATGGTGTTCTGAAGAGACCACTGCACGTAGAGCTACAAAATTTGGGGGAAAAGGTACGTCTATCTATGAAGTTTTGCACCTCGAAGCCCAATTTTCGATTTTTTTATTAGATTTTTTTTTTATTTAATTTTTTATGCAATTTTTAGCACTTTTTTAAGTTTCGAGGCGATTTTTCCATATAAGTGAGAAGAATATGGTTTCTTTCTTTTAAGCCAATATAGTAAATTTTGTTCACTTTTCAAAACAGTTTATTTGGAATTCGTGCAGCGATTTTTGAATTTTTAGCGAATTTTTTATGCAATTGTTGAACAGCATTTAATGCATTTCCATACCTATAAGGAGGTTACCGTAGAGGGACACAGTTATGTCACCAACTTGGCGATATATAGCCAAATTTGGCGATCAAAATGAGTCGCCAACTTGGTGATATCTCTAATATTTTGCCAAATTCCCATATACTTCCATTGTAAACCAATATGGATTACTTGCTTACAGAAAATCAACAAATTGAGATATTTTAATGCAACAAAAACTAATATTAACTTAAGGGATTATATTAATTCGATTTTTCCACATTAGGAAAAATAATACGGTTTCTTTCTTTTAACACAATATAGTAAATTTTGTTCTCTTTTCAAAAAAGTTTATTCGGAATTCGTGCAGCGATTTTTGAACTTTTAGCAAATTTTTTATGCAATTATTGAACAGCATGTAATGAATCTCCATACCTATAAGGGGGGGGGGGGGGGATTACCGTAGAGGGGATCCAGTTCTGTCGCCAAATAACGCCAAGTTTGTCGCCAACTTGGATATATATCGCCAAATTTGGTGGCCAAAATTAGTCGGCAAAAGTGACGCCAACTTGGCGATATCTCTAATATTTTCCCGAATTCCCATAGACTTCCACTGTAAAACAATAGGGTTTACTTGCTTATAGAAAATCAACAAATTGGGATATTTTAATGCAACAAAAACTAATATTAACTTAAGGGATTATATTAATTATATTTAAGGGAGTCCAAGTAAATTAATTACGAATAAAAGTAACATGATCTAATGCTTAGCATGATTTCCAAAACATAAATTTTAAGAGAGCCCACAGGTCAAAAGAATTAGATTTGAAACTTTTATTCAATTATAGTAAATTTTGACTTTCTTGATTTTTTTAACTTTTTGTGATTTTTAATGCGATTTTTACGTTTCTTCGCGATCTGCTGCAATTTTTTGACATTCCATTTTTGACCTAAAGTACATTCTGCCCTCATTTCAATAAAATTTATTCGGATTTCATATAGCAATTTTCGAATTTTTTGGGAATTTTGTATGTGATTTTTATTGTATTTTAGCGATTTGCTACTATTTTCCCACATTAGTCAAAGGAATCAACTTGCAATCTGTTGGAAATATTTAATTCTTTTAAGTTATTTTTAGCTTACCAACTGCTTATTTTAAGTTTTAAAATCGCATTTAATCATCTTGTCGTCCGCCCTGCAGAGAACACACGTTTTCGCGGCGAGGCGACTGTGGAGATGTTTACGTTTTCAATCGGCGCTCGAGTCGAGTTGAGTTTTCTCACGGTTGCTTTTTGGAAGGAGACTTCCATTTTGCAGGTTCTATAGATGGCGCTGTCATTCCGGAGATGCACGACGCTTCATCTTTAGTTGACGTTTGCTAGGCTGTGATTCGCCCAGGTAATTAACTGTCCATTTCGCGGTATTTTATGCAAATGTCTTACTTTTGAGGTGTATATATACCTGTACAAATTTCAAAGATGGATGCTTGCTCTCACATGCAAGTATCAGTTTGCTCCCATCTTGAACGAACATTTAATTGTAATGTTAATGGGGTATTCTTTTTGAAACACTTAAAGATATGTTCTTAGCTCTAGTAGAGCTCTGTCTAAATTGAAATCAATGTCTCTTTTAGTTTCTAATAAATGTGTTTGCTTTTAAAATCTTTGTCATTTATCAACACCATCTCATCTTTTACATTTTCAGATAATTCATTAATGAGTAGAAAGAGTATGTTTTTCCATATTTTGGGAAACATCGGTTATGGGCCACTCTTTTTGCCCATTATTAAGTATTTAATTTAGAGATGATGTTAACATTAAAAGTTCTAAAAGCTTAAAGATAGGGGGGCTCTAAAAACTAAAGATGGAAATAGAGAAACTAAACAACTACAACTATGCCACCTGGAAAGATGATGTTACAGCACTTTTAATGGACAAAGGGCATATGAACATGTTATTAATAAAGATTTAAAACTTAAAGAAGATGCAACTCCTAAAGAGAAGTTAAAAAGAATCAGGCCTATAGTACAATATGTTTAAATATTGGTAAAAATTTAAAGCCATTGATTCGTGATACTTAGGTTGCGTCAGAAGCTTGGGAAAGACTTAAAGTTTACTTCCAGTCAGCAACGCGGGGAAGATCTATTGGTATTTTAGATGCCTACTTTAATTGTACTTATGATCCCAACGAAGCGATCGGACTGTATGGAGCGAGACTTAAAGAAATTTTAGAAAGTATGGGGGATACGGAAATTGAATTACCCGAAATTGTCAAAATTTACCAGCTGATTAGATTCCTTCCAGACACTTTTTCTGGTATTGTGCAAGCCATTTATAGATGGGAGAAAAAAGACTTTATCTTTGACAAGGTATTAGATGAGTTAATATTAGAAAAAGACCGTTTAAAGCAAAGTAGAAAAGATTTGCTTAAAGGGGAAAAATCGGCATTAGAAATAAAGTTAATAAAACCCAAAGAAGTCCGAAAAAGAGATAAAGCCCAAAATCAGAATTGTTTTAAATGTGGGAAACCAGGTCATAGGGCTGTTAATTGTAGAAGTAACCCTAAAAATGCAAAACGGAAAAGTTACGTGACAGAAGCTAATTTTGGTCAAAATAACAATTTTCAAGATAAGTTCAGTTGGGTGTTTGACACCGGCACATCAAGTAATTTTTGTAACAACAAAGACTTGTTTGTAACGTACAAACCGGTTAACAATACTAAAATGACTCTCGCTGTAGGCGAAGTAACTAGTCCTATTGAAGGAATGGGAAGCGTAGATGTAAATTTCAGAGTAAATGGAAAAGTTAATGAAATACGATTACATAATGTAATGTACTCTCCAAAGTTAAGAAGAAACTTAATTTCAGGCGCAGTATGTGAGAAGAAGGGTTCTAAATTTGTAGGAAAGAATGGCAAAATAACCTTGTTTGACGAAAAAGGTGAGGAAATGTTTTCGGCCTATGGAAAAAATGGACTGTACAGCATGAAACCTACATACCCACAATCTGCCACTTATGTCGAAAATAATGTTATAACTTCGAATGTAACAGAACTGGACAAATGGCATCAGAGATACTGCCACATAAACAACCAATACACTGTAAATACGTCTCAGCATGAAAAGGTAAAAGGGTTACCGAAGTTCAAATATCAGGAATTAAGCTGTGAATTGTGCAAAATTGCCAAAACAAGAAGAGTATCTTTCCAATCTCAAGAAGGAGGTAGAACGAACAAACCATTACAATTACTACATATGGACGTCTGTGGACCAATGCCAACATATTCATTCAGAGGATCTGAATATTTTCTAACGATTATAGATGATTACTCAAAGAAGGTGACTGCTTATACTATTCAACATAAAAGTGAAGCATTTGATTGTTTCTTAAAATTTCAGAAAAGGAATGAGAGGTTTTTAGGGAAGAAAGTAATAGCTATAAGGACCGACAATGGTAAAGAATTTGTCAACGATAAGTTTAAAGTTCATTTAGAAAGAGACGGCATACAACACGAAAAAACGAATCCATACACCCCAGAACAAAATGGCCTCGCAGAAAGATTTAATTACACAGCAGTAGATGCTATAAAAGCCATGCTGAAAAGTAGCAAAATGGATGAAAAATTTTGTGCAGAAGCACTTTGCTGTTTCGTATATGTATGGAACCTAGTAGCCAGAAAAGGTCAAGAAAAAACCCCATTTGAATATTTTTGTGGAAGAAAACCATCAGTGAGCCATTTAAAGAAGTTTGGAAGCATTGCATATGTTGGAATACCAAAACAACAAAGAAAAAAGTTTGATATGAGAACGAAGAAAGGACTTTTAGTTGGGTATGCACATCAAACTAAAGGCTATAGAATATGGATTCCAGAGTTGGGTCAAGTCATCGTAACAATAAATGTATTTTTTAATGAGGAGTTTGGTACGAGGGATGAGAAGAAACAAAGCTCAAACAGCAGAAGGAAAGAAGCAAAGCTCCGAAGTGGAGCGAAGCTGGACCCAAAGGTAAAAGGTAACAAAGGTAAAGGTGAGATTAGCCATGGAAGAAGTCGCAGAGCAATTGAAGAACATGTAGAAACTCCAGAAGTACCATCAGAATCTGAAGTAGATTCAGAAGTCGAGACAATGTATCAATATCAAAATAACGAAGAATCAAGTACTGACTCTGAAGATGATCAAATTCCGTGTAAAAGTATAAAGTGGATCAGAGAAGCGAAGGAAAGAAGAGATGGTTCAAGAGCAGACATCTACTACAAAATTGAAGGTAAAAATGTAAGTTTTAGATCACACCCAGATGTGAAGAAATACTGCTTGAAGAACAATATAAGATATGATCCGAATTTCTTTAGTTTTTCTGGAAAAGATAAATATTCAGGACCCGAACCAAGAGCTGAACCTATAACTGAAAACAAATTGTCTGACATTAGTGAAGAATCTGATGCAGAATTAGAAGCCAATTGCATAGAAGTGGAAATTCCTAGATCATTTAAAGAAGCTGTTGAGTCTAACCAAAAAGTAGAATGGATGAAGGCCATGCAAAAAGAAATCAAAATGATGGAGCAGCGAAAAGTATGGGAATTAATTCCAAGGAAAGATCATGAGAAAATTATGCATAATCGATGGGTGTATACTATCAAGAAAAATGAAGAAGCAGAAATTGTAAGATATAAAGCAAGATTGGTTGCGAAAGGCTTTAGCCAGAAAAAAGGAGAATGTGAAGAAGTATATAGCCATGTAGTAAATTTCGCCATCATTAGATTGTTTTTCACTATTCTAGTTGGACTTTTTGGTTGGCTCCACCAACAACTAGACATAAAATGTGCATATCTTTATGCAAAATTGCAAGAAAGAATAGTCATGTATCAACCAAAGGGATTTAAAAGCCAAAGGTATCCAGATTATGTTTGTCTCTTGAAAAAGGCTATCTATGGACTCCCCCAAAGTGGGAGACAATGGTACTTTGAGATCCAAGATGTTTTAGAAGAATTAGCCTTCACCATGTTAGAATGGACAAATTGTGTATTTATTTTTAAAAGAAGAATCTTACTACCCCTATATGTAGACAACATAATTATATTTGGAAAGACAGCTGAACATATAAAGGAAATTATAGGACTCCTGAAAACGAAGTTTGACCTGAAACTCCTAGGAAAAACCAAGAAACTGCTTGGCGTTGAATTTGAAAATTAAAATGAGAAATTGTATATCCATCAGAAAGGATACATCGAAAAAATTTATAAAGTTTACTCAAAGTATAAAATTTCAATAATATCGTTACCTATTGCGAAAGGCATAATTTATTCAAAGAACGACTGTCCTAAAACGAGAAGAAATAACTGAGATGGAGAAATACCCCTATAGAAATTTAGTAGGATGTTTAGCTTTTTTAGCAAGTCGGACAAGGCCGGATATTGTTTTTGCAATAAATCTTTTCAGCGAATTTCAAGAAAACCCAGGCATGGTCCATTGGCAAGGTCTACTTAAACTTCTAGGCTATGTTCAAGCTACTAAAAATTTCAAGTTAAATTTATCAAATGTGACATCTCTAAAAGTGACGTGCTATAGTGATGCTGGCTACGCATCTAACAGAAATGACAGAGTATCCATGAGTGGAGTTATGATGTTTGTCGACAAAGCTCCAATCATTTGGCGAAGTTTTAAGCAAAAATGCGTATCGTTATCGACGATGGAGGCGGAATACATCTCATTAAGTGAAGCAGCAAAAGAAATGATTTGGATAAGAAGAGTTCTAGAAGAAACTATCAAATCAAAATTAATCAAACAAGACTGTACTGAATATACATTACTGTGTGATAACAAAGCAGCTATTTACTTTTCAAAATCACCTATCGAAAAGGCTCGCACGAAGCCTATCGATATATGCTACCTCTTTCTAAGAAATCTAGTGTTCGACGACACGTTTGAGTTGAAATACGTTCAATCTTCACAGAATTTAGCCGATTGTTTGAGAAAACCAGTAACGAAAATCTCCTTAAAAGCGTTCCCTACTGAACTGTTTATCGATGAGTGACTGCAGTCTAATGGACATTTAAGACTGTTTCAAGTGAATCAGGACTTTATGTGAACTTTTAAATTTATTTTTATGTGTTAAACTGTTTGCAAATGTGTTTATACAGTTTTAAGATATTTGCATAAATGTTTTATCTTTCAATTGAAATTTAATAACTTTAAATTTAGTGTTAAACTCATAATGCATTATCTTCTTTAAAGTTTGGAAATTTAAAGTGTTTTTTCTTTTAGGTTTCGGCAACCTGCCGTTTTTTTTTTTTTTTTCAAAATTTAAATCGTTAATGTATGCATTATAAGTAAAATGTTTAAACTTTAAATTTTCATTAAACTCTTTTTTGTAAGTATGTATTTCAGGAAATTTTATGTCAAAATTTAAACTTTACGTTTGGCATAACTTACCTTTTGAAAGTTTTTTTTTTTAGACTGTTCTCTGTCAGAGTGTACGAAGGGGGGCAATGTTGGAAATATTTAATTCTTTTAAGTTATTTTTAGCTTACCAACTGCTTATTTTAAGTTTTAAAACCCCATTTAATCATCTTGTCGTCCACCCTGCAGAGAACATACGTTTTCGCAGTGAGGCGACTGTGGAAATGTTTACGTTTTCAATCGGCGCTCGAGTCGAGTTGAGTTATCTCACGGTTGCTTTCGGAAGGAAACTTCCATTTTTCAGGTTCTATAGATGGTGCTGTCGTTCCGGAGATGCACGACGCTTCATCTTTAGTTGACGTTTGCTAGGCTGTGATTTATCCAGGTAATTAACTGTCCATTTCGCGGTATTTTATGCAAATGTCTTACTTTTGAGGTGTATATATACCTGTACAAATTTCAGAGATGGATGCTTGCTCTCACATGCAAGTATCAGTTCGTTCCCATCTTGAACGAACATTTGATTGTAATGTTAATGGGGTATTCTTTTTTAAACCCTTAAAGATACGTTCTTAGCTCTAGTAGAGCTCTGTCTAAATTGAAATTGTCTCTTTTAGTTTCTAATAAATATGTTTGCTTTTAAAATCTTTGTCATTTATCAACACCATCTCATCTTTTACATTTTCAGATAATTCATTAATGAGTAGAAAGAGTATGTTTTTCCATATTTTGGGAAACACAATCTTCGAACACAATATATAATTTTTTTTTCTCTTTTCAAAATTTGAGAAGTGATTTAAAAATTTTTCACAATATCTTATTGTGATTTTCAAGCTTTTTCGTAATTCCTGCTGTTTTTTGACGTACCCGGGCAACGCCGGGCAAGTTCGCTAGTAATAATAAAGAAAGAAATTTGTGTGTGAGTGAGTGTGTCGACGGTGTTCTGAAGAGACCACTGCACGTAGAGCTACAAAATTTGGGGAAAAAGTACGCCTATATATGAAGTTTTGCACCTCGAAGCCCGATTTTCAATTTTTTGATTAGTTTTTTAATTTAATTTTTTATGCGATTTTTAGCACTTTTTTAAGTTTTGAGGCGATTTTTCCATATAAGTGAGAAGAATATGGTTTCTTTCTTTTAACCCAATATAGTAAATTTTATTCTCTTTTCAAGAAAGTTTATTCAGAATTCGTGCAGCAATTTTTGAATTTTTTGGGAGTTTTTTATGCAATTATTGAACAGCATTTAATGCATTTTCATACCTATAAGGAGGTTACCGTAGAGGGACACTGTTCTGTTGCCAAAATGCCACCAAGTTTGTTGCCAACTTGGTGGTATGTCGCCAAATTTGGTGAGCAAAATGAGTCACCAAAAGTGATGCCAACTTAGCGATATCTCTAATATTTCGCCAAATTCCCATAGACTTCCATTGTAAACCAATATGGATTACTTGCTTACAGAAAATCCAACAAATTGAGATATTTTAATGCAACAAAAACTAATATTAACTTAAGGGGTTATATTAATTCGATTTTTCCACATTAGGGAAAAGATTATGGTTTCTTTCTTTTAACCCAATATAGTAAATTTTGCTCTCTTTTCAAAAAAGTTTATCCAGAAATCGTACAGCGATTTTTGAATTTTTAGGGAATTTTTTATGCGATTATTGAACAGCATGTAATGCATCTCTGTACTTATAAGGGGGGGGGGGGGATTACCGTATGGGGGATCCAGTTCTGTCGCCAAATAACACCAAGTTTGTCGCCAACTTGGCTATATATCGCCAAATTTGGCAACCAAAATTAGTCACCAAAAGTGACGTTAACTTGGTAATATCTCTAATTTCGCCAAGTTCCCATAGACTTCTACTGTAAAACAATAGGGTTTACTTGCTTACAGAAAATCAACAAATTGAGATATTTTAATGCAACAAAAACTAATATTAACTTACGGGATTATATTAATTATATTTAAGGGAGTCCAAGTAAATTAATGAAGAATAAAAGTAACATGATCTAATGCTTAGCATGATTTCCAAAACATAAATTTTAAGAGAGCCCGCAGGTCAAAGGAATTAGATTTGAAACTTTTATCCAATTATAGTAAATTTTGACTTTCGTCATTTTTGAACTTTTTGTGATTTTTAATGTGATTTTTACATTTCTTCGCGGTCTGCTGCAAATTTTTGACATTCCATTTTTGACCTAAAGTACATTCTGCCCTCATTTCAATAAAGTTTATTCGGATTTCGTATAGCAATTTTCGAATTTCTCGGGAATTTTGTATGTGATTTTTAGTGTATTTTAGCGATTTGCTACTATTTTTCCATATTAGTGAAAGGAATCAACCTGCAATCCTCGAACACAATATATAATTTTTTTTTTTCTTTTCAAAATTTGAGAATGGATTTAAAAAATTTTCGCGATATCTTATTGTGATTTTCAGAGATTTTTCGTAATTCCTGCTGTTTTTTGACGTACCCGGGCAACGCCGGGCAAGTTCGCTAGTTATTAATAAAAAAGACATTTTTAGTATCAATAAAGCATTTAACAGTCCACATATACAATTATTAGGTAATAAAAATAGATAAACATATTTGAAATCCTCTTTAGCCTTGTTAGTAAACATTTTCATCTTTTCTCTATTTTTTTTTTTTTTTTTTTTTTTTTTTTGTATGTTTGCTTAAATATCAAATAACAATTTTCTTTTTCTGGTATTAAAAAAAAAATAATAATAATAATAAAATGCATTTTTTATTCCTATTTTAAAAGACACCTCTAGTTGTGTTTTTAAATACTTTTTTAATTTTTGACATAAATCAATATGCTTGAAATATATTTTTTCCGTGTGAAATTAAAATCTTGCTCTTTCTTGTAAAAAATTAGCTTGTCTGGTGCAATAGGGATAGAAGATCTGGCGTCAGATATTTTCAGTGAATTAAAATCTAAATGTAAGAACTTTGTGTTTTATTCTATAGTAATGGAAGAATCAACAGATGTGCACATGGCTATTTTCATCCATTCATTCATGTTAACAGAAACTTTACATTTGTAGAAGAATTACTTAGTATTGTTGCACTTGAAGGTACAACACAGCGTTTTGATTTGTTGACTTGTTTGAAGGTACCCTGGCTAAATGTGAGTTACATTTGAGCGATATATCTGTCATAATCACTGATGGTGATCCTTTTATGGTAGGATAAAAAATGGGATTAACTGCATTAATGAAATCTGATGTGAAAGATATCAGGGATATTAAGATAATGGCTTTCCACTGTATCATTCATTAAGAAAACTTGTGTAAGGAATCCTTCTCCAATTTTGATCATGTGGTTGTAAAAATTGTTAATTTTATTTGATCGAAAGGACATAATCATTGACGGTTTCAGCAGTTCCTAAATTATATATAAACTAAACATGGTTACATTATTTATTATTCTGATGTACATTAGTTGATCCTCAGAAAAAATACTTCAACAATTTTTATTTTTGAGAAATCCAAAGGCAAGCCCATTTGAGAGTTTCTACATTAGAAGTGATTAAGAGATTTTGCATTTTTAGTTGAGATTACTAGCCACCTATTGTGATCTGAACCACTGTTTACTGGGAAAAGCTAAACTTGTTCATAATCTTTATGTCTCTGTGAAATCTTTTGAGACAAAATTAATGCTGTTGGAAATGTCAGCTGAAAAATAAAAATTCCATTCACTTTCCTACATGAATGGAGATATTAAATAAAACTAAAGAATGTGATTTGTATGCTTATGTATTTTAAATCTGGGCAAAATTCAAAAGCAAATTTTCTGACTTTGACCAGAATGAAATTTTTATGAGAATGTTCTCTTCGCTATTTTTAATTGGTATTGAGAGTGTTCTACCTACCTTATACAGTATAGGATCCGTGCTGCTTGGGACCAGAATGCTTGGGACCTGAGGTATTCTGGATAAGGGGTTTTTCCGTAATTCGGAACACTTTACTATAAGTGTTAAGAATAGTACAAATAATGGCACGGAATGTATAAAATTAATTATATTAACATACAAGACGAGAGCAGAATCCTTTGATTTGGATTTTTAGAGCATTTTTATTAAGTTTGGTTGCTTATAGTGTGTCTCTTGCACTAATTGTTTTTGTATACTGACATGATTTGCTGTTCATGGAAGTAGCTTCTTTGCTGCATTCCACAAATCAGTTGTTCAGTTGAAAAATATCAGTAGCTCATTTGAAATTTTTTCGCCCACCTCATTCTACTGGTCATCATCATCAGTTCCATTTTAGATATCATTTGTCATTATGTCACAAATCTCACTACCAGTCATCTGATGACTTACAGGACTAACGTCATCAGCAATTAGATAATCTTCCACTGGTTCTTGATCCAATAATTGAGCTTCTGAATATGAAAGATTTTTAGCTCAGTACAGCAGATCTTTAATAATTCCCTTCTCCTTGGAAATTTTAAAGCCTTCACTTTCATGCTCATTCACACCATAAAAAAATATTACAGATGAAGACAAATTGTATCGCCCATGGATGAGCGTATATCTGTCTGCTGTATCCTATACTTGACGTAAAATACATTTTAGTTTTTACATTTTTGAAATGAAACAAATTATTTTTTGGTTATCATTTTGCATTCCGGTTTTCGGAGCATTCCGGATATGGGGTTTCCAGATAACGGGTCCTATACTGTAGTTGGAATTTTCTGATTTGCAGTGTGCACAAATGGGAAAAGTAAGTTCTTCATTACTTCATTTTTGTTCCAAATATACATCCAATGATATATATTTAGAAACACATAAACTTGCATTTTTATGTCTTCCATATTTGGAAGCACTTAGTAATTCAGTATAATGTTATATATGTGGGCAGCTAGCTGTTCAGACAAATGAAGAATATAGGTCAAAATCAGGAAATACCTCACAGATAACCATTTGGAAGATGCATTGCAGATCTCCACTACAGAAAAATTTGATTTAAATTTCAATCATTTTACTCCTAATGCGACTATTATATTTTCGCTTATTTTAAAATGTAGTTTTGCACTAAATGTAATGCTGTAACATTTTATTTTGTAAAATATAAAGTAAAATAATATATTGATACAACTCTATTTTAACTCATTCCAATCTGTTAACAAAAAAAAAAAAAAAAAAAAATATTGTATAATTTAGAATCAGCACTGTTATTAAAAAGTAAGCTCCTATATTCGAGTCTTTGTAATGCATGTCTTATTTATTTATTTATTTCTATTTCAAGTATGTTTCTGTGGCTGCAGAAAATTTCTTTCATTTTTGAAATCACCTCAAATACATTTATTCTATCCTAATTTATAGACCTCCTCAGAAATATTTTTATTGCAGGTAACACTAAAAAGTGGAGGTAATGTATGAATATCATGAAATTTTTTATTATTAATTTAACCAAGAACACATTTTTTTGTTCTAATTTTTTAAAGAGCACTTAAGAGATTGGCGGATTATTAATATTCTCACTATCATTATTATTCGTAATATATTATTATTGCTACAAAATGAAGTTATTGCATAAAATTGCTGATGTTAAAATTTAGTATTACTTGTAAATATAAATAAATAAAAGGTGTTTTATTAATCAAGAAGACAATAGGATTTTTTTTTTAATTCCGCAGTCTCCATATAGAACCCTCCCTTGGTCATGATATCCCCCTCCCTTTTTCTTTTAAGTCTATATTTCTTGCTTTCAGGTGGCCTGTGGAACTATAAGAAGTTGCTGATGTGGCCCGTGAACATAAAAGGTTGAAGACCACCAACTTAGAACATCAGAAATTTACACTTAATAAATTCTTAATAATGAATATATAAATTTTCCTATTTTTAACACTTTCCAATGTAGTTGAAAAGTATTTATGACTTTGATTTATCTGTCCATGTTCTCATAAATATACTCAGATTGCAATGTAATTGGTATCTGTTATTTATATTTACTATGGCATGCTCACTATTGAAAAAGAAGTGTGTAGCATTTATAGTTCATTTACAAAGATTCTCAAAAGAATTCCATTACATTATGGTCTATGGGAAAAAATTATTTCTGACGTATTGAAATGATGTTACACTTGTACAAGCATCATGAAATTGATATGAATTTCTGAGGTACACTAAAACTTGCTTTCTGCAGAATATTAAGTGCATAGCATTTATCGTTCATTTACTGGGTCACAAAAAAAAATTCAGTTACATAATGGTCTAAGTTGAAAAATTGTTTGCAGCATATTTTATTTATGTTACACTATTTCAAACATAATGAAATTGATATACGTTATTGAGGTTTGTTTATCATCAAATATGATATGCATAGCATTTATTGTTCATTTACAGGAACACACAAAATATTTCAGATACAACATTGACTATTAGAGATAATTGCTGGAAGTGTATTTTCAGTTATAGTATGCGTTTTAAGTTAAATTGAATTTTTGCATACTACATCGTGTGTATAATTTCTACAGATCATATACAGGGATGTACAAAATGTTTTATAAGCATGACTGAGAATGAGCGTGAGTTGCTTAAAGGTGGTTTTTAATTGAGTTATGCATTTTCAAGCTGAACTATATTTTGTATACTGAGAGAGATGTTTGTAGAATATAAATAAATTCATATACAGGATTATACATTGAACTGGAAACATTTCCATCATGGATGGTAAATTCTGGAAGTTTAATTTCAGTAGTTTTAATTGTGTCTTCCTGAATTATATTTTAGCATAATATGTGGCATGCACAAAAATCAGAAGACAATATAAAGAGCCCTTGTACAAAATAATTCAAGTATGTTTTCGTCTACTGTTAGAAATTACTGAAGGTGAATTTCAAACTGTGGTATGCATTTTTTTCTAAACTAAATTTTAGTATATTTATGTAAAATATCTACAAATCTGTAGATCATATTGGGGAGACTTGATCCCTGGGGAGACTGTATGGTACTTTTCGGTTAGCCGGGCGCCAGTGTTTTATATACATGCATATATTGCATATATACATACATATATATGTATAAATGCATATATATGTGTATATATATACACATACATGTATATATATAAATATGCATATATATGTATATGTAATAATAATGTAATGATTTCAGTGGTATGGTCTTAGATGAGGACGAAGAAAGTGACTCGGGAACCGTTATGCGAATCAAACTCATTTATTAGGCTGCTCGACATACATCAGCTTCTTGAGTCGATCGCCGGTCCCAGAGCCAAAGGCGTAGAATTTTGGGAGATTACATTGGCGTAAGTTTAGCTAGCATCTCAAATTGCCAAAATCCCTCTTTTTTCGCGCATGTTCGGGGTAATATGGTGAAGATTCTAATATTTTCCAGCAGAGGGCAGAATTGTTAATTTGGGAGGAACATTTACTTTAATTGGTTCATTAAGTTTTGATTGATCTGTGGTCAAAGCCCGTACAATTCCCAGGGACTGTGACGTATCAGCCCTACCCACAGAGGCCTGCAAAAAGCGCTTAGATTAGCAGTTCAGGGCTGACACATGCTACTAAAATGCTTCTAAAAGCGACTATTTTCAGCATCAGGCTACTATGGCTACTATTTTGGCACAGAATCCTTCAAAAGCGACTATTTTGGAGAAAAATCAGAAAAAAGGAGACTATTTTCCAATTTTAGCTACTATTTTTGAGAAAAAACTGATTTTTCATCAACACAGATCTGCTGACTCTTCCCTTTATATTTTTTTTCTTTAACTCAATACGGTGTTGCAATTTGTTATGACTAGCTGACCTGCTTGGCTTTTCCCGTGCCCATGATAATATTCTTAAATGAACAATAACCTTTTAATACCTGACATACACAATTGTGTAAGTGATCATAAAGAAAAGGAAAAACATTTTCCTCTTTTTTTTTTTGTACGATTTAAAGTCAAGCCTACAGAATTGTGTAGATCCTTCCTTGGCATAACCTGACATGGGATATTTTTTCTCCATCAAATATGATCCTATTAATTAGGCAAAACCACCAAAACTTTTCATTTCTACCGAAAACCTATCAGTATTTAAGGGTTAAATTTGTATTTTATATCTTTAACTCGAAATTGATGTTGTCTCAAATACGTGCTCGCTGATTGTGGGAAAAATTGGTTTAAAAAAGTATAAAAATAACATAAATAATAAAACCCCTGATATTTAGCAGTAAAAAGGCTCGAGATAACTGCTACAGGAAACAAAAGGGGAGGGGGGGGGGGGGAGATGCAGTATGTTTCCAACAACTACATAATTTTTGTGCTAAAATATTGATGGAACTATAAAAATCAATGACTTATGCGTAACCATTTTTTTTTTTCATGTTGAAATCCTGAGTGAAATTCTTTGATTTTTAAACTGATTATTGCTGGATAATCTTGTATTTCCACTGCCAGGGGAGCAATATGTCCTATATGAACATCAGATACTGGTCCCCACACTGCCTTCGGCACCGTATAGCAGGCATGCTGCGTACTGTGTAAAATCTGTTAGATCTTTCCAGGGGACACACTTTGTTCTAAACAATCCACTTTCAGAACAAAATGCCGACATGTGTTCAGCTGCTTGTGGCACCATATAGTAGGCATGTTGCACACACTCTGTCAAATCAGTTAATTCAGAATTCTATTGTCAGGAAACACACTCTGTTCTAAACAAACCATCTTCAGAACAAAGCCATCGAAAACCAAGTTGAATTAACCAAACCCCGTTGTGACCGGGCTCATAGGACCCGAGATAGGAAAGTGCCTCTGGTGGAAAAAAAAGAACTAAAATATGTAAAGCTATCGATATCAAGTCGAATGAACAAAACCTCATCGTCATTTGGCCCATAGAACCCAAGATATTTTAAAATAAAATTTAAAAATATCTTGAATTATTATTCGGAAATAGTGATATGTGCTACTCCTAATTTTACTTCAATGGTATAGAGTGTCATTATTAAGTTAATCATCATGTTTGGAATTAATCTCTATTACAATATCTGTCATGTGGACTAATTGCGATATTTTTTAATCAAGTCATTCTCTCCCCTCCCCATCCCCACAAATATAACAAATTGGGGAAAAGGGATAATGGAGGTTCATAATGTGAAAGAGTAGACAAAGGGTTTTCCAATGATAGATCACATGAAGGCTTCGTAAAAAGTTAAAAAATTGCCCGCTCCAGAGACTAATGTTATGCTCCCGGTATACACCCCTCCTCCCATTTTGAAAGTTTTATATTTTGTAAGTAATATTTATCGGAGGACTCTGTAAAATCAGATTTATTGTAGAAAACGTTATGATCTTAGATTTTTATAATTGTAACCTAAATAGCAAGCTAAGCCCGCTAGCCAATATCATAATAAATTTTTAATCTTTTTATATATCCTATAATAAAAAATCAGACTTAAAATTTATGATAATTAGTAAAGAAAGATTTAAATAATGTGCTGTGGGAAAGCATTTCTTTTTTCCTTTAAAAAATTGATTTTTTGATCAAATAAAAAGTTCTTCATAGATTTTTACAAAAATTAAATATTTGGATTCAGTGATAGAAAATAAGCAAAGATACATAAATTTCAAATCTATAAATGCAATATTTGTAAAAATTTTATATACCATAAGACAATCCCACTGTAAAAATTGCCGTTTTTTTTTTTACCACAGACAGACTGTCTCTCGTTTTCTGCTGATAAGAAATTGAAAGCATTTATTTTTCATTTTAAAAAATTAACCGATTTTAAAGAAAATTACATACTTGGAATCAGCATAAAATATGCATAGATGCATAAATTTCAAGTCTATAAATGCAATATTTGTAAAAATTTTATACCCTGCAAAACAATCCCAGTATAAAAATCCTCTGTGTTTTTTATCATCTTGGCAACCCTTCCCTCTTTTGTGGAGTATGAAAAAGAATTTTATTTGTGGTCTGATTAAAATCCATGCTTTAGTTGAATTATAAAAACTTTTCCATTCTTTTAATTGTGATTTTTAATTAATAACTCACCTAATTATCAGAAATTTAAAATTCTGATTCTTAGTGCATCAAGAGAGGCTTTCGACTACCCTCACAAAAATTTTCAGCTTTTTACATGCAGTAGATTTCGTTAGCCATTGCAGACACAGACAAACACACAGAATGAAACTTTCTTTTATTAGTATAGATTTGCAATTTGTTATCATTTTAGTATCCAATTTTTTTTTTTTTTTTTTTTTTTTTTTTTTTTAATCTACAAAAACTTCCATTTGAAGTGGATAAATTACGCTTTTCAATCCATAAATGTAGCTGAAAGATGCCAATCATCCAAATTTCGGTGGGAAACTATTGATTTTCTGGTTGACTCCCACTCATACACTTTACAGTGTATTTCTCCCAAATTTTTGTTGCTTTTAAAAGTATTTAAATTTTTAACTGTCATACTAATTTTATGCGTTTCATTCTAGATCACTGTGTTGTGTGCGTTTGATTTGTTCCTAGTCTCTTCACTCATAGCATAAATGTATTACATACCTGAAATTTAATAACCAATCTGAAATAAATGCCATTTATGAATAAGATACATTTTATTAAATAAAATTTCTTGTTAATATTGGCATACTTCCCCCCCCCTCCCCTTTTTTACAGTTTTTGGAATCACCCTGCGTTATTTATACCAGTATGCATTTTGAAGGTCTTCTTCTCATTTTTCACCCCATTGATGATGACCAGGGCTTGGTCGAAAGCGCTCGGGAAGTTTTTACCATCTGATTATTGGTTTTACTGTTTTAAAACCTGTTAATTGTATTTTTAGCACCTATTTTAGTAATAAAAACTGAGAATCATTTTAATGTATTCATGTTTTAACAAAATGTAATTTAGCAAAACTCAGGGATCTCAAATTTTCTGCTCAAAAATCTGGTGATCAGCATGTTAATCGATCTACCGCTGTGCTGATCAACATGTGTTCAATTTTCTGTGTTCAATCTTTATCCGATCACAACATAAATGTCAACATCCATGTGATAGTTACTTCAATAAAATCTTAAGACCAAAAATAAATAAAATCACACAATACAGTAGAGCGCTGATTATCCGAACAAGTCGGGACCGTCCTAGTTCGGATAAGTAAAAGTTCGGATAAATGGACAGACAATTTAAGGGACAGACAGTCCCTGACTATACTAAAACCTCCACTCTTATCCAAGCTTAGGACTGCCAGCATTAGTTGTTGTTGCCGTTTTATTTATTTATTGTTTTGTCTTTTCATTTTTTTTTTTTTACTTTTTTATCATTAAAATTTTTTTTCTTCTCTTTTTATCATTTTTTGAACTCCAGAGATTATAATTTAAGCAAAAAAACTTTCGATTGATGCTTGCTTCAAAGAAGATATTTTTAATGCTGCCATATCTCGGAATTCTTCTTAAATACGTTAGTTGAATAGAATCAGCGTTCTTCTGCCGTTCGAGCCATTTCATAGCTGTTTCCAAACATTTAAAGGTTATGTGATTATGTGATGGACCTGGGTCGTTTTCAGAGCATTCGTTTTCATTTTCTTCAGTTTCTTTTTCATCTTGAATCTCATTCACAATCTCATCATCATTTAAAATCTGATATCTAGGGCCATGTACGTCACTATTTAACCACTCGTTCATTTCATTTTCTTCATAGCTTAGGATTCTGTCCATATCTTTTACTGTTTTACATTCCTCATTTTCTGATCTACTATCAGTTTTTTCTTTATTTAAAATTTTATTCCAAGCCTTTTTTAATGTTGAGGATTTTTCTAGATCCTAGGAATCGGCAGCCATTATGCAACAATCTTTCAAATCAATTTTTATGGTATCTTGGAAATCAGGCTCTTTTGTTTCTTCTGATAAAAGGAGCATTCTTAACGTTTACTTTCTAAAAAGTCATTTGAATGTCTCTATCGCACTTTCATCCATATGTTGGATTACAGATGTAACATTAGGTGGAAAGAACTTTACCCGAAAAATGAAAGAAATGGAGTGTCTGGATAATTGAAAGTTCGGTTAAAAATTTTTTTGAGAGAAATAGGCTGTTCGGATAATTGGAAGTTCGGTTAAAAAGATTTTTTGAGAGAAATTTGCTGTTCGGATAATTGGAAGTTCGATTAATTGGAGTTCGGATAATCGGTGCTCTACTGTACTTTGAACATATAATTTTTACAGGGATTTTTATGCAGCAAATGTTTTTCTTTTAAATTTATTATTGAAAAGGTCAAAAAGATGTTAGAGTTATTGAATTTGTTGCTGTTCTTTTCCTATCTAAATTAGACTTTTTTATTAAATAAAATTTCTAGTTAAAATTGGCATATGAAATGAAGGATTTTAAAATGATCAAAAATTGGTGCTAAATTGATAACAAAATGTAACTTAGCAAGGCTCAAGGATGTAAAAATTTTAAACATTATGGTGGTCTTCATTTTAATCTTCGCCAATGATCTACTGCCGTGCTGATTGGCATGGCATAATTTGCTGTGTTCAATGTTTCTTTGACCACAACAAAAATCAAATGTCAACATCCATAGAAAGCTGATTAAGACAAAATGGTAGTCTAGTATTCTTTAGGGCAGGTACGCCGAACATATGGCATGTGTGCCAAACTTGGCACACGATGGAATATTTTCGGCACGGTGGCATTGGGTGAAATCCTAAAACAAAATAGAATTAAGTTAAACAAAACATGCAAACTTATACAAGATGAGCTTTTCTTTCTTTTCCTTTTTTTTATTAGAAAGCAACTAATTGAATTTCTAAATTATTTCAATGTGGACTCAATAAGTTATCAAATTAAGAAAAGGTTGAGAAAATATCAAAAGAAAAATATCAGGCATTATAAGTAAAATTCCTAGTGATGAAACTAAAGTGACTTGGCATAAGATATGTAGTTTTCACAATTGTTCGCTCTATTTATTCCAGCGGGTCATTATTTTCGGAAATGGTACGAAAATCTTAAATATTAGAAACCCAAACCACTTGTTAGATAACTCTAATTCAGCTTGCATCCTATTAAAAGTAAGTAGGTTGAACACCATATTAATATTTAGCATAACCAACATCGTATTCACCATTTTATTACTTTATAATATACAGGGGCCGCGCTAACCATTTGCCTATTCGCCAAATGCGAATACATCATGAAATTGGCGAGAAAAAAATTATTATGGCGAAAAAGCTGGCGAATGATTTTTTGAGACTCTTTTGTTGTTGTAATCATGTTTTGCAACGTAAATGAATTTCCGTTTTTAGCGCGAGTTTGTGTACGGCCACATTTTCAATCTATATTCCTTCTCTTCTTCTCGGCCGGCCAATTAGAGGTGATTTTGCTCCGAATTTTTAGAAAATTTAAGGCATTCATTTCCAAAAATTTTAAAAAATCGATCATCAATCTGAAAATTCAGACACAAAAAATATCGCGGATGGTCAAATGGTCGCCGAAAAAAATTAATTTTGTCAATCGTTTGCAGAAAAATCGCGAATTTCGACAAAGGATCAAGAGAAAAACGCAAATTTCGTCAAAGAAGTGCGGAAAAAAACGAGAATTTTTGTCAAACGATCACGAAAAAACTGCAAATTTCATCAAAAAATCGCGAAAATCCCCGCAACTTTCGTAAAAAGATCGCGAAAAAAAAAAAACTACAAAAGCTACTTATACATAATATATTTAATAAACCTACTTCAAGCTTGAAAGGGCTAATGATAATAATTATATGTATATGATACATATCTATATGTAATATATATATATATATATCATGGTTATGTATACATAATATAATATATGCATAATATACTTTTGGCTAATAATAGATAAATTTGGCTAATAGTCTTAATTTCTTAGCACGGTCCCTGATATACGTTAGTCTAATTGTTAGGTGTATATTGTACAATATTTTTAAATCCCAATGAATAAAAATCCAGAAATTTTGATCCACTAAATTATTTTTTGGTGCTTGGCACGTCAATGTCACGTAAAATATTTTTTGAAAAAAATTGGGCACGTGAATGTAAAAAGGTTCGACAACCCTGCTTCAGGGCCTTCTTCTTATACCATCACCAAACTTTAAAGACAAAAAAAAAGTGGGAACATATTGATGCATAGTTAGATAAATATATCTATACATTTCTTTTTGTTTTTAACCTCTTCCCATTCTATAAATTTAAAAATATTGATTACTACAGGATCAAAAACAGATTAACAGATACTCGTACATTAAAAAAAAAAAAAAACAACATTAAATTGATATTCCCAGAAATAAATGAACCCATAACCTTTGACCTATGTTGGCTTGTGTTTTATTAATCAGGTTTTGATTATAAAAGAAAATTGTTTTTTAACACAGTTTTTAAATTTAATAATAGATTTAAAATGTCGATAATAACAATTTGGAATATTGTTTATTTCTTGTTTAACCCATTGGTGGCTATAAAATCCTCCTTAAGCCAGTTTTGCTATTTTACATAAATTTCTTGTAAAGGTTAGATCAATTTTGCACACAAAGCTATTTTTATAGACAGATTTCCTGCTTTAATTCATTAAAATTGCAGATAATGCATTTAAAGTTGTAGCTCATAAGATTTTCTTTTAGAATTGAGGGCTGATTAAAGCAAAAGTCAATGGGCTTGTGTCTCTTGACTTATGTGAGACGCCAAATTTACGGTGCTTTTTTCGAAAAATGTGTATATTTTCAATAAGTTTTTGATCCTGTACTGATTATAATAAATAACAAAAGTTTTTTATGTTTCCAGTTGCTTCTCAGTAATGCCAAGTAAATATTCAGTTTAGTTTATGAAAACTGAACTGCATTCTTTTTAAAATAATAATTAATGTATGATTTTATATTAAAAGTACAAAAAGTAGCAAATTAGGGTGGAAACATAAAGTGTAGTAGAATAAGATGTGAATTTTCATGAAACAGTTTTGGTTATTATTTTGATAGCAAATAAGGATTCTTCCCCTACCCCCCCCCCCTTTTTTTTTTTTAAGTAAGCATGCAACTATTTTGACTACTATTTTTGTACAAATGCTACTATTTTGGCTACTACTTTTTTCATCGTAGGCTACTAAAGATACTATTCTTGATGCCATTCGGCATTGGCAGCCCTGCAGTTTCACTCTTAAGAATCGTCCGAAAAGGATATCTGAAAGTAATAAGATGTATTGCTGGGAAACAAAGTTACAAGGGGAGAAACTGGTTTCACAATGAGATTTAAAGTTGGGAGAAAGAAACTTTGCATTTTAATTTAAATTTTAAAGGGTTTTTATCCTTTCATATCCCCCCTCCAAGAAGAGGTCCACCCAGGTTCGCCTGCAAATCTAGGGGGACTCACCCCGGAAAATGGTGAATGCAAAATTAGATAAGAAAGAATTTAATTGTGCACTGCTACAGAGTAAGGTTAATGTAAAGCTAAATCTAAAGGTAAATTTAAATTAAATGTAACGTTAAAGTTAAGTTTGGTAAGATATGAGGTCTGAATTTTGCTGCTGGAAAATATATTTAAAATTTAAATTTTGAAGGAAGAAATTTAAGATTATAAATTTTTAAGCTGAAGTATTTAAGTTCGGGATATGGCTCTCGAGACGATCCAATCGGACTTTACATATAATATTTGAAAAATATAATGACATAAAATATGAAGAAAAGCTGAAAACACAAACAACAACAATAATAATACTAGGAATATATGGGGAAAAAAACACAATAATAAAAAATGATACAATTTAAAGTAGTGACCATATTTTTCTTACTTGAAAGTCCTCAAGTTTGTGTTTTTTTTTTTTTTTTTCAGTTAGAGTATTTAAGCACATATTTCACCTTTTTTTTTTATATAAAGTTAAACTCTGTAAAAATATAAATTTATGCACATAATATAGGAATCTTTTCCTTATTTTCCGAGGTAAGTTCTGTATTTAGTCTCTTATGGCATAAATCGGTATGATTTCCACAATAATTGAAATTATTATAACATACACATATACAGCTAATATTAAAAAATATGATAAATATTGAACTATACTCATATATGATTACTGGGAAAAAAATTGGTTTATGCACAAAACATTCAAATTATAGAAATATTTAAAAATTGAAAATTTTTCTTCACTCATTTGGAAATGTGAAAATGTTAAAAATATGTTGAAATGTAAAAAAATTAAAAATATAAATTTAAATATAAATTTTAAAAGAAAGATGTAAGCATTAAACAAATATAACAATAATATTAAAGTGCACAATGAAAATAAAGAAAAATATCTTGAAGACTATTTACATGGTGAGTAATATTTATCCTAAACCTCAAGGAGGTTTTAGCAAATCCTAAACCATTTATGGTTTTCGCATATCCTAAATCTCAATGGAGATTTTAGCAAAAATTTAAAAAAATTAAAATGAGCTTTATGTTTATTTTTTGTGTGAAGATGCAGATGCAGTTTACCTGTAAGCAATGGTGTTTACTATTTTGCAGACTGAGGTATTTATTTTCCTCACTGGCATTAATAAACTAAAGTCATAATTTAATAAATCACATTTACATCTCACTCAGCTCTTGGCAAATAGCAAAAATCTCTAACTTTTTAAGAATTCAAGAATTTTACTACTGGCAAAAAGAAAAAAAAAGTCAATAAATAAAACAGGAAAATTAAATAGATAAAATAAATAAAAAAATTTAATAAAATAATAGACCGTGGTTCAAACAAACAGGATTATGACCAAGACTTCTAAGTGCATGGCAACCCGTTGACAAATTTTTTAATGATCTTGTGTTTTGTTGATTGTCCGGACATTTATTTTATCAACAGTTGTCACATTTTCTCAGATTGCACAGGTCACTGAATCCCTTTTGTCTGTAGAGGGATTTCAGTGGTATGGTCTTAGATGAGGACGAAGAAAGTGACTCTGGAACCGTTATGGAATCGAACTCATTTATTAGGCTGCTCGTCATACATCAGCTTCGCGAGTCAATCGCCAGTCTTGGAGCCAAAGGCGTAGAATTTTGGGAGATTACATTGGCGTAAGTTTAGCTAGCATCTCAAATGGCCAAAATCCCTCTTTTTCACGCGTGTTCGGGAGTAATATGGTGAAGATTCTAATATTTTCCCGCAAAGGGCAGAATTGTTAATTTGGGAGGAACATTTAATTTAATTGGTTCATTAAGTTTTGATTGATCTGTGGTTAAGGTCCGCACAATTCCCAGGGACTGTGACGTATCAGCCCTACCCACAGATGCCTGCAAAAAGCGCTTAGATTAGCAGTTTCACTCTTAAGAATCGTCCGAAAATAATATCTGAAAGTAATAAGATGTATTGCTGGGAAACAAAGTTACAAGGGGAGAAACTGGTTTCACAATGAGATTTAAAGTTGGGAGAAAGAAACTTCGCATTTTAATTTAAATTTTAAAGGGTTTTTATCCTTTCATATATATACTTATATGTATATGTATGTATGTATATAAAACACTGGCGCCTGGCTAACCAAAAAGTACCGACTGTACTAATCTGTAGATTCAATATAGAGCTGTACAAAAGAGTTTGAGCACCTTTCTGCCTATTGAAGGGAATTGCTGAATTCTGGTTTTCAAATATGTTAGTGCACTTTCTAAAATATTTATTTTTGTATCTTTACCTTATTAAACGATGAAGTTTTGTTAAAGAATTCTGAAATTGGTGGAAAATATTTCATAATCTATGCTTGGCACATGATTTTTCTTTCTTGCGTTTCATTAACATGGTTGTAAAACAAAACTATCATTGCAAAGGAAATGCAAATGAGCCATCTTAATTCTTTTAGATCAGGAGATGTGTGAAAAACAAAACCAAGTTACTGCTTGTCAACTAATGATGTTTGTGTAAAAAGATCCTGATTAACTCACTTCTCTTTATTTTATCTAAAAAAAATGCAGAAATCCTTCCTTGACTACCTATCGCAATAATATTTTTATTATGTATGTGCAAGCATTATGATAAGCAGCAAGCAATCCAGCCACATGATAGAAACAGTCATTTAAAAAGTTTCTCCTTTAACTAGATTTCATTTTCAGAACCACCACACATACTACCCAATCATAGGCAGAGAACATCTATAGATATTCCTATCCAAAATTCTTCTAATTAGTACCATTCTTCTAATGAGTCTTCGAATTGCAGTTGAAATAGCATATAGCGCCACTTCATATACTTATGTTTATTGTGAAAATCAGTACTTCATTACCAAAGAGAGGACGATGTACGATGGTAAAAAACAAACAAGGAAACTTTAAAATGATATGGAGAGTGCCAGTTACATCATGTGCGAGGTAAGATGCCACATACATCTTTGGTGCATGTGTATGATGTTAAAAGACTGTGCATACCAAATGGAAGCAAGCAAGCAGGGAAGGAAAAAAAAAAAAAAAAAAAAAAAAAGGAGAGACAAAAATATTTTCACAGATCTGATGAAAAGAATGTAATGCATAAGGGATAGTGTATATGCTATGATAAAAACTTATCTAAAACAGATTTTTTTTTTCCAGTCCCTTGTGATTCTGTCTTAGCATGTTTTACTCTGTCTGTATATTTAGAAGACAAGGCTGTTTTTTTAGTCATCTGCCCTGAGCTTTCTACTGAACTGATTTTGCTAATTTTTTAAAAAAATGAAAGCTGTTAATTTGTAGGTGTGCCCATACTAATTATTATTATTTTTAAATATTCCTATTTGTATATTTTAATTTTTAAAGTTTTTTTATGAGATATCTTTACTGATCTTTAAATTAAAGATATTTTTAGTGGCAATTTGGTTACTTCTATTGTTACAGAGAAAAGGAAATAATGGGAATTACCATATTTTTACTGATGCCATTTCCTTATTACAATTAAAAATATAATAAACTAGGGGCTCTGCCCCCTGCAAGCTACGCTCGCCAACCCCCATTCAGACACTGCAGAATCTAAAAATCTAAAAACATACTAATCTGATGGGTTTTAAAAATATTAGAGAAGATTAAATTATACTGAAAAAAGCTGTGCAGATCTCCTTGTAAACGGGTTTCCATTCAATTCCCTTTGATTGCAAAAATTTAAGGGCGAATCAGTTGCTGTTAAGACATCCAATGGTTGTTTTCGTTTTTGATTAAAGAGGATCAGTTAAACATTTGAAAAGAAGCTAAAATAAAATGAATTAAGTATTCAGAATCTTTGTCAACCGATATTTTAAAACACTCTCTATAACAATAGCCTAAATCATGTGACTATCATCAACAGTTCCGGGCGGAACACTTTGCTTTTTATACTCTAGGTGTCACTTTAATACTTTAATGTTATCCAGGCACAGGTGATAAGTCACCAAATATTATTCTATCCCGATCATTTCATCTATATTATAATAGTTCAAGTCATCAAATGCCATAAACAAATACGATCTGATCCCTTCGCCTTTCATATGAAGGTTTGGCACTAATGTCATATAATATCAGCACTAATGTCGATTTTTTTCCAACGCCAATTTGGGGAACGCATCAACAGCATACACAACAACATCCGGCTTACCATATCAAGCAAAATAACGATACTTTGGCGCCAGTTAAGTACCCATTGCGTATATGACATTGACGTCAGAAAAAAATCGCGCCAATATGGGGCCGTATATCACATCTGTGCCGAATGAAAAAAAAGCCGGGTGCAAATCTCGCCTTTTTTTTTTTCAACTCGCCAGTTAGCATTTTTTTTTATTGTTCGAGTGGTAAATTAAAACATTGATTTGAAGTTGAAATTAAATGTCATGGTTTGTTACATAATTTAATATTTCGCCAGATGTCATATACGCATCGCATATTTGGCATAATTTTTTTTTTTTTTTTACGAAAATTTGGCGTAAACCTCGTTTTCGAATACCAGTTACATATGTATTTTTGGTACTACTTAGTTATACCGTTGACCAAAAATCTATCGCGAACTATAAGATTAAATGCCAATAATGGTTGATCGTAAATGTCACATTCACTTGACTTTTAGCAAGTTACATTGTACCATATTTTTAAATTATTTTCTATTATTTTCAAAAGGAAATAGCAAAAAAATAATTAAAAACTATAAAACAAAATAATTTATATAAATTTAAAAAAAAAAAAAAAAGTAAATAACCATTTATTATTAAATAAACAATAATAGCCGGGTTACCATGTCAATCACAATAATGCCATTTTGGCGTCAATTAGGTACCCCGGTGCGTAGATAACATCTGTGCCTAATTTTTTTCTTTTCGTTTTGTTTTTAAAAAAAAGAAAGGAGTGAAAGCCATCAATTTTAAATGAAAGTTGTGTATTTTAAGTAAAAAGAATGAAAGGATTATATTTTAAATGAAATGAATGAAATATGAAGAAATGCAACGGGAAAAATGTTTGGCGAATTATCACCTGCGTCTCGCTAACATAAAAATACCGTCAGAATTGATTTCTCTATCAGAATCTTTCGATTTGGCGAAAGATTGTTCAAGTAAATTGAATTATGAATAAAAGTAGCATGATACATTTCTTAGCATACATTTAAGGTAACCTTTTCTGAATTATGAAAAAAAATATCTGTTATGATTAAAATTTGAGTTGCCATCATTAGAAAAAATGTATTTAAAATTAGAAAAAAATTAATATTTCAAAAACTAATTCGAATTTAAAAATTCTAATACCAGTTTTGATATCTGTGGATAAACACAGATTTTTGGTGTTAATTTCATCGCAAAGTATTCCATATTTTAGGAGAAATCGCCGTGAAACAAAATCAGTTGTTTAATCAGTCAATTCAAAGAATCGATACATTTCAGGCGTTTCATATATTCGTTTCATTAGGATTTTATATATACTAGGGGATCGAACCCGAGCTCCTCGGGTTACAGAGTATAGGTGAAAACCATTCTTTTCTTTTTAATTGTGATTATTTTTTTATATGTAATATATATTTTAGATTCTCCGCTAACATCAAAAAGAATTTTTATCTGAAAAATATCAATTATGCAAACAAATAAAATTTTAAAATTTATTAAAAGCGATACTTTCACATGCCACCGCATGCCAGGAGTTATTAGCCCAAGATTTTGCAACTTACGGCAGTCTTTCCGACCATTTCAGTGCTTTAAGCGCGTGGTTCAATAACATGTCTGTTAAATTTGTTTCTTATTTACATTATTTTATTTATTTTTCTATAGAGGAAGTTTTAATTTTGCTATGGAACATTAGACGGAAACAAATGCTGAACTTTTTACATTGTTTTAAGAGCAAACGGATTAATCTTTCGTAATCGAGCTACACTTGATAGATAAATTTAAAAATAATTCATCCTTGAAAATCTATATATATTATGCTATCGTACGTGGCACAGAAATCGCGATTATTTCTTAATTGTTTTATGGCAACACCTGAATGAAACGCATCTCATTGGTTATTGTGCAGTATTTTTAAAACGGGAATAACAATAAATAAAAAAAATTTAATTAATACATATAGAACAAAACAATTTATATAATTTAAAAAAATAAAATAAAAGTTAATAAACAATTTTTTAATAAATAAACAACAGCATCCGGGTTACCATATCAAGCAAAATAACGGCACTTTGGCGCCAGCTAAGTACCTCGGTGCGTATATGACATTGGCATCAGAAAAACATCACGCCAACGTGGTGCGTATATGACATCTGTGCCGTTTTTTATTCATCTCATTTAAAATACAATAAATAAATAAATAAATAAAGGTATTTTTCCAGTAGTATAGGTACTTGGCGAAATAGAGAAGAGGTTCTTGGCGAGAAAAGAAATTTGGCAACCTATTTCATCAAAATATTTTTTTCGAATAAAGCTACATAAAAGTTGCTATGAACGCAAAAAGTTTGTACTTTTATGTTAGCTGGGCGCAATTCTCGCAAATAGCATTTTTTTATTTTTCGAGGGGTAAATTAAAACAATGCTTTGATGTTGAAATTAAATTGCTAATGGTATTTATTCTTTTCTTTTTTTAAAGAATTTTTTTAAAGTGAAATTCATGAATTTGAAAAGTTTCAGTTTTAAATTAAAGTTATCCATTTTAAAATGAGTGAAAGGATTATATTTTAATATAAATTAATGAAATATGAAAAAATGCAACGGGTACAATGTTTAGCGATTTATCACCTGTGCACGAATTCATGAATTTGAAAAGTTTCAGTTTTAAATTAAAGTTATCCATTTTAAAATGAGTGAAAGGATTACATTTTAATATAAATTAATGAAATATGAAAAAATGCAACGGGTACAATGTTTAGCAATTTATCACCTGTGCCCGACTAACATAAAAATACCGAGTTCTTGATTTCTCTATCAGAATCTTCCGATTTGGCAAAGGATTGAGCAAGTAAATTAAATTATGAATAAAAGTAACATGATACAATGTCTAGCATACATTTAAGGGAGACCAAACTGGTCGCCACGGGCGACTAGTTATTTTAAAAACTATAATAACTCAGTCAATTAAGATACAATTTTCAAACAAATTCATTTGAAAGTAGATTTTTTTCTCTATTTGACGGTGTAAAAATTGAAAATGTGCGATATTTGGAAACTTAAAAAATCGCTGACATAGCACACATTATAATTTCATTTTTTTATGAGAAAATGGCAACAAAAGGTAGGGTAATATATTATTTTCTTTCCTCCGTGATTATTTTTCCTCTGCTTTCAACCCTCAATGACTTTCAACAAAAATGGAGTACTTCAGTCAGTTGCCACAATTACAAAAAATGTATTAAAAACTACAAAAAAATGAATATCTCAAAATTAAACTGAGATACAGCTTTCAAACAAATTGCATTAAAAAGTACATTTTTTTCCTTATACGACGGTGTAAAAATTTAAAATGTGCGATGTTTAGAAGTTTAAAATTTTGCAGTAGAGATAATTTTAAAGTCAAAATTTCATTTCAAATTTCAAAGTGTTGCCATTCGCAAAATGACGTATGCGTTACGCACAGATATGTTTGTCCTTTATAATATAGATAGGGTAGATTTATTTTAATGTGAAATGACGTTGTGTTAAAAAAAAAATGCATTTTCCCTCATACAGCTGTTACATTTGAATATTTATTCATTTTACTAATATTGAGTTTGAGACGCTAATCTCAGTGGGGGGGGGGGTCAAATGCATCGGGGAGTGAAAATGACATCATAATAAAAAAGGGACTAATATTTTCTTTGATAAAACTAAATGTTTTACTACTATGAATACTTCTAAAAGAATAAATTTTTGGATTTCACAGGTACTGAGATTAGAACCTTAAGTCAAGCGTACGAATGTTCACATGTAAAGTTGTAGCTTGGAAATACATTTATAAATCATCTATTGCACGTTAAAATATTTTTAAAATAGTGAATATGAATATGAAAAGTAAGGATGTAAATTCCGTGACGATGAAATAACATAATGTTTAGATTTTGTTGAAAGAAAAAAATTATTGTCAGGGCTTGAATTTCAGGGCGGGATGGGGGGATTCGCGCCCAAAATTTTGAAATCCCGCCCAAAATAATATCGTGGGCGGGAGACTCCCGTCCAAAAAATTTCACCATTTTCCTGAAAATTTTGTATTTTGAAATTATGATTAACTCCCGCTTAGTCTTGCAAATTTCCCGATGTTTTCGCGCAACTAATTGACACATTTTGAGTTTTTTTCTCGAGATCAGTTGACAAGTGTCCGCGACCGATTGGCGAATTCAGGGGTGATTCTGTTACGAATTTTTCGAAAATTTAAGGCATTAGGTTCCGAAAATTGTGAAAAATCGGTCATCAGTTCCACAGAAAAATATTGTGAATTTCGACAAATGATCGCCGAAAAAATCAATTTTGTCAATCGTTCGAGGAAAAAATCGCCAATTTCGTCGCAAAAGATTGCGAATAAAACACAAATGTTGTCATAGGATCGCGGAAAAACATGAATTTCGTCAGATTGCGGGGAAAAAAACTTCAGATTCATCAAAGGTTCGCAAATATCCGCAAATTACATCAAAGGATAGCAAAAAAATCATAAATTTCGGCAAAGGAATGCGGAAAAAATGCGAGTTTCGGCAAAGGATCGCGAAAAAAAGAGAATTTCGTCAAAGTATCGCGGAAAAAACTAATTTTGTCAAAGGATCGCAGAAAAAAGCTAATTTCGTCAAAGGATCGCGGTATAAACACGGATTTAGTGTTTAGTCAAACGGCAGCTGAGAAAAAACCCACGAATTTCATCAAAGAATCGCGAAAAAAAAACGCGTCATCAAGGAATAGCGAAAAAACACGAATTTTGTCAAAGGATAGCGAAAAAAACGCGCAATTCGTCAAAAGATTGCAGGAAAATGCGAATTTCGACAAAGTATCGCGAAAAAAACGCGCATTTCGTCAAAGGATCGCGAAAAAAATCCGCATTTCATCAAAGGATCGCGAAAAAAATCCGCATTTCGTCATAAAATGGCGAATTTTGTCCAGGGATCACGAAAAAAAACCCGCGAATTTCGTCAAAGAATCGCGGAAAATGGCAAATTTCGTCAAAAGATCTCGAAATAACGGCAAATTTCGTCAAAAGATCTCGAAATAACGGCAAATTTCGTCAAAAGATCGCAAAAAACAGAAATTTCGTCAAAGGTGCACTAAAAAACACATAGCTAGAGCTGGAAGTGATCCCCCCCCCCCCCCTTCCATTTATAAATGTTGGTAGGGAGACTCCCCTCCTATGAAAAATTGAATTTCAAGCCCTGATTGTGTCATCTGTCATAGTAGCGCAATTTTTGCTAATTTTTCACTCTGCAATACCAAAAATCAAAGCCTCAATCAATAACTTCATAACTACTTATCTCCATTACATGTTACTCATTACTTATAGGAATCAAGTAATTTAAAAAGTTTAAGTTAATGGAAACAGCAGTTTGGTAACTTTAGTTTAAAATAATATTTGTTTTAAGTGTTAGCCTAATGAGTGTAAGATTAATTTTTTATTATAATTATTTTTGCACGTTTTTATAAATTCAATCTAATAGTTTTTTAAACATTTTTATCTGTCGAATTTGACTGGTTCCTATTCGTTATTGATAAAAGCATGTAGGATTATGATATATTTGTTTCAGCATAAATGAGCAAAATAACAAGATTCGTCTTTGTATTCACATTTTCTTTTTAATGAGTTTGTTATTAATGTAATTAATATATATGTTATTGTGAAAATGGAATATCTATGTAAAAAGCTTAGTACCCTTGACTTCTCAATTTAATATATTGTTTTGTTTCAGATTTTAAAGCATTTTCCGAATGCTTGCATTTATATGACAAAATCTGGTCTTGTATGTATTCTTCATGAAATATTAAATGACTATTTCAAAAAACCCAAGTTAGAAGCACTGTTTTCAAAGAATATGGCTACATTATATAGGTTTTTGGCACAGGTAAATTTTATGTAACTCCCCCTTCTTTTATAATTTCAATAATTTCCTTTATTTTCTCTTCCCACAAAATGTTTCTAATACTCATTTACTGTACATACTAAACTTTTTTTTTTTTTTTCTTTCAGGTGCATTCAGAAGCACCAATATTACTTCCTTGTGACTTTTTTAGTGAATGCATTATTCCAAAATTACATCCTGACTATGATAAAATTGGATTAGTTTTAGACTGTACATCTGTAAGTTTTTTTTTTTTTCTTTTAAATACTGTAAATATTATGAATATTTATTTTATTTGGTTGAGTAAAAAGTATTGTCAGTTCCTGTTGTTTAACCTTTCAACCAATTTCTTTTAAGTAGCTTTAAACAATTTTAAAACATACTCCAAATTCAGCGGGAAGCTCTCAGATTGTGGTTCAGTTGCCCCCCCCCTCCCCCCCCCAAAAAAAAATCCCCCAGGCATTTTAATAACCAAATTAACCCACAGCAAAACAGAAACAGTCATTCAACTGAAATTGTGTTCTTTTTCAATTTATGTTTAAAAAAAAAGCTTAGGTGATTGTCTTCATACAGAAATTGTACCAAACTCTGA
The DNA here is from genome assembly GCA_963932465.1 of Maratus speciosus. Classification (NCBI taxonomy): domain Eukaryota; kingdom Metazoa; phylum Arthropoda; class Arachnida; order Araneae; family Salticidae; genus Maratus; species Maratus speciosus. The sequence continues at coordinate 385,465,063 of OZ010788.1, read as the reverse complement.
GAATTTCAATATGAACTAGTACACCTAATTTTGACATCATATTTGGAGTTTTTGTTACCCCTTTAAGATCAGGAGTTTTTTTTTTTTTTTTTTTTTTTTTTTTTTGTACACTGCAAATTAAAATGTCTGAAATTCAGACACTTAAGTGTCTGAAACGGAGTGTTCAATTTTCAGACATTTTAAAATGTCTGAATTTTTTTAGACACTTTTTGCGTCTGAATTTCAGACACTTCAAACGTCTGAATCGCACCCATTTTTTGTAAGCATCATACGTAGCCATGTTTGACCACGTTGAATCCTGAAAAAATATTTGGCTGTGGTCCTGCCCCCTCCACCCCCATACAGCCTGATTTTCTTCTGTGCTCCTAATTTTGGTATGCAATTTTCGTTAAGATGATAATTTAAATCTTTTACCACATTGTATTTATTATAATCAATATTTTGAACTTCAGGAGTTGAACAAAATTAAAACAAAAAATATTTATTTAAATATTAAGATTTTTTTTAAATCTTATTTTACTTTGAAAGGTCAAAATAATGATTATAATCAGTACAATTTCGAAACAGATTTAAAATATAAGCTTTACAAATATTGCACATCAAATTTGGTGGCACTAAAATCGTAGGGGGGGGGGGGGGGGCACTGCCCAGTATGCCCATGCTTTAATCAAGAAGTTCTTTTGAAAAAAATGCAACCCTGCATTATTGTTATCTAAATTGAGATGTCCGGTATTCGGGAGTATCCGTTGTGGATGTTAATAGACATTCCCGAATAGCGGACACCTCTATTTAGCGAATACTTTTTTAATCCGCAAGGCATAGATATTTGTATATTTTTTTACCTCACAAAAGCAGACATCTTCGATTATCGGGCAAATTCAGCTGCCCCGCAGTGTCTCTATTAAGGTACACGGATAAATATATGCATATATATTTTATAATCTTTTCCCACTCTAAAAGTTCAAAATATTTAATATACTCGGCGGTTGAATGTCGAAAAACATTTAAAATATCAGATGTAAGAAAATTGCAAGTAAATCCCCCCCCCCCCAAGAAAAAAATGAAAATTCATAATTTTAAAATTAGATTTTTTAAAAATTATATTGCCACATAGGCACTTTTACATATGCATCAGATGATAATCACAACAGCTATTTAACTATGAATAAAAAAATAAATATTCTACTTTAATAACATTGAGAAAAAAATTACTTCTGTATTTTGTTAAATATATATTGGGTTTTTAATCTTGTCCTACTATAAAACTTCAAAACTTTAATTATAATCAGTGCAAGATTTAAGATATCAGCTTTACGAAATTTTCAAAGAAATCCCGACCCCCAGAAAAAAAAAAAAAAATTAAAATCCTTATCATTTAAAAATTAGATTAAAAAAAATTTATATTTCCACATGGGCAAGTTTTTATGTAGATCAGAGGGTAATCACAAAGGCTATTCAACTATCAATAAAAATAAATAAATATTCTATATTAATAACACGAAGAAAAAATAACTTATAGTCTCCAAACTTCTTTTGTCTTAAATATATATCTTAACATCTGTCATTTTTGTATTTTTCGTATAAGTTTATGTTTTATCTTCTACATACTTCCTTTTATTTCCTGTTAAAAAAGTTTTTGAATGACTAAATATTTACAATATTAAAAAGTAATTATTATGACAAATTAAATTTTACATTATTCTCATAACCATGTAATTAAAGATTACAATTCTACGGTAGAAAATCCTTTTCATTAGATATCTTCAAAGAAAAATAAATTTAAAAGCACGAAAAGAAACAAACGCTTATCAGTAAACGTTAATCTCAAAATGACTCATGGAATGGAAGATCTTTCTACACGCAGCAAATTCGAAATAAAGAAATGATTTCGTTTTTCCTGACTCATCGCTGTGACGTCTGTTAGCAGGTCAACAGATTTACACGTTAAAATGTTTAATCGCTTATAAATATATGTAAAAAATACTCGAGATATACATTCTTTTTCAATGATACATATATACATAAATTTATAAAAATTGATTTTTATTCCAAAAGCAAAAGTCTATAAATATATTTTTTTTTATTTCAGTTGAATATTGCTCTGTTAAAAAAAAAAAAAAAAAAAAAAAAAAAAAAAAAAAAAAACCGAAAATCCCGGGATTTGACAGAAAAAAATCCCGGGATTTTCGGGATTAAAAATAGAGCGGAATCCCAGGATACGTGATTGTAATCCCTATGTATAGGAAGTAAGAAAGAATTAGGAAATCTTTCAAAGCTTTTTTTTTTCTTTATATCATTGTGGTCGTTTAGTGATAGATAAGAATTAGAATTGAAACAGATAAGAATTGAAACTAAGAACTCCCATGGAAAACAAGAGAATGAATTTAAATTAAAATGTGATATTATTACTTTAAATTAGGGGAAACATATGAGAATTTAAAATATATAATTTGTAATAAAAGGCAACGTCATAAGTTAAAAAATATATACTTCTAGAATTAGCGGGCTTTTTGCAAACAGATTAAAAACTAATACCATTTTATGCAAGATTTTGATCAGTGCTATTTAGAAAATCATAAAAAAAGAACACTAAATTTAGTACTAAAAAGAAAAATTGTGACACTTACTTTAATCCTGTTGCAAAGATAAATTCCTCGATTTGAAATTTTAAAAACTATTACAGTGAGGAGCAAAGACTTGCATCTTTTTAGAAGGGACGTTATACATCGTTATAAGAAGACGTTAATACATCCGACTAAGCATACTCAGAGAATGAAATGCTTCATCCTCAGAATATACTCCGCCAGACAAAAGTTCTTTTTTACCAGCTTTTATAAAGACGAAGTACAATAACACTAAATCTCGATACAAATTAACACTAAGTACGTTCCACACCACACACACCTTGCCACACACTTTGTAGAGTTCCCGGAGGTAATCTTCAAGTGTTGTCTCTATCCCGAATTATATCGACGACAGCTTATAAGAGTCATTGGGTGTCAAGCACTAAGTCAGATGTATATATTCAATACATAAATAAACTAAGTGAATACGACTTAAAATCACAGAACTTGAAATTTCGCAAAAAAATAAATACGCGTACATAAAACAAACTTTCAGTTACTACAACGTACGTTCCAACGAAATACATCTAAAACGCATGCGCAACTACAGTGCCCCCTGGTGGATACATTCTCCCTCCCAGTATATTCAAGGGCTTTGCTCCCAGTATAGTGAAATTTAATCAATTATGCTATCTTTACGTCTGATAATTAAAAATATATGATATTTCTTTTCTTATAAATGGCTATAGAATAATTTTACGTTAAGGAAAATGTTACTAAAAATTTTACTTCAGAGAAATCCACCTTCCTTTGAACACTTCGTAGAAGACAATTTTAATTCTTTTCTTCTTTTAATATTGACATATTTCAAATTTATCTCAAAACGGTGTGTGTGTGTGTCGGGGGGGGGGGGGGGGGGGGGGGGGGAGAGTCCATTGAGAAAAAAAAAAAGTTTTATTTTCAAAAATGTCGTTTGAAACTTATTTTTGAACGATTAATTTTTATATTTATTTTTATGTTTGTATCTTTAAACATTTCTTGCCCGAGGAGTTCTGTCAAAATATTCTTAGTTTGCCTATTTCATGTTTATGTTCTGCATTTTAGAAAAGCGGATTACGCTGTTGACCCCAGACCCAACTATTCCAAAATCTTGTCCCTCCCTGAATTTCTTTCCACCGGTACATCTCTTAGTATTTAACGGGAGGGTGTGGCTCTTCCTCGGACATACGTACGTACGTCCATGATTGCGAGTAATTTTTGAAAATAAATATTTTTCATGAAAAGCAATTACTGATTTATTTATTGCGCCAAAAATAACTAAGTCCCAAAACTTTAGTAAGCTAACTATTTCAATTTTCCAGACGTCCCATAATCTAAACAAATTACTTTTTTTTTAAAATATAAAATACCAAATTTAATGGATAAAAATATTTTAAACATCTGTTATCCATTCGAAAACAATTTTCTGGTGGTGCTGGCATACATATTGCAATACAGTTATACATACAGTCATCACACATATGATACAATTGTATCGCATTTAGACACTTAAGTGTCTAAATTTCTAAATGTCTTAATTTCAGACATATCGCCATTTTTCAGACATGTTTATCAGTTCATTTATGCCATGATCATAGTAAGACACTTATGTGTCTAAAATTTAGACACCTGTGATGTCTGAAATTTCAAATTTAGACACTTAAGTGTCTGAATAACTTTTTCAGTCACATATGTGTCTTAATTTAAGACGCCTCTATTTGCAGTGTAGAAATTGAAAGTTTGGGTGGTTTCTCCTTATCGATAGGATCGTATTTGATTGAAAAAAAATATTTTTAAAAAATACCTGATGTCAGGTTATGCCAAGGGAGGACCCACACAATTGTGCGGGTTTGGTCTTAATGCAGCCGTTTTTGGGCTTAATCTACACAATTGTGTATTTTGGTATTGTGTGTGCAAATATCTAAAAATAAAAGTTAAAGCAAAAAAGGTTGTTTGAGATAATTTTCATCAGTCACAATGAAAATGTTTGAAACAATTTTTGTTTTTGGACAGACCACTACAATTTCCTTTTCTGAGACGTGCTCAATGCTCGTACCCCTCATAAGAGCCATTGACAAATGCTATGCCCTTCACTCCGTTTGGATTGTGCCTGATCCTTCAAATTTCTTTTTTTTTTTTAGTTTTTCCAGCAGCAGTATTTTGTTGAAATATCGATCAAAGTATATAAAATTATAGTCCAAGAGCTGTTAAACATTTCAAGGAAGGTATTTGAGGCACTCTGAAAATTTGTGCAACACTTCTTTTGTAATGCCTGAATACAAAATCGAATGTCTGGCTGAAGGATCGTGGCACATAGCCCAACCGTGAATTTTTAAATTTCCAAAATTGTCGTTGAAAAAAATATCCTTGAGGCATTTTGAAATTTTAATGCCTTCAAATTTAAGATTTAATGAAATAAAAAAAATAAAAGCCAGACACTTTAGTCGGCCCAAAAACTATGCCAGACACGTGTAAGTGCCATTTTTTGACTACCCAAAAAAGGTATTTGAGGCACGCTGAGATTTAGACAGAATAGTATTTATGCTTAGAAAGAAATATTTTGAAAATGACAGACACTTTAGTTGGCCCAAAAACTGTGCCAGACATGTGTCAAGTGCCATTTTTTGACTGCCCAAAAAAGGTATTTGAGGCACTCTGAGATTGAGACAGAATAATATTTATACTTCGAAAAAAATATTTTGAAAATGACAGACACTTTAGTCGGCCCAAAAACTGTGCCAGACACGTGTCAAGTGCCATTTTTTGACTACCCAAAAAAGGTATTTGAGCCACGCTGAGATTGAGACAGAAAAATATTTATGCTTAGGAAAAAATATTTTGAAAATGACAGACACATTTGTTGGCACTTTCTACTTGCCAGACAACATAGAATGTTAAACGCGAGTTCCAGTAAATCTGGACTTGCGGTGCCTCACTGAAGATCCATTTACTGACTTACGATACAAAAACAGCGTAAACCGCGTTGCATCTTAAGATGAATTTCAACTGGATGCGAGGGCAATCACAACAAATCTAACTGCAATAGGCTCTCTCAAGACTACGTGACTCATAGCAAGCATGCAGTTGTGAAAATTTTGGAGTAGTAATCATGGAAAGTAAAAAAAAAAAAAAAAAAAAAAAAAAGTGTTATTTGCACAAAAAGCGACGAAAAAATCACTGTTTTTACTGAAAAAACGCTACAAAAATGTTGTGAAGTATTTAAAATTCGGCAAAAACATATATTAAAATATAAAGATATTATTTTACTATCCAATGCTAATCTGAAAGAGGGTTATCATTGACATTGCTACAAAAGTTTCATCGCTTTAATGAAGAAATACGGGGTCGACAACGCTTCAGGAATATCCAATGTGCCTTCTTCTTCATTAGGTATAGTATAATTTTATTTTTATTCTTCATAATAATCTATTCACAAATAGCGTAAGACAGAATCTATTTATGTGTACTATTTATATCTTTTACCTGTATAGCTCAAGAGAATTGCTGTAGCATCAGCTCGTCTACGAATTTATTACCCGCATGAATTTCAATAGTTGCCTCAATGAATGTAAAGAAACATTTTACACCAAATATTTTTTTAACATCATATAATTTAGAAACTTTTAACTAGGAAGTTTTGCATAAGTGCATACCCAGAAAACTTCGGAAACTTTTATGAAAAATACTCTTTAATAAAAAACTTTGTCTACTCTTTATACGGAACTAGTTTAAGAAAGTTTAGCATAAATAAATATACTTTTATAACTATGATTTTGTCATATACATTTATATGTAATGAAATTTAACAATCGTTTAATAACGGTTAGTATAAAATTTAAACTGATTAAAATTGCTTTAAACTCAAAGTTAAGGTCCGATTCTGAGCACTGTCGCTTTGTCTTCGATAGTGTTAGTGTCGGAGACAACAAGAGAAAAGTATTGTTGCCATAGAAACAACGACTTATTTAATTTCGAAATATATAATGAAATAGTTCTTAATCGGACAGTTACATTTAAAGTGCACTTAAATTTATCCAGCCGGTGAAACCGCCCGAAAATTAAATAACTTCAGCAACGCACAACTTATATATATTGCATAAGCTTATAGAAAAAATAAGAAAATATTTCATTGTTTAAGTTTAAATTCCTTAAGTACCGCGCATTCCAATAGTCATTTAATAAGCAATTTTCAGATGCATTAAAATGTTCGCATTTGGTGAGGAAAAGTTTTACCCGCCAAACAGACTTGTATAAAACCAAAAGCTTTCTGTGCACGCAAATATTGGGTCAAAAACTTTCTGCAAATTGATTTAATGTTTAATAAAATAATGTGTTATATGATTTTGACGATATTAATTAAAAACAGTAGTTTTAAAGTAATTACCACTTAAATTAAAAATTAATTGATATTAATTAAAGAATAACTATTTTAGTTAAAAGAAATAATAAAGCTAAAAATCCATGAAAAGAAAAGGTGAATTCTTATCAATTATTTTGTCAATGCATTTAGAAACAGCTCAATCCTTAATATTGTAACCTCTTCGCACAAAATGCCAATCACTGTGTTCACAGAAATAATACGGCATTGCTTCTGAAACAACTAAATCGCATTTTATAGTGAGAGGTCTATTCATAGGTTGCATCCTTAAAGAGACTGAAGGAGGGATAAAAGTGCACTAAAGCCATTTTGGAGCACCTTTGGAAAAGCAAAAATCTGATTTTGGAGCAGTAAAATCCGTTTTTGGAGCAGCAAAAATCTGATTTTGTTGCAGTAAAATCCATTTTTGTAGCAGCAAAAATCTAATTTTGTAGCAATAAAATTAAAATTCTGTTTTTGGAGGAGACTGAAATTCTAATGATTATAAACTCCTAAAAATTAAAATGATTACTATCTTAAAAATATTTTCACATTTGAAAGAATAATTACTCAGATAAAGATTGCAATAATGAAAAATTAGCAGCAAGAAGAAAAAAAATCAGTTTATTTGGCTTTATAAAATATTATTTCAACTCAGTATTTTTAACTAATCAAAGAAAAAGCCTATGGATACAACATATTACCCACTCAACTTTTGAAGTAAAAAATGGTAAAAGGGGACCATTTTTCTTTTTTCAAAAAAAGGGACCACAAAAGTCCATATATTTCGCATAAAAAGGAACCTTTAGGGACCTAAATTCAGCAAATCACAAAATAAAATAAAAAAAAATCTCCGCAAACATTTCACGAAATTACCATGTTTTTCGCGATCCTTTGACAAAATTCACGTGATTTCACGACCTCATACCAAAATGTGAGTGTTTTTTTGCGATCTTTTGACGAAATTCGCGTGTTTTTCGCGATCTTTGGACGAAATTTGCGTTTTTCGCGATCTTTTGAAGAAATTTGCAGGGTTTTTTTTCTATCTTTTGACCACGTTTTGTTCGTTCTTTCAAGAAACTTAGCGATCCTTTGTGAAAATTCCCATTTTTTTTTTTTTCGATCTTTCGACGAAATTTGCTGTTTGTTTCGCTGTCTTTTGACGGAATTCCTGTATTTTTCGCGATCTTAGGACGAAATTTGCGTGTTTTTCCCTTTATTTTGACGAAATTTGCTGTTTGTTTCACGGTATTTTGACGGAATTCGTGTATTTTTCGCGATCTTTCAACGAAATTTGCATGTTTTTCCCGGTATTTTGACGAAATTTGCTTTTCGTTTCGCGGTCTTTTGACGAAATTTGTGTTTTTTCAGCGATTTTTTCACGAAATTAGTTTTTTCTGGGATCCTTTAAGGGGGTCCGGGACACATTTTCAAAAAAAATTTATTTATTGAGTTAAAATGTTGAATTTTTTTGTGATGGTTAACCATATTATTTGTAAACAAAATCAAATGATAAAACTTCTCATATTTTTTTTAAAAAAAATTTAAATTTTAAATTTATGAAAAAAGTGGTATAAATTAAAATCGTTATAACTCGAAATATTATTTGTAGAATTTAAATTGTTTTCCATTTAAATAAACAGAAATATATATATTTTTTAATTTAGAGCCAGCATTTAAAAAAATATTAATTTTTAAAAAAATTAAAAATATTTAACGAAAAAATTACAAAAAAAGTGGTGCAACTTTTAAAAAAAATCATATTTCAAAAGTAAATATTTTTTTCAAATATGCTGGCTCAAAAGTAAAGTAAAATAATTGAAAAAGATATGTTCCGAGTTTGAACCCTGTATCTTTAACGGTTCTCGAGTTATAAGAACTTAAATATGAGAAATGGGGAAAAAGCCCATGATGAAGAAAAACGCAATTTCACAAGAACTCGTTTCCTTGACAACCATAGCTTGAAAGGCAGATTTTGAAAACAAACCAAAACAAAAAAATTAATATTTCCTGTTCTAATTAAGATAGAAACATGATTTAAACATCATTTTAAGCAGAAAACGGCAGAGAAATTTTTAATTCAATAATAATAAAAAAAAAAAAATGAAAATTTGAAGATTTTTGTGTCCCCCACCCCCTTAACGGAATTCCCGCTTTTTCCGCGGCCCTTTGCCGAAATTCGTGTTTTTTTTTTCTTGATCCATTGACGAAATTAGTTTTTTTCCGTGATTCTTTTACGGAATGTGTGTTTTTTCGTGATCCTTTGACAAAACTCTTGCTTTTTCCGTCATGCTTTTACGGAATTCGGTTTTTTCCTTCCCTCCTTTTACGAAATTTGTTTTTTTTTCTGCGATTCTTTGATGAAATTCGCTTTTTTCGCAATTCTTTGATGAAATTCGCAATTTTTCTGCGATCTTTTCACGAAATTAGTGGATTTTTTTTCGCGATCTTTTGACGAAATCTGCGCTTTTGCACTTTGTCGAAATTCGTTTTTCTTTCGCGATCCTTTGGCGAAATTAATTTTTTCCGCGATCCTTTGACGAAATTTGCGTTTTTTCGCGCTCCTTTGACAAAATTCGGGCTTTTTCCAGCGCTCCTTTGACGAAATTTGCGTTTTTTCTGAGATTCTTTGACGAAATTATCTTTTGTTTTTTAGCATCCTTTGAAGAAATCGCGTTTTTTTCATAATTCTTTGACGAAATTCACGTTTCTTCCGCGATGATTTGACGAAAGTCGTGATTTTTTTCTGCGAATGATTGACGAAATTGTTTTTTTTTTCCGGCGACCACTTGTTGAAATTCGCAATATTTTTTTTATGCCTGAATTTTCGGGCTAATGGCCGATTTTTTAAAATTTTCGGAACAGAATCACCCCTAGCAAACAATAAATAAATCGTACAAAAAATTGGTAAATATTTTTAATATTTCGGCATTTAAAAAAAAAAAAAAAGAAAGTTACAAGAACAAAAATTACGGAGTTTTTTGTTTGTTTGTTTGTTTTTTTCCCCAAAAAAGTTTTCCACAAAGTTCCGAATTTTGCGGAAAATTTTCCGTACACGGCGTGCGTCTATATTATACAACACTGCCGCCAAATCACATTCAAATTCGTCTTTTAGAGCCAAATAATCGAAAATATTTTATTTTTAGCTCACAGGCTATCAAAGCCTGAGAGCTTATGTGCCCGCCGGTTCTGTATGTACATATGTACGTGTACGTACGTACATGTGTTACATAATGCGATAACTCTTGATAGAAACATCCCATTTGCTTCAAATTTTTTTTCTAGTTTCATTCTGATAAGGCGCTTCTCTGAGTAGTTTTGGAGGCTCATTGGTTAAGGATAAAGGGGGTTAGTCCCCCCCCCCTCTTAATTCAGATAAATGGATTTTTAATGAAGAAATATTCGATTTGCTCCGAATTTGGTAAACCGGTTTATTATGTTAAGGAACTTCCCTGATTAGTTTTGGTGGTTCATTGGTTAAGGATAATGTTATATGAGACTACTCATATAACTAGTGCTTAAAAATGATCTATTACTTTTATAAAGCACTTCAATAATACATCCTAAAACTAAGCAGATAAAAATTTGCAGTAAGAAGCATCCCCTAAATATGCAGAGAGAGAGATATGGTTGTTTTTATGCAGTAAGTGTAAGAAGAAATGATGACCAGATAAATAAAAGAAAACTTAACTTTATTAAAATTCTTTCATGATAAAATACGATAGTTTAAAAATAAAGGGTTTGAAATTAAACAAACAAATATTGATTAACTTTATATCGTGCAGAAAAATTAACGTAATAAAACAATACTTTAAGATAATCCCTCCGGAGCTCATGCCATAATATATTCACTCTAAATCAAAATGCAAACGAAAAATGTCACCTGTCGTAAAAGAATTCATCACTCTATTTCATCTTTAAACTTGAAGAAAAACATCGTAGAATTAGCGAAGATCCAAAGATTAAAAACATTCTCTCAACAACTCCATCGTACGTAAAACTCAATAACATAAACTTCATATCCGTTAAATAAACATCAGAGCGGCAGACATCAAAACACCGAAAGCGAGACGACCAGCATGCATCAAAAACAAACGTTCTTCCCCAACAGCTATCACGCCGTTCCTTTTATCTATATCGGCAAACACCGAGAGCTGCTCCGCAGAGAAGCTGCAATCGGAAACGCCCTCCTTCCATCGCACGTGGGGAAAAGTAATTTGCATAGGCACGTGCCGCGCCAAAGGCGAAAAAGAGCACTCGTGGATGGGCAACGCCACCTACCGGCCAACGGAGTTACCGCTCAGTTCGAAAACGACATACGATAGAGCTCGGCTGGAAAAACATCGCGATGTAAAAGTCCGATGATACGATGCAAGTTCTCTTTAAAAACAAATAAATAGCTGCACAAATGAATAGAAATAAATTAGCTGTAAGGAAGAAAGGTAAGTCATAACTAAAGAAGTTTCAAGATAAAAATATATTTAGTTGAATAAAATAAAGATAATGCAATTGATAAGAAAAGTGGGAATATGGCTAACAGATAAGGGGGGAAAAGGGGTGTTAGTCCACCCCCCTTATTTCAGATAAATGGGTTTTTCATGCAGAATTATTCGATTTGCTCCGAATTTGGTATACCGGTTTATTATGTTAAGGAACTTCCCTGATTAGTTTTGGGGGTTCATTGGTTAAGGATAAAGGGGGAAAAGGGGTGTTAGTCCACCCTCACCTTATTTCAGATAAATGGGTTTTTCATGCAGAATTATTCGATTTGCTCCGAATTAGGTATGCCGGTTTATTATGTTAAGGAACTTCCCTGATTAGTTTTGGGGGTTCATTGGTTAAGGATAAAGGGGTAAAAGGGGTGTTAGTCCACCCCACTTAATTTAGATAAACGTGTTTTTCATGCAGAAATATTCGATTTGCTTCGAATTTGGTATACCGGTTTATTATGTTAAGGAACTTCCCTAATTAGTTTTGGGGGTTCATTGGCACGCATCCAGTTAAAATTCATCTTAAGATGCAATGCAATTTATGCTTTGTTTGTATCGTAAGTCAGTAAATGGATCTTCAGCGAGGCACCGCAAGTCCAGCTTTACTGACACTCGCGTTTAACATTCTATGTTGTCTGGCAAGTAGAAAGTGCCAAAAAAAAGTGTCTATCATTTTCAAAATATTTTTTTCTAAGCATAAATATTATTCTGTCTCAATCTCAGCATGCCTCAGATACCTTTTTTGGGTAGTCAAAAAATGGCACTTGACACGTGTCTGGCACGGTTTTTGAACCGCCTAAAGTGTCTGGCTTTTATGTTTTTTATTTCATTAAATACTAAATTTGAAGGTATTAAAATTTCAAAATGCCTCAAGGATATTTTTTTGCAACAGAAATTTTGGAAATTTAAACATTCACGGGTGGGCTAAGTTCCACGATCCTTCAGCCAGACATTCAGTTTTGGATTCAGACATTGAAAAAGAAGTGTTACACAAATTTTCATAGTGCCTGAAATACCTACCCTAAAATGTTCAACAGCTCTCCTACTACTAGGCCTGAACCAGAGTAAGGACTGCAGGTCCTAAGCTATAGCACAAAATTAGCACTCACCAATCGTCGAGTAACATTTAAAATGTGGCGATTAACTTTATTGTCCTCACTCGCCAAACACGATGGTTGAAAGATGTATCGACGCCAGGGCGGAAAGTGGTGAAATTCATTCAGAATTTACGGCGTCCAGATCAGCGATTCTCCCGAACGTAAGAAAAGAAAATAGCAGGGGTGATTATGTTCCGAATTTTCTGAAAATTAAAAAAAGAAATCGGTCATCGGTCCAAAAATTTGGACATTAAAAATATAGCTATTTTCGACATGGTTGCCGAAAAAAATTAATTTCTTCAATCGTTCACAGAGAAAAAAATCACCAATTTCGTCCAAGCATCGCGGGGGAAAATGCTAATTTCGTGCAAGGATCGTGAAAAAACGCGATTTTTGCCCAAGAATGCAAAAAAAAAAAAGCGAATTTCGTCAAAGAATCGCAGAAATAACGAAAATGTCATCAAAGAATCGCCAAACAAAAACACAATTCTTCAAAGGATCACAAAGAAAACTCAAGTTTTATCAAAAAATCGCGGTAAAAACGCAAATTTCTTCAAAGAATGGCGAAAAAACACAAGTTTTGTGAAAAGATCGCAAGAAACGCAAATTTCACCAAAAGATCGCGAATAAAATGCAGATTACATCAAAAAATTGCGAAAAAACACAGATTTCGTCAAAAGATCGTGAAGAAACACAAATTTCGTCAAAAGATCACGAAAAAAACGTAGATTTCATTAAAAGATCACAAAAAAAAACGCAGATTTCCTTAACCCTTTATTGGGTAATGCTAATATACGTACCACTTAATTTTTATTGAAACTGATCAATTTGCACCAGAATGTTTAATGAAATAGTATTTGTTTTTATGCGTTTGATTAAATTTTTTTTTTTCAAGTCAATTTGTTTGTAGATTTTGGTGGCAGTGAATCTTTTCAACATTTCTGCCACAGAATTAACTTTCCCGATAAAGGGTTAACGGATCGCAGGAAAAACGTGAATTTCGTCAAAGAATCGTGGAAATAACGCAAATTTCGTCAAAGAATCACAAAAGAAACACAATTCTTCAAAGGATCGCAAAAAACGCCTCAAATTTCATTAAAAAATTGCGGGAGAAACGAAAATTTCGTCAAAATATCAGGAAAAAAACTCAAATTTCTTCTAAGAATGGTGGGAAAAAAAAAAAAAAAAAAAAAAAAAAAACAAATTTTGTCAAAAAATCGCAAAAAAAAAAAAAAAAAACCCGCAGATTTCGTCAAAAGATCGCATAAAAATTTTAGATTTCTTCAAAGGGTCGCCGAAAAAAACACGAAATTCGTCAAAAGGCCGCAGAAAAAGCGCATCCCCCCTCTCTGCTGTAACCTTTCAGAAAATTTGCTGTGAATTTCAGAATTTTTTTAAAACTGAGAATCTCCACTGGAAAGTAGATAGCTAATTCTTATTGGTTCAGATTGTCATGAACCTTTCTCTCCAGCAGGAGGGGGGGGGGGGGGGTCCTCAAAGACCTAATCCTAATGTGAATGATAAACATTAATGTCAATTCACTTTTTGTAATACTTTATTTCATTGCAATTAATAGTGAAAATAAAATATTCAAGATTTTATTAAAATAATTCTTAAAATATATTTTAATTTTCTTGTCTCTTATATACCTTGCATTAAGCATGTCTAAATATCTTCAAATATGTGTTTGACTTTTATTTTGACTACAGAAATTTCTTGGTTATATTTTTCTGTTACATGTAGTGCCAGTTTTTTTTTTTTTTTCAGAGTGTAATCTTATCAAATGGTAAATAAAAGATATTAGTAAATTACAATGTTGATAGTTAGAGAAAACAGAATTTTGTATGAAGTGTTTGTAACTTTATTACTGGTCAATGGTTAAAAGAAACTGGCCAGTGAAAAAAATCAGTGTACTGGCCAGTGGCCATTGAGTAAAAATGTTAATTTTGACCTATATCCTAAACCTAAATCCTTGTGGACCAGGTCTGTACTTTCTCACTGGTGTACTACAAAATTTAAAACTATCCCAAATGATGCTGTTACAACAGAGTGTGGTTTGTTTTTGATATACTACTTTACCGAGGCATGTCCTAAAAAAAGGAATTGTCTGCTCATCTATGGAAAATTTCCCTGATTTCCTGGTAAATTCAAGCAGACACTACGGAATCTGTCGAGCATTTGTTGAACTTTCCATAATTTATTATTTATTCCTGGTAGTTTAGTTGCTGTGTCGACAAAATAGAATGAATTTATCAAACTTAAAAATCTATCTCGTGGTATGCATGTAACTCATATAAAACTTATAAATCATATATGGCATCAATAACTCAGAGCAGAAACATACAATTCGTTACATGTGCATATTATATATCTAATACTATCAATTTTAAATAGAAATCATGAATAGTACAAACCTATTAATTTAAAATTAATCTGTTTTAAAAATGTAATTAATTGAAAATAAATTGCTAAAAACATAAGTTTAAAAAATATCACTTAACAATAAAAATTTTATGTATCAGGAATTGATCCTATTTTGGAAATGGTTAATGCCGGACCTGCACAATTGTGTGGGTCATTTGTTTTTCAACTTTTGTAAAGCCTAATTAAATTTATCAAAGACAAAATCAATTAAAATCATGAATAAAGTATATGAAAAGAAAAAATTAAATCTAAGCAAACACTAAAAATCATATTTAAAAGAAATTAGACAGTACATATTTTTTGTCTACCACTGTCAGATGATAGTCTTTTTAAAAGCAGAAAATCTAACCTTGTATTGTAGTTGGTGCCCCCTAGTTGTGTCTTATCAAAACGTCTGAAGCCAATTAACTCATATAAACGTGCAGATTTGGTTTTAAATCTCACAAAAACAAGAAATAGTCACTCTCTTTTACTTTAGTATCACCCGCACAATTGTGCAGGTCAGGACTTAAAGGGTTACATTTTATGGTAGGAAATCAAATAAGAAGTTATTCATTCAAGTAGTTTAGGAATTATGAAAGTTTAAAATTTGGAACTCTTAAGGTTAATTTGTGGTCAGAGCATCTGACTGCCGCACCACAGGTCGAGAGTTCGACTCCCGACTGGGCAAGGTTCACTCAACCTTTCATCCCTTTGGGGTCGATAAAATGAGTACCAAGCTTGTTTCGGAACTAAACACTGAGGGTCTTGCATTAGGCTGACCACCTGGCCGGGATGCATGCTGCATAGCACCTTGGGGCCCAGGGTCGAGAAAACGGAGATGGGCACTGTCGGCCCAGATCCTTCATGGATTGTATAGCCACATAGTTTAGATTTTAAGGTTAATTTAGTGGACTCCAGTCAGTGTTACTTCCAAGAGAGGCGATTTTAGGTAGATTTCGTAAGATATGCTACCTATTGCACGGGTGTCCAACTGTGGCCCGCCGGATACAACTAAAATTTTATAGACATCTTTGCCTTATCTAATCGTTGAATTGCTGCGATTCAACTTGTCGACTATTTCTTTAAAATTTTAGTAGTATCCGGCAGGCCACAGTTGGACACCCCTGCCCTGTTACATTCCCTCTTATGTTAGAATTTCTGAAAAATTTTTGCAGAGCATGATCTCTAGAACCCAAAACCACCCCCAGTTCAAAACCTTATCTATCTCTCTCTCTCTCTCTATATATATATATATATATCATTTTTTTATGGACACAATAACTTCCATAATTCTGCACAAATCTCTTCCAAACTGATACATAAAATCAAGGGGCAAAAAATCTCACTCAAGTTCGTTAATGGACAAAAGCGAACCAAGCAGGTGGAAATAGAGAGGTGTTTTGTGAAAACAGAAAAAAAAAAAACCTATAACTTATAAAAAACATATCAAATCAGTTTAAAGTTATTATTACTTCTAGGAAAAGGGCCAAAACTTTTTGTATAACAGATTTTTGATATAAATAAAAATGCGATCAAGGGGCAAAAAAAAATAGGGTTTTAAGGGAAAAAAACTCATAACTTCGCCATTTCGCACAATATCAAATCTACTTAAATGTATTATAAATCTTCTTAATCTACAACAACTTTAATATTGACAATTTTTTGATAAGACCAATTCTTATAGCCAAAAAAGGAAACATGGGAGTTGAAGAAAAAATTATCGTATTAACATGATTCTAATAAAACCAACTCTTACAGAAAAAAATGAAATTAAAAACTCGTCAAAACTGGCCAGATAAAATTGTTAAACTTAATGAATCTTTATTTAGTTTTCATTGTTGAAATTAATACTTAACTTCGAAATCTACCTGTGCCTGTAGGCCGAGACGGCAGGAATTTTTTCGTCTGCACTAACCAAAGTACACATTAAACAATGTAAGCATTTGAATGATGTAAAAAAATGACTTGTTTAGAATAAATTGAATTTACATATTGATAAAAATTGAATAAGTTACCAATTTTATCCTAAAAGAAACACCTTTTTGTTTTTATAGTATTTTAGTACAAAAGAAGTTAAAGACAATTTGTTAATACAAAAAAAAAAAAAAAAATACTCAGTATAAATAAAATATACAAAGAAACTCCTGTGTTTGCATATTTAAACTTTAATTAACTTTACTGTTCTTTGTGATAGTTGAAGAGTTGATTTTTTTACCACATCATTTTACAGGTTCACGACACACTCAAAAATTTGGTCTGTATATTTAGATTATTAGTGTTGTTGAATAGCCATTATCAATTTTTGAACTCATGTTTTTAGTGGTAAAATGTTTTCTTTTTTTTTTTCATTACTGTTACTGGCAATTTTTTAATAACCATAGTTACACCAAAATTGTTTTTTAAGAAATAATGTATTAAGCCAGTTTCGATTCTGCTTGGTCAATTTGTGAAAAATTGTTCACATTTGAGGTTTGAAGTTTGAAGGGGGGTTTGCTTTGAGACCTATAACAACGAGGCTGTTGTCCTGAGTGATCCAATAAATCACAGGCTAGAACTATACCCCGATCACTGAAGAGAATAAGCACATGAACAATGAGAATGAGTAGAACAGCACCCAACTAGAAACGATCTATACTATGAAGAAAGTTCAGAGTAGAAACACGGAACCCATGACAGTCACAAAATTTTCTAATAAAACATACAAAAGAACTAAAGCACTTGCTATTCAACACAGCATTATCCCAACATCGACTGCACTGAGATCGATACCTAGGACATAAAAATAAAACATGCTCCAAGGAGTCAGACACACCACACATACGGCATCTACCGCCTGTAAGTAACTTAAAAC
Organism: Maratus speciosus; assembly: GCA_963932465.1. Taxonomy (NCBI): domain Eukaryota; kingdom Metazoa; phylum Arthropoda; class Arachnida; order Araneae; family Salticidae; genus Maratus; species Maratus speciosus. The sequence continues at coordinate 385,447,259 of OZ010788.1, read as the reverse complement.
GAGCTAAAATCGCAGGAGTTATCAGCATTCTACAGAGAAGCCGAGTAATCAAAACATCATCCCTTCTATTGTCGGCCCAACTATGAATTCGCTTAACACTAGGAATGTCGCTATGCGAAGAGAAATATTTACCAGAATCATAAAGCTGACCAGAACGCAGCTTGACCTTCCGCTTATATGCACCGATTAAATCCTCTGGAGCAATCCAGCCAATCAAAATGTCAGAAGCATTAACACTCTTTGCAACATAGTCAGCCTTTTCATTTAAGGGGATCCCCTGGTGACCCGGGACCTAGTACAGATGAATATTAGGAGAAAGGGACGAAACCCTTATGATTTTATTATGCAGCCAGATATTGACTTTAGGAGACTTAAGAGAGATTGACTGAAGTGCAGAGAGAACAGACAAGATGAGACAAGGAGACTAACTCATCGATAGCCAAGCCAATAGCGAGTGCCTCTGCAGTGAATATCGAGTTCACTTGGGGAACCCAGCACCCAAAGTGACCAATTGTTGAACAACCCACAATTGCAGTGATCGAAGTCGTCTTAGATGCATCTGTACCGATGATTTCCCAAGAGCCAGAAAAATTCTCGATAAACCCAGAAAACAAGGGAGCCATCAAGTAAGCAGCCATATTCTTATTCTGAAAGGAAAGGCCCGAAGTAACAATATGAACAGCATTCATGTTCATAGGCAGAGGGATTTGGAAACACAGAAGGTGATCCGGACAGCAATTCAACTCATTGAAAGTATCAGAAACACAAGAGATATTAGCTGTGATCGATGCCAGACCCGCATCCCGTGCCTCCCACAGAGGAGACCAACTACCCAGAACCAGGTGCTTGACCCAGAACCCGAATGCCAAAATACCGATTCTGTCAATAATAGGAAAAGTATCAGTGTGTTTTCTTAATACCATGTTAGGGGTCCTCTTTGGCAGGCCATGCCACCCTAAGGGCGCTTGTCTGTAGAACCTCCAGCTTTTAGAAAAAAGAAGGACAGGCAAAGTTAAGGATATCAGTACCGTACTCCATGACACTACGAATCGACGTGGAAGCCACGGTGAGAAAGTGGAACGATCTTGCATCATACCTTTTCTGAGCCAAAGACTTTAAAATATTTATTCTCGAGAAAAGTTTCTTCCTGAGATATTCAGCATGTTTGCGGAAGCCACCCCATTGAGCCACATAGAACCCAAAAAACTTTATTTCTGAGCACCACTCGATGATCCTGCCGTTGATACTGAAGTGTGACTCTCAATACCCTAATCTTCTTGATAGGTTGATAGCTTGACACTTATCCGGTCTTATCAACAACTTCCAGTAGTTACACCACTGCATGATCAGCCTTAAAGCTTCTTGCAATTTAGCCCAGTAGGACTCCATAGAGGCACAATCACAGTATACAAAAATATCATCTGCATAGATTAGGAATTTAATGCCGAGATCCTCCAGAACTTCAAAAAAGTCAGCTATAAAAATTGTGAACAGAGTGGGGCTTAACACTGCCCCTTGGGGAACCCCTCTACTAATGGTCCGGGCAGACGAAGTAACAACTCTCCAAGCTAATTTAATGGATCTGCCGGACAAAAAACGGTGGAGCCAACGAAGCATCCGGACAGATATGCCAATTTGAGCACACTTGTAAATTAATCCGTCATTATAGACCGAGTCGTTTGCTGCCTGAAGGTCAAGTGCAACACCCAATATATATTTCTTCTCCTTCCTAGCCTGTTGAATATCGAGATGCAGCATCGTCAGCGCCGTATGGCTATCAAGAAAGGGTTGGAAACCCAATTGTCTACTATGTAGAACCTTATTGTCAAGGAGGTGGCGAGTAATCCATTTTGAGATCATTCTTTTGCAGATTTTACACATGACCGATGCCAAGGCTAAAGGACGATACGAGGAGGCATGCATTTTCGGTTTCCCATGTTTAAGTATAGACAGAATCACCGCAGAGGTCCAGCTCAACGGAATGACACCGGAGGTCCAACTTTCATTGAAAAGCTGCAGCAAACATTTAAGAGCGAGGTCATCTAGACCTTTAAAAAGCGCGGCACTAATCTTGTCTTCACCAGAGGAGGGAGAGGTCTTTGTGCGATGGATGACATTTTTCAATTCCGATAATGTGAAAAGGCCGTTGAGAGAGGAGCTGTCTTCGCCCCCATACGTGAGTGGGATTGGCTCATGATCACAATCCGCATTGAAGTGGTTGACCAATATTTCGGCCTGAGACTCCGCATCTGAACCAAGCGAGTAAGCACTCTGTAGGAGAAAATGAGAGCTTGAGGGGGTACTTGAGTGATTCTTAATTTTTTAAAAGACTTTATGCAGAAGACGAGGGTCCCTTGCACCACTGCTCATCTTATCCCAGAGCTGCCGCTTAGAATTTCTGACTACCTGTCGAAGCTTAGCCGAGGCCCTTCTTAGATAAAAGTCCTTCTTAGTCTTCTTAAATAAATAAAGGATAAATGGATTAACACAGAATAAAGGTAAGTTTTATTTCAGAATAAATTATATTTAAATAAAGTTACTTTGATAAATAAAGTACTGCATATTATATTGTAATAAGTTAAAGGGATATTAAATACTGTTAGAGGCATTGAGAATAAAGAAACTAGCTTGGTAATTCCTAACACTCTTGTACTTGATGCAGTAATCGCTTGAAACCAGTAGACGAGCCTTCTTCAACAAAAACTTCTTCTGCTTGCTGAGGTTACTGCACCTAGTTGTCCACCAGACCAGAAGGCACTTCGTGGGTCCAGGGCGAACAAAGCTAACTTCAACATCACACTGTGGACCAATGACTGGAAAGCATCAAAGTCAATTACAGAAAGCGAGTGAAGGTTACTATTGATTTCCTGGCAGATGAGCGACCAGTTATAAAGAGTGGAACTAGGGAGAGACGGCGAGCAAAAGCTGACCAAGATAACAATCTGATAATGATCACTATCATACAAATCCTCATCCACACTCAGCGTGGAGCAAGTATAAAGGTCCGGAGAGCAGAGCAACATGTCAATAAGAGAAAAGGAGCCATTAGGAGCCACATGCATATGTTCAGTGGTATTCATTAAGCAAAATGAACTATCCGAGATCCAATCTACAAAATGCTCACTAGCCTGGGAAGACACTGAGGAACCCCACATCGGATGGTGTAAATTGAAGTCTCCCAAAATAAGGGAACTACCAGACAAACTGTGACAGATTTCATTGAGGTCAGTCACCACAAGGCCCGACGAGGAGTAAATATTAATAATATTGATCTGTCCCGAGTTCAGGAAGACCCGAATACCCATAACTTCCTTAGACCAGTTATAGTTTGTAAAGTTCAACTGCTGAGGTGACTACGCGGAGTTTACCGCAATGGCAAGACCACCACCTGGACGATCCACTCTACTCAGGCGATACACAACTTTTCCTGGGATGACAAGGGACTTGCCTGAAAATAAGAGCATCTCTTGGAGAACCAAAATATCAGCAGAGGCGAACAGAGGACACTTGAGCCAGGGACCTTTATTCAAAATACTACGGCAATTCCATTGAACAATATTAATACCCATAGGACCACAAAAAGAAAAACAACCACACAATACAGTACGAACACCAAACCCAACTAAGACGACTGCCCCAAGCTATGACTAACAGAAGAGGACACACGAAACTTTCCAAAGACTCTATTTTTTTTTTCCAATCTATCCAGGCAAGTTGCTACTCGCAATTGCCAGCAACAAAACAATAAGAAAAAACAGTCCATAATGAAAAGTGCTACCTCATCTTAGAACCACTGCCATGGTTCTGTTTTTTTCGTCTCTCAGGTGAAAACTTGTTCCATTTTGCCATGCAATTTACCATCATGTTGCTCATATCAGTGATAGCTTCAATAACTTTCTCTGATTGTTTGGTAAAGAGATCAACTATAATTTTCAGTACGGTGTTGGTACGAACTTCGATGATTTTTTGGAACTCATCCACCTCTGTTATCTGGACACTTGCTATTTTAGCATACGACTTCGGATTTGGGAGAAAATTGTCTGCGAGCATCTATAAAGGACAAAAAGTTCTTACATTTAAATTGTAATAGCTCGACTTCTTTAAGGCGAAATGAGCACTGATTATAATCAGATCTTTGCCGCACTCTGCAGTTGGCACAAGAAAGAGGGGCTGTGCAACGACCATCATGATGAATACCACAGGTGGCATATAGTTGCTCCGAATTACAACGTGATGTATTATAATTAAACTTATAGCATTTTGAGCATTGGCGGGGATGATCGATAAATTGTTGTATTCTCTGGACGGAAAACCATGTTTTGATTTCAGGGGGGAGGAGAGTGCCCAAAGTTGTAATGAGCACTGGGGACGTTTCATTTTTACTTCCCTTCATGAATTTACGCAATTCTAATATGTGTAGTTTATTTGACTCCTCTATCTCCCGAGCAATATCTGCTAATGGAATGTCCACCGGAATATTAAACAAGAAAAATATGTTGGAGATATTTTCCCATATCACTCTGAAAGAAACTTGAACACCAAGAAATGAAGAAATTTTGCAAATGTTTATGGCACACAACTCATCCCTAGTGGAAAATATTATACTTCCGGACCGGGTAAATTTCACATTTTCAATTTTCTCAGCATTTTGAACTTTTGATCTTATTTCAGTTTGAACATCCCAAGGATTACATTTAGGAATTGCTGCCGATTCTGTACTCGTTAGAAAAATATTGAAGGCCCTGCCTCCATTATCCGCCGCTTTTTTCAACAATGATTTGACAGGAGCTGAAGCACGAACAAAAAAAGGATTATCTTCGGTAAACTGTGAACCGCCATTCTCTGCGTCAGTCAGTTCCATGTTCGCTATCTCATTTTCCGAACTTGACTCAGAGACAGCATTCAGTATAGAGCTCTGCATTTCAGAACTCGGGTTAGAAACAATATTTAATACAGCAGTAAGAACCTCCAGATTAGGGTCAGAAACCACATTGAAAATAGAGCTAGCCATCACTGTAGGTAGCCCAGCTAGACTACACTACTCAAACAAATCCAGAGTAAAAACAGAAAAAAACCAATAGTAGACCTAAATTCAATACAGAAATATAAATAAATACACTTACCCCAGATGAAGACACAAACTAGCACTAAAATAAATACACCAGCGGTAGCAAACCACCACAAAAACTACGAAAGAAAGCCGAACACAACACACCAGTTGCCACATTGGTAAACGGCCCCACGTGAACGCGAAGAGCTCACCAACAACAACCTTCTAACTCCGCAACCAAAAAACAATTGTTCACATTATCCAATGTTGTGATAAATTGCATGCATAAAGTAATATCTTTAGCATTAATTGCAAATGGAAAATGATGGGAAAAACAAAAATTGCTCTCAATGACTGTAGATCTCTGTTAAAATGTGTTAATGAATTTATTTTGAAAAATATTTTTTTTAATAAATTTTTGAAAAAGTATGATGTACCTTTTGAATACAAAAAAAAAAAAAAATTGATTTCTAGAAGTTTCAAATGTGTGAATCTAAAATTACAGCTCGTTATGCCAAGTGGTTTTTGAGTTATGCTTAAGTGGACTCTTCGAAACCGCTTCTGAAAGTGAAAGTACCTTTATTTAAAAAATCTGCAACCGAAATCGGAAAAATGAAAAATAGCTGTATTAGAGATTGACCTCAGCTATTCTATGCAAAAAATACAGTGAAATACGTTTAACACGAAATTGAGGGGACCGAATTTTCTTTTCGTGTTAAAAGAATTTCGCATTAAAAGATTCGTTAAAAAAAAAAGAACAAAACTCACAAATATTTTTGACGTCCTCAAATTTTATTTCGGCTTCCTGTTAAACTACTAGTAGGTTGCATCCATTAGGATAAAAAGCAAGTAAAAAAATATTGTTTTATTGGGAAAAAGATATCTTTTTTTGAAGTGCCTTTTTCAACATCTGAGATCTAGCTTGTTTGAATCAAATAAGCAAAGATGTCTTTTAAATCTTCGTGCTTAGCGGTTCTCATATGTTTTCTCTCTGGCTTAAACATATTGCGCTCAAACTTAAAGTAATGAGATCCCTGTTTTTATTATCGTTCATTAAGTAGAATTGGCAATGCCAAACTCTTTGCAGATTTCTGTTTTTGTTCTTCTTTTTCATCAACTACATTAAGCAGCTTTATCTTCATTTGAAGCAAAATAGCAGTTTGTTTTCAAACCAATTTCTCAGCCATTGTGCTCATAAAACATAAGCTAATTTACAAAAAAAAAGAAGAAAAAAAACTAAATTCACTGATTTTCACTAAATTTCAGTGGTTTTAATACAAAATTTACGAATTTCAACTCTAACTAGATCGAAACCAAATTTTTTTCGTGTTAAATGATTTTTGTTTTGTGTTAAAAGAAACAAAATGTATTAAATTGTATAGTATACTGTCCGGACTGCTATATCATTTCGTGTTAACCGATTTTTCATGTTAAGTGTTTTCGTGTTAAATGTATTTAACTGTATTCAAATTTAAATGAGAAATTCGAAAACAATCTGTCCATAGGTTTAACATTACCGAGCAGGTGTTTTTAAGTGAGTGAAGAGTCCCCTTAAAAAACTACCTGCATTGCAATTAACTTTACTTGCCACTGCCATATTTTGCAAAATTTATTTACCATTTCTCTGTTGCAGGGAGGATGCAAAAAATACATGTCTTATATTTTTCTGAAGAGTGGACCAAAGTCTAAATTTAAAGACTGCTGTAAAACATTTTTTTAGCCATTTTAATGTCACATGATGAACAATATAATCAAATGCCTTAACTTGAACTTAGACTGATTAATTTTGGACAAGAAATACTAATAAATCATACATCAGTTGATGTAGCAGTTTCTATACCAGGTGCCGGAAGTATTGCACTACAAGTAGCAAAAACTACAGCAGTCACTACTTTTTACAGTAGTTTGTTGTGTAGCATGCTATATTTTTAACAATATGGTGTAACAAGTAGCATGATACGAAAAATCAGTGGTTTGTATCAAAAACCAATGCTATTTTTAATGCTACTTCATAAAATAAAAATAAAAAGTGCTGTTCTACAAATCACGTAATCGTAATTTGCCTCTGTTGTGCAAAATTTGTTCTGCTCAACAATTTGAGAATCTCAGCTGCAGTGTATAGCAACGCTGTGATGTTTGTACACGCCCTCTCACCTATAGAAGCGCCATCTGTAGCAAAAAGATGAGAATCAGGCAGAACCTGGGACAGCTTCACCTAGGAAGGTGAGTGTAAAGAAAAACCTGTGAACGGCCACTGACAGTCCCGGTCGTAAAGTAACGAACAAAACCCCATGAGGAATGGGACAGTTATAAGTGCTATTTATATGTGCTAGTGTTGTGCATCGTGATGTCCTCCGTGTTGTAATAAACGTTTGTGATGTTTAGACCATTGGCCAATCCTTTCAGAAAGCTCACACGCAACCATCCGGTTTCCCTTTACACTGGCGTCAGAAGTAGTGTGGGATTTGGATTTGGCCAATAAGAAATATTAACGTGCAGATTATCCTTTCGCTATCCCTGGATTATTTTTTCCCTGGACGTGCGGATTATCTTTTCCCTATATTATCCCTATCGGATTATCTTTTTACGGAGGTAAGATTTTATTACATTACTTTAAGTATGGCAGACAAGCTCTCAAAATTAAAAAAAGCTCGCGGAGTCACTAAAAGTTCTATTACGTCAATAATTTAAAAAATCGAAGATAATTTTGTGTCCGAAACGCCAAACTTAGACGATCTCGAAGAAAATTTGGCGATGTTAGAACAGAAAGCTAGCGATTTGAAACAAGAAGATAACGAGATCTTATCATTAATTGACGATTTATCTGAAGTCGAAAAAGATGCCAAGGGCAGAGTACCAGGAAAAAACTACGCTCTGGAAGTTCAGAGTGAATAAAAAACTAAAACAAAAAGAGCCCCCCCCCCCACACCCCACCCCGTATGTCCCGCAAATAGGTGCATAGAATTTCCTAACACGGTCAAACTACCGACACTTAAAATTGAGAAATATTATGGAGATATTAAACTTTTCCAGAATTTCTGGAACTCGTTTAAAACAGCGGTACATGACAATGAACACCTCTCAAATATTGAGAAAATGAATTATTTATTCAGTTATTTAGGAGGGAGCGCGTATAATTCTATATCGGGTTTTGTGTTATCTGATAAAAATTACATAGAAGCAGTCGACTTACTTAAAATACAATTTGGTAGGAAAGATTTAATTATTACCAGTCATATTAATATGCTGTTAACTTTAAAACCGGTTACAAAATCGCAGAACTTCATGTCATTACGTAAATTATATGACGCTATTCAAACGCAGATTCGTAGCCTAAGGTCATTAGAAATGGAAGCGGACAGTTTTGATGCATTATTGACTCCGATAATTTTAAAAGCATTACCGTATAATTTATCGCTTGAGTTCAATAGAGAAAGTGTCAAAAATTCTGAAGAGAATTACGGCGTGGATAAATTATTATCATTTATCCGAAATGATTTGGAAGCTAGGGAAAAACAAACACAAATTATAAATTTATCTTCTGATCATTCAAGGCCAAAGTACTTATCAGAAATATTACCGGAATGTAAACAGATTAACAAGACATCTGGCGTAGCTGAAGTGTTTGCCTTAGAGAATGTTTGTTTGTTTTGCAGGTCAGATAATCATCTAACTGAAAAATGTGACAGATATTCAATTCAGGAAAGAATTAATAAATTGAAAGCTGAGGGTAGATGTTTTGCGTGCTTAAAGCGGAAACACGTAATTAAATATTGTACGGAAAAAACTAAATGTAGGCTGTGTTCCAAATTACACCACGTGTCAATTTGTAATTCTTTAGTTGGGAAGGGTAATAAATCAGAAAAAAATACGAATGAAAATGCACTGTCAGCCCGATTAATGTCGCGGAATGTATTTGATTTGGAACGGGTGCGAGAAAAGAGAAAGTTAATTGAACCACTCCAATTTATAGACTTAGAATTTGAGAATAAAATTTTGCGAGGGGTCATTGACACCGGTACTCAGATTTCAATTATAAAGAGCGATTGTGTACCGGAGCATTTTAAAGTACCATACGGTTCAATTATACTTAGATCAGCTTTCGGACACGAGTTAAGGGCACCGTTAATAAACATTCCATTAAGCATAGCAGCAGATAAAGTACATTGCAGGGTGTTCCCAAAAATAGTAATAACGTGCGCGATGGTTGATAATTTAATTAATGATTTACTGTTATCTTTAAATGCTCATAAGGAATTAAGCACAATAAGCGAAAGTAACGAACCCGGCACCACAATAAATGATTTTAGTACTATAAATTTGCCCCGTACAAGAGAAAACAACGCGGTAGATTTAGATTTAGCTTGCGCTGCTACTGAGGCCGAGCAGGTTAAAATAGGAAATGCAAACGAGAATATTGATAACGATGGCAATGAAAATACCAGAAATTTCACGAACGACTCGGAAAAATTTAAATGGGAACAAAAGATGGATGCATCACTAAATCAGTGTTGGACAGATGCCAAAAATGAGCGTAATAATTATTTTGTTCAGGACGATCTGTTATATCATCGTGACAAAATTTTAGGGGAAACGGTACATCAATTGCTCGTGCCCGATCCACGTAGAAAGCAGTTGCTAGAGCTCGCTCATTCAAGCCCCTTGGGTGGACATTTAAGAAAACGAAAGACCACTGAAAGATTAAAATATTCTTTTTTTTGGCCTGGGATTAAGACAGATGTGAGCGAGTTTTGCGACAAATGTTTGTCCTGTCAGCTTCGGGCGAAAGCAAATAAATTTGATAATGTACCAATAACCCCAGTTACTCGTCCTGACGAAGCAATGCAGATTGTAAATATAGACATAATAGGCCCAATAGAACCGGCTAGTGGAGGATACAAGTACGTACTAACCGCGGTAGACCAGTGCACGCGTTGGCCGGAAGCGGTCTGTTTACGAAATCTTTTTGCTAAATCTACATGCGATGCCCTTTTACAGATATTTTCATGGACCGGAATTCCCAAATTAATAGCTAGCGATCAGGGTAAAAACTTCACTTCGGCCCTCACGAAAGAATTTATGAAACGTTTAGGGACGTCCCTGCGTTTTTCCGTTCCGGGGTACGCACAGTCGAATGGATTAGTGGAACGATGGAATGGGGTACTTAAAGGGATGATACACCATGTTATAAGAGAAAATGCCGGAAGTTGGCATAAACACATACCCTTTTTGTTGTGGGCATACAGGGAGGTACCAAATGCTACAACGAACGTTAGTCCATTCCAAATGTTATATGGTAAGCGTCCAACTGGTCCCCTTTCCATATTAAAGTCATCATGGACCAACGAAACACCTCTACCAATTGGCCAGTTAGGCTCAGTTACCAACTATTTAAATGACCTGAAAATAAAGTTAGAAAAAGCAGCCGAGCATGCCGGAATTTCTTGCAAGAATCAGCAGCAGGCTTACGCTTATTATCACAACAGGAAAGCTAGACATAAAGAATTTAAACCGAATGATCAAGTTATTGTATTAATTCCGGACAGTAATCACAAAATATACGCTAGGTGGACAGCACCAGCTACGATACTTGAAAAGAAATCTCCCTATAGTTATTTAGTACAATTGCAGATAATAGTATTTACACGCGAATAAAATCAGAGAATTAAAAGCTCAGACAACACACATAGGCGTCATCTATGATGGTGATATCGACTTCGGTGAGATCGAAAACATCCCGCAGATTAGTAAAGACGATCCAAATAACCTCCACCAAAAATTACACATGGACCATTTAACAGAAGATGAGAGGGAGCAACTGATCAACATATTACGTAGACACTCCAACCTTCAGTCGGGAATCCCTAAAATTGCAAATGTAGGAGAACATAAAATTAAATTAAAACCTGATAACCAACCAAAACGTCAGAAGCACTACAGAATCCCAGAGGCACTCAAAAGTGAAGTCGACAGACAAATCAAAGAATTATTAAGTTTAGGACTAATCGAGCACTCGGAGAGTGAATATGCTCACTTGATCGTATGTGTAGCCAAAAAAGACTCCTCAGTTAGATTATGTGTGAACTATCGATATTTAAACTCCCAGATAGAAGTCGACTCATTACCTATGCCTAACGCTACGGACTTGCTCTACAAGGTCGCTCCAGCGAAATTCATCAGCCTGTTGGACTTACTGAAAGGGTACTGGCAGATAAGATTAAGTGAAAACTCTAAACATTTAACGTCTTTCGCCACACACCGAGGACAGTATTCCTTTGTAGTCATGCCATTCGGGCTACGTAACGCGGCAGCCACGTTTCAAAGGTCCATGAATCGCACTTTAGTCCAACATAAAGAATATGCCGAAACGTACATAGATGACGTGGTAGTTTTTTCTGATAACTGGACTGACCATCTCAAGCACCTAGACGCTGTTCTGACAACCCTCGAAGAAGCAAACATGACAGTAAATTTTCAGAAATGTGTGTTTGCACGATCCCAGATAAAATTCCTAGGACATATGGTAGGATCAGGCAGACATGCTCCTGATCCAGAGAAAGTAGCAGCCATCCAAAATTTAGAAGTGCCGAAATCCAAGAAAGATGTCAGAAGTTTATTAGGCCTTCTGTCCTATTATAGCTCCTATATCCTGACATTTTCTGAAATAGCCCGACCATTGATTGAACTTACAAACAAACGTTCTCCTAATGAAATTACCTGGACTGAGCAGTGTGAAACAGCTTTCTGTGATCTGAAGCAGGCAATCAGCCAAACGCCAATTTGTTATTCACCAAACTTTACAAAACCCTTCATCATACATGCAGATGCTTCATCGTACGCGATAGGTGCTTGCCTATCTCAAAAAGATGAAAGTGACCAAGAACATCCCATTGCTTTCATCAGCAAAAAACTATCGAAATGCCAAGAACGTTATGCCACTATAGAGAAGGAAGCCTACGTGGTTATTTTCGCTCTAAAAAAATTTGAACATTATATATATGGCTCGCAAGTGACTGTTGTGAGTGACCACAACCCTTTGAAATTCTTGACCGATTGTGCATCCCAAAGTGCGCGCCTTCAAAGGTGGGCTCTGGCATTGCAGCAATTTCAAGCCCACATAGCCTATCGACGTGGAAAACTCCACACTAATGCGGACTCATTAAGTAGACTATATGCCTCACATTGGACTTAAATGAAAGAAACTTTGCCTTAAAAAAAAAAACTCACGATAAACTTTTGATTTATTTTGTTTGTGATTATATGTTACCTCCAAGACTTTTCTGAATATGACTTTTGTGGACATTAATTGATTGAACATTATTATTTGAACTTTAAAATATTTATTCTAGAACTCTAACGTATTAGTACTAGTATCATGATTTCATATTGCATAGTACCTTAGTTTTTTTTATTTATCTTTATGCTAAGTAAGTATTGTAATTTTGATTTTTATTAATAGTGTGGTTACTAAAATGTTTATAGAGATTCCATTAGATTTTTAGTCTTTAAAGACTAAATCAAAACTTTGAATGGGGGAGGTGTGATGTTTGTACACGCCCTCTCACCTATAGAAGTGCCATCTGTGGCAAAAAGATGAGAATCAGGCAGAACCTGGGACAGCTTCACCTAGGAAGGTGAGTGTAAAGAAAAACCTGTGAACGGCCGCGGACACTCCCGGTCGTAAAGTAACGAACGAAACCCCATGAGAAATGGGACAGTTATAAGTGTTATTTATATGTGCTAGTGTTGTGCATCGTGATGTCCTCTGTGTTGTAATAAACGTTTGTGATGTTTAGACCATTGGCCAATCCTTTCAGAAAGCTCACCCGCGACCATTCAGTTTCCCTTTACAAACGCGTTGCATGATTTCACAATTTTTTCCCCATCGACACTTATTGCTAAGTACTAATCCACCAAGGGAAGTAATTTTCTTGTTGTCAACACTATTGTCTATTTACCCATTATTAGATCTTGATGTTTTAATGTTGGGTTTCTTGATGTTTAAAATTGCTTTATTTACATATTTATTTATTATTTGCATTTATATTTGTTTTTCTGTAATTCTCTAGATTATAAAGTTAGACAACTCAATATTAACTCACAACAGAATTTATTACAATTAACATATCAAGATTGGATTGGATTGGATTGGAGAGTTAAATAAACAAATCTTGGCAAATACATATCAATAATTTTATATCCCAATGCAATAATTACTGTAAGAATAATAAATAAAATTGCTGCAACGGTACTATTGTGCATAAATAAATGTGTTATGTACAATATAGCTCTGTTTTCATGTCTTCAGAAAAAATAAGCTATTGTACAGTCGCATTTTTACTTTTGGTACATATACAGTGTAAAGAAAGTAGTGTATTCAATTCATGATAAAATCCCAATCATGGAAATATTGGTTATTTGTACATTTTGGGGTGGCCTGAATCTGTGTTAGCTATTTTTACGATGATTCCACATGTATATGTAGAAGTTTGCAGAGGTCGATCCAGGCAAAATTTGGGTCCTATTTAAGGCCCCTTCAAAAAATTCCATTCCATTAAAACATTCTCTTCATTATTATTTTTCCTTTTGTTAGGTTCTAAAATGTGTAATTTGCAAACAAAATAAGTTCACCAGAAAGAAAAACTTTAGCAGAAGGACTTAAAAAGAAGCTATTATAATAAATGTTTCATTTGAATTTGAGTAACTGGATTTCATCTTTTATTACAAAATGTTATTTTTTACAAAAATAATGAATTTCACAAAAGTAACTTTTTACTTTTTACTTTTCATGAAATGGGCCCCAAGGGAAAAAAAAAATCCTGCATTGACCCCTGGTTTACATGTAGTATATTAAAATCTCCTCATGTTTTCAGGATCCTAAAGATCACCTTTGTAAAATTAGGATCTAATTAGTTTTTATTGTTATAGTACTATTTATTTGAATCCACAGTAGCCTGTATAATGTGTTCGGAAGGCCGGGTGGAATCACTCCAGATTTGTTTTAAAATAATTAAATTTAAATATTGATTGTATTATGTGTCCCTCTTAATTTCTCTAAAAAAATTTATAATGTGTGAATAAACTAACATTTTGGAGTAGGCATTTTCTTGTATATTATCTTTCTTCATTTTTTAATGCCCTTGGTTGCATTTATTTAATTGTATCATAGCAGGCACCATATAATGGAGAGACGCTGTATTATTTTATCAAGTTTTCAGTTTCGTGTGCAAATTTAATCCTTTGACAATATCTGAAAGTAGCAAAGTAGTGACTATTTTTGAAAAGTAGTTTGCAGTAGATACTTTTTAAAACAGGTAATTGTAGTTGTATTTCACTACAATAAAAAAGTAGTTTTACCGACCCCTAATCTACACTAATAAAAGAAAAATGTTTGTCTGTGTGTTGGCATTGGCTAGAAAAATCTACCACACATAGAGATAGAACTTTGGATGAGCATAGTCCAAGGCAGGTCCGAATGCACCTGAGGTCCAGATTTTCTTTGTTAATTAACTAAGATATTAATTAAAAATATAATAAACATTGCAAAAGGATGTGTCAGTGCCAATAGGGGTAATTTCAGAAGTATTCCGAAGTTCTGAAAACACAGAAGAAAGAAGCAGGAAAAAAGGTTCCTCTCTTGCATTTTTACAAGCTCGCATTAGCTTAATAAATCGAAATACAAAAAAACAAAAAATACCCATTTAACCATCACTATTTCCCAATTCTAACGATGTTAGCCATTTAAATAAAATTTAATAATTATTTTCCAGACATAAAATTAATGTTTTTTGTTGTTTTTTTTTTATTCGCTTAATGTGTAGAAGCCTGCATCTGCCCTCCTGAACAAAATATGAAAAAACAAAAATACCCACCTATGGAGGGTACCTTTTCAGTTACAACGGTTTTATTTGTTAACAAATATATCAATATTAATGCTTTAAAAAAAAAATATTTTTGTGATGCTGTTTTTCTTTTCTTTTTTCTGCTATTATTGAAAACCTACATCTGCTTTCTTGAACAAAATATGAAAAAATTAAACATATACCCATTTATAGAGGTACCTTTTCTTTTCTAATAATGTCTTTGTTTAACAAAAAAAAATATTAATATTTTTTAAAAATTCTGGAAGGCAATGGTGCCTTCAAAATTATGTTTGTTTGGAGATACATTCATTTAAAAATATAAAATCAAAATAAACTGGAGCATGCATATCAAGCCCAGCTATGCTACCGAAGGCAGTTGAGGGGGGAGAAGGGATACCTCTAGGTTCATTTGAATAGATTTTCAATTAAAAGAGTAAAATAATGCAAATTTGAGAGGCAGTTGGGACCCCAACATTAGGTTTGTTTGGAAAGATTTTCATTTAAAAATATAGAATCAAAATAGACCAGAATGCTTGTAGCACACTTGGTATATGCTGCTAAGGGCAGTGGGGCCTCCAACTTTAGCTTCGTTTTGATAAATTTTCATTTAAAAATATAAAATTATACAAATCCTAGGGTCTGTGCTGAAGACTTTAAGTTTGTTTTGAAAGATTTTCATTTAAAAATGTAAAATCATTCAACACTGATTTTAGGTATATTTAAGGTTATCATATATACCTATTATCATTGACCTAAGGAATGCCATGTGGGTCAGCTAGTTGATCATAAAATCACCTGCACTCTTGGAGAAAGTAAAAATAGAAAATTGCAGGATATAAACACAAAAGGACTGAAAGTGCTCCTTTCTCAGTTTATTTTATTCTCCTTCAACTGTGATTATGAATTCAAAATTGCTAGGCTATATGCAGTTAGAGTAATTTGAAATCCTGTTTCATTTTCCTTTTTTCATTTTTACAAGCCTTTGTTTGTTGGTTTAAGAAAACCAAATTTGAAAAAACTTAAATATATTCATTTAACCATCTTACTTTTCCGATTCTAACAGTGTTAACCATTTAGTTAAAAGCATTAATAGTTACCCATACCTGCCAACTGCTACGAAAAAATCGTAGTTACTACGATTTGGACCTGTAAACTACGATGCTACAAAAATCGGTCTTAAACTACGATTTTTTGCAAAATATACACAAACGCATTTTTTGTTTCTAGTTGCAATTTTTATCCCGCGCAGCATATTTTTCAGGAGTGATTCTGTTCCGAAATTTCCAAAATTTCAAAGTATTCATTTCCGAAAGTTTTAAAATTTGGTCATTTGTCCGAAAATTCGGACATTAAAAAATGCTCATGGGAAAAAAATCTGGGCTGCAAAACAAACTTCATAACATAAAAACCCTCTTTATGTATATTAACCACGAGTGAATCGTGTTTCTGTAAATATTTATACAGGAATTCCCTTCCTTAGAAACAGGGGTGCCATTTTAAGAATTTCTGGAGGGGGGGGGGTGGTTCTTTGAGGGGCAAGGTTTGAAATAGCGTGCAAAATCGCAAGATTTGCACACAGAAAAGGAGAGTCCTGCATAAAGAAAAATGCTGTGCAGTATTCCCCCCTGTAAATTCTTCCACAGACCTATGATCCATTGGCGAGTATATTTTGAAATTTCTTGGAAGTCCTGAATTTTTTTTTTCTTTTATGGAATTTCCCCAAATTAATCGCAGATAAAATTGATCCTTTTGCGAGTATATTTTGAAATTTCTTGGAAATCTGCAATTTTTTTTTTTCTTTTATGGAATTTCCCCCAAATCGATCGCGTAAAAATATCCGGTATTTCGTCAAAGGTCTCAGAAACAAATAGTGATTATCTTCAATTGGTCGCTGAATAAAATCGCTAATTTTGTTAAGAGTTCAGAAAGAAATTGCAAATTTCGTCAAAAAATTGCGCAAAATATCACGAATTTTGATAAACTATCGAGGGGAAAATCTTGCAAATTTCGTCAAAAGGTCGCGGAAATGAGTAGTGAATTTTGTTAATTGGTCGCGAAAAGATATTGAAAATCTTGCCAATCGGTTGCGATAAACTATCGCTAATTTCGACAAATGACCGTACAAAAATATTTATTTCGTCAATTGGTCGCAAAAGAAAAATTTCGTCAAAGGATCATGGTAGAAACGTGAATTTTGTCAAAATATTGCAGAAACAAAACACAAATTTCGCCGAAAGATCGTGGAAAGAAACACTTATTTCGTCAAAGGATCGTAGTAAAAAATGCAAAATTCGTTAAAGGATCGCGGTAAAAAATGCGAATTTCGTCAAAAGTTCATGGTAAATAATGCAGATTTCTACTAAGAATCGTGATAGAAAAATGTGAATTACGATTTTTGAAAAAAAAAAAAAAAAAATGTGGATATCCTGAAATGATCGCGGGAAAAAAAACACGAATTTCGTCAAAATTTACTGCACTGGGCTAAAAAATTGGAATCAGGCTAACGAGAAGAAACTCTAAAAATCGTATAAAAATTTTCAGGGGAAAAAAATATATTGAGTTGTTGAAAGACTGAAACCTTATTCCTTTTACGAATATCAAAAGATGGCTGCGAAACACGAAAAAACAACCAACCAACCTGCAGATTAATTTTAATTTTGTGTGCTACAATTTCTAATTTTCAAAGGTTGGCAGGTCTGAGTTACCCTTTTTTTTACAAATTATTTTTCTGGGCTTCAAATATGTGTTTTTTTTTTTTTTTTTTTTTTTTTTTTTTTCTGGTGTGTGTGTGTGTGTGTGTGTACCAGTCTGCATGAACCATCCAGAATGAAATATTAAAAAATACTCACTTTTAGTTGATAAAAATATTTTCATAATGCCATTTTTGTTTTTTCTGCAATTTTTATAAATCTGCATCTGCTTTCTTGAACAAAATACTAAAAAATTAGAAATACCTGTTTACAGATGGTGCCTCTTTATTTTCTGGAAATCTTTCCATGAATTCGTCAGTTTTTTGTTTTATCTTTTCTCAGTCCTTTCCCTGCTATCTATTGTAATGCATCAAAATCGCATCTTGCAATTTTACCGTATTCATTTTTTTAAAAAAAGGAAGGGAATATTTTATATTATTTAAGTTTTCTCAGAAACTTTTCATCAGAATTGATAGTTCGATTAGTTCATTTGGTTAGATTTTCGTTTAAGAATGTAAAATCATACAATTTCAACAGTCGGGGACCCAATTCTAGGTTTGTTTGGGAAGATTCATTATTTCAGTTTCATCTGACAATTATGTTTGGTTTTTTTACCTAAATTTTCTTTTAAAAGTAGGAAATGCAAAATATATGCTAATCTTCTTTTTTTTCCAAAATTTCTTTTTTAAAGTACGGAATGCATAAATTGTGCAATGGCACAAATCGAATAAATACGGTATTTTGCTACAATTACAAATGAATTAGCATTAGGAGTTTCAGACTTTAAACATTGATAGTTCCTAAACTACTTGATCAAATGATTTCATGTTTGATACTGTAAGGTAAAATGTACCGAAAAAGCCAAATATGATGTCAACATTTCAGTATTAGGTGCAATTTCAGTATGAAGATGACCTATTTTTTAACATAAATTTTTTAAAAAATCTTAATTTCTAGTCAAATGGCTACTGTACATGGTTTAGCTTCTACTATTGCTTTTAATTTGTCATTGTAAATGACCGAATCTTTTTCAGAATTATCTTCAAGACTCTCATAACCACCACAAAATTTCTAGAACCAATGTTGATGAATGTTGGATTCTCTAGTCATCCCTGAGGCTGGGCCAAATTAGTGATATTCTGATCCGTTTTTACGGCTTTTCATCCCATTTTAAATTTGTACAAAAAATTGTGCGAACTTGCTTCTTTACCATAGTCTTTTTAACAAAAAATGGGTGGAAGAAACCTAATCTGGTAAACCTAATATGGAACTGCATGGTGAGCAGTCAGTTGTAGAGAAACACTAATTTGCACCTTGTTAAATAAATTTCCTACTTTTTATCTAATTCTAACCTGATAAAATAAATTTTTCCAATTCATCAGAGCAAAATGAAATATTTTCGCATGCACAATTTCACTTCAATTTCAAATGCTTTTAAACTTTATATAATTCCTCATTTTGGCAGCCTTCTAAATCCAAGACTTGGGGCAGCTGCCCTGTCTGCCATCCCCACCCCTTAGTTTCATCACTGTGTATGTGTGTGATGTCTGTTGATGATGACTAAGCAAATCTAGATATATCTAGCAATACTAGATAAGACATGTCTTAATGCACCTGAGATTCAGATTTTTGATATTTTTGTAATTAGCTGAGATATTAATTAAAAATCCTCATTGAATGCTAATGAATGAGCTTTGACCTTCCTCAGCTTACCGGTGATATGATCGCCTTGGATGGGGCAAGGAAAGTTTGCTAGTTTCAAATAATCATGTATTCATGCTTAAATTTCTTTATTTTCTGTTGTTCTTTGATTTGTTTTTGTTTTCTAAATTTTACATTATTGCATTAATTGCTCCTTTTTATTACTATTATTCTTTTAGGTGTTACTGCCTGCTTTGTTATCGGATGATTATTTTTTGAATGATTCTGAAGTTTTTTATAACTTAATTGTTAAATTTGGATTATTGGCAAATTATTTCATTGTAAAAGGTAATGGCGAGATGAAATCCTTAACTTTATCTATATTAAAAGATCTGGTGCTTCATCAAAAAAAGAACAAACAAATTAATGGTAAGTACTTATTCAAAATA
This sequence comes from Maratus speciosus, assembly GCA_963932465.1. Classification (NCBI taxonomy): domain Eukaryota; kingdom Metazoa; phylum Arthropoda; class Arachnida; order Araneae; family Salticidae; genus Maratus; species Maratus speciosus. The sequence continues at coordinate 385,427,566 of OZ010788.1, read as the reverse complement.
GTAAACTGTTAGTTTTCTTAATAAATAAATATTTTGTTCTTATTAAAAATGTAGTATCATTATTATAAATAACCCATTATTAAGTTGAATACATGTTTTTGACATTTTTTTTTTTCATTTAACTGTCATAAATCATACTATTCATTTATTTTTTATTACTGGAAACTTTGTTTGCTCTTAATTTCAGTTTGATTTATTTCATTAAATCTTTAAAACATTTTTGATTATTACTAAATTATAATAGATATAATTAATTGTTTGGGAAAGCATTCCTAGTTGTTTTGCACTCATATCTATGTTTTTTTCTGTTTTAAGAAAATTATTTGTACAGAAAATAGAGTTAATATTTTGTAATTGAAAAGCTCAGATAATAAAGGTGATATGTGATGAAATAAAACAAGAACAAAAAAAAATCTTGCATCAAGCATAGATTATGAAACACTTTCCAACACATTCAGAATAATGTAACAAAACTGCACTGTTTAATAAGTTAAAATATTATGTCTAAATTAACCATATGGAAATGCATAACACACTTGAAAACCCAATTTCAGCTGTTCCCATCTACAATCGGAAAATTATCTGAATTATTTGAACAGCCCTGTATATGATATATAGATTTGTATCTATAAACTATATGCATGCCAAAATTTAATTCAGTTCAGTTAAGAAATACGTACACCTCAGTTAAAAATTCCCTTTCAGGAATTTCTGCTAATAAGGGGAATGGTATGGTAATTCTTTTGTGCAGCCCTGTATATGAGGTCTAGAATTCATACACAACGAGTAATATGCAAAAAATTAGTTAAATTTAAAAGTGCATACCAAATTTGAAAACGCACTTCCAGCAATTATTACCCAAAGACAGTACTGTAACTGATTTTTTTGTGTCCCTGTAAATGAACGACAAATGCTATGAATGCCCTATTCTATCGTTAACACCTTGTGGTGAAATTCAGTGATTTATATTAGTTTCAGTACATTTGAAATAGCGTAATCTCATTAAAATACTCTGCAAATGATTTTTCCCCATGTACCATAATGCAGACCTGCCAACTGCTATAAAAAAATCGTAGTTGCTACGATTTGGATCTATGAACTACGATGCTACGAATACCCATGTACCATAATGCAGACCTGCCAACTGCTATGAAAAAATCGTAGTTGCTACGATTTGGACCTATGAACTACGATGCTACGAAAATCGGTCTTAAACTATGATTTTTTGCAAAAAACACAAAAGCATTTTTTGTTTCTAGTTGTGATTTTTATCCCGCGCAGCATATTTTTCAGGAGTGATTCTGTTCCGAAATTTCAAAGTATTTATTTCCGAAAGTTTAAAAAAATTGGCCATTAAAAAATGCTCATAAGAAAGAAAATTCTGGGCTGCAGAAAAAAAAAAAAAAAAAAAAAAAAAAAACTTCTTAACATAAAACACTCTAACCGTGTTTTTGTAAATATTTATACAGGAATTCCCTTCCTTAGAAACAAGGGTGCCATTTTAAGAATTTCTGGAGGGGGTTCCTTGAGGGGCAAGATTTGAAACAGTGTGCAAAATCGCACAATTTATGATAAACTATCGCGAATTTCGACAAATGACAATGTAAAAGAAAAATCAATTTCGTCAATTGGTTGCTAAAGAAAATAAATTTCATTAAAGGATCATGGTAAAAACGTGAATTTTGTCAAAATATCGCAGAAAGAAAACATGAATTTCATCAAAAGATCAGTAAGATAAGGCAAATTTCATCGAAAGATTAGTAAGAAAACACAAATTTCACCGAAAGATCGCAGAAAGAAAACACTAATTTAGTTAAAGGATCGTCGTAAAAGAATGCAAAGTTCGTCAAAGGATCACGAAAAAAAGGCGAATTTCATCAAAAGTTCATGGTAGAAAGTGTGAATTTCAACAAAGAATCTGATAGGAAAATGTGAATTATGAATGTGGGAAAAAAATTGTGAATATCCTGAAATGATGGCGGGAAAAAATCGCAAATTTCGTCAATATTTACTGCACTGGGCTAAAAAATTGGAAACAGGCTCCTTTTACCAAAAAAAAAAAAAAAAAACCGCTGCGAAACAAAAATAAACTCTAAAAATCGTGTAAGATTTTTCAAAAGAAAAAATTTACTATATTGAGTTGTAAGACGGAAACCTTATTCCTTTTACGAATGTCAAAAGATGGCTGTGAAACATGGAAAACCAACCAACCAACCTCCAGATTAATTTAAATTTTGTGTGCTATGATTTCGCATTTTCAAAGGTTGGCAGGTCTGCATAATGTAATGGAATTCTTTTGAGTGCCCCTGTAAATGAACTACCAATCCCACATACTTCATATACAATACCAAACATGCCTTGGTGACCCTAAATAATGTTTATCAACTGCATGAAAATCTGAGTATATTTACGGGAGTTAGAGAGTGGAAAGACGGACAGACAAACCGAATGCATAAACACTTTTCAAATTTGTTGGAAAGTGTTAAAAATGTGTTAATCATATGATTGAAGATAATCAACGGTCCTCTATCTTCTGTTAAATTACTGTTTGAAAAACCTAATACTCACAGAGATTTCTATTGGTAAAGGAGGCATTTGGCAATAAACGCAAATAAAAATTTGGAACTTTATAGCTCATTTTCTCAAAATAATGATTGTGTCACTTACTACCTTTATCATCTGAGCTCTTCAATTATGAAATAAAGGAGGAATTAAGTGTTCATTTGCCTCAATTTAGTTCATACCTATGTTTACAAAATAAACAATCAACTGTACAATATGGCAGATTGTAAAATATTCTAATAAACATAGAATCTGGAGAAATATGATGTGATTAATTTTCATTTTAAAAATCATTGTATCTTCACCTACTATTTATTACTATTAAAATGTGATGATATTTCTGTTTTAAGGGAGGTTTTCTACAAAATATGAAGTTATTGTGTTCAGCAGGCTAGATTTTGTACCCCTTTATATCATATCTGTGTCAATCACTAACAAAAAAGAAAGAGAAAAATATTTTAATTTAAATCAGTGGATCTTAAAAAAAGAGAAAAGAAAGGGGAAAACCCCTTGATCTTAGTCAAAATTTGAATCATTATTAAAACTAGCAATCAAATTAAATAAAATTGTCAAACTCTTATTAAATATTCAGTGTGTGTAAATATAGAATCATTTTTTGAATATATAATGTATTAAACTAGACATATGCTCTACTGATTTGATTTCCATTTTCTGGATCTAATTGTTTTAAACCAATAATCTATTAAACTAGACATATGTTCTACTGATCTGATTTCCATGTTCTGCATTTAATTTATTAAACCAAAGTTTATAAGTTTTCATGAAACTTTTTTTAAAGTGATTTGTAACTAGTATTATGAAATAATGGTACTTTCATGCTAGGCGGGTGAAAATCTCACCAAGACCATTTTTTTCTCATTAGTAACAGTTTTATTTTTCATGTGTTTAAATTGGAAACAAGGTATTGGTGTTGAAATAAAATATTTTGGTTTACGATATTATTTAGTATTATTTTCTTTCTTTTTTTTCTTTATTTCACATGAAATAAGTGAAAGGCAGCTATTTTAAATGTATGTAATATATGTAGTTTACATTTTTTATATTTTAAAGGAAATGAGTGAAAGGCTTGGGTTTTAAATTAAATTATTACAATATGAATGATGGCGATGGGAACAATACTTGGCAGTTTATCAACTGCGCCTGGCTATTATAAAAGTGCCTAAATAACTTTTAACCTTTAAAATTTGTTTTTTATGTTCTGTTTAGTGAATGTGTTAAGTCGAGCATTTATCTTAAAATTTTATATACTATACTAGGGGGGCTCTGCCCCCCCTGCTTGCTACGCTCACCAACCCTTCCGCATAATCACTTCACGATTCCGTTCGGTATCGCGAAGCAATCCCTATTTTCTAGCCAACCCCAGCCGTAAATGTTTTGCATTTCTGTTCTGGATCACTTCACGATCCCTTATTTTCTATGCATTCAATTTTGAGAAACCATTGGTAAAAACGCACTCCTCCCCAACTCCTGGCAATTTTATTTCCTTATCTCCAAGCACATACTCATTAGAGCTTACAGAGTTTCATAATTATAAGGATTATTAAATATAAAATCATAAAAAGAAAAAGAAAAGTGTCCAGTTAAACTGATTGCATTGAGCTTACAGGCTATCCACACTAATTGTATTTTATACTCTTTTTTCAAAGAATAATGCCCCTTGAAAAATAAATTAAGGAGGGGGTTACACCCCACCCCCCAATTTTATACTTAACCAATGAGCCTCCAAATCTCATCAGGGAAGTGCCTTATCAGAATAAATCGGTATACCATATTTGAAGTAAATCGGATATAAAAACCCATTTATCTAAATTAAGGGGGGAGGTATTAGCCCCCCTGTTCCCCCCTTTATACTTAACCAATGAACCTCCTTTTCTAATCAGGAAATGCCCTTATCAGATTAAACATAAAAAAAAATTGAAGCAAATCTGATATTTCTATCAAAAGTCATTGTGTTACGTATGTACATACAGAACCTGCGGGTGTAATAATAATTAAATAATGCACACACCCTCCATCATAAAAAATAGCAGAAGGCCATCAAAATGCAGATCCCCTTCCCCTGCCCCACTTTCCCATTAGTTAATGAAAATTATCTTCTTCCTGTAAAAATCACTTTTGCATCAACCACTAAAAAAAAAAAAAAAAAAAAGTATCGAAATGCAGAAAATTCTTCCCTTTAACCACCCATCCTATCTAAATTCTCTACTTTCATGGTTCTCGCCACGTACAATTCCCACTAAGAAAAGTCAGAAAGCTTTAACCAATGAGACGGTAACTATGCAGATTTTCATTGGTCCATTTCCAAATCGTTACTTTTTTTATATATATACTTAGTCAAAATTTGAAAAAATAAATAAATAAACGTTTTTAACACTAGAAAGGCGGCGGTTTTTGTATACCTAGAAAGACGGAGAGCGGTCATTTTGACCACTCTATTTGAATGACCAAAAATAAAGCATTCTTTAATATTTTTTTGTTCAAACAAGTTTTTTAAAGTACATTTATTAATAGAATAATAGAATATTACTTAATTTATTTACTGTTTTATATGTAACATTAATTTTAGTTAAAGGAAATACAATATATATAATCAATTATCAACAAAAATTACAAATATAAAAAAAATATGCAATTTAAAAGAATTTTTTGGATTTTCTCAAAGTATCTTAAATTTATATAACATAAGTGCTTTTTTAAGTGTATAGATTTAAATATATAAATATTAGAAAAATAACTTACATTATTCCTTTTTACATTCTCTGCAAACACTCAGCTTTATAACTTTGAAAGTGCAGGAGACACAAACTGACTTTTTGCTATCACTACAAATGTTCATAGTTTTATTCCAGCATCGATTGATTGTTTGCGTTTCGTACCCGAGATTGTGGGTGCACCTGTATTTGGAGTTAAGTCTGACAGCGGAGATATCTTAGAGGCGACATATTTTGTACCCAGTTTGTCAGCTAAATTCAAATAAAATCACGACACTTTATATTTACACCGGTAGTCTTTTCATAAATCACACAAGCATTTATAGCAGCTAAGTCCAGAATATTAAAAAAAATTGCACAGGCCATCGTCGAGAAGTTGATTTTGTGGAATATTTTCTTGCCATTTGGTCAAGTACATGCATGCCGTATTTCGTTGAATTGTAAAACTGAACAACCTCAGGTGTCTTTTTACTTTCTTCTATCTTTACAAGAAGAAAGTATTGGTTTCATGAAAATTCCAGTTTTCGACGGATTTACACGTTTTATGAGTCAGAGATTCCAAAAAACATGTTTTTACAAAATGTCTGTCTGTGAGTCTGTCTGTCTGTCTGTCTGTGAGTCTGTCTGTCTGTCTGTCCGTCTGTCTGTCTGTCTGTATGTGACACAAATTTTGTGGGCGCTCTATCTCAAGAACTAATGCACGAAATTTCACAAAACTTCATATTTAGTTAGACCTTGATATAAACTGGAACTGATTAGTTTTTTGTGAAAATTGCCCAACAAGTGGCGCTGCTATGCGGCATTTTTAACGATTTCTGCAATAGCTGTATCTCAAGAACTACTGCATGGATTTTCATAAAACTTCAGATTCTGTTAGTCCAGGATATAGTTTGGTGCTGATTACTTTTTTGTGAAAATCGCCCAACAGGTGGCACTGGTATGCTGCATTGTTCATGATTATCGCAATAGCTCTAACTCAAGAAAAAATGCACGAATTTTCATCAAACTTCAGATTCAGTTAGTCCCTGATATAAATTAGTGCTACTTAATTTTTGGTGCAAATCGCCCAACAGGTGGCGCCGCTGTGCTGCATTTTTCACGATTTCCACAAGAGGTGTATCTCAAGAACTATTGCATGGATTTTCATCAAACTTCAGATTTAGTTAGTCCTTGACATGAATTGATGTATAAATTAGTGCTGTTTAATTTTTGGTGTAAATCGCTCAACAGGTGGCGCTGCTGTGCTGCATTTTTCACGATTTCCACAAGAGCTGTATCTCAAGAACTATTGCACGGATTTTCATCAAACTTCAGATTTAGTTAGTCCTTGACATGAATTGATGTATAAATTAGTGCTGTTTAATTTTTGGTGTAAATCGCTCAACAGGTGGCGCTGCTATGCTGTATTTTTTGCGATTTCCGCAATAGCTTTATCTCAAGAACTAATGCTTGGATTTTCAACAAACTTCAGATTCAGGTATACCTTGATATCGTTTAGTGCTGTTTACTTTTGGTGTAAATCGCTCAACAGGTGGCGCTGCTATGTTACATTTTTTTCAGAATTTCCGCTATAGCTCTATCTCAAGAACTAATGCACGAATTTTCATCCAACTTCAAATTCAGATACACTTTGATATGAATTGGTGCTAAATCGTTGTCATTTCTTGTACTATTTAAATGATTTAATTGACGTGATTTATATAGAAGAAAGTTTTGTGATGGCCACAACATACTAGTTTTCATTGCCATTGACTTCTAGTGTAGGATGTAAAGTGCTTAACAACAAAACATTTTTGTTTTTCTTTCCTTGATACGAGGTCAGTAGTCAGTGATATATTATCGTGCTTGAGAATTTTGCTTGAATACAGTTCTCCATTTGTGAGCTTGAAGGATTCGGGCACTTCTTTCTTTCCACGTTTCACAGTTCCATCGATGCTAAGTCCTTTATTTCTTAGAGTTTTGGCTAATTTCAACGTTGTGAAAAAATTATCCATTGTTATGCTCCTTCCTGTATTATGAAATGGCTCTGCAAGCGAAAAACAGCATGTTCTCCAACAGTTTCATCTATAGGTCTATTTTAGCCAAAATTTAATCCCGAATTTATCTGGTTTTTGCGGCATATACTGTGTAAATGGGCAACGTGCCTTACTTGGGAAGAGTTGTACATCTACTGTTATATTTTCTCCCGGTTTATAGCAAAGTAAACAATTTTCAATAAATGAGTTCCAGATCTCTGACACTAGTGCAAATTGATCAGACGAAGTCTTTCAGAACTTGTTGCCTTCAGATCAAACCGCAAATATCTCATTATTTCTTTGAACCTCTCGAGGCATTGTTTGGTGAAAAAAGTTCATTCCCCATTTCATGGACCATAAGTTGTTTATTGAAATACCTTTAGAAATAAAAGTTCCACGAGCATACAGTAGGGAAATAAAAGCATCTAATTCATCTAAAGATATCTTGCAATGTGGATCCTGCAAACATCGATGAGCTTCTGCTTCTGTGCACATTTTTATGAAACGAAGAATCTTTTCATTTATGAATAGTCTCCATGCACTTGTGAAATTCCCTAACATTACATTTCTAGTAGAAAATGAACTTGTTCCAGGAACTTCTCTCATCACATTGTGCTGCTGTCGTTTTCCTGAAGAAATATTACCTGGAGGAACTGCCCATATTGTTCCATCTTTTGTTACTTCTACATTTGGCTCATTTCCTTCATTTTGGGAACATACCCTTTGTTCTTCACTTTTACGTAGTAGTTTACTTTTCTTTTGACGTTTATTTTGTTTTCGTTTTCTACCACGTGTGGTACTCGCATGACTTGAATCGACATTTATAAAAATAAAAAAAATCTTCATTTTCAGATTCAGACAAAAAATCTATTTGTGCAGTTTCAGTAAAAAAAACGGCATTCGTCCGCGGAAGAGGATTCACTTACATTTACAGGGTTATACTCATCGTCAAATAAATTTGAATTTTCATCTGTACCAGAATCGGTTTCGGATACAGTCCGCAGTATTTTTAGAAACTCTTCTTCTGACAGATTGCTTTTACCAACAGTTCTTCGCGACATAGCGTGGAAAAAATTTACATCCGATCAGGTCAAGAACTTCAGAAGAAATAAATATCTGTTACTAAAAAATCAGATGCTTTCGAACATAAAAGGAATTTCACGTGACCAGCAGGTGTTTTTCAATCCCGCTTGTTCTCCAAATGATAGCAGTCTCTTACAGTCCCTACGAAAAGAATCACGTGACAAGCAGGTGTTTTTAACATCACTCCCTACGTCACGTATGCTTCTTTCCAAGAAATGTTATTAAAATTATCTCGAAAAGAAAGAATAAACGTTCGTAGACAGCAAAAATTGAAAAGTAAATGTAATGTTAGATTTTATTTCTTCAGCGGTCTAAATGACCGCAATCCGTCTTTCTAGGTATACATATTTATAGGACTCATAATGTTGTGTAAAAAAAATAAAATTTTTGCGCTACATAATTCTTATGAATAATTAGGAAAATTCAATAAAAAATGTAGAAATCAAAGAATATTTAAGAAAAATAAAAGCATTTGAAATTCATTTTCGGTCAAAATGACCGCTCCCGTCTTTCCAGTGTTAAGTTATTTTTATCCATCCTTTTCACTTTGAGCACATTTTAGTTTACTTTCAAATATTTCTGCACATATTCCCATTTTTCAAAATTTCTGTTGTCAGACACAGTTTGCATTCACATTTTCTTTTATTCTTCTAACCATGTAAAAATATCTGCCTTTTTCTTTTTGCTACCATTTTAATATTGTAGTTATTAAACTTTCCTATCTTAATGTTAAGATAGTTTGTTATTTAATTCATTAACGATATTTAGCATGTTAATTCTTCCTTCCTTTCTGTCTTTCATACAATTTTCTCCTAAATTGAACTTTAATTTCTAAAGCATGACAAAATGTTCAGAATTCTTAACCGAATCTGCCTCCTCCACCTTTTATTTTTAAAGTTTAAGAGTGGTTAGGACAAGATATATTATTGTAAGAAAAAAAATTATACTGAATGTATTTTGGATGTTTTCATGCTTCAAATTAATTCTTTGACAAAGTTTTATTTAACGTTGCTCTTAAAATGTCCAGCTGAAAGTCGTATCTTTAAAAAAAAAGTCATGTCTACTTTCAGCCCTCAAATATCACTTCTTCCTAGAGTGTAAAAAAATAAAAAAAAAATGGATTTTTTTTATTTAAATCAGATTTTTTTTTTTTTATTGGATTTTTATGATTTTTTTCGCAGTGTTCAAATACTGAATAGCTACCAAGAGTTTTAAGTCCCCAAAACAGTTAAACCCCTAATTGCTAACATAATCTGTGTTTTTACACTTTAATTAATAAAATTATAATTATTAGTTAGTAATTATATAAATTATAAAAACTGCAAATTAGTAGTTTCATTAGTTAGTAGCATACAATAATGTTATATACTTACATTAATATTTTGTAATAATTATGTAAAACTATATTAAATACTGTACTGGTGATATTTACACTTATTGAACAATTAACTCTGTAATTAGGAACGTAATATACATTATTATGCTTTAATTACTAAAATGATAATTAATAATTTAGTACTCATTCTAGAAAGAAAAAGGGGCAGGATGCTAGTTCCAAAAAAGGGCACTATTTCATGAGGAAATATTAATAATGTGTTTAGTAATTATATAAGAAAAAAAGTACATAGTTTCTTAGTATGATAAATAAAGTGTCATTAATTTTAACAATTTTATGAATTACAAATTGAAAAATACAATTATATAACAATGTTTTAATTTTTTCTAAAGAAGTAAAGTTCTATCATTTTTGTAAGGTCTTGAACACATGCATTTAGAAATACTCTGGAATTTGGAGGTTTTTTACAAGAAATCTCTGTCTACAACTACGGGTGAATTTCATTATCTTTTTTAAAAGGCAGGGTGCATTTTGCCAATTTCAAAAGGGGCAGGTTGTAGCACCCTAAAAAAATTACCTAGAGGAAACAGTAAGTAATCACAGAATTTATAAAAACTACAAATAAGTAATTTCATTAGTTAGTAGTACAAATAACAAAACTAACAAATATTATTTGCAGCTCATTTTGCATTTGTACTGTTAATCGCCTAAATCTAAACTACACATGTATGCATATGCTAACCTCCCAAAAATATGAAAATGCTTTAATCCATTCATATACACATACAGAGTAAATATAAGGAATAGCCAGTTATGTCTGAAATCCTCAAAATATTAAACAGCAACATTATTAGCAGTTAGTGGGGATCCTCAGCCTTCAGTGTTTCAAATAGTTTTGCTGCCTTTTTAATCCCAAACAATTTTTATTTGATGTATATGAGTTCAAAAATTTAAAAAAAAAAAAAAAAAAGACATTTATTCAGCCTTTACTGAAGAAGCTCTTGCCATGCTTAACATTTTATACCAATTGGTTCTTTTTTTCTTATTACATTCTTTTACAATAGCAGTTCAGTTGATATCATTTTTTAATTCTTCTTCGTCTCCAGTATGTGCTATAAATTTATTATTGCAAAAGTAGAATAAGATTCTGCCTATTTTATTCTTTTACTTGCAGAATTTTATTATACTTGCTATGCTCACTTTATATGAAAGAATGAATTACTAAAAGGAAATTATGACATTGCAAGTTATATTATAGAGCGGGCGGCGGCGACACGAATGACTACGTCATCGAGTTACGGGATGAAATCATGATGCAGGACAAGATTTTTAGGAGTAAATTAAGGAATGACTGGTCTGCCTCGACATTTCTTGGTACGATAGGCGCAGCAGCGGGCGCCAACTCGTGTACAAATGAAAACCCTATAAACATAGTATTTTACATTACATTGCCATATATACTACTTCGTATCGACTTTCAAGATGAATTAAGGGTTTAGGAAAAGCTTATTAAGAGTACGTGAGGAAAGGACCGATTCGGCATAACTTGGTATAAAGCGCAAAGAACGGGGCGCCAATTCGTTTTTTTCACAGTGTTATTACGTCATCGAGTTACGGCTTGAAATTTTGGCAAATGAAACATACCGATTATTACAATACGAATATTTCAGTCTGCCTCGTCATATCTTGGTAGGAGATGAGCAGAGCGGGGCGCCAATTCTTAATTTTGGCGGCATAATCACTTCATCGAGCTACGACTTTAAAATTTTGCACATTAAAGGAACATATCAGTACAATGAGAATATTTCAGTCTGCCTCGTCATATCTTGGTACGAGACAAGCAGAGCGGGTCGCCAATTTTTAATTTTGGTGGTTTTAATACGTCATCTAGTTACGGGAGGAAATCATGATGCAGGACAAGATTTTTAGGCGTACATTAAGGAATGACCGGTCTGCCTCGACATTTCTTGGTACGATAGGCGCAGCAGTGGGCGCCAACTCGTCATTTTGGCATCACTATCACATCATTGAGTTACGGGATGAAACCGGCGCCAAATTAAAGGTGACAAAAAGTCTTTTAAGAATATTTTGGTCTGCCTGCGCATATCCTGGTAGAAACCCGCGGCAGACTAAAAGCTATAACAAAAAAATACGTCATAATGTACAAATGAAAACCCTATAAACACAGTATTTTACATTAAACATTCCGATTAGGACGATACGAATATTTCAGTCTGCCTCTTCATATCTTGGTAGGAGATGAGCAGAGCGGGGTGCCAATTTTTAATTTTGGCGGTATAATCACGTCATCGAGTTACGAGATGAAATCATGATGCAGGAAAAGATTTTTAGGCGTACATTAAGGAATGATTGGTCTGCCTCGACATTTCTTGGTACGATAGGCGCAGCAGCGGGCGCCAACTCGTCATTTTGGCGCACTATCACGTCATCGAGTTACGGGATAAAACCGGTGTTAAATTAAAGGTGAAAAAAAGTCTTTTAAGAATATTTTGGTCTGCCTGCGCATTGCCTGGTAGAAACTCCCTGCAGACTAAAATCTATAACAAAAAAATACGTCATAATGTACAAATGAAAACCCTATAAACATAGTATTTTACATTACATTGCCATATATATTACTTCGTATCGACTTTCAACATGATTTAAGGGTTTACGAAAATCTCATTAACAGTAAGTGGGAAAATGACTGATTTGGCGTAACTTGGTACAAAGCGAGGGGAACGGGGCGCCAATTTCCTATTTTGACAGTACTATTACGTCATCGAGTTACGGCTTGAAATTTTGGCACATAAACATAACGATTAGTACAATACAAATATTTCAGTCCGCCTCGTTTTGTTAGAAGTTAAGCAGAGTGGGGCGCCAATTCTTAATTTTTTTGGTATGATCAAGTCATCGAGTTACGACTTGAAATTTTTGCACATTAAAGTAACATATAAGTAAAATTAGAATGTTTCAGCTCTCTCAAAAGCTTTTCACGACATAACCACTATCCTGGTTGGTCCATAATGTACCGGGGGAACCAAAAGTTCGTTATAACTTTAAAAATTCATAAAAAATGAAGAAATTATGATAAAGGAGTGCGGTTTGCAAGAAAGGGCTCACAAGGTAGTCGGATTTTTTTTAGCAGCAAAAAAAGAAACAAAAGTTAAGAAATAATATGTTAAGGGTGCTGACGACCCAAAACACAATGAACAGGACAGCTGTTGTGTCGTAGAAACTTCTGGAGGTCATGTTGAATATTTGTTATTAGAAGAACAAAAAAAATGGAGCGTACTTTTGTCCTGTTTATTGTGTTTCGGATCATCAGAGCCCTCTACATATGATTATTTATTTATTTATTTATTTTGCTACTAAAAAAAAAATCCGACTATCCTGTGAGCCCTTTCTTGCAAACGGAACTCCTTTATCATAATTTCTTCATTTTTTATGAATTTTTAAAGTTATAGCGGCAAAATGACAAGTTGGCACCCGCTGCTGCGCCTATCATACCAAGAAATGTCGAGGCAGACCGGTCATTCCTTAATGTACGCCTAAAAATCTTGTCCTGCATCAGGATTTCATCCCGTAACTCGATGACGTGATTATACCGCCAAAATTAAAAATTGGCGCCCCGCTCTGCTCATCTCCTACCAAGATACGACAATGCAGACTGAAATATTCGTATCATACTAATCGGAATGTTTAATGTAAAATACTATGTTTATAGGGTTTTCATTTGTACATTATGACGTATTTTTTGTTATAGATTTTAGTCTGCCGGGGGTTTCTACCAGGATATACGCAGGCAGACCAAAATATTCTTAAAAGACTTTTTTTCACCTTTAATTTGGCACCAGTTTCATCCCGTAACTCGATGACGTGATAGTGACGCCAAAATGACGAGTTGGCGCCCACTGCAGCGCCTATCGTACCACGAAATGTCGAGGCAGACCGGTCATTCCTTAATGTACGCCTAAAAATCTTGTCCTGCATCATGATTTCATCCCGTAACTCGATGACGTGATTATACCGCAAAAATTAAAAATTGGCGCCCTGCTCTGCTCGTCTTGTACAAAGATATGACGAGGCAGACAGGAATATTCTTATTGTAGTGATATGTTCCTTTAATGTGCAAAATTTTAAAGTCGTAGCTCGATGATGTGATTATACTGCCAAAATTAAAAATTGGCGCCCCGCTCTGCTCATCTCCTACCAAGATATGACGATGCAGACTGAAATATTCGTATCGTACTAATCGGAATGTTTGATGTTTAATGTAAAATACTATGTTTATAGGGTTTTCATTTGTACATTATGACGTATTTTTTGTTATAGAATTTAGTCTGCCGGGGGTTTCTACCAGGATATGCGCAGGCAGACCAAAATATTCTTAAAAGAGTTTTTTTTCACCTTTAATTTAGCACCGGTTTCATCCCGTAACTCGGTGACGTGATAGTAACGCCAAAATGACGAGTTGGCGCCCGCTGCTGCGCTTATCGTACCAAGAAATGTCGAGGCAGACCGGTCATTCCTTAATGTACTCCTAAAAATGTTGTCCTTTAAATGTTTCCAAAAATTTAAAGTCGTAGCTCGATGAAGTGATTATACTGCCAAAATTAAGAATTGGCGCCCCGCTCTGCTCATCTCCTACCAAGATATGACGAGGCAGACTGAAATACTCTTATTGTAATAATCGGTATGTTTCATTTGCCAAAATTTCAAGCCGTAACTCGATGACATAATAACACTGTAAAATAACGAATTGGCGCCCCATTCTTCGCGCTTTGTACCAAGTTATGCCGAATCAGTCTTTTCCTCACGTTCTCTTAATAAGCTTTTCCTAAAGCCTTAATTCATCTTGAAAGTCGATACGATGTAGTATATATGGCAATGTAATGTAAAATACTATGTTTATAGGGTTTTCATTTGTACTCGAGTTGGCGCCTGCTGCTGCGCCTATCGTACCAAGAAATGTCGAGGCAGACCAGTCATTCCTTAATCTACTCCTAAAAATCTTGTCCTGCATCATGATTTCATCCCGTAACTCGATGACGTAGTCATTCGTGTCGCCGCCGCCCGGTCTATTAGATTTAAACATCTTTTTTTAAATAAAATCCTTTTTATGTTATCTATATATAATAAAAAATAGTCTGGATTTTGTATTAATCAACGTGCAGCCCAAACTACTGAACCTAAAGTCTTGAAATTTGGAGTAAAAATACTTCTTATGACATAGAGTGCCGCTAAGAAAGGATTTTCTAAAATTCCACCCCTAAGGTGGGTTAAAAAGAGAACGAACTTTAAAAAAAATCCTTAGAAATCTGATTTTATAGTTATTTTTCAACTGATAACATATTTTAATGTATTTTTGTATGCTGAATCGAATGGTACTAACTAAATTCTTTTAAGCCCAATAGTTCGTGAGATATTTAATATTTTCCTAATTTGGCGATGTCTTTGGCACCAAAACCTGAATATTTCAAAGGATAATTTCTAAAAATACATTTGTTACTATAGCAACGGAAAAATTTAAATTGAGTAATTTTGTTAATCAATTCTTTTATTTAAATAATTAAAACAGCTATATGAGTTAGAAAAAAATTACAAACGCCTCGAAAACTAAAATTTTAAAAAATTGGTTAATAATGATTAATTGTTTTTTTGGTGTACCAACACCATGCCAAAATGTATGCTATTGCGCCATTTATTTCAACCCTAACCATGCAAACGATTTTTATTGCAAACCGTGCCAAACATTAAGATTTGCAATTTATTGAACGCGAATATTTTTTTCATTAGTATTATTTAATCGTAGCATCGCAAAATATCTTAATTTGTTATTTTTCTAATAGAAAATATTTATTATTAAATTATAACTTACATTTATTATTGACACTGATATATGGATTTTACCATTTAGCAGTTACTTGATGATGAGGAAGCTGTAATAAAATTATTTCAGAACATAGGAATTATACGTATAAAAATGTTTTGTTAAAAAACGTTGAATGTCTTCATTCAAAAAATCAATGAAGTGTTTACTGCTATGACAGACATGCTTATTACATATATTAATAATATTGTTGTGTGTAGTTTAAATGTGTCATTTTAATTACCATATAAAAAAAGCTGCACTTTTATTTAAGATGCTAATTTATTTGCTACTAAAATTAATATATGGATTGTCTGAGTTTCTAGTTATTTGAAATGACGTCAATGTATGCACATATAACTTTCTTTTTTCTTTTCCTTCTTTTTTGTAGAAAAACAAAAATTAGCATTGTGGTCAACTTTCAAAAATTTTGAGAAAATGACTTGTGTATATTTTGAAGACTTTCTTCCTGAAGATATTGGTAAAAGCTTTATTATTACTATTATTATTATTATTATTATTTAAATGAATAATAATAATAAAAAAAAATTTGTCATACTATACAGCATAAGTAAAATTGTTGATTATTGTATAATAATGTTTTAACTTTTCATGTTTATACTTTCTTTAATGATTGCCTATTTTTATGTCTTACTTTTTCTTTATAAAAGACAGCTTACTGTTGTTCCTTAATTTCAAAATATCATTTATAATCTGTTTTAATCTGAAATTAGTCGCTTTAAATAGTAGTTTGTATTAAATAACCAATTCATATCACCTAAAACTTTGATCTATAAAATAGGCCATGCATACAATTATCTGTTTTTCTTGTTTTTTATTAAAATACAGTTTTTCCATTCGATAATTGTTTCCATCTTAGGGGAGAGTGGCTCACCTTGGGGCACTTTTTTTCTTTCTTTTTTCATTTTGTTTTATATTGAACAAATGTCAAAATTTTACCTTTTATTCATTCTTTTAACCTTTGAATACATTATTAAATAGCTTTTGATCTTATATGCATTATAGAAAATATATATATATATATATATATATTAAACTTGTCCTTTGTCCCAAGGTGTACCACCTGGTGGGGCACCTTGGGACAGTTAAAAATAGATGTGAAAAGTTCAATAATTGAATTACAAATTACTGGTTTGTTCAGGAAAAGACATTTATTTAAACTGATTAAGATAAATATTGTAAATTTTTTTAATTTTCAGGGATGCAATGAATTTTCAGCCTTAGTATTCCTTTCCAGTTTTTATCCCATGCTCCTAATTTGAAGGAATATTCTTTTTATTTGCTGAAGCATATTCATGAGCAAGGGTATGCACATCATTAATTGTTTGCCCATAGTAATATTTTGAAGTTTCTAAAATGTTATCTACCAGCTTTTCTTCCTCATCATCGCTGAATATTTTTCAACTTTGTATCTTTGATATATACTTGAAGTTAAAATTTAGCTGTTCACTTTTAAAAAAAAATACTAACATGACGATTGAGAGTGGTCTTACTAACATTATAGACCGCAGCAGATTTCCTAAAAGACATTTCACCTGATAAAATTTTTGCAGCAGCTTTCTGAATATTGTCAGCATGAATTGCTGCATTTTTTTTAATATTATAAATTTCTAATTCATGCCATTGATAAGCCTAATGACTTCCTAAAAGAAGAAATAATAACTATTAATAAATAAATGTTATATAGATTAAACAAAAAATGTTTTAAATACAATATCTTTTTGTTAAAATATTTTGAATAAAAGTTAGCTAGGCATATCTTGTGTCCCAAGGTGCACCATATACCCACTATGAAATTTTAGAATGTCATGCTATTAGGCTTAGCACTAGAACTATTATTAAACATCAGTTTTATAGAGAAAGCTTTAAACTTCATTATATTACCTTTTATTTCAAAATATTTTCAATCTAATTCCACTTTACAACTTATCAAACTTTTACATTAAAGTTATTAGACATGTTTGCAAACTAAAAATCTTAATAAATTCTTGCCTGCTTTATCAATGGAATCAAAACATGACTGAAAGTTAGATTGCGCTTTTATCTGTCTGCATCTGCAAGAACTAAGAGTTAATTTAAAATCTAGGGCAAAAAAAAAGCTGTCTCAAGGTGTACCATGTCCCACCCTCCCCTATTGTTATTTTTCATATTATGTCCTCATTTACATTGTTATTAAAACCACATTTTTCTCATTCATTATTAATGAATGTTGGAAAATGCATATTAATCTGTTTTTCTTGTCTTATTAATTTGATATAGATACATTTCTTATCGTATTAAATACTCTAAGCATCAATATATCATTGAAGCTTTGTTAGTCTATTTTTATATTTATTAATTTAGGATGAGTTAACAGAAACTTAGAAAATTAATCTTGTCAAACATGCAAAGACTGGAAATATATTAAATTTAAAAAAGAGAAAGGGAAAAATAAAGAATTTTAATTTATTAAAATATTGCCTTGAAAAATTGAAGAAAAAACAGATTCTCAAATATTATGGAAGTCTTGCAAAAATAATTTCTCATGTGAAATAATTGATTACAGATTCAGTTTATGTTTAAACTTATTTCTCTAAAGAGAAAAATTACAAAAACCATAATTAGAAAGCTTCTTTACTTATTTATTCTATACGGATTGCAATACATACATTTCAAAAATCATTAACTTGAATTTCAATTAACATATGCATTTATTTAACACAAATTTGAATGGTTTATTGATCCATTTACTTGACCATTAATCAGTTCTAATATATTGACAAATAATGTTCAAAATTGTTACGCATCAATTACTTTTAGAGCTTAATTAGGCATTCAGAAAGTTTTAATAAAACTATAAGGTTTAAAAAGTATTTACTTTTAATATTGATGCATGTTTTGTTTTTCACCCTCTCTTGAATTGTTTACATATCCAAAACGACCGGCAGTTCGTTTGAATCATTAGCTCCTGAGGCAAGTGCCGTTGCTGAATAACTGCCAGTAACTGTGATTCCGGGATCACGCCTTTCGCCATGAGTGGTTGACTCGCAACGTCATAGTTTGTAGCCAATGGCGTTTCGGAAGCATTTAAATAAATTTATATTTACGGATTGGCAATAGTTTTATGCAAAACAACTGCTAGTTTGTTTGTATAAATGTCTGGACAGATTGTGGATCTGTGGCTTCTTGTAATTTTTTCCATGTATGTCATCTTTTATCATGTAGCTGCATTGAAATATTATTTTAGTTTTCCTTTTTAAGTTAATGGCAAAGTAATGCTATTTTAGTGTAAATTGCCATATCATCTCGCTTATAATAAGTCTCTGTTTTATGCAACTGGTTTTTTAAATCAAGTCTTCCACATTTACCCACCGTAGCTCTGTTCAGCCATGTTTTCACAGGCTGACAAAAACATTAGTTTAATGATTTCTAAATTATGTGAAATAGAATGAATGGTCTTTTGGTCTTTGACTTACCAAATGTTCATCTTTAGAAATGGTCCATAATCCCATGAAAAATTGTAAAAATTCAGTTAAAATCAATATTTTATTATGAAGAATAAGATAATGTCTTATGTGTTTTCCAGTCTTTAAAATATTTTATATATATATAATTATTTAAAGCTTTATTTGTATCATTAAATGACAGTTATTGATTAAATGCTCATAAGCTGTTTGCATTGAGATGAATCTTCTATTATTTCTTGTTGAATATCACATCCTTTAAAGGCTTCTGATTGATTTTAATAATTATTCTTATTAAATAAATAAATATTTTATCCCTATTAACCCTTTTGAGACTGGCATATCATACTCAAATTTTATTAAATTGGCACTACTTTTTTGTACACCCTTAATTTTACTTATTTAATCACAGAAATTCCCTAATTAAATAAGACAACTATTACTTTTCTTTATTACTGGTGCCAAAAACAATTGTTGTATGCATCTTTTAAAGATACATGTATGCACCCATAGTACCGAAGGGGTTGAATAAAAAAATTAAAATCATAATTATCAATAATAATTATTTAAATTGCTTTTATGATCTTGTCGAAATTATTTTTATTTTTTTCTGAAACATGAACTGGTGGGCCAAAATTTATGGGAATGGGTTTAAATTAAAGGATATTACAGTCAAATTATGATTAGCTATTAAAAACAATGATAAATGACCTATGAAATTAATTGTAAGATGAAATATTAAAAAAGCAATGTTACTTATTTGACAAGTGGCTATATCATTGCTTCTTTTTAACTCATATTAACATCAAATTTTTATTCCTGGGTGCATACCTTTTCTCTTTCATTACAGTCTTGTCCAAAATAAGAATTTACTGATTATCTATCAAAAATCTCTTCTCATTTTTTTATCCAATTTTAATTTTGATTTTTGTTTCTTAATCTTTAAGATATATTAATACTGTTATTATTTTTTATTCCACATTGTGTTTGTTCATGGCTTAGTCATTAAAGGGTCATTTATCTCTTTTGAAATTGTTGGAGTGCAGGGTATCTAAGCTCATAATTTGCAAGATTAAATACATTTAGAGCATTTAATTACAGGATAATAATATTCTTTCCTTTCTCACATACAGTAAATATTTTATTTAATTATTTTTCATACTCATTTTACAATATGCGATTACAATATTGAATTAATTAGATGTTTTGATTTGTAGAGCTTCTTAGCAGATCTGCAATTTGGATTAGATGTTGCAAAAATGAAGATTTGTCTAATTTTGAAGAAAACTTTTCTGTGGCAAACCTTACTTATACCTCATTAGTGAATACTTTAGTTGAAGTATATTACCCTTTCTACTTTAATTATCTAGAATTTAATATGTATATTCTTTTTATTTATTTATTTATTTTACTATTTTTTTTTTATTTACATAGGTCTTGCCTCATCTTACCAGAAAAGAATGGTCCTATTGCTTTAGTTTAGCCAAAATGTGTTGTGCAAATAACAAAGTGCAAGAGGAAATTACCTGTTCTAATAATCTTTTTCAACTATGTGGATGTAAGTATTTTCTTATTCATTTATAATTAATTATCTTGATTTTTGACAGTCGTTTGTATTATATGCATTGTCCATTTTATCTTCATCCTTTATCTATAATAGAGGTCTGCAATGCAGACCTGGTATTCACTCTTTCTGGGCCAGTTGCTGAGTTTGTCTTTTTTTCATCTCCAGACTTAGTCCAGACCAGACCAAACTTTTTTTTCTGGACCTGAACTTCATTCTTCCGAGGGGTCTGCAATGGCTGAAATTTTCAAACCTGCTGCCAACCCAGTCTGTGTGACCTGCCTACTGTAAAATTAGGCCCAGCCCAACAATTTTGTAAAAAATTCATATATTTATCGCCATTGTTCTACAATTAAAAAAATTTTTTTAATGCATTTTTACCGGAAATAAAAAAAAAAAAAAAAAAAAAAATGAAGTATAGTAAAACCTGTGAAAATGTTTTCGATAAAGAAATCTTTGATGGAATCCTGTCATAAGCAGAAAAATATCTTAATCCATTCCAAAAGAATATAATACATTTACAACAGATGATGTATTTGCTAAAAAGGAAACCTTTCTATAACGGATTTTTCTTCTCTCCTATCCAATTTCTTCTTAAAAGATTTTACTGTATAGAGATTTTTGTCTCCAAGACATGGAATATAGATTAACGATGTTAATGGTAACTCATACTTTTGCATAAAAATAGATATTTATTAAAAAATCAGTATATGGGCACAGGCAGAAAGAAATCTACGGATGGGCAATATTTTGGAACAGATATGCCTGTACTTTGCAATGAAGAAAGTAAACATGGAATAAAAAGCTAGAATAAGTATTTTTTGCCAGAACTCCTCGTACATGACAATTTTAAAACTATTAATCTAAAAATCTATATCGAAACAATTAAGTAACTGTTATCTTAAAGCTATGCAAAGATAAATAAAAAATTGTCCCTCTAATTTACTAAACCAAATTAACTTATTATTAAATATAGCAGAGTACTATTATCTAAATGTTTCATTAAACAAATATAGAATAACACAAATTTTTAGCTTCTATTTTTACGGTATAGCCCCTTCTGATATCTTACATGGCCAGGAATAATGAAGTTTATGCTCAAGTCAGTGAAATAAATCTAGCCCAGGTCTGGTTTCAGGCTAGGCCTGGCTGCATGCAGACCTCTAAATTCTTCCCCCAAAGTCATGCTGGGCTGTCATTTTATTTATTATTTATTTTTTTTTATTATTATAGTGATGTTGTGCATTTGTTTTGAGATCTTTAGAAATTAAAAATTTAAATATATATATATATATATATATATATATATATATGAGTACAGGGGAAAAAAAAATTTCAGCTTATAGCTTTTTTCTCACAGAAAACAAACGATTTGCTTATATCATTGAATTCTGTACTCTTGAAAACGTAATTCAATATATAAGTTTTTAAATTTTTTTCGGAATCTATGTTCTTTTTTTTTTTTTCTTCTATGTTAATTCTTGTAATTAGGTATAAGGTACTTTATTTTATACACGCAGTTCTATATTGTTGGTGTGTGGTACTTGTTGTCAATCATTCACAATATTTCGGTTTTTGATGATGGTCGGTAATGTTTAATTAATGGTTATATATATATATATATATATATATATATATATGTTTATATATGAAATGAATCAGCTTTACTTTAGGCTAGGTGATTGTAGTCATGGCCTTACAAGAAGATAAGGCAGTTTGTCCGGAAACTGACTTTATTTTCTTTCATGTTACATGGTCTCACATTAAGTCAGGCCCAGTGACTGGAGATCTGGAAGGAGAATAAGCTCTCTAATTTCTGTGTGTCAATTAAGAAAGGATCGCGTCATAATCTGTCTTCTCTTTCCCCCTGCACCCTGCTTTTTATCAGCTAGTTTTTACTTTTTCCAGCAGAGGACAGAAGTGTCAAAGTGGGAGGCTTATTCTTTCATGATTGGTGCATTATCTTTTTTATAACTGTTTTTTATATGGAGACAAGAGTCTGAACCCATATGATTGCACAACCAAGAGCCAATTCTAATTTAAATGTTAAATATTATTTATGAGGTAATCATAGTCTGAACTGTCAAGCCAGTTTATACCAGGCTGGGTCAGGCAAAAAATTTATTTTTTATGGACCGGGCCTGGAAATTCCGTCCCATGCAGATCCATAATGTATAACGTAATATTTTTAAACGAAAATTTTTTCACTTTCAATAGTTGAAAAAAA
This sequence comes from Maratus speciosus, assembly GCA_963932465.1. Lineage (NCBI taxonomy): Eukaryota > Metazoa > Arthropoda > Arachnida > Araneae > Salticidae > Maratus > Maratus speciosus. The sequence continues at coordinate 385,404,708 of OZ010788.1, read as the reverse complement.
TCACAATAAAAAGAAGACACATTGTATTCATTTATGATAAAGACTGATTGATTAATTATTCTTTCAGCATTAATGTTCTCTGAATGAAGAAAAATTTATTTTACTAAAAATTTACACTTACAAATTTCAATAATTAAACTTTAGAAAAATCGCTTTTTCAACAGAAGAAATACATTAATTAATGTATTTTAATGTATGCATCTGGGAAGATGATTGAGTTTATGATATGAATTATCCTAAGATTTTTGATTAATTATTGATATTTTATTTATTAATTACAAATATTTTAGTTCTAGTCATTTACCTTGTAATTTATCATGAAATTTCAATTAAATTTGCATTTAATGTTAATGAATTTATTTTTATTGAATCACTGAGAGAAAAATTTAAATTTTTACTATATCATGTTGTTTATTATCTTGTAATTTCTCCTTTCTCTGAATTTTATGTTCCAGAATTATTGTTTAATTTTCTCATTCAAGTTGCTCTTTAGTCTGTTCTAGTTGTTGGTTTATTGTTTTTTTAGTTTCTAACAAGACAATAAAAAAAGAGGTGGGGGGGAGGGGGGGGAGGTATCGGTACTATAAAAATTTGCAAAAAAAGTATGCTTTAATTTTCCTTATTTAAAAATAAATTAATTAAGAAAATATTTTATCTGATTCCCTTTAATCTTAAATGCTTTTTAAAAACAGATAGGAAAAGGGGTAGGAGAGTGTCACATTTGAATTTCATCTCCGCAACCATTCAAAATCTTGATTGTGCATTAATTTTTGTGAGATTCTTTTTTTTTTACAGATTTTGTGTTACAAAGTAATCGAAAACTTAGTTTTTGACTAAATGCATAATTTCTAGTATATTTTGTAATTTTATTTTTAGAAAGCAAATGAAACTTGGCTAAATTTAATAACTATAAAATAATATTATAAATGGCAGATTTTTAAGCAATATATTTTCATTTCAAGTCTTGTAGATGTAATGCAAAAAATAAATAACAAAATTTTATTCCATTTCTAATGATTAATGAAAACTTTTTTTGTAGCAAAATAGTGTAAATTATCTTAATTACATTCTTTTATAGCTGACTTGTGTACATATGCAGCTGTATTAACTATTATAACAAGTGCTCATTTTGTGCTGAATGATAATATTGATGGATCTTTATATGTGAGCAGTTGTGTCTCTAATTTCCTAAAAGTAAGTTTTTAGAAATGTATGGTTATTTTATCATTATTCTTTTTGTGTTATCTAGATAAATGTGATACAGTAATTTTCACAGTGCTTCTCTCTCTCTCTCTCTATATATATATATATATTCGGCCATGCTTTCAGGGGTCATATATAAAGTACTTAAACTTATTTCAAGGTATCTGCGCTTTGAAAGAAATTGTACAACTATTATGATTGAGTTAACTTTTATTAGTTAAGTTTCAAATTAGTTAAAATAATTGTATTTTAACATATGTTTTATTTTGTAAGGATTTGAGGCTATGATTTCTTTTAACAAAAATTATGTTCTTTTCAAAAGGTTTTATTTAACTTGCAACGATCGTCTTTCCAGTTTAAAATTTGTACTCGGACTTTAACTCACTTTCAAATGTCCGATCGAAATTCAATTTTACATACTGACTTAAATCCGATGAAAATGTAATATTTTTATGATTTTAGATACAGAGTATAACACAAAAAAATTCGTATAGATTACCATCAACAAGTTTAAGAAAGAGTTTTAGATTAGATAACATAAACCTCCGATGGTTGTGTTTTTTAACTTTTATAATTACGTTTTATGTATTTTTTAAACACTGAATAAAAAAATTACCTTCACTTTTAACCATCATGTCAAGATTTTTTGCAAATCGTAAATTTCAAGGTTAAAAAATAGCGAAAAATCTGATACTATAAAATAGATGTAAGACTTTTTTATTCAATTTAATTTTATTTAATTCAATAATTTCTTAAATTTTTTGGCTTATACTGGGTTTCTTACAGCTAAACAGCTCAGGGGTCTAGTGAGGTTGGGAGGGGATGGAGGGGATCATTTTTAACTTTGAAATTTGCAATTTGACAAAAATCCTCATTAGGTGGTTTAAAATGTAGGTTATTTTCGGATTCAGTGTTAAATAATACATAAGAATCAATTTTCAAAAGCTAAAAAACATGACACAACCCAAAATTTGAAAGACTAATCTAACAGCATTATATGTATCATTTATTTTGTAAAGAATTGAGGCTGTTGTTTTTCATCCTTATATTTAACAAAAATTCTGTTTTATCATCTTGTATGTTCAGTACAAATTGTATATTTTGCAGTAATATGTCAGAATGATTATAGATTTCATATTTATATTAAATTGCAATGTTAATTTTGCTCTCAATTATTTTTTTGGTTACATCTGACGATTATTTATATTTCTACTACATTTGTGAATTACTCCTATTTCGCAGCAAAAAATATACTCCAACTTTAAACGGCTATTACTTGGTCAGTTTTAATCATAGACGAAATCTGTCGAGTATACATGATTATATCCCTTATAAATTCTCTCAAGGCTGGGCAAATTCATGCTGTTGCATTGTTTTCTGGAGTTAGTTGTAAGCCAAAATGCGCTCCTATCACTTTGGGCGACCCATTTAACCTCTATAACACAGAAAGTAGGCTTTCCTTGAGTTTTGGAAAACTGAAGTTAAACTAAGATTAGTCTATTTTACTTTGCATTAATGATCTAACTATTAACTCAGAAAGTGATCACTTGATTTAACCCAACGACCACATTTATTTGAAGATGAAATCACATTTTGAATTTTCCCTATCCTTATTATGTCAAAGCAGTATGCAGTACTGCAACATTTGCAGGTTCCTATGCAAATTTCACTCACTGCATACCGATTGGTAGACAAAAAATGATGTAAGCCCTTCATTGCTGAATAAAAGTGACTTACACCAGATGTATTTAATTGATTCGTCAATGCTTGTAGTTAAAATGTACACCATGGAACAGTACATAAAAATGATATTACTTTATGGCCAGTATAATCGGAACGGAGGTTGCAAGGCAATACGCAATTAAATTTTCCAATGATAGCCATCCATCTAAAAACATGATTTTAAATGCTGTAAAGCGCTTACGAGAAACGTGTAGCATTAAAAAATACCCACGATCTGGAAGCTCAAGTATGCATGTCTCTGACGAGGAGATTTTGGGATGTGCTCTTGCGTATCCACAGTGTAATGTTAGAGATATTAGTGAAGCTTGTGGCTGCTCAAAATCCCATGCATGGAATGCTTTAAATATGCACAGAGAATATCCATATCAACTGCAATTGTTACAAGCATTTTTGCCAGGAGATGAAGATAGGCAGTTCAATTTTAGCAATTTCATTATGAACAAACTACAAACAGACTCATCGTTTCTGAATGACATTTTTTGGACAGATGAGTGCACGTTTTCAAGAACTGGTATTGGTAATAGGCAGAATATGCACTTCTGGTCTGTGCAAAATCCGCATGCCATACGACCTAACATGTACGATGGTCTGTTAATGTTTGGTGTGGCATCTGGAAGGGAGTGTTAGTGGGGCCATTCTTTTTTTATGACACTTTAATAGGTACAAAGTATGTAGATCTGTTATGTGGACCATTATCTGACTTCTTAAGATGATCATGCATGTTTCGTTAGCAGACCTCACCAAAATGTGGTTTCAACATGATGGCGCACCAGCCCACAAAACAGCCTCCTCCCGAATACTTCTACATATCATGTTTCAAGATAACATCATAGGTTATGGAGGTTTGGTAGAATGGCCTCCTCGATCGCCAGATTTAAATCCCCTAGATTTCTTTCTTTGGGGTTATTTAAAAAGCAAGATTTACAAAGTAGAATCAGTAAGTCAAGTAGATTTGCAGAATCGCATTTTATCTGCCATCAGATGTGTCGTGCCTGTAATGCTAAAAAATGTTCAAGATGAATTTCTGCTATGTGTCCGTCTATGTAATGTAGTCCAGGGAAGACACTTGGAACACATGTAGTGAGAAAGTATGAAAGATGATATTTATCCACATTGTTTATTTCTATTTCGGTTTTATTTGAGTTTATCTGCGAGAAAGCACTACTTGCTATGTTATTATTTAAAATTTATTAAATTTGTATGTGTTTGTGCACTGTGATTTTATGTATTATACAAAATATACATTTTTATTTTCAATACCAGTGATTAGACAAATATTGTACTGTTTTTTGACTTGAACAACAACCCTTTTGTCATGATCATATCTAACTCTAAAACCTCCTTGTCTTTCTGATAGGGATATATTCACATCTCCATTTGTATACGGTCCCCATACTATGCATGATAACTTTGAACTCGAATTTCTCAGTGAATATTGATCGTACAGATATGGAACTTTTAGTGTTTGCAATACTTTTGAATAGACAAAACGTCCCTAAATATAAGTATAGAGACCTGGGGGCTGTATAAAAATTTAGATTCTGTAATTCTTCACTAAATTGTTTTTTCACTTCAAACTTCTTTTATCTTAACTCTGCACCTAATTTTGACCACTTTGTAATTGGAAGTATGCATTTAGGACCAACGATTGCGAAAATAAAGGTTGGTCAGGTTATACGTGGACATCCTGTATATATATATACTCAACTCACAGGCTAATTCATTAATTAAGTAGCTGCTATTTTCATGGGAAATAACTCAAGAAAATATTATGTTATAGTGCTTTAAGTTTTATATTTTTGTCAGAAGACAAAAGGTAATTGGTAGATAAAGTGACAAATCAGAAAAAATATTACTTTATTACTGATGGAAAGATCGTCAGCAGGATCTGTCTGATTTTTCTCTCAGTGATATATTAGAGGGGGGGGGGGGAGGGGAAATTTTCACCAGTTATTATAAGACACCTGATTTTTAAGATATCACAAGAAGGAAATGTCTAATGGTCTTAAATTTAAGCAGTACTACAGCCAAGGGATATTGTCTTGAAAATCTCTTGCTGAATAATTTTTTGTAGTGAGATTACAAGATTGGCGTCTATACTTTACATTGTTTATTTCAATGTTCTGCCATCTGCTTTATTTTTATCTTTTTAATCATACTTGACAGGTTTTATGTCTGCTTGGTTATTGTTTGCTCTAACTTTAATTGGATAGCTTTCTAACTGCTTAATAATTTCTATTTTATTTATGAATTTTTTGATGAGTAAATGTAAAACTAGAAACTATAACTTTATATAGTATATTTATAATAATAGTCACAATGGTTAATTATTTTTATTTAAATGACTTTACTAATCACAATCAGGCATGGGAGTTGCTCCAAAAGATAGATTGTTTTTAAAGCAACATTGGATATTCTTTGAATCTCTGAAAAAATGCAAAGGAAATATAATATGATTATATAAGGGAGTGGCGACTCAGGTAAGCAAAAGTACCCCCACTTGTTAGAAATCCACCTTTTTGAAAGCAATGTTGGGTGTTCTCTGAGTCAGTGCAAAAATGTAAAAAAAATATTGGAATTGTATAAGGGAGGGGTAGATGTCAGAAAAATGTAATCTTTAGTCTTTTTGCATACACAAACCCTTGAATTTTGTACCAGCTCCTTTCTCTGTATGTACTGCAAAAAGGCAGTTACATTACAGGTGAGTTTATGTTATGAACATCTAAAAATCAGAAGTGTTTGTATAGCCTGAAAAATTTTCCGCCTCTTTTATTTTGGCCATTTTTCATACTTGACTGTAACTTCTATGGTATTGGGTTTAAAAATTGATAAAAAGGATTTTGTTACATTACTTATTTAAAATTTCAAACCATCTCTGCTTATTCTTTATCTTTTAATTACTGTTTATTTAAATTATTTTATTTTTTACCCATTTGTCCATTTATTTATTTTTCAGGATGCTATTTTCCAGGAAGAAAATATTAATCCACATTTCCTGTTATCAGTAGCATTAGAAATTTGCCACTTAATTTCATCTATTCCTCCTAATCTAATCCACATCTATCATGGAACTTTGTTAGAACTAAAGAAAGAATTATGCTCACACTCATTGGAATCTGGTGAAAATGACTATAGTAAATTGTTAGATTGTGCTATAACTTGTCTTCCAAATGTATATCAAGATAAAAACATGGAATAATCGTTAATTAAAAACAAAAACTCGTTAAAATATTATGTTTCATTATTTTACCTATATGAATTAGATACATTATGTGTTAGTTATGTATATGCCCCCACTGTTTTCTAGGATCAGGGGCAAGACCTATCTTTTGCCCCTCCAATTTTTTTGTATTGTTTAATGATTAAGGCTAAGTTTTGTTTGTTCATTTTTTAAAAAAAGAATGCAGATGATTTCAAAATAAAGCTATTTCAGTCAAGCTGTAACCTATCCGATCACAAAAAGTGGTCAACTCAGAGCTGCAAAATTTAATATTCTTATTGACTCATTCAAAGAAATCTTCCCAGAACAACACAGAAGAGAACAGGATAAAAGTGTTATTCCAGACAAAATCAAGATGAATTCACTGAAATTCACAGTTTAAAATATTAACAGTGGACGTAAGAGTGATTAAACACCTGTATTAAAAAAAGAAAGTGTTGCTCTATCTATCTGTCTGTCTCTCAGTGATGGCTAGCTGCTAGTGAAATGTACCTCATCTATAAATCTAAAAATTTGGATGAGAATAGTCCAAAGCAAGTCCTGATGCAACTGAAGGTCAGATTTTAATTTTTTTGATAATTAGCCGGGATATTAAATAAAAACTTACCAAAAAAGCGATCTCTTTTTGCAAAATCAGTTGAGGGGTGTGAGTATGCTCAGTGGTGGGGACAAGGGGGGCATATGCCCTCGCAGTTTTCTAGGAGCAGGGGCAAGACCTATCATTTGCCCCTCCAGTTTTTTGTATTGGTTAATGATTAAGGCTAAGTTTTGTTTTTTTATTTAACTATTTATGTGTTATCTTATGTGCAAACTAGAATAAATATTGGGTAATTCAAAATAACCCAGAATTAGCGTCTTCACATTCATAGCAGTATTTCCTTTTTTTGTCAAGTTCAAGTAAAAATATTTTTCCTGCTCTTTATTTACAGAAAAGCGGAACCTATTTTTCTTCTTCATATTATAGATCTGATTATCTACACATGTGGGATAGATCTGTTGAATTTGACAATTGTCATTTTCTTTAGGATAAAATAACATTGGGATAATATGAATACAACTCCCTGATCCTCCCAGCTATATTGCCTCCTATTACACTATGACGCAAAAGTTTAGACAATGACGTCATTCAGCTTTAAAATGTAGAATTATGACGTCAGAATTACAAAAACCTGTAAATATATTCAAAAACTGATTTAAAATGCTATGTACAAAAGACAGTCGTTTTATTTGCTATAATACTAATTTTTTTCATAAAAATTCAAATGTGCTTGTCGCAAAAGTTTAGACACTATTCTAAATTTCTTTGAATATTCGCTGGCATATGCAAATTTAGAATCGATGATGTCACAAATTTGGAGTACTTAAGTTCTGCAAACGATTGCGCTTCATAGTCGACATGCCGAGAGCTAAAGAAATTCAAGTGAATGAGGTTTCAAGTATTTGGCAGTTGAAAGGTGAAGGGAAGAGCGTTTCTGAAATTTCTGCTATTATTAATAGGTCAAAAAAATCTATTTATCGAGTTTTATCGAGTGGTTCCGAATATAAAGCAAAATGTCGGTCTGGGAGGCCACGTGTGACAAATGTACGAGAGGATCGCCTGATACAAAGACTAGCGAGTACTCAACAAATGAGCGTACGTGGAGTTCAAAGCTCATCGGGACTCTCTGTATCAAAGGATACGATTCGTAGACGAATTTTGGAAAAAGGAACAATCGTTTATAGCAAAATGCAGAAGAAACCAGCTCTGAAACCATATCATAAGTTACAAAGACTTATGTGGGCTCGAAAGCATATGTCATATGGAGAGAAATGGCAGTCAGTCATATTTAGCGATGAAAAAAAGTGGAATCTGGATGGTCCAGATGGTTGTTTATCGTATTGGCATGACTTGCGGAAGGAACCGCGACGTTTTTTTAGTCGCAGACAAGGAGGGGGCTCGGTGATGGTTTGGGCAGCCTTTTGCTATAATGGACAAGTATCTCTGACCTTCACCAGTGGTCGTCAAACTTCACAGCATTATACACAGACATTAGAAGAAAACCTACTGCCATTTGCTGAGCTTCTAGGGGGTCCTCAGTGGGAATTTCAGCAAGACAATGCTTCAATTCACACTGCAAAACATTCAAAATCTTGGTTTAATTCCCATAATATAGGAGTTCTCGACTGGCCAGCATGTAGCCCAGATCTTATCCCTATAGAAAACCTTTGGAGCATCATGTGTCGCAAAGCTTATAGCAACGCTAGACAATACTCTTCTGAAAAGGAACTTAAGACATCTATTGAGAATGCATGGTATGATATCGATCCACAAACTATGCAAGATTTAGTTTCTTCCATGCAATCTCGTGTATATGACGTAATACATAAGCATGGATGCGCAACCAGGTTTTAAAAATTGTTTATTTCGATTTTATTTAATTTGTGTCTAAACTTTTGAGACAGCAGTTTATTTTTTTTTACCATTTAATTTATTGCAATATGCACAATTCCACTTTTCTTTGTTATAAATATTGTTTATATGTACAGCACATTAATTTCAAGCAGTGATTTGAAAATTGAATAAATATTTTTCAAAGTATGTAAGAATTTCTTCATTGTCTAAACTTTTGCGTCATAGTGTACATGGTACCAATCAACCATTACTAATTCACGGTGTTCATAAAACTTCATCTAGTTTCACTGGGAAATTTATCGAAAACAGAAATGTAAAGCACATGTTCTGTTTGTAGAACAAATCCTTGTATAATTAAACAGAGTTTCCCCCAGGTTTAAAAAAGGGCAGGGTGCTTCTTATAGGAAAAGAGCATTTCTGGATTCCGAAGGGCATGTTTTGGATTCTTAAGGGCACTTTAAAAAAAATTTTAAAGGCATTCCTTTTGGTTTTTAAAACTACTTTTAATATTTGATAGACAGGATGCTATCTTAAAGACAGCAATGAGTCAATTTTTACTATGCAAGTAAATTTTTTAATAAACAAAGGAGTAAAAGCACTTTTTTCAGCTGCAGGCAACAAGGGTGCTAATGTTTTTCATCAAGGGCAAGAGGGGTGCTATTTTGTAAATGCAAGGGCAGGCGGGTGCAGCACCCTCCTGAAACTGTCTAGGGGAATCTCTGATTAAAAGATGCATTTATATGTTGTTGTTTTTTTTGTTTTTTTTTTCCAAAATTCCCCGATGATAGTCATAAATCACTCCCCTGGCCTTTTTTTCCAAATGTTATGTGGTCAGCTACAAAAGAAAGAGGAATCTCAACAACAGAAATAGGTGGATATAAACATGAGAACTGCCGACCTCTAACCTCCCGACAGAAATCATAAAACATGAAAGGGAGCGTCTGACCACATCAAGCGTTGCGCCGAAAAGAAGGATAGTCTGTTCGACTCTTTAGTTTTTTATTTGTTGTGCAGGAAAATTTCAATGAGGTAGTCAGAGCAGTTAGTTTCAATGGAATAGAAAAATGTGCTATCTTATTCAGTTTTTCAGTTTTAGCTTGTGTTTGTGTCATTTTGAAATTCGTAAACGTAAAAACATTTTTATAAATATGTTTCGCATTTTAACTTAAGTACAATTGAAGAATATGCGAAAATGCTTTACAGAAATCTAGGCGGCATCAGAAACAACATTTTTTTCATTATTATTTCAGCAAAATACTATAAATTGTATACAAATTTGTATTTAATATCTTAAAAGTAAAAACAATATAAAATAAAACTGAGTATTTTTATTTTGTTCTTTAAGGGGAGTCCATTTTGAAAAGGTGTAAGATTTAACAGCATTTCGATAAAAAAAAAAAAAAAAGAAGATTCAAATCAGTGTTTGGTTTAAATTTTTGTATTTATAAATTAGCTGGATTTATCTTAAACTAGTATGAGTGGATTTTAAATCGGTCCAAATTCTCAATTAAACGTTACTAGTGTTTATATTAGCTCTAAAATTTCACCATTTATTAAAGTATGTGGTACGAATTACTTTTCCTTCAAACACTTTTAAATTTCTGAAGTATATTAACAATTTTTTTTTCTCCAAATAAATAGGTTTCCGTATGAAAAACACGGAATAATTATTATACTTTTCAGCAGAGTTGTATAATATAGACTCACACGCGCACGCCGTGCGTAGAAAATTTTCTGCAAAATTCGGAACTTTGCGGAAAATTTCTTAGAAAAAAAATTTTTTGTTCTTGTAATTATCTTTTTTCATTTTTTTTTATTTTAAATACCGAAAAATTAAAAATGCTCTCAAATTTTATGTACGATTTATTTATTGTTTGCCAGGGATGATTCAGTTCCGAGTTTTTCGAAAATTTAAGGCATTCGATTCCGAAAATTTAAAAAAAAAATCGGCCATCAGTCCGAAAATTCAGACATAAACAAATATCACTGAAATATATTGCGGATTTCAGCAAATGGTCGCCAAAAATAAACCGATTCCGCCAATCGTTCGCCGAAAAAATGCCCAATTTTGTCAAAGCGTCGTGGAAAATATGCGAATTTCGTTAAAGGACAGTGGAAAAAACACGAATTTCTTTAAAGAATCGTGGAAAAAAATTTTTTGTCAAAGAATCGCCAGAAAGAAAGCAATATACGTCAAAGAAGCACAGGAAAAAAAACGAATTTCGTAAAAGCATAGCGGAAAAACGAAGGATCGTGAAATAAAATGCAAATTTCGTAAAAGAATCGCGGAAAAAAACTAATTTCGTCAAAGGATCGCTGAAGAAACACACATTTTGTAAAAGAGCCACGGAAAAAGCACACATTTTGTCAAAGGATTGCGAAAAAAAAAAAACATGAATTTCCTCAAAAGGCCACAGAAAAAACGCAATTATCGTCAAAGGATCGTGGAAAAAAAGAGAATTTCGTCAAAGAATCGCAGAAAAAGGCGAATTTCGTCCAAAAAAAGCACAGGAAGAAAACGAATTTCGTAAAAGCATAGCGGAAATAGCACGAATTTTGTCAAACGATCGCGAAAAAAAATGCAAATTTTGCCAAAGAACCGCAGAAAGAACTAATTTCATCAAAGGATCGCGAAAAAAACCGCAAATTTCGTGAAAATGCCGCGAAAAAGCGTGAATTTCGTCAAAAGATCGCGAAAAGATTCAAATTTCATCAAACGATAGAAGAAAAAGCGTGCATTTCGTCAAAGGATCGCGAAAAAAGCGCAAATTTTATCAAACATTTGCGAAAAAATGCAAATGTCGTCAAAAAATCGCGGAAAAACGGAAATTTCGCCAAATGATCGCGGAAAAAAGGAGAATTTCCTTAAAAGGCCGCAATAAAAACTCATCGGTTTCTTTAATGATGATGCCTATGAATGAACCTCTCCTTACAAAATGTGATTCAGTTGTTTCAGAAGCAATGTCTATTATTGCATTGATAAAATAACTGATAAGAATTCACTTCTTCTTATCATGGATTTTTAGCTTTATTATTTTTATAGCCAATATAATTATTCTGTAATTAATGTTAATTAATTTTTAAATTAAATGGTAATTATTTAAAACTACTGTTTAAAATTCATAACGTCAAAGTAATATAACACATTATTTTATAAAACATTAAAATAATTTGCAGAAAGTTTTTGACCGAATATTTATGTGCGCAGAAAGTTTTTGGTTTTATACAAGTCTGCTTTTCAGCAGGGGCGGCGCCAGAACTTGCCCGACGGGGGGGCACAGTATCTCCGACAGGGGGGCCGAATTCAAAATATATATTAGAGGTTTCCACGAGCCCCGCCCTGTTCCGAAGCCCGAACTCGGTAAAAGTTTCTTTCATTAAACTCGGGATTGGCTTAATTTTATCTGAAAACTCTGTACGGGCTCGGACTAAATTTTAGCTTTTGAAATGCTGGTCTAGCCCTGAACTTCATTATCCCCGGGACACGTCCGGGTCTTGCATTTTTTCTGTAGATTCGGGCCGGACCGGGACTGTATTTATACTTCAGAATTTTTTTGGAGCAAATGAACAATAAAACATTTCTTTGTTTCTTTTTCCCTCCTTTTTTAAATAACAGGTGGAATATGTTGATCAATCACGTGAAAAACATGAAATTTTCGCGTCCGGATTTGGCATAACCTGAAACGCGCAGATCTCTAGCACCCACACTGCTATTTAAATTAGAGACAAATTGCAGAGGGCCAAACGATTTTTACTCGAAACATGTATTTCGAAGCTTGTCAAAGAATATTGTAGATAAATAAAGTGAAAAAAAATCTCTTAAGGTTAAGGTTATTTTTGAAACACCTCACTAGTCACCTAATCTTTATAGGCGAATGAATCCACAACAGAAAGAGTTTCCACATTTTTGAGCATTACCCAAAAGGAAAAACTCTGCTTTGTACTCTTCTTCCATACAGAAAACTCCCAATAAGCGGTCATTCAATACTATAGATTTTACGTGCACATATATGGCATGTACGCAACAGTGTGTAAAAGACAAAGTATGCAGCAGTTCTCCGCTTATGAGCCGAACCAAATAGTCGCGCATCAGATAAGGTAGGTAACCAATTTTTTTCGAAACACGGTTCATGTTCCGGCCGGGTTGACCATGTATTTTAATGCCGGAGGTAACTGAAAATAATCAGTTGACAAATCCCTATTAAAAACACATAAAGTGACCAAAAATTATTTAAAAATAAAATTATTTAAATTTGTCAGTGACAGTGTCATCATGAAGACTAGCAGTTAAACGTTACACCTAACCTAACTAGGGTCCTTCCGGGGTAATAAATAAAATTTGAAGCCCTGCAAATTTTATTTAAAACAAAGCTGCAACCCGAACCGAACCCAACCAAAAATATTCTGTCTACCCGCAACCCGATCGAACCCGAAATACTTAATTCCAATCCCAACCTGAAACCCGGAATCAGAGAAAATTGATTCACAATATAATGTAATTATATAAAAAAAAAATATAGTCTGCAATCATATCTCTAATATTAATATTATCTTTTATGTGGAAAAATAAACATGCAAGGAGTCATTCATATTCAAATACGTAGTTTATCATCTGAAATAGATTCCTGCGCGTGTTGGGTTATACCCAACCCAAATGTTCAACTTAAAGTCAATCCGAAACCTAACAAAAAATTTTTGCTGGCGCAAAACCCGACAACAATTTTTCTATTGACCCTAAACCGAAATACTTCGCTTCAACCCGAACACAACTTGACACAAAAAGATCTATAATTGAATACAGTTATGAAACAAGTTGGAAATTGCTCTTCAAACGTGGCAAATGAGGTGCGTTCGTACTATAACTAGTTTTATAATTATTTTTTGCACCCCATATTGTACTGAATGTATATTTGTTTGCGCTTCATAAGTGCATAGTCTGTAACATCATTAAAATGCACTTACAATAATTTTTTCACCATTCCCCGTAATGTAACGGAAAACTTTTGACTGTCCCTGTAATTAAACTATACATTCGATTTTCATAAAATTTCAAATGGCTCGACAAAATTTTGCAGCAATTATATATTTAAAATTTCAGACCATTCGGAAGGCTGTAAAATCATTAAAATGCATTTGCAATAATTTTTTCCCATTGGCCATAATGTAACGGAAAACTTTTGGGTGTCCCTGTAATTAAACTATACGTCCGATTTTCATAAAATTGGAAATGGCTCAACAAAATTTTGCAGCAATTATATATTAAAAATTTCAGACCATTCGGAAGGCTGTAAAATCATTAAAATGCATTTGCTATAATTTTTTCCCATTGGCCGTAATGTAACGGAAAATTTTTGGGTGTCCTGTAATTAAGCTATACATCCGATTTTCATAAAATTGGAAATGGCTCGACCAAATTTTGCAGCAATTATATATTAAAAATTGCAGACCATTCGGAAGTCTGTAACATCATTAAAATTCACTTGCAATAATTTTTCCCATTGGCCGTAATGTAAAGAAAAACTTTTGACTGTCCCTGTAATTAAACTATACATCCGATTTTCATAAGATTGGAAATGGCTCGACAAAATTTTGCAGCAATTATATATTAAAAATTTCAGATTATTCGGTCGGGTAGTTTTTGCTCTGTTATATGCGGACGGACGGACAGACAGACGGACTGAACGACGACTATAGGTGCTACGTGTTTATATAATTACGAACGCACCTAATAAGTGCATAGTCTGTAACATCATTAAAATGCACTTACAATAATTTTTTCCCCATTCCCCGTAATGTAATGGAAAACTTTTGACTGTCCCTGTAATTAAACTATACATTCGATTTTCATGAAATTTGAAATGGCTCGACAAAATTTTGCAGCAATTATATATTTAATATTTCAGACCATTCGGAAGGCTGTAAAATCATTAAAATGCATTTGCAATAATTTTTTCCCATTGGCCATAATGTAACGGAAAACTTTTGGGTGTCCCTGTAATTAAACTATACATCCGATTTTCATAAAATTGGAAATGGCTCAACAAAATTTTGCAGCAATTATATATTAAAAATTTCAGACCATTCGGAAGGCTGTAAAATCATTAAAATGCATTTGCTATAATTTTTTCCCATTGGCCGTAATGTAACGGAAAAATTTTGGGTGTCCCTGTAATTAAACTATACATCCGATTTTCATAACATTGGAAATGGCTTGACAAAATTTTGCAGCAATTATATATTAAAAATTTCAGACCATTCGGAAGTCTGTAACATCATTAAAATTCACTTGCAATAATTTTTCCCATTGGCCGTAATATAAAGAAAAACTTTTGACTGTCCCTGTAATTAAACTATACATCCGATTTTCATAAAATTGGAAATGGCTCGACAAAATTTTGCAGCAATTATATATTAAAAATTCCAGATCATTCGGTCGGGTAGTTTTTGCTCTGTTATATGCGGACGGACAGACAGACGGACTGAACGACGACTATAGGTGCTACGTATTTATATAATTACGAACGCACCTAAAAATAGTCCACAATCATATCCATAATATCAATTCTATCTTTTATGTAGAAAATAAACACGTAAAGCGACTCATTCAAATTTAAATATATAATTTTTCATGTCAAACAATAACTTAGACATTCTTTTTGTAAAATTGAGCTAAATCCAGCTTAGCTCGTAAGTTAGTGTTGTCAGGTCAAACAACGGGACAGAGAGAGAATTAAATTTAAAAAATAAAAAAAAAACCGACTGCGTAAATATCCCAGTGGTAGGGGAGCAAAAAAAAAGCCCAATTCGGAAATAATTAGGGGAAAGCTGGAAATTGTTTCAATCCCTTCAGTTTATGTCTAGAATGAATATGCTACGTTTCCTCCCTCGTACTAGGCGAGCGTTAGGAATTATATATTGATTTATAGTCAAAAAACACTTTTCTTTTTAAATACCCCAACACTATCTCGAAATCACTGACTTTTTCAAAAACATTGTCAATACAAATGTTGTAGAGCTTAAAATTCTGAGGAAAAATGAGTACCTACAGTTAATACTTTTGTTGAATATTAAGGTCACAATTCTACTTTAAAGTTTTAGCCCCGTAGTCAGAGGGTTGAACTCAGAATTAATTAGGGGAAACCTGGAAATCGTTTTAATCCCTTCAGATTAGGCCTAAAATGAATATTCTATGTTTTCCCCTTCATACTAAGGGGCTGTTCAAATATTACGTAAGCATGTTTTTGACAATTTTTGACCCCCCCTCCCCCCTTGTCAGCAAAAATAAGCAAATCGCAAACCCCCCCTTAATAATTACGTAAGAAAATTGCAACTCCCCCCCCCCCCCCCCCCAATTAGGACACAATACAAATAAATAAAACTCTACTCGACTTAAAAATAATAATAAAAAAATGCTTGTTTTATTTCCTTACAAGTCTATTTAAGAAAATTTCTTAGATCACAATTTAGAAGAACTTAGCCATTTGTAAAATTTAAATTTGAACATGCCCATATCTATTCCGATCGATCCGGCTGCTCAAGGCATTTTTCCATATCTGTTATGATATTGGTTTCCAGTTTTATTTGATTATCTTCATCACATTCTTTTCGGATGCAATCTTGATCAACTCCATCTTCATTGATCCACTCAACATCTTTGTGGAAAATAAACATTAATCTTAATTAAAAGCGATATTATTGGAACACAATCATTAGAAAATTTTATTAAAACCACATTGCCTCTACATCTACATTTAACTTTGAACACTTTCGCTATTGTGAACTGTGATTAGTTGTCTAATTTTTCTTTGTTTTTTATTTTGCAGTTTCTGAGTAGTTGTAGAAATGAAACCGTCAAATTAACATGTAACTTCTTTAGCGCGTGTAAATAATATATATGTTTTTTGTGTGTACGAAAGTTGTCTGTCTGAGTTTACGAGTTATTTATTGATTTATGAAGACGAAAAGAATTTTAAGGACCACGCCGTGCATCCCACATCGAACCCTCAAGGTAAGAGCTTAATTTATTATGATTTTATATGAAACAAAGTTATCGTTCTTACCTATTTTGAATAAGAAATTTCACATGGCCTCCCTGCGAGGGATGTACGGTGTTGGTAAAATATTTGTCTTTTGAGATTATTTAGAAATATTTGAAAGAGTACTATTTAGAAAGACTCAATTGAACTATTTAGAAAGATATTTGAACATTATTATTTTGACTCGCACATAGAAATATTATGTCAGACAGCGAAAATTTAGAAGTTCTTAAAAAAAGAAGGACAATTTTTCGATCTGCAGTCACTAAAATTTTAAATAAAATTGAAACTTCGAGTAAATCAGACGATGTGTCTGTTGAAGAACTGCAAGAATACGTAGAAGGAGTTACTGACAAATTTAATTCATTAAAAATTACGGATAATTCAATTGAATTATTGGTCAATCCAGATGATTTAGAAAAAGATTTAGAGGCGGCTGAAAAATATGCCGAAAACGTAATCTTATGGAAATCACGCGCGAATAAGAAAATTAGAGAATTAAATGCAGGACTTTTAAATTTTAAGTCGAAGCAAGAAGTAAATAACGAACATTTTTCAGACAGTGTACTTAATGACAAAGTAAGCAGTTCTGTAAGGGTGAAACTCCCGAAATTGAATATACCTATATTTGATGGTAATATAAATGAATGGCTTTCTTTTTGGAGCAGTTTCGAATCTGCCATTCATGATAATACGTCGTTAAATAAAGTCGACAAATTTAACTATTTAAGATCACAATTACGCAGTACGGCTTTAAGCACAATTGAAGGTTTTCCTGTTTCTGAAAAAAATTATGATGCGGCAGTTGAACTATTAAAAACTAGATTTGGCAATAAACAACTACTGATTCATAATCACATGAGCAATCTTTTGGCTGTCAAGCCGTTAAGAAATTCAGCGGATATTTATGCGTTCCGAAGATATTTTGACAAATTATCCGTTGAACTAAGAAGTTTGGAAAGTCTCGGTACAGAAATAAAACAAATTTCGAGTGTACTGTGTACTACGATATTAAAAACAATTCCGAAAGATCTGTTAATTGAACTTAATAAATCTGAAAATGAAAAGGGCTATTATGAAATAGAGGAATTAATGAATTTTTTATCTGCTTGTTTAAAAGCAAGAGAAAAGGCAACTCTAGTGTCAAACTCAATTTATGAAGATAGGAAAATTTATGCTCCTCCTGATAAGAAAAACATTCATCCTTTTCGCGCTAATAAGCAGAAAAGCTATCCCACGGCAAATGAGTTAATATCAACAAACAATAAAGAGGATTCGGCCGTATTAAGCTGTGTTTTTTGTGAATCATCTAAACATGCATCTGTTAATTGCGAACTTGCAGCTGGCTTATCTATTGAAGAGAGAAAAAATATTCTTTTGAAAAAGGGAGCTTGTTTTAAGTGTTTAGAAATTAAAAAGCATTTATCACGTTTCTGTAAAAGAAACATAAAATGCCTAAATTGTTATGGGAACCATAATTTATTATTTTGCTATAAGAAATTAAAAAATGAAAAATCTAAAGAACAGACCGAAATGTCGGATACTGCCCTTTTTGCGAACGAAATTTTACCGAACACTGTTTATTTGCAAACTTTATATGTATATGTAAGAAATAATGGTTTTGAATATGTAGTGCGCGCCCTTTTAGATACGGCGTCTTCAAAATCTTATATTTCAAAATTCGTAGCTAATAAAATGCAATTAAGAAGTTTAAGAAAGGTCAGAATCACTCACGGGCTGTTTGGAGGTACCGAAACAACAGTGGATCATAATTGTTATTCTGTCAATTTAAGGGGTTTAAGGGAAGGTAAAAGGATAAAAATTGAGGTCATGGAGCAAGAAAAAATTTGTGCTAACGTACCCAAGATTAGAGATATTAATTGTATTAAGGAATTAAAAGGAAAAAATATCTTTTTGAGCGATATCTGTCCTGAAAGTAGAAAATGTTTATATGAACAAGATTCAAACGAAATCCATGTACTATTGGGAGCAGATGTTGTGGGAAATTTGTTTACGGGCAAAATAGAAAATCTTTCTTGCGGTTTAGTTGCGATGCATACAACACTTGGGTGGACTACTATGGGTAAAATTGGCGGTAATGAAAGGGATAGTTCTCTTTTGGTCCTTTCATTATATGTAAATGATGCCAAAATTACGGATTTGTGGAATTTAGATTCTTTAGGCATAGTAGACCCGGCGGAAAAACAATCGAAGGAAGAAGTCCAAAAATTGGTTTTGGAGCATTTTAAAGAAACTGTAAGTCGCGAAACTGACGGTAGGTATAAAGTTTGTCTTCCATGGTTAAACGAGCATCCTCCTATTCCAAGTAATAAAGATTTAGCGATAAAGCGCCTGCAAAATAATATTAAGAATCTCAACTATTGCGGTTTATTGAAAGACTACGAAGCAGTTTTAAATGAATGGGAAGCTGAAGGGGTTATTGAAAAAGTGAAAGGGGAGGAAAAGTTTAACACTAAAACCCATTATCTCCCTCATAGAGCTGTAATCAAGCCTACTTCTACGACCAAAATTAGGCCGGTATTCGATGGTTCAGCACATGTTAGGGGTTCTGTTTCCATAAATGATTGTATAGAAAAGGGACCTAATCTAATTGAACTAATTCCTTCTGTCCTAAATCGATTTAGAGTGGGAAAGATAGGTGTTGTAGCAGATATTCGCAGGGCCTTTTTACAGATATCTCTAAATGAAAAGGATAGAGATTATTTACGCTTTTTCTGGTGGAGAGACGGGAATTCTGAAAACCTTGAAATTTATAGACATTGTCGGGTGGTCTTCGGGATCAGTTGTAGTCCCTTCCTGTTGGCTGCTACTCTTACACATCATTTAGATCAAGCACCTGAGAATATTAAAAGCGTTGCTGTAAAACTTAAGGAATCATTTTATGTAGATAATTGTGTAACTAGTGTAGAGTCGTTAGAAGAGTTAGAATATTTTAGAACTGAAGCGCGAAAACTCTTAGCATCAGCGCAATTTGATCTACGTGGTTGGTGTTATAATCAGTGCGCGGAATTTGCATTAGGCAATAATGAGAAAGATCATTTGAGTGATGAAAATGATAATAAAATCCCGTTACTCGGTTTAATGTGGGACACCGAAAGGAACACATTATCGTGCGATTTTCGGAGTTTTAAATTGGAGAATGAGTCCATCACAAAAAGAACGATTTTGTCCTTAACGCATAAAATATTCGATCCCATCGGTTTCACTTGTCCCGTGAACTTAATTCCAAAATTACTTTTACAGAAATGCTGGAAAATAAAGGCTTCATGGGACTCCAAACTTCCCGATGAGATAGTTAAGGAATTTAAAAAATGGACTAACCAAATTAAAGATTTAGGAAATCTTGAGATTCCGCGAAGATTGTCTAACGTATCAGTAAATATTGGAAAATTATCTCTACATATTTTCTGTGACGCGAGTAAATTTTCATATGCTACATGCATTTATCTAAGAAATGAAGTATCAAATTATGTTACTTGCCAACTTATTCAGGCCCGTTCTAGAGTAGCTCCTCTAAAGGACATTTCTATTCCACGTCTTGAGTTATTAGCCTGTTGCATTGGAGCTAGATTATCTAATAGCATTAAAAACGATTTAAAATTAAAAAATATTGATACTTTCTACTGGTCGGATTCAATGGATGCACTGTATTGGATAACACGGGAAGGTCCTTGGGCGACATTTGTAGAAAATAGAGTTAGGGAAATTCGAAAGCTTACCCCCACCTCTTCGTGGAATTTCGTACCTGGACATATGAATCCAGCAGATTTACCATCACGTGGTTGTTGTGCGAAATCTCTTGCAAAATCTCAATGGTGGCTAGGGCCGACATGGCTTTCGGATTCAAAAGAAAATTGGCCTGACACTAACATTTTGCCTAACATGGACATAGTGAATGCAGAAAAAAGAAAAACGATTGTGACCGCTTCTAACCTAGAGATTAATGAACCCCAGTTTTATAGCCGCTATTCCTCGTACATTAAAATTTTGCGAGTTACTGGTTGGATTTTGCGATTTTGTCAAAATTCGAAAAAGGGTAGCGCCGACAGAATATTCGGTCAGTTAACCAACAACGAATTGAAAAAAGCCGAAACGGTTATTTTGAAAATGGTTCAAAGGGAATCATTTGTGAATGTACATGATGAAAAATTAAAATGTTTACGCACCTTTACAGATTCGGAAGGTGTCATAAGGGTAAAAACAAAAATTTTCCAACGGGAAGATGAGTTTAATTTTAGATTACCAGTAGTATTACCTTCAGATCATCATGTCGTAGAACATCTTATACTTTCGAAACATCTAGAATTGGGGCATTGTGGCGTACCATTGCTGATGTCTGTGTTAAGAGAAAATTATTGGGTACTGAAGAGTCGAAAAACAATTAAAAAAGTAATTAATAAATGTACCGTTTGCAAAAGGCACTCATCAAAACCACCTGAAGTAGAAGAAAGTACCTTACCTGTTGAACGTGTTCGAGATGCTGCTATTTTTGAAATAATAGGTGTAGATCTGTGTGGCCCTCTTTATTTGAAGAATCAATCCAAAGTCTGGATTTTAATAGTCACATGTGCAATTTTTAGAGCAGTACATTTCGAGCTTTTAAATGCTATTTCGACCGACAGTTTTATTCTTGGACTTACCAGGTTCATTTCTAGAAGAGGCCGTCCTTCAGTAATATATTCGGACAACGGCACCAATTTTACTGGCTGTCATAATTTATTAAAAACGATCGACTTCGAAAAAGTGAAAACTGTTATTGTTTTTTCACGTATAGAATGGCGATTTATTCCACCTTCTGCACCTTGGTGGGGTGGATTTTGGGAAAGACTCGTCGGAATTCTGAAACGAATGTTGAGAAGAGTACTAGGAAAATCATCTTTAAACTATGAAGAGTTATTAACAGTGATTTGTGATTGCGAGGGTATTATAAATTCACGCCCATTAACTTATGTTACCGATAACAATGAAGATCTTAGACCGATAACTCCTGCAATGTTTTTGCAAGAACTAACCGAGATAGGAATGCCCGAATTAGAGTTTCTGGATCATAAGAAAATAAACCATCGTTACAATTATAGAGTTAAAGTTAGAAATGACTTAAAGTCAAGATTCCGAAACGAATATCTAGGCTCCTTGAAAAATTCCTCAGTGAGCGGCCAAAAAGCAAGACCTTTGTGTGTTGGGGATGTTGTCCTCATCTGGACTGACAATTCCAGCCGAATAAATTGGCCACTTGGGAAAATTATAGAACTTTATCCCAGTCTAGACGGGGTTGTACGGGTAGTGAAGTTGAAGACTGCGTCCGGAATATTGGTTCGTCCAGTAAAGAAACTCTGTCCTTTGGAGGTGAGTGGAAGCCCCGAAAATCGAAGTGATGCAGCACTGCAGGACCGTTTGACTACTCGCCGGGGGCGAATTGCATGTCCTCCAGATAGATTCAAGTACAGTGATGCCTCAAGTTGAGTTCTGTCCCCCAGTGAACTCAAAAGGGGGAGTGTGGAAAATAAACATTAATCTTAATTAAAAGCGATATTATTGGAACACAATCATTAGAAAATTTTATTAAAACCACATTGCCTCTACATCTACATTTAACTTTGAACACTTTCGCTATTGTGAACTGTGATTAGTTGTCTAATTTTTCTTTGTTTTTTATTTTGCAGTTTCTGAGTAGTTGTAGAAATGAAACCGTCAAATTAACATGTAACTTCTTTAGCGCGTGTAAATAATATATATGTTTTTTGTGTGTACGAAAGTTGTCTGTCTGAGTTTACGAGTTATTTATTGATTTATGAAGACGAAAAGAATTTTAAGGACCACGCCGTGCATCCCACATCGAACCCTCAAGGTAAGAGCTTAATTTATTATGATTTTATATGAAACAAAGTTATCGTTCTTACCTATTTTGAATAAGAAATTTCACAATCTTACATATCTTCCACGAATTTTATGAAGCACATAAGTTCATTTGCTCGACGAGCAGCAATACTCAGTGGTAGTATAAGGTAGGCCTTCTCACTTTTTTCACTGTGTTGAATTTTTTTGTATATGTTTGTTGACTTCTGAGATGCATGATATTAGCGACAACTTCCACAAGTTCTTGCGGATAATTGAAACTTTAAGAAAGGGCACAAATAATCATACAGCATCTTTAAAAATCCCTTTGCTGTAATATTCAGATTTAAGGCCAGGCGGAGACTTAAATCTATAAATTCCCCCTCCTCACTTGTAATGATGTCATTTGACGATTGTATCATTTTAATTAGAGGAGGAATAAACCGTCCTTTTAAATTACGAAATAATCCACTACGTGCAGGGGAGCAACAATTCTTTTCTTCGCATTTTACAATTTGAAGCAATTATTGACTTTCTTGTACATGCTTTGAATACCAATCCAAGTCATAACCAAGAGAGTCTGGTTCGCCTGAATCAACATATGTGGCAGTAACAGGATAACCATCAATGTTTAATGAGTTCCAGATATCTGCGAGAGTGTTACCAGCATATGCAAAGTTATTTTGCTCCATTTCTTCATCAATAGTGTGATCGTTCTCATGGAGATGGGAACCATAATGGTTATGAGGGTGTATAAGACCAGACAGTTCTCGACTGAGTGGTGCCATTCACCTTTCTACTCAATTATATGCACTTCTTCCAGGACCATTGCATGCTATGAAAATTCCATCCAAATTATGCTTTTTGAAATGGTTAATAGCAAAACTTTCTGGTAGCAGGGATTCTCGTCTGGACCTCCATCAACCGTAACTGATTACAGGTTTGATGAAACCTTCTTCTGTTTTCATTAATTTTTTAAAGTCTTTGAGTATTAATAGAGTTTTAAAATCCTGAGCATGAGTATTAGCTGTGGAAGAACTGTGTTTCCCATTTCTTATGACTATAAACGTTGGACCAGAATAACCTATGGCTTTACTTTGACCTGTCATGCGAGGAACAATCACAATACCAGCATAAACAGATGGGATAAGTTTGTGGCGTTCAGATCACTGGAAACCTTATTTACCTGTTTTTGAATTTGAGATACATTGTTTTCAATTCAATTGGATTACATTTCATTTTTAGTAAGGTACAACATTTGAAAACAGTTAGAAGATTATCTGCTACAAAACTTGCATATTTTTTAATATTTTTCCCCCATGGATGCTTTAATTTTCGAGTTATTTGAAAAGAAAAATAAGGTCATATTTAAAAAGTAATAACTCGTGTTTTGACATTTCCTTGGTCTTTATTTATTGCCATACTGACCATGTTTCGCCAAGGCTACACGGTCATTTTATCTTATCTATCTTTTTTCCAATTTTTCCAATTAATTATGTAAACTTAAAGTTATGATAAAATATATTTTAAATTTTAAGAATAAATTGATTATAATTACCTTACAAAATAATCAAGAAAGACTGATTTCTTTTTGGGTTGCCTTAAGCAGTTCGTCCCCAATTCTTTTTAGCACCAATACCTCTAACTCTTTGTCAGTTTTATAAGACTTTTTGTACTGCCGCCACACATCATGAGTTTTACATTGGATATCCTTCAAAGGTTTATCTGATGCAGACTTTTTGAAACTTTCAAAAAGTTTTTTTACACAAGATTTCTCGAAATGAAGTCATATTTCTGATTTTATTTATTTTAAACACCACTACACTACAATACTGAGAGGTTTTCAAAACTTACGCGACACCAGGCAGTGAGCAGTCGGTCACTATGGTTATGGAGTTCGACCACTTGACAGAGGAGGTGTGGAAACAAAGAAGATGGAATTTTACTTACATTTTGAAAGCTTTCCCGGAAAACTCATATTGTCACAATAAACCATATCGCATCGATCCATACAATTCTATTCTATTTTCACAATTGGAAATAGTAGTAAGTTCTCAGAGATAATAAGCCCCCATGCATCAAACATAAACAGTCATTTCTAGATAAAAGAGATCGTTTATGTTTTCCTTGTGCGATCAAAATAGCTGACATTAGAACTTTAATATCCTTTTTTTCAATTTGAAATTTTTTTTTTTTTTTTTTTTTTTAACAAGTTAAGAGATTTTGAAAATGTCTTACGTAAGCATCATTCAATCACCCCCTCCGCCCTTGTCAGCAAAAATAAGCAAATCGGTAACCCCCCCCCCTTAGGTGCTTACATAATATTTGAACGGCCCCTAAGTGAGCGTTAGGAAATATGTACACATTTACATTCGAAAAACACGTTTTTCTTTAATATTTTTAACAATATCTTAAATTGCGACCTTAATTTTGAACAAAAATATTAATATGAGTATTCATTTTATTCAAAATTTTAAGCTCTAAAACTTTATTGGCAATTTTTCGATATAGTTAGCTGTTTTGAGATATTGTTAAGGTAATTTGGTCTCTAATCTTGAAGCTCTTGATTAGTGATTAAGGCAAAATTTTGTAATAGAATTGCGACCTTAATTTTGAACAAAAATATTAATGTGGGTATTCATTTTATTCAAAATTTTATGCTATACAACGTTTTTATTGACAATGTTTTTGATAGACTTAGCTGTTTTGAGATATTCTCAGGTAACTTGGTCTCTCCGGGCTTCAAGCTCTTGATTAGCGATTAAAGCAAAAGTTTGAAATTAGAATTGCAACCTTAATTTTTAACAAAAATACTAATGTGGGTGCTCATTTTATTCAGAATTTTAAGCTCTACAACATTTGCATTGACAAAGGTTTTGATAGAATTAACTATTTTAGATATTGTTTAAAATATTAAGGAAAAACATGTTTTTTGAATGTAAATAAGTACATATTTCTTAACGCTCACTTGGTACGAGGGGGAAAACATAGAATATTCATTTTAGACCTAATCTGAAGGGATTAAAACGATTTCCAGTTTTCCCCTAATTAATTCTGAGTTCAACCCCCTGACCACGGTGCTGAAATTTTAAAGTAGAATTATGACCTTAATATTCAACTAAAGTATTAAGTGTAGGTACTCATTTTACTCAGAATTTTAAGCTCTACAACTTTTGTACTGACAATGTTTTTGAAAATTTTCGAGATAGTGTTATGGTATTTAAAAAAAAAAAAAAAACGTGTTTTTTTACTGTAAATCAATGTATAATTCCTAACGCTCACCTAGTACGAGGGGGAAAACGTAGCATATTCATTCTAGACCTAAACTGAAGGGGTTAAAACAATTTCCAGCTTTCCCCTAATTATTTCCGAATTCAACTCCCTAACCACTGGGCTAAAAAAGCGAACTAATTAATTATTTCTCATCAATATTAAACTATATTTTTTATATTACTTAACTATTTTTTTTTTTATTTACTTGTATTGGTGACTTTCAAGTTGTGTTTGATTGTTAGTTTTCCTCTATAAACACTGTTTTGATGAGGCCTATAGATGTCTATGATGGTTAGAGTTGCAGTAAAGATAGAGATCCTACCTACACAACGTCCAGGTTGTGTAATATTTAAACGGAGCTTCTGACTGTAAAATAGTCAATGAAACATCGTCTTCATTTTGAAAGACCTATCCAATGATATGCCACTCAATAGGGTGCGTAAAAAAAATGTCGTGTGTACCGCCATTTTGAATTTATAAAATCAAATCTAGCCTATAACCATCGGATGGTTAAGACGAATCGATAGAGACCTCATTCATTAAAATCCATCCAGCCGTTGGGATGTTTCGATGGTATAAAGAAATCCACATACCCAGATACGCGTGAAACACATAACCCTTCTTGGCAGTCTGGTAAAAAAAGCCGGACAGACGCTTGAAAATTGAGAAATTTTAAGCACTACAGTAAAACCTGTTAAAACGGAACCAGTGTGATGGAATAACGCTTTAACCTGAAAATTTTCGCAATATCGGCTAAAACAGGCTAAAATTGTCTAAATGGGAAAGTTCTTCCAATTCTTTGTCGTTCTGTCTTAACAGGTTGCTGTATTAAATAGCTTCCTTTCATCGTATCGAATATAAATGAATTATACTTTATCCATAAAGGAATGGTGTGAAATTAATTAGTCGAACTAGAGCTTTCTAAATAATTAACAGTAATTTTATGACAATAATGCTCACTTTACAAATACCGCGTTTTATTATTATTTTCATTATTTTGCCTTTCAGCCGTTTAAGAAAAAGCGCAATTATTACTTTCATTCTCAAGAAAACATTTCGTCAAACGTAAAAAGCACAGGCAGCAAGTTGCGGGAACACTCCTGTGGTTGGAACAGATTTTTTTATTATTTGAAGAAAATTCCGTGTTTTGACCGGAGAATTAAAAAGAAAAAAAATGAGCTTCAGTTCGCGAATTTTTCGTGTTTTGGAGGAAAAGAGACATACGTAAAAAATCAGTTTCTGGTACAAAAAAATAACATGCAGCACAGATACGGGAACACCCCTGTGATTTGACGAAAATGCAACTTCAGATAATTTTTACGTTAAGGCTGTTTTGAACTTTTTGCTCAACAAGCGCAAAACGTTTTGACATATTTACAAATTCGTTTTCTAACGAAAAGATATTAAATTGGAAAAGCCTGACCAGGCAAGCGATTTGGAATCGAACTGTGTTTTCCATTTTTGGATCCATCAATTACCTATTGAGTTAGAAGCGATTCGGATCACGTGACAAACACATTTTTCATCCTTTCTTGACTGGTTTTTCTCGTTTCGCACGGAAATTCGGTTCAAAACGCTCACTTTGACACTCTTTTCTGAAAGATCTATTGCGTTTGCAAAAAAACGGATAAAACAGCTCGATGACATAGTCGTGACAATTACACCTCTGCACTGTTCGAGTTATGCCCGACCCGAAATCGACAAAATATTTTTTTTGAACCTGCAACTTGATCCTAAGCATGAAAAAAAAAATCAATCCTAAATGTAAAACAATTCTGAAAAATAGTTTGCAATCATATCTCTAAAATCAATTTTATATTTCAAAAAATGAATGCATACATTTACTTATTCATAAACAAGTATTTTTTATCATTTGAAACAATAATCTGGACGTTTCTTTGGGTTGTGTTGATTTTTGACAGCAGATTATCTACTCGAGGGATATAGGCCCAAGGTGCCCTCCATAAGGGGGAGGGGGCTTTCTAAGAGAACCTAATCCGTATTTACACATGGAAATCAAAGGGTCGAAGAAAACCACGAAAATTCTGAACGATTGGGCCGACGGGCACGATTGGGTTCGAACCCAGCATCTCCTGTCGACCAGCTTTGAGAGCACAGAACCTCTCGGCCACTGGTGGGACGGACTTTTCTTTGGAAAAATTTGGCGTACTCGAATCGACTCCCAAGAAACAAAAACTCTAATCTAAGATGATCCGAAAATGGAAACACTAGTCAACCCGATCAACAGCAAAAAAAATTTAGAGCCGATGGCCAACACGATAGGGTAGAATCGGGTTAACTGACCCGATGAAGATTTTAGAAGTTGCTATATATATATCTTCCCGTAGTTTACAATGAAGTTATGTACTTATATAATTATTTTCTTATTTATACCTTCCATTTCTCTTCTATATATGAAATAGAGATTAATATCTATAAAATGAGACTCTACTCACTGTATATTGAAATTAATGAATAAAGAATGAATTTTTAATTCGATACTAAGTTTGCTTGAATAATTATACAAAACTCTCTTTTTATTTACTCATTCATTTATTTAAAAAAAAAAAAAAAAAAAAAAAAAATACTTACCCTACGCTTTTTAATGAGAAGACCGAAGCGAGCAGATGAATTCAAACGTCCTGTCTCCTCTTGAAATCGTATTTCTCATAGGCGCGTAAGTTTGCGGTCTATCGAAGAAACATCCAACAGGAGAATACATGAATGAGCTCTAGACAAGTTTTCAGTAACATCCGGCCGCTGTATAAATACGACAGCCTTTAACCGACATGTGGTCAAGCCAATCCGGCTTCCGAAGAAAAAAAATCAGTGCCCTGCTATTCCGTGGGTCGTATTTTCTATAAACTAACCTAAGATCTTTTTTTAAAAAATTAAACTACACCCGACTCGACACGACTCGGGTCGTGTGCAGGAAAAAGCTTTAAGCAGCGTGTATTTTATTAAGACTCGAACCCGAATTAACCTGTTTGGGAAGCATTTTTTATTTTATGTTCGTTTGCAAATGTATCAAACTGACAGGTAATTTTATTAAGAAACTAATGTAACTTTTTTTTTTGGGGGGGGGGGGGGGGGGTAAAGACAGAAGTTTTTTCAAAAAATGTTGTCAAGTGGGAATTTTGTACCAAATTTTGAGACGCAACAGCTCTGCAAAGAAAAAAAAAAACAGCCGTCTTGAGACAATAAGTGCTTATAACTCAACATTTAATTAGATTATTGGAAAATGAAAAATTTGATTACAAATCACTTTAATAATCACACCTGCAAGTATAATGCTTTAATATTTAAAAATGCGTCAAATTTTCGTGTTGGGAAAGAATGTTTTTATATATCGCCTTGAAATAATCATTGATTTTGAATCATTTAGAAATTGCATGGAGCATTTGCAAAAATTATTTTCTTATACATTATGCTTATGAAATAAGATTTTTTTGTTCAGAAATTTTTTGTGCTTTATTCCAAAATGTTCTATACATGCTAGAATTGTTTTATATCGGTCATAGCTTATAGAACTTTTAAATCAAAAAAGAAAATTATTTTCAAAATCCACCATCCCTTTAAAATAATTTATTGTGATTTTTTTCTTTGAAATATAATTTAACTTGTCAAAGCTTGAAAAGTCTCTGTATTGAAAGTTTTTTTTATGTTGCTTACTAAAGCAAATAAGATTTGAAACGGTATAAAGTTAAATCTTATGATATAACATTTTTTTTGGAAACCAGTTTGAATTAATTTATTTTAAAAATTAACTAATCTTGTTAATAAAACTTATAATATTGTTTTATGTAGATAAAGAGTTATTAGATAGTGTTTGATAATATAAAGTTTATAAAAGAAATATAATCCATAATTTTTAACCCTTTCAAACATAATCAGAAAGTATATATGACTTCTGTTTATCCAGCCATCTTTTTGGTCTTTGTCCACGCTCTGACTCTCATAAATATATTTGTATTTCCACGAGATTTGTATAGACTATAATAGTTTATGGTCCATTTTAGTGATGATATGATACATCAAACATGATGAAATTGATATGTGTCATTGAGGTGGTCACATGCTTTCTGTAGAGTATGAAGTAAGTCGTAACATATATGTTAGTTTAAAGGACTGACTATAAAACATGATTGCTAAAAGTGCATTTTCAGCTGCAGTATGTGTATTTAAACTTACCTAAATTTTAGTAATTACCGTGAGGAGTATAGATTCTATGGATCATATACTGAGCTGCACAAAAGAAATCCTAAGCATTTCAGCTTATGGGTGTGGATTCCCAAAGTGTGTTTTTAACTATGTTAGGTATTTTCCAGCTGCACCATATTTTATTATACTAAAAGATGCTTGTATTATATAAATATGGCTTCACAAAAGAAATTGGATATATTGAGACCTATGAATGGTAATTTCTGTAAGTGCCTGTTTAGTTGTTTACATTTTCCAACTGAATTAAATTTTAGTACATTATTTGAAGTGCATAAAGCATACAGAATTATAGACACAGGCTTATTCCAAAAAATGCATATTAACATTTATGGAAGAGTTTCCTGAAAATGTGCTTACAACTGTTTTACATGTTTTTCAATTCAACCAAATTTTACTGTATCATTCATATTTATAAGGATATGGATATGTTATCTTTTATAAATGGCAATTCCCAAGCAAACATTTTTTAATGTTTTTTTCCAGCTGATTTAATATTTAGTTTCACTATCTGGTATGTCTAAAGCTCTGTTGATCATATAAAGGATTGCACAAAAGGCTTCGCATACATTATCTGCTGTGGACAACAACTCTTGAAAATGGTTAACTATGTACTGTGTTTTTTTAATTGTTGATTTCGATGTCTCATTTCATTGTATGAAAGCATGAAACTTCTCTCAAATAATGTTGAAAAACATTTCGTAATCTGTATCGATGCGCGAGTTTTCGTTCTTGTTTTTCTTCAATTAAAATGTTAGCTAAGAGATTTTTAATAAACTTCTATCATTTGTTGACGTCCTGAATGAAGGCTTTAAGGTAGTTCTCAAATCCCCTGCAAAACAACGTGAAACCAACTGACACATTTTCTGACCCATTATTAAACGTCAGGGCATAAAATTGGAAGACCTAACTTTAGAAGTGATTTGGAATCGAAATGAGTTTTCTATTTTTTGATAAATAAATTACTTATCGAAGTATAAGCCACTTTGATCACGTGACAACTGGTTTTTCTCCTGTCTCTGGATGTCGTGTGCTGACATTTGGTTTAAAAGCCCAGTTTGACAGTATTTTCTCAAAGATCTTTTTCGTTTACCAAAAAATGAAAGGCTATTTTGGATTACATAATTTCTGAATAACAACACCTGCCCATTTCATGCATTTCCGAATGAAAATTAATTAAAAAATGTGTCAGAAGTAGCCCCTTTGGATTTAAGAACAGCCTTAAACATATTTATCTGAACAACCTCCCTAAAAATCCCAATCATTTAAAAAAAAATCTTCGAAAGTCCAAGGTTTCGACAAATTTTTATTAAATTTGTTTGAATTTCTTTTCAAGTTGAACATTGCATCAGACATAAGAGATACAACGATCGAGCACTGAATATTTTAAATATTCCTTTAAATACATAAATTGAGCAATTTATGATCTTTCCCTATGTTTCCTTTTGTGGTTGAACATTAAAAATTTTGTTTAAGCTTTTAAGTATTTATTTTAAGTGTTTGTGGTGAATAAGGGGGGGGGGGGGGGGGAGAGACTATAAATTTGTACAAAAGGGCCTCAAGACTTTTGTCCCCCTAGTCTTAGAGCCCAAGTTACGCCTATGTGCTCAGTCCCTGCTTTTCTGAGTGCCTAGAAACTAAGAACCAAATGCTATTTTTTGGGAGGGAGAGGTCATTTGTCTTAACATCTATCGGGCAAACAATTCAAGATACAGTAAAGTGGAAGACATATTCTTAAATTTCGTACTTTTAGGTCTTAAATGCCATAATCAGTTCAAAAAAATATTGTTGTTTTGAAATAAAATTTTCAGTAAGGATCGTTTTCACGATTGACTTTTTTTCCCTTTTGGTGACACTCCTCTAGGGCTCAATTTCTCAGGTACCGTTTCACAAAAAATATTTAATTGAAGCTGAGATCTTCTTCTCTTTAATTGTGCAATTGGTTTTGGAAAATATTAATTTTAACCCCTTCGAAAAAATTTGCAACTGCAGGTCATTTCGCACCTCCTGAAGATTATCTTTTTTCTAAGCTGTAACTAAACATCGGTATTTCAACTAGAATGTAAAAAAAAAAAAAAAAAGACCTTTTTTTATTTAAATCGGATTTTTATGTTTTTTTCCCTAGTGTTAAAATACTGAATAGATACCAAGAGTTTTAGGTTTCCAAAACAATTAAACCACTAATAGCTAACATAATCTATGTTTTTACACTTTAATTAATAAAATGTAATTGTTAGTTAGTAATTACAGAAATTATAAAAACTGGAAATTAGTAGTTTCATTATTTAGTAGAACACAATAAAGTTGTACACATTAATATTTTGTAATAATCATGTAAAACTATATTAAATACTAGTGATATTTACATTTATTAAAATTATCAGTAACTGCATTTAATATTAAATTGTTAACTCTACTTAAAATTTAATTAGATATATAATATAGATTTTTAGCTTTAATTACTAAAATAATAATTTAGTATTCATTCAAGAAGGAAAAGGTGCAGGATGCTAGTTCCAAAAAAGGGTACTGTTTCATAAGGAAATATATTAGTAATGTGTTTAGTAACAATAAGAAAAAAAGTATAATTTTTTAATATGATAAAATAAAAAATCATTAATTTTTAATAATTTTATAAATTACAAACTGAAAAATACAATTAAATAACATGTTTTAATAATATCCTGCTTTTTCTCAAGAAATAAAGTTCTATCATTTTTGTAACGTCTTTGGCACAAGTATTTTGAAATACTGCAGTATATGGAGAAGTTTTTTATAAAAAATCTCTGGCTACAACTACGGGTAAATTTCACTGTTTTTTAAAAAGGCAGGGCGCATTTTGTCAATTTCAAAAGGGGCAAGGTGCGGCACCCTTAAAAATGGCCTAGAAGAAACAGTAATTAATAAAAAGTGCAAATAAGTAATTTCATTAGTTAGTAGCACAAATAACAAAACTAACAAATATTATTGGCAGCTCGTTTTGCATTTGTACTAAGAAAAATTACTGGTAATCATCTAAATCTTAACTTACACGATGTATGTGCATGCTCAAAATGAGTTACGACCATTCATACGCACATACAGAGTAAATATATGAATAGCTAGTTCTATCCGAAATCCTCAAAATACTAAACTACAGCACTATTACCTGTTAGTGGAGATCTCTTGCTGTGCTTAACATTTTTATACCAGTTAGTTCTATTTCTCTTAAACATTCTTTTACAACAGCTGTTGAGCAGATGTTATTCTTCCATGTTCTTTAGCTCCAGTATGTGGTATAAATTTATTATTGCAAAAGTAGAATGAGAAAATAAGATTATGGTTATTTACACTCTTACTTTGCAGAAATTTATTGTACTTGCCATACTTATTTTATATAAAAGCATGAATAATTTGATTAATTAAAGGAACTTATGACATCACAAATTCAGGGCTCCCAAATGGTCCCCCCCCCCCCCAAAGTCCTCTTTTTATGCATTTTGGTCCCCTTTCTGTGGCTGGAAAAAAATTTACTAATGTGAAAAAAATCACCGAAAAACTCTAAAACTCACTAAAGTTCAAATGTTGCATTTTACTATAGCAAGCTAAGACATTGTAACTGGAATTCTTTCATGAATGTCAAAAAATTGCCGCACAATGTGAAAAGATGTTAAAATATATATTGAAATCATTAAAAATCACAAAATTCAAGTTAGAGGACAAAATTTTACTACAGTATGCTAGAAGTTTGTAACCAAATTACAAAAAATCGCCATAAAATGGAGAAAAAAAATTCAAAAATTGCTACAGGAATTCAATTTTATTGAAAAGAGGACACAATTTAATAAGTTCTGCGAAAAGATTGAAACTGGCTTAAAAAATTCTTTGAATCTCCCTGAATCCATTGTTATGCCCAGTTTTTTTTTTTTTCTGACCGTTAGAAATAATTTTAAAAATTCAAGGGAAGACAAGGCTGGGACGCCACACCTACTCAGACTAAGGGAAGACACAACTGGGATGCCACGCCCACTCATATTTAATTTTACTCTAACATTTTATACTCATTTATTGTATGTAACTAAACTTTATCCAAATATTTATATATACTTTACTTCATGTGTTCGGTAAAACACTGCAAGAACTTCACACAAATTAGAAGTATCTTAAGTTCTGTGGCTTTTCGAAAAATTGTACTTTTCAGCTAAAAACCTCATTAACTCCTAATGTACTTGAGTGATTTCGATAAAAAAAAATTTGTTGGTAGAGTATAAATATAAGATCATATGTGGTAGACAGTTTAAAAAATTTTTAATTAGTTTCAGAAAATACATTTCTGAAAATAGAAAAATTCTGAAAAATTGCCATTGCTCTAAAATAAGAAGTTTTAGTTGGTGGAAAAAAAAACTGCCTGCCATAAGTCGTGAGCATTATCCAGTGAATAGGGATTCAGATTTTCACCAAAATCGGTGGTAGTTTCTGAGGAAACAGGTCTTAAAGCTTGCATTTCCTCCCTATGATTGCACCCATTCTTGTCTTCCCTCAAAAATACTTTTCGTCTTTGTCATTTTGTAACACAAAGTGGAAGTTCAAAAAATACAAGTCACAGTCCAACAAAATACAAAAAGTTGGCATCTTTTGATTGAACAATAAGAAGGTTTTAAAAAGGTGTACGAACATTTGACCATCGACACTCCCAATGTTGTTCTGTCGATACGTAATCAGAAAACTCAATTTGTCATTTGCAAAGAACGAGAATTGTGAATATTTATGTTTTTTGGATCTCCTGAAAAATCATATTTTTCAGGTAAAAATCCCATTATCTCATAAAGTACTCGAGCGATTTAGATATGTATATATATATATTTGTGGTAAAGTATAACTATAAGATAACAGCATACATATGTGGCAGACAGTTTTTAAAAAAATTGAATAAAATTTCTGAAAAATTGTCATTGCTCTAAAATAAAAAGTTTTAGTTGCAGAAAAAAACTGTCTGTCATAAGTCTTGAGCATAATCCAGTGAATATGGATTTCAAATTTCATCAAAATCGTTCAGGTAGATTCCAAGAAAACAGGTCTTAAAACTCGCATATTTCTCATAGATTGCACCCAGTCCTTTAATAAAGCATCAATTTAAATTAAAAGCTCCTTTAAGGAGAATTATCAATGTGAGTACTGAATATTGGAATACTTCCTATCTTCTTGCAGTAGAATATTTAGCTGAGTATACTTTTTAGTGACCCATCTTTATAAAAATAACCAATTAGCATATTTTTGGGTGTAATTTTTAAAAATTTGCTTGCATATTTAGGAAAACTCAGTGCAGTATTTTAAGACATGCCCCCCCTCCCCGAAGTCCCCCTTTTTAATATAAATGGTCCCCCAAAGATCCCCTTTTTTAATATAAATGGTCCACCAAAGTCCTCTTTTAAAATAAAAATGGTCCCCTTTTCCCCTTTTAGGAGACTCAAATGTGTTGGGAGCCCACAAGTTATATTAGATATAAATATAATTTTTAAATTAAATGCTTTTTATGCCTTTACAAACTTACTGTATTTAATGTTTAATCAGTAAGCTTAGAAACAATTATTTAAAGCTTTTTTTTTCATTTATTCATAGGGCAAAATACCTGTAGGAACTTTCCAAATTATATTAATCTTAGATTTTAATATTTTTATGTCATTTTAAACAATTAGAAAATTTTTGATTTAAATCACTGATTTTTTTTTATTAAATCAGTTGATTAAAATCACGATTTAATCACTGATTTAAATCAACTGATTAAAATCGTTGACACCCTAATTTCAACATAATCTTTTTAAAGAATCTCAGCAGGCCAGATGAGTAGAAGTTTTTTTAAAAATAAAATCTGATGAATTTTTGATGAAAATGCTGAAACACAGGCAGTTTTCTCACGGCTTCAGTTGCCTTTGTCTCGTGTTTTCTGTACTAAATATGCATATTTTTTCACAAAATTTGAAATAGTGCTTGGATACAGTTATATTTATCACTGATTGAAATTTTAGAGAGTTTGGACTATAAGAACTTTTTTTGTGTGTTAAAGGACCCAACACAGAGAAATAGGATGCGGGGGGGGGGGGGGGGGGGGGGAGAAAACACATTTCTTTATAACTAGATACAGCCAAACCCCGTTACAGGACCGTGCGAAGCAGGGGGCGAAGGGGGCAGTCGCCCCGAACACGGAATTTTAGGGGGTGCCAAATTTATGCTACAAATCTCTTTCTTCTTCTTCTTCTTTGTAAAAAAAACTGCACATTTACATATTCAGAATTTTTTCCCAATGAAAGTACATACATTTTTCGTTTTAAAGTTATTGCATTGTCCTTTACCCCACACTGAAATACAAATTTATGAATAAGGACTCTCTTTTCAAAACTTGTTTTGGGTCTTTGTCTTAGTCTTTTTTGTTAACCTTATCTTTTCTGAGTCTGTGCTTGTGGCAAAAATATATATTCTCAAAATAGCATGGGTTTCTTTCTTAGAATATAAAGCTGTTAAAATGTACTGTTAGAAAGATGTTTTCTACACCAACTTTACAGATACCCTTTGCCAAAATATAAGTTCATTTTTTTCTTATGTTATTTAGTTTTTTGAAGTTTCTGAATTAAAATGAAACATATAGTTTCAAATTAAACATGAAATACGTATTCAATAGAAATTGTTTCTGCATCTGCACTTCTCAATTTTGTGACACCTGTCACAAAGAAAAGTTGGAAAGGGTAGGGGGGGGGGGGGGGGGCAAATTGAAACTGTGCCCCGGGCGCAGTTTTCTCTTCACACACTGCTGCCCCGTTATAACAAACTTCAAGGGGACGAAGGTTTTGTTTGCTATATCCGAAAGTTCACAAAATGTATAATTAGTTGCTATGTGTATTTTCAGTAATGATGTATTTTTAAAAAAGATAAAATCTATTAAAAATTATCATTCAGTGAATTTAATTCACTAAAATCGATTACATTAAATTGACACAATACTAAATAAATTAACTTAAATAGATATTAAGACAAATAGAAATAAATTCATTTTACCTTTAATTATTGCTCACTGTTTTGATACAGAAATAATCGGTCATCTTCTGCTGACGTGATGCTGATTTCAAAAATATGTTATGAATTTCTTTGTCCAGTACATCAAATGACTGCAACACTCTTTCTTCTACTGTTTGTACAAACAAAAACTCATTCATTACACGCATTGCTGTTGTAGCATCTGATATGGTTGGGTTTCGTCATTTATGTGTTCCTCTTCATCATCAGATGCAGAATCTTCAATTTCACAATGGTTCATTTTAATTTCTTCCACAATCTCTTCATCAGTTGGATCCTCACATGTTTCGAACAATTGCATGTCACAAACTGAGAAATATGAAATTTTGTGCTTTTCTATCCACATCGCAGTAAGTAAATTTTCGTCATCCTCTTCTTCAACATTCGTTGTATCTTCGACCTTCTATGCTAGGCCTGCATATCAAAAACATTTTCTAATTGTAGAATCTGTAACAAACTGCCAAGATTTTTCAAGCATTATAATTTCATCAAGAAGAGAAATTTTACATTTTTATCACATCCCTCTAAAATTTGTAAGATGAGGTGCTTCCTGTAATGACATTCAAGGCTTCTGATGACATCCTGGTCCATAGGCTGCACTACAGATGTTGCAATCCGGGGAAAGAGTGCAATTTTAATTGATTGAAACTATTTATTGATTTTGTGTGCGCTACAATTGTCAAGCAGAAATAGAATACTCTGCTTTTTAGCTGACAGTTCACGATCTCACTTTCGAAGCTCTTTTTCAAACAGTTCCCTAGTCATCCACACCTTACATAAAAAACAGGAAGCCGTTTGATATTTTTGAAGCATCTGGTATGTTTAGTTTTTCCAATCACTGCAAGCTTATGACGTTCAATTCCACTCATATTGGTACACAAAAGAAATATGATTCTGTCTTTCAACAATTTTCCGCCATTACATTTCTCTCCATTAAATTTTGTCTGGTTTTGTGTCATCATGTAAAACAGAGCAGCTTCATCAGCATTAAATATGTCATTTTCATAATATTCACGAGAGATATCATTCGAAACTTTTTCTTTCCATGTATCGATGTTGGATGTTAAAACACCTCCCGATTCTCTGACAATTTTTCCAGAAGATGTGTTGTTCCGCTTTTTGAACCTATCTAACCATCCATTAGAACACGAAAATGGAATTCCAAATTTACTGGCAAATTCATCAGCTTTTGATTGAAGCATTTGCCCAGAAACTGATACATTTTGGCTTCTTTGAACGCTAAACTATTTTAATAAAGCCTCTTCTACTTCTTGATGTTCAGTTTTTTTGCGAATTCAAATTTTTCTCAAAAGCAAAAAGTATGCTTTCTCTGTTTTCCCATGTTGTTCCAACTGTGGATTTCGATAAATCTTTTTTTCCGGTGGCTACCTCTATTTTGTATTTCTCTTATGACGTTTACTTTTTCTTCGATGCAGAAGGCTTTATGCTTGCTCGACATTATAAGGTACGGATCTTTGGCAGAGCTTAAGCTCTACTATTATTTTTTATGCTTTGATGCATATTAGATTAAATAACCCAATTAATGGGGCATTTTACAAGTACAACAATCTTTATTAAAAGCAGCTCACACTCGCACACGTTCACGCTACATCTCATCTGATGTTGTCAACAGTTAACTCCCGGTTACAGTTTTAAATACAAAATACATAGAGTTAATTATTTAGTTCTCGGTTATAGTTCACATACGAAATATATATATACTATTATATATTACATCCTTTCTTCCAGTTAAAGAACAAGTACAATTACATAACTTTAAATACACGTAAATTCACATTATACAAGAAATGACCATTTATGATAAATATATCAAATACATGAAATATGACACTAAAGTATATTTACATATGCAGTATACAAGATGGTTATTTCATACAAAAGTCTTTGAACCTTGAAGGTTGTTTAATTACTCGTCCCCTTCCTGTAATTGCAGTACTAGGCATACTTTGTTGATTATAATTGTTTATAACAGGGGTTGTACAGTTCTCTGACCTGTCAGTCTTATCCCCAATAATTACATCATCATACACAGGATGATTTTCTAAAGGAGTTTTTGATAACCTGATATGCCGTCTATTTCTGTGGAGTATTTCCCCATTTGCATTTTTTTACAATATAAGATCTAGGAGCTTTATGCTTAGAAATAATTTGTCCTTTATCCCATTGCCCACACCTAAAATTAAATAATACTATGTTATCACCAGGTCTTAACTCTTTTGATGATTGTGCTGTCCTATCATAATAGAATTTCTGTCTACTCTGGCGTGTACGAAGTTTAGACTCAGGGTTGTTTATTTCAAATTTTAGAAATTTATTACTGATAGGCAACTTTGTCCTTAACTTCCTATTAAATAAAAGTTGTGCTGGTGATAGATCCAATCCACTAATGGGTGTGTTACGATATTCCATTAGTCCTACATTTATATCCTGTACTTTTCAGAAAATATTTTTAACTATTCCTACCGCCCTTTCAGCCATTCCATCACTCTGGGGAAATCTGGGACTGCTAAAATTTAGTTCAAAATCCCAGTCTTCTGCAAATATTCTGTTAAAGGGATTGTTATTGCACATGACTCCATTTGGTATACCATATCTAGCAAAGACACATTTTAAATTTGGAATTACAGTGACCTCTCACTTATACGACTCTCAGTTATACGACTCTCTCAGTTATACGCCGAATTCTCTCGGTCCCGTCCACGCTTTATGGGAAATAATGCTAAACTTCTCTCAGTTATACGACTGCTTCTCTCACTTATACGACGCTTTAAACGGTTCAGGCAATTTTACATTTCTCCCTCTAGAATTAATTTTTATAATCTTTAAAGTACAAATCATTCACGTTTTCTTACATTTATCCTTTCATTATTATTAAAGTGTCTATGAATAATGAATAACATTTCTTATCTACCTTCGTTTGTTATTAACGATGAAATCTATGGCGGAAGGGTGATTGTATGGAATTCTCTTGTGTCTGCCATTTAAGAAAAGCCAAATGACTACCTGCAGATCATGTCTCTGTATGGCACTGGTCGATTCAAAGAGATCTAGGATACAATGTGGCAGATTTAAAAAATTGACATCAGCATTAATCGCGTGGTTTAACCAAATGCGAGCTTCAAATTTACCGATAGATTTTAAAAGAAAAGGCTTGCACTCTTACTGAGAAGTATGGAATCGAGAATTTTTCAGCGTCTTGCTGTGATTCGAGAAGCTAAAAAAAGACATCGACTTTTGCATCGTCGCATCACAGGAGAAAGTGCATGTGTTAATGGAAATGATGTTAGACAATGGTTTCAAAATCTACTTATGTTAATTAAGGATTAAGGGACCTAAAGACATTTTTAACTGTGATGAAACGGACTGTTTTTCATGCTGATGACAGATAAGTCATTATCATACAAAGAAGAACCATGTCAAGGGGCAGAAAAAGTAAAGAAAGATTAACTATCCTTTTTTGCACAAATAGTGATGATTCAGAAAAAATAGAACCTTTAGTAATAGGAAAATTAAGAAAATCTCGATACTTTAAGAATAAAAAATAATTACCATGTGGCTACAGAAATTTAAAAAAAGCATGGGTGACATCAGAGATTTCCAATGATTTTTTAAAAGAGATGAATGATAAATTTCAAAAACAACAAAGAAAGGTTTTACTTCTAATGGATCAATGTCCATCACATCCCGATGTAAAAGATCTGCCGTTTCTGCAGCAAATAAAATTTTAAAATTTGTTTTAGGAAATTCAGTTTTCCCACAAGACCAAACTGCTAGTTGAACGAATGAACCTGATATTGAGAGTGTATAGAATCCTTTAATAACGAAGACTCGAATAAAATGTTTATTGACGAAGGTATTATTTTCAAAGATTATGTAGAATGTGATGATAAACGTCTTCTGTCAGAACTGAGAACTGCTGAAGAAATCTTTGAGGATATTAATAATGAAGACGTGAGCAAGGAGGATGACCAAGATGAGAGCAATGTTCCTGCTGTTGTAAATTTTTCAAAAGCAAGTACCGCTTTAAATAAATTACAGAATTATGTCCATCAAAATGATTATTCCCAAACTAGCTTAAAAGATTTATTAGACTTAGAGAAAGACAATTTCTATTTCCATCTACGACAGAAACAAACTAATATCACTTCATTTTTTGAGAAAATCTGATCTGTAAATTTTTAAAATAAACATAGTGGTAAATGAACAATTTTGTGAACTTTTTAAACATATTTTATGTTTAATTTTTTAATACATTTTACAAATTTTGTTAAAATATGTTCTTAGTACACAAAACTTATCGTTTTTAGTATAGGTAAAATAATTAATACCTATAAAGTTTGAAACTTGTATAATAAGGCGGTCTCTCACTTATACGACTCTCTCAGTTATACGACTTTTTTCCACGGTCCCTGGAAAGTTGTATAACTGAGAGGTCACTGTATTTCATTTGCTGTTTTATCTTTTAGAGTAGCACATTCTATCCATTTAGAAAAATAATCAACTATAACTAAATAATTTTGATTAGCAAATTGAAATATATCAGTTGCAATCTTTGCAAAAGGCTTATTTGGTAATTCGTGGGGTAATTAGTGGTTCCTTTGCATTTTGTTTTCTAAATTTTCACATATTTGGCATTTTGAAACTAATTCCTCAATATCAGTAGATACTGGCCAGTAAAAGATTTCACGTGCTCTACTTTTACACTTCTCCATTCCAAAATGGGCTTCATGTATTAAACCTAACATATTTTGCCTTAAACTTTTTGGAACAATTAATTTATTATTTGTAAATACCAACCCATCATTTACATATATGACATCTTTTAATTTATAATATTGTTTAAGATTAGCAGATAAAATTTTGTTATTTTTAGGCCAAGAAGTTTTGCAAAATTCCATTATTTTAGCAAGATCCTCATCATTCTTAGTTTCCATTTGAAATTGTTTAAGTCTTTTTTCGCTTAAAGGCAGAGCCTTTGTAATACTGTGAATCACATTTAACATTTCTCGATCATCTTTGTTATCATTTTTCAAATATGCTCTAGAAAGTGTGTCAGCCAAATATAGTTGACTACCTGGAACATAATTGGTTGTAAAATCATATTTTACCAATTTTAAAACTATTTTTTGCATTCTCGCAGTAATTTTAGCTAAAGGTTTGTTTATAATTAACACTAATGGTTTATGATCTGTCTGTACAGTTACCTTATGACCATAGACAAAGTTGTGATATTTTTCAAAGGCATATGTGATAGCTAGCAATTCTTTTTCTATCTGAGCGTAATTTTTCTCATTCTCAGTAAAACTCCTGGATGCAAAAGAAACTGGTTATCCTTTCTGCACCAAACATGTTCCCAGACCATCTTTGGAGCTATCGCATTGCAATATTATTTCCTCTTTAGGATTAAAAGCTTTCAAGACAACTTTTACTTAAAGTTTATTTTATTTTTATAAAGGCATTTTCCTGTTTGTCTGACCAAATAAATTCTGCATTGAGTTTTAACTACTCTCTTAGGGAAGCGGTTAATTCTGAAAGTTTTGGAATAAATTTTTAAACATCATTTAGCATTCCCAAAAACCTCTTAACATCCTTTTTATTTTGGGGACTATGCATTTCTACAATTGCTTTAACAAGCGATGCGTCAGCTTTGATGCCCCTATTGGAAATAATATACCCTAAATATTTGACCTCAGTTGTTTAAATTGAAATTTATCTTTGTTTAACTTAACATTGATTTCTCGAGCCCTTTCTAATATCTTAAGTAATATTTCATCATGTTCCTTTTCATCTTTACCTGACACTATAATATCATCTATATAAATTTCTATCCCTTCTATGTCTCTAAATAATTGCTGATTTCTTTTCATAAAGACCTCTGGAGCTGAGTCAACTCCGAATGGCATTCTATTGAACTTATATCTCCCAAAGGGTGAATTAAATGTGCAAATATCTGAACTATTTTCATCAAGAGGTATTTGCCAAAACCCATCCTTGAGCTCTAAAACTGAAAATACAGGTTTAATTTTAAAATTACCAAATGATAAAAGCACAGTATCAGTTTGTTTTACTTCTATATTTACATTCAACATTTTGAAAGTGGATAAGGGTAGGACATTTGTCTCTGCCCCTGTATCTAATTTGAAATTAACATTTACATTATTTATTTCAATGTTTGTTACCATGAATTGAATGAGGTACCACACTGTCAATTTAAACTGCTTCAACAAATAAATTATCATTTGAAATTTAATAAACATGTTTTTCCTTATTAAACACATCCTTTGGCAAAATGATTAAGCTTTTTGCATATTTTACATGTTTTTCCATAAGCTGCTTTCCTGTGTTTTCTACCATACTTAAAACAGTCAAATGTTTCAGTTTTAGTGTTCACTTTCTTTCCAGTTCTAGAGTTTTTAAATTTAGAATAATTGTTAGAAAATGTTCTTTTGTTTCAAGA
Source organism: Maratus speciosus (assembly GCA_963932465.1). Classification (NCBI taxonomy): domain Eukaryota; kingdom Metazoa; phylum Arthropoda; class Arachnida; order Araneae; family Salticidae; genus Maratus; species Maratus speciosus. The sequence goes on along the minus strand of OZ010788.1, from coordinate 385,361,242 downwards.
ACATTCCACCAGATGGCAGCATCAGACAATCCTTTTTATTTGATCTACTGTGACAGACACTCAGAACATTTTAGTGTTTCTCCTTCCCTTATAGCAGTTGGCAGCAAAATGCTGGTGGATTAAAAAAATCCAATAATATTCCAAAGGAATGATAATATGTTTAAAAAAAACTGCAACAAACCATAGTTCAAAAGTATTTCTTTGTGTTTGTAAATAGTTTTATTCATCTGTTTTGTCTTATTATGAAGTGTGATCAGTATTGTGTCCAGCATATATATTATTCTAGTGTATTTAATCCTAAGAAGAATATATTTCTATTGAAATGCATCAAAAGATTAAGGTAAAACTTTTAACTTTTTATTGTTTACCTATTGAGGAATTTCGTATTCATGCCTTCCATATGGAATAAAATTCCAACAGTCGATTATGAGACTGAAGTTATCTCAATTTTAAATATAATAATATGAAAGAAGAAAATATAATTAAATTCAAAGAAATAATTATTTTCTGAATGTTGGTATTTTTCACAAGTGAATGATATAAAAGAAAATTTAAAGAATTGTTCTTATTTCGAAATCAAAAGTATTGTGTATTGATAAGAAAAGAAATTATTTTGAATTTTATTTTGCCAATTTCTTATTGAAATTTTATTATACAAGTTGCAAATGTAAATTTATGTTTTAAACAAACAAACAAACATTTAAGAACAGTTTTTCTGAAATCAAAAGTAACTTCAAAAATTGTTCTCAAGAATTTTATTTTGTTCTTATTTCATCATTAGCATTATATTTGAGTTTATAATTGTTGTTTTGGTGTATTAAAAAGATAAAAAGTTTTATTTTCTGTGATATTATTATATTATAATGTCTGGTCTTAAAGAATCTCATTATGTTGATAAATTAACTGATGACAACTATTCAGTTTGGAAGTTCAAAATAGAACAATTGTTAATCAAAGAAAGTCTGTATGATGTTGTATTTGAACCTAAAAAGGAAAATGATGATAATTGGGTAAAAAATGATAGAAATGCTAGGGCATTAATTTGCTTAAATATCTCAGATTCACAAATTGTTCATGTCAGACATGCTAAAAGTGCTAAAGAAACATATGATCAATTGAAGTCTGTTCATGAAAGAGTAAATTTAACAAATAAACTTTATCTTCTTAGGAAGCTGTATTCCATTAAATATAATGAAAGTATTAAAATGCAGGATCATATTAATTCTGTCTTAGAATTAGCAGAAAAATTAAGAAGTGTAGGTGAAGTAATACAAGATGATAATTTAATAGCTATTTTGCTCTGTTCCTTACCAAATTCTTATAGTACCTTTATAACTGCTATTGAAAGTAAATATGAAACAGATTTATCATTAAAATATGTTCAAAACAAATTAATTGATGAGTATCTTAGAAGAGTTGAAACTAAACAAATTTCAACAAAATTTGAATCTATTGCTTTAAAGGGTAACAGAGATAAACCAAAGCATTTGAATAAGGAAAAATTTTGTTCTCATTGCAAAAAGAATATTCACAACTGTGAAGATCGTTTTCACTTAAAGGCTAATAATACTAACAAAACAAAACCAAATTTTACTCAAGATAGATCACGTCAACAGTTTAAAAAAACAAACAATTTCTCTGCTTCAACTGCTAGTCAAAATGAAAATCTATCAGATTCTCAAAACTATCATGAATTAATGGAAGAATCAAATTCTTCAAGTTTTGTTATGAAATCTCAACAAAATGGAAATAAAAACAAAAATTTGTCTTTTGTTATTGATTCAGATGTGTCTGTTCATTTAGCTAATTCCTTGGAACTGTTCTCAGAATTAAAAAGTTCAAATAAAGATACAATTACAATTGCCAATGGAACTAAATTAACTGCAAAGGGAAAGGATAAATGTACTTTAATATTGAAACACTTAATGGTCAAACAAATAGAGTTACATTAGACCATGTGCTTTATGTTCCCGAGTTGGATAGTAATTTATTATCTGTCCAGTCTTGTACTGAGAAAGGTTTTGTTGTAACATTTAAAGATGATATATGTTTAATTAAAAAGGGCAACATCTTAGTTGCAGATGCAAAAGCTGATGAGGGGTTATACAGATTAAAAATAATACCTACAAATGAAAAGGTATATAGTGCTTCAGAAATATTACCCGTTTGTTCTAATGTTAACTGCATTCTAAAATGGCACCAAAGGCTGGCCCATAGAAATTTGGAATCCATCAAGAAAATTCAAAAGGATGATTTAGCTTTAGGTATTACTGTGAATAATTGTTCTCATAATACTGAATGTTCAAGTTGCATAAAAGCTAAGCTAACAGAAAAATCATTTCCAAAAGAAACACAACACAGAAGTAAAAAACCACTTGATTTGATATACAGCGACGTATGCGGTCCTGCAGAAACAAAAAGTATGGGATCAAAAAGATATTTCGTTACATTTATTGATGATTACTCTCGTTATACACAAGTATATTTTATTTCTTCTGAAGATGAAGTATTTGATAAATTAAAAGAGTATGTTGCATCAACAACATATAAATTTAAATTGAAGATTAAATCCTTGCGTAGTGACAGTGGAACAGAATATTGCAACGAATCTGTCAAAGACTACCTTAAAAACTTAGGAATAAATCATGAAATAATGACGCCATATTCACCGTCCCAAAATGGAGTCGCAGAAAGAATCGCTCACTTATTGAAATGAGTAAAGCTATGCTTATAAATGCTAAATTGCCAAAAACATTCTGGGCAGAAGCCATAGCTACAGCAGCCTACTTACAAAATAGATTACCTACAAAATCAACTGAAAAGACACCATATGAACTGTGGAATGGGCATAAGCCAAATTTGAATCACCTTAAAGTATTTGGATGCAAAGCATATGTGTAGTTCATAAACAGAAGAGACAAAAATTTGACGAAAAAGCCACTGAAGGAGTCTTTGTTGGTTACGATTTAAGAAGCAAAGGATACCGAATTTATATAGGCAGTAGAAAAATAGTGATAAGCAGAACAGTGAAGTTTTTTGAAAATATGAACTGTGAAAATGTCTTTAAAGAAAATCCTGAAGAGCGAATCTCAGATTTAATGCATTTCAATTTTTCAGAAGAAAATCTTGAAAATGATAGTGAAGCTATCCGAATAGAAAATACTGCAGAAGAAATAAAAATGGATGAAAAATCAGTAGATGGCCCAACAACTGAAGAAAGTGGAGATAATTTCCAGAGAAGAATATCTAACAGAGAGACTAAAGGAATTCCACCAGAAAGATATTCTTACAAAACTGAAGACAGTTGTTCCAAAAATCAAGATCCTGAAACTTTTAAAGATGTTTTACAATTACCAGTAAAAGATCAACAGAAATGGTTTCAAGCTATGAAGGAAGAATTTAACTCTTTAAAGGCGAATGAAGTATTTGAGCTTGTTACTTTACCCAAAGGCAAGCACACCATTGGCTGTAAATGGGTTTCCAAAACAAAACGTGATGAAAATGGAGAAGAAATAAAATGCAAAGCACGATTAGTTGCCAAAGGTTTCACTCAAAAATTAGGCACTGATTATGATGAAACCTTCTCTCCTGTCGTCAAACATACAACTATTAGAGCTTTTCTGACCTGGGCATCTTATCATAAAGCCAGACTATTCCAAGTAGATGTTAAAACAGCCTTTCTACATGGTAAACTAGATAATGAAGAATTATACATGCATCAACCAGAAGGCTTTCATGATGAAGAAAATAAAGACAAAGTCTATAAATTAAAAAAGGCTATATATGGTCTTAAACAAGCCGCCAAGTACTGGAATGAAGAAATAGAGAATACTCTAAAGGCATATGGATTTAAACAAAGTGAAGCTGATCCATGTTTGTTCATAAAAGAAAAATCAAAAAAGACAATTCATCTCATACTATATGTATGCTGATGCATACATATACATATGATGCATATGTATATGCTGATGAGCTCAGAAGATTACTTAAAGAAATCTTATCCCATAACATCACTAGGAGAAGCAAAATACTTCTTAGGTATAGAAATTTACAGAAAAGAAGATGGAAGTTATTTACTTTCACAAAGAAGTAAAATAAATCAATTACTTAAGGATTTTCAGCTTGAAGAAGCCAAACCAACTTATACTCCAATGGAAACTAACTATTATAGTTTAGATAAAGAAGAAAATCTTTTATCATCAAATGATAATTATAGACAAGCTATAGGAAGTCTTTTATATATATCCTCATGCACAAGACCTGATATTACCGCTCCTACACACATACTAAGTCGAAGATGCAATAATCCAAGACAAAAGGACTGGAATGCTGTTAAGAGGGTAATAAGATACTTAAAAACATCGAAAGACCTTGATCTCCACATTTCTTCAAAAGAATATCCTAATATAGTTGCATACTCGGATGCAAACTGGGGTCAAGATGCTACAGACAGAAAATCCACCTCAGGAAATGTAATCTTCTTAGACAATAGCTGCATTTCTTGGTTCTCACGAAAGCAAACATGTGTGACATTATTGTCAGCAGAAGCTGAATATGTGGCACTGTCACAAGGAACTCAAGAGGTGCTATGGATCTTAAAATTATGTAAAGATCTCAATTTACAACAACATTTTCCTATTAGAATTTTTGAGGATAACCAATCTACAATTAAATTGGTTGAAAGTGAAAAATTTAAATCTCTCACTAAGCACATTGATACAAAGTATCATTACATACGAAATTTAAAAACGAAAAATGTTATAGATGTCAAATATCTATCAACAAATGAAATGATAGCAGATATAATGACGAAGCCGCTGCCAAAGACCAAATTTGAACTTTGTAGAAACCTTATCCACCTGGTGTCAGATTCTATCACAAAACGGGAGAGATGTTAGAAAATGCTCTTTCGTTTCAAGAACATTCCACCAGATGGCAGCATCAGACAATCCTTTTTATTTTATCTACTGTGACAGACACTCAGAACATTTTAGTGTTTCTCCTTCCCTTATAGCAGTTGGCAGCAAAATGCTGGTGGATTAAAAAATCCAATAATATTCCAAATGATTGATAAACTTTTTATTGTTTACCTATTGAGGAATTTCGTATTCATGCCTTCCATATGGAATAACATTCCAACAATAATCAAGTCCGGTTTGGTTTCTTCGAACAATGTCCACAGAAGCACTGGAACAGGGACGCCATTTCAGAACTTTCTTGGGGGCGGGGGGGGGGGGCAAAAAAATCACGAAAATTTAGTCGAACAATCGCGCAATAAAATTGAGGAGAAATTCCTCAAATGATCGCATAATAAGATCCAAAATTTTGTCTAACTCTCGCACAAAAAAAAAAAAAAAATCACAAACATTATTAGTTGGTGGCAGAAACAAAATCACGAAAACAAATATCGAATTTCGTCAGTTGGTCACGGAAAAATATTGTGAATTTCGGCAAGTGTTCGCACAAAAAAAATCCATTTCGTATAACACTTGCAGAAAAAAAAATCGTGAATTCCGTGAATTGATCGCGGAAAAAATCGCAAATTTCATCAGATGATCACGAAAAAAGAATCATGAAATCCAATCAGTCATGAGATAATCAGCCATCGAACGTCATGAATAGGTCACGAAATTTGCAAATTTTCTGATCTATAAGTATAAGAAAATTTTCGTTAGTGATTTTCTGCAAGTAAAGGTAAAGCATTAATTGTTTCGGATTGTGTTTTCACTATTATGACGTGGTTTCATATTAATCCGATTTTTCAAAGAAAAAAGTTTTTCTAAATGTTTTTCAGATAAAAAAGCTACATATTTGAACATTAATGAATACTACGTATATATCTTCTTTTTTCTACAGAAAAGGTAAAATTTATAATTAATATTCATATAAAAAGCACAAATAAATGCACAAGAATTACTTTCATGTGCATGCATATAATTTAAAATTATTTAAAATACATCAAAAAAACCCAGAGCATTTTCAGTCATCACAAGACCGTCATCAGTGGGATTTAGATGTTATTATTTTCTTTGCGCTTATTCGAGAATCGGCTAGAAGAAAATCATTGTGATTGTTGTGTCAATGATTTTGACGAGTTTTTTCATGATCAATTTGCACACAGCTGAGAAGCAACTGATAAAAAAAATTCTCACATGTATTTTTTAAATTAACCAAAGTACTCATTAAAGATATATGTTTCACCTTGAGGTAGTTCGAATAGTAAGGCTTTAGGAAATTTTTTTGATAATTATTAATTTCTATGCATAAGCATTTATTTAATGCATATGTTTTTTGCAATCAAATCTGAAAAGTTATTTTAGAGTTTGAGCAATATTCTAATGTTTGTTTGAGTCTGACATTTGTTAGAGATGCACCAAATATTTGGTAGCTATTCGGTATTCGGCCATACTACCGAATATCAAACTATTTGTTTTGCCGAATACTCAACAAACCTCTTTAAAATATTTTTTAAAACGTTACACAACTTCTACTTTTAACTGTCAATTAATAAAGATATTCAGAATAACTAGAATCTTTAAATAAAAGAGAATGATTTTATAATATTTATTTGTTGTTTTAAAAATGTCATTTAAAAAAATTAACCATTAATGACATGTCATTTGTTCATGGGAGTTATTAAATGTAGAAATACAAGTTACTGAGCATTGTTTGGTAAATAATCCGTTTCTTGCTTTTCGCAAACTGTGTGTTCCTAAACAAAATGGAAGAAAATTTCAGGGGTAATAATAGGAATCAAAACAGGCAATTTTTCGTCCAGTAAATCAGGATCGCAATCCACTTATTCAGTCAAAAATACAGTGTATCCCCAAGTCAAACTTTAATTTTCTTTTGTTACTTTAACAATAATGAAGGTATTGTAACTATATCATCAACAGAGTTACTTTAATTTCTGTGAAATATGATAACATGATGAGAAGTTCTGGAAATATCAACCATATTAGTACCCCTTGAGAAGGGCCAAGTGTTGTGGTTGAAACTGTTGGGAAGATATTAACATCGTATTAGTGTTTAAACGTCATGCATATTTTAAGTGTCATGTAGATTTTAAATGTTTTTGTATAGTTCTCATTGTACACTGTTTTAGCAATTCTATAAATATTCTGAGCTTAATTGGTAAATAGTTGATGGATTATGTGTTTGTGAGCATGCCTTTTCTTTATGGCATCATTGTAGAGGCTCCGAGTAATTATCATAAGATGGGTGGTTCGATTCTCCCAGTTTCTATGTAAATTTCCCTGGTAGTCAGTGCTGTAGTCAAAAAGAAAACAAAGGATATATGCTAGAGAGGATACGCTATAGGTTTACTTGAGAAACTGAAGATATAAGGAATTTCTTTTAAAAATGCAGAAAGTATATAGCGTATATCATTGTATACCGTCCATTACAGTCCTAGTGGTAATCCTTTCTGTTCGCAGTGTTGAATGCAGACTCTTTTTCGACGATAAAAGTTTTCAGCTCCATTAGGTATGTGTACTTTTAAGAAATTATCAAAGACAAAATCTCAAATCTTCCATGAAAGGCAGGAGGGGCATTTTGATGTGGAATGTACACCCCCAATGCTACCCCCTACATTCAACACTGTATTTCCTTATATTCTGTCTGGATCCTCTTTTTTTAGAGGACTATGTTTATTTTTAAGGAACATCTATATCTAACATGTTAGAGCTGATCATCTGGTCAGCTTATTGTAGTATCAATTTTTCTGAGTAAAATGCCATCCTCTATGAAAGACTGTCAAATTTACTGTATACAAGGATTGATTATTAGCAAGGAAATGCTTTATATGTGTGTTCAATTTTACAACAATTACTACTCTCATCACAATGTGTTACACATATATTTAAAAAAGTTAAGATATCCATATTTTAAGGAAATTTACTATTTTATGCTAGGCCTCATTTGTTACAGCACTGGGCTGCATGCAGCAATGCTTATTACGTTTTGTGTAAATTGCCCAACAGGTGGCGCTGTCTATATCAAGAACTAATGCACAGAATTTCATCAAACTTCAGACTCAGTTAGACTTAAGATGTTGCTGATTAGGTTTTGGTGTAAATTACCCAATAGGTGACGCTGCTATGCTGCATTTTGCAGGATTTACACTATTTTAGCGATAGTCATATCTCAAGAACTTATGCACGGAATCTCATATCTTCGGAATCCTCAAGATGGATATAGATTGTCATTTAATTTTGGCACTGTGATCGCAAACTTTGAAGTATTAACATGCATGAGATAGAAGAAAGTTTTGAGATTGGCACATCCAACTATTTTTTATTACTTTCTTCTATCTTTACAAGAAGAAAGCATTGGATTCGTGAAAATTTTCAACTTCCGGTTTTTGATAGATTTATACATTTTAGTACGTCCTGAGCACGATTTGGTGGTTTTTAGAAAATATCTGTGAGGCTGTCTACCTGTATGTAACAAAAATTCTGTGGGCGCTCTATCTCAAGAATTAATGCATGGAATTTCACAAAACTTTAGATTCAGTTAGACACTGATATAAACTGGCGCTGATTAGTTTTTGGTGTATATCGCTCAACAGGTGGCGCTGCTATGCTGCATTTTTTCCGATTTTCGCAATAGCTCTATCTCAAGAACTAACGCACGGATTTTCATCAAACTTCAGATTCAGTAACAAGTTGACAAGGGGGGGGGGGGGGGGATTACACTTTTTGACCATTGAAAACACAATCTCAAATCTTCCGGGGGAGGATGTCCCCCCTCCCCACGGCACCCTCTGAAATCAACACTGGTTAATAACTTTCCAAATTCTATAAATGAGTGCAATAAAGAATATTATTGCAGATAGTCCAATAGAAAGAAAAAACCCGAAAGAAAATTTTAGTCCCGGGGCCCCTAGGCTTCAGCCTAATGGGTAATCCGCCTCTGAGACAAGGTTCTGAAATAAAGAACCGCAGAATGACTTTAGGCTACATGGACATACAGACTTCTCATGTAAGTAGGCTCCGATTTGGTAACCTTTTTTTGACGTCTACATCTCTGCCCTCCGTCGCGTGATGGAGGGCTGAGATGCGCGCCAAACTGGTTTTACTCCCGGCAAAAGCTTCACCAGAACCTTTTGTTGACCGAGAATGAAATCCGGAAGATGCCAAAAAAGACATTCTTTTGGCGATGAAAGAACGCAAACATGTTGGATTCAAAATCTGGCTAAAAGAACAATGGGGTTTGGCCTCTACTTCTATCTTTTTTTTGAGCATGGACATACCTAGTGTGGAAATATGCTACCCAAACAGTGCTAAAAATTTGTATCCCTTAAATGTGCGACGATACTTCTAAAATCCCAAGTGTCGATCGCAGCGACATCTGCAGGATTTTCGTAGTACTAATATTGCATTGTATAGACTAGCAATTTCTTGTAGAGATGAGACGGGCTCAGCCCGACGCAGGCTCGGGCTCTATTTTTATTCTAGTCCTCGGGCTCGTTCTTTCTGAAACCGGAAAATGTTATTTATTTATGCATAGAAAAGATTGAAAGAACTTTTTTCCCCGCTTAAATTACTTTTCAATGTTATTTTGATCAGAATGAAGGAGGAACAAAAATCGTGTTTATTTATTTTAGTATTTGATTGCTGTTTCAAAAGAAAATTTGTGATGTTTTCAGATTTATATCTACGGCATTTCCGACGACGATCAATTAATATGGCACCAATCAAAACAAGCACAAACAATGAATTTGTTTTTAGTAGGATTTTCGTTTGTGACAGAAGATATTTTTTAATCCGATCGTTTATTTATTTTTTATTTAGTTATCTAACGCTTAGATTTTTAGTAGACCAGAATTAGCTTGAGGTTTGCAAATTATTTAATCTTATATTGTGCACGAGTCATAATCGTTTTTCATAAGAAATAAGTTTACTGGTTATTATATCTATTTGTCATGAACTCTTCTCATTCTGAGGACTCTGTAGTAGATTTACGAGGTCACTTTCCTTCGTAAGTAAAATACAATTATCCTGTTATTCCGATAAAAAGCTATCAGTCAGTGTTTCCTCTTTTAATATAAAAGCATCGGACCTTTGTAATTTACGTTGGTTTTCCGGTTCATGTCAATCATGGAAGACTGTTATGAGAAAGGAATCGATTATAGTTAAAAGATGTACAGCTTTTATATGAAATTGAAAAACTTTGTTCGATTCTTCAGCATACAAATAGTAATTTCTGAAACTTTCATGCTTTTCTTCATTAAACACATTTTTTAACGTGTCCATCAAGTTTGCGTGTTAAAGGAAAAAAAATATGAGAATCTTTTTAAGCATAAAGTATATTTTTATTTGATACCAAGCTGCTCTTTTGATAAGATTGAATTTAAATTTCCATTTAACAGTTATTTCTATGTAAAGTTTTTAAAAATGAGATATCACTTTCAAAACAATTTTTAAATATCATGCATTTTTTATGTACATTTTTGGTATCGGACTCGGGCGGGATTGGATTTAAAATCGTCGGGCTCGGGCGGGCCCGGGCTCCAAAAAACGAGCCCGAACTCATCTCTAATTTCTTGCAGTTGTAGAAAATATCCTGCAGATGTCGCTGCGATCTGCATATTGCAGCAGTATCATTGCACATTACATTGTTGATTACAGGAGCCCTAGTCTATCCCCCTGTCTGCTTGGTTTATCCCAGTTTTCTTATCCCTTAAGGTGCGTTTTCACTGGCCGTTCTAACGACCTAAAAAACCCTAGTGATCCAGAATCTTAACCTAAAAGCCTTATGCCAACCAATCAAAGGCAAGTTTTTACTGCGCAAGCATCTACTTTACGGCTTTACTGTCTACAGATCGATCAGATGTCATGTCAATTGTAAACAAATAATTGTTTGTTGCTGTTGTCATTGTTAGTAAAAAATATTTTGTACAGAAATTAATCGAAAGTTTTGACTGTTTTCTCCACTAAGGGGCTTTTTTAAAAGCACCCACAAATCATTGTTTAACCAAACTTCAAATTGTAGCAATGGAGTTATATTCCTAAATTAAATAAAAACACTTAAGTCACTACGATTTATGCATTTAAAAGCACATTGAATAAATTATTTTTCACACAAGTACGTGTATGTGTAATAGAGATCGACACAAATTTAATGTTGCTTTTTGAATTCCCTTTTAAAAAAATTAAGTGAAATTTGTTAAATAAATCACAAATTAAATAAAACGTTAAGACAATGTAAAAATTTGAATGTTCAGACCCGCTTGGGAGACATACTTACACTATGAAGGGATGTACTCACTGTTATTTGTGAATCGTTTTTCATAAATCACAAGAAATGTTAACATTTAAGAATGTTTATTTTTATTTTATTATTTTTCTGAAATACGGATTTTTTTTCTATTTTAGTTTTTTACAAAAGTTCAAACGTTTAAAATTTTATTATAATTTTTAAAGAATGGAAAATTTAGAGGATTAAAAATTCCTAATAATGTTTATCTCTGTAACAAAAGAAAAAGAAGAAAAGAATAGCAAAATTCAAGGGAAAAAAATATCTGTGAAAAAACTTCTTTAAAGCTGAAATAAAATAGTATAAAATAAAAAAATAAATCCTTTTTTATATAAGAGTGAAAAAGAATCTATTTTAGAAATTAGTGGTGGGACCCATGAGCACATACAGCAATTATGGCCTATGTGAGACTAGCATTTAGATACACTGGCAGATTCTCTTACAATATCACAACAATATAAAATTATCCAATATAGTTACATCTACTTTTTGTGACTCCCTCCCCAAAGAAAAAAAAAATTCACAGTAAAATGCAAAATAAATGTACTTAAAATTGTAAGTTTTACTTTATGATTTCACATCAGGGATGCAAGTCTTCGATACAAGGTTTTACTTTTTTAAGGGGTGGGAGGGTAAACCCTCTTTTGTTATTGAATTGAGAAAAATTAATTTTTGTAAAGAAAAACTGAATTCAGTTGTTTAAATTCAAAGTAAACATTTAATAATCCTTTTTTTAAATGTCCTCCTGCTATATTATTCTCGTGAGCTTGTTTTGTTTGCAAATTACACATTTTAAATTCCAACTATTTTTTCTTATTCTGTGAAGTCGCTTTTATGGAAAATAATTTTGTGAGGGGGCTTCTTTTATAAAGAAGAATAAAGGGGTATAAATCTTTGACATACACATGATTAACATAACGTTAAACACAAACTAACATAAAAGGTACTTTTATGTTAGTTGGAAGCAAATCTTGCAATTATTTTTCCCTTCGGCAATAATACTTTTTAGTTTTCACTTATGTAAATTAGAAACAATGTATTAAAGTTAAAATAACATATTTTGGTTCGTTGTATTATTTCTCATTATTATTATTTTATTCCTTTTTTTAATGAAATAAGTGAAAGGCACACATTTTAAATGTATGTAATATATGTATTTCAAATAAAATGAATGAGAGGTTTATATTTTAAAAGAAATGAATACAAACGATGACAATAGGAATAATATTTAATGGTTTATCTCAGGGCCGAAACTAGAGGGGGCATGTGCCCTGGGAAATAGAATGGAAAACGAAGGGGTGCCAACTGAATTTTGATTTCTAAAGAACCTACACTAGTCACGTGAAGAGACTTGCAAGCTAATGTTAAATATAGGAGTATTCTTTTCAAATTTCTCGCTTGCATTTGAATATTTTTAAATGATTTTTTTTTCTTTAGGTAGCTGAGTTTGATCTTTAACTTTGTTAGGTTGTACATTTTTGATTTTGGTTGCCTTTTTTTTATGAGGCTATTTTAGCTTTCGGAACCGGTTCAAAAAGGGAAAGTAACTTTGTATATATATATATATAAAGCTGCAACCAAAATTAAAAAAGTAAACATTTACCCAGTTAGGGATCAACCTCAGCTATCCCAAACAGAAAAAATCATTTAAAAATATTAAAATGCAAGGGAGAAATTTAAAAAGAATGCTCCTATAAGTTTAACATTATCTTACGAGTTTCTTCATGTCACTTCCTTTGAATTTCATTTTCAAGATTTTAATGGATCGATATTTGACAAAGTTGATTACGTAATTTAGTATTATGTATTTTTTTTTTTTTTGTTACATATTTTTAATTTCAAATAAGTTTGCTATTAAAATTAAAATTCTCTTTGTAAATTGACTTTGCAGAGACCGGGAAAGGGGGGTGGGGGGGGGACAAAATCTATGTTTATGCCAGGTGAAGAAAGGCTAATTTCAGCCCTGGTTTATCTCATGTGCTTGACTGACATAAAGTACCCGAAAATGTTGTGAATTTGAACAATCGAGTCAATTGGCATAACCATAACATGCCAATAAACCATGTTGTGTTGCCTCTCAGTCAGTGTAAATATTAAACTATGATAGTTGCTACTAAATAAGTATAAAAGATTTTTTTTTTTTTTAATTTAAACTGCTCTTTTATAAACATTAAACATTTATAAGTATCATGCTTAATTTCAGGACTGTAATTCATGTTGGTTCAAAAATCTTCTGTTACAATACATTAATTTGGCATGACTAATTATGGAAAATTCACCACTTTGACTTGGTAGAAAGCATGAACTACTGAATTTATTAAAAAAATTATTTTTTCTCTCTCTTTTTTTCAGATATGACAATAGAAAAGGCGAAAAAAAACATTTTTTAAACTATGAATTGAGAATTTCTTTAAATTATTTTTTCAAAGTTTAATTATAATTTACTTAATATTAAAATATTAATTGATAAAAGCAGATTAAAAAAGATATTTCTTTATTTTTGTAATTAAAAATTACCTCTTTATTTTTTATTTATATTTCATTTCTTACCTTTAAATTGTTTAAAATATTTCATTGTTACAGTTTCACAGCCAGATGGCATATTTTAATGGCCCGATTTGATGCATAATTAACTCTGCTGTTATTGTAACCATAAAGAATATTTGGTGATTTATCACCTGTGACTCTAATATAAAAATGCATTAAAATTAATTTAATATTTAATAATTAAGTTCCTAAAAATACTAAAATTTATTGCCAAAAGAAGCACTCAGGTGTACATCATTTTTACAAATCTGGAGTATTAGGTAAGACAAGTCTACTCTTGGTAATATCAATGAGGATAATAAAACGGGAGTATCCTCTAGTATTGGTTTTGCGAATGATGGAGATCATAATAGTAGCACCCCACCAGTGGCCGAGAGGTTCTGCTCTCGAAGCTAGTAGACGGGAAGTGCTGGGTTCGATCCCAATGATGCCCGTCGGCCTAATCGTTTGGAGTTTTTTTTTAACCTTAGTTTTCCAAGTGTAAATACGGGTTAGATACCCCCCCCCCCTTTGGGCGTATATCCCTCGTGCTGATAATTGGCCGTCATAAACACAACCAACCAACCATAATAATAGCTTCGTATTTGCTTGTCTTCTAGATTAAAAAAACAAAATTTCTTTTTATGTCAAAATAATATATTTCTTCTTCGATTAAGAGGATATCTTTGATCTAAAGAAACATGTTATGATAATTTTAGATATCTATATATGTATTATTCTTATTTATAAAGTACTATAGTATGAAAATATTTTAAATGGTATGAAAAATAAACACCATAATGAAAGAAATGTTTTAATTCTACATTCAAGGAAAAATTTCTGGAAGAGTATACTCTCGTTTCAAAGAAATTCAATTCTGATACTTAAAAATAAGCAAAAAAGACACTTTACTCCATCCATTTCTTTTAAAATTATTAAAAGTTGCAAACTAATTTCATCTTTCCTTTCATGCGAAGACACTTGCAAGCTAATGTTAAACCTATGGGAAGATTTTTTTTTTTAAATATTATTTGCATCTCGATATATATATATATATATTTTTTTCATTGGATAGCCTGTCATTTTCTACATTCGACTCTTTTATTTTTTCAATATTTTGCTTGCAGTTTTTTTTTTAAGAGGACATTTTTACTTTTGGAACCGATTCCTAAAATGAAAGTAAATTAATTAAAAAATCTGCAACCAAAACCAAAAAAGTAAAAAAATGGTGAATGCATGATATATTATTATATTGCTCGTGGGCTGCAATAGTGGCACAACTCAAAAAATCAGTTTCTGAGATTAATGGATTTGAAGTTTTGCCTTGTAATGAAATGCAAAATTTACATGATTCATTATTGTCATAAGTGCTAAGTAGTACTAAATGACTCCGTGAGGGTTCAATTAATAATAATGCAAAAAAAAAAAAAAAATTATCCTCATATCCCGTGTTATATTGATGATAAATATGATTATATGATGATGCATTCAGATTATATCATATATAAGGCAACAGCGGCACTTCTGCCATCTGTTGGTGAAATACTGAACTACAAGATATGCCGCTGTTGCTGAGCTGGAAAGAATACCAATCTGCAATGCTGGAGAGCGCATTAACTCAAAATTCATATTTTTTGAGTTGTGCCACTATTGCAGACCACGAGCGATATGTACAGCCATATATTTCTGCTAATTCTGTGCCAACATTTGCATGATTCAGCACAAAGTAGTGTGCATCTAAAGGAAAATAACCGAATATTTCTGTCAATGCCGCTTTTATAATTTTTGTTTTCACCTCCATATTATTCATAAATATTCTATTCTAAATGTAGTGTCGACTCTAGACCAATTTGGCAACCCTCAGCATCCTTTTTTAATTAATTTATGCATCTGACAGCCCTTTTTAACTAGTGTTTATGCCCGGTACACCTTTTTAATTATTTTACACACCCAGTATTCCATACTGCAATTTTTGATGCTCCCTTTCAATTTAACTGTAAGATTTGTCAATCGGATGAGTGAAAAAAAAACAAAAAATTCGCCAGTCGGATATGGGAGGGAAAAATTTGCAAAATTCTTCAATCAGCCGCGGAAAAAAAATGTTTAGTTCATCCATCGATCGCATGAAAAGAAAACTTGAAAGTTTCACTAGTAAGTTGTGGGGGAAAATTAAAAAATTCACAAACTGTTTACGGAAAAAAATAATTAAACTCGTCGATTGGCTGCAGTGAAACTCATCAAAATTCATCCATCAACTGTATATTAAAAAAAATCATGAGTTTTGCAAATCAGTTGCAAGAAAACCACCCGCAAATTTCGCCAATTGGTAGAAATAAAATATCGCAAAATTAGTCAATCGGTTGTGGGGAAAAATTGCCTAAATTGTCATTCAGTCATCAGAAAAATTTGTGAAATTTATCAGTCAGTAAGAAAAAAAAGAGAAATTTGTCAATTAGTTGTGGGAAAACATAGCAAAATTTCATTGATAAAAAAGGACTCTAAACAAACCACAATTCAAAATATTTTTGTGAACAAAGTATATGAGTGTCCTTTTTTAAAAATTCCCGCCTGGAATCCCTTTCTTTCTACAGTCAACACTAATCCGAGTATGCCAATAAAAAGGTGCTTTAAATTTTTATGCTTATATCAGCATGTTTCCCTAAACAATAATCTAATTTTATATTATAGTCTTTATTTTAATCTAAGTTTAATTTAAGTTTGTTCTAATTTAAATTTCAGCAATTGATAATTACTAAATTCCTTAAAAATTAATGTCTTAAATCAGAAAACATTAAATAGAATTTACTATTACCTTAGCAGTACATAATAGAACACAATTAAAAAAAAAAAAAAAAAAAAAAAATAATAAGTGACTTACTTTTCATAAAAATAGACAATACAGGAAAATAAAAAAGTAGTGTAGCTTCCATGCTGCATACAAAATGTGTTTTAGCCTGCAAGTTTGCATCTAAAAGACTAAAAGATTATTTCTAACCTTATAGTCTCCCAGGCGCATTCCAACGGGCCAACAAGCTGCAACTCAACTAGATATTAGTTGACTTTGCTCTTTCTACATCGATCATCATCATGTTAGGACAATAATTGATGCTGCTAATGAACAGATCATAGCACAGCTTAACACCTACCATCCTTGTTGCATTTCTATCATAAACTGAAGCAGCTAAAGCAACTAGCAAATTAAAAGAGAGAAAAAAAATTAATACATGCATACATATACAGATATAGTTTTTAAAAAGCTAATATTATTTACTAATGACTAACTAATTATTAATTAAGAAATTTAAGTATGCTTATAGACAAAATTAGATATAGTTTTGCCACTATATCATCTAAATATTTATTACAGAATACTAATTATGAAAAAACACTTAAAATGCTATAAATATTATAATAAATTTATTGCATCGTATTTTTAAAAAGATACGATACTGCAAAATAGTTCTTTTGTTTACATTATATTTTTATCAAGTTTTAGGATAAAGTTGTAATATAGATTCACAAAAGGCCTCAACACAAAAAACAGTTGAAGGTGAATACGTACACTAAGCCCAAAATATAACACAAAAATAAATAAATATTTGATTTAAACGGTAAATGTCAATTTTTTATTAAAGTACTACTCAAAATCAAATATGGGAAACTGAAAATAGCTGATTATATATATTTATTAAAATAGTATCATTTGTAACATTAACAAAAACCTCATAAAAGAATTTTATCCCTAAGCAACGATTTATAAAATTACACAATGCTTCCACTTAGATTAGGCCTAAATTCCATCAACTGTTACAAGACTTTAATAAAACTATATTTAAATACATAAACAGTTATATTAATCCTTTAAAGTCCTACCTGCACATGCTTAAAATTGTTCTGGTGGACTTTAAAATCTTTCTACAAAAGATTAAGTTTATTATACATATAAAATACTCACATCTAATTATAAGAAAGTTTCTGTCATAATTTTAATTGGAGCAGATGTATTATAATCTTCTTTTAATTGTTGAAAGATTACCTTACCACTAATTTCTTTAAAAACGTTATTTGCAATGTGACTTCACATTTAAATTTTTCCTTTTCTCTGTATTCATAATTATTAACAAAACAATAAGAGTAAAAAGCAATTGAAGAATCACGATTTAACAAATTTCAGTTTTGGTCGATACTTAATCTTAAATCATACCAACTGTATCACGTATAATTGCTCTGATGACACTAAATATAATTAAGAAAAAAAAAAAAAAAACACTTTGTCGTCTTAAAACAAACTTTTTATCTTTTAAAAATGCTTTTTTTTTTTTTACTTTCAACACTTAGTCTCATTCATATGAATAAAAACAACAAACCCTTTTTGTATCTTTTAAGAACACTTTTTTACTTCCAGAAAGAAAGCACTAGAAACATTTAATACATAAAAACATATCCCCCCCCCCCCCCCCAACCAGCTTTTTATTCATCTTTTGCAATAAAACCAATTAGTGTAATTGCTGTAGTAACAAACAAGATGGGGATATTATGTAAGGCTGGTCCACACTTTTTTTTTTTTTTTGCTTAGTGGCAGATTTTAGGTATCAATACTTTTTCAATCAATGAAAATAATCACTCCATCGCTAACAAGACATGCTGATTTAACTTAAAATACATTGAATAGGCATTTATTGGAATATGTATCGAATTGGAACGGTAACGTGTACAAATTTTTCGAAATGGGCACATAGAAAAGCTACATGTGGTCTGAATATCTCTCAATTGATTTAAACTTCATACAAAGTTATAAATCTTCATAAAAGTTTCAACATTAATCTTAACAACAAAAAGAAAGATAGCATATCTGTAGGTGAAATGCATTAAAAATAAAATAAAAAATAGATCAGCAGGGTTTTTTTTACATGACAAAGTTCACAAGTAAATATCTGAAAAGGAGTAAAGAGCAAACTGTTTTGCAATCTGATCTTTCTTGCTTAAAAGAGAACAGGAAAATACAAAATACATTGGCTTATTTATTTTATAGAAATTTTGTTTACATGCTTGCTTAAACATGCAGGATCAATTACCTACAATAAGCAAAACTGGATTGAAGTTTGCCTGTAATTAATTTTCCATTTAAATATCAATGGGCTACAGTAAACAATATCCTTCTTAACACTTACAATTATTTTAACTGAGCAAAGGGAAATATAAATCTACATAGATCAGAAATACCCTATCAGGTAACCGAATATAATCAATGAAGCAAGTAATTCATTTAAAGAAACAAATATTATTAAAAAAACACTTTTATTCTTTGTATACTATTAACATTCAATAAAAATAAAATTATTTTGAGAACTGGACATATCTTCATTCTTATATCAGAAATGAAATCCTTAAACGAAGTATATAATTGGTATTCCAATATTAATAAAATGTATCTGAATGATTACCAAAAATAGCGATATTTATCCTACAAAAGTGCAACAATTTAAACAATCTGTATGGATTACCTACTATTTATTAAATTAAAAGACAATAATAAAAGATGATATCTATTCAACATGTCAATAAAACTTACCATTTTGCTTCAATCACAAAAAATAGATTCCTCTTTGACGTAAAAAAAGAATAATTTTAAGTAAATACAACAACGCTATAAAGTATAAATATTACTTCGTGCATTCACAACGCCGCCATTAATTACTATAAAAAAAAAAAGCTCTTTTTAATTGGCTGCGCTTGGGTAAAGTAGCGGATGGGGACAGCTTAATGCAACAATGTTAAAGACGTTCTAACGACGTAAAATCTTGTGCTTAGGTAAAAAGTTAGCTAAGTTAGACCTTGGGTTGACCAGTGAAAACGCACCTTTATAGAAGTACTCTAATTCTGTGATCTGCGATGATTGAGTTCCTAGATAAAAAAGCCACAATTTTCATATTTATAAATGCAAATTGGCAATACTTTTCTGTTTGTTGTCTATGGCGTTTGTTTAGAATATTCATGTAGCGGTAGCTTCATGATTTCTTTACATAAGTTTTATTTATTAATGCACTATTATTATTTTTTCTCTAAAGAAGGAACAACCTGTCGTTGAGTCGTAAGACCAGGTTATTGAGAAATAAATATTTATTTAGGAATTATTTTAAAGTTTATTGCTTGAATTCAGTTATATTATTTCTTTCAGTTATAAAATAAAAAAATTAAGCAATTTTCACAGTCGTATGCTTTAATAAAATAAATATATGAAGTATTTTCAGAGGAATAAACAGAGCTATTTCCTGGCATTTTATTCGGTTTTATTTTCTGTGATTTCAATGAAAAATGAAACAAATTTTTTAGAAAGTTTTCTGTACCACCCCCTTTTTATAGGTACCTTACGTTTTATCATGCATTTACTAATAGATATTAATTCATATGTAAGGAACAGTTACTTAAAACAAATTTCGGTACTTTTCGGTTAGCCGGGCGCCAGTGTTATATATACATACATATATATATACGTAGATATAGATGTATATATACTATATAATGTATGTGTATATACATATATATATATATGTATGTATACATACAATATATATATATGTATATATCTGTACCTTGGAACAAAAAGGGCCAATGTCCAAAACTGAGAAATTTGAGTTAAATGCAGGAATGAATTCAGGATGCGATATATAAAGTAATTGTTAAAAGGGCCACAGCCCTCCCAATATTAGATCATTGAAAACAAAATATTTTGTCGAGGCCAATGTTACTTACTGTTAATGTAAAAATGGTCAATTTAAAATGTAAAAAAAAAAAAAAAACTAAATCAGTGTATAACATTAGATTGTAGTGAGAAAACCATTACTGAATTGAAAGGTACAACTTTGAAAAATAATAGTATACAGAAATCGTAGCAAGATTCTTAAAGTTCCTCAAACTTAAATTGGGTTTCCTGCCATTTGAGAAAAATGGACATTGGCCCTTTTTATTCCAAGGTACAGATATAACACTGGTGTCCAGCTAACCGAAAAGTACCCAAATTTGTTGTTAAATTAACGATATGTCTTCCCATACTTCTATCTTTAATCAGTACTTTTATGTCAAATATTGCCAATAATATTTTTATACTTGCCAAATACGTGCGTCGCAGATTTTCTTTTCCCTTTTGCAGATTTTTTTTTCTATTGGATCTTTTTCCAACTTTATATTATGTTTAAGTTCTTTATTATTTATTACTAAAACTTAAGATTATTATTAATAAAAATGAGTAAAATGCTTAAAGACATTAAAATTAAAGGATTAATTAATTAAAGGTTCATTTGTAACATTTTACCTGCAGATTATTTTCAGTCCCAGAAAGATCCGTTGCAGACACTTGGAGAATTTTCTGCTATTGGGCTTTTCGGTTAGCCGGGCACCAGTATTATATAGGGTAGATGTGCCAGTAATGGACACCCCTTGATGTTTTTGGTTCATAAAAAAATAACTAATAAATATTTAGCTTTAATTATTTTTTTTTATAATTCCCCCTTGCATGTTTTATAAAAATGGGTTATTGTTGACACTTTTAATCAAACCAATCAGGAAGCAGAAAATAATGTTTCAAAATTTTGCTGTTTTTCTGTGAAAATCTTAATGAAGAGGCTAAGAGCTGGCTTCATTTAATTAATTTATGTATTTTTTTTTCTTGCAAAATTTGAATGTTTTTGTTTGAGTAGCAATAGAAAACTTAGAATTTTATATACTAATGGCCATTTACAAAATTTCATTTATTTTTAAGATTTTAAGAGGGGGTGTCCATTACTGGGATGGTTAATTAGTCATTTTCCAGTAATGGACATCCTGTGTAGACATTGTTAAAAATGCAATTTCAGTAATGTTTATAGTGCATAAAATATTTTGATTTAACTGCAAACCTAAATAATCAAATTTAATTTTTAAATTATACATAGCAAAATGTAATAACACCAAAACTTTTATAAATAGCTGCTTTTAAGTTATTTTATTTGGGAAATAAAATTACAATATTTTATTTATATTTTTTTATGTAAATAACTTTGTCTTGCATATTTTATAAAATGGCAATCAAACCAGCCAGGAAGCAGAAAATATTGTTTAAGAGCATAGTCAGAGAGGGGCTCATAGGGCTTAATCCCTCTCTGTTTAAATAAAAACAATTAAGTTACAGAAGCTATTACAAATCTATTTTCTGTCTTAAATGTTTCCTTATTCATCTCTAACAAAATAATAATAATAATATTCATGGAAGTTATAGGTAATATTCATGAAACTAGTAAATCTGCAGATCAGTGGCCTCAAACATCAGTTCTGCAGTTTTATTTTGAAATTATTTTATTTAGTATTTAAAATATTCAACTTACAATATCATTTCTTTCATATTTGTAATATTAATTATTATAAATGATATATCAAGTATTCTCTGGAAGATTAATTGTTAAAAATCGTGAGACAAAACTAAATACTAATACAGTCGGACCCTGATTTAACGAATCCATCGGGACCATAAACTTTATTCGTTAAATCGGGGTTATTCGTAATATCAGGTCCAAAATAAAAAATAAAAAAAATTCTGCACTTATCTTATGGAAAAGCTCTAATAAGCCACTACACAAAAATATCCATAATTAGAGATTGTAGACTTTTTATTACAGCTAAAAATACAGCGAATACTTCGCACTAATTAATTTTAAAGTACTGTGTAATAGATGTTTGAGAATTTCTTTGATTCCTTACTCTAAAAAGTTCTTTTTTGACTTTATGGAGAGAAGAAAATATCGAGTCATTTATGTCCTGCTGCATGAGGTATGTTTTCACAGTTTCCAAACCATCTAAAGCGTGAGAAAATTTAACAGTTTTAATGGGAATTTCCTGATTGATTTCAGCATCAGAATCGCTATTCATTGGTTCAGACACATTAACTGTTTCATCAACTTCAGTTGCACAGGTAGTCATCACATGTAACATAATCGTTAAATTCTATCTCAGGAGCGATTTCTTTCCACATAATTTCATCTGAAGGGGCGATATCTTCATCACTTTCCATTTGTGTGCCTGGAAATCCTGCTTTCTGAAAGCATTTTTCAATTGTATTTTTAGAAACTTGATCCCATGATTCTCGCACAAAATATAGAGCAACCAAAACACTGACTTTGTATTTTTCTTCTGCATTTTCGTCCAACGATGCTATAATTTTTCTCATAAGCAACTTTCTGTAATTAACTTTTACAGAACGGATGATACCAAGGTCTAGTAATTGAAGCACACTTGTACAATTTGCAGGGAAAAACAAAACTTTGACATTGTTGAAATTGCAAATTGGAGGATGAACGGGACATTGATCAATAAACAAAAGAATTTTTCTCTTTTGTATCTGCATAGACTTATCTAAAGGCGTCAGAAAGTCTGTAAATAGGGGAGAAGTCATCCATGATTTTAGGTTTGCTGCATATTTTGTCGGTAAGGTCTTTACGTTTTTAAAACATCATGGCATTGCTGCTCTTCCTATAACAAATGGCTTTAATTTGTCAGTTCCATCAGCATTAACTACAAGCAAAACCGTAATTCTCATTTTGCTTTTTTTGCCGCCAAAACATTTTTCATTTCTATAACAAAGCGTTTTGTCGGGTTGCAATTCATAAAACAATCCTGTTTCATCTGCGTTGTAAATGTCCGATGGTGAATACCCTTCAATCAGGCTGAGCAACTTTTCTTCCTAATCTTTTACTACACTTTCGTTTACATCCGCCTTTTCTCCGCAGATTTTCTTTTGGACTATGTTGTATCTTTTCTTAAAGCGGTCAATCCAACCATTGGATGCAGAAAAATCTTTTACATTATGCTTTTCGGCAAGTTTAAGTGCTTTTTCTTTGATCAGAGACCCACTAATGGCTAGTTTCTTGGCACGAACGATGTTGAACCATTCTACTAGGTCAGATTCAAGAGCAGAAAGAGGAGTGGCTTTCAATGACTTTCTTATTTTCGATGAATTTCTACCACATTCTGCTGATGCTTTTTCAATTTCTGCTCGTTGTTTAACAATTGTTGCTAATGTCGGCATAGAGATTTCAAGGCGTTCTGCTAACGCGTTTTGCGGTCTAACGTTCTTGTCAAATTCACGTAAAATCAGGGTATGAAAAAATCATGATTTTTAAAAAAAAAATCTGATTTTTTTGATTAAAATTAACTAACGACATTATTTTAAACTTTGAAGGTTATAACATGTCATTTTCAATTATTTTATAAATACAATTTAGATAGACACTTGAAAATAGTATTTCAAAAATTTTTATGTATATAAATCTTTATACTTGATTTATAATTTTTTGTGTAATGATTAGGGATTGACCGAATACCGAATAGTCGATTCGGTATTCGGTGGTTCGGCATGTAAACCGAATATTCGGCTTCGGCCGAATACTTAAAAGTATTCGGCCGAATAATTGTGGATAAGTATTTTTTTTAAAGTAAAAGAATTCTCTTTTAATTAGAAGTAAAATAGGCTAAAGAATGAGTTTTAATATTAGGTGCATGAGTTCAGACTTCAGCTGCACTACAAAAAACCAAGTCAAAGGCCATTTTTAATTTTTAAAAAAACTTTTTCCTTTCTAAAATAGTCTACATAGCGGTGAAATCAAAACAACTGTCTACATTAGAGGGAAAAAAAATAAGGAAGATGGGCATCTTTCCCTTATCATTTAATTTTAATTATTTCTACATTAGTTTTCTTAATTTAAATTTGTTTAATGTGTATTTTCTTTAATATACACATCAAATAAGTATATCAGAGTTCATCTCTGTATATCTAAGGTGTATATTAAAGAAAATACACACATCAAATAAGTATGCCTATCCTATAGCTTTTATAATCATTAAATTAAAATCGCTCAAATTTGTTATCTTCATAACCACAATGTTAAAATATTAATCAAAATATAAATATGTATCAGTAATTTGACAGAAAATATAGTTAAATTTACATATTGATATAATACCTTTTGTATTTGAAAATATTCCTATTCAATATGTTTATAATTAGACTTAGACAATCAGTAAATCAGCTTTGACAACATTGTTTCTTTTCATTTGAATGAACTTTTGTTTTTCTGACAATTCTTATCCTTAATAACAGCCTGTATAGTTTAATATTTTCATAGGTTCTTTAGGGTATTGACTAGGGATTGACCGAAGCAGCAGTTTTGCCGAATACCGAATACCGAAGCTTCGGTCGAAGTGCATGCCGAATATTCGGTATTCGGCAACCGAATACTTAAAAAATTTAATACACATTTTTGCATGCATTAGCTTTTTTAATAAACTTTAATTAAATTAAATTCTTAATAATTTAATTCAGTTACATTTTTATTCTTAAATCTAATTATACAAAAAAAAATTAGTGACTTCTTTCCACTCACAAATCCATTAACCCGTTACTGATTTTTTATTATTTTATCACTAGTCAGTACCCCGAATAACCTATCAAAGTATTAAACTATACAGGCTATTATTAAGGATAAGGATGTCAGGCAAACAAAAGTTCATTCAAATAAAAACAACAACATTGTCATTAAGCTGATTTACTGCTTAAGTCTAATTATAAACATATTGAATAGGAATGTTCTCAAATACTAAAGGTATCATACCAATTTGTACATATTTAACTATGTTCTGTCAACTTATTGATAGATATTTATATTTTGATTAATATTTTAACATTGTTGAAGATAAATTAGAGTGATTTTAATTTAATGGCTACAAAAGCTATAGGATAAGGTTATACTTATTTGATGTGTCTATTTTCTTTAATAGGTATGCACCTTAGATATACAGAGATGAGCTCTGATATACTTATTTGTTATTTGATGTGTATATTAAAGAAAATACACATTAAATAAATTTAAATTATAAAACGAATGTAGAAATAATTAAAATTAAATGACAGGTAATTGATGCCCATCCGCCTTACTTTTTTTTTTCTCCACTGTAGACTGTTGTTTTGATTTCACCCCTATGTAGACTATTTTAGGAAGGAAAAAGTTGTTTTTTAATTAAAAATGGCCTTCGACTTGTTTTTTGTAGTGCAGCTGAACTCTGAACTCATGCACTTAATACTGAAACTCATCGGTTAGCCTATTCTATTTCTAAGTAAAAGAGAATTCGTCTACTTCTAAGAAAATACTTATACACAATTATTCGGCCGAATACTTAAAAGTATTCGGCCGAAGCCGAATATTCGGTTTACATGCCGAATCACCGAATACCGAATCAACTATTCGGTATTCGGTCAATCCCTAGTATTGACTAGTGATAAAATAAAAAAAAAAATAAGTGATGGGTTAATGAATTTGTGAGTGGAAAGAAGTCATTAAATTTTTTTGTGTAAATTAGATTTAAGAATAAAAATGTAACTGAATTAAATTATTAAGAATTTAATGTTAATTAAAATTTATTAAAAAAGCTAATATATGCAAAAATGTGTATTGTAAATTTTTAAGTATCCGGTTGCCGAATACCGAATATTCGGTGTACACTTTGACCGAAGCTTCGGTATTCGGCAAATTTGCTGCTTCGGTCAATCCCTAGTAATGATTAATTACATCACTTACCTTAAGAGCTGTCAATAAGATAGTAACACCATTCAAAGTACCATCCATTGTCTTAATGCACTACTTCCCAAAACAAATCCCATCATTACATATTATTTTAAATATATGTTATTAGTAAAATATATAAAAAGATTAATACTCGTAACAAATGCAAGACTAAACCCAGAATAAGCATCCAATAAAGTACAAGTGCATTCTTTGCTCAATTTAGCTAATATATATTTTCACATGTTTAAAGCTCAAAATAAAATTAAAAATACTAATTTTATAGCTGGTCATATTACAAACTGGTGTTAACTAAAATAATAATAAACTAAGTTCTGTTAAACTCTTATAATACAAATTCATAAAATACTGACATTTTTAAAGAAAAAAATGGACAAGTTATCAAGGTAACCAATTATATTTATTTACTTTCTTTAAATCAGGAAATGTAATCATGAAATTTTTAATAAAAAGCTAAGTTCTTTTAAAATACAACTTCTTTTGGACAATGTATCAAGGTAACTAAGGCAAATTTAATGCTTTGTAGAGAAAAACTAATTTTCCTGCTTTTTCATGACCCAACTTGTTTCGAAGTGTAGAGTGCACTAAACCATAAGCAGAAAATATTCTTTCTACAGAAGCAGAAACTGCAGAAAATAGTTGCTTTATCGCATTTTTGTCATCTACACAAACAGTTGTTTTGAAATGCACCCTCCACCATTCCAAAGGTGACATTTGGGATGTGATGCTTTCCTCGAAAAGTAAAGGATAAAAAGGATCTGCCTTAGCTAAAAATTTCATAATTAAAGGCATAAAGGAAATTAAATATTTTTCATTTGCAAATTCAAATGCCTTTTTTTTTCCAGTTCAGTTAGCTTGCTTCCGCAAAATCGTGGGTCTATTAAGTATGCAAGAAAATGAGGTGCACCAAGTGCTTGATCATATCGAGTTGAGAAACACTTTAAAAAATTTTTTTCAAGCTTTTGCTCGATGAATTTTTCTTCAAGTGTTTTCCAAATATCAACAGAACCAGCAATGGGACAATTATCTTTCTGTACAGAATCTAAGGAAATGGCAATGGGTTCAAGTCTGTTTATCAAGTCTTCTACATTTCTTTTAATAGAGAAGTTTAACACTTTATTACTGACAACTTTATCAATTTTTTCTCTGTGTTCCTCGCATATTTTCGTTAATGTTGACCAGTGTTTTATATAAGTTGATAGACAGTCAAACATTGTATTCCAGCGAACATCCTGTGGCATTACTAACTTTTGGCCACCTTCTTGTTTATATTTAGCAGCTGCAAAGTAATTATTTCTGAAGTATTTAACCACATAAACAATATGTTCTTTCACATCAGGAATTTGCAAATCACTGGCTAATAAATTTAAAAGATGTGCAGAGCAGCCATAAGTAAGAATATCATAATTTTCATCCTTTTTCAAACTCTTCACGCATACTTTTAACGTTAGCTGCATTATCAGTTACGAGACTGCTGATAAAACAATTAAATTCTGACTGACATTTGGATGTTGTTTCTTGAGCAATTTTAACCAGATATTCTTTTGTGTGAGGATGACCTGATGTGTCAATCGAATCTACCAGATATAAATTCCCATCACAAGTACTGACAGTTCACTGATTGGCTCATTGTGGACATTTGACCACCCATCTAAGCTCATACTGACTGTTTGGCCTTCAAGAACTTTAAAGCTTTTCTGTCTCTCTTCTTTATAAATTTCTTCTAAAAGAACACCTCAAACTTCTTTACAGATTGGTGGAGTATAACCAGGACGTAGCATAGCAATCATGTTTTTAAATTCTTTATGCTCCATACTGCGGAAAGAAGAATTGGTTGCATAAACGAATCTAGCAACCTGTTTATCAATCATGTTCTTTTGATTACTTGATGTTTTACATACATAGCTATCAATTTTTAGGTGCGTTCGTAATTATATAAATACGTAGCACCTATAGTCGTCGTTCAGTCCGTCCGTCCGTCTGTCCGCATGTAACAGAGCAAAAACTACCCAACCGAATGGTCTGAAATTTCAAATATATGATTGTTGCAAAATTTTGTCGAGCCATTTCAAATTTTATGAAAATCGGATGTATAGTTTAATTATAGAGACAGTCAAAAGTTTTTCTTTACATTACGGCCAATGGGAAAAATTATTGAAAGTGCATTTTAATGATATTAGAGCCTTCCGAATGATCTGAAATTTTAAAGATATAACTGTTGCAAAATTTTGTCGAGCCATTTCAAATTTTAGGAAAATCGGATGTATAGTTTAATTACAGGGACAGTCAAAAGTTTTTCTTTACATTACGGCCAATGGGAAAAATTATTGCAAGTGCATTTTAATGATATTACAGCCTTCCGAATGATCTGAAATTTTAAAGATATAACTGTTGCAAAATTTTGTCGAGCCATTTCAAATTTTAGGAAAATCGGATGTATAGTTTAATTACAGGGACAGTCAAAAGTTTTTCTTTACATTACGGCCAATGGGAAAAATTATTGCAAGTGCATTTTAATGATATTACAGCCTTCCGAATGGTCTGAAATTTTAAAGATATAATTGTTGCAAAGTTTTGTTGAGCTATTTCAAATTTTAGGAAAATCGGATGTATAGTTTAATTACAGGGACAGTCAAAAGTGTTCCGTTACATTACGGGGAATGGGAAAAAATTATTGGAAGTGCATTTTAATGATGTATCAGACTATGCGCTTTATGAAGTGCAAAAAAGTATACATTCAGTACAATATGGGGTGCAAAAAATAATTATAAAACTAGTTATAGTACGAACGCACCTCATTTGCCACGTTTGACGAGCAATTTCCAACTTGTTTTTTTTGCTTGTAGTTTGCATTTCCTTTTCAGAGGCTTTTCTTTTTTGTTGTTTAGCAGTGTCCACAGTATTATTGCATAACATCTGTTGTGAACTGCATGATCAGGGATGTAGTGGAGGGTATACGCCGTATACCCTCTGGATTTTTTTAAAGAACACCGTATACCCTCTGTTTCTCAAGAAAGCTATAGCATATATACACTTAGGGTATACCCTCTGCTTAGAACGTATAACCTCTGTTTTTTTTACGACTGCACCACTGTGCATGATGCTGGTGGACAATCTATAAAATTAAATATAAACTTATTTAATAAAAATTAAATTTATAATAACTCATTTTTTTAAACATTAATAATTTAAAAACATAAGATAATGGAAAGAAAAAAATTATCACAGTTCCATTCAAGACTGTGTTTTATTTTGCTCATGTTAGTTTTGATTATTTAAAATGGTCATTTCATTAAGTTATATGTAAATGTTTATTCTATTTTTATTAACATAAACATGTTTGAATAAAATATAAGTATATTTAAAAAATTAAATTTATAATGATTAATTGTTTTAAACATTAATAATTTAAAAACAAGATAATTGAAATAAAAATTTTATCCCAGGCTCACTTGATCTTGTGTCTTATTTTGTTAGCTTGGTAGTTTAAAATGATTTAAAATGGACTTTTTATTAAGTTACTATATATAAATGTTTAATCTATTTTTATGAACATAAATATATTTAAATTACACACATATATTTCTTTTTTTTTAAAAAAAAGAAAAAAAATAAATAATAACTACTTACCTATTTTATCACTTTCAATCTTGAAATTACCAGCATCATCAGTAGGATTTTCACATATCTCTTGATGTTTTTTCAGTCTTGCAACTAATCCCATCATTTCTTTCCCACATGTTTTGCATTTAGCTTTCAGACCTTTGCCTGAAACTGTTGATATCTCTGAGAAATAAAGCCATATGGGATCCTTTTTCCTACCAGCCATTAAAAAAAAAAAAAAAAAAAAAAATCCAATTTGTCCTATACTATATCAAATTTTTCTATCTGCAGTTCACTAACTTGAAACTTCAAGCAAAGCTTGTAATAGTATAGTTCAGCGGTTCCCAACCTTTTTAGTTGTGCGGACCACCAATTTTGTAAAAATAACTTTGAGGACCACTAACTACTTAATATACAAGTTAAAAATATGACAAATAGACACCTATATAGTATATACACATGATGAATATATATATATATATATTATGTCAGTAACTAGTAAAAGATGCTGTACATGAAGAAAAAAATATTTTTTATAAAGAAAATAACTTTATTTATTGTATTCACTTAGCTATCACAATTATATAAAAACTTAAAAAAAAAAAAAAAAAAACTGATAAAAAAAACCCTTAATGGGATTTTTGACACTGTTTGTCCTCGACGAGAGTGTCAATATTTGGATTGAAACTGGATAGTTTTAGTCTCAAACCACTCTCGGCATTCATTTTATTTCTATATTTATTTTTTTTTTAAACTAAAGTTGAAAAGGCTCGTTCAAATAGATAGGTTGTAGAAAGTTCAAGTGTCTCAGTGCAATTTTGGCAATAGCTGGATAGTCTTGCCGAACTTTTATCTAAAATGAGATCAGTGGTGTTGTCTTAAAAATCGATTTTAAAGTCTGATCACATGATAGTCCAATTAACGAGTCTTCTTCATTTGAAGATAATTTAAATTTTTTTAAGGGGTTTTCTTCAAAGGGCCATTGTATTTCATCTTCAATTTTAGGGAAGAAGTTCCTAAAAAATATGAAAAGGCTTAATTACTGCTTCAGTTAGTGTTGGTAGATTTCTCATTCATATGAATGATTAATAAAAGTATAAGATAAGTAACTAAAATTTATTAATTTTAAAATGGTACTATTTGAAAAATTTACTAATTTTTAAAAAAGTTACTGTTTTGGGAAAATAAATGTTTTTAATTACACCTATTAAAAAATAATAAAATAAAATTAAGGAAAATAAATAAATTTAAATTACCTGAGGTTAGAGGCCAAAGATTCGAGGTGTTCTTTTATAGTTGTAGCCGTTGTTTTATCCATTTTGACTTCGTTGGTTTCAAGGAAATCATGTAGGACTGGAAATGCGTCGAAGGAATCTTGCTGCACTTTTTAAGTCCATCGTTGAAGTTTCTTTATCATTGCTTCTATTTTGTCTTGCACAAAAAACTTATGAGCGTCCTTGCCCTGCAGAGTTAAGTTAAGAACATTGAGAGAACCAAAAATATCCTCCAAATATTCCATCCGTTTCAACTAGTTTTCATTGGTCACAAAGTCTAAGTAGGAATTTGCAAGTTTTCCATCACAATCTCCCACCCTCAAGAAAAGCGTGAGTTCATCACGGAGTTCGAATAATCTTGTCAACACTTTGCCTCTCGACAACCACCGAACTTCGCAGTGAAATAGAAGCTGTTTGTGTTCACTGCGCATTTCATCACACAAAACACCAAACAGTCTGGAGTTTTTAGGTCTTGCTTTGAAAAATTTAACTTTTTACTGCATCGTCAAGAGTTTTTCTTAAACTCTCGTCCAAACCTTTAACTGCAAGAGCTTCTCTATGTATGCTACAATGTGTCCATTGAACTAAGGGAGCAACTGATTTAACTTTGGCGTATAAACCAATAAGAATTCCTGACATAGCATGTGCCCCATCCGTTGTCAAACCTACATACTTAGTCCAATCTATTTCATTTTCTTTTATAAAATTGTCAATAGATTTGAAAATCTCTTCGCCAGTTGTTTCTGTCAGAAAAGATCGACAAAACAACATTTCTTCTTCAATAATGCCATTCAACTCAAAACGACTAAAAGCTAATAAATTAGCTTGTCCAGCAACGTCTGTACTGTCATCAAGTTGCAGCGAAAAATATTCTCTTTGTTTCAAAAAAGTAATGACAGCTTTTTTCACATTTTCCGGCATTTCATCAATTCTTCGTTTAAAAGCTGTATTTGATAATTGAATTTCGTTTATTTTTTTTTTTTGTACATCTTTCATCAAACAAAGCATTACTTATTATTTTTGCTGCAAGTATAATAAGTTCCTCTTCAACGGTGTGAGCTGAACCCTTCTTTGCGATTAACAAAGAAAGCTCATAAGAAACTCTGGTACTTAGTTTGAAGATTTTTCCATGGTAGATTTAGACATACAAAAATTTCTTTTCTTGATTTCAAAGAAATCCAAAGACTTTCCTACACATTCAGGATGTTTAGTTGATGTCTTTCAAGTTTTGAAAATTTCATACATTCATTGGATAGCATTTCGAAACAAATCACACACTGAGGCATAGGCTCTTTCTCAGACTTCATTTAAAACTCACTATATGTAGAAACAGATGTAGAAGTCCCTTCATCACTTGCCAACTTCGTCTTACGACAAGACCCCATCCAAAACCAAGCATCCATATTGACGTTACTTAATAGTATCTCACAGTACACACAACGATATGATACATCAACAGAAATCCACAGCCACTGACTAAGGAGTCAATAATAAAAGTGCGGAATGCGAACGTGGTGGGGAGAAGCGTGAAGAATGTCGGATGGAGGAGAGCGTTGACCTTCATGACAGACGAATGTAAGCCCAGCGATCAACAGCCAGTGCTTCTGTAGTGAATCGTATCGAAAAACCAGTATTAGACCCTAAGATTCTACGGCCCAGTACCACGGTGCTCGCGGCCCACGAGTTGGGAACCGCTGGTATAGTTGATTCAAGTATTTTGGACCAAGTGTTCATGCAAAACAGGTTTGAAACTAATACCTGTTGGTCAGTGGACAAAAGAAAGAAATTCTTCTTTCTTATCTATTTACTCTGGGTCTGGTATACCTTTGTTATCCCAAACAATGAAGTCCCTTATTTCTCCAGGTGACTACAAAGAAAAGCTTTCAGAGAATTTCTGTTGAAAATGAAAGATAGAGTGCATTGAGAATGTACATTTTTTTAAATTATTTAAATAACATGTACTCTTTCCAAGATTGTTTTAATTTAGAATATAGTTAAAAATTAATGAAAAAAATTGTGATTTTAATCAATGATTTTTTTTTTCTAAATCAAGTGATTTAAATCATGATTTTAATCATGATTAAAATCAAGCTGATTTAAATCAACGTACCCTACATAAAATGTTAAGCTTTTCAGTCAATGAAAAACGTTTTCGTTTCCGACAATCTGCCATGCTTCACAAAGTTTCAAAAATTAAATGCTATGCAAAATCGAGCGTTCAATACACTTCACGTCTCTCAAGAAACAAAACAATTGCTAAAAATTTTTAAACTATATTCTTGTTCCTACTTGAAACCCACCTGACAGGTTACACTCATGACTCATCTGCACCTGCAAATAATAATGAGCTCACCCTCAAAGAACTAAAAAGCGGATCTTATAGCTGTCTGCACCTGCACTCTCTCTTTTTGTGCAAAAGCGAAGGTGTAGCAAGGCACGACATGCTATTGGCCTAAATGAGGAGAAGTTTTTAATTTAGTTCAATAATGTTCTGCGACCCCCTCCCCCCCTCGCTTCTGCGAAGTCTCATTGGAGAGGCCTAGGTGCGTTTTGATTTATTCTTGCAGTGACGCATGCGAATGGCTATGTTTTATTAAATAAAGTTTATTTTTTATTATAGACTTTTGATTTATAGTCACCTCATCATATTATCATAAACCAAGAACACTAAAGTCCCCATTTTTATTTGGAGAGAAAGTTGATGCAAACATCAGGTCCTCTTTGGTGCTTTAAAGGTTGTCTCTTTTATGGTAATCGCTTCCTTGGCAACTTTCCAATGACATTCTCTTAAAGCAAAAGTGCAGTCAATTTTAGAGAAACTTACCGACGAAGTTTCGGCGGGAATCCGAAGGGAAATTCCGAGTAGATTTTGGCGAGAGAAAAACCGGTTCTGAGACTACTTATATAAGAAGTCTGTGGCTTCATCCTGCCCCGTCGAAAGTTACTAGGTACAACAAAGTCTTTTTCTGTTCCAGACAGGGTTGCCGGCTTTTAGCCAGGCCAAAAAAAGCCGGCCAGCTTTTTTTGGTTTTAACCGCTTAAAAAAAGCCGGCTTTAATTGAAAAAAGCCGGCTTTTATTTTTCAAAAAGGTGGTTTATAGATAATTCATATAAAATTTGGATTAATTTATTTTTAATACACTTAAGTATTTTCTACTAAAAAAAATATAAACTTCTATTAAATTTTGTCAAATAAATAAGACCTTATAACTGCTAGAATGCAACTGTGAAGGTATAATGTCTGAAAAAAAATTGTGAATATTCAGAAAAATACATTAAATTAGACTCTAGAGTAGGGGTGCACAACCTTTTTAAGAGAAGGGCCACTTTAAAAAATGTCTGTGTTGTCGAGGGCCACATCAGTCACGCGAAGAGAATTCTATTTCGGGGAGTTGGGTGGGGGTGGGTTACCCCTCTAGGTTCCCCTACCTAGTCAACACATCCGATTCAGTTGGCAAGGATATATCAACAGTTTACGTTTGTATATATAACAAGGATTAATTTGAAAGAGTGATAATATTCCTGGACTTTATTCGGGGGAGTAAATTTTGTTTTATTAAAAGTGCTAAAAACAAATATAGGCATGAAAATGGCTGGTGCCGAATAAAAATGCGAACTTTATGAACGAAGGGAGTAGGAAGAGCCGATCAACAAGATTTGAGATTTTTACGCGCCTGATCAACAAAATTTGAAATTTTTCGCGCCTGATCGACAAAATAAGCGATTTTTCCGTGTCTGATCGACAAAATTAACGATTTTGCTGCACTGGATCGACGAAATTCCTAATATTCTGCACCCAATCGACGATATTTGCGATTTTTTTCGTGCCTGATCGACAAAATGCGCGATTTTTTCGTGCCCGACAAACGAAATTCACGATTTTTCGGATCCCGATCGACAAAAACTTTCGATTTTTTAGTGCAAGAACGATGAAATGTCCGACTTTCCACCCCTGACTGACGAGATTCGCGATTTTTCCGCGAACGATCAATGACATTCGGGATTCTTAACTGACTCTGACGAAATTTGCGATTTTTTTAAACGTTAAATTGACGAAATTTACGATTTGTTCTCGTGATAATCTGACGAAACTCGCGATTTTCCCGCTGCCAATCAACGAATTTTGCAATTTTTCCGCGCATCATCGAGAAAAGTCGCGATTTTTCCGAGCCCAATTGACAAAACTCGCAATTGTTCCGTGTTCGTTCGACGAAGCTTGCGATTATTCTGAGCCCTATCGACAAAATTCGTGATTTTTCCGAGCCCGATTGACAAAACTCGCGATTGTTCCGTATTCGTTCGACGAAGCTTGCGATTTTTCCGGGCCCGATCAATGAAATTCGCGATTCTTGACTGACGAAATTTGCATTTTTTTCCCGCGGCAAATGGACGAAATTCCCGATAAATAGAAGAAACACGCGATTTTTCCGCACTTAATTGACCAAATTCGCGATTTTTCCATACCTGATAGACGAAATTCACGATTCCTAACTGACTGACGAAATTTGCAATTCTTTTCCTCGGCAAATTGACGAAATTCGCAATTTTTTTCGCGCGACTTACGAAACTCACGATTTTTACGCAGTCGATCAAGAAAATTCGCAATTTTTTCGCGCATCATCAACAAAATTGACGATTTTTTCGTGCTCAATCAACGAAATTTGCGATTTTCCCGTGCTTGATTGACAAAATTCGCAATTTTTCCGTGCCCGAATTATAAAATTCGCGATTTTTTCTTGCCCGATTGAAGTCCTAGCCCGACTTTTCCGTGCCTGATCAGCGAAATTTGCGATTTTTTCCACGCTTCAACTACAAAATTCGCGATTTTTCGGTGACCGAACAAGAACTTTGCGGTTTTTCTCCTCCTGACCGACAAAATTCGCGATTTTTCCGTGTCTGATCAATGAAATTCGTGATTTTTTCGAGCCTTATCGACAGAATTTGCTATTCTTCCGCACCCGATCAACAAAATTCGCGTTTTTTCCATGCCTGATCTACGGAATTCCCAAATCTTAACTCACTGACGAAATTGGCAATTTTTTCCCGCGGCAAATTGACGAAATTCGCGATATTTTCTCGCGACTGACGAAACTCACGATCTTTCCGCAGTCGATCAAGAAAATTTGCAATTTTTTCTCCCATCATCAACAAAATTTATGATTTTTTTCGTCCCAAATCAACAAAATTTGCGATTTTCCCGCGCCTGATCGACAAAATTCGTGATTTTTCTGTTCCCGACAAACGAAATTCGCGATTTTTTCGTGACCTACCAATGAAATTTGCGATCAGCAAAATTTGCGGATCTTTCCGTTCTTCATCGACCAAATTTGCGATTTTTCCGAGCCCGATCAAGGAAATTTGCGATTCTCTCGAGCATCATCGACAAAATTCGCTATTTTTCCGCACCCGATCAACGAAATTCGCACTTTTTCCACGCCTGATCAACGAAATTCGCAATTCTTATTGGACCAACAAAATTTTCAAATTTTCCCGCGGCAAATTAACGAAATTCATGATTTTTTCCTGCGACTTTTAGACAAAAATTGCAATTTTTCCAGTTATAAATTGACGAAGTTCGCGGGCCACACGTTATCCCATCGCGGGCCACTTTTGGCCCGCGGGCCAGAGGTTGTGCATCCCTACTCTAGAGTATTGGTTTGGAATACTTTATCATGACTCTACACATACCACACATTTTAAAGATTATATGAAAGAATAAGAAAATGTCACACATTAAAATAGAAACATTCTTACATATACTGATCTATTTACTTTTAAAATTGATTAAAACTAAATACCTTATATGTATATAATAACTGAAATTGTCTTATATAATACTCGAGCAATAATAAGCAATCAATATATAAAAAGTACTTTAAAAAATCATACATGTAAAAAGTTTTTGTGCTACTAAGCTGTTATGTAACTTATTCCAGATATGTCCATACGGACAGATTAAAATCGTAGAATGAACGATGTTGAAGGAGAAATTAGGAAGGATATAACATTCGAGGAAATTTTAGTACATGTAAGTGCATAAAATAAAGAGAACAATTAAAAAAAAATTCTCCAAATAAAACTTGAATTAGAATTTTGAAAAGCTAGTTGCTATTTAAAATAGTGCATATTCATGCATAAATTAATGCATATGTTATTCATAATACTGTTTTAATAGAGAGAAATTGTTTTTATTAAATGACTTTATGCATGATTTTAAATAAATGTTTATGAGAAATAAAATAAGACTTGTATTATTAATATCCATTACAATTAGTTAATAAAATATATAACTAAGCAACCATTGTCCTTTTTAATTATAAAGCAGTAAAAATGAAAAAAAGATTGTTAAGGTCAGTGTAAACCAGACAAAGCAATTGGTATGACCTTTTATTCCAATATTAATGTCCTCATTATTGAAAAATTGAGTTATATTGATTTCTACCCCAATTAAATGTCTTTAAAACTAATTAAAAAACACATAAAAATGTGTCGTTTATAATTAAAATGCTTCACTGTATAAAAGCCAATTTTGGCCAAAAAAAGCCGGTTAAAACCAATGGCTAGGATGTGTTATTATCCCACCCTCCGCGATGTTGAGTATTTGGCGATTTTTATCGCTCTGGCAACCCCGGCGTTTGGCGTCTAGTAACTTATTATGGCAACCCCCTTTTTTACGACGCGAGAGCGTGAACATTCATGTTGCTGACGGTTGGTTGACTCTTGTACCAGATACTCTTTGATATCGTGTTCTATGGCTGTCTTTTTATTTTTATGTTAAATTTATTGGATGTATTTCATTGACTATAGTTTCTGTAGTCCGTTTAAACGCTTTTGCTGAAGTAATTAAGAAATATGAGGAAATTTTGACATGAAAGGGGGGTTTGTTTATAGCGTGTCAATGCGTATTAAGCCTATTTTGGAAAATGACGGCGGTGTTATATTTTGTGCTGTAGGTTTCAAGAAAGCAGATGTCTGTTAAGGTATGTTGATAATTTTATGTATATTTTGTTGTTTTAAGAGTTTTTTACATTTTGAGATTGCTACAAAACGAGAACTACTGAATTTTGAGAATGCTATATTGCGAAAAATGCTGAATTCGGCGATGTTTTTTTTTTCGGAAAATGAGCGCGAAGCGCTCATACAACTATTGCTGATTGCCACTTTAGCGAGTCTCGTTTTTTAGGTATATTTTGCTGTTTTAAGAGTTTTTTACATTTTGAGATTGCTACAAGACGAGAACTGCTGAATTTTGAGAATGCTATATTGCGAGAAATGCTGAATTCGGCAATGTTTTATTTCCGTTAAATGTGCGCGAAGCGCTCATACAAGGATTACTGATTTACCAGTTTAGCGAATTTTGTTTATTATTTACATTTTATTTTCGTTGAGCCAAACATGCGTAGAAACGGGTGCTTGGCGACATTTACTACTTGGCGGAAAAGGGGTTTTCTCGCCAAAAAAATCCAAGATGGCGGAGGGTGGGATAATAACACATCTGTTCCAAACCAATAAAAGCCACCGGCGTGGCTTTTTTTAATTTTAGCCGGCTTTTTTGCAACCCTGGTTCCAGACAAGATGGATATGTCATTTGAAAAGCAATCCAATATTTTTCTAATCCAAACTAATATATATATATATATTGTCGGCTGTTTGAAAAAATTCGTTAATTCGGGGTTTATTATTCGTTAAATAGGGGTTTTTGCCTTCATTTTAGTTGGGGATAAAGGAAAATTCGTTAAATCGCAAAATTCGTTAAATAGGGGTTCGTTAAATCGGGGTCCGATTGTATTCCAAAACTTTGTTTTTAATTACCTTTTTAATCTTTCATTGTTTCAGTAATTTGATAGCTGCAATTGCCTGATATTTAGTATCTTAAGCTATCCATCTAAAAGAATTAAAACATCGATCTTCTGATAATTACAATAATTGAGGCAAACAGTAAAATGATTATCACAAATGTTTTATTAATTATTGGTATCATAATTGTTAAATTTATTTAAAAATAACTATTTTGTTTCATTAGTGTGTATTCATTAAATTCTGGTTCTAAATACAGTCATAAAAACAATTAGATTTATTACTTTTTATGGGGTGTCCATTATTGGGCTTTTGGGTGTTTTGATATATTTCTGTTACTTAAAATTAAATTTCGATTCATATTGGGAATTGAGACTATAAGAATGGTTAAATATTGTTGATAGGTTAATATAATATTGAAAAAACTGGAATATACTAATTATAACTATTAA
Source organism: Maratus speciosus (assembly GCA_963932465.1). NCBI lineage: Eukaryota > Metazoa > Arthropoda > Arachnida > Araneae > Salticidae > Maratus > Maratus speciosus. The sequence continues at coordinate 385,321,723 of OZ010788.1, read as the reverse complement.
TAAAAAATAATTTTTAAAGAAATTTCTTAAGGGTGTCCATTACTGGCACATCTGCCCTATATAGATATATGTGTATAAGTGTATATACATATATGTGTGTATAGATATATGTATGTATAATAGGGTGGACCGAAAAAAACTTTTTTTTGATTTTCGATGATGGGTAGTGCGGAAAAGTGGCCAATAGTGGCACCAAGTTCACACAAAAAATTTGAGATTTTTAGGACAATTCCTATATTTGCCGCTTTTGGCTTGAAGTTTTGCTAAAATGCTGATTTTTGAACTTTTTTAGCAAAAAATTTTAAAATGTTAAATTAAATTTATTTTGATTATATTTACTTAAAAAGTCATATTTAATGTGCCAAATGTTTAAATATGCTCTGATTATGCACTATTTTTGTGCTACATGCTTTTAAAATGTACAGCTTTTAGCTTGTTTTGCGTTCGGTACCAACGCAAAACACTGTACTGCGAATTCCACCCGCCCTCCTACCCACAGAATATTATATATTCAAAGTGCATACCTTTTTAGGTTACGAAGTCCTTCTTAGAAATGAATTTTGGCATCTTTTTCTGCGCTTGCAGTTTTGCTCTAATGAAGGCATCTCTTCCTTCACCCCCACATACCTTTTATGCAGCTTCTGTAACAATTTTAACGACTCTTTCCACAGCCTGGGAGTGACTTGGAAAGCAGATTAATGCTTTATCCAACATGGATCCTGAAATTGTGTTTTCTTCAATTTCTTCTAATGAAAGAGTTTTTGTTATAGGAGGCTCGCTGATTTCCGTGGCTAACCAGTCGATGGAATCATAGTTTACCGTTGCTTTAAAGTTCAGCTTTGGAACCTGAAACTCTCGTATTTTGTTGATTTTTATCTTTTTTAAATTGCGGCATTTTTTTACTCTTTCCCATGCCATTCTTCTAATATCTATGCTATCATCGGTTGCCATTGCTATCAGTAAATTCTTGGGATGGCCATAGTATCCATTTGTCTGTACGACTGAATGGACTGTCTCTTTTAGCTCATCTGGTTGAAACGTCGAAAGTTGAATAATCTGCCACAGATGTCTAGGCCCACCCGTGCAACCTGGCCTTTTTCTTACAGAAAACCACACTGGCGCATAAACTTTTATCACGTACTGCACGAGATATTTAAACGCTTCACCAGGATTTGAACTACTAATGTGCAAGCATAAAATTCTGCAGGCAGTTGTGATCCATCTCGATTGGACAATTGGTCCAGGTTTTGTGTTTTCCAGCCCTCGAGGACACTGTCCGCTTGAAACCGCTGCACAAATATCAAATAAATATTTTTGATCTGTACTCATATCTTCAGTCTTTTCCATTTCTGATGTCCATGAAACAGCAATAGGTTCGAATGAAGTGACACTTAGATTTTCGCACCCTGTTAGTCTAGAACTGATTGAGCCGGCAAAGGACTTAGGTCCCGTGGTTCCACCATCAAGTTTAGACAGTAGATGTCTGAGTGGAAGTTCGTTTGCATGAAGAATACATATAAAATGTTGCAGCTCCCTTCTTAATTTTTTTTCAAGACAGGCAATGACACCATTGCGTTTTCCTGTATTAACAGCGGTGCCATCACACCCGAGTGCTATCAGTTCAGAAAAGTCCACTTTGTTCTGACATAGAAAATTATATAAGGATTGAGCTATTTCTTTTCCGCGATCGGAACGAGGTGTCAAGTGACCCAAATATTCCGAACCAGGTTCAGACAACACGGTGATATGTTCCTCGCCTTTCTCTCGACGGTGTCGCTTGTTCCCTTTTTTTTCTATCACGATCATTTTATCCTTTCTACCATCAAAGAATATGCTTTTAATTTTCCTTCCTTCAAGAACTTCCTCCTCCTGTATCTTCTTTCCAAGTTTATGTTTCTCTCTTCTGACCTTGTTTTTATCAATGACGAGATCCTTATCTTTTTCTGTCACAATTCCTGTATCTTGAAGCACGGATGAAGCTATTAACGCAACTTCCTTCTCTGATACACCAGTCCTAATGCGGCAGACGCTGTGTGAGACAGGGATATGCGTTTAGGAGTATCTGGCTTTGAAGGGCCTGGTTCAAATTCAGATTCAGTTGAACTGCTTGCTTGAAAGCTCCCACTACTTGAATCTTCCAACAATATATATGTCTTCCATCTGGATCTAACTCCACTCGTTGAAGGATTTGTCGCAGAACCACTATTCCTCGTTGAAATTGTATCCCTTTTCATTTTCCGCGATATTTTCTTTGCAAGAGTTTTGCTTGTTTTTAAATCAATATTTCCGATAAACATTTTCCGAAAAGTTCTTTGATCCTTCAAGAAGTTCACCTCTCGATGTGGGACTTTACACCTGATGTCGCAGCTACAATTGTTCAAGTCTCTACACTGCAAGTCTCTAAGCTGCAATGTCAAAGAGAGAGGTTTCCGTATTTCGTACGAAATCTTCGCGGATCGTCTTGCTTTTTACTCCCTTTTTATTACAGGATTTCTCCAATGATCTACACTTATTGTAATAGTTTTTAATCTTTCAGTTAATTGTTCCTTGGGAAACCACTGGTATGGAAGCTTTTATCCAGATTTCGGAAACTTTTTCACCTCCCATTTTAGTAATATCATCCACTGGTTGAAGATAAATATCTCGATTTTCTTCTATATCGCTTCGCAACCAATAGTAGTGACGCATGATGTCAGAATAAGTTGGCAATTGCAAGTCTTTCTATTTGCACGGTGCCCCAAAAAGGTTACTTTTCCCGCTATCACATGTCTTTATATGACCATGACCTTTCGCACTGGCCATTTCTAAACTCGTCATAATTATGGGTGCAAGTTTTCCAGCCACAGGCCGGAATTCCGGCTTTTGAAAATTCCCGAAGACGGAAGCAAGACGGAAAAATCTCCGATGACGAAAAAATAAAAATCTCATTTTAGATTTCTCAGGATTTGCGCAAAATGTTTAACCACTTCACGGCCGCTTAATATTTGGAAAAACCATCGAAAATGTACCTATTTATTTTATTACAAAAATTGAATAATTATAAGGTTTCTAAATAAAATATGCAATTAGTTTTTTTTTTTTTTTTTTTTTTTTAAGGCGAAAAAAAAAGATTTTATATAACAAATTCATATTTGTAGAAAAGCCATCATGCGAGAATTCTGTGTCTTAATGTTTGTTTTACACCATACAAATTAATGCGAATAAGACCTTTATTTTTCACATCTTAGATCTTTATTTATCATATTCACACAAATTTTTGCAAATAATATTTGAAATAATATATATACATTAAATTTTGATTATTAATATTTTTTTTAGTGCTATATAATTCGAAACATGCAATACAAATCCCAGCATAACAATCAGCGCCAAAAGCCAAATCCCAACGACAATATTCAAAGGCTTCACACGGAAATACCAGCTAATTTTTTCTGGTTTCAGAATTTTTTTAAAACAATTAAATCTCCAGCCCGGAAATAGGACGGGCACGAGAAATAACGAACGACACCCCAGCCCATGATATTGACAGGAGCGAGAATTAAGGGGTTAAGAATCGAGCTTAAAATAACTCCATTTTTTGACCATCGCGTTTAAAATTTTGAATCTGAAAATCCCAGTGATTTTTGAAGAATGTATTGACTCTCGTTTGAATGCCAATGAAAGCACACCTTTCTTCTGCGGTCTCTTTCATCCAAAATCGTCCCCGCGAAGGATTACTTCACGGCAGATCAGTTCACGAGACATGGTCCACGCATGTGTGCAAGTTTTCCGTTCACAGTTAAAAACTCCCGAGCAGGGGCGAAGCTACTGGGGGGGGGGCGTCTCGCCCCCCCCCCCCCCCCAATGTCGGCAACTTTGATTACAGTCGGCAAATTCTAGGTAGTCAGTATCGGTCGATACAACTCTGAATCAATCGATTTTTTTTTTCAATTTTCTGCGTTTTTTTCTTAAAACGTACACTAAGAAACACCAATCCAGAAGCATTTACTAAGAAGCTAACTAACTAAGCAAAAACTAAGAAGCATTTGTCTTAATTTGTTTTAAAAATCCGAAGTTTGCCTCTCCTTTCTTCGACTTCGCGTAACTGCTGAAAATAAATTGAGAAAGAACCAGGAGAGAGTCGTTTCTCAATATTTAAAGGGGTCTTTCTTCTGAACATCTAGATTCTAGATGATCGATTGGCACTGAAGATGATGACGACTTCGGTGAAGGCATTCATATTACTCGTGGTTTATTGAAATGTGCTCGACAATTGAATCCTTTAGTCGGTTGTTTAAAAGATTGCAAGCCAATTATTGAAAAATTGACCCCATCTGATGAATTAAGTGTTTTCTTGTTCCTTAAGGGACCATAGATATAATTAACAGGGAAAAATAAAATTGTTCCTCTGTGTCAAATATTTATAGAAAGATCGTGAAAGAAATCTAGAAGAACCGTGGAGAGGTTAGCATTACGGAAAGTGGGAACGATTCCATCATTGAACACGACCCAGGAAATTTTTTTTAAATGAAGGTAGACAATTATACACATATTTGATCAGTTTAGGTCCGTATCAGCCAAAACTCACCGTATACCCGATAAATGGTTCCATCCCGCAAGATAGACAGCGACATTGCAACAGCGCTTGGTACAAAAGAGCATCCGTTTTTGGAATACAGCGCAGAACTCAAAATTTTTTTGCTAATGCGCTAATTTTTTGCTTGTTTCATGAAGGACCTGAGAGAGACATTTCTCTTCCAACTCCCACCAAATTTGCTGTTTCCTATTTTGTCCGTTCATGATGACGCATAATCACTTACTCGACGAGAGGAAACGCAAACAGATTATTCTGGAAGAGCAACAGCAGCATCTTGCATTCAGCACAGAAACTGTAGCAATTTTAATGGACATTACGCGAATGCTGAGTAGACAAGGTCTAGTTTGTGGAAATGACAAAGACGGAAATGGAAACATTTGAAAAATTGTGAAATTAATTTCCAGACATAACACACAACTGAGGAAATATTTGAGGACACACGTTTCAGTCCATGCCATTTAACTTACCATTCCGCTTCATCCCAAAACGAGATGATTGGATTTTTTGCTAAAGTAGTGCGCAAAACGATAGTCAGGAATATTCAAGAAGCATAATTTTATGGAATTATGGCAGATACGACACCAGATTCTTCGCACCATGATCGATCAGATGTTGGGTTGAAATATGTCGACAAAGATGGAAAAACTCCGATCGGCTTTTGGAAGTTTTAAAAGAAGTCGTCAAAACCAATGTCGACCTTACATGCTAGATATCGCACATCCTTACAAAGAATGAGCTCGAAATGGAACAGGTAGTTTTCCAGTCATACGATTTTACAAGCAGCATGTCTGGAGAATTCAGCGGCACTTAGGAGACGTTTTCAGAAATCGTGGGTGGAATTGTGCCCTATATTCCTTGTCAATGTCACAGACTCAACACTTTCGTTTCGCATATCTGCAATGCCAGCAATGTTATAGGTGATGTGTTTGACATTGACATACTGGAAGACGTTTGTGTTTTTCACAGCAAGTACTAAACGAAAGAAGCCATTAGTAGACAAGCTCCAAGAAATAGAAAATGCTCTTCTGCTGCGGAATCTTTCTAAGGCTACATGGACTGCTCGAGCGGAATCATTGAAAGCGGTTTGGATCTCATATGAATGTAACCTAAAAATTTTGGAAAAGTTGATTCCTCTACTCCTGTTAGCAAAACAATGATCAAGCCACGAAGTTTAAGAAAGAAAATGTTATCACTCGACTTCATTGCTTCACTATGATGTTTCTCAAGAACGTTCAGTACAAGTGCAAGTTAGTTGCTGAATAAATGAAGTCGAAGACTCTTAAAATAGACGATACGAAAATACTGAAGTCTTGTATCAAATCATTGAAAAAAATCAACAATAACAATGAAAATGGGAATAGGGAAATATAGAGTGCGGTTCTCTTTTAAAGCAAGTAAGGTGTTGATCCGTTAAATGAATTTGCTATGCAGTATCGACGAAGATTGGAACCAGGTAACTGAAACATTCTCTTTGCTCCCAAACTTCTAATGTTCTAATGCATAGAGTTTCAGAAGGTACTGGATACTCTTACAGTAGTGATAGCTGAAAGTCTTAATTCTTGCATCAGCATAATCTCCAGGGCCTGATTATCGCACAGGCCAACTAGGCCGTGGCCTTGGGCCCACTGCTGATGGGGCCCTAAATTGAGTAAAATAATTTAGAAAAGAATTCTTAAAAATACACTTTTCTGCAATTTGCTCTTAAAAAAAAGAAAAAAGAGTAATTTGGGAACTGCATTGTATTATCTAATAACTTCCAAATATTCCCTAAAGAAAATTCTCCTACTATCCTTATTTTGAGGGGCACTGAAAAGTGTCATGGGCCTTGGGCCCCAGACATCCTTAATCGGGCTCTGATAATCTCACCACTGGATAAAATAATGTATCCTCCCATTACAAGAAATAAATAAACACTAAATCTGGTTAAGAAAGCAGCAAATAAATGTCTTTTGTGAAACATTGGCAATTCCTGATATGGAAGCATTACTCACAGAGCTGAAAATTTTGTCAGACTTCTGTGCAGAGACTTGAAGAATGGACGATATTTACATGAAAACAGAACCTTTGAGATACATTCTGCCACTTGCGAACCATATCAGTCATCAGACTCTAACTTCTCAAGTCACAGTTGCCTCGAATGAAAGAACATTGTAAATTAAAAATTATGAAAAAATATCTAAGAACAACAATGATCGATCCACTTTTGAATGCACTCATGATGCTTACATTTGAGAAGGATATTTCCACATACCCAGATTTGGGTGCTGTTGTGAATAGATGGGCTTGTCTAAAAAAATGGTGGGTTAAAATACATATTATGTAATGAATGAACAAAAATGTAATTAAAATAAGTTTTGATTTCATCCTTTTTAATGTAAATATAAATAAGCAGATTTTGTATAAGTTCTAAGCAGCATCTTACTAAAAACTTGTTTAATTAATCCAAATTGCATATTTCTATCTGCACATTCAGCAAAAAATATCAAAATACTTTAATGGAACATTTACAACAATGTAACGTAAGTGAAGGGGTGGTGTATCCATCTTTAAATATACCTTATATTCTCATCAATATTCTAAAGTGTAAAGTATTCGACATTCTAAACTGAAAAATTGGATCTCGATGGGTTAACAATGTTCAATTGTATATAGAATATACCGGGTGTCCTAAAATGGATTGACTGATTTTAAAATTCAATAACTTGCAAATGGTGGCAGCTATTTAAAAAAATTCTTGCAGGAGGGTTATGTAAGATGTCAGGAGTTTTTTTTACAGCTATTCTCGATTTAATAGCAGCGATACATAACACTGCTAGCAATAGGTGCTAAATCAGGGCCTGATTTTTTGTTTCTCTTCTCTCTCAGTATTGATTCGAAAGAAGGAGATTAAATGTATGGAATGATTATCAGTCGCCAATTCATTTTTGTTCTTAGGGGCCTACTGCACATATTTAATCTCCTTCTTTCGCATCAATATTGAGAAAAGAGAGAGGCCATAAATCGGGCGCCGATTTAGAGCCTATTTCAAGCAGCGCCATCTAAACTAAAATCGACAATCGCAGTAAAAAAATTCCTGACATCTTACATAACACTCCTGCAAGAATTTAATTTTATAGCTATCACCATTTGCAAGTTATTGAATTTTAAAATCAGTCAGTCTATTTTAGGACTCCGGGTAGATAAATATATAGAGACACAGAAACGTACTTTTAAAGATATATATATACCGTAATTTCCGGCCTATAATCCGCATCGGCGTATAATCCGCAGCCGCAATTTTTAGCCCTTATAAAAAAATTTCAGCAGATAATCCGCATCGGCGTATAGTCCGCGGATTATACGCCGGACTATACGAGAATTACTCATCGTTTTCAACATTCCAAAGTACTACTAATAAACCACCTCCCTATTTATTAAGTTGCTTTTTTTAAATGATAATTGTAATAAAATAACTGAAAAAAAAAAAAAATATTTACAAGTTAAAAAATACAAATAATTTTTTTCATTGAATCTTATATCTGAAACGTTGAATGTCTTGTGAATACAGATAATTCTGTAATAATTGCTGTTTTTAAATCACCTTCCGCTTTTTAAATAACGTTCTGTTTAAATTCTGCAGTGTTAAATAAGAGGCTTTCTCTTAGACATTATTATAACTTTAAATGTGATATACCATCAAATACATTTTGGTTTTCAATATAAATTACAAGGACATAATTGTATTTTATGATCCTATCCATAGAGGGCAGCAGTAGAATTATGAAACTACGATACGATAATGATACATTCGATTAATGTGTGATGGATTCCCATTGGTTGCATCGTAATATCAATCATCGTAATCTGTAAAATTGCCGTAATTTTGGAAGAAGCTGTTTCATAAATGATTGAGATTGCAATTTTTTAAAGGGATGAGTTGAGAAACGTTTTGTTCTTCATAGAAACATGTTGCCAATAGGCTAAAAATAAAATAAAATCACAATCGGAAGCCACTCCCACTAGCACGGGCACGTCATATGTGAACCAATCACAAGCAACTCCACGAACGGTCGATAGCAGACAATCGTTTGATAACTGTTTACATTTTTATTTCATGACTGCTGGTAGAAACTGGATGTCTGCCGTGAACTTCTGCTTAAAAAAATTTCAGCAGATAACCCGCACCGGTAGATAATCCGCACTTAAAAATTTTGAGGTTTTTTAACAGATAATCCGCGGATTATAGGCCGGAAATTACGGTATATATTTAAGTTAGTCGGCAAAATCATCATACGCCCCCCTAATGAATTCTGCTTAAATACGCCCCTGCTCCCGAGGACGGAAGCAGGACCGAAAAATCTCGGAGGACGAAGAAAAAAAAATCCTATTTTAGATTTCTCAAGATTCGCGCAAAATGTTTAAAAATAGGCTTAAAATAAGTCTACATTTTGACCATCCCGTTTAAAATGCTGGTTAGAATCTGAAAATCCCAGCTTATATTTTTTTCAGACAATCTACTTTTCCACGAAAACAACGCGATTTCTGTCTAAGGATCGCGAAAAAGACGCGATCTTCGTCAAAGGATCGCGAAAATTATACGGTCTCCGTCGAAAAGACGTGACCTCCGTCAAAGGATCAAGAAAAAGACGCAATTTTTGTCAAAGTACTGCTTAAAAAAACATGATTTTCATCAAATAATCATGGAAAAAATGCTTTCTGTCAAAGGATCGCAAAAAAAAAACGCGATTTCGTCAAAAAATTGCGAAAAAAAACGTGATTTCTGTCAAAGGATCTCGTAAAAGACTCTATTTCCTTCAAAGGATCGCGAAAAAGATGCGATCTCCGTCAGAGGATCACGAAAATGGCACGGTCTCCGTCAAAGAATCGCAAAATAGCTGCGATTTTCATCAAAAGATCGCGGAAAAGACGCGATTTTCATCAAAGGATTGCGAAAAAAACTTGATTTTCTTCAAAAGATCGTGGAAAAAACGCGAATTTCGTCAAAAGATCGTGGACAAGATGCGAATTTCGTCGAAAGATCGTGGAAAATACGTGAATTTCGTCGAAAGATCGTGGAAAATACGTGAATTTCGTCGAAAGATCGTGGAAAATACGCGAATTTTGCCAAAAGATCATGGAAATTACACAAATTTCTTCAAAAGATAGTGGAAAATACGCGAATTTCTTTAAAAGATAGTGGAAAATATGCGAATTTCTTTAAAAGATCGTGGAAAATACGCGAAGATCATGGAAAATACTGCGAATTTTGTAGAAAGATCATAGAAATACGCAAATTTCGTCGAAAGATTGTGGAAAATACGCGAATTTCGTCGAAAAATCTTGGAAAATACGCGAATCTTGTCGAAAAATCTTAAGAAAATCGCGGATTTCGTCAAAGGGTCATGGAAAAAAAGTAGATGTGAATGGGATATTTTTCAAACTATGTTTTGTAATCAAAATTTTAAATAAAAAGATAACTACCTTAGAAATTAATATGATTGATCTGTAGGTATTTGAGGTCATTTATGAGAAGATATTTTTAAAATGACAAAAACACTGTGTATAAGTGTGCCCATGCACATTCTTGAGTATTTCACAATTTTATGTGTCATAACGTGTCAACTTCATTGTTTTTAGCTGTAGCTTGTGTGAATTAAACTTTTTAACCATTTGGAAAAATGGTTATTGTTCTCGTCAGGATGGGAAATTAAAAGCATATCTGGAGGTTTTCATTGGTTTAATCCGCATTTTATTCGTTTTATGATTGGTCTATACAGTAATCTGTATTCCCCTTTAATTTCAACAACGATGGATACCTTCTGTTGCCACTATGACAAAAAAGTAATAAAAACTACAAAAAAAAAAAAAAATTAACTCAGAAACAAATTGAGATACAGCTTTCAAACAAATTGCATTTAAAAGTACATTTTTTTCTCTATCCGACAGTGTAAAAAGTAATACTGTTGGATGTTTAGAAGTTTAAGAATGAAATTTCATTTTAAATTGTCCGTCAGATTTCTTGGAAATCTGACGATGGAAAAGCCTTTTCCTGAACAGCCAATGAAATGCTTGGATATTTACGAAAGTTTCAGGTGGATAATAATTAAGTTTCATGAAATCTGACGGGTTGCAGGCGATATTTTTGGCTTGCAATTTTTACGTGTAATAATACTATTAATGCTTAATTCATGGCGTACGTAATGTAGGATCAACTCCGTGCAATTTTTTATGTCTTAAATTTTAGTCTTAAAAAAAATCGTTTTCTAAATGGTCGTTGTTATTTGATAAATTGCTATTTTCTAATACTGTTTACATGAATATGCACTTATTTTTTTTTATTTAATTCGTTTCAACATAAGTGAATTTTACTGCATATAATAAATATTTAACGTGTTAAGTTTTGTCTAAGTGGTGCGTCAGCGCATGCATATGTGCTCAACCAGTGGGGGAGGAGGGGATGAGGGAAAATTCAAAATATTTTCAGGCTTGGCCAAATTTCAAACTTGCACCCATGGTCATAATAAAATGCACAAAACACAGTAATGGCACGTTAAATGATCCAAAAAGCACTGTATCGCACGAGAAAAAGGTTTTACTTTTGCACTGAACAAATATCGCAGGGAAACTGAGCACTGAAAAATAATAAGCATTTTTTATCGCACTTTCCCCCCTCTTGTATTTCCTCTTTCACTCCCCCAACATCGCGATGAGTCACTGCATTCGCTTAAGTTCTCGCTTCACCCTCCTTCTCTCATTCCAGATCTGTTTTTGAGGGAATTTGCTGCCCGTCACCCAAATATATGACCCTTAAAGCATCGAAAAAAATAAGGAAAACCAAGGGACATAAACAAGACAAAAGAGAGAAACCGCTGAAAGATTTAAACAATACATGCAATTTCTGCTCACTTATACGCGAAAAGGCTATAAAAATCGTCTAATTTAAAATACACATAGCAATTAAATAATACATTATCAGAGCTTATTTATACATTTGGCACATTAAATATACCTTTTCAAGTAAATAAGATTAAAATAAGTTTAATTTAATATTTTAAAAATTTTTGATAAAAAAGTTCAAAAATCAGCATTTTAGCAAAACTTCAAGACAAAAGCGGCAAATATAGGAATTGTCTTAAAAATCTCAAATTTTTTATGTAAACTTGGTGCCACTTTTCCACACTACCCAGCATTGAAAATCAAAAAAAAGTTTTATTCGGCCCACCCTAATGTATAACACTGGTGCCCGGCTAACCGAAAAGTACCAAAAAATACTGGGTACTTACCAGTATAGGGGCCTTCATGCTTGTTAAGAGAATTTGGCACAATTCGGACTTCAGAAAGAGATTTGTTGCCAAAAGATATAAACTAGGGATGCACCGAATATTTGGTATCTATTTGCCCATGTTAGCGAATATTCGGTTTGGCTGAATATCAAAATATTCGGCCGAACCAAATACTTAAAAAAAACTTTTTAAACATATTTTTAAAAACATTATGCAACTTCTACATTTAACAGTCAACTTATACAGATATTCGGAATAATTAGAAACTGAATCAGGTACTTCTTAGTTATCCGTCGGCCAGTTTCGCCAAATTATACACATTGATATAATTTTTATTTTAAATAATGAAAGAACCAATAAATTAGTAAAACATTAATAAAAATACAAATAAAACATCGAATTAATGGTTTTATTGGCATTTAATCTTACAATTTGGTGACAGTAATTTTGTTGATGGGATAAGAAGTATCCAGAATCATATTTAAATAAAAGAGAATGTTTTTACATTATTTATTTGCTGTTTGTTAAGTATTATTTAAGATCACAAGAATTTTCATAGGAATTAATTATGTACAAATGCAAGTTCCTGAACATTGTCCAGTAAATAATCTGTTTCTTGATAGATTTTAGAACAACGTTTACAATCTCTGAAAATGATCGCACACTCCAAGACACTGATCTAGAATGCATTAAAAAACTTCTTTGCTTAATCAAAGTGAGTAGAACAGTTATTCTTGCTGAATTGCCACCATATAAAATTGGAATAGATTGTATTATTTATTTACTTCAGTCTCTTCCTGACAAAAAAATAATATATGATACTGTACAATTTTTTCACAATTTCTCTTTGATTTTAAAATGTTTCTTTTAGAATTTAAGAAAATTTTATTCATCTGTTTTAATTCTCAGAAGAAGCCATGAAATTAAAAATTTTATTAATTAAAAAAGTTTTATAACTATCTTCTTCTTAAATAACTGAAAGCAGATTTTTTGCAGCATAAAGTTTACTTGAAAAAAGGTCTTGTTTATCAAAATGAAAGTTTCTGTTTTAAATATTATGTAAAATTGTTTTAAAATTCAACATTTTAATGCCTTTAAACTTTGAAATATAAAACTATTTGACAAGCTGAATATTCGGTATTTGGCCTAGCAGTTACTATTCGGCTAGCCGAATACTCGGAATTCGGCCAAAATCAATTTTCTTTCTCCTTTTAATATTCACATGAAAATACTTTTGTTACTAGGAAGGAAATATTTTTATTTGCACTGTCTTAGAATTGGCAACAATAGTTTAAAAGATCATCTAGAAATGTAAAATAAATGTCTCATGTAAATATATTTTTTAATTTAAACTGTTTGGCAATATTATTATTTGGCCACTTTAAATATGATGCAATTGCCTCCATGTATGGCTTTTAATGCATATTAATGAATTTATTATTTTAAAATTTTCTTTCTGTTTTAAAATTCACATGTAAGTATAGTTTTTATGATGTAATTTTCAATATTTTCCTGCTTTTAATACATAATCATTTAATTCTAATTTGAAATTTTTTTTTCTGTTTATAATAGTTACGCGTAAATGAATTTTTAATTAGAAGGAAATATTATTCTTTGTGCTGTTTTTACAATTGGCAACAATTTAAAATAATAACCTGTTTCTAAAATGTGTAAAAAACCTCGAAATGGTGAAAATTTGAATTTAAAATGGAAATAAACCAAAAAATTAGTAAAAAAAAATAAATAAATAAATGCAGTCTGCACACTGTGAGTTTGTAATGTATAACCTTAGAAAAAATGATTAAATTCCCATGTTTTCCTCCTAGAAAACTTTTTTAATGGAATGATTTTGACCAACTTTAGCATTAAATACAGTCCACTCCCTTTAATCCGCACTATATTTCAGATGTAAAAAAACATTTAAAATTTCCTTTTTTAAGCAAGATAATGTGCACATTGACTACCCTAATGAATCTATTGAGGAATTTTTAATGCATTTCTGCATTCATTAGAAGGAAATGTTCTCTTTATCTTATAAATAACTATTAAACTGCTATATTCTGAACAAATTTGCTGGCTATATAAAAGATTAAATTTTTTGCAAAGAGGGGTTAGCTTTTGAGGATAAATATCTTAGTTTTTTAGAAAAAACAAACTTTTGTTACTGATCAAGAAAATCCTGACTCTTAAAACGCTTCAAGATTAAATTGCATAGCATAAATTAAAAACTATAAAGCAAACCACTATCACTGTGATGTTTGATAGATTTAAAAATAAATAGAAATGTTTTCCATTAATTTTGTATTATTATATCATTTAAATGTATTCCTAATATTGAATATAGCTTTTTATGTATAAAAAAAGCCCTTTCTTTCATTTCTGTGTTATTTATTTACAGTATGATCACTACATTTGTTCGTAAATTTTAAATATTAGAATGTAAACAAAGAAATGACCTATAATCTGCAAAATTCTATAATCCACAAAACCCTTGGTCCCGAGCTGTGCCGATTAGAGGGAGTGTACTGTATCTCCTAAAATAATTATCCGATTTAAAAACTGTCTGCATCAGTGTGTTTATCAAACATTTGCATTTCTCTATAATACTACCAATTTTCATATTTTTGTATGCAGTAGTTTTCTTGATACTAACGAAGAAAGACCCCCCGGCTGCAAAAAATTCATTTACTGTGGCAGTGACAGCGTTAGTTACTTTTTTTAGAATACAGAGATGCAATTTTCTTTATATTAAATAAATTGTGTCATTGTCCAACAAGGATAATTAGCAAATGATTCATCGATTTTTCTATTAGGTAAAAAAATTCCATAAAGCTTGGTCTATTTTTTATTCTTTTTCGCTGAACATTGTGAAGCTTTGTTTCTTTTTTCTATCATCCTTTTGCCATTTCTAGGTAGTTTGCTGCCCTAAGTAACAACTGAAAAATGTCTCCCAATTCTTTTTATTGCAGTTATTTTTCTACATCCATACAGGGGGAGGTTGGGCGGCTGCCTGGGACACTAAAAGTTAAGAGTTGTGGATATGGATAATTCTCATAGTAAAAACTTGATAGTTTTTTTTTGTTGTTTAGGAATATATCATTTGTAGAGGTGCAGAAAAAAAATCTCGCACAGGGAGCCATGGCTAGTAAAGTTGCTCCTGCCTTTATCCTCCCAAGTTATTTTTTCTTGTCCTTTTACTATTTCTAGGTGTATTGCCTCTAGTGGTGGGCAATGTCAATATTTTTATCGAAACTATAAATTATTTTATCGTCTGTACCTGTAGTATCGTTTGTTTTTATTTTTCCTTCAAATCGTCACTGCAGTCGATATTTCGATACAGGTAGTATCGTACATTTTCATTTTCCTTTAAATCGCCAATTCAGCCAATACTTCAATACAGATAGTATCGTTCATTTTTATCTGTCTCCCTGTCTGGGGCTAATGGGAATAGATCAATATTTCTATTACTAATTTCATAGCAATATATATTTATTCTTTCGATTTTACTATTTTAGCGGCAGAGTTGCTGCCAAATTTCAGATAATGGCCTTTTTCTTTACAGGTTAAATTGTTATATTTTTGGTTTAGAAGTCTAGTTATTTGGGTTATGCTAGTTTATAAATGTTTATTTTTCAAGTTTGTCCCCTCTTTCTTCCCTGTTTCACCCAAATCATAACTTTCTTAATTATGGTCAGATTTGAATGGGACCTTTTTTTGACATTCTTCCCAAGTCATTTGGTTTCCAAATACCTACTAAACATTGATATTATATCTGTAGTTCTTGGTGACCACTATTTATGAACAATAATAAATATTTTCGGTCTTTTTTCCGGTTCAAATGTTCCATCCTTAATTTAGAGCGATATTACTCATGGTTCTCATTAGTTAAGCTGTATCCTGTATCTCTCAAGTTTGTCTCCTTCCACCCCAAAATCATAACTTTCTTAATTATGGTCTGATTCTGATTTGAATGAGATCTTTTTTGACATGGAGAGGTGAGGAGACAAACTTGAGAGATACAAATTAACTAACAAGAAATTAAAATAATAAAACTTTGTAAAAAATCACCGTAAAATAAAAACAATACATAGGACGCGTTTCGAGCTAAAAATATAACAGCTCGTCATCAGATACAGTAAACACACCTTGTCTGCTTACGGACACATGTTTATTGTAGCTGATGATGAGCTGTTATATTTTTAGCTCGAAACGTGTCCTATGTATTGTTTTTATTTTATGATGATCTTTTACGAAGTTTTATTATTTTAATTGCTTCATATTGCCAGTTTTCAGTGCTGTTTCGCTGTAACTAACAAGAACCCTGAGTAATGTTGCTCTGAACCAATGATGGAATATTTGAACTGGAAAAAAGACATTTTTATTGTTCATAAATAGTTATTACCAACTGTTGCAGATATAATATCAATGTTTAGTTTGTAACCAAATGACTTGGTAAGAATGTCAAGAAAAGGCCCTATTCACATCGAACCATAATTAAAAAAGTTATGATTTGAGGAAGGGGAGAGAGAACAAACTTGAAAAATACAACTTAAAAAACTAGTAATTAGTACAACTTAATAGCAGTTTAATCTGGAAAGGAAAAGACCCTTTTATGAAATTTGACATCCAGCTCTTCCGCTAAATTAGTAAAATCGAAAGAATAAATATATATTGCTATGAAATTAGCACCAGAAATGTCAATCTATCCCTGTTATCATAATTCACGATCAAATTTCCTGCCAATTGATTGTCAAGTTTCGGAATTACTTTGGAATATGATGTTTTTTCCAGAATTGCCCATCACTAATTGCCACACTAGGCAACAACAACAACAAAAAAAAAATTCTTGTCCATTCTTTTTACTACAATTATTTTACATCTAGATTCAACCTTAGAGGGGTGTCGTTGAGTGACTGCCTTTGCACTAAAAACCAAAAAGGATGGAAATTTCACTTAAGATAAAGTACATAGTAAAAACTTACTAAAAAAGTTTTTATGCTGAAACATAAGTGAAGGCTTGCCGTGGAGACATGAAAAGTTTTTGTTTTCTGTCTGTCTGTTCCACGATAATTGCCATAAAAAGCATCCAATTAGCTTGAAATTAAGTGGGCATGTTGTTGAGGTACCCAGATTTAGCTGTGTAGTTTTTTCTTATATTAGGTTGTAACGAAAGTTTTCCGCCAAATCATCATTACATAATAGTAATTAGAACATATATAATTAACTGTAATCTATTTATATAAAATCCAAGTCTCTGTGTGTCCCTCACGATTCCGGTAGGACCGCCTCATTGAAATGAGCAATTGTTGAAAAAAAACTAATGCAGGGTTACCACAGTAGCGCCAAATGTTAGCCAACTTGGTGATAGCTGGCTAATTTGGCGAAATTCCCATTTAAAACCATTAATCTTTCATAAAGGAGGTCACCGAAATTTAATTTAAACTCCGCTCTTTTAAGATATTCTTCAAAATCTATGAGTGAATATTTAAAGTACATCTTTCTCCCGATGCTACTAATAAAATAACTGCCAATAGATGAAGCTGTACTGTGTGAGCTCCTAACTGCGCGATTTTAATGTGCTTTAGGTACTTTTCCAGCATAGATGCCTTGGCAAAAAAGGAAATTTGGCAACATATTTTCCGGGAACCTATCCACTGTTTCATTTTATATACACACGCATTTTTTTTCGATATTTATACGATTTATTTAATATAAAAAAGACGTTTCTCTAATTTTATAAATAAAACAGATGTGATTTGTACATAAAAACATCAATAATATACATATAAAATAAACATATAAAACAAACAAAAACGCCATCAAGTTTGTTTTCATATATTCATGTTTCATAGCTGTTTATATGATTTGACAACAAATCTCGATATTTTTCCGTTATACGGACACCATGCCAAAATGTATGCTAATGCGCCAATTATTTCAAAATGCTAAAAGATATTTGTAATTTTATGCCAGCAGTTTAATATGAGTTTTATTTTATTGCTTTATTTTATAACAGTTATTTGTTCACTTATTTTAAGTATATAATTGTGATTTAATGAAATAGTTCGTAAAAGTCTGGAATTTTCAAATGTTATATTTTTTAAATGCTCACTTTAGTATCGACAATGTTTTTTCTGTACTTTTCGGTTAGCCGGGCGCCAGTGCTATATATATACATATTTATATACATACAAATATGTAAATATAAATATATATGTATATACACATATTGTATATATACACATATAGATATATGTAAATATATATGTATATATACATACATTTATATATACATATATATGTATATATAACACTGGCGCCCGGCTAACCGAAAAGTACCGTTTTTTCTTTTATTTTTCAAATGCTTCAATTCACGTGATTTTCATTTTTCGCCATCTATTACGCTTGGCGACAAAGGTATTCGTATAACGGAAAAGAACCCAAATCTTACTTTCTCATGTTTAAATTACACCAAGCTTTTTTGAAAAAAAACGCCAAATCTCCTACAGTGGAAAAGTACCAAACTGTCTATTATTTTACGCTATCTGTGTTATAGTTTGTACTATATGTAAGGGGTGTGGAGCGAAGGGTTTAAAAATTAAATATTAAAGTTTCGGCGCAGATGTCATATACGCCCCATATTGGCGCGATTTTTCTCTGATGCCAATGTCATATACACAACGGGTACTGGCGGCAAAGTGTCGTTATTTTGCTTGACATGGTAACCCGGATATTGTTGTTTATGCTGTTGATGTTTTCGCCAAATTGGCGTATATGACAACTGTGCCAAAGTTTCTATAAAGCAGTATAAGACTAAAAATTTAAGAATAAAATAAATGCAAGATAAGACTAAAGAAGAATGAAAAATCATGCGTTAAGCATAGAATATGAAACACTTTCCAACACATCCTGAATGTTTTAACAAAACTTCGTTATTTGGGGAAATAAGATAACTAAGTAAACATTTTAGAAGACGCATAAAATTTTTTTAAAAATTGATTTCAGCAGGTACCGTCCATAGCCAATACTATCGTTATTACATGCCACTATTTAGCCAAAATTTAATTTAAACAACTCTTAAAACTACTGAAATCACATTTCCAGATATTATCATCCATAGACGGTTATGTATCCAATTCTTTGCGTGACCCTGTATATCATTTTATCTATATTCTACAAACATTTCTTTGTAAACTAAATGCAGTTCAGCGTAAAAACGCATAACTCCTTTAAAAACCACCTTTAAGCAATTTACTCTCATACTCAGTAACCCTTACGAATTCTTTTGTGTAGCCCTGCATATGAACTGTAGCATTTATAAACACAGTATAGTATGCATAAATGTAGTGAAACATAAAAGGGCATATCATAATTAAAAATGCATTTCTATCAATCATTGCTTATGTACAATACTTCGGAGAAAAGTTGCTTGGTGAGAAAGAAGTTTGCCAACGTATTTTCTGACAACCTATTTACTGCTTCATACTCACAAGCAATTTTTTTTCATATGTATGTAATTTATTTAGGTAGTTGTTAGCTATCCCGTCGACCAGTTTCACCAAGTTATATAAATCGCCAAACCACTCGCCAAATTATACAAATTGACATAATTTTTATTTTAAACAACGAAAGATCAATTAAATTAGCAAAACATTAATAAAAATACAAATATAACGTCGAATTAAAAATCGCTTGATGACGTAAGAAACACATGATCATGTTTAATGTCAACCATTATTGGCATTTAATCTTACAATTTGGCGACAGTAATTTCGTCAACGGGATAACTAACAAGTACCTTTATTTAATGTAAAAAAAGCTATTTACCCATTTTTTATAATAAACAGAAGTAATTTTGGCACAGATGTCATATTCGCCCCATATTGGCGCGATTTTTTTCCGACGCCAATTTGGCGAAAACATCAACAGCATAAACAACATCATCCGGGTTACCATATCAAGCAAAATAACGACACTTTGGCGAAAGTTAAGTACCCGGTGTGTATATGACATTGGCGTCAGAAAAAAAATCGTGCCAATATGGGGCAAATATGACATCTGTGCCGTAATTTTTTGCACAGATGTCATATACGCATCGGAGTTGGCGTGATTTTTCTCTGACGCTAATTTGGCAGAAATTTCGCTTTCAAATACCAGTTACTTATATATTTTTAAATTATTTGCTATCATTTTGAAAAGGAAATAACTATAAATAAATAAAAGTTTGAAAAATAGCTATAGAACAAAACAGTTTATATAATTAAAAACAGAAAATCAAAGTAAATAAACAATTTATTAATAAATAAAAAACAATAGCTGGGTTACCATAGCAGGCAAAATAACACCATTTTGGAGCCAGTTAGGTATCACGGTTCATATCTGAAATCTGTGCCGTAATTTGTATATAAAAAAATATTATATATATTTAGAAACGATTTTTTATGTATATAAGTGCATATATAAACAAAAATAAAAGTTCATTAGATTTGTTTTCATAGCTCTTTATATATTTTGGCAACATATCTCACTTTCTGATGCCCGAATTGCGCGAAGCTTTTTTAAAAATGCGCTATAATGGAAAAGTACCTAAATAATTAACAGAAATAACCAATTATACAAACTAAAACTTTTTCTTTCGAGATCAAAGCATTGTTTTTAATTTCAATTAAAAATACATATATCCTTGGATAACTTTAATTGAAAATAGGTTCACAGCTTAATATCTCATTCCATAAACCTAAACAAACACAAGTGATTCATTCATCGTGAAACTTAAAAATTTTTTAAATCATTGAGGTAATCATTCATAAAGTAAGTTCTCCAACAATCAATGGACAATATTCTAATGGCATCATAGTAGGTAAGATGGTGGCGGTATCGTTTGTTTATGGTTTGAAATCACAAAGATTTAATTTTGCAATGTCTCTTAGTTACATTATTTTATTGTCATATTTATGAGCTCAGAACAAAAGCATATTTTTTCATTATTTAGTTATTAAAGACGGAAAAAAATTATAAATGCATGATCTGAAAAATTTAAATAATTTTCCTTCTTAATAGTAAAAAATAACATCGGGAAGTAACAGCGGGTTTAAGTTAAATAAGTTAAACTGTTTAATTCTGTTGTAATATTCAAAATAACTGTATTTATTAGATTTCAGTAAACAACATCAGGGCCCGATTAAACTTTGAAGTTAGAGGAATTACAATGTCATTTCAGGACCTTTCTTTTGGAGAAGCTTTTCTAAATTTCATATGTACATGGAAACTCTTCAGTGTCAGAAATATTATTCTTAGGACTGACATAACATGAGAACGGCCTGCAATTTTACACAAGTTTTTGAAAACTACTTTATATTAGAAATTTTGCTAAAAACTGGTTACATTTTTGTTATAGCGGCCGACACTATTAGGATTATGACAAGTTGCAGCCAATTTCGCCAACGTCGTAACCAAGATCGTGAAGCACACACATATAATACCATATAATACCATTTCATGAAATCGTATACGATGATTTAATAGTTTTTACCTTACTTCAAGTGTGAAATTTATTTATTTTTAAGGATTAACAATCTAAATTGTCCAATATATGAATTTTAAAAAATGTAAACAAAGATTGAATAGACACCCAATAGCAGAAAATTCTCCAAATGTCTGCGACAGACCTTTCAGGGACTGAAAATAATCTGCAGGTAAAATGTTATAAATGAACCTTTAATTAATTAATCATTTACTTTTAATGTTTTTAAGCATTTTACTCATTTTTATTAATAATAATCTTAAGTTTTAATAATCAATAATAAAGAACTAAACATAATATAAAGTTAGAAAAAGATCCAATGGAAAAAATAATATGCAAAAGGGAAAAGAAAATCTGCGACACACGTCACCCGTCAGGAACTTTCTGCTACCGGGAATAGACATGACCGCAAAAAGCCTCAAATCTGCATAACACTTGGAACCAAACTGTGCAGATTAGTGGTCTTCTACTGTACACAGTTTTTCATAAATGTGTTTCGTTCTTTAAATGTGTTATTTTCATCTATCACTGTGGAACAAGCGAGAAAACTCATATTCTTGCACATGAGTTGTATATATCTTTATATCTAAATTTCCGTCATTTTTGACGGGCTACCTTTCTAGTTTTATATATAACTACCATCCTGCCAAACCTTCACAGTGTCATATGATGCAACACTGGTACCTAAAACTGTACACTCTATTAGGTGACATTCTGTAGCTGACTTTTTGCAACAGAACCAGAAATAAATGATGGTTCTAATCTGGTAGCTTGATAGTTCCATTTCAGAAACCTTTTACTTAATGATAAATATATTTTTTTTACAATTTTCACAGCACAGTGTTATAAAGCAAGTCTTTTTCTTTCGAATGTCAAAAATCGTTTGACAAAATATGAGCAAACGCAACAACGCGAACTGCTTGCACAGACCGTATTAGCTGTGGCGGGAAACTTTCGTTACAACCTGATATTTTGTTATTCATTCGGAAAATATAGAATATTTTATTTTGCACAAATAATGCTTTTCTAAGGAAATTCAGACAATTTTCAAATTTTTATTTGTTAAAAGGCAGTGGGTAATATGATTAAAGGATTTAAATGGTAAATTATGGATGATATAATTTCCTAATAAGAGTCTTTAAGTTATTCCTATTAGTTTGAAATTTTGTCATTACATTTGTCAGAGTTTTTAAATTCGGTATATAACTTATGAAGGGATTTTATATGTGTGTTCCAATAGCATAAAATATTTTTTTTTACAAATTTACTTCTTTTAAATGTACATATTTCACCTTTTCTTTTTCCAGTTACCTTGCAACTGAACTCCACCTGAAACATATTGTAAATGTGAAAATGTGTAGTTGTTCAAAGTCAAATCAACATCAAAAGGGATGAATTAATTCCTTTGTAAATAGATGTATCCTCATATATAGATGGATTTTAACACAGAAATGAAAACACGATGTTTTATTTATTTTATCCAAATATTTTGCTTATAAATTCAAAAGTTCATTAATTTTATAAAGAATAAATTGACATTTTTCTATAAAATTTAACAATCTGTCTTTAATCATTGCCAAGAAAATCAAAACTTCAGATTAATGATTTCTTTTAAACAATTAATTTTCAGTTAAAAGATTTTCACATGAAAAGGAAAATGAAATTAAAATAAAATTAAGAAGGAAAAAAAAGATGAATATGGTGCCGTACTAGAAATAGAAAGAAAACTCGCATGTATTTCTTAATATTACAAGGTGGAAGGATTTGAGAAAGTGCGGAAAGTAGGCAAATACAACGTCATTTATCGAAAAGAAAGATATTGAAATAAAATTTTCTTGGGTTATCATATTAATTCTTATTATTTAAAGAAAATTGCTATCAATACTTCAAGATTTATCGTCTGCGCACAGTCAACATTAGGGTGTCAACGATTTTAATTAATTGATTTAAATCAATGATTAAATCATGAGTTTAATCAACTGATTTTTTAAAAAAATCATTGATTAAAATCTAAGATGAACATAATTTGTAAAGTTTCTACAGGTATTTTGACTTATGAATTAACAACAAAAAAAAAAAAGCTTTAAATAATTGTTTCTAAGCTTGATTCCTGAGTATTGTAAAAAATTAAGTACAATAAGTTTGTAAATAGCATAGTTTTTATCTGACATAAAAAGCATTTCATTTAAAAATATTTAAATCTACTTTGCAATGTCATAATTTACTTTAAATAATCAAATTATTCATTCTTTTATATAAATAAGCATAGCAAGTACAGTAAATTTCTACAAGTAAAAGAATAAAATAGCAAGAATTTTATTTTCTCTTTCTACTTTTGCAATAATAAATTTATAACAAATATTGGAGTTAAGAATGAAATCTGCTCAACAGTTATTGTGAAAGAATGTATAAGAAAAAAAGAATTTGCATAAAAATATTAAGAACAGAAATAACTTCTTCAGTGTAGGTTGTTTAACTTCGTAACTCATACACGCCAAACAAAAAAAAATAATTAGGGATTGAAAAGGCAGCAAAACTTCTTTCTTAAAAAAAAAATAATAATAACAATTAAAAGCTAATAATCCCCACTGAGAGGTAATAATGCTATTATTGAATATTTTTAGAATTTCAGATATAACTAGCTATTCTTATATTTACTCCGTTAATGTATGATGTATGAATGGGTTTAAATCACTTTTATGATTTCTTTAGTTAGCATATACAAGTGTGTAAGTTTAGATTTAGGCGATTAACAGTACAAATGCAAAACGAGCTGCAAATAATATGTATTAATTTTATTATTTGGACTACTAACTAATGAAATTAATTATTTGCAGTTTTTATTAATTATGTAATTACTTATTATTTCCTCTAGGCTGTTTTTTAAAGGCCCCTTTTGGAATTGGCAAAATATACCCTGTCTTTTTAAAAAATATTGAAATGAACTTGCAGCTGTAGCCAGAGATTTCTTTTAAAAAACTTCCCCACTCCACAATATTTCTAAATCCATGTGCCCCAAGACCTTGCATAAATGATGAAACTTTATTAAAAAATGGGATATTAATAAAACATCTTATTTAATGTACTTTCTAATCTGTAATTCATAAAATTGTTAAAAATTAATGATACTTTATTTATTGTACTAAAAACTTTTATATATTTTTTCTTATATCATTACTACACCCATTACTAATATATTTCCTCATGAAATAATTAAAGCATAAAAATGTATATTATGTTCCTAATAAGAGTTATTATGTTCCTAATAATTAAATTGTTTAATAATTATTAATTTTAAGTAGTATTAACAGTTAAATAGTAAATACAATTATTAATAATTTTAATAAATGTAAATATCACTAGTATTTAATATAGTTTTACATTATTATTACAAAATATTAATGTATATAATTGTATTGTATGCTTCTAACTAATGAAACTACAAATTTACAATTTTTATAATTTCTGTAATTACTTTATTAATTATTATTTTATTTATCAAAGTGTAAAAAAATAGATTATGTTAGCAATTAGATGTTAAATTGTTTTGGAAACCTAAAACTCTTGGTAGCTATTCAGTATATGAATGTTGGGAAGAAACTCATAAAAGTCTGATTTAAATTTTAAAAAATCCGTTTTTTTTTTTTTTTTTTTTTTTTTTTATTATTATTATTATTATTATTATTATTATTTAATGATTTTTTTTACACCCTAGTTAACATAAAGGTTTGATTTTTAATTTAAAATTTAAATTAAAAAAAAACTTTTGTAAAGCAAATAGTAGATAGTAAATGTCAAAATTATGTACTACAAAATTATCCATGTCGAAAATGACGTCATTATATCATGAAATAAATATTTTCATTCTTAAAAACTAAAAATTAACTAGATTGCCTGAAAAAATATTTTTTGACGAGTGTTAATTCTTAAAGCCACCTCATTTCAGAAAATATGAATGAAAATTATTTTTTTAAACGAAATTACATTTGTCTTCATAAAACATAAACTTTTAATGTGATTGCATCTAAGTAAATCATTTTCTGCCCACTAGTATCGAAATTAAAGTTCAGACACTTTAAGTATGTTGTATACTGTAGACACGTTTGTAAATCATAGTTTGGTAACCGAATTTTCATCTCACATTTCTTTTATTTTTAAAACTGTAAAAATATTTTGTCATTTTTGATTTAGATAAGATCTTAGATGTAAATATTATAGAATGTCAATCTAAATTATGTTACTTAAACAAAAATTGTAAAACATTAGATTTCTAAATTAGATGACTCAGTTTACATTTACAAAAGTTCTTTATGCATCAGATGCAGGTGTTTATAGTTGGCTGGCAAGTAAATACAGCAGAAAATTAGGGATATTAGGATAATGTTTAATGCTTGTTCAAACTGTTGCTTATTCTTATAAATCACAGTGTAAAAATGAATCTAAGATGTATGATAACCATTAGCACAATCAATAGAAAATTCAAAATGTAAATTTAAAGAGACTACAGAGGGTTCAGGAGGCCTCTGCCCCCTGAAGAAATGTACTTTATTATCTAAAAAATTACCAGAATAAGTCGCTCATGAGAATTTCAGAATATCATTACATTAACATGTTTAATTAAATGCTTTTAATGTCTGAAAACTTCAAAATATCTTTTATTCTTGTAAATATTTATGTAATTTGAAAACTTGAAATTGTGGTTTGTAGAAAGTTGAATATTACGCAAAGTGTGTTAAAAAACAATGACTTGTAGAGCTGATGTTGTGGCTCCTGATCTACAGATTTACTAGTTATTTTTGTTGTAAGTCACTATTATAATTGAATTTTTAATTGCTTGAAAATTTATTCAGAATTGCTTATAAAGCATGAAACCAAGAGTGAAAAAGTGTCCAGGGCAGAATTTGAACCTGGGCCATTGGCATTGCACACCAATGCTCTTCCAACTGAGCTACCCAGACAATATCTAGCCTGTCACTCATCACTCTTATATGTTGGCAAGGTTCAGTCTTCAAATCTTGGCCTGGACTCTTTTTCACTCTGTTGGTTTCATATATAAGCAATTTAGAATAAAATTTCAATTGCTATTTCTGCAAGTTATATAGTCACTACTCACTATTATAATTTTGAAAATTAGCTTTAGGTTCAAGAAAGTATGTAGCCACATCAATTTATTAATAAGAAGAGTGGTATAAGTGATAGTTACATGAAACATAGCATACAAAGATATTTTATGGTATTGGAATTCATTGTTATGCCTACAGAAAATCCTGGTTTTTGAGTTCTTAAGACCGTGCAACAAATGAAATTTTATCTCTGCTCCAAGAATGTTGGACTAAACTTCCTATCCTAAGAAATTATAGTAGCCATAAATAAGCAAAATTTGTATTTATAAAAAAAAATGTAAGAAGAAAATAGTCAACTCTGTGAAATCTGCCAATGTATAATCCGCAAATGTCTATTATCTGCACTACACATTGGAATGTAAACAATGAACACTGTCATAACAGTTAAACTTATAAAGATAAATTTGGTATTTTTTTCAGTTATCAAATTTCCATTGAATAAATATTTAAATATAAATTGGATATAAATATTTAAATTTCCTTGAGTAACAAAATTTTATCTTAGAGCAAAAAGTAATGAATGTTCATAAATGGGAAAAAATTATTGGCAACAAACCAAAACTGAAACTACCATTGTGTTGTGTTAGTGTTTTAAATAATGAATAATCAGTAAAATTTGTATTGTACTGTAAAAGCACTTATTTTCGTGAAAATGAAGATACCGGTGATTTCGCGAGTTGAAAATTTCGAGAATTTCATATGAAAAAACCGAAAGTTAAAAAATCCCGAAACTACCTAAATAGAACCCCCTTTGCTTAAATTTTTAGAGGAAAAAGAATATGTGGACCTGCGAATATCGCGACTAAAACTGATTTATTCTTCTTGGCTTGTGCACACATTTAACGGTGTTAAAAGCCAAGCATGTGATAATTTTGAATGGTTTCAAAGAAGCTGTTATAAATATTGTAAGTCAATGAGCTGCATTCTATTAGTTGTATTATTGTTTTTATTCAAGAAATAGTTGTATAGTATTCAAGAAATAATTGTAAGTATTCAAGAGATTTTTTTACTTATTTCTTATTTAAATAACTGTAATCCTTAAATTTTAGATAAATGAAGAATTTCAGATTTTTTATTATTATTTGAGGTGAAAAAAAAATATTTCGCGAGGCTTAAATTTTCGCGATTACGATGGGCTCGCAAAAATTAAAGCCTCGCGAAAATAAGTGCTTTTACAGTATATAATTTAATTTCCTTTAATCTAAGTTATTAAATATATTAAACCAATGTTGCATTAGTTTTTCTTTTCCATTGTAATTGTAATTTTTCTACAGTTGTTCCTAATTTATAGTCAGACTTTAAAAAATAAAATGTAAACAGAGATTATCTATAATCCGCAAAAATGTATAATCCACAAAACCCTCGGTCCTAAGTGTGCAGATTTCACAGAGTTGACTGTACAATAAATCTAGAGACAAAAATAAATTTTAGCAATTTTTCTTTGCCTAGAACTTTTTTAAAAAGTTTGTAAATCGATCTGCGAGGTATGAAAAAATCTGCAGCACCTGCTGCCGTGCTGCATTGTTTCTGCTACTGGGTGTTCCTGTATGTGAATGATAAATGCTATGCACACCAAATTCAACAATAAGCATCTTGTTGTGCACCTGAATTATATATATCTATTTCAATTTGTTTGAAATAGTATAACATCATTAAAATACATTGCAAAGGGTTTTTTCTCAAAAATTTTTTATATCCCTGTCAGGGTTCGTAAATATCATGATATTTTCGAAAATATAAAAAATATCTGATATTTTGATATATATCCAATATTTTCGATATATATCCGATATTTTCAAAGCAGCCAACTTACCGCTGATAATAAATGTTTTCGAGTATAATATAGATTAGAAACTAAAATATATTACACTTAACATGAAAACTTAAAGAATATTCTAAAAATGCATTTTTCTTTTTTTTTTCTTCTTCTTCTTCTTTTTTTTTTTTTTTTTTTTTTTTTTTTTCACTTAGAACAAAATTGAAGATGAAATAATTGAAAACAGTAACAATTTGATTTGTACACTTATATATATATATATATATATATATATATATATATATATATATATATATAAAAAAACTATAGGATTCAGTATCAAGATCAAGTACAAAAGAATCAGATATTTTTAAAACAAAATTTTAAATACAAAAAAAGTTTTTTTTAATTGAAAAATTTTAACATAAATGTAAGTATAAAATGTTTTATTTCATATTTCCTAACATGCTGTATAGTTCAAACTCAACTGAACCAAAACTTGAGAAAAGATTCTTTTCTAATGAAGCTGTATATAATTGCTTATTTAAATTAGTCAGTTCATCTTTCAATGGTTGTTCTGAATTAATTATGTCCCACATAATTATTAGTTCAACATTTAAAAAAAAAAAATGCTTCAAATCTAAAGTTTGAAAAATATATTTGTTTTCTTTTTTGGCTAAAAAAAAGTCACATCCAGAAGAGACAAGTTTTTATCTACAGATTCAGAGTCAATAACAGTTGAAAATTATTTCATTTATACTGAAATATTACGAATTACGACTGAAAATATCAAAAATATCTTGTGCACATTCATATTATGAAAATAAATATCAAATGCAGAAAATATGAAACATCTTGATATATTGAAAATAAATATCAAGTAATATGAAAATATCAAAAATCTTGATATTTTGAAAATAAATACTGGATATTGCAGAAAATATGAAACATTTTGATATATTGAAAATAAATATCAAGTAATATGAAAATATCAAACATCTTGATGTTTTGAAAATAAATACTGGATATACAGTAGAAGATCTTAACGCAATTCTATATAATGCACAACTTCTCAGATGTAAACAATGATTTTTGCAGTTAAAAAGCACCTGCCTTTTCACACTGTAAAATATTGCTACTCTCTAGAGGACTAAATTTGATACCTTAGTTCAACTTTATCTCCCAATTTAAGACCTTTTTACTGAAAAAATGCTATTATTACAATAAACATTTTTGAAAATGTCTAATATAAGGGATAGTTGTGTCAGTTATATTTGGATCATGTTCATAAAGTAAATTTAACAATGTCTGACCTATATTATGCAAAAATTTATAATTTGGATAACTCTTGGTAACAAGGAATGCAGTATAAAGATATTCTAATGTATTTTGATGTGTTTCAGACATATTTGGTCATGTTTACAAGGTGAATTTAATGATGTGATCTGTATAACGCAAAATTCTATGTAACGCACAACCTTGCGTTTTTAGGTTTGCGTTAAAAAGATCTTCTACTGTATATCCATTGACATATATCAACGAACCCTGGCTGTATATAAATGATTATCAGAATTACATTTTATCTTTCAATGGCTGTTCTGAATTAACTGTCTAACATAATTATTAGTTCTACATTTAAAAATAAAAGTTTGAAACATAAAGCTTGGAAAAGGTTTGTTTTCTTCTTTTCCTAAAAAAGTCACTGCCAGGGGCAAAAGTTCATGATCTACAGAATGACACAGTCAATAACAGGTGGAAATTTCATTTACACTTGCTTTGAATGTGAAAAATATTAAAATTTCCTTGCACAGTGATATTTTGAAAATAAATATCAAATATACAAAATATCAAACATCTTGATATTTTGAAAATAAATGTCAAGAATTTGAAAATATCAAAAATCTTGATATTTTAAAAATAAATATTGGATATATATCATGATATGTATCCATTGATATATATCAACAAACCCTGATTCCCTGTAAACAAACTAGAAACTATGAATACTGCACACTTCATTTTCAATACAGAACATGCTATAGTAAATCTCAGTTACATGATTATCTTTCTATATTTATGTGAGTTAGAGCTCGGACAGATGGCCAGACAAAACAAATTCATAAGCACTTTTCAACTGTGTTATAAAGTGTTAAAAAAAGTGCCCTCTTCCTACCAGTTGCAGTCTGCCAATTTTAAACGTGCCAGAAACTCTCTGAATTAGAAGTTGTAAACAGAGACAGTATAAACGCTGAAACTGAAAATGCCACTGCCAATACTTGCAACCCCATGACACTGTATGCATTGTTAGGTTGATCATTGTCACTATACAATACTTCGGACATGGGGTGATTGGTCTACAACGTCAGGAACTAAATATGACTCCTGAACTTCCACTAGATCTTTTATACTCTTGAGCAGACTTTTTGATTTGATTATTGTTGACAAAAGCATCTCCTATTTCAGAAGCTAGTGATGTTTTGAGTCAGACCATTTCATTCAATTGTTATTTCATATAGCTCATCAAACAAGATTGTTATGACATATGATATTCAAATTCCCAAGTCATTATTTTATAGAGGCAGAAACTAATAAGACATTAATTTTTTACTGTAAAAAATATATGACTACATTTAAAATGTAACATATTGCTGTGTATCTTTACAAAATAACCATGTTTTGTGACAATTGGACTTTTTTTTTTTTTTTTTTGAACAGGCATGCTTTTTTTTCGAATTCTAATAAGTGTTATACAAGATCACCAACACACACAAAAAAGAATTATTAAATTAAAATCATCCATTTAAAAGTTATTCATGTACATGCTTTGAAAAATATATGCATTGTTTAAATGTGTAAGTTTCTTTCTTTGAAATCTTTTTAAATAATAATCTGTTACTCTGTTGAACTTTAAGTTAAGATGCAAATTGCAATAGTAGTTCTTTCTTTATTATTTTTTTTTATTATTATATTCTTTATTAAAGTTTCTGTGAAATTTGTGTTTTTAATTTCAGATTATCACAACTTATTAATTTGGGTTCCTTTTCATGTCGTGTACTGCATTTTGTTTCAGTATTTTTATGTGAAAAGAATTTTGATGAACAAAAATCTAAAAATAATGAAATATTTATTAGCAAGTGTGTGATGACTACCATTACTATTTTTCTGTCATTGTTAGTTTCTGTTATGTTATTTTACACCAGTCTTTTTCTTCTTTAAAATTGCTTTGTTTCTCCTTTAATCAAATATTGTTTAATATGTATGTTTGACAGTGTAATTTGTTTATAACTTAAAATATTTTTCGATTCACATTACTTGATTTTAATTATGAATTTTATTCACAAGTTGCAGTTTTTAAATGCATATAAAACTATTATTTATTGTGTACTTGAAAACTTAAATAATTTTAAATTATTCTGCTGCTGTAAACGTCATTCTCTTTTTTTAGGTTATGATACATATGAATTTTTTCCTACTGGCAAGTCTGGAAGAAATGGGGATAAAGTGTATAACTGTCTGTACTGTAGTTATTCGACAAAAGATGCAAGTAACTGTAGGAGACATATGCTTAAGCATACTGGAAAAAAATATGAATGTGTAATTTGTAATAAAAAATATGTGAGGAAAGATTATTTAAGAATTCATTTAAGAACTCATGGAATTCTAATTCAAAAATATTCCAGAGATAATCTTGAATAATTTATCTAATTTTTAATTTTCTTTTTAAGATTTTTCTCATTTGTATAATTTTATAATGAATAATTCAAAATTAAAAAAAAGGCCTTTCAGTAATAATAAAAAGCTTATAATTCAAAATTAAAAAAAAGCCTTTCATTAATAATAAAAAGCTTTCATCTATTCAAAGAATATCGAAGACTTTTTAATGAACTTAATTTTGATAATTATTACTACACTAATGAGCACACCGTGCAATAACTAACTTTTAAAACTTTATTTTATGTTGTTAGGTTTGGTTAAATGAAAAAAAAAAAGGATAATGTATAGGTTATGCATTTAATTTAAAAAAATATTTTTTAATACATCCCAGTATGATATATTCAAGGGAGCTATAATCCAATAATTTAAAAGCAAAGATGTAAAAAGTAGTTTTCAGATAGATTCTACTCGAAGCCTTGCCTAGTTTTTTCTTTTTCTCTCTCTCTTTTCTTTTCTTTTTTTTTTTGTCTGTCTGAGTTCATGCTTACAGTTACGATATTATCAGGACCTAGAATTTTTTTTTAACATGATGTTTTACAGCGTGTGAAGCAAAAGAAACAAGATTAATAATCTCTAGTTCTGTGTTAATTGCTAACAATTTTTTTAGTTTATTAGTGGCATAGAAGGTTTAACTTTTACTTTGAAATGAACAATGTTTTATATATATATATATATATATATATGCATAAAAGTTTAATCTGTAGTATATTAACAATTTTGTTCACTGATGAGTTGTCATTTTTAAGGCACACATCTCTGTGTGCATCTAAACCTTGTGCTTTTTTTTTCTTTTTTTGCAAAAAAAAAAAAAAAAAAAAAAAAAAAAAAAATGTAACATTGACTTTAACTGTTCATTTTCCTGTGCATTAAAATAATTACATAAGCATTTCAGAGTTTTGATATGTTTTATTTAATGCACAAACTGTTGTATCATTGCCATAAAGTACTATTAAAACCAACTGCATGACGCCTGTGCTGTGAGGAAATATAAAAAGGAGTTTCTAGACAACCCAATATACCTCTATTCTGTAACCTGTCTTTTGAGTCTGACGGTTTTTTTAGGACAGAAATACTTAGCTTTTGCAAGATATGTTTTTATTTATTGCTGTTTTATAGTTATTTGTAGAATATAATTTCTTGCAAATTTACTTTAAAATAATGCAATATTTTTTTTTTCTTTTGTAATGTTATAAATGTACTTTGATTAGAAACCACTAACACAATAATTTCTAAATTACCACAAATTTTCAGATTAATGTAATATTTATTTTAAAATACCTACAATACTTTTTTATGTGCATAGTTCCCTTCACTGATATTTCTTTCTTTCATTTCATCTGTCAGTACTTAAAATGCTGTTAGTTTTTTTTTTTTTTTTTTTTTTTTTTTTTGCTTGACTGTTTCTGATTACCACTGATTTTCTTTTCTAATTTTCTCTTTACTACTTTGGTAGCATTTTAATTAAATGTGTAAAGATATAGGAAATTTTATCTAATAAGGATTTTATTTAAAATTAGAAAAGCATGCAGTTGTCCAAATGATGATAATAATAATAATAAAGGTATTTTTATCTATAACAATAATTTTAGCAAATTAAATGTTGTATCAATTATAATTTTAAGTGCAATAAATGTAGAGCACAGTAGCCCTTAATGGATTAAATAATTAATAACTACTATAAAATAAACTAACATTATTTAAAGTAAAATACAGTGAAACTTCCATTTAACGAAGTCTCATTGTTATACTTAAACACTTCGTTATGAAGAAAATTCATCAAATAGAAATCAACTCAAATTCATGAAATGTTTATAAAATACACATAAAATAATAATATTGGATAAATGTATTTTAATTCAGGCAGTAACTTTTTTTTATGCAATGTAGACATATGAGAAAAATTTAATTATGATAATATATAATAAAAACACATAATAAAGAGAGGTAAGCAAAAACTGAAGCGTAGCGTACTTTTCTCTCTTTTTTTTTTTTTTTTTTTTTCTTAGTATTCCAAATCCTTAACTTAAAAATTTCTGTAATATTACTTTGTACAGGTCTCCTATAAAAAATACACTTCATAAACATTTTCGCACTTTTGTAAATATCCGAACAATACATCCTGTAACATTTTCATAAAACTGGAATCACCTTCTTATTGTATTGAAAACTTTTAGCATTTCTTCTTTCGAATGCAAATGATTAAATAAATAAGTAATTTCATTTTCATACAATCCACTGATATAAACTCATACATCCATCGCAACATCAACCTCTCTGTTTGAAAGTTGTACACGCACGGAAGCGGAATACACTTTGTTATATAGAATATATTTTTCTTAGTATGGAGATCAATTCACATGTTAATTGCGTTCAAAGTCAAGGCTCAGCAGAAAATTTCGTTAAGTAGAAAACTTCGTTAAATGGAAGTTCCACTGTATATATGTAATATTTTATTTACAATTAAATAACAGATAAAAACCCAAATTCCTTTTTTTAAAGTAAGATTTTTCTCCTTAATACAAAATTTCACCATGTCCCATGTTGCCTAACAACAAATAATTGTTCAGAAAACAACAGCAACATCAACAAAGAAAAAAAAAAAAAAACACAGATGCTAAATAATACATTCAAATTATAATTTATTACATAAAAATATGTTACTTTACCAATCATACTTATAAGTACTTTTCTATGCTAATCATAAGATTTTACTTTCATACCTTTAAAAACATCAAAGATTCACAAAATGGCTAATTTTTCTTTTGGCAAGTACTTTTCAGATTTTGACCAAACAGCTTTGTGCTGTCTGCTATGAGTCCTGATCTGGAACAAAATCCTAAATTAAAAAATATGTCTTATTATAAGGAAAGTTGTATGAAAAATAAAAAATTCTAATATATGTATGCTTATGTATTTTTGAAAATTGAATTGTAATATTATGATATTATGAAGTGTATTGTTATAAATATACATGGTGATTCAAAATGAATGGGATAAAATATATTAGCAATACCATTCATTTTGAATCACCCTGTATTGTTACATTGTATAAATATGTTTGCAATAACAAAACAAATTATTTTAAGGCCTTCACTTTGTTATAGATTTCTTTGGAGAAGAAAGTATTTCTTCACTATATTTTGTGTCTTCTGACTTAGAGAAAAAATGTCCTATATGTTCTTACTCTACTTCTCTTCCCGGTAACTTAAAAAGACATATTGTGCTTCACAGAGGTGAACGTCCCTATGAATGTGATATATGTGGTAAAAAATTCACTCTGAAGCAGCATCTTAAAAGACATTTTGCCATTCATATATAAAATTTAAGTTGTAATTTTTACTTAATACTTTTTATTATATTTTATCTCAAAATTTCTTAAGAAATGTATTTCTTTCTAGAAATTTTATCTGACATCTTTTGTTTATTATTTCCATTTGTCATTGTACTTCTATTTGTATTTTGAATATTATTCAGCATAACTTATTTTTAACAAAATAGTTTGATTACTACGACATTACTAATACATCTGAAAGCATATTTTGATGAAAATTATATCTGTATTCTTCAAATTATGCATCACATTTAGCACAAAAGATATACCTTTTTTTTTTAGTTTAATTATAATTCTTTTCTTGTTATATGTCTTTTATGTATTAAAATATCTGGTCTCTTAAAAAAACATAACAAAACATAGGTAATATTTTCATGCATGACATTTAA
This sequence comes from Maratus speciosus, assembly GCA_963932465.1. NCBI lineage: Eukaryota > Metazoa > Arthropoda > Arachnida > Araneae > Salticidae > Maratus > Maratus speciosus. The sequence continues at coordinate 385,286,049 of OZ010788.1, read as the reverse complement.
ATAGTGCTTTAATTTTATTCAAAGCTTATAAACCAATTAACTAGGCATGGAATTTTATTTTCAGATTTGTGATTCTTTGCCTTTTCATACAATTTTTCCAGATTTTAATTTTTTTTTTTTTTTTTTTTTTTTTTTTCTGTTTCATTTTTCTTCTTTTTTTCCCTCATTCTCATTTTGATATCTCCAGTTTTTCATCCATGCTATAATTAAATGTTTTTGAGGAATAGTTTTCTATTATGAGTTCATACGATTCTAGAATATTTTCTATCTTTATGTATATTTTAAGAGGGATTTTCAAAATTGAAGGGTGTTTGATAGATTTTATTCTTGAAAGTTTTAAGTGATATGATAATCTTGTAACTCAGACGTTAAAGAGCTATTAACCACTTCACCGTTTGGCCTGAGATAAGTCGGGGGTAAAAGCACTGTTTCCTTATACCTGTCGCTGGTGAAGTGGTTAAAGATAAAGCAAGACATGCACACACACTTTCTCTCTCTCATACACACGCACACACACTCAAAGTTCTAGATTGTTATTATTTTTTAAACAATCATTATCATAAGATATATATACCTTTTAACGTCTGAATTCAAAATATTTAAATAGGAAACAGTAGACAGACTTTAATACAATTACTAAAGACATACAAAACAATTAAAATGAGATAAAATCATATAAAATTATACACTATAAAATAAACGTTTCGCTATGCACCGCATAGCCTCATCAGTATTCGAATCAACTTACAACAAAACAACGTGCATACACCGGACCCAGTCAAAGTTAAAGTCAATGATTTAAGAAAACAAAATATTCATTCGGAACAGGACTTGATTCATTCAGGGTTAATGGATGCAATTTAGTAAAAGGGGGGGGGGGGGGGAGTTGAATTAACCAAATCTAGAGTATTCTTGAAAACTTTTTTAACGAGATTTTTTGGGAAGCCGTTATTCCTTAAATCTTCATAAATTTTATTTCAAAACTGAAAGAAATAAAATTTATGAAGATTTAAGGAATAACGGCTTCCCAAAAAATCTCGTTAAAAAAGTTTTCAAGAATACTCTAGATTTGGTTAATTCAACTCCCCCCCCCCCCCCCCCCCCCTTTTCAACAGGTTAAACCAAATTATTTCGTGTGTTTACCATATTATACTAATGTTTCTGAAAAAATTTCTTCAGTTTTGAAATCATTTAACATAGGTGTTTCTTATAAACCATTAAATAAATTAAGTTCCTTCCTGAATAGCCACAAGTTCAAATATGAAAAAGAAAAATTAAGCGGCGTTGTGTACAAGATTCCATGCAATGATTGTGATAATGTTTACATAGGTGAAACCGGCAGATCCATGGAAATTCGTCTTAAAGAGCACATCGGTGCATTTAAAAAAGGTAAATTAAATTCCAGGTTAGTGCAACATGCACTTGACAAGGATCACACCCCCTCCTTCACAGATTCTTCAATTTTGAGAAGTAATTGCATAGACTATTATTATAGAATTTTTATGGAGGGATGGTTTACTAAATTTCATCCATTAACCCTGAATGAATCAAGTCCTGTTCCGAATGAATATTTTGTTTTCTTAAATCATTGACTTTAACTTTGACTGGGTCCGGTGTATGCACGTTGTTTTGTTGTAAGTTGATTCGAATACTGATGAGGCTATGCGGTGCATAGCGAAACGTTTATTTTATAGTGTATAATTTTATATGATTTTATCTCATTTTAATTGTTTTGTATGTTTTTAGTAATTGTATTAAAGTCTGTCTACTGTTTCCTATTTAAAAAATCATTATCATGTTTTGATAATCTGAGGGAATATATATTAAATTTGAACTTTTAATATGTAATATCTGTGGTTACATTAAAATTCTAAAGCTGAAATGCAATGTTTCTCAACGAAACACTAAAACTGTGATTTATGTAATATAGGCCTTCTCTTGTGGAGCACTTATATAAATGTATGTAATTAACATCAAGGTAAATTGGATAGTGATTTTTTTTTTTTTTTTTTTTGCCTTTAAAACATATTCTAAGGAAAATTTAGGTTTCTCAAATAGAGAAGCAAACACAGACCTTGTATGAACTTGAAAAGAGTTTGAAGCAGCAAAATGAAATACTGAACATATTCCCTGCTAAGAAAAATGGATTTAATTTATACAACAACTTTATAGGAGAAATAATTGTTAATTGTCTTTTACATTTATATTTTATTTGAGTCAAGTGAACTATTCTAATGTCATGTTTTTTAAACTGAACAATTTTAGAAATTTTTACAAGCTAGTCATTCGACAAGAAATGAAAATAATTTGCACAAGTGAATTGTTATAACTTTTTAACATGGTTCTGAAAGCAGTAACAACTACAAATTTAAAAAAAAAAAAAAAAATTACTACTTGCACCAGACTGATAATGATGAAAATCATTTTAAAAAAATACTTTGTTTAAATTCTTGCACTGGATGCAGATTTGACAGATGGTTTTGTTTCTGGAGCTTGAAGTAAAAAGAAAATCATTTCTTTTGAATGATAAGCTGAGCTTCAAAGCTTGGTCCAAAAAAGGAAATTTTAAGTAAAATTTTGACATTTTATTTTTAACACGTGTTGCTTAATTGAAAGAACATTTTAAGTCTTATAGTTTAATTTTATGCCTTTTCAATGTTTTAGAATTTTTCTACAAAATTAATTATTGCAAAAAACTACTGGTCATCAAACTAAAAGAAATCTTTGAAATGATATATATGATGTTGTAATCTTAAATGATGTTGCAAATAAAAATGTTGAAGCAAATAAACTTGTAGAAATAAAATTGTTAAAAAAAAAAAAAAAAAAAATGAAACCATAGTAGAGGGGCACTAGACTGAAGTAGAATTATAAAATGCAACTGCTCAATTTTTTTTTTTTTTTTTTTTTTTTTTTTTTATGTTTTGGAGTAGTATTGTGAATTTGCTTTATTTATATTCTATTTACTAAAGGTTAAAAATTATTCTAAATTAAAATTAATTAAAAATTGTTTAAAATTAAACATAAATCTATAAAAGCAAATGATTAAAAAGCTAAAAATCAAACAATTTACTTATTGTTTCAGTTGAATACGATATTGATCAATCAATTAACATAGCATGAAATTCCTTAAAAAACTCACAAAAATAACTCTGTGGAGTCCTTTTCTGAATATTTCTATAAATTGAGCATTCCTATAAGATTTGCTGTTATTAGAATTATTATTTTTGTAAAGGACAACTTTATTTAAAAATATTGTAGAAAATAAGTAAAAGAATTTCCAGCAACTTTTTTAGTTATCAAACTATTCAATCTTTTGCCTCTGGTTGAAAAATATTCATCATTTATTTCATTCATAACTATTATATTAACTCCAATCAAAAGTAAATTTGAAAATTCTAACTAAAAAAAGACTACTCGTTATTGAAAAGTGTTTGTAACAATAAAAGATTTTCTTCTGAAATAGCATTTTAAATGATAAAAGAGATAAGACTATCATTTAATTTAGTTTGAAGTGCATTAAAACGTTTATTAATGAAGTTTTCTCATACTTAAAACTGCTGATTTAATAAACATAAGAACTATAAGAGTTCAAAAAACTAGACAATGTTTTGGATTAACATTGGATGTTTGATATTCATTATAATAAATCATGAATGTTAACATGAATGTCTAACAAATTTTTGATGTTTGAAAAATATTTGCAGTTTCATTGCGATTTTGATGTATAAATGAAAAAGACTGATAATAGCTTAAAAAGTTAAATGTGGTGTTGTATATACATAAAATTGGAAAATGTTCCATACTTCAGGTGTAACTTGAATTTTTTTTATTTATTCTTTGTTCTTTTCTTCTTTAAAAGGAACCCTGCAACCTTTCGCACACACTACAGAAAGTTCACCTGCCATCTCTTTATATACAGTTAGCAAAATAATTATTTATGTACCTCAATTTTTTCATTTTCAACAAAATAAAGTAACAGTTAATTTAAGGAATTGTAATATATCATTTTAATGTTTTTTTTTTTTTTTTTTTTTTTTTACATGAATACAAAAACAATACACAACAATTGTTTTTGTAACATTTTAAAAGACAAAGTTAAACAAAAATGAATGCAAAAAAAAGTTTTTTCATTTTTTAATGTGCAATTATTTACACATTTAATTACAATAAAGCAAGTTAATATCTTGTTTGATGTCCTTTTCTTTAACAGCTGTTTCAACTTCTGGTGGCATAGATTCCATTATTGTTTTCTTCCCAATTCTGTATCTATCATCTCCCATTCTTTCACGAGAGATTCTTTTAAATTATTTTTATCAGTGATTTATTTTATTTTTTTAACTTCGATGTCCAATAGCATCTTTGATGGTTTTCTGTAGATTGTGGCATAATTGCAAGTCGTCTTGGAGATTTGTAAAGCAACTACATCTTTTTTTACCACAGAATTATGTTTAGCATCATTTTCTACTGGAAGTAGAAAGTTTTCTCTAGGCCTAATTTCCTTGCATGGCTCAATAATTTATGATGTGACAGATTAATATATTCTAAAGCTATTGTTATAGTGCCAATAAATTGTGCATTTTTAATTCTATTAGAAGCTACACAGCCTCAAATAATAACATTTCCACCAACAGTTGTCGGAAGTAGCGAAACTACAGTAGTCACTACTTTTTCAAGTAGTTTGTAGTATAGCATGTTACATTTTTTTTAAAAAAATACTGTATCGAATAGCATGATACAAAAATCAGTAGTTTTTAGTATAGCGTGTTACATTTAAAAAAATGTAGTGTAGCGAATAGCATGATACAAAAAAATCAGTAGTTTGTAGCGAGCTTTCATGCTACTTTTAACTCTACTTTAGGAGAGGGTGAAAAAATGTCATTCTTCTAATCACGTGGTCATGACTCGCTTCTTTTGTACAAAATGTGTTTGTGCAACAATTTGCGAATGTCAACGATAAATCTCAGTTGCAAGGCATAGATTTTTGTATTGACTGTTGCTGATAAATCAAACCAAAGTGCTAGCAACAGTTTGTCTATTAAAGTATTATTAGATATTAATGACCATGTTTCTTCTTTTGGAAGTGAAATTATGACAGAGAAAAATAAAATTGAACTACCTGGTGGCATATAATGAGTATTTTAAAATTATCAAACAAGTCAGTGGTAATTACACTGTAATTCGTTAATGTTGGCCATTTAATAAGTTGTGAGTTTCAAAATTGTCTGCTTTGAACATAAAACTGCATATAAAGGTGAATTAGCATTTTTTAAATATTAATAATAATTACTGTATCACATCACACTCTAAATATCTAAAGCCAATATTCTTAAAAAGAGTTTTTCAGATTAAAATTTCTAGTTAAGAAAATGTTCTCATCCAATTGTTTATTATCACAAAAATTTATCTTTTTAACACCTTTTTTGATAGTTGTGAGATATTTGTTCAATGCACACATAAAAATTAATTTAGTGCATATTCCCTTCTTCCAGATTCCAGTAGATAAAAAAATAGTGCTTGAAAAAAGGGGGATGGGAAAAATATTTATCCTTATTATCACTGTTATTTATTTTTATTTTAGCAGCACAGGTTCTTTATCACTAAAGATATGGATTGGCAATGTTTTATAGTTGATTTAATATAAGTCAGAACACAAACATTTTTTTTTTTTTTTTTTCCCCGTATGAACACTTGCTTTTGATGCCAGAATAAGAATCTAGACCCTTAAAGTAGCCTAGTTATAAATTTTTGCAGTTCGTTTCTATGATTAGCTCCTGATATATTCAATATTAAAAAGTGGACTAATCTTAGAGGTTGTCTCTAAAGTTAAATCTGTTTCTGTAAAGTGCAGAAGCATTTGAAAAAATATATATTACTCTTTATTTATATTTTATACTTTTTAGCATTCAAAATATTTCATTGTTAAAGTTTCCCAGACATTTGGTATCTTTTGACGAGCTTGGTTTAACATATAATTTAATCCATTGTTTTTGTAACTCATATACAGCTGTAACCATAAAGAATGATTGGCGATTTATCACCTGTAACTGGCTAATGAAAAAATGCCTTAAAATTAATTTATAATTAAATTCTAAAAATATTAAAATGTATTGTCATCAGAACACGCCTGTACACATAATTTTTATAATTCTAGTTACAAAATTCTATCTTTACATACAAACTAAGTTAAATTAGGTAAAAGAGTATAAAAATATATGAAACCAGCAATTATTTACAACCACTCCTTTGAATCGTTAACACTATACAATAGTATGCAAAGTGTACAAATACTCTTTTTTAGATAGAATTTTCAAACTTTTCCAATAAAAAAATTATTTGACTGCTTCAAGATTTTGCTTTGTATTTAATAAAAAAGTATGAAAAATAATATACAGTAGACTCCCTCAGATTTGCACAGCTTGGGACCAGAGGTTATGCAGATTTTAGAATTTTGCGGATTTCTGGTCATTGATTTGTTTACATTTTTGAAAATTAATTTCATTGGTAATTAAGCAAGGGAAATGATAATGAATGCTTACAATAAAGTGAAACATTAAAATAAGTAAAATATTAAAATAATTTGTTGGTTTAAAAGTAAGTAATTATGTAAAATAAAAATTTAGAAAAATATTAAATTATTACCGATGAAATCAATTTAATTCCAAAAGTTCTATGCTGCCATCTAGTGGTAAAGCGATTGTAAGATCGATATGTCACTATTCATTCTTAGCATTACGTGGACGCTCTCTGTAACTTTTTTTATTGTTATTTAGAGTCTTAAATGCTTTTCTTATACTGCTTTGTATGTTTAGAAATAAATTTGTCTATAATTTAAAAAAAAAAATTTCGCGAACAATAATTTTAAAATAGCGTTCCGGTTCATGGATTTTTCCATTTTAAACCCTGGAATTTTTGATATAAATATGCTAATTTATATTAAAATCAAAAGTAATGTATATTTATTTAGTAATAAATCAGCTGCAATAGCCAAAAGAGAATGATTAACAAAAAATTTAGTAAAAAAAACATTGCGGTAGTCGCTGATTTTGGTGCCATCTTGAATTTTGTTCCTGCAACTTAACTGTAAATTTCATTGTTTACATCTGAAAAAATACGTGGATTTCAGGGTTGCAGATTTAAGGGAGTCTACTGTATTAAAGTTGTTTCTATCAAAATATATGTATTTTGTTAAAATTTATAAATATTAGAGTGTACAAATAATCATTTTGCCAACTGTATATCCAGAGTATGCACTCTTATTGTCTGAAAGCTATTTCCTAAACTGTTAGCTTTAGAGTCATAGTTCCAATTTCAAAAATGTTTCAAACGTTGTTCATCATATTAAAATAGTTTTTAATTACAAAATTTTATTTTTTTTTACAGTCTTATACAGCTTATAATTTGTAATTATAAATTTTCTCCATGCTGTAAGAAGTAAAACACAAAAAAATTCATTTTTATATGTTCAAAACTTATTGTGTTCAGGTACTTTGATTTTTATTAATTTTCAGAACTTTCCAAAACTTCTGAAAAATTAAAAATAAAACAAAGAATTAATTTGCTTTTTCAAAATGCATATTTCTGATTTCACCAGTTTGTATTTAATTTTTACAAAATGATAGCTATAAGGGTTTTTTTTTTTTCTGTGTACAGTGTTGTAATATATTACTATTAGCATCCAGGCCAAGATTTTGGTTTTTGTCTTTTCAAAATGCAATTGAAAACTTATTGTCTTGTGGTATATTTTATAAATAGCATCGTGGTTTGCACTTTTTCAAATGTGTGCATGTCTTTGCTGTTTCCATTTCTAGCCTATATCTATGATGGCTTATACTTAAGATTTTTTTTTTTTTTTTTAAGAATGGAAACTTATTAAAAATGCACCTTTTGTAAATAAGTCAAAAATTTTTGTTAATAAAGTTTATGTTAGATATAACTGTGTCTTATTTGTTTTTCTCTAAAAATGTTGTTTTTTAATTGTATCATAAAATGAAAAATTTCCTGGCCATTTATTTATTTTTTAATTGCAATGTGAATGTATTTGCTGACTATTGATACAAATATAGATTTATTGTTTTGTGTATTTCCTGTATGAGTTCATAAGCGTCACTTTTTTTTAATTAAAAAAATTTAACATCTGTATTTTAATTTTCGTATTATTTTTTTCTTGTTATTTATTTTTGGTAGGGAAATAACAGCTACATAAGCTTATAGCACTTCACTAAATGTCCTGATTTTAATACTTTTTTACAAAATAATGCTTCAAAAATGTTCTTAATCTATATTAATAAAAGAAAGTTTCACTCTGTGTGTTCGTTTGTCTGCTATGGTTAGTGAAATCTACTGCATGTACAAAGCTGAAAGTTTTTGCGAGGATAGTCCAACGCTTCCCCTAATGCACCTGAGACTCAGAATTTTAAATTTCTAATTATAAGCTGAGTTATTGATTGAAGGGTTCACAACAATAGTAGACCAAGTCCATTTTGAAAAAAAATGAGGTAGTTCATTTAGAAGGTGCATAAAATCTGTTTCATCCACTCCTACAGTGGACCAAGTCTGTTTTCACATGCATACTCATATATGTCATCTGTTTACAGTCTTGATTTATTGTGAGAGTGGATAAAAGAGATTTTATGCATCTTCTAAATGCACTATCTTCTTTTTTTTTTTTTCAAAATGGACTTGGTTTACTATAGTTGTGAGCCCCTCAATTAACAATCGCAACATCTCATTAAAAACTCATCTGTGTCCTTGCGAGAGGGAAAAAGGGCTGGCACTTGCGCAGAAACCTTATTTATGCATCAGGAGAAAATGATCAAAAAGTAAGAATTTTGGGAGGTATTTTGTCATTATTTATTAACTTACATCAGCCAAACCACTTAGTAAAGTTAAAAACGGAAGACATATTCTGAAAGATCGTACTCTTACATCTCAAATGCCGCAATCAATTAAGAAAAATATCGCAGTTAACCCTTGAATTTTTTTTTTTTTTTTTTAAAGGGTCGTTTTTTCTAAAAATGTTTTTTTCCCTTATTGCAGCACCCCTGCAGGGCACAATTTTAGAGGTTCCTACAAACCAAAAGTATGCTCTTAAACCTGGAACCTTTTTCTAATTGATGGTGTAATTTATTTTAAAAATATATGAATTTTAACCCTTTCAAATACACCGGCGAACTCAGGTCAGTTTGCACCTCACGGAAACTATTTTTTTTTCTTTGCTAAAAGTAATTAAACATCCGTATTTTAACCAAATCTATTTACAGCAAGATAGACCAGATTTACATCACCTACTGAAATTTTTAAACATTCGGACAGGTAAAAATATTTTTTACAAAATAAAATGTGTGAAAATTTTGACGAAATCAGTAAAATCCTGAGTGTTTCATTGTGGTTTCTATTGATTTCAGCATGCATAGACTTCAAAAATCAAATTACGCAGAAAATAAAATACCAAATAGCATATACTTTCAATTCAATATTTTTTTGCAATTTTTTCATTTAAAAGTATACATTCAGACAAAATGGAGTTAAAGGTACAAAATCACACAAATTTGGGGTTCATTTAACCCTTAAATGCCTGGTGTTGCTTTTCGGCAACATACCCAATTTAGGCTCTAAAATACTATTAGAATGATATTGAAGTTATAATGCCTAATGTTGCCAATAAAATACATTCTGAAAATATTATTAAATCGATTTTCAACATGTAGATGACAACACTTGTGCTGTTTAAGAATAAAGATAGATTTATTTTATGAATTGTTGCTACTTGTTCTTTTTGTTTTGTTTGGGAGCTTGCGAAATACCCTATTTTGACCTGCAGTGAGCAAATAAAATTTATTTCTTATTATAGTTCCTAAAATTCTTCTGTGTTTAATATTATAGAATTTTATCAAGGGAAATTATTTTTTCAATTAAACACCAGTGTTGCCGATTAGTAACTAACTGTTTTTTAGCCGTAAACTATACTTAAAACAAAATATAATTTTTTAAAGTATTTTTCCATGATTTATTTAAGAAATGAAAGCCGAAAAACTTTATTACAATGATTTTTGAAAAATCAGGCATTTAAGGGTTAAGGGTCATTCATCTCGGGCCCGGGCAATGCCGGGTGGGTCAACTAGTAAATTAATAAGAAACAATTATTTTGCATGTCTTTTAATGTGATAATATAAGGCAAATCATTCTAATTTGATATTATAACGCAAATCATTCTGTTATAGAAATATAAGTGAGTGTTTTTTGTATTACATTAAACAGTAAAAAAAGTAATTTATTGAAACCATTCACTTTCATTAATTGTATTTGTTGTTTTTGAAGCTTTATAAGTAATTTGTTTCATTTATAGTAATGTATTTTTTAGATTTATTCAAAATATATTTATTTAAAAAGTGTTTAATTTATTTGTGAAATTTGATTTATTTGTTTTGAAATATTTTGTATAGTGCATACTGTATATAATTTCATCTGCAATATTATCATTTAAATTAAATTTATTATTTAATTCAATAATTTTTTTTAAAGTTATTATTTAATTCAATAAAGTCCAAAATTGTATTAATTATTCTTATATAACAACTGAAAGATTATTAAAAATTTAAAACTGGCAGGTTTTAAATCTGTATTTCTGAATTATATTTGGAATTAACTTTTAGCATGTTTTTGTGATGTATTTTATTATGTTGGAGGATTTTTTTTATTATTATTGTAGGTATCTTGTTTCTAGTTTGTTTAGCTCAATTGTAAACTCTATCAAGTTTTGAAATTCTGCTTAGAGATTTAAATATATCTAAAGATTTTCCCAAAAACCTCCACAGCTGTTGAAGCCCTTTACAATTTTAATTATTTTTGGGCAAAGCCAATTGACCTATGATTAATGACCTTGTCAATGACCTTGATTTTTCAATTGACCACAAGCCAAAAAAAAAAAAAAAAAAAAAAAAAAAGATGTTTTGTTCTACAGATCTAATATGCATATTTCTTTTATAATATAATAATAAACATATCTTACTCTTAAATTCTCAGTGAGCTTCAGATTTCCATCTTATAGAACTTGAAATGCACTTTGATACAGAAAATATCTTATAATAACAAAATTGCCATTTCCTTTAAACATAGAAAAACATTTCTAAGCATCAAAATATGACATTTTCCTTGTAATTTTTGAGAAGAGGACTGAGCCTGTTTATGTCTTTAAATATAATACTTAGATGCACTTAAAAATCTTTTAAAAATATTAATTTTGATGACTAGTTATTGAGTAATTCATATAAATATGTGTGTTTGTGTTTTCTATCTAAATGTGTGCTATTTATTATAAGATTTCTGTCTATTTTTATTCTGTATATAATTCATAACAAAACTGTCCCCTCCCGCCTCTCAAATAAAAAATAAAAAAAAAACTTCCTTTTTTTTCATCTAAAAATCTTCTTTTTATTATAGATTTCAATGAAGATACAAATGCTGCTTCTCGGTTTTTTGTGTCTTCTGATGCAGAAAAAAAGTGCCCACTATGTCCTTATTCAACTCCATTTCTTGGGAACTTAAAAAGACATATTAATCTTCACAAAGGAGAACGGCCTTTTAAATGTAATGTATGTGGCAAAAAATATACTCTGAAGCAAAACCTTAAAAGGCATTATGCAGTTCATGCATAATATTTATGCTTATCTTGGTAATATTTTTTGCATTATAATTTGTGAAATATTCTATTTCTATTGTTATGATGGTCAATTTTAGGTATATTGTTCTAGGATATTTAATTATACTATCTGTATGTTTACAATTTTTATTGTGAGAAAATCATGATGTTGCTTATTGTTTATTGACTATTATACTATTGTTAATATAAAAAAAAAGTAATAAAAAATATATAATGTGTATATGAATATCAAATCTATATTATTTTATATGAGGTAATGTCAGTTTATTTAAAATTAAAATTTTAAACCATAAAATATTGCTATGTTGTAATTCTGCCCCCCCCCCCCCCCCAATCCTTTTTTTTTTTTTTTTTCTATGTAAAAACTGTATATTTAAAATGAAATTTTCTTCTGCATAGTTAGAAAATGTAAATACTTTTGATTTTAGAATATTGTCTTTTTGAACTAGTCTCTTTCATTTTCTGTAAACATTTTTACTCAAAAAAATTATTGTAGTATCATATTTAAATGTGGATATCATATTCGTTCTAGTTTTTATCAGATAAAAGTCTTAATTAACACCTTTCCTGTATATATGACACATAACTTTTCACATCTAAAAATGTATGTTGCAATTAAAAAGTTTTTTAACATTGATGCATCTTTTCTTTAAATCTTTGAACATGTATTAAGTTAACCGACTTTCTAAATATGCTATAGACATAGGCAGAATTATATAAATATACTAATTATTATTCTCACTTTGTATGTTTTGATCATTCTAGGTTTAATTTGGTGTGATATTTTTGGCAAAAACTTATTCTAATTAAAGAAATAATTTTCTCAATTAATTTTTACTTTTACTTTTTATTTTATATATTATTTTAAGGAATAAGCACATTTCTTTTTGAAAAATCAAGAAAGGTGTACATAAGTTGTTCTTATGCTGTTTCTATCCAAAATTATTTCATTTCATTTATTATTTTATCTGCTAGTCTTTTTTTTTTCTTCTTCATGAGAACAAGCAGTCTTCTCTTAAAATTTAGAAAATTATAAAGGATGTCCTTTCAAGTTCAAAGTCTTTTGGAAGTTGCTTACATGCTGTTATAAGTTTATAAAATGCTGCATTTTAATCTCAAAAAATTTATTCTATACATATAAAATGCATTTCTTTGAAAACCAAATCTGAGATATAGTGTCCCTTTTAATAAAATTTATTGTGTTAAATTAATGTGGTTTTAAATATATGCTGTAACTTTTTTGTTAAGTGATTTTTGTAAATATATTTTAGTTGTTTGATAAATAAGTTACTTTGTTAAATTTTAAAAACCAGTAAAATAAATTGTATTGGAAAATATGGTTATTTTGTGAATTTAATCTTTTAACTACCTTTTTATGTCTTACACTATTGAGGTCAGATTAGTAAATTGTAAATCTTTTTGTGACCCTTTACTTTACAATCAAATAACAGAAAAAGATGTTATATTAACATTTTAAGAAGTTAAGTTATCGAATAAAAGTAAGTTTTTCTGTTATATATATGTTTGTTTCTCTCTATATCTCTCTTCTTTTTTTCCCCTCCTCTAACTTTTTGTTGATCTCTTTATCTACATTCAAACTTAAAATGACTATAGAATGAACATAGAATTCATATAATATGAGGCCAATAATACTCTTTATTTGAGCTCACACAGTTAAAGAACATTCTTCTCTGTTACTCTTTCTCCCTTCCCAAAATATTTCAGCGACAGTACCTCTTGATTTTTTTAATGGTTTTTCAGATTATACTAGCATTTCAAAGAAGCATTTTATTTTATTTTTGAAATTTGAGCTATAATGAAAAAGTAACCAGAATTGAATGTGGAATGGCAGGGTAAGGAGGGAGGGAGATGAGATTGTTTAAACTTGGGATGAAAAAAATGATATATATATCATATAAAAGTTGCGAGTTTACTTTGGAATTTAACAATGTAAAATTTAATAAGTCTGATGGGTTTTTTAAATTAAATTAAAAATATACTTTTTTTTCTTTCAGTAGATGTTAAAATTGTGAAATTTTTAGTAGTTTTTAATTCCATTTATAAAGATGTGAATATATTTTTTAAATAATTAACAGTATTAAGGTAAGTGTACCAGTAATGGGCCACATGCCTATAATGGGAAATCTGCTTTAACAAATGAAAAAGAAAGTTTGTATGTCACATTCAAAAACAACTTAAGTGACCAGCGATTGGTCCATATAATTCATCAAATCACCTTTCACTTAAGTTGGTTGTGTTTGTGTGATATAAGCAAAGCAGGCAAAAAATTAATTAGCCTTAAGCGGAAGTGTGATGGTTTGTTATACAGTCAGCATTGTAGAAATGTCACAAGGTAAACTGAGTACGGACTGCTGCTTTGTGATCATAGCAGTAACATGGGATGGGTAAGTTGTTCTGAAGTAGGGGAGTAGTGTGTTAAGAGGGGTGTAAATACAGGGATGTGTCAGAATGGGAAAAGGTGCTGTTATATTTTTGGGCATATCAATGATTCCACAGTGAGCAAAGTTGTCCAGTTATTTTATATATAAAAACAAACTGTAATTGAAAAAAAATCCTAATGCAGAGGGACCAAAAACAAGTGTCATGCTTTGTTGATGGAAATCCGTTATAAACTTGACTAGAATTTCCGCAGTCAGTAAATGAAGATCTATCCGAACCTGCTTTCATGCAAACATTATGAAGTGAAATGCATCCAATAAACATTTTCAATTGCTCACAGCAGCTTATAAAGTTATATTTTTGCAATGGATCAGAAAACATCAAACGTGGACCACAAATTTGTCTTTTTGACAATGACACACTATGCGCAGGCTGTAGTTCAATCAGAGGTGGTTCTCTGATGGTTTTGGGCCATTTATTATCCTACAACTTGGACCACTGATTGAACTACCATTAACTCAAACCTTGGTGTTTATTTGAACATTCTCGGCGATAAAGGTGTTAGCCTTCATACAACATCATCTTGATAAATAAGCTCTGGACCCCTCACCCCCCCTCCATTTTCTAAAATAAAACCAACCTTATTCACATGGCTGTATACACATGTAAGAGCTTTGATGAACACTCCAGATGTTATAGCAACTTGGCTCTTCCATAATATAACCGATCTTAAACCCATAGAAAATGTGAGGGAGCTTTTGGAATGACGACTAAAACTTCTATATCAGCATTCTCGTAACTTAGTGTGTTTACATGACTTAGCACATGTGTGAGGGGTGTCAAATGTATATCTCATATCTTTAAAACCTTAGACTCCATTCATTGATGAATCCAGGCAGTTATCAAGGCAGGGGGTAGTATTGCACTGTATTAGATCTCCATGAAATGACCAATTTTTTGTTCAGTATGCTTATAAAACATTTTGTTTCATCTGTCAAAGAAGGTGATCCATTGCTAGCACACTTACCTTACTTAGGAATATGCAGTATGCTAATCATACTACTTTTCAGCGTTGAAGTTCTGTAATTCTGAGGTGACAAATATTTTTTTTTTTTTCGTTATGTTCTTTTCGATTTTTAATCCATTCAAAATGCTTGTATTTAAACTTTTTTTCTTTTTTTCTTTTCTTTTTGTGTGTGTGCGTGTTACAATGAAAATTAAATGATTCAACTAAAGAAAAATACATTTTTCTTTAGCTCAAATGATTTTTTTATATTAAATATTTCTGTATTGTAAAAGAAAAGAAAAGTTTTAGGAATTTATTTATTCTTGTCAATTATTTAAATACAGTTCTGTCAAACTTTAAATTTTGTTTTATTTTCTCCAAAAAATCATAGTTAATGGAATTGCAAAAGATTTACCTACAACTACAGTAGGGTCACCCGGGGTAAAATGGGTATAAAAAAACAGCTTTTTTAATTTTAATGTTTCATAGCAGAAACATTATGAAATATAATCATGTTTTTGTTCAATATTTTTTACATTATGTATCTTAGGTCTAAATTAAACATAATTTTTGTTTCCTTTTTGTTTTAATTTTTGTGTAAAAGACTATACATATTTTACCCCATGGTTCGGGGTAAAATGGGTATATGCTGGTTAAAGTTTAATTACATTATAAATAATGTGTAAACTATTTAAAAGTTTTGTACCTTCATCTTCTGAGTCACATATATATAAAGTGGGGCAAGGAGGGAGGGCAAAAACCCGCCACTTTCAGTTTGTTTACATTTTTTTTCTTGACAAATAAAAACACTTATGAAACTGGTAGAAATAAGATGTAAGTACCAATAAATCCTATCCTACATCCCTCCCACCCCAAACTGCTCCCAACTTTCACTACATCAATTTACATCCATGCTCTGAATCATGTGTCTAACAGTGTTTCATTTTAAAACTTTTATTTTAATTTAATGAAGTTCAAAATCAGATAGATATCAGCATGAGTATCTGTAAGAAAAAATGAGAAATTAAGTTAACTGAAAAATATTTTTAATCAAAAGCAATTTATAAAGTTAACTAGCTATAACTGAATGAAAATTTATGTACAAAATGTATACTGGCAACGAATGGTGCAGCTTGGTTGAGATAGACTTCCTGGCAATTTGGGATGCCTGCACATCAGCAATGTCGTCTTTCTCAGAGAAGTCATAAAATAATCTGGCAAATGACTTTGTTACAAACTTCACAGTGTATTCATCTTCATCAGGGATATATCAATAATAAGGCCTGTGAATTCTTGATCAGACTTCTTTGCACTGAATTTTGCAAGGACCCAGTCACCAAATTGGATTCACTGCAGCGAGAACCTCTGGTTTAACTTCCATGGGTTGCTTCGACTCTTTTTACTGTTTGTCCTCTTTTAATCCACCCAATTTAATAATTTAGTATAGTTAGCACATGTGTTTTAATTTAATTTATGGCCGAAAATATGGTACTTTGATTTAACGTGATTTTTGAGAAATTGTCTGTTAACAGTGATTTTTAATATTTACATTCCAACGTGTAGCGCGGATAACTGATGATCGCGACTAATTTATAGCCTAATTTCATATAACAAAGAATAATTTCAGTTTTAAACATAGGATCAATAACAATTTGCTCTCAAAGGTCTTTCAATTTTGATCAATATTCATACATTCATATATTGACCTCAACTCGCACAAAAATGATGTCCTATACCCATTTTACTCCATGTGACAAAATATGGTATAAAATTTTTGTGAGTAAATAAATTTACTCATTTTTTGAGTTTTCTATTAGAAAAATCCTTCTTCTTTAAAATCCAAACAGTTTATTTTAAAAATTCTTCCTGTATATTATTTTGGAAAGAAGTTAATCACCCCCTAAAAACACTTTGTTCTATCTTCTGAAAAACAAAATGGCTGCCAAGCAATATATATATATTGCTAGTTTGTTTTTACCAAATTTAAATATTGCCAGATATGTGAGCATTTCATTCATACTTTAAATTTTTCAAAAAAATTTGCCAGATAAAATAATAAAAATAATATATAAAATATACCCATTTTACCCCGTGTCCCCCTACAAAGTCTAAAGTCCAGAATCCTCGGGACTTTACCAAGTCCGAACTTCAATTTTTCTGAATTTTGGGTCATCAAAAATACTGCTTTTTAATAAAAAGAAAAACAAATTTCACTACTTAAAAATGGGAAATATGACATTCATATATTAAAAATTGCATGTAACAGCTATTAAAACAAAATTAAACAACCATTTTAATTAAATAAATCATAACAAAACAAAAAGCAAAACAAAAACCTTTATTTAAGGGAACATACAATTTAAGAACAAATTCTAACTTACTTAACTATTGAACGTTCCAGTTAATGTGTGCTGCTTTATTAACCCTTTATCGACTGACGGTACTTATAAGTACCATTAAAATAACTTGTTATAAAATTCACTTAATACATGGATTAGTAGTAATACAGTTTAGAATGAGTTATAAATTCATTACTTTATCTTGTTCCAAAAGCATTATTGGTTACACAAAACAAAAATATTTTTAAAAGGATTATTTCTTTTGCCTTTGCATCTTTTCAGCTTTTTTGGCATTGGAAGAGGGGGTGGGGGTATTTTTCATTTCAGAAATATTTCTATTGTAAGAACATTGTATTTGTACTTTTCCTAATTCTACAAAATACTAAGAAAAATATTTAAAATAAAAGATTTGAGCTGGGTTATAAATATTGCACAAAATCCCTAAAAGTTCAAATTTAATTAATCTTTCTAAATCCTTCAATCCTTCTAAAATCTTTCTAAAATTTATTAAATGATTATGTTAATCTTCTGATGTAGTTTCAAAAATTCATGAAAAATGCTTTAGAAGATAAAATTTTAATGAATTCATAATTCAATACATAAAGGGTTAACTTAGGTTTCTGATTAAGAAGTTTTTATTTTATTCTGTTACATAGACATAAGTTCTGATTCAGTAATAAAGCTTCTTTGCTCTAGATCAGCCATACTCAACCTGTAACCCTGAGACCTTTTTTGTGCGGCCTAAGCCACATAATCATTAATCCATATTTATAAAATCAATTGAGATGTGCATAAAAAGAATTTAAGACCTTCACTGTTGTGATATACTTTCATAGGAAGGCAAAATCCGTGCTGTTATTTAGGATTACTAATTTAAAATTATGTTAACACATCTTAAATGCCATTTTCTTAGTCAAAAGTTCTTAATATATGTAGTCCTATTTATACTGCAGTGGTATATACATTTCTTAATATTCAACACTAATCTAATATTATTCGAAATTAATTAAATGTCACTATATATTTCTAACATTAAGAAAATAATAATAAAATGTTTTTGCATTGAGAAAAAAATTGATTTATTATAAAAAATCCCCTGTTTTTTAAGAAATTCCGCATTCTTATATTATTACATTTTATACTTATTATGCAGCTAATGCTGCTACTTAGGGTTGAATTTTTGTTGCAAAAAGAAATTAGCACAAAGCTTTTTTTACGCCACTATTTCCAAACAACAAATTTTGCGGCCTATTCCTCCAGAATTTGCAATGAAATAGCATCACGAAGTTTATGTTTGACAATAGTGATGTTAAAATTTTTTGTCAATAGTTCTTCTGAGACAAACGTTCAACCCTACTAATAAAATTAACGTTGTTTTATTGCTTTGTTATACTACTTAAGTAGTATCAGTTTGTTGCGGCCCACCTTACATCACAAACGTATGTTTGCGGCTCGCGAGAAAAAAAGGTTGAGTATGGCTGCTCTAGATCTTTTTTTGTTTCAACATTTTTCTCCCTCCATTCTTGAATACTGCCACTGAAAAATCTGAACTTTGGGCGTCTGAACTTTAAACTTTGTACTGTAATTGTATCCTAACATCAATTTCACATATATTTTTCCTGATACAACCTTTTTAATGAAGTTGATATTGTTTTTATCTTATCAATTTGTTTTTCTTTCTCAATGGAATTAAGTTGTCTGATTGTCTCTTTGTGTGTGTCAAGTTTGGCGATTGTGTTTGAATTTTTGTGTGTGTGTGTGCATGCTTGCATCTGTCACACCCAGTGTCAGGTAGAAAGATAAGTTTTTTGTGTGACATGAAATAAATCAAATCTTGAAATCCCTAATAGCAAACATTAAATCATTGTTTTATTGTCAAAAAGACAACTTACAGAAAAATTTGTAAATGTGGTTATAAATTTTCCTAAACTTTTTCCTAGAGGTAGTTCATTATTGTTAGTGCATATATATATATATATATGTATACTATTTTCGTGTGATTTATAATTAATAATTACAAAAAGTTTTATCTCTATTCTAAAAAAAGTAACTAAACGCTGTCACCACTGCAGTAAATGAATTTTTTATGACCGGAGGTCTTTCTTCGCTAATATGAAAAAAACTATTGCATACAAAAGTATGAAAATGAAATGCTTGATAAACACGCTGAAGAAGACAGTTTTTAAATCGAAAAATTATTGTATTAATGTTAATGTTGGTCAAGATCTTTCCATTAAAAAGGTTTTATGGAGCAAAAACAATGCATAGGAATTTAATCATTTTTTCTAAGGATATAGATTACAAACTACTTCATTTACTTTTTTAATTTGACTAATTTTTGAGTTTTTTTTTTCAATTTTTAATTCCAATTTTCATCATTTCAAGATATTTTTTTTTTACATATTTTAGAAAAGGTTATTATTTTAAATTGTCTGTAATTGTAAAAAGAGTGCAAAGAATGATATTTCCTTCAAATTAAAAATTTATTTACACATAACTATTAAAAACAGAAAAAAAACTTTAAAATTTGAATTAAATGATTACATGTTAAAAGTAGGAAAATATTGAAAATTATATTTACATGTAAATATTAAAAGAGAAAGAAAACTTTAAATAATAAATTCATTAATATGTGTTAAAAGCTGTAAATGAGGGAAATTACGTCATATTTAAAATGGCCAAATAATAACATTGCCAAGCTATTTAAATTAAAAAATATATTTACCTGAGACATTTATTTCATATTTTGAGATGATCTTTTTAACTATTGTTGCCAATTCTAAGACAGTGCAAATAATAATACAGTAGACTCTCTTAAATCCGCGAATATCTAAAATCCGCATATTTTTTCAGATGTAAACAATGAAATCTACAGTTAAGTTGCAGGGACAAAATTCAAGATGGCGCCGAAATCAGCGACTGCTGCAATGTTTTTTTTTACTAAATTTTTTGTTAATCATTCTCTTTTAGCTATTACAGCTGATTTATTACTAAATAAATTTACATTACTTTTGATTTTGATATAAGTTAGTATATCTATATCAAAAATTCCAGGGTTCGAAATAATAATGTATCGATCTTACGATCGCTTTACCACTAGATGACAGCATAGGACTTTTGGAATCGACTTGAATCGATTTCATCGGTAATAATTTAATATTTTTCTAAATTTTTATTTTACATAATTATTTTAATAATTACTTACGTTTAAACTAATAAATTATTTTAATATGTTACTTATTTTAATGTTTCACTTTATTATAAGCATTCATTATAATTTCCCTTGCTTAACTACCAATCAAATTAATGTTTCAAAAATATAAACAAATCAATGACCAGAAATCTGCAAAATTCTAAAATCCGCACAACCTCTGGTCCCAGGCTGTGCGGATTTGAGGGAGTCTACTGTATTTCCTTTCTAACAATAAAAGTATTTTCATGTCAATATTAAAAGGAGAAAACTTTGGTGAAAAGTGCGTCAGATTTAAAATGATACATTTAAAATGTCTCATTCAAAACAATTTTCTTATAGCACTGTTAAAAAATACCAGGAGGCAAAGCCTATTTACTTAGTTCATTTTATGTTAATTTATTTTTAATTTTAACGGATCTTATTTAATCAAACACGAAAACAGCCATTAGATGTCTCAACAACAGCTGATTTGGCCTTAAAATTCCCCAATGAATGGAAACCTGTTTACAGGGAGATCACCACTGGTTTTTTAATTATAATTGAAACTTCTGTAATCTTTTATAATCCGATTAGCTTAGTGTGTTTTTAGAATCTGCAGTATCTGAACAGCATTTGGGGAGCTCAGCTCGTAGGGGTCAGAGACTCCTAGTATAAAAAATAATAAATATATATATAAAGATTCATGACTTGACTGAACTGGCTGCTAAAAAGGTGTGTGTGAAAGGGGCATAGTATTTTAATATAATTGCAATGAAAAACTTTGGAAATTTATTTCAGTATTTACATGTCTGAAGGATTCTTGAAATGAAAGTAAATTTTAAGTTCTAAAAACTGGCAGAAAGTATGGTTTATAAAAAATTATCGGTGATCCTTCTGAATGGATTGCAATAAAAAAAAATAAATCAACATTTTAATTTTATTTAAATTATAGAGTCAAAATACTGATTTATTTTATGAAAAAAGTTCCTTCCAGTATTTTACAAGTAAAGTGGTCTCCCTGCAGTTAGTGTAATGATGAGTTTATTTATTTTTTAATTACAATTTTCAAATATCTAAGAAGTATTTTACATCTGTTTAACCTCCAAAATTGACTAGCTTTCTTTGCAGAACTTGCTTTCTGTAAAAATATAACTTTTGATTTTTGTACTGAGCATCTTATTAAAGTGTTTTTAATTTACTTTACTTTTTTATAGAGTTAATTGAAAATGGGACTATTTTTCCTTTATCAACCTACATGAAAAAGTGTCATTTGTGTCCTTATTCTACAACTTCAGTGGGCAATTTAAACAGGCACATTGCAATTCATAGTGGAGATCGACCTTTTAAGTGTAATTTTTGCCACAAGCAGTTTATATTAAAGCAGCACCTTAAAAATCACATGTCTGTACACTTGGGATATCAATTTCCTTGTGAAATTTGTGGCAAAAAATTTTCTAGGCGAGATTCTGTTAAGTATCATAGATATTTGAAACATTTTGTAAAATAAATTATTATGTGAAAATTGTGTATATGGGTCAATCAACTGTTCTTTGCAACAAAGACGGAAAAAGTATTTTTTATTTATTTTTGTTGTTCTTGCTTGAAAATAGTTATTTAAAAATTTGGTACTTCTCGGTTAGCCGGGTGCCAGTGTTATATATACACATATATATGTATATGTATACATATATATATATACACACACATATATACATACATATATATGTGGATGTGGCTTGCGCTTTCCAAAACATCCTGACCGCAGTAAGAGGGTGCAGCTAATTCTCATGAGAACTAACAAAGCTTACAATTTCAAGAGACAATAAACCTGATGACTTAGTGATTTTTTCATCTCTAGCCTGAGAACGGAAGATTAAAATTAACTTCAGAATTCTTTTGCGGGCTGACCTGGGAAGGCATCCAGTCAGACTCCGATAGCGCGCCGAAGTATTGAAGGCCGGTAGATTGCAGCAAAAAGCCCTTTTATCCCCTTAAAATCTGTATATAATTTGTATGTGTCCTGTAAATATAAGTCATAGCTTGCTCCAGATATTAAATCGTGTTATTTCTATAGCATCGAGTCATCAGTGAGAAGTATTTATTACCAAAGGTCAGTTGCAGTCAATTCTGCATGGGGTGCTCGACCGGTGCTGCAACTCCAACCGTTTTTCAAAGCCCCTAGATGCTGCTGATATCTCTCTTGTGAAATATAGAAGATCTATCGAAAATTCTACCCGAATGTTTCAGCGATAAATAAGAGAAAAAGAAGAATATGAAATCTCGACGTAATACTGACCTACTTCTGTGTTATCGGGCCATCTGTTTTCGCTAAGTGCGAGCAGAATCTGTGATTTTTTTTTTCTCCTCAATGGATATCGTTGATTCATTCAGTGTTCTTTTTTTAAAAGGATAACACAATTACAGGTAAGCCTTTAAGTATTTTTCATTCAATATGTTTTTACAAGAAATACTTCCAGTTTTGGCCCAGGTTAATTTGGCACGCACCAAACAAATTAAGCTTTTACATACCCTTGTATGATTCTGATGAAAATAGGAAAAATCTAAGGAAGTTTGAGGGATTTAAATTTAAAATTGGGGATACAGAATTTGACGACAAAATAACAGAAACAGCTAAAAACTTCCCCTTAGTCCAATTCATTTCAATGGCAAATTTATTATGCTTAGACATCAGTGGTAATGAAGCTGACATCTCCCGACGTATTATTGAAGCACTGTCAGATCTAGCAAAATTTCAGTCCTCCATTTCACCACAATCTGATTCAGAACCTGAAATTCCCGAAGATAATGATTCTCGCAATACTTTGCAATCCAATTCATTATCAAATTTTTCCAGTACTACTTTGCAATCCAATTCATTATCAAATTTTTCCAGTACTACTTTGCAACACACTGCCGCAATTTCTCCCCATTCTGCACTGCGCTAACCGATTTCGAAAATTTAATTACACCTTTTTCTGGAGGGTCAGAAGAAAATATTTTACAATGGTTAGAAAGATTTGAAGGTTTGGCCATAACATTTCAACTTAATGAGTTACAAAAATTTCTTTTCGTCAAAAGAGCTCTCAAACGTACCGCGTTATTATTTGTCCACAGTGAGTCGAAATTAACTTCCTACGCAACATTAAAACAAGCTTTAATACAAGAATTCATGCATATTTCCTCTTCCACCCTAATACATGAAATGCTAGCTTCACGTACTTGTAAGCCCAACGAAAAAATAAGTGAATATTTTCTCATTATGAAAGAAATTGCCCAACAAGCTAAAATAGACGATGCATCACTCATGCATTATATTATCACTGGTATTAGAGATACACCTAATAATAAAGCAATTCTTTTTGGCTGTCACACTCTCACTGAATTTAAAAGAAAATTTCAAATTTATCAGCAAATTTGCGATCAAAGTCCCCACCATCGCCAGTCACAGCCACGGCCTACAAAGGTTATTAGTAAACCCCTACACATCGAAAAAGTGCCGAAAATGATCTGTTTTTCTTGCAGACAAGCCGGACACCTTGCAAAAGATTGTGTACATAAAAACGAAGGAATTAAGTGCTTTGCGTGCAACCAATTTGGACACAAAAGTTACGACTGCACTCAGACCACCCGCCGTAAAATTTCAAACTCAGACACCTCCCCCCCCTGAAATTAGAGTAGTGGAATTAGATAAACTGTGTCAAAACATGACAAAATTAGTGAAAATTTTAGATTTAGTGATAGATGGGTTGATGGATACCAGTTCGCATATTACCGCCATCAGAAAAGATTTGTACCGCTTACTCGGTTCCCCCACCCTCAATGAAGCAAACTTACAAATTGCAGGATTCGTCAACGGCAATGTCACACCTATCGGGTCGTTCAGCACAACCATATATATAGATGACAATGTGTATACCACCACAGCTGATGTCATAGAATTTTCTCGCATGAACATTCCTCTCATCATCGGAAGAGGTATAATTTCCCAGGGAACACTCACACGTGAACAGAACGGCATCTCACTCCAAAAACCACCTCCAGCCGAAATATCTGTCAATTGTATAACCGTTTGTGATGGTGTAAGCAACGTAGACTTAGACCACAGACAAGATAATGTCGTGTTAAAGAACATAGTTTCCACTATCCCAGTGCATAGTGAGGGCGTGCCTTCTCAGATCCCACAATCTTCTAATTGCCCTCGTGACTACATACCTATACATAAGATGTTCGCTACTCCAAATTTCTTTGTGCCTTGTACTATGCTTTTTACTCATGCTATATTCCTCAAGTGAATCGTGTAACTGTATTACGGATGTAGAAACTGTCGCCCATTTTCTTGAAGCATATTTTTACATCTCACGAGTGCCACTTTTCCCAATATTAGGAAAGCAAAAACGCAGTTCCCAATTTTGAAAAAATAGTACATTTAACTCTTTGGGCTCCCACATGCGTATTTTAAGTATATCTTTCTAACTGAGCCGCTTATTAAATTGGAGATTTGAAATTTTGCATACTTATAGCAGAACACCTAAGGCCAGGCGACAAATCATAAAATCTTGAAAAAGTCTTACGTTTAATCCTTTGAGCTATCACATATGTATTTTAAGCAATTCTTTCTAAGAGAGCCCCTAATTAAGTTGGAGACATGAATTTTTGCATATGTATTGCTGAATACCCCAGACCGCACGACAAATCATAAACTTTTCAAAAAGTCTTATATTATTTACTCCTCCGGGCTCTAACTTGTGTATTTTAAGCAATTTTTCTAACCTCCACCCTTTTCACCGGGGAGCACCTTTCCAACTTTTGCCGACACCCCTTTGACCATTCTTTCATATTATGCACCATAGCCTTACATATTTTAGTTCCACTTTTTACCGCCAGGGGCACCTACTTATCCCGGGTGCTATCGGCCCAGTCCCCTCGACTAATATATCTACGGATAGTATATAAAACAGAGTTTCGTTCGGATAGAGGTTTGTTTAGAATAGAGTGCGCCCCTGGTTGCGAAATGTGGAACTAACAGATTTTTCAAAAGGATAAAGTGTTTTGAAAGAAATATTAAACGAAACCCTCTGTGCGATCTGTGGTCACACTTACCTACTTGTTCACTATATTTATGCACACTATAACGTGTGTATAAATTTTAACATCTTTCTGTTTAATGTGTAAACGTCACTGATATGAATAAGTCTTGTTATTATGCATCTGTATTTTTATATATTTGGTAATTTTTGATATATTTTGAAATGTTTGATTCAAATAATTGTTCTAAATATTACCCCCTCCCCCTCTCACCTAACACGTGCATTTAATTTTTCTTTCTCTATAGTAACTGACTGCTGCACTACTTAAGATGAATTTTTTTTTTCTTTTCTTATGCGTAGATTTTTTTTCCCCATTAAGACGAATAAATCTGAGGAAAAACTTTTAAAGACATGAAGTTCTACTAAGCAGATCTTCTTAAAGATGAAAGACGATGCATGTTACATACACATGGCACACACGACGGTTTTTTAACTTTCATTTTTTTTCTCTTCGAAGACGTGTTTTTTTTTCCTTCATGTAGTGTTAGTGCAGTTCAGCCTATGCATTGTAATGGAAAAGTCTAAATTTATTTTTAATTTTTTTTTTTTTTTTAGTTCTCTACCTTTTGGCTTCTAATTTTTTTCTTTCAGATTTTTTTTTTTTTTTTTTTTTTTTAACTTTAAAAATTTTGGGAAAGTTTTGCTCAAGTGCCTTTTTTTTAGACAAGTTTTAGTTTGCCCTTTTCTTGCTACTTTTGGTCTTACGTGTGCAGGGGCGCACACATGTCAAGATGCCTGAGTGTGGATGTGGCTTGTGCTTTCCAAAACAGTCTGACCGCAGTAAGAGGGTGCAGCTAATTCTCATGAGAAATAACAAAGCTTGCAATTTCAAAAGACAATAAACCTGATGACTTAGTGATTTTGGCATCTCTAGCCTGAGAACGGAAGATTAAAATTAACTTCAGAGTTCTTTTGCAGGCTGACATGGGAAGACTTCCATTCAGACTCCGATAGCATGCCAAAGTATTGAAGGCCGGTAGATTGCAGCAAAAAGCCCCTTTTATCCCCTTAAAATCTGTATATAATTTGTATGTGTCCTGTAAATACAAGTCATAGCTTACTCCAGATATTAAATTGTGTTATTTCTACACCATCGAGTCATCAATGAGAAGTATTTATTACCAAAGGTCATTTGCAGTCAGTTCCACATATGTATATGTATACACATACAGTTGAACCCCGTTAATACATGAATCAAGGGATCAATCAAAATTCGCGTATTAACCGAAGTTTGCGAATTTTGGCCAGTGGTGCATATAATAACAATCTATACGGATAAAGCATATCTTTATAACATTTTTTAGCGTTTTTAAGACATAAAATGAAATTTTATTTGTTTTTATCACTATCCGTTTATTAATCAGGAACACTCGATATCTGGGAATTCAAATAACAGTTATTGTCTTAAGTAAAAATCGCATAAGTCTGTTCAAAATTACATCTATTATATATGTCACATAAAATTGAACAAAACGAACATAAAAGTTTTGTGCTAATCATGATGTAAACTAAAACTAATGTTAATAAAATTAAAATCCTTGTTAACTGTACAGAACAAATAGAGAACAGCGTCGATAATGCTAAAATGTCGATACAAAAATCTAAAAGTTAACAGTTAATAAAGTCAATAATGACATAAAAATTTCTTTTTGCCAAAGTGACATGCGGCTACGCTGATGTTTTCAGCCATATTAGGAAACTACATGTTTACAAACAAACACTTCTATCAACCCAATATACCACTACATTTTTGGTCATAGCGATCATTACAGAAATCGTCTTGACGAGACGTAGGGTAATCGTATCACAAACTTGTTAAACGTAGACCAATCAAATTTTCAGAGCTCATGTGTACAGTAGGAATCATAAGAAGCGGACAGGTTTTTCTTGCTCATCCACAGTAGTTCGACGAACAGTGACATCAGCTGCCCTTTCTTTATTCATCTGATGGCTCATTCGTCGAGGGCCCTTCTGCCAATGATGATGCAAACTGTATGAGAAAAATGAACGCCTCCGTAACCGTGAAGAATGGAAATCGGGCACAGGTTCATTCTCTTCTTTCTCATCATGCAGTTTACCAGTCGCAATTGATGTCATCCAGACTTCTGAGCTCGGAGGTTACTAGATCTTTGCCGTTATGAACATGTTAATGAATGTGTCTAAATCAACAAAATCTTTCCTTACAATTTCTTGTTCACTAAGCCAGTGTTCTCTAACATCAGGGTGCGAGGTCGGCTCTTTACAAATGATGTCCTCACTGCTTCCAAAACCCCCTTTTCTAAAACAATTTGAAATCGTCATTGGTGTGACACTCTTCCATGATACAGTAAGCAAGCGAACGTCGAGGATTGTAATAGCACGACACTTTTAGTAGTAATGGTTGCTGTCGTGTTCCATTTGATGAAGGTATCGTCGTATTACGCGAGTCTTGTGATTTACCTTGACGCTGTTCATTCGCTATTTATTGGTTCATTGGGTGAGTGACACTGTTCGAGTTTGGAGGGAATAATTCAATTTGGACATTTCTCAAGCCTTCGTTATTTTTTGGATAACACATGGCATGATTATTTTCCCATACGTCGGCCAAAATTACGAATCCGTGTTAAAAAAGGGTGTCCATTGTCCAAGCTCTGCGCTGACTTTCGCACAGGGAAGGAAGATTTTTGACATCTCTTTGCTTAATTTACACCCAGGACATGTTTCTTTTTATAGCCGTTGTTTTGTCTCATCTCATTTCGTAAAAACGCCCAAATTCATCCGGGTTGTAAATATCACCGCTTAATTAGTTTTTTACAAACCACGGAAGCACATATGTTTTCCAACAATCGGCATCTTCATTGTTGACAGCTGCTGATTCATCACACACCTTCTTGAATTTTATTCCGTGGCAAGATTTAAATCGATGCATCCATTCATTTGAGGCATTTAAATCTTACAATCCCATTTTCGCCCTACGGACTTGGTTTCCTCGTCTGAACAGTCCCTATTAGGCTATCAAATCAAATCCAATCAAATCCCATTTTTACTGCAACATCAGAAGCTTTTCCTTGGATTAGCATGTCGTTTATTGATATATTCGTAGATCGCGCCGTCAACAAACGACTCGTGGAGTGACTTATTCAGGACAGCCTGGGCATTGTACTGATTTATAATTTGTAACTTCTAAGTGACAGAGAGAGCCTTTTTAAAAATATGTTTTGCTCCTTTTGCCATTGTAAAAACTAGATTAAACTTTTAAAAGCACACGTGGATAACGTAAATCAGATTATACCGGGAGTGACAAAATATCCTCTTCCTTCCTAATCACAGCACTGACCAAACAGCGAATCGGTACTACTCTAAGTTAGCATGGGGGTCACATCGATAGCAGTAAATTTTTCTCTTCTCCCTTTTTGGCCTGTTTGACTATAAATAGTAATCAGCGCCGGGAAAGATTTTTCCTTTAAGATTTTTAGAAGTTCAAAACTGATAATTTTAGTAAAGCTATTCATGGATGTAAGAAATTTGGACAGAAAAAAACATTCCTAGTTTAAAGAATTGTCGTATGTAATGCTTGGGACATTATTCCCTCTAAAACCTCTTCTGTTTCAAACCAAGTTCATTCGCATATTAAACGTAGGTTTTTATTGCCAAGGGACTGATAAAATTTCACATCTTAAGCGGATTCGCGTATTAACCGTTCGTTAAGAGGGATTTCTTTAATGCAAAAGATAGGCATTGTTCAAGGGACCGAAGAAAATTCGTGTATTAAGCGGTTTCGCGTATTAAGCAAGGCGCGTATTAACAGGGTTCGACTGTATATATGTGTATAAATATATATGTATACATATATATATACATATATGTGTGTATATATAACACTGGTGCCCGGCTAACCAAAAAGTACCAAAAATTTTATTTGGCATGTACAAGATTAATGAATGAGATACACTAACTGATAATAATTTAAACCAGTAGTGTGCTTTTTTGTTTCTAAGACCATTTTTTGGCTTCATTAATGTTTATATTTGTTTCCTATGTTTGTCCCCCAAAAATTTTGTTTTGCTCCTGTATTACCATGCGGTAAGCAAAGATAGTAACAATTATTTCAAATTTTTGTTGTCGTAAAACATAGATTGATGGTTTGAACTATCTTTCAGATAAATGAAAACTACAGTTAATAGATATCTTAAATTTTTTGATGATGGATAAGAATTAGGCACAAAGACTAGTTGATTAACCCAAATGCTTAATACAATAAACTCTGTCTGAGGTGGACTCTGTGTAAGATGGAAATCTGTCTAATGTGGAAAAGTTTTAAAGACTCACAGAATGATTTTTAATATGATAAACGCTGTCTAAGGCAGAATAATGCCTACACTGCAAAATTTTCTTGTTCTTGTTCGATTCTGCGTTTTGCAGAGTTTACTGCACTTATTATTATTTTTTTTTTTTTAAGTTTTATTAGTTAACTTTTCTTGTGAAATAATAATATTCAGTCACACATGCAATATTATGTTAATGACTGTTATATTTACTTTGATTTTTGAAAAATCTAGTAGATTAATGTCTTTTATCATATTAATGTGTTGAAATATTCAGCCATGAAATTTAATTTATTTACTTTCTAATTATATTTGTATGCAGTCTAACATATTTAATTTAATAGCTATTTTGCAAAGATAAATTCTTCTGTTAAGCAAGGTAGTATGTGGCACAGTATATTACGTAGTAGCCAAATAAATAGCAATTTTTAAGGCGAATGTAATAGTTTAATAAATAAATAGAAAATACTCCCTCTCTATTGAATTTTGTTTCCTATTTGCATTGAAATGATTATAGGATATTTTAAAAGTAAGGTTTTATATCTTTTCTATTATTAATTTCCTTTCATCATTTTTAAGCATAATTTATTAGATGTGGTACTCCCTATAATTTATTAAGTATTATGGGACTATCACAAGCATTTATTTAACTTTATTTTATAAAATTACCTAGTACATGTAGTGCTTGATTTTTTTTATGTTCCGGGGAAAATGTCCTCATCTTAAAGAACATAAAGTTGTTTTTGGTTTTTGTCAAATAAAAATAAAATTTCTCATCAATGTCGCACATTGGCTGGAATTTAAGTGAATTAGTGTTGAAAAAAGTAAGATCAAATTTATTTCTCACTATTTTGTTTTTATTTTGTAATTCATGTTTTATGTTTTTGATAGTGCACTCTAGTGGAGATTGCTTTGAGACCTATAGCAACAATGCTGTCGCCTTGAATGATCCATATTTATACACAAAAATTGTAACACAAACCAGACATAACAATTTCTTTTGTTTCTCTACATTACATATATATACTATTTGAAAACACAAACACAATTACATCCATGTGTTACCCAGGGACTCGAACCCGGACCCTCAGCGTGACAACAGCCTCCGCTTACTGACCACGCCACCGGACGATATGTTTTATGTTATTTAAACACAAGTCAGTACTTAAACACAACTTTTTTTTTTTCAATTCTGTGCATCATTAACAACAGCGAGGCCTCTTAAATATGTACAGTCGTGGAAAAAAAAAAGTAAACACCCCCTACTAACTCCTCAACAAATTATCGTAGACGAAAGTTACTGGTACCGAACGATTGGAAATAAAGTCTACTTTTAAATGACGTATATAAAATTTGCTTAGGGGGCCATCTACATATTAAAACGAATCCAAACTTCATTTTTTTCAATGGCAATACCCAATTTTAATGATATATTTCAAACCTTTGGTTCAAATTATGCCCAGACACCAAATTTCAAGGTATTTGAATGATAAGTTTTTGAATTATAAACATTCAAAATTTAGTGCTTCTAATGTTAAATTACATTTTCATATTTTTAATTATAACTTCTGAAATTATGATCCTAATGTTCTTATTTTTTGTGTAGCAATAATACTAATATACCCAAACATAAATACATTGAATTTGCAATTTTTATAATTTTCTGATATGAATTATGAAATTAATATTAAAAAAAATTATGAATTGCAAACTGCAATTTTTTTGATGGATTCAGATTTATTAAGTCCTGCTTTATGGAAATCCAAAATTTCACATTTTTCTGCCAAATAGTTTTCAAATTATGCTTAAAAAACGGCAAAATAATGGTTTAAGGGGCCGTCTATGATAGAAGTGACTAAACATTTTGAAATTTCTTACGCTATCCTGTAATCTAACAGCCTTAATTGACTGCTTAAGGTGCCTTGATCAAGAAGGGAGCTCTCTCGCTCAACAATCGAATACCATACTTCAATTTGGATACAGCCCTTAAAATACGTTCATTTTAAAATAATTAATTTCTCGGAAACTTATGGTACGAATTGCGTAAAAATTTGTTTTTAGACTAATTGAAGGGTGTAGAGTGTGCATTTATGCTGTCAGAATTGTGTACTGCTATTGAAAAAAAAAAAGTTATGGTTCGTTTTAATATGTAGATGGTCCCCTAAGCAAATTTTATATACATCACTTAAAAGTAGACTTTATTTCAAATCGTTTGGTACCAGCAGCTTTCTTCTACGATAATTTGTTGAGGAATTAGTAGGGGGTGTTCACTTTTTTTTTTCCACGACTGTACATTATGAAATTGAAATGTGCTGATTTTCTTACAAAATCTCTTGAAGTCTTTTACATCATTGATTAATGTGTCCTTAATTTTTCTTCTACAGTAGTGGCCTATTTTCTGTCATAACAATACTTGTATAGTTATCATATCCAAAAAAGAGTTTTGGCCCCCATGTCACGTTTTTTATCGACAGCTATTATAATACTTTGCTCAGGTCTTTCATTTTTAAAGCTCATCAGTCTTGTAAAATCTCATTTCTTTCTTCAGGCACCAAATTGTATATTTTCCTCGTAGCTCTTGACAGTAACTAGGGGTATATCAAAATTATATTTTATAAATGGTAACAGGTTAAAAGCCACTCTTCCAGCCTTTGTCCAATTAATCTGATGCAAAATTATGAATTGAATAAACATTTTGGTATGGAGGGAGTATTAAAGAAACCATGTTTGTTAAAAATAAAAAAAAAAAGGTGAATGTTAAATTGGTTGGAAACTATCCTTAGTTATTCAGGAATAATATATAGATTTTTTTTATTATTATTATTTTACTTGGAGGGAAATGCTAATTTTTTTTTTTTTTTTAAATCTTAGAATCAAAATCACAGTATTTATTTTTTGTTCCTCTTAATTTGATGTTATTTTTACTTATTTTTGGAAAATGTATCTTTTTAAACTAATTATTCAGTTGTTTGATTCTGTATTTGAAATAAAATTTTTTAAATTTCCTATTTTTATTTCAGGGTAAAAGTTAAAGATCTCTTTTACACATATATGATGCATTTGATATTGTAATAATTAAAGTAAAATAAATATATATGCTTTTTTTTCTGTAATATTGTAAATGAAATTGAATTCTTTGAAACTGAATGTTTTAAAAAATAGCTGTATTATCATTTGCTTCTTCACTTTTAGCATCTGATGATCGATTTTATGTTTAATATTGGATCATTTTAAATTTACACCAATTTAACCAATCAATCTCTCTCTTGAAAAAAGAATTTTTTTTTTTTTCATAAAACCTTGATGGATGATTTTTGTAAAAATATAAAATTTTTATTAGTACTTTCTCTGACTGAAACTCTAAATGTTAACGAATCTTTGTATATTCTTTGAATTTATTAAAAAATAAATTTCAATTATACTACTATGAATATTTTATTTTCTTTAATTGTACTAATATATTCTTTATTTTTTCTGTTTGCATAATATATGGAACTCTGAGTTCTGTAAAGTGAAGAATATTATCTGAAGGACATTAGAATATTGTGTACGTAAACTCTAATGTTTTTATTAAAAACTTTTTCCTTATATTTTTTGTGTAAATGAATATGCTTTTGTTTTAATTATTGACAAATTATTATAAAATTTAAAACAACTGCAATTAGATATTTATTCATATTTCTTTCAGCCACAATAATTTTAATATTTCAAGATATATTTTCATTATACTATTCTTCTATACTGTTAAGGCTTAACTATATATGAACATTGTTTTATTATTATTTTGTTTATTTTTGGTCCCAATGACTATATATTTAAAATTTACTTTTCTTTTCATGTATATTTTCAAAAAATGTAATTTCAAAATCAAATCACTTTTTTAAATTTCTAAATCACAAATTATTGATTCACTTACAACTTTTTTGTTATAATTAAAACCACAAAATGCCATAAAATCATTAGCCATTTACTTTAGAAATGCTGTTATATGCATATATTAAGTTGTATTTTATATATTAGCTTAAATTTAGCATGGTGCTAATCACTCATATTGTTTTCTATTTTAAATTATTAGTTCTTAATCATGAATCTTTGAATTATATTAATTTGTAATAAGTTAATTAATACCTCACTGCTTTATTGTAACTGTTACTTAAAATAGATAATTATAAGATTTAATTTATTATTTGATTTTGAATCTTTATGTTAAAATGTGTTATTTTTGCATTTTTAAATTTGTTAATATGTATATATATTTATTTTAGTGATTTTGTTCAAGTAGGTATAATATTTTTAAACTAATGTAATTTTCTTGTTAATTTTTTAATGCTACTTCTCTGATTATTTATAATCTTTGTTATAAATAAATTTTAAAAGCTTATTTAACATGGTAATTTTTTGTTATTATTATTCACAAACATATTATAAATAGGGCAATGCTACCAAATAAGACAGTGTTCCATTTCTTAATTATATGCAAAATAATTAAATAATAATTAGTTGCATAAAATATTCATAGTCTGCCACCAATTCTTGACACAAGAATATAGAGTGTTCTTTTTAGACAAACTTTATCATAACGTTGTTATCTTTTATATGTATATAAATACAGAAATGTTTCTCTAAAGCTATGGTTCTTAAACTCTTAGTTACCATAGACCCCTTTTCATATTTCTTCTGTCTCTGCAGACACCCCAGGATTTAAGATCAAAATTCTTTAGCAGATTAAATATATAAATTAATAAAGATATACAGTAAAATCTGTGAAAATGAAACCTGTCTATAACTGAAACAATACATTGTATGACAAAAAGAGTACCATAAAATTATATATAAAATAGAAACCTGTCTAAGACAGAATTTTTTTTTTTCAGGTGCCTAGCAGTTTCCATACTTTTTACTCTATAACTAATTACATTGTATATTTTAAGTCTTTTTTGCTTATTTATCTAATTTTACTTGCAATAATTTTCTCAGGTTCTAGAAAAGTAAAAAATAAAGTACATTGAACATATACAAAATACATAATATCTTCGTGCACATTTTGAAGATGTGTTAGAAGCCCCTGGTTTGTCTAAACATACCTAAAATATACCTAAATTATTTTGCTTAAAACCCACCATTTTTTATAATTATGGAATTACATAATATAAGGGCAATAGCTGATCCTTTCTGTATTTCTGTGATAACTTAATTTCACTGAATTTTGTCATGAACATAATTTATTTATTTTACTAAATGCACAATGCTTCATTTGACTACAACTATCACCCCCCCCCCCCCCCAAATGAACGTTTTTAATAATACCGTAATATTTGTGTAACAGCATAGTATATAATGATTACCAACATACCCTTAAAATTGCAATTTTTATAAAGCAAAAATGTGTTTGGGATTAGGCAATGGCCTGAAGAGTCAGTTTTGCTTTGATTGGAAATTTATTGATTTCTAAACATTTCACCATTTCAATTTTTACATCATTGAATAGTACAAAAACTTACTTTTAAATGTAATTTGTTTTGAAACTGTATCTCAAGTTATTGATTCTTTATAGTGTTTAAAATAATTTTCAAGCATGAAAATTTTTTAAATTGCTTTAAAGAAAGTTCTAATTTTTGAAAGTTTGATTATGTAAACCATTTGCATTTAAAGCAATATAAATAATTCCACATTTATTTTCAGCTAATATTCCATAATGTAGTTAAAACTTCATCAATAAATAAATAATATAAATAAAACACAAATTTAATAGATATGTAATCAAACTATGCACTTAAATACTGAAATAATCGTAGTAAAAAAGGCTGCTGTAAATAGTGAAATATTTGGCGATTTCTTTGGCTATTAATTGCTGGCATATGGCTAATACAAAGATGCTATCTATACTAATAAAAGAAACTTTCACTCTGTCTGTGTGCAATGGCTAGCAAAATCTATGTCACATACGAGGCTTAAAAATTTTGTGAGGCTAACCCAAGTGTCTCCGAATGCACCTGAGACTCAGAATTTTAAAATTCTAATAATTAGTTTAATTATTAATTAAAAATCATAACTCACTCTCATTAAAAGCTCATCTCTGTCCTTGCAAGAGGGAAAAAATGCTGGTGCACATGCAGAAGCCTTATTTAGCATCAGTTGTAAATGAAGATCCAAAAGAAAGAATTTCAGGGGGTATTTTGTCATTATTTATTAACACATCGGCCAAACCGCTTAGTAAATTTAAAAACAGAAACATGTTCTGAAAGATCGTACTCTTACATTTCAAATGCCGCAATCATTTTAAGAAAATATTGCAGTTAACCCTTTGAAAAAATTGTTTCATAAGGGTCATTTTTATGAAAAACATTTTTCTCTCTTATTGCAATGCCCCTCCAGTGTGCAGTTTTAGAGGTCCTGACAAATCAAAAATAGTACTTACAGCTGAAACCTTCTTCTAATTGATGGCGTAATCTGTTTTAAAATATATGAATTTTAACCCTCTCACTCTTTAACACTACACTGGTGAATTTAGGTAACTTTGCGCCTCACGGAGACGATATTTTTTCTATTGTAAAAGTAACTAAATGTCTGTATTTTAACACAATCTTTTTGGAGCATCTCACTAAATCAGATGTACATCACCTACAAAAATTTTGAAACATTCAGATAGGTAGGAATATTTTTTACAAAAGAAAATATGTAAAAATTTTGATGAAATCAGTAAAAACCTCAGGGTTTTGTCGTGGTTTCACTCCTCCAGGGTGCGATTTTAGAAATACCAACAAACCAGAAATATGTTCTTAAAGTTGAAACCTTCTTCTAATCGGTGGTGCAATCAGCTTTAAAAAATATGAATTTTAATCCTTTCAAATACTCCGGTAAACGTAGGTCACTTCGCACCTAATATTTTTTCTACAATAAAAGTAACTAAACATCTGTATTTTAACACAATCTTTTTATTGCATCTCAATAGATGAGATTTACATCACTTACAGAAATTTTGAAACATTCAGACAGGTAGAAATATTTTTTACAAAATGTGTGAAAATGTCAACGGAATCAGTAAGAACTTGAGTGTGTCGTCACGTTTTTGCTCACTTTCATTACGCGTAGAGTCCAAAAATCAAATTACACAGAAAATAAAATACGAAATAGCATATACTTTCAATTCAATATTTTTTCATTTAAAATGTAAAATTCTGATAAAATGGAGTTAAAGATATAAAATCATACAAATTTGAGGTTAATTTAAAGGTCATTCGTCACAGGCCTTAGCAACGCGGGGCAGGTCATCTAGTTTCTAATAAGTTTTAAAGCTTTATTTCAATACAATCGATATTTTTCATATAAAAATGCTTTTTGGTCTTGTTAATGGGCAATCTAAAAAAATGTGTGAAAAATCTCTTGCAGTTTTCTATTAAAAATGATTTCCACTTGCGTTCTGTAAACCAAGAAGTATCTTCTACAGTCGAGGATCCCTTCATACTATTAAAGGAGCCATTCTTGTTATGATAATGTGGCCTTAATAACTATAAATTTAAATTCGACCTGATTTTAGTTTGAAAATTTTTATGTGGTTTGTTTTATTTGATTCAGAATTGTATTATTAAATATATATACATATATAAATCAAAGAATAGATTTTTCGAAGGTTTAAAACTGAAAAACTTCCTTAAACAAAAAATTGTATTTTGACAATAGAAAAAGAAAATAAATAAAGACTGTATAGGGAATAGTTCAAAATCCTGAGTTAAAATACATTGCATTTAATTTTTATGTTATGTGTGCACATATGACCAGATGCTCTACCAGTTATCCCTTGTATTTGTAGGCCATTCAATGACTGTTTAATCTTTTCCATGAATGTGCAAAAGGTCCAGAATTCTATGTTTGTATTTGATAAAATTGAATTTATCATGTTATTTTTTGTCAAACTAAAATGTCAAGTCTGTATAATTAATATTTGTTTATCTTTTAAAAGTTAAATAAGCCCCTTGCCCTGCTTATGTACTTTTTAGTATATCTTTTATACTTAATTTAAATTGAATTGTGACTTGCAGTGGGATATTCAATGAATTAAAATATTAAAAATTCATGTTTTCCTTGAGTGAATTATTGAAGAATGAACTTTGAATTTTACTACATATTTCAATATGTTCAATTTTTTTTATATTATTTGTATTTATTAATGAAGGATTCTTTTTGCATCAGGATGCTTATTTTAAAATTTTTTAAATAAAAATATTTCATAAACTTGATAAACTTGATAATGTTTATTTCAAGATCATATTTCAGATGATTCTAAAAATATTAGATTTTATCGTTATCTTAGTTTTCTTATATATATAGATTTTTTAACTTATGTTTGTCCAAATTTTTGTATTCAGTAAAGCATTGTAAATGCTATAAACCTGACCAGCACTACTCTTAGATTCTTTAGTTTTTCATAGAACAAGAAAGTGAAAATTCAGAATTTGGCTTCAGTTTTTCAAATTTTGAGTAAAAATATGATTTTAATTAGAAAAAATTGTAAAGTAATACATAAATCTTTAGTTTTTTTTGTTTTGCATTTCTGAATTTGCTACTTTATACTAACTCAACTTAATTCATTTTATGCATTTAGTTTATCTTTTATAAGGTTTTTCATTTTGTATCGTCCTTCTTTAAAGACTATTATAATAATTTTATTATTTATTGTTATTCTTGTTATAAGGAAAGTATCGATATTTGTCTGAGAGTATTATAGATAGTATAAATGTGACTGAGGTAACTGAGAATAATATAAATTTGTCTTTAAAAGAATGATTTGATTTATTTTAAAACTTATTGTAATTATTTTGGAATCTGAACTGTTTCAAACAAACAAATGAAAATTATAATATAAATAATGCTATTGTGTATTTAATTTCTTTTAATATTATTATTAAATGCTAAAAATGTAATTAAGGTCTGATGCTTTAATTTCTGTTGAACAAAAATTTATGAATTGTCAACTTATTTACATAGTTTTCAAATCTTCTTACAAACCTATTTTTTTTTTACTACTTTGTATGTTTTATCATGGCGTATTTCTCATTTTTTTTTTCTTTAGGTTTTCCAAATTTTGATAATTACTCATCTTGTGTTTCTCCTTCAAGTCTTAAAGGTTCTCTAAATGTGTGTCCAGTTTGTCCATATTCATCATCTGATTTGCGAAACTTTAAAAGACATTTATTAATCCATACAGGAGAACAACGTTTTATATGCGAAATATGTAGTAGGCCTTTTAGTCGAAAAGAACATTTAAAGAGGCATGTTTATATACATATTCGTAATGACACTTATTACTGTAAACAATGCAACAGAGATTTCTTGTATAAAGATGCCTTAAAAAGTCACATGAATTCAATGCATGCCTATCTTGCTCATCAGTAACATAATTTCAATTCTAAAGATATTGTTATCAACTTGTCATTTAATATATTGGAATATATTATTATGAAATTTATAATGTTTCTATTCAACATTTAATTTTCTCTATGTAAATATGTAGATTTCACTGAGAATGAATGTGGTTTAGCTTAAAACATTCCATAAATAACTCTTTTGCATACGTACAGTGGGTGATCATATTTTTAGAGCCACCTTCAATAATTGAAGACTGTCTAGAGAAATATTTGCCAAATTGTTCTTGAATTTCAGGGACTTAAAGAACATACTAGATGTAAATTTTCAACTGGTCGAAAAATGTCCGGACCAGGATTCGAACCAGGGATCTCCTGGCTGAAGCCGCCAGTACTCTGCCATCTGAGCTATCCCGGACGAATCTGGTGCAACCTTTTCACCCAGTTAACCTTAATGATTATTGGGTAGATATAGACGAATCTCGGTGAAAAAGTTCCACCAGATTCGTCTGGGATAGCTCAGATGGCAGAGCACTAGCGGCTTCAGCCAGGAGATCCCTGGTTCGAATCCTGGTCCGGACATTTTTCGCCCAGTTGGAAATTTACATCTAATATGATTTATTTACCAATTGGAATAATTGTGTTAAAATTAATCTAGTACTTAAAGAACATGTTTTATCTCATATTTTCAGCAAAGGTGTTAATCATGAGGGCAATTAGGAGACCAACAACAAATTGAATAAAAAATATTATTTATGATTGCCCTGTAAAATAAAAATGCTGGTAATGATCTGTATCTGTAGCAGATGACAAAGTGAATCCTCTACAATATTTGTGTTCCTTTGTGTAAGAATAGCACATATGCTCATGAAGCTATAAGTTTCTTAAAAAATTGCAGCACATCTTTTGCTCATAGCATGCAAGGTTATCAAACAAATTTAACTGCACTTTCAGAAAACTTGACAAATTGCAGTAGAAATAATATACTGTAATTAGAATATCAACATATTAAATATTAGATGAAGCAATTTTAAGGGATTTTTCTTAATTTGTCATTTTTTATTTTAATTAGTTCTCTTTACAAGAACCACCAGAACAAATCCCTTCAAAAAAAAAAAAAAAAGAAAAGAAAAAAAATAGCAACAAAAATAAATAAATAAGAAGAATTATCAAAATTGAAAAATCCACTCAAAAACTACCTTTGACATACATTAAATGCATACATACTCCTTTGTTGGAAGTCTGTTAATTAAAAAAATGACAGTTTGTGAAAAATCCTTTATCTGGTTACCTTTAGAAAGCAACTAAAATTCTCCTCACTAGATTGTCAATATCTTTTTGAATTTTCAGTAGATCAGAAGACTTTCAGAATTTTCAGGCTAGCCTTTTTATGCCAAATTACGAAAGAAAAAAAAATCTTATCATCCGCGTATGTGCAGTTAAAAATTATTCAATGCAAGTATTTCATTCAATATTTAACATATTTATATTCTAATTATTAATAATACTTTTTAACTTATATTTATTATTTATAATTATAATTATTTTAATTTATTTTTATTTATTTATTTAGATGCACTTAATCTAAACTGCAAATGTGCACATACATCATAATGCAAATAACATTAATTTGTTACATTTGAGAATAGACTTTGTTTAAGTTAATAGAAGACAATCATTGTTAATAATACTTTAAAAAGTATCATTAACAATGTTCTTTGTTTTTTTAATTATAAAAAAGAGAAAAAGTTTAACTGTAATCTAAAATAGTATTATAGTATTTGCTTGTGATGTGAGTTATGACAGTTATTTTAATCTTTTCATTTGTGTAGACATCAGACTTAGTATCTTGAGCTAGGATGCTTAAACTAAGTATTCCAATTTCGCCAAATTTTCAGATGTAATAAATCACATTTAAAAGTATGGTATAACTAACTAAACTTATCTGTTGAGTTCAAAGAGTTTTATACTGGTCACTGATCTAGTATACATCTATGGTTTGAATGTGTTTTTTGTTTTTGCCGATAAGTTTATCGCAATTAAAAGAAAAAAAAAACTAAATATAATTTGAAAAAGGTTGTAATGTTTTCTTATATCATAATAGTTTTATCCCTTTTTTTTCTTTTTCCACATTTCAGATTCAGTATCTTTTTTTCGAATAATTTAGCGTAATTTGTGTTAAGTATGTGTTAGCCAAATGGAAATTTTAAAAGTATAGAAAGCAATGTCAATTTCTTGATTTATTTTGTAGATCATTACCTATTTCTAGATGTGGTCTTTATAAATTACATTTTTGAGCTTAATATGAATGCATTTTGTTGTTTCAATTTAAATTTTGTATTCTAAGATTTATATAATCTATGGATAAAAATGCTCTGCAAATTGCCAATTTTCTGCTTTTGAGATATTTTCTGTTTTTCACGTTTTTGAACATTTTATGTCCATTTATTTGCTAAAAAATTAAGGAGAATTAATAATAGGTTTTAAATTGATATTGATTCTATATTCTATAGTTCTTAATGACAATACTGTTGTAAATCATAGAAAACCCTTTCTAATTTTATGGAATTTATTTTGTTATAAGGATCTACATATTAAAATTAAACCCAACTTTAAAAAGTTCAATAGCAATGTCATACTTAATTTAAACATGTCAAAAATAGGGGAAGTATTCAAATTTTCATCAATACTAATTGATTAATTTAGTATAACTTAAATTGTTGGGAAATGAACCAATCAAACATATAATTTTTTAGTTATTAGAATCGTCAAGATTGACATATCGAAGAAGGCTAGACACACTCGAATAATAGCTAAAAATCACATTGAAAATTGCATTAAAAATCACTTAAATGTTTGAAAGTTGCCGCTGTAAAGATTTAATGTTAAGGGGGAAAACATTGTAATCAGAAATCCTTCATGAAAACAAAAAATGGACATGGAATGCCAAAAATCTAAAAAAAATCACACTAAATATCGCATTAGAAATTGGTAAAATTCAGAAAAAGCATAGAGGGCAAAATGTACTATATTAGGCTAAAAGTTAGAAACCGGAATCCTTTTACCAATGTTAAAAAATTGCCACAGAACTCGAAAAATCTAAAAATCACATTAAAAATCACTAAAATTAAAAAAATCATGGAAGACGAAATTCACTATAGTGAGATAAAGATTTGATACCAAATTCTTTTTCCAAATGTCAAAAAATCTCAATGGCACTCAAACAAAACGCTACAAATCGTATTGAAAAATGCATTAAAAGTCACTGAATACTCAAAAATAGCAATGGACAAAATTTACTATTAAGGGAGTAAAATATTGTAATCTGAATTCTTTCATTAATTACAAAAAATCGACTCAAAACACTGTAATCGAAAATCTTTCAAGAATGACAAAAAATCAACATGCAATGTAAAAAATCACATTAAAATTCACTAAAAATCAAAAATCGTTGATGGCAAAATGTACTATATTAGGCTAAAAGTTTGAAACGAAGTTTCTTTTCCAAATGGGAAAAATTGCCGTGAGACTCGAAAAAAAATCTCTTAAAATCTAAAAATAGCAAACCATGATATCAAAAAATTGCTGCGCTATTCATATAATTGCTAAATATTTCTTGGAAAATCACATTAAAAATCGCTAAATATTAAAATATCGACAGGAGTCAAAATTGACTCTAATGGGGAAAAAAACTTTAATTTTGGAAAGCTTTCATGAATAACAAAATTTTCCATGACAAAATCCATTTCCGAATGTCAAAAAATCACCATGGAACTGGAAAAAATGCTAAAAATCACAGTAAAAGTCACTAGAATTTAACAAATTGGAAATTGTACACCAAACGTGGCAAATGAGGTGCGTTCATACTATAATTAGTTCATAATGGGTCTATAATGCGTTCATACTATAATTAATGTGAAATACTTTAGCATAATTAAAATACGTCACAAACAATGTTTCCCCCTAAACTATTATGTAATGGAATTCTTTTGTGTGATCCTGTAAATGAATAATAAATATTCTTTGCATCACATTATGCTACAGAATGTATATTTAAATGCACTTCATAAAATCATTTCAATTTCATTATGTTCAAAAGACTGTAACATTATTAAAAACTATTGCAAACCATTTTTCCCCATAGGCCGCAATGTAATGTAATTCCTTTGAGCATCCCTGTAATTCCCCACTTTCACCCACCACTACCCTCCGTGTGTGGGTGGCAATAGGTGGTCATGGAGAAAAGTGTGTCTTTACCCACACGCACTTGCCTTTTATTTATATATATATATAGATTTAAAATATTCCTTCTAATAATAAATGAACAATGTAAAGAAAATGAGATTAAAAAATAATCCAATTAGTCTATTATTTGTTTTTAAAGAACTTTTTTAATGTAACTCATTCCAGTTTTCATATGAGTAATATTTTTCTTATGCTTTCGATCAGTAATACTTTATTTACATAGCATCAGTTACGGGACATGCAAATAAGCATAGTTTTTAATAAGTTTCATAAACTATTTCAAATTTATTTTTTAATAAAAGAAAGAAAAAATATATAAATGTATAGTATTCTCCAGAAATTTGTCCAATTATTTGAATTCCATTAAAATTCACTTTTATGTGAATTGAAAAGTTGCAGATGCATATGTAAATATTATACAGATATAAAATAGTAAGCTCAAAAATAAAGATGCCAAATGAAAATTACATTTATAAGTGTGTGAGTTATTTTTGTTTTATTGTTGTTGTTTTTTTTTATTTTTTGTTTTTTTTCCATTTAAGAACTTTGATGTTATGTAATTATGCTTATTATATTACTTAGTGTGTTAATTCATATAATTTTAGTGTGTTGTGCTTTTAATTCTTGTGTTATATTTCTGTTAAATGTGTACTGCAACAAGGGCTCTACAAATTAGAAAAAATCTAGTAGCCAGCAAAAATTTTTAATTGCCAGTAAAAAAAAATATTGATCCCTCCCTTTCCTCCCACCCATTGTCAGTTTTTTTTTTTTTTTGTTTTTTTTCCAGCTTTAATTTAATCATTAATTTCCAAGAAGCACTGCAATTTTTGTAGGAATTGATTGGAAAAGAACAATCATCAGCATAGTAATGGTATATCTTGAATAGCATTGACTTTTTAATTTAGTTAATAAATAATAAATTAATTTAAAAATATTGTATAAATTAAGTTTCTTTATGAAACTTATCAAATTTTCATTTTTTAAAGAAAATTATTTTGAAAGAAATTACTTAAGCAAAGCACTGACCAGCATGCTTTAGGACACGTTACATCAAATAATAATTTCAC
Source organism: Maratus speciosus (assembly GCA_963932465.1). Lineage (NCBI taxonomy): Eukaryota > Metazoa > Arthropoda > Arachnida > Araneae > Salticidae > Maratus > Maratus speciosus. The sequence goes on along the minus strand of OZ010788.1, from coordinate 385,241,405 downwards.
AGTTTTACTGCTATGCAGGGCCGCAGAGAAGGGGGGGTGGGGTTGGTACAAATTATCGAGACTTGATTATCTTAAAAGACTCTCCATGAGCCCTGCTTTTTATGTAAAATAGTGAAAAATAAATGTGAACTTTTTTAACACAAAACTTTAATGCTAAACTAACAGTAAGTGGAAAATTTAAATAGGTTGAACATAATCGTATGGGTTCTGGGCTTGCACAGTTCCTACTTTTGATAATAATCCGCATCTTATTTAATAACAGAAATTCTGCAATTAAATAAGGCAAAGATTGCTATTCAAATATAGTGTGTCTCAAAAATAAGAAAAGTGTGAAACCTGTAAATTATGCATGTGAATATTATTACACAGTGAATCAGACATATAAGATAGAGCAATTAAAATAAAATTTTCATCTTTGAATAAGTTTCAGTAATAGTGCAATTATGATTTGCTAAGATGGCAAAATGGCAGGTATCCAAAGCTTCAAAAGAACCCTCATCAACTAAAAATGGGTGTATGACCAAACGGCTTTAACCCCCTGGGGAAATTTTTCAGAAACATATACAATTGATTTCGATTTTAACAACGAATTCCATAATTCCCTGAGATAGAACAATTTCAGTACAAATAAAAATATCCGTATGGCGACCTTCACAAAATCGATCTCAGAATAATATGTACCGTATATCAGGGGTGATTATGTTCCGAATTTTCCGAAAGTTTAAGACATTCGGTTCCAAAAAAAAAAAGAAAAAAAAATCGGTCATCTGAAAATTCGGACATAAAAATACTGCGAATTTTCGCGAAGAATTACGGAAAAAACGCAAATTTCGTCACAAGATCGCAAAATAACCGCACATTTTGTCAAAAGATCTCTAAAGAACCACAAATTTCGTCAAAAGATCGCGAAAGAACCTCAGGTTTCTTCAAAAGATCGCGAAAGAACCACAGGTTTCGTCAAAAGATCGTGAAATGAACGCAAATTTTGTCAAAAGATTGCAAAATAAATGCACATTTCGCCAAAAGATCGCAAATTTCATCAAAAGATCACAAAACAACCTCAAATTTCGTCAAAAGATCGAAAAACAGCAGCGATTTTCATCAAAACATGGCGAAATAACCACGATTTTCGTCAAAACAGGGCAAATAACCTTCTATTTTGTCAAAGAAAAGCAAAAAAACACTCAAATTTCGTCAAAAGATCGCGAAATGAACGCAAATTTTGTCAAAAGATTGCTAAACAACCACGCATTTCGTCAAAAGGGGCGAAATAACCACAAATTTTGTTATAAGATTGCAAAAAATCTGCAAATTTCGTCAAAAGATCACGAAAGAATCGCAAATTTCGTCAAAAGATCACGAAAGAACAGCAAAATTCGACAAACGATCGCAAAACAACCGCGAATTTCATCAAATGATGGCAAAACAATTGCGAATTTCGTCAAAAGGAAGGAGAAATAACCACAAATTTTGTCAAAAAATCGCGAAATAACCGCAAATTTCGTCAAAAGATCGCAAAAAAACGCGAATTGCGTCAAAAGATCCATGAAAAATACATAGCGTTGGGAGTGGATTTCCCCCACTCTGCTGTAACCTTTCAGAAAATTTGCTGTGAATTTTAAGAAATTTTTTTCTTCCCTCAGAATCACCCCTGCTATATATACTCGCGCATAAGTTGAGAAATATTTGAAAAATAAATTTTCTATACCTACGGTAATACAGCATTTACCTATAACATTCCGTAAAATTTTGGGGAAATTTTCGTGTGGATTGGAGAAAATGTTGGGAGTAGAAACATTTTCTGCACCCCTGCTGATATGGCTATTCAAAATCTGCACTTTTCTAACTTTTGCTTCTGAGCTATTAGCACATGCCCATGTGTATGTTTAATTTTTTTTATCCAAGGAACCACTTACTAATAGCTTTCTATGGTTTATAGACATTAAGCGAAAAGCCATTCTAGTGAATTATCATTAAATCATTTTTATACTTCCAGTTGCCAGTTAAGATATGTTGGCTGCAGGGTTGGCAGGTTTTTGACACGTGTCAGTTTTTGACGGTTTAAACTGTGGTTTAAACCGTCATGTCAAAAACCCCTTGTCAAAAACCTCAAATACTACAGTGATCTGTAAAATTTCACATTAAATGTCACACATTAGATGTAATATTTAAAATTCACTATTACTGTAATTAGTATATAGTATTAGTAATAATTACAGGGTTGGCAGGTTTTTGACATGTGTCAGTTTATGTCAGGTTTAAACCATAGTTTAAACCTTCATGTCAAAAACCTCAAATACTAAATTGACCTGTAAAAATTCAAATTAAATGTCACACATGACAACATTACATGTAATATTTTAAATTCACTCTTACTGTATATTAGTAATTAGTACATAGTAAAGTATTATTGTTAAGTACAACTTTTTAACAGGGTAAATTTTTTAAATTTTTTTTGTAAAATTGTGTTTTTCTAAAAAGTAGACATTAAGCTCACCTGAGCTGTACATTTTTTCTCTTACTTAAAATCATTTTAATTTCTCTTACCTTTGAGAGCTTAAAGCATTAGCTAGCTTTTTTTATGGGAAAAAAAAAACTTAGAAAAGTGCAGATTTTTTTGTATATATAACAAGGTAATATGCATCGATGTTATTCTAGTCTAGGCAATAACCATTCCATTCAAAATTGAAATTGGATTATTAATTTTAAACATTTACAAAATAAGAGAAGAAATTAAAAAAAAAAAGCTTAAAGTCAAAATCTTTTTAAAACATGCTTTCTTTCAATATATAAAAATGTTTTCGATTTTAAAACTGAACAAAATTGGCCAATCATCTAAAAGGAAATTCCTTTAAGCCCATATTGAAAAAGTGCATAATAGAAGGGATCAAATCATGAAACCATACCATTGTTTGGCTTATACTTTGCATCCCAACCATCAGGAGCAAGGGTTTACTGCTGTATCAGTTGATTCAGCTCGCACTTGAGCTACAGAGAAAATTTATGGATCCTTACCCATACTGATTGTGTATGAAGCTAAAGAATCCCCTTTCCCGTCTTCTTATTTCAGTGCTATAGAGAGGACTCCATTGCTTGGTGGAAAGGTATCATTAAATGCAACAGCTTTTTGAGTCTGCTTCAAAACTTGCTCATCTAGCAATGCTTTTGCTATCAAGTCCTACTAGCTCAGCATCAATTAAGAGACAAACTATTTTCTAACACTTCATACACTCTAAACTCAAAAATCTTTTGGGTGTAAATAGATGTGTGAAACACGTGGTGTGCTGTAGCATGCTGCAGGGTAAAATTGCTTCGGATTATTTAATTGTACAAAATTAATTTCTTCTGTTTGAAAAGTCCAAAAAAAAAAAATATTTTATTGCAAATAATATTTTTTAAATTATTAAATTTCAATAAAAGATCACATAAATCATTGACTTATTTAATGTTTACCTATTGTTAAAATGTTTTAGTGTGTTACATGTATTTGGCAGTTTTCGACGGTTTAAACCAGTTTATGACGGTTTAAACCAGTTTTTGACGCTTGTCATGTCAAAAACCACTTTTTGACGTCAAAAACCCAACCCTGGTTGGCTGCCAATGGTAACCTGGTGACTGCATTTGTTGAGCCTAGACTGCAGCAAGTATTACTTGTTTTTCAGAATCGTTCAAATCTTGTTAAAATTCCTGAATATATTTTTTTTTTAAGTGCATTTTACCGGATTTATTTTTAAGCACTTTATTAAAAATGCACATTTTCTGAATGTATGCCTGATTGTAAGTTCATAATATAAAAAATATATATTTAAGTGAAATTTGTAGCATTTTTTATTAAATTAATTTTAGAGATGTAATAGATGTCAATTTGGCCAGATATCCAGCATAATTTGCAGTCGAGTATCTGGCCACAGTATGTTTCAATCACTCCCTTTTTTATATTTATTTATTTTTAAAAAATTAGATGTGGTTTTAAATTAGCTAGTTAGCGCTACAGTAAAATCTCGTTACAGCAGATTTCTTGGAACTGCCTATTAAGTTCATTATACTAAAAATTTTGTTAATGTGAAAATCCTATATGGTGGATTAAAAAAAGAAAAAAATTGAATAAATTTATATGTTATTACTGTACTTTTATTAAATTCTTGTTAATATGCAAGCATGTCAATAAAAAATAAATATACAGTATATTTTTATATCAGTTAGAAAGAAGTAAGATTATTATTAATTTCATTAAATTTCAAGATTTTATTCATAGCAGTTATAAAGGAACCAGCAGACCCGTGCAAGTCTTTCGCACTGAAATCTTTGAGTCTATTTTGTGATGCATTTTTCAATAATATGTAATTAACTTCAATTTTTTCAATCAAACAATTTGTTTTAATGAAGTATGAGCCGTACTGCTATGTACACCAAATACATTATGTCAAAAGCATGTTCAAAAACCTTTTGTATAATACCCCCATTCACCATTGTGCGTGTGCATTTTGTATGTGCATAGAAAAAGGGATATTGGCATAAGAGATATGTATGATGATACTTAACCTAAATGTATAACAATAAAATTCACTATGCAGTGTCACATACAGTCTAAAAACCTGTTCAGTGATACCATGTTCATCATTGTATGCTGCGTATTAGCTAAATTCCAGATGTGGGCAAAAAATCCTATCTAATGACACTTCATTCATTGTTACATGCTACACATTAGTTGAGAAAAAGGGATGTTGACAACAGAAGTAACATAAATGATTATAATTAATATTATATACCTAGCAGTTGAAATAAATTCACCGACATATGTCAATATAAATTTTAAAGTTATTTTTATTTTTTCCAAAAATAGGAATTTTAAGAGTTTCAATGTTCAATGGAACAAGTATTTTTTCTTTCCATTCATTTGCAGCTGAAACACTGTCACTGTTTTCTTCTCAAAAAATTTGTTTCCATGTTAGGCCATATCTTTGTTTGAAAGAAATAGCCTGCCAAAACTATCTTCAGAGTTCTCTAATTTCATAGCCTCTGAAATTTCTTTGGCTTTACTTTGTAATATAGTTTCTGAAATTTACAGATATTTTTTTTTTATCTTGCATCTTTAAACCAAGTGAATACAGCTTTAACAATCACTTGATAGTATCCAAGGAACAACCATTTCCTGTTTGAGCACACATTAGACCTCCCCAGTGAGTTTTGTTCAAAATTATGTCTTTTTCTTTTAAAAATAATAGCTAATGTAGAAGTAGCAATGTCGCATTATTTTGCTACACCTATCTGCTTTCTTATAGCAGTTACTGCTTCTATAATAATTTTTTTGTTTGCTGAAAATTACTTTCTTTGTCTTTTCTCTGCCACTTAAAAAAGGGAATCAAATTTTGTGCTGCTATTTAATGAAACTATGTATTTCCTGTTTTGATATTTGTATAATTACGAATTATAATAGGTAAAACTCAAAAGATGTAGTTTATGCTCCTTAATATTATCTAATTAGAAGCTTAATTGTTTTAAAAACATGCAATTCTTGATAGTCATTCAATACCTTAATGCAGAAAAAAAAATAACGCAATTCCGATTTAAATAAATTAATTAAAAAAAAATCTGATTTAAAGCAAATATCTAATTAAATTTTTTTTTTTTTAAGTGAAACCATGATTTTTTTTTTTTTTTTTTTTTTTACATCTACTTGTATTTTCCCTTTTTTTCTTTAACAGAGCTTTAATTCATCCTGTAAACTCCCTTTATTACTTCTTATTGCTGTACCACTTAAAAACATGTTTTGTGTTGCGATAACTAAAAACTTGTGCTTGCTAGTTGCTACTAACGTAGAAACTTAGTTACAGAATTAGTAATATAATAGCAAATCAAGATATTAATTTAGTAATAGTTGATTATTTTCATTACCAAAAAAAAGAATGCATTTTGTAGCAAATTTTTTTTATTAATAACTTTACCTTCGTTAATTACTTTAACTTCATTCTGCCTGTCTACCATATAAAAACAAGTTTTGTGTTTTGAGAAAAAAAAAACTTTTTTTTGCTTGCTACTAACATCGCTAAAAGAGGCTTTTCTTCTTCAAGTCATTCTCCCACTTTTGTCTGTCTGTTGCTCATATATGCAAGTACTGTTGTATGAATAGTTATAGTTGTTCAAATGTTTATTCTTGTATATGTTTAGAAACACAGTTTGCCATAAATATAAATAAATTATTTTTAGTTTAATAAATTAATGCCTTGTATTTTGCTAGATTTAACTGTCAGCTTTATAATCTGGAAATTTTAACAATGAGTGAACAATAGTAAATAAAAAAGCATAATATGTTTTCTTATAATTTTAGGTCTTATATATGGTCTTATAATTTCAGGCTGCATATACTGCCAGATAATCATAATATTGGCCAGATACAGTATTTTGCCAGATATCCTTGCATCTCTAATTAATTCAGTATAATTTTATGCCATTGAAAAGTTTCATATGTATATATCTGTGTTTTGCTTCTCAGCTTAAGGCTTTAAAAAATACATTAACCATACTATACACATTAGTTCAAGATTTCTGTTAATAATTAACATAATTGCTGTTGATCAAATTCTTGATCATGATATAATTAGCATGTGACCAGTCACATACAACATAGCATAAGTTATAAAGTAACATTTTCTACCTGTGCAAGCAGGCATTATTGTTTAGAGTTTCTCTAATGATATTTGTAAGAAATGTGTTAAAATATTGTGCAAAAATATATCTGATAATTTATATGTTTGTAAAACCTATTATATTATGGATTATAATTTTATTTGTGTTTGTAGTAATACAATATAATAAAGATTATAAAAAAGAAGACTTATGTTTGCTTTTTTTTAAATAAAATGAAGATCTAACTATGATTTCTATTTATGAAAAAAAAAAAAAAATTAAAGAGAAAGAAATGCCTTGTTTATATGTACACCAAACTGTTGTAAGAAACAGTTTCTGGTGATAAAAATATATAAAATATTTAATGTTCATTCATGTTAAAAAGAAAAAAATCTTATTTCAGTGTATCCTGTAGTATTATTTAGACACAATCTTAATAACAAGTTGTTATTTATTGTAGGTACTTCAAAAGGGAAACTTAGTGGCATTATTAATGTGTGTTCGCAGTGCCCATATTCTACACCTGTCTTAAGTCATTTCAAAAGGCATTTACTGATTCACAGTGGAAAACGTCCCTTTTCTTGTGAAATGTGTAGTAAGTCCTTTCGTCAAAAGGAACATCTCAAATCGCATTTATTAACTCATATGATTCAATGTTCAGTATGCTTTCAAACTTTCACATGTAAAGAAGATCTCAAGACTCACATGTCTGCTGTGCACTTTCTTTAATATATGCTTTAATATATTCTTTTATTTTATATATTTTCTGTATTTTCATTTGTGTTAGAATTTTATAAATTATAAAGAGCTTTTAAAATACTTAAATTTTGTTATTCCTTTTTTTTTTTTTTTTTTTTTTTTTGTCGCATGTTGTGAAAATTTTGTATTTTTGCATCACACCCCATTTTGTTATTACATGATAATTTTTCTCTGAGGAAGCTGTAGTAAGATTATGTTATTCAATTACAAAAATATACTAAATAGATTTCAAGTCTAATATTTAGAAATGTTTGATTATTTTTATGTTTCTGAATTTTAGTTTATACAGAATATTAAACAAATAAGAAGAATGTCATAAAAACTTAACTATGTTAAAAAAAAAGTGTTTTATGTTCATAAAACATAACATCTTAGTAAAAATTATCTACATTATGTCCATTAAAGATTTTATTCATTGTTACTCTGTTGCTATAAATTCACAAATTTAGAAGATTTTGTTTTTTCATTTTTAAAAATCACTTTCTATAAACTTTCAAATGAATATTAACAAATCTCAGTTTTATGCTTTCTTGTCAATGCAATGATTATTTTTTAATTAAATAAAATTTTCAATTTAGATTGTTCATGATTAAGTAATATAAGGCATTTTAATACATATTAAAGGAACTATCTTTAAATAAAATTTGCATGGAAACATAATTACACACGTTTATACTCATTATATATATATAACCATTAAATAAACATTTCCGACCAACAACAAAAACTGTGAAATTATGAATAAAATGGCATATATATATATATATATGTATGTATATATATATTATGTATATGTATGTATTTCTGAAAATTTGGAATGGGAATTATTAACTCTCATATTTACATTATGAGAGTTATTTATTTAGAATAATTCCTGTTTCAAGAAAATTGTCTGTGTATTAAAAAAAAAAAAAAAAATCTTTGATTACTGACTGCTAATCATAAAATTTTTATATGTTGTGTCATTAAAAATCTATATACATAAGATGAGTGTAGTATTAAAATTAGAGTTATGAAATAAGTAGTTTAAAATTTTTGTTTTACTGTTTGTCATTTTGAAATGCATATATGCATTTGTGCTAGTACGAGTGTCAGCATAATTGCCATCTAAAATATGTTTTACAGTCTTTCTTTTATCCATACTCATGTATAGAAAAATCATGACAATTGGATCTTCAAAATGTACATGATTTTACAAGTGAGTTATTAATAAACTATTTCATATAGAAATATTTTATGACGTAGAATAATGCAATAAATTCCTGTAAATAAAAAAATATCTGTTAGGCTAATTACAATACAATCTTAAAATGATGAAGTTTCTTTGATATATTAAAAGACTGACTAGAACTGTGAAGATTCTGCTTAAACTTTAGTTTCTGTAATACTATCACAAGCTCATTTTTCAATTCCTACTATTAGTTCACACCATCCCTATATTTATTTATTTATATATCTTGTTCAAATTTTCAATCATTAATGAAATACTTATTATTCATCCTATCAAGTTGAAATAAATTTTTTAAAACTTGTACTGGATGACAATTGATGTTAATACAGTTTTTTTCATATATTAATTCATTAATTAAATTTTAATTAATTAATTTTAGTTTTACATGGGAGACAAACGGCGGCTATTGGTTATTGAAGCATTTAATGCAACTTCATATCTGTAAGGGGGGTTAGCATAGGAGGGACCCTGTTCTGTCGCCAACTTGGCGATATCTCTAATATTTCGCCAAATTCCCATAGACTTCTATTGTAAACCTACTTGCTTATAGAAAATCAACAAATTGAGATATTTTAATGCAACAAAAACTAATATTAGCTTAAGGGATTATATTAATTTTTTCTTTGATGACCTAAGTAGGAATAGACTTTAAAAACAAAATTTTTATATTACTTGTTTATTCTGTAAAATGCTAGAATTTTTGCAGCTTGAAAATGGCAAGATTTGGTGAGGAAAATGACAAGATTTGGTGAATCAATATTCTAGGAATTCTTGAGAATGCAATTAAAAATCAGTACCATATCAACTCTGTTTCACCTGATGAAATATATATATGTATATATTTGTTTCTGCATTGATTGCTAATGTATTAGTACTGCAGTGCACCAGAAAAAAATATTAATAAAGTGCTTACCAAACATGGTGCCAGGGCACTTGCACTATTCTGTGTGCAGCTATGTTGAGATTTTTTGTGATTTAATAAAATAAATCTATTTTAGAGAACTATTTTTTCCCATATAGATTGAAATCTTATGTTAGTTTAAAGCCATGAAGTATTTAAATTATATTATGAAATTTCAAGACTGCTAATTATTTAATTTTTTTTCCCATCAGCAATTTCAATTTTAATTTGGCTTATATCTGGCTTAAGTACAATGTGATAGATGTAATTTCCTATATAAATAATGTGCTAAACTATCTGAAACTCAATTTTAATACAATCAGTACAAGCAGTGCTGTGCAATTTCAATTGTGTTTCACAAATCACATAATCTAGTATATAGGCATTAATTAATGTAAAGTTTGCAGAATACAAGCTTTTAATTTTTCACTTAACATTTAAAAATATATCACAAACTTAAATTTCCATTTTAATTGAAAAGGTCTGTATTTCTTAATTTCTCTTCTTGCCATGTGTTTTATGTTTTACTGTTGTGATTTATTTTTAAAAGATGAAACTTTTGTAGAGTTTTAATCCAAAGAATTAAATGCATATATTTTATCATATATACTTAGGCATTATATAAATCATAAGATATAGAATAAGATAGGGTAGATCTTAGATATGCAGACATTGATAGCGATTTTCTTTTCCTTGATAGATTGATGCTGCATTTAACTTTCATTGCTGTAATTTTTTAGTCAGGAGTCATGTAAGTGAAAATAGATTTTTTTTCTCTTTTAACCTTAACTTTTCCCTCTTGACACTTGATTTTTTAAGTTTTTTAATTTCTTTCTTTTCATGTTATCAAAAAATCTTCATTCAAACTACGTTTACAAAAGAAATAAAAATCAATTGAAACATCCATGATGCATGTGTGTTAGAGAAATCATTCAATACATTAAATAGATATTTTGCTTTTACTGATATAGAACATATGTTTGACTATTGTTTGACAGCGATCCACCTCTTCTAATTTTCATTCACTATAGCCAGCCAAAACAAAAGAAATTCCAGTATTAGTATGTGAAAAACTTTTTGTATTAAAGCATAACAAAACTGGGAAAATAAAATATTTCAAAATGAAAAATTATATAACAGCAGATCTTTCCTCCAGATGATGAGTATTTACACATGATTGTAGTTTTGAGAGCAATTAATTAGCATCTCTTATCATCAGGTGAGTAATAAGAGTGTAGTTAACTCAACAAGGGTAAAATACATTCTGTCTTTTAACACCTTTGGGTTAACTGTTCTTTGTTATTGCTCACCTGATGATGAGAGCTAGTGCCCGTTGAAACTACAGTACCCTCCCTCTTAACCGGAACTCTGCTTTAACTGGAACCGGCCTACTTTTTTTCCCAACATCAGGCAGAATTCAAGGATAATGGCTTCGGGAACTCAGCTTACGCATTCGAGTTGAAGTGCAATCCCGAGGGGAAGGAAGCAAAATTCAGAAAGGAGAACGTCGTCAGCTCTAAATGGATACGCGTTGACCTTCACCAGTGTTGAATTCAGGGTGTGGCCAGGGGGTGGGACATCCCCCCCCCTCGTGAACAATGAGATGTCTCCCTGGAAGATATGAGATTTTGTGTTTCTAATGGTCAAAAGTACAATCCCCCCCAGAACTCTATAATGTCTGATCTATCTGCAAACTGTTTTGTACAAATTATTTAAGAAGCTTGATCGATGCGAGCAGATCACCGTAGATGTATAAGAGATGTTTGAGTATGATAAAGATCTCAAGCATGAAACATTATTTGATGAGGATATAATTAGGACTGTAACTGATGTTGTTCAATACGAAGACAATCCTGAAGAGGATCCAGTTGAAGTTGACACTGTTAAAATTCCTCATACAGAAGGGGTAAAAGCATTAGAGTTGGCGCTACACTATGTTGAGCAGCAGCTAACAGCTTCCTCGATTAAACTTATGATGTTAAAGAGATGGAGAGATTATGCTGCAAAATGTTGGGCATTTTGCCTTCAACAGAAAAAGGTCACGATTTCTTTATGGTTGATTAACTTAAATATACACAATGCAGAACAATTTCAACTTCTTATAAAGGTGTGAGATACGATTTTTAACAATTTAATTTGTGTTCAGGGCTTAATTCAATTTTTCCTAGGAGGGGAGTCTCCCTACCAAAATTTATAAATGGAGGGGAGGGAAAAATTTGGGAGGGGAAAAAAATTCTAAAACTCACTATTATTTCACGTGCTATTTAAAGATTTACATTAATTATTTTGTCATGTCTGTATTAATATAGACATGACAAAATACCATTGAAGCAATTTAAATCAACAACTCAGAATAATTATGTAAAATGTTTTTTTATTTAAAAAAGTAAGAAAGTTAAGCTTTTATACAGTCTATTTTTCAGCTTTCAACCAAATATCATGGGTCCTTAACTATGAGGTTGTTAAATGAATTTCTGAATTCAGATTTTATTCCATTTTGGGCCCTGAATCTTCTTTCACAAGGTAAACTTATGACAGACAGCACAAGCACAACATTTATAACTTTGGAAGTTATCGGAAACGTATGGTTATGCTCTCTTAAAAAAATTTCAGAAAACTTTGCAATATCTAACATGCCTTCATTTTTAACTACTTGCATGAACAATGTATATTCAGTGATGGAATCATCAATATCCTTTTCTGAGCAAAATTGTTTTATTATATCCTTAATGGAATTATAGTCAACATCTGAGTCCCTGGTACAGGCAAAGTTCTTTAATCTGCACAAGTTGGGACCAAAGGTTGTGCAGATTATGGATTACATCTCCTTTTCTTATTTCTGGACATTATTTTAATTCAATATTCAGTATAACATGAAAAGAAAAATATGAAATATAATAATTAATTTTTCTGGACATTATTTTAATTCCATATTCAGTGTACTTGAAAAGAAAAATGTGAAATATAATAATTAATTTAATATGCTATCTCAAAAAATGCATTTTTCAAATTCTTGTTTTAAAAAATTGATTATATTCACTTTTATATTTAAAAATTTCAGATATTTCTTTTATAAAATCATTTTTGGATCAAGAATTTGTAAATTTGTTTAATTGTTTGCATTCATTAAGCAATGCGAATTATAGAAAATTGCGGATTATGGGTGTGCGGATTATAGACTATATTTTCTTTGTTTAAAATTTAAATGCAAATTTGAATGCTTGTTCAATCAAAGTCAAAAGTTTGAAATGGAAACTGTCCCTTCATTTTTTCTACTACATGAGAAATATAGGTTAACTTTAAATTGTCAAGTCCTAATTTCTGTTAATTGCAAGGATTAACTTGTTTGGTGTTTCTATATATGTTTGATTGGAGCTCGGAATTTTTCTTTGATGTGCACCACAAGATCTTTACAGTCCTTCTAATCTTATTTTTGTTTAGTTCTGAATCTAGACCAATTTACCAGAGCGCAGCGTCTGGTGACATTTAATGTCCTTTTTGGCATACCCTTTTGGATATTTTCCTTTTTCTGTAACAGGAAAAAATTATCGTGAAATATGCCAATTGGGCGTAGGGAAAAAAATCGTGAATTTCCTCAATCGGTTAAGGGAAGAATATCGTAAAATTCGTCGATTGACCGTGGGTTAAACTGTGAATTTCGTCAGTCTGTCGCAAAAAGTAACTGTAAAATTTGCGGGTGTTTCTGCGGTAAAAAAAATATATATATAAATAAATAAATAAATCGGAAATTCACAGCAAATTTTCTGAAATGTTACAGCAAGGGATGGGAAGGGATTGGGAAATCCTCTCCAGGTGCTAATTATTTTTGTTGCAGGTCGAGTAAACTTTTTTTTTGTTGTTGTTCGGTTTGATTTCAGGCTATTTTTTTCAGCAGCCCTTTGACGAAATTCACGTTTTATCCGCGATCTTTTGACGAAATTCACGTTTTTTTCGCGACCTTTTGACGAAATTCGCATTTTTTTCACGACCTTTTGACGAAATTCGCGTTTTTTTTGCGATCCTTTCACGAAATTTGCTTTTTTTTTCGTGATCTTTTGATGAAATGCGCATTTTTTCGCGATCCTTTGACGAAATGCGCACTTTTTTGCGATCCTTTGTCAAAATTCGCATTTTTTCCGCAATCTTTTGACGAAACGTGCTTTTTTTCTGCGATCCTTTCACAAAATTTGCGTTTTTTCACGATCCTGTGATGAAATTCGCGTTTTTTTTAGCTGTCCTTTGTCGAAATTCGCATCTTTTCCACAATCTTTTGACGAAACGCGCTTTTTTCTGCGATCCTTTGACAAAATTCGCGTTTTTTTCACGATCATGTGATGAAATTCGCGTTTTTTTTCAGCTGTCCTTTGAATAAATTCGCGTTTATTCTGCAATCCTTTGATGAAATTTGCATTTACCGCGATCCTTTGACGGAATTCGCTTTTTTTTCGCGATCCTTTCATGAATTTCGAGGGGGTTTTTTCGCGAGCTGATGAAATTCACGTTTTTCCTCGATCCTTTGACAAAATTTGCGTTTTATTCGCAATCCTTTGCGACGAAATTGGCGATTTTTTCGTCGAACGATTGACAAAGTTGATTTTTTCGGCGATCATTTGCCGAAATTTGCGATATTTTTCTGCTGAACTGATGACCGATTTTTCATAATTTTCGGAAAATTCGAAACAGAATCACCTCTGAATTCGCCAAACGGTCGCGGACACTTGTCAACCGATCTCGAGAAAAAAATAAGGAAATTTGTCTATGAGTCGCATGAAAAATTCATGAATTTCAACGATCTTTCGCGGTAAAAAAACCGCAAAATGTGTCAATCGGTAGCGCGAAAATATCAGGAAATTCGTAAGGCGTTCGCGGGTGTTGATCGTAATTTCAAAATGCAAAATTTTCAGGAAAATGGTGAGATTTTTTTGGACGGGAGCCCCCCGCCCACGATATTCTTTTGGGCGGGATTTCAAAATTTTGGGTGCGAATCCCGCCATCCCGCCCTGAAATTCAAGCCCTGGTGTTAAATATTTTTATTATTTGTTATTAGTGATAATTTTTCTTTCAATTCAGTTAATTATAACTAGTATTGATTTAACAATATATAGAAAATACGTACTTTTTAATAACTACACAAATTGAAAAACTAAATGCATCGTAAGGGTTTAATTAATTAAATTACGCATATAGTTATTTAATTTTTTTTTTTTACTTCTCCGCTTTAACCGTTTTTTCTCTTAACCGGCTAACACTCGGTCCCATTTAGGCCGGTTAACCGAGAGGCTGTATAGTCATGTATTATTATTCACCATCTGAAGGGAAAATATCTGTTACTATTTAACAAAACGGATTATCATTAACTGAAACACAAAGAGCAAAGTGTAATGAATACAACACATTAAAAAAAAAAAAAAAAAAAAAAAAAAAAAAAAAAAAAATTACACTCTTGTACTTCAAAAGCTTTATTTGAAAAAAGCAATTCTGATTTTTGCATATCCTACACTTTTGTATATGATTTGTACTGAAAATGAAACATTTAAAAAAAATTAAATTTTGTTGATTTTTTTCTAATTTGATGTTATGTTTGACAGCACTGCAAGGTCTCAAAAACTCAGAAATTTAATTAATATATCAAACCAAAAACTATACCAAATATTAACATTTCTGGACCTTTTACAGGGTCTAAGCTGATTATTGACTAGATTTGATATTTTATTTATTTATTTATATTTTGTGGTATATGCATATGATTTAAAAATTATCTTTTTAGATATTGTAATTGAATCATGATCATGAGCTTTAAAAAAGAATTGAAAGTTTGTAATAAGTAACAATATAAAATATGAAGGAGATGTACTATATGTATTGCTTTCCTGGTAGTATGGTAATGAGATTTTGTGTTACATGTGATCTGTACAATGGTAGTGTTACATTACGCTATCTTTCATTTAACTTCTAAACTAATTTAAAAAAATGATAAGATGTACTTAAAATTTTTGGACAAAGAAAGAGAAGAATGAGTTTGTCAATTTTAATCTTTATTTTAGGAATGGGTACTTTTAATAATTTTATAAATTTATTTCACCTACCTTTTCAAGAGAAAGTTGTTCTTCCCTACTGAAATTCTTTTAATTTGGGGTATTTAAAACTTCTATTCCTTATGACTTAATGCTTTCTTTGTTTTCTGAAAATTGGTTGAAGCAATTTTATATTGGAGTTTTCAACAGACATGAAGTCAAGTAAGTAGCCAGAAGTTAATTTTATACTTTTTTTTTTTTTTTTTTTTTTTTTTTTTTTTTTTAATGTGCAAATGTAATTTTTATGGACTTGCATGGATTTGTTTGTTTGAATTTGATTATGATTATATATATTATTTGAATGAGAAATGTTCAGAGTACTTATTCATCCTTTTCAGTTATGTTTTATTTTTAACTTGTGTCATCTAAACTATGTTCTTTATCATATATTTGCTTTGGTTACAGATCATTTCCTAATGTATTATTTTACTGTGTCTTATGTCCAGTTTGATGTCTTTATTAAATTATTTTTATTTAAAGAAAAGAAAGAAATATTAATACATAATTTTAAAATTATAAAAATTATACACTATAGTAAAGAATTTTTGTTTTTGTTATTTTGCATATAATACTAAAAATTCTCTCTCTACTAAACTATTTTCTATTTTATTTTTGCTTACTTTTAAACAATTGACTTTTTAAATGTGTTTATAAGCTGGTAAAATTTTAAGTATTTAACCCTTTCAGAAAATAATTCTTTCATAATACAGGTTTTTTAATACAACTTCTAAAAATGTGTGCTATTTGTATTTTTATATACATTAAAAAGATAGTTCTGCTCACTGCTTTCTTTGTGCATCATCCTCAAAAGAATAACCATTTCACAGCCTTACAATTAACTTTCATTATGTTCATCCCTTGTTAATATTTATGCTATATTATACTCCAATAGCATTTTAATTTCATGTCTGCATGAACATTTTTACAAAAGTAAGAGTACACATAATCAGACAGATTGACAGATGTTCAAATTGACAAACTAAGAGTCAACAATTGACTTACAAATCATCCCCCTCTCCCTTAAAAAAATAATCATTAAAATGCCATTTTGGGAGTATCTCATTGTTATTGTCAGTTCTTCCAAACCCTATCCCTTTCACCGCTCTCTTTTACGAACAATAAAAACAGTTGTGATATTCTAAATTCTTTTAGTGACTGAGTTGAAAGAGGAGAAAAACTTCCAAAATTTTGCTGCAACTTGTAGTTATAGATAAATCATTTTGCTTCTATTTTCTTTTTTTTTTTCTTAATTTTATCATTGTCAACCTCTTTTCTATGTCTTATTAAAAAAAAAAAAAAAAAAAAAAAAAACCTGTTAAAATAAGAGCACCAGTTTGAAAATCTGGAAAAAAAAAGTAAGGTTAAGAAATTCTTGTGGGTTTCATTAACAATGTAAATTGGTGGCAGTGGTGTGTGAGGGGTGGAGGGAAGGGGTGCAATGTATTAAGCTTCATAGCTGGCTGCTCGCACCAAACATTTCTGAAGTATTAAAAAAACTTAATACAATTCATCTTTAGAATTTTGGCTATGGTGTAGTATAGGATTTTTTTTTAATTAAAACATTTGGAAAAGTGACAGCATTTAAAAAGAAGAAAATCAATTTAGTCCCATAAAAATGTCTTTAAAATGCTTGTAAAAATCAGAAAATGAAAATATAAAGCAATCCTATATAGTGCTAATGTAGAGATTAAATTTTGAACATGTGTATAACAATTTAATGAAAGTAAGTTGTGTGGGATTTTTCAGCAATCCAAGCAGCAAAGTAAAAAAAAGTTGTTTAAAAAAAATGCATTTAAGTTTAAAGTTTGACTTAGCGGCAATTAGTTACACAGTATATTTGTCACTAACTTTTGTAATAATTTGAATTTGAAAAAAATCATTTTTAGACTATATTCTAGACAGCTGTCAGAAATTCTAGCAATCATACAAAGAAGAAGAAAAAATATTTTAGATTCAACTAATGTCGCAACCCCTCGATGGCTTTGAGTATGTGTGGCAAAACTTGCACCAGTTTCCAATATCTAAAAAGCATATAGGGTTTTGGAAGAAGGAAAAAATGATAAAAAGTAACATTTCAATTTCCATTATAATAATCCTTAGTTTTTAATTACAACAGCCGTTGATGTGTATGCAACATTCCAGCTTCAATGCTGTAATACAGTCGTTCCCAAACTTTTTGACTGGTGGAGCCCTTTTAAGAATGAATTTCTGTGGTGGAGCTCCTGAAGCTTACCGTACCCTATGTTACAAGGTAACTTTTTTAAGTGCATTGCTACTGAGCACAGGAAGAGGGAATGAATAGTAATCTAAACAATTGTTCATTGTCCCCGAAATAAAATTATATTTTGAATCTGTTACCGTAATACTGATTTTTTTTTTTTTCAATTATCATCAATACAGATGGAATTGTCAAAAGGTTACAAACCTACAATTAAAAAAACCTCCAAAACTCAAGAAATCGTAACATTTGCTTTGCAATAAATTTTACATTATTAGAGTGACGAACAATAACGCATAAATGCTTAATGTGATTGGATTGTTTTGCACAAACGTCTGAATTCAGGTCCAGTTGATAGTAATTGAAGGCGAATGTATGGTTCTGCATTAAAAATACTTCTGTATTTTGATTTCGTTTTAAAATAAGATCTAAATGTTACTACATATACCAAGAATTTTACTCAAGTTTTATAAAAGTATTTCAGACCAATAATTTTTATTTAAAACTATTTAACTCTTTTATTTATCTTATTTCTGTTTGATTTATATTTATTTTATGAAAAATTTCTGGTTCAAATCGAAGTATTTTCATTTGGTGCCACGAAATAACTGGCTGTTGTTGGTATATTTAGTGTAACTTGCTGTGAGATGTTAAATCAACGAGGACCTCTGTGTTTCGCTGAGTTTAAGCTGGATGTTTTTTTTTATCATGCTGAACACATTTAGAGCCGTCCAAAGCCTTTTCTATTCAGCTGTTGAAAAATGTTGTTTGAAAGAGTTTTGCAAAGCTGTAGGATGTCTCTGAATATTTATTTATTTGTATTCTTTTTTATCTGGCGTTGTTTGCATTCCTTTTTAACAAGAGGGATGTAATCAATATCATCGCTTGACTCAGAATACAACCAATACATGTTTCATCTAAAAAGAAAAATTTGATAATGAGTCAGAAATTGTGGCAGATTTTCATTTTAGTGATAGATACATTTATTTTATTTTGCTAAATATCAGAAAAATATGCAATTAGAATTCACAATCTTCATTAGTTAAAAGTTTTGCCAGTTTAGAGTTATGGTTCTTCTAATATAACCTCTGCAGTTGCAATAATCGTGTAAATGCTCTTCATAAACAATACCATCTTATCTCAGTATGTAGTAGCAGTAGGAGGGTCGGATGCCGGCGTCCAATAACTTCATACATAAGCTTAATAGGTTTGCTTTTAAGAGTTTGAGATTTTATATAGTTTATTATTTTTATTTTAATGGCAACATTTAACCTTTTCATAAGTTCAGAAGACATTTATCTGGGGATAGTGTGTATCTATAAAGAACACAATAGATGGTGCTACGGTGCTTTATAATCTCTTTGTGCAATGGCATTATAACCCATCAATGCTTTTGCATCATCAGTGTATTCATATTCATATGTGTTTTCCTATGTATTAATCAAAAATTATTTTGTCCCTTAGTGCGTTGGTTTGTAGTGATCTACAAAAAATATTATCCTTATAGCTTTGTGAAACCTCTTTCAGACTGGCATTAGTAAGATGCTTGATTTTAATCAAGTTAATGTTCTCAAACACCGTAATAATAGAAAAGTCAAGTTAAGTTCTGGGTGCCTGTTTCTTAACTTCCCTGCTCTGAACATGATATCAGTATATGTAACTGAAAAATACTAACAAAACTGCTAATCCAGTGACGTCTGTAGATTCATTCATTTGTAGTGCAAACTTTGTACATCTGAAGATGCTGTTAAGGGTTCTTTTATGTCGCCTGTTCAGTGATGCCGCTGTGCTTGAAAAAACCTGGGTCCCCGGGACCCAGGATTTCCAAAAATCTGGGTCCCTTTTTTACAAAAGCGGGTCCCCATCAATAATATATATTTTAAAGGAATAAATGAAACTTGTTTATTTGGAAAAGATAAATGAAATGCATTAATTATTGTTTTAATAATAATTAAATAATGAATTAAAACCAGTATTATTTGCACTCAAATAAGATATATTTTTTAAATATTAAGAGAAATTTTCTTTACTTTTTTAAAAGTAAAAATGCAAGATAAATCATTCTGTATTTTTAAGAATCTCATAAAAAAATTAAATCTCATTTTATGAATTTTCTTATAAGTTTAGTTTGCACCTCTTTTTTGGTGCTTTGACTAAATTCACGTTTTTTTCCGCGTTACTTTGACAAAATTCGCGTTTTTTCCGCGATACTTTGACCAAATTCGGCTTTATTCCGCGATTGTTTGACGAAATTCGCTATTTTTTCGCGATATTTTGATGAAATTTGTGCTTTTTTTCGCGATCCTTTGACGAAAATCGGCTCTTTTACGCTATTTTTTGACGACATTCGCTATTTTTTCGCGATTCTTTGACGAAAATCAGCTTTTTTCCGCGATATTTTGATGAAATTTGCGCTTCTTTCGTGATCCTTTGACAAAATTCCGCTTTTTTCCGCGATTTTTTTGACGAAATTCGCTATTCTTTTGCGATCTTTTAACGAAATACACTAATTTGTCGCGGCCCTTTTACGAAAATCGCGTTTTTTTGCAATAATTTGATGAAATTTACGCTTATTTCAGCGATATTTTGATGAAATTTGCGCTTTTTTCCGCGATATTGATAAAATTTGCGCTTATTTCGGCGATTTTTTGACGAAATTTCCTTTTTTTCGCGATCCTTTTACGAAAATCGCTGTTTTTGCGCGATATTTTGATGAGATTTGCACTTTTTTCGCGATCCTTTGACAAAATTCGGCTTTTTCTGCAATTTTTTGACGAAATTCGCTTTCGCGATTTTTTAACGAAATACGCTAATTTCGCGGTCCTTTACCGAAAATCGCGTTTTTTTGCAATATTTTGATGAAATTTGCGCTTATTTCCGCGATTTTTCGACGAAATTCGCTTTTTTTTCGCGATCCTTTGACGAAATACGTTATTTTTTCCTCGGCCCTTTTACAAAAATCGCTGTTTTTGCGCGATATTTTGATGAGATTTGCGCTTTTTTCGCGATTCTTTGAAGAAAATCGGCTTTTTTCCGCGATTTTTTGACGAAATTACGCGTCCCACGGGACGCGTAAGAGCTATTTTTTTGCGTCCCGTCTCCGATTTTTCGCGTAATTTACGCGCTATAGCGCGTCCGCGGCATCCCTGCCTGTTATAGAGTTAATTTTAAAAAAATGATCTATTTGACAAGGAAATATTGACACTAAATTAACAACTTTTTCATAAAGCAAATTCGTGACAATATCAATTTTACGGGGTTAATTAAGAGTCTTTGCAATTATATGATCTTGACAAACTCAAGCGACTTGTTAAAATATCAGATAAGTGCCGACTTAACAGGAGTAACGGGGTCTAACAAGGCAAATCTCTAACACGAATTATAGAACATTATTTTTGTCCTAATTAATCACAGTGATTAAACAGGACAAAAGGAAAAATTTTAATTAGTTGTAGAAGTATTGCCTATTTCACACCCATGAAGTCTGCACCTATGTCCAGAACATTTCATATTTGTTTTAATATTTTCTTTTGAAGCATGCATACATTACTTTGCCCTTCATGCTGAAAAAAAGAGCGGTTTATCTTTCGACGGTAATCAGGCGATTTATCTTTCAAATCAGACTGATTTCTTTCGGAATGGTGATGTAGTTGAGCATGGAACTACTGGAAACTACATTGGATAACACTTCACCTCAAGTCACACTGAGAGGAGGAGTTGGAAAATTCAAATATCCAAATTTTCCTTCAGAATACAATTTCTGGCTTTCTTATAGTAAATATACATTTGTTTCCTGATTTATCGTATTTTTTGATCGGAAAACATAAAAATAGAGCTTAAATTAATATTTGCAACGGAAATTTTAAAGAAAATAAAATTTAGTTAATTAAAAGAGTTCAGAATGTCAAAGGTAGTTATCATCAATGTATAAATACTTTTGTAACAAAAGAATCTGTTGCCATTTCTGGAGAAAAAAAAAAACCTTGCTTTAAATGTGTTGGTTTTGTTCAAAATTTCATTATTTGCCTAAAGTGCAGCGAAACCCCTAGGGCTCCGCAAAGCACAGTTTGGGAACCTCTACTTTAATAAAATGCAGATTTATTTTCCTTCCTTGAAAACTGGCTAACGATTTTTCTGTATTGAC
The DNA here is from genome assembly GCA_963932465.1 of Maratus speciosus. Taxonomy (NCBI): domain Eukaryota; kingdom Metazoa; phylum Arthropoda; class Arachnida; order Araneae; family Salticidae; genus Maratus; species Maratus speciosus. The sequence continues at coordinate 385,219,451 of OZ010788.1, read as the reverse complement.
GCACATTTTCTTGTTGACTGATTGTTTTGTGATTAGCAAGCCTTTTAGATTCGGCTGATGTTGCAACCCCTCAATGACTTTGTGTATGTGTGGCAAAACTCATGCCAGTTTCCAATATCTAAAAATCATGTAAGGTTTTGATGAAGGAAAAAATGATAAAAAGTAATATTTCAGTTTCCAGTTACAACAGCTATTTATGTGTATGCGACATGCTAGCACCAATGCTTGCAGATTTGTTTTTATTCCTTGAAAACTGAGTAACAATATTTAACACTTACCAACAAAGTTGAAAAGTGTTTATGCATTCGGTTTGTCTGCCTGTCTGTCTGCACTCTAACTCTCGTAAATATACTCAGATTTTCATGCAATTGATAAACCTTATTTAGGGTCACCAAAGCGTGTTTGGTATTACATATGAAGTATGTAGGATTAATCTTTCATTTACAGGGACACTCAAAAGTATCCCATTACATTATGGTATATGGGGAAAAATCGTTTACAAAGTATTTTAACGACATTACGCTATTTCAAATGTATTGAAACTGATATAAATCACTGAATTTCACTACGATCATGTTAGAACAGGGCATTCACAGCATTTTTTACTCATTTACAGGGACACACAAAAGAAATCGGTTACAGTACAGTGAGTAATAATTGCTGGAAAGTATGGTTTAAAATTCAGTATGCGCTTTTAAATTTAATTAATTTTTTGCATCATACTTGTTATATATAAATTCAATACCTCAAATACAGAGATGCACAAAAGTATTCACGTACCATTCTCCTTGTTAAAGGAAATTGTTGAAGGTAAATTTTCAACTGAAGTATATGTATCTCTTGAACTAAATTTTGGCATGCATGTAAGGTAGCTAATAGATTCAAATCTATATATCATATACAGGGCTTCTGAAAAAAAATCGGATAATTTTCCAATTGTGGATGGGAACAGCTGAAATTGGGTTTTGAAATGTGTTTTGTGTTTTATGTTTCCATAGGGTTGAATTAGACGTAATATTTAAATTTTTTAAACAGTGCAGTTTTGTTACATTATTCTGAATGTGTTGGAAAGTGTTTCATAATATATGCTTGACACATGATTTTTTCTTTCTTGTTCTCTATTGACCCACATTTTCTTGTTGACTGATTGTTTTATGATTAGCAAGTTAGACCATTGTCACCTAGAGTATAAAGCCTTCTGACTGGCTGGTGACGTCAGCAGCAAGAGGTGAACAATCTGTATATCACATTGATAAAGTAAAGTTAATAAACCAGTAAGCTTTAAAATGACCTAATTATAGAATTGTAAGCTTGATTGTACATCAATAAATTGCTACTGATATATAAATTAAGCTTTATAACTAAAAAATTTTAACATGAATTTTTACATAATTATCATCACTTTTATGTTTGCTGAATTTTTTTGATATAGTGATAAATACTACTAATTTCAAAAATATCTTTTAAATAAAAATATTTATAACTAGGTTGTTCATTTTAGAATCAAAAGTTTGCTAATCTGAAAAACAGGATTTTTTTTTTCTTTTCTTTCTTTCTCTCTCTTGATTTTTTTAAATTGAAAATGAAGCAAAATTTTTGAAGAAATGTGTAAATATTATGAAGAAATGTTTAAATAATCTTTAATTATTATACATAAAGAATCATAAAAGAAAAGAAAGAAAGAACTAGATTGTTTATTTAAAAAAAATTTCGGGGGAAAATAGGATTCTTTTCTTTCTTTTTTTTCCTCCCTCTTTTGTTGAAAAGGCAGCAAAACCTTTGGAGAAATGTTATTCTTTAATTATTATAAATAAGTCATGTAATAAAAAAAAACAGCTTGTTCATTTTAAAATCAATTTTTCAATACTCTGAAAAAAAGATTTTTTTTTTCTTTCTGCCTTTTGATTTTTTCTGCTTGAAAATTCAGTTTAATTTTTGAAGAAATGTTTAAATATTATCTAATTATAAAATATGAAATTGATTTGGTGTACTACTTCTATTATTATGTACATATATATATGTATATCGTGGTGATAACTTTAACTTCATTACTGAATAGTTTTAACAGAAACATATTTATCATTTTTTAAGTTTTCTGTGCTTCACTGAAATTCTGATAAATAATACCCTTTCAAATAAAACTATTTTTATTTTGCATAGGGTAAAACATTCTTTAATTATTATAAATAATGCATCAGAAAGAAAAAAAGAAAAGAAAAAGAACTAGATGTTCATTTTGAAATCGATTTTTCTGGAGAAAATAGGATTATTGTTCTTTCTTTTTTTCTTTTGTTGAAAAGGCAGCAAAACCTTTGAAGAAATATTATTCTTTAATTAATTAAATAATTAAGCCAATTTGTAAATTTATTAAAAATAATTTTATACCAAAAGGCAAAAAACTGTTTCAAAAATAATATTTTTGTGAAAATAATTTATATTTTCAACATTTTTTTTTCTCTTGCAAAATTATTAGAATTTCAATTTATTCAGTATTCCAAGATTGTTTATGTTTAAATATAATTTTTTTATTTATTTCTGAAAAGTAACATTAAAAGTCTCATTTTGCTTCTTTTTTTATTTTTATGAAAATGATTCATTTTTGATTTGTCTTCATTTATAATTAATTTGTAGAACTAATAAAGTGTTGTTCCCATTAAGTAGGAGGATATTTATTACTATAAGATTCGTCTTTTATTTTGATAATTCTTAAAAAATTTTGTATATTTAATTACTTTCTTCAAATATTTTTACTTGCTTTTGATAACGTTGAACATAAATTATCTTAAAATATCTAAGTGCATATAGTAATATTGCTATGGTTACTACTATTAATTCTATAGACAATTTTTTACTATCCAAAACTAAAATATTAAATTTTAAATTAAATAAGGAATTTTAATAATATTATGCATTATTTAAAGTTTACTTTAATTATTAAAATAGAAAAAATGCACAATACATTTGCCTAACTGACTGAAAACCCTTTATTAATATTTATTCAATAATTTATATAACTGAAATCTGTAGAAGTTAATCCATATAAATTGGCAATAAGCTCAAAATAAATTTTATGTATATACTAAACTAATAAATTTATTTACATTCGATAAATTTAAAAATGAAACATTTACTAAAATTAAAAAGTATAAAATAAACAAATTGTAATACTAAAATATCCATTATTTAATGACGCTTAATTTTATTTTAAAGAAATCACACTAAATTTCATATCTGACTATTATTAGTATTTATTCTAAAACTTAAACATAAAAAATAATATACCAAATGGAATGTCATTGACTTAATCTTCAAACCATTGTTAAAAGTACAATAAAATCTTTTCATAGTCAGATTAAACTTTAAACTACTTTAAATATTTTATGATTTTACTACTATTATTATTTATATTTAAAAAATTTGTTAAACTTTTAACTGTATAATTTAAAATATAGTAAAATAAATGAATTACAATAGTAAAATAAATGAATTACAATAGTAAAATAAATGAATTATAATAGTAAAATAAACGAATTCCAATAGTAAAGTTATATATGTAAGAAAATTATAAAAATTAGACCTATTAATTAGTTTTTGTAATGAATCGACCCTCAATTTGGATACGGGCCCAATGACTAATAATCACGAGTTTGGCAGGGTAGCCAATTAATCCATTTTATCGTTAAATTAATAGCAACACATAGCCCTTTTTAACTGGTAACCCTAGGAGATGAGCGATTTCAGAGAGATACCTCTACGCCACTTGCTATCTGGAGTCTATCCTGTAAGCAAAATGGAAATTGATTGCCACCTTTTTGATTTTTTAAATAAAACTTAATAAAGTTAATTTCAGTGAATACTGTCATTTCGTTAAAATGTGACAGTATTATGAGTCATCTGGATTATACTACCTGCTCAGCGGGAAAACATGGGAAGTAAAGAAAAGAAAAAAAAAAGAATTCTTGGTGCTACACGATGAGGATAAGCTCCGATTGAACATTCAAAGAGGCCCCAATTGGGTGCTGGGAAAGTGTTCACTCTGCCTCTTCAAGTAGTGTAAATACAAGAAGTTCGCCTCATCAAAGAATCTGTCAGCAGTGATATGCTTTTAACTCTTCAATTCCATTATAGAAAGTGTCTTCCCATTTCTTCTACTATATTTTGAAGAATATCATCTTAATTAAAATCGATCAAAATGTAGATCATTTTCAACATACTCTGCGTTTTAAAAGTCAAGTATTTCAGCAGTGATATCCGCATTTTGTTTCAACAGTGTAGTGAAAGTTTCACAACATGAAAACTGCAATCTTTAAGTGGAATTCATCTTCTTCAGTTGTGTTGAGGATTTTATAGTGATTTTCGTCAGAGCATCTCTAAAAGTAAATTTCATGCAGTGAAAGATAGCATCGTTGCTGTCATTGCTTTTTATTTCATGATAAGTGCACACTACAATTCCTTAAGTACAGGGATATATATATTTTTTTTTCCTTCTCCGTTTTTGCGGAATGTTTTTTTTTTCCTTTTATTTTGTGTGTGTGTGTGTGTGTGTGTGTGTGTGAGCTCATAGGGTACCCTAGTGTTATTTATTTTTATATAATATTATTATCCATATTATTTTTTTTATTCTGATTACATAATTTAAGGTAAGTGATTTAATAAGTAGTATATCTCCAGTGATGTTTTTATTTTTGGTATTTATGAAAACCATGGTTTTAAAACATTGTAATCTTTTGAATTGAAAAAAAAAATGATTCATATTTTCTATATTTATTTCTTTAATTATTTTTAACTATTTTATTCTTTTTATCAATTTTATGCACATGCTTATATTATGTTGAGAATATTTAAACATTTTGACAGATATTAAGAGTGTTATAATATTTAGATTATTAGAAAGTTATCTTAAAATTAATTCAAAATGGAAAATATTAAGAAACAAAAAACTGTTCTCAAAGGAAAAATTACCCGTATAAAAAATATCATAAATCCCAAAATTGATGATCAGACGATAACTCTAGAAGAGTTAGATTTGTATCATGGTCAGGTGCAAGATATTACTACAGAATTAAGTAAAAATCAGGAAAATCTTGATGGATTTTTGCTCAAATACTCTGACTCAAGATGGAGTCATCATTATGAATGACCAAAACGTTTCCGGTCAAATTTCTCATGAAAGTTCATTCAACCACACCTTAACTTTAACGGGTGATATGAATTGCCAGAAGCCGCTTAGTTTTCCTTCTAAATCAAATCAAGCAAGTTTGTCTCAAGAGGGACATTGTTGCCTTGATACTCAAACTCTCTCGGATTATGATGATATAACTTTTAATCATTATACTACTGAAAAGAACCTACAATTGGAAGGGCTTCTGAGCGACTTCAAAGATATTTTTGCACGCAATCGGTACGACGTTGGTAGAGTCAGATGGGAACCCCAGTGAGTAACCCTCACCTCAGAACTTCCTATCTCGCTTAGGCCTTACCGTACATCGCCTAACGATAATGCAGAAATTCAAAAACAAGTACAGGAGTTGCTGGATGCTAAACTCATTAAGGAATCCTGTAGTCCCTATTCCTCTCCCGTAACAATGGCACATAAAAAAGGAGAAGGTAAAACGCATCTCTGTATTTATTACAGAAAAATTAATGCCATTACGAAGACAGATTCAGAGCCTTTGCCGCGAATAGACTGGCTTTTAGACAGACTTGTCAATGCCAAATATTTTTCTACGCTAGATTTAGCCTCTGGCTACTGGCACATCCCCCTCCACCCTTCAGACACAGAAAAACTGGCCTTTGTAACCAATCAGGGCCTTTACGAGTGGTTGGTCCTTCCATTCGGATACAAAAATGCTCCGGCTCAATTCGCAAGAGCTCTCAGAAGGATCCTAAATAAACATAAGGTCAACTTCGTTACCAATTATTTCGATGACTTTATAGTTTATTCGGACTCCTATGCCGAGCATTTGGTTCACCTTAAAACTATATTCAATATTTGCCGTCAAGAAAATCTAAAACTAAAACTTTCCAAATGTAATTTTGCCAAATCTCAAATTGACTTCCTTGGCTATGAAATTAGTAATGGCCAAATAAAACCAGATAATGCTAATACCGAAACCATTAAAAATTTAATTCCTCCAAAAAATGTTAAAGAATTACAACGATTCCTTGGATCCATAAACATATACCATAAATTCATTGACAAGTATGCTAAAATTAGGGCCCCTCTAAATAAATTATTAAAGAAAGACACTCCGTGGGAATGGTCAGAAATCTGTCAGCAATCATTTGAACTTCTTAAAAATGCATTAATTTCTAGACCTATTTTGAGATTATTTAATCCTAATCTCCCATGCCATGTTTTTACTGATGCCTCGAAGGAAGCTTTAGGTTCTGTATTGAAACAAATGGATGAAAATGGAAATTTACATCCCATTGCATTCCACTCAAGGCAACTAAGGCCCTACGAGCGAAATTACGCTATCACAGAATTGGAGTGCCTAGCCATAATCGATGCTCTTGACAAATTCCATTATTATCTTCATGGAAAACCTTTCACAATACATACCGATCATGCTGCTTTAGTAGGGCTTAAAAAGATAAAACATTTAACCGGTAGATTATTCAGATGGTCACTAAAATTAAGCATGTACGATTATACCGTAAAATATAATAAAGGGTTCACAAATTTTGAAGCTGACATGCTCTCAAGAAATCCCATTTTATCAAACGTAAATCCCCACATTCATTTATTAACCTTAGATGAAATTAAAGAACACCAAGAGTTAGATAATGTAACAGGACCTAAATTTCAAAAATTTAATGACATTTTGGTAATTCACAAAAAAGGCTTTCAAAAAATTGTCGTACCTTTCTCCTTAAGAGAAAAATTATTAATAACAACCCATAATCAATTTGGCCACCCAGGAATTCAAAAAATGCTAAATTTAATTTCACCACAGTACTACTGGAGCAGCATGACACAAGATATTACACAATTTGTCAAACATTGTGAAGTCTGCCAACTAAACAAGAAATCCCACCAACCTAAATTTGGCCTTCTTGAAGCTTTACCTCCTGCAGAACAACCCTTTGATATAATATCATTAGACACAGTAGGGGGCTTCAATTATTACAATTCAACGAAAAAATACATGCACTTAGCTATTGATCACACTACTCGTTATGTTTGGGGTTTTGCCTCTAAAAATGTCACAACAGAAGTTTATATTAATATTCTAAAACAGATTTTTAACATTCAACTTCCCAAGAAAATTTTAACGGACAGAAACCCTGCTTTTACAGCGTCTAAACTGCGTAAATGGGTACATAAACATAATGTAAAAAAATTACTTACTTCATCTCACAGGCCCCAGTGTAATGGGAAAAATGAACGCGTAAATCAGTCCATTTGCACTCGATTAAGACTTAAAATCAATGCTACACCTTCAAACATTCCATGGCCCAAAATTCTGGAGGAGGTGATTAACGAGTACAATAATACACCGCATTCAGTAACCAAATACCCCCTGCATACTTAATGTTTGGCCAATTTCCTTATCCATCAGTATTAGGCAATGAAAACTATTACCCTACGGTTGAGGAAGCCAGGAAAGAGGCTTTCCAAAGGACTGGTGAACACCATTTAAAAAACAAAGTCAGATATGACCTAAAATTTGTGGAAGCACCTTTCAAACCTGGTGATCTCGTAATTACGGAAGAATTTCATTATCTGAACACCAGGAAGTTAAGCCCGCCTTTTTCTGGTCCATATCAAATTATTGAAAAGTTGTCTAATGTAAGTTTTAAAATAAATAAACCTAACTGGTTGACAAAGAAGGACTATGAAGTGATACATGCCTCCAAACTAAGGTACTTTTTGCCCAGCGATCAATTTAAGTTAACACTATCTATGTAAAGTATCAGATATCATATGAACTGTTATTGGATGATATTTGATAGTTGAATTTTACATCTTTATGAGTATAGTACAATTGTATTTTGAGAGTCTACACTCTACTGAATGAAGTCAAGACATTTTCATTCAAGTTTGTATTTTATATGTAATGCTGGACTTAGCAATTCTAGAATATATTTCCTATTTTGATTATTTTATTTTGCATATAATATTACCAGTGTCTTGCATTTATTAATATAACTGTTTTTATCATGTTCAATTGTTTATGGTATTGGAAATTTTAGTGGTATTATTCTTATTATTTGTATTATTTTTACTATTTTTATTATTGTTGTGATATCACATGTTAACTATAGGAAAGAAATAACTCATCTCCAGGCAGCTCGATTAAAAGTAATTCACTTCCAAATTTTAACATCCCTTTAATAAGGAATGCTTTATACTTTCCAGGCGACCCTCGTGTATGGAAGCCGCCCCATCCCCGGGGACTTGTCTGGAAAGGGGGGAAATTGTAAGAAAATTATAAAGATTAGACCTATTAATTAGTTTTTGTAATGAATCGACCCTCAATTTGGATACGGGCCAATGACTAATAATCACGAGTTTGGCAGGATAGCCAATTAATCCATTTTATCGTTAAATTAATAGCAACACATGGCCCTTTTTAACTGGTAACCGTAGGAGATGAGCAATTTCAGAGAGATACCTCTACGCCACTTGCTATCTGGAGTCTATCCTGTAAGCAGCTATGGAAATTGATTGCCACCTTTTTGATTTTTTAAATAAAACTTAATAAAGTTAATTTCAGTGAATACTGTCATTTCGTTAAAATGTGACATATATCTTTATTATAGTATCAAAATTTAATTTAACTGTTAAAAGAAAAATATAATGCACATTACATTTATCTATACTATCAAGCTAAAAAATTATTTTTTAAATGTATCCTATAAAATAATAAAAAGCAAAAATTTACCGTAAAATGTATCATTTAAAATAGCACTAATGCATTCTAAATCCAAAGCAATAATTAGGTTTTTAAAAAATATATTAATTAAAAAACAGATATTACACAGCACTCTGGCGTCCAAACACGTGGTAACTTATAGCTTATGTTCAGTGTTGTATATCAGAAGCATGCAAAAGTATTAAAAGTAATATAAATAAGTAAATGCATACACAAAGTTAACATTTATCAAAATAAAACACTTATCTTATTTTAAATTGTTCAATAATCCTTCCTATTTTAAATGTATAAAATGTCGAAAACAGCACTATAAACAACATGCAGAGCCATTGCCACTAGAGTTACTGTGTTCCCTACCTGATGAGAATTTTTTTCTCGCCTACTAAGCTTGGCGTCACTGGAACTTACTCTCCGAGCCAGAGGCTTTGTATTCTAGGTAGCAATGGTCAGACTGACCGACTCATAAAATTTTAAGTTAAATTCAAGCTCTGTTTCATTTAAATTCTAATTGTGTCCTCTTGTGTGACTGTGGGTATTGTACTGCATAGGACGTACGATCTTGTGGCCAGGTGTTATGTTAAAAGTAAAATTCTAATTTTTTTTTTATTATGTTTAAAAAAAATTTTGCATGTTTAATAATAAAAAAATTCAATATATTAAACCAAACCTTAGTTTTCAAAGTCTATGGATCATTAACATTAATAACTTGGTTTTTACTCTCAAGACTTGGGAGCGAAGTGGTTAATAGTCATAAAAAGGGATTGATTGATATTAAATATTGTTGTTAAAATATCTAGACTTGCTTTAATCTCTAAAAGTTATTGATAATTCTAACTTTAGTCTAATTAAAATTTTGTGAGATAAGTGCTTGGATTTTAGATTTTATCATATTTTAACCTTTTAACTTTACCAAATTGGATAGTGCTTATGGTATTCATAATCTCTTGAGCTTTGGCTTTTTTGTTTTGTCTGTTTTATAAATAATTTTTTAATAATTTCATATTTTTCAGTTTAAGTAAAATGTTGTACCATTTTATGATATTTATTATTATTTTGTTTGGCTGAAATATATCTTGTGTTAAAGAAAAGCAACTTTTGTATTGTAGTTTGTAGCTTACTTGAATATGTTATCTCTATGCATTCTTTTTATAAAATGAATTTTAAATATTGTTAATCTTCTATTTTGGTGAGATTCTTTTTTATTGCTTTTTATATTATATGTTGTTTTATTTATTTATTTATTTTTAATAATTTATGTATCCCATTTATCCTGAAATGTCCTGAATTTAGCAAGAATCAGTGAATGAATTCCATATGTACAAATATTCCATATATATGCATATGGAAAGTAAGCCATTATCAATTCATGATATTTTTTACCCCATTATTTAATGAAATTAGAAACTGTATTTTAAAAATATTTCTTCATTTTAAAATGGAATCACATTAAGATCACATCACATAGTGAAGATTTTATATTGTGTCATTTTATGTTTTTTACTCATGCATCAAGAAAGGAAATAAAAGAATAGCCATACAGATTTTCAACAAGTACATCTCTCCCTCTATGTCTTATATTTTCTTTTGTAACATTTTCTTTTATATTTGTACAGTAGAACCTCGATCCATCGTTTTTCAAGGGGTACGTAAAAAAAATGATGAATGCGGGTTAACGCCAAAACACGAAAAAAAAACGTTTATGCATTACTAATACATTCAATGCATACAGTATACTAATAAATACTAATTTGTTACTTGCCAAACTGTAAAAGATATAATCGAAGTTGTAGAAAATTGATATTTTATAAAATCAGTGATTTTATGTTGGGTTTTTCGCTCATTTTTAAAATTAAACAATAAATTGTCAAGATGTACAACATTTTTCTGGTAATTTTCTGTAATTTCATGTGCATATATAAAAGTTCATGCAGTTTCAAATACCGTAATTGCATGAGACATAGACTTGACACTGGTGTACACTGTAAAAAAAAAAATCTGTAAAGTTACTAAAGTTTTTCTAGGAAACTGTGATTCCTAGAACTTTTTATGTAATGGCAACAACAAAAATTCTTGTAACAGAAAAACTTTAGTAACATTACAGATTTTTTTTTACAGTGTAAGCTCATTTTTATCGGCATGAACATTATCTTCTGCTTCTCTGCCATTATTTTCATTTTTTGCATCATCGCACATTTCTTCTATGCTTAGGACACCACATGTCGCAACATTTTGATCTATGGAAATATAATCGCTAAATTTCACTAATCCTGTTAATCCCTGACCCCCCCCCCCCCCCCCCCTAAAACAATACAAATGAGTTATTTTAGGATAAAAGAAGTCATTCCAGTTTGTATGTCATATGGATACGCTTGACCTTCAATTTCATTTCGGTGAGGTGAAAAAATTTACGACGATGAATGCGGGAAAACGACATTTTGAAGAACGATGTATGCGGGTTTTGTTAACATTATTTAAATATAATTTGTGCAGGGACCATAGAAAAAACTATCAATGCGGGAAAACGGTGGATGCAGGAACGATGGATTGGGGTTTCACTGTAACATAGATAACCTTACTTCTTTCATTATTATGGAATAACTTTAAAAATCACTTATTGAATAAGTAAAGATCATGCTATGTTTCTATCTTGTACCATGTTAGTGTTAACTCCTTTGTCTCCATGTATCCTTTAGTGCATTGGTCCCAACCTGGAATGCATGATGGACCAATCGGAGGTGTGCAAAAATAACATTAGTAGTGGCAGAAAATGCAAAAAATAAAATTTTAAAATCAAAACACAAAGTTGTAGAATTTTGCTTTATAAAGACAAGCTTGTGTGAAAGTCTCCTTATGTACTCACAAAATTCAGGAAAATGCCTAGGCTTAATAATTAATTCATAAATCATTGGCACAAGCAGTGTTGCTAAATTAGCAGATTTTTTATTGATAAATTCAAAGGTCATGCCAGAAATTCCTAATAGTCATTTTTGATTTATTTAATCATGCAATGTCTGTCATTAAAAAAAGCAAAAATTATGATCCAGAATTCCTTGTATGAATTATGAGTGAATATCTGAATAAAAAACTCTGCCAAATTGGCAACTCTGGTCACTAGTTGCACCCACCTACCCTCAACAATATCATGCTAAATTTACCGCTATTGACATGGCTGCTAACTGCTGTGTATTCTCTGATATTGTCTCTGTCCATTGTACACTTTTTTTTTTGTTTGTTTGAAGTAATTATAAAAATATATAGAAAATACTTTAAACTTCTGGTTTGTGCTTTTTATCTAAAACCACTCATTTTAATGTTAGACTTGTCAGTGTCAGGTTAGTAATGGGTATATTAACCCTCACAGTACTAAGATGGGATCAATTTGACCCCATCTGGACATTTTGCAGTTTTTTCATTTAGAATATGTATGCTAAAATTATTTTCTAGGAATTATCTTATAAAGGTCTCGTTCATAATTTTGTGTACTTAGTAAGTTTCGCACAGTTAAATTTTTTTGTTTATTTGTAGAAATTGCGAATGGGGTCACATTTACCCCCATCTTAGGCAATCAGGGAATAAATAACAGCTTTCTATCATTTATCATGTTTCAAGAGAAAGAAAGAGAATTTTTGGCATCCTGCCAAATGTAGTTCACTAGATGGCACTATGGATGCACCGCTACCTTGCAAGCGAGAGTAGGCGCCTCCCTTATTGTGTTATTTCTTTGTTTTTGTGTTCAATTGTGTGTAAGTTTAGCTATTCAACGAAATGAATCGTCACGTCATATAAACATTATAATTACGTATGGGGGCCTAAATTATGTATGGGGTCACCCCTTTTTAAATCTTAGGCATTTAAGTAATATTGTGATCTTAGTACTGCGAGGGTTAATACTGTAGCTTTGTTTCTTTTTTATAAATGTTCAAGTGTCTTGCCATTATTTATTGATCTGAGTGACACTCTGTTAATATTGTTTTATGTGTTGAAATTGGTTAGTGTTAGAAAACTACTGTAACAACATTACTAACTAACAAAATAAATATTTTTCCATGGAGGTATGGATAACAAAGGTTATGTGAGAGGAGGAGTATTCATAAATGCCAAGCTTAAGCAAGGAGTATGAGGCACAAAAAGCTTGAGAACTGTTGCTCTAAAGGATACATAATCTATCAGCTGTGAAAAATCTGGGATTAAAGCATGTGTTAAGATAATTCCATCTGGGGGCGAAGATATAAATAGAGTTTTGGAAACTGTATTTCTTAAAGTTATTTGATGCATAGACTATTCTTTATTATCTAATGCATACATATTATATACATACGTTGCAGTTAATTTATAAGTAATGTTTATGTAGTTTTATCTATCTGCTTATTAATTTATTTTCCCTCTTAGTATGTTTTTTTTTTATCTATTTGCTTTTTGCTTTATGTTATTTTATTATGAAATTAAGTTAGTACTGCTTGCTCTTTTCTTTTTACCTGTTCCAAATCAAATTTTATTTACACTGAGTTTTCTCATGATTATTTTATTTTAGTAAATTATAAAGAATGAATTATTTTTATATTATTTCATGCATTTACTTACTGATTTGATAATATTTTTAGGTGTTAAAAATATTGAGTAAGTTTGTTATTGTTATTTTCCTCTGAAATTTTGCAAGAGTTGTGAGATAATAATGGTTTCAATAATTTTGGAGTAGCATGCTGTTATTGATCTGATTAATGGAAGACAAATGAGATTAAAAATCTTGACTATGGCATAAACTTTTGCATTTATCCTATATACTTCCATTAGAACTTTGTTTGACCTTCTGGGAGGCAGAATTCTATTTGGGCAACCAATTTTAGCATCGATGATTTTGCTATATAAGATGGTACACCGCCTGTCATCTGGTACATTTCTGGTAGTGGGGATGCTACTATGGTCAGCTGGTGCGCATTGGTAATGGAAATGTTACTATGGTAGCATCCCGACTAGTGCACCAGCTGTTTGCAAGTTTTATTATTTCTAGCGTTCAACCAAAACAGAATTCCAGTTATCTTCCTAGTTTTATACGAAAACAAAACAGTCTTAAAAGTAAATTTAAAGTAATTAATACACACACACATATATATATATATATATATATATATGAATAATTATTGATTAATTATATGTATAAAGAAACACATTTCTAACAAACACACATACTCAGAAGAGCTCAGATGATAAAAGTGGTATGTGACACACAAAAAAAAGAGTTAATCATATTGAAGATAATCAGTGATCCGATATCATCTGTTAAGTTACTACTTGAAAAAACCTAATACTTACAGATATTTTAATTGATAAAGGAGGCACTTGACAATAAATACAAATAGATATTTGGAACTTTACTGCTCATTTTATCAAAATGATGATTGTATCACTGACCTCCTTTATCATTTGAGCTCTTCATATATGTGCTTCTGTTTGGAAACTTTTTCTCCAAGTTGACTTTGTGTGCCTCTGACCAAAACTTCTAATTTTCATATGAAATAAGATGCAATTCATCAATAACACAGAACGTTTTCTTAATTATATGAATTTTATCTAATTTTAAAAAAAATGATGTATGCATTCCTCATTTTACCTTTTATAATGACTTTTGTAAAAGATCATCAGTTTTCTTATTCTGTACTTTTATTCTACATCTTCCTTAGAATGCATTCAAAACACTTCTACAGTATTCAAACTAAAAATTTTCTATCACCATTAAGTCTTCAGACTTTATTGAGTATCTGGGAAGAGTTTTCAAAATTTAGTCTAAATGTTTTGGATAATTATAAACAGTGAAGTTTCATAGAAATAAACATGCTCTCATTTAAGCCAATACAGCTCAAATCAATGAGTGATGTTGAAAATTCCCGAAAGAAGAAATGAGATTTTAGGAATGTAGATAGTTTCGTTTCTGGCCGAATATTCGACAGAATTTTCGTTGAAAACGAATGTCTGCCGAAACTAAGATTATGTAACAAAAACAAAACTGAATATTTGGTGGAACTCTAATTATTTGTAATCTAATCCATTATATATTGCAAAATCATGTATGCTAAAATTGATTGCCAAAATGTGACGCTGCCTCCTGGACTATTAGTAACTTCACAGACATCTGAATACGTTTTGTATGATTGTACAGTCTGTTTCGACAAAACAGGTACACCTCCACTCCACGCATTTTAATCACCAAAATTTTCCCGGAGACAAATGAAAATAGCCATTCGCTAAAGAACAGAATTTTGTCTAAAAAAATTCATTATATAACAACTTTTCCTTATATATTTAAATGTAAACAAATTTTCATCCCATTTCATCTTGGATGTGTGTTAAATACTTCATAAAAAAATATTTTTGAAAAAATTGTTGCATTTGAATTAGCAGTAATAATTACCTGAATAGTTTTTGTATGATAGTACAGTCTTTGTCAAAAAAAAAAAAAATACATCTCATACATTTTAATCACCAAAATTGTTTCAGAGAAAAATGAAAATAGCCATTCTATTAGAAATTGTGTCTTATTTAATTTATGCTTAAAAAATAAGCTTAGAAGGTCTTCTTCATACTGAAATTGTAAAAAACTTTGAAATTTTCAGTATGAACACCTTTGGAACTCTTATTGGTAAAGTCATTTTTAATCGTTGCGAATCAGATTGCAATGCAAGTAGTTGTTTAAGCATAACTCAAAAACTACCTTGTGGAATAAACTGTAATTTTGGATTTGCATATTTGAAGCTTCTAGATATGGATTCCTGTAAAAAAAAAAAAAAAAAAAAAAAAAAAAAATCCTATGTTACAATTCATTTCTTTTTTCAGAAAAATGTTTAAAAAAAATATTTTTTTAATATTAATTAAAAAATATATATATTAATAGTAACTTACAATTTTTTTTAAAACAGAAATTGATTTCCAGAAGCTTCAAATATGCAAATCCAAAATTACAATGCGGCCTGCAAAGAAATTTTTGAGTTATATTTAAAAACTATTCCCATTGCAGTTTGTTTTGCGGCTAAAAAAAAAATAAATAAATAAATAAAATAACATTAGGAATTCTAAACTTTAAATTTGTATAATTCCTAAAGAAAAAAAAAAAATCATTTGTTACATTTTATATTTTTTTTCGAAAATTAATTTAAAAAAAAGTATTTTTTATATTAATTTTTTTTTTAAATATTGTAACGTACAAATTATTTTTAAATGAAAATCAATTTCCAGAATCTTCAGATATGTGAATCCAAAATTACAATGCAGCCTGCAAAGTAGTTTTTGAGTTATATTTAAAAACTACCCCCCTCCCCCCATTGCAGTTTGTTTTGTGACTATTTGAAAAAAAAACAAAAATTAACATTAGGAGTTTTAAACTTTAAATTGGCATAATTCCTAAAGTACATCACCAAAAATTTTACTGTTTGGTATCTGAAGATAAAATTTACCAAAGAATTCAATGCACTGTCAAATTTGGGAGAATTTATTAAAATTTAAAGAATTGAAAATTTGAAGTTTCTTACATTTCAGGTATGAAGCTAACTGATATGATTATTTCTCCAACATAAATTGAAAGAAAATATAACTTCCAATCAAATGGCTATTTTTGTTTTTTCTCTGAGACAATTTGATGATTCAAATGTATGGCATGTGTCCTTTTGTAGTTAGATTTCGTAAGAAATACTACCTATTACAGTCGTTACCATGGTGCAACTTTTGAAAAATTCCTTCATAACTTTTCATTATATGACCCCAGGAACCCAAAACCACCCCCACCTAAAAAGTTTATATGTATACTAGCAGGCTCTGCCCGCTGCGCTGGTCAGTATTTCCAAATAAGCCTTGAATTAAGCGAAATGGTGAATTCAAACTTGTGTTTTTTTTTTTTTTTTTTTTTTTTTTTTTTTTAAATGGACCTTTAGCTTGAATGTCCTTCCGCATTGCTGAAACGATGTGAACGCTATTGCGATATTATATTACCTTATGAGTTGGACAAAATTTAGCTATTAAGAAGCAGTTCTTTTAGTTGATTATTCACTGTGCACTTTTGTTAGGGAAATGAGGCCATTATGACAATAGGAATTAAAATGTTCTCATATCTGACAATATTAAATTAGAGATGCATTACAATGATTGCAGAGATTTACCATTGAACTTGAATAATGCTCGAGTGGTTTATTTTTGTTTGTTTGTCCTTGATCTCCTGGCCTCTCAGCTCGTGCAATATTTGATTCTGGTATCTTAAATACAATCTCTCTGGATGTTAGTTATATTTCTTAATAAACACCCTCTTGTGCTACTACTGTTTTCTCTCTTTGAATTCTAGCAGAGTAAATACTGTCAAAAAAGTAATAAATTATTTGCAGACAAAGAAGATTATTTAACTTTCATATGTAAAAGAAAATTGAAACATAAATATGTGTGTTTTTAAAGATGAATTGCCTGAATAAATCTAAAATAATGTCATTTTCACTGTCTTTTCATTTTGTAGACCAGCTGAAATCATGTAACCGTTAACCCGGGAGAAAACTCGATGACTTAATCTTGTAGAAAAATAAACCTCATACATCCAATAAAATCTTTATAATCATCCGTAATCGACGTCATTGTGAGGGTTCACATCAAACATTAAAACTGATGCAACAATATTGTTGCACGTGTACCAGGGTTAAGATCTGACAATGATGAATAAAGTTATACAAAAATTTTAGCAATATGCATTTTGGTGAATACCTGAACCGCAGATTTATTTTGCATTTTTCTAAAGAGCATAATAACACGGACAAACAAAAAAGCCTGCTATTTTCTTTATATTTAAGAGTAAATTAATCTTCCGTCTGTTGTGTAAATAACCTAGATTATGAAAATAACTCTTAATTTGTTGCTGTGTTTAGCTGTTAGAGTGTGTGTCAGGACAATTCACTTTATACTGATCGAAATTCCAGGTAATTTAATCCTATCTAGGCTGAAATGATAAGTCCACAGGCATTATTCCATTTTCCACCATTTAGTAATCGCTAATTTCAAAATCTGTCTAATCTTTTGAATTTTGATATGCCATCCAATATGCTAATTGGCGGGTGACACAATTCCGTAAGATTAGTCCAATATGTTCAATAAAACATTTTTTAAACAATGATTTAAGCAAAAGAAAGTTATGCAGAAAAAGCAAGCTAAAAAGAAATGACAAATTAGCAAGCGATATTTATTGCAAAAGGTTTTTTTTTTTTTTTTTATGGTAATAACGTATAATTGCAGAAATCTTCTTAACAATATTCTTATATCCTAACTTTTAAAGCAGTGAATATTCCTATTAGTGAAATCGACAGTATGTTCGGCATGTTAAAAAAAATAACATAATACACAATATTCAGTTAATAAGTAATGATCTGAGTTCGAGGATATAAAAATCACATGCTTGAGGAAAACAAAACGCATGTTTCCATTGTAACGGTATTCCATAATATGGTAAAAAATATTTTAAATCTTTGAAAGTAAATTATTTTAGAATATGTGTGTATATGGAAGACATTTACACTAAAATTTAAATGATTGACTACATAATTATAATTTTAACTGCTTTTATATAATTTACGCTTGAATATAAAAATGTACTCTGAAATGCTCATCTCTCGGCTTATTTCACACTTTTGTCTTATTTGGCTTAAAATTGCATTGTTTGGCGATGAAGGTAATAGATAAATAGCATGTAACTCACTAATGCAGCCATTTTTACAAATACTTCTAGTTTTTCCTGTAAATCATATGATGGGAGAATTATATAAAAATAATAATTAATTTGACAAAAAAAAAAAAAGAAAAAGACTAATGAATGTAACCTAGATTTTATTTCATCAAGTTTTCAGACACATTTTTATTAACCTGGCTCAAGCGATAAAAGAGCTAAAGAGAAAAAAAATTGCCATTCAAAATTGCCAAATCAAATTTTCAGATTCATTTTTTTAACCTATCGCAAGCGATAATTCCCCAAATATTGTACCAATTGTAAAATTTCACAATAATTTATACTTTAAGCATTACAAATATTTATTCCATGTTTAAATTAAATATTTTCCTTTTATAAAATTATGTCTTATTAAAACTTTTTTTGTTGTTGTTTTTTAAATTAAATGTCAGTATTTTTTTCATTTATTCGCAAGGTGTTTGTATTATTTTCTAACAGATATAGCCGTCTTAATTCTTTAATCAACAAACCTTTTGCCAAAAGATAATCACTGGCAACCTTTTTGTTCAAAATAGCAGTAAAATACGAAATTTATTATAAAAAATCATAGCTATCCCTGTATATTTTCTCATAAACCACCCCCGGAATATTTCCTCTCGAATGATACAATTTGGGAAAAAATCCACCAGGTAGTTTTTGAAAACACTCGAGCGGAACTTTTAGAGCTTACTGCTTTATAATGTACTAGCAGCCTATGCCCGCTGAGCTGGTCCATTTTTCCAAACGAACCTTCAATCAAACGAAATTGTGAATTTAACCTGCTATTTTAAAGCAGTAAAACCATCACCTGGAATGTCCTTCCGCATTGCTGAAAACAATGCGAATGCCATTGGAATATTATACTATCTTATGCCTTGGACGAAATTTATGCAATTAAGAAACAACTTATTTAGTTGATCATTTAAAGTAGAGTTTGGTACGGAAATGAGATAGTTATGACAACAGGAATTAAACTTTCTCTAGTCATCACACTATTAAATTAAAGTGTATTACAATAATTGCAGAGATTGATTACTGAACTTTAAGAACATTCGGACCTTTCAATTTCATTTGTTTGTTGTTGATCTCCTGGCCTCTCAACTTCCATTATATGTCATTCTGGTAGCTTAAATTCAATCTCATTACATGTTACATTGCATTTTTTTTTTTTTTTTTTTTTTTAAATAAACGTCCTTTTCTGTCAGGTCTGCTACTGTTTTCCATCTGTCTATTTCAGCAGATTAAATAGAATCAAAAACATAGAACAACAAACCAGAGTGTTTTTACAGTAAAGCATGTTGGAAAATATTTTAAATATCTGAAATTAAAGGATTTAATCATATGTGTGAGAGGCGGGGGAGGGGGCACACATTTACCCTATAATTTAAATATTTTACCTAACAACCATAATGTTAACTGCTTTTTATATAATTTAAATATGAATATAAAAGTTCACTTCCAAATGTGCTCACACACTTAAAAAACACTAGTATTGTGAGCGTTGCTCAGTCCTATATCACTCTTTTGCCTTTTTGGCTTAAAATCACATTGTTTGGCTACCAATGTAATGAGCGAATAGAATGCAACTCACAAGTATATCCATTTTTACAATTACATCTGCCAGTTTCTCTTGTAAGACACACACACACATATATATATATATATATATATATACATACATATAAAACATTTTATTTATATTATTATTATAAACAAATTAGGTACACATGATTGCATAAATTTCCTTAAGAATAATTTTCAGTTCCTGAATTTTGAAGATATGAATTTTTGGTTCTACTTAGTTATCTGGTCAACCAATTTCGCCAAATTATATAAATCGCCAAATCACTTGTCAAACTATACAAATTGATATAATTTTTATTTTAAATAATGAAAGAACAAATAAATTAGTATAACATTAATAAAAATACAAATAAAACGGCGAAATAAAAATCACTTGATGACGTAAACGCGTGTAACTTTGCTTAAAGTCGATTGATTGTGACATTTATGATCAACCATTATTTTCATTTAATCTTATAGTTTGGCGATATATTTTTGGGTCGATGGGATAACCAAGTAGTACCGAATTCTCCTATACATGAAATTAGCGTTATCGCCAAAGAAATAAATAATAATATTTCCTAGAAAAGAAAAAAAGGATAATAATCCTTGATCTGAGTTGGAGTTTATAAAAATCATATGCTTCCGTAATTACGGCAAAAAGTTTTTTTTTTTTAAGTATGAACTTATTTTATAATATGTATGTGCGGCAGAAATTCAAACTAAAAGTCAGATATTTGATTCCATTTTAAAAATATTAACTGATATCTATATAACTTATAATTGAATATATAAATGTACTCCAAAAAGGATCTCGATCACTTGAAAAAACACCATTATTGCGAAAATCCTCAAGCTAATGTCACATTATGCATTTTTGGTTTTAAAAAAAAGTATGGCTAAACATTGTTTGGCGACAAACATAAATTAGAAATTGTAAAGAAAGAAATAATATGTAATTCACAATTACAGTAACTTTTACAATTATATCTGTTTTTTTCTCCTATAAATCATATGATGTGGCAGTTAGATAAAAAGAAAAAGAAAAGAACTAAAAATAAAAAAATTGTAATTCAAAATTAGTCTAATCAAATTTTCAGATTCATTTTTTTAACGTAAGGCAGGCCTCACCAAATATTGTATAAATTGTAAAATTTCACAATTAATTATATTTTTAAGCATTAAAAATATTTATTTCATGTTTAAATTAAATATTTTCGTTTTATAATATTGTATCTCATTAAAACTTTTTTTTGTTGTCTTTTTTAATTAAATATCAGTATTTTTTTCACTTATTTGCGAGGTATTTGTATTATTTTCTAATGGATGGATAACCATTTCAAATCTTTAACCAACAAACCTTTCGCCAAAAAATGACCACTGGCAAACTTTTCATTCAAAATAACACTAAAATACGAAATTTATTACCAAAAATCATAGTTATCCCTGTATATTTTACTCACAAACCACTGTGTGAATATTCTCTATCAAATGACATTATTTGCAAAAAAATCCACCGAGTAGTTTTTGAAAACACTCGAGCAGAACTTTTAGAGCTTACTGCTTTATAATATATATGATATTTATATATATATATATATATATATATGTATGTATGTATGTATGTACTAAATTTTGTCCGCACGATAAAAGTTGCAACTATGCACGGGTTGTCCTCAAACTCGCCAACAACTTTGATATGGCTAATATCTTGGCGTGGATTGAAAATGGGCGAAATCGGCTCAAGAGGGTGGAAATGAGGAAGGTTTAAAATTTTGAATACCGTCTTAACATGATTCTGATAAAACCAGCTCTTACACAACAATGGCAGGAAAAAATAAAAGTTTTTCGTTATAGCAGTTGCCAACAATTAAAAAAAAAACAATAAAATTCTCACCACAACAATTACTTTTCTATTGCAAAATTTTCACGTGTAAAATTAAATAGTTTGACAAATTGAAAACAAATTGAATATTACGTCATAAGTTTTCTAGAGCAAGATTTCAGCATGAAAACTCAAAATAAAATAAATAGTTTGACAAATTAAAAAAATATGTATATTGCGTCATATTGGAAATATAATGGACCTCAGCAGGTGAATATGTAACGTCATGTGAGTTTGAAGAAACGTATTAAAATATGATAAAAAACCCACCTGACTATGGAAATATTAACATATTTTAACACTTTAAGGTTCTCTGAATTTTTTTTAGACATTTTTAAAACCTATTCCATATATATGTGTGTGTGTATTCGTGTATATTATAATTTTCACAAAAAGTTTAGCTCCCTACAGCTCACTCTTAGTGAAGAAACTGGGTTTATCTCTAATCTTGATTTACGTTTTGTTGGTGAATTTAGTACTTAACTTCGAAATCTACCTCCGCCTGTAGGTCGAGCCGGCAGGGATTTTTTTATTGGCACAGACTGTATAAAATATTTTAATTAAATTTTTACAATAAAATATATTCTATAATGCAGATAAGTAGCTATATAAAGTAGTATGTATAAGTAGCTAATATAAAGTAGCTAAAATTTTATTTTTATTTATTTTTTTTTTTTTTTTTTTTTTTTTTAAGAATAGGGAGAGAATTCAGTTTTAAATACTGATTTTTGTCTGAAAAAAAAAATAAATAAATATAAAAAAATATATACATTGCCTATTATGAATTAGTATAAAATGTTAAAGAAAATTAACATTGTTTAATAACTTGTTGTAAGTTTTCTGTAAAATAAATTAAATACATGTAAAAGTAAAGATAGTTTTTTAAAACACTCCTTTATAAGCATTTCATGTTTATCTTAAAAACAATGCCTAATTTCATGATTTCAGTTCATGTTCTTCCAATAAAAAAAAAAAAAAAAACTATTATAAAACATTAATTTGGCATGGACTTTGATTGTGGAAAATTCACCATTTTGATTTACTCGTGGTAGAAAGCGTGACCTAATGAATTTATTTGAAAAGTAACCATTTTTACTCTATTTCTATTTAAGATATGGTAACAGGAAAGAAAAAACAACAACAACATTATTTAAACTATCTATTCAGGATTTCTAAATTGTTTGCTCAATGTATAATCATAATTTAATTAATACTTAACTATTAATTGATTAAAGTGTATTTAAAAATATCTATCTATTACACTCATTTTTTAAATTTATATTTTGTACTTTTTGGTGTTTAAAATATTTTGTTTTTGTAGTTTTACAACCAGTTTGCATATTTCTGCAAACTTGGTTTGCTGCATAATTAACTCCATTGTTTTTGTAACTCATAAACAATTGTATCCATAAAGAATATTTAGCAATTTATCACCTGCAGCTGGCTAAAAGAGAAATGTCTTAAAATTAGTTTATTAATTTATAATTGAGTAAAAAAAAAAAAATTGTTCTATTTTCATCAGAAAAACACTTGTGTACGTAATTTTTTTAATTCTAGCGTATCAGGATGTGAGTGAAAAATCTATTCCAAAATTTCATCTTTACATACAAAAAACAAGTTAAGTTAAATTAAAGAGTGTAAAAAAGGGGTCTAACATTCTATATTACAAAGCGAAACTAAGTAAGAATAATATACTGTTGAAAGTAACTCATTTCTTTATTTATCATGATGAAAAGTGGGAAACATATGATGACCATTTTATTAGAGGTACCCATAAATAATGTCACATCTTTTAGGCAGCAAATTTTAAAGGCTTTCTTAAGGTTGATGTAGTACTGAGTTCATTTTATTTTTGTGTTAAACAGTACACATAGTGAATTTAATTGAGAATTTTTAAAGAATTGAATATCCTTTATGAAATGAGTAATGATAGACCTGTAAAAAATTCATACAAGATATTTTATACTGTTTTAGTTTGTGATCATTATGCAGTTATGGCAACTGTGAATATCATTGTAATTTATGCAAATATATAGACATTGATCCACAAGTGCCAATGACAGCTCAGCAAATTTTATAGTGAACTAACTATAGTGATTTGAACTAATGTGTGACTTAATTCACACTGATAAGACATTTTGAAGATCATTAATATTATTGAAAACAAACCTTGCAAAATAGTTGAAGAAATGTCAGAAAGGAAATATGTTTCTTGGTTTCAATGCCATTTTGAAATTAATTAAAAATTCCAACACTCTGGTGTATGACTACTGTATATTCTCAGTGATGAAAAACAAATTACAAAGCCCATCCCTATACAACTTGTTTCTAAACTGCCATTAAAAAAAGGGACTTTTTTGACTGCAAGATAATGGAATATGAACTACATGATAATTCTGTGATAAATAACAACAGTAATAATAGCTTTCCGCTAGAGAACCATCAAGAAAACTTCAAAATTAAGCATTTATGAAAGCAACGTTTTTCCTATATGTTTGATAAAATATTAATGTTTGTTTAAGGTTGTTCAATGTCAAATAAACCATGACTGTAGACATTTATTTTGATTAACTTGACCTAATGAAATTAGCCATTGTAGGAAAACATATGTTGATCAACAGGAACAATATTAACCCTCTCCCAAAACATAATACAAGACCACTTGTTGTAAAAGTCACTTAACAAAAAATGAAGAAATTCTGGTGGAAAGTTCTCCTCTGGCCTTTCTTATCTGCCTTTTCCCCATCTGGTTATCATCTATTCAGATCCTTACAGTACTTTCTTTCTGGAAAAAATTAAGTTCTTATAAAGATGTCAAAAATTCTTTGATGGAGTATTTGACCCCAAAACTTCAGATTTTTGAAAATCTGTGATAGAAAAAAACTAGATTGTGGGAATGTAGAGAAAATCAATGATGACTGCTTAATTGATTAAATACTGTTTAAAAAGATATACTAAATTTACATGTTAATATAAAAATGACATTATTTCTGGGTACACCTAATAGTAGCAAAGAGTTAAGAATAGTGATTTGCTAGTACTTCTTTAAGTGATTGTTATTTTATTTATTCTAGGTCCTCACTCTGGAAATAACCTTATTCAGTGTCCCAAGTGTCCTTATATTACACCTTTTCCAAAATACTTCAAACGACATTGGTTTACTCATAGTGGAGAACGACCTTTTACTTGTAAAATATGCAGCCGCTCATTTCGACGAAAAGATCATCTGAAAGTGCATTCAGTGACTCATTTATTTTGCTGTGAATTTTGTTTTGTTTCATTTCATTCTGAAAAGGATCTCAATACTCATAGAGCTGTTCATGATGTTTGATATACTATATGAAAGTTTACCCTCAAATCCAAATGTCTTTTAATATGACTGCTTTTTACAGTCTATCAAAATATTCAAAGCTAGGAATAATAATTTATTACATTATTTGGATTTTATTGCATGTAGATTACAACAGTTATCATGCAAGCAGCTATTTTTATGAGAAATTTATGAATAACATAAACATTTTATAAGAACAGTAAAATTAATGTTGTTTTTATGTATTGTTTGTAAGGAAGAAATATGAACAAATACATCATCTGTGTTGCACAAAGACCTAAAACTTTCTAAGAATGTTTCCCTTTCAGTTTTAGGGGAATAATTGAAAAATACTACTCATTAAAGTGCTGTAAAAATATGTGGCTTGTCCTTTCATAAGGAATTTAATGTTGTACTATTTGACTTTTCCTG
The DNA here is from genome assembly GCA_963932465.1 of Maratus speciosus. Classification (NCBI taxonomy): domain Eukaryota; kingdom Metazoa; phylum Arthropoda; class Arachnida; order Araneae; family Salticidae; genus Maratus; species Maratus speciosus. The sequence goes on along the minus strand of OZ010788.1, from coordinate 385,193,658 downwards.
ATTTTGCACTCTATTAAATTCATGAACATTGGTTTACAATGTTTAAAGAATTTTAAAGATAATTTTAAAAAATACATTCTTTTTTAATCAAAATATTTAAAAAAAGAAGCTATAAATGTGTATGTTAGGTTGCAAATTAATATGTATTTATTTTTTGTTGTTGAAAATAAGCTAAAAGTTGTTCCAAAATGTTTGTTCTAAGTTTATTAATTTATATACATTTATGTATAACTTAAATAAATTCTTTTTTTGAAAGTGACCTATTTCCTGTACTTACTTATATTTTGTTTTTATTGTTAATCAAAGTATTATAATAAAATTTTATGAATTAAATATTTATTTAAAAAAAAAAAGTCTAATGTCATTTAATGTTGCTTAAATTTATTTTTTGCTATTCTAAATGAAGTAATTTTATCTAATTAAAGGTGTTGGTAAGTATACATTTTAAAGAAATGATTAGAAAACATTAAAAAAAAATGTGATGTGTTTTAAAGCTAAAAAAAAAAACTTAAGAGAACAATATAAATTCTTTACAAATTTTCATACTGTAAATAAGCAGAATTGGATTTTTAATAATATTTTTGAAATATTATTTCCCGTCTTAAATCTGCTTCACATTCTAAGGTACTACAGAGATAAAATTTGTTTTAATAATTTGTTATGATTTGTCAGTCAAGACAAATGTAAAATTTTAAAAAGTTTATTTTCAGAAAATCATTCCAATCAAACATTAATTTATAGAAATATTTCCTTTCATTGAACAATTTTGTATTGAATACTAATGAAAAAAATATTTGTTTTCGTATAAAAATAAAAAAAATAATTGTGATAAATAAAATTTTCCATATCTTCGGGGGGGGGGGGGGGGGGGTTGCTAATTTGAGCAAACTAGTTCGAAACTTTTTTTGAAATATCATTGAATGTTTTGTGCTTTTTTCCTCTTCTTTATTAACAATAATGATGTCCTATTTGTGATACTTAAATCATTTTCTTCTCTTGACTAATCTCTTCCTGAGCAGCTCTCTTTTCAAACCTATTGTCAATTATGAAATATGTCTGCTTTAATGCATTTCATTTATACTTTTTTGTTACTGAAGTCATTATCTTTAAAAGAAAGTAGTACCAACATTTATGTCATTACACAAAACCAAATTCTTCAAAATCATTTAACAAAACAGTGAAATGAGATTAAAATAAAATGTCAACAGCGAATTTAATTAATTTCTACTAACAAATTTCACTTCCTTTCTCCCCTCCTCAAACCTTCTTTGTCTTGTTTAAAATATAGTTTTCTTATTTATTCTTTAATTTTTTTTTTTTTTTTTTTGACAAGTGCATTTAATTTATTTATCTCATTCACTCATTATTGTATTTTTCAATTTGTTTTTTTATTGAAGCAATTTTACTAATAAAGTACTTTCTGTAAACTTTTTTTTATCTATCATGTTTATAACTTAAAGTTATAATTTACAATTTTCTAGAAGTTAATTTATCCTTTCTAGGAATTCTTGAATTCTCATTAGTTCATTCTGAAGAAAGTTCGTTGTATCAGTGTGAAATGTGTTCCTATACAACAAGTATGCAAAAGCTTTTGAAAAAGCATCTTAAAATTCATTTTGGAAGACCATATGAATGTAAATTCTGCCAAAAAAGTTTCAGAAGAAAAGAACATCTGAAGACTCATTCATGGACTCATACTGGTGATCGCCCCTATGTTTGTAAAAATTGTGGCAGAAAGTTTCTGACAAAACAAAACTATCAGGTTCATGTTTGTCGTATAACAGTAAATTAATATTGATTCATAGATGTGCCGTTTTCAATTCTTCAGTGTTCTATAAAATAAATGTACATGATAAAACTTAAGAGCAGGTATGTAGTGGAGGGTATATGGTGGCATACGCTGTATACCTTCTGGATGCATCTGTATTCCCTCAGTAGTTATAGTGTATACCCTCTGTTCTTTTAATGTTTACACCACTCCTTAAGAGCATTTGTAAACGAACCTATCATTAATACATATTAGTATCATATGCTGCTAATGCAGTATAAAATTATGGCAGGAAACTTTGAGCAAAATAGAATCAAGTTCGTTTTGTTGAATAACTTGAAACAAAAAATAAATATATTCTATAAAATCCTCAAATGCTCTTTTAAATATAAGTATATAGTTAAACTAAATAATTCTACTCATTATGTTTCTTTTTTTATCAGGTAGATTTTAAAAAGGTAAAAATAACATGCTCTTACCATAATGTACTTCTGAATTATCTAATTAATAAATGTATTTTATTGAAAAATATTCTTTTTTTTAGATAATATTTTTATAATATGCATATATTTATTTTGATGCATGTTCATAAATATTTTATTACATTATGTTTAGTATATTTGTATTTCAGAATTGTTTGTTTGAAACATTAGGAATTTTTTTCTCTTTTTAAAATGGTTAAGGGTTTTCAAGATCAATAACTGTATGTTTTTATTGACTGATAATTTTTCGATAGATGAAAACAGATTGATGTTTTCAAATTGTAAACTAATGAATGGTTTACATTAAATTGCATTAAATTCTTCTGATTTATTTATTATTAATGCAGTAGAGTTACCTGATTTTCAGACTTGTTCCATTTTCAAAATAAATTATTTTTGTATTGCTACAAAACAGTCATACTTGATTATAACAAGGATGACTGTATTAGCATAATTAAATAAATGTTGAGTAAAAGTTATTTTAAAACTTTAAAAACTACTGAATGGTAATTTCTGCAGAGGTAATTTTATAATCCTAAAAAGAACTTAAAATTATTAATTATAAGTTCATATTAATTGTTACTTTTGTGATTTTATACTTTTAAATTTAAAAATATAGGGAGAGTATATATATTGTATGTTTTTCTTAGTTTTGGTTTTATCTTCAAAACAGCATATAATAAAACATTTTGTTCGGAAAAAGTAAATTCAAGTATGCAAGTTTTCCAAACTTTTGCTCAATGCAAATTTTCCTTGTAATAGACAAGTTTCTCATTACGAATCTGATATTAGATCAGCCATTTTCTCTGTAATTGCTTGTTGAAAATGGATTCTAAAATATTTTTTAGATATGGCTGAGTTCAACTGTAACAGAAAAAATATGCTAAGATCATTAAGGTCACTTTCAGCCAAATGATTCTGGAATTCTTTTGCTAAAAGTGTCCATCTGTGTCAGTAAGAAAAACTTCAGTATAGCTTAAATAAATTTTATATGATTGTCCAACTTAATTTTTATAAGACTAAATGTAACATTTTTTTTTCCTTTGGTCATTATTTTATGAAATTTGTTACATTTTTTGTGAAAAATAAAATTTTACAAGGAAAGATTGAACACAGTTAGTCAAATCTATTTTCTAGTTAGCTTGTTTTGTGTACAAATTACACATTTAAAATCTCATAAAAAAAAAAAAAAATAATAATAATAATAAAGTTTTATGAAAGTTTTTTATTTTATAAATGGAATTTTACAATTGTTAATGATTCCCTTTTCTTTTCTTTTTTTTGGAAGGGATTCTTTTGCACAATAGAATTTTTTGAAGGGATTCTTTTGAACAATAAAAATTTTTGAAGGGATTTATTTTGTTAAACACAGTTTTGTGAAAGGGTCCAAAAGAACAGTCTTGAAAAAAGATGAATTTTCCAATTCAAACTTTATGTGCATATATTTTTGTTCATATGCTGATGCATGAATTTTGAATGGATGAACATATTTTGAATAATCTTTTCTGATGTGAAAGACTTTTCCTGGTAGTCCCATATAAATTTCATTAATATCTAAAAATGACTTGTCTATTCTTCCATACATTGTCATAAAAATATTTTGATTCCCCTTATACTGATATTTATTTTTAAGATAGATAACAGTGTTTGAAGTTTTGAAAATGATCATTGTATTGTGAATAGTTCTTTTAAGAAGGACACAGTAATAATATAATATCATTGTTAATCTCTGTAAAGTTACTCAAAGTTTTCCAAAATCATAACATTTTTTCAAATTGAACACAACGTTTTCTTTTTTTTTTTAAATTGTTACCTGTCATGCATATTTTGTTTATGAAGATATTTCAGAAATTCAAATTTAGCGAATGACTATTATCTGACTCTCAAACAATTAAAAAGTTTAACCATTGCAATAATGACCCTGAAATTTTAAAATAAAATAAAATGTTAATGTGCTTTTTCAGGCATGTAACTTTTGTATTTCAGTTTATTTTTTCATTATTTATTTTGCCAAAATATAATGGATGTAAGTATTATGTAACATACAAATAATATATCTAAACCGAGTGATGCAGCAAAATTTTTGTTCTATGTGGGATTTAAAAATTTTACTTTATATGTGAAAAGAAAATTAACGCTGAATGCTCCTAAAATATTAAAATAACTTAATATTCAATAAGCACATATTTTTGATAAGGTGGGGTGGGGGTATAGATAGTTTCTGGATTAGTGTTTAATCCAAGATATTTAAAACTAAATAATTGTTATCCTCTATTACATAAAAGTAAATGCTATTAAATCTGTACTCAGAATGTCATTGCTTAAGTTTAGCTTTAATGTAAATATTATACAGTCGAACCCGGTTAAGACGCTCATGGTTAATATGCGATCCTGCTTAATAAGCAGATTTTTCTGGTCCCTTGAACATCGCCCATAAGGCTAATGCAAAAACATCACGTTTAATACGCAAACGGTTATTACACAATCCCGCTTTATATGCGATAAATTTTCAGTCCATTTCGGGAAAAATCACGTTTAAGATGCGAATTCCTTCTCTCTTCCTGAGTGTTGCCAATTTAGCAGATTATTTTCCTTCAGATTATAAAACACTGTTTCCGAATAATATTAAAGCGAAAATTACTATTTAAGAATAGTGGCAGATATATGATATGAATAAAACAAAACTCCGCTGAATTAGCAAAACGGCAATTATTCTTTGATCCCGCCCCCTAACATTCTTTGTTTCTCGCTTCATGTATGCAGGGCCATGCAAAGCGGGGAGCGAAGGGGGTAGTCGCCCCGGGTGGGGAACTTGAGAGGTCGCCAAATTTATACTACAAACCTCATCTTTTTCTTCTTTTATGTAAAACAAAAAAAAATTATACTTACATATTGGTAATTTTTTTTCTCAGTGAAAGTACAAACATTTTTCGCTTCAAAGTTATTGCACTCTCCTTTACCTCACACAAAATACAAATTTATGAATATGGACTTCTTTCTTTTCAGAACTTGTTTCAGATTTTTGTCTTTGTCTCTTTTGTTAACTTTCTCTGTTCCGAGTCTGTGCTTGTGACGAAAACATATCAAAATAGCATGGGGTTTCTTTCTTGGAATATAAAAGGGTTCCAAACTGTTATACTGTACTGTTATATGAATTTTTTCTACACTCATTTTCCAGATCTCCTTTTCCAAAATATAAGTGCAATTTTCTTTTATGTTACTTAGTTTTTTGAAATTTCTGAATTAAAATTAAACTTAAAATTTCAAAATAAAAGTGAAATACATATTCAGTAGACTTTGTTTTCAGTAGGCTTTTCAATTTTATGACACCTGTCACAAAGAAAAATTGGGAAGGGGGAGGGCGTCAAATAGAAATACGGGCGCACTTTTCTCTTCGCACGCTGCTGCATGTATGTTTTTACAGTAATAGAGAGATATATATGAGTTCAGGAAACTCAGATATGTCATAAAAATTATTATGATTTGAGATGATCATACCCGTTGTTAGTGAGGTTTTAAATGTACGTTATAGCACTAGGAATGCATATTATAGACAACAGAAAATGAAACTCGTAAAGATGAAACAAATACAACTGTGGTTGGATAATTCTTTTATGTGTTCTTTACATTTTGCTAGGCTAACAATAAACAAATATTAATAAGGATTTCTGCACAAAGTTTAATAAAGATTTTATTTTTCTTATATTCAAAAAAAGGAGAGATTGTATTGGTACTCATTATTACAAGTATTAAATATGATTTTAAAACTGGGTTGGGTTTCAAAGATTTAATATTTTTTTTTATTTCTGTTTATAAAAAATTGTCTAGTGTGAAAATCATTTTTATTGTTTTATTTTTGGTTGCAACGTATTAATCGACAATAAAATCATGTTGGAATCCATTTTTTTTTTCCGTTATTATTCCAGTCGGTCGTATAAAAGGAAGCAATGAGTTAAGGTGGAATACATTTAAATTTTAATCTAAATTTACATAAAAGCCACAATTTTCGACCGTAAACACATAAATAAAAGCTCTAAAGTTCATTTAGACAATTAAATGTGTAAATAAGTCTAATTCCTGCAACTTTATACAAATCACGTTTAATATGCGATCCCGCTTAATACACAACTTTTGTCCACTCCTTTGAAACGCGTCTTAACCGGGTTCGACTGTATTTTCTTAATTTTAAGTTTTTATATTATTAAAATTAACCTGATTACAGGGATGTAAGTGCATCACTTTTCTTACTTTTTGTCACTTAAAAAAAATTGTCACTTTTAGTCATTTTTTCAAAAGTCACTTTTTCTGACTAATTGTGATAAAGTAACTAAAAGTTTGTTACTGAAAGCTGTCTCAATAATTTTTATTCAGAAAGTGTGCCTTTTATCTATTTCAGATTTGTGGATATTCTCACCATAAAAGTTACTTCTGCATTTATAAAGTAATCTTGAGCTCTATCACCATTTGTACTGATGTTGGCAAATTGCCAGATCCAACAAAAGAGGCAAACCTCTACCCCTTTTGGCTGTCACATGATCTCAATAGGCTGGTTTCCATCAATTGTTGAACTAACATGTGATCAAGATAGCTTGAAAAGCAGTCAGGAAAATTGGAATACTGCAGCCTGTCTCTTTAGTTGACTGTGCTAATTTATGCTATCATCTTGGTATGAAATAGAGTTAGATGGGCTTAACCCCAGCCCGGACCTGAAATCTTGAAACAATTTTAAAATGCTATTAACAATTTTCTACTCCATATTTTCGGTATCAGGTTTGGATTTCAAATCATCATGCAGAGTCCAAACTCATCTCTAATAAGTATATTTAATTTTTTTTAAATCCATATGTCGTGTATTATTTATCACTTTTTGTGATGTTTTAGTCAGTTTTTTGGCTTTTTTTTTTTTTTTTTTTTTTTTTTTTTTGCCACTTTTTTGAAAGCATTATTGCTGTTACATGCCTGTAATTACTATTTAAAAGAATAATGTTATTTTTTAAAATTAATTCTTTAATAAAGGATATTTTAAAGATTTTGCATACTGTTATTCTAACTGATATATTAATTTACTTTAGTCTTGATTCTTTTTATATTCATTTTATTTTCTTAAATATAGCTCAGCTTTAAGATTTTCTATTTTTTACCAATATCTACTTGATCTGTCTGTGTATCTGATGTGCTTTTTTTAATTTTAAGTAAAATTCCTGTGATCTTTTCACTTTTAATTCTTTTTATGGAAGTTATCTTTTACGATGCAAGCACAGCAGTTTTTATATTTATGTAAGCCTATCTCATTCTAATAGAAATTATTGCTGCAATTTTATATAAGATTATTTGAGGTGGTCAGAATCAAAGAGAATCAGGCCATAAAACATTATCTAGAGATATTTAGACGTAAATTTAATGGGCTCTCATACATTTCATTCAAAATCATGGATGAATGTCACCATTCTTTTCTCATATTTTCAACATAGGACTTCGTTCATTATGATACTAAATAAATTATTTTCTATAGAGCAAGAATTCATCTCAAACTTGGTTGAATAAGAAAATGAACTTGATCCCCTTTGGTTGTGAATGATGACAATGTTTTTTTTATGAATTAGAATAAAGATAGTACAATAAAAATAAATAAATGAAAGCATAAGTAACAGTGATGCTGGGGATACACTTTAGCACGACATTTGAGCAAAAAGTGGAGAAGGGTACATAAAAAAAAAAAAAAAAATTATGGGAACTTCAGGATGCATAATTTTCCCCTTAAAATATCACAAAAGATTCATATTTTGTACTAAACCCATTGAATCTGTCTTATTTCTAAAAGCAGGACCCATTTTTATTTAAAAAGTCCAATATTTTGGTAGTGTCTGGGTCCCAGGGACCCAGGATTTAAAAAGCCTATCAACACTGAGTAAGGAAATACATTATATATATAATAGCACTAAGTGTATAATGCTTCCAGAGTGAACTTATACGGATCCTGATACGCCACCACTCTATCGAATTCCATTCGGTCATTTTTATTCAAAATTATTTTTTCAAATAAAACTTCATAAAAGTTGCATTTTTAGAAAGATTATTTAAAATAAATTAACATTTGAGAGATGACTTGCATTCAATTATGTATATATTCTGAGATAACTTCAGTTGAAATTAGATTGACAGCTCAATCTCTCCCTGCATAAAAGTAAACATTCGTTCGAATTGCATTCTTTGTGAACGTTTAGGCTTTGTTGGCGCCATCTATCAGTAGTTTAAAAAAAAAGAAATTTTGTTTTGAAATTCTTTGAATTCTAAAGATACTGGGAAAAAAATTAATATTTCTTATAAAATGTAATTAGAATTAATTTCACGCTTTTTTTTTTTTTTGGTATTTTGCAATGATTTTAATGGTTTTATATATATATAATACATATATCAATGCAAATAAAATTTTGTATTTTGTAGGGAAAACAAATTTGTAATTTAATAAAAGAATCTGAGAGAAAAAAATCTGTTAATGCAATTAATAGTTGCAATTTACTTATGTGATAAAATATGATTTTTAATTATAAAAATTTATTACAAGTTTCTTTATGCATGTTTATAAAAATATCAGGATTTAATCTGAGATATATTTTTTTAAATTTAAGTTATATAATTATTATTTTGGTGCCAGCTATCGGCAATTAATAAAAGCAAATAAATTTTCTGTTGAAATTGTGTTTTATTCTGCATATTATCAACTTTGTTTGCATTATCTGTATTATAAGGAACAAACATATCTGTGCGTAACACATACGTCATTCTGCGAATGGCAACACTTTGAAACTTGAAATGAAATTTCGCTTTTGCAATTTTTCTACTGCATAATTTTTAAACTTCTAAACATCCCACATTTTAAATGTTTACACCGTCGTATGCAGAAAAAAATGCTCTTTTAAATGCAATTTGTTTGAAAGCTGTATCTCAATTTATTTTTGAGATATTAATTTTTTTATAGTTTTTAATACCAATTTTCTAATCTTGGCAACTGAAGTACTTCATTTCTATTAAAAGTGGATTAGTTATCTTTATTGATTATATTCTTACTGATGCCATTTTCTCATTACAATTAAAAATATCTTTTTTAAAAATTTGAACAGAAAATGACGTTACGCTTTAAAAAAGACACAATTTCCATGATGAGGCTGTTATATTTCACTATTTTTTCATTTCGCTGATATTGAGTTTGAGTCAATCGGCAAAATATTTCAGCGACATAAAATGACGTCATATTTAAAAGTAAACGATAATTTTATTTGATAAAACGAGATATTTCCCCTTGAATACGTCTAAAAGTTATAAATTTCTGGAATTTTTACGCGCAGGTACAGAGATTATACTAAGACCTCAGATCACGAGTGGGAATTTTAACATGGAAAGTTGCAATAGTTGACAAACGTGACTTCAAGTGTGAAAATATATTTATTAATAACCTATTGCACATTAAAATGTTTTTAAATAGTTAATATGGATGTGAAACATGGAAAATGACTTGATTTGGTTTAGATGTAAAGGTAGAAAAATTCTATGATTATGTCAAGGTGAAATCATTTTTGCGGATTTTTCATTCCGTAATAGCAAGCATCAATTAATAACTTAATCAAAATTACTTATCTTGATTATATGTTACTGATGACGTATATGAATAAAGTTTAATTTTTCAATAATTTTAACAGTTGAAGTTTATGAAAAAAGTATTTTGTTAATCTTAGGTTAAAATATGTCTTTGGAGAGTTAAATTAACAAGTGTAAGATGAATTTTTTATTCTAATTATTGTTGTCGATGTATTATAAATTTGATGCACCAGTTCCTTTGTAAACATTTTCTTTCGTCGAAATTCGGCGGGTTCCACCTCGTATATATTATAACACTTCCGAAGTGAACTCATCCGGGTCCTGATAATCTTTCGTTAAAATCAGTCCTTTTATTTTAATTTTCAGAGATTTAATTTTTTCAATAAAGCTTTATTCAAAAACAATGTTTATTTATGAATTTCTGATTCATTCCTTTGAGATTCATTAAAATACAGACCACCGAGTTCATTGGCAATATAGCGATCTGAACGAACTCCATGCATAAAAACTTTCTTAAAAAATTACAATTTAAGGCAAGCGAAGTGTGTATTAAATGCAATATTGTTCGAATTTTTATATCGGGCTGTTTTAATTTTTTCTTCACAGCCGTGAATGACTGTTATTTATTTTTTTTTTCTGATTTATAAGAAATTGAAGGTTAGTGATTTTTTTAAATGGAATGAACAAAGATGAAAGTTAATTGACTATATGATTTAAAATAGCCTTGTTAGTACTAATTTGCACGTTTTTTGTGAAATAGTTCTTCAAATTTTGTGAGTCATTTGCATATTCTATGTCATTATTTTACCAATTCAATTAATATTTTTGTTGCAAATTAAATTTCAATGAAAAATGGGCTGTTTTTAGGTGCGTTCGTAATTATATAAATACGTAGCACCTATAGCCGTCGTTCAGTCCGTCTGTCTGTCCGTCCGTCTGCATATAACAGAGCAAAAACTACCCGACCGAATGATCTGAAATTTTTAATATATAATTGCTGCAAAATTTTGTCGAGCCATTTCCAATTTTATGAAAATCGGATGTATAGTTTAATTACAGGGACACCCAAAAGTTTTCCGTTACATTACGGCCAATGGAAAAAAATTATAGCAAATGCATTTTAATGATTTTACAGCCTTCCGAATGGTCTGAAATTTTTAATATATAATTGCTGCAAAATTTTGTTGAGCCATTTCCAATTTTATGAAAATCGGATGTATAGTTTAATTACAGGGACACCCAAAAGTTTTACGTTACATTATGGCCAATGGGAAAAAATTATTGCAAATGCATTTTAATGATTTTACAGCCTTCCGAATGGTCTGAAATTTTAAATATATAATTGCTGCAAAATTTTGTCGAGACATTTCAAATTTTATGAAAATCGAATGTATAGTTTAATTACAGGGACAGTCAAAAGTTTTCCGTTACATTACGGGGAATGGGGAAAAAATTATTGTAAGTGCATTTTAATGATGTTACAGACTATGCACTTATGAAGCACAAAAAAATATACATTCAGTACAATATGGGGTGCAAAAAATAATTATAAAACTAGTTATAGTACGAACGCACCTCATTTGCCACGTTTGACGAGCAATTTCCAACTTGTTATAACTATTTTACCCCACCTGTCCCTATTAGTCAGATAAGATATAATTTATTGCTTCATAATTCTTTTTATAATGCAATGCTTTATCATTCTTTTGAAAAGGCAAGCGCGTCATTCTGACGGGCTATTTTATAGTAATTAGTTAAGAATTATTTTACCTGCTATGTGTGTGCTTTAATGTTTTGTACTTCATTTCATAACTATAATAGTTTTAAAAAACAGCCAATGTAAATCTATTTTCTATCTCTTTTACCAATATAAAAATCATGCCAACCAATTATCACAATTTTATGAAATGTATAAAAATAACAAAATGATAATTCTGAAACATTTACATTATTGATCAAATAATTAAGATGCTCTAATACAGCTTTTATGTGTTTGTTTTATGTTAGACTATAACATATTGCCAACAATGGATTATAAATAAAATTTTAATTAATTATAATATTGTTTTATTTATTTATTTCACACTGAGTTATTAGTTATTTAGTTTTTATGATACTGTGTCTTTTTATTTGAATTTATGTGTAAAACATTTATTGGTGCATTTTTCTAATGTGAATGGCATGACAGTCAATATGCTATAACATGCACAATTGTACCAAAATGAGCAAAAATATCTTATTTTGGCTGATTGCTGATCATCTTGATGTAATGTTAATTAAAATTTCAAATATTTTCCAAAATACCCTTTAACACTTTGATAGTTTTGATACAACCTACAAGATTAGTGACATACACTTATGGCATTATTCACCAAAGGATTGATTTTGTGCATTTCAATGTTTCCACTGTCTTTAGAAAATGCTTATAAGTCTTTATTTTTACATTTAATTTCAAAGGCCCTTTATAAGTACTTACTTTTCACCAATAGTCCCTAAAAAGTTTTTATTTTTCTTTAAAATGCAGTTTTCAAGTGACTCAATTTCTTTCTGTTATTTTATCTAGCAGTGTCATAGCTGTTAGTCCAAGAGCTGTTAAACATTTTAGGGAAGGTATTTGAGGCACCCTGAAAATTTGTGCAACACTTCTTTTGTAATGGCTGAATACAAAATCAAATGTCTGGCTGAAGGATCGTGGCCCAAAAACTGTGCCAGACATGTGTCAAGTGCCATTTTTTGACTACCCAAAAAAAAGGTATTTGAGGCATGCTGAGATTGAGACAGAATAATATTTATACTTAGAAAAAAATATTTTGAAAACAACAGACACTTTAGTCGGCCTAAAAACTGTGCCAGACACGTGTCAAGTGCCACTTTTGACTACCCAAAAAAGGTATTTGAGGCACGCTGAGATTGAGGCAGAATAATATTTATGCTTAGAAAAAAATATTTTGAAAATGACAGGCACTTTAGTCGGCACAAAAACTGTGCCAGACACGTGTCAAGTGCCAAATGGCACTTGACACGTGTCTGGCACAGTTTTTGGGCCATGATCCTTCAGCCAGACAATCGATTTTGTATTCAAGCATTGCAAAAGAAGTGTTGCACAAATTTTCAGGGTGCCTCAAATACCTACTCAAAAATGTTCAACAGCTCTCCTACTATGTGATAAAAGTGCTTACTTGAATGTAATCTTTTTGTTGAAATACAGTGTACTCCCGATTATCCGTGCTCATTTCGGACTCACAAAAAAAATTTAAAGATAAACATTTTCACGTTTATCATGCATATAAAATCAGTGTTGATGTGAATTTGATTCTTTTCCAGTTTAGCTGATAGCATTGTGAAGTGCGTAGAGGTAAAATCGAACGCTCTGATACCTGTTTGATGGTTAAGGTTAAAGGGGATGGGAGGGATTGGAATGTTGATTTCACAATAGCCTGTAGCGATCTGCTCTTTCTCTTGACTCTCCCGCAGCTAGCGAGGCAAAGTTTTCATTCGGCCAATGACATGCGACGCATTCCCTCCTTTCTCATTGCTGCGGAGATGTTTTAATCACATGGTACGGATCTCAGAAGCTCTGAAGTGTGTCCATAAGTTATTCTCGCAGTGACGTTTGTCAACATATTTGGCTGCGCTATGTTTTGGTAAAATATATTTTTATAATTAACCTTCTGATTAATTGAGTCACCAAGATTCATATTATTATTGTCTCCTGAATATCTTCAAAAAGCCTTTCAGCTATCCTCTCACTTTCACATATGTTCTTTTAGTTTTTGTGTCTTATTTATTGTCAGTTATTAGCATGACATTTTTTACTGGTAAAAATAATTGGTGTGAAACGAAAACGAAACATTTTAAATGTTAAACCAAAAATTAGAAATCCTTCAGAAACATGATAACTGAGAATCAATTAGTAAATTAGCAAAGGATTATCAAATTGGAGTACAAACTGTTCGGGATATAAAAAAGAACAAAGAAAAACTCATTACCTTCACGAGAGATTGTGATGACGAATTTGCGCTTTCGAAACGGAAAAGTCTGAAAACATCAATATGCAAAGATCTAGATCCTGCTCTACTACAGTGGCTTAATCAAAAAAGAGCAGAAGGTATACCTATTTCAGCTGCCACGTATTCCGAAAAAGCGAGATTTTTTTCATGAAGCACTAAAATTAGAAGGATATTTTAATGCTTTATCTGTTTGGTTCACTCAATTCAAGTAACACTATGGAATTAGGAAGTTAAATGTTGAAGGAGAACGTCTAAGTGCGAATGTGCAGAATCGTTTTGTGTGAAATTAAAAAAATGTTATTGCCGAAGAAAATTTGATTCCAGATGAAATTTATTATGCCGAGGAGACAGGTTTGTAATGGAAATTTCTTTCAACAAAAGCGCTTGCTTCACAGGAAGAAAAGTCATCTCCAGGCAATAAATCATCGAAAGAGTAAAATATCATCATGGGCTGTGCAAATGCTTCAGCTGGCCATAAAATGAAACTCGTAATGATCGGAAAGGCTATGAAACTCCGCTCCTTTAAGAGTACAGAACCAAAAAATTTACCGGTTGTTTATTTCAATCAAATAAGCGCATGGATGACACAAGAGATTTTTCTCCGATAGTTCCATGAATATTTTCTTCCTGAAGTCAGGAAACATTTACAAGCAAAAAGCTTACCCAATAAAACAGTATTGCTTTTAGACAATGCCCCTTCACATCCAAATGAAAGTTTCTTAGTGTATGGTGACGGATTGATTAGCAGTAAATTTCTCCCTCCAAATGTTACAGCAGTGATACAGCTTATGAATCAAGGTGTAATTTCAGCAATGAAACGACACTACAGATCTGATCTTTTGAAAAATTTGATCCATGATGTTAAAACACTACCAAAGTTTTGGAATCCATATTCATTATTGGATGCAGTATATGGAATATCAGCAGCCTGGTCAAAGGTAAAATCGTCTATGTTATCACGATCGTAGAGTAACATCATACCACTTGATGAACAATCTTCTTCAGATATTCTAGAAGAATATGAAAACAGTAGTATTCTTGAACAAGCAAAGGAATTGGAAGGTTTCGAAAATCTTGATGAAGAAAATTTAGAAGATTGGTTTCAAAAGGATGCATGTGAGCCTGGCGTGCAGTATTTGACAGATGAAGACATTGTTTATAACTGTTTTCTTAAATCTAGTCATGATGATAGTACTGATGCAGAAGATGTACTAAATAAGGAAAACACAATTTCTCATTCTATTGCTCTACAATCTGTAGAAACTTTGTTAGACTATGTGGGACAAAGAGGATTTGATTACGATGACATTGCTGTGTTTCTTAAAATATGTGCCAATATAAGACAAGCGATGAACAAACAGCAGAAGCAAAGATGCATTATAGATTTGTTTTAAGCAGTAAATATTAAAAGGAAAATTCAAAGTTTCATGTTATACAGCATGCAAATGTATGTATTGTTTATATTTTTGTACTCATGTTGTTTTTTCTTTAAGAAAAAGAAGTTTTCGGATTATCCGTGTTTTTCAATTGTCCGTGCGACCTCTCCCGGTGATTAACCCGGATAATCGGGAGTACACTGTATATGATTGTGAAAAGTAAACTTTATTCTTAATCATATTTTTTCAGCTATGAATGAATTCTAATTTTTTAAAATGTGGACATAGTTTGACTGGCTCAGTATTCGTAATTATTGCGCAAAATCAGTCATGTAATAAAAGAAACAGCAAATGCAGATATGTAATCATCATGTTAAAATGTTTTAGATACATTAGTAAATTATATTTTAGCATGGTGATTTCTATTTAATATTAAATAATTGGTAACCAAACCTACTTGGATATCCTGAAAATTTTTTAATGAAGATTTTCATTCAATTTTCAATAATATAAATTGATGTTTTAATAGCAACAATTTGTGTAACCTTATTTATATTTTATATGTTTTACTGGTTCAGTATGCGTAATAGGGATGCTAAGTCAAAGTCATGTAAAAAACAAAAGCACAAAATGCAGGAATGTAATTATCATAATAAAATATTTTAGATCTAAGTAAATTATATTTCAGCCTGGCGATTTCCATTTAATATTAAATAATAGTTAAATAAATCTAATTTGAATATCCTGAATTTTTTTAATGAAGGTTTTTATCTCATTTTCAGTTATATAAATTTCTATTTTAATAGCAACAATTTGAGTAACCTTAATAGTATTTCATATGATAAATATATTATGGTTATTATAAAACACTGTGTCTTATAATAAAGATTTGGTTAATGATGTTTTCAATGTTTGACTTTAAAACTGTAAGAAATCTTTAAAAAAAACCTTATTTTTTATTCCAAACTATGCATGCAAACCCTTTATTTCATTTTATACAAATCATTTTAAAAATTGCCTTTAGTGCTTACAAAGTCCTTATTTTCTATTTTGGAAAAGAGCAGGAACCCTGGTATTCATACTTTTTTAACAGTAGATTTTAGTTTTCTTCCCAAATTTTGTAAAAGCTATTTGATTTTTTTTTTTTAAATGTGTTTTTTTTTTGTTTTTTTTTTTCAACTAATGAAATTCTATTTGAATTTATCATGGTGTATTATAATTTTTTACTATTACTTTTTCTCTTTCAGAATCTACTGGGTGGGATATAGACTCCCAAATTAAAGAAAATTCTATTTATCATTGCCACTTTTGTTCTTATGTAACTTTATCCAGTGCACATATTAAAAGACATTTGTTAACCCACAGTGGAAATAAACCTTATGAATGTCATGTGTGTCACAAAACTTTTAGACAGAAAGTGCATTTAAAGACACATTTACATACACATACTGGTAAACGTCCTTATTCATGTCAGGACTGTGGCAGAAGTTTTTTAACTAAGCAGAATTGTCAAACTCATGTATGTCAAGTAAGAGATAAATAGCTTATTTGTAAAGTTTTAATTTATCTGGTTCATAAAATTTGCTTTAGTTGTAATATTTATAACAGTGTTGCCAGATTGGGAAATTTTTTTATTCAAAATATCTACTCTTGACTTTTTGCAATCACATTATGCTTGGCATTTAATAAAGTAGTAAATATTTTTTATTCTATGTCAGTGAATAAAAAATATCCCCAATCTGGAACATGATCAGTAATTTAATCTTAGTTGTTTCAATATTGTTATTATCAATATTATTGTTAATGAAATTAAAGGGGAGGGCGGTGGAGGCTGTAAAACATAATTCCAGCAGAAAGGTTTTTCAACTTGTCTTTCATAATATAGGGGGTTTTATTCTTTTACTTTTTTTCTCCTTTAAGTAAAATGAAATGCTCTGTCAAAAGTATAAATATAAGTAAAAAATAAAAATTGATGTTAGTTTGTTTTGCTGTGGACATACTATGTTAAAAAATTCTGCAGAGTTTGTTTTATATTAAATATATTTATTTCTTTTTATCCTTTTTTTTTCTATGTTTGAAAAAATATATATATATCTTAAATTTTAAAATAACATGTCATGCATCAAAATATTTTTAATTCCATTTTTTTTTTTTCATTCATACGAAATTAAATAGTAATAAAGGTTTTTTAGTTATAAGATGCATATAATGCTTAACAAATGAATGATCAAAGTTGTTGGTTTGAAAGATAATTAAAAAATAATACAAAATTTCTTTTTAACCACTTCAACGTTTGTCCTGAAATAAGTCGGGGGTAAAAGCACTGTTTCCCGATACCCGTCGCCGGTGAAGTGGGTAAATATGTAATTTAAAATTCTGTCTTCCCCCTTTAAGAAAGGTCTGTGTAAGAGCTGGAATTGTGGCATAAATAATGAGAAACAGACACTGATTGTACTGATTTTAATACATGTTGAATAGGTGGATATTTTGTAAATGCCAATGTATAATTAAACTGTATAGTTGTGATTTTGAACACAGAATTTCTAAAAAATGTATTGCACACTTTTTAAAATTGAAATTTGAATTCGCAGTCACCAAGTTTTTGATACAATACATTAATACTGTGAATGCTTTTGTTTTGTTAAAATCATTTTAAAAAACCTAGAATGTTATTTTAAAAATTTTATTTCTTATTTATAGAGCAAGAGTGTAGATGAGATTTTCTAGATATAAGTGTGTGTTAATACTTGTAATTGCAATGAAAGTTTGTTTTTATTATAAACTAAAATTTGGTGTGTTACTGGTTAAAGTTGACAATAGTTTTATTCCATGTCATTATTGAATCTTTTAATATTAGTTATTACAATTAGGATGATTCATTTTCAAATTAGTAAACTTAAAACAAGTATTATTTTAATTACACATATAAATATGATTGGTACCATCATAAAAAAAAAAAGTTTCCTCCCACTCCACCACCTCTTTTTAAAAATACTTAAATGTTAGTTTAAAGTGTGCTTTTAGTTTTTAATGTAATATGTTTATATTTTAAGTGCTTTTATTTTATCATCAACTCTTTGAGGAATCTAGAATTTTATTATTCTTTCTTTTTCTTATTTGTAATGCAATCGAGTTAATATTATTGTGAATTATTATTATTTTTTTATACTTATTTTAAAATATGAATAATAATGAAATTTTGTAGATAAAAAACATATTACTTTTAATTGCAGTGATTTTTTTTTTTTTTTTTATAAATAAATAAAACTTGTGTTATGAGTTAATATTTTACTATTTCATTGTGGTTTTACTTTATATCATTATTTCATCTTCTATTATATTAAAAAATTTCATTTTCAAAATAGTAAGGGGGGGGGGGGGGAGGGACTGAAGCTTAAATCAATACATATCTACTCATCTCTTTTATATCATGCACAGAACAGAAAGATGATGGTAGCTTGGTGAAGCCTGAAGAATGAATTCACAATCTCAGCCACTTTGAGGTTTTGCTACCACTTTTTAAACATTATTATTATTATTATTTTTTTTTTTTTTTAAGATTATGGTTATAATGAATGTCATAAAATTTAACAGTGTCATTGATTAAACAATTAAGGTGATCCAGTTACAAATTAGTTGATTGCCTTAATGGATTGTAATGGGAAAGAACAATAAATACAGTCGAACCCGGTTAAGACGCGTTTCAAGGGAGTGGACAAAAGTCGCGTATTAAGCGGGATCGCGTATTAAACGTGATTTGGATAATGTTGCAGATACTGGACTTATTTACACATCTAATCGTCTAAGCGAACTTTAGAGCTTTCATGTATAAGTTTATGGTCGAAAATTGTGTCTTATACGTACATTTAGATTTAAATTTAATTGTTCCAACTTTACTCGGTGTATCTTTTTATAGCACCGACTGGAATAATAACTGAAAATAAATATAGATTCAAACATGGCTTTATTGTCGTTAATAAGTAATAGCCAAACATAAAACAACAAAAATAATTTTTCTGCTAGACTATTTTTTTTTTCAACAGAAAGAATAAAAATATTAAATTTTGAAGCACAATCCATTTGTTAAAATCATATTTAGTACTTGTGATAATGAGTACCAATATAATCTGCCCTCCTTTTTAATGTAAGAAAAAACTTTCCTTATTAATTTTTGTATAACAAATTTTGTTAGCATAACAAAAGTAAAGAAATCATAAAATAATTAAATAACCACAGTCGTATTTGTTTAACCTTTTCGAGTTTCTTTCTTTTTTATTTATTTATTTATTTTTATTTTTTTTTTTGGGGGGGGGGAGGTCTATAACATGCATTATAAAACATAGTAGTGATAAAACATACATTTAAAAACTCACAAACAACAGGTATAATCATCTTTAATCATAATAATTTTATGACGTATCTGAGCATTATGAATTCCTGTACTACAATTTTAAAAAAATACACGAAACGACAGACAAAGAATGTTAGATCACGGGGTCAAAGAAGAATTGAAGTGTTGCTAATTTAGAGAGTTTTTTAATTCCAATAGCTACCACTATTTTAGTAGGGGAGACTTGATTCCTAGGTCTAAAACGAGGGAAAAAATTTCATTAAGTCTCTGAAACTGGAAACATTAATAAAGTGATTCCTTATCAAGAGATATAGCAACATAATTTCATTCAGCCATTTTTATTCTCGTTGTAAGAAAGGAATCTCTGTTTCCTTACAATCAAACTTCTTTTTGAGTAGGTAGTTTGTGTTTCATATTTTTTGCTAAATCAGGGTTGCCACGCTACAGGGAATTTCCTGACCAGAAATTTCTTCAGCACCAGTACTTCCTTAAAGAGAATCGCTCTTTAAATAAGGCAAAATTTCGTGCGGTTAATCTAGATATATTTTTCTATAAAAAAATACTGATATTTTGACTGGAAAATTCCCTGAAGCGTGGCAACCCTGTAAATATAACTAAAATACTTAATTTTATTGATATAATATACTAACATTCCTTACTGCTTAAATGTTGTTATTTAAATCCAATAAAGTTTCTTTATTTTTGATTTAGCAATTTTTTCCCCAAACATGCACATTAGGGACATTTGATCCCTGTTGTGTGGGGAGACTTGATCCTGGGGATCAAGTGTCCCCAAACCAAAGCTAAGCTAAATTAATGTTAAAATTTTTAACCTCCTACTTCTCATTGTGACATTTAAATATTATCTGTACTTAGTTAAAATATGGTTGCCTTGATTTTAGATGGTTGACAAAGATCGAAAGTTAATATGTGGCTGCGTATGATGGCTAGCAAGCACATGGTAGATGAATGCACATGTGAGACATACGTCTAACATTGCAAAATTTTTACAGCACTTCGTAAAGAATGTAAGATATTATAATCAAAACAGTAAAGTGTTAATCATAATTAATAATCATGATAACCATAAGCATTGAGAGTTTGAATTATGCCAAAGAAAATGGAATAATTTTGTTAAAAATATCACCGCACACTTCTCACACATTGCAGCCTCTGGATCGTGCTGTATATGGACCCCTTAAAAGATATTTTAATGTGGCTGCTCAAGACTGGATGACTAATCATCCTGCTCAAAGGATAACAATTTATCAAATTGCTAAACTGATCGGAATTGCCTATCCTAAAGTCATGGTGACAACTAACATAATAAATGGATTTAAAATCACTGGAATATATCCCTTAAAAAGAAATTTCTAAAGATGATTTTTTATCGTTTTTTGTCTCAAATCAACTATTAACTACAACAAGCAGTAAAAAAATTACAGTTAAACCTAACATAGTGACACCAGAAGACATACAAGCCTTCCCTAAAGTTTCATTACCAAAAATGGGAAATTCTAAAGAAATGAAAAAAGGGTTTTCAAAAATTTTGACAAGCACACCAACTAAATGACAGAATGAAGAAGAAATGCAAGATCGTCAACTGAATAAAAAACAAAAATCAGGAAAAACTCATTTCATCTCAAGAAAAATAGTAAAAACACTAAAAATGAAAGACCCGAATCTTCAGAAAGTTATAAAAGCAGTTATAGTGTTTATGATTCAACCGACCTAGATCCACTTGATGAAAATTCTGATGAAATCATTGAAGATCCAAAAAATTTGTCGATTGATGAAAATAAATTTGTGCAATTTCTGGGAAAGAAGAAAATTAGTCATTTCATTGGAAAAATTTAAAAGAAGATTTAATCATCTGAATGTGAAATGAATTTTCTAAGAAAACGAGGACTTAATTTCAACCAATTTATTTATCCAGAAAATGTTGACAGTAGTGTTGTGGACAATGATGACATTGTCAAAAAACTACCCAACTTGGTGGAATTCTTCAAACTGCAATAATTTTAATATTTACATTTGATTTTTCAAGTTTTTAAAATGTTTTTTGATCATTGTGTTTTTCTCCCTTTTTACATGTTAGTCAACAATAAATTTGATTTCTACTTTTTAATTTGAATCATTTCAACCATCATTCATTCATGAACCTTTAATAATAACCGGAAAAAAAAAAATTGTTTTTTCGAAAATAAAAATTAAAAACTGAAAAAGGGATCAAGTCTCATCTAATGTTCGATTTAATTAATCTGTTATTAAATAAAGTAAATATTAGTATACAGAAACAGTGTTTTTTATCTGAATAGAAAAATCCGCTAAATTGGAAACACTGGAGAACAGAGAAAGAAATTCCCATTTTCATCAATGAATTCATGTCTTAAACGGGATTTTTTTGCCACAAAGGACCGAAAATCTATCGTGTATTAAGCGGGAGGGTGTCATAACCGTTCGCGTTTTAAACGTGATATTTTTGTATTAGTCTTATGGGCGATGTTCAAGGGATCGGAAAAAATCCGTGTTTTAAGCGGGATCGCGTATTAACCTTGAGCGTCTTAACCGGGTTCCACTGTAGTTAGCAGTGGGCATGCTTAGGTGATTTTCAGCCTGCAGAAATCAACTTTTATTTGGGGAAAATAATACTATGCAATTTTTATATATACTATGCAATCTGAAAGCCACATTTTTCATAAAGTAACTTGCAGGGGAAAAAAAAGAAATAAATAAAAAATTTTAAAATTCAAGTAAGATTACTCTGGGAAAGCTAAGTTACTTTTAAGCATGTGGATTACAATGGAGCAGAGAAGTTAGTAAGTTGATAATAGTCCAGGGGAAATGTACCAAAAAAAAGGGGGTTAGCTTGCAAAAGGTCGGGTAAAAGATTTTTTTTTTCCTGAATTGTTTATAATGATGCCAACATGGAAAAACCAAGTTTTCTAACAAAATTTCTTAAGGCTAAATTTTCTGTGGCCAAAAAACAAGAAAATTTTGGGACACTTTAAGATTTTTTTGAAATATCTCGAGACTCGTTGCCGTAGCATATTATTTATCAATTACAATATTAAAGAGGATAAAATTCTCTACAACTTTCATACTTACAACTTTTTTATATACTCAATAGCAAGCGCAGTACGCTATTTCAAAAATGGGACAATTTTTTCAATTTTCTTAAAAACCGTGAAAAACGCAGTTCTGCACCGATTATTCAAATGTTTCCGATGGATTTAATCGTGTATGTCAACTTCTATATATTAGTAGCAGTAAATTATGTGTTTCAGGGCTAAAACTAGCCTTTTTTGCACCCGTGACCGTTTTGGCCACCCCCCCTCTTTTTAAAAGAAAATTTACCACGGGAATTTTAATAAATCTTTAATAGCCAGATTTTGAAAATTTTAAGTGTGTAAGCATTAAATATGTAATGCTGAACTACGTAATCAGCTTTGCCAAATATTGATTCATTAAAACCTTGAAAACCGTACCGAAAGGAACCGAAATATATTCCACTTTAAACAGGTTTCCATCTTAGCAGGTGTAATTGTTCATATTTTTTCTCTTGAAAAAATATATACTTTTCTTTAAAGACCGAATTTCGTCTATACAGATTTCATTTTCAAAGATTTTACGGTAGTTGTTGTATTGAGGCGTTTAAAGTCACAGTTACATGAATTATAGGACTAAATTAGTCACACGAAGACATTCTCAAGGTAACATTAAACCTATGGGAATGTTTTTGACAAATATCTCGCTTGCATTTTGTTACTTTTAAATAACTTTTTTTTTGATGGGATACCTGAGATCAATATCTAATGTTGTGCTTTTGTACTTTTTCGGGCTTGGTTGCTTTTTTTTTTTTAATATATTCGGACACTTTTATTTTTGGAAAACTGTTTGGAACCCGTTCTGAAATTTAAAGTATCCTGTTTGAGCTTTAAAGCAATTAATAGGTAATCTTAAAGTTTTACATATTTTTGCATGCTAAAATGATATAATCTCTTGTTATATTTATTGATATAAGTGGAAAAAAATTGACAATATATTTTAAAACTAATATTTTAAATATTTTTGATAAAACTAGTGATCTCGAATATTTTATTAACAGAATTTATAAATTTTACAAGATATAAATGCATAACATTAGTTAGTGAAATAATCTGGTGTCATTTTTATTGTAGCTATTTTATAAGGTAAAAGTATTTCTTTATAAAAGATATTTATCTTTTGAGTCCCCCCCTCCCCTTTTTTTATATGGAACTACAATTCAATGTTTGCTATCTTTAAAACAGTTAAACATTAAAACATATGTTATTAATAATTGGTAAATAAAATATACCATTGTAGTGGGGAATAAAATATGTTTTTCGCAAATTTTCATACCTGGGTGATTTTCTTAAAAAGTCTCATGTTTTACTGTCCTTTCACATTTGCACAGAAAAATAGTTAAATATCATAATTTTAATTATTGCATTTTAACTATCATGTTTTTTAATGATAATTTACAGATATATTATTTATAAAAAATTTAAAAATAAGAAATATATTCTTTTGTAGTCAAAATATCATTACCGTAGGTTGTGCCAACAAGCAATTTATTAGGTAAAGATTTGACAAAGTTCTATTTAAAACAGATGGTTATAATTTTTTATACATTTTTATTTATTAAGATGCTACTAATTAAAAAAATATTTATTTTCCTTAATTAAACTTATCTATAATTCTTAATAATTTTTTTAAACCGTGTCCCAAGAAAGAGTGTCATTGCCATACTTCTGACACAAAGCTCCTCCGGATTTTTCTAGAGGACAGCACATGCCTTTTAATCAAGTTAAAAGTACTCCTTAAAAGTCAACTTGTTATCATGTTTAGGTGAATAGAGTAAATAGTTTTATAGTTTCAATAAAACAAGCAAAGACTTTGAATGTTTTGGTGAGTATTCTTTTGTAAGTCATTACCGTACCCAGTTCTAATTGATAATTAAATGAACTTTTATTTCTTAATCTGCTTTCATTATATGAGAAATAGAAAATCATTGTATGGGCTAGAAGATATAATGGCTGCCATTTATGCCTGGGGAAAAATAAAAATATTTTGCTTAATTTGTCATTACCGTGCTCACTTATGTCATTATACCAAGTGCATTAAAATTTAAAAATTAGCTTTAAAATGTTAAAATAATAATTTGGTCTCTGCTGATGCTTGTATATTAATGCTTATGAGGTAAGGTAATTATTTACAAACAATTAAAACTTTCTGATTATTTTTAAAAATTTGATTTTGTTATTCCTAAACATGGACAGATTTTGAAAATGACCCACCTATTCCACTGATACCTGGAAAAATATGTATGCATTATAAAAATTATTAAAATTAAGCAAGAAATCGTTTTTAAGTGAAACTATCGTGCCAATAAGTTATTATAGATTGAAAAATTCTTTTAAACAATGCTTTGAAGTTAACATTGTATACACTTAAAGTTACTGTCTAAATATGTAAATTGTCTCATTCATCTACATTCTGCCCTACTTTTAAAATTATATAAATTTATTGCATATAAAATGTCTGTTGAAATGAAAATAAAGACGTGAGTGTGCAAATAATAGATAATTTACTGCTACCAATTTTTATAAGTCGATATACACAATTAAATCTGCGGGGAACATTTGAATAATCGCGGCAAAACTACGTTTTTCACGGTTTTTAAGAAAATTGAAAAAATTGTCCCATTTTTGAAATAGCGTACTGTGCTTGCTATTGAGTGCATAAAAAAGTTGTAAATATGAAAGTTGTCGAGAATTTTATCTTCTTTAATATTGTAATTGATAAATAATATGCTACGGCAACGAGTCTCGAGATATTTCCAAAAAATGTCCCAAAATTTTGTTGTTTTTTGGTCACAGAAAATTTAGCCTTAAGAAATTTTGTTAGAAAACTTGGTTTTTCCATGTTGGCATCATTATAAACAATTTAGGAAAAAAAAATCTTTTACCCGACCTTTTGCAAGGTAAAATGTACATTTCCCCTGGACTATAAACACTCTTTAATTAATTACATTAGCCTCCCAACTATCTGGTATTGTTAAAAAAATTCTCCATAATAGAATTAAAAATTACTTTGTGAAAGTTGGATGTTGGTGTCTGTTAATATCTATTATTCTTTTATATGCCATGTGCTAACACAGAAGTGGACTAAAAGGGAGAAAGAGTCATCTGACAGAAAGTTTTTTGAAAACTTAAAAATGAAAATTTTGACTCTTATCTCAGGCCTAACTTTTCACATTTGTGTAATGCTTTATTAATAAACAGTAAAGTAAGTTTGAAACATATTTTTTATAATTAGATTTACATTTTACGTTATGGCTTTGTTTATTTTAAAACTGTATGCACTGTATTGATACAGCTCAATGTACAGTAGAAGATCTTTATAACGCAATTCTATATAACGCAATTCTCCATATAACGCACAACTTCTCAGATGTAAACAATGATTTTTGCAGTTAAAAAGCACCTGCATTTTCACATTGTAAAATATTGCTACTCTCTTGAGGACTAAATTCGATACATTAGTTCAACTTTATCTTCTAATTTAAGACCCTTTTACTGAAAAAAAAAATGCTATTATTACAATAAACATTTTTGAAAATGTTTAATATAAGGGATGGTTGTGTCAGTTATAATTGGATCATGTTTATAAAGTAAATTTAACAATGCCTGACCTATATTATGCAAAAATTTATAATTTGGATTGGTAACAAGGAATGCAGTATAAAGATATTCTAATGTATTTTGATATATTTCAGACATATTTGGCCATGTTTACAAGGTGAATTTAATGATGTGATCCATATAACGCAAAATTCTATATAACGCACAACCTTGCGTTTTTAGGTTTGCGTTATAAAGATCTTCTACGTATATGTTTTTATGTTTCTTGTAATTAGACATTAAAAAATTTATTTTAAAATGTGTACAGTATTTTTTTTTTTCTTAAACTTCTTTTTTCTGTAATAAATTTTTAAGGCATAAAGTACGCTACATAAGAAACATTTATAAAGTATCGACCTGTACAAAGAGATCAGAAAATATGGATAAGAAAGGCTTTGATATGAAAAGTGTGGTTTTAATGATATGGTGATGTCAATATATGGTTATTTATAGAACTCTGGTGTATTCGCCTATTTTGTTATCTGGCCTTTCTTTCTACCACATTAGGACAGATAGTTGGGAATCTACTGTATTATTGCCTTACTTATTTATTTTTTTTCACCAAGACCCACAATTAAAAGAACAAAAAATATAAATGTATTATCTGTGATTATTTATTGCCATATTTTGAGCTGTGGCTATACGTATGAGATAAATTATATGATTCAGACACTACTATAAATTTGTTAAGTCAGTTTGTTTCTATCATAATGAATCTATTTTGAGTCAGACATGCTATATTTAGCATATCTGATTAGACACTTCAATGTGTTTCAAAGATTTTTTTTTTAGGTATTTGTGTGATACAGTGCAAATGTTGCTCCAAATGATCATGCAGAAACAACTTAAACCATTGTGGTGTACATATATTCTAATTTACCTGATATAAGGAGCTGCTAATTAATTAATTGCCCCTCCCCCCCCCCCTCCCCCAACAAAAACTGATACTGTAGTCATTTCTCTGATGTTTTATTGAAGGTAAAAGACAGCTCTTTACTTGATATCTTTTAACAACCATTTTTAAATTGAATGATATCCTAATTATGTATTTTTGCAAAGGGCTTTCGTTTTAGATTTATCTTTGTAAAGTTATTGTGAAGTGGAAATTTCTGAAGTCTTCTGAGCTGCAAGAGAAAAGCTTGTTCTGATGAGATTGAATACAATAACTTTGAAAAAACTCTTCCATCAAATTTCTTGAAGGTGCATTTTCTCCTGCATAATGTTATTTTTGTAATTTTTTCTTGTCATTTTTTTCTCTTTATAAAATTATTTTAAAATTTCTGTTTACAGTTACTTTTGCTTTTTAATGATTCCTGCTGCATTTTAAGTATGTATGTATTTATTTAGATTCTTGAATAACAATTTCTTTTATTCTTAATTTAGGATTTCAAAATAAAACCACAGTAAAGAGTGAATTTGAGACAAATAGTAGTACAAGCATTTCCACTGTTAATATTTGTTATTTTTGTTCCTATTCATCTTCTGATTCAGGAAATTTCAAAAGACACTTGCTTGTTCATAGTGGAGAACGTCCTTTTAAATGTTCAGTTTGTGGGAAATGTTTTACTCGAAAAGGCAATTTGAAAAGACATTTTATCATGCACTAAATATATAAATAAAATTATACTTAATGTCTTTATAACGAGTTCCAAATATATGTGGTTTTATTGCATTAGATATTTTTATTTAGTGAAATTTTAAATATACATAGTCATTATTTGATTTACCGAGTATTATTAGGTGTTCAATTTCTAGCTTAAATATTTGGAGTAGCAGTTATTTTCTGTTGGGTATTACGAAACATGATACAAAATACAAGATTATTCTGCCTTTTTTTTTTTTTTTTCTTTGCTTATTTTGAATTATTTCAGACTCCTTTGTGAGGAAATTTAATGTCTATTAAGGTAATACCTTCTTATATGCTGCTGTTTGTATATCTCTGTTAAAAGAAACTTCTGCTAAATGTGTATATTAAATAGGGTAAAGCATAATGCAAAAACTGTGTGAATTAAAAGGTAAAACAGGTAATATACAAATATGTAAAGAAGTAAATATGAAATATAGCTGGTAGTGTGCTTCTTGGAGCTGGAAAATGGTTACAGTGTACTATTTACATGATTATATTTTGGAAATAAGTAATAATGTTATAATGTATGCACTGTATTTAAAGAAATCTTTAAAATTTGCACATTAGTGTATTTATTGCATTTCTGTTTAAATGTATATTTGTTGGTTTTCTTACATATCCTTTTTATTGTATTATGAAATTTGTTTTCCAGAAAAAAAAAAAAATAAAATAAATTATTAGTATAAGAATCAATTAAATATATTTATATTCCCACACATGCATAGATTTTTGTTACATACAGGCAAAGTTCTTTAATCCGCACAAGTTGGGACCAAAGGTTGTGCAGATTATGGAATATTGCAGATTATGGAGCATTATGGATTACATCTCCTTTTCTTATTTCTGGACATTATTTTAATTCAATATTCAGTATAACATGAAAAGAAAAATATGAAATATAATAATTAATTTTTCTGGACACTATTTTAATTCCATATTCAGTGTACTTGAAAAGAAAAATGTGAAATATAATAATTAATTTAATATGCTATCTCAAAAAATGCATTTTTCAAATTCTTGTTTTAAAAAATTGATTATATTCACTTTTATATTTAAAAATTTCAGATATTTCTTTTATAAAACCATTTTTGGATCAAGAATTTGTAAATTTGTTTAATTGTTTGCATTCATTAACACTAGAACGGCGGTAGGGGTCATTTTGACACCTGAGTACTTTCGTCCGTTGATTACTTTTGTTTGCTTGGGCGAAATCGTTTGAAATTTTTTGACTTTTCCTAAATAGATAACATATATTTCTAAAAAAAAATTCAGCTTTCTAGATTTGTTAGTTTTTCAAATATGGGTTTGTATTCCTAGAACGGCAGACGGGGGTCATTTTGACCCCCTTAGTAAAATACTCTTTGTACTCGAAGCTGCTTTTGTTGCTATACTATATGTTCGAGGAGCAATAAAAAAAAAGGGTTTAGATTTATATTCATCGTCGTCCAAGGCATGAGGAATACTATTTTGCAAATAAACTATCTCAAGAGATAGATTCAAAGAAAGAAAAAGATTTTTTAGGTTTGATGAAAAGACAATATCTAGCAGACTACAGACTGATAAATTTGCTCTTGCATCTAAAATGTGGAATAAATTTATTGAAAATTGCCAAACATGCTACCGACCAGGACAAAATATTGCAGTTGATGAACAATTGTTCCCATCTCAGGATAGATATAAATTTACGCAATATATGCCAAATAAATCTGATAAATTTGGAATAAAATTTTGGTGATCTGTTGACGTTGATACTAAATACCTCTTGAATGAATTTATTTATCTAGAAAAGGATGAAACAGCCAATCCTTAATTACGTTTATCGGAAAATATTGTCATGATATTAACAGATCCCCATCTAAACGAAGGGAGGAATATTACGACAGTTGGCTATTTTACTAACATCAAATTAGCAGAAATGTTAAAAGCTAAAAATACAACTTTGGTTGCACAATGAAAAAGAACAGAAGAGAAATTCCTATATCATTGAAAAATATACGCAGTACTCTTTATTCATCGAAGATAGTGGAATGTGATAATATGACACTTACCATATATCAAGCCAAAAGAAAAAAAAAAAGTGTTTTTCTACTGAGCTCATTAGATTCTACTGTAAAAACTGAAGACGGTCTCAAGAAGTTGCCCGATTCAATAGAATATTACAACGCAACGAAGTATGGTGTGGATATCCATGATCAGATGTGCCGAAAATACTGCGTGAAATCGGCTTCTAGACGATGGCCTGTACATATCTTTTTCAATATTTTGGATCATGCAGCTTTAAAAGCCTGGATAATTTATAAAAATGTAACAGGCAAGCCTATCAGTAGAAGAGATTTTCTATTAAATTTAGGAGATGTGTTCAGAATGGATCTTATGTTTTCAAATCTCCCAAAGATCTTTCCTGAGTCTTCAGAAAAAAAAAAACCACGAAAATAAAATAGATATCAAGAAAAAAAATGTCAAGTACAGACATGCAATGGAAACAAATCTCCAGAATTTTGCGCACCATGTTTCAAAGTTGTGTGCGGAAAATGTACTGGAAAAATTGCTATTTTTTTTTTTTTTTTTTTTTGTTACAACTGAATTAATTCCTAATACATGTGTACAATTAGGAGTACCATAAGCATTAAATAAAATTGAAACAAATTGCTTAACATATTAACCATTCAGCTACACTTATAATGAAATAACGGAAACAACAGAACATATTTCTCATTTATGGACTTTGAGAGTGAATCATTCGGCGAGTAAGTAGATGAAAATAGAAATCTATATTATTTTATAAATTGTGTTTTATTTTAGTTAACATTAGTTTTAATTTGTGAAAACATTAATTTTAAATCGATTTTTATATTAAATTAATGAGTTTTTTGAGTAGTCGTAGTATGATCCAATTAACAGCCCTGTAGGCGTTACATATACAGTACTTTAAAAATTCAATAAATTATCGAGTAATATTAAATATAAATTATGAAATACACGTAAATTACATTTTTTTTGCCAATGTATGGCTTTTAAAATTGTTTTAGCGTTGTTATTTCAGTAGTTTCATCGAGGGGTCAAAATGACCCCTTCCCGCCGTTCCAGTAGGTAAGATTTTCCCGCCGTTCTAGTGTTAAGCAATGCGAATTATAGAAAATTGCGGATTATGGGTGTGCGGATTATAGATCCTGGACTGTATGTTAATTGTGCATGCTTAGTTAATCAATGTTATATTTCTAGCTTTATTTTGTTACACATTGCATATATTGTATATATTAGTGTGGAGTTGTTGGGCGGGCTTTGATTTGAGCGATGAGTGTTTTCGTTCATTTGGTTGCTTTATCAAAAAGTTTTGTTCGTCGAGTGTTTTTCGTAACTCTACGCTACGGTTTATCCATAGTATTGATTGCTTCTAGCTAGGCGTCTAGTGCTGTCTATGTTTGACGTTTCTGTTTGTTTGGATCATTTGGGACAACAGCCGTGCTGCTTATAGGTCCCAAAGCCCCCCCCACTACCTACCTACCTACCATATATTAGTGTAATTCAAAATTTGGTATATTCATTTTATAATCTATAAATATAAAATGCTAAGGTACATGGCAGTGACAAAGTGGTTATTTCTCTTTTGCCTCTGGAAATGGTGGTTTGGGACAATAAAAATGATAACAATTTTCACCAGTTGGCTAAAATTAAGAAAAGTAATTAAGATATCGATTTGAAAATTTCAGAGCAAATGTAGAAATTTTTTTTATATCTGAATTAGAGATCTGCACAGGCTGATTTTCATTCACGGCACTCGGGCCGGGACAGTCCTGGTCTCTTCTCTTTTTGGGCTGGGCCCGGGCCATACTTTTTTCTGAAGGCTCGAGCCGGGCCTAACTAAATTTTTTTGTACAGAGCCGGGACTGGTTTCATTCTTAGTCTTCATGGCCGAAATTTTCAGTCCTAGATTTGACCCAACCCATATGAAAATCCTTGTGTAAGCGTAGCCTTGTCCATTCAAAGGTTAGTTAAATTAGGCCTGGCCCAAATATTTTTGTATAAAAAGCATACATTTTAAAATCGCCATTGTTCTACACTTAAACATTAAAATTTATTCTTTTTAAAGAATAGTAGATTTCTACGCTTATTAAAATATAGATAAATTTAAATATAGTAAAGCGTGTGAAAAGGAACCTGCCTATGACAGAACCCTGTTTTAAACTGAAAAACGTGTTGATCCATGCAAAATTAATATACTAATATGTAAGAAAAGAATATATAATACATTTACACTTGCTAAGAAGAGAACTTGTCTATAACGCATTATTTTTTCTTTTCTATGCAATTCCATCTTAGAAGATTTTACTGTATAGCATTTTTCTGATTTTTAATACTTCAGTACATGGAATATGGATTAACAATATTAATGATAACTGAAATATTTACATACAAGTAATAGGGATTCATTAAAAAATAAATATCACAGCCTGTGGCACTTCTATAAAAATGAAGATTATAAACATGAAAAAAAAAAAAAAAATCAGGACAAATATTTTTGTCAGAACTCCTCATACAAGACAAATTTTTAACCAAAATGACATAAAAATGAATATTTTGTAGAAATTCACTCGGGCCGAAATTTGAACTTTTTTACGGGCCGGGCTCGGGCCTGGAAATTTTGGCAAGTGCAGACATCTAATCTGAATATCCATTTTTTTTTTAAAAATCAGTCGGTAATTTTTCTTAATTTTTGCAAAAAACTGACGGCGACCATACGAAAATTTGGAGAAAGACACCAAACAGAAACGAGTATGTAAATATTAAAGCCATGTGACTATTACAAGCAAATACAGTCTGATCTCTTCACTTTACATATGCCAGGCAGCCATTTTTAATCAAAATAATTTTTTTGAATATAACTACATAAAAGTTACATTTTTAGAAAGATTGTTTTTTAAAAAAATGTGTGAGAGATGAGTTACATTCAAATATGTATATATGCTGATGTGACTTTAGTTGAAATTAGTTTGACAGCCCAATATCTCTTTTCCCTGAAGTAAACTCAAAAGCTTTGTTCTTCAGTGAGTGAAAAATATGTTAATTTATTGAGGTAATCATTCCCAAAGCAAATTCTCTGACAAAGAATTTTGCATCGCTGTCTGGTGTCAGAAAAATAATAGGCCAATCAAAGTTTAGCGCAATTGGGTTAGGTGTAGTGCGATGTACTCAACATTCTTCACAATCTTTAATTTTTTTATGTTAGCCAGGTGCAAATTTAATCATTAGCATTTTTTTCTAGCCAATAGGAGTTGTTATTTTTTAATAAATGCTGAAATAAAATGTTTTTGTTTATGATTTATTTTGTGTTTTAAATGAAGTAAGTAAAATGCATGTATTTTAAATGTGTGCAGTATATGTTTTTAAATGAATGTATTTGAAATGAAAGCTGTGTGTTTTAAATAAAATTAATGCAATACGAATGATGGCAATGGGAACAATATTTGGTAATTTATAACTTTTCCTGGCTAACATAAAAGTATTCGATCTTTTTTTCATGTAAGTGAAATGTAATTAAATCCAAACCATGTAAAGATATTTAATGAATCAAATTTTAAAATGAATTATCTGTTGATTTAGTATTTACGTATTATTTCTGCCAAAAGATAGATCACCAATAATGATTGTTGGCCAAATGTGTTAAAAACAGAAATTTGATATGCATTTCTTAGCTGCATAACACCAGATTGATCAATTTTAGCCAAGATATTAGATTTTCTAATCTACCATAATCGAGTCTACTGCTAAAGCTCGGTTGAAGCAAATAGAATAGCTGTAACAATGTGGTTGAATATACACAAATGTAATATCATTAAAGACTTTTCATAAAAAACATTCCATTGCACCAAATCGTATTTAGCTAAAATGCCCCAATTGGCCATGGATACAATTACGAAAGATTACTTAATAGATTTAAAAATCTCCACATTATCAAACTTATTGCAATTGCATCTGATAAGCAAATGGACACAAAGCATAAATACTTAAGTGAGTTAAGCAGTATTTGTGAAGAAGGACATAAAATCAATATTACATAAAAATGCATACAACATACATAATATGTAATATACATACTATATGTATTATGTATATTGATACATAAAAACAAAATACATAATTACATAAAAACATGAAATACGTAAAAACAAAAAATATACGAAATGCTGCCATGATTGCAAAGAGTTCTTGGTACTCTTTAGCCAGTTAGCCAGGCGCTAATCTCGCCAATAGCCTTTTTATTTTTTGCATAGTAAATTAAAAACAATGTTTTGATGTTGAAATTAGATGTCTTGGTTTATGGTATTATTTATTATTTTTCTTTTCCTTAAAAAAAAGAGAGAATTGAACGTGATGAATTTTAAATATTTCTATTTTAAATTAAAGTTAATTATTTTAAATATAATGAGTGACAATATTGTATTTTAAATGAAATTAATGAAATCCAAAAAAATGCGACAGAAACAATGTTTGGTGATTTATCACCAGCGCTGTCTAACATAAAAATACTGAGTTATTGATTTCTCTATTAGAATCTTCCTATTTGGAGAAGGATTGAGCAAGTAAATTAAATTATGAATAAAAGTAACATGGTACAATGCTTAGCATACATTTAAGGGAGTCCAAATTGGTCGCCAGGGTTGGCTAGTATAAAATATTTTACTTCTAATTCTACAGAAATTAATTTTTTATGTTGATGTAACTTGAAATTTAATTTCAGTGTTTTCTATTCTTTTATAATCATGATACTCTACTGTATTATTCATTAAATGAAAAAGAAATTATGTATATGTAATCATTTTTATCGAAATACTTACAAGATTTGACGAATTAATTATTTTACAAAATTTTACTTGTTTCTTTTATTATACTGGGTATCCCACTAAACAATAGCTCTAAAAGTTTGTTTTAGAAAATAGCACATGTCTATGTATTTCAAGTGTGTTTGGAAAATCATGGAGGACAGTTCCATGACCTCCTGTGATAACCCAATTTCTTAAACTTACAAGTATGACATGTAAGTGTTTAGTTTTATTTTTTCTGCACTTTTTTTTTAAACCAATATTTTTCTGCAGCTACCTTCTAGTGAAACACTTTATGCAATATATAAATCAAGCATCCTATTGTATATATATACCGGGTGTCCCAAAAAGGACTGACTGATTTTAAAATTCAATAACTTGCAAACGGTGACAGATATTAAAAAAATTCTTGCAGGAGGGTTATGCATAAGGTCAAAAGTTTTATTACAATGATTTTCAATTTTAGTTCGATTTATAAACAATAGATGGCGCTGTAAGCAATAGTCGCTAAATTCAGGCTCGATTTTTGGTACTTCGTGGCCCGGATAATACATTTCCATCTCCTTTTTCTGCATGGAACAAGATAAAGGACCAAAAATCGAGCCTGTATTTAGCGACTATTGCTCACAGCGCCATCTATTGTTTGTAAATCGAACTAAAATTGAAAATCACTGTAATAAAACTTTTGACCTTATGCATAACCCTCCTGCAAGAATTTTTTTAATATCTGTCACCGTTCGCAAGTTATTGAATTTTAAAATCAATCAGTCCTTTTTGGGACACCCGGTATATATATCGTCACCTCAGAGCAACAGTAGGACATCTAGTAATAATCGAAAATGAGATGTCTGACTTACTGCTATGAAAAACCATGTCTGCATCTAGTGGAACAGTAGGAAATTTTTATAAAACACATCTGAGATATAGTATTAAACATAACTTTGTGTTTCAGAAGTTGTTCCGCTAGATGTAAACACAATTATTCATAGCAGTAAATCAGCCATCTCATTTTTTATTATTACTAGATGTCCTACTGTTGCTCTGAGATGACGATATATATATATATACAAGGTGATTATAAATAATTGTTAGATTTTGCAACATTTGTCACAAATAGTGAAATTGAAATACAAGCAAAAATTCTTATGTGTTTGATAGGACAACAAACTTACTGCAAAAATTAGTTTGGAAGCAGTAAAAATTTTTCACTTTCAATACCAGTTTTCACAGTTTATGTGCATACATACATAAAAAGTTCCTTTCAGTTTTTTCTGCATCTTTCTTTTGATACAGCATAAATAATATAAATAAAATTTGTTTTTTCTCTCAACTCATTTCTTGTTGAAATATAAAGCATTTTGTACATTCAAGAAACTTTATAACCAATTTGTATTTATTTATTTATTATGCAAGAATTTTTCTAAATTTTTTTTAGTACTTATTAGAATTATTTAATAGAAGCACCAGTATATGTCTTTTTACAACGTGATCATGGTCTTGCCAAGTACTGTATCAAGGTGTTTTAATAAATTTGCAATCAATATATGTGCAAAAAAAGTAAATTGCATGAGGAGTCTTATGTGTTTGTTAATAAGAATTTAAATTTTTGTTCAAAAGAAAAAGTTTTAAAATTCTTTCAAAAATTGAACAGCTATGAAATCACAGCCTTCATTATGTTTATTCTGCTTTTCTGTGCTCTTATAGCCTATAATGCAACCATTTATTAAACAGTTGCAAGATTCTTAAAATTTTCCTATAGAAAATGCATTCTCTCTGCCATTTGTTTGTCCTTTTAAAAATTTCCCCTCCTAGTGTTTAAATTCTGAGCTATGGAACATATCTTACAATGAAAGCAAACTGTATGATTTTCTCCATCATTTTAAGCAGATATATTTTTTACATATTTCATACTGTACTTACAATAAAATACGCAAACCCGGATAATATTTTGTAATCACTCTGTACGTAAATGTAGAGTTAGCTCACCTAACAATATAATATAAAAACCCTGATAATATTTTATAACATAAATGTAGAGTTTATTGGCTTCCAGGTGTCTGAATAATGTAACACTGCTCAAAACAATTAGGGAGCACATGGTTGTAATGAAATTTGACAAATACTTACACTGATAAGTAAAGTAAAATAAACATCTATAATTTAAAGTATAGCAGAAAACAAAAGAAGACAACTTCGTATGCAAATAAAAGTTCATAATGTCAAAAACCAGAAAAAAGAGATAAGTGCAGAAATTGGGATTTCACAGAAATGTCTGTTTCACAGTCTCAGTTGTGAAGTTCAATTGCTCAGTTTTTGTTTTGAGAAAAGGTGATTTGAAACTCTCACAACAACTGGATTTACCAGAATCCATGACTTGGCATATTATCTGGAGACTTGAATCCAGGCAAACACAGCGAAGTGTAGAGGACTCTGTTTGAGTCACAAGAAGTGTCATTGCAAGGCTGCGAAATAGATTCCAAGTAACAGGGAATGTTAGACGTCGACCAGGGCAACGTTGGCCATGTGCTACCACAGCAACTGATGGCTGATATATCCTGTGAACACTTCATAGAGACAGAACAGGCAATAATGCTACTCAGTTTCAAAAATGTTGCTCTTGACAGCAGGATGAAGTGTGGTCAGCCAAATAGTCCGAAATAGGTTTCATCAGGGTGGTCTCTATGCACGTAGTC
Organism: Maratus speciosus; assembly: GCA_963932465.1. Taxonomy (NCBI): domain Eukaryota; kingdom Metazoa; phylum Arthropoda; class Arachnida; order Araneae; family Salticidae; genus Maratus; species Maratus speciosus. The sequence goes on along the minus strand of OZ010788.1, from coordinate 385,156,227 downwards.
CAATGGTCTGTATTCCATTGACCTCAAGTCGCCATGCGGCCCGAAGAAGGTGGGCTGCTGAACATCAAAATTGGAGGCAACGTGATTGAAGTCGAGTGCTGTTTGAGTCTCGATTCAGTCTGGGGTGTGACACCCTACTTGTTTTGGTATAGAAGCAAAGGGGTACTCGAAATAACCCTACATCCGTTCGTGAAAGATCACATTACAGACAAGGTGGGTTGGTGGTATGGGCTGGAATCAGCATAGGTGCACATATGAACCTGCATATCATTCGGAATGGCACTTTCATGGCCCAAAGTTATGCAGACAAGATACTGAGACTTCATGTCATACCTTATGTTGCAGCCACTGGTGATTCCTTTGTTTTCATGCATGATAATGCCAGACCGCATACAGCTCGTTTTGTGGAGAACATGCTTGAAGCTGAAACAATACAGCATATGGAATGGCCAGCATGCTCTCTTGACCTGAATCCAATTGAGCATATTTGGGAGAATGGAAGACACTTGGACGACGCAATACAGCGAGACCAAGGCCTCCCTTTACTGTCCGGGGTTTGAGTCTTATCAATAACATCATTGGATCCTTGGAAAACTGATGAGCAGTCTTAGCTGTTAGAGGGGATCACATGCCATATTAAACATCCTGCATCATTTCTAAATAATACTTTTTTGTCTTTTATTTGTAACCAAATTGTTGCCCTAAACCATCTTTTCATGTTCTTTCCATCATTTCAAAGAATCAAAGCTCCCTTATAATTTTTTTTGCATCTGTTTTTCTGTATTATGCATTGATACTCGTATACTTCATTTTATTCCCATGCATGGCTGTCTCACATGGTTCTCTTCACTTCTTTGCTTGCTCCTCTGATTTTTTTTTAGCAGTGTATATAAGTTTGATAAATATATTTGTTTAATTCACGAAACCAGACACTGGTACAAGCATACATAATTTGACATACATAGTCTGACATAAAACTCATAAGTCATTTATTGTATACAACATAATTTACTTTTGTAAGCCTTCTTCTAAGATAGTAATTCTGTACAATTTAAATATGAGAGGTACAGATAAGTATGATTTTCAATTATTGTTGTGTAGAATCAGTTTTTATTGGTAGTAATAATGTCATGACAATGTTTTTAAGCTTAGAATTACACTAAAAGAGAAATTGATTTTACTTTATCAATTACTAAATTTTAAAGGTCATACTGCAGAATGTTAACTTCATTTAAAAATGTGATGTTTTTAGATTTTTTGTTACAGATATACATTGCAATAATATTAGTCAAGTAATTGAAAGGGGGATCACAAAAGTGTAAATTAGAAGGTTGTAAGCTGGAAATACATAGTGGTTAAAATTAATCTGACGATACTCAGAGGCTCATAGCTCCGGTTCTATTGAACAGATCTAAATGAAACTTAAAATATATATTATGTAGATCATGCATCTGAGGTTTTCGTAAAGAAAAAAAAAGTTTGAAATTTTGCCACCAGAGTGCCACTTTAACGACGTAAGTAGAAAGATAACAGTTCAAAAATTAAAGAATAACGGAATATTTTATTTGCCCACCTGTGTGCTCAATGTGCATACCTTGTCAGTCAACAATATGCTGAAAGCATACCACTGCATTATCAACGGCCACACACAATATGTCAGTAGGAATGAGGGAGGCATGCCGTATGATCCTAGCTTTTAAATCCGCTTCATTAGTTACACGTCCTTGATAAACACTATCTTTGAGAAAACCCTACAGCCAGAACTCACAAGGATTCAGATTTGGTGACCTTTCTAACCAGGCAATCAGGACAGTACACAAGATAACACGCTCATCAGGGAAGTTAGCTAGAATGACATTCTTTACACGTCTTGCCAAATCTTACATGAACATTGTGAAGGGCAAACAGCCACATTCCCTTAGCACAGGGACAACATGATTCTCCAGGAGTCTGCTGCATCGGTCAATTTTGACTGTACACCTAACAAACCCATTCATTGGGACTTCCTCGAAGAAGTACGGACCCAAAATGAAATTCATGTGAATCCACACCATGCCGTGACGTACGGGGAATGTAGTGGCTGTTGTTGCACGGCATGAGGATTGGTGGAACTCCATACCCAGTGCTTCTTTCTGTTCACAGCACCATCTAACTGAAATTGAGTTTAATAATAATTAGCTAAATGTCCTTAAGTGGACCACTACTGGTATGTTTACCTTAAGTATAAATAACTTGCAGAATATTCACAAAAATTGTTAGGCAAGCACCAAAAGTATATAAATCATTCAGTAGATTTTAAACAAATACAGAAATCTTGAAATAAGCTTCCGACAAAACATCATTTTGGTCCTTTGAAATCAGAATACCAATACATCATCATATACTTTTATGAACTTTTATCAAAATAGAAAATATATCTTTACTGTGGAAAATTTAACCACAGAGCCTTTATCCTTTGGCAAATGCTGGAATTGTATAAATAATATATTTTTTTTTAAATCGCCTATTGAAAAAAAATCCTGAAAGAAAAATAATTTATAAGTGACAATTTAATATGGAGTTACCATGCTTGTCGAAATAAGTAGTATACCACATTTGACGCAAATCTTTGACTGGTGTTCATTTAACAGAGAAGTACCACATTTTTTTTCCTGAGAAAAAAGGTTTAGCGCTAAAGAGTTAAACTAAGCATTGAACATGTAACTGTAATGTCGGCATAGCATCTTCTTTCTTCTCTACCTCTCTCTCTTTATTTATTTATTTTTTTAGTAATTTAGCTCTTTTTTTTTATACATATTTTTCAGATATAAAACTTTATTATTGTATTTTTTGTTTCATCCACAAAGCATGTCTGTTTGGTAATGATTTTTTATTATTTGTTTGTTTATATATTTATTACTTTTTGAAAATGTTTGCTAATACTGATTGCAAAAATTAAGTAAAAATATTAATCTATGCCTGTAAAAGGCTTTGTCCTGACTGACAGATACATCAATGCACAGACAAAATATTGAAGATAGAAACTTGAATTCTTGGGTATATTTTCGTAACTCATAATAACGTCCTACTAAGAAGGGATTTTTTTAATTCAACTCCTAAAGGGGTTAAAAAGGTTGTCAAAAGTTCTGAGTCATTTCTCCATATCTCCACAATGATTTTTGGTAGGAGTTTGATTAGCGGCATAACAAATCTTTTAAAAAATTGGTTAAACACACATTTCAGTGATTTTCAAATTTTAATCCCTAAGGGTGTGAAAAGTGATTGAAGATCAAAAACAAGAAATTCTTCTGTAATCGAGTCTACAGCCAAATTGTATATTTTAACGAGAATGATTTCACACCAAGTTAATTGTTGTAACCATTATTGTGACTCTCATAATCTTGAAACTACATTGTTGGCAGCATCGTTCATGTTTGTCGGCCATCTTGGACCTGATTATGGAAGATTAGACAGACGATTAAAACAATGTTGCTCATATTTTATTAGATTTTTTTGCAAAACATTTTTCTATGTGAATCTTTGCTTAAATTTTTTTTAATTTGAAATTTTATGAACTATTTTTATCCTTTTCACATTTTAATCATCTTTCAGTCTTTACATAAAATATAGTACATGTCCTCCTCTCAAAAATCATTTTTTGGAAGTAGAGATTTGCAATTTAAATATTGATCATCATATTAACGATGTATGGACTCTAGGTGCACAGGGACCCTTATAGTGATTGCTGTAAGAATGGTTTATAGAGGTGAAACACACAGGGCTCTATAAAAATTGTCATTTTAATCATTTATGAGTGCAAAGTTGTTGAGGCTGTGTTATAATGGTTGTCATTTTAATGGCTTATGAGGCACAAATCACATGGGACCCTGCCATATTGATGATTTATGGTCATTAAATATAGAGCCCCTGTTATTGCAATCACTATATTAACAATTTGTGGGTGCAAAACGCACTACCCAGTTACCATGATCTACATATTTTTTAGGTTTTCCCATTTTTGTCTATTTTACCCACTTTTCCCCCCCATCAGATTTGCATGGGAAACACTGTGCGGATCTGCTATTTTTAGGATATTGGGGGGGGGTCTGTTTTTTTTAAGCATCTCCATACTAATATAGATTTTTCTCTGTATTTATTTATCCCTTATGATCAATTTCCTCAAAATCTTTATGTATTTCACACTTTTTCATCTGCTACCTTATTTTTCTTGATTAAGCTTACTTTATATATTATGATTCTTGATATGTCTTTTTTTTTCATACTATAGATTTATTTGTATGTGATAAAATGCTTATAATTTCATGCATTAATTGCAGTATACGTGTCATATGAAAAATTTTGAAAAATTGAATTTTTATCTTTTATTTAATTCTATTCTTTTAGGACATGAAGCAGGAATCACCATGAAAGATGAAATGCTCAAAATTATGAATTTTAAAACTGCTGGTGTTATTAGTCTTTGTTCCCTTTGCCCGTATTCCACTTATGATTTATCCAACTTTAAAAGACATATGCGAAGTCATAGTGGGGAACATCCTTTTAGATGTCATCTTTGTGATAAGTCTTTTACACGAAAAGAAAATCTCAAGAAGCATTTTTTCAGTCATCAACAAAAACAGAAAAATATTTAAAATTGTACTGTTTTTATGATTTATATAATTTTGTAGTTCTAATTTATGAATGAATATTTTAGTTTGAAAAAATTGTTTTTTACAGAATGTGCCAAATTAGCCTAGCAAGATTTTTAATTAATAATTTTGTAACCAATACTTTTATATTTAAAAAATTTGTCAAAATAAAATTCAAAATGTGCAAATTATTTGCAAATATAAAGACAAATAGAGTGCTAAGCTTTCATTTTGTTTTTGAGTGTGTGTGATATATATATACCGGGTGTCCTAAAAGCACTGACTGTTTTTAAAATTAAATAACTTGTAAATAATGACAGCTATTAAACAAATTCTTACAGGAGAATAATGTAAAATGTCAGAAATTTCTTTACTGTTGTTTTAGCTACAAATCCCCACAATAGATGGTGCTGCAAGCAATAGGCACTCAATCGAGGCCAAATCAGAAATCACCTTGCAATGGTGTGAAAAAAATTCAAACATATGAAGTGGATCTCATTCGCCAGTACAATTTTGTTTTTAAGGTCCAATTCTGAACTCATTTGGTATGATTTCGATATCATTGGTGTAGGCTTCAATGATAAAGAAACATGCTGGTGCATAGAAATGACTTTTTCGATATCAAAATATATAACAACAGTGTTCAGAATGAGGCAACAAATCAAAAGACTGTTTTTGATTTGCTCCGTGATTTTATATCTGTGAAATTTTATTTTCATGGAATAATTTAGCTATCTGTAGGATTTCGATAACATTAGTGTCACAGAAACAATAGAGAAAAGTATTGTCTCCATGGAAACAACGTCTTTGCTATAAATATGTGTAATAACAACGTTCTGAATACCATCCTATATAAAACTTGTCACATTCCATGAAGTTTTAGGTTTTACAATATGGGACGTCTTCTTTATCAATCAAACTTATGCATTTTCAGATTCATCATAGGGATTTTTTTTCTGTTTAAACATGTACTAAGAGATATTGTTTTGTATTGCCATTCATGAGTACTTTAAAAAGAAATGCATTTAGGCCCTATTCTGAATGCTGTCTGAATACATTTCAATATTGAGTAAGTTCTTTTTTCCGTGACATCAATACACTTCTTTATTGTTGCCTCCTACACCAACAATATCGAAGTCTTACAGAATAGGTTCAGAATCAGGCCCCTAAGAACTAGATTGTACAGTCGAATAAGATCCACTCCATATGCTTGACCTCCTTCATTGGCTGGGTGATTTCTCCTTCTGTCTCGATTGAACATTTATTGCTTGCAGTGTCATCTATCACTAGTAATTGAAACTAAAACCAGGAATCACAGTAAAAAAAAAAATCCTGGTGTTGTACAGTACTTACTTAGAACAATATCTTCAAGAGCTGTTGCCGTTTGTAAGTTATTGAATCTTAAAAACAGTCAGTCTATTTAGTGAAAAATTTAGTGATAGATAAAATTATGAAATTAGTGAAAAGGGTTTCATCATCATTAATTAATGAATAATGGGTTTTTAGTGAAATTAACTACATTTTTATATGGTCAGTCATGATCTGAATTGCAAAAAAAAAAAAGAAAGAAAAAAGGGGGTGAAGGATATATTTGAAAGTAACACAGTACCACAGTGAAATGCAATGAAAGTCTTTATTGCGAAGCTCAAGACCACTGGGAGTGTAGCTGGTGCTTACATCAAAAATGTGTGAAGCCCAAAGTTTGTGTTCAAGAAAATATACAAAAAGTAAAAAAAAAGATAGGATCAGAATCATCAAAGTTTCAGTCGTTTCTATTTCCTAAGGAACTTCATATAATGTACTTTGCTTGAGGCAAGACTTCAAATAATCTTACATATGAATGGTAATCATATTGAGAATTATTTTTTAATAATTTTCACATTTTAAATTTTATTTATTGTAACTTTTGTAAATATAAAGGCATTAGTTCAAAAGTTATTAAGAAAAAATCTATCGCAGTTAATTATGGTGCACTCTGTATAGTATTTTCTCTTAATGTTTTTGGATAAAAAAAAAAAAAAAAAAAAAAAAAAAAAAAAAAAAAATTGTATGTAAATAAAAGTAAATCAGACTAAGAATTTGCCTTTCATGGATTTTCTGCTTTTTTAAAAATAGAAAGAAATTCTAAAAATTTGCAAGTGTTCAAAATTATGTTATTTGACATTAATTGTTTAATTATGATCTCCTAAACAAATATCTTCTCGATATGATCTCTAAAGTTTTTTAGATTGAGTATGAATATTTTTTTCACAGCTACAAAGACTCTTAAACAGACAATTCAGATTTAAACAAGGCAAGTAAAGAACATAAGAAATAGTTATTTATGCATCAGCTTCTTTTTCACCTGTTGTCAGAAATGCCTTTTGGAAGCACTTTTAAATGAAAAGTTGCAAAATCTTGAAAATATTACACAGCTATTTCTCTTGTGAACTGCATAGCAATGGAACCATGAATTTTGGCTTTGTGTTTCTCAGGTTTATGTAAACTTTATTAGTAGACTAATTGGATTCACCAGGCTGAAAAATAGAATTTGCTTATCCATGTGTTGTTGAACGGAATAAATATTGGGATAAGAAATTGAGTACTATTTTTTAAATATGTGGCTTAAAGTGTTGTATTTGGAATACATAAAACTCAGTTTAACAATATTTTAATTTAGTAATGATATAAAAAACAACTTTATATAGAAAATGCTCTTGAAAAATCTTTATTGTCTAAAACATTTCTTCATTAATTTAATCTTTTAAAGTGGAAAAATCTGGAAATTGAAAAATACGTTATGAAATAATGTCAAAGTATAAATATATTTAATAATGTAAAGATATAAAATAATACAATATCAGGCACAATATAAGAGAGATGTATTATTATATGCAATATTTTTCATGTTTTTATGAAATTTTATTGCATTGTATTTATTTCAATAAGGAAATATAGATAATTACATATACTGTTTAATTTCAATTAATTTTTTTAATGGAATAACACTGCTAATTAAATATAAAGCTATGCAATACATGAATATTGTATTTAAAAGTTAAAACAAGAGATTGTGAGTACACGTACCATTAAGGCAAGTCCAAAAAATATATATAATATTGTGCAAAATATGTATAATAACCGTATATTGTAAACTGTTTTGAAACTTTGTAAGCATTTTTTCTTGTTGTTATTTTGTTAAGAAAAGATACATTTTATTATGTTGGAAAGATACTTTTTACATATCCTTTATTAATGTTCAAATTCTTACCGAAATATCTGAACCTCTCTTTGCCAATTATTTCTTTTGAAATCTTGACTTAAAAGTGAATTCTTAAGTTAACATATGATTTTTGGAAAGTCATGTCATGAAGAAATGTAATAAAATGTAAAGATTTGCTTTCAAAAACCAAAATGGGAAGTTTGTAATAAAACTGTAAAATATTTTAATTTTAAATACTATACATAAAGGAAATTTGAAAATTTCTTTTATAAAAGACTGGGCTATATTATAGCCTAACATGTGTTAGGTTCTGTAATCAGTAATTTGAAAGTTATTTTTACCTTTTTTTTCTTTTTAAATTATGATTAAGGACTTTATCAGTAGTTACTGAAATATCATGAAATAAAATTATTTTTTAAATATAAAATAGGATATTTAAGTAAACCAAGATCATTGGCTATTTTTTCCTTTTGAAATTTTAAATGGGATACTAACTGCATTATTTCTTTACTGCTCTGTAAGTTCATCTCTCTATAATTTTAGTGATTAATTTGTATTTCCATGTATCATATTTTTTGTAGTTTTTAACGTTTTGCTTATATTTCGGAAATGTGAAAATGCATTTTTGTTTTCTTTGTTTAGGATTTCCATTTGGCAATACAGTGAAGAATGAAATAACTGAAACAGCAAAATGTAAAAATACTGGTGTTATAAATCTTTGTTCTCAATGTCCATATTATACTTCTGATTTAGCAAATTTCAAGAGACATTTGCTTGTTCATACTGGAGTAAAACGCTTTAAGTGTGATTTTTGTGGTAAATGTTTTTCTCAAAAAGTGCATTTACAGAGACATTCTATTATCCATGTTCAAAGTTCTTGAATTTGTTATAATCTGTCTTTAAATTTAATTAACCCTTTGTCTCTTTTTCAAATTGTTTGTTTGTGTATTTATCAATATATATATATATATATACAGGGTGTATCTCAAATCCTTCAACAAACTTAGTGGGATGATAGTACTCATCAAGACGAACAAAAAATGCAATGGAACATGGGGTTGCAAACCACTTATTGAGTCACAAATACAGGGTGTTTCACCCTAACTAAAGTCAGCTTGTCGGTAATAATTTTGCGAAAAATTAAAATATTGCAATAAAAATGTAACGATATGTACCTTATTTTGTATGAAATGTGATAACATCCCAAAAAAATGTTTCCATTATACATGCCAGCAGTATGCATTGGACGCTCCCCATTTTAGACTGTGATTATCAGTTCATATGGTATCATCGATTGTGTTAGTACCCTGTTTTTCCAGAACTTTTGTGATTTTATCACATTTCATACAAAATAAGGTACATATCCTTACATTTTTATTGCAATATTTTAATTTTTCGAAAAATTATTACCAACAAGGTGACTTCAGTTAGGGTGAAACACCTGTATTTGTGGCTCAATAAGTGGTTTGCTACCCCATGTTCCATTGCATGTTTTGTTCATCTTGATGAGTACTATCATCCCCCTAAGTTTGTTGAAGCATTTCAGATACATCCTGTATATATACACACTGTATATTCTGGCATATAACATGCACCTAGACTTTGACTTCATTTTTATAATTTTAGGTACCTTCACCGTATAACGTGCACCTCCTTCTTTGCAAAAAAACCTTCATGAGATACATAACAAAAAAAGAAAATAAATAAATGAAGATTATTGTAAAGTATAATAACTTTTTTCATGTAATCTGATAGCCATTTTTTTAATAACATATTTATTAAATTAGAAATCTTAATTCATGTGATCTCTTTTCATAAATTTTTAATCTCTCATTTTTATAACAACCGTATGATACACATCTGTAAATTTTGAACAGTTTTCTTGTATCAAATGTGTGTGCTGTAATGCTGGTCATATACAATGTTTATTTTAACTTGAAACTATGTATTAGAAGTGTATTTCATATTGTTTGTTAAAACTTACTTTCTTAAAATATAAAAATAAAGAAAAACATAATTTATATAAAATTTGTTGTGAAATCATTGATTCAATTATTTGTGTTAATGTTGAAACAACTTATTAAATATTCTGAGAATGAAGCAAAATTCACATATATTTATTGTAATTGTTTTACTAATTTGTTCTTAAAAAGATAAAAGTAGTTAATAGATACTTAATTCAAAATCAAATTGTCTCAATATTATGTACTCTAATCTGCAGAAAGAGGTTATATCAATTTCTTTGATAGTTATAAAATGTCAGTAATATTTATATTTTTATATATTCTGGCCAATTTTTCAAAAGATACTTTTTATATTACTGGTAAAATTTGACACTTAAGTTTTCAAGTTGTGAAATACTACTAAAAAATGTATATATATCTGATATGCATAGATTTAATTTTATTGGCTTATTATTAGTGTAAAGTGAATTGTCACATTGATAAACTGCCTTATTTAGAAATAAAATATAATGTGTGTTCCATAATAAAATCATAAAAATAAAAATACATTGGTAGAAGTTTTTTTTCTTATTTCCTTTCCTTTCTTTTTTTCTTAATCTTTTCTTATAAACGATATGCAGTTATTCCATCATCTGAAGGGAGATGTTTGGAAAAAGGAAAAAAAAAAAAAGAAAGTTTTTGTTGTTTGTATATTTCATATAAATTAATTATAAGTTTACTCTTTGTTTATGGAGAATGCCACTTGTATTGTGTCATCACAGTAGTACTTCTAAATAGTCACAAAATGCAGATATTTTCAGATCTATGCTAAAGATTTTCACAATTCCTTAGCTTTGTTATTTGCTGCACCTTGTTTTGTTGATCAAGCATCCTGAATGATTTTATTTGGAAACATTAAAATTGGGTAAGAGTCTGAAATTGGATGTCTCAACTTACATATTTGTTGCAAAGCTCTGTAAGTTTCTCAGTGTCATAAAGGAATATTTGAAACAACGATTTAGTGATTACACATTGCATTTTTGTGTAAAGTTTTATTACTAAATGAAGAATACTGTGGTGGAATTTATATAATGCTTAAGGTAATTTTTTTTTCAGTCGCGTTCATTGATTCATTTTTTTTTCTTTCTTTTATTTTTTAAACTTTTCTTGTACAATCGTGTTTTTCTTACGAATTAAAATTTTTTCAACCGAGTGAAAAAGTGTCCAGGTCACAAATTGAACCCAAAACCTGTGGGTATTCATTACCTAGACACATTTTCACTTAGTTGAAAAAATTTCAATTTATATGTTATCTTCACCAAACAGTATGATAGAGTTAAAAATTATAAACTGCATGTTTGTTTGTTTTAAATGTAGCTTCATTTTAATTTATCTGTTTTAGGTTTTCAAAAAGGAAAGCGTAGAGGAACAGTTAATATATGTTCACAGTGTTCATACACTACACCAATTACGAGTCATTTTAAAAAGCATCTACTTATTCACAGTGGAAAACGTCCTTTTATGTGTGAAATTTGTTGTAAATCCTTTCGACAGAAAGAGCATCTCAAATCTCATTCAATAGTGCATTTGACTCAAAAATGTAAATTTTGCAGGCAGACCTTTTTTGATGAAAATGAATTCAAATCCCATATGAAGATTGTACACTTAATTGATGTTTGAATTATTTTTAAGTTCACAATAAACAGTGTTTTTCTAATACAGTTTGTCCTCTCTATTGCTTTTATTTAAATAAAATATATTTTTCAAATTTTTGTGAAGTTTAAGTATTCTTATATGCAAGTACTTGATTTGTAAATAAATTTTTTCTGTCATATATTGAGCTGTAGCATTTTTAAATTACAGTATTAAATTCTGTTTATATATATGTGTGTAGGTATTGACTAATGGGGATCGTAGAAAATGCTATTAAGAAAGATTACAGAACTTATTTTCATAGTTTTAAAATTTGTAGAATAAAATAAACTTTTGCCCTATTTAAAAAAAAAAAAAAAAAAAAAAAGCTTTTGACAGTTATTGTATACAGGTATTGTATTTTGACAGTTTAAATTGTATAGCATTTTAAAGTTTTCTTTTATTATGAAATGACCCTTTTAAATAATTTATGGATTTAAAGTTTTGTTTTATCTCCATAAAAAATCTTAATGTTTTGTAAAATCCATGATTTCAATGTGCATAAAAAGTAAACTAATATTGTTACTCAAAACCTTTTAGATTAAAAAGAAAATGGTTAAAATATAGAAATTAAAAATTTCTTCATACACACAATCTCAAAGGAAATAAAATTCTGAAACTATATTAATAGAAAAATGTTTTTAACCCTCTGACTGTCTTGGAAAAGGGCAAAATTGTAATATTGTTATCTCTGCATTTTGATTTAAATGCTTTAAAAAAAAAAATTATTCTTTGAACATTTTATAAAAAAAAACTTAATAACGAATATGAATGCAATGCTTGGAAGTATTAATCATTGTTCTAATACATTAAATCAATAGAATAATATTACTTTAAATATTGCTTGTATTGCAGTGAAACCTGGAGATTAGTGAAAGTATTAACACAGGCTTGTCAGTGAGGGGGTTAAAGGAAGTATATCATGTAAAATAAATATTCATAATCAATTAAATGCTTAGTATCAATTATAAGTAAAATAATAGTGAATTATTTAAAACCTAAAATAATAATTTTAATAACTGAATTGTTTATATATTATCTAAGTAAAGAATTATATTTTAAGTACATTAAGTTAAAAGAGTAAAAAAAGAAGAAACTTTTAAAGTTTACTTAAATAACGGAGATTTTAAAAAAATAATAAGGGATAATTGTTGTAGAATTTTCATCTAAAACGTTATAAAATGAAAATATTCTAAGTAATAAAAACATAACTAGCATTATTTTGAAAAATACAGACCAAATTTATGTATATTAATCAATTTTGTACTTTAGATTTAAACTTGGAACTTTGAATATTGACCAGTACGTTGACCAATGGAAATTGTTTGGTTACACTCTTTCATTATCATTTAATGCAAATGTATTCAAGTTGTTGAATAAATAAAAATATCCTCTATCTTCAAAATACATGAGCATTGTTTAAAACAACAACCATATCTTTCAACAGATAATAATAAAAATTAGTTAATTACATTTTAAAAGCAAGCATCCTCATGTACTGAAAGGTAATAAGCATAAAATAAGGAATATATCCTTCCTATATCTAAGGTAATAAGTACATACGCAGTTTTAAATACATTGATGGGGAATAGGGGGTGGGCAAGAGATGAATATCCAGTACTACAAAAGCGATGCAAGCAGTTCCAAAATAATAATTCGCACAAATATAGTTATTTTGAAATTAAAGGAAAAACACTTTTGCATCATCATTTGCTATATTTTTTAATTTATTTTTATTTCTAAGCCTTTTCCGGTTGATTATCAATTTTCTGATTAATTCAGACCCCTGTGTTTTAATCCAAATTTATTTATTATTAGTTAGAAGACACAGGTGTCAACACAATTTATTTCAACAAAAAAAAAAAAAATTTCAAAGCGTTGTCTAAATTTGACATCTTGATTTTCCTGGTATAGTAAAACTTGCTGAGATAGAATCTCAATGAATCATAGAAACATTCTATCTTGTATAGGTTCTATCTCAGCTGGTTCATCCTTTTTTATAGGCAAAACTTAAACTAGGAAGGTTTTTATTTTAATTAATATGAAGTTAAATTAATTGTTTAATAAAATGTTTTATATTTAACTAATTTAATACTAAAATAAAATAGAATTTTTACTTTTGAACTTATGGTGGAAACTTATCATAAATTAACAAAATTATTCCATTTTCACATTAAGCAAGTTCAACTTTAACAACTAATACTTTTTAATTGTTATTTAAATAATAGTGTTTTTGCATTTAAAAAAATACTAATGTTCACTTATGTGCATTTTTCTGGAGAGCTACAAATTTACTTATCTTGAAATCATTCAAAAACATCCAAAACACAATGTTTGACACAAGAAAGTAGTTAGTTTATTTTTTCAGTTATATATTTTTAAAGTTAATATGAAATGCTATTAAAAATGTCATTTCATATAAATTTTTAAAATATCTGATTGAAAAAACAAACAAACACTAATGTATAATATTTCATTTGTAAATGTATTTATATTTTTAGTCTTTATATTTACAGTCTTTATATTTTTATGGCAAATTTCTCTAATGCAATAGCTTTAATTTTAATTTAATAGCATTATTTAAGAATTAAATAGTTTTCCAGAAGGATAACATAAAAAAGGGAATTCAGCATTGTAAAAACAAATACATGTTTTTACTCTGTAGAATGAATTTTATCAAAAAGAATTAAGTAGCCCTCCATTTTTTCAGAAATATTCGTGTGGTGTGCTAAGAATCTGCGCACACAGGAAGAAACAGATTTGGAAATTTGGGCGCATACTTTTTAGACATCTCATTTTAAAACTAATAGATGATAATATCAGATGTCTTAATTATAAGAAAAGGGAAATTGGGAAAAAATAATTTTACTATTATTTCATCTCATTATAGAAAGTAAAAGAAAAAACATTTTAAAATATTTCTGTTTAGATTTTCTATATCATTGCCAAATTTACATATGATAGACACCTCGTCATCGATATATGTATTGTAAAACATTATTTTATGTTTGGAGATGGAAGAGTTATATTTATTATTATTACTATAAATGAAATTAAACTGTATTTCTGACGAATGTTCTGTATTAAAACTTTGTTTTAATTAAACTTCTGTTATTCCATAAAGTAATCTATATAATAGATATTTACCTTTAATAGTACCTTTTAAAATAAACTTTTAAGTTTTATATATTGATAGAAAGTTATTGTATAATTGGTGGTAAATTATGTGTTTTTTAATGATGTTTCATTTCATTTAGCAAAACTATGTGAATATTTGTTCTGTATTAGGAAATGAAGCCAATTTATTTTCACTTTTCTAAACATTTTTAAACTTATTTTAGGATCATTTTATTCTGAAAATCTTGAACTTAACAACTGCAGAAAAAGTGGATGTAATACCATTCATGTTTGTTCCTTCTGTGATTATTCTACTGCTGTATCCTTCCATTTCAAAAGACACATGCTTATGCATAGTGGCGAAAAACCATTTATGTGCAATGTTTGTAATAAATCATTTAGTCGAAAAGATTACTTAAAAATTCATGTGATTACACATACTGGGTATCGTCCTTATTGCTGTCAAAAATGCAACAAAACATTTCTAACTAAACAGAACCTTAAATTACATGTATGTCAGATACAAAGTGAATAATGCTTGATTTCAATTTCATTCAATGAAATTGCTTAAAATCTTATTAACTAAAAGAGATCTTTGTTATGCTGTAACTTAAAAAAAAAAATGTTAGTGTTTGTTCTATTATTATAAAATTTCAAGAGACTTGGTGTTATATAAAAAAATGTTTGCTGAATAAAACTACTGTGCAATTTACTTTTTTTTCAATGTAAAATCAAGCAACATATTTGAAATGTTTATACTTTAAAAGAAATTAGATTTTCTAAAAGCATTTACGTTTTTGTATAAATTTTAATATATATTTTTTTTATTGACATTGTAAAGTGGTTTATATATTTTGTAGTTTTAAACAATGAACACAAAGTAGAAAATCAGTAGTTTGGATTATCTAAAGTTTTTATCTCATTTCTTGGATTCTGTTTAAAAACTATTATCTATAGTTCTGTTATTGTTTTTTTTTTACTCTGTAATTACTCTTCAATAAAGTGCAATACTAAAAATTATGAGATGAAATCTTGTGTTTGCAGTTATTTTGTAGTAGTATATAAATGCATTATACATTTTAATTATTCCTTCAATTTTTTTTCAATTTATCGCTTTGGTTTGTATAAACTAAATTTCTTAATTCTTAAAGTTTTGCATGTTGATAATTCATACTTCCAATGTTCTAAATTAATGGTACTTAAATTTTTAGAGCATTGTTTGAATGTAATTACAGTCAAGGATCTATAATCCACACACCCATAATCCGCAATTTTCTATAATTCGCATTGCTTAATGAATGCAAACAATTAAACAAATTTACAAATTCTTGATCCAAAAATGATTTTTTAAAAGAAATATCTGAAATTTTTAAATATAAAAGTGAATATAATCAATTTTTTAAAACAAGAATTTGAAAAATGCATTTTTTGAGATAGCATATTAAATTAATTATTATATTTCACATTTTTCTTTTCAAGTACACTGAATATGGAATTAAAATAGTGTCCAGAAAAATTAATTATTATATTTCATATTTTTCTTTTCATGTTACTCTGAATATTGAATTAAAATAATGTCCAGAAATAAGAAAATGAGATGTAATCCATAATACTCCATAATCTGCAATATTCCATATTCTGCACAACCTTTGGTCCCAACTTGTGCGGATTAAAGAACTTTGCCCGTATTTAATCTATAGCATGGGAAAATTTAGAGGTTTATCCATAGAATAATGGAAGTCAGGCATTTATGCTTTTATAAACTATTAAAAATGTTTATTTTGTACATTTTATTTTCTGAATAATTTTTGCTTATGTGTGTTTGTATAAATATTCTGGTGAAATCTCTGTTTTCACAAATGCTATTCTGGCAGTTTGCATTAAATTACAAATACTTAATTACATTAAACTTTAAAAAGTTTAAAGTAAAATTTTCCTCTCCTCATAAGCTATTACAAGTTATTTGCTAGTGATGGTAATAGATGAAGATCAATAGATGAAGGCCCCACCAGTGGCTGAGAGGTTCTGCTCTCGAAGCTGGTAGACGGGAGGTGCTGGGTTCGATCCCAATCGCGTCCGTCAGCCTAATCGTTCGGAGTTTTCGTGGTTTTCTTCGAACCTTGGATTTCCAAGCGTTAATACGGGTTAGGTTCCCTTAGAAAGACCCCCACGAAGGGCACTCCCCCCTGGGCCTATATCCCTCGTGCAGATAATTGGCCGTCATAAATACAACCAACCAATAGATGAAGGTAATAGAAAAATCATAATAGCATTAAATAAAAAGAACATTTAAGCATTTATTAATCTGTGTAAATTAACTATGCATATAAATATTTAGTAAATTAAAACGATTTGCATTAAGTAAAATTTTATTAGAAATCAATTTATTTAATTCATCACTTTAAATTTTAAAACATTTTTCTTTTTAGCAGAAGAGAAAGTGCTTTTTCTGGAAAAGCTTTTTTTATTAATTCAAATTTTATAAATTAAAAGTTTTTTTTTCTTTTTACATATTGCTGTAAATATATTGTTAATAAGAGAGAAAGTAATGATAGAGTATTTGTTTTTGTTTCATCATATAAATCGTTTGACTTGTGTATTGTAAGAAAGTAGTAGATGTTAATCAAATATGGCTTTAGTTGCCACGGAACGTAAAGCGAGTTTTTTTTCAATGCCACTATGAATGATTGTTTGTAAAGTAACTATTAATATAAGTATTAACCAGTTGTTTTGTAAAGTTTTTGCTATTTATATTTTATCACTATAGTTGTTTGATCTTACCCCCCCCCCCCTCCCCTCTAATGCTGTCTATGATATTAATAATTTTGTTTTAATCCTTTATGTTGATTTTATAATTATTTCATTATAATTCATTCAGAATGTAAGCCAATTCTTAGATTAATACATAATTTGTTTTCTTTTTCATTATTATCAGTTTGCTATTTGTAAATATTAATAACATAAATTATATGTTTATTCCTGCTTGTCATAAAATAATTTCATATATCTTTTCCAGCCCACTTGTAAGTTTCTAAATCATAAAGGTAGGTCGTTAAGGTTAGTCTGACTATTTGCTTTATGGAATTTAATCGGGGCTTACCTATACTAAAGCCTACAGCAAAGCTACATTTTAATAACCCCCTAGCCCTATTTGTGACTGCACACATAGATAAAAATAAATAGGGAATTTTTGGAACTCTCCAATTTCAAAGCCTATCCTATTTTCTACCATAGCCATAGTCACCCTATAGTTGTGCCACTATTTAATTTTAAAGTATGAGACTTAGAAGAGATGAAATTAAAAGAAAAATTTTGTATTAAAGGAAAAATATAGTAAATGTCTGCTGAGACAAAAAAAAAGGGGGGGGGGGGTGGACGAAATATAAGTTTATCATGCAGCAAGAGCAGGGGGCAGTCCTTAAGAGGGCTGGTCACTCAGCTTCGGAATTCTCCTCCGTAATGTTAAGTCTGTGGACTTTTGATGCATTCGCATATTTAAAATATCTTCTTGGGAAATTCATATTTTTAACATCTTTTTTCTGTCTAGTCTTCTTAAAGGATGTCTCTTTTCTTCTTATTTCTCAAAATATTTCTAAAATCTATGCTGAATTTAATATTTTATGTGTTAAAAGCGGGCGAACTCTGAGTAAGATTTTAAAACTTCATATAAAATCAAGTCTATACTTTAGAAATAGTTTGAGAACTAAGAAAAAAAGAGACATCTTTTAGGAAGTGTACACAAAAAATAGAAGTTAAAAATGTTAATTTCCTGAGGAGATATTTTAAATATATGAATGCATCAAATGCCGTGAGTGGAAATCGGAAGCTGAGTGACCAGCCCCCTTAATAACACAGTCAGCAGATGTGATATTACAAATGATGCAGTCACAATGGTAATATCAGAAAGTGGCAACTTTATTTCATCACATTGTGACTTGTAGATGAGTGCTACTTCATATTTCTCAACTGTGAAGTCACCTTGACCTTTTTCTTTTTCTTCTTCTTTTTAGTCGTTTGCACTTTGTTACAAAATGGAACATATCAATTTCACTGTGATTCATTTTCAAAGCCAAGCCAAGTGAAGATGATTTGGACAGGAAGAGTTGCTGTTGGGTCACAGCGCTTTCATAATTTGATAATATTTGAGTCACAGTACTATTAGGAGATTTATCAAAGGCACTTGAATGTCATTGGTCCTCTCCCTTGCTTCTTGAGTAAATTGTAGCAGACTTCAATACATAGCATATTCTGTAAATTATATTTTGCATGAATTTTCCTTTATCGTTTATTCAATTACAGCTTTTAAAAAATAATGTAATCATAGGATTTTATAAAATGAACTTTCCTATATTAGATATTTTTATGAATAATAATAATATGGGAACAAATTGTTTGAATGAAAAAAGTATCTGTCATATTCAAAATATCATATGCATGGCTTATTAAAAAAATAATGTTAATCATTCTAGTTTTATAGGTATTTTTCTCTATACATATTCAGTTTTTTCTCTCTTTCTTCATACATATGTATATAATTTATCTTTGTGCAAACTACATTTGGGTTGCTTTTGATATTAAAAGATGTGTCTGTATTTTTGTAGGCTCAGCAGGATTGGGTAGTGAACTTCTAAGTTTAAAGCAAGGACTATTACATCTGTGTAATATCTGCTCGTACAAAACAGTATCAAGTGGCCACCTGAAACAACACTTATTGACTCATACAGGGCAAAAACCATATGTATGTAACATTTGCAGTAAAAGTTTTCGGCAGAAAGGCCATTTAAAGACTCATTGGTTGACTCATACTACTGAACGGCCATTTAAATGCTCAAAATGTGGGAAGAGATTTTTAACAAAACAAAATTGTAATATACATATGTACACATGCCAAACAACTTCCCATTCTACTAATTTTAATGCAGATGTATGATTTTAATGTTACCTTTTTTAATGATTTTTATTAAATTATATATTTAGTATGTGTGTTCCCTTTCAGGAGTTCATACTTATATTTATTCACTAGCTGACCCACCCAGCGTTGCCAGTGCCCATAATAATATTCTTAAATGAACCTTAAATTTGTATGATTTTATATCTTTAACTCGATTTTGTCTGAAATACGCACACACTTATTGTGTGAAAATGTGGGAGAAGCTGCTAATTGTTGTGATTTGTTATGCAAATTTTTTTCATAATTTTCGGAAAATTGTATGGGGTAGTAATGAACAAATTAAAATTTTAAAAGGTCCTCTAGTGATGAAAAAATAAGTTAAGAGGTGGGGGGGGGGAAGCCGATGCTTAGTAATCTACAGGCTAAAAGCTTTCAAGCGATATGTCACATGAAAAAATCCATTTTCGCTTGCCCCCAAGGGGGATGCCCCCTAACTGTCAGGGGTCAAAATAGACCCCACCAATTGAAGGTCTATGAGTAGTTTCACCTTCATTCAAGCCTTCAAATGAGGTTGAACCTTGCTGTAGCTTAATTAGGAGCTGAGTTAGAAAACTGAATCCCTTGGGGGGGGATTGGAGTGAGAGGGGAAAGAAAGGTTCATAATATGAAAGAGTGGTACGAGGATTTTCTGATGATATATCACATGAGGGTTTCTGAAAAAGTTTGAAAATTGCCGAGATACGGCCAAATATTCTAAAATTTTCGATCCCCCCCCCCCTTTTTAACTTCCATAGCAGAGGGGGGGGGGGGGGTGGAGAAATTCTAAAGTCGCTGAAACATGTGTTCAATTATTTTTTAGTAGATTTATTTTCTGGAATTTCACGCTCCTACCAAAAACAGCTGCTGAGATATGGCCACATGCTCTAAAATTTTCAACCCCCCTTTGGCAGGGGAATTTTCAAAAATCCTTCCTTAGTGCTCACTTATGTCATAACAAGTATGTTTCTCCCAATTTTTATGGGCTGGGCGATGATGAGTCAGTGAGCAGGGCATTGCCTTTTATATATGGAGATTTAGTAAATCAGTGCTCTTTTGATTTGTTTACTTACATTGTATGCAGTGGAAGGTGGCAGCTAATAAATTGCAATATTCACTAAAGTTTGGTTTAATTAATTATAATCCGAAGAGCATGTTCCTGCATGTTTTATGCAACATGTATCCAATGGTGTAGTATAGTCGTAAGAAAAACCATAGGGTATATGATATATGCAGAGAATAAAAAACTAGAGAGTATATGCTATCGTTATGGAAGGATATGGAGTTTCATACTCTCACTCTGCACTACATTCCTGCATAATTTCGATCACAATTAGCTAATGTTATCGCACATCCTCGTGTACTTTAAGTATTGAAAAAAAATTACGCCTGCCTTCCCCCACCTCCCTCTGTGAAGTTAGCAGTTTTATGTGCAATAATTACAGTTGCCGAATTCCATAATGAGTAACATGGGCATAAACAGGTGAAGCGAGGTGCACGGCACGTAAGCTAATTTTTCTGGCACATGAAAAAATTATATATGGTAATTGTTATACAGATAGAATCCATATTTTATTTCATTTATAAACAATAAAGTTTTGTTTCATATGGTCAAACTGTCGCAAATAATGCAATTATTTTTTGCATCAATTAACACACATTTCTCTTTTCCTGTGATGTTATGCAGCGTTTTCGACATGTATTTTGCTTTTCTATATAAATTTAGAAAGCTGTAATTTTAAAATGAATTTCGTTTGACAGTCAACTGCAATAAAATGGCAAATGGATCAAATTTAGCTACGTATATTTGTAAAAATAATAAAATATGAACCAGATATAAAGCATTTTCCATCGAATGTAGGACAGTACAAATCTCATCAATACATTATTGTTTAATGCAACTTGGAAAATTATAACCGAGATGTTGCAATAATAATACGTTAAAAATTAGTGAAATAAAAATTCGTATTTTTCCCCCTTATTACAGTACATACCGCATAAAAGAATCCTATATGCAAATTAAAAATTTATTTATTGGCTGATTCCAGTATACAGAAAAATATCATTTTGATTTTTATTATTTTTTTATTAATGCACAAATGCAACTGACTTTTTAACCAGTGCTTCGTATAAAAATTTTACTCTTCAAAGTTATTTTTATTATAAATTTGGCACGTTACATTGTTGATAAATATTGTTTTGTGATTTTTCGGCATGCGCACGTGAAAAGGTTCGCCGAACCTGCTCTAAACTAAACAAAGAGGATTTTTTTTTTCTCATTAACCAAATTATTTGTAAGACTTGTCAAATCCATACTGGCTTTTTTTTTACACATTCACGAAATTAAATTTATTCTTAAATGCACGAAATTGGCAGGTGTTCTTATTCAGAAACTAAAAAAATCAAATAATTTCCTTTAAAAAGAAAAATAAAGATAAAAGGGTTTTCATAAATTGCTGTCAATTGAAATTTCACGCCTGTTTTCGGTGTATGACAGAACGTGAGAGGTTGTCATGTGACATGACAGCTATCAATAATAACTCAAGATGTAGTACATTCGTCGACAACGAAAAAAAACTATTTGATTCCAAATCACTTGAATTGTCATGCAGCCAATTTCAAGGTTTAAAAATAGGTCCGTGAATGCGTCAGAAATTTTCGCATTGTTGAGTGGAAAGTAAATACTTTTTAAACTGCTTGCAAAAAAAAAGGTATTACGATTTTTTTTTTGTGTGTGTGTTTGTTTTTTTCTTTCTTTTCATTTTTACTTTTTTCTATCTTTACAAGAAGAAAGTATTCTATTCGTGAAAAATTTTGACTTCCGGTTTTCGATGGATTTATACATTTTAGAAAGTCCTGAACACGATTTAATGTTTTTTAGAAAATGTCTGCCTGTTACCCTGTCTGACACTGTCTGTCTATGTGACAAAAATTTTGTGATCGCTTTATCTCAAGAACTAATGGATGGAATTTCACAAAACTTTAGATTCAGTTAGATCTTGATGTAAACTGGCACTGATTAGTTTTTGGTGTATATCACCAAATTGTTTATTGGTGGTGGCTCTGCTATGCTGCATTTTTTACGATTTCCACAATAGCTCTATCTCAAGAACAAATGCACGAATTTTCATCAAACTTCAGATTAAGGTATACCTTGATAAATGTTGGTGCTGATTTTGTTTTGATGTAAATCTCCCAACAGGTATGCTGCATTTTCATCGATTTTCGCAATAGCTCTATCTCAAAAACTAATGCACAAATTTTCATCTAACTTCAGATTCAGTAGACGTTGACACAAGTTGTTGCTGATTAGGTTTTTGGTGTATATCGCCCAGCAGATGGCACAGCTATGCAGCATTTTTCACAATTTCTGCAATAGCTCTGACTCAATAATTAATGCACGGATTTTCATCAAACTTCAGATTCAGTTAGACGTTAATATAAGTTGTTGCTGATTAGGTTTTGGTGTAAACAACCAACTGGCGGCACTGCTGTGCTGCATTTTGAATGATTTACACGATTTTAGCGATAGTCATATCTCATGAACTAATGCACGGAATTTCATATCTTTAGAATCCCCATAATGGGCATAGATTACCATTTAATTTTGGCACTGTGCTAGCGAATTTTGAAGTATTAACATGTATGAGAACACACCGATTGCACATCCGATTAGTGAAGATCTTATTCTGCTGGTAGCCCCTTTCTGATTTAATTATTAGGATCTAAAAGGGATATGTTTGTCAGCTGTTTTTTTCCCTATAGTCTTTCCCCCCTTCCCCGTTTTTAATTTTCGTAGAAATTGACCAATCGTCATTCGTCAGGGCCTGATTATCGCAAGAGGAAACAGAGCAGCTGCTTGGGGCCCCAAAGCCAAAAATAGGGTATTTTTTCTTAAATTGCTACAAATTGAGGTTAAAAAATATTGCAGGATTCAATAACAGGAATTTTCCTCAGTGCCCATTTAGGATTATAAGTATCGTGTATAGTCATATCATCGTTGCCAGGTCAGACTCGGGTTGATTCAAAATTATTTCAATCATCCGGGTTCTTTTTTATTTTTTTCAAAAGAATGCCCGCAATATTCCCTCTTTTCTAAAAAAATAATAATTGATACGGTTGTTGCTGTCATAATTTAATTTATCGTAGTCGTGTTTTTTTCGGCTGTATATGTTAAAGCAATGACTTATGGTGTGCAATGCCCAATGATTTTTACTTTCTTCTAATTTTACAAGAAAGTATTGGATTGTGAAATTTTTCGACTTCCAGTTTTCGACGGATTTACACGTTTTAGAGGTCAGAGATCCCCAAAAACATGTTTTTACAAAAGGTCTGTCTGCCTGTATGTGACACAAATTTTGTGGGCGCTCTATCTCAAGAACTAAGGCACGGAATTTAATGAAAATTTATATTCTGGTAGTCCCTGAAACAAATTAGTGCCGATTAGTTTTTGGTGTAAATCGCACAACAGGTGGCGCTGCTATACTGTATTTTTCATGATTTCCGCTATAGCTCTATCTCAAGAACTAATACACACATTTTCATCAAACTTCAGATTCAGTTAGTCCTTGATATGGAATGGTGCTGTTTACGTGTTGGTGTAAATCGCCCAATAGGTGGCGCTGCTGTACTGCATTTTGCACGATTTCCTCAATAGCTCTATCTCGAGTACTGATGCACTAATTTTCATCAAACTTCAGATTCAAGTATACCTTTATTAATATTGCTGCTGATTACGTTTTAGTGTAAATCGTTCAAAAGGTGGCACTACTGTGCTGCATTTGTCATGATTTCCTCAATAGCTTTATCTCAAGAACTAATGCACGAATTTTCATCTAACTTCAGATTCAGTTAGACGTTGACACAAGTTGTTACTGATTAGGTTTTTGTGTCAATCCCAAAGCTGCTATGCTAGAACTTTCACGATTTTTTCAATAGCTCTATCTCAAAAACTAATGCATCTTTTTGTAATCCTCATGATGAGCATAGATTGCCATTTAATTTTGGCACTGTGATAGCCAATTTTGAAGTATTAACATGTATGAGATAGAAGAAAGTTTTGGGATTGTTACATCCGTCTAGTTTAACTTTGTAAGAGGGTTTGCTTTTCGAATTTTTTATTCAAAATTTCATTATCTGATTAGAAATTTAATTCATATTTGAAAATAACCGTTTTTTACCTACTGTTACCAGATTTTAAAAAGCCTAAATAGTAAAATTTACAGACACAACAGACGATTTTTAAGCTCCGATATTTCATAAACTTTAAAGTATCGTAACTCGGAGAGTGTCTATCGTACTCGCAATGGCGGATCCAAGAGGGAGGTCACAGAGTCATGATCTCCCCCCCCCCCCCCCCTGGACGAAGAAAATTTCTAAAGAAGATTTAAAAAAACCATATATATTAAATTCTTTCAAATTTACCTCTTGCTCAACAATGAGAATCTTTCTGACTCTTTAAAGCTCTACTTAAATCCAAAGTAGGTAATTTCTGACACATCAGGAAGTCATTTTTAATCTCAGATGCAAGACATTTGCAAGTGCACTTATTCAGAACAAATATGATTGAGTAGCGTTTTCCATTTTTCGATAAAGTCAAAGAATCTTTCGGGAAATCTCTGTAAAATGTGGGGTTTTAAACTGAATTTCAGTCCACGACAGCCAATTGCTCCCTCATTACGGCATTTTGTCACTGTCAAGTTATAAAAATTGGCTTAAAATGCTCAATTTCTTGAATGATTCTTTGCCTTTATAAGAAAAGGGGGAATTCTTTAATTTCTTGGTGTCTGAATAAAATGTCTAAATTTTAGATTTTTACGAATATAATGCAATTTTTTTTTTTTTGTATTTACGTATGAAAATGGCTTTCCAAAAGTATCAGAAAAGTAGCCATTTTGGATGTGGGAGCAGGCTTCAATATAAAAATTGCTTATTAAGAGATGTGTTCCCTTCCCCCCCCCCCCCAAAAAAAAAGGAGCCATGCAACAATTGTGATTATATCAACAATTAATAAATATATGAAAGGATAAAAACCCTTTAAAATTCCAAATTAAATTTCAAAAATTTAAATTAAAATCCGAAATCCCTTTCTTCTAACTTTAAATCTATTTCTAAAACCAGTTTCTCCCCTTGTAACTTTGTTTCCCAGCAATACATTTTATTACTTTCAGATATTATTTTCGGACGAACTTTTTTAAGGGTAAAAATGCTGATGTTCGGAATATTCTCATTCAGTTGTAGTCAGCCGATTCCCGGGCGAGCCAAGCCCAATTCTGGCATCTGATCCCGGACAATCAATCAAAAGCTAATCAACCAATTAAAGAAATGTTCCGCCCAAATTTACAACTATGCCCTCTGCTGGAAAATATGACAAACCCCAAGATATTAGCTAAAACCCGTGCCAAAAACGGGAGAATTTGCACTTTTGAGATGTCTGCAAAACCCATGCCAATGTACCTCCTGAAAATCAGCGACATAAGGCACGCCACACACCAGAGAGACATGCGACAATAATCGTGAGACATGAGGCAAATTCTGCTGTTCAAACCGGTTTTTTCTTTGTTAACTGGGTGAAATTGTCGCATGCCTCAAGCTTTTCTGCCGCATGTCTCCCTGGTGTGTGGCGCGCCTAAGTGGCTCGAGGGGCCCCCGGCCGAACTCGCGAATCGGACTGTAAAGGTGCGTTTTCACTGGTCGTTCTAACGACCTAAAAAATGTAGTGACCCAAAACCTTAACCTAAGAGCGTTTTCACTGGTTACATATAAAATCCTTACGCCAACCAATCAAAGGAAAGTTTTTACTGCGCAAGCGTCTATTTTACGGCTTTACTGTCTGCAGATCGAACAGATGTCAAAAAATGTAAACAAATAATTGTTGTTTGTTGTTGTCAGTTTAATTAGTAGTAGCAAATATTTTGTATAGAAATTAATCTAAAGTTTTGACTGTTTTCCCCACTAAAGGGTCTTAAAAAATGCCCCACAAATCATTGTTTATTCAAACTTTAAATTGTGGCAATGGATTTATACTCCTAAATTAAATAAAAACACTAGGTCACCATGATTTATGTATATTTAAAAACATACTGAATAAATTGTTTACAACACAAGTACGTGTGAAAAACGTTACGTACGTTAGTGGCACATGTGTAATAGAGATCGACTATAAATTTAATGTTGCTTTTTGAATTTCCTTTTAAAGAAATTGAGTAGAATTATATTTGTTAAATAAATCAACAAATTAAATAAAACATTAAGCCAATGTAAAAATTTGAATGTTCCGACCCGCTTATGAAGTGATATACTCACTGTTTTTTGTGAATCGTTTTTCATATTTCACAAGAAAAGTTAACATTTAAGAATGTTTATTTTTATTTTATTATTTTTTTAAATATGGAATTTTTTTTTCTATTTTAGTTTTTTTTTTTTTTTTTTTTTTTATAAAACTTTAAACGTTTAACGTTTTATTATATTTTTTAAAAAATGGCACATTTAGAGAAATAGAAATTTCTAATAATGTTTATCTCTGTAACAAAAGAAAAAGAACAAAATTTAAGGGAAAAAAATATGTGTGAAAAAAATCTTTAAAACTTAAATAAAATCTAAAATAAAACCTTTTTTAGAGTGAAAAAGAATATTTTAGAAATTAATGGTGGAACTTGGGACCCATGAGCACATACAACTGTATCAGTGGTGTAATCTTAAAAAAAGCAGAAGGCATACGCTCAAGGCAGAGAGTATACCCTACAGTGTATATACTATAGCTTTTTTGAGAAACAGACGGTATACGGTGTTTCCTAAAAAAATCCAGAAGGTATACGGCGTATACCACCATACATCCCTGAACCGTACGCCTATGTGACACTGGCAGATTCTCTTATACATATCATCACTACAGTCAGTATAAAATTATCCAATTTAGTTAAATCTACTTTTTGTGGCAACACTCCCCCCCCCCCCCAAAAAAAAAAAAAAAAAATAAAAATAAAATAACACTAAAATGCAAAATAAATGTACTTAAAATTGTAAGTTTTACCTTATGATTTCACATCAGGGGTGAAAGTTTTTTTTTTTTTTTTTTGGGGGGGGGGGGGGGTGGAGGGGAGACCCATCTTTGTTACAGAATTGAGAAAAATCAAATTCAGTTGTTTAAATTCAAAGTAAACATTTAATCATCCTTTTTTTAAATGTCTTCCTGCTATATTTTTCTTCTGAGCTTATTTTGTTTGCAAATTACACATTTTAAATCCCAACAATTTTTTCTTATTGTGTGAAGTCGCTTTTATGGAG
Source organism: Maratus speciosus (assembly GCA_963932465.1). Lineage (NCBI taxonomy): Eukaryota > Metazoa > Arthropoda > Arachnida > Araneae > Salticidae > Maratus > Maratus speciosus. Next base: position 385,128,432 of record OZ010788.1, on the reverse strand, counting down.
AATAATTTTGTGAAGGGGCTTCTTTTATTAAGAAGAATAAAAGGGTATAAATGTTTGCCGGGGCAATCCCTGTTTTTGTCAATAGATCACAAAAAAGGTACTTTTATGTTGGATATTTTTTTTTCTTCCAGCAATAATTCTTTTTAGTGTTCACTTGTATAAATTAGAAACGATGTACTGAGGTTGAAATAACAATTTTGGTTCATCGTATTATTTTTCCTTATTGTTTTATTCCCTTTTTTTAATGAAATAAGTGAAAGGCACTTATTTTAAATGTATGTAATATATGTATTTTAAATGAAAATTTTGTATTTCAAATAAAATGAATGAGAGGTTTATATTTAAAAAAAAATGAATACAAATGATGACATTATTTAATGGTTTATCTCAGGGTCGAAACTAGAGTGGGGGGGGGGGGCAGAGGAGGCATGTTCCCTGGTCGCCATAAGGAAAACGAAGGGGGTGTCGAATGAATTTTGATTTCTTAAGAAGCTACACTAGTCACACGAAGAAACTCGCAAGCTAATGTTAAATATGGGAGCATTCTTTTCAAATTTCTCGCTTGCATTTTAATATTTTTAAATATTTTTTTTTTCTTAAGATAGCTGAGTTTGATCTTTAACATTGCTAGGTTGTACGTTTTCGATTTTGGTTCAAGTTTTTTTATGAGGCTACTTAAACTTTCAGAACCGGTTCAAAAAGTGAAAGTAATTTTATATATATATTAAAAAAAACTGCAAACCAAATGTAAAAAGTAAACATTTACCTGTTAGAAACAACCTCAGCTGTCCCAAACGGAAAAAAATCATTTAAAAATATTAAAGTGCAAGCGAGAAATTCGGAAAGAATGCTCCTATAAGTTTAACATTAGCTTGCGAATCTGCATAGTTTCTTCATGTAACTTCCTTTGGATTTCGTTTTCAAAGTTTTAATGAATCAATATTTGACAAAGTTGATTACATATTTTTTTATTACATATTTTAAATTTGAAATAAGTCAGCGATTAGAATTAAAATTCTCTTTGTAAATTTACTTTGCGGAGGCCGGGGCAAAATCTATGTTTGTGCTGGGTGCAAAAAAGGATGGTTTCAGCCCTGGTTTATTTCATGTGCCTGGCTGACATAAAGTACCTACCCAAAAATGTTGTGAATTTGATAAATTTCACTGGATCAAATGGCATAGCAATGATTTCACTAATAAATATATCTCCAACCATAACATGCCAATGAAACGCATTATGTTGCCTCTCTGTAAGTTTAAATGTTAAATTATGATAAAAATGATAGAGTTACTACTAAATAAGTACAAAAGTAAAAATAGTTTTTTTTTTAACCACTTGTTTATAAACATTGAATGTTTATAAAAATCATCCCTAATTTCAGGACTATAATTCATGTTAGTTCAAAAAACTTCTGTTACAATACATTAATTTGGCATGACTCTAATTATGGAAAATTCATCACTTCGACTTGGTAGAAAGCATGAACTACTGAATTTATTAAAATGATTATTTTTTCTCCCATTTTTTCAAGTATGACAACAAAAAAGGCGAAAAAAACATTTTTGAAACTATGTATTGAGAATTTTTAAATTATTTTTTCAAAGTTTAATTATAATTTACTTAATATTAAATTATCATTTGATAAAAGCAGATTAAAAAAATTATTTCTTTATTATTGTAATTAAAAATTCTCTTTATTTTTTATTTATATTTCATTTCTTACCTAATATTTCGTTGCTACAGTTTCACTGCCAGTTGGCATGTTTTAATGACATGATTTGATGCAAACCCTGTTATTTTAACCATAGAGAATATTTGGAGATTTATCACCTGTGACTCTAACAGAAAAATGCATTAAAATTCATTTATCACTTTATAATTAAGTTCCTAAAGATACTAAAATTTATTGCCAAAAGAAGCACTCAGGTGTACATCATTTTTAAAATTCTGGAGTATTAGGTAACACGAGTCTACTCTTGGTTAGGGATGCACCGAATATCAAACTATCTGGTTAAGCTGAATATCAAAGTATTCAGCCAAACCGAATACTTAAAAAAACCTTTTGAAACACATTTTAAAAAACTTTTCACAATTTCTACCTTTAACTGTCAACTTATAAATATATTTAAAATAATTAGAAACAAGTTCATATTTAAATAAAATAGGATGTTTTTAGATTATTTGTTTGCTGTAACTTAAAAAAAATAACCATGATGAGGATTAAAATGATGATTAATTTAGATTTTCATAGGAATTAATGATGTACAAATACAAGTTTCGAAATTTTGTTTAGTAAATAATATGTTTCTTGCTTTTTTACAAAAAAGAGTTTCTAACAAAATGGAAAAACTTTTGCGGTTGATGATAGGTACAAAGACAGACAATTTTTGTTCAGAAAACCATAATCCACATATTGAGTCATCATAAATACATTATATCTCATCTCACTCAATCTTGAATTTTCGTTTGTTACTTTAACAATAATGAAGACATCATAACTATAGAAACAGATGTCATAAATTCCCGGAGCCGCCATCTTGGAATTTTTCTTGGAGTGAAAACCCCTTTTCCGCCAAGTAGTAAATGTCGCCAAACACTGGTTTATACGCATGTTAGGCTTAACGAAAATAAAATGTAAATAATAAACAAAACTCGTTAAAGTGGCATTCACTAAACGTTGTATGAGCGCTATGCGCTCATTAACTGAAAAAAAAATCACTGGATTCCGCAAACTCCTGCCGTGACCACAAAAATGCACGAAACTCATTAAAGTGCCAATCAGTAATCGCGCTCATTAACTGAAAAAAAACATCACTGGATTCAGCAGTTCTTGCTGTGTAGCATTCTCAAAATTCAGCAGTTCTCGCTGTGTAGCAATCTCAAAATGTAAAAAACTCGAAAGGCAACAAAATATATATAAAATTATTAACATACCTTAACAGACGTCTGCTTTCTTAAAAGCTCAAGCATGAAATACTGTCATAGCATCACCATCATTTTCAAAAATAGGCTTATGAATACGCATTGACACACTATAAACAAGCCTCCTTTTTTCGTCAAAATTTCCTCAAATCTATTAATTACTTCAGCAAGAGTGTTTAAACAGACTACAGAAACCATAGTCAATCAAATACATCCAATAAATTTAACAAAAATAAAAAGACAGAATAATACAACACGATATCAAAACACATCCACAAAATCCTAAGCGAAAATGAGCTTCTCAGGGGTTCCCAGAACACGACATGCCAGAACTCACACGGGGTTCCACATATCGATAAAGATTGCCAACATAAAATCACCAAGAAATCTCAAAACATCCAAGATAGCGGCCAGCTGGGAATATAAGGCATCTAAGTCTAACTAACTATTAATTAGCTAAGAAATTTAAGTACGCTTATGGGCAAAAACAGAAATAGTTATGCTACTGTATTATCTAAATATTTATTACAGAATGCTAATTATGAAAAAACACTTTTAAAATGCTTTAAATATTTATAAATATAAATTTATTATAACTATATAAATTATGGAATAAATTTATTGCATGGTATTTTAAAAAAGATATGATACTGCAAAACAGTTTTTTTGTTTACATTACATTTTCATCAAATTTTAGGATAAAGTTATAATATAGATTCCCAAAAGGCAAATCTCAACACCTTAGAAATTTTAAATCAAAATATCTTACACATAATTATATTTTAAAAAAAAATAAAAGCACTTTAAACATATTAATATTTAAAAAATGAAAGGCAAAATATCATATAATATAAATAAATATTTGATTCAAATGGTAAATGTTGATTTTTTATTAAAGTACTACTCAAAATCAAGTATGGGAAACTGAAAATAGCTGACTATATATATATTTATTAAAATAGTATATCACTTTTAACATTAAGAAAAACTTCATAAAAGAATTTTAGCCCTAAGCAATGATTTATAAAATTACACATGCTTCCACTTAGATTAGGGCCTAAATTCTATCAACTGTCAGAAGACTTTAATAAAGCTACGTTTAAATACAAAAACAGTTATATTAATTTTAAAAGTTGCAGAAATTTGTCTTACCTGCATATACTTAAAGTTGTTCTGGTGTACTTTAAAATCTTTCTACAAAAGATTAAGTTTATTATACACATAAAAGTGGTAACCTCTAATTATAAAAATGTTTCTGTCATAACTTTAATTTTTGAAAGATTACCTTACCATTAATTTTTTAAACATTATTTGCAACGGGTAGTTTGTTTATTTAGGTTAATACAATGTGACAATTTATTTAAGTATGCAATGTTGTTGACAGTTTGTTTATTTAGTTTTTTTTTTCTTTCTTTTGCATGTTGCATGCTTTATAAATCACTGTTTTCAATCTAATTTTTAAAATTTTCCTAACGAAAAATAAAGATTTCTCATTTAAATTTTTCTTTTTTTTCTGCATTCATAATTATTAATAAAACAATAAGACTAAAAAGCAATCGAAGAATCAAAATTTAACAAGTTTCAGTTTCGGTCGATACTTAATTTTAAATCATACCAACCGTATCATGTAATTGCTCTGATGACAATAAATATAATTAACATAAGGAAAAAAGAAGACACTTTGTCGTCTTAAAACAACAAACTCTCTATCTTTTTTATTATTATTATTATTTTACTTTCAAAAACACTTAGTCTCATATGAATATAAACAACAAACCATTTTTGCATCTTTTAAGAACACTTTTTTACTTTAAAAAAGAAAACACTAGAAACTTTTATTATCTAAAAACATATCTCCCCTTTCCCTTGCCCTTTTTTTTTTTCATCTTTTAAAATAAAACCAAATAGTGCAATTGCCCTGGTAACAAACAAAATGAAGATATACGTAAGGCTGGCCCACACTTTTTTTTTTTACTTAGCAGCAGACTTTATTTATGCCCCAGACTGAAACATATAAATGCTTATTTCACATTATATTTGCAATATGGGCATTTAAAAATATTTTCAGCTAAATAATTTTTGTACTTACTCATTAAGTAATATACAGTAGACTCCCTCAAATCCGCACAGCTTGGGACCAGAGGTTGTGCGGATTTTAGAATTTTGCGGATTTCTGGTCACTGGTTTGTTTACATTTTTAAACATTAATTTGCTTAGTAGTTAAGCAGGGGAAATTATAATGAATGCTTACAATAAAGTGAAACATTAAAATAAGTAAAATATTAAAATAATTTATTAGTTTAAACGTAAGTAATTATTATTAAATTAAAAATCTAGAAAAATATTAAATTATTATCGATGAAATCGATTTAATTCGATTCCAAAAGTCCTGTGCTGCCATCTAGTCAGAAAGCGATCGTAAGATCGATACCCCATAATGTAGATATGCTAATTTATATCAAAATCAAAAGTAATGTAAATTTATTTAGTAATAAATCAGCTGTAATAACCAAAAGAGAATGATTAACAGAAAATTTAGTAAAAAAACATTGCGGTAGTCGCTGATTTCGGCGCCATCTTGAATTTTGTTCTAGCAACTTAACTGTAAATTTCATTGTTTACATCGTAAAAAATATGCGGATTTTAGGGAGTCTACTGTATTGTGTTCTCATAGTTTGTAGTGCAGCATGCTATTTTTGGAAAATGTAATTTAACGAGTAATGTAATTAAAAAAAGACTAGTTTGTAGGGAGCACAAATATTATTTTTGATGTTACTTCAATAAACTTACTTTACTGTCTCCTCTTTTGACATAGAAGTGGTACAGGCCCGTAGCTAGGTGGGGGCCAGGTCGGGCAATGCCCGACCTGGAAAAGTATTTGCCCGACCTAGCACAATTGACTGGACACCCTGATCGACATATTAAATTTCCAAACTTTTCTTTGCCTCATTTAAAAGAAAAACTTTTGTTTGAATAGACCATACATATAGTAAAATAATAGTTATTTTACTATATCTATGGAATAGACCATAACCTAACAGACACCCATCCCTAAAACTTCTCAGTTCGAACAAAACAATTTAGACAAAAAATTCAATTGTATAGAGATTTTTTTTCTTTCATTCCAATAGCTGTAGGACATTTTTCGTTTTGTTAGTTTGTAGAAATTTACCTTACCGGCTCCCCAAAGAGTCAAGCTGCAAGAATAATAGGTTTTAGAGATTATCCTCTTAACTCTTTTTCTCAAACTGATTCTGATGTCCGCGAAAATCGTTTTCTTTGTACATCTGTCATACGTGAAATTTATTGAAATCAGGTAAGGTTGAGACTAAATGCTTGGATTTTCAGTTCCACAAAAGAGGCAACTATCATGTGTTACAATCATGTGGTTTTGTCATTGTTAACTTCACTATATTGCTTTCGGGGGGCTTTTCAACAAAAGTGGGAAATGTTCTTTGACAGCTTTCTTGATACTGTTGCACATCATAAAAGTTTGTAAAATCATTATCACACAGAATTACAATACCTAGAAAGGGTTTTTCAGAGTAAAGGGGATTTATAATTATTGCAAATGTCATATATGACTATTTGAATAATATTTTATGTTACTTAAATGATTTAAATGTAATTTAGCAATAAGAATATTACTGAATTAAATTATCCTTTTTATGAGTACAAAAAGTGTTTTTTTTCCCCTGGTGCTTCTCCCAACTCTTTATAGTTAGTTAATTAAGATATCACCTTATTTATTCTACTTTTTAGTTGTTTTCTTCCTTTCTTTCTGTCTATATATGCGATATAAATATCCAAATATCACATAGTTTCTGTATGAAAAAGGGGAAATAAATTTAAGACTGTGAAGCGGAAATATAAATTGAAAAATTAACAAAAATGCTAAACGAGGATTAATAATTTTAAGCTATGAAATACTCATTTTTATTTTGGTATTTCCTTAATTTATGGCTGCAGTTTGCAAACAATAATCACGTACGGCTGTTCTAAAAAAATATTTTTTTTCACTCGACTTTGCAAACTTTCTCGCGGACTTATTTTTAAATGTAAAGGCATGACAGTCGCAGTCAAGATTATTAAAGTAGTTTAGAATCGAAAAGCATTTTTCATTTTTTAACAAATGCATCGAATCTTGAGCTTTAAACGATAGTGTCTCAGATGACCTTTCCTTGCCTCAAAAATTGGCTTACAACACCATTTTGCATTTTTTTCTCGAAATATACTTTGTCTTTATAGAAAACAGAAAAGGCTATTTGCTATCGTGGGGTCAGAATCAAAATAATTGTAAATTTACGGTATTTAAGCATAAATATGTTTTCGTGATTGTGTTAGAGAATAGAAAGTTAGAATGGAAACCATAATAGTAAATTATATTGACATACATTATCATGATGGTTTTTATTTGTGTGATACTTGCTGACTAGCCCGTTGTCACCCGTGATGTGATGATATTAACCTTAAATTTGTATCCGTTTATATCTTTAATCCGATTTTTTTTTTTTTTTTAATTTATACTGGAATAAAAAATCAAAACGAACCTCGTATCGGTGGCCCCGCAATATTTATACCGAATGCGATATTTTAAAGTAAAATGTGCGCTTTTTAAAGGATGTTATATATTTTTCCGTATTTCAACAAAAAATAGCGGATTCGAAATTTTAAACTGCGCGGATTTTTTTTTCTCATCAGACATTTAATATTAAAAAAAAAATAGTTCTTATTGTCTCTTTGAAATTTTTATGAGTCATAAATATAATGATTTCAAAACCTATGCACAAGATTCGTGGAAAACTAGTATTGATATTTGCCACAGAAAGACCCTTGTAAGAAGACTTTTAGGTTAGGGATGCACAACCTGTGGTCCGCGGGCTAAAAGTGGCTCTCGATGGGTTAACTTGTGGCCCGCAAATTTCGTCTATGTATAACTGGAAAAAAATAGTAATCTTTGTCCATAGGTCGCAGGAAAAAAAAACGTGAATTTCGTCAATTTGTCGCGGGAAAAATTTTCAAATTTTGTCAGTCAATTAAAAATTCCGAACTTCGTTCATCGGCCGGCCAATACCATACATATCAGCATAGGAAATTCGCAAGTTCCATATTCTATCAGTCGCTACTCGAAAAATAACTCGAATTTCGCCAATCGGTCATGAAAAAACGGTGTATTTCGTGGATCAGGCATGGAAAAATCGAGTTTCGTCGATCGGGCACGGAAAAATTGCGACTTTCGTTGATCGAGGTCGGAAAATAGCAATTTTCGCCAATTGGGAACGGAAAAATCCAGTCTCGCCGATCGCGAGTTGAAAAGTCGCGAGTCTCGTCGTTCGGGAACGGAAAATCGCGAATTTTGTCCATCGGGAGTTGAATTTCGCAAATTTCATTGTTAGGGCACAGAAAAAGCGCGAATGTCGTTGGTCGTATACAGAAAAAGCATGAATTTTGTCGATGAGGCGCAGGAAAATTGCAAATTTCGTTGATTGACTGCGGAAAAATCCGGAGTTTCGTCAGTTTACCGCGAGAAAAAATCGCGAATTTCGTCAATTTGCCGCGGGGAAAAAAAGTGCAAATTTCGTCAATTTTCCGGGGAAAAATATTGCAAATTTCGTCAGACAGTTAAGAATGGCATTTTTCGTTGATCGGGCGCGGAAAAATCTCAAATTTCAGCGATCGGCTGCGTAAAGATCGAAAATTTTGCCAATTTACCGCGGAAAAAAATTCTAAATTTCGTCAGATTCAGTTAAGAATCGCGAATTTCGTTAAGCGGAGGGGGGGGGAGATCACGAATTTCAGTAATCAGGTGAGAAAAAATCGCGAATTTCATTGATCGGGGGTGGAAAATTTTCCAACTGAATTGGGTTTGTTGACTGGGTAGGGGAACCTAAAGGGGTAAAACTCCCTCTCCCTCCGAAATCCCCATTTTTACCTGATTATAGGCCACAGATTCCCTCCCACCTCCCTGAATTAAAATTCTCTGTGTGTTACTGATGTGGTCCTCGACAACCCAGGCATTTATTTAAGTAGTCCTTCTCTAAAAAAGGTTGTGCAACCCTATTTTAGGTACATTTCGTAAGAAACACTACTTATTAAATTCTCCCCTATGTCGGAATTTCTGAAAAACATTTTGCAGATATATGCTGATCATGACACCTAGAACCTAAAACCACCACCAAGTTGAAAACTTTATTTACCTATCTACCTATATATATACAGTACAGAACCATTTATCCGGAATGCTTGGGGTCAAATGTATTCCGGTTAACTGGCTGTGCATGAAAGCAGCATCCATTTGATAAGTTTTGTGGAATATGTGTGGTTGTGGCATTATTTCTGATTTTAAATTATTAGATTACTTGGATTAAAAATCAATGCAAGAAAGATCAAAAGTTAACCAGAGTTTAAAAGAAGGTAATTTATAGAATCCCTTAGGAACAAAAATTCTTCTGTTTCCTCTGCATAAAAATTAAAACATCTAAAATACAACTAAATATGTTTTCATTTCAAATACTAGATGTTGTCATCAAATTATACAATTGTTTCAAGCAATGCCTATGTCAAACTGGCAGTGTATGACACCTTTTTCTGCAAAGATTCTGAAATCAGTCTATCAGAAATATCATTCCGGATAACTGGTTTTCCGGTTAACTGGTTTCCAGATAAATGGTTCCATACTGTATATCACTTTTTTATAAATACGATAACTTCCATAATTCTGCACAAATCTCTTCGAAACTGATATATATATAATCAAGGGGCAGAAAATGGAAATGGAGAGGATTTTTGTGAAAGCAGAACTCCCCCCCCCCCCCCCACACACACACACACATAATTTCTTAATTATGATACATATCGAATCCGTTTAAACTTATTATTACTTCAAGGAAAAGGGCCAAAAATTTATGTGTGACAGATTTTTGATATCATTTTAAGGGGCGAAAAAAATAGGGTTTTAAGAAGAAAAAAATCCTAACTTCATCAATTCACAAGATATGAAATCCACTTAAATTTATTATAAATCTCCTTAATATTGTCTACAACTTTTATATGGACAAGTTTTTAATAAGATCAACTTTTACAGCAAAAGAAAAAAAATGGAGGGGGAGGGGGTGAAGAAGAAAAAAATTCATAATTTCGTCAATTCACACGGTATCAAATCCGCTTAAATTTATTATAAATCTTCTTAATATTATCTACAACTTTTGTATTGACAAGTGTATGATAGGGCCAACTCTTACACACAAAAAAATAAATGAAAAAAATTAATTAAAATAAAAAAGGGAGGCGTTGTAGAAGAAAAAAAATCGCATATCCGCTAATCTACCATTAAGACAACAAAAAAAAAGAATCATTGGCGTGATGAAAATTTTTGGCAACTCTCAAAGATGCTGTATATAAGGTTGTATTATTAAACGTCCGCGTGTATCAATAAAAAGAACGTCAGAATTTAAAATTCAGTGTGCGGTTCATTTAATGAAACAATCACCACGCTGTTTAAATTTATTATATAAATCTTCTTCATACTATCTATAACTTTTGTGGTAACAAGTTTCTGATACGACAAATTCTACTAACGGATGATATTACTAAAAATATTCTCAAAAGGTGCAAAAAAATAGGGGTTGAAGGAAAAATTATCGTATTAACATGATTCTGATAAAACCAACTCTTACAGAAAAATGAAATTAAAAACTCGTCAAAAGCGACCAGATAAAATTGTTTAACTGGATTTATCTCTCATCTTCATTTAGTTTTTGTTGGTGAAATTAGTACTTAACTTCGAAATCTAGCTGTGTTTGCAGGCCTAGCCGGCAGTGACTTTTTTCTCTATTGTCCAAACTGTTTGAAAATGTTATCAGTTATAAACACATATTATGGTTTTAAAGTATGTGTAAAAAATCCGTGAAAATATATTAATATTTAGGTGTGAGAGGGTTACCTGTTTTGTAAATAACTGATGAATCTATCAACTCAATTACCAAGGCCTTCTTTATCTTAAATTTTAAATCATATAAAATTCCATAAATACTGTAAAAGCTGTGTAAATGGAACCTGTCTATAACAAAATCCTGTCTTACATGAGAGCATTTAATGGTCCCGTTGAAAGGAATACCATACAATAAATAATGAATTCAGGGGGTAACCCGGGAGGAGGGTTATCCCCTGAGCTTCGAAATGTCACTCCCGAAAGCTTTCTAATTTTGTGCTTATTAAAGTTGTAAAAGTGCAATTCCCACTTTAAAAGCTCCATACTGTCTACCACCCCGGGAGCATCAGTAATCTTTCCCGAAGAAAAGTGCCTAAATTCAACACTGCAGTTATACCTCATAAGAAGGAAACTTGTCTAAAACGAAATATTTTTTCGATCCTTTGCGAATCCGTTTTTGCAGGTTTTACTTTAAATTAATTTCTTGGAATATTGTATTATTAATAAAACATAAAAATGCAAGCGTCCAGATTTTTCTGCGGACAACGGTGGGGGATGGGGTTGTCCACAGACAACTAGCTGGTGACGCTGTTGTAGCAATCCTCAACAAAATCCAACATTTTTGTCGAAATCCATATTATCTTAACTATATTTACAAAAATTAGTTTATGGATTGATAGCATGGTGAAATAATATCACTTTTCAACTACTTTGGGAAGAGCTATAAACTTATAATGAATCTGAATACGTAATACATATTTTTAAAGGATCGTAAAAGTCTAAAAAAATTTTGCCCCTCTTGGAAAAATATTTGCCCGACCTGGAAGCATCGTCTAGCTACGGGCCTGAAGTGGTACTCACAGATTTTTTAAAATCTTCTTTTCTGAAGTCCAAGGGCTTGGTCTGAAGTCCAGTTGCTTGCAGACTATCACTAATGGTAGTCACTTATTATACAATAAAACTACACACCTGTGATTTTCTGAAAGCATTCAAATTTGAAGATCTATCCCGGCACCAGCTGATCTGCCAGACGCTTACCTCCACTGGTACACTTTGTATTGATTGATATTAGGGATGTAACGAATATTCGGCCACTATTCGGTATTCGGCCTATTCGGCCCTTTTGCCGAATATTCGGCCGGCCGAATATTGAACAGATATTCGGCCGAATACCTGTGGCCGAATAGTGGGACATTTGACCGAATACCTGTAGCCGAATAGTGGCATATTTGGCCGAATATTTTAAGATATTTGGTTAGATATGTTCCAGAAAATCAAAACGAAATATGATTTTAAATATTTTCGACAAACAATATTAAAAAATTATACCTAAATACATTAATTATTATAAGAAAAAGATCTCATTCTGAAATATGGGGGTGGAGGAAGTATTATGAGGGGCTTGTTAATTTTGAGAGAAAGAAAAGAGAAAAGTATATCTTGGTAGCAGAAAAGAATATATAATATTTTAATGGAATGAATAATTATATTTTAAGAAAATAACCTTTTTTTTTTTTTTTTTTTTTTGACATACAGAGTGTAAATTTACTAAGCTTAAATGCATGAAAAAGGATATAAAAAGACAGAGGACACATGCAAGTTCTTACTTTTAGGTGGTGAAAGGATTTTACTAAAATAAAAAAAGTTTCATTTTTACAGAGGTAATGAGTTCTATTTCAGATAGTGTATATATATAAATTAGAACTATCTATGGATTAAATAAAAAATTATGAATTAAATTATTATTCACATTTTTAAAAGTCATATGTTATCTTTAAAGTATTTTTTAAGACATTTAAAGTATAACAAAAAATACATTCAGCTGTTATGATTTTTGAAAACTCAAACAAAAAATTAATTTCAATTAGTCCTTAATTTAATTTTTTATTTTAAAATTGAAAAAAAAAATTAAACAATTAAAATAAAAGTCATTTATATTAAAGTCAGTATTCGGCCGCCGAATATTCGGTATTCGGCCTAAAACTTGGCCGAATATTCGGTATTCGGCTATTCGGCCAAATCACTATTCGTTACATCACTAATTGATATATACAATTTCTGGATGTAACATCAAAAATATTGATGCTTCTTACAAACAAGTTTCTTTTTATTACATTACTCGCAAAATTATATTTTCCAAAAAACAGCATATTACACAACAAACAATGACAAAACTAGGACCTACTATAGTTTCATTACTTCTAATATATTATTTTGACCACTGAATTTATATACATCATGAATTCATGATTCGTCTAAAACTTTAATATACACTCAAACATATAGACTCAAAGAATCTCCCACAGAGAGCATTTTATTTTTTGATAATGATGAATTCCATTTTCAAAAATAGTAAGAATAATAAGTAATGATTTTTGAAAAAAATAAATAAATGAATAATATAGTTCTTTACTTTAATAGATAAATAGGTACATTTAAAACCGATGACCTATGCTGTAAGATAAATCTGTAGCCATACTTGTAAAAGAAATGCACCTAAATAACAATTTAAACAAAATTTTATAAATATGCATTTCAAATGGAGAATCTCCTATTATTTTGGTAGCAATACTTTTTTAATAAATGAAAATAATCGCTAACAAGACATGCAGATTTAACTTAAAATACATTGAATATGCATTTATAACTGCTTATCGAATTGGAATGGTAATGTGTACAAATTCTTCAAAATGGGCACATAGAAAAGCGCTACACATGGTCTGAATATCTCTCAATTGATTTAAATTTCATACAAAGTTATAAATCTTCATAAAAGTTTCAGCATTAATCTTAACAACAAAATGAAAAATAGCACATCTGCAGGTGAAAAGCATTAAAATTAAAATTAAAAATAGATTAGCAGTATTTTCCTTACATTACAAGGTTCACAAGTAAATATCTGAAAAGGAGTAAAGAGCAAACTGTTTTGCAATCAGATGTTTCTTGCTTAAAAGAGAACAGGAAAATACAAAATACAACGGCTTGTTTATTTTATAGAAACTTTGTTTACATGCTCGCTTAAACATGCATAATCAAATACCTACTATTAGCAAAACTGGATTAAAGTTTGCCTGTAACTAATTTTCCATTTAAAAATCAATGGGCTACAGTAAACAATATCCTTCTTAACAATTACAATTACTTTAAGTGAGTAAATGGAAATTTAAATCTAAATTGATCAGAAATACCCTATCAAGTAACCAAGTATAATCAATGAAGCAAGTAATTCATCTTAACCCTTAAGTGGTGAGGTGATTTTTTTATAACATAAGTGGTGAGGTGGGGTGTATGACACCCCAAAGTTTGACTTCTTACACACTCCACAAAATTTGGCGAATTAAAATATGAAAATTTCCTGTGAATTTTGCATTATTTAATTATATAAAAACAACAAAAAAAGTTCTGTAAGTGTACATACATATACATATAAATTCACGTATCTAAATACCACAAAAATTTTGTGTGCAAATATAGAGCTCATGCACAATTGCTATATAAAAAAAAATAATATCAAAATTACAATCAAGCTACACCATATAGAAGATAAATAACTGAATTAAGTATAAAATAACAATAAACATAAAAAAAAGTTTTTTAAAGTAAAAATTACAAGTCTTCATTTCTTTCATTTCTGCATTCATCGCAAATGGGTGCTGAACACGATGCACATACAGGCAGTTCACAAACTGCACAAATAGATTTAGTTTTTCGGTCATTTTGTCTTGGGCACTTTGCACACCTAGTTTGCTTGCTCAGGACTCTTTTCTTACCAGTTTCTGGCTTTATTTTTAGAATATTGTGAATCATACTTTTCATAGCACGGGGAAGTCGAGTATTCATTAAACGTCTCTGCAGTTGCGATGCTATTAATTCTTGTGCCAATGATTTTATGAAATCAAATCTGCTTTGTTTAGGATTATCTGGGAATGAAGAGAAGATCACGTAGGAATTACCAAGAGAAATATTTAAAAGATTGAAGAAAATGGCCATGGGCCACCTTCGTGTTCGCCGGCTTGTTGAGTATTTTGTGCATTTCTCATCTAGTGCATCCACTCCTCCTTTGGTAATATTGTAGAATTCTATTATCTCAGGTTTTCCACTTTCAGAGTCTATTGATTTATCGTGGTGCATAGATGAAACTAAAATCACAGCTTTATTTCTCTTTGGTACGAAGGAAACAAGTGTAACATCATTTGAAAATCCAAATAGGCAAGAATTAGTTTCTCTTTTTTTTGCAGGCAAAAAAGACGAAGGGATCTCTTTCTTATTTTTCTTAATTGTTCCTACATATGTGAGACCTCTTTTTTTCAGTTCAGATAATAGTTCTACAGAAGTAAACCAATTGTCGGCAGTAATGTTTCTGTTGGTGCCTTCTAAGGGCTTCACCAGATTGAGTACAGCTTGAGTTGGCTTAGCAATTTTTTTTTTCTATCTCTGAAAGAGTATTTCCATCACTGCCCTTTCCAGTATAAATATATCCATTCCAAAAATAGTGAGTCTTAGCATCGCATAAAACAACAAGTTTTATTCCATACTTTCTAGGCTTACTTGGTATGTACATCCTAAATCTGCATCTGCCACGAAATCCAACTAGCATTTCATCTATACAAGCATATTCTCGTATCGAGTAATTTTTTTGACAGTTTTCTACAAATTTGTGAAATACCCAAGAAATCGCCGCAGAAGGATCAGTTTCCTTCCTTACGTTTCTATTTTCTTCGTTGTCAAACCGAAGACATATTAATAACACATACGTTCTTTTCAAGGGCATACAGCATCGAAATATTTCTCTTCCTGTTCCATCAGTCGAGAATAGTGATTTCAGATCCTCATCATTAGACTTGCAAATGGCTGTTAAAAACAGAAGTCCCAAGAAAGCTTTCAATTCTGTCAAATCTAAATCTCTATAGTCCATTCTGTCAGCATCAGAAATTTTCTGCCTAATTTTAATTAACTTCTCGTTACTTCGAAATACTATCTCGGTCAAAATATCTTCTGTGAAAATTAAGCTCCAAGCATCGGACTGAGAACAAGATTTACCGAACTGCCGAGCAAGTCCTATGTTTCCTGGTAAGTGAGATATAATATTATGTGCTCTTGTACGTGTTCTACTAATTGAAGGTACATTTGACCACTTGTACCTATTTCGTCCGTAATAATTCGATGAGGATTTGGATTGCCCAGATGATGGATGATCAAAGTCTCCAGATTTATCATATGCACGAGCCTTTTTTATTGGTACAAAAAATTCTTCGTCACTTCCACATATTTCGGAATCGCTGCTATGATGACTTTCAAAATTTGCGTCATTTTCTGTGTTGTCACTTCCACATATTTCGGAATTACTGCTGTGGTCACTTAGAAAATTTGGATCATTTACTGTGTCATCATTTCCACTCAGCTCACTTTCTTCATTGAGGATTGTATTAACCCAGTCACTAAAACCAGGGTCTTTAACATCCATTTTTTGCGGAAAAAAAGCCATAATTACTGCCAAAAGAAATTTCTGAAATACGTAAAAAACTTTCACTTTTGGTGAGGTGGGGTTGATTACACCCCGGAACGCAAAATACTGGACTACACTCAGAGATAACTTGCTCTATTATGCCGAGTCATTTGCTACATAGCTTGAAAAAAAGGTACATGGACTCGTAGCGCCATCTAGTAATGTAAAATGGCAATATTTTAGAATTTAAATTTGTCTGGGGTGAAAAACACACCACCTCACCAGTTAAGGGTTAAGAAACAAACATTCTTAAAAAATACTTTTAATCTTTGTATACTATTAACGTTCAATAAAAATAAAATAATTTTGAGAACTGGACATATCTTCATCCTTATATCCGCAACAAAATCCTTAAACAAACTATATAATTAGTATTCTAATATTAATAAAATGTATCTGAATGATTATCAAAAATAACAACAATTTAAAGAATCCATATGGATTACCACAATTTATTAAATTAAAAGACAATAATAAAGGATGATATCTATCCAACATGTCAATAAAACTTACCGTTTTGCTTCAATTACAAAAAATAGATTCCTCTTTGACGTAAAACAAAATAAATAAATAAAACGATATAAAACATAAATATCACTTAGTAAATTAACAACATCGCCATTATTATCAAAAGCTCTATTTTAATTGGCTGAGCTTAGGTAAGCCGTGCTTAGGATTGATCACGAATCAAACCTACAAAATCGCGTTCTAACGACCTAAAATCTTGTGTTTAGGTAAAAAGTTAGGTAAGTTAGACCTTGGGTAGACCAGTGAAAACGCACCTTAACATGAGAGGCGAAATAAATGAGTTCGGTCCACCAAGAGGTTCCCGAGTCTAAGTTATTTATACACAAGTACTGTCAACCCCATGATGTCGCCCGCTGTACGGACACATGCCGGGAAGTGAACGGGTCGCGACCCTCCTCTACAGGTTTCGGAACGTGCGATACCCATACAACCAAAGACTGCCTCCGGACGTCCTATATGGTCCTATATAGATCCGAGAGGTCCGATACCCGTCAGATCCTGTACAGAGCCTAATTTGGACGTTCGCAGGACGCCAGAATCCGGACGAACCATCCACGATCGTCCGGTGTTGTCCTGAGAACATCCGTGTCACCTGTACGCATGCGCAAGAAATTCTGACTTCAACTGCTCTGTCCGGTTGTTGTTGAAACGAAAGATTTTTTTTTAACTGTGTTCTATTACTTATTTCTTTTAATGAGGATTGAATTTATCCTAAAGGTAAGTAAACTTTCGAATCTTAACTTTTTAGAGTGAACTTTTGAGTTTTGCACTAAAATATAAGGCTTTTGTCGTAATCTATACCATGAGACAGGCAAACTTTCATAGAAAACATATAAATAGTTATAAGCATTTTTCATATAAATGCTCGAAATAATAATGTTGTATAATCGTAAAACAAACCTTTGTTCATTATATTTTTACTGAAATAGTATTATTTTTAAAGATAGATCATTTCGTGAGTCATCAAAACATTGTTTATGACTGTGTTAGATATAAAAATACATTAAACATTCATTTTGGTGATGATGAACAAGTAAAAATATTCATAAAGATTCAACTTTTAAATCTATTTAACCATTAAATTTATTTATCTTTAAAAAATCTAATAAAAATACTCGTAATGTATATTTCATTCCAAGAATAACCTGCTTATAAAATTAATTTTGTATAAGATAAGGATTTTTAAATTTTCTAACTAAGCCTACATGTGGCCCAATAGCAAATATCCAGTTGGGGACCCTGTGTGACACTTTAACAGCTTCAATTTGCCTTCATTTATACATATATACTGTATTAAAAAAGTATATATAGCTGGTTTTTAGCTTGCTTTTTTTTGGATGGGGGGAGTTCAGTGAGACATACAGCACCCCTGAAAAAAAGATAAAGTACACTGTTTTAATTCTTCATTTTAAAAAATGTGTGACAGTTGCTTTCTATTGGGTTTTTATGTTGCATTTCTGTGTTGTTTGTTGTTTTGATGTGTTTAAAATCTGTCGTATTTTCAAAGAAAAGATTTTTAGAATAGCTTATTTCATCTGTTTTTCATTATAAATAACATTTTAGCCTTGTCTGTGTTCCCTCTAAGTCATTATTTAAAGACGCTGCACCTGTCTTTTTAAAATTGGCAAAATACACCTTGCTTTCTTTTTTTAATATAGTGAAATGTACCCCTATTTTTCCAAAAATGTCTCATAAAACTCTTCGACGAATCGCAGTATTGCAGTATTTCAAAATCCGTGTGCCCTAGAGCTTTCAAAAATTATAGAACTTCCTTATTTCTTTAGGAAAACAGGTTATTCAATCATCGTAATCCAATTGAATGTTCCAGTTGAACGTGATTTTTAAATTTTTAATCCATAAAATCATTTAAAGTTAATGTTTCTTTGTTTACCATACATAAAAATCACATTTTTTTTTTTTTTTTTTTTTTTTTTTTTTTTTAACAATCACTACTATACTAAACATGTTAATGCAATTTCTCTTGAAAAAATAGTTCAAAATATAAGAAACACTCTATATCTCAAGTTGAAATATCATGTAGGTGCAAATATTTGCACCTGTTTAGTAATAAATGTTTTTGAATCATGTAATAATCACATTGTTTTATTTATTTTATTTAAAGTATTCTTCCCTGTATTTATTTTCTGTTTACAGTAGTAAACACTAGGCCTGGTAGCAAAATTGTTTCAAATTCTTGCTCCATCCCATATATTTTGTTAGTTCTGCAAGCCCAGTAGCAGAAACAGTGCAGCACGGCAGCGGGCATTGTAGATTATATTAAACTTTGCAGATTAATCCACCAAGTTAAAAAGAAATGCTGGGGTTAAAAAATAGCTGAAATTTGCTTAAGTTGCTATGTTTATTGTATTTATTGTGTCCTTATATTATATTTTCTTTATAAAGGGAAATTTTGATTACTTTAAGTGTTTTTGTCATTTCTTATGATAGTAGGCTTATTGAGTCGCAGATAAATTTTAGTTTGCTGCAGACTGACGCAAAAAATTCTGCTTCTGGGTCTGCAAGTGTACATGATCTTAAAACTGAAAGTAAATAATACCATTTTTCCATAGCATTTTTATTTTTTAATTTTTATTGGTACTTTTGTAATAATTTTAACTGGATGCCTAAACTCATTATTAATTTCAGTACTTCTCTGTTATCCCATCAATCACTTTTCTGAAAAAAAAATTATTGCCAAAAAATTTCAACAACTAATAAATAAAAAGTAAGAATGTTATCATTGAAGTTAAAAAAAAAAAAAAAATCAGAAAAGCTCTGCTTACTAATTTGCTAACTATCAATTTTAAACGATATATTTTATAATATACTATTATTGAAAACTGAAATAAAAATCTTGGATATTTAATACATTATTTTTCTTAACTGTCCCTCTCGTCTGGTGAATGTTTAAGCGATATCAATTGAAACAAATCATGGAACATGAGAAGTAGTTATGGACTACCTAGATGAGGTCATCTGCACGTCCCGTCTAACAATGTGGTTCGACTAGAATGGCTTCAAGGGTGCCGTGAGAAAGAAAGTTAGTTTGTGGCGTACCACGGTAGATAAAAAAGTCTAAAAGAGAAAGATAGGAAAGAATGTCTAACAAAAAAAGAAAAATTCCATAAGATCCAAAAGCCGAACGAAATGAGCTACCGGGACTAGCCCCAGAAAAACAAAAAAGACTCTTTTCAGAGACCATACAAAGTTTAATTTTAGATAAATGCTAAAGAAACAGTAAAACACAATATAATTAGTTTAAAGTAGAAAAAATAAAATTACAATTTTTTTTTATTTATTTTTTTTTTTTCTAAGTTTTTTGTACGGTTTCGTTCGGTATAGAGAGCAATTCAGCAAAGGTTAGAATTTTAGAAAGATAGTCATTTTTGACAGAAATCGACTCCAAGATGTTGCTGAGTTTATCTGTGATTTCAGATAAGTGAGTTACTTTAAGTTCGTTTTTTATTTTTTGCACAATTTCGACAATTTTTGGAATTTCATTTGTAAATTCCCTTAATTCGTAAAGGTGTTCAGTAGGACGGGTGGGTTTAATATTTTCATTAGGTTTATCAGCGGTTTTTTGCATTTTTGGGACTTTCATCGTTTTTTCCCTGGGAGTTTTAGAATTTGAGATAACTTCAGCGAAAGATTTTTTGAATTGGGGCTTGTCTGGGAAGTTTTTACAACCCTTGTAACTTGCAGGATGTTGCAAATCGCAATTAGTACACTTTGGGGGTGGTCTGGGTAGCTCAGCATTCTTATAAGTACAGTCAGTGGAAAGGTGGTTACGACCGCAACCTACACAGGTGGGATCCATGTTACAGTTAGCTGATATATGGTTAAATTTCTGGCAACGATGGCACTGGGTGGCCTTTTTGGCTACTCTAAATTTCTCAAAGTTGACCCGTATTTGGAATATAGATTTTAGGTTGTAAATTTCAAAGGAAATTTTAGTTTTGGGGAGTTCAATTAGAAATAATGGAAGAGGTTTTTTATCCTCTCTGTGACTTTTAAGTTGGGTAATTTTAATGATGGTGTAACCTTTAAGGGTTAAATCTTCTTTAATATCATCTATGTTAGTGGAGGTTGGTAAACCTCTAAGAACAACTTTAATTGGGATTTCCCTATCTGGGACAATATAAAACTGTGTTTTGTTTTGCTTAAAGTGCTCAATAAGTTTTTGTTTAGTAGTAAGGTTAACTGGGGTAATTTTAATAAAGTTACCGGAAATTTTGGCTTCGAAGTTAAACTTCTCACCGAGTTTTTTAGTGAAGTTGATAATATTTACAATCCCAGTGACCATTATTGGTTTGGGTTTTTTACTAACATTTTCTGGTTGTTCAGTCTCATCTCTAACAGATTCCATATCTGAATCCGCGGAATTTGAATTTTCATCAGTTTTTGTTAACGTAGAATTTTTGGAGTTAGTCTTCCTTCTTTTTTTAGACACTAAAGTAAAGTTATTCTCAGCAACATCTGGGATAGATATATCGTTAGTTTTAATCATTCTATTAAGATTAATAACTTCTTTGATGGCTTCAATCAAATTAGTTTCACTATTTAAGCTTAAAGAGATATAAATTTTAATTTTCTCTTTATCGGAAAGCTCGTGAGGAGATCCGTCAATTAAGATTTGCCTGGGACCGAGAATCTCATTCTCGTATCTATCCAAAATATCTTTACGAGTTGAATAATTAGTAGCGGAAGAAGAGACAGAGCTCATAGAAGAAGTACGACTCAAAGCCGTAGGAAAACTCTCACCATTGGCACCCGACGTGAATATCCTTCCATCGAGCGACATCGTGCAGGAGCTTACACACTCGCTCGCAAAATCTATTATATGAAACTATGCATCATAAAATTTGTTCAATAGTTTTTCCTCTTTTAATATCATTTTGTTGCTGTTTAAGAACATAATTGTTATTTTAATCAACAAAATATCTAATAAATCAGTAAAACATCATTAAAAACAGATATAAACACATTTGACATCAAGTAAATGTGCCGCTACGATCATGTAATTTTGGCATTCAATTTTATAGTTTGATGGTAGCTTTTTCGGTACTCCTCCATTATCTTGTCGACTGCTTTCAATAAAAATAACTTTGGCTAAAATAGGATTAAATGACAAAGATATATGATTGTAGCGTTACATTCACTTGATGTCAGATGTTATTTTAATCCATAATATTATATATGATGTGTTTATGTCATCTTATATGTGATATCTTATATGTGTTTGTCATCAGGGAATTTTTAATTTGACCTTTTTCTGTATTTTTAATGGTGTTTAATTGGTTTACTAATTATTTCATTAATTAACATAAGAGTAAAGCTTTTAAATGGTGGCACTATGATATTAAATGAGAAAGTGCTTGAAAAATTTGTGATTCATAGTTACCTACAATAGATCCATTTCAACTGACCATTACAAACATTCACTAGCCGATAGAGATAATTAAGAAAATAATGTAAACAAATAAATATCCAAGATTTCTTTTTCTGTTTTAAGATATTGTTAATTTATTGTTTAACATTATTGATAGCTGAAACTTTAGTGAGTGAGTCTTTTCCAAATTTTTTGTTTTTGTTTTATTTTGGTTTTTTTTTGTGCAGGGGAGAGGGGGGGGGGTGTCCAATGGCTTCATTCTTCCATTTGTTTACTGTGTATTACAAATTTTAAAATTGACGTTTGTTACGATAGAATAGTTTTTTTTTTTTTTAAATTTTAATGAAAAGGGTCAAATATCCAAGATTCCTTTTTCTGTTTTCATTAATTTTATTGTTTAAAATTATTGATAGCTGACACTTTAAAAAGTGGGGCTTTTCCAATGCGCTAATTATTTCAACCCTGATCGTGAAAGGGATTTTTATTGAAAATAACCATGCGATATTTCTAAGATATTTGTAATTTTATGCCAGAAGTTTAATATGAGTTTTATTTTATTACTTTATTGAATAACAGTTATTTATTCACTTATTTTAAGTATATATTTGTGATTTAATAAAATAGTTTGAAAAAGTCTGTAATTTTCAAATGTTATATTTTTAAAATGCTCACTGTACTATCAATTTTTTCTTTAATTTTTCAAATGTTTCGATTCACGTGATTTTCATTTTGTGCCAACTATTATGCTTGGCGACAGTGGTGTCTGTATAACGGAAAAGTACCTCCATTTGTTTATTAGGCATTACATACAGTTTGTTAAGATACAATAGTTTTTATTATTATTATTATTTTTTTTTTAATGAAAAGTTGTCAATGGGTAGAGCTTTTTATTTTATTTTTTTTTTTTAAACCTCGCACAATATTATTATTTTATGACTTTATTTATAAAATTATATACACAGACATGAAAATTAATGGTTCAAATTTTAATGTAATAGGTATCACTAAAGTCAAGAATTTCTTTTAAGCGAACAATAATGTTGATTATTTTCTCACAGCTTGTTAGTTTCTCTCCTGCATAATGCAAAAGATGGGATAATTAATCTGTTAGTCACAATGCTTGTTTGTAACGAGCAAAGTCATATAATTTTATTTTACTTGCAGAAGTTTTTCTAAATACTATATTAAGTAATCAAAATAAATGTTCCTATATTTAATATATTCCTGCTTAGATTTCCTTACTGTTGCTAGTTTATTTTACAATTTGATTCAAATTAAATTTGAAACCATTTTTTCTATTACATTGTACTTTACTTGACAAAAATTTTAATCTTATAAAGCTTAAAAGCCTTATCTTTCTAAAAACTGATTCATTATCTGTATTATATAAAACTAAATATATTTAAAAACATTAATATGTTTGTTTACATCTTGAATTTATTTAAACAATTTAAAAAAAAATCCATTGATTTAAATCACGATTAAAACTAAATTGATTTAAAATAAATGAACCCTGCGATGGAATAATGGAGAAGTACTTTAATTTCTTTGAATTTGTTTAGATCGAATGTAAAGATAATAGAAGCTGCTTAATGCCACGTGTGATCATTTATATTAAATTTTATTTTGAATTGATTTGACTTTTGTATCTTCAGTTATTTTATTTATTTTTTGTAGGCACAAACTGTAGGATCCAAAAAGTCCCAGCATGGATAAATGAAGGTTAAAAAGATACTGCAAACATCCAGCATTCAAAGCTCAGTTCTACATAAAATGTTAAAGAAATTAAATTTCAAAATTGGTAAGTTTTTTTTTTTTTTTTTTTTTTTTTTTTTTTTTTAAGTATTTCTGAATAAGGGTCCATAACAATAAAAATTCATATCAAGTCTATGCATATTTGTATCTCCCTGTTATATATTCTTTAATTATACTTTTCTGCAGCAAAATTATAATTGATATTTTTTATTGATTTTTTTAAATTGAATATAAATAAATTACAATTGATCTTTTTTATTGGCATAACTGCAATTTTAATGTAATCAAAAGATAATCATAAAAAAACATTTAACCATTTTTAGTTCAAATGTATCTATATATTAATTAAATTAAACTTTACAAAGAAAATATAAACAATTTTTGCAACAAATTTAGTCGAAAACAACTTTTATAAGTAAGTGAAAATCCATGTTTTATAATTTTCATTAATAAATATATTGAGAAAATTAATTATTATTTATTAACATGTATATTGAGAATCTAAAACTTAAAGTAAAATGTAGTTTTGGTTTGGGTTTAGACTTGGCAGTTATATCAAAACTAAATATGTGGGAATTGAAAATTATATATTATATGCGTTCAATTGTGGTGTCATTTTGGTGAGAAACCAGGTTTGCCGGCTTATTTTTTTTTGGAGGGGGGGGGGGGGTAACCACTTTTAAAAAGCTGGCTTTTATTGAAAAAAAGCCGGTTTTTATTTTTTAAAGTTGGTTTACAGCTAATTCGTTTTAAATTTGGATCAAGTAATTTATAATACGTTTATAAATATTTTCTACTGAGTAAATTATAAATTTCTATTAAATTTTCTCAAATAAATAAGTCTTTATAACTGCTAGAAAGCAACTGTGAAGGCATTATGTCTGAAAAAATATATACATAAATATTGAAAAGAATATAAGTTAGACTCCAAAAAAATAAATAAAATTTCTCTAAATAAAATTTTGAAAAGCTTGTTGCTAAGCATATTCATGCATATGCTATTCATAATATTTTTAATAGTGAGAAAATGACGTTTTTATTATGACTATGCATAATTTTAAATGTTTACTAGAAATAAAATAAGACTTGTATATTAATAGTTCTTAAAATTAATTAAGTAATAAAGCATGTAACTAAGTAACCATTGTCCTCTTTAATTTTATAAAGCTGTAAAAATGAAAAAATTCGGGGGGTGGGGGGGTTAAGGGTCAGTCAGCGTAAACCAGATAAAGCAATTGGTATGGTGCTTTTCAAATTTACCTAACATATTTGCAATTCTAACTACAAATCACTCGCAAAACCGTCTAAGTTTTATTCCAGTATTAATGTCTTCATTATTGAGAAATTGGGTTACTTATTAAATTCTAAATCAATTAAATGTCATTAAAACTAATTAAAAGCACTATAAAATGTGTAGTGTATAATTACAATGTTTCATTGTATAAAAGCCGATTATGGCCAAAGAAAGCTGGTTAAAACAAAACCAGTAAAAGCCACCGCCGTGGCTTTTTTTAAATTTTAGCCGGCTTTTTTGCAGCCCTGTTAGTAACCTACTCTAAACAAACAATTGCTAGATGTTGTATTTTCTATTTTGATATCTCTCAGCTAAGTGTTTTAATATTATATGTGGGGGTAACATTTTCTATGATTTATAAGAAAAAATGAAACACAGCAAATGTTGTTTGAAGTCAGTTTCCAACCAAAATGTTAAATACTGAAATCATACGAAAGCGTCTTTTGAAAGAGGGGGGGGGGGGGGGAGGGGTAATTTGCTAATTTTTATAGAATGAAAGATTTAAAAATAATATTTATAATAATGCCAAAACCACAATAATTTGTTCCTTTAAAATTGCATCATTTATATACTTAAAAAACAATATTATGTAGATGGTATTATGTTGATGATATTGCAATCCAAATTTGTTTTTGAACTGCTGGGATATTGATTGATGAAACTCTTTGTATTATTATTATTATTATTATTATTTTTTTTTTTTTTTTTTTTTTTTTTTTTTTTAAAGTTCTCCTGGAAATTAGTCAAATGCAACTGAAAAATAATTTCAACAGAGACATGATATATTACAAAAATTGGTATTAAATTAAGTTGGAAAAGCTACTCTCAAAATTCTGAGACTGAAACGCTAAACTTTTAAAAGCTGGCTTTTTCTTCTTTTTTTAGAATACATTCATATAAAGTGAAAATCATTTTGTTTTTTGAGAAATTTAAAAAGTTTTTATTTTATATTTTTTTAATTAATTTTAATTATGATCATGACGACGCAACTTACAAATAAACTGTTTAAGATAAAAGTTCCAATCAAGGGGGGAGGGGCGAAGTGATAGAAAATGTACAACAACTGGGAACCTTAAGGCTCCTGTCCCTGCCAGCGAAGGCACTCAAGAGCTAATGTGAATCATTTGGGGAGGGATTTTTCTAATATCTCGTTTGCATTTCGACATTTTAATATAATTTTTTTTGTATTGGATAGCCGACTTTCCATCTCTACATCACACCTTTTTTACTTTTTCAATTTGAGTTGCAGATATTTTTTAGAATGACACTTTCATTTTCAGAACCGGTTTAGAAAGTGAAAGTAACTTTATAAAAAATTTCTGAGACCAAAATCTATGATTTATATTTAAGAAAAAATGAAACAGAGCAAATGTTGTTTGGTCAGTTTCTAACCGAAATGTTAATACTGACATCATACAAAAGTGTCTTTTGTAAGCCAGGGGGGGGGGGGGGGGGGGGTGTTAATTTGCTAATTTTTTATAAAAATTACCAATTTTTGTAGAATGAAAGATTTAAAAATAACATTTATAATAATGCCAGAACCACAATAATTTGTTCCTTTAAAATTGCATCCTTTATATACTTCACAAATGTTCTTCTATGTAGATGGGATCTATAACACAATCCAAATTTGTTTTTAAACTGCAGGGATTATTGATTAAAACTCTTTGTAATTTTTTTTTTTTTTTTAAACTAGTTTTGGAAAATAGTCAAATGCAACTGAAAAATAATTTGAACAGAGACATGATATACTGCAAACATTGGTGTTAAATTAAATTGGAAAAGTTACTCTCAAAATTCTGAGACTGAAAGGCTAAACTTTTAAAAGCTGGCTTTTTCTTCTTTTTTACATTCATGTAAAGTGAAAATCACTTTGTTTAGATTAAAAAAGCTTTTAATATTTTATATTTTTTAAATTAATTTTAATTATGATCTTGATGATGTAACTTACAAATAAACTGTTTAAGATAAAAGTTCCAATCAAGGGGGAAATAGAAGATGCACGTTAACTGGGAGCAATGAAGCATAATAAATTTGATTATGTGAATAACCTTAAATATGGCAAAGCAATTCAAATTTTCTTACATATGTTAATTCTCAAGTAATTTTTTATGCATACATTTTTTTTTATTTATTTAAGTAAAAAGATTGGGAACTTTTATGTTTGCCAGGTGCAAATCCTGCCAACCGCAATTTTTTTCTCGTCAGTGACAGCTTTTATTTTTTGCTATGGAAATTAGAAATAATACTTTGATCATGAAATTAAATATTTTGCTTTGTGGTCTTCTTTATAAATTTTTGTTTTATAAAACTTCTTTAAAAAGACAGTGTGAGAATTTTTTTATCTTTTCTGTATTTTAACTGATATTAGTAAAAGGCATGTATGTAATTTAATGAAAATTATGTATTTTAAATGAAATAAGTGAAGGGTTTATATTTAAAATTAAATGAATTCAACACAAAGTAGGGCTATAAAAGGAATTTTTGTCAATTTATCACCTGATATACTAACATAAAAGTAGTACCAATACCAAGTTAAAAATTAAAAATTCTCTTATTTTCTTTTACACAAAATTTTGTTTAACTCCTCTAGCCATAATGATATTTTACTCTGAATTTTTATGTTTTGAAAATTATTTGTTTCAGATGCTGTTGAGAAAGAAACTTATATCAAGGGCACACATTGAAAGAGTATTAAAGGCATAGTTACAACATGTATAAGAACGTAAATGTTATGTAAAAAAAAGTCTATAAATGTAAATTAAAGTACTTTAAATGTATTTGTTGGTGTTGTTATTTTACAGTATTTTTTTCTTTCTTAACAGTGATTTAAAACGTATGTACTTCAGCAATTGCATTGTTTAAAACTTAAAATTCATGCATTCTAAAGCAGCGAGTAAAATAATTATATAATTATTTTAAAATATTACATCCATACTGGAATAGAAGATGTAAATAGATTTAGTTACAGGAGTTTATTAAGTATTTTGTAAAGAATATCATGATGTGAAGTGATTTTAATATATTTTTTATGTGTTTAATGGCAAGCTTTTCATTTATTTACTATAAAAAATAATAAGGAATTCAATGGATCTCAGACATAGAACAACTAGATTGAATGTACTATTTATTATTTCATTAAAACCAAAACTTGACAGAACAAGTTATCAGGTAAGAAGTTTTAGATATAATAGAATCTAATGGTATAAATATTATGAAACTTTTATGATCTTGTGTGTTTTCACTTCAAGCTAAAGGGAAGGGAAAATATACTTAATTCTACCCTACCTAAAAATAGAAGTGTTTATTGCACTTGAAAAGAATGCCTATTTAATTGCTTTCATATTTAAAATCTGACATCATAAAATGTTATCATTATTTTCTTTTGATTTATCCTAAAAATTAAATACTAAAAATTTTTGGTTTGTTTAAAGTAAATGTAATATATATAATTGATTATTAACAGAACTTATTAATATATTATTAACAGTAAATATTGAGCCAAATGCTTACATACTTTTAAAAAATGTAATGTATTTCTCTTGAATTTTAATTTAAAGAAATGTAATTAGTTCAGAAAAAATATATAACAAATACAAAACATATTTGTTACTTGAGAATGAAGTATTTTCATTCTGAGTTTTCATTATTTCTTCGCCATGGAGTAGGTAATGTTCTTTATCTGTTTTTATAAATCAGGAAAAAAAAAAAAAAAAAGAGTATGAGAAAATTAATGCTGCAGAAGAATCGATAAAAATTCTGAGAATTTTTTTTGTTAAAATGTCATTTAGTGCATACTCAAATTTTTCATTTTAAATGAAAACTTCTTTCACATTCACAATTTCAATTTTGAAACTAAATACATGAAATTTTTAAACAAGTTTACTACATTTTTCAATTCTCTCAAATGAGACATGTCTTAAATTGTGGTTGTCTAAATACACATACACACATGAAGTTTGCAGACATTATTTTAATACGAAATTTTATTTCTTTTAAGTAGGGTCTGTATTAAGTTGTAACCGGTGTTTTCGATGGTGGCCTTTCCCCTGTTGTATCTCAAAAATCTGATTAAAATAAAAATTTTGACAGTGTTAAAAAACAAAGATTTTACCCTCTTATTTATTTATTTTTTTTAGAAATATTAAAATTGCTATTTAACTTTATTTTTACCTATATTAAATAAAAAAAAACTGCAAATTTGATGTATTTATGAATTTAAATGACTGTGGAAAAGTATGAGGAATATCAAAAGAATGAAATTAAATTTATTTAATACATATATAACAATTGGTGTTGAATTCAGAGGGTGGCCCAGGAGGGAATCCTCCTCTTCCCCATATAGAAGGTTTGAGATTTATCCCTTTTAATGAACGAAAGTGTAATTTGACCCCCCAGATCTCTAAAATACACCCCCCTTACCTGCCTGGAGCCACAGAAATCCCTCCCCGAGAGGTCTGAATTCAATACCGATAACAATATTTAACATTTTTTTAAACTGTTCTAAGAAGATGAGGAATTTTTTATGCATTCAGCTATTACTGATAAAATTTGTTACTTTTTCAAAAATTTCAATTCGGTTACTTTTTCATCACTAATTTTAATGCAGATTTTGCTTAGGAGTAAAATTCATTTGTTAGAAAAGTATATTAAGTCTAGACCAATAGACCCTTGCAAGGCTTTCGCACTGTAATCTTTACTGTAAATTAAGTGCATTTTTCCTAAATTTATATTTGCAATTTTTTTTTAAACCAAACAAATTGTACTAATAGGAGCTATGTCAAAAGCTTTTCGTATAAAATCCAACTCAACTTTGTGTATTTACCTAAAAAAAGGGGTGTTGAAATCAGAAAAAATGTGTATGATGATATTAATCTGAAAGTATAAAGAAAATTCAGTTTGTTATATTAGATATGGGCGAAGAATCCTATCCAATGATACCCCATTCATCGTCTGCTACTTATTAATTGAAAAAAAGAGATGTTGATAACAGAAATAATAAATAATTTTTCTCTTGAAATGAACTAGTATTTTCTTCGTATTCATTTTTCATGCTTATTTTTAAATATTTTTAGTATAATTTATTTATATTGAAGGATTCCTATATTTGCGAAAAACAACAGGAAAAATAATCATACAAAAAGAAATCTATTAAAATATATTTTTCAATAATATAAATATAAGATTTTAAAAATCAAAAAATGAAGGGGGGGGTTGCAATTGCCCCACCTGTCCTTTCTAAATGATGCTTCTGATTTTTATTAATTTTATTTTACACTGACATTTCTGTTAAAAAATAGTGGTAACCTGGACAACAATTGTCCAGGCTACCACTATTTTTTAATAGAAATCTTTCAGTGTGCGCCGTCGCTCAGTTTAAGATAAAATTAATAGAAATCTGAAGCCTCATCTAGGAAAAACAGGGTGGGGCAATTGCCCTCCCTTCCTATTTATTTTATTTTTTTATATAAAGCGTCCGCTACTGATCCGAAGAGCATCCTATGAATGCCGCATGCCGGACGAGCAGAGGACGCAAATTCTATTTGTTTTATCTGGTCCTATGAGCGTCCTACTGTCATCCTATGAATGGCTGAAAATGACGTCCGAAGAACGTGATTAGGTGTCTCTTTCTGCTCCCCCGCGGACGTCCGCCGGATAACGATGGGATATTGTAGGACGTCCGACGGACGAGGCAATATACTGCATAGGACGTCTTTCGTATGTCCTCAGGACGTGTTTGTGTTGTATGGGTATATTACATATATATAAATTTATGATGATAATTAATCGTTCAAAGTGATTAATAATGCCATTATCACGAAATCATGTGTAAACTTTTTTGAATAGAAGACTTAAAATACTGAATTTCAGAGAATTATGATTATCAAATTAATTAGACTCTGCTCCATCGGTAAAAAATATTTGATATAATAATACACTCTTGTGGGGAGGCGGAATCTGTGAATATAATCTTATTTCCCATTACACTTCTTAAAGATGCATTTATATATGCTTTTCCTAACGAAAAGTCGTAAAAAATGCTTTAGAAGATAAAATTTTCTTGAATTCATAATTTGGGATATAAAGGGTTGAACAATTACTTTGTTTTCAGAAATTTTTAATTTTATTTAAACCTCCACTAAATTTTTGAAATTTCCAATTTTATTTAATTATTTTTTTAAACAGCTCTTATTTTTAATAACTAATTCTCGTCAATGACTAGTGCTGCCATGTCACTTTCGATTTTTT
This sequence comes from Maratus speciosus, assembly GCA_963932465.1. Lineage (NCBI taxonomy): Eukaryota > Metazoa > Arthropoda > Arachnida > Araneae > Salticidae > Maratus > Maratus speciosus. The sequence goes on along the minus strand of OZ010788.1, from coordinate 385,096,858 downwards.
TCTTAATTAAAAGAACTTTCGTGTTTTTTTGCCATTTTAAGGGTTTTGTTTTTTAGCTAAAGTTAAATCAAGTACTTAAATATACTTTTCATATATACAAACGTATGCTGTTACAAGTGTCTGAAAAGCGGTTCTTGAATATTGTTAATTTGATAAAAAATAGCTTCCTCTTGTAATCATTTTAAAATTGATATTTAATGGTGCTGTCATCTTTGTTCGTATTGATAATGGTTAAATATTTTAATAATTATAAAATAATGATTTGGATTCATTAATTAAGCGATTAAGTGATTTGAAAGGAATATATGAAACGAAACCCCTTGTGCGATCTTCGATCACACTTACCCAGTTTTTTAATGTCATAGTTTACGATTAAAGCTGAATTTTCAGTTACGCAAAACTGATCATCAGATAGCAATAGACTATAATTAAATGTGTGTCATACTTTACAAAAAAAAATTACATTTTTTAGCACCTCAATGAGTATAATTTAAGTATTTAAAACGTTTATCACCTGCTGAAACGTTTTCTGATTTCAGTCCTTGCATACTGTTTATGTTGAAAAGAGCTACCAGATATTGCTGCAACCGACATTTATCGTTCAAGCTTCATTTTTTAGCACTTTTTAAAGCATTCACTTACAGCACAATAACGTCCTGAGGACATACGATAAGTGTCGGATAAAGCCTCGTCCGCTGGACATCCAACAATATCCCATCGTTATCCTGAGAACGTCCAGTAGGGTACAGTGCAGTAGTTGGGTGGGAACGCCGTTCCCAGAAATATTGTGACGAGCACAACTCCCCCCTTTTTTTTATAAAGCGAAATGTACCTAGCCTGGAAATGAGCCTAGAAAGGTGAATCCTCTTCTACAGACTGTGAAAACTATACCCATTTCAGCGTCTGGATGCTCATTCGCATTCAGCTGCATATAACCTAGGTGAGAAATTCACTCCAAATAACCAGTTCGCTTATATTCATAGGCCGTGTAGGACGTCTCTTAAAAGAATTTTGTTCTGAACCATGGGTGAAATCTTAATGAGGAATTTGCACACATGGGGGATTTGATCATTTATATATTTTTCTGATAGTTCCACATCCACAGTTTTCAAAAATGTTCTCAAAAACGCGAAAAAAATATCTATACTATTAAATAATTAGTCCTAAAATAAGCTAAAATCACGTCGCTCCAAATCGGGGCGTGACTTACTATGACGTCACAGTTCACGACAGGCAAGCGGAATGGAAAGAAAATAGATACTAGGCTTTAGAAATAAAGGTTCGAAATTTTTAAACTACTGGTTTTACAAATTTGGTTCTTTCGCATCTGGATGTTATTTTGTACGTTGATTTATAAAATGTCAATTTGAAAAAAAAAATGAACGCTAAGTTTATGAAAAAATCGATTTTTAAACACATTAAAAGTCTTTTCACATAGAGAGAGTTGACGGGATATTGTTAAAATTAGGAAAAATAAAGAACTGATCGCTTTTAAACTTTGACGTTGTTTTTAACGCATAATAAAGATTGTATAAATTTAAGATGAGCTGATTTTTGGTGGTGGTGGTGGTGGGGGGGGGGGGGGGGGAGTTTTCTCTTTTTTCTTCAGATCAACTGTTTATTGCGTTTTAAATGCGATTTTTCATTTAACACTCAAATAAATATTATTTTTTAACATTAGATATTTGAAAGAGTGAGAAATGCAGAGGAAGGGGAGGGTCATCCGGGGAGGAGCTATTTTCTAAATTTTGAGTACACGCCTCATGTGACATATCGTTAGAAAGGTGTATGAAAACTTATTCATATTATGCACATCCGGTGCCCTCCCCCCCCACTTCGCCCCCTGGGGGCACTTTTCTAAATTTTTAGGTTTTTTACAAGAATTTGCAGTGCTTGTGCAGCACGTGGTGCTATACGATGCCGCAGGCACCGGGGATGTGGTTCGCGGTTTTTTTTCCTGTTGATTTTTTTTTTTTTTTTAAGATTATGCAGTATTGTCGAAGCACGCTTTTCAACGCGAAACAACTTTTCGCTAGAAGTTACTGGTTGTATTAGTGCAGAGTGGTACAATACAGTACAGTAAAACCTTCTTAAAGCGACCACGTTTCATTCTAATAAAAATTGATCGTTTCGAGAGGTGGCCTCTTAATGGAGGTCATCTTTAAATCTAAATTTTAATTGTTGAAAAGAAGTAGAAATAATGTTACTAGAATTTATTTTTCACATTAGGAAAAAATATAAAAATTTAAGTATCAAAATAAAAGTTAATTATATAAGTTAATTACTGCAGTGTTTAAAAATGAATATATTGACGTTTGCTTTGGTTTTACGGTTTTATCTTTCATAACTTTTATTTCCAAGTCCTTTCGAAGTTCAGTACATAAATGCAATTTTTTTTTTTTTTTTTTTTGGACGGGAACACATGATATTTTCATTAATTTATCTATTTCTTTGAGAGTTTCCTAACAGAATAGGGTAGGGGAGTTTATTGATCGTCATTCTTAATTCGTCATCAGAGTTAACTTCATTGTCTAAAAAGGCATAAAGGGGTTTAAACACTTAAAAGTTACCGGAATAATAAAAAAAAAAATCTAAACTTAGTTTAGAAGTTTAAAGCCCCTCGGAATTATTTTTCTAATAAAACCTTCTTCAAGTGACAGGAAAAAGCGGAATTTGTTTCCTTTTCTTCAAAGAAATTGGTCGCTCATGGAGAGAGGTCAGCTGGGATGGTCTCTGAATGGAAGTAAAATTAGTATTGAGCCTATGGGAATAAATTTCGTTCAATGAAAAAATGATCGTTCAGGGAGGTGGTCGCTTAATGGAGGTGATCGCTTAATGGAGGTGGTCGCACAGAGAGGTTTCACTGTATTTATAATATGACTTTGTGTTCTCAGTCATAATAATTTTAGAAACAGCAATATTTAAAATGAACAAGTTGAAAAGCGACACACGTAAAGAATAACAGTCGTTTGTTGTCATGAACTGTGACGTCAGATGTATTACGGAGCGTTTTCGGGATACGGTAAATAGTGCGATATTAAAACAATCATAAATCAGTAATAAAAGCTCAAAATAAAAAAAATATGCAGGGTATCCTTCTTATTTTTTCATGTACTATTGTTTCGTGATAAAGTTAGAAAACGTGCAAATTCTCCATTGTTATCAGGAAGAAAAGATTAGCAGACAAGACCGCTTGTTGTAAATCAGAGAGCACACACAGAAAGCAGCTCTCATTCATTATCGTTCTCTATGGAAACTTCTAGGATAGATGTGTTAGTAAAGTAAATAATATATGGATTTATTTCTGTTATTTTGATTCATAATGGAAAATGTTACTATGAGATTGATTAAATATTTCTTATAGATAAATGCTATACAAATATAATACTAAAAAAACTAGAATATAATAATTATAACTGTTAATTAAAAAAAGTCGGCTTTTAGCTGTTTTAAATTGCCTTTTAGCTTATCAAAAATCCGGTAGCATCAACATCTACTCTATGAAAAGGCGAGTTCCCACAAATAATTTTTCTCAACTACAGCACAGATGGGAGCAAAAAAAACCCCGCCTAATCACGTCCTCTAAATGTCATTTTCAGCCATCTGTAGGATGATAGTAAGAAGCCCATAGGACAAGATAAAATTAACAAATTTGTACATCCCCTGCTTCTCCAGCAAGCAGCATTCATAGGATGTTCATAGCATCATCCATATATAAAAAAAAAAAGAAAAATATTTAAAAAAATTAGGGTCACATCCTTCCGTTCCTAAATGTAGCCTCTGATAATTTTGTCTTAACATGTGCAGTGATGCACACTGAAACATTTCGATTAAAAGATAGCAATTTTGAATGGGAATGTTTCAGTGTGTGCACACAACGAGTAATATTACTCGTTGCCACACTGATGCTCGTATAAGGAAAGGGCATGTTTACAAACAAACACTGCCGTCAACCAATCTACCAGCTATATTTTTGCCATAAAGATCATTGCAGGACGCCAATCATATCAGAGACGTGTTAAACGTAGACCAATCAAATTTCCCTAGCTCATGCGCGCAGGTAGGAGTCATAAAGAACGGACAGGTTTTCTTGCTGAACCAACAGTAATTCAACCAACAGTGACGTCAGCTGCCCTTTCCTTATATTTACCATTTATCTCAAACTAAGAAACCTCGGTCGAAGGCTCAAATCACAGACTTCTCCTATTTTCTTCTGAGGCTCAAATGGTCATGGCATTTGGCATTAATCATTAATTTGACTTGACTTGACTTTGAATTTCATAAGCGTACGACTGAGATTTTCTTCTTCCCCAGAATCCCATAATGTTCTTCCCGTCCCAGGAGTTGCAGCAATCCTTCCCAGAGAAAAATGTTTGAATTCAACATTGCATGAAACCTAAAAAAAAAGACTAACACTGTTGGATACACAGACTTCTATAATAACTGGACTCAGAAATAGCAACCCTTTCTTGACGCCGGGATCACTACCCACCGTCACGTGATGGTGGGCAGAAGAAACGCGCCAAACCAGTTTTTCTCCCCTGGTTCCCGCCATAGATTAAGGACTAAGGCAAAAGTACTAGCGTCACTATCGGCAAGGGGGAAGAACTAACAAACCTCCGAAATTTACCTATGTTGAAGAAATATGTTTATCCTCTATGGTTTGAATATCTATTCGTTCCTAAAACGAAGTAGGTGTCAGACGATATTCTATTCATGCTTGCTTTATTTATTTAGCTGCTTTTTTTTTTTTACCGTATTTGTATTGTTCATTCTTAACTTACAAAATGTTAGTTAGATTAATAATATAAAAGAAAGCCGCCAGAAAATTCTGTTAAGAATACAAATATGTAAGTTCATAAGATTAAATTGTAAAAAATCAAATTCAGGTATTGTGTCAATTGGCGATTCAAGCGCTGGAATACGCCATCTGGTGGAGAAGAGATGTAACTTCTCGCTTCAGGATACTGCCGTGCAAGCGCATTGCATTACATGTATTTTAAATTCGTTCAGAATCATCATTCTTTTGCGCAATTTCTGATTTCCTGTAATATTTGTGTTCTGTCTTATATTACAAAGTAAAAAATATCCGAATTTGGATATCAAAAACTTTCAATCGCATTTACAAAAAAAAAAAAAAAAAAAATATTTCAATGGCACTTTAGCATTAGTTAAAGGGAAATTAAAGGGACAATTTTCCTGTACTGAAGGCTGCGAGCAGCGCCTCTATAGGCCGTTTTAATTCCCAATTTATTCATATCGAATAAAATTTTATTGAGTGTAATGTCAGTACCTCTATTTATTTTTAACTTTAAGATTTATACATTTCTAAAAATTTGTCGAAAGGAATTTTTCCCTATCTGTAATATTATTATTATTATTTCGTATATGTTAATATTATAAACATTATTGAATTGATTGTACGTTATTTACATTAAAAACAATATTTTTATTTTATCTGTAAGGAAGTGAAAATGCATAAATTTTAAAAGATTATTGTAACGATTACGTTAACGATATACGTTAAACTTCATAAATTTATAAAACACGGGCTATAAACATTTTCCTGCCAAAAGGGAATAATTATGAAATTTTCTGGGACTTGGGCTGGGATTACGTTGTCTCGCTCTACCGTATCTTACGCTCGATCGTAGAATTGGCGTTCCTGCGATCAGTCGTAACTTCGTATTACGGTGCCTCAGCGTAAGTCCTCGTGCTTCGGCGTAAGTCCTCCTACAGCCAACCAATCAGAGGCCGTAGTTACATTTGTTGTGGTTGCGCGCGCATCCACTTGCGTCTTAATTTACGGTTGCTTCCAAGCTGTCGTAAGATCGCGAGGCACCGTAATGCCGTTTACGTTTTGTTTGGCGCGCCACACACCAGAGACACGTGCGGCAGAAAAGCGTGAGGCATGCGACAATTTCACCCTCTTAACAAAGAAAAAACCGGTTTGAACAGCAGAATTTGCCTCATGTCTCACGATTATTGCCGCATGTCTCTCTGGTGTGTGGCGCGCCTTAGGCTGAGATTACGGTGCCTCGCTCTACCGTATCTTACGCTCGATCGTAGAATTGGCGTTCCTGCGATCAGTCGTAACTTCGTATTACGGTGCCTCAGCGTAAGTCCTCGTGCTTCGGCGTAAGTCCTCCTACAGCCAACCAATCAGAGGCCGTAGTTACATTTGTTGTGGTTGCGCGCGCATCCACTTGCGTCTTAATTTACGGTTGCTTCCAAGCTGTCGTAAGATCGCGAGGCACCGTAATGCCGTTTACGTTTTGTTTGGCGCGCCACACACCAGAGACACGTGCGGCAGAAAAGCGTGAGGCATGCGACAATTTCACCCTCTTAACAAAGAAAAAACCGGTTTGAACAGCAGAATTTGCCTCATGTCTCACGATTATTGCCGCATGTCTCTCTGGTGTGTGGCGCGCCTTAGGCTGAGATTACGGTGCCTCGCTCTACCGTATCTTACGCTCAATCGTAGGATAGGCGTTCCTGCGATCAATCGTAATTTCGTATTACGGTGCCTCGGCGTAAGTCCTCCTGCAGTCAGCCAATCAGAAGCCGCAGTTACATTTGTTGTGGTTGCGCGTGCATCCACTTGCGTCTTAACTTACGGCTGCTTCCAAGCTGTCGTAAGATCGCGAGGCACTGTAATGCCGTTTACGTTTTGTTTATATCGTAAGTCTCTAAGCTGATCTTAAGTGAGGCACCGTAATCCCAGTCTTAGTCTCTAAGTTGATCTTAAGTGAGGCACCGTAATCCCAGCCTTGTAGAGTTCAACATTTCGTATATTTTTATGTTACATTATTGCTTTTGATATATAGCATTCAAGACGAAATTTTTACCTAGTATTCGTTGCACTTAAAACCGTTCACTAATCATGTAAAAAAATATATATATATATCCGTGCATGAACATAGAATAGATATTAGATATATAAAATAGAATGTCTATTCTATGTTCATGTATCAGTGTAAGATTCTATCGAAAACGTAAACATGCAACATTAAAAAAAGAAAGATCACAATCAGGTAGATACTCAATAATAAGCATACTACAAGGATGGGGAGTTTCTTCCCCATTGTCACTAAGGGCACTACGATCGCAATCGCATTACCATTACGCTCTATGGGAACGTCCGATCTTGGATGTTAATCTATGGGTTCCCGCTGAAACTTTCTTGCGGCGTCGGGCGTTTCTCTCGCATAAATCAAATCCGACAGTTGCCAATTATGTGATCACCGCCAAAAAAGACAACCTTTTGCCGATGAAAGCAGAAACATGTGTGCCTCAAGTTCTGACCGAAATAACAATGGGATTCGATCTCTACTTCTTATCTTTACTCTGAGGTTGGATCGGGTTATTCAAATTTTGTATGATGTTTTCTGGCAGCGAGAGCTTAAATTATTCTCCATCAGAGGGTGTGTGTGTCGGAGTCGGAGAAAAATGACCGAATTCCCGGAGTGTGTTCAGAGGTGCACTTCGCGCCGCGCGCGCGCTCAGAAGTTTATGCCATGGAGTAGGTCTTATCGAAGAAAGGAATTTTAACATAATTCAATTATTTCATTATTTTTATGGTTCAAAAAAGGTAAAACCAAAGACTATATTTCTTTATCCTTCCAAAACATGGTTTTCGTAACAGGAATACATGCCTATGTTCACTCAGATAAAATCTAAAATAGTCGCGAAAAACATCACGTGACCTTCTTTATCTGCTTTAGCCCATTTAGCATTTAAAATTAGTTAACCAACCACACACAAACTCCGCGCGAGCTGCTCAAAAAATTGTGTGGGCGATTTGATCACGTGATTGTGCGTTTTCTGCTTATGTGTTATTGGTTGTGCTTTGTTTGGTAGGTTGACTGATACAATTTAAAAATTCAACTGGTGATCTAAAAATTTTAACTTTTTAACAATTTTCTTTTTATTTATTTAAAAATGATTTATCAGTTGATCTATATCTCCTGTGATAAATAGAATGCTGTTAGTAAACCAAGATTGTGATATCAACATTCAATGGAATTTGCACTGTTAGTTAGACAGTTTTTCAGAGTAGGTTTTAATATATATATTTCTTATTTTATGATTGCATATTTTAATACCGTGTGGATAACAGACCAAAATACATCATAAACCATGAGAAATAAGTGACATTCAAAATTCTGTAAGTATAAGCAAAATACTTACTTATACTTTCAGTAAAAAATTTATAAACATTCTAATCATACTTTATTCACTACAAAACTAGACAGCAGACCTATATATTTTATCTCTTTAAAAAATATATGTACAGATATTTTTAGTTAAAATAATTTACAACTATTACATTTTATTTTTATAATGTTCAAAGTAAAATATGATTTCTACCCTAGTCTCGATAAAAATTCACTCGTAAAATACTCAAAAAAAAAAAAAAAAAAAAAAAAAAAAAAAATCAAGGAATTATCTTACGTGCAAAAGGATATTTTCGCACAATATATATTATTTTTTCATTTGGATTTGCTTAATGTTTATATCATTATACATACTACATTAATGATTATATATATATAATCACTTAGAAACAAAACTTTGAATATTTAAAAGGCGTTCAGATCTAAAACTTTCATCTCGAAATACCTCATTTTCTCACATTTAAATAAGTATTTTATTATTATAATAAAAATACACGTGCTATAATTATAATAAAAATACACTGTATAATAAAAATAAAATATATATCTTCATAAAAAAATATCTTATTCATTATGAAAAATATAAAACAACCAATAAACAGAATCTCTGGTCTCGAGTTCACTGCCTTATCCATTCGGCCATCTAGCACACGTTCCTTTCGCAACAAAATATCTTTATAATTAGCACCTTAATTAATCAAATCCATGATCTGTTCCTGAACACACTACGTGTTATTCCATACATGATGTAGACCCACTCCATGTTCCTGCCTCCTGAGCTCGCGCGCGTAGCGCGCGTGCTTCTTGAACACACTCCCGGTTATAAAATTAACTGTTATTCAGTACGACAAGTTTCTGTAACTAACCAGCTGTTTTGTTGTTGATTGTTGATGTTGATTGAAAATGTAGAAATAGTTTCATGGAAATATGAACCTGACAGCGAGAGCAAAAATTGAGGTGGTGATAGGTTAAGCTTTTCTTCAGAATTTATTTATTTTGCTCTGAAGGCAATTAAATGTTTATTTAGGTGTTACTTATTCGTTTATAATGCGCAATATCATTCATAATACTAGGAACGAAAGTGACACAATGTCCTTTGTTTGCATCGTTCAAAAAATTTACTGTTGTTTTCTTTTTTAGATTATAAGAGAATATATTTGTACCTGTTTTTAGCCTATACTTTGTTGTTTGGGAAATAAAACCCTTTGTTTTATTGGTAATAAAAAAATATATTATTTAAAACATTCAATATTTAAATTTAGATTGTAGTAGTATTTGTTTTAGCGTTTCAAAAAAAAAAAAAAAAAAAAAAAGAGAAACTTGCTATAATTTTGATTGATACTATTACTAGCGTTGATTTAAATGCGAACCGATTGCCTTCTTGCATATTAGTTTATTGTTAACTTTTTAATAATGCATTTATTTCAAATAATTGTCTGTAGTAAGCAGCAGTGATTCAAAGAAGCTGAAATCTTTGTCAAGTTATTATTAGATATTTGTTTTTAATCTTACTATTGCTTAATCTTTTATCTCTTTAAATTCCACATAAAAATTATTGATTCTTGTATGCACTATTAATTTTTAAGAATAGCATTTTACATTTTATTTGTTAAACGGTGTTTAAAAATTATGACATTTTGCCTGAATTTTATTATTATTTAACGTAAAGTTTAGTTTATGTTCTAAAATTTAGATTTTTATTGCTTGGTTTACAACTTTTTTTAATTAATGTGTTACATATTTTAGATTGTGCGTTATTAAATTTTATTATCACTTTACATTAAGTTATCTTAATTTACAGTGTAAATTTCTTTTTAAAGTGTCCTGAATATTTTATGAATTATTTCTTAGAAAACTGGAAAGTTTTTGAGATCTCTGATGAATTTATGAGATATGGATGCAATTTCAACTGCTGAAGATAAATCATGTTAAAAAAAATTAGAAAAATGGCAAAGGTATGTGAGGCTTGAAGTTAATAAAAATATTGCATCACCACAGTTCCTGTTTGTGCTGTTCTTCCCAAGCCATACATCTTAATTTGGGTTTCAAAGGCAGACCAGCATTGATTTTTTGGTACCTTCCTGTTAGACAAACACTACTTCGTGCCAAGTGTAGATGTTAGCACAAAAGCTAGCAAAGACAACATTTGCAAATGATGGAAAAGCTTGAATTGGGACAAACTTGGTAGAAGATTGGAATGATAATCTTACTGACATATCCAGGGGTCTGTCTAAACTTTTCTCATTAAGTCCTGTTATTGTGAAATTGTGAACATTGTTTTTATATTTGTGAAAAATCTAGTCATAATTTTGTGAATTTGAAATTATCGTTATACTCAGGTCCTATTTAGTATCTATTTTTAAAAAGAATCTTTAAGTATAAAAAAGCTAGGTAATAGGTGTCGACTACAGCTTTTTTGTGATAGATCAGATTTTATTTTTAAATGGATTAAATTTGTGAAAGTGTTTTTATTGCAAAAAGTTTTCATTTTAAGACAAAGAATTTTGTGAAGGGTCCTGTTTTAAGATTAAAAAAGAAAAGTTATGAAGGGTTCTTTAAAGGACACTAATTGTTTCTAAACATATCACTGCTATGTATAATTTAATTAAACGTTTAGCTGTTGTATTGAATGTTACTTATAAAAAAAATTCACAAACCATGAAAATAAATATTTCATTATACATAAAGTTGATGATTTCATTTATCATTGCTGAAAGTGTCTGGTTTTTTTTTCCTTCAGATATTAGTTAAATGTTACATAAATTAAGATTCAAGATTAATAAAGTTATAATTTTAAAATTGACATATTCATAGGAATCGATGGATGTACTCTAGAAATATGTAAAATGAATAGCAGTTATTAAAGACATGTGATGTGGCAATCTTAAAATCAAGTTTCAATGTGTACATAGGGTAGATGTGCCAGTAATGGACACCCTTTCAGTAATAGACACTCCTTAAGGTTTTCGGTTCATAAAAAAATAACTAATAAATATTTAGCTTTAATTATTTATTTTTACAATTCCCCCTTGCATGTTTTATAAAACTGGGTTATTGATGACACTTTTAATCAAACCAATCGGGAAGCAGAAAATAATGTTTCAAAGTTTCGCTGTTTTTCTGTGAAAATCTTAATGAAGAGGCTGAGTTGGTTTTGGTTGGTTAATTTATATATTATTTATTTTCTTGCAAAATTTGAATGTTTTTGTTTGAGTAGCAATAGAAAACTTGGAATTTTATATACTAATGACCATTTACAAAATTTTATTTATTTTTAAGGTTTTAAGAGGGGGGGTGTCCATTACTGGGATGGTTAATTAGTCATTTTCCAGTAATGGACACCCCACATAGACATTGCTAAAAATGCAATTTCAGTTATGTGTATAGTGCATAAAATATCTTGACTTAACTGCAAACCTAAATAATCCAATTTAATTTTTTAATTATACTTACCAAAGTGTAATAACACCAAAACTTTTATATAAATAGCTGCCTTTAAGTTATTTTATGTTATTAATAAAATTTCAATATTTTATTCCTTTTTTTTTTCTTTTTTTTAAAAATGTATATGTACCTTGCATATTTTATAATCTGGCAATCAAACTAGCCAGGAAGCAGAAAATATTGTTTAAAGGCACAGTCAAAGAGGGACTCATAAGGCTTAATCTCTCTCCGTTTAAATAAAAACAATTAAGTTACAGAAGCTATTAAAGATCTATTTTTCTGTCTTAAATGTTTCCTTATTCACCTCTGACCAAAAAAAAAAAAAAAGAAGTAATATTAATGAAAGTTATAGGGTAATATTCATGAAACTAGTAAATCTGCAGATCAGTGGCCCCAAACATCAGTTCTAGTTTTATTTTGAAACTATTTTATTTAGTATTTAAAATATTCAACTCACAATATCATTTCTTTCATATTTGTAATATTAATTATTATAAATGATACAACAAGTAGTCACTGAAAGATTAATTGTTAGAAACAGTGAGACAAAACTAAACACTAATATTCCAAAACTTTTTTATATTACCTTTTAAATCCCTCCCCCCCACCCCCTGTTTCAATAATTTGATAGCTGTAATTGCCTGATATTTAGTAATTTTAAACTATCCATCTAAAATAATTATTAGAGATGCAACGAATATTCGGCCTGTCGGCCGAATATCAAGTCCATTATTCGGCCTTGGCCGAATAGTACTGTAATAAATGTTTTTATATTTACACAGTATAACTTTTTAATTTGACAATTTATATTCATCATGTATAATGAAAATTTTATTTGAAATTAACTAACACTTTTTTTCCCCATTAACTTTCATACTGCGAATGGATTTTATCTACCCATTTTTATATAAGAGGCTAATTTAGGAATCATGTTAAAAAAATTTTATGCGGTATCAGTAAGCACAAAAAGTATCTGTAATAAGCTAACATTAAATCTATTCAAAATTGTTTTAACACAGCTATACAAGCTAATTCATTTTTTTTTTTTTTTTTTTTTTTTTTTTTATCATAATGGGAAGTTTAACATTTATCCCTTGTTACATAAAAATATGTTTCTTTCAATAATATTTTGAATTATACCTATAAAGAACATAAATATATGATTGATTAGATACAGATGTTTAAGATATTTAAGTCATATGTTGCAATACTTAAGGGGTTTTTTTTTTTAGTAAAACACGCTTAAAAGTTAAATATAATTTAAGTGATTTTTTTAAGTGTGTTACTATTTCTTATCAAATAATGAAAGAAATGTAAATACTAAATTCTTAATTAGTATGCATATGCATTTACGTTTTAGATATTTTTTTGTAGAATAGCATTGTAATGTTTATATTTGCCTTAAAAAACAGTTAAAATGTTTTCAATAAACATAGATTGTGATGCAGAAATAATAATTCAGCATTCTCAGGTGATTGCCTTTTTTTTTTTTTTTTTTTTTTTTTTTTTTTTTTTTCGTAAATGTTACCTGCTTTTGAAAATAATCTCTTACTATATAATGGTACTTTCTGGTGCATAAAGGTACTTTTTGGCTAATCATGAAAGGTTTGGAAAGTCTTCCGAATTTTTCGCCCACCACTCCAAAGGACACTGTTGTCTTTCTAGCAGTGGCTGGGAAAGAAAATTACTAATTTCTTTTCCTTCTTCACATTGAGGGGCACTTTCTGTAGAGGCTTCACTGCTGACAGCAAAGAAAAAAAAATAATAAAGATGAAAAAATATTTTGTTAATTGTGAGCTTTATAAAGTCTACAATGATTTCTTTCCACTATTTTAGAGGATATTCCTTTCACCCTTTCTATCAGTGGTTTTTCTTAAGATATTAAAATTTCTTATTTTTTATTTTATCTGAAAGCTGAAACTTATGTTTCCTAGTACTTTTAAAATTTTGTCATTATTTTAAAATGTAACAACAACACACATATCTATTAAAATGTAACTAGACAGTACCTGATGAGGAACTTTTGCTAAGAATTTTTTTTTTTTTTGGGGGGGGGGGGCTGAATTATATTATTGAGGCAATTTTTAGGCCGAACATAGCCGAATATTTTTTCAAAGTAAAATAATGCTTTAAAAAATTAAAAATTTGTATATAAATAATTTTTTAAAGGAAAACAATACATTTTAATTGTGAAATATACAAGAATTGTGCACATAGTGCATACTATATTTTGTTTTTAGGCAAAAATAAGTTCATTATTCGGCTGTAACTTGGCCGAATATTCGGTTATTCGGCCAAACCACTATTCGTTGCATCACTAATAATTATACCATTGATCTTCTGATAATTACAATAATTGATGCAAACAGTACATGATTATCACAAATATTTTATTAATTTCTGGTATCCTAATTGTTAAATTTATTTGAAAATAATTATTTTGTTTCATTAGTATGTAATTTTAAATTCTGTTTCTAAATACATTCATAAAAACAAGCATATTTATTACTTTTTATGCGGTGTCCATTACTGGAACAGAGGGTGTCCATTACTGGGCTTTTGGGTGTTTTGATATATTTCTGTTATTTAAAATTAAATTTCGATTCATATTGAGAAATGAGACTATAAGAATGGTTAAATATTGTTGATAGGTTAATATAATATTGAAAAAACTGGAATATAATAATTATAACTATTAATGAAAAATTTTTTTTAAAAGAAATTCCTTAAGGGTGTCTATTACTGACACATCTACCCTAGTATGTTTATTTCTGTTCTTTGGCTACAGTACCATTTTAAGACATAATGCTTTGAAATTAGGAATACATAACTTTAGATCATATCTATTTAATAAAAAAATTTCTCAATATGAATTATGTTTTGCTTAGAAGAATTTAACCACAAAGTGTTCCTCATTTGGCAATTGCCAAGTTGTGTAAGCTATATTAAAATATTTTCAAAAAATTGCCTCTAAAAATACAAAATTTCAAATGAAAAATAATTTGTAAGTAACAATTTGTAATGTTGATAACTACACTTGTTGATAAGAAATAGACATTTTTACTACATTTGGGGGTATAGCACAAACCTGCGACTGGTGTTTGTCTAACGGAAAGGTAGCGATTCTTCTTTTTGAAGATTTCAGTAAAATGTTTTATATTCACATGAAATAGTTTAGTTATCACACAGAGAACTTTAAGTTGTTTAGTCAAAAATGTTATCTTTGTCTTTAATAATTTTTATATTACTGATGACTCAATAGTTGACAATCTTTGTTTGTCTTTGAAACCCTTTAGTGTTTGAACAAAACCCTTCAGATGCCCTTTCTTGCTAATAACTGTGATTTTTTCCTATTACTGTGCTATCTAATGTGATATTTAACTAACATTTTAAGCCAGTCCATAGAAGTACCATAGATAACTTATGATTAGACTGCTAAAATTGGGAAAAAGATTTCATAATTTTTGTGATTTTTGACACTTTTTGCAATGAAAAATCCATTTTGTAGAGATCATCCTTAACCCCTTCACTCCCAGTAATTCCACTAGTGGATACATGCTCTGTAGAGTTGTTTCATCTGGAAGTGGAGGGGTTAATTAGTTCTCTACATATCTCCCAAAGAGAAATTGCCTGAATCTGCTTTTGACTGTTGTTAGAGGTAAATAGATTCTTAGTAAAATATAGAATGTTTTATAAGCAGCCTCCTTTGGTGTAGTGCATTGTATTGCATCACTGCTCTCATTTTAATGACCTAGTGTAGCTATGAAGAAAACTTTTACATATTTAAAATGTGTTGAGAATTTCCTAATTTACATTACAATCTTTAAATCTTTTGACAGTACATAAGGGGTAAAATTCAAATTATCAAGTGGTGGGGAGATTTGTAAATAGAGGAGATCATTAAGTCAGTAGGGAGAGAAAGTAGCAATACTATTCAGTTACCTCTGCCTTTTACAACACAAGTAAAAACAAACAATTTATAATTAAAGGCCAAAAGAACTTAAACCTAAAATTATTTATGTGCAATGGCAATAATATATAAATGTTGCTGTCGTGAAATGTATCAATGTATGGGCTTATGTCACACATAATTATTTGATGTTTTATTTTATACCTCATGTCACAGTAATTCAATCATAAAACAGTGTTTAGGACTATTTTCTCAAATCTGCATCAGATTATTTAAATTCTCATTTTTTAACGAATACTTAAATTAGTTTTGATTCTATTGTTCGTAATTTTCATGACCGATAAACATGTTTACTATGTGTGAGAGTCTTCTGCCCTAACATTTTTCAAGGAGAGAATTTCATAGTTTTTGGCAGGAATTCTGCCCTGAATTTTAAACCAATAATTATTAATGTATGTATAACTAAATGATACTGATTTATATACTATATATGTGTAGTATGAACTGTTTGCAAGATTCAAAGAACATATTTATGTATGTTTCAATATTTTTCTACTTTGTTTTAATTTTTTCGCAAGATACAAGATATTTTAGTTTGCTTTTTGAATTCCTTGTAGAATGTTTAATAACAACATCCTGTATGTCTGCTTTAAATGTGTTCCTTGTTGTTGCCTATCTTTTTATCTTCACTGCTGCTTACTGTAACAGATTTGCTTTTGTAATGTATGTCCTGTTGAGCTTTCATGATTAGGTATAATACCTTTTTATAATCTTTAGTTAGATCCTCTGTCCCTTTTACATTGCCTCATTTACATTTTCACAGAAATTCTCAAAATAGCTTTATAGGGTATCTGTTTTACATTGTTTTAAAATGTTTTATTTACTGAGGTTTTTTTGTCTATTTATTTATATATTGTTATTGTAATTTTTATTTTTAACAAACTTTAAAAGTGTTTTTGTTTCCTTTTAAAAATTCCCCAGTTGAAAACTGTGTATTTTAAAAAGTAAACTTAAAATGTTACATTTAATCATGAAAGACCTTGGCATGACAAAAAACTTTTATGGTCATTGCTTATAAATTTATGGTACTTTTTGTTATATCAACATACTTGTTTCCAAGTGTAATACTTGGTGCCAAATGAAACATCTGAAAAAAATTACCATTGTTGGTGTGAAAATAATCATTTAAAAAATATAACATTTCAAAATCAGATTTTCATAAACTATTTTATTGTATAAATACAAATATATACTTAAAATTAAAGAACAAATAAATATTATACAGTAAAATAATAACATAAAACTCAATTTAAAATGCAGGCATGAAATTATAAATGCTGTTACTTAAAACGTACAAAAATATGTTATTTTAACACTTTAGCTTTTAAAAATAATGTGGGTGCCAACTTAAAGCTGTCCTCAAAAACATAACAGCAGCATATACATGCTAGCTTGCATCGTAAAATGTGTGAAGAGTACAACCTTTTTAAATTATCCGGGGTGAACTGAATATTGGAATTTGAATTTCTTGTAAAATACTATTTAATTCACAAAAGTGCTCAATAAACTTATCCTTTTAGATCACTTGTAATTTCTTCATCCCAGGTGATAGATACCCTTTTTTCATGTTTTCTGTAACATCTTCTCTTGTAACACATCATAACTGGAGAAATAAAACCAATTTAATCAAATTTATGTGCAACTGATTGAATGATTTGTTTGGTTGCTTTTTCCAAATTCATATATTTTTTCCAGCTTACATTAACCTTTAAAACATCTAGAGATCTGTTCTATTGCAATCCCAGTACAGGAGTTTTTTCACTATATTCGATATTGTTTCTGCCTTCTGTCTGTTCCCATCTTCTCAGTTCAAATCCACCTTTAGCCATAAGATACTTAGAACCACCAATAAACCTTCCCAATTCTTTCTGTGTATGCACATTAGCAACAACATCGTCAACATAAAAGCTTCTTGGCAATTGCTGCATAAGATTGGTGTATATTCTTCAATATTTTTAATGTGATATTCGATGAGGGAAGTGAGAAGAAATAGAGAACTTTAGACTCCAAACATAACTCTAGTATGTCGAAACATTCTAATTATTTCTTTCTTCTGGATTGCCCCACAACAGGAAACTCAAAGTCCCGATCTTTTTGCGAACACCTATTGGTAAAAATGATTTCTTGATATCAACTATAACACCAATTCCGTGATATTTGGTCCACAATGTAAATACCGATTCACTGATGGATAGTTTTGTATTCTTGCTGATGCATCAAACACTGAATACATGGGAGTTGTACTGTTTTCTTTTATCACTGGTTATTGAGGTAAACAATTTCCATAAAGATTAATTTTACACTCAATAATTTTATCATCAAGCCACCCTAAAAAGCACTTTTTCATATTCTTGATAAAGGTTACAAACGAGCAACTTGTTTGTAAAATTAATTAATCTTTTCTTGGCTATCTCAAATTATCAGGTAAAAATTCCTTTGCTATTCTTCTGCCCATGGCAAAGAAACTTCATATCAATTATCTTCATTCATTTTTACTGTCTTTAAAAAATGCTCCTTTATCTGACGATCAATCTCCATTTTAGGCTGTTTATCAATTGGATAATTTATTCCAAGTAAATCTAATTTCCACAAATTGATAATCTTTGATTTTTTTTTCATGAACATAGATGTTCTGTAATACATGGAAATTATTCCAGAGAGAAACATTTGCCTTGCATACAATATTTCAAATGGAAATCAAATTTCAAAGTAATTGCTTAAGAAGTGCAAAGGCCAACACAGTGAAAAAGATTCCATGCCGGGACTTGAACCCGGGCCATCAGTATAGCGCACTGACGTTCTACCGATTAAACCACATGGAACGATACCCAGCCTGGAAAATCTCTCACTATATGTTGGCAAGGCTATAAACACAGCACGAAACTTAATTAAATCCAGCATTGATAGAAGCAAAGTGATTTCCATTTGAAATATTGTATGCAAGGCGAATGTTTCTCTCTGGAATAATTTCCATGTATTAATATAGTTTCTATCGATGCTGGATTTAATTAAGTTTCGTGTTCGCCCCGGCATGGAATCTTTTTCACTGTGTTGGCCTTTGTGCCTCTTAAGCAATTACTTTGAAATTTGATTTCCATTTGAAACATAGATGTTATGATAAAACTAATTTTCTTTAGGATATGTTATCTTTTGGCACTTTTCCCAGTAACATCCTTTCTAAATGTGTTCCCAGTGCTTCTAGCCCAGATGACAACGTTTCTCTATGACCTGCCAGTAATTTTCCAATTATACCGGCTCCAATCAATACTTGAATAGATTCAGGAGTTTCATCAACATCCATCAGATTGATGTCTTTTTCTGATAATTCTTTAAACCAGGATTTTTTTTTTTTTTTTTTTTTTTTTTTTTTTTTTTTTTACAGGCGTAACATTTTCATAGATAATATTTTAATTCAAAATTTCATTTAAACTTTCTTTTCAAATTGCTTAATCCTATCTTATAGTAATTATGATGATGTTCCTTTGCTATTCAAAATAATTTCCTTTCAAAGCAAGTCCTTTGTTATACATTATGACTTTGCCAAGAAATGAATGAACAGCTTTTTCTTCTCGAAGAGGTAAATATTTCATATCTTCAGCTAATTGTTTTAAAATATATTGCCTTTGAGAAGATGTGTGTAATATCAGTCGAACATCTTTCTTTTAATTGTCAGAAATTATTTTTGCCTTGAGCGTCTGAAGAAAAACGTTAGGATTTCTATTGAAATTAACTGTATTTACTTAAATTTCCATACGACTTTTCTTCCTTTTTCTTTTCATTAAGTTTGTTTTTATTGAGCATTTGACACATCACAGAGGCATGTTTTTTTTAATACAGATGAAATACTTTAGGGTAGCTTTATATTGGCTCATTGTGTGGCCTGATACCAAACATAAAAAACAACTCCTTTATCCTTCAAGATATTCTGCTTCTCAGTAAAACTCAAATTTTTGAGTAGCAGTAGCAGCTAAGGATAAATGTTTAGAAACATCGATGTAAGCTTTTGTTTTTCTAAAGTTTCTCTCATCTTTTTTTTGCCAAGCCAAAACCTACCACTGCCGTATTAATTCTTTCATATCCTTCAACTTCACTTTTGAGAAACTTCATTAAATTATCCGGGCATTCATTTGCATCAGAAATAGCAAAAGCTCTATGGTTTCTATTCCACTCTTTCAAAAATTCAGTATCAGCAGTAAAACAAGATTCTACCATTGGTTATACATTGAAGTACATTTATTATTTGTGACACCTTAATGTCACAAGAGCTCTTAAATATGACTCAATTTTATCATACAAGGATGTAAGAGAAAGCTTTTCTTTTAATTGTACAGCTATAATTAATTTCAATAATTCTCTAACATATATTCAACCAAGAGATCTTCCTTGCCGATATGAGCCAAGACTCTATATCTTTGGCATAGTTAGCACCAGTTGGCGGTAAACTATCTACAACAACTTCTCATGTTCTAGATCCAATGAGTATTGCTTGAATCAAATACTGGAATTTCTTTTCTGGCACAATATCCTCATCAGTATAAATCTGTTCACATTGAGTACAGAATGGTAACCATTCTTTTAAATCACCATCAAATTGATGAAATTCCAACTTAGGTAACATAAACTTGAACTATTAGTTTCATTAATAATTGAAATGCACTCACCTTGAATTTGTCCCTGTGACTGGATTTTTACTAATTCTTATTGAGAGTTTAATTCCATTTTTTCCAACTCTACTTCTTGATTTAACTTTTTTTCTAAATTTAACTTATCTTTTTTTAATTATTGTTCAATTTTTTCCTTTACTTATCTCTCAGCAACAGTAATTGATAAAAATTCTTTTACAAAACCAGGATGTTGTTCATATTCTTTGCTATTCAAAATAATTTCCTTCAGGATTCCGATCATATAATCTTAAAGAATTCATTCACTAATTTCCTCCACTACGAATTTTAAATCGGCTTTTTGAAAACCTTTGTCAGTTTGAAACATTTTGCTTCAATAAATCTTGTAAATATCCTGTTGCAGGGTACCACAAGTGTTATTTTAAAATGTACAAAAAGATTTTATTTTAACACCTCAGCTTTCAAAAAATAATGTGGATGCCAACTTAAGCATAAAAAAAGAAATCAATTAACCTCTTAAGCTTTCAAAATACAGTAGACTCCCTCAAATCCACAATCCTAAAATCCAAAAATGCCTAAAATCCACATGTCATCGCAGATGTAAACAGTGAAACCTTCAGTTCAGATATAGGGGCAAAATTACAGAATTTTTTAGTTTTATATTATTCCATATGTATTTTAATATGTAATTTTCGATAATGACTGAACTCATGGTTTTTCAGGAAGGAAGTATAAATTTATTTCTGAAAAAAATCAAGGTATTGCTGATATCACTAGTAATCACAATCTTTTTAACCAATACATTTATGCATTAATCAAGCTTTTTTGGTTATTAAAACTGGCTAAACCTGAAATAAAACTTCCTTACATTATGATTTTAATATGAATTAGTAGGATACTTTTAAGAGGAAAGTTTCAGTGAATAATTCAAGAAAAATGTAGCACATCTTTATTATGCATATTTAATTATACATTATTAATTATTTTCTTAACCTTTTAATCATTTTAAAAATTATCTTACTTTTTTATCATTTTAGATTATTACTTTACTTAATTATATTAAAATTTTACTATAATGCAAGTATTCATTATAATTTCAATTGCATTATTACATTCAAATAACTGTTTAAACTTAAAAAGTGCAAACAAAGCAATGACCAGAAATCAGCAAAATTCAAAAATCTGCACAACCTCTGATCCTAAGTTGTGTGGATTTGAGGGAGTCTACTGTACTAATAATTTATTAAATGTTAAAAATTTCTACCTTTTTCTATAAAAATATTCAAACAGTAAAACAATTTTGTTTCTTCATGTAATATCTAATAAATAATGCATCTCGTAAAATAAAGATGAAAGGATATAATAAAAAAATAAATAAAAGATGGGCAATACATGCAATAAATGTCTCTTACATTGCCGTAAACATTATATATTTTTAATACAGACATCGCCATAGGAAATCTGAGAGTAGTACCCTGCTCTCTTTTATTACACCATTTTGTGATATCCCATAATCTCTCAACAAATTGAGTATGATATCCAGTGTTAAGGTCAGCAAAATTATATTTGTAATTTACTGTGAAATGCCAACCGCCGCGACGAGCGGCCCATCTTCGTCCGCAGCCCTTTATTCTTCTACTCTAGTCTGGCTCTTTTGCGGAAGCAAGATTCGTAGGTCCCCGGCCACGTCCCGAGTGAAAGACTCTCTAGCGAAAGCAACTTTGAAAAAAAAAATAAAAATAAAAAATTGAAACCGGACAAATTTGAAAGGTAAATTACTCAAAGACACCGAAAAGCAGGAAGGGAGGGCTCAGGGCGATGAAGCTACCGAACGACTCCTAGCTACTTCGAGCCCATTATTAGTGTTCATGATATTTTGTGCATGCGTTCTTGAGATAGAGCAGCCAAAAAACTTGTGTCTCTCTAACACAAAGACTGAAACACTGAGAGTAATTTTAACACTGTAATAATATAACAATATAATATTAATATAACAATTAATTATAACATCGTATAGGCAGTGGGTGTAAGTTATAAGCAGAGTGTATATGTTAAAGAAAGTATGCTATAACTTTATTTTAAAAACAGAGGGTATACGGTGTGCCTTAAAAATTCCAAAGTATACGGCGTATATCACTGTAAGGTTATCAGTGTGGCTCTTTTTAAAATTCAGAAACTCCGAATTCATAACATAATCTCACTAAAAAAAGTTTCTTTATGGATAATTCCTTAACCCTGAAACAATTTATTGCTGCTTTCTCATCATCAGGTAACTAACTGCAAATGGTAAAGTCCATCTCAGCATCAGCAAAAAAATTTAACTTAATAAAAAATATTTTCTTTTCGAAAAATAGTAAATTAAGATGTTTTTCTTGGTTGCGATTAAATAGTAGTAAAAAGAGATTCACCCTCAATAAGTACCGAATCAGAGTGTTTGGCTCGGTTTGCAATAAAAATCTTTGCACTGTCAAGCTTCAAATAAATGACACATTCGCATGCATTTTGGCATGGTGTTGTTATTATGAAAAAGTACCAAATTTATATGTGTAATCTTCTTTTTTTCTGTAGAGGCTGTTCAGATGTTTTCTGGAAAAATTTTGAGGGGCAATCAATTATTTATATAATTTTCTGTTTTTTAAATATCCTAATTCATAGTTCTTAATATTCCTATCATTCTACAAACTAGTGTTTCAGTTCCTGCTAGGCTACTATTTAAGAGCGCAATATCTTGCCTTTTTTCAAATGTTATGAAATGCATCTTTAATTGTACCCAGAGTCTAATTCTGCAACAGGTCAGGTCGGGTTGGTGCTACCTTTTTTTGATCAGGTTCATGCTAACCCGACTTTTTAAAGAAAATCCAGAATGTTGTTTCAGATGAAAAACTGCGTGAATATTGATGACTTTTTTTCATGTTAATTTTACAAAAAAAAATTGTTGTTAGAGATATGATTATAGGCCAGGTGTGGTGAACTAATGACAAACATGCCACTAGTAGCATGTGAAAGAATATTTTAGGTAGATTTCGTATGAAATACTACCTATTGGGATCGTTCCTATGTTGGAATTTCTGAAAAATTTTTGCAGATCTACACCGATCATGACCCATAGAACCCAAAATTACCCTCAGTAAAAAACTTTATATATCTATCTATCTATCTATTTATATATATCACTTTCTTCTGGACACGATAACTTTCGTAATTCTGCTCCAATCTCTTCCAAACTGATACATAAAGTCAATGGGCATAAAATGTCGGTCAAGTTCGTTAATGGGCAAAATCGGACCAAGGGGATGGAAATAGGGAGGGGTTTTGTGAAAACCGAAAATCCTCCATAACTTCTTAATTTTTGTACATATCAAATCAGTTTAAAGTTTTTATTACTTCTAAAAATAGGGCCAAAATTTTATGTATCACAGATTTTTGATAAAGTTAAAAATGGGCTCAAGGGGCGCAAAAAATAGGGTTTTTGGGAGAAAAAAATTCATAACTTCGTCAATTCTCAAGGTATCAATTCCAATTAATTTTATTATAAATCTCCTTAATATTATCTACAACTTTTATATTCACAAGTTTTTGATAGGACCAATTCGTACCGCAAAAAAAAAATTAAAAACGAAAACAAAAAGAGGGTTTGAAGAAGTAAAAAATCTATAACGCCATCAATTCAAAAGATATAAAATCCCCATGAATTTATCATATATCTTCTTAATATTGTCTATAACATCTATATAGACAAGTTTTGGATAGGACCAATTCTTACAGCAAAAACAAATTAAAAATACATAGCGGTTGAAGAAAAAAAATCATCTAAGGGTGTATTCAAATCCAAACTGCTTATTTTCTGACTCATTTTACAATTCATTTTTCCTCTCAAAGGCTTCCAATTGGTACGTTTTCTTACTCAGAAACTATATAATGTACCGTAATGGTCGATTTTTTGATAGAGGCAGAATATATTTTAAAAAATGCTGTTAAAGTGGGCACTTTGAACCGAATTTCCCGAAGCGGATTGTGTTGGAAAAATCATTGCATTAAGGATGCACTCAAATCCAAACTGCTTATTTTCTAACTCATTTTTTAATTCATTTTTGATCTCAAATGCATTTAATTGGTAGATTTGCTTATTCAGAAACTATATAATGTACCGCAATGATCGATTTTTTGATAGGGGCAGAATATATTTCAAAAAATGATCTCAAAGTGGGCATTTTGAACGGAATTTTCCGAAGCAATTGTGTTATCACTTTCTTCTGGACACGATAACTTCCGCAATTCTGCACAAATCTCTTCCAAATTGATACATAAAATCAAGGGACATAAAATCTCGGTCAAGTTCGTTAATGGGCAAAAGCGGACAAAGGGGATGGAAATAGGGATGGGTTTTGTGAAAACCGATAAACCCCCATAACTTCTTAATTTTTGTACATATCAAATCAGTTTAAAGTTTTTATTACTTCTAAAAATAGCGCCAAAAATTCATGCATCACAGATTTTTGATAAAATTTAATATAGGCTCAAGGGGTGCAAAAAATAGGGTTTTGGGGAGAAAAAAATTCCTTACTTTGTCAATTCTCAAGATATCAAATCCAATTAATTTTATTATACATCTCCTTAATATTATCTACAACTTTTATATTCACAAGTTTTTGATAGGACCAATTCGTACCGCAAAAAAAAGTAAAAACGAAAACAAAAAAGGGGGGGTTGAAGAAGAAAAATTTTCATAACTCCGTCAATTCACAAGATATAAAATCTCCATGAATTTATCATATATCTTCTTAATATTGTCTTCAACATTTATATAGACGAGTTTTTGATAGGGCCAATTCTTACAGCAAAAACAAATTAAAAATACATAGCGGTTGAAGAAAAAAATCATCTTATTAAGGGTGCATTCAAATCCAAACTGTCTATTTTCTTACTCATTTTTAAATTCCTTTTTGCTCTCAAACGCATCCAATTGCTAGATTCTCTTATTCAGAAACTATATAATGTACAGTAATGATCGATTTTTTGATAGAGGCAGAATATATTTCAAAAAAGATGTCAAAGTGGGCATTTTGAACGGAATTTCCCGAAGCGATTGTGTTAGAAACGAAAAATATTGCCCTACTGAGAAAATCATTGTTTATTAATCAAGTTTTAATTAATTGAAAGAAAAATAAAAACACAGGTCGCTTATAAATCTTTTAAAAAATCAAGTCAGCATGTTTCATTTTTTTTTTTTTTTTATTAAAAATGAATCTGAAAATGTGACAGAAAATTTCGAGTTGTTGAGCACGGAAAAGTATTTTTTTTTAATACCGCCTTAACATGATTCTGATAAAACCAGATATTATGTAAAAAGGAAATAAAAACTCGTCAAAAGAAGACAGACAAAACTGTTAAAGTGGATTTATATCTAATAATGATTTAGTTTTTATTGGTGGAATTAGTATACTTAACTTCGAAATCTACCTCTGCCTGTAGGCCGGGCCGGCAGGGATTTTTTAGCATGGTGTTGGATGAATTTCTATATCAAAATACAGTACAATCACACAAAATACCCTTATTTAGATTAGCTGAGCTCGTTTAAATTTGATTGAATATTGAAATATTTTAATTGTATTATCAAATTTTATCAAAAATGAGAATTTCTTGATGCTAATACATTTTTTTATTAGTTCTGTACACTCCCTTTCTAGACATTTGAAGGAATAACTGAGAGAGAGGGACTGCAGATTTCATTGGGTTTGTAGTTATATACCAAATATCCAACCCTGGTTCTGATACCAGTTTCTTATGCCATTTCTTTCCCAAGAATTTAATTGTTTTATATGTACGGCACCTTGCTTTGTTCTGTTTCAACACTATTGATTTATGATACTGTAGATACTGAAATGATATTTATCCTTTGAATATTCAGGAGAAAATAGGCTCCTCATTTCATACTAAGTTAATTTCTGTATATTTTTGTCTGTTCTCTTTATTGTTTGTTTTCCGTTATATGCAAATGCAAACTCAACAAAAGTTACACATTCATTCGAGAACATTTTGTTAGTTTGTCAAGTTTTAATATTTTTGTCCTCTTTTATGATAGTAAATTGCTCTTATTTTTCACATTCATTTAAGTAGAAACACATTTTATCAATTATAACATTATCTTTTTTTTTTTCTACAGCAAAAGGCTTCTTATGCAGTATTCTCTAGCAAGTTATGTATTAGATAACTTGTAGTGGAGATACACAATAAACATTGCCATTTCCCCTCTTAAAGATTCAATTCATTGTTTATCATTTTATTTATACTTGAAACTAAGAATTTTATTTATTTCATAACAATTTTTTAACTTTAGCATGTTTTCTTTTAAAATTTAAGCTCTGTAAAAAATTCACTAAATACATTTTACTTTTAAAATATGTACATAGAATTACTTTTTCACTTGTAGGTAATCGTTGAGGTTTTCCTTTTTCATATTAATATTATTTATTGAACCTTCAGATATCAAAATAGCATGTTGATTACAGTGTTTTTAATAAACTTTGTCTGCAGAAAGAGTGCTTAGTTACATAGCCTTCCATCCATTGTTAATGTGAAAGCAGAAAAAACTGTCAGATAGTAAAGAACTTCTTTCACTTTTTTTGCTAAAAATTAAAATTTTGTTATTCATAGTTAGGATTCATTGTTTGTTACAGGAAAAATAGACCAAAATTTATGAACGTTTGTGTTTAACTTTTAAAATTTCATGAAATTTTCATGTACAAGAAAAGAAGCTAATAATCTTAAATTTTTGCTTATTGTAAGCTTGTACACTATAAAAAAGTTATCTATAAATATGTAATATCTGTAATAATTCACGTTTTTAACTTTTTTTAAATTGAAAAGTATGCAAAATTAATGTAAAAAGTAAAATTTATTCTTATTTCAGCCTATCCTTTCATTTAGTGAGATATTTTTATTGTTTGAAAAATTAGTTTCCAGTGATCATGTTATTTGTTGGAACTAATAAGATATCTATTACTGTTTAAGGTAGCATTCCTTTTACAATTTCTAAAATTCTGTTGGTTTGCTGTATTAAAAGTTACAATATTAAAAATATTGCAACTGTTGTTGTATAAGTTTTGATTTTATTATTTAAGTTTTTTATCTTCAAGCATTGAAATGCATTAAAACAGGATAATTTAGTGAAAACTTACTTATGTCTATGTGGGGCTAGGGTTAAATGGTTATTCCAAGTGGAAATGATATCAAATTCACGCTTTTTTTTTTAAATGAAGCTTCAAATGAAACAAAATGCATTAAGCAATAAATACAGACTCCCTCTAATCTGCAACCGCCTAAATTCCACACATCATTGCAGTTGTAAACAGTATAAATTTCAGTTAAAATGTAAGGGAAAAATTCAAGATATTTTTATTTTTATATCATTTCGTACACATTTTAAAATGTAATCTCGTTAATATGACTGAATTCATGCTTTCTCATGAAGAAAGTATAAATTTATCTCTTGAAAAAATTTTTCAAGATAGTGCTGATCTAGTGACGATCTTTTTACCAAATACATTTATGAATTAATCAGACTTTTTTGGTTATTAAGTCTGAGTAAACATGAAATAAAACCTCATTATTTTACGATTTTAATGCAAATGATTAGTGTATTTTTATAAGGCGAGTTTCATTGAATAATTTAAGAAAAAAATTATCTCATCATTTTTATGCATATTTAGTTATGCATTATTAATTATTTACTTGACTTTTACTTTTAATATTTTAATCATTTTTAAATTTTCTCAGTTTTTATTATTTTACTTTAATACTTAATATTTAATTATATTTGTAAGAATTCATTATAATTTTGAATGCTTTATTTCATTCAAATTAGTATTTAAAAAATTGTAAACAAAGTAGTGACCAGAAATCCTCAAAATTCTAAAATCTGCACAACCTCTGGTCCCAAGCTATGCAGATTTGAGGGAGTTTACTGTATTTCTCTTCTAACCAAATTCAACTTTCAAATCACATGAAATAGGTAACTTAGAAAATGTCTGAAGTAGGTATACAAAATTTAAAAGAAGATATTTCTGTTTGAGTTAAAATTTACAAGAAGAAACATTCTTACTCTCAGTGTGAATACAAGAACTGAATTCAGTTATATAAATATTTTGTTTTCAGGACTAGTCATATGGGAAATATGACTTGCCATGTTCTTGGATCCAGTATATAGCAGGATATTTGGGGAACTCCTCTCTCAAAAGTCTCCTAATATTTCAAATTTAAATTTAAAAAATCGATGACGTAATAAATTCCAGTTGCTTTAAAAATTAAAAAATACTTTTTATAGATAAAAAATTAAGGAAATGTCAGAATGTTAAACAATTTTCATAAAAATCGCTATCTTTTGCAAAAATTGAGATAAAACTAAAAAATTTTATGCTCCAACAAACGTTTAACCCTATTCATAACATACGATTTTTTTCCTACCAGTTCATTGAAATCATTCAAAAGGTATTCAAACAACCTCTGTATTTTGCAGTTCACTGTGCCATCCTCTTTGCTAAATTTCCCATTTGTTGTCTAAAACAGTATGTTTGTTACAATTTTATTTTTTTCATTAAAAAAAATCTTTAAATTTCCTGTCTTTGTGTGTGTACATGTTTTTGTAATCTTTTTCTTTGTTTTAAAACTGTTTTTCTACATTATTCATTTATTCAATATTTATTTTCAATTATCTTTTATTAAAAATAAATGTGAAAAACACAAGAAAACAAAATGAAAATCAACCTTATTTAAGCATTTCACTCATCAAAATTAGTATTGCATGATAATGAGATGTTTTTATTGATTTTTCTCGATTGTACGGTCATCTCAATTTTTTTTTTTTTTTATTGTGTCAATTGTTTCTCGGTGACTCCAGCCAACCAACTGCTATTCTTATCTGATCCGATCTTATCAAGAATCATCTGTGATGGACAAATTCAGACAATCTATGAAGTCGTCAACTATTTTTTTCCTCCTTTTAGTTTCCTCTCATGCTTTGATTAATATTCATTAGCACAATTTGGGCATTTTTTTTTTTAGAATACACAGAACAACTATCTGTCTGTGTGATACAGACTATATTCAATCTCTTATTTTTATATGACAAATATTTGAATGACATATCATTTGTGTTCTGGTATTGAAGAAAATTCAGTTATGTGGATGTGTTGCATTTAACCATTTCAAGTACAATTATTTATTTATTTATTTTTAAATGTTAAAGGAAAAAAAAAAAAAATATTGAAAGAAACCTTGTAAAATTGTTGATAGAGTGACATGAAATTATATAGAATACAGTAGACTCTCTCAAATTTGCACAGCTTGGTACCAGAGGTTGTGCAAATTTTAGAATTTTGTGGATTTCTGGTCATTGCTTTTACATTTTTTAAACAGTAATTTGAATGTAATAATGCAATCAAAATTATAATGAATACTTACAATATAGTAAAATATTAAAATAACTAAGTAAAGTAATAAACTAAAACAATAAAAATTAAGGTAGTTAAAAAAAAAATTACATTATTAAAAGTAAAGGTCAAGTAAATAATTAATAGTGTATAAAATAAAAATGAGATACATTTCTCTTGAAATATTGAATGAAACTTGCCTCATAAAGGTAACCCTGCTAATTCACATCCAAATTATAAAATAAGGAATCTTTATTTCAAGTTTAGCCAGACTTAACTAAAAAAGCTTGATTAATAAATAAATATATTTGATAAAAAGATTGCACTTACCAATGATATCAGAAATATCTTGAATTTTTTCAGAAATAAATTTACACTTCCTTTTAGAGATGGGCATTATTTAATGTATTAGGATAAATAACAATGTTATTGTTGTATAGTTAATTATTTAGTAACAGATTAACGAAAAATCCCTGTTAAATTTAGAACGCGATACAAGCAAAGTATTAAAAAAAGAGGTAAAACAATCGTTTTTTAGAAATATATACATTAAAATTATAATAAAACTAAAATTTCCGAAATTTGTTTTCTATATTAATAAAAAAAGAGCTTAAAAAATGTACTTAAAAAATCATATTTTAACGCTTTTGAACTTTTGTTACAATGCTCCAAAGCAAGAAGAAATCAAAGATCTGCTTTTCATGTCTTTCCAAGATTTCAGCGACCAAACAAAGCAGCGGCAGCTGAAGAAAAATGAATGAAGCTTAATAGGTAGGAAGTGATTTCTCAATAAACTAATCGCACTTCAATTCCTTAGAAAAATCTGGTCATTCATTGGTTGGAAAGTAACACGTATTTGATTATTCATTTTTCGTTATCTGTTAAAGGCTGAATCCATATCAACTCAGGCAGGGGGGTTACCTTCATAGTCTCAGAAGTTTCTGAATTAAACATATGTTAAAGTTTAAGAAAAAGTAAGATACTTGTATATTTTCATTTTGCCCAAAAAAATTCATGGCCCGAGATACAGGCCGCCAAAGATGACATCCCCGGCATCCTTTCTCATTTGCGATTTTCGATAAAAATTTTAAAGTGCTCTATCTCTAGAACGGTGCAAGATATTTTGTTGTGGTTTATTTTATTTTAAAGATAATATTCTTCTGTTTAAAATGATATACCCAATTTTGAAAAGTGTATTCAACTTTTCTTGTGGCAACCTTTTGAAAAAAAAAATTTTTTTTCAAAAAAACTTTTTTTTTTTCAAAAATGCCAATCCTAAAAATTTTGATTTTTTTGCTGTTGATCAATACCATTGGGAACTATCTTCACTGTAAAGGAGAACTTCCACTTTTGAGTTTAACAAATTTTAGAAACATTTAAAAAATTCAGAGAATTTTACAGGAACTGTATACATACAGTTCCAGTAAAAGTCACTGAATTTTTGCTTATTTGTATCATAATTGTAAGTATAAGCCTACTATATATCCTAAACAAGTTAGAAATTGCAATATCAAATGTGGCAAACGAGGTGCGTGCGTACTATAACTAGTTTTATAAATATTCAGATCTTGGTGCAATAAGTGTCACTCTTGGGCAAAAAGGGCATGAATACAAAATTTATTATGATTCTACATATTAAATTCAGTAATAAGGAAGTAATATGAATTCATCTTAAAAGGACTTAATCGCCATGGCAACCTAGAATCATTGCCTATCATGGTATATCATTGAATTAATTATGTATTATAGGATTTTTAAATAGAATGATGAAAACTTTTATTAATGTCTTTTATGTTTTAATTTGATTTTCATAGCATTTGAAGTGATACATACTTTATTTTCAATACCGAACATAGTAAAACAATCTCAATAACATATATCACATATATAACAGAGCAATACAAATTATATTAATACAAGTTAGAGTTCAGACAGATGGGCAGACAAATCGAATCCATAAAGACTTTCAACTATGTTGGAAATTGTTAAAAACACATAAATAGGTCGGAATTTGACATTTAGAAATTTATGTCAATAGACGGAAGCATACTTGAATACTTTCATACAACCCTGTATTTTACCTACTATCTTTATATACATGCCACTATTTAGCTAATATTTAATTAAGATTAAAACATCCTTAAAACCAGTGAAATCATACTTCCAGAGATTATCATCCATAGACGGCCATGTTTCTAATTCTTTGCGTGGACCTGTATATCATTTTATCTATATTCTCCAAACATATCTTAGTATACTAAATGTAGTTCAGTGTAAAAATGCATAAATCATTTAAAAATCACCTTTAAGCTACTTTCATTCATACTCAGTAAACCCTTAAGATTTCTTTTGTGTAGCCCTGTATATGATCTACAGCATTTATGCACACAACGTAATATGGAAAATTTTAGTTAAATTTAAAAACTCAAATACAACTAAAAATGCACTTCCAGCAATACCCTTACGATTTTTTTTTGTGTAGCCCTGTATATGATCTACAGCCTTTATACACACAATGTAATATGGAAATATGTAATTAAACTTAAAAACTCATATTGCAACTAAGAATGCACCTCTAGCAATCATCGCTAATGTACAGTATTTCCAATAAGGTAAAGTATCCAAAATCTTTTGTGTGTCCCTGTAAACACTATGCACTTTCTATGACACAGAAAGTAATTTTTTGTAAACCTCTGCAATAAAGTATGTATCACTTCAAATGCTATGAAAATCAAATTAAAACATAAAAGACATTAATAAAAGTTTTCTTCATTCTATTTAAAAATCCTATAATACATAACTGATTCAATGATATACCATGATAGGCGATGATTCTAGGTTGCCATGGCGATTAAGTCCTTTTAAGATGGATTCATATTACTTCTGTATTACTGAATTTAATATATGGTATTATAGTAAATTTTGTATTCATGCCTTTTTGCCCAAGAGTGTAACACTTATTGCACCAAGATCTGAATATTTATAAAACTAGTTAATACTATGCACGCACCTCATTTGCCACATTTGATATTGCAATTTCTAACTTGTTTAGGATATATAGTAGGCTTATACTTACAATTATGATACAAATAAGCAAAAATTCAGTGACTTTTACTGGAACTGTATGTATACAGTTCCCGTAAAATTCTCTGAATTTTTTAAATGTTTCTAAAATTTGTTAAACTCAAAAGTGGAAGTTCTCCTTTACAGTGAAGATAGTTCCCAATGGTATTGATCAACAGCAAAAAAATCAAAATTTTTAGGATTGGCATTTTCGAAAAAAAAAGTTTTTTTGAAAAAAAATTTTTTTTTTCAAAAGGTTGCCACAAGAAAAGTTGAATACATTTTTCAAAATTGGGTATATCATTTTAAGCAGAAGAATATTATCTTTAAAATAAAAAAAACTGCAACAATATATCTTGCACCGTTCTAGAGATAGAGCACTTTAAAATTTTTATCGAAAATGGCGAATTGGAAATGGTGCCCGGGATGCCATCTTTGGCGGCCTGTATCTCGGGCCAGGAATTTTTTTGGGCAAAACCAAAATGTACAAGTATCTTATTTTTTATTGAATTTTAACATATGTTCAATTCAACAACTTCTGAGACTATGAAGGTAAGATTTTTTCTTTGGCTGCCTGAATTGACATGGATCATACCTAAAGTTTCTGGCAATCGGTTTATAATTTGACAGTTATTTTATTGCAAGTAATCGGTACAAAGCAAAGATGGTTTTACACTTCGGAGTTATAAAATCACGGACCATGGATATAACTTAAAATAATTACAATTAGTGTGGAATGATTTGAGTCGGTAGAGTATTTTGGAATGGTATGGGAAAAGACGATCTCGATGAAGTAACAGATATGAGCAGAGGATGGTGTGCTGGAGTTCAGTGGTTCCGGATACTTTGAATGCACAGAAAACTCCAACTCTAATTACGGGAACCAAAATTTATTTAACAGACATTTTAAAAGTTACAAAAAGAGCATTACTTTTAAGTGCTTTAGGGAAGAGAGAGCCCCACATAACGGGTGCGCCGAGGCGCATATATTAGTTGTTCACATTAAGAAGATCAGCATGGAAGTGAGACATTTTGCTAGAAATCCAGATATCTTGGGTTACAATTTATCGCCAATTTACAAAAGATTTGACAACTGAATGAAGACGGACACAGCATTGGCGAGACAATTTATATTAAATTATCTGGTATCTCTTCCAGACGTGTACCTCAAAGGTTGCCATAATAACTGTTTTTCATTTAGATGGAGAGGTGACAGATATCCTGGATTTGTTTATCTTATTCTAAATTAGTAGCTTAAATGATTGCTACTTATAAATTGCACTATGCAGACTGCTGCATGGGAAATGCCGAAAGAAAAAGGCATCTGTTTTTAGATTGACCATTATTCATGATAATGTACATTATTCCCATAAAACACTTTTTTGCTTTTGTTGTTAATTCATTTTCAATGGTCAAATATTAGCAGAGATTAAGAATGACTTATGTATGAAGTGGGCGAAAGCGGATAAAATTAAATGAAGACGTAATGTTACTAACAGCTGCATTTATATATTTTTTTTATCTTTCTGAACTAGGAGTGGTAGCGGAAGAAAAAAAAATGTAACTGACAACTGAAATCATAAAGCTGAGCATTTAAGCGTAATGAATTAAAGACGTTACAGAAAGGGAAAAAACATCTAAATAAAATTCCGTTTGGTTTTAAGAAATGAATTAAATTACCGATTTCGTGTGCACAAGAGGGGGAAGAAAAGGAATCCTTAGTTTTCAAAAGTACAAGAGTTACATGTTTTTTAATTTCGATTTATTGGGCAGCGTTCACTTGGCAGATGGTGGTTTCTTTGATTTTACATATTCAAATTGGGGGGGGGGGGGGAGGTTTCTGATGCTAGATTTTTTTTTTGGTGTGTGTGTGTATGTTGGATGCTTTTATTTTCTTTTTATTATTAATATTATTATTATTATTAATTTCTTTTTTTTTACTTTGTTATTATTGCGTTTCTAAAAAATGACAGCTGGGAAGTTTTTTTTTTATTTCTGTAATTTTGTTTTACTCAAAGAAAAAGAAAAAAAAAATAGCATCGTAAAATTTGTGAGAACACTTAGTTTTAATACAATTATAATTAATTTGAAAAACATATTTGTATATAAGGAATTTTGTTGGATGAATTGAATTTGATTAAAAGTGTATAAATGGTATTTTCGCATTCTTGTGGGATTCCCTTTAAATATGCATTGTTGGATATGGCTGCAATGAAGTTGGGGATCAAATTTCGCTTTTTTACCAATCGGACTTTTAAAACTGTTTTATTTTTATACAGGGTATCTCTTATTATCATTTACCAATAGCTAATGATCATTACTTTTAGAGTTGTAGTTCCAGTTACAAAAGTCTTTTACATTTTGTTCAGTATCATATAAAAATCGATTTATATTGAAGTAATTAATTTTTAAATAATTAAGGAAATAATTCGAATTTTATACAATGCCTGTGTCCCATCATAAGCTTTATTTAGAAAATGTTCCTCCATGTTCTAACAAGTAAAACAGTAAAAATTGATTCTTATATGACCAAAACTTACTAAGTTATGATACTTTGAATTTTATGAATTTTCAACGTTTTAGTCACAGTAAATGGAAAAATGTGTTTTTAGTGCCATAAGTTTGCTGAAAAAAGGGCGAAAAATTTAACCAGATCATTGGCTAAAATGTTAGTTAAAGTCTTCATGTATGTGTGAGTGCTGTTTAAATCTATATACTTATATCTCTGTATTATACTTTTATAATGGATTAAAAAAGACTTACTTTAATTGTATTGGGTTTTGCACCCATATTTTAAACATTTGATTTACTACATCAGTCTTAGGCTGGCAAAAATGTAAAATTGTTTTTTCTCCTTTTTTAGCATTTTCAGTTATGTCATACTAATGCAGAGTTGCTAAAAAGCCAGCTGAAATTTTAAAAATTCATGCTAGTATAATTTAACTAGTTTTAAGCATATTTTATTGAACTATAATTTAATTTAAAAAACATTTTTCAATGTTATGAAAAGAAAAAAAAAAAATTGGTTGAATCCATAAATGACAAAATTGTTACTATTATTTATTTATTTTATTTAATTTTGTTTGTAAATACAGTACAGAGCCATTTATTCAGAATGGTTGGGGTCAGATGTATTCTGGATACCTGGTTGGACATTAAACCAACATCTATTTGATCAGATTTATAGAATATTTGTGGCTGACAGTGTTTTGATCCAAATTAATTATTAGACTATTCAGAAAGAATCAGGTCCAAACAAGATCAGACATTAATCAAAGTTTAAAAGAAAGCAATTTATCGAAATACCCTGAAAACAAAAACTCCCTTTTTTCCTATGCATGAACATCAAAATACCCAATATGCTTCCTTTTCAAATTTTAGTTGTTGGAATCAAGTTATATCATGCATGTTGTAAAGTTTAAAGTAATATACATATGAAACTGGGGCTGTATGGCTCATTTTTCTGAAATAAGTCAATTGGAAATATCATTCTGGATAACTGGTTTCTGGTTAAATGGTTCCATACTGTGGCAAATATTAATATTTTTTTTTACTGAAAGTATCATTAGAACTGTAAAAGTGCCAGGAATAAGTCCCTTTTTTTTTTCTCTCTCTCTAAGGAAAAAGAGATAACATTTTAAAACGGGGAAAAAAACTGAAAATTTGAAAACAAATACAAATTGACCTTAGAGATTTTTTTTTTTTTTTAATAGTAAATATTAATCTTTTTTTTTTTTTTTTTTTAACCAAAGATACCATCAAAAATGCAAAAGTACACTGAATAAGTAAGATTTTTTTTTTTTTAAGTCTCTGAAGCAGCAGCTTCAAAATGAAGAAAAAAACGTAAAAAAGAATGGGAAAACACACACACACACAAAAAAAAACAACAACATGGAATCAAATTTAGGTTTTTTTACACACTGTTAGAAAGGGAGAGGTAGTCCAGAAAGTGGATAACTTTTTTTTTTTTCTTGCATTTCCATCTAAGAAGCAGATATGGCATTTTCCAAATGCAGAAAACTTAACTGACATGTAATTGAGCTTCAGTAAAAATGTTTTTACAGTTACCTCTCACTTATATGCGTTTGAAGGAATTGATTTAAAATTGCATACAACTGAGAGAATGTTGTATGTAGTAATTCTTTATACACATTATGAGAAAGAAAAACATTTTGAAATATAAGAATTATCATTAATAACATTTATAAAATAAAAGGGGTGTAATATTAGTAGAGTGTAATTAACAAAAAAATCTTTACACTTTCACTATAAAATTTAGTTTAAAGTACAATAAACGTAAAATTTCATTTTACATAGAAGAAGATATACTTACATATAAAAAAAAAATGCCAATTAGTCATCTTTTAAGAAGTCATCAATGCTAGTTTGTTTTTGCTTAGGCCGCGTTTGTACAATGACCTTTTCTAATGCATTAAAGTGCGTCATTGTATATGATGCTACACCAGCATTTTAAAGGTAACATCTCAAAGTGTCCAGGCCTCCTAAAGCAGTACCATAAGATGGGACAATTACAGTATCAGTTTCATCATTATCATCATCATCATCTTCTTTTTCAGCTGTTTTCATCAGTATTGACAAAATCTTGAAAAGAAACCGAATCTTGCTTATGCTGTTCCATTCTTCTTTGTCTATGTTAAAATCATTGTTGTTGTTTTCATTTACTGCGCTTTAACTGAACTTATTATGCCGATATTTAATGCCTGGAGTCTGTTAGTACCATTTGCATGGGAAAATATAACTCGTGTATGTGTCAGCAATGGGAGATCTGAAGGATGGGTGGGACACTGATCCATAAATAGCAGAACTTTTCTTTTTTTTAGCCATCTATATATCAAATTCCTTCAAATAGTCTAAAAAAATGTTCGGTGTCATCCGGCCTTCGGTATTACTTGCATAAGAACATGGCAATATCTTCACACTTTTTAAACACTATGGTTTCTTGGATTTACCAATCATTATTGGCGATAATTTTTCTGATCCGTCCGCATTACAACATAAAAACACTGTCACTCTTTCTTTGCTGTGTTTGCCACCATGACATCATTCTCCCTTAAAATCTGGTGTTTTGTTAGGAAGACGATGAAATAAACATGTTTCATCACGTCTGCGACCTATTCATTAACTGTTGAATATGAAATGCCTGCACTTACACCACTCAGACAGTGATTCATTAAACCGTGTCTTTTCGTAAATTTTTCTAGCCATCCCCAAAGAAGCCGAAAAATTTTTGATTCCAATTTTTGATGACAAAGTTATTGCCTTTTTTCTGAATAACTCACCTCTAATGGGTAAACTAGAAGCTCTCATTTCTCTGAACCACTGAATTAAATTTGTTTCTAAAATCTCAAATTTTCCATTCTGAATTCTTGATCATTTCTTTGCTTGTGTAGAATATTAACTGTTCATTTTTTGATCAAAGCCTTGTTCTTTAAAATCCCTCTGACTGTTGATTCTGGCAAATCGAATTTTCGAGCTAAACTTATTTTTAACAGTTTAGAATAATTTTCTGCTACTTGCATAATTTCCATTTGGAACGAAATTGTTAACTTTCTTTTGCTCATTTTTATTGAAAAAAAAAAAAAAATTAAGATGCTACTGTAATGGCAAGAGGGGAAGGGCACATGTGTGGCTTGATAAAAATAAAAGAGAAAGAAAAGAAGGAACCGTTAGAACTGAGGAGATAGGGCGAAAAACTGAATTGTAACACTCTCTTATGCGCTTTGCAAAACAGTCTTGACACATACAGAAATTTCTTTATAGATAAAACAAAAATTTCACACTTAACTCATCGTTGGTGAATTGTGCTGTTATTTCCATGTATAACTGAGTGAGACAATTCAAAGTGGCGCTTATAAATCTAAGATCTATAGCATTATTTTCCTATTCTGCGCAGCGGGACCTTACGAAATTCACATATAACTGAGAGGTGCATAAGCAAGAGGTGGCTGTAGTAAATATTTTTTTAAATGAAAGATGCCATTTGAACTGTGAAAGTAGGTCAAAAATGTTCACCTTTTTCTGTTTTTTGCAACTCTATGGGGGAGCCGGCAATTGGAAGTTCAAAATGCAGGAAAAAAATTAATGTTCCTCTTTTGTCTGCATAAAGGTCTGAGGAAATCCTGAAGATGCAGACGCAATTACTGGAATGATCTCACCATTTTGCAATATTCATTTGGGCTTTTAATTAATATCTTGGCTAATTATCAAAAATGAAAAATCTGAGCATTCAGACCTGTCTCCGCCTATCCTCATCCAAATTTTCTCCTTTACATGAGGTAGATTTCCGCAGCCATCACGAACAGACAAACATCTTTTTTTTAAAAAGAAAATATAGACAGTCACCTGCAAAAGAAACTCATGTACCACTCCTAATTTTAAAATTTTGCCTTTTCTTTTTTTGCTACTCTATGAAGGCTGGCAATTGTGATTTTAAACTGCAGAATAAAATGAATGCTCCACTTTTGTATGCATAATGATCTGAGGAAAGTCTGTAAAGCACAGGCACAATTGGTGGAATGATTAAGTTTATCATTTTGTAATGTTCATTTTGGTTTTTATTTAATATCACAGCTAATTATCAACAATGAAAAATCTGAGCATTCAGACCTGTTTTCGCCTATCCTCATCATAATTTGCACCTCTACATGAGGTAGATTTCCCTAGCCATTGCCAACAGACTGACAAACTTTTTTTTTTTTTTTTAAATATAGACAGTCACCTGCAAAAGAGACTTGTCTTCCACTCCTAATTTTAGAATTTTGTCTAAATTTTCCTTACATTTGATAATTTTGAAGAAAAAAAAACTCATATATATATAAATTAACAAGTGTCTTAAAATAATTAAACATTAAGAAAAAAAAAAAAAATTCGGTACTTTTTGGTTAGCCGGGCGCCAGTGTTATGTATACATATACTATATATATATAATACATATATATGTATATGGGGCACTCTCACAATCTTTTGACTTTTAAGTCCCTGAATAATAATTTTTATTTTAGTTCATATTCTTGTGTTGTTGTTTTTTTTTTTCATATACTGGGGAACATCCCATTGCCTGACTGTATAACAATATTATGTAGATAAATAAGATTTGGACGATGTTGGGGGCTCAAATATACCAGGAAATTCCTATACCGTCCCGTGTCCCTGATGCTTTTTATATAAATATGTAGCAAAAAATTAACCTGCACACATCTTTATGGTTGTTATTATTTTAACTATGTTCCTGGGTTTTAGATTCCTTACCGTCCCTCTTGATAAAATTATACAGAAAATCACTTCAGTTGCAGCCGCAGAATTTTTTTCAACTTTTTTCTCATGCAGAAGTATGCTAGAGAAAGAGTGGCTAAAATTCTTTGACAGGAAATTTACTGCAGAATTTAAATCAGCATTTAAATATCAATTTCAAGCATCGTGTTTTTATTGGTAGCCTTACTGTCCCCAAGGGTTTATTTCTGCACTTTTTGAGGTAAATAATTTTTTTTTTAAATTTGATCCAATGTAAATAACTGTTTCTAAAGATCAATGAACATTGTGGCTATCATTTCGTCTTAACATTTGCCTAAAAATAGGTGGTAATTTTCCTTACCGTCCCATCCTTACCATGCCTTTTTTTCCTTACCGTCCCTTTTTTCCTATACCGTCTCCTTTTTTTACACCCCTTTAAGACAATGTTCTACCAAAATTGTGTACTAAAAATACTACATTGTTATTATTTCTTATTTGAATGTCCTGTGGCTATGCAAATTCATTATAAGTAAAAATTTAGAAGAAAATAAAAAGTTATAGTGGTAAAATGGTAAGGAAAATTAAACTCTCAAGTTAACTTAAACCTCACTTAAATAAAAAATATTTCACTGCTGACCATTTTTTATTTATTTTGAACCATTAAGGCATTCGTCTATAAGTTTAAAATGTTATTTTAGCAAGTTTAATTTTACCAGATTTTTATTCCTGAAAGTCAAAAGATTGTGAGAATGCCCCATATATACATATATATGTGTGTATATATATATATGTATATGTATGTATAACACTGGCGCCCAGCTAACTGAAAAATACCAAATATTCTTTTGAGGTTTTTTATGTATTATCAAGATATCAGCTTATCATAAATCCCCCCCCCCCCCCTTTTCAAAAAAAAAAATCCTGTTCTTCATCATCTGGCTTTTATTTTGCCAGCAAAATCTTGTGTTTGTTTAGTTTTTAAATCTTAATAGTAATAGTTTGACTGAACATCTTAGGTTCAGATGTCCACAAAAATGTCAAAGTCATAGATCTGTGATACCATCTTTTAAATAAAAATTAATATTACAAATTACAACTGAAAGGCAAAGTATTTAAAAATTTATATGTATATTTTCATGCAATTTATTTTTTGGAATAGATGTCTTAATTATCTTCCAGGATCCATGTCTTTTCAGTTGTTTCTGTTATAAATTCTTTTGCTGAAGTTGTAAGTTACTTAGACAATATATTTAATCTCTCATCTAGAAATAATTACAATTTATGGAATTGAAAATAAAATAGTTTATACAAAAACCCAGAAATCAATTCATATTTAATATTTATAAGTATATTTAGGGTATTTCAATTTCTAAAAACAACATTTTTTGGTTTAGCAGCTAAGTATAGCTATTTATAGAGGACTGCAAGATACAATATTGAAACATAAACCACATGTTCTAATACAAACAACTATTGATGATATATTTAACAAATATAAAAACCAATAAATTATTTTTAAATAATTCTTACTTAATTCATAAGTTAAAGTGTGTAATTTCTTTATTTTAAGCATTAACAATCTAAATTTGCCCAAAATATGAATAAAATAAGCATAATCAAATATTAAATACACACAACCTGTAATCTGCAAAATGCTTCGAACCAAGCTGTGCGGATACTACTGTATTAATAAAGAGGGTGTTTGTAAAGTCTTTTCTCAGGGCTCACGATACAGTAATATGTTATCATAGAACAAAGTTAATCAGTGATGTTCTTTCATACTAATCAAAATCAAATGTAAATTTCCTTCGATATTGCAATTTTTAAAAATAATCTATTTTTCATTTTTCCTTTTTTTTTAATAATTGACAATCAGTATAAAATTAATATAATAGTTACTTCTAAAATATATGTTTATAATGTAGCATTATAACTGTCGACAACTAGTAGGAATCAAATCCTGTAGAATTAATTGTAAGATCATAGAAAAATATACTCATCTTAAATCACAAACCAATTGATTGCAGTCATACCTTCGTGGTCGGCGTGAAACACAAGGATGTGATTCCTTAGGTGTTTTCTGTGCATAATGGAAGAAGCCGTGAGATTAAATCAAAAGATTTATTAGTGGCAGGTAAATTATTCCAACTCCACTACGCTTTCAGTTACTCAATTTCAAGTAGTGTCACATTAAAAAAAAAAGCTTGAAGATGTTAAAATGATCAGAAGCGACATCGCGTTTAAATGACAAACCACTCTCCAAGTGACGCAGATTTTTTAAGCAACACAAAAATCATACAAAATCTCCTCTCGCAAGTCAATGTAACCGTATAAATATAAGAAAGACGCATACGGCTACATGGCAACGAGCCAATCCAGCAAAGAGAGGGGGGAGTGGAATGAAAAGACTATGCAAGTGATAGGATTAAAAACCAGAGAGGGGGTGGGGAAGCATGACAGGGACACAGGGTTCTTTACCTAATGGCGGAGGTTTTAAAAAGAAAACAGGCTAGCACGCCAAAGTTCTCGCACAGACTCATGGGAAATCGAATGAATTTAATTAAAAAAAATAAAATGATATTTCTAAACCTTTGAAAGAAAAAAGAATTTAATGTCTCAAAATATGAAAGAATAAAATAATTGAGTTAGTTTTTACAAAGTATAGCTATTAACAGATTTTTAGAATAAGAAATAAAAGAATGTGCTGGATTAAAGGCATGGGATTAAAATATAAAGGGTATTTAAGATGTTATTAAAAGACAAGTAAAAAAGGTAGCTATTATAAGAATTTGGAATAAATTAACCAAGGTAAAAGGGCAAAAAATTTTATTATTACATGTATTTTATTTAGTCATGTACTGGGTGTCCTATAATGGACTGACTGATTTTAAAATTCAATAACTTGCAAATGGTGACAGCTTTAAAAAAATTCTTGCAGGAGGTTTATGTAAGATGTCAGGAGTTTTTTTTTTCACTGTGATTCCTGATTTTAATTCAAAATAGCAGTGATAGATGGCACTGAGAGCAATAAATGCTAAATTGAGGCCTGGTTTTTTTTTACCCCTCTCTTTTCTCAGTATTTATATGAAAGAAGGGGGTTAAATATATGGAGTGGGTCTCTTAAGAATAACAGTATATTTAACCTTCTTCTTTCGCATCCTTACTAAGATAAGTGAGAGGCCAAAAAATCAGACCTCGATTTAGCACTTATTGCTCTCAGTGCCAACTATCACTGCTATTTTGAACTAAAATCAGGAATCGCTGTAAAAAAGTCCTGACATCTTACATATTGCAAGAGTTTTTTTAATAGCTGTCACCATTTGCAAGTTATTGAATTTTAAAATTAGTCGGACCATTTTAGGGCACCCGGTATTCAGTATGTATATATAATATATAAATATACTGTATTTATATAGATAATAAATATATTTTGAAATTGATTTAGTGAAAAGGCTATATTTTAATGCTGTTCATCATCAACTCTTGATTAGTTTTAAAAACTGGCTTTAAAAATTGCCCGCCCTGAAAACTTTTATTTTATTATTACTTTTTTTATTTTATTTTATTTTATTTATTTATTTATTTATTTATTTTTTTTTTGCTTTTATATTTTTATATGTTTGATTTTATTAATTAATAATCTTCAAAACTAAAAATTGCTATAATCTATTCTATTAATTTTTTAAATATTCTTAGATTTGTA
This sequence comes from Maratus speciosus, assembly GCA_963932465.1. Taxonomy (NCBI): domain Eukaryota; kingdom Metazoa; phylum Arthropoda; class Arachnida; order Araneae; family Salticidae; genus Maratus; species Maratus speciosus. The sequence goes on along the minus strand of OZ010788.1, from coordinate 385,053,200 downwards.
AAGTCTTGTCTGATGAAGAAGCTTTGATTAATAAGAAGCTCCCTAAAGAACTTTTATTGAGGTATGTCAAGTGTTTTCTGAATCTTTTTATTATTCATTATATTTAAATTTTATGATTATTTTAAATTGTATTTCTAATTATTGTAATAGTGCTAAATCAACCAAATTGTTAGTTTTGATGAAGACTTAAGGGAGAAGATGCTATTAGATATTGGCTAGTTCTGGGGATATATTGAAAATGAAATGTTTTCAGAAATTTTTAAGAGAAAGTTATCCAAGTTGTGGTTTTGATGGTAGATGAAACCCCCAAAATCTTGCATAGCTTAACTGTTATAGTCCGAAAGATTTTAATCCATGAATCTTGGATCCATGTTTCTCATGTATATGGAATCAATTATGCAAGCCATAGAATGAGTAAGCACCTGGGGAGAAAAAAACTTTTATTTGAACTGCTTTCTACCATTATAATAGAATTTTTTATTTATTTTGTATATGTATATATATCTATAATAATAAAGAAAGAAGTTTGTGTGTGAGTGAGTGTGTCGACGGTGTTCTGAAGAGACCACTGCATCTAGAGCTACAAAATTTGGGGAAAAGGTACGTCTATATATGAAGTTTTGCACCTCGAAGCCCGATTTGCGATTTTTTGATTAGATTTTTTTTAATTTAATTTTTTATGTGATTTTTAGCGCTTTTTTAGGTGCGTTCGTAATTATATAAATACGTAGCACCTATAGTCGTCGTTCAGTCCGTCCGTCCGTCTGTCCGCATGTAACAGAGCAAAAACTACCCAACCGAATGGTCTGAAATTTCAAATATATGATTGTTGCAAAATTTTGTCGAGCCATTTCAAATTTTATGAAAATCGGATGTATAGTTTAATTACAGGGACAGTCAAAAGTTTTTCTTTACATTACGGCCAATGGGAAAAATTATTGCAAGTGCATTTTAATGATATTAGAGCCTTCCGAATGATCTGAAATTTTAAAGATATAACTGTTGCAAAATTTTGTCGAGCCATTTCAAATTTTAGGAAAATCGGATGTATAGTTTAATTACAGGGACAGTCAAAAGTTTTTCTTTACTTTACGGCCAATGGGAAAAATTATTGCAAGTGCATTTTAATGATATTAGAGCCTTCCGAATATTCTGGAATTTTAAAGATATAACTGTTTCAAAATTTTGTCGAGCCATTTCAAATTTTAGGAAAATCGGATGTATAGTTTAATTACAGGGGACAGTCAAAAGTTTTTCTTTACATTACGGCCAATGGGAAAAATTATTGCAAGTGCATTTTAATGATATTACAGCCTTCCGAATGGTCTGAAATTTTAAAGATATAATTGTTGCAAAGTTTTGTTGAGCTATTTCAAATTTTAGGAAAATCGGATGTATAGTTTAATTACAGGGACAGTCAAAAGTTTTTCTTTACATTACGGCCAATGGGAAAAATTATTGCAAGTGCATTTTAATGATATTACAGACTTCCGAATGGTCTGAAATTTTAAAGATATAATTGTTGCAAAGTTTTGTTGAGCTATTTCAAATTTTAGGAAAATCGGATGTATAGTTTAATTACAGGGACAGTCGAAAGTGTTCCGTTACATTACGGGGAATGGGAAAAATTATTGCAAGTGCATTTTAATGATATTACAGCCTTCCGAATGGTCTGAAATTTTAAAGATATAATTGTTGCAAAGTTTTGTTGAGCTATTTCAAATTTTAGGAAAATCGGATGTATAGTTTAATTACAGGGACAGTCAAAAGTGTTCCGTTACATTACGGGGAATGGGAAAAAATTATTGGAAGTGCATTTTAATGATGTATCAGACTATGCGCTTTATGAAGTGCAAAAAAGTATACATTCAGTACAATATGGGGTGCAAAAAATAATTATAAAACTAGTTATAGTACGAACGCACCTCATTTGCCACGTTTGACGAGCAATTTCCAACTTGTTAATGTTTTGAGGCGATTTTTCCATTTAAGTGAGAATATGGTTTCTTTCTTTTAACCCAATATAGTAAATTTTGTTCTCTTTTCAAAAAAGTTTATTCGGAATTCGTGCAGCGATTTTTGAATTTTTAGCAAATTTTTTACGCAATTATTGAACAGCATTTAATGCATTGCCATACCTATAAGGAGGTTACCATAGAGGGACATAGTTCTGTCGTCAAATGCAGCCAAGTTTGTCACCAACTTGGCGGTATATTGCCAAATTTGGCGACCAAAATGAGTCACCAAAAGTGATGCCAACTTGGCGATATCTCTAATATTTCACCAAATTCCCATAGACTTCCATTGTAAACCAATATGGATTACTTTCTTACAAAAAATCAACAAATTGAGATATTTTAATGCAACAAAAACTAATATTAACTTAAGGGATTATATTAATAGTAATATTTAAGGGAGTCCAAGTAAATTAATTATGAATAAAAGTAACATGATCTAATGCTTAGCATGATTTCCAAAACATAAATTTTAAGAGGGCCGACAGGTCAAAGGAATTAGATTTGAAACTTTTATCCAATTATAGTAAATTTTGACTTTCGTGATTTTTGAACTTTATGGGATTTTTAATGCAATTTTTAAGTTTCTTCACGATCTGCTGCAATTTTTAGACATTCCATATTTGACCTAAAGTACATTCTGCCCTCATTTCAATAAAGTTTATTCGGATTTCGTATAGCAATTTTTGAATTTTTCGGGAATTTTGTATGTGATTTTTAGTATATTTTAGCGATTTGCTACTATTTTTCCACATTAGTGAAAGGAATCAACTTGCAATCTTCGAACACAATATATATATATATATATTTTTTTCTTTTCAAAATTTGAAAAGCGATTTAAAATTTTTTTGCGATATCTTATTGTGATTTTCAGAGCTTTTTTGTAATTCCTGCTATTTTTTGACGTACCCGGGCAACGCTGGGCAAGTTTGCTAGTATATAATAAATTTGAAATCACAAATATATTAATAAATTGGTAAAGTTCTAAAGATGAATTAGAAATGAACATATATCCACTCTGTGACCAATGTATTTTCATATCCAACAAGATTTTTAAATTTAGCTTAGATGTACTGGTGACTTACGCTAGAGGTCTGCACAAGCCGAAATTTCCAGGCCCAGGCCTAGCCTGACACATAGAAAAAAAAAAAAATTCAGCCCGGCCCGATACAAAAATTAGTTTGGCCTGAGACCAGCCCCCGTAAAAAACTTAAAAGTTTGGTCCCGGCCCTGAAAAAAGTTAAAATCTCGGCTCGAGCCCTGTCTGAGTGAAATTTCTACAAAACATTGATTTTTATGCCGATTTGGTTAAAAATTTGTCTTGTATGAAGAGTTCTGATCAAAGATATTTATCTTAACTTTTTTTTTCATATTTATAATCTTCGTTTTTATAGAAGTGCCGCAGGCGGCAATATTTTTAAAAAAAAATGAATTTCTATTCCTTGTATGTAAATGTTTCAGTTATCATTATTTTTGTTAATCCATATTCCATGTATTGAAGTGTTAAAAATCTGAAAAATGCTATACAGTAAAATCTTCTAAGACGGAATTGCATAGAAAAGAAAAAAAAAAAAAAAATGCATTATAGACAAGTTCCCTTCTTAGCAAGTGTAAATGTATTATATATTCTTTTATTACATATTAGTATATTAATTTTGCATGGATCAACACGTTTATCAGTTTAAAACAGGGTTCCATCATAGGCAGGTTCCTTTTCACGCGTTTTACTATATTTTAATTTAGCTATATTTTAATAAGTGTAGAAATCTACTATTCTTTAAAAATAATAAATTTTAATGTTAATGGCGATTTAAAAATATATGCATTTTTTGCAAAAATTTTTGGACCAGGCTTAATTTAACTGACCTTTGAATGGACCAGGCCATGGTGAGACAATGATTTTCATACGGGCTGGGTCAAAACTAGGACTGAAAATTTTGGGCCATGAAGACTAGGAATGAAACCAGTCCTGACTCTGTACAGAAAAAATAAGTTAACCCCGGTCCGAGCCTTCAGAAAAAAATATGGCCCAGGCCCAGCCCGAGTGCTGTGAATGAAAATTGGCCCGCGGGCCAGTCTCGAGCCGATCCATGCAGATCTCTAACTTACGCACCACATTCTTGTGTTTAGCAAAACTATTAATTATTGCATAAAATATATTATTTAGAATATTTTTTATTAATTACTTATGATTGTTTATATTAATTATTAATTCTGTCTTTTTTTGTGTACTTCAGTAATATATTGTCTACTGATTTACGTGTTTACTTGGAAAAAGTAATACTTTTAAGTTATTTCTAAATAATTGCTCACAGAGATCTTGGACCATACAATAGGACAGCTATACGAGTAAACTGATGTTTTACGAATTTTAGAGCCAACTCATTGACGGTCCACAGTGATGGCTGACATTAATGCTTTGAGAAATTTGATGTACCAAGGGTCCTCCTTGATATTGGGTGCCACACATGGGAACTTGGTGGGCCAGGGTGGTTTTCCAGCTGAGGCCAATGGTAGACAATGGTCTTGTTCCAGACTTAGCCAGTCTTGTTCTATAAGAGGTCGCTAAGTTCAGCACCCCTACTCTTGCTGAGTGAATAGCGAACTTCCCATACGGGATCTTGCTAATCGTCCCTTTGAAGATTTCTCAGTTGAGTGATCTGTTTCATCTAATATATTCAGTTACAATTGCAAAGTTGTACTAAAAAAATACAAGAAGACAGTGAGTTATGATTTTTCTGTATAGCCATATAGTTGTAAAATAGCAATGAATGTTAAGACTTCACTTAACATTTAAGCTGTATAACTGATGACTCTGAATGTAATTGTAGAACTAAGAACTTCATACTTCTAATTGAAGACTCATAACATGACTATATAATATTTTTATCATCTTGAAATAAAGAATTATTTGGACAAATATTAAAACCTTTGTTACAAAATAACATTTTTTGAGAAGTTATATTTAAATGTTTTCTAATTTAAAGCCATAATTAATGTTAGTTTCTTCATTAAATTTCTAAAACCATAAATATTTATTTTAACTTTTTCCCAAATTGGCATTTTAAAAATTTAATTAAATAATTTTTCCTTAGTACTTTATTTTCTTTTAAATTAAATAATTTTATTCAATTTCCTGCAATTTAGGATCTTTTTCTTCAAATATTTTTTATTTTTAAATCCCTTTAATGTTCTGTAGTGATATTTAGATTTTTGAGATGAATGTCCACATCTTTTTAATCTGCATTTGCCCTATGTACAGTCGTCAAAAAAAAAAAGTGAACACCCCCTACTAACTCCTCAACAATTTATCATAGACGAAAGTTACTGGTACCGAACGATTTGAAATAAAGTCTACTTTTAAATGATGTATATAAAATTTGCTTAGGGGGCCATCTACATATTAAAATGAATCCAAACTTCATTTTTTTAAATAGCAATACCCAATTTTAACGAGATATTTCAAATCTTTGGTTCAAACTATGCCTAGAAACCAAATTTCAAGTCATTTGAATGATAAGTTTTTGAATTGTAAACATTCAAAATTTAGTGCTTCTAATGTTAAATTACATTTTCATATTTTTATTTATAACTTCTGAAATTATGATCCTAATGTTTTAATTTTTTGTGTAGCAATAATACTGATATACCCAAACATAAATATGTTGAATTTGAATTTTTGTATTTTGTGATATGAATTATGAAATTAATATTAAAAAAAATTATGAATTGCAACCTGCAATTTTTTTGATGGATTCAGATTTATTAAGCCCTGCTTTATGGAAATCCAAAATTTCACATTTTTCTTCCAAGTAGTTTTCAAATTATGCTTAAAAAACGGCAAAATGATGGTTTAAGGGGCCGTCTATGATAGAAGTGACTAAATATTTAAAATTTTTTTATGCTATCCTGTAATCTAACAGGCTTAATTGACTGCTTAAGGTGCCTTGATCAAGAAGGGAGCTCTCTCGGTTAACAATCGAGTACCGAACTTCAATTTGGATGCAACCCTTAAAATACGCTAGTTTTTAAATAATTAATTTCTCGGAAACTTATGGTACGAATTGCGTAAAAATTTGTTTTAAGACTAATTGAAGGGTGTAGAGTTCATTTATGCTGTCAAAATTGTGTACTGCTATTAAAAAAACAAAATTATGGTTCGTTTTAATATGTAGATGGCCCCCTAAGCAAATTTTATATACATCATTTAAAAGTAGACTTTATTTCCAATCGTTCGGTACCAGTAACTTTCTTCTATGATAATTTGTTGAGGAGTTAGTAGGGGGTGTTTACTTTTTTTTTTCCCACGACTGTACATACTTAATTCAACGTTATTTTCAAAGTTTCATATGTTTCCAATATGGCAATCTAATTCCCTCATTTAATTCACTTTCAGTAATCAAACGTCCAAGCCAACTAAATTTTCAGTAGGTTTTGCAATTTGATTATGATTGCCAATTCAAATCTTAACCTTTTTTCAGTGGCATGAAAGCACAAGTGTTTCTGATTGACTCAGAGACTCTCCATCAGAATAACAAATGTTTCTAGATGTCAAAGCTTTTGAAGTCTGGAATCTACAGGTCATACTAAGCAACACATATCACTGTTTGTGATCATAATCCTGGGGATGAAAGTGTATCCAAGTCTCATGCTTTTAGAGATTATTCACTGGAAGTCCTGGGAATGAAAGATACTGAGTGTCCTAAAATGAACTGACTGATTTTAAAGTTCAATAACTTGCAAATGATGACTGCTCAGGAGGGTTATGTAAGAAGACAGGAGTTTTTTTTTACTGCAATTCCTGGTTTTAATTTCAAATAGCAGCGATAGATGGAGCTGCTTGCAATAGGGGCTAAATCGAGGCCTGATTTTTTGTCAATGTTCTTCTCCCAGCCTTAATGTGAATGAAAGAAGTTAAATATATGGAGTGAGCCCCTAACAGCAAGATTGCACTGATGACTGAGACTCATTCCATATATTTAACCTCCTTCCTTCGCATGAATGCTGGGAGAAGAACAATGACAAAAAATCGGGCCTCAATTTAGCACCTATTGCTTGCAGCTCCATCTATTGTTGCTATTTGAAACTAAAATCAGGAAACGCAGTAAAAAAAATCTCTCCTGACATCTTACATAACCCTCTTGCAAGAATAATTTTTTTAATAGCTGTCACCATTTGCAAAAGGACACCGGTACCTACAACTTGCCCCCCCCCCCCCCCCCAAAAAAAAAAAAAAAAAAAGTAAGACAGTTGTATATTTATCTAAGCTGGAAAAGATATCTTGTATTGTTGGTTCATTTTAAATTCAGCTAAAAAAAAAAAAAAAATCCTGTATTGTTTCATATCAATGGACCATTAAGATAACATTAAATCCAAAATACAGTGTGCATTTAAAAGTGGAGTTGATTTTAGTCATCCAGAATTTTTTTTTATAATATGACATTATAGGATGTTGGAACTGTTAATATTCATATTCCTCGATGAACTTTCATCCAGTGTTCCAATAAGTCTTTTTTAGGCTCTAAGTAGTTTGTATATATTGCACATGGTAGTGTGGTATAGGTATACTTAGTAATCTTCTCCAAATAACTCATAAATTTTCAAAGTTTCAAATATTAAAAGCTAATTTTTTTTATTTTGTAAACAAATACAGATTGATTTATTCAAGATGTGTTATGATTTAATTCATTTTTATATTTAGTAATTTAATTCACATAAATAATGTTTAAAGATCTTGTATTTAAGGGGGTTACTGCACAGTTTTCCCCAAGTTTCATAATGTTTCTTAAAATAAATGACTTAGTTTCAATAATGATGTATTCTATGTCTCTAAACTTTCTCATTGTCATTTCTTATCATTAATGTGCCAGCAGTGTTTAGTTTAATTATTTTAATATATGCAATTTCATTTGTATTTTGGAAGTTTCAATCCTAATGATTAATAAGTAAATATTCAGATATAATAAAACATATAATTCTTGAATCTATGATGGCACATTTATTGTATGCTAATATATATGTATCTCTGAGTTTAGCAAAGTCTCAGGTACATACATTTATTATATTTTTTTCATCAGGATAATTATTGCAGTAGGGTCACCCGGGGTAATTCCTGGTCAGCAAGTTTTTGGGGTAATTCCTGGTCACAGTCTCACAGTCCTTTTTATGTTTTAAAAACGCTTCACCAAAATGAAAAAAATCATAGAGGTACTCTGAACTATCCTCATTGGAATTTATTACTTAATTATGAATTTATTGTTTATTTATTTTGAAAAAAAAAATCTTTTTTAAATGGCTTGTTAAATTTCTGTAAAACAACATTGGCCTTAGTTATGATACATTTTTACAAAGATCTTTTTCACAACTCAAATTTTAAGTATTTTTCTTTTCTTTCTTTTTGGTTCAATTATCAACTACTTTAGCTATTAAAAAATAGTCTTGAAATTTTTTATACTATTTTAAATAATTTACAGAAGTTGGTCAAATATTGCCCCATGTATCTGGGGGTAAATCTTGGTCACTGGGGTAATTCCTGGTCAGTGTTTTTATCATCATTTAATTCCTTTTTATTGTCATATTTAGTGATTTTAATTGTTTCAAAACTTTGAGAATTAACTGCAACCACACTGTTCACCACATTTTAGTTAATTGTAGTTCTTAATAAAGTAGAGTCACCCGTGGTTATTCCTGGTCACTGCGTTTCTGAGGTAATTCTTGATCATTTTTGCTTTTGTTATAAAAATAACAATTTATGAAACTGTAAAAAATCTCAAAGATACTTTAAATCCTTTGCTTTGAAATATATGCCTTAATTATTCATTTAGTTGAAATTAAATATTTTTAAAAAATTATATTCAAAACTGCTACTCAAATTTCTGCAAAACATTTATCTTGATTTTTACACATTTTAAAACAGATAATTGTCATTCTTGAAGTTTTAATTATTTTATTTCTACTAATGACATATCACAGTTTTTAAAATAGATTATAAAATTTTCCTCTCATTTTTAAAAGAAGAAAACAGTAAGTGCTCAGAGAATAAGACACACTCTATGACTGAACAATTTAAGTAGAAATACTATCTCATTGCAAAATGCCAAAATGGTGCATAAAAATATACATAATGCAATAGAGGAACCTAATTATTATGCTGTGTATTATATTAAAGGTCTGTATTGAAAATTTCTTGAAAAGGGAGCCGAAAACTTCAGTTGGTCTAAGCAAAATAAAATTGATAACAAACATTCAGTTATATTTTTTATGGACCAATAAATTTGCAAATTATTAATAAATCCATTCACATTGGATACTAATGAAGTAGTAAATACTGCTTAAAAATGTTGTAAAAATGCATAAAAAGTCTTTGGCTAAATGTTTTGTAAAATGTACAAGAGTCTTTTGCACATCAAATAACTTTGTATTAATGCCCAAATCAAAGTCTATGCTTTCTTATTCCACAATTATGAGATGAACAAAACTTTTAGAAGATTGATTCTACTTATTTTATTACTCAGTCATAAAAAAATTAATTGTACCACTTTATTTACATGTAAAAGGATGGTGACCGATAATTACCCCAGAAGTGACCAAGAATTACCCCATTTCTGGGGTAATTCTTGGTCATTTAAAAATTATAATTATTTTAATTATAAGTGAATATATATTTAAGTAAGCATTTTATAATATAGCCATCAGAAAGGGCTTATTCCACAAAAAAATTGGTAATAATACCTTTAATAGTTTTTATAATAATTAGATGTTGATGCTTTTTGACCAGAGATTACCCCGGGTGACCCTAATTTAATTTTATATTACTTTAATGTTTATTTTTCTAGATGTACTATTTCATCTACTTTTTTCATGTGTTAAATTACTCACTGTCCGTTTGAGGGTTTAAATATTTTTATTACAGTACAGGACCTATTATCCGGAATCCTCAGGACCGAAGGCTTTCCGGATTTAGGAATTTTCCAGATTTTGGGTCCTCCTGAAGTTTGCATTTTTTCCACGATCTTTTGATGAAATTAGTGTTTTTTCTTCACGATCTTTTGACGGAATTAGTGGTTTTTCGTGATCATTAGACGAAATTAACGGGTTTTTTCCCCCCGCCACTGAAGTAACATATTTTAGTGGTTACACATTGAAACACAATGGACTGAAAAAAAAAAAAAAAATAGGAATCTGTAAAATTTTCAGTAAAAATTTACAAATTAAAAAAATTTTCCAATAATTTTTTTTCTGGATTTCGGGTCCTTCTGGATTTTGGAATTCCGGATAATGGGTCCTATACTGTATTTATTTATCCAGTAATTAATTATTAAAGAAATCCTCTTTCCAAACTAATTTAATTTAAAAGTTAATTAAATCTTTTTTCTACCATACAATTATTTATTTAACAATATTTTTACTTTTTTAGGATCTTTTCGTATCTTGATGTTGTATCACTGTGCAGATGCGCCCAAGTTTCAAAGGTAATTTAATCATAAAAGTTTGGTCCCTTACAGCAAAAAATCTCGCTTAATACACAAATTCATTGACCAATATGTGAATTTCTTCTCTCTTCTTTAATGTTTCAATTTAGTGGGATTTTTTATTCAGATATATACAACAATTTCGTAATAATAATTTTCGCTTTATGTAATAATATATTAATTAAGGCAGATGCTACTAATCAGAAATAGAAATAGATATTTGAATAAAGAAAATACTTGCTAACTGAGCAGCACTGCAACTCTAGTTGATCCTGCATTTTAATATTCTTTCTCTCTCATTTCCGGTATGTGTTTACTGAAATATAGACAAACTTTTGTCACCTAAGACTGCCAATGTCACATAAGAGTCAGTTTAGACACTCATGGCTTCTGCGTAAAAAATGATGCCGGAGCTGCAGTGGGCATACAGGCGGTAGTTTTGATGCTCCTAGCATTCTTCTAATCGATCCTTTTAGTGGCTCAGACTAGACCGAGCAGAAAGCCAACTAGACTTTTGCATCAGATTGGATAGCCAGATTTTAATCAATTGTCCTGTAGTTTGGTTCGGGTAGGGTGACTTTATTTGTTTCGGGTTCGAGTTGAAATTTCCCTCTAGTGTGTTGGATTAAACTGATTTTTCAAAAAATAATCTAAAATATATATTTCTCTTATGTTTTTTTTTTTTGTTTTTTTTGCCATGCTGACAACATTTTTTATAAGAAATATTTACAAAGATAGTCTTTTCTTATTACTTAAAAAATAAAGGACTGATTATAATGTTACTCATTATCACAAATACTAAATATGATGTTAATAACTGTGTTGTTACATGAAGATTTAATATTTTTGGTCTGTGTTAAAAAAAATTAGGCTAGCAGGAAAATTATTTTGGTTGTTTTATTTTTGGTTGTAACATATTAATCGACATTAAAGTGATATTTGAATCCATGTTATTATTTCAGTCAGTACTATAAAAACAAAGAATGAATTAAGTTTTAATACGGTTAAATTTTAATCTAAATATGAGTAAAGGGCACAAGTTTCGACTGTAAACATATAAACAAAAGCTTTAAAGCTCAATCAGACAAATTGATGGGTAAATAAGCTGTTTCTGCAATATTATGCAAATCATGTCTAATATGCGATTCTGCTTAATACACAACTTTTGTTCCATCCCTTGAAACACGTCTTAAACTATTGTTCATGTATAATGTTTTTAAAAAGTAAAGCTTATTATTTTTTCTAATTATGTTTAACAACTTTATTAGGCTTTTATATTTCAAAACCCATATCTAAACAAAAACTTTTAAAAAAATGTGTATAAAGTTGAATATTTTGAAAAATACTGAACTGATTATGTCCAAAAATGGTAAAACTATTCAGCCTTTTTTGACCAAACATGACTTAAACTAGTGATGGGTGATTCTCGAGAATTCGACAATCGAGAAAAATCGTCGTCGTAAAAAGTCACAATCGATATAGCCATCGATTAATTCCCAGAATCTACAATCGAGATGTTTTATAATCGATTATAACGAGAGAAGCTAAAAACAGTTGTTGGAAAACTTAGCTATTATTCTGGCAGAAAATTTCATGGTATTGATTGGGCTTGCTCGATAATTCTGCTATAGCAATTATTTGCTCCTGATTTAGGTTTAAGGCGTTACTTCAGTCAAGTGAAAAGACCCATTCACTAATGCTAATCCTATGGAAGAAATTTATAAAGATATCTTATTTTCATTTCAATATTTTTAAATCATTTTCTTTGCATTGAATTGCTGAGTTCAATCTGTACAAAGGCCGTTTTTTACTTTTTTGATTTTGATTGCAGATTTTTTCTATAAGGTTCACTTTCACTTTCTTCTTTCTTTCTTTCTTTCTTTCTTTACCGGGTTCTTTCACTTTCGAAACCGGTTCTGAAAATGAAAGTGTCCTCATTAAAAATACTAGTAAACAAAATAAAATAAATAAAAACCGTCCTTTGTACAGATCGATCTCAGCTATCCAAAAAAAAAAAAAAAATTAAATATTGAAATGCAAACGAGATACCTTTATAAATTTCTTCCACAGGATTAGCATTAGTGAGCGGGCCTTGTCTTTTTGCTTGACTGAAGTAGCCTCTCAATGAGAAAGAGGAAATAGCTTGACCTTCTGATCCGACCCGTGTAGTCGAGTGTAGGTAAAATCAGATTGCTCTTCCTGATGCCGGGCTTTAGTATACTGGGCGCAAAGTACAGAGTCCTAAGACTAATGTTGATGAAATGCGCTGCTTCTGCTTGAAGCCAAAAATGCAACCCTAAAACCCGTTACAATTTGGCCCAAACACTTGCGACTTACTTTGATATTAATATCTCTAAACCTACCTCCTTCTCTGCACTAGTGGTTTTTAACAATTAAAATATTATTCTAAATGCGTTCTTTCAAGAAATCAACTTTAATGTTACACCATCTTCGCTATAGTATTTATCCTTCGAATATTATGTGCCATACTAAATTTTAATAGAATCCAATAAACTCTAAAGGATTAATATCTTTAAATTATGTTCTATATAAATTTATTTAATGAAATGTGCATACTTACTAATATTTGTTTAACGCTGTAAAATTCCCATTGTATGAGCATAGTAATAAGTATTATGAATTTTGCATAACTTATCAAATATTTTTTCATGTATGCGTAGGTCCAGTACATTAATTGTGCTACAGATGCCAGCAAAATGAGTTGAACACTGGTCCCCACCCCCGCTCCCCCTTCAGAAATATTCAAAACTCTTTTTTTTAAATATAAGATCCAGTATTCTGTCAAGAAACATGCTTCTTAAAAGTAACGATCAATTGGAACACTAAATACATTAAGAAAATACTTTCAACTCATTTATCTATCTTTAAAACATTATTTAAATGTTTTAAAAGATTTTATGTTTTTTTGTAAATTTTGCTTTGGAATAAATTCCCTTTTCTTCTTTATGAAACTGCAACATCAAAATCGCGTAACTATGGCACATTTGATGAATCAAATAACCTTTCCACTTTTTCGATAAATTCAAAAAGTTTGATACAGTTTAAAGTTCCTCTAAATGTCAAACGCTGTGGAATTTCCCCATTGATCGAAAACAAAAGTTTTTTTTCGAAAAACGTAAGGATAGTAAGACAAAGCTACCTGCTAAGAGGGAATCTGTCTAACACGGAAACTGTTTTCCAGTGCCTAGCGATTCCAACATGACTCTTTAAGTCTGTATCGAAATTCAAAGTAGCTACTTTCTGACACATTTACAAACTCATTTTTTATTTTAGGCGCATTAGGTAGAATCAATTAGCATTTCCCTCTGTTTGATAAAGGCAAAAGGTTTGATACAACTTAAAGTTCCCTAAATATCAAATGCTGTGGAATTACTCCGTTTATCGAAAACAAGACAGCTTTGTCAAAAAACGTAAGGACAACCAGACAAATACACCCGCTAAGAAGCAACTGTCTAACACGGCAATTGTTTTCCAGTGCCTAGCGATTCCAACATGACTCTTTAAGTCTGTATCGAAATCCAAAGTTGCTACTTTTTGACACACTTACAAACTCATTTTTATTTTAGGCTCATTAGCTAGAATCGATTAGCATTTCTCTCTTTTCGATAAAGGCAAAAGGTTTGATACAACATAATGTTCCCTAAATGTCTAAAGTGTGTCAAATGCTGTGGAATTTCTCTGTTCATCGAAAAACGTAAGGATAACCAGGCAAATATAACTGCTAAGAGGGAACCTGTCTAACACAGAAATTGTTTTCCAGTGCCTAGCGATTCCAACATGACTCTTTAAGTCTGTATCGAAATCCAAAGTAGCTACTTTCTGACACATTTACAAATTCATTTTTTATTTTAGGCGCATTAGCTCGAATCGATTAGCATTTTCCTCTTTTCGATAAAGGCAAAAGGTTTGATACAAGTTAAAGTTCCCTAAATGTCTAAAGTGTGTCTAATGCTGTTGAATTTCTCCGTTTATCGAAAACAAAGGAGTGTTATCAAAAAATGGAAAGATAAACAGACAAATATATCTGCTAATAGGGAATTCTGTAACTAAAATAAAACTTCAATGGACTTCATTTTTGATTGGATCATTTTATTCAATTTCGGATAACCTTCCAATCCTTACCAACGTGGTATTAGATGATGGGTCTGGAAAAGGTAGAAGAAACGCCCCCCCCCCCCCCCAGAAGGGGCATTAGGCTCCAAATTGACAGTAGGGCAGACCAAGGATGAAAGTTAACTTGATGTAAGAGATGACTAGGGGAAGTTGAGAATGGTAAAAGAACCAAACCATTGAATAAGAAAAAAATTGAAGAAAAAGAAGAAATGGTAAAAGAACAAGTGAAGCGTGTGATTAGAGCTAGACAAATGAAGAGGGGTCAGAATGGGTCAAGAACTTGGAGAATAGTATCTACAATGAAGAAAAACAATGAGACAAAATATTATGAAAAACAGATGAAAGATGCCAATAGACTAAGGCTAAAAGTAAAATGTTTCATCGGGCGCCGACCCCTGGTGGTGATAAAAATAAAATTGATACGAGAAGATAGGGGAGAGTGAAAAGACTTTATTTTGTGAATTTTATAATTTTTGGACAAACAGTATACTAAGGTTTGAAGAAACAAAACTTTAAAGTGCCCTCTTGAGTCGAAAGAAGAAGTTAAAATTGAGAAACATATGTCCATATTTTTTATTCGATTTTAGACACAATTTGATGCTAGTCTTATAATTTTCCTATAAGTGGAAGATACCGTACCAGAGTACGAAAAAAACCGCCACTAAGAATCTTCCTTTAGAGCATTTTAAGCCCAGGGGTATAAAATTAACAGTAGATTGACAAAAGAAAGTTATATTTAGAAAGGTTATGAGATGACTTTTATTTTAAGATATTACATGAATGGGGGTAAAATAATTTTGTAAAATCCCCTTTCCTGAGGCGACACTTAAAATCTTGAAAACACATAATTTGCAGTGCAGTGTTGTTATTAACAATAGCATTCTAATATTAAGAGATATGGGGCAGCTTAGGAGGGCTAAAATAAGAGAAACATTGAAAATCAGGGACAAACTGGCATCATATTCAATAGAAAACTTCTATATTAACAATTGAAACCCTAACTGATAACTTAAACCACTATGCCTCCTAACCCATATCGGTTAATAACAAAAGCGAATGGAAAAGAAGATGTACTCCTTTGAGAAATTATGACTTACACCAGAAGCGCGGTAAGTTTGACTCTTCTGAAAGCTTCATTTCTCTCTCTCGCGTGCACCTCAAGATATATTTCCTCGATGCAGACTGCTCGTTCACCTTGAGACATCTCTGCTCAATGCAAACTGCTCGCTTACCTCGAGATACTTCTTCTCGATCCTAACTCATCGCTTCTCATTGTCACTTCTCGTTTCTCTCTCTCGATCTCTTTTCAACATTTCATATGCTGTTGTCCGAGAATGAGAAATCAGTTTTCGTCCTTTCTTAAAATGTTACTCTCAATAATTGTCATTTCACGCTCGGCCAAGAAGGGCCAAGAAGAGATATCGAGGGGCGAGCTGGAGAGAGAAATAGGCATGACAATGAGCTGTGAAATGAAGCCTTAATTTTCAATGTTTCTCTTATTTTAGCCCTACCAAGCTGTCACATACCTGGAGCCCTCCGATAAATATTATTTATTAAATATAAAAATTTCAAAGAGGAAGGTGGGTCGGGGGAATTCCGGGGGCGTGAAAGTGGACCCATGCGGGGTGCAATTTAAAAAATTTTACCGAACCCTTCCTGTGACATATCATCGAAAAGCCCTTTGACAACTCTTTCATATTATGAGTCTTTCTTCCCCCGAAGGTGAAATTCGGGGGGTGGGGAGGGGGCGAACAAATTTTTAAAACCGTAGCCGATTTCTGTAGTAAATATCATTTTAGATGTGGGGTTTTTTTATGCAGTCTTGTGGTAAATATTATTAATTAAACCTAAAAATTTTAAAGTGGGGGCTGCGTGAATTCCGGGACGAAAGAGTGGGCCCACAGGGGGAGGGAGGGGGAGCAATTTTCAGTTCCGTTTTTATCATTTTAGATTGGATTTTTTTATGGAGTCCTCCGATAAATATTATTTATAATATATGAACTTTTAAAAAGGGGTGTTGTATTCTGAGTTGTGTGATAGTTGGTCCCCTGGGGGGGAGCACTTTCCTAACTTTTGCGACACTCCTTATGTAACATATTATTGGAAAGTCCTGTGACCACTTATTCATATTAAGTACCTCCGGTGTCCCTCCCACCACTTTGTCCGGGGCACTTTTCTAAATTTTGCTGACACACCTCATGTAACATGTTGTTGGAAAGGCCTGTGACCATTTATTCATGTTATGCACCTCCCGCACCCTTGCCAGCTTTTTGCCCCCAGGAGGACACTTTCCTAAATTTAGCCAAGACCCTTCATGTGACATATTGTTGAAAAGGTTTGTGACTGTCCGTCCCCCCACTTTGCCTTCACCGGGGGACACTTTTCCAAATTTAGGCAAGACCCCTCATGTGAGATCTTGTTGGAAAGGTTTGTGACTACTTACTGATATTATGCACCTCCAGTGTCCGTCCCCCCACTTTGCCCCTCCTGGAGGACACTTTTCGAAATTTTGCCAAGACCTCTCATGTGAGATATCATTGGAAAGGTCTGTGACTACTTATTGATGTTATGCACCTCTGGTGTCAGTCCCCCCCCCCCCCCTTTGCCCCTCCGAGGGACACTTTTTCAAATTTAGCCAAGACTCTTCGTGTGAGATATCGTTAGAAAGGTCTGTGACTACTTATTTATGTTATGTACCTCTGGTATCCGTCCCCCCACTTTGCCTCCTCCCCGGGGGCACTTTTCCAAATTTAGCCAAGACTCCTCCTGTGAGATATCATTGGAAAGTTATGTGATTACTTACTGATGTTATGCACCTCCGGTGTCAGTCCCCCCCCACTTTGCACACCCCCCCTGGGGACACTTTTTCAAATTTAGCCAAGACCCGTCATGTGAGATATCGTTGGAAAGGTTTGTGACTACTTATTAATGTTATGCATCTCCTGTGTCTGCCCCCCGGGGGCACTTTTCCAAATTTAGCCAAGACTCCTCATGTGAGATATCGTTGGAAAGGTTTGTGACTACTTATTGATGTTATGCATCTCCTGTGTCTGCCCCCCGGGGACACTTTTCCAAATTTAGCCAAGACTCCTCATGTGAGATATCGTTGGAAAGGTATGAGACTACTTATTGATGTTATGCACCTCTGGTGTCAGCCCCCCCCTCTCCCGGGGGACATTTTTTCAAATTTAGCCAAGACCCCTCATGTGAGATATCGTTGGAAAGGTCTGTGACTACTTATTGATGTTATGCACCTTTGGTGTCTGCCCCCCAGGGGACACTTTTCCAAATTTAGCCAAGATTCCTCATGTGAGAAATCGTTGGAAAGGTCTGTGACTATGTATTGATGTTATGCACCTCTGGTGTCTGCCCCCACTTTTTCCCCCACAAGAGGCACTTTTCTAAATTTAGCCGAGACCCCTCATGTGACATATTGTTGGAAAGGCCTATGACCACTTACTTATGTTATGCATATTCTGTGGCCCTTCCCCACCCCACTTTTTCCCACGGGGGGAATTTTTATAAATTTAGCCAAAACATGTCATGTGACATATTGCTTGAAAGGCCTGTGACTACTCGTACATGTTATACACCTTCGGTGTCCCTCCCTCCACGGGGCACTTTTCTAAATTTAGCCGAGACCCCTCATGTGACATATTGTAAAAAAGGCTTGTGACCACTTACTCATGTTATCCACCTCTCATACCCCTCCCCCCCACTTTGCCCCCACAGGGAGGGCATTTTTATAAATTCAGATCGAGACCCCTCATGTGACATATGGTTGGAAAGACCTAAAGACCTGTGACAACGTATTCATAGTATGCAGCTGCTGTGTCCCTCCCCTCACTTTCACCCCTCCCCCAGAGCTGGTCCAAGGTTCGTTCGGTTTGAGATTATATTTTTTTACAAGATTTTGCAGTGCGTGCACGCCACGCCTGTTATATGGTGCCATATATAATGGGTAACCTGTTCGAGATTTCATATTACAAGATTACGTATAAATTAGTCTTCGATTAAAAGAGGGGCTCGCTAGTGGACGAAGCCACCTAGTCCTTATTAACACCGACTCATTCCAGTTCACCCGCTGACGATTCTTGATAAATGTATGACGTATATAATATATGACATACAAAAGCAATTGGCAAATTGGAATCATCAAGAAAAAATTTACACAATCGAAAAATATCGAGATGTTCATACAATCGAGAAAATCTATAAAAAAATCTTATCGCCTATCACTAGCTTAAACACAGAGATCACATGCTTTAAAGCAAATAAAGAGCAGCAAAAATAAATATAATAATAAATAAATAAAATCGGACCACTTCTAAGATAGTTTTCAAACCTACACCCCACTTTCGAAGCATTTGTTAAAAATAGTTATTCCACACAGAATAAGGGTATTATGACAGACACCATATTGCTTGAATTTTTTTTTTTTCTTTTTGCTTATGTTTTTATTGACTGGGTCCAATTTATTAATTTAGAGACCTTGGACGCACTGCCTTTTAAAGCCGCTTTATATTTTTTTATTCTAATAAACTTATCTCGGGTTTTGGGATATCTAGGGAAGTAGCATATATGTCTGGAATGCCCTGCCGTAAATCAGGCTACTGTTATTGATATTCGGCATGTGTTCAAAGCAACTTGCACAATTTGTAACAGTTTTTAGATTTAAAAAAAATATTGAAACTATTTTGTGAAATTTACATATATATTGTATTTCTTTTCTATAGGAAGAATAATCCGAAGTACATAATACCAACATTTATAAAGTAACCTGTTCAGTGCTACATTATCAAATAAATAGAATAGGCAACTGCCTATGGGCCCCACAACTTTTTGGTCCCCTGTGGCCTGAAAAATTCAAACACATCTGATTTCCTGTTCTACGCAGGTTATGCTTTATATAAAAAATGTCTTAATTGATAAGTATTGCTACAACTAAAAAAGAAAATATGTGTAAGCTCAACAAATTTCATTATAGTTTTGCCAAAGTTTTTCTTTCTAAAATTCTTTTTCTGTCATCGAAAATGACAGTGGTGGTCTGGTAATTCCTTTTGTTGAGCCCTGCTCACATCAATTCAAAACAAACCAACTCTTTATTATATTTTATTGTAAAAAATACTTCTGATTATCCCAGTTTGCATTTATGTTTTTATATATAAGATCATTTAAATTCCTTTCACATGCTTGAAATTTTATATTCTTTCTTGAAGAAATTGAATTCTTGAATTCTTTCTTGTCTTGTATAAATTAACTTCCCTGTTATTCTATTTTATCATTTCTATTTATTCTATTTTACATTTATTGCATTCATAGACATCGATTTAATTTATGTTTTCATATCAAAAAGTATTGTAGAAATTGATTATGTTAATAAATGTTTTTGAGGAAATTTGTTAACAGGTCACTTCATTCATGACTTTGAGCTGATTAGAATAATCGTAAAATCAACTTACAACATTGTTTCTATTACAAAACATTTCACATTTTGAACTTTTAAAAAAATATGAAAAGCAATAAATTAGTTATTAAATAATTCTTACTTTATTTATATTTGAAAGTGTTTAATTTATATGTAAGCATTAACACTCTAAATTTGTCCAAAATATGAATAAAAAAAAAAATCACGTAACCAGTAATCCAAGTCTCAAATCTGCAAAATGCTTGAAACCAAGCTGTGTTGATCAATGGTCTTCTATTGTAATTGTTTTTGTGTATTTTAGAATTTACATCTTATTGTCTTTGGAATGATGAGCTGGAGAATTATTGAACTTATTGAATTCTGTTTTCCCATACGAAAAATCATAAAAAAATCCATTTAAAAGTTTTAGTTATGCAATTTCTTACCTTTATAATTTCTATTTACTAGCATAAAAAATTGTGTGAATTTTTTTTTATCAAAACATAAATTTGACCATGTCAGAAGCTTATTATGGAGATTTATAAAAAACTATAAAATATCAAATTCATTTAAATGTAATTATCCTATTTCCCACCAAAGGATCCTATAAACTCGAAAGAAAATTAGGTTGAATCTGTACTACTTATTTTTAACAACAGTATAGCTGTCATACAGTAAAACATAAACCAGTTTTACTTAACTTTGGTTACCCTAGTTCCTACCAGGGTGCGCTATACATGCAAAAGAAAATTTTGTTGAATATGTATTTCCTATTAACTTGGAATATGTTTCCCATATGAGATAACATACAAAAATCCATTTTAAAATTTTAGTTATTCAATTTCCCACCAGAGGGGCTACCAACATAAAAGAAAGTTGAGTTTAAATTATACTATCTAATTTTACTTGGATTATGGTAATATGGTTCCCATTTGAAAATACACAAAAAAAAAATCATTTTAAGATTTTAGCTATGCAAATTCTCACCAGGGGCACTACCAGCGTAAAAAACTAGCTAAAACAGTGTTATCAACATAAATATTTGACAGAAACTTTTTCTGAAGATTTGAGTGAAATTTGTTTGTGCAAAGTCAGCTTAAAAGCATTCGAAAAATTAGTTGGCGACAGAGTAATACAGATAGAGATACATGAAGCACCGTAAGTAAAATAGTTCTTCTAACAGTAATTGGTGATAAAGTGTAATTCATCTGAATTCTTTTGTGTTGTCCTTTAAAAGAACTATAAATGTTACATTCCTCAATTTCAACAGAGAACATGTCGCAGTAATCCTTAGTAACATATACAAATTTCATAAAATATAATGGCACTAGAATGCATTTTAAGTAATTAGCACCCATAGATGACAGTATAATTGTATTTTTTTGTGCAGTCATGTACAGGGCGATTATAAAAAAAACTATCCTGATATATGAGCTCCTAGCTATCATACCATTCACAGAAATTGAATGAAATTTTGGTTTAAAGTATGTTGAGGTATGCACTCAAGAATCATATGAAAAACAACAGTTAAACTCTAAAAATTATGGTTACAGTGACAAAATTTCAAACGCAATGCCTACTTTTTTTTTTCATTAGAATGCGATCTTCATAGTGAAAAACCATAAAAAGCTTTGGAGCGGTACCTGTAGCACGAAAATCGCTGGTGCTAGAAAGAATAAGAAGAAAGGTGAAAACAACCAATAAGGACAGAGAAGCAACAGAAAACAAAACATTTTATTGTTTCACAAATTTTCCGCATGACCTTCTTCACACACGATGATACTTTGTATGTGACAGATGGTGGATAGCACTGAAGCACATACCAAAGTAAGAGGAATCTGTTGAACCTGACATTGATAGCATCTTTCAAATTAGATGCAGTTTGCGGATTAAATGCATACACTTTGGGTTTCATGTATCCCCACAGCTAGAAGTCCATTGGAGAGAGATTGGGTGACCTTGGTGGCTACATAAACGTGAAATGGTGGAAGATAACTCTGTCACCAAACTGTTGTGTTAAGAAACATTTGACAGAAGTACCCCACATGTGAGAGAGCACCATCTTGCATCCACACGATGACAGATAAGAGTATTCTGCTGTTGCAAATTGGGAAATATGTAATTAGTCAACATTTCTAGATTACGAGCACTCATTACTGTACACATTTTTAGACTTGTGACAATAACTTCTTCAAAAAAGTAAAGGGAGAGGAGGATGATGCTTGTTATACTGCACCACACAGTCACTTTTTTTTTCATGCGATAAAAATGCAACTACATCATGGGGATTGTCTGCCTAGTGCACACAGTTTTTTTTAATTAACTTTACCAGTCAATAAGAAATGGGTCTCATCAATCCACAGAATGCTTAAAGGCCATCTGTCATACTTTTCATATCGGATGAGGAATTTATTCACAAAATCTAGCTGCTGTTGCTTATCAGCTACTTGCAACATCTGGAATCGATACGGAAACATCTAGAGAACAGAATGCAGAGTCTTGTGGGCCACAGAATTCGGCAACTGCAGAATGCATGAAATTGCATATGCGTGCAAGAGGAACTTTCTTATTGTCTCATGGACTTTTGCAACAGTCTCGATAGGAACAAAAGGTCATCCAGGCTGAGATAGATTGCATGTGCAACCAGTTTCTTCAAATTTGCATATCAAGTCCCGTACAGCTTTTATGACCTCAGTAGTCTACCTCCTATGGTTTCTTTGGTAGACACGTGATGCCTCTGCAGCATTTTGTCTGTTCAGGTAATAAATCTTTACAATTTCCCTATGTTCTTTTCCTGTAAGCAGCGTGTTGGTCTTAGTGCAAGAAAGCAAGATATGCGGTATGCATTTCATACTGCCTTTTCTTTTACTTAGTGCGATGATGTCAGTCATGATGGTATCTAATGCCGAACTAGGAGATCTGTGTACCTTGGTCTCTTCTTCTCGAGGGAGGTTCAGTAGGTTGTAAATTGTTAGAGTTTAACTGTTGTTTTTCATATGATTCCTGAGCGAATCTCTCAAAATACTTTAAACCAAAATTTCATCCTTTTTCTGTGACCTGTATGATAGCTAGAGGCTCATATATCGGGATAGTTTTTTTATAATCACCCTGTACAATAACTGTAAATGCTATATACAGCCTCTTTAAAGAAAACCATGCTGTAGGTGACTGTAATCATACATTAAAATTAGATTACTGTCAGCATTCTACAAACACCGCATTTAACCTGTAACTTACTTCATACATAAAATCCATTTCATCAAATTGTTTAACAAATTCATTTCATAAAGTCATTTCATTATGACTTTATATATACATATATACACAGGGTGATTCAAAACTTATTGTTCAAATTTCATGGGGAGGTAGGGAATACATCAGGAAACCGATTTTACATAGGAAAGTATGTATATGTGGTTTCAACATGACAGGGTTCCTGCCCATAGCACAATTGTTGTGCGTGATTATCTGAACCGAACATTCAGAGCTCGATGGATCGGAAGAGGTGGACTGATCGCTTGGCCACCCAGGTCACCAGATTTATCGCCCATGGATTTCTTTTTGTGGGAGGCCATGAAAGACCACGTGTACCAGACCCCTGTCGACAGTGAAATGGACCTTGTTGCACGAATAGTGGCCGCCACAAGCATTGTCTGTAATATGCCAGGCATTTTTCAAAATGTTCAGCGGTCAATGCAACGACACTGTGAATCCTGTGTTTCTGTAAATGGCCACAATTTTGAGCACCTACTGTGAGGCTGTACTTCACCTTCTTGGAATAAATGTTACATTCGTTACCACTTAACTGTACTGTTTCCTTACATTCACTTTGCTTGTCCATTTTGTTCATGCAGATGACGTTTGCGGACATCCTTTCCTATGTGAAATTGGTTTCCTGATGTATTCCCTACCTCCTCATGAAATTTGAACAATAAGTTTTGAATCATCTTGTATATATATATATATTATATATAGATGTATTTTATTGTATTTTATCTATAGTATTCTCCGCAACTTTGTGTTTTATGAGATTGTTCAATTTTTTTTAACTTTTGGCAGGCATTTCTAAGCTTAATAAGTCTTGCTTTTAATTCACTTCCCGACAGCAATTCTTATAATCCAAATTCATGTTTTTCTTCCCCTTTAATGAACTTGCAGATCATAGGACCTCCAAGATTCATCACATTTTTTGGGTAGGAGATATATTATGAAAATTAAATTTCAGTGTTTCATAAAATTTATTCCTTAAAATTTTTCCTTTCTAAACTGAGTCTACAATTCTAGTTTATTAAATTATTTCCTATCTTAAATAATATTCCATTCATTCTGTTTACTTAAATTAATTTCTATTTGAAATGAGTATTTTAATATTTTATTTCCCTTCAAAATCTATTCTAAAAAACATTTCTTATAATTATTATTTGCTTTCAAGGTCTTTCATTTCTCAATCTTAAAATGCCGATATGAATTCTATTAAAATTATCTGTTTGTACCATTTTCTTTATTTTATTCTAAAAGTCATTTGGCACTCTTTTTTTCTGGTGAAATCATTCCAATTTTCTTACGCCATTAAAATATAGTTCAACCCAACTTCAATCTTGTTATTGGTCTTTCCCTATATCTGCAGTGCCATAAAAACCATTCTGCACCTGTGTATAAAACATGAAAACATGAGTTTAGTAGCTTAGATTTTGTGTCATTCGTTGTCTTGTAAGACTGCGTCTGCTATCTGAAAGCAATACATAGGAGTAATAGAATGTTTTTATATCATCTTATTCTAAAATGTATTTTCAGCTTAAATACCTAATAAGGTAGATGTGGAATATCACAAGCTGTGATTTGTGACGGCTGCTTTACAACTGTATTCTACTAGAAGGAACCAATAAATTTTCTTCTGTTATGAAGAGCTGTTCTTTTTTTCTCGGGAAATTGCTAGTATATTTCGACCAAAAGTCAACATGCATAATAACGATGACTGCATAAGTGTTATTTAATATATTGATCTCCGAGATATCCACTAAATATATCTAATAGTGCTAATTATATTTCCTAAATATGGAATGATACAAAAGTTTTATTTTAAAGCCTCATGGTAGTCTTATAGGGCGATCTCTGCTTTATTTACTTCAAACTTCATGAAATGTTACCAAATCATCGCAACATATGTAAGGTAGATATATATTGCAGTTGGATTTTTTAAAGAATTTCCCTCTTCTATCTCAATAACTAAAGCAGTCCATTTGTCAAGTACTTTTATTGCTGACAAAAAATGTAATGGTAGCAAAAAGGGGCTTCTGAGAGTAAAGAACATGTAATTTTTGCAAAAATAGAATCTTTTATTTCTTTATTTTTAGAAGCATTGAGACACTAATAAGCTTCCAAGATAATTGTTGATTCAATATTGCAAAATTTGTGAGTTATGTTTCATGAATTGCCTGTGATTTATGCAGTAAATAAGAGTAAATGCAAATTGTTGTTAATTTTAGTTGATCTTATCTTTTTAAGTTTGGTAAATAACTAAATAGGACTAAATTGTTTCTGTTTATTCTTTTAATAACTTTATGTTAGCTGTTTATCAAGATATTCTGCATAATGAAAATTGATTTGTATTTTTTAATGAATGTAAATTAAATTTAATAAATCTTATATTTCTATATTTAATCTTATGCTTTCAAAAGTAGTTGCTAATAAATAAAAAAATGTTGATTAATAATATAAATTCCCCACACTAGTAATATTTTAAAAATAAATATTTGAAGATTTATAATCATTTATAAGATTTTATATAAAAATGTATAATTATTTCATTTAATATATGCAGGCATGGAATATTCTTGCTCTTGATGGAAGTAACTGGCAAAGAATTGATTTATTTAATTTTCAGACTGATATTGAGGTAATTTTGTTTTTCATATTAAAATGTACTTACTTTCAGTGTGACATTTTGTAGCAAGCATTGATATTTTAGCTATTCCTGATACAGGGTGTCCTAAAATCCTGAAAAGAATGAATGACATGCTGAAACAAATCTTCCTGAGCATGATTAAGCATGTATATGTATGTCTAAAAGTTAGAGGAGATCAATTTGAACATCTAGTGTGGTTTCAAACAAATAAATATGTTTTTGGAATGTCTTTAAAAAATTTTCAAGATTTCATTAGCATTTTTTTTTTTAGGGGGGGGGGGGGGACACCCTGAATATGGACACACATATTGAACCTCTTTGGAATAATATGTTTAGTGTAACATTTTATGATTATTTTTTTGTTTCTGCCAAATCATGAATTTTATGCTTGTTTTGGGTTACTGAAATTAATTATGTTTATTATTTATTTGTAATGTATAGGGAGATGTAGTTGAGAACATTTCAAAAAGATGTGGTGGTTTTTTAAAGAAATTAAGCTTACGTGGTTGCCAGAGTGTTGAAGATGCAGCTCTCAAGTGTGTTTCCTAATTATTTTTATTCTTATGCCAAACTCTTATTTTAATTTTAAAATCTTGTTTAAAATATACATTAAAAATGTTTGACACTTTTTTTCAGAATTACAGTTAAATGTTTTTTGCTTGTTGGTATAGGTATTGATATTATATACATAATATATTTTACACAGATATGTGTTTTACTTTTTTTTAATGAAAGTAGTTGATAGTTTTACACATCTGTTCAACAACAGTACTTTTATTTTAACATGACTGTGCAAAAGTTTTCTTCTTTTCATTTCTCCAATATTTGTTTCTTACCTATAAACTAATTTGCAAGCAGAATGTCTGATTGCATTAGAGTAAACTTGTTCTTGACCTTTAATCTTGCATTTTGTTTTTTGTATGAACTAAATTTTTTAGACTATGTATTGATATTAATATATATTTTTAGGACATTTGCACAGAATTGTAACCATATTGAAGAATTAAATCTGAATGACTGTAAAAAGCTGACAGATAGGTAGTATATTTGTTTCCTTTATTTGTAATTTCTTCTATAATTACAAGTTTTTTTAGAATTTTAGTAATATTTCTATGATTTTATTAAATTTTAATAATAGAATAGAATTTTGTTTACCTCAGATGTAGGATGAATCCTTAGTTTTCTTTCTTGAATTCAAATTTCAAATACCAAAAAATGTTGTCAGATCTTTTTTTTTTTTATAATCAAGTTTATAAACTTATTCAGCTAAATGAATATTTTAATGGCAAAAGCCCCAATCTTACTACACTTCTTATAATCCAACGTCAATACAAAACAATGTACAGAATTGTGCCAAATTAGCACCAACAAGATTCAGATCTTTCAGATGAGGACACACATGCATGCACATACACACAGTATTAAATCATTTAAATCCCCTCCTCCCCCGAACACACACACACAAAAAAAAGCACTTCTCCTTTTCCTGCCTATTACTACGTATTAGCGGAAAAATTAATGACCAGTTATGTAAATAATTTTTCCTTCCTTTTGTTTCTTCTCCTCCAACTTTCAAATTGTAAAATCTTTAAAACCCTTTGCTTTAATTTATATATATATTTGTTTCTTTGTTGTAACAATAAATAATCAACCGTCCAAATTTTCTGCCTCCTCCCTCCTCCCAAAGTATCAATCAAAGCAGCAGCAAGGTTTGTGTTTGTGGCATCCTGTTTAAAAATATTGAGATTAAGGAATGATCTTGTTTCTTGATGAATCTATTTTGCTATAATATTTTTTTATTATTTGCAACAGTTTTTCTTTGCTAATTATCCAAATTAATCAGGTTAGTTAAAAGTATCTTATTAACACGATCGCTCATTAATACTAAACAACTTTATTAAAAAAGAAAAGAAAGAAAGAAAAGAATCTTTTTATAGAAGGTTTTAAGAAAACTGGGCTTGAAATTCCTCTGAGTTCATGTTCATTTTTAACTACTGATACCTGATGACATCACTTTTGATTGAAGTATGATCATGAAATGTTTTACTAAAAACATTCATCCCTATTATATTAGTTAATTAATCATATCCACAAAATGTTGAAAGGATTCAAGAATTATTCTAATAATTTTTTTCAGTGAATATTTCAATCATTATATTTATGAAAAAAATTGTGTGTTAAATTGCATAATAGACTACCTTAATGCTCAATCTATTGCTTGATATTGATTCATATACCACTAAGATTGCAATAATAATGTAAAGTTTATGGATAACTGCAGTGGCGCCAAGTTTGGAAAAATTTGCGTGGGCTCAAAACCATTTTAGAGTAAAATGGCACTGCCATTTTGCTTTCTTTGAAAGTTCGAAAAAAGATGATATTTAAAGTTATGATAAGTTAGAATTTTCAGAGTAGTACATAAAGTTGTGATTTTACTTAATTATATTCTTATGGTTATATTCTTCATGGGTTCTAATATTTACTATTGTGCCATGAATTTGACTGCAAATTAAAACACAAAGGACTAAAAAATATTAAAATGACCATTTAGTGTAAATACACTTAAATGCTTGTATTAATTTACTTAAACTAAACTTAATACTATTTACTACAATTCAAAATAGAAGCAATTTCTTGAACCGCTAATAATAGAAAGGTACTTCTAATTACAAAAAGTATACAAATCAAGTGCGTCTTTCCGATATGTCATTTATTTAAAAAGGGGCTGCGTTAGGGTGTCCCAGGATACAAGGTAAACAAATTATTTTGCAAAATCAAATACGCATACCCTCTATTTTTTTTTCTATTTCACCTCAGAAACATAAATAAAAAATATTATTGCAATCAGATAACGGTAACCCGTGCCGACTTTAGGTCAAACTTGAACATGAAATCTTGTATTGGGAATACTATGGAAAGATTGAAAAATGTATGTTTCTTTGGTACATAAAACTCTATTTTATTTAAAGAAGATATTTATTAACACATTACAGTAAAAGAAACATTACTGAACTTATTTTCATTTCAATGTTTTTTTTTTTACAATCGGGATAGACCTTCGTGTGTCCTTGTACGCAACATAAAAAAAATTGTTTTTGTTCCTCCGTCACTGTTATTAAATCATAAAAGTCCTGCACCAATTTTACCACTGTTTCAGCTGTATTGTTCATTGCTCTGAACATTGAGATCTCAGAGTAAAGATAAGAGATATATCAGAAGTCTATGATTGAGATCATCTTTTTCGCGTCGGGAAACGAAGCATTATTCTCCCATGAAGAGGGACTCTTCAAAACTATCATAAATTTTGAGTCTAGAAAACAATGAACGGCTTTTAACAGATATGAGATTATCGATGCTTTTTTCTGTAAAAATAAAAATAAAATAACAGGTAACAATCGCATGATATAAATATATAACTAAATAAACAATTACAAAATCAATATATGAAACTCGACATACATTCTCGATGAATCTTCGATGAAATGTATGTTTTTTCTCTGGTCGAGAAATTTTCTCTAAATAAATTTGTCATCATTTTTAATTTTGTTTCTTTGTCAACATCATCATCATCAAAAAGTGCTAATACTGCTATTTCATCAGTCCAAATACCATAAATACTGAAGAAATTTCTGTAAAGCAGCTTTCGAGATACTTTCATTTACATTTTCGCAGACTTTCAAAGATTTCAAAAAGAACAAATCTTTTTAGCGTTCTTTAACTGCCAAAATGTATTGAAGACACGTTTAACATAGATTGTCACGATAAATAAGCATACGTTTAGCAGTGATTTCTTATCCTTGGTGTTTCATTTCAGATGAGAACTAAATAATGAGAGTTTTAGGGAGTAAACCTCTCGGGCCATCCATCTAGCTTGGGACATAGCACCCAGAGGTCTGATTTAATTTTTTTTTTTTTTCTGCACCTACACCTAAAAATATCACAGAAATTTTGATCAACTCTCAATAGTCTTCTCTGATCATAACATTTTTAAGTTCAGAGCAGTAAAATTCAAGCAAATTGCCAAGTTCATATACGGGTTAGAACAATTCCACTATTTCTCTATAGCACTGTGTTTTAGTGGGATAGATGTTCTTCCAATTCTCTTTGTGCTTTTTAAAGAGTGTAATATCGAGACTTGTTGTCACTTGTTTAATGTTCACTTTATACCAGTTCGTATACCTTTAATACCAGTTCGTATACATGATGGCAGCAAGCAAAGAAAAGCATTTCCTTATCAATTTTGTTTTTCGAGGAGCGCACAGGCACCATTAAAACGACCTGCATTCGAAGCCATAGTATCACTAACAGAGAATTTGGACTTTGTTTTCGAGATTCCAATCTAAGATAGCCTTCCAAATAGCCTGCGCCTGTTCTTTGCCTGTATAATTATAAAGTCTCGACGCAGCAATGAGGTGTTCTTTAAGTTCATATGAAATAACTATAAGCAAGCGTTCTTCTTTCGATTTTCGAGAAGTCAAAGCAGGCAACAGTTTGCCATCCCAATATAAGATCACTACATCTGGTACCTCATTTTGGAACTCAATTTTTATATTTTCCGCGCGTTCCTTCCGTGTTTCTGTTTGGATTATTTGAATTTAAGACTTACTTAACGGAAATATGTCAATGTTAAATCAAGTGCCCCCCCCTCTCCCCCCAATAGTAGCTTCAAGAGTAAACACATAATCTCATATACTTAATTGACACCTGTCTAATGCAGCAATTAACTTTAATAATAAAATCTTTCCTCATTACTGATTTACTTGTCTCAGGTTCTGAGCTTTCGATCGGTGTTGGGAAAACATCTTTATCCATATTTTCATTAGGATTCGAAGAGGAATATTCTTACAATGGTTTGTATGATGCTGAGGATGTTGAAATTGTTTTTAGAACTATGCAATAATACTGCCATCTTCTGCTCACTGATTAAAAACTATCCCGACATTTACTAACAAAAGACTAACTTGGAATTATAAGCACATTGACACATAGACGTGCGCTGTCCTGAGCAAACTGGTACTGACATGTTTCACAGGATTCGCACTGTATCTTCACGGATTGCACATTGTCACAAGCATTCCAAAACCTTCCTTTTTTATTTTATTTTATCTTTTTCATTTGTAGCTGCTGGGTACTCCACTACAGACACGTGATAGGGTGACATGTGTCAGCTTTCGCTCGCTAAGTACACAAGTACTGACTGCGACATTTAGAGGCAAGTCGGCACGGGTTCCCGTGGTCCAAATTACATGAAACTTTATTTACAATTGTTTTGACATAAAGGAAAAAAATGAGAGTTTATGCGAAAAAATAAAACGACTTTCATTTTTTTGGGACACCCTAGGCTGCGTGCACATTAAAATACAGAATTTAATTTTTATATTGCCCCCTTTTCGTATAACTTATATTAAAAAAATAATGATATTAGAACAAAGTCCTAAGAAGGACAGTAAAAAAAAAATTCTTTTATGGAAAAACATACTCAGTTTTTAAATTTGATGAATTTTGAGTGTTTTCAATTGTTAAAAATGTGCCTTTCTTATGTATAAGTACTTAATGAATTTTTTAACATTGTACCCATCTTTTATGTAGCAAGGCATGTAGCAAATATGATCTCCTAACTGCACATCTTCCAATATATGTATCACAAGCATCCTCTAAAACAAAATTTCCTCACTGCCCTTATTCACATTTGAAATAGTAATTTAATTGAGCCCTTTCTTTGAGACAGTAGAATGCAAAAAATGTTTTCATTCTTTTCCATCTGGAGAGAATTTCAACATTTATACACTTAGCTATTTTATTAAAATTGGAGAAAAATATTTATATCCTGGTGAACCCTTGAATTCCTGTGAAAGTTTCAATGAAGTAACTAAGTGAGTTCATACATATGCTTACATTAACCCTACCTTTAGAAGTCAAACTCTGCACTTAAAGTTATATTCCAAAAGAAATATGTTTCTCCACTCAGCAGCACAAACTTTTTAACATATTCACAGAATAACTTGTAAACGTAAAAAGTATGAAATTTGTAGACATGACTTCTAAAGTAATTTGGAATCAATTAATGTCCTTCATTAATATATATATATATATATGGGGCATTCTCACAATCTTTTAACTTTCATGTCCCTGAATAATAATTTTTTATTTAATACACTTTTTTGTGTTTTTTTTAATTTCATATCCTTGGGAACATCCCTGAGCATGATTGCACAACAATATTAACGAGATAAATAAGTTTTGGACGATGTTGGGGGTCCAAACACATGGAAAACTCATCTACCATCCCGTGTCCCTGATGCTGATTTTGAAGTTTGGAGCTGTCTGGATAAAATTGTTTCAATAAAAATAATTCGATGTAATTTTTTTCTGAAACTGGAACTATTGTCTTATATAAACATGTAGCTAAAAATTAACCTGCACACATTTTTAGGGTTGATATTATTTTTTTAACTCTGTCCCTGGGTTTTAGATTTTTTACCATCCCTCTTCTAAAATGATACAGAAAATCACTTCAGATGCAGCGACGGAATTTTTTTCAAGTTTTTGCTCATGCAGAAGTATGCTAGAGAAAGAATATCTAAAATTCTTTGATAGGAAATTTACTGCAGAATATAAATAAGCATTTAAATATCAATTTCAAGCACCGTGGCTTTATTGGTAGTCTTACCGTTCGCAAAGTTTAATCCTGTAATTTTCAAGGTAAATTATTTTTTTTAATTTAATCCAGTGTAAATAACTGTTTCTAAAAATCAATGAACATTTTTGCTACCACTTAGTCTTAACATCATCTGCCCAAAATAGGTGGTAAGTTTCCTTGCTGTTCCATCCTTACCGTCCCTTTTTCCCCCATTTTGTCCCTTTTTTCCCCATTTTGTTCCTTTTTTCTCCATTTTGTCCCTTTTTTCCTATACCATCCTCCTTTTTTTACATTAACGTCCCTTCTTTAACACCCCTTTAAGACAATGTTATACCAAAATTTTACACTAAAAATACTACATTGTCATTATTTCTTATTTGAATGTCCTGTGGGTACTATGCAAATCATTAGAAGAAAATAAATAGTTATAGTGGTAAAATGGTAAGGAAAATTAAACTCGCAAGTTTAACTTAAACCTTAATTAAATAAATTTTTTTTCGCTGCTGACCATTTTTTCTTTATTGAGTCCATGTCAATTCAACCAGACCTTGTAACCCGACCCCCAGGGATTTGGATGAAACTCGGTGTATATACTAATTCTATCATGATATGAATACATCAGAAATTTTTCCCTTCCTAGACGTCATAGTTTGTGAGATATGGGGGGTCCAATTTTTGGATTTTTCTCAAATCGCACATTTCTGAGTCTGTATTTTTAGACTGCAGTTCCATTTTCAAAAAATTGTTTCTCTGGATCTAAAATGCGAATCATCTTAAAAATATCACCGTAAGTACATCAAAGACGCAGAATTTAATAAAAAAATATTTAAAAAATTAATTTTAAATATTTAGGGCCAAAAAAATTAAACCAAAGTTGAAAGTTATGGTTATTTTTCCAAATTTTTATGACTTTACGAAAAAGGCTCTACACAAAAAGGCAAATGAAATTTCCAATTTCTTTTTGTTTTAAATAAAAGATTACACTTTGGGCTTTCTAGTTATGAAATAAAAATGATGTCTTTCTCATGGCTTATGCAAAATTTTTGACTTATTTTGGGATGCTGTACCTATCAAGAGATAAATATCTTTAACTTTGCTTATGGTACCTAACTAATTGCTGCACATTTTAAATATAAATTTATTAATCATTTTGATTTATTTCCTAAAATGAACCCTTAAAATCAGACTGATTTATTTATTTTTATAACAGTAGAAAATTTGTATGTTATTGGTACATATCACACATTATCTGAAATCGTGTTGTTCTCAATCTTATCGCATATGTTTGTCACATAAATGTACATATATCATTGGATTCAGTGGTATAGCTTTCTATAAATACTTTCACAAAGGTAGTATGTAAAGAATATGTACAATATTTAATAGAGGGGGTGTAGATATTGAAATCATAGATTTTTTTCTCATTTTTCTCAGAAAAACAAAGCAAAAACTTCACTTTGTAAATAAAAAAAAAAAGAAGCACTTATATTAAATAAATTCAACAAGTCATAGGAACCACAGTAATTATTTAGGTACCACAGTTTAAATTAGACATATTAGAAATATTTTTTTTCTTGAATGGTGCAATTTCCCAAAACAGGGCAACATTTTTACATAAGCTAGGAGAAAAACTTCATTTTTATTAAAATTGAAATAATCATTAATTAAATCTAATACATTAAATAAAATTGCTTATAAATAATTTAAAGATTTAGATTGTTGTATTTTTTTATGTAACAAATAAAGAATTTGTTAAATTATGTGCAAATTTTTAAAGCTAAAAAATCAGAATAAACATTATATTTAAAAGATTGAAATTCAAAAATATAACTGAGCTAAATATAAATATAGAAATAAATGACGTACTTTTGCAGTATCACTTAGACTTATTTTGCAACATTCTTTTTTGTGCAATTTAAAATTTATATTTATTATGAATAAGCAACATTGAGAACCTTCTAATATATATGTCAATTTTCCTATCTTACTGTAATTCCAAACATAATAGCACAACAAAACATTGGTATATTAGAAGATCTTCGTGATTTAGTATCTAAAACATTAAATCGGTGCTATCTCCCCTCCTTCCCCCCACCGCCCAGAAAAGAATTTAAATATCTTAAGGGGAAATTCTCTTCATTTTGGTAAAGGTTTATGAAAATTTGCAATTTTTATATTGCCAGAGCACCCATCACAAAAGTCAAGGACTTTCTTTACATCAGGAAATATCTCTTTTACAAATCACATCACTTCCTTCTGTGCTAAACACACAAGAGTGACATCATGTTGCATATCATGAGATAAATTGTGTATATTGCTTGCTGATAATCTAATACTGAGAGATAGAGTGTATATAACAGCTGGATCAAGAGTGCAGTTTATTTGGTCCAATGCTAACTTTAAGCCTCACCTTGAATAAGAAAAGTAAAATTTTTGCTGAAATCCTACAAAACGATAGCTTTTTGAGGGCCAAAGTTTGAAAATTAATTTAAAAATTTTTGAGTTTAAAATTAGTTTAAAATGAGTTTAAAATTAATTTTTTAAATATTTTTTTATTAAAATCTGCATCTTTTAATGTACTTACTGTGATATTTTTAAGATGATTCGCATTTTAGATCCAGAGAAACAATTTTTTGAAAATGGAACTGCAGTCTAAAAATACAGACTCAGAAATGTGTGCGATTTGAGAAAAATCCAAAAATTGGACCCCCCCCCCCCCCATATCTCACAAACTATGAGGTCTAGTAAGGGAAATTTTTTGATGTATTCATATCATGATAGAATTAGCATATACACAGAGTTTCATCCAAATCCCTGGGGGTCGGGTTACAAACCATAAAAAATTTGGTTGAATTGACATGGAATGACCCCATTTTGAATCATTATAGCATTTGTCTATCAGATTAAAATGTTATTTTAGCAAGTTTAATTTCGCCAGATTTTTTTTCTCAAAAGTTTAAAGATTGTGAGAATTATATCTTGCATTTTCTCAAAGAACATTTAATCCATAAAAACAGAAAGTGCTGAATAATATAAACTACAAATTTAGTGCATTTAACAGCACACGAAATGTACCGGGCAAACCGGAACGATATTCCAATTTGTGAAATTATGACAAATATTGTCCCATTTCGTGTAAGTATGATAAATACTAAATAGTGTTCTGGTTCATGGAATTATTGAAACATATTATTACAGTTTCATACATATAAGCTTACTGTGCTATCTGTACCTTTTTTTTTTGTTGTTGTTTAGAATCTTGAATGCATTTTTTAAATTGTATGGTTACATATAAATATGTCTATACTTTAAAAAAAATGTTTAGTCAACAAATAATTTTGAAATAGCGTTTTGGTTCGTAGATTTTTGCATTTCGAGCCCTGGCATTTTGCAAGAAAAATTAATTAGCTAATATGCAGGAAATCTCTTTTTTTTGGAGGGAGAAATTGATTGTACGTCTTTTAGGAAGAAGGGGCGGAGGGGACAGTTTATGTTTTAGGATCCTGTTAATACCGTATTTTCGAGCAAAGTAATTTTGTGAACGTCAACGAAATAATTTCTTTTCAGTGATTGAAAACTAAATGAGCACAAAAATATAATAATGAAAATTAGGTGGGTTGAAGAGCAAATCATTGGGTGGGCATTGGTCCATATAAATTGGCACCACTGAATAACTGCTTCTATTGATGGCAGTAAAATTGGTATCTCAATAGTTTAAAAATATATATATATATATCAGTTCTTTATATTAGGAATCAAAATATTTAAATGTTAACCCCTTTTCTTCCAAAAAGGAACTGTAAGATTAAAAAAAATAATAAAATTTCAAAGCTTTAAAGATTAATGGGATTCAGGGATTTAAATGTTTTACCCTTATAATATTTATGTCTCAAATTTATAAATCTTATTTTCTTATATGTAATCTTTCAAAAATGTTAGAAATTTTATAATTAATTACTTTTAAGTTTAATAATAATAGTTTTTATAATATAATTAGAAATTAGTTTTTATAATATAATTAGTAATTACTTGTTGAATTTGTTATGTTATGCTGATAAGTGCATTTACATGAGTAACCTGTCATTAAATGAAATCAGAACATAATATTCTAAAATTATTTGTTTCAAACATTAAAACTGTATTTACTTAGTAAACTAACTATGTTATTTGTAGCACCTGCCAAAATCTTAGCAAGTTTTGTCCAAAGTTAATGCATTTGGATGTAGGATCATGTTCTCAAATGACAGATGCATCTTTAAAAGCAGTAGGGTAAGTATACTTAAAAAGTGGAAAAAGATGCTCTTATTTTTGTAATCTATACTAATATTATAAAAAGGTAAAAATTGTTTATTTGTAGGAGGTAAGCTCTGGAACTACCGAACCGATTCCAAAAGTAATGGTATCAAAGTGATGGTGTTAGTCCAACTTAGAATATAGGCTATATCTTATGTCCGTGCCACGGACCAAAAGGGGGTGCAGGAGCAAACAACGTTCTGAAAAAGTGATTTTTGTGTTACTGAAGGGCCTAGAAACGTGAAATTTGGAATGGTAGTTACTTATAAGATACTAATGATCTCTAAGGACATTTCTTAAAAATTTCGAAATTTAAAAAGGGTAGAAATGCACAAAAAGCATTCTAAAAAATGTTCTAAATGGTGATTTTTACGCAATCTCAAGGTGTACCAAACTGATTTAAAAAATAATGGTTTCAAAATGATCGTGACAACCCTTGCTCCAACATAGGTTACATTTTATGTCGGTGCCATTACCCCCAAAGGGGGTGCAGGAGCAAAAAAAGTTCGAAAATGTGATTTTTCTGTTACTGAAGGGCCTAGAAACATGAAATTTGGAATGGTAGTTACTTATAAGATATAAATGATCGCTAAGAAAATTTCTTAAGTTCGAAATTTAAAAGGAGTGAAAATGCGCAAAAGGACGTTCTAAAAAACATTCTAAATGGTGATTTTTACACAACCTCAAGAAGTACCAAACCGATTTAAAAAATAATGGTGTCAATATGATGGTGATAACCCTTGCTCCAACATAGGCTACATTTTATGTCGGTGCCACTACCCCTAAAGGGGGTGCAGGAGCAAAAATGTTCGAAATTGCGATTTTTGTGATACTGAAGGGCCCAGATACATGGAATTTGGCATGGTAATTACTTATTAGATATAAATTATCTCTAAGGACATTTCTTTAAAAATTCAAAATTTAAAAGGGGTGAAAATGCACAAAAAGTGTTCTAAAAAACATTCTGAATGGTGATTTTTACGCAATCTCAAGGATTACCAAACCGATTTAAAAAATAATGGTGTCAAAATGACGGTGACAACCCTTGCTCCAACATAGGCTACATTTTATGTATGTGCCATTACCTCCAAAGGGGCTGCAGGCGCAAAAAAAAAACATTCGAAAATGCGATTTTTCTGTTACTGAAGGGCCTAGAAACATGAAATTTGGAATGGTAGTTACTTATAAGATATAAATGATCTCTAAGAACATTTCTTAAAAAATTCGAAATTTAAAAGGTGTGAAAATGCACGAAAAGAGTTCTAAAAAGCATTCTAAATGGCGATTTCTACGCAATCTCAGAAAGTACATAACTGATTTCAAAAGTAATGGTTGGAAATTGATGACGACAGCCCTTGCTCCAATATAGGATTTACTTCATGTCGGCGTCACTACCATCTTGCAGATGCTTTTTAAAAAATGTTCTAAATTGTGATTTTTGTGATACTGGAGGGGCTACCAATTTGAAATTTGGCATGGTAATTACATATGAGATGTAAATGCTCTCTGAGAAGAGTTCCTTAAATATTTGAAATTTAAATGGGGGGGAAATAAAACTTTTGTTTTAAAAATGAACATTCTAAAAATGTTCTAAATAGAGATTTCTACGCAATCTCAGGAAATATAAACCGATTCCAGAAGTAATGGTTTCAAATTGATGATGACAGTCCTCGATCCAACATAGCCTATATTTTACGCTGTTGTCACTACCACCGGGAGGTTACAGGAGCAAAAAATGTTCTAAATTGCGTTTTTATGTTAAAGAGAGGGTCTAACATTTTAAATTTGGAATGGTAATTACTTTAAAGATGCAAATGTTTTTTAAGAATTGTCAAAAGAAAATTCCAAATTGAAAAGGATGAAGTGTGTGAAAAGCGTTGTATAAGCGTTCTAAATTACGATTTTTATACAATCATATGAAATACGAAACCAATTTCAAACATAATGGTTGCAAATTGATGGTGATAAAACCTGCTCAAACATAAGCTATATTTTATGTCGGTGCCACTATTGGGTTATTTAGGTGTTCTATATCTTCACATTTACAAAATTTAGAAACTTTAAATCACACCACTATTGATTCTACGAATGTGAGTGATCAAGAATATCTATTAAAAATGAACCACAAATCCTTAGCAATTACACCTATAAAGATTAAATTAAAGTATGCATTGATTACCAATAATGAAATCTGTTGCTAATTAAAGTATATAAAATAATTGAAATAATTAAGATTATGAATAAAAAAATTAAAACAATAAAGAGTAATTATTGAAATAGTATGTAAAGGGTTAAGGTCATAAATTTAGATTTTCCTGCTAAAAAAAAACAAGAGCAACAAATTCCTAAATCATTAAGCATACTATTGTTAGAATAGAACACCTACCCAATGTGTGCATCTGATTATATCTAGGAATCTCATATTGATAAATAAAAAATTTAAAGTTGGTAAAAACTAAGGGAAAACAGTAAAGTTCTTTTAAGAAAGAGTAAACATCAATTTATGAAAAACGTGACAAAAATGGAAGAAGGGGGGGGGGGTTAAAATAAAAGATATGAGATTATTTAGATAAAATCAGGATGTGTCGTGTGTGAAAGTAATATAGTGGCATCGAAAAAACTGTTCCATATTCATTCAATCGTTTTTCCTACTTTTATGAAGAAATATAAATAATTACTTGAAATGAAATGTTCATCAAACTTAAATCTTACTTATGTACTCTTTTGTATCAAAAATTAATATATTTACACAGAGAGTTATATTTATTATGATTTAAGCATTACTTAAATTTTTCTACCCCCCCCCCCTTTTTTTTTGTTTAATTTTATAAAAGAAAATTGTAATATTAATTACAACAAGGAATGGAATGAATGAGAAAGATTCATTGTAACATTAACAAAAAATTTTAATACTGCATAAAATCTCTCCATTAACCTACGTTGCATTAAATGGTAATATTGAATTGTGTAAGAAAACTTATAAAATTACTTCAAATTATACCCGGAGACAATACAAGATAATTTACATAATTATCTCAACTTGAGACAAAGTCAAAAGAAAATTTTAGATGTTTTTATAGATTCATGAATTCTAATATTGGAGTATGAGTGATATTAAAATGAAGAGAAACAATAATAGGCTACTTACAGGAGTGGTGGACTTCGTCTTAACAGAATCAAACTGGGGTTCCCCCCCCCCCCCCCTTTTTTTTTTTCTTCACATTTACAAGTATGAACACCTTTTGTAGTTCTACTGCTACTTCACATTACAGTCACGGTATACTTTCTGTTTTTAGATAGTGTCTCTGATACACTAATATTCTCTCAGATTTAATTTAACAGGAAAAGTCATGTTATTCATTTCATTTTATGTTCTCGCTGCTCAGATTTCGTAGGAGAAAACGAAGATTACTAACACTGCATGTCTTCCAGAAGAAGGTTAACACAAGGCTATTGCTTAGTTTTAACGTGAAGAGGACACTGGTCTTCTCTGCACCTCTTTTCTCTGCAATGGTTTCTCTGATAGTAGATATTGCAGATTCAACATGACTCATTCTGTATTATCTAAATCTTGGTCTAAAACTTTCATTTTCCTTTGCTTATGGGGGATTTCACAGAAAAAACACAGCTAAAAATTCTCTTTCCATAATCACAACTCCAAGTTTTTCATTCAGTTTCGATGATTTACAATCTTAGTCAATACCTTCTATGGTTCTTCATCCTGGGATAGTTCCCAGTCAAAAAAAAAGGACGACTTCTCCTGTCCACTATCTAGTCCACTCTCTATTTCATACCCGGGGTAGATACCAGGAAAATTCCCGGATCCACCCCTTCAAAAAAATATGTTAGAACTCCTAGTTCTCCCACGCTAAAAAAAAAAAAAAAAAATCCCGCCTTACAACTCATAATACGGGCAACAAAACAAGCTCTGGACCAGTCCATTCTTGACCCAATCTCTGTTTTCAGAGCCCCAAAACTTTTCTTTATTCTAATTGGTCAAAAGTACCAGCGTCATTCCCCCTTGGTGTGGACCATTTCACTAAAAGGGGTTTTGCATATTCTAACGGCTGTAGCAAAGGGGAAAGAAAAAATATAGAAAAAAAAAGAAACATGCATTCCCGTCCCCTCACTTCCATGAAAAAGGGGGTAGGGGGATGCAGCTGGCGAGCCTGAGAACAACGAAAGTAAGATAGGATAAGAATAGTGAGTACAATTTTGCATCGCAATAAAACCGAACTTCTTCGTTAAATCCAGAGATATATGTGTATTCAGTTAGCTACAGGGCAATTGCGTAACTAATTTAAAGCAGACACATATATGGGAGGTCTTATTTTCCCATGAGAAAAAAGCAAAGAGGGAATTGTATTTTTGGAATATAAAGGGGGCACTTAACGATGGGTAATAAAAGTTGTAGAATGTAAAACTGGACTCTAGTTTTAAGATAACAAACGTATATATGTTGTTTACAAAAACACATTTTCAGAGACCCATAAAAAATATATTGGGTGGTCTTTGTTCGCATGAGAAGGAATAGGAAATTGAGGGTGATATTTATTTTATTTATTTATTTATTTGCAAGGAGTTTTAAATGTGAACAAAATAAAACTAAAGATTTTTTTTTTTTACTTCTTTAAACACTGTTAAGATTACATATTTAAATGTTTTTAGAAATGCATGTGCTGTAAATTTAATAAACTTTCTAGAATTTTAAAGGTTTTAAAAAAAGAAAAAGGGGAAAATAGGATTTTATTTCTTTATTTATTTAGAATTGGGTGAAAATTAAACTGGATAAATAATTATTTAAACTACCTGTAACACCACAACCCCTAGAGAGTTGCAGGAGCAAAAAACTTTCTAAATTGCGATTCCTGGGGTACTGAAGAGGCTAGAAATTTTAAATATAGCACAGTAGTTACTTATAAAATATAAATGTCCTCTAAGAACAGTCGAAAATATATTCGAAATTAAAAAAGGGTGAAGCGACGGGAAGGGAGCGAGAAGCATTCTAAAAGAGTTCTAAATTACGATTTCTATGGAATCTCAGGAAATAATAAACCGATTATTACAGACGTTATTGGTTGCGAATCAAGAGTGATAGTCCCTGATCCTATACGGCTATATTTTATGCCAGTGTCACTACCACCTGGTTGGCAGGAACAACAAGAAAGCCTTTAAAAACATCTAAATTCCGTTTTCTATAGAATATTAGGAAATACCAACCGATTTCAAGGTTAATGTTGGCAAATTAATGGTGACAGTCTCTGTTTCAACATTTTTCGAGACATTCTATTTCAACTTTGTTTCGGCATTTTATGTTGTTGCTACTAACACCAGAGAAGTGGTAGACTCTTAGACAAGAAGCTTGAAATTTGACATGATGGTTAATTTTAAGATGTAAATGTGTTAAGTTGGTTTCTA
This sequence comes from Maratus speciosus, assembly GCA_963932465.1. Classification (NCBI taxonomy): domain Eukaryota; kingdom Metazoa; phylum Arthropoda; class Arachnida; order Araneae; family Salticidae; genus Maratus; species Maratus speciosus. The sequence continues at coordinate 385,010,917 of OZ010788.1, read as the reverse complement.
AAAAATTCAGAAACTTCAAATGAATACTGAAATGAGCATAAAAGTCTCAAAATACTTTCTAAATTATCATTTATTTGTAATTAGTTTTAGTTCTTCTTTTTAATTAAAATCTCATTTCTGTCTATTGCACTTTTATAATGAAGTTTAGTCAAACTGTGGCTTAATTTGTAATTTTTGAATTATTCCAAAAACTGTTCTTCTAATAAATTATAGTCATGGAAATATCACTTGGCATATTTCAACTATTACACAAGCAAAGCCACAGGGTTTGCTAGTTATGCTATATTCATGGAATGATCTTACAAAATTTGTATTTATGTGTACATATGCCAGTATTGTGTCTTCTTTGACAAAGTAGACTTATTGTTTTTTCTATTTGGGATATTTTTAAATAACTTATGTTGTATATTACTATACATATATTACAAATTTAGTGGTCATGTAAAGAACTTCTTACTTACATATAAAGGTTGTTCCTTTCCCCAGTATATTAGTTCCCGCCCTTCTCTTTGAATTATTTCTTTTATAATAAGATATAAAATATAGCCCTTGAAGCTTTATTGCCCTTGAAGCTATAAGCTTTCCTTCTTATAAATTAAAACATTCTTTAGTTAAATATTTGAACAAAGGAACCTCTATATAGTGTTAAAAACAATGACGAGATATTTTGTCACAAAAGTTAATTTTCATAATTTCTTCATTTGAATTCTTAAATTTTGAAATATGGTATAGGTTCTGCCCTTACCTTGTTATGTGTTGAGAAATATTGGAAGCTTTTTAACCCTCCGACTGTCTTGGAAAAGGGCAAAATTGTAATGTTGTTTTTACTGCATTTTTTTTAAATGCTTAAAAAAAATGATTCTTTGAATATTTTATAAAAAAAACTTAATAACGAATATAAATGTAATCCTGGGAAGTATTAATCATTGTTCAATGTATTAAAAATACATTAAATCAATTGAATTATATTACTTTAAATACTGCTTGTATTGCAGTGAAACCTGGAGCTTAGTGAACGTATTAACACGAGCTTGTCAGTGAGGGGTTAAAGTTTTCTTTTCAGTCAATGCTAAAAAAGTGAATAATTTGTCTTGGAAAGTTCTCTGTCATAAATAATTCATCCCTGGCCATTTGGCATATTGCTATCTCTTTTTAAATTGATGCTTTATATATATATATATATATTGTGGGTTATTCATAGTTTCTTATTTTACATACTGGTTTCCTATGCTCATATCTTGTTCATCTTTAGAATTTTATCAATTTGATCATATATTTGTGATTTCATCTTTATTATATATATATATATATATATATATATATATATATATATATATATATATATGTATATATATATACAGGGTGAATCTAAACTCTTGGGCAAAACTTTAAGGGGTGATAGCACACATCAAGACAAACAATATTAAACAGGAAACTAAGGGTCCCAAACGTCTTCCAAAGGAGATAGGTGCCATTAAAGTTTAGGGTCCAAAATTTAAAATGATTATAAAAAACAGAAAAATTAGTCGATTCGTTTGCGGTTTTCGCTAAAACTATTCTTTATGTCAGTATTTTCTTGAAAATAAATTTTAAAGATAAAGTTTAAAAAATGCCGATAGAGGGCAAGCCTTAGACTTTGGAGTAACATACAACTATTTTGTTACCGTTATTTTTTGTATCTCATTAAATGCTTTCAAAAGTTTAGACTTAAACTTACATTTTGAGCTCAAAATCTGAATCTTTCGGAGTGGTTAAGTAGCGCAAACTGAACTGTGTTCAGGAGGGGGTTCAAATTTCAACTCCTGAACACAGTTCAGTTTGCGCTACTTAATCACTCCCAGCAATTCAGATTTTGAGCTCAAAATTTAAGTTTAAGCTTTTGAAAGCATTTAATAAGATACAAATTACTCCAAAGTCTAAAGCACCCTCTATCGGCATTTTTTGAACATTATCTTTAAAATTTATTTTCAAGAAAATACTGACATAAAGAATAGTTTTTGCAAAAACTGCAAACAAATCGACCAATTTTTCCATTATTTATAATCATTTGAAATTTTGGACACTAAACTTTAAGGGCACCTATCTCATTTGGAAGACGTTTGGGACCCTTAGTTTCCTATTTAATATTATTTGCCTTGATGTGTACTATAACCCCGTAAACTTTTGCCCAAGAGTTCAGATTCACCTGTATGTATATATATATATATTGACCACCATATTGCCATATTGACCATATATTGACCATATATATATATATTTATCAGATATAAATAAAAAGTTTTTTGCTCTACACATAACTGCTGTAATTTTTCTCATGATGCAGACCTCTAGTTTTTGCCATCAGTTTTGTGTACATATATATTTATTTTGTTGTATTTTATTACTTTTGATCCACATTGCTTTGTGTACACCATATTGAAAGTTACATTAACTTTACAAAAGTTTATTAGAAAATGAATTGACATTAAAGAAAACATGTCAGTCTATTTAATTTTTAACAACTAGCTTAAAATTAAAATTATAATCATTTGGAAAAAATAGACGTTTTTAGTTGGGTGAGGAATTTTTAGGCCTTAACAAATATTTAGTTTTGCATATAATTCTAAAAATCTTCCTTTATCAGTAAAACTTTAAAATTTTTTTTTTTTTTTTTTTTTAACTTCCAATTACTATTGCATTTAATGCTTTTCAGACTAATTAGGAAATTTTTTTTTTCCTTAAATTGTAAAATACAATTAACATGAGATTTTTTATTTATTGATAATCTAGCTCGAGTAAAAAATGGTACACTAGTATTTGTATTTAACCAGATCAATTAACTCTGATACTTCTCTAATTTATCTTTATTCTTCTCTTAACTTCTCATGTTTCATTTTTCTCTTTCCATATCATTTGTATACAAAATATGATATCTGGAATGTGATGGTAATTAATACAGCTTTCAGTGGAGAAGAAAAAAGAAATATTAATTTATTTATAAATACCTGTTGTATAATACTATCTTATTAGTGAAACACAAAAAGTAGGCATGATATTTCCACTTTTTGTTAGAGTTATTTGGTATTAAGAAAAGTACTGTGAGTCTCCTCACATTATGTTATTTTGTATTTTTTTTTTTTTTTTTTTTTAACAATCATCTTTTTCACCAACCGAGTAATTTTTATCCTCCTAATATATATTGCATCATTCCCCAAGAGCAGTCTCATTCATCTCTGGCATGCTCATGGGGCACACATCATGGGACATGGATGTGCGTGAGAGGCTTGGATTGCATTGCAAGATTGACATTCTGTTGTCACAATATTTTATTGCTGGTTTTGTATCTTGGCCATTCATTTTTCATATATCATTTTAAAATTCACCTTCTTTTATTTCAGAAATCCAGTTTTGATAAAATTTAAATTATGAGTCTATGATTTAAATCAGTCGAGTTTTTGATGGTAGTATGGTTGCTTGAGGTGATGCCCTGCTTTAAAAAATAGCTCTTTCTTTTAATTTAACACAAAGATGTTTATTCAAGTTTCCTTCGTGTTTAATCTGCCGAGATTATTTTAAACTGATGCTGCAACTTATTCTTTAAGATGGCAGCGAGGAAGATCATTCCTGCTATTTTTAAATTAAAAAATAAAGAAGATTTTCTATTAACATATTTGTCAATTTTGTACCATCTCTACCTATTATTTTCCAAATCATGTGTAAGAAATTTAATTATGTATTTTCTCTTCCAATGACTGTAAAGTATGTGTGGGTTCTTGCTACTATCAGAACTAAAATTGCTGTATACAATAATTTTTTATGAGAATAATATAAGTTCACAGATATTATTTTATTACAACTTTTAAATTCTCAATGACCTTTAAATTCACAGAGTTATTAGATGGCACGTTAATTTTATCACAAGTACTAACTGTTATGCATGAATATTAGTCATAATTTTTTTATCTGTGAATTTAAGATACAGTCAAACCTGTCTATCTTGAATCCTTCAGGCAAGGGAAATGATTAAAGTTTTGAGATGTACAGTTTTTTACTTTTAAGCAAACATCAGGGTTTTTTATTTTTTATTTTTATTTTTTTTTTAGGATCCAAACAAAGATATTGTAGATTTAAGGGAAATGTTTATGTATCTTATGAAAAATTATCAATTAGGATTTTTTTATGAATGATTTAAATTCAACATTTGTCATTTTGTAACAGCAGCAAAGCTATCCTAATCTATATTGTGCTGGGAATCAAGTAAAATTATCACGGTTTCAATGGTCTTTTCTGTTTTGTTTAATAACACTTATTGCTATTGTTTCTATCATCTTCATCATCAGAAATATTGCAAACTTTTTCTATAATTTCAACACATATTAAACTTCCACTTGTTACCAAAGCTTCATAACATCTAGGAAATCTTTAAATGAACTTTCAACATTTCACTTTTTACAGTGCCTCATTTTTCTGAATGTGGCATTCATTCAATCTGGTTGCTCAACAGTCATTATTTCTTTAGAAAGTTCTTAGTTTTCTTGCTGATTATGAAAATCGAACACCAAAAGAGAATTGAAATAGTAGTGAGAAGTTTGACTTATATAGGTTTTGAAATAAAATAGTTAAAATAATTCCAGATAAATTTAGAAAATAAATGAGATTTTCTATGAGAATGCAGAGATATTTGTAAATTTTGAGAAATAAAGGTTCGAGATAAAAAGGTTAGACTGTACATTCTATTAAATTAATAAAGAAAAAGTAACCCTTTACTCTTTATTATGAAATTTATCTTTAAAAACCTTTCCATTCCAGCTTCTATGAATATATAAAGGACTTTCACCGTTTAATTTATGGTATTTTGATCTTTTATATGGGCTTTTTGTTTCAGTATATAATTGATATTTCTAAGTTTTTTTAATTACAATTTATTAATATATGCTTTATGAATTTGTTTATTAAGAAATACTACCTTCATACATTATGTCATGCACTTATTCTTACCTATAACAGAATCCTGCCTTAAATGGAGAAAATAAATTAAAATTATAGTCTCAATGAAAACACCATACATTTATATCTGCTAAGACAGAAACCAGCCTAAAACATAATTTTCTAGGGTACCTCACAGTTTTGTTTTATGACATTTTATTGTACTTCCTGTCTCTCATCTGAAGTGGATTTAAATATTTTTTTGTAAATGGAAGAATTAGACAATTTATATCAGTTTTTACATTTTATATTATACCAGTGGCGCAGCCAGAATTTTGCTCTGGGGGGGGGGGGGGGAAGTTGTTGATAGTTTAGTTTCCACCACTTATCAGAATCACTGGTTAATCAAATAAATTGTTTTTTAGTCGTTTTTCTTTTTAAGAGAAAAGTATGTATACTTTTTGAATTTTTCGATTTTTTGTATGAATTTATGGAATATTTAGGTAGCTTATTTGCAATTATGTGACCGTTGCCTTTTTTTTTTTAAACAAATGACCTCAGGTGTCTGTTATATGTTTTACTCATATTTAAATAAAAAAAATCGCTATTTAAATGAAATATGTTTGTTGAATGGAATTTTAATCAGCAAAGTGGTGGATTTCGATAAGCTAAAACCACTAACACTGACTTTAGTTTTGATTTATAAAAGTGGCTAACATTATTGATTCATGTAACTGGCAATTATTGTATCTTTTAGTTCTGGAAAATGTTTTAACTCCACCTTTCACTGCACCACTGCTTATACAATTTTATTGCCTATAAATTTTCAGATAATTGGTTGCATGGAACTTAGCTTGCATGGAAATAAGTAAATCACATTTAACTCTAGATATAAAAGTTGTAACTTCACTCCTGAAACACTTTATATAAAAGAATAGTTTGCTTTCCTGCCCAAAAATGTCTTTCACCTTTTCTGAAAAGATAACTTTTTGAGTTTTGTCACTTTAGGAATAAGTGTGTGATTATATATAACTAATTAAATATTTATATATTCTTTATTTATACTAGATATAAAAGTTCTTTTATTAGTTATGTTTAATTTATGAAGAAAGTTAAATTACTCAGTAACACATTTTTCTTTGTTATTTTGAGTGTTGTAATTTATTACTCTGAGTAAATAGTTTTTATTTTTGGTCTTTTATAAATTTCAAGCAAAAGAGTGAGTCTAGTACTTAATCCTCTCTTTATAAAATCTCTCTTATTTCTTATACAGAGTCAATAAATGTAGAATTAAGATAAAAGGGGAAAATATTGTTTTAAATTCAGGATGATGTGATTATATGTATAAGTATGTTTAATGAAATGTAAGATTTGAATTTTAGAGATGGATGTCCCAATATGGAGCACATCAATATATCTTGGTGTGAACAAGTATCAGTAAAGGGTGTAGAAGCTTTAGCAAGAGGATGTATGAAACTCAAAGCTTTTATATGTAAAGGGTGTTCTCTGGTATGTATAAATTTGTTTCAAGATCATTTAATCATTATGTTACTTGTGCTATATTTCTTTATTATATCTTAAGAAATGGCTGAGTTATAGCATTTTGAATTTCTAGCGTGGCTGACATTTTGAAACGTCCTGATTTTTCTCACGTAATAACAGGCGTATTTATGAACCGACTTGGATGTACCTTGGTGTGTACATAGTACATACAAATATCTCGACCGAGTTCGTTGGCCAGCTTCATCCGCCATCTTGTTTCAAAATGGCGGCCATTTAAAAAAATTAAAAATAAAAAAAATTTAAATGAGATACCAAAAAATTGGAAAATGAAAAAGATTTTTTTTGTATGTATTTGACCTTAATACAAAGATTCCGGAACAGTTTTTCTTTCGTCTATATCTAAAAAAAAATGGCTGAGTAATAGCATTTTGAATTTCTCTTGTGGCTGACATTTTAAAACGACCTGATTTTTGTCACGCGATAACAGGCGTATTTATGAACCTATTTGGATGTAACTTGGTCTGTACATAGTACATACCAATGTCTCGACCGAGTTCGTTGGCCAGCTTCATTCGCCATCTTGTTTCAAAAGGGTTGCCATTTAAAAAAAATTAAATTTAAAATTCAAAATGAGGTATTAAAAAATTGGAAAATGAAAAAGATTTTTTTTATGTGTTTGGCCTTGATACAAAGATTCCAGAGCAGTTTTTGTTTCTGAAAATTTGTTCTTTTGTTTATATCTTAATAAATGGTTGAATTATAGCAGTTTGAATTTCTAGCATGGCTAACATTTTGAAACGATTTTGTATTTGTCACGCGATAACACATGTATTCGCCTATTTCGATGGAAGAAGGCATGTGGATAGTATACATCAACACCTCGACCAAGTTCGCTGGCCAGATTCATTAGCCATCTTGTTTCAAAATGGCGGCCATTAAATTAAAAAAAATATATATATTTAAAGTGAGGTGCAAAAAAATTAGAAATTGAAAAAGGTTTCTTTCTTAAGTATTTGATCTTGATATAAGGATTCAAGAGCATTTTTTGTTTGTCTTTACCTTAAAAAATGGCTCAGATATAGCAGTTTCAATTTCTATTGTGGGTGACATTTTGAAAAATCTGATTTTTTGCATGCGACAGCACTCCTATATATTAACCGATTCCGATGTGAGTGAGCATGTGCACAGCAATTACTAAGGTCTCGACCAAGTTCACTGCTTAGCCTCATCCACCATGTTGTCTTAAAATGACAGGCACTTTAAGAAATTGCCGAATTTGGCAGCCAAATATAAGTTACTTTAAAGAAAAGCAGCTTGGATAAAGCTGACTAATTTCGCGAAATTCTCATTCATTATATTGATAAAAATTAGTATTGAATCTCCTATATTCGGTTTCCACTAAATTGAGCTTCGTGTGTTTGCATGATATAAGTTGGCTTTTTTTAAATAAGGATTATGAAAGCTACCTCTTCCTCCCGGCACTGGCCGGAAGGACTTTTTTGATTAAAATGTCTTAGATTATGTTTAATCTACCTATAAATTTTGTTTAATCTACTTTTTTTTTTTCTTTTAGATTGGTGATGAAGCTATTCAAGAGTTAACTAGATATTGCCCAGATTTACAAGTTATAAATCTCTTAGGTTGTAATGTAAGAGCACACATTTTTCTTCTAATTGTTTTTCTTTATTTTAATATATCTTACTTCAAGTTAAAATTTTATGAATTAGTACTGTTTATATGTTAATTTGCTTTTTTCAATTGTCTGTAATAAATTAATCATTTAAAAATGCATAAATTCTGCTTCAAACCCTTTTAGACTGGGTGTGTGATTGACCAATCAGGTTTAATGTTTCTTAATTTTGTGGCTTCCTAGCTATTCACCCAATTTTGAGACTGCCTTGCTTACATATATTTAAAAAAATATTAAATTAAAATATTAAACGCATGAATTTTCATTTATTAAGGTTTTAAAAATTTTCTATACAATTAGGATTGTCAATCTTCCTGTTTAGAAAATTATTTCATTCTACTTTGAGGGGTTTTGTATACAGTATGGAACCATTTATCCGGAAACCAATTAACCGGAAAACCAGTTATCTGGAATGATATTTCTGATAGACTGATTTCAGAATCTTTGCAGAAAAAGGTGTCACACAGAGCCAGTTTGACATAGGCTTTGCTTGAAACAATTGTATAATTTAATGACAACATCTAGTATTTGAAATGAAAACATATTTAGTTGTTAAAAAGCAGAAAAACAATGTTTAAAAATGCACAAATAATACATAAAAAGCTGCAAACAGCTGTTTTTTTAATTTTTTTATATTTAGTTGTATTTTAGATGTTTTAATTTTTATGCAGAGGAAACAGAAGAATTTTGTTCCTAAGGGATTCCCATAAATTACCTTCTTTTAAACTCTGGTTAACTTTTGATCTTTCTTGCATTGATTTTTAATCCAAGTAATCTAATAATTTAATATCAGAAATAATGCCACAACCACACATATTCCACAAAACTTATCAAATGGATGCTGCTTTCATGCACAACCAGTTAACCGGAAAAACCAGTTATCCGGAATACACCTGACCCCAAGCATTCTGGATAAATAGTTCTGTACTGTATTTTTAAACTTGTTCTGCAATAAATAAACAATCCACTAATATTGAAGTTATCAACTTTAAAAATCAGGGTTAGAGTCCTGCGCATTGCATTTTACCTGACCTGAACCAGCAAATTACTTTTTAAGTTAACCCGCAATTCAACCTGAACCCGACAAAAAAATTCCTCGACCCGCAACCTGACCCAAACCTGCAAGAATAATTTTCGGCAACCCGACCCAAACCTGCAATGAAAGGAAAATAAATCATGTTTTAATGCCATTAAGAAAAATAATCTAGAATTGTACCTCTAATACAATTTTTATGTTTTACATAGAAGAATGAACAAATCTATATTCTTTAATATTCAAATATAGACCTCTGAATAGTGAATACCTCGGTATCGTTTGCACAGCTCGGGTTGCACCCGACCTGAATCCAAAATGAAAGAAAAGTAAATCATGCTTTAATGCAATATGAAATATGATTAATAAAAATCTACATTCTATATCAATAAAAAAAAACTATAAAAAAAAATTTCATCCTCAATTAAATCAATGTCACAGGTATGATAAATTATACAAAACTTTGATATAATGAAAACAAAGCAAGTAGAAAAAATAATGTTTCAATCAATATGTAACTGTATAAAACTAAAAATCTAATCTTTAAATAAGCTTTAAAATTAGTTGCGGCTTGAAAAGTTCCACTTATAATGATATACCTTGTTTAATACAATTGGCATTCTGCCTGCAGTTTGTCATCATTATCAACATCAACAGTTATTATTTTGAAAATTTTCCCATTTAATATAGCACATCCTGTATCATCACAATTAAATTATTCACTTTATACATTTGCAACGGCATTTCGAGAAGTATTAATCATCTTTTCACGAGTCTTCAAAATACTTCTATTGTACTTAAAAAATACAAAACGCTTAATGATTTTTTCATCTTCCTGTCAATCACACAATATTTTTTTGTTATAACAACGTTAAAAGTATCAAGATTAGAACATTAGAATTGTAACTATTCAGCAAAAATGCTTTAGCAATGCAGAAGCATCCGTTATAATCCTTATCGTACCATAGTTGTATCCAGTGGCGTAGCCAGGATTTCATTTCGGGAGGTGTCCAAATTTTTTCCTTCACGTTAGATATATATACAGTATAACATCTTTAATCTGGACATCTCTAATCCGGAAACTTCTGTAATCCGGACATTGCGGCCCGCTTATTCCTTTTTATTTTTAATTAAAGATCATAGATGGTGCCATAGCACATATATGAATGAATTTTAAAAAATGATTAAGAAAAATGAAAAAACTACCTAGTTTACTACTGTTTTTTTTTTCAAATTTTCAAATTGTGAGAACTTTCTGAATTACATATGTAATTAAAATGCAGATGTCTTTTTTAAATATTAAGTTGTAAAAAATTCTGAATTAATGTTAATTATACTATTTTTTTCTCTCTAAAGATACAAAGAGGGCGTCAAAACATCGCAAAATCGGATTTTATTTTTATTATTTCGTTTAAGTTTTTAATTTGGGACTTACTTCGATATTTGTAAGTACTATATATTTAATTTCTTATAACATTAGAAATAAATGTCACTATTTTAAATATGTTAATGTAATTATAAAGTTAATTTTTAAATTAATTGTAAGTTTTATTTAAATTTCTCCTTATAAATTTTTTTGTTCTTAGGAAAATTTTAAATTTTTTTATGATATCTCTGTTATTCTCATTATTTGTATTATTTAATGAATATTTATAAATCAGAAATCGTAATTAAAAAAAATTGTGTAGTTATTGTCTTTTGTATTATACAACAGATGGCGACAGTGCATAAAATTTACATTATTATTTTTAAAATATATGTTCTTTTGAGCATTTTGAATTGATTTTTCTCAATGTTTTCAATTATTTTTAATTATCAAGCTCCTTGCATTTTGTATTGCCATATTAATGAGAGGTATTGTATTATTATTTATCTAAATCCATTCTAGTTCCAAAACGTCTGTAATCCGGAATTTTCTATAATCCGGAATCGCCATAATTGTGACGATTCCGGATTAAAGAAGTTATACTGTATATGTATATATAGTAAAACCTGTCAAGATAAAATCGCAAATGTTGGTGAAATATTCCGATGTTTTTATCTTGACAGGTTTTACTATATATACATACATATATATATATATATATATATATATATATACACATATAATATGTATATATAGTAAAACCTGTCAAGATAAAATCGCAAATGTTGGTGAAATATTCCGTTTTACACAGGTTTTTGTGTTAGCACATGTAATTGTATAGCATTCTTTTCGATAGCACTGTGGAACATAGCAGAATTTTGTTATAGGCAGGTTTCCTTTGACAAGATGTTATGTATTTATACTTATTTATGTTATATGATTTGTAAAACCTGTCAAATAATTATCTATAACAGAACCCTGCCTTAAATGGAAGCGTTACTTGGTCTTAATATGAATTGTCATACAATTAAATGTGCTAAAAGCCTGTCTCATTTTTACCACTTTTTATTGAAACACAGTGAAACCTGTGAAAGTGAAATTTTTCTATCATAGATTGGGAGGCGACAGCACAGACAATCACCTCATCGAGTTAGTGGCTGAAATTCCAGAATTAGTTAAAACTCGATTCGCATATTAAAACGCAATTGGTCTGTCAAGTCATATCTTGGTGGAAAACACCTGAAAACTCGATTTTAGCGGTTGACTCGTACGTTTACCATTGAGTTTCCCTGCTCCCAGTCCTCCAATTTTCATACCTTTGGGTGTAGGAAAACACAATGGTAAATCTACAAGTCAACCGCTAAAATCAGATTTTCAGGTGTTTTCCACCAAGATATGACTTGGCAGACCAATTGCGTTTTAATATGCGAATCGAGAGTTAACTAATTCTGGAATTTCAGCCTCCAACTCGATGACGTGATTGTCTGTGATGCTGCCACCTCCCGGTCTATAACAGAATCCTGTCTCAAATGGAAGAGTTTCAGGATCCCGACGAAATGAACAATTGATCTTATTGAGGTAATGTGTCTTAGAAGTAAAATTAATTACACTTCTTTAAATGGAAGCCTGTCTAAAATAGGACTTTTTTCCAGTCTCGATTACATCTTGATAGGATTGACTGTATATGTATAATAGAAGTATTTCGAGTAACTTTAAGAATTTAGCTATATCCTTATTTAATTTCTAAATTTAAAAAGAATGGATAAAAGAAGTAAGATCAATCTCTGTAACTGCAGCTAATTTTACATTGAAGTAACATTAATATTTACCAGTGACAAACATTTTACAAACACTAATATGTAAAAACTGAATGCATACTGCAGAGTTAAATTTATTTAAATCAAGTTTACATAACATTTGCCTTCAATAAAGTTAAGATCAAATGGTTAAGTTTAAAACAGCAATTTCCATCTTTAATTTCTTGCCATTGAATTAAGAACTTGTGCTGTAATAGATATTGGATAATGATTTCACATAAGTGTTCATCGTGCGAGCCGTTAATTCCCTATGGAAGTTTTTGAGATAAGGTTTTAATCTTTAAGAAAGAGATCTTGCAATTTCAGGTACAGAAACTAGTGATGTAATAAATTCAAATGTAGTTCCTGCTGTAAAAAATAATTTTGTTACAATTGTCTAAAACATCCATAATTCTTTTGGGTTTCTATGTTTCATGTCTCGCCATTTTTGATACCATATTCGATCTGATAGTTGTTATATACGGTCGTCATTAAAGAAGTTAAAATTTTATAATAAATTTCTTTGTGATGGATTAGCACTTTTTTGGAAGTACTAGGATGTATAAAAAATAATGATGGTTTTTTGTTATTGTACTTGCCAACCAATTTATTTTAGATGGTTCAAAACAGTTTTAGAGCAGTCTCTAAGTCCAGCAGTAAACTCCGGACATTGGTACGTGGATTAGTTTCAATTTATGCTTAGGATTTCTCATTGTTAAAGACAAAATATCACCCAAGACCTTCTCCATACGCAAAACTCCTATTGCCACCATAAGATGTTGTGAAGCAATGTCAGACTGGGCATTCACAAGTAATAATTGGCGTTAAAGATAATATTTAATCCAGACTTTTTTTTTTTCAGAGTGGGATTTCTGCTACTCTGGAATGGACACTTTGGAATTCCGTTTAGGGGAGTAGCGCTTCTAGACTATTAATGAGCACAAAATAACCATAAAATCCCAAATCTTCCGATTGCACCCTTAAATAACTTGCAAGAGAAACAAAAAAATTTAGGATCCATCGGTAAGGAGAACTCTGTTCCAGTCCATGGTACTCCAATGACGATGGTCTCTGCATCTCTTTAACCGGGCTCATTTCGTTGCCGGAGTTTGTGAAATACAAATTATGGTTTTCCTTGCATGCAGCCTGTCACTCACAGTAAATCTGGATAGTCGAATTCCTGTTTCTGCAGCGAACTACATTGCAATCTGAACTGATGTTGGTTGCCTGTTTCGTTTAGCAATCGTTGCAAAATAATGGCCCTGACAGTCTATTGAGCATGTTTTTTTACATTGACCTGGTTGTCTGTGTACATTACTAGTGTCTTTAAACCGTTTTCAGATTCTTGACATGACACTTTTGGCTATTTTTAAGTCTTTGCAGACCGCTGAGAACAGTGTTGAATTCAGACACTTTTCTCCGGGAGGGATTTCTGTGGCTCTGGGGGGGGGGGGGGGGGGGGGGGGAAATTGCACTTTTTGACCTTTTGAAAACACAAAATCTCAAATCTTCCGGGGGTACAACTCATTGCTCCGGGAGGGAATTTCCCCCCCCCACCCCCCACCCCGGTCCACCTCCTGAATTCAACACTGGCTGAAAGTGTCTGTCCTGCCACCATTCTCCCTATCGCACGCTATTTCTCACAATTGGTCAAATGTCTTCTTAAAGACATGTTCCACCTACTACAAATGAAAATTTTACTCAACTACACATACAATTCTTGAAATTAGACTTCAAATCACACATGTGAACCAACAGAACGGGGTGAAAATTTTGCATATTTTTCTGTAGCAAAGGTCAATCCCATTGGACTACGTGATAACGTTGACATTGAGCTGCAAACCAATTACCTTTCATTGAAGTTCCCTCAAAAGAATCTACATAAAGCACCTTTTTTATGTTCCTTAGGTTCAGAGTCAGATAATATAGACGAACACGCGAACGCCGTTCACAGAAAATTTTCAAAGTTTGCAGACAGTTTTGATGTTTTTTTTTTTTTTTTTTTTTTTCTTTACAAATTTCTTTATTTAAAAAAAAAAAAAAAAAATCAAGACTCCGGGCGGAGAATCGATGCGATGCACGTCGCACACTCTTGAGAAGGTCTGCAGACTATTTTTCAACTGGAGGAAAAAAGTAGTTTTTTAAATTTTTAAGAAAGAGTCACAATATTAAGGAATGGTTTGTCTCAAAAACAGTAGATAAACTGATGAGTAAGAGTTCATCTTTTCCATTCATGGACTAATAACTTTTTTATTTTAACATTTCATTTATTCATATTTCATTTATTTTATGGATTAATAAAATAACAGTTTTGTTGAGCAATCATAAATTGATATCTTTACATAAATTAATGATTAAAATATTTCACATTTTAATAGATATATATTTTTTAATTTTTCATATGTATTTTTCTGTATTAAGCATACCATTCAATACAACATTTCTTGACTCAGTTTTAATAATGCTTGTAAATTAATATTTTTCTTAGTGGTGTTGCTTAGTGGCACTCAAAGTTGCATATAACTTTTCATTTTTGCTGTTAGCGGTGACATAGGACTCGGGAGGGGCGGGCTTTTTTTGCAGAAATTTTTTAAGAAATTATTTGAGTTTGCAGACAGTTTTACATTTTATCTAAGTCTGCTTAGGTTCCCCCTTAGGTTCCTTCCACCCATTGTTCCTTTAATTTTTCTCACCAATGTATTTTGAAAGGGGTAACAAATAACCAGTTCAAATATAAAGCTACATTTGTTAATTGCAGGCAGCAGATTTAAAGTAATTCATAATGTTGTTCGTTTTAAAGTGAACAAAGTCACGAAACTTAACCAATGTGCCTTTATTGCATTCCTGTAAACTCTTCTTTTCCCATAAGTGCCAGCAGCAGTTGGTCTCATCGAAGTCCAAGATAAAGAAGTCTTACATTTAATCTAGTTACAGTAAATTTGTGTAAACGGAATTGCAGGTATACTTTTATAGTTATCCTTCCGTCTTGGGACATTAAAATGTTTCCTTTTACGAGAGGATTCCATTTCACTGAAAAACTGCCAAGAAAGAATTACAATTGGAACAAGTTCTATTTCAGATAGGTTTCAAATTTTAACAAGCATAAATGTTTAGTGTTGCTTTCGTCGAATCTTGAATTTTTTTTTACAGATAGGTCATCTTCACATATTTTACTGCACATTTATGCTCTTCAGAGATGTATTATAGAGTGAGTATGATTTAGCAGTTTTAATGAATACTGTGAAAACGGAAAGTGTTTATAACGGAAACCTGTCTAAAACGGAAAAGTTCATAGTTACGACGAAAGACATACCTTTGAGTTATACCTTCTAAGACAAACACCTGTCTAAAGCGGAATTTTTCATAGTTTTTTTTTTTTTTTTGTGATTCTGTCTTAGCCATTTTTACTATTGTATCCATGATTCAGTAAATCAGTTCTTTTTTTGGGGGGTGGGGGGTCCGGATCCCCTGGACCCCCCCCCCCCCTCTTGGCTACGCCACTGGTTGTATCGTAGTAGTTGAAAAAGTATGTTTATATTAACTTCCAGAAACGAATTCTAAGACTAGACAAAACAGACAGGCACACATTTTGCTTTTGTGAAACTTTGATTTGCAGTTAATATAGCCTTAACGTGAAAAAATATTTTGGACATTCTTTTAAAAAATCAGTTCATCCCAAACCCGACCCTCAAGAGTCAAAAAGCCAACCAGAAACAATGAAAGCAAACCCAACCCGCAAGTCAGGTCGGGTTTGGGTAAAAGTTGGTAACCTGACCTGATGCAGAACTCTAATCAGGTTTATACTTGCAAACAGAAAATCATTGTAGATTTAATTTTTATGAATGAAAATATAAATTTCCATTCAAAAAGGATTTTTTGTTTCATCAGTATAGGCATCTTGCTCTCCTGAAATTATCATCCATAGTATATAAAGTGAAGGCTTTATTTTTCAAGCTATATGAAATAGAATTCCAGTGAATACTTTGCTATTTGGATAGATTTATTGCATTTTTTTTCAGTATTGTTAGGGAAATCATTTGTTTCTCTGTTACACATACTAAAGAAAATGTAAGCTGAGAGATTTTATTATAATTGTTTGAAAGTTATATAATTTTATTCTGATGGTTCTTTTAATGATTTATGGGCATGAATGAACTGAGCTGCATTATTGTGATTGCTGTATTTTTAGGATATTACATTTTTGCTTATTTTATTTAGAAGGCCCCCCTCCCTTCTATTGTTAACACTGGCAATGCCAGGCGAGTCTTCTACTTTTTAATAGCTTACAAAACATATAATTTGAAGCTAATATATTTTTAGTTACAAATAAATCTGGTTGAATGAAATAAATTTATGTGTGTGGGGAAGAAAAGGAGAAGATAGTTTGTTACATATATACCATGTTATATATATACATGTTCACAATTTTTTTTTTTTGTTGTTGTTGTTGCTCTATAGGCTATTACAGATGAGGCTGTCCAGTATATTAGTCAGCGTTGTCCTAAACTCCATTACTTATGTCTTTCAAACTGCACACATTTGACTGATGCATCTTTGATAGCCTTAGGACAAGGGTGTCATAATTTAAGGTAATTATGCTGTAATTATTATTCACTTAATAATATTAATAATAATAACAAAAGGGACAAATAATCCTCCAAACCTTTTTAAAATTGGGATGCACATTTGCAGAGAGAAAAGGCACTCAATAGAGAACACCCATACATTTTAATCGCCATATTGTTGCAGAGAAAAATGAAGATAGCCATTCGATTTGAAAGTATGCCTTTCAGTTTGTGTTTTAAAAATAAGGTTAGAGAGTCGTCTTCATAGAGAAATTCTATCATACCTTAAAATTTCAATATGCACACCCAATTTTGACATCATATGTGGATTTTTTTTTTAAATATTATTTTGGTTTACCAAACATGAAGTGGAAGTCATTCTGTGAAGTAGTTTTGAACTTAATAAAGTTTTGAACTTCTAATAACATAACTCAAAAACTATTTGATGCAGTGAATTGAAATTTTTTATTCACGTAATTGAAGCTTCCAGATATTGATTTCTGTTAAAATTTTTATAATTTACAGTACTATTTTTTTTTCAGGTATTAATTTCTTAATAAATTATGTAATTAATATTTAAAAAAAATAACCTATATTCTATTGTAACCTATAAAAAATTTAATAGAAATGGATTTTTTGATAGAAGTTCCAAATATGGTAATCTGAAATTTCAGCTCATATGGCCAAGTAATTTTTGAGTTATGCTTAAAAAACTACACACATTGCAGTTTCTTTTGCAACTATCAAAACGGAATTTAAAATTAGGAGTTCATAACTTTTCATTGGCATAATTCCGCAAATTACTTCTCTTGACTTATTGTTTGGTATCCCAAGGTAAAATTTTATGAAAAATCCAAATATGATGTCAAAATTTAGTGTTTATATTGAAAATTTTAAAGTCTGATACAATTTCTCTATGAAGACAACCCTCTGAGCTTATTTTTTTTTAAACATAAAGTGAAAGAAGACAATTCTCAGGCTATTTTCATCCCCCCCCCCCCTGCAATAATTTGTGAATTACAAGGTATGGGATGTTTTTTGTCCAATTATACCTATTTTTATTTAGTGTTAAATTGTAATACAGTAGATTCCTTCAAATCCGCATAGCTTGGGACCAGAGGTTGTGTGGATATCTGTTCCTTGCTTTGTTTACATTTTTTAAACAGTAATTTCAATGTAATAATGCAATCTAAATTATAATGAATGCTTGCAATATATTAAAATATTAAAATAATTAAGTAAAGTAGTAAAATAAAATAAAAAGTAAGATAATTTAAAAAATGATTAAATTATTAAAGGTAAAGGTCAAGTAAATAATTAATGTATAATTAAATATGCATAATAAAAATGAGATACATTTTCTTGTATTATTCAATGAAACTTTCCTCTAAAAGGTACCCCATTAATTCACATCAAAACCATAAAGTAAGGAAGTTTTATTTCAGGTTTAGCGAGTGTTAAAAACCAAAAAAGCTTGATTAATAAATAAATATATTTGGTAAAAAGATGGTGATTACCAGTGATATCAGCAATATCTTCATTTTTTTCAGAAATAAATTTATACTTCCTTCATGAAATACCATGAGTTCAGTCATATTATCGAGAATTACGTTTTAAAATGCATACAGAATGATATAAAACTAAAAAATTCTGTAATTTTGCCCTTATATCTGAACTGAAAGTTTCATTGTTTACATCTATGATAATGTGCGGTCTTCAGGGTTGCGTATTTGAGGGAGTCTACTGTACAATGGGATATAGTTATATGGAACTCCTTTGGTCAGCCAAGGTGTTATTACTGGGACAAAATATTAAAAATACAATTGAAAAAAAGCATTAACTTTACTTCTAATAACTGATTGCTTTATTGGGATAAGTTATGCTAGAACCAATGCGTACCAATCTACTGGAATGTACTGTATTTGAAAGTCTGTTTTTATTCTTATTTCTCATGAAGTAAAATCATATAATTCACACATATATATCAGACTACTAATAGCCTCAATGGCTTAGATAGATATAGAACATTCTAAAAATGACAAGAGGGTAAAGAGAGAAAACAAAATGGGGGAATATTAATTAATGTATTTAAAACAGAGTGTTTGATAAAGCATAGAATTAATTTAGTGAGAAAAAGGAAGAGGAAGGAAAACAATCTTAAGAAGTTGTAATGTTTGATTACTATACTTATTATTTTATTTTTAGGCATGTAAATTTTTGGACAGAAAATAATTTTTAAAGGCTAGTTTTTTATTATTTAAGTATATTTAAGCACTTATTTCTGAAACTAGTATATTACAATATTGTAGAACTTTGGAGGTTGCTGGCTGTTCTCAGTTTACAGACAGTGGATTCCAAGCTCTTGCCAAAGTATTTATTATATTTTTATATTTTCATTGCATTTTTTTATAATGCCATACATCATTAAATTAACATATGCATTTGCTTTTACTTATTAACTCTTTATTATTATTATTATTTTTTTTTTGTATAGTTTTTTTCTTATTGTTCTATATGCCTTTTATGAAATAACAATAGTTCAGTACTGACCCATTATGTTGTGCCTCCGTATGTCTTTCATTTGGATGCATATTTTTTTTCATGTCTTTAAGGAAAAAAAAGTCTTAACTTAATTTCTTTTTTTTTATTTCAGTAATTGTAATGTACTATTGTCGATTTTATTTAAAAAAAATTAATATGTATATTGTCAGTTTAATGACATATAAGATATATACATATAGAATATCATTAAGGGAGAGTGGCTCACCTTGAGAGACGGCACCTCTCGGGGCAGCTTTATTTTTTGCCCTAGATTTTCAGTTAACTTTAATTCTTTGCAGATGCAGATAGACAGCTGCGCAATCTAACTTTTAGACATGTTTTGATTCCATTGATGAAGCAGGAAAGAATTTATTAAGATTTTTGTTTTGCAAACATGTCTAGTAACTTTCATGTAAAACTTTAATAAGTTGAAAAGTGGTATTTGATTGAAAATATTTTGAAATAAAAGGCAATATAATGAAATTTAAAGCTTTCTCTATAAAACTGAGGCATAATAACAGTTCTAGTGCTAAGCTTAACAGCATGACATTCTAAAATTTCATAGTGGGTATATTGCGCACCTTGGGACAGGTGGAGGTGGTGCACCTTGGGACACAAGCTATGCCTAGCTAACTTTTATTCGAAATATTTTAACAAAAAGATACTATGTTTGAAACATTTTTATTTAATCTACATAGCATGTATTTATTAAATAGTTATTATTTTTTCTTTTAAGAAGTTATTAGGCTTATCAATGGCAAAGATTAGAAATTTAGAATACAAAAAAAAAAAAAAAAAAAAAAAAAGGCAGCAATTTATGCTGACAATATTCAGAAAGCTACTGGAAAATTTTATCAGCTGAAACATCTTTTCGGTTTAAACAAATTTCTTTTCTTGGAACAAACAATTCCATGTACAGTACTCTATTTAACAAACCTCTTATTTTGCGAATTTCTCTATTTTGCAAACTTTTCCTCTGAACCAACAACATTTTGCGAATTTCTTCGTAAAATACCCTCCAAATAGCGAAGTGTATTCTCTATTTAACGAAATTTTTCTTCTGATATATTTTTTTTCTCCCTATTTCTCAAAATATTTCCAGATACTTCAAACTTTTTTCTTTCTTTTACACATTTTATAATGCTCAATAACCTTGAATTAGTTTTACCAGGTGCCTAACTCAACGAGAGCAGTAAAATCACTGTCATTCTTTGCATCTCATCAAGGAAATGCAAACTTTCAATATTCCCCCTTTCAAACTCAAAAGGGCTGTTCTGTAGTAAATAAGTTTCAGCAATTAAATTTAAGGACGCATGTAGTAATACCATGCTTAAAATTACTTGTTATAATAAATACAATAATGCCATTAAAATTGATTAATTTTAATGTAAATATTTTCTTAAAACTGAAAATACAGTGTATTTCCGGACAATATATTTTTAAATTCTTGTTGTCCTTACAGATTTCTTTTTGATGGGTAAAATGAATAATAATAATAAAAAATAAATATGGTTTACAAAAAAAGTGTGATTAGTTAAGTTTTTTAATAATGTTTAGTGTTTATGAATTAAAAATCTGTTTTGTGTAGTTTAAAGTATTTAAAAAAGTTCATCTCTATTTAATGAATTTTCCACATAACAAACTTTTTTTCGAGATTTAGTGACTCCGTTAAATAGAGGTCCGACTGTATATTGTAATTATATTATTGAACTTCTCAGATCTATTTTTAACTGTCTCAAGGTGACCCACCAGGTGGTACACGTTGGGATAAAGCACAAGTTTAATAAATGTATTTTTAAAATTTTTCTGCAATGGATATAAGATCAAAAGCTATTTAATAATGTAGGCAAAAATTAAAAGAAAGAATACCAGTTAAATTTTGACAATTGATCAATATAAAAAAAAAATAATAATAAAAGAAAGAAAAAAAAGGTGTCCCAAGCTGAGCCACTCTCCCATATTATTTTTCATTTTTTAATATCGTAAGTTAAATTGCTCATTTGGCTATATCTATTTGTTTCCCCTTCTCCAGCCTTTCACACTATAATAATGGGATACTGTATTAATTTTTCTAATTATATTAATATTATTGCTTTTTTATAAAAGTCTTTTAGCCTGATGTAATTTAAAAATTTTTATTACTTTCAGTTGAGAAGTTTTGTGTTTAACTTTTTATACCTTTTACCTGTAAATTCCTTTTTAATTTAGCGTTACAAAACAGAAAATTTATTTTGAGGACATCTTTATGGAAATGATTTTAGAATTGTAAAAAAAAAGAGGCCTTTTAGTTTCTTAAATGATGCATCACAATCTAAAAGGTTTTAATTTTAATTAATTTGTCTTTATGCAAGTTTTTTTGGTCGGTAAAAATTATTTATTTTTTAGAAGAACTTTTCAGCATTCGTTAGTGGTAAGCATCATTACATGTTAATTATCACTTACAAATTACATTCTGCAGTATCAAGTTGCTGTCAAAATTGTTTGAAATAAAACTGAAGAAAGTGATTCACTCCAAAAGGTTAGAAAAATTATGACACAATAAAGTTCTTTCTTGTTGGTAAATGCAGTATTAATACAATCCAATATAGGCTTTTCATTAGGTTTAATATTTTGTGATTTGCTGGTTTGAAAAGGAATTAATGCAGAAGAGAAGTTTATAATAAAAGGAAAATAAAATGTAAATTCAAGACACAAACTGTAATTTATAGGTGTATTTTTTGTGCAATAATAATATTGTTAATATTAAGCTGCATCGAAAATCTTTTTACCCCATAATATTTAAAGTAATTTTGCTGTGAAATTGCAGTTTGTGGTGCTACAAAGATGCTATGAAAACTATGAAAATTTAATTTATATCACAAAATTCTTTTAATTTTTCATTTTGTTAAATTTTATAATTTTTATTAGTTATTTATTATTTTATTAAACAAAATAAAAATTTATTTATTAGAAATAATAAATGTTTGGTATGTTTTCAGAATTGCCATTTTTTGGAAAAAATGGATTTAGAAGAATGTGTCTTAGTAAGTAATTTATTTTTCATCTGATAATAATTAATTAGAATTACAAGCTTACAAAAGTTGTGGGTCAGGGCAAGGAAGAGTATATTGGTTTTAGTGAATGTAAGAAAATAATGCTTTAATTAAAATATTTTTATGATCTAATAAAAAAACTATATGATTTTTCCAATGCTAGCTAATACCCAATCGCGCCCGTCGGCCTAATCGTTCGGAGTTTTCGTGGTTTTCTTCGAGCCGTGGATTTCCATGCGTTAATACGGATTAGGTTCCCTTAGAAAGACCTCCACGGAAGGCACTCCCCCTAGGGCCTATATCCCTCGTGTAGATAATTGGCCGTCAACAATCAACCCAACTCAACCCAATGCTAGCTAAAACTTCTACCCCTCTTTTCTTATAGGAAAAATATTGAAAATTTGAAATCATCAAAATTGAACAATGAGGATTCTTCGGAATTCTGAAGATAGTGAATAAGAAATGTTGTAAAATATTATCTATGAATTGATATTAAAGTCATCTATCCTAAAAGATCATGTAGGAGATTTTAGTTGTGATAATTTAATGAGGAATGTGAAAGACAGCTGTATTATTGTACTTAGTTTTTTACTTTTTTCTATCTTTACAAGAACAAAGTATTGGATTCAGAAAAAATTTAGACTTCCAGTTTTCGATGGATTTATATAGTTTAGAAGGTCCTGAACACGATTTGACTATTTTTTAGAAAATATCTGTCGGTCTGTATGTGGCAAAAATTTTATGAGTGCTCTGTCGCAAGAACTATTGCAGGTAATTTAATAAAACTCCAGATTCAGTTAGATGTCAACATAAGTTGTTGCTGATTAGGTTTTGGTGTAAATTGCCCACTAGGTGGCGCTGCTGCTGCTATGCTGCATTTTTCACAATTTCCACAATAAATCTTATCTCAAGAACTAATGCACAGATTTTCATGAAACGTCATATTCTGTTTGGCCTTGACTTGGCATAAGTTGGTGCTGATTAGGTTTTCATGTAATTTATATATAACAGGTAGTGCTGCTATGCTGCATTTTTCACAATTTTCGCAATAGCTATATCTAAAAAACTAATGCACGGAATGTCATCAAACTTCATATTCTGTTACACTTTCACATAAATAGATCCTTATTTGGCTTGGTTGTATACTGTCCAACAGGTGTCACTTTTATGCTCTTGGCTTATGGAGGGGGTTGTGAATCTCATATGAATCACTCAATACATTTACAGTGGTTCCCATAAGTGTTCGTACACTTTAGAAATTTATAGTAAAAGGGCATTTCCCAGGAATTGAATTCGAATATGAAGTCCAATATTTTTCCACATCAACTTTGTTATTCTAAATAATGCTCAACATTTCTTTTTATTATTGACTGATTTTCTTTTAATATAAAAATGAAAACTTAAAGAGGCAGAGAAAGAATATGCTACAAAAGTCTTCGTACACTGAAACATTTTCAGATAAATTCATAATTAAAATTATCGTCTGCTGTATTTTTTTTATTTTTGCATTGTGGGGACATTTAAGAAACCGTTTGGTTTTAATTTTTGCTTGCTTTCTCTGTAATATTTTATTTATTATTTAAATATCGCTCGTAGTCATAAGAAACAACAAACAGCCTTCGAAAATTGATTATCTTTCATCATAGTAGTGGTAAATCAGTTTGGAATATTGCTAAATTAGTTAATTTAACCCATTCTATGGTGTAGTATGTGATAAAACGCTTTAAAGAAGAAAATCGGATCGAAAACAAGGCAAGAATAGGTCGTCCATCAAAGTTAACACAACATGATCAGAGTTGTATAATTAGAAAAATTGTAAAAAAGTCCACGTTTAAGTGCTGTAAAAGTTGCTACTGAATTTAATGAAAAATGTTCTTCAATTTCACCTGAAACTGTTCGACGAGTGCTGATATCAGCTGGATTAAAATGTGCATTCTGCTAGAAGAAATTTTTTTGTTAACAAGAATAACAGAAAGCTTAGACTTTCCTTTGCAAAATCAATGATAAATAAACCTGGATCGTATTGAAATAATGTCTTATTTGCCGATGAAAGTAAGTTTAATATTTTTGGTTCCGATGGGCGTATAATTGTATGGAGAAAAAAAAAAGGAAGAACTTAATCCGAAGAACTTAGTTAGAACAGTAAAGCATGGTGTTGGATGTGTCCTTGTATGGGGGTGCATGGCAGCACCAGGACTAGATAATTTGATATTTATTGATGGCATAATGAATCATGAACTTTATATAAATGTTTTAAAATACAATTTAAAATTTGGGTATTGGAAATAACTTTATTTTTTATCAAGATGACGATTCTAAGAACACGGCCCTCAACGTTCGCTTCTGGTCAGTGATGTCGCTGTACTTGAAAAATCCTGGGTCCCTGGGACCCAGGATTTCCAAAAATCTGGGTCCTTTTTTTACAAAAGCGGGTCCCCATCAATAATAATTCATATTTTAAAGGAATAAATGAAACTTGTTTATTTGGAAAAGATAAAATAAATGCATTAATTATTGTTTTAATAATAATTAAATAGTGAATTAAAACCAGTATTATTTGCACTCATATAAGATATTTTTAAAAAATCTTAAGAGAAATGTTCTTTTTTTTAAAGTAAAAATGTAAGATACAATTTTAATTGTAAAATATTGTTTATTTGAGAGTACACTGTTAAAAATATCGTGAAAAATTACCTCTGTTTTTAAAGGCTATCTATTTTCTGACCAATGAGAACGCTTCGTAGGCATTTAAGTAGCATTCTCATTGGTCAGAAAACAGATAGCCTTTATAAACAGAGGTAATTTTTTACGATATTTTTAACAGTGTAGAAGATACCAAGTTCCACCAACAAGTATCACTGATGTTCGCATTTATTTTAAAAAGGGGCAAGATGGGTTTATTGAAAAGGATATTTTTGCTGAAGAAAATAATGCTTATATTAAGTAAAAAAGTTATTTTTGTTGAATGAATGGGTGCTTTTATTACACTTCCCATTGAATTATTTTGTCAGCATAGATCTGTGTTGGAATCAGACATTTTCCTTGGAAGGGAAATTCACATCTAAATCATTAATAAGCATGAAATCCTAAATCTTCCGAAGGTGGAAGACATTTCAATGCAGTAAGAACGGGGGGGGGGGGGGGGGGGGTTCACTGGTCCACCCCCTGAATACATTATCAAAGTACACTTAAATCATACTGTATTTTTAAGAATCTCATAAAAAAAAAAACTAAATCCCATTTTGTGAATGGTCTACCTATAAGTTTGGATTGCACATCTTTTTTGGTGCTTTAGATGCTTTGACTAAATTCGCGTTTTTTCCGCGATCTTTTCACGAAATTCGCTATTTTTTCGCGAAGTTACGAAAATCGTGTTTTCCCCGCGATATTTTGACAAAATGTGATCTTTTTCCCAGATCCTTTGACGAAATTCGGCTGTATTCCGCGATTTTTTGACGAAATTCTCTTTCTTTTTCGCAATCTTCTGACTAAATACGCTATTTTGTCGCCGCCCTTTTACGAATATTGCGTTTTTTCCGCGATATTTTGATGAAATTTGCTGTTTTTTCGCGATCCTTTGACAAAATCGGCTTTTTTCCGCGATTTTTTGACGAAATACGCTATTTTTTCGCGACCCTTTTACGAAAATCGCGTTTTTTTTCCTCATACTTTGATGAAATTTGCACTTTTTTCGCGACCCTTTGACAAAAACCGGCTTTCTTCCACGATTTTTTGACGAAATTTACTATTTTTTCGCGATCCTTTGATGAAATACTCTATTTTTTTCGCGGCCCTTTTACGAAAATTGCGTTTTTTCGGTGATATTTTGTTGAAATTTGCGCTTTTTTCGCGATCCTTTGACAAAAATCGGCTTTTTCCCGCGATTTTTTGACGAAATTCGCTATTTTTCGTGATCCTTTGACGAAATACGCTATTTTTTTTCGCGATCCTTTGACGACATGCGCAATTTTTTTCGCAGCCCTTTTACAAAAATCGCGTTTTTCCCGCGATTTTTTGACGAAATTCGCTATGTTTTCGCGATCCTTTGATGAAATACGCTATTTTTTCGCGACCCTTTTACGAAAATCGCGTTTTTTTCCCTGATATTTTGATGAAATTTGCACTTTTTTCGCCACCCTTTGACAAAAACCGGCTTTCTTCCACGATTTTTTGTCGAAATTTACTATTTTTTCGCGATCCTTTGACGAAATACGCTATTTTTTTCGCTGCCCTTTTACGAAAATTGCGTTTTTTCGGTGATATTTTGTTGAAATTTGCGCTTTTTTCGCGATCCTTTGACAAAAATCGGCTTTTTTCCGCGAATTTTTGATGAAATTCGCTATTTTTTCGTGATCCTTTGACGAAATACGCTATTTTTTTTCGCGATCCTTTGACGACATACGTAATTTTTTTCGCGGCTCTTTTACGAAAATCGCGTTTTTCCCGCGATATTTGGATGAAATTTGCGGTCTTTTTTGCGATCCTTTCACAAAAATCGGCTTTTACCGCGATTTTTTGACGAAATTCGCTTTCTTTTTCGCGATCTTCTGACTAAATACGCTATTTTGTCGCCGCCCTTTTACGAATATTGCGTTTTTTCCGCGATATTTTGTTGAAATTTGCACTTTTTTCGCGATCCTTTGACAAAAATCGGCTTTTTTCCGCGATTTTTTGACGAAATTCGCTATTTTTTCGTGATCCTTTGACGAAATACGCTATTTTTTTTCGCGATCCTTTGACGACATACGCAATTTTTTTCGCGGCTCTTTTACGAAAATCGCGTTTTTCCCGCGATATTTGGATGAAATTTGCGGTTTTTTTTTGCGATCCTTTCACAAAAATCGGCTTTTCCCCGCGATTTTTTGACGAAATTCGCTTTCTTTTTCGCGATCTTCTGACTAAATACGCTATTTTGTCGCCGCCCTTTTACGAATATTGCGTTTTTTCCGCGATATTTTGGTGAAATTTGCTGTTTTTTCGCGATCCTTTGACAAAAATCGGCTTTTTCCTGCGATTTTTTGACGAAATTCGCTGTTTTCGCGATCCTTTGATGAAATACGCTATTTTTTCGCGGCCCTTTTACGAAAATCCCGTTTTTTCCCCTGATATTTTGATGAAATTTGCACTTTTTTCGCGACCCTTTGAGAAAAATCGGCTTTCTTCCACGATTTTTTGACGAAATTTACTATTTTTTCGCGATCGTTTGACGAAATACGCTATTTTTTTCGCGACCCTTTTACGAAATTGCGTTTTTTCGGTGATATTTTGTTGAAATTTGCGCTTTTTTCGCGATCCTTTGACAAAAATCGGCATTTTTCCGCGATTTTTTGACGAAATTCGCTATTTTTTCGTGATCCTTTGACGAAATACGCTATTTTTTTTCGCGATCCTTTGACAACATACGCAATTTTTTCGCGGCCCTTTTACGAAAATCGCGTTTTTCCCGCGATATTTAGATGAAATTTGCGGTTTTTTTTTTTTGCGATCCTTTCACAAAAATCGGCTTTTCCCCGCGATTTTTTGATGAAATTACGCGTCCCACGGGACGCATAAGGGCTATTTTTTTGCGTCCCGTCTCCGATTTTTCATGTAATTTACGCGCTATAGCACGTCCGCGGCATCGCTGTCTGGTGTCTCTATAATTGTCCATAAATTCTGAAAACACCATCTCAATCACCGGATTAAAACCCAATAGAGCATATTTGGAAAGAAATGGAGGTTAGAGTACGAAGACATGACATTAAAACGAAAACCAAACTAAAAACAGTAATGATCGATTAATGGATGAACATTGATGCAGAAATTACAAAAAAACTAGTGATATCTATTTCTAGATGTTTAAAAACTGTTGTTTATACTAAATGATATCATACTAAGTATTAATTTAATGAAATATTACTGTATTTCCTAATATGTAATTTTTTTAAAAAGTGTACGAAGACTTTTGTGAGGTAACTTTTTTGTTACTTTTTGATTATTGATTTTTTTAATAACATATTACTATGTTTTTAAAATATTTTATGTAGTTTTGTTAAGAATAAGTTGTAGTTCTTATTATTAAATATCCTTTCTGAAATATTAATTTTAATTAATGGATAGAACACAATTTCATTGAAATTCGTAAGGGTACGAGCACTTTTGGGAGCCACTGTAGGTACCATTGTGTTTACTGTCCATTTCAATTCTAATCTCTTAATTTAGCCATCCTCCCATAATTTTACTCACCCATAAATTTTTGCATTTCAGTGATGTAAAATTTTAAAGGAAGGTTTTCTGGAACTTGATGATATTTAGGAAATTAAATCTGATTTTCACAGTTTTTGTTTATTTTATTTATATTACAACTTAAATATACTGTATATTGTTTGTTATAGTTTTATGCAAAAGTATCACCAATACACTAAAGCCAGCATAATTTTCCTACATTTTCCCTTTCTTTCAAAAGTATCTTTCAATGACTCATTCTTATACTGAAAAAAATTTCCAATGAAATTAAACTTGCTGTATTTAATTTTGACAACACTATCAATTCTGAGTGTTATTTTTTTTTCAATTAAAAAAACATTAATATTTCAGAGTGAGTTTTGTAAACTTCGTAAGTCAAAAATGCTACTTATTATTTATTTATTATCTCTAGAAATTACTTGTGATAATACTTTTTTTATGTCATAAATATTGCATCTCAATTTGGAAATTGTATAGTCTCTTTTTATTTGAGTTTCAATTATTCCTTTTTCATTTGAGTTATTGAAGCTTATGTTAATTTGCACAAAGTTGGCACTCTCTCTCTGTGTTGAACACCATTGTTTAAAATTCTCTTTATTAAATTCTGTTCATGAAAAATTGTACTATTCAATATCCTAATTCTGGAAATTGGTTCAGTTAGATTTACCTGTAAAAAAAAAAGGTATAATTTAAAATAATAGGCATTTTAATCAGAAATTTATGCAAGATCGTCTTTGTTTCTCACAACCATATCAATATTGTAAAAAGTACCAAAAATTGGTATCCAAATAGATACAACTTCTTTATTTTTATTTTTTCTCTCCAATTTTGCAACTATACTTTTTGATGTTCTTTATCTGTTACTTCTGATTGCTATATTATGCTGTTTGTTTTTCCTCTACTATATAATCCTAGATTTAACTACCAAGTACTTTTAAATAACCTTTTGAAAAATTATCAAGTTTTGTACGATAATTTCATAATTGATATGAGCTGATGCGTTTTAAATAATAGCGGAAAAACTTTGTATGTGTATTTTTTATTTTATGAGTAAAACAGAAAAAATGGAATATTAATGTTTGACTGATAAAAATTGACTTATGAGGAATGATGTGAATCACCCAGTACATTTACATCCAATGTATTTACTGTAAATTTCAATACTAATTGTTCAGACAATTTCATATGCCTTTTCTTCATTAATTATTAATTTGGTAAGATTTAAATTTAAAATTTGCTCAATATTTACAAAGTATTGTTTAATGGGCAATTTCAAATTAGTAAGTGTATTTTTATTAATAGTAACTCTTCTTCTTCTTTTTTTTTTTAATCTCCTCTCAGAATGGGGATTTCAAGTAACAGTTTTGTCTTGCCTTTTAGGAGCTCATCCATTAATTACATCAGGTTTCAAGAGGTTGAGTGATCCACAAAATGTGAAAAGGGCGATGGGTTTTTAATTCCCACAGTGTTTAAATTTTATTTATATATATTTTTTTGGTCTTTAAGATCGGTACTATTTCATTTTATTTTGCTATGCCTATCCTTTTATTCATTGCATCGCTGATTTGCACTTGATTCATCTTGTTTCTCAATGTCTTTCGCAGCATGTGATACGCTCATATTTTCCTCTTGGTGCCTACTATCTTGGCGTTCCACCATGCAAAATTTTTCTCTTTGCATGATTGAAAAAAGTGATTTCTTGCAATGTCACTCTTTGAGTGTGTGTATGTTAATATATATATATATATATATATATATATATATATATAACCATTAATTAAACATTACTGACCACCATCAATAATTTAGCATGAATGAATTTACAACAATACAGTGTCCCCAAACACTCTGAATGGATACCAAAAACATAATAAACAAGCTACTATGTATAAAATAAAATCCCATATATATATATGCAGCGTTCGAAATCCTTGGTGGTCCGCTGGTCCGAGACCACTAAAAGTTCAATCGGACCACTAATTAAAAAAATTTAGTGGTCCGCAGGACCAGTAACTTTTTTCCCTCTCTGACCGGTAAATGTAAATTTCCCCGTCCCTGAGAAAACCACAAACAAACACAAACCACAGAATTTTATTTTATTTAAAAAAATAAATAAATAAAAAATTGCATTAAAATTTAGCCAGTTGAAATAAATAATCGGAAATAAAATACATAATTAATAATGTTATAGTTTTTGTTCATATACTGTCTATTTAATTTTAAGCAAATTATAATTTTACATTTTATTATGCCAAAAATTTTGGGTACCTAAAAGGAAGTTTGGTTTATATTCAGGGAGGGGGGGGGGGGGGGGGGTCACTCAAAGGGTTAAAGGCACTTAATAGAATTTTATGTAGCAGGCCAGTGACGATGTCTGCGGACCAGTAAACTCTGATGTTTACTGGTCCTTAGGACCAATGACTTTTTTTTATCAATTCTACCGCTGTATATATGTGTGTGTGTGTGTGTGTGTGTGTGTGTGTGTATGTATGCTGGCTTTGAATTTTAGCCAATGATGTTCAATGATCGCCTTGTTGTAGGAGCAGCTTTTGCTACTTTCAATTTATCTTTCAAGGCTCTTGTATTCGGCATTTTAAAAATTGTCATTTTTAATTTTTAAGCAATGAATTATTTAAATTGTTCATTCAATTACCTTTTAGGTTTCCAATTTCAGCCATTTATATACTTTGACTGTTGATTCTTTCAGTCAATTGGCTTTTTAATGGGGGATTTTGACAATTCTGAATTTTTGCTGCTGTTATATGAATATTCTACTATTTTAAAAAGGACCAATTTTCTATTAATAATTTTCCTGTTTCATCCAAGTTACATTTTATTTTATTGAGTGAGTTGTCAAAGAGCAATATCTTTTCTTCAGTATAAAGGCAAGAATATTTGTACAAAGATGATCTCTATTCTTTTTTTCTTTCTACACTTCACTATTCAAGTGAGATTCATTTCATTATAGTTCTCCAACTGTCACTGATAAAGAACATGAGTTTTCATCTCTAGAGTTATTGCAAGATGATATTTTAAGAATGTTTTATCACAACAGTATACAAATTTAAGATCACAGCCTTTCATCAAACAGTTTTCACCACAGTGATATAACATTTAAAATATTAAAATATGTAGAAATTTTCTGCTATCAAAATAATAAAGTTTATAAAAGGTATGCATTTTTATTCGGGTAACATTAGATATATTTTCCCCTTTCCCTTGAATTGCAAAAATTTGAAGTAAAAGCACACAAGATCTTGATGGTTTTATAGTATCTGTATCAATTTCTAATAGATTGTATATAATTTTTCTCTTACATAAAATTAGCTCTGAATTGATAGTTGCAAAAAATGTTATGTTACAACATAGGGGAGGGGTATTACTTGAGTGTGACGTCTTGTGACATAGGAGGGAGGGGTAAATAACTTCAAAATTTTTGTGATATAATTAATGGATGATGCCTTGACATTGAAATTTTAATCTTGGACACTTAGCCAACTTCTATAATTGTTAATTTTAAAAAAATCCCTATAAAAATCTACTATGTTTTAAAAATGTTTTATTGGGCATTATATTTTTATGTTAGCAATAGATTAATATCATCCATAGCACTTTATACTTTTTAATTTATATCATCATTCTAATAAACAAACATAAAAGACTGACTTACCCTTCAAGTCTTCTCCATATCATTTTAGTCAGTAATGTATAGAACAAATGTGACTGTTCTCTAATGACACAGACACATTGTTCTAATGATTAAATGGTCTTATTGTATTTACTGATTAGCATTATTGCAGATTAGTAATTAGACTGCTGATATTATTTGTGATGTTAACATATTTTGAAATTAAGATACATTTATCATTTGAGCTGATAATAACCTGATGTACTGGAAGTATTTTAATGATGTTGGTTATAGCTTTAAAGTCACTGAATAACTTTTTATGCATATTTTTAATGAAATAATGTTAGTTGTTGAAATTCAATCATACACATAACAAACTAATAATTTTAATTTCAGATTACTGATAACACACTATGTTATCTAGCAGCTGGTTGCCCTCGACTACAAAAATTGGTAATTTTATATTATCTTAGTTTTTAAAACCCATAGAGTTTTTTAGTTAATCATTAAAGTAGCTTTAAACTGATGAAGTAATCTTAAAATACATATACATTATCTTGTTGTTTTTGGATTGCATGAATACAAATTAAAATTCATATCCAAATAGAAATTCATACAAAAATCTATATGTCTGCCCAATTATAATATTAAGTGCAGTTCAGAGCATCTGTGCTAATTCTGATAGATGTTTTAAATGTATCAAAAATTAAAAATGCAATTTGTCAATACTAATACATGTGGTGTTCTGTGTGGTTGTTTAATATGTGTTTGTTGAATATGTGTTTGTATTTTATATTAGTTCAGAGGCTGTAAATTATTGCAATGTATGAAACTTATGCAAGGGTCAAGCAAATTTGGGCCATTTTTGGAGGCTTTTTCATAAGTTTTTATTTAAAATAAGCTGACACTTCTCAAAACCCAATGTCTTAAAGCCTTTACAAAATTTCATTTTTTGGTGGTAGTTGATAAATATCTATTGCTGTGTATTAGAAGGAAGTATTTATAATGTATTTTCTTGATTGTGTCTATGGGTTTTGGTAAATGATTTACTTTAAGAATAATTTGTTAACTTTAGTTGCAAGTTTTGGAGCTACTGAATTCTCTTGTACTGTTTCTGCAATAAAAAGTTCAAAATGTATTTAATGTATAAGCATTTTTAAAGGAAGGTAAATTTTCCTGTTATTTCTAGATGCAATGAAAATCATTTCTTGCTGTTAGAAGATTAATCAAGAATGTCAGTTGATGAATGCATTGAAGTTGCTAATAAAATAAATTGAAATAATCTTTGCAATTAAATTCTTGTAGAAATTGGAGACAATAATTTGAAAGGTAGCTACATTAGTCAATGAATTAAACAATTCAACCAGTGTATCCATACAAATCTTTCAAAATATCATGCTGTGGTGTTCATCATACATCAAGTAATTAATTCTAAAATATTTTATGAATATTTTTTTAATTATAAAAATTTATTTTTTGGAAGGGATGGGGGTAAAGTGAACCCTTTTTTAATGTGATATCATTAACCATTATGTTGGTAGGCAAAATTTTATTCTGATCTGACATCAGTATCACATACCTGCCAACTGCTACGAAAAAATCGTAGTTACTACGATTTGGACCTATAAACTACGATGCTATGAAAATCGGTCTTAAACTACGATTTTTTTTCAAAAAACACAAAAGCATTTTTTGTTTCTAGTTGCGATTTTTATCCCGCGCAGCATATTTTTCAGGAGTGATTCTGTTCCGAAATTTCCAAGTATTCATTTCCGAAAGTTTTAAAAAACTGGCCAGTAGCCCGAAAATTCGGACGTTTAAAAAAATGCTCATGAGAAAAAAAAAATTATGGGCTGCAAAAAAAACTTCTTAACATAAAACACTTTAATCGTGTTTTTGTAAATATTTATACAGGAATTCCCTTTCTTAGAAACAAGGGTGCCATTTTATGAATTCTGGAGGGGGTTCTTTGAGGGGCAAGGTTTGAAATAGTGTGCAAAATCGCACGATTTGCGATAAACTATCGTGAATTTCGACAAATGACTGTGTAAAAAAAAAAAAATCAATTTCGTCAATTGGTCGCAGAAGAAAATAAATTTCATTAAAGGATCGTGGTAAAAACATGAATTTTGTCAAAATATCGCAGAAAGAAAGCGCGAATTTCGTCAAAAGATCAGTAAGATAATCGAAATTTCATCGAAAGATTAGTAAGAAAACGCAAATTTCACCGAAAGATCGCAGAAAGAAAACACTAATTTAGTAAAAGGATCGTGGTAAAAAAACGCAAAATTCATCAAAGGATCGCGTAAAAAATGCGAATTTCGTCAAAAGTTCATGGTAAAAAGTGCGGATTTCAACAAAGAATCGTGATAGGAAAATGTGAATTACGATTGTGGAAAAAAAATTGTGAACATCCTGAAATGATGGCGGAAAAAAAATCGCGAATTCCGTCAAAATTTACTGCACTGAGCTAAGAAATTGGAACCAGGCTCCTTTTACAAATGTTTAAAAAAAAAAAAAAAAAAAAAAAAAAAAAAAAAAACGCTGCGAAACGAAAATAAACTCTAAAAATCGTATAAAAATTTTCAGAGGAAAAAATTTACTATATTGAGTTGAAAGACGGAAACCTTATTCCTTTAACGAATGTCAAAAGATGGCTGTGAAACACGAAAAACCAACCAACAAATCTCCAGATTAATTTAAATTTTGTGTGCCACGATTTCTCATTTTCAAAGGTTGGCAGGTCTGGTATCATTGGTTAAACAAAAATGAAATAGTTAAAATTAACGTTAGTTATTCAAAATTTAAATTTTGAAAATTAATTTAAGTATCTAAATAAAGTGTTAATTATTTAAATTTAAAAGATTGTAAGTTTAGAAAGAAATATGTAATGTGTAAAAAGAAAATAAATGAGATTTAATGTGACAATTTTCTATAGGGCGATCATAATAGCATGTATATCTAGCTGTTCTGAAATTTTCATTAAAATGACTTGATTATCATTACAATTTTTGAGGCAAAGCATATTAACTTCTGAAAATGGTCACTTTAACCTAATTTATTGTATTTGTGAATATTAAATGATTTAAATGTATTTTTTGAGAGAAATTATTTAGATAACATGTAATGTCTGTCATTTAAAGGGAATTTTATTTATTTGCTCATGAAAATCTACAGCATTTTTCATTACTTTTATCAAGGAGAATGATTTATCATTACTATTACTAGTAGTAAAATATCTTGTAAAAAGATTTAATTTGTTCTGTAATCTATAAATTTTTAATAAAATATTTTCAGTCCCTTTCCCACTGTGAATTGATTACAGATGAAGGGCTACGCCATCTTGGTACCAGTGCTTGTTCATCAGAACATCTGTCTGTTTTAGAGCTTGATAATTGTCCTCTTATAACTGATCAATCTCTTGATCACCTTATAACATGTCACAGTCTTCAAAGAATTGAACTTTATGATTGCCAGTTAATAACCCGAGCTGGTATAAGAAAATTGCGTGTAAGTAATTTTTTTATTTTATTTACTAGTAGCATTGTGTCCACTCTCTGCATTAAAAAAAATATGAAGTTGTATTTTTAAAATGTTAATTATTTTAATATCAATGAATAATGAAAATTGTTATACTCATTGTGAAATACAGAAGTATTTACAAAAACAAACATATGTTTAGTATAATTCAGAAATTAAAATTATTTTTTTTTTCAGCAGCTAAACAAAGTTATAATAAATTAGTGTATATAATATAATATAAGAAAGTTTGTTTGTTTGTTTACATTTTATTGCTGTGATGTGAAAACTCACAGCTTTCAAATGTGGTACAACAGAATGAAGGTGGAACTAAAAAGGGATTTTTGCCACCTCTCACCTACTTTATTGCACACATTTTCACTTTAGTTATTCCTGATCTCTTTAGTTATTGTCCTTGACTTTATTATTTTGGTTCTGAGATAATAGCCTTTAGCATAAGAAATATAGGATCTTTTCCCTCCTCCCCTACTAAGAAAAAGGCTAAAATATTAGGTGTGTGTTATATGCCAAAATATACAGTAATGCTGACACAACATTAGTAATATGTTGTAGTTTTATGGATGAAAATGCCGTTTCTTTTAAATCAGGGCTTGAAATTCAACTTTTCCTAGGAGGGAAGTCTCCCTCCCAGCTTTTATAGATGGAGGGGAGTTGAGCTGCTTGGGAGGAAGAAAAAAATGTTTAAAACCCACTGTTATTTTACATGTTATTTAAAGAATTACATTAATACAGACATGATAAAGTACCACTGAATCAATTTAAATAAACAATTCAGAATAATTATGCAAAATGTTCTTTTATTTAAAAAGGAAGAAAGTCAAGATTTTATACAGTTTTTTCAACTTTCAACCAAATGACATGTGTCGATAACAATGGGGGTTGTTAAATAAATTTCTGAATTTAGATTTTTATCGATTTTGGACCCTGAATCCTCTTTTACAAGGTTAAACTTGTTATTGTAACATACAGCCCCACAACATTTATAACTTTGGAAATTACCGGAAATGTATGGTTATGCTCTCTTAAAACATTTCCAGAAAATTTTGCAATATTTGACGTGTCTTCATTTTTAACTATTAGCACGAACATATTCGGAGATACCATCATAAATATCTATTTCTGAATGAAATTGTTTTATTATATTTTTAATGGAATTATAGTCAAAACCTAACTCCCTGATATTTTCTTTGATTGAACAAGCTACTATGCATTGAAGTTTTAAACAAAGTCCAAAATTTGAAATGGAAACTGTTGATTCATTTCTTCTATTACAAAAGAAATCTAGGTTAACTTTAAATTGTCAAGTCCTAATTTCTGTGAATTAAAGGGGGAGGCACGAGGGGGAAATCCTTTCCTGGCGCTAATTATTTTTATTGCAGGTCGAGTAAACTTCGTTTTTGGTTTGGGTCAATTTCAGGCTCACTCTAGATTAATATGCAAGTTGGATTTGGGTTAAACCGAATTTTTCAAAAGTTAGTTGAGTATATTATTTCAGATTAAAAACTATAACTATAATACTAAACATAGATATTTATATAGGTGCTTTTTTTATAAAGACCACTGCATTTTTTCCGCGACTCTTTGACGAATTGTGTGCCGTTTCGCGATCCTTTGAAGAAATTTGCGGGTTTTTTTTAGCAGCTCTTAGACGGAATTCGCGTTTTTTCTGTGAATTTTTGACGAAATTCGCGTTTTTACGCGATTTTTTAATGAAATTCGCATTTTTTCCTGGTTTTGTTGACAAAATTTGGGTTTTTTCGCGATCCTTTGACGAAATGTGTTTTTTTTTTGCGACCTTTAGTTGAAATTTGCATTTTTTCCATGATCATTTAAAGAAATTTGCATTTTTTTGCGATCTTTTGATGAAATTCGCATTTTTTTCGCGATCCTTTGGCGAAATTCATGTTTTTTTTTTTTTTTTTTTTTTTTTTTTTTTTTTTTTTTTGCAATACTTCGACGAGATTCGGACTTTTCTTGCGATCCCTTGGTGGAAATTGCATTCTTTCCGTTGTCCTCTGATGAAATTTGCGTTTTTTCCTTGATCTTTTGATGAAACTTGCGTTTTTTTTGCTACCCTTTAACAAAATTTACTTTTTCCCGTGATTCTTTGCTGAAAGTCGCATTTTTTGGCGATGCCATGCCGAAAGTCGCGTTTTCTGCGATTCTATGCTGAAAGTCATGTTTTTTCCGCGGTCCTTTGCCGAAAATCGCGTTATTTCCTCGATAATTTGACGAAATTTGCATTTTATTTGTGAACCTTTGAGGAAATTAGCGTTTTTTTCCACATCCCTTCGTAACGAAATTGATTCTTTCGGTGACCATTTGTCGAAAATTCATGATTTTTTTCAATTATATTTTTTATGTCAGAATTTTCAGACTGACGACCGATTTTTGATAAATTTCAGAACCAGATGCCTTAAATTTTCGGAACATTTGGAACAGAATCACCCCTGGATTTGCCAATCTGTCTCGGAAAATAACAAGAAAGTTGACAATCAATCTCGGGAAAAAAATCGTTAAATTAGTCTATTAATCACGAAAAAAACCGCCCAAAATGTATCAATCGGTCGCACAAAAAAATCACAAAATTTGCAAGGCATTTGCAGGTGTTGATCGTAGTTTCAAAATGCAAAATTTTTCGGAAAAGGGTGAATTTTTTTGTGTCGGGAGTCTCCCACCACGATATTCTTTTCGGCGGAATTTCAAAGTTTTGGGCGCGAATCCCGCCATCCTGCCCTGTAAATATTACATAATTTTCAAGAAATTTCTATTAATAGAACCAATTAATTTTTATTTAAAATGACATAATGGTACTGGAAACTAAATGATGTAATGTGTGTATATCTATATGTCATTCTAACACCCACCCTTAATCACACATCAAATCCTAATTTCTGAAATTCAAATTTTTAGATTGCATAATTGTGAATGTTCATAAAATTTTGTTTTAGAAAGTTCTTTTGTTAACATGTTAGCAATTTGATCTTCACTAAAAATATATTCTACTTCAGTATTGTTTTTGCTGACAACATTACGAATAAATTTCAATTTAATATATGTTTCATTCTCCCAAAATTATTTTCATTTGTAATGCACTTGATACGTGATTGGTTATCTTCATATACTATAATATTTTTAACGACTGCAATTTCATTAGGAATATCTTTAATCCATAAAAGATCTTGAATTCCTTTACTCATAGCAATTATTTCTGACTGTGTAGTTGATAATGCAGTGCACTGACACACTATAATATAAGTCAATTGCAAAACATACTTATGTAACCAGACACAGATTTTCTGTAATTTGAGCTTGAATCCCACTCAACATTGACATATATAGTAGCGCTGGATTATTTATCTGTATATTGGTCAAATATTGATATTTTTTAATTACCACAATAATATCTAAGCTCTGACTCTGATGATGTATCCCAATAATAATATCTAATCTCTGACTGTACCAAAATATCCCAATATTTTTTTTTTCTACCATGACTTCGAATCTTGAGAAAATGTGCTGAATATTCAAATATCTTCAATCCTTTCTTTCACCCATTCCATGCATTTATCTGTTGCATCACCTCATTCAAACCAGAATATCCTCCTCCAGTGATTATCTCTCATTCGTTAATATCCCATATTAATCAATATACCACTGCATTATCTTGATATGTCTACATACGTTGGTATTCCCACAAACCATAGGCAAATTCCATTGTCCGTTCATAACTTAATGATACTGTTACGTCTGGATGGTGTGTTTTTGTTCAGCTGCTGTTATTGGTCCTAATATATTGCAATATATCTGTACATTGATGCCAATAACCTGAGAGTAAATATTTAAGAAGAAAGAAAACTTTAAAATCATAAATTCATTAATATTCGTTAAAAGCAGTAAATGGGGGAAATTACTTCATATTTAAAATGTCCAAATAATAATATTGCCAAACAGTTTAAATTTAAAATATATTTACACCAGACATTTATTTCATACTTCGAGATAAAGTTTTTAACTATTGTTGCCAATTCCAAGACAGTGCAAATAATAATATTTCCTTTTCAACAACAAAAGTATTTTCACGTGAATATTAAAAAGAGAAAGAAAACTTTGGGGAAAATTACATCAAATTTAAAACGAAACATTTAAAATGTCTTATTTAAAATAATTTTCTTATAGCGTTGTTAAAAAAAAATTGGGAGCCAAAGACTCTATTTACTTAGTTCATTTTATATTAGCCTCTTTTCAAATGTTTAAATGATCTTATTTAATCAAACACGAAAACAGCCATTAAATGTCTTAACAACAGCTGATTCGGCCTTAAAATTTCCCAATCAAAGGGAAATTAATGGAAACTCATTTACAGGGAGATTGCCACTGGTTTTTTAATTGTACTTCATCTTCCATAATCTTTTTAAAGCCGATCAAATTAGCATGTTTTTAGAGTCTGCGTTTGCAAAATGTTTTTATTTTTATTATTTTACTTGTGAACTCATATATACCAAATAAAGGAATTAAAAGGCAACAAAACCTTTATTATTTTTTTTAATAATCCCTACTGATTGTTAATAATGGTGCTATTTAATATTTTTAGGATTTCAGATATAATTTGGCTATTTTTATATTTACTCTGTATGGTGGTATGAATGGATGTAACTCATTTTCATAATTTTTTTGGTTAGCATACACATACAAATGCGTAAATTTAGATTTAGGCGATTAAGGTTGTTCTCAACTGCTCTGCTTAATAAGCACAAAACGTTTTGACACATTTACAAATTCATTTTTTAACAGAAAGATATAAAATTGAAAAGTGTGACCATGGAAGCGATTTGGAATCGAACTGTGTTTTCCATTTTTTGATAAATAAATTACCTATTGAGTTATAAGCAATTTTGACCACGTGACGAACACTTTTTTCGCCCTTTCTTGACTGGTTATTTTACTTTCGCACAGAAATTCGGTTCAAAATGCCCACTTTGACACTATTTTCTGAAAGATCTATTGCGTTTGCAAAAAAATGGAAAAAAAACAGCACAATTACATAGTTTCTGAAGCACAACATCTGCTAGTTTCATGCATTTCCTAACAAAAATAAATTGAAACTTATGTCATAAAGTTGTCCACTTGGATTTAAGAACAGCCTTAATAGTAATTTTTCTGAGTACAAATGCAGAACAAGATGCAAATGATATTTGTTTGTTTTGTTATTTGTGCTACTAACTAATGAAAATATATTTATTTGCAGTTTTAATTATTCTGTAATTACTTACCATGTATATTATTAATTACCATTTTAGTAATTAAAACATAAAAGTGTACATTATTTTCCCAATTAGAGAGTTGATTGTTTAATAATTATTGATTTTAAGCAGTGTTAACAATTTAATATTAAATGCAGTTGTTAATAATTTTAATTAATGTACCGTGTATCTAAAAGTTCCCGTACTCCAACTTAAAAAACTCATTGTCAATGATTTTTTTGAAAAAATAAATTTTATCGTCTGCTTATCATTGCATCAGTTCTTGAGATTTTATCGTTTGGTTCATTTCCTGCTCAATTGGTGCGAGAATAAAATTCTACATTATTTTGTTCTTCATAGTGAAATGAGTATATCATACATTCAGAGAGTTGCGCTGATCGAAACTTCTTTTGCATGTAAATCATATGAAAGGTGCCAAGAAGTTTGGCGAAGTAAATATCCAAATGATGCAATAACAAGTAAAGATACGCTATATCGGCTTGTTCGAGGATTTCGTAATACAGGTATGGTGTAAGACAAGCACAGGAGTGGAAGGCCGAAAGTTGTTACACTAGTCTTTCTGCATGCCATACAAGTGATGAAACCATGGACATGCTTGAAGAATTTTTTGGAGATTGACATCTCAAAAAATCTTTGGCCACATTGATCCCCTGATCTGAGCATCCCAGACATTTTTCTGTGGGGATATTTAAAGAACAAAGTTTATGGAAATAATCCTCAAACAATAGATGATCTGAAAATTGCCATTACTCAAAGGATACAAGAAGTCACTCCCAGCATGTTAAAACACATTTCTACAAACATGTGCAAACAAGTTCAGCTTTGCCTCCTAAAAAGTGGTGGACATTTTGAACATTTATTATAAATATAAGTTCAGTAATTTTTTCTACGTGATGTTAAAAGTGCTTTTTATCATTAGCATAAAAGTAATCGTTTTAAAGTTTGTTGTTTTGTGAATAATAAATACATATGTCGTCAGTACGGACTTTTAGGACATATATAAAGCATTATTGTATATAAAGCATTATTGTATACTACTAACTAATACAATTGAATGCAGTTTTTATAATTACTGTAATTACTAACTAATAATTGCAATTTATTAAAGCTTGAAAACATAGGTTATGATAGCAATTAGACGTTTAATTGTTTTGGAAAACGAAAACTATTGGTAGCTATTCCGTATTTAGCGCAGGGGAAAGAATCATATAAATCCGATTTAA
The DNA here is from genome assembly GCA_963932465.1 of Maratus speciosus. NCBI lineage: Eukaryota > Metazoa > Arthropoda > Arachnida > Araneae > Salticidae > Maratus > Maratus speciosus. The sequence continues at coordinate 384,968,606 of OZ010788.1, read as the reverse complement.
ATAAAAAAATCCAATTTATTTTTTTACACCCTATTTACAAGTCTTTCAAAAATGCAAGATTCAAAATTAGGTAGTTTGAAACCTAACTTAATCACACAATTAAGAATTTTTTTATACCACTGACATGGGGCTTAAAATTATACAAACTCTTTTTAAGTTTACATTTCCTAACAGTACTATCATCATACCTCTTTGGCCGATCGATATAAATAATTTCATTCAATTCCCCATTTAGAAAGGTAATTTTAACGTCCAAAACAAAAACACTGAAATTTTCATTTAACATAATGATTAACACTAAATGTAAAGCAGACATACTTATAATGATGAAAAGTCTTAATGTAGTCCATTTCTTCTTTCTGCATGAATCTGCAAGCTACAAGCCATGCTTTGTACTTAACATCTATCTTTTTCTGACCAATTTGAAAAAAAATAGTATTTCTATCCATTGGTAGCTCTTCTAAATTTTACACACAATTTTCTCTCTGGGTTCCATTGCTTCATTCTACTTCTGTTGTTCATTATGAAGCAATGTAGAAATGTCATAAAAATGTAGAGTATTTTCCTGAGTAACCATTGCTTCATATATTTCAGGTTCTGGATACCTTATAAGATGTTTTTTTTTTTTCTCTAGAAGATTTTATCACACTTTCCTCTTTCGTATCATCAGCTTTTTCATAAGTTGGCACAGTTATCTATTACTATCCTGAATTTGATTTTCAGCATCAAGCTCATTTTCATCGATATTATGGAGAACATATTTAAAATCATTTGAACTTCCCTTTTCTTTATTAAATTTAACATTATTGGATATAATGATGCATTTGGTTGTAGGATCATATTCCATTGATAAATAGCCTACTAATATCACTTTCTCACATTTTTTGTCTAACTTCTTTTTTTGGGCATTAGGTCTAAGCATATAGGCATCACGTCCAAATATTTTTTTCATTCATCAAGCATTTTTCAAATAAAGATGATTTTTGTACATTAAATAGTATGGAGTGTGTCTGTCAGGGGATGCATGAAGTAACCTTTTGTTTTTGTAAGCTGCAGTGAGAACTGTAAATATTATATGTCCTTTTTCTAAGAGACTTCTGTTTACACATTCTGATGTGCCACTCAGACATGGAATTTTTGGTGATGAATCATAAATAAGTATAGCAGCTTCATTTGCAAAATATAGAAATTCACCGTCAACATATTCTTTTGCATTGTCATATCAAATTTTCCTTACTGAAGAATTAAATTTACAGGAATTTTTAAGTTCATTTTCCGCATCACTTTCTTCATTTAAGTAGTCAAACTTCAGTAAAACATGAATAGTCATCTGTTAGAGTTAAAAAGTACTATTCACCTGCGAAAGTCTTGGGTATTATCAGTTCACATATAATTATCGAAATTGTTTGACTCTCTGTTTTCCTTGAAACTTTTCCAACAGGCGTTGCACTTAACTTTGCACATATGCAAATTTTATAAAATGATGAGAGAGTAGGTCAGAGATTGATTGCACAAGTGGCCACATCGCACGGTGGGTGATTTACCGATTCTAGTTGGCCAAAAGACGATTTTTAAAAGTTTATCCTATCATAATTTATTTTTTGCCTGTTATAGCTCAATAGTTAGGGCGTTGTACTAAGGGTTGTTGTTTTGATATAAATATAATTATATGGTCCATAGACTAGCGCAAAGTTGGTGCTTTTTAGTTGGGAATGAATCAATCAATTTGAGTATAGTTCTTTAATCTGCTACTTGAAGCGGAATGAAATATACTGCTTGATTATAGGCGCTTCCAAACAAAATATGGACTTTATTTTATCGGATTTATGTGCATTATGCACATATCAGCTGTTATTTTATATTTAATGTCGCAAAAAACTCTGTATTTTTTTTTTTTTTTTTTTTTTACAATTTTTCAATTTTTAATATCGAAAAAGTTGTATGATAAAGCACGATTAAGCTCAATTTTTGATATGGTTAAATAGTTTATATTATTAAGTTTTCGTTCCAATTTAATTTGTCTACCCTTACGTGCCTTCCCAGTTTTTAGAATGGTTTTTAGCTTATTAAGTCTAAATAAAAAATTTTGAAATTTTAGTTCAAGTACCATTTTCTTCTTCTCAAAGACAGCAGAATTTTAGTTAGTCATATAAATAAACTTTTGTGCCATTATTCAATAATAAGATTTACAATTTAACAAAAATGTGAATTTGGTCGAAAATGTTTTGTTTATTAAGGAAAATTACAATGAAGATTTTTGCAACCGCAAAATGTTTAAGTTTATGACAAAATTTGGACAAAAGTTGCCAGTTGTATGTAGATATCTCAGGACAAAACAATGTAAAATATATTACTCCGTTGCAAATTTCGAGTGGTTACAAAGTTGATACAGACAAATTTTCCAAATTCAGATTTGATACAATGCAAAACATAATGTACACATTTTCCGAGGATAACTATTTCTTATTCCCATTCTTTACATAGGGTTGCTCTGTGCAGAGGTAAATATAAATATAAAACATGGCAATTTTCATTAAAACTGTCGAATGTTTGTCCCGTATCTTATTTAGAAAAAGAAAATTTAGGATTTGTTATAATAATACAAAAATAGTTTTATCACTTTAACTTCCATACCTTTAAGAAAGTATCATTAAAATTATCAAGAAGAACGTAAAATCATGCGTCAATCAGATTATGAAGCATTTTTCAATGCATTCGGACTACTATAATAAAACTTCATAGGTTAATAATGTGAAAAACGATGTCTAAGTATAAATTTGTAAAACATGTAACACGTTTGAAAATACAAGCTCAACCAAAGTCTAAAAAAATAACTGAAAATAAATTTGCTGAAAAAGCAAAATAAATTTTGTACACCCCTGTATCTGAACTATAGATTTATCGTATAATTCACAATATGCTAAAATTTAGAACAGTTAGGGAACGCATAGTACAGTTGAGAATTCCCCGTCAGTAATTTCCATCAGTAAACGGAAATGTACTTCAGATGTTTTGTGCAGCCATGTATATGATTTATAGAATTTTTATACACTAAAAAGTATGCAATTTTTATAATTTAAAAAGTGAAACTAAAAACACACTTCTAACAATTATTGTTCATAGAGAGGAAAATGTAACTGATTTATTTTGTGTGCCCCTGTATATGAAAGATGAATGCTATGCACATCTTATTCAATAGTAAGCATCTGAAAGAGCACCTCGGAGATATATATCAATTTAAATACTTTTGAAATAGTGTAACATGAATAAAATACACCACAAACAATTTTTCTCCATAGACCGTAGTGTAACATAATTCCTTTTAGTGTTCCTGTAAATGATTGATAAATGCTATCCATACCATATTCTATAACAATCATCTTGTAATGCACTTCATAGACATGTATACAAATTTCAAAGTGTTTGAAATTATGAAACATCATCAAAAACCACTGTAAACGATTTTTCCCCATAGGCCGTAATGTAATGAAATTCTTTTGAATGTCCCTGTAACGAAATTATGACTGCTACATGCTACATTTTGCAATACCTAACATTCAATAGTGAATATCAATAACATTTTTTAATTTCATGGCTATACGACTATATTGACGCCAAAAATAATTTTGGCCAGCTAGAATCTTTAAATCACCCACCGTGCATTGTCTGTGCCACATTTCATTAACTTCAGTAGTTGAGGTGAGAGCAGTTTCACTTTGATGTAGAAAATCACTAATATATTGATCAGTTTTTTCGACGGCCAAATAATAAACACTTATTTATTTTTTTCAAGAGCTACATTTGCCAGCCCCATCCAGATCCTGCAGGCTGTAGAAATAGAATAATTTGCTCTGTTTTAAAAAAGATTACTCAATTACAGAAGATTGAATGACATTCTCACGACCAGTGGTGATCTTCTATAATCAGGTTGCCATTCATTTCCCTTTGACTGGAGGGATTTTTGGTTCCTAAGACCGCATCCATCTCTGTCGCAACAGTTGGTATCTGTTTTTGTGATTGATTAAATAAGATCTACCATACATTTGAAAATTAGCTTGTTGTAAGATTGTAGTTCAGCAATAACCCATTAGTTACGTGAAGATGATGGAATTGTTAAGAAATTTTTATTACTTCTTAAAAAATTAAAATTTACATATGTTAAATAAATTAATTTAAATAATTTAATAACATAAAAATCTTTACTCATAAATATACTCATAATTACGTTTCTAATAGTTCCTTTAAATTTACTAATTCAATTTTCCTATCTGAAAATATTTACATTAACCAAGGAACACTATATTTTAATAGATCCAATTTGCTGGATATAAATTTAATATTCATCAATATACTTTATTAGGCTCCAAAAACATCACGATCTCACTAGTAGCACAACAATAATGATTTGTAAAACAAAAATTACCTTTGCTCTTTTTCTACAAAAAAAATGAAGTATAATAAAAGCTGGAATAAAAAAATGTGAAAGAAGAGAAAACAAGAAATAGGTTGTTAAACCAAGACTTTTATTTTATAAAATAAAGTTTAAGGGAAGTGAGGAAAACCAGAAATTTTATTACTATGGATAGTCAGAAAATTCAAAAAATGATGTTAACGTTTATCATTTTAATTTTGATGATTACTTTAAATTAAAAAAAGGGGAATTTCTTTAAGAGAAATTGAATGAAAACAAAATCGGGATTGGGGAAAATTAAAATGAAAGAAAAAAGTGTGGCATTATGCCACTTTGAAAATACATCTTAAAGATGTATGAAATAAAAAAATGACGAAGATTTTTACGTCCTTCAGCCTCGAGAGTTCAGCACCCAACTGCTGAATTTAGTGCGAAACTTCACCTCTTCAAAAACGCAAACGACCGCCAAACCAATAATTAAAGTTGCTATCTGGTGCTCTCTCGGACATGTGCAGTAGACCGGAGCGAAAAACAAAAAAGTTTGAGAATCGAATCGTAATAGTGCGGAAAAGTTGCTACTCGTCAACACAAACAGAGGGGTAAAAAAAAATTTGAACTCTGAAAATTTCTTCCGTTCGCGCATCGCGTTCAAAGTTTTCGAATTTGAAGAAAAATTGAACAGATAAACGAAAAATCGTAAAATTTTTAAATTTTGTCCGATCGAACTCATTTTTTGAAAATAGCATGTCTTTGAGTTGTAGAATGGGGCGAAAAAATAACACCCGCCTAATCTATTCTTTTCTAACCCCTCAAAGGAGTGAAAATGGCCAATTTTCGGAGAATTAACCCAAATTAGAGGATATGTAAATATTGACCTATCGACCTGTTTTTTTTTTCCATAAGGCAATCTTGAGGCTAAAAGCGGAAATAAATACCCCCACGCCCCTCCGTCCTTTTCCCCGGATGGGTACGAAGAAGTCGAAGTTGTGTAACTCTTGCCCCGTCCTTCTAAGAACCACTCAGAACTCACCACAGGAAGGTGGCTTCACCGCGAGTCCCAGCCAACCAACCAACCAAGATGTGGGCGAGGAGAATTATCCAGATCCACGTGCAAATTCAGGTACTGCGAATGCTGGTTTAGTGTCAAATTTTAGCATGGTAGCACGAGAAGCGAGGGTGGCTCTTATGAATCCACCACTCCGCTCATGTCCATAAACTTTTCAGGAGGCCAGTGTTACCAGCTTGACATTGCGCTTTACGGATTGTGCATGACATGGTATTTCTGCCAGATTCATTGGAAGAGTTCGCTTTTTAGGTAGATTTCGTATGAAATACTACCTATTGGGATCGTTCCTATGTTGGAATTTCTGAAAAATTTTTGCAGATCTACACCGATCATGACCCCTAGAACCCAAAACCACCCTCAGTAAAAAACTTTATATATATATATATCTATCTACCTATCTATCTATCTATCTATCTATCTATATATATCACTTTCTTCTGGACACGATAACTTTCGTAATTCTACACCAATCTCTTCCAAACTGATACATAAAATCAATGGGCATAAAATCTCGGTCAAGTTCGTTAATGGGCAAAATCGGACCAAGGGGAGGGAAATAGGGAGGGGTTTTGTGAAAACAGAAAACCCCCCATAACTTCTTAATTTTTGTACATATCAAATCAGTTTAAAGTTTTTATTACTTCTAAAAATAGGGCCAAAAATTTATGTATCACAGATTTTTGATAAAGTTAAAAATGGGCTCAAGGGGCGCAAAAAATAGGGTTTTTGGGAGAAAAAAATTCATAACTTCGTCAATTCTCAAGATATCAAATTCAATTAATTTTATTATAAATCTCCTTAACATTATCTAAAACTTTTATATTCACAAGTTTTTGATAGGTGCAATTCGTACCGCAAAAAAAAATTAAAAACGAAAACAAAAAGGGCGTTTGAAGAAGAAAAAAATCCATAACTTCGTCAATTCTCAAGATATCAAATCCAATTAATTTTAACATGAATCTCCTTAACATTATCTATAACTTTTATATTCACAAATTTTTGATAGGACCAATTCGTACCGCAAAAAAAAATTAAAAACGAAAACAAAAAGGGGGTTTGAAGAAGAAAAAAATCCATAACTCCGTCAATTCAAAAGATATAAAATCCCCATGAATTTATCATATATCTTCTTAATATTGTCTACAACATCTATATAGACAAGTTTTGGATAGGACCAATTCTTAGAGCAAAAACAAATTAAAAATACATACCGGTTGAAGTAAAAAATGATCTTGGTAAGGGTGTATTCAAATCCAAACTGCTTATTTTCTGACTCATTTTACAATTCATTTTTGCTCTCAAAGGCTTCCAATTGGTACGTTTTCTTACTCAGAAACTATATAATGTACCGTAATGGTCGATTTTCTGATAGGGGCAGAATATATTTTTTTAAATGCTGTTAAAAAGGGCATTTTGAACCGAATTTACCGAAGCGGATTGTGTTGGAAAAATCATTGTATTAAGGATGCGCTTAAATCCAAACTGCTTATTTTCTGACTGGTTTTTAAATTCATTTTTGCTCTCAAACGCTTTTAATTGTTAGATTCGCTTATTCAGAAACTATATAATGTACCGTAATAATCGATTTTTAGATAGAGGCAGAATATATTTCAAAAAATGATGTTAAAGTGGACATTTTGAACGGAATTTCCCGAAGCGATTGTGTTAGAAACGAAAAATATTGTCCTTCTGAGAAAATAATTGTTTATATATCAAGTTTTAATTAATTGAACAAAAAATAAAAACACAGGTCGCTTATAAATCTCTTCAAAAATCACGTCAGCAAGTTTCATATTTTTTTTTATTAAAAATGAATCTGGAATTATGCCAGAAAATTTCGAGTTGTTGAGCATGGAAAAGTATTTTTTTTAATACCGCCCTAACATGATTCTGATAAAACCAGCTATTATATGAAAATGAAATAAAAACTCATCAAGAGCGGCCAGATAAAATTGTTAAAGTGGATTTATCTATAATCATGATTTAGTTTTTGTTTGTGAAATTAGTATATTTGACTTCGAAATCTACCTCTGCCTGTAGGCCGGGCCGGCAGGGATTTTTATTATTAAAATTGGAAATCAAGTCTGCAACTTCAGCTGAAGAAATGTTTACCAAAAGAGGTGTACAGGTAATCTTGGTTTCAAACCAATTTATGATATAATAATCATTGCCGTCAAAATTTATAGCCGGAACTGGAAAATTTCTGATTGGTTTGCCCTTTGTGGGAGTGTCTTTAAATTTCAGTACCCATCGAATTCCCAATTGTCGAACGTGCTGCCCATCATCCACAACTATTGAAAGAAGGTCTTTTGGATGAGCAAGGAAAGCATTTGTTTGATTGACCTGCTTCACCACTTATTAGACTTTTGCAGGTAAGCTTCTGCATTTCTTGATGCAGTCAAAAATATGTTTAGGTCCCTCAACGATTGAAGATGTTGTATTAATTTCGAACCACAGATGTAAGTATACTGTCATAATATGTATGATATGTTGATGAGATCAATGAAATATACAATTCAGTCTCAGTAACCTGTTTTACTGTCGTTAACCACCAAGAATGAGATATTGGTCCCGGATCCTGATTCGCTAAGCCTGAGGAACAAGACCCCGCAGCAATGGAAACGGCAATGTCCTGCTGGTATCTCTGACCTTTACTCTAGATTTATGGGTCAATGTGTTGAGTGTGGCATTCAATTCTATTAAAAGCAACTATAAGCAAAGACTCGCAACTAGCCAGCTGCTTGCAAAAGTCCAAGACGTGGTGAAGAAGATCACTCAGATTTTTTTTCTTTGTCCATCCAAGAAACTTCCTCATTTCAATGATAGTGGATGATAGATAGAGTTTTCGAGGGTTGGGACTTCGGCGGGGACTGAAATCCAAAGACACTCCCACAAAGATCAAATCCGTCAAAAGTTTCTAGTTCCGGCCTTAAATTTTGACGCCAATGATTATTATGACATCATAAATTGGTCTGAAAGTAAAATTACCTCTCCACCTCTTATGGTAAACATTTCTTCAGCTAACGTACCAGACTTGATTTCCAATTGGGAAAAACCACTCTTACTTTGAATCTTGCAGATATACAATGTCATACCAAGCAGTACATAGTCATAGTGTCAAGCTGGTAACACTGGCTTCATCAAATGTTTATGGGCATGATCAACGTGATGGTTTCATAAGAGCCGTCATCGCTTCTCGTGCTACCATGGAAAAATTGGAAACTATATCAGAATTCACTGTATCTGAATCTACATGTGGATCTGGATAAGTCTATACGCCCACATTTTGGTTGGGTAGATTGTGGGTGTAACTCGTGGGTTAGCCACCTTCCTGTGGCGAGTCCTGAATCGTCCTTTGAAGTATGGGCCAGGAGCTGCACAATTTCGACCTCTCGTACACCTCCGGGGAAGAGAACGGAAAGGGGGAATTCTTTTCAAGATTTAGCCTTAAAGTTGCCTTATGTACAAAAAAATCAGCTCGATTTGGTCAATATTTATACCTATGGTTTAATATGGGTTAATTCTACGAATTATGGCCATTTTCACCCCCTCGAGGTGGTTGGAAGGGGATAGAGGACGAATATGTGGTAATTTTCTATACCTCAATACCATGCTATGTTCAAAAAAGTATTTACATCAGACAAAATTTACACCTTTTACAAATTTTCTTCAATCTGTTCAATTTTTGTTCAAATTCGAAAACTTTGAACGCGATGCGCGAACGGAAGATATTGTCCGATTTCATTTTTTTTTCTTTCACTGTGCTTGTATTGACGAGTAGCAACTTTTCCACACTATTACGATTCGATTTGAAAACTTTTTTGTTTTTCACTCCGGTCTAATGTGCAGTGCCTGCACCACCCTAGCGCTAAACAGCTCCAAATGGTGGCACGGCGAAAATCTGAGATTGCGCCAAGCGAAGCGTTCACGTCAAACCTGTGTGCGTCTCTTCCGAAAGGGAAGGTGGAAATGGAACGATGCACCTTCTATTCAAGATGGCCAGCCAAATTCAAATTTTCTGTTTTGAAAACAGAGCAAAAACGTAAGCGTAAATTAAAGTTTGCGCTTGCGTTAATTAGGTTAAAAATGACTATTAAGTTTAAGAAACATATGCTAAAATACTGACTTTTATTTTAGAAGAAGGATTTTAAGGATAAAATTAATTTTTAAATATTATTTCTTTATTTAAAGTAAATAAGAAACCATTGCAAATACCTCCATTGTAAATCTGTTATGATGTACGCTGGAGCTAACAAACTTTTAGCGTGATCGTAACTATAAATTAAATTATGCGTTGTGTTTTTAAAGAAAAGAAAAGAACAAATTAAGTTATATTAAATACCCATTAAGGACTAGCGTTACCATATGGTCACAGCATAACTGTCAACCCTTTTGCTGTTGGAATACCAGTAATCTATAACAAAAATTTTCATTACCTTTAATGACAGAAGTTCTGCTATAAAATAATATAAATTTTTCTTTTCCAAAAAAAGTGGTGCGAAATGCAGTTGTTGTATTTTTAAAAGAAAAAAAATTCCGTCTTCAATGGGTTAATACTGACATTTAATGTTGTTTTTATAAGAAAAACGATCCTAAATAAATTACGAAATTTATACAAATTGATTTACAAAATTGAAATTGAGAATTTAGAATGAATTGGGGAAACTATTAACGAAATTGACGCTTAATAATTAAATTTAAGGAATGATTAACGATTTTATAATAAAATTCCCCAAAATTAAATGGTAATAATTTTTAATTAAGGAATTAAGAAAAAATGTCATAATTCATTATGACACTTGTGCACACACAAGTAAAAAATGCCACTGCCTCCCAGACTTTTATAATAACATTTAGAATATATATTTTTTCTTATATATGCTATTAGAAAATAGTTTTAAATATGATTTTTAAATAAATTAAAAAAAAAAACTAAACCTGTGGCCAGTGACCTGGAGCCGAAAAATTTTTTGATGCTCCAGCTCCGCTCCCAGATAAAATACTATGGCTCCGGCAAGCGCTCAAACTCGGCTCCAACTTCACGCTTTTGAGTTGCAATTTTTATTTATACAGTTAATTTTTTGCTCACCAATTCTTCCTTTACCTTCATTAAAGATCCTACAAAATGCATTTTTCTTCTCATCAAACTTGAAATGCTTGTTCAGAAAATCTGAAATCTTTTAGCTTTTACTTTTGCAAAAGAAAGTTTAGTAGAATTTTAAACACAAAAATCTTAAATTTCTTCTATACTTTTCAAACAACCAAAATTGTACAACTACACATGTAAACAAAAGGTGGTCATATTTGTTTTCAAATAGTGTTGCATCTTAGCTCAAGTAGAAGTGAAGTAGTTTTACCATGTTTTTGTGAGAAGTTTCCATCTCTAATTAAAAGAAAAATCTAAAAAAGGATATAATTAAAATACTGAATAATGATGTAATTAAAGTATTTTAACGTCAGAAATTTAAAAGACTGAAAAAAAAAAAAGATTTAAAAGAATATTAAAAAACTAAAGGAGCCCTGGAGCAGGGGAAAATTTAGAGCTGCAGCTCCGGCTCTAGCTCCAAGCTCCAGCTCCAGCTCTGGGTCTCTGCCTGTGGCTGTACAATCCATGAAGGATCAGGGCCTACAGTGCCCAACTCTGTTTACTTGACCCTGGGTCCTGAGGTGCTATGCAGCACGTGCCTCGGCCAGGTGGTCAACCCAATGAAAGACCCTCGATGTTTAGCTCCCAAGCAAGCTTGGTACTCATTTTATCAACCCCAAAGGGATGAAAGGTTGAGTGAACCTTGCCCAGCTGGGAGTAGAACTCGTGACCTGTAGCGTCGCAGACAGGCATGCTGACCCCTACACTACTGGGCTTCAATTTACTGCAATACTTCATTTTACTTCAATACTGGGCTTCGATTTTTAAATACGTTGTTTTAAATATTATTTTCTCCATTTAATGCTTTTTGCACATAATAATTTAATTTTACAGTTTTCTTTCTCCTTTAATATTCACATGTAAATATTTTTTCAATTGAAAAGAATAATATTATTTAGGCATTTTAAATATGACATAAATTTAACCATTAAATGCTTTTTACACATAATGATTCTAAAGTTTTCTTTCTCTTTTAATGTTCATGTGTAAATATATTTTTCAGTTGTAAAATGCTTGGAAATATTATTATTTGCAGTTAGTAGGTAAAAAGATGACTTTTTAGAAATATGAAATAAATCTCTATTCAAATTTTGAATAAGAAATCTGAAAAAAAAATTGAAAACTTAAAATTGAAAAAAAATGATTAGATATTGCACACCACAATCTACTCCAGTATGTGCCTGTAAAAGATGATTAAATTCATATACATAGATTTTGATCCTATAAAACTTTTTTAATCAAAATATTTTGACTGACTTCAACATTAAATAGCTATTAAAATAATTCTTTGATTTCAAAACTGCTTGCTTTAGCATGCTTATCATGCATTTCTCTATAAAACTACCAGTTTTCATATTTTTACATGCAATATTTTTTTTAAATATAAGCAAAGAAGTTTGTCCTCTATTGAACCTCTGTTACAATAAATTCAATTAAGACAGTGACAGTCGCAGCATTTGTTTCTTTTTTTAGAATAAAGAGAAAACTTTTTCACTTTTAAAGATTACACAAAATTCAGCAGCCTCTATATTTTTTACTGATATCTACTGTTCATTTAAATTTGGAGTAAAAAAGCATCTTTTAAATTTATATGAACGTTATTTAATATTTCACTGTGAATGTTTCAATACCTTGAATTTCTAGAACTGCAGATTGTGAGTCTCATTTAATAGTTCCTGATGCTGTTTTCAGTGAGCTGAACCATTCTTTTAGTTAATACATATGAGAAGTAGCACCATAGTGACTGATGAATTTAGTATTGTTTAAAGTTCCTTCTATGAAAGATATTTCATAAGCTGAATGTTTTTCATTAAAATTTGTTGTAGTTGAAGATCTACAGTCATGCTTATAGTTCTCACTTTTATCACATTTGTTACATTTAGAAATTTTCTTTCTACAAAATTTTGATGTGTGACTCTTCTTAATGGAAAATTTCCTAAAGAGTTTCTTATGCATAGCAGAAAAAGTTACATTATCAGCCGAAGGCCTAACAGAATAAGTTTTATCAATATTCTTAGAGTCATTCATTAATGCTTCAGCATCAGTTAATCTTTGAATAACAAATTCTAATGTTAAATTAATACCAGACTGATTTTCAAAAATGACTTTGACTGCTTCATTTTCTCTAGGTCAGTGTTTCTTAAACTTTGGGATCTCGCGGACCCCTTTGATATGATATGCATTTCGGGACCCCACCCCCCAACCACCACCACAACAACAACAAGAAAAAAATTTTAATGTTAAGATAAAAAAAATATTTTAATGACATAGATCTTATTTATTTTTCATTACAGATGTTTCGTGTTTAGTTCTTGAAAAAATCAGTTGCATTAATTAAGAAAAATGGCACATATTTTAAGATAGTTAAAATATACATACTACTATTTCCCATGAGAAGGATGCTGCTGTTTTTTTCTTACGGGATGCATAGTGTCTAGCTCAGTATTCAAAACATGTATTGTCAAGTCTGTTTCGACATTCAGTTGGTTTCTATATTTGTTTTTTATGTGCACAAAGCTAGAGAGTCTTTTCACACAAATATGTTGTGTGGAAGGGAAGTAAATGCTTGATAACTTTATCTACTAGTTCTGCATATGTATTTCTCACGCACAACCAAAAATTAGAAAGGCTATTCATTTAGAAAGCAATTTTCATGGAACCATCCCATGATAATTCGACAAGTTATTCCTGCTCTATAAGAATGTTAACGATTCCATTTCACTAATGTCTTGGAAATGAAATGGATCCTCATCCACTCATTTTCTGACTTTGAGGAGGAAAATAAAGTCGGAAAGCTTCTTTCAAGTTCTTGAGGTGTACAATGAAATTTTCAACAATATCAAGGGAAATTGTATCTCCAGAGGTTTGTAAGAAATCGAATGAAGTTGAGAATGATTCAAAATTACAATTTTTAAGTCGATTTGGTCACAAATAAAATTTTGTTATTGTTGCTTCTAGTTTGTCCTGGACTTTGAAAATATGTACCGATGGTCTTTGTAAGTTTAAATTCAGCTCATTCAGAAAACTAAAAATATCTGTCAAATATGCCACCTTGACAAACCAGGAGAAATCATTGAAACATACTTTCAAATGACATTTCATCCAATAAAAATAGCCTTACTTCATCACATCACGCAGTGCAAAAAGTGCGATTTAAAACTTCCTCTAAACAGCCACCTAATTTCTGCATGCAAAAGTAACTGTTTGTGTTGACTATCAATTTTTTCGCACAGAATTTAAAAAAGTCTAGAATTCAATGGGTGAGCCTTGATACAATTTGCTACCGAAACAACTTCGTTGAATGTACACTTCAAATCTTCAGGCATTTTTTTCGCGGTGAGTGATTCACGGTGACTACAACAGTTTGTCCAAATTGCATGTGGTGTTTTATCTTTAAACAAGCTGATCGAACCATTAATAGGTCCTCTCTCAGCTCGAGCCCCATCTTTACATATTCCGACACATTTTGAGACCAGTTTCTTTTTCTAGTATGAAACCATATAAACATGTGAATAGCACTGCACTTGTTGTGTGAGATGGAATAGATTTGGAAAACAAAAAAATCTTTACATGCCTTACCACCAAATTCATAATGAACGTAAGCTAACAAATTCATGTTATTGGAAACGTCTAAACCCTCATCCACCTGTAATGCGAAACAAGGACTTATTTTTACACATTCAATTAATTGGCTCTCAATATTTTCACATAAGTCGATGATTCTGTTCTTAACAGTGTCATTAGATAAATTAAATTTAGATCTTTTGCTGCTTTTTCTCCAATCATTGTTGTGACCATTGCTTTAGCAGAGTGTAGAATTAAATTCCCTTAAATCATATGAGGTTTTGCAGACTTTGGTACCATCAAAGATACCTGATCAGAAGCAAAAAGCGGCCTTTTCATTATTGGAACCAGTTGCAGTCTTTTCTATTAATTTCTGACTTGTTTTCAGTTTTTTAAATTTGTTCTTAAAAAAGCCTGTTGGTTTGTTTAAATACTCTTTATGTTTAGTTTGTAAATGTCCACGGAGTTTTGCTGGTTTCATACATTCATTTGACAGTATATCGTGACAAATAACACTAACAGGCTGATCTTCATTATTAATAGAGGTACTCATAAATCCCAATGTTAAATATTCTTCAGAGTACTTGTGTTTTTTCGTTTGCGGTAATTTCTTCTCTGTTAAATTGTGTTGTATTATATCCTCATCATCTATATCCGACTCCACCTCTTTAATTTTTTTTTTTACTGGTTTTTAATCACACATTCATATCTTGAATTAAAACTATGTAACAAAAGAGACTAAAATAAGAACAGTACATGTAAAAATAGCAATGGCTAGAATTCACTCACTAACGTTTTCACCTACCTTTTGCCTTTCTAGATAAGATAATGCCTGGTCATGTGATTGCTACAATGACAACGCGAAATAGAATGCATATGTAAAGCACGCTGACAAAGAAAAAAATATTCAGTAAAAATGTTTGGCTTGCGAGAGATGAATTTAGAGGGTGGAATGGAGGAGGGGGTGGTATTCTCTTCCCCAGCATTGAAAGATTTAGATTTTAGGTGTTTATTTTATATTTATTAATAGTCTTAGTTTACAAATTCTAGTCCTGTATTTATCCACAACTACAGCTACTGAAATTCCTGCCGAAGAAAAAAGGTCTGAATTCAACACTGGACTCGAGAACCCTCGTCTGTAAGCTCGCAGACCCCAGTTTAAGAAATGCTGCTCTAGGTAATGACATTAGACTATAAACAATTGAGTCTATATCACTTACCTCAGCACCAGATGTCCATATATCCGAAATTACTTTCAATCTTTTTCATTGTAGTCTTTTTCATGATAATATTTGATTCATAGCACTTTATGCTTCATACATTGATTGAAAACTTTTTCAAATTTTACACACTGTATCTTTCTTTTGAAGAGAAGCTAAAATTCTATCACTGAAAAACATTAACAGAAGCACAGACGCTTTCCTCAATTTAATTATTTCTTCATATTTTGTATCATCAGATTCTTTTTCCAAAAAGTTATCCAGTTCCTTTCCTGAAAGTGTTGCCATTACTCTTCTGCTCTATATTGCAAAGTTATTCCCGTTAAACGGCATTACTACATAATCTTTGCCACTCAAGGCTCATACTTTCCCCGCAATAGAAATAAACTCCCAAGCAATAAATTCTAGTAATATGACCTGGTTTTCTGATTAATGCATAAAAACCAAAAAGAGAGAGAAACTATGTTCTGCTGTTAAAAATCCAAGGAGATATATGTTTGTGTTAATTGAAGAATCTATTGGATCTCATTTTAAAGCATTTATTTACAGAAGGTCTGTCATATATGAAGAGCAAAAACAGTGAGTGTGAAAAGGAAACTTTAGACAGGATTTAAAATGAGCCAATAAAGTTTTTTTAATAAGACGGTCAATAGAAATTACCAATAGGAAAACCAATCAACTTAAATTTAAAATGTTGTTATGCAACTGAAAGCTAAATGATGTAATGTGAGATTATGTCATTCTAACGCACTTAAAATATCTTGATAATTTGAAATATTTATCTCATTACTTAGCATTAGAAAAATGACTCCATTCCGGTGCAGTTGTAGCAGGATGTTTCAATTTTATGAATGGAAATATGGGTAATTTTTTTAACTTGTTTTTACCACTAAAAGTGTTGCATCTTTATTAGATTAAAGTTCTTGCTTTTAATGCCTTAATAAGGGGGGGGGGGAGAGAAATAAATGTTTTTACTTATTTATCCCATTCAGGAGGAATGGTAGCTAATGATAATTTTACAGATTTATTTTTTAAAACTTTTTTAAGTTATTGTGAGGTTTAAATTATTACATAGATTTCTTTTTTTATAATCAGTCTTGCAGTATTTAAAAAAAAAAAAAAAAAAAAAAAAAAAAAAAAAAAAAATAATAATAATAATAATACTATCAGTTAAGGGTATTTTCAATATATTTAAAAGTTTATTGTAAAGGATTATAATCTAAGTTAAATTAATTCTGTTTCTTCCTTGTTTTTCTTCTTCCTTTTTTAGTCATAAATACCACTTGATCCTGCTTAGAATACACCCCCACCCCAGAAAAAAAAATCTGGTATAATTTAGTACAAGTGATAAAATGATAAAAGATTAAAAAAATCTTTGTTTCTGCGTATATTTTTTAAAATATAGCATTTTTCAAAAATTTTAATTTTTTCTTGTTTTCACAGGGTCATCTTCCTGATCTTAAAGTTCATGCTTATTTTGCTCCTTTAACTCCACCCCCATCAGCTGTGGGTGGAAGACCACGATATTGCCGTTGCTGTGTTATTCTTTGAAGATTTGAGCATTGCAGTGTATCTGCTTGTATTCTAATGGACGATATATCTTTATTTTCATATCCTTCAGATGACATAATTTATGCTACATGTGCTTGAATACTTAAAAATGTCTCTTCTGATTTCTTCATTGAATAACTACTGATATTATGACTGATGTGTAAACATTTAAATCTGTTCTCAAAATTCATGCATTTTTATGATTTTATGTAACATGTTTATGAACAATTGATAAGTAATTCATTTGAGGAATTAGAGAGAATGAATGAATATTCTAATAGAATTTGTATGTTTTAAATGCTTAAAAGAATAATTTTAAATATGAATTTTCATCTTCTGAAATGTTTTTAAATTTGCATTTTATAATTTGATAAAAATGTTTTGGATCATAATTTACTTTTTGAATTTGATTAATTTTCTGAATTTTGAATAGGCATGCTCCCTTTTTGATGGTATTATGGAAAGTGTTTTTTAGATTTTGGCTGCATTGTTGTGGCATTTAAATCTTGTTGTAGTTTTGTTAGTGGCAGTAAGATGTTGATAAGTGTTTGAATATTGTAAAAACTGGATTTGTGATTAGAGTTGAGTGATTTAAATTGTCCATATTTGCTTTTATTTATTATTTTTTAATTTTAGATAATTTTTAAATATTGAATGTATAAAGTTAAAATGTTTTGCAATTTTACAAAATTTCTGAATGTTCATGAAAGTTTTGTTTTATCCTATACTCAGAAATGAGGTGTGTAATTAATAAATTTATTGTATATACGCAAACATTAAGTAAGACACAATGTGAGCTTCAAAGATTTTGTATTTGCCTTGGTAAAGTTTAAAATATTTACTGTTCCTTTAGTTTAGTAATTATATATACTTTGTCATAAAAGTTACATTAAGTATAATTATGGCATAATTCTTATATATAATTTGGACTTGAATTCAGTGAAAACAAATGTAAATGTTTTCATTTCATCATACATTCTAACTGCAAATATGCTGTCATTATCTTTTTTATTCTTGTCAGTGAGTCATTTATAATCATTGTAGAAGTATTGAATGTATATGAAATGCATATTACTCATTTGCTACAACAGTAGCATTCCTCAAATTATAGTTATTGAGAAAACAGGTCTGAAAATGTTTAGTCATTAAGAAAATAAGGTGAGGCTATTGTCATCTATAGTAAATTAAAAAGCAAGACATAATGTGAGTGTCAAAGATTATATATTTTCCATGGTATGATTTCAACTACTGAAATATATGCAGTTCATTTACTTATCTAATTTAAAAATTATTAAAATTGCCCCTTTTCATTTTGTGAGATTTAAGCAGCAAATGAATAATATGTATTTTTTGCTTATTTCGGTGACATGTTTTGTACTGTTTTTATCATCATCACCACGATCATCATCAATTCAACAACTGTTGTTTTTTATTATATATATTTGTTCATGCCTTAACATGCATTATCTGATACAAATTAGCATGCCTTTCTCTTTGTTCAATATAGTTAAAAATATTACTGATTTTAATGTCTCTGCTTAAAATGCATAGAATGTCACAAAAAAAAAAATTGAGATGCGTGGTACATTGTATTTAAAGTCGCTTACGTTAAAAAAAAATGTTGCATCAAGCTCAAGTTGTACATAAATGCCCATCTACTAAAAAGGTTTATTTTTTCTTTTTTTTTTTTTTTTTTTTTTAATTTCTGCTATTTTCCATTATTAAAAATCTCTTGAGCATTTTATGTTTTTAAACAAAAAGTTAAAAAATGGTTTACTAAGTCTGTATAAAATTGGTTTGTACATAAATATGTAAAACTTTAGTTGATATGAGGCTTAAGGCTTGTAAAATTGAGATTTTTAATAAGATGTTTTATAGTAACACAGCTTCTTATTTAATTGTAAAATAGAATGCTCCATAAAACATTGATTTCGTAAAAATTTAATTTTATGGTTCATTCCTTTTTATATTCTTTTGTGGTTATATATTCATATATGGCAAGAAAACTTTAACCTGGAGCATTTTTTTTTTTATTATTATTTATTTAATAATGTAATGTTCTTTATCTTATGCCCTTCTCCCTCCAAACTTAATAATTTGGTGATAGGAAAAGTTCAAAAACTGTTTGACTAAGCACAGTTTATGCTGAACTATTTTTTAGATGTAATATGCAATGATAGTCAGTGTAAAATAAAATATTCCTAAAAATATATTTTTATTTAAAAATATCAGAAAAACACTGTACTAGGTTAAATGGTCATCTAGTCTGAACTTTCTGCATATGGAAACAAAGTTTATGGCTTGGATGCTATGTTAATTTCTAATTACAATTATTAGAAATATTATTAGTTTAAAGTTTAAAAACTCTGCCCTCCCCCTCTTTTTTTTCCCAGAGCAATAGGGAAAAATTACAAACAAGAAATGCAAACATGTACAGAAGAGTCAGAAATATGTATAATGTTCCATGTATATCGGCATTTTAAAGAAGACATAAATTATCTAATTCAAATGTTTATAAATTAAATGTAACATACATGTAATTTTATTGTATGCATAAATTACACATGTTTGTTTGTAAATTACATATTATATACATGTATATATAAATTACTCATGTTTATAAATTACATTTAAAATACATATAACTTATGTGTATGTTTTATCTTAATGATATTTTCTCAATTAAAATTCATTTTTTAATTTATCCTTTTTATAATTCTGAATTGCAAGTAGTGCTTAATTTTATGTATATATTTTTTGTAGAAAAAGTAATTGTACATCTCCCAAGATTCTTGTTCTTGTGTTTTCCATATTTGTCAAATTATTTTAAACATATGGAAGCCTCTTTCCCACCCCCGCCCCTTTTTTTATCAATAAGATAAAGTAAGTTTCCTGTATTTAAAAAGTACAGTAGAGCGCCGATTATCTGAACAAGTCGGGACCGACCCTAGTTCGTATAAGCAAAAGTTCGGATAAATGGAGAGACAATTTGACGGATGTTCTTGACTATACTGAAATCTTTACACTTTATCCACGCTTTAGACTGACAGCACTAGTTAATGCTGGCATATTTAAAAATTGATTTTTGTCTTTTTAATTTTTTTGTTTACTTTTTATTATTATTTTCTGAACGCCAGAGATTATAATTTAAGCAAAAGAACTTTCGATTGTTGCTTGCTTCAAAGAAGACATTCTTTTCAATGCTGCCATATCTCGAACTCTTTTTAAATACATTAGTTGAATAGGAACAGCATTCTTCTGCCGTTCGAGCCATTTCATAGCTGTTTCCAAATATTCAAAGGCTTTGTTATGTGATGGACCTTGATCATTTTCAGAGCATTCGTTTTCAATTTCTTTTTCGTCTTGAATATCATCCACAATCTCATCATCATTTAAAATCTGATTTTTAGGTCTAATAGGGTGTTTGGATAATTGGTAGTTCATTAAAAAAAAAAAAAATTGAGAGAAATATGCTGTTCGGATAATTTGAAGTTCGGTTAAAAAGTATTTTTTGAGAGAAATTGGCTGTTCGGATAATTGAAATTCGGATAATCGGCACTCTACTGTATTTATTATTGGTTATACTAAATATGCAATTAATACATTCTGAGGAAAACTAAAAGAAAAAAAAGTTTAAATACATATATAGGGTAAGATGGCCTAAAATGATCCCCTTAAGGGGAAAACTTGTGTTAAATAACATAACTGTTTAAATAAAACTTTGGTCCTGTGCTAATATGTTTTACACTATATTTTGCATCAAAAACATACTTTAATGATATTTCAAACCTAAATTGAGTAAGGAAAAAAAATAGATTTTTGAAAACGTGTCCAAAGGATCATTTTACCCTCATAAAAATAAAGGATATAAAAGTAATTATGACAATACTTAATGAAATAAAATAAGTTTTATAATCAAATAGCATACATAATTTATTTTATGTAAATTTTAGAATAAAAAAGTGTCACAAATAATTTTGAAAAAATAATAAAATGGAATATTTGAAAATTATGATCCAAAAGTAATAACCCATAATAAACACAGAAATAAGTTAAATAATGTCTATTTCCACCAACATCTGAAAACTCGGAATATTTAAACACATATCGCAAAAATACACATAATCATTATTCTCATCTATCCCTGCGCATGCATTTTGCACCCACTTACGACACTTGCGATACTGGGTCGAACCCTCACCTGCTGCAGAGGAGGCAAATAGTTCATCGCAATAAATATACTTGTGTTCATCTTCTGAATTTGTTTTACTATATTCCAAATATTGGTTTTTAGGCACCCTTTTCTTCTTTATGGAAATCGGTATTGCCAGTGGGCTACTTTTTTAAAATTCAGATTTCTTGATTGGCACCCCTTTTTTGAAATAGTAAAATTCGCCTAATTTAATGACATATTAATTAAGGCGAAAACAAGGGAGTTTTACTATTTCAGAAAAGGGGTGCCAATCAAGAAATCTGAATTTAAAAAAAGTAGCTTATTGGCAACACTGACGGGAATACGTCTTTGCTTTGACTCCATGCTCTTTTCTTTGCTGTTCTTTTTGTTCTGGCTATTTCATTATTAGATTTAGCATATTTTAACTGGATTTTCTTAGCTGCAGCCTGTTTTATCTTCTCTTTCTGTTCTTTATTTTTCGTTTCCAAGCTCAGTTGATTCTTATAAGGACTGCTCATTAAAATGGTATTTTCCATCGATTTCCTTTTTCTCAAAGTGCTTGATTCCGTTTTCTTTGGAGACGGTAGGATAACACGTAGACTCAAAGAGAAAGGTTTGGCTCCCATGATGGCTAGGAACCGGTACAGGATTTTCTTCAGCCAATAAAATGGTTGTAAAATGATCCACATAAAGGATCATTTTACACGGCAACATGGCCATCCATTTTAGGTCATATAACTGGATGACTCCAAGAAACATAACAAACTTAACATGTGCAATTCCCATCTAAAGACATACTCTATTAAGTAAACCAAGTCATATTTCTGTACATGAAAGACTGTATATGTAAATAAATATGAAAGTTAGTGCTTATCTTATAACGGATGTTATAAAACCCACTTTTTCAAAGAATTCTATTCAAACGTGTAATACTGTGATTGTTTGAATATCGCCATTGCTTCTTCTTGACACAACTAGTTTATGTGTTACCCTGTAGGTAGTGCGACCTGTTTGGAAGAAAACATATGTGGATTGTTTTGCCCACTAGGATCATTTTAGACCACCTTTCCCTATCTGTTCATGAATTTAAAAGCTTTATTTTAGGGTATATATATATTGTAAAACTACAGGGTGAATAGTGAAACTACAATATACATTTTAATTGTCTCAATCTGCTTTATTTTTTTAAAGCAAAATAGAGAAAAATTGAAGCATTTTGCTTTCTTTACCTATCTTGATAAAGATGTTTCTTCAAGTTACTGATTGATGGAACATTGCTATTTAAATTTACTAAATATAATTACTTTAAAAAAGAGATTTCAATTGAGGAAATGCTGAAATTTATTTCTTGATTATTGAAATTAAGCATATAGTGTGAAAGTTTAGCACTATATCTGATCAAATGTGTTGAATTATAAATCAAATACCTTGAAATATTTTGAATTTATACATTTGTAATGAATATAAGCTCCAGCTTATATTAAAATTATTAGAATGTTAAAAAATTTTGATCTTATACATATTATGATTACAAGAGATTTTAAAGTTATGTTTTTACTTTTGAGCTGAAGTAAATTCTATATAATTGATGTAGCACACCAGACTATATAAAGCATTTTGCAGTTTAAATACTGCTAAATATAATTTAAATATTTAAGTAATTGCAATTTAAATAATTTATTTGTAGTTATTTTTTTCCATACCAGTATTTTTAGCTCAATGTTTTATTTCACATGACATCACTGAAAATGTATGTGTAAGTTTTAAAGTTTTTACTTTATTTTATTTTTTTACAATTATCTCTTTCTTTCACATGTACCTTTTTTTAATAATTTAAATTTGAAAAATTCTGTGTTGCACTGTTGACTTAGTTTGGCGTATTTAAATATATTAGATTCAATTTCCTTCTTCTAAAAACACTTTTTACAACTAAAATTCATTCCAAGATTGTCTTTTTAATGTTTACATCATATGAATTATTATTGTTACATTATATGTTATTTTCAGTTTATGAATTACATATTTTTTTCTTCCAAGTAATCTTTATTTTTTATTTCTTGTTTAAGTATATTAGCACATGCTTAGGTTTGCATTACTTTGTAATTTCTAAAGAAATAATGAGATTGAATTTACATGGCTATTTTTAATACTTTTGTCCCAAGAACAGTAGAGCACAGTTTGTACATTTCTCATTTAAATGATTTTTGCATTTATACATTGTTTTATTGTAACCCAGATTTATTCCTATTCATTTTAATGGGAAAGTATTCTACTTATCTGTCATTTTCTTTAAATTTAGATAATTTGTTCTTTTTTATCATTTCAAACATCATTGAAAGAAGAGTTTAACTGTAACACTTTAGTTATTCATCATTTAGGTATGAAAAAGCTACAGAATAACAAGAAAATAGGTAAATTGAACATCATTCTTTTGTATTCTTTAATATTGAGGTATGAAAATACTACAGAATAACAAGAAAATAAGAGCTGTAGTATAACGAGAAAATAGGTAAATTGAACACCATTCTTTTGTCAAATTTAATTGTTCTATTCAATGTGGATCTGACAAGTTTATAACGCTTTTCTGAGAACTATTGAATGCAACACATTTGGTATGACTAGCTA
The DNA here is from genome assembly GCA_963932465.1 of Maratus speciosus. Lineage (NCBI taxonomy): Eukaryota > Metazoa > Arthropoda > Arachnida > Araneae > Salticidae > Maratus > Maratus speciosus. The sequence continues at coordinate 384,944,849 of OZ010788.1, read as the reverse complement.
GCAAAATTTCTTAATGCAACAAGTAAGTAAGGTAAAGTTTCTCAGTTACTTACTAACTGAATGTTTTTTTTCCCCACTTTGTGTTGTGAAACCTCATAAAAAGTAGTCGTAAAGAAGTTTGCTTTCTTCACATGGGAACCATTATGGTTAAAGAAATTTCATTGCATCACTTCACTCTTCATGTTTCTTTGCCTTTCAATAATAAGACTTTTTTCTATTGCCGTTTTTACATTAAATCTTGTCTGGAAATGTCTCCAAAACAGAAAATGCAATTATTTAAAGGCCAGTAGAAAATTTAGAAGTTTTTGAGACAAAAGATTTGCAGAAATGAAATTGTCAAGAAGTGAAATTACTGGTAAGGCATGTTTTATTTTATGATTTACATAGAAATGCTTTAAATTTCAAAAATATGTAGTTTAATATTTTTATAAATGATGTTTTAAAACTCTGAAAATATCGTAATATAGAAGAATTTGTGAAAAAACTTGCGTTAAATTTTCATAATTAAAACATATTGTACTTAAAGCTAACATTCTGATTGCAATGTACATCTTTCTATTTATATGTCATTTTTTTAAAGGTTCCTTGAGAGATGTATAAATAATGCTTTATTGTATTTTAAATACTATAGAATTTTTGTATAAATTTTGACGTCAGTTGCAAATTTTAAGTATTGCATAGGAGTGGGCATGTTTATCTGCTGAATTTAAATTAAAAATTTAATAACTTTTAACATAAAATATAAAACATTATTTCAGAAAATATTCCTTTATACATGCTTAGGAAAAGAAAAAACTAAAATTAAAATATCCTATCATCAATTATCTGAAGTTCAATAAATAAATGGAAACTGTTTGTAACATTATTATTATTTTTATTTATTTATTAGAAATCTGCTAGTATTTTATAGACACTGGAAACATGATTTTAACTTTTTCTTTCTTTCTTTCTTTTTTTTACATAAGACAATAAAAAATAAATAAGAAGTCAAAGAAATGCATTGGGTCTAAAATGTCTTTCAAATATACCCTTTATATTGTTTGAATTTTTGTGCTGCAAAGTTGCCTTTCCTTATTAATAAATATTTAAATTTGATCCAGTGACTACATGTTAAATAAATGAATTGCATTGAAAATAAAATTGTTTTTATTTACATGCATATATTAAACATCTGAATATTTCAATGTATGATTTATGTATTGAATTTGGTAGAGGAAAATGTATTGCTACTTAATGTATGGACTTTTGCTGGATAGGCATTAGAAAATATCCAGATGATAGATATTTTATTGCTTCAACTTGTGGGTATTACATTATGCTGTCAAAAAAACTTTCAAGATGTGCCAAGCTGAATTAAAAGATGCCATAAAACTTAGTTCGTATGATTTTTATATGTATTCCTTTTTTTTTATGTATTATGTAGGTCAATTAAATTACAAAGCGCCAGTTATATGTACTCAATGAATCTCAATAAAGTACAAAATAATAAGGTTATAATTTTTTATAACTTTATTTATTTTAAATAATATTGTCATAAATAAAATTCAAATGTCATATATACAGTCGTCCCCGTTTAAACGAATATTGACGGTTCCAGAAATAATATTCGATTAAGCGGGGAATTTGATTAAACAGGGAATCATATTTGTAATATTTAATATACAATAAAAAGGCAAAATAACCATCTACGGTATATTTAATTAACAACATAATAAATTGTTAATAGAATAACATAAACTAAAATAAATACAAATGCTAATATAAAGTAAATACATATTAATTTAATGTCAGTACATACATTTATATGGTTTACATCACACTTAAGGCAGCTCGTTTTAATTTGGTCAAAACTTTGCTACTTCTATTTTACGTTACTTATATTGCCTTAAAAAAATTGTTTAAAATGGTTTATTTAAGTGGAATTTTAAAGGAATAAATATCGGGTTATTTTTCGAATGAGTGCAAAATATCACAACTATCATCTCGAGTCTCGAGGTGACGGCAAATTGCCATTAAAGCCTCGTTAATAGCAAGACGGGATGGTGGGGAGATCAAGCATGGGGAAATCATTTGACCTGTCCATTATACACCTGTCGGCCAATGGAAATCATTGCAGTAAGAACTGAAAATTTGTTTTCAGCATAAAGGAACCGAAAATGACAAAAGGTGGAAGGAAATTCCAGCTGAAACGTGTTTTCCGCGCCTATTTTCAAACATCGGTCACGCAGTTGTTATTCGATTAGGCGGGGATGTTCATAAAAGGTATTTGGTTTAAGCGGGGGAAAAATAACATAGAACCAATAGGAATAAATTCAGTTCCGGAGGATTCTATTCGAATAAGCGGGGTATTCGATTATCCGTGACCCGATTAAGTAGGGAGGACTGTAATCTAAAAAAAAAAAAAAAAAAATCATTTATTTTGTTATTTTGTTTGATTAAATATTACAAATTGATTTCTAAAAATAACTGACACTTATTATTCATATTTTTTCCTTGATCTTCTTACTGTTATCAATATTATGTTTCAAAATACAAGTAAAGATAAGTTAGCAGGTTAAGATAATAGGAAATTCTTTATGAATATCTTTAGAAAAGCTATAAAATTAAAAATGCACATATTTTTCATTTATAAACTGCTTTATATAAGCAGTGGATAAATCTTGATTTGTTATCCTTCAATATTAGAGAGTTTAAAAAGCAGATCATTTGATATACATTTCAATTGTTTTGTTTACATATTCTTATAATTTTTGTCTAAGAATGGATTACATCAGAATTATTTATCACTCATCAATTTTTCCAATAAAAAGATTATTTGGAGTCATTCATTAATAATTATTAAATTATTCATACATTCTAAATAATTTAATAGCTTTTATTTCTATTTCTGAAGAACATGTTGAGTAATCTAGTTTTTTACTTCATGATATGCTTATTATTTCTTCTTCCTTCTGTATTTCTTTTCTTTCATTATTCTGTATAATAACAGTTGTTTATAGTTGTACATTGCCTTTATTTGTTGTATTGTTCTTTTAGTTAGAAGTAATATGAGTTATGTTTATTTTATGTAGATCTCATCATGACTGTTTCATGTGCGTAAGTGTCATATACTGACTGTAAGATTTTAACTTCCTTAATTTCATAAATAAAGTTTTTAGAAAAAAAAAGGAATTGAATATTTTAATCATCTGTTACTATTTATTTAGTTGTAAATGGGAATTTCAATGTTTTCTTTTCTTTTTCTTAATTTGAAAAAGCAATTTTTTACTATAAAAATATATAGACTGTTTTCTATTCCTTATGATAATTCAGTAGTCTATTGTTGACTTGCGTTTGGAACTTTAAATTCATTGATAAAGCATCTGTAATTCATGGTTGCTAATAACTTCAAACTTCTGTGCAGCTCAATCTGTATCTCCTTTGAATGTCAAATAGCTGTGTAAGTTAACATTCAAAAGAGTGCTTTGCATTTTTTTTTCTATTTATAATTCAATAAAAGGTTTTTTCTCACTTATAAGGTTACGTGGGGCAACTGGGCCATGATTTTACCATGTGACTCTGGAGATTCTGACAATTCAGCTTCAAAAGGCTAATATTCATTTGAATTAAAGTCTGAACTTTTGTAAATAAATTCAGTTAGGTTTCCTCTATCAGACAGAAATGTTCAAAATTACATTTTAATATCTAAAAAAAAAAATATATATATATATATATTTCATCTTTCTTTCCTCATGGCTCCAGTTGCCCCATAAGAATGTCATATACATTATATAACAACTAAAGAGCATTGTAAGGGAAACCTTTATTGTCATATCTAAAGAAACCACTAAAAGTGAAAATATTAGATTTATTTATACAAAAAGCATAAAAATTAAGTAAGTACTTATGTACTTTAGTATAGGTAATAAGTATAAAAGTGTTACATGGGTATTTTAAGAAAAAAAAAATAACGAGATAAATCTATGAACAAATGACTACATAAGTACTTAAGTATCTCATTTTCTTTATTATTTACCACAATGGAAGTTCGATACGTCCAATAAACATGTGGAGAAAGTAACCATATTTTTATATCGAACAGAACTATTTTTTATTCGTTTCGATAATTTTCTAATAATCTCACTTTGCCTTATGTATGCCTCTTCATCTGTATCGTAAAATTTCGAGCTGTAGATATCACACTTAAGAAATTTGGTTTGATGTTTTTTAAAAAAATTATTATGTAATTTTAATAAGGTATTATGTAATTTTCTTTATTGCAAGCAAAAAAACAATAGAGAAATTAATTTCCCGTAGTAAGAAAAACTAAAAGATATTTATAACTGTTGGGGTAACTGGATCCCATATGGTCCAGTTACCCTTGATACATGTCCCAGTTACCCCATTCTTGAAAAATTTATGGGGTAACTGGAACACCGGCCTTACATTTGAAACATGAAGTAAATATGTATAGATACTTAGTAACATTAATGTATTTATGTGTCTAATCTTTAAATAAAAAGATTGTTTAATAAAAGTACTTGCCGTATTTTAATAAAAAGCCGAGGAATTTCAACCAAATGGACGTTGTTTTTAAAAAAAGAAACCTAAATTTTTGGCAACCTATCACAGCAAAGGCAGAGTTATGATTGAGTTGACACACGTTGTTTTAAGAAGTAGAGATAGGGGTGCATTGTTGCCAAAAGCTAAAACTTAAAAAACATCAACAGTTTTTTTATAAAATAACCTATGGACCCAGTTACCTCGTGGGTCCAGTTACCCCAGCTTACCTTACCTAATCTTACATGGAACATTTAAATTCTGCTAATTTTAAAAAAGACCGTCTTTTTCAATTTGTTTATTAATGCAAGCAAAACATATCACCATAAATAAATATTAAAGTAAGAAATATAATTAACATTCATTAAAAAAATATATTTATTTTTCTGTTTATTACAATTTCATACATAATGAAATAACTGAGCTTGACTCTTTTGTGTGTGTGTGTGTGTGGGGGGGGGGGGATATTTGTTAAGTTGCATTTTGGAACAGACATCTTAAACCTTCGAAAAATTCTACTCTTGTTTGATATTTGTTTTCAATTGTCTTCATTACAGAAAACACACATGTCATGTAAATATGATTTTGAGAATGAAAAGTATTTTTTGTTCCCTTGCCAAAGTATTTTTTATGTTTCCTTGCCTCAATATTTGAAAGTTCATCTTTGTGAAATAATCAAAAATAATAATTTAATTACTGGTGTTTAAAAATTTTCATTGCACATCTAGGATTATCTCATGGTACATTAGTGCATTGTGACACAGTGGTTAAAAAAACACTACAGTTTAGACAGAACTGATAGTGAGAAATGTGTCTGAGGCACAGCTGTTCAGTGTTTCCGTGTGTAATCAATAAAAGCCCGCCTCCCCCCTCACACACACACGCACTCATTTTGACAAAATTAAAAATTGTATGAAATTAATTCAAATGCTTTGATTTTTATCCTTGCTTTGGATACTATAGCAGTCTTTTAATGAAATAAAAGCCATCCTCAAATGTATAAATGAATTAAAAAAAGCCATAATCTAGTTTAGATTTAGATAACAGATTAGATTACAGCTACAATATGTATTATTGTAAAAGTTGTTTGGAGATAGAGAATATATATTCAAATTGGAAATATTCATTTGAAAAAAACATAAATAAAATAACAATTGCCAAGTTCCTATCCTATATTTAACTCTGTATTTACTTTAATTAACATATAATTAAATATGTTACAGCAAATAGAAAAAATATCTGCATATCTATATATAAATAAAACAAAAATCGAAAAACTATTATAAAGTCAAAAGAAAAACAAAATGTTTAAATTGCTTTTACTGCTGCATGCTGCTCAAGTTGTAATTAAGTACTTAAAACCTTGCAATTTTGTTGCCAAACATTTATTTATTTGCTTTATCAAGAACTTATTACAGTTCAGCCTCCATAACTCTGTCATAAAGAGAAAAGTGTGTGCAAACTATTGTGCAAACAAAAGTGTGTGCCCTTTGCTTTCGTATGTTTACTCTCAGCCACCAAAGCTTTTTTACCATTCCAGTCATATGTCTGCTCTCAGCCACCAAAGCTTTTTTACCATTCCAGTCATATGTCTGCTCTCAGCCACTACAGCTTTTTTACCATTCCAGTCATATGTCTGCTCTCAGCCACCACAGCTTTTTTACCATTCCAGTCATATGTCTGCTCTCAGCCACCACAGCTTTTTTACCATTCCAGTCATATGCCTGCTCTCAGCCACCAAAATTTTTTTACCATTCCAAGTCATATGTCTGCTCTCAGCCGCCAAAACTTTTTTACCATTCCAGCCCATGGTCGGCAACAGGCGGACCGCGGAAGGTCGAAGCCTGGACCGCCAAAAAATTTTCAATTTGAATAAATAATTTATTACTATATGCTTTATCAATGTTTCTCATATTTTACAAGTAATAGCGGGACTAATTTGATTTTTTAATGATGATGCATATTTGCTATCATATGAAACGCAAAATACTGTGTTGGTGCGCATGAGCAGTAGTGGGACTGGCTGGCTGCGTTGGAGCGCAAACATGTCTCAGAAAAATATGAAAATTAAAAAAAAACTAGCTATTAACCTGGCTACTATGTTTGGCTCCACGAATGTATGTGAAACAACTTTTTCCAAAATTAATTTTTTGAAGAACAGAAACAAATATCGTTCGAGATTAACGTACGCTCACCTTGAAGACACTCTTCACATTAGCTGTTCACCACGAGAACAGCTATACACAACAAAAATAGTTTTTTATACAAACTATAAAAAACTCGCTCAAGCCCGAAAGTATAATTTTTCACATTCATATTTCAACAAATACCTGTCATTTCTATTTTATTATATGTAAAAATTTTTAGAGCGTATACCTGTGTACGTAGTCATTTTTCCGAAAGAATATCAGACTTTTCTATTTTATAAAATAACTAGGGGGCTCTGCCCCCTATGAGCTACGCTCGTCAACCCCCGTTCAGACACCGCAGACTCTAAAAGTACGCTAATTTGATCGGCTTTAAAAATATTTCGGAAGATTGAATTATAATTTAACAAATAAGAAAAATCATGTGTACAGCATAGATTATGAAACACTTTCCAACACTCCCTGAAAGCTTTAACGAAACTTCGTTACTTAGGGAAATAAGGTAAATAAGATAACTAAGTAAACATTTAAAAATATGATTTCAGTAGTTACCGGCCATAACCAAATATATATTCGAATTCTTTTGAACAGCCCTGTATTAGATCTGTATGTTGATACACATACTATATAATGGAAAATTTTAGTTTAGCAAGAAAACGTATAACAGGTTGAAATTTCTCTTTTGGCAATTTATACAATTAATTTAAAAAATACTTGAATACTTTTGTACAGCCCTGTAGTTTGCCTAGTACCTTTATTACACGCCCCTATTTAGCTAAAATTTAATTCAAACTAAAACACTCTTAAAACTACTGAAACCACATTTCCAGAAATTATCATCCATAGACGATATGTATCCAATTCTTTGCGTGACCCTGTATATCATTTTATCTATATTCTACAAACTTTTTAAAATAAACTAAATGCAGTTCAGCGTAAAAATGCATAACTCATTAAAAAACTACCTTTAACCAAATTGCGCTCATATAAAATAACCCTTACGAATTATTTTGTGTAGCACTGTATATGAATTATAGCATTTATACAAGCCATATAGTGTGCATAAATATAGTGAAACATAAAAGCGCATATCATAATTAAAAATGCATTTCCATCAATCACCGCTAATGTACAGTACTTCTGATACAATATACTATCTGAAAACTTTTGTATGTCCCTGTAAATGCTATGTACTTTGTAATATACATGAAATAACTTATAGTAAACTCAGCGACGTATATCAATTTCATTATATCTGAAATAGTTTAATATAATTAAAACACGGCGCAAACAACCCCCCCCCCCCCCCCTTCCCTCCCTATATCATTATGTAACGGAATTCTTTCGTGTGGCCCTGTAAAAGAATAATAACTATTCTTTGCACCGCATATTATACAGAATGCATGTTTTAATGCACTTCATAAATGCATATCAATTTTGTTATGTTTGGATGCGTGTAACATCATTAAAGATCCTTTTAAACGATCTCTTCCCATAGGCCCTAATGTACCTGAAAACTTTTGACTGTCCCTGTAATTGAACTGAACATGATACAAACTTCATTTGAAATAGGTAACGTGCTATGGTAAACGTCAATAACCTCCAAAAATTTCAGGGCAATCCGAATATATTTACGGGAGTTAGAGCGCGGACAGACGGCCAGGCAAACCGAAGTCATAAACACTTTTCAACTTTGTTGGAAAGTGTTAAAAAACAGTGGCGATCTCCCTATAAACGGATTTCTATTAATTTCTCTTTGATTGGGTAATTTTAAGGCCAAATCCGCTGCGGTACTACTTGATTATCCCGTCGACCAATTTCGCCAAATTATATAAATCGCCAAATTATACAAATTGACATAATTTTTATTTTAAATAATGAAAGAAAAAATAAATTAGTCCAACATTAATAAAAATACAAATAAAACGTCGAAATAAAAATAACTTGATGACGTAGACACGTGTAACTTGCTTAAAGTCAAATTAATGTGACGATCAACCATTATTGGCATTTAATCTTATAGTTTGGCGAATGCTAGATTTTTGGTCGACGGGATAACTAAGTAGTACCAAAGATACAATCGCTGTTTTCGTCTTTGATTAAGTAAAATAAGTTAAGCATTTCAAAATAAGCTAATATAAAAGGAATTAAGTAAACAGAGTCTTTGTCTCCCGGTATTTTTTAACAAAGCGAAAGTTCTTTTAAATAAGACATTTTAAATTAATCGTTTTTAATCTGACGTAAATTTTGACCAAACTATTCTTCCTCTTTTTAATATTCACGTGAAAATACTTTTGTTAGAAATTAAATATTATTTGCGCCTTCATAATAAAAATAGTTGAAAAGTATCCTCTCAAAATATCAAATAAATGTTTAGCGCAATTTCTAAATTTAAACTATTTTGCAATATTATTTTGTGTTCATTTTATGTAATAACTGTAATGTGACGTAAATATGACGTCATTTCTCCTATTTAAGACTTCTAACGCATGTTAATGAATTTATTATTTTACAATTTCCTTTCTCTCTTAAAATTCACGTGTAAATATAGTTTTTATGACGTAATTTTTAATAAGTTCCTGCTTTTTGTACATAATTATTTCATTCTAATTCCAAATGTTTTTTTTTTTTTGTTGTTTATAATAGTCACGTGTAAATAAATTTTTAATTTATTTACACGTATAAATATTTTTTTCTATTTGAAGCAAACATTATTGTTTGCGCTGTTTATACAGTTGGCAACAGTTTAAATTAATATCACTTTCTAAAATAAGTAAAAAATATCTCTAGAAATGCTGAAAATTTGAATTTAAAATAGAAATAAAACCTCAAAAAATCAGTCAAATTAAAAAAAGAAATACAGTCTGCACACCGGGAACTTCAAAAGTATAAAATGATCTAAAACTGATTAAATTCCCATGAATAGTTTTTGCTCCTATAAAATTTTTTTAGTGGAACGATTTTGTCCAACATTAGCATTAAATATCTCTTAAAATAATTCTTCCATTTGAAAACTGTCTGCATCAGCGTATTTATCAAACATTTCTGTATAATACTACTGATTTTTATATTTTTGTATGCATTATTTTTCTTAATATTAACGAATCAAAAAGACCTCCGGTCACAAAAAATTCAAAACCGGCGGCGGCGGTGACAGCGGTAGTTACTTTTTTTAGAATAGAGAGAAAATTTAAAAGTAATAAGTGCTTGTATTACTTATGTGTTTTTTTTCTCTGGAACTTTATAAAATTTTTCAAAAGTATTCGGACCCCACATAAAAGTACTTGCCGACCCCTGATTCCAGTCATATGTCTGCTCTCAGCCACCACAGCTTTTTAGCTCACAGGCTATCAAAGCCTGAGAGCTAATGTGCCCGCCGCACAGTGTAAGATTTTGCAAATCTAGCGGGAAAAAAGTCCAAAAATCGACTTGCAGTAATTTGACTTTTAGATGTTTCAAATCACATTTAACACATTGGAGGGGAAAAATGTACAGTGATAGCAGCCTAACTCCACAACAACTCATCAAAAATTGGCTCAAAAACCAAATTTTCTTTCAACCTTTTTAGAATGGCGATTCTGTAGTTGTAATTGCCATTGATATTTTTTTGCTAAAAACATACTTATTTTGTAAATATTTTTTAATGATAGTATGGAATCGTTGAAACAATGTAGATACTTTGTATCTTACTGTTACAATAGTTATTTAGAAGTGTTATATTTAAAAAATAATTTTTTTAAGTCAATATAAAAATTATTTGAAAATTTCATAGAATCTCTCTATTGCTTAGTTCGTAAAAAAAGTAACTACCGCTGTCACCGCCGCCGCCGCCGGTTTTGAATTTTTTGTGACCGGGGGTCTTTCTTCGTTAATATTAAAAAAACTGTTGCATACAAAAATATGAAAATCGGTACTATTATAGAAAAATGTTTGATAAACACGCTGATGCAGACAGTTTTCAAATCGAAGAATAATTTTAAGAGATATTTAATGCCAAAGTTGGACAAAATCGTTCCATTAAAAAAGTTTTATAGGAGCAAAAACTGTACATAGGAATTTAATCATTTTTAGATCATTTTATGCGTCAGAATTTCCCGGTGTGCAGATTGCAGTTAGTTTTTTAATTTCAATAATTTTTCGAGGTTTTATTTCTATTTTAAATTCAAATTTTCAGCATTTCGAGAGATATTTTTTACAAATTTTAGAAAATTGTATTAATTTAAACTGTTGCCAACTGTATAAAAAGCGCAACCAATAATGTTTGCTTCAAATTAAAAATTTATTTTACACGTAACTATTATAAACAAAAAATATAAAAAGCAGGAACTCATTGAAAATTACGTCATAAAAACTATAGTTACACGTGAATTTTAAATGAGAAAGAATATTGTAAAATAATAAATTCAGTAACATGCGTTAGAAGTCCTAAATAGGAGAATTTACGTCATATTACACTTATTACGTAAAATGAACAAAAAATAATATTGCAAAACAGTTTTAATTTAAAAATTGCGCGAGACATTTACTTGACATTTTAAGATGATCATAATATTTCATTTCTAACAAAAGTATTTTGACGTGAATATTAAAAAGAGAAAGAAAAGTTTGGTGAAAATTACGTCGGATTATAATTGTCAGATTCAAATTATAATACAATCTTCCGAAATCTTTTTAAAGGCGGTCAAATTAGCGTGCTGTTAGAGTCTGCGGTGTCTGAACGGGGGTTGACGAGCATAGCTCGTAGGGGGCAGAGCCTCCTAGGGGGCAGAGCCGCTGTCACCGCCGCCACCGCCGCGGGTTTTGAAATTTTTGTGGCCGGAGGTCTTTCTTTGTTAATATTAAGGAAAATAATGCATACAAAAATATGAAAATCGGTAGTATTATTCAGAAATGTTTGATAAACACGCTGATGCAGACAGTTTTCAAATCGAAGAATTATTTTAAGAGATATTTAATGCTAAAGTTGGACAAAATCGTTCCACTAAAAAAGTTTTATAGGAGCAAAAACTATTCATGGGAATTTAATCATTTTTAGATCATTTTATACGTTATAATTTCCCGGTGTGCAGAATTAATTTATTTTTTTAATTTGACTCATTTTTCGAGGTTTTATTTCTTTTTTAAATTCAAATTTTCAGCATTTCGAGAGATATTTTTTACTTATTTTAGAAAATTGTACTAATTTATCCTGTTGCCAACTGTATAAACAACGGAAACAATAATGTTATCTTCAAATTAAAAATTTATTTACACGTGACTATTATAAATAGAAAAGATACTTTCAAATTAAAATTAAATAATTGGGTATAAAAAGCAGGAACTTATTGAAAATTACGTCATAAAAAGTATACACGTGAATTTTAAAAGAGAAAAGATATTGTAAAATAATAAATTCATTAACATGCGTTAGAAGTCTTAAATAGGAGAAATTACGTCATATTTACGTCACATTACAGTTATTACATAAAATGAACACAAAATAATATTGCAAAACAGTTTAAATTTAGAAATTGCGCTAGACATTTATTTGATATTTTGAGAGGATCTTTTCAACTATTTTTGTTAGGAAAGCGCAAATAATATTTCATTTCTAACAAAAGTATTTTCACGTGAATATTTAAAAGAGAAAGAATAGCTTATTCAAAATTACGTCAGATTAAAAACGATTAATTTAAAATGTCTCATTTAAAAGAACTTTCTTTTCGCTTTGTTAAAAAATACATCGAGACAACGACTCTGTTTACTTAATTCCTTTTATATTAGCTTATTTTGAAATGTTGTTACACGTGTCTACGTCATCAAGTTAATTTCATTTCGAAGTTTTATTTGTATTTTTATTAATGTTGTACTAATTTATTTGTTCTTTCGTTATTGAAAATAAAAATTATGTCAATTTGTATAATTTGGCGAGTGGTTTGGCGATTTATATAATTTGGCGAAATTGGTCGACGGGATAATCAAGTAGTACCGCAGCGGATTTGGCGTTAAAATCCCCCAGTCAAAGAGAAATGAATAGAAATCCGTTTATAGGGAGATCGCCACTGTTTTTTAAATTATAATTTAATCTTTCGAAATCTTTTTAAAGCCGATCAAATTAGCGTGCATTTCGAGTCTGCGGTGTCTGGACGGGGGTTGGCGAGCGTAGCTCGTTGGGTCCGAGCCCCCTAGTATGATAAATTTTAAAAAGCTGCCAAAACTTTTGTACACTATTGTACATTGTAATATAATCTTTTTTGTAATTATGTATGCATATAGATATAGAATAAATTAATTTCAGCTGCCACTATTTGCAACTCTTGAATATAAGTAATTTTTTATCAGGTACGGAAGTGTAAATTTCGAAAAGAGAATTATATGAGATTTGAAAAAAAATTATGTTACTAGTCATGAATCATCCCCCGTTAATTCTAAAAATATCCTGATAGACTATTTATTACACAAATATAATCTTCAACATTGCTCATCTGTTATGTTAGACCAGATTAAGCGGCTGATCCATTCATTTATAATTGGCGGTAATCAAAGATGTAGAAACTGACATCTCTTAAAGAACGTTTTTTGAAGTAAAATAACAGATGGACAGATTCGAATATTAACAATAAATATATTTACAGGGCAGAAGTAATAATTACTGCCAAAAAAAGGTTGGACAACCAAATTTTTTTATTTAAGTGGACCGAAATCAAAAGACAAAAGGTGCATTCGTTATTCCCGGAACACAAATGATTAACCACGCGCCATGTGTTTAAAATTGAGACAATCTAGAAAAAAAGGATGCTATGGATATGTTAAAAATTGTATCTGAAAGACCCTAAAGAGCAACGACATTTTAAAAAATCGTTCAAAAAACCGGATACTCATCATATAAAAAAGGGCTGTAATGAAGAAAATCCAAATTTTATAATGGGTAAATCCACAGCCGTCATCTACTTCTTACTCTAGATCTATAAAGTTTTAGTTCATCATGAAAACTGATCAGTCAATAACAGAAGAATTTGAAATTGTCAGAAATTAAATCTTTACAGCTCTTGCACTAAGTGTAGTAGAATTCAATGTTCAGACGTATGACATAGAGCACAAATTTGAAGACACGGTGGTAGATAGCACAATGTGCAGCATTCTATCTTCAAATAAAGCAACTTAAAAATGCAATGTCTGTAACGGAAAATTCAAGGTGGTGAATAACTTAAAAATGATTCGATAATATATGAATAATACTCACAAATTTTCTTGGGGCTTATCGGCACAACATGTACAATTAAGATTTATGGAATGCCTCTTACATATTGATTATAGATTTGATGTAAAGAAATAGCAGTTCCGAAAACCTGAAGAAAAATGAAGTATCGCAGAAAGAAAAAAAATATAATTGAAAGATTTAGACTTAAAAGAGAATTATTATTAAAAACTCCAAAACAAGGGCAAGATAATATTAATGTAGGAAATAGAAAAAGGAAGATTTTTTAAGGATTCTGCAGTGGCCGCTGGCAATATATCTGCCTTTAAGCATTACAAATCATGACATTAACATCTCAATAAAAGGCACAAAGGGGTTTAAACACATAAAAGTTACCGGAATAAAAAATAATTCTAAACTTAGTTTAGAAGTTTGATGACTAATGCGTTTTCCGGAATTATTTTTGGAATAAAACCTTCTTTAAGCGACCACGACAAAAACGGAATTTGTTTGAATACTCTCTTCAAAGAAATTGGTCGCTCATGGAGGGAGTCCAACTAGGATGGTCTCTGAATGGAGGTAAAATTAGTATTGAGCGTATGGCGGTAAATTTCGTTCCATGAAAAAATGGTTGTTAAAGGAGATGGTCGCTTAATGGAGGTGGTCGCACAGGGAGGTTTCACTGTATTTTTTCATAATACATAGCCATTTTATCTCTAGTTAGATCAATTTTATTTAAGTATTGCGCGGCAGCGCAATACTTATTTTTTTCCAGTGTCACTTCTCAATGTTAATTTAACATGGAAAAGCCTATGGAGATCATAACTTTTTCATTTTTTCTTCCCACCTTTTTGTCCCTGATGCCACTCATTTTTTATTCTTTACTAATTCTAATGATATTATAAATTTAAAGTGTAAAAACTTTTGCCTGACGTCAGGGTCAAAACGAATGGTAAAATGCCTTTGCATATGGCTAAATTATAACACAGAGAGAAACATGGGCCAATTTGTTATTAGATTATTCAAATATTTTTCTTAATAATTCCAATTTTCGTTTTTTTCATTGAAAATCAACCGACATTTTTCATAGAAAATGTAACATTTTTACTTCATTGTTGCAAAACATTTCAAAAGCCGTAATAATAATTTCTTTCTTTTTAGTTGAAAGATTTTCACGTGAAATATTAAATGGAGCTAGTTTTTTTTTTTTTTTTAATTAAAAAGGTGAATATAGCGCCATAGAGGAAATAAAAAGGATATTTTCGGAATAAGTTTTTGCTTTGGTCAAGTTTATATTTTAGTAAAAAGTTTCTAGTGGATAGCAATATTTACGCAGGTAGTGAACCTAGTGGGGAATTACATAACTTAAATTTTAAAATGTATTTTTTTTTTTTTTTACGATATGAGAACTATTTATACCCCAAGTTAAACTTAGGTAATGATTTTCTGATATGTTTACATCACCCCTTGGGAGAGAATAAGGTTTTAAAATTTAAGTAAAACTTTTATTTTTTACAGTAGCACAGCTATAATATTGTTAGCAGTAAGGATTCAACACAATTTACATTTACATTCATAGCGTTCCTGAGTGGGAAATAGGGTATCTAAATTTAAGTGAAGTTAACTTTTTATGTTTTGATTATAGATTTTTTACGTTCAGATTAGAAGTTTTTGTCCAAACTACCGCAACCTGCATTACTACAGTGGTGAAACATTTTGAATTACACATTGGTAAACTGCATCCCACATTGTGATGCAATACCGCATACATCAAAGCCTGATGATGATTCTCTATATTAATTTTAAAATGCGTTCGCCTGAGTGCATTAGTTATTAAAAAACTTGACATATAAAACAAAAACATAATTTGAAGAACAAATTAAAAAAACAAAATTTATTTCCTACATTGTTTAAAACCCGAGAAGGGAAAGATATTAAGTTATTTCATTCAATTAGTTCTACATTTAATGTTAAATTTTTGTAACAAATTAGTTAAGCCAATTGAAGAATAAAAAATAAAAATAAAATTCATACAATATGATACTTAAAACACCCTAAAAAATTAGATTCCGTTCAAATGAAATCGAAATAAATCTTTGACTTTTTTTTTTTAAGTTTTGTATTTTCCATGCATCTTATCATTTTATCCACAATTATCATAAACATAATACAAAATCTGCAATACAAATATTTTCAATTAAAAATGGAAGAAGTCTAAGATTTATTTCGATTTCATTTGAACGGAATCTAATTTTTTAGGGTGTTTTAAGTATCATATTGTATGAATTTTATTTTTATTTTTTAATCTTCAATTGGCTTAACTAATTTGTTACAAAAATTTAACATTAAATGTAGAACTAATTGAATGAAATAACTTAATATCTTTCCCTTCTCGGGCTTAAACAATGTAGGAAATAAATTTTGTTTTTTTAATTTGTTCTTCAAATTATGTTTTTGTTTAATTACTTTAATATCGGTAATTTTCATAAATTGAATTTTGACCAGCTAGATTCGTGAAATCTTACACTGTGCGCCGGTTCTGTATGTATGTACGTACGTAATGTGATAACTCTTGATAGAAACATCCGATTTGCTTCAATTTTTTTTTCTAGGTTCATTCTGATAAGGCGCTTCTGTGGTTAGTTTTGGGGGTTCATTGGTTAAGTATAAAGGGGGGAAAGAGGGCTACCCCCCCTTAATTTAGATAAATGGGTTTTTCATGCAGAATTATTAGATTTGCTCCAAATTTGGTATATCGGTTTATTATGTTAAGACGCTTCCCTGATTAGATTTGGAGGTTCATTAGTTAAGTATAAAGGGGGGAAAGGGGTGTTAGTCCACCCCACTTAATTTAGATAAACATGTTTTTCATGCAGAAATATTCGATTTGCTCCGAATTTGGTATACCGGTTTATTATGTTAAGGAGCTGTCTTGATTAAATTTGGAGGTTTATTGGTTAAATATAAAGGGGGGGAAAGCCCCCCTCCTTAATTTAAATAAATGGGTTTTTCATGCAGAATTATTTGATTTGCTTCAGATTTGATATACCGGTTTATTCCGATATGGCGCTCCCTTCATTAGATTTGGAGGTTCATTAGTTAAGTATAAAAGGAGGAAAGGGGGGCAAGTCCCCTCCCCTCAATTTAGATAAATGGATTTCATGCATAATTGAAGAGCTGAGTGGATGAACATGTTATGCCACATTTTCTAAAAAAAAAATTACCTTCTGGATGAAAGAGTTATGAGGTATCCTATCACATGGTGAAGCTAAAATACTAAGATTCCATTATTCTTTACTATTTTAATATTTAATAATTTTTAATGTTTGAAAATTAAATACGTATGAATAAGTTTTTCTGAGAGAGTTTAGTACCATACCTGTTAATATTTTAAACACATGATATCAAATAGAAAATAAATCATTAAAATTTACAGCAAAAACTTTCACTTCAAATGTAATTTTTGTTACTTAACATGTTCTTCCACTTAGCTCTTCAATTATCCAATTTACTTTAATTTTTTTTTTTGTGTTCATTCTGATAAGGAGCTTTCCTGATTAGATTTGGAGGTTCATTAGTTAAGTATAAAGGGGAGAAAGGGGGTTAGACCCCCCCTTAATTTAGCGAAATGCTTTTTTCATGCAGAATTATCTGATTTGCTTCAAATTTGGTATACCGGTTTCTTGGAACTTCCCTGATTATATTTGGAAGTTCATTGGTTAAGTATAAAGGGGGAAACGGGGGCTAACCCTCCTTCATTTATTTTTTGAGGGGCATTATTCTTGAATTAAGAGTATAATATACAATTAGTGTGAATAGCCTGTGAGCTCAATGCCATCAGTTTAACTGGGCACTTTTCTTTTTATTTACCTTTCCAGTCGTATGTCTTCTGTTAGATACCAGAGCAAAGAACCATACTGATCTTATAGTAAGCTGACAGACAACCTTCAGAGATTCATAGAATTCAAAATAATAGTTTTCAAATTGTTTTTGGTGTGATTAGGCATTTTACTTTCTTAAAATATTTTTAAAATAATACTCTAAAATAGCAAAAAGAAAGTTACCGAAATAACTGTACCATGAAATTGAAAGTAGTTTAAAAAAATAAGATATAAGATGTAAAAAGTAAAGCTTGTTCTATATGTTCAAACAGAAAAATTAAGGGAGGCTCTTTGAAAAATACCACTCGATAGAGAACTATAAAATATAATTTTTACACAAAATTAATACATGTTATTGAATTACATTTATCTAAAGTTTAATAATGATTTAATAAATTTTGTTTTTCTTTCATAATCTTGCATATTATCCACTTCACCGTTTGCCTCTAGATAAGTCGGGGGTAAAAGCAATGTTTTCCCATACCTATCGCCGGTGAAGTGGTTATAAGTATCACTGTTCGTTCACCGGAATTAATTCCAACCAGCATGACACCTAATGAATAAACTTAGTACGACCACAAAGAATTAATAGTTTGAAAAACTAAAACAGGTTAGTAATTGACGAATTTCCAAACCACTTTTTATTTAAAGACATTGAGTTAATTTGTTGATTATGAAAGCTAGAGACAAATCATGGATGTCTGAAGCTGAAAAAGTTGAACGTTTCATTTAGTCAGCGTTTTCTGGTCTTCTTCGCACATTGAGTTTGAGTTACTGAGATTCCACTCAGAAGGGGTTTTTAGCTGTCCTGTACAAATTTATTTTTTTCATTACCTCCTCAAATGATAGTTTCTAAAGAAGCCATTATGTTTTAATCAAGTATTTTGTGTACTTTCTGTCACTTTGCCCTCAACTAAAATTAATCTGTGAATGGAATAACTCACTTTATATTGAAAGGAAAGTTCTTCTTATCTGTCTGTGCATTAAGGTGGTTCTGGACACTAAATTTTCTTTTTCATTTATAATTATTTTTTGCTCATTTTTATTTTTTAAATACATATTTATTTATATTTATTTTGAATTGTAAAATTCTTTTTAAAAAATGTAATTTAATTAACAAAAAATTCATATTGTAGTTATGATTAAAATATATCTTATGAAAGAATAGCTCTTATTGCACATTTTTTTATTTTTGTGTCTAGGGAAAAAAAGTATTAATTTGTTTTTGGAATAAAAGAAAAATATTTAAAAAAATTAATTTTTAAACGAAAAAATTTATGAATACTTTTTATTATAAAGAGCATATTTTTAAAATTTTCTCTCAAAACTAGAAATCCTAAAGACACTTTTAAAGAAATATTAATTGGAAACCACTGTACAAGATATCATAAATCTATCTTGGAAAAAAAAAAGTCTGAGATAAATTTATTTAAATCTAGGAATAAAGCACACACTACAGGCAATATAAACATAAAATATTTGTCTTTTGATCAAATACTTATATGCTGCTTGCGTCATTTTATTCTAAAATCTCTAGAATATTTTTTAAGTTACAAAAAGGGAGAAAATATTTTTATAATTTTGTTCCCCGGACTATTTTAACCCTCTAGTTCCCATATTCAATAACTCTGCTGACTATCTATTCACTAGTGGATACACTGGGTGCGAAAGGGTTAAACACTAACAATTAATCGCTTTTTATGTAGACAATTTGGTTGGAAAACAACTTTAACTAAAGTATTTTAAATAAACACCCCCCCCCCCCAAATTAAGCTAAATAATACTAAGTATAAAGGAAAAATAGTTTTTTTTCTACACACTAGGGGACTCTGCCCCCCTATGAGCTACGCTCGCCAACCCCCGTTCAGACACCACAGACTCTAAAATCATGCTAATTTGATCGGCTTTAAAAAGATTTCGGAAGATTCAATTTAAAAAAAAAGTGGTGATTTCCCTGTAAACGGGTTTCCATTCATTTCCCTTTGATTGCGAATTTTTAAGGTCAAATCAGCCGCTGTTAAGAGATACAATAGCTGTTTTCGTCTTTGATTTTAAAAAAGGGTATAACATTTGAAAATAAGCTAATGTAAAATGAATTAAGTGAACAGAGTCTTTGTCTCCCGGTATTTTTTAATAACGCTATAAGAAAGTTCTTTTAAATAAGACATTTTAAATGTATTTTTTTAAATCTGACGTAATTTTCACCAAAGTTTTCTTTCTCTTTTTAATATTCATGTGAAAATTTTAAATATGACGTAATTTCCTCCATTTACGACTTTTAACGCAAAATAAGGAATTTATTATTTTAAAATTTTCTTTCTCTTTTAAAATTCACATGTAAATATAATTTTTATGATGTAATTTTCAATATTTTCCTGCTTTCAACACGTAATCATATAATTCTAATTTGAAAGTTTTTTTCTGTTTATAATAGCCACGTGTAAATAAATTTATTAATTTGAAGAAAATATTATTCTTTGCGCTGTTTTTAAAATTGGCAACAATTTAAAATAATACCCTTTTCTAAAATATGTAAAAAAATATCTCTCGGAATGCTGAAAATATGAATTTAAAATGGAAATAAATCCTCAAAAAATTAGTCAAATTAAAAAAAATAAATGCAGTCTGCACACCGGGAACTTCTAACGTGTGAAATGATCTAAAATTGATTAAATTCCTTTCCTATGTATAGTTTTTGCTCCTATAAAACTTTTTTTAATGGAACGATTTTGACCAACTTTAACATTCAATATCTCTTAAAACAATTCTTCGATTTGAAAACTGTCTGCATCAGCGTGTTTATCAAACATTTCCCTATAATATGACCGATTTTCATATTTTTGTATGCAGCAGTTTTCTTAATATTAACTAAGACTCCCGGTGACAAAAAAAAATTCAAAAACGGTGTCGGTGACAGCGTTAGTTACTTTTTTTTAGAATAGAGAGACTCTTTTATAAATTCAATGTTTGTCTTGAAAATCACGCCTAATTTTTCGACTGCAATTAGAGTTTCTTACCAAAGATTACAATTTATTAATTTGGCGTGGGCACCGGACTCGAGTATGAAAATTTCACTGCTTTTTATTTTTATTTTACCAGGGCCAGACTAATGCGGGGCAGCTGCTACGGGCCCAGGATTTTCGTTAAGAGGGTGCCAAAATTGTTAAAACTGACTGTTACATTTTCATTATTTCAGATTTTTAATTTATCGTCTGCATTATTTCTCTATTTAAATTTAAATATTTAAGTTCAAAAACAACTTTAAAAACGTATTAAGTAAATAAATAAAAAGCATTCTAAATAATTTATATCCCGTTAATAATCCTATAATTAATAATTATTCAAAGTAATAAATATTATAATATGCAATTAAATATAATTCTAATAGTGTACGAATCTTTTAAAATATAAACATTAAGGCATATCGTTCGTTAAAGTAACTTGCAATGCTTTTCTTACAATCGCTAACTTCCGAAAATATAAATTTAAAAAGTTATTTAATATTAATTATTTTATTCCAAAACTATGTTTATTGGATGCTACTATTTATTTCTAAACGTTTGCCAAAATTTCATTAATTTTAAACCGTAATTTAGCGAGATATCCGCATTACAAAATTTAATCACTTCTGTCAGTTTTAAAAGACGCGCGATCCATTTTTTTCCCCGACGCAGTTAGACATTTTTTATCTTTCTTCCTCGCAGAAAAGGACGTCGTGACGTCACTCTATCCTCCATCTTGTTTTGGTATCACGGCGTGACATCGCTGGTACTCAGGAATGCAGGGGGAATGCAACTTCGATTACGATACAAATCGTTATCGATATTTCGATTGCGATGAAAATCGCTATCGTGATGACTCAGATGTGCACGTGCCGGTCGCTGATTGGCGAATTTGAGTTCAGCGTCGGCCCAACGATCTTTTGGGGGGCCATGTGCGCTTCGTCTCTGGGACTTGTCAACAATGTAAGGAGGAGGACACACGTATGTTTGGGGCTCTAGCCCCAGACTAAGAATTTTTCAGGAAGAAGTAGCATTACTACATTTTGGAAGCCATTTTTTAGTTTTTGGAGCCAGACGAAGAAATGTTCTTTTCTTTTCAATTTTATGAACTGTAAGCTCTCCCATGTCAATTTTCTGTACTCCCAGCAGCTGAAACTTCATCATCAATTCTACTTTAATGTATTCATTTCTTTGAGATTATTAATAGCCCTCAAAGGATTTGCTTAATAACTGAGTGTCCTTTCCCGTTCGTAAAAAACATCTGCCATGTCGAGCTGAGCTCCACCGATAATGTGCCATCATCAATTCTACAGTTATTGCTTATCGTCATAAATCTTCAATAGTAAAAAATATAATCTCCAGTTTATCTCCGACAACTTCAGTACGGGTCTGCATCTAACCTATTGTGATGACTATTTCAACACTGTGATCCTTTGTGCCTTCATAAATTTTACAGTTATTGCTTATCGTCATAAATCTTCAATAGTAAAAGATATACAATCTCCAGTTTATCTTCAAACTCTCATATACCAATATATCCCTAAATACAGGACCTTTAATCTGGACTATGGACATAATACTTCGGACAGTATAAAATTAGTTTATATAGTGAACTCTCAGGTTTGCATCAATTTCAGCAATTTTGAAGGATTGTTACATAGTGCAATATTAGGTAGCTTTCTTTACAAAAAAGCTACCTATTGCAGCCGTTCGGAGGAAAGCGATTTCAAAAAATTTTGGTATATTTTCATCGATCATGACCCCCAGACCCCGAAACCACCCTCCGTTCAAAATTGATATATATATATATATATATATATCTGACCTATGTCACACTGTAACTCCCGTAATTATGAGCCGATTTCGATGAAATTTGATGTGTACATAGTACATACCAATGTCTCGACCGAGTTCGTTGGCCAGCTTCATCCGCCATTTTGTTTCAAAATGGCGGCCATTTAAAATTTTTAAAAAATTTTTAAACTTGAAATGTGGTACCAAAAAATTTAAAATGGAAAAATATTTTTTTCTTATGTATTTGACCTTTATACAAAGATTCCGGAGCAGTTTTTGTTTCGTCTATATCTTAAAAAAGTCCTTCCGGCCAGTGCCGGGAGGAAGAGGTAGCTTTCACAATCCTTATTTAAAAAAAGCCAACTTATATCATGCAAACACACGAAGCTCAATTTAGTGGAAACCGAATATAGGAGATTCAATACTAATTTTTATCAATATAATGAATGAGAATTTCGCGAAATTAGTCAGCTTTATCCAAGCTGCTTTTCTTTAAAGTAACTTATATTTGGCTGTCAAATTCGGCAATTTCTTAAAGTGCCTGTCATTTTAAGACAACATGGTGGATGAGGCTAAGCAGTGAACTTGGTCGAGACCTTAGTAATTGCTGTGCACATGCTCACTCACATCTGAATCGGTTAATATATAGGAGTGCTGTCGCATGCAAAAAATCAGATTTTTCAAAATGTCACCCACAATAGAAATTGAAACTGCTATATCTGAGCCATTTTTTAAGGTAAAGACGAACAAAAAATGCTCCTGAATCCTTATATCAAGATCAAATACTTAAGAAAGAAACCTTTTTCAATTTCTAATTTTTTTGCACACCACTTTAAATATATATATATATTTTAATTTAATGGCCGCCATTTTGAAACAAGATGGCTGATGAATCTGGCCAGCGAACTTGGTCGAGGTGTTGATGTATACTATCCACATGCCTTCTTACATCGAAATAGGCGAATACGTGTGTTATCGCGTGACAAATACAAGATCGTTTCAAAATGTTAGCCATGCTAGAAATTCAAAGTGCTATAAATCAATCATTTTTTAAGATATCAACAAAAGAACAAATTTTCAGAAACAAAAACTGCTCCGGAATCTTTGTATCAAGGCCATACACATAAAAAAATCTTTTTCATTTTCCAATTTTTTAATACCTATTTTGAATTTTAAATTTAATTTTTTTAAATGGCAACCCTTTTGAAACAAGATGGCGAATGAAGCTGGCCAACGAACTCGGTCGAGACATTGGTATGTACTATGTACAGACCAAGTTACATCCAAATAGGTTCATAAATACGCCTGTTATCGCGTGACAAAAATCAGGTCGTTTTAAAATGTCAGCCACAAGAGAAATTCAAAATGCTATTACTCAGCCATTTTTTTTTTAGATATAGACGAAAGAAAAACTGTTCCGGAATCTTTGTATTAAGGTCAAACACATACAAAAAAAAATCTTTTTCATTTTCCAATTTTTTGGTATCTCATTTAAATTTTTTTATTATTTAATTTTTTTAAATGGCCGCCATTTTGAAACAAGATGGCGGATGAAGCTGGCCAACGAACTCGGTCGAGATATTTGTATGTACTATGTACACACCAAGGTACATCCAAGTCGGTTCATAAATACGCCTGTTATTACGTGAGAAAAATCAGGACGTTTCAAAATGTCAGCCACGCTAGAAATTCAAAATGCTATAACTCAGCCATTTCTTAAGATATAGACGAAACAAAAACTGCTCCCGAATCTTTTTATCAAGGTCAAACACATAAGAAGAGAATATTTTTTCAATTTTTGGTACCACAATTCAAATTTAAATTTTTCTTAAAAATTTAAATGGCCGCCATTTTTAAACAAGATGGCGGGTGAAGCTGGCCAACGAACCCGGTCGAGACATTGGTATGTACTATGCATAAACGAAGTTACATCCAAATCGGTTCATAAATACGCCTTTTATCGCGTGACAAAATTCAGGACGTTTCAAAATGTCAGCCACGCTAGAATTTCAAAATGCTATAACTCAGCCATTTTTTAAGATATAGACGAGACAAAACCTGCTCCGAAATCTTTGTATAAAGGTCAAATACATAAGAAAAAAATATTTTTCCATTTTCAATTTTTTGGTACAACATTTCAAATTTTAAATTTTAAAAAAAATTTTAAATGGCCGCCATTTTGAAACAAAATGGCGGATGAAGCTGGCCAACAAACTCGGTCGAGAGATTCGTATGTACTATGTATACACCGAATTACATCCAAATCGGTTCATAAATACGCCTTTTATCGCGTGACAAAATTCAGGACGTTTCAAAATGTCAGCCAAGCTAGAAATTCAAAATGCTATAACTCAGCTATTTTTTAAGATATAGACGAAACAAAAACTGCTCCTGAATCTTTGTATAAAGGTCAAATACATAAGAAAATAATATTTTTCCATTTTTAATTTTTTGGTACCACATTTCAAGTTTTAAATTTTTTTAAAAATTTTAAATGGCCGCCATTTTGAAACAAAACGGCGGATGAAGCTGGCCAACGAACTCGGTCGAGACATTGGTATGTACTATGTACACACCGAATTATATCGAAATCGGTTCATAATTACGGGAGTTACAGTGTGACATAGGTCAGATATATATATATATATATATATATATCAATTTTGAACGGAGGGTGGTTTCGGGGTCTGGGGGTCATGATCGATGAAAATATACCAAAATTTTTTGAAATCGCTTTCCTCCGAACGGCTGCAATAGGTAGCTTTTTTGTAAAGAAAGCTACCTAAAATGGCTGAGTTATAGCATTTTGAATTTCTAGCGTGGCTGACATTTTGAAACGTCCTGAATTTTGTCACGCGATAAAAGGCGTATTTATGAACCGATTTGGATGTACCTTGGTGTGTACATAGTACATACAAATATCTCGACCGAGTTCGTCAGCCGGCTTCATCCGCCATCTTGTTTCAAAATGGCGGCCATTAAAAAAAATTAAAAAATAAAAAAATTTAAATGAGATACCAAAAAAATTGGAAAGGGAAAAAGATTTTTTTTGTATGTGTTTTACCTTAATACAAAGATTCCGGAACAGTTTTTCTTTCGTCTATATCTAAAAAAAATGGCTGAGTAATAGCATTTTGAATTTCTCTTGTGGCTGACATTTTAAAACGACCTGATTTTTGTCACGCGACAACAGGCGTAATTATGAACCTATTTGGATGTAACTTGGTCTGTACATAGTACATACCAATGTCTCGACCGAGTTCGTTGGCCAGCTTCATTCGCCATCTTGTTTCAAAAGGGTTGCCATTAAAAAAAAATTAAATTTTAAATTCAAAATGAGGTATTAAACAATTGGAAAATGAAAAAGATTTTTTTATGTGTTTGACCTTGATACAAAGATTCCGGAGCAGTTTTTGTTTCTGAAAATTTGTTCTTTTGTTTATATCTTAAAAAATGGTTGATTTATAGCACTTTGAATTTCTAGCATGGCTAACATTTTGAAACGATCTTGTATTTGTCACGCGATAACACACGTATTCGCCTATTTCGATGTAAGAAGGCATGTGGATAGTATACATCAACACCTCGACCAAGTTCGCTGGCCAGATTCATCAGCCATCTTGTTTCAAAATGGGGACCATTAAATTAAAAAATATATATATATATTTAAAGTGAGGTGCAAAAAAATTAGAAATTGAAAAAGGTTTCTTTCTTAAGTATTTGACCTTGATATAAGGATTCAGGAGCATTTTTTGTTTGTCTTTACCTTAAAAAATGGCTCAGATATAGCAGTTTCAATTTCTATTGCGGGTGACATTTTGAAAAATCTGATTTTTTGCATGCGACAGCACTCCTATATATTAACCGATTCCGATGTGAGTGAGCATGTGCACAGCAATTACTAAGGTCTCGACCGAGTTCACTGCTTAGCCTCATCCACCATGTTGTCTTAAAATGACAGGCACTTTAAGAAATTGCCGAATTTGGCAGCCAAATATATGTTACTTCAAAGAAAAGCAGCTTGGATAAAGCTGACTAATTTCGCGAAATTCTCATTCATTATATTGATAAAAATTAGTATTGAATCTCCTATATTCGGTTTCCACTAAATTGAGCTTCGTGTGTTTGAATGATATAATTTGGCTTTTTTTAAATAAGGATTATGAAAGCTACCTCTTCCTCCCGGCACTGGCCGGAAGGACTTTCATGTAAATGTGTTTTCCTCTTCACACAAATATGTCGTATTCCTGGCCAGGAAAATTTTAATTTTCTACCAATAATAGTCATTCAAATTATTATGCATGCAGTGCATATAAAATAATTCAATAAAATATATGTCAACTGTACCTTCAATCTCCGGGTGAGTTATTTTACACTTTTTTATTTTTCAGCTTCCGTCATTGAATATTTGAAAGGCAACATTTTCTAAATTAATTATTTTGTATATTTAACTTTAATTCTTAATATTTTCATTGGTTGCCAATTCATTTTAATTTTCAGACAACCACTACGGCGATCCACGGCCACACACACAATAAATATAGCATTTGGCGCCTTTGACCAATTTTTAGGTGTTCGAACCTGGTCAATGTCTGAAAATCTTAACTTTAAATGTTTAACTTTTGGAAATTATAATGTGCAATATTATATTTCAAAGATCGTTTAACGATTTTTTTAACGGTTATTTTATTTTAACTTCATTAATATTTTCTGTTATTGCTGATAAATTTTAACTTGATTCAAATGATTAATTATAAAAAGAAATTCCTAAGATAGATTTTTTTTTCCGTCCATGTGAGCACCAAAAAAAATAATATTTTGATATAAAGTGTATTTTATATATATTCTTATATTTTATATATATATTCTTATATTTTATTTGTTTCATTTCTTATATTTTATACAATAGATTTTGAAAAGATTTTACTATTATTTACCTATATT
Organism: Maratus speciosus; assembly: GCA_963932465.1. Taxonomy (NCBI): domain Eukaryota; kingdom Metazoa; phylum Arthropoda; class Arachnida; order Araneae; family Salticidae; genus Maratus; species Maratus speciosus. The sequence continues at coordinate 384,917,365 of OZ010788.1, read as the reverse complement.
TGTTTATTGATAAATTTAATTTATACAGATATAATTTTCTCAGTCTTTAAAAAAAAAGAAATATTGCTTTTTAGTTGTTTTCATATTTTGCTTATTAAAATTTTTTTTATTCTATTTTGCTAAATCATGGCAAACAATCGCGCACTTTTTCGGTCGATGATGTCGGCGATTCCGCCTTTTCATGGCCACCCTAATGAAAATGTTAACATCTTTTTACAAAATTTAGAAGATGTATGCCACATTCAAAATATCAAAGACGAAAACCGCATTACTCTGTTGAGACTCCTGTGTAGGGAAAAGGCTTCAGAATTTTTGTCAACTGACAAACGTGTAAGCGAGGAAAAAAGTTTTGTAAATGTAGCAAATTTGATGAAATTAAAATTTGAATACAAACAAAATTTCCAGGAAGCGTCGTATCAGTATGGGCGCATAACTCAACAGCCGAAACAGTCTGTGCTTGATTTAGCGGAGGAAGTCAGAGCTACGGTTAACAATATGGCTCCAGGTTTTGAGGATAATGCAGCGTTAGAGTCATTTAAGGCTAATTTAATGTCTTCCAAATTTTTAGAGGCTTTACGAACTGACATTAAAGTTGAAGTTCTTAAATTCGGAAAAAAAAATTTTTTGATGAAATTGTAGCTAAGGCCGTAGATATTGAAAAAGCGCTGGAACATAATACTGTTGATCTTAACACTTTACAAGTTGCACCATCCACCAGTAATCCAGACAGTTTGCTGGAAAAACTTTTGAAATGCCAGGAAGATCAGAATAAACAAATTGCTCAGCTGACAGAAACGGTGAAGAAGATGAAAGAGGAAAAGCTGTTATGTCAGATTTGCCGCAAGGCACACAGTGCCAAAGATTGCTGGTACTACCTAGAGTTTCAAAACTCGAATGGTAGAAACGGTACAAATTTTTTAAGAGGGGGCATGAATAACAGTGAGGCGAATTATTTTGTTAATGAAAATAGCAATTGGTATAATAACAATCAAAGGGGTTTTCAGGATAATGGCATAAGATATAACCGTGGAAGAGGTCATAACAATTACAGACCATACAACCGTTCAAGAAGACATTTAAACGAGTAAAGGGTTCTGAAATTGATGTAAATAATTCCCTCCCCCCCTCATGATTGCAGAGCCCTAGATTCTTTTTTTTTATAATGATGAGGGTATTCAATTAAGTCCTAATGTAAATAATGATAAGATTTTGATGAGCTGCAATATAGATAACTCAGAATTACCAATAATTAAACTTAAATTTGGAAAACTCGCTTTTGATGGGCTTCTAGACAGTGGAGCGAATTTGTCACTAATACAACCACATGCAATTAATCTTCTTAAAAAACAAAATAAATTAAATTTCTTATCGCGCTCTGTAAATATAAAAACTATCAACAACTCATCTATTCCTTTTTTTTTCTACAGTACAACTTAAATTTCGTATTCAGAACACTTGGTTCACTAACACATTTTTCATTACTCATGACAATTGGCACTCCAATTATCAAATTATTTTGGGCTACGATTTCCTCAATAGAAATAAAGTTCTTTTGGACTCAGCGAATCAGCAACTTATTATGGGTCACCTTACTTTTCCTTTTGCCAATAAAAACCCTGATTCTTTGCAACCTGTAAATAATAATGACAATAGTAACATTTCACCTGCTGATAATTTTGATAATTCTAATTCTGTTAATAATCCTTCCCCTTCAGAGTTTAATGCTAATGTTCATAATAACCCAGTACTTTCAAATGACTTAAATTCTTCTCTAAATAATCCAGTATTTTCTAATGATTTAACTTCTTCTCAAAATAATTCTGAAATGTCAAAAAATTTTGTTAAACCAGCCAATCAAGTAACTCTAAGACCCAATCAAGGCAAAATTATTAAACTTAAACCTCTTCATAAAATTAGTAATTCCTTAAACTATTTATTTTGTCCAACATCAAATAAATTATCTTTAAAATTGAATTTTAGTCTACATCAACCTGATGCAAACAATGCCATTCTTTTATATGTCCACAACAATACTGATAAAAACATAATAATTAGAAAGAAAACTAAATTAGGATTTATAAAGCCCATTTCAGAAGACCAAATTTCAACTCATGACAATACTCAAACATATCAAGTTAATTCTTTAATTACTCAGGAAATGCTAGAACTTAGAGAAAAAGAACTTACGTCTGATAAATTTAATATTGCCCACTTACCTGATGCTGAGAAAAAACGTGTTCTTAGTCTATTAATGGATAACTCCGCTGTATTTTCTTCGTCTTATGACACTCTTGGCTGCACTGATAAAGTAGTTCCTGAATTTAAATTGCTTCATGACTTTGCACTGCAAACAAAACCCTATCCCATTCCTAAAATAGCCAAAGATTTTGCTCGTAAAGAAATTTCTGATCTCTTAAAGGCAGGAATAATTCAAAACTCTTCCTCTAACTATTGCTTTCCAGTTCTTTTTGTACATAAAAAATCTCTTCCTACTGATGATCCAAGTAAATTAAAATTCCGTATGGTTATTGATTACCGTCTTTTAAATGCAATTACTGAACCATATAAAATTTGTCTTCCTAGAATTAATGAGGTAGTTCAAAACATTTCAGGTAAAAAACTGTATACTGTATTAGACTTAAAATCAGAATTTTTTCCAATTCTTCTGCAGGAAAAGGACAGGGCAAAATTAGCGTTTGCAACTGAGTATGGAAATTTTGAACCTACCAGATTAGCCTTTGGCCTCGTTAATAGTACTTCTTATTTTCACACATTAATTAACGATTGTTTGGACCCATTAAGGGGCAAAAATGTTCAATATTTTCTTGACGATATTATTGTGGCTGCTGATTCTCTAGAGGAAATGTTGTCATGGCTCCAAAAAGTATTTGATAGACTTAAGGAATTTAATTTAACTTTAGACCCAGCAAAATTACAAATTTGTCAACAAGAGATAACTTACCTTGGTTTTAATTTGCATCAAAATGGTCATTCCCCATCACCAGATAATGTAAATAAAATAAATAAATTTCCAAGACCCACTAATGTAAAAGAAGTACAAAGTTTCCTAGGAATGATCAACTATTTTAGACATTTAATTTTCAATTTTGCTGATACTGTCCAACCAATAGTTAATTTGACAAAAAAGGATGCTAAATTTTTTTGGAGTAAAGAATGTCAAGATTCCTTCCTGAAAATTCAAAATATTCTCCTCAATAATCCTACAGTTAAGAACTTTGATGAAAATAAAGAGGTATGTTTGGTAACAGATGCGTCAAAAAATGCTATCTGTGGAATTTTGTTACAGCGTCATGACAATCAATTTTATCCCATAGAATTTTATTCAAAAAAACTTAACAAGGGCGAATCTAATTATCCATCCATTAAAAGAGAATTTTATGCAATTTATTCCTCCATTAAACATTTTCACGAATACTTATATGATAGGCAATTTAAAATTTTAACTGATGCCAAAGCACTCACCTATCATATGAAATTAGAAAAACAATCTGAAATAATAATTAGATGGATAATGTATCTACAGGGCTTTAATTACAAAATTGATCATATCCCAGGTCTTGTGAACCCCGCAGATTTCCTTTCTCGTGTTGTTGACCCCCCTGACAACCCTAACTTAATTGTAAACGCATTAAATATTTTTATTCCCACTAATGACTCCCGAACGACCGAGAATATCCTAAAAGAACAACTTAAAGATGCTAAACTTAAAGATATAAGAGATAAATTAATTGCTAATAAAATGCCTAATTCGTCTTATTCTATAAATCCAGATAACAATTTAATTATGATTGCCAGGAAAAAGCGTAATAGAGTTAATAAATCTAAGAAAATATATATTTCTAAAACTTTAATTAACAGCTGTATCGCTCTGGGACATCAAGTGCATTTTGGGATAAATAAAACAGTAGATACAATTTCAAAACTTTATTTTTGGGATGGTATGGTTAAAGATATACAGAATTTTGTAAATACTTGCGAACAGTGCTTGTGACAGCGTTTCTGTCCCATACCTATAATTTTTATTCAAAATTAATTTAAAACATAATTTTTACTTTTAAAATCACATTATCCTTCCCCCCCCCTTCTTTCTTATGCTGAAATATGCAATTAAATTCATTTCTCAAAACCATTCAGCTTTTATTAAAAGGGTTTTGCTTTCTTCTTTCTAAAAACATCTTTATTTCCAGCCGCAAAGATTCATTCTTTTTTTTTCTTTTCCTTATCTGTCAGCTACCGCTCCCAGTGCAAAGAAATAAATAGGAATTAAATGGCACATCTGCTAGTATCAAGGTCTGCATTTAATTCCATCGGATTTTTGCGCGCCACATTGATAAGAATTTTTATCTCTACTAATACGTGAACATTGAATATGTATTAACAATAGAAAAAGTAAAAATGAACAGATCTTATGGGAAGCATGTATTTATCGTGCTTTGTGGTCGAGCTAAAAGCCAGATGCCTGTGATTTCCAGAATTTTTCTCAGGCAGCGGTCTTCTTTGTAAGATCTGTTGTATAAACAAGTTTCGCTTTTCTGACGCATTTCTCATCGTATTAGAAGCGCTTGCTTGCAATCCCGGCCTCCCCCGTCCGATTGTATCACCACATTTTTGCGGTAATGTTTATCGCCAAGACCCTTTGTTCATTTTCGCGCAGTCACCAAAAGTTGTAAATTGGCGATTCTGTGCAACGCCAAGATTTCTTGACTTCTTGCAAAAACTTCACTTCTGTTTCAGCTTTCGAAATGTAAAGTTGTCTAAAAGAAAAGGCGCTTCGGCGTCCCATGTATTTATGGGGGTCTCTCTCTCCCATTGTTCTTTAACTGAACCACCTAACGATGCTTTTAAATAAAGAGTAAGTCCAGTAAATTATTAGTTGGAGTTTTTTTTTAGCATTTAGAACCCGGTCTTCAAATCAATGCTATATAATTGTTGGTGCATCGCCTATATTTTTTTCTCCAACTTAGTTAAAAAAAAAATGCACGTTAGAGAGAGAAATTCACACCCCCCCCCCCCACTTAAAATCATTCAAGTACCCCATTCAATTACTCTTGCAGTAATTTTCTTCAAATTCTTGGACTGGATATTTTTTTCCAACCATGCTGGACAGTGTACCTTCCTGGTGTGCCGTCATATCCTGCACTCATAACATCCTGCGCTCGATGGATGGATGCGATTTTCTCCGACGGACAGTGATGGAACCCATTCTAGTGTGTCTTCGCTCACCAGCTGGACATCTTCGAGCCGCTCTTGTTTCGCCTGTATGCCTTCTCCTCCCCCCCTCTGATGTTGGTGCGGTTGTTTCTTCGTTCCTGCTCACCATCACCTCCCCCAGATGATCGGATTTATCCGGCGAATTTATCTTGTATCGTCACTAATCATAAAAAAAAAACGTGACTTCAGCGGTTCGCCTTGTGTGTGTTTGTGTCGCCGTTTTGCTTTCTCCTTTCGACAGAATATTGTGACCTACTGTGTTATCTTTTATGTGCGTGTGCATTCAACGGTGCCTGGAGATTTATCGTGTGGAATGTGAAAAAGTGAAAAGGTTCGCGTGCATTGCGGCAAAGGTGTACGTAGAATCTCATGCTACAATTTTTTAGGAAAGTGCCTTCAAAAGTTTTCCTTTTTCCAAGTGTTGCGTCAATGATTTACGTCTATTACGTCAAGTATGTGTTGTCTTCAGGTGATTTAAAAAAAAAAAATCTGTCTTGACAGATGTCACATAAACGCTCTAATCAGGTGAAATTTTTTTTGTAAAGGAAAAGAAAGTGCATCTTAACAGAATTAGTGCGTCCGAAAATATTTCAAATTATGTGAACAATTTTCTTTTAATCTGTGCTTCGATTCTTGTGCATAAATGTGATAAAAAAAAATTTGCTTCAGTTTCATCATCAAATTTGCATCAGATTGATTTTTGTTTGTTGCTGGTTTCTGCCATCTTAGCTTGTAAAAAAATCAGTGCCAATATGTTCGCAATAGTAAAAGTGGTACACCTGATAAAAAAAAAAAAAGGAAAACGTGAAATTATAAAAAAATGCAAAAACGTACAGAAATGTACCACCGTATCTCTACGACTAAAACAACAAAAAAAATTCTACAGCTAACAATATAGATTAAACGAAAAAAAGTGTCTAGTTTTCACTGCATAAGCATGAACACGGAAAATTCAAGTGTTTCTTTTAAACTTTAATTGTAGTAAATACAGTAAATTAGTTATTATTATTTTGCTTTATTTTTATCTGTAGGTATGCGTTATGATTTATCAATTTTCCCTTTTCATGCTGTTTGGGTAAAAAAAAAAAATATAGATATAAAATGATGACGTCTTACTATTCAGTATATTTGTTAGCATGAACAGAGAAGCTTACGAAATTTAAGCATTATATTTTAAATATTTTATTTGGCACTTATAATTTTTGTCTTCTCTTTTCTTGCTTTATTTTGAAAGGTAAGTTTTTTTAAATTCAGTATTGCAGTGCCTATTTATTTTATATTGATATTTAGGTGATTAATTGTTTTCCAGACAGAAAATAAAATGTCATTTAGTTAAAATGTGTGTGATAGGCTAGGCATATTAACATTTATTGCCCTCGTTTCCAAAGATGCCTTATAAAATTTTCTTGGCTATTATTTGATAGTTTTTTATTTGTTTTTTTGCTTCTACTCAGCATTTACAAGTGAATATTATTTTTTGCATGCATATTATTGGAAGATGTTGCAGTGATTTTGTGATGTTTTCTATATAATATCCGAGGGTTTATAAATTTTTCTTACTGTATGAATATTTCAGATACTGCATACTTTTAAAATAGACAGAAATTTTTTTTTGAGAACTTCCAATTTTTTTTCTTCTCTTTTAATCTGCTCATTCAAAAAAAGAGAAAGGGAGAGAAAATATTTGTTTTGAATTCTTTTTCTTGCTTTTTGCTCTAATACAGTAACTAAATTTTAAATTATTGTGCCATCTTTTATATTTTTTTAAATTCTTCTTTGGCTACTTTTTCCAACATTTTTGAAAAATGTCACAGGCCGATAGCCATCCAGAATTAGAAGTATCTATGGCTGAATTAAAATGTTCTCTGCCGTACATGTTTGAGGAAGCACTTAACAGATTTGCGGAAAGGGTAAACACAGAATTCCCTATACTACAGGAACAAATTGGTAGTAAAAACAATGACACTTTAGTTGAAAACATATCTTCTATGCATAAGAAATTTTTATGGGAATTTCAAATGTTGGGTAATTTTTTTCAGGTTATAAAAGATGATTATGTTAGGTTGCAGAATAAGAACAAATGTTTACAAATTGTTAATACAAAAATTTTGGAAAGATTGCACGCACTCACAGTGAAAGAGAAACATAAAGTTGAAATTAATGAGACGTCTTATCAAAATCAAAGCACATCCGAGGCATACAGCGAAATAGTATCATCTAAGCGGATTGAAACAACACAAATAGATAATTGTGAAATCAACAGTCTGACTGAAAATTCTTTGCAGCATAACTCAAATATTATTTCTGATTTGAAATGCCCACAACAAGATGTTACCACTTCTCCTATAAATAGTAACTTTTCGTCCCCTTTTAGGCATGATTTGAAGCCAATTTCAGTTATAATTTGTCAGTTGCCAGAAAATTTTAATATTCCTGATATTCTTTTGGCAATTTCTGACTTAACTGGTATATCCACACCTTCTATTCAATTTCAACAAAAATATAAGATGAAATATGTTGAGTTATTTAATTGGATATTTCTAATGCCCCCAAAGATAGCTAAAAGATTAATTATTCATGGCGAAATCAAAATTCAGTCTACTGGTTACCCTGTAAAAAGATACGTTTCGGTAAAAAGATGTTTTACATGTCAAAATCTTCTTCATCAGGCAAAATCATGCACAGATAAAATTAGGTGTCCTGTATGTGCCTTATCACATAAAGATCCTCATTGTTCAAACAGCCCAAAATGCATTAATTGCATTAGATGTAATGAGGTAAACAACACAAAATTTAACGTTTTCCATACAGCTTTCTCACATAGATGTCCTACTATAAAGATATATATAAAAGAGCAACGAGAAACCTTAGACAACTGCAATTCATTTCATTGAACACACCTCTTTTTTATATAGATATAAAAAAAAGACCTCTTTACAAGATAAATTATTTTTTTCTCTTGCTGCATTTTGTAGTGTGAAGGATTCTTTAAAAAAAAAAAAAAATCATTTAAAGATAAAAAAAACATTTCACTGTGTTAGACAGTTATGTACATCTTAATACTTTACCATATGGCATTAGTGATAATTTATTTCGCAGTTAACACTTAACTGCAAATTTAAATATATTTGTCTTTAGAAAGTATGTGTGTACTGTTAGGTATACCTTTTTGTCATTCGATTATTACTGCAGGAATGGTCGGATGATTAAAAGATTGTATGGGAGAGTAAAATACATTGATGCAGGTCATCAGTTTTTTTATTTTCGCTTGTAAAGGTTTTGGTAGTACAGGTGTACACACAAACACTGTACAGATGTGTCTTCTTTTTTTTTTCACCAGTTACACTTAAACGATTTTAGATATTTTTTTTCCATTTTGGTAATTTGATAGATACAAGTGATGGAAACATCACATTGCACTCTTTACATTCAGTTTCGGTTTTGAAATTTACATTTGCACAATATAATTTAATAACATTTTCTATTTTGTCTCTTACTTAACATTTATTTTAAAAATTGACGGTACTTTTTTTTATTTTTTTGGACAACATTAGTTCATGTGCTGCACTTAAGTTTTAGATAGATACACAATTAGTTCATGTGAAATCACACATTTGTTCATGAGATTATTTACACAATTAGTTCATGTGAAATCACACATTAGTTCATGAGAATAGTTACACAATTTTGTTCATGTGAGTTTACATTTAGTTCATGTGAGTTTATTTTAGTTCATGGGTATATTTACACAATTTTAGTTCATGTCAGAATACACTTTGTTCATTAAGATATTATCATACATTGGTCATGAGTTTGTCACACTTTGTTCATTGAGATAATCTAAAACTTTCACACTTTGTTCATATGTTTATACACTTAGTTCATGGTGTTAAGCAAAACTCTGTATCATTATATAATCTAGTGATATTAATTTATTAATTATGTAATTGAAATCACATTCACAAGAAGGATTTTGGAGTTTTGTGTTTGTACACACGTACCGTTATTTTTTTTACTTCTACATCTTATGTCAGGTTTTCGTTTTACACTACAGATTTTTTTTTGCTTTTCTCTCTTACCCTCTATATACTAATTTTTTTTTTTCAGTTTAGGTAATATCATAACTTACTAATGATACCATCACTTTCTTAATTACACAGATTTTATTTTTAGATTTACATGAAATTATCCTTCACATGACATTTTTACTTGACACATTCAGTTTGCGGCAATTAACCTGTAACAGTTCCTTTTTAACACTTTTGTTATAGACTCCTTGCTTGTAAGTGGCATATAAAGTAAGGTCTTTTTTTACACTACACACAGTAAAATACAATTTATAAATTTTTTTAATATACTTGATAGGATGTTTTTGTTTGAGGTGTTTAAAAGTTTTGCAGAAATTATGACACAATTTAACTATTGTACACTGTTTGCACATACATCTTAAATTTTTATGCAGGAGATAATTAATTGGCTGTACATTTTTACACATACAGTTAATCTACAGTTTAATTTCATTGTTTACGCAAAGATGGTGACTTGTTGCTATTTTTATTTATAACATAAGGTAATTTTATTTTATCTGACATGACATTTGATATCCTTACATGTTGTTTTTTTTTCGAAAAATTTAGTTAAAGGCATAATGCTAGCTGTTATGTACACTTTAGTTATTTTTTTAACGCTATTCAAATAGAGTCATTAAACTAAATCTTTGGCATTTTCTCACATTTGAAATTTTTTTTAATTAGTGAGTGAAAGTCTCACGTTGTCTTGTGACGGATACATACACTCATATGACATGAAGAATTTAGCTTTTTTTTCTATGCATTTTTACTTTCTCTTTCATTCTTTTTACTTGGAACATGTTTGGCTTGGCATAACTTCTACATTTTTAGCGTATAATTATGCAATCTGCTGGGCACTTGTGCATTTTATGCACACTTTTGTTACCTTAATACAGTAATAACTTGCGCAGATACAACTTTATTTTAATTTTAACCCTTAGTTAACCATTAAGTCATTTTTTACAAGCAGTTCATGTGTTGCATATTTGTTTATGTTGCACAACATTTGCTTATTTAGAATACATTTTTTTTTGCATCCATATACATACATTACACTAGTTCATGTGTTGATTTACATATTTTGTTCATTTGATTTTACACATTGTACTTTGCTAACGATTTATTCGGCAGTATTTCTTTTTGTTTTTTTTCTTACAAGTAGTTCATTGAGTAATACACACTGGCTGGTTTAGAGTTTAACCAGGGTTTACACACACATTACAAGTAGTTCATTTGTTTTTTAACCCTTATTCACTACATTTTGATGATAACTCATTAATTATGTAGTTGAATCTCAGTCGTTGTAAGTGTCTTGGGTAATTACACATATACTGTCTGTTTATTTTGTTGGCAATTACATTACGATTTTAGTTCATTCAGACATTAATACATAGAGTTCATGTGATATTATACAATTTGTTCATGTGGTTACTTACACGTTGTGTATGCTTGCATACACTTTTGTTCATGTGTTGCATTACAAGTAGTTCATGAGTTTGGGAGTTTGCTCCCCCGCCCTCCACACACATACAGTTTCTCCTTTACTTTCCTAGCTTTTAAATTTTACACTATGTTTCAATATTAAAATACTTCTTTTTAACAGTTTTTTTGTGTTTGCATAATGTCATAATATATCAATGACAACATCACTTTGTCTAAGTACAAAGATTTTAAAGTTACAAGGAGTTATCCGTCACATGACATACTAAACTACACATACATTTCGAATTTGTTTATTTTTAACATGTTACATTTTAACACTTTGCTTAGATACTTCTTACTTGAAAGTGGCAGATCGAGTAAGGTATCTTGTTACATTATATAACATTTAGATACATTTTTCTTACTTTTTTTTCATATTCTTGCCAGGAGTAAGAGAAAATTACTCTAGTGATTACACAGGCACTTCATATCATGCAGAATCTTGAACACAAGATGGGACATTTTAATTATTACACAGAAATACAGGACGGCAGTGTGTAAATTTATCAAATGCTAAATTATATTATACTTTGTCTTCTTGTTACAGCGGGAACTTAGTTATAGTGCAGGTATCTAAAAAAAATATATATACTCTTCTTATTTAAGGCAGAAGCCCTAAGCTGACGCCATAATACTTGTGGTCTCCACAAGATTTAGGGCTACACCTGTTTGCCAGCGTGCTACATGCACCCCTTTTTGGTAGTCCTGTGCCTTGTGCACAAATTTTTCTTTTCATATACGATTCATCTTTATTGTAATACAGTACATTTTAACTTTTATTTTATATATATACATACAATACTTTTCTTTGTTTCATTTAAAAAAAAGTTCTTATTGGTGTGTTTTGTTTTAATTTGCTTGCATTTCGTATGAAATTATGATCTCATTGTAAGATCACATTGTGAGAAGTTATAAAATATGTCTAATGTAAATACTTCTCTTTGGAATCATGACACAACAAAAAAGCTGGTACCAGCGCCACAAACAGCCACATAAAAAGCATAGGATCCTAACTCTTCGTCAAATGTGGCACATTTTTTTTTCTCTTGTGGCATATTGAATTGATAAATAAGATTTGTTTTAAATATGAGCGCTCAGTCATGAATAAATATTATTATTTTGAATTATTTGAAAGCAAGCAAATATGTTTATATACTACCTTTCTATTTTATTACTTAAATTACTGGAAATGATGCTCTAATAGCATTTTAGAAAAACAGGTTCAAACATTTTTCTGTTATTGGATACAAAATTTTTTATATTTCTATGTAGATTGTATACTCTGTATGTGCGAAGGTGGACAAAGGATTTTAAGTAGATATAAAGCTGCAACGTACACGTTTCAGCTTTCTTCTGTGGTCGGGGTGAGTTATGTGACAGCGTTTCTGTCCCATACCTATAATTTTTATTCAAAATTAATTTAAAACATAATTTTTACTTTTAAAATCACATTATCCTCCCCCCCCTCTTTCTTATGCTGAAATATGTAATTAAATTCATTTCTCAAAACCATTCAGCTTTTATTAAAAGGGTTTTGCTTTCTTCTTTCTAAAAACATCTTTATTTCCAGCCGCAAAGATTCATTCTTTTTTTTTTCTTTTCCTTATCTGTCAGCTACCGCTCCCAGTGCAAAGAAATAAATAGGAATTAAATGGCACATCTGCTAGTATCAAGGTCTGCATTTAATTCCATCGGATTTTTGCGCGCCACATTGATAAGAATTTTTATCTCTACTAATACGTGAACATTGAATATGTATTAACAATAGAAAAAGTAAAAATGAACAGATCTTATGGGAAGCATGTATTTATCGTGCTTTGTGGTCGAGCTAAAAGCCAGATGCCTGTGATTTCCAGAATTTTTCTCAGGCAGCGGTCTTCTTTGTAAGATCTGTTGTATAAACAAGTTTCGCTTTTCTGACGCATTTCTCATCGTATTAGAAGCGCTTGCTTGCAATCCCGGCCTCCTCCGTCCGATTGTATCACCACATTTTTGCGGTAATGTTTATCGCCAAGACCCTTTGTTCATTTTCGCGCAGTCACCAAAAGTTGTAAATTGGCGATTCTGTGCAACGCCAAGATTTCTTGACTTCTTGCAAAAACTTCACTTCTGTTTCAGCTTTCGAGATGTAAAGTTGTCTAAAAGAAAAGGCGCTTCGGCGTCCCATGTATTTATGGGGGTCTCTCTCTCCCATTGTTCTTTAACTGAACCACCTAACGATGCTTTTAAATAAAGAGTAAGTCCAGTAAATTATTAGTTGGAGTTTTTTTTTAGCATTTAGAACCCGGTCTTCAAATCAATGCTATAGTGCTTACCTCACAAAAGTAAACAAACAAATACAAAACCTAGTTTTATTTCCAAATCTGATTTAGCACCGGGAGAAATGATTGCTATTGATGTTGTGGGAAAACTTCCTAGATCACATGATGGAAAATTTTTTATTTTAACTATAGTTGATCATTATTCACGATTTTTAGAGGCTATTCCACTTGCTAATGTGACATCTCATTCTGTTATTAAATCTCTTAATGATTATTTTTCAAGGTACGGGATACCAAAAGTTTTGTTATCTGATAACGCTAAATATTTCACCTCGAACGAAATTAAACAATTCTTAAAATCATTAAAAATTAACCATAGAAATTCATCCATCTATTACCCGAAATGTAACGGTCTTGTTGAACGAATTAATCGTTCGCTTAAAGAGTCAGTTGCCTCTCTGTCTGATCAAGTCATTGAATGGTCAGACAGACTTAAATTTTTCGTTCTCCATTATAATAACTCTAAACATGCTGTAACAAATTTTACGCCAGCCAATTTATTCTTAGGTAGGGATTTAAATTTGCCAATCGATACTTTTCAACCGGCCAAAGAGGTTGAAGAACCAAGTAGATATTTCAAAAAATTACAAGATCATATTTCAAAAACTAGAGAATTGGTTAAACAGAATGAGGAAAAATATTTCGCTCAAAATGAAAAATATTTAAAAGTTCGTCCGCCTCCAGTATTAAAACTTGGTGATGTTGTGTATTTAAAGAATTTAATTCATACTCCTACTTTCATGCCAAAAAATACAGGACCTTTTAAAATTACAGGAGTCTTTAGGGGTCATAATTACCTAATTGAGCATGTTAATGAACCGCTAAATTGTGCTAAATTACATGTTAGCAAATTGATTCCGACTGGACAAACAAAGTAAGGTTTTTCTGCCATTTCTAATACTGTTTCATCCTTTATGTACAATTTTAACTTTTATTATTATTATTATTCCAAATCATAGTATATGATCCTAACTTCATTTCAATTTTCATTTATTCATTTTTAAATTTAATTTTAAACTCAATAGTGTGACAACTTATCCGGTTTCACCCATCTGATACTAAACGGTTCATGAGGTAGCTTCTTTTGAACTACTCAATGCATATGTGTCTAGCTAACTCGTTATGTTTTGAGAAGTATCTTTTAATATTCTTTACGACTTAATTCATTTTTAGTATAATTCTTTAATTTAACTTTTTCCATAACTACCTATTTCAATATAAATCTTACTTAGTTGTCACAAGTCATATTTGACCTTTCAGTATTCTTTTATAAAGGATTGAACTTTATTTTGGCTTTTAACCTTACACTTTACTGCTGTTTGTAACTTGATGTGACATTATTTTATAATTTTTATTTAGGATCCTAATTATTAATTTTCTTTAAAGAATATCAATCTATTAAGTTTAATTAAATATTGAGACAAAAAAAAATTAAGAAAAGAGAAATTAAATTAAATTGATTTCATAAATGTTATTTTGATAATCTCTACAATGCGCATGCCTTATGGTTCTAGAAGAAATTTAAATTCTATGTAAAAGATGGAGTTTCTGCTCTAAGCTTTTCTAAAAAAATTTTCAATTTTCTTTAAATTCTGGACCATTACACACAGAGGGTCAACTCGGCTTAGTTTGGGGTGTAAAATTTAGCACAAATTCTGCCCTTCCGACATTCCCTCACGGTATGGTCTCTGGTATAATTTGGAGAATTTTGAAAATTTGTGTGAAATTGTGTCGATGACTTCCATGTATGGTTGTCAACAGGTTGGAATTATTCCTTTTCTTTTCGACACTTGTGCAATTCTTAAGTGATGTCTTCTCTTAAATTTCAATTGCATTATATTTACACACTTATATTGTTATATTTTTAAAATGTATGTTTGTCTCACAATCACATCATTACTTCAGTAGTGTCCTGCTATATGTCATTGACTCTTGCTCAGTTCCATTTTACATAAAGTATAGCAATTTTAATCATGTGCAATAACTCATATTTTTTTTTACAATGTGCAATTTCAACTCAGTTATGTATATAGTATATCTCTATCATTCGTTTGTTTATATTGCAATAAGAATTGTAATGGTGTTCACATGGATATTTACGTTTCAATTAAGTAGTAGGATTTTATTATCTTTCTCTCACCCAGAGAAGTGTTTGTATGTTCTATGTATTGTTGTGTATCTGTTTCAACATATTTAGTGTATTGTATTCAGTATTATTTCTATATTCATTTTGTTTTGCATTTGTTTAGTGTACTGTAATTGTTTGATTTTTTTATTGGATTACTTACAGAGAAGTGCATCTCTGAAGATTTTCCAATCGTTTGAGTGTGTCACTTGAACGTTTAGTTTGTTTGTGCATTCAGTTATGCATTATTGAGATCCCAGTATCTCAAACTTTTTTTTTCATAATTTTTTTTTCTATAGGCTGCAGGTAAATGTTACATTTTCATTATTTCAGATTTTTAATTTATCGTCTGCATTATTTCTCTATTTAAATTTAAATATTTAAGTTCAAAAACAACTTTAAAAACGTATTAAGTAAATAAATAAAAAGCATTCTAAATAATTTATATTCCGTTAATAATCCTATAATTAATAATTATTCAAAGTAATAAATATTATAATATGCAATTAAATATAATTCTAATAGTGTACGGATCTTTTAAAATATAAACATTAAGGCATATCGTTCGTTAAAGTAACTTGCAATGCTTTTCTTACAATCGCTAACTTCCGAAAATATAAATTAAAAAAGTTATTTAATATTAATTATTTTATTCCAAAACTATGTTTATTGGATGCTACTATTTATTTCTAAACGTTTGCCAAAATTTCATTAATTTTAAACCGTAATTAAGGAGATATCCGCATTACAAAATTTAATCACTTCTGTCAGTTTTAAAAGACGCGCGATCCATTTTTTTCCCCGACGCAGTTAGACATTTTTTATCTTTCTTCCTCGCAGAAAAGGACGTCGTGACGTCACTCTATCCTCCATCTTGTTTTGGTATCATGGCGTGACATCGCTGGTACTCAGGAATGCAGGGGGAATGCAACTTCGATTACGATACAAATCGTTATCGATATTTCGATTGCGATGAAAATCGCTATCATGATGACTCAGATGTGCACGTGCCGGTCGCTGATTGGCGAATTTGAGTTCAGCGTCGGCCCAACGATCTTTTGGGGGGCCATGTGCGCTTCGTCTCTGGGACTTGTCAACAATGTAAGGAGGAGGACACACGTATGTTTGGGGCTCTAGCCCCAGACTAAGAATTTTTCAGGAAGAAGTAGCATTACTATATTTTGGAAGTCATTTTTTAGTTTTTGGAGCTAGACGAAGAAATGTTCTTTTCTTTTCAATTTTATGAACTGTAAGCTCTCCCATGTCAATTTTCTGTACTCCCAGCAGCTGAAACTTCATCATCAATTCTACTTTAATGTATTCATTTCTTTGAGATTATTAATAGCCCTCAAAGGATTTGCTTAATAACTGAGTGTCCTTTCCCGTTCGTAAAAAACATCTGCCATGTCGAGCTGAGCGACACCGATAATGTGCCATCATCAATTCTACAGTTATTGCTTATCGTCATAAATCTTCAATAGTAAAAAATATAATCTCCAGTTTATCTCCGACAACTTCAGTACGGGTCTGCATCTAACCTATTGTGATGACTATTTCAACACTGTGATCCTTTGTGCCTTCATAAATTTTACAGTTATTGCTTATCGTCATAAATCTTCAATAGTAAAAGATATACAATCTCCAGTTTATCTTCAAACTCTCATATACCAATATATCCCTAAATACAGGACCTTTAATCTGGACTATGGACATAATACTTCGGACAGTATAAAATTAGTTTATATAGTGAACTCTCAGGTTTGCATCAATTTCAGCTATTTTGAAGGATTGTTACATAGTGCAATATCATGTAAATGTATTTTCCTCTTCACACAAATATGTCGTATTCCTGGCCAGGAAAATTTTAATTTTCTACCAATAATAGTCATTCAAATTATTATGCATGCAGTGCATATAAAATAATTCAATAAAATATATGTCAACTGTACCTTCAATCTCCGGGTGAGTTATTTTACACTTTTTTATTTTTCAGCTTCCGTCATTGAATATTTCAAAGGCAACATTTTCTAAATTAATTATTTTGTATATTTAACTTTAATTCTTAATATTTTCATTGGTTGCCAATTCATTTTAATTTTCAGACAACCACTACGGCGATCCACGGCCACACACACAATAAATATAGCACTGACCTAAAGGGACCAAAAACATTTTAAAAGATTTAGGAAGGCAGTGCGGTCCTGCCCTTCTACTCTCTGATTCTCTTACCCCACCCCCACCACTGAAAAAAATAAAATAAAAATAATAAGAAGAAGAATGGTCTGCATCATCAGAAAACTAATTAAAATTTTATAACAATTCAGTAGTTCACAGTTTTAAAGGGGGATTCCTTATTGATGCTTTCCTCTTAACAGGGAAGTTAAAACCATTTATGATGACCAATTAAGGGCCTTTTTCTTTTATGCATCTTATGGCGTACGCAAATAAGTAAAGAGGAAAGTTTGCGAACATATTCCCGTCAATCAATCCACCTTTTCCCCCATAGTTCCCTACTAATTTTCGTACTAGTATTTTTCTTAAAGTTGCGCCCACCATTCTTGTGATATCCTGTATACAGATGTAAATAGTACCTGGTTCAAAATTAATGTATATATACAATATATATGAAGTTTATTACTATTATGGTGTTATTACACGAGGAGTCAAAGTCGCTTGAAATTCCAGGCGCCTCCATGTTATTCCTATGGCTCCAGGGGAGTCGCTTCGAAAGTAGGCAACTTTTTTCATTCGGCGCGTCTTTGACGCATGATTCGAAGCGAGTCGCCAGTAACAGCCAATCAAATGCTTGGAAATCTGACGATGGAAAAGCCTTTTCCCGAACAGCCAATGAAATGTTTGGATAATACGTAAGTTTCAGGTGGATAATACGTAAGTTTCAGGAAGTCTACGTGTCGCAGGCGATTTTTGTCGCTTGAAATTTTTACATGTGTAGTCTACGTCGGGCCCTGTTTTTTACACTTGGAAGAAAGCTGAAACAAGGAAATTTATTAATATATTTTTTTTTACTGTGCTTCTGTTTTAAGATAGGCATCAGGAAAGAAAAAAATTAAACAATATTTAAGCTATCATTTTAGGATTTCTAAATTAATTTTCCATTGTATAATCGTAAATTAATTAATATTAAAATATTAATTGATAAAAGCGTGTTTTTTTTTTTAATATTGCTCTTTTCATTTTTTATTTATAATTTATTTTCTACTTTTTAGCAGTTAATATATTTCACTATAGTTTATGGCAACCTTTTGGCCTATTTTGGGCGAACTTTTATTGCCGCTTCATTAAGTCGATTGTTGTTCCCCAAATCTCGTACAATTGTATGCATTACAGAGAATATTTGGCAATTTATCACCGGTGGCGGGCTAACGGAAAAATGCCTTAAAATTATTTTTTTAATTCATAATTAAATTCTAAAAATATTAAAATGTTGTGTAGATAATGTGCATGTGACGTCACGCACCCAAAAAAGACGTACTTCTCAACTTGGTGTAGACAGAAACTAATAATTATCCCAGATGTAGTAATTTATAACGCATTATTTCCTACATTTAATGCAATATATTATAACTACGTGAAAATTACGAGCATTTTAGCATAATTTCAAGCAGTTTAGCTCGAATTTTTGTCTACGTTATAGTGTTATTACACGTAAAAATTGCAAGCGACAAAAATCGCCTGCGACTCGTCATGGTGTTATTACACGAGGAGTCAAAGTCGCTTGAAATTCCAGGCGTCTGCGTGTTATTCCAATGGCTCCAGGGGAGTCGCTTCGAAAGCAAGCAACTTTCTTCTGTGTGCGCGTCTTTGATGCCTGAAACGAAGCGAGTTGCCAGTAATGGTGTTATTATAGTGTTACTACACGTACAATTCGAAGCGACAAAAATCGCTTGCGACTCCTCAGGTTTCCCATAGCAACCGTACCAATTTTTTAGATTTCTAAGCATTTCACTGGCTGTTCGAGAAAAGGCTTTTCTATCGACAGATTTCCAAGCATTTGTTGGGCTGTTGCTGGCGGCTCGCTTCGTTTCAGACGTCAAAGACGCTCCGACAGAAAAAAGTTGCCTGCTTTCGAAGCGACTCCCCTGGAGCCATAGGAATAACATGGAGACGCCTGGAATTTCAAGCGACTTTGACTCCTCGTGTAATAACACCATTAAGTTGAGTAGTCACGCAACAAGCTAGTTTGTTGACAAACAAGCGCATCATCCATTATTGTCGGAAACCCACCTGTGAACGTAAATGGACTTTACCCATGTGACGTCAGCCTCAGGTAAACAGAAGAAAAACACCAATGGCGTGAAGAACATTTTAACACTGCTCCCCCTTCGACCAATAAACAGTCATTTTCGGAGAGTCTTTCCCCGCAGAGACGTGGTTGTTGCCATTCATGGGTAAAGTCCATTTGTATTATTCTAGCATATGAGGAGGTGGGTTAAAAATCGATTACAAAATTCCATCCTTACATGCAAAAACCAGGTTGAGTTCAGTAAAAAAAATGTAAAAATGCATTGTTTGATAATAAAGATTCTCTTGAGATGTTCATATGAACTAATTTTTCTCTGTTTCTTATGTGAGTCTATTGAAAAGCAACTTTATAAAAAAAATTTCATCCATGGCTTAAACTGATTTACCTTTATTTAAAAAAAAAAAATCCGTAGCAGAAAGCAATTCAGTAAGTCTTGAGATTTTGTAAATTTAAACTTTTATTAAATAAAATTTCATTAATACAAATAGGATTTCAGAATTATCATCTGTATTTCTTTTTTTTCCTTTACACTTAAAAATTTTTCATTACATATTTTTATTTACCTAAAATTACATTTAATTTTGATTTATTTCTACAATATAGTGCCTAGATTATTTTTAATTAAATAAGTGAAAACCTTTGCTGATTTTACTGATGTCCATTAATATTTTTAAAAACTTTTGGAAGTTGTTAATTTTAAAAACGTGAAAAACAATTATGCATAGTATAAAATTTAGAAATGCCTATCTGATTATATTATTAAAATTTTTAAAAGTATGGCATGAGTTAAATAGACAAAATTGGTGATTTCTTGACAATTTTCATTGATTCCGTACTTTCATTCTATTGGCGCCAAATTCTTTTTCATCAGTTCACACTCGAAATTTTGTTTGGAAATCTTCACTCTGTATCCCTGCAAAATATAAGTTAATTCTAATAAATACGATTTTCTTAACTTAGAATTATTTCTAATTATATTAAAAGTTTTTGCAAACATTTCTGATTGTCTGTTTGTTTACGGTGTTCCTAGAATAAAATTGACCTTCGTAAAAAATAAATAAATAAATTTTTGTATTTACAGAAATGAAAAGAAAATTATATAGTTTATTTATATATGCATTAGCATATATTACATATACCGGGTATCTTGAAATGGACTGACTGATTTTAAAATAACTTGCAAATGGTGACAGCTATTCCAAAAATTCTTGCATGGAGGTTATGTAAGATGTCAGGAGTTTTTATACTGCAATTCTGGATTTTAGTCTAAAATAATAGCGATAGATGGCGCTGAAAACAATAGGCGCTAAATCAGCGCCCAATTTTTGGCCTCTCTTCTATCAGTGTTTATGCGAAAGAAAAAGGTTAAATATATGGAGTGGTTCTCAGTCGCCAAAGCAAATTTGTTTTAACTCCATATATTTAATTCCTTCTTTCGCATCTTTTCTGAGAGAAGAGTGAGGTCAAATATCGTGCCCCGATTTGGCACGTATTGCTTTCAGCGCCATCTATCGCTGCTATTTTAAACTAAAATCGAGAATCGCAGTAAAAAAACTCCTGACATCTTTCATAACCCTTCTGCAAGATTTTTTTTTTCTAGCTTGTCACCATTGCAAGTTAATGCATTTTGAAATCAGTCAGTCCATTTTAAAAGACCCGGTATATTAATCATTTTCATAATGTTTTTAACATTAACGTTTATATATGAGGCATTCTTACAATCTTTTGACTTTCAGGAATAAAAATTTGGTGAAATTAAACTTGCTAAAATAACATTTTAAACTTATAGACGAATGCCTTAATGATTCAAAATAAAGAAAAAATGGTCAGCAGCGAAATTTTTTTTAAAACTGAGGTTTAAGTTAAACTTGCGAGTTTAATTTTCCTTACCATTTTACCACTATAACCTTTTATTTTCTTCTAAATGTTTACTTATAATGGATTTGCATATAGTACCCACAGGGCATTCAAATAAGAAATAATAACAATGTAGTATATTTTTAGTACAAAATTTTGGTGTAACATTGTCTTAAAGGTGTGTTAAAGAAGGGATGGTAAGGAATAAAAAGGGGACGGTATAGGAAAAAAGATAGGGTAAGGGGGAAAAAAGGGATGGGACGGGTAAGAAAAATTACCACCTATTTTTAGGCAAATCATGTTAAGATTAAGTGATAGCCACAATCCACAATGTTCTTTGAGTTTTAGAAACAGTTATTTACATTGGATTAAATTAAAAAAATAATTTAATTTACCTCGAAAAGTGCAGGAATAAATCTTGGGGACGGTAAGACTATCAATAAAAACACTGTGCTCGAAATTGATATTTAAATGCTGATTCAAATTCTACAGTAAATTTCCTGTCAAAGAATTTCAGGCATTCTCTCCCTAGCACACTTCTGCATGAGAAAAAAGTTGAAAAAAATTCTGTGGCTGTATCTGAAGTGATTTTCTGTATAATTTTAGCAAGAGGGATGGCAAGGAATCTAAAACCCAGGGACAGAGTTTAAAAAAAATAATAACAACCGTAAGAATGTGTGCAGCTTAATTTTTTGCTACATATTTATATAAAACAATAGTCCCAGTTTCGGAAAAAAATTAAATCGAATTACTTTTATTGAAAAAATTTTATACAGACTTAAAAATCACCATCGGGGACACGGAATGGTATAGGAATTTCGTGGTATATTTGGACCCCCAGCATCGTCCAAAACTTATTTATCTCCTTAATATTGTTATGCAGTCATGCAATGGGATGTTCTCCAGTATAAGAAAAGAAA
The DNA here is from genome assembly GCA_963932465.1 of Maratus speciosus. Classification (NCBI taxonomy): domain Eukaryota; kingdom Metazoa; phylum Arthropoda; class Arachnida; order Araneae; family Salticidae; genus Maratus; species Maratus speciosus. The sequence continues at coordinate 384,895,094 of OZ010788.1, read as the reverse complement.
AGAAAAAAAACCCCCAAGAATATGTACTAAAATAAAAATATTATTCAGGGATTTAAAAGTCAAACGAATTGTGAGAATGCCTCATATAAAGTGGGTGAAATTATTTTTAATACTATTTTTGAGGCAATCCATTTAAAAATATTCATTTTGATAATAGCTACCACTCAGGTTTCTTTTTTTCTGCAATTGTATTTCCGACCTTAATAAACAGACTCGCAGAATTCGCAATAACACCTATATGTATTGTTTTGCTAAAAAATAAAATTTGGGGTGATTGGGTCTTTCCAGGTTACCAAAAGATTCCTCCGTGATTTTTAACTACAGAACTGTACAGTGGGTAACATCTTCTGCAATCCGTGTAGGATTTCCTGATGTTAACAAACATACAAGCGTCTTAAGTGACGAGGTGTTAAGTTTTTTTAAAAAGTCAAATATACGAAATTTGAACTAGAAAAAATATTTAATGAAATGCTTCTTGTTTCTATATGTCTCTGGCTATTTATTACTTTTTTGTTTGTTATTATTATTCAAAACAAATTCTGTTTTTATTCAGTTTGGTAAAAAATAGAAAGTTGGGAACTGTGTTGCAGGTATTGATGACAAATGTATTTCAGAATATATATTTGCAGAAGAGGTTTGAGACGCAACCACATGAAGTTAATGAACATATCGCTCACCCGCAAGAAAAGTGACACATCTCGACAAAAGTTAATTTCACTGTAGAGCCAACAGAAAATTTGCATGATTTTACTGGAACATTAAATTATAGCACTTGGGTCCTCATGCAGGAATAAAAAGGTGCATAAAAGCGTAAAACCATTAAGAATGAAGACGTAGGACGAGGTTTGGAGGGTTGAGTAATTTTACCTCCCCACACAATCCACCGCCCCTGTGGTCACAAATGAAAACATAGCGTAATAAAAGGATTTTCCGTATAACTACACTTATGAAACTTTTTGTGTAGCAAGATACACCTATGACAGACCTATTAGTGGAATAAAACGCAAAATGAATTTTTGCGAGATGTGTCACTTTTCTTGGGGGTGAGCGATATTTTATTGTCTGACCGTTTGTTGCAAAGAAAACTATACAACATAGCTTGATAATCAATTTAATTACCGTATATAATCGCGTATAGGTCGATTCGCGTATAAGTCGACCCCCTAACTTTCGAATGCAAATTCTGCAAAAAATAAAAAACCCGCGTATAAGTCGACCTCCTAACTTTTTACTTCAATTTTGCTCAAAATCAAACCAAATATTTCACTTGCCTATGCGAAAAAGTAGTAAGTAAATAATAAAAAAAATCATTGAAAATTTTTTTTATGATAAATTATTATTATTTGTATATTTTCTGTAATATTTTATTATTCATACACATAAAAAGTCAGAAAATTGCAGTATTCGAAGTTTAATTTTTTATTTTTTAATTGACTCGCGTATAAGTCGACCCCCCAAATTTGCTTGCCAAAAATTGTCAGAAATTCCTCGACTTATACGCGAGTATATACGGTAATTAGGCAATATGCACGATACAATCATATTCAAAAATAATTCTTTAATTGTCGAGAGATAATTCTTTATTAATTAATCAATACATTAAATTAAACTAAAAAAATATACTTCCAATAACAGTGTATATTTAAATCAATAATTATTATAATGTGTATATAATATATATATATATATATATATATATGTTGTTAGGTATCGCTATGTTTGTAAAAAAATAAGGAATAAGAATATTGTATTTATTTTGTAATAATATTAAAATTTTGAATTGTATAATATTTATATGTGCACAAACAGTGTAATAAAAATTCCCAAATAGACCGGATAGTAAACAGGACAATTAGCGATAATGTAAGCAGCATGGACGCCATATTCTGACATAGGATGAATAGTAGAAGGACATGAAATTTATGATGCTTTAGCAATAAATTTTTAACTAACGAAGGAGAATTTATGACGCTTCAACGTGGGTGGTGATCATTCCCACGAGAAGTCAGAATCGAGAGTAATAAAAATTAGCTATGCAGAGGGAAAGGAAACAGGCACGCCCAAGTATGGAGGACCTGCATGGAGAATTTTGAAATTACCAATGAGGGAGCGAAACGGAGCAGCCAATAAGAGATATAGGTTTATGTCGAATAAGCCCTCCCAAAAAATTGGGTCTAAGAAAAAGGGAATGAAAAAAAAATGATTAAGTCTCGTCTTTCTCTTACAAGAGGGTCTAAAAATTAAGACTCGTCTCTCTCCAAAGCCAGAAGGACTTTACCTAGAATCTCCAAAATACAAAATAATTAGCTATGGAAATACCTCCAAGTCCCTTCTCAACAAACTATAATTTTACAAGATGATGAATTTTATGAAACAATATCGCTACACCAAGATATGAACTTTTATCTCCTGGAGACGCTAAATAAAGGGGCGATAGCAGAAAGCAGAATCATCGTTGGCACGAATGGAAAGGATGAAATAGCTTCGGCAAGCTTCGGACGCAACGGCAAGAGTACTGCAATCCTTAGAAAGAACTCCCGAATCAATGAGATAGGACTTCTGAATGACTGTGAATAAGAAGAGAATATGCATAAAGATCTGAATGCTCGGCTAACATCTCACCGGAAAACCGACTCCAGGAATATGCATCATTTATAGGTCCCATACGAATGTGAAAAATAGTGATGTTCGAATCTGATAAACTCTACAAACTTTAGTGCATTAGATGAACACACGAATGTGAAAAATAGTGATGTTCGAATCTGATGAACTCTACAAACTTTAGTGCATTAGATGAACATACGAATGTGAAAAATAGTGATGTTCGAATCTGATAAACTCTGTAAAAACTTTAGTGCATTAGATGAACATTCATAAGTGCGTCACAAGGACAGTCTGACGTACCCTTAAAGGGAAAGAGCACTGGTCTGGTCATGGTCTATTTGGGTGAGAACTAATTATATTTATCTCCAAATTTTAATTATGGCTATTGTTTATTTGATATTTTCATAGTGTGTATATTTGATTTTACATAACTTATTCTTGTAGTCTAAAATTTTAACAGATGTCCGTATTATTAGCTAATTAAATATTTTAATTAATTATTTCAAATATTTTAAAATAATAGTAATAATAACATACCATTAAATTTTGATTAACGTTTTGGCCAAAAGCATCTTATCTTTGGATCGGTGCTGTGAGCGAATTACAAGTCTAAAATAAATATAATATAATAAAAAGAAACAAATGGAGCAGAATTACTGTTGTAATGTGGAATGATCTACCTTTTACAAATGAACCAATTGAATGTTAATGTGAAATTAATATTGAAACAAAAACAATGATATTTAAAATGTGAAATTTATATGTTCAAAAATAACATTTAATTATATATGTACATCTTCTATCTTTTCTGGGAATCACTTTATTCTTTTCTTTGCAGATGCTAATTAATTTTATGAGTTATAAGAATTAATAATATAGCAAATATTAAATTGGAGTTGTTTTGAGCAACCTTCCAGTTCTAAATTTACATTTCACAACATTAAACAAGGCGTTCTTGTGTTACCGACTGCCTAATTATATTCAAAACTTCTCTCCCTCTAATTTGTTAATTGATATTATCCCCTAAGATCCTTTCATAACGCGGATCGGGATAATAGTCTTCCATATATGTACTAACCATTTTTATTGTCACGTGACCCTGTGTGTTGGTGCAGATCGTCACCACACCGTTTTGGTGCTGAGGATTGAATTGTTCCTCTCAGGGATAGGAAAAGCTGCATTTTTATTGTAGCGAACTAGAACTACAACTACTTTATCCAAAATGTAGTTAACTACAACTCAGGCGCTTGTTTTGAAAAGTAGCGACTACAAACTACTTTTTAAAAGTAGCCACTACATTCAGACTTTGTCAAAGGAATCAATTTACACTCGAAATTGAAGACGCGGATTAAATAATAAAGTGACTCTTTTATATGTTGCGCGTAACATACAATTAAATAAGTGCGATACAACGGAGAGCATTAAAAAATTAAGAAATATAACATACTTTTCTTTAAAAGGATTTGCTTTTCTCTCCGAAAAGTTTCTTTATACGCATACTAGCAAACCCCGCGGCTTTGCTCGTGTAATAGATGAAATATGCCTAGTGATATTTGCATGACTGCTTTTTATTAGAAGAACACTTTTTGAAATAATTCAAAAATTACAAATTAAGCCACAGTTTGTCTAAACTTCATTATAAAAGTGCAATAGACAGAAATGAGATTTTAATTTATAAGAACTAAAACTAATTCCAATTAAATGATAATTTAGAAAGTATTTCGAGAGTTTTATGCTCATTTCATACACTCATTTCAGTATTCATTTGAAGTTTTGAATTTTTTAGAAAGCATTTTAATACATTTGCATCTTAAAATTAACCATCATGTCAAATTCCGAGCTTCTTGTCTAACAGTCCACCACTTCTCTGGTGTTAGTGGCACCAACATAAAATGCCGAAACAGAGTTGAAATAGAATGTCTCGAAAAATTTTGAAACAGAGACTGTAACCATTAATTTGCCAACATTAACCTTGAAATCGGTTGGTATAAGTCCTAATATACTATAGAAAACGGAATTTAGATGTTTTAAAGGCTTTCTTGTTGTTCTTGAAAACCAAGTCCTATTGAAACCGGCATAAAAAATAGCCCGTATAGGATCAGGGACTATCACTCTTGATTCGCAACCAATAACATCTGTAATCGGTTTATTATTTCCAGAGATTCCATAGAAATCGTAATTTAGGACTCTTTTAGAATGCTTTTCGCTCCTTGCCTTCTCTTCACCCCTTTTTAATTTCGAATTTATTTTCGACTGTTCATAGTGGACATTTATATTTTATAACTCCGTGCTATATTTAAAGTTTCTAGCCTCCTCAGTACCGCAGAAACCGCAATTTAGAAAGTTTTTTGCTCCTGCAATCCTCGACATAAAATATAGCTTATGTTTCAGAAGTTTCTATTACCATCAATTTCTAACCATTATGTTTGAAATCGGTTTCGTATTTCATACGATTGCATAAAAATCGTAATTTAGAACGCTTATAGAACGCTTTTCTCTCATCCTTTCATCGCGCTTTTCATACTTTTAAATTTGGAATTTTCTTTCGACAATTCTTAGAAAGCATTTGCATCTTTGAAGTAATTACCATTCCAAATTTAAAATGTTAGACCCCCCTCAGTAACACAAAAAACGCAATTTAGAACATTTTTTGCTCCTGTAACCCCCAGGTGTTAGTGACAATAACGTAAAATATAGGCTATGTTGGAGCGGGGACTGTCACCATCAATTTGAAATCATTACTTCTGAAATCGGTTTATATTTCCCGAGATTGCGTAGAAATCGCTATTTAGAACGTTTTTAGAACGCTTTTCGTTCATTTTCACTCCTTTAAAATTTCAAATTTTTAAGGAACTCTTTTCAGAGAGTATTTACATCTCATAAGTAATTACCATGCCAAATTACAAGTTGCTAGCGCCTTCAGTATCACAAAAATCACAATTTAGAATGCTTTTTAAAATGCAACCGCAAGGTGGTAGTGACGCCGACATGAAATAGATCCTATATTGGAGCAACGGCTGTCATCATCAATTTCCAACCATTACTTTTGGAATCGGTTGGGTACTTTCTGAGATTGACTTTTCGCTCATTTTCACCCCTTTTAAATTTCGATTTTTTAGGAAATGTTCTTAGTGTATCGCAGTGTAGTTATCATTTGTATCTTATAAATGACTGCTCTGCCTAATTTCAGGATTCTAGGCCCTTCAGTAACACAAAAATCGCAATTTAGAACGTTTTTCGCTTCTGCAACCCCTAGGGGGTAGTGACACCGACATGAAATAGAGCCTATGTTGGAGCAAGGGCTGTCATCATCAATTTCCGACCATTACTTTTGAAATAGGTTGGATAATTTCTGAGATTGCATAGAAATCGCCAGTTAGAACGTTTTTTAGAACTCGTTTCGCGCATTTTCACCCCTTTTAAATTTCGAAATTTTTAAGAAATGTTCTTAGAGATCATTTATATCTTATAAGTAACTACCATTCCAATCCATTAATTTGTATCTGGGCCCTTCAGTAACACAAAAATCGCAATTTCGAATGTATTTTTGCTCCTGCACCCCGTTTAGGGGTAGTGGGAACGACATAAAATGTAGCCTATATTGGAGCAAGGGTTGTCACCATCATTTTGACACCATTATTCTTGAAATCGGTTTGGTGCTTCTTGAGATTGCGTAAAAACCGCCATTTAGAACGTTTGTTAGAACGCTTTTTGCGCATTTTCACCCCTTTTAAATTTCGATTTTTTTTAAGAAATGTTCTTAGAGATCATTTATATCTAATAAGTAACTATCATGCCAAATTCCATGTATCTGGACCCTTCAGTAACACAAAAATTGAAATTTCGAACGTTTTTTTGCTCCTGCACCCCCTTTAGGGGTAGTGGCAGCGACATAAAATGTAGCCTATGTTGGAGCAAGGGTTGTCACCATCATTTTGATACCATTATTCTCTAAATTGGTTTGGTATTTCCTGAAATTAGGTAAAAATCGCCATTTAGAACGTTTTTTAGAACGCTTTTCGCGCATTTTCACCCCTTTTTAATTTCGATTTTTCTACGAAATGTCCTTAGAGATCATTAGTATCTTATGAGTAACTACCATTCCAAATTGTATGTTTCTAGGCCCTTCAATAACGCAAAAATCGCATTTTTAGAACGTTTTTTTGCTCCTGCACCCCCTTTTGGCCAGTGGCACCGACATAAAATATAGCTTATGTTCTAAATTGGACTAACACCATCATTTTGATACCATTACTTTTGGAATCCGTTCAGTAGTTCCAGAGCTTACCTCCTACAAATAAACAATTTTTACCTCTTTATAATATTAAGTATAGAAGATATATAAATTGCGTGTTGCTGTAATTATATAATTTTATACGGTGTCACTGGCGGGATAAGTTTTAAGTGTATTTTGATTAAGAATCCTATCATTAAACATTTCGATATTAAGTCGTTATTTCCATGGCAACAATACTTTGCTCTGACACTAATAATATCGAAGTCAAATTGCCAATGCTCAGAATCGGACCTTAATTTTTAGTTTAAAACAATTTTAATCCATTTAAATTTTGTTCTAAACAGCACAATTACGATCGTTAAATTTCACTATATACACATATAAATGTATATGACAAAACTGCTGTTATAAAAATGTATTTATTTAAGTTAAACTTACTTAAACTAACTGTGTATGGAGAGTTGAAAAAGTTTTTCTTAAAGAAAATTTATCATAGTATTCGAAATTTTATTGTGTCGCCAACCAGCGTTAAATCACAAAAAAAAGGAAATTTTCATTATTATTTTACGAACACTAAATCGAGGTTCTGCCGACTTTTTTTATACACACTAGGGGGCTCTGCCCCCTACGAGCTACGCTCGTCAACCCCCGTTCAGACACTGCAGACTCTAACAGCACGCTAATTTGATCGGCTTTAAAAAGATTTCAGAAGATTGAATTATAATTTTAATATGACGTAATTTTCACCAAACTTTTCTTTCTCTTTTTAATATTCACGTCAAAATGCTTTTGTTAGAAATGAAATATTATGATCATCTTAAAATATCAAATAAATGTCTCGCGCAATTTTTATATTTAAACTGTTTTGCAATATTATTTTTGGTTTATTTTACGAAATAAGTGTAATGTGACGTAAATGTGACGTAAATTCTCCTATTTAAGACTTCTAACGCATGTTAATGAATTTATTATTTTACAATATTCTTTCTCTTTTAAAATTCACGTGTAAATGTAGTTTTTATGACGTAATTTTCAATGAGTTCATGCTTTTTATATTTTCTGTTTATGATAGTCACGTGTAAAATTAATTTTTAATTTGAAGAAAACATTATTGTTTGCGCTGTTCATACTTTTGGCAACAGTTTAAATTAATACAATTTTCTAAAGTATGTAAAAAATATCTCTCGAAATGCTGAAAATTTGAATTTAAAATAGAAATAAAACCTCAAAAAATGAGTCAAATTAAAAAATTAAATGCAGTCTGCACACCGGGAAATTCTGACGCATAAAATGATCTAAAAATGATTAAATTCCTATGTACAGTTTTTGCTCCTATAAAACTTTTTTTATGGAACGATTTTGTCCAACTTTGGCATTAAATATCTCTTAAAATAATTCTTCGATTTGAAAACTGTCTGCATCAGCGTGTTTATCAAACATTTCTCTATATTACTACCGATTTTCATATTTTTGTATGCAACAGTCTTTTTAGTATTAACGAAGAAAGGCCATGCTTAAGCATTCAAATTGGATGCCGATCTGCCGGGAATATCTACGCAGATTTTTATTGGTCCATTTCCAAAACAAACCTTTTTTTATATATACTAGGGGCTCGGCCCCCTACGAGCTACGCTCGCCAACCCCCGTCCAGACACCGCAGACTCTAAATGCACGCTAATTTGATCGGCTTTAAAAAGATTTCGAAAGATTGAATTATAATTTAAAAAACAGTGGCGATCTCCCTATAAAGAGATTTCTATTCATTTCTCTTTGATTGAGGAATTTTAACGCCAAATCCGCTGCAGTACTACTTGATTATCGAGTCGACCAATTTCGCCAAATTATACAAATTGACATAATTTTTATTTTAAATAATGAAAGAACAAATAAATTAGTACAACATTAATAAAAATACAAATAAAAAGTCGAAATCAAAATAACTTGATGACGTGTAACAACATTTCAAAACAAGCTAATATAAAAGGAATTAAGTTAACAGAGTCTTTGTCTCTTGGTATTTTTTAACAAAGCGAAAAGAAAGTTCTTTTAAATGAGACATTTTAAATTGATCGTTTTTAATATAACGTAATTTTGACCAAGCTATTCTTTCTATTTTAAATATTCACGTGAAAATACTTTTCTTAGAAATGAAATATTATTTGCGCTTTCCTAACAAAAATAGTTGAAAAGATCCTCTCAAAATATCAAATAAATGTCTAGCACAATTTCTAAATTTAAACTGTTTTGTAATATTATTTTGTGTTCATTTTATGTAATAACTGTAATGTGACGTATATATGACGTAATTTCTCCTATTTAAGACTTCTAACGCATGTTAATGAATTTATTATTTTACAATATCATTTCTCTTTTAAAATTCACGTGCATACTTTTTATGACGTAATTTTCAATAAGTTCCTGCTTTTTATACGCAATTATTTAATTTTAATTTGAAAGTATCTTTTCTATTTATAATAGTCACGTGTAAATAAATTTTTTATTTGAAGCAAACATTATAGTTTCCGTTGTTTATACAGTTGACAACAGATTAAATTAGTACAATTTTCTAAAATAAGTAAAAAATATCTCCCGAAATGCTGAAAATTTGAATTTAAAATAGAAATAAAATCTCGAAAAATGAATCAAATTAAAAAAATAAATGAATTCTGCACACCGGGAAATTATAACGTATAAAATGATCTAAAAACTATTAAATTCCGATGTATAGTTTTTGCTCCTATAAAACTTTTTTAGTGGAACGATTTTGTCCAACTTTAGCATTAAATATCTCTTAAAATAATTCTTCGATTTGAAAACTGTCTGCATCAGCGTGTTTATCAAACATTTCTGTATAATACTACTGATTTTCATATTTTTGTATGCATTATTTTTCTTAATATTAACGAAGAAAGACCTCCGGTCACAAAAAATTCAAAACTGGCGGCGGTGACAGCGGTAGTTACTTTTTTTTAGAATAGAGAGATAGAAGGATATATATCCTCATGAGAAGATTATTCTATATTTTTTTCAAATATTTCTCATAATTTTTATAATAAGCGCAATTTATATAATAAGCGCATTTCAAATATTTTGCGCTTATGGAGAACTTCCTTGATGTCATCTTATCAATTTTGCAGTTGTATTTTTCTTAACCTGATGCAAAAGATAAATCGCCAAATCTTATTTCAATTGCAATATTTCAACTGAGTAATTTTTCAAGCATTACGAACATTTTCTTTAACATGTTTAAATTAAATATTTTCATTTTTTAATATCATCACTCATTAAAACTGATTTCTTTTTTTCTTTTCCTCCTTTTTAAAAATTTTAAATAAAATTAGTAACAATTTTTTCTTTTATTTTTCGAGCCGTTTCAATTTTTTCATCAACGATAAACTTCGCCAAGAAATAAAATGGTAACCTTATAGTCCAAAATAACAGAACTTTCTGTCATAATTCTATAACTAGTCTACGAAGAACGATGTGTAAAACCTTCCCTGAAACGATATCCATCTAACAGCGTAAGTTCCGTCAAAATCCATGCAGTAGAACTCGAAAAATAGGCGTTCGGAACGAAATTTCAGTTTGGATTTTATATATATAATAGAAGTAACTACCATTCCAAATTCCATGTATCTGGGCCCTTCAGTAACACAAAAATCGCAATTTCGAACGTTTTTTGCTCCTGCACCCCCTTTAAAGGTAGTGGCACCGACATAAAATGTAGTCTATATTGGAGCAAGAGTTGTCACCATCATTTTGACACCATTCTTTTTTAAATCGGTTTGGTACTTCTTGAGATTGCGTAAAAATCGCCATTTAGATCGTTTTTTAGAACGCTTTTTGCGCCTTTTCACCCCTTTTAAATTTCGATTTTTTTAAGAAATGTTCTTAGAGATCATTAGTATCTTATAAGTGACTAACATTCCAAATTTCCTGTTTCTAGGCCCTTCAGTAACACAAAAATCGCATTTTTAGAACGTTTTTTGCTACTGCCCTTTTGGCCAGTGGCACGGACATATGATAGAGCCTATGTTCTAAGTTGGACTAACACCATCCTTTTGACACAATTACTTTTGCAATCGGGTCAGTAGTGCCAGAGCTTACTTCCGACAAATAAACAATTTTTACCTCTTTATAATATTATTAGTATAAAAGTATAGATTAGAAATTTCTTAGCGAAATTAAAAGAGATATACATAATAGTACAACCAATATTTAAATACAGTTACTTAAAAAAAGTCTGGAATGACTCCGCTGGATTTTCAGAACATTTTACAGAATACTGTAGTTTTAAATAAATAGTAATATAATAATAAATAAATAAAATCTTAGATTATAATTTTACAAAGGTGAGCTCCTGGGACCTGAAACTTGTAGAAATTTTAATCTACAGCAATACATACACACATATAGTACGTGAATCATTATAAAAACAGTTAAAACTTATTCAGTTGCACATCAAAATATAAAATATACTAATAGTGCACTGGAGCAAACCAGAACGATATTCCGATTCGTGAAATTATGACATTGTTCGGGTTAGTGAAATTATGGTAATTATCGTTCCGGTTCGTGCATTATTAAAATATATAATTACAATTTTATATACAGGGTGATTGTAATTAAAGTCCCATTTTCAAAATGCTGTACCACTGGTCAGAATGACTTGAAATTTAAACTGAATATACTGAAAGAAGGGGGAAACGGTATGGCATAAGGAAAAAAAGTGCTAAAGTGTATCAATAGATGGCGCTGTAAGCGGCATAACGAAAGTGGATTCGGCTACAAGTGACATTTGTAATCGAAATACGATGACATTGGCATGAGTTGCACAGTCAATCAACCGCACTGTTCAATGTGCATGAGTGTTTCGATTGCTTGACGGAAAAATATACTTCCAAATCAGTCAACAGTTGTAGTATACTGTTAGTGGAAACCCCATCCACCACGGCATGGTCGTACCATATTGGATGGGAAAAATCGGTTTTTAATTGTCCTTGGCCAAAAACTGTATAAAAAGCGCATAATGATTCGGTTTTTAATTGTCCTTGGGCCAAAAACCGCCAAACAATAGCACACAATGATTCAGTTTTTAATTATCGCTAGACATGCGGCAGACAGGTTCCGTATGCTGTCCACCGTTGTCCGCCCTAAGTTGAAACCGATAAACAGCATGTTCCACAACAGATTGGAATGTCTCAGGGGTGAAGTTGTAAATGTGCGTAATCCGTGCCATCAATTCAGCTAAATTTGCAATCGGGCCACTGTACACAACATTTTTAAGATAACCGCACAGCCAGAAGTCACAAGGATTGAGGTCTGATGATATTGGAGGCCAGGCTGTAGCACAATGATGGCTGATAAGTCGATCATTTCCGAAATGCCTCTTGAGAAGTTGCATGACTGGCTTTGCAATGTGCGGAGGAGCGTAATCTCGCATAAAAATGATTCTATCCTGACATGCACGCTGTTGAAGTGTTGGAATGTCCTGGTTGCGCAAAAGACTTTCATACTGTTTACAAATCACGGTACAGGTAAAGGAACCCGCAGGACCCATCTCCTTGAAAAAAAAAAACGGCCCTACCATACACAATGCCGTCAACCCGCACCACACAGTTACCTTTGGCGAATGCATTGGTACTGCTTGAGTTACGAATGGATTTTCTTTTGCCCATATCCTGCAATTTTGTGTGTTGACAAACCCTTGGAGATGGAAATGGGCTTCATCTGTCCACAAAATATTCCATGACCATTCATTGTCGACTTCCATGCGAGCGAGAAATTGAAAGCAAACGTCTGTCTTCTCTTCGCGCCAGGTCAGCAGGAATCAACTCCTGGACATGGATAATTTTGAAAGGATATCAATGCTGGATATTGCGCATAATTTTATGCACCGGGCTCACAGGCATGCCTAAAGATCGGACAAGTCCCGTGCACTGTACATTTGCACACCACTGCTCGTCCCTTCCTATAATGCTATGGCCACATTTTCTACTGACGTTAAAGCAATCGATTTCCAGATTTCACTTGAAAACAACCCGTCTCTTCGAATTTCTGAATCATATTCTTCAGACCTTTGGTAGACATCGGACCACAGCCTTTTTTCATACCCTTTAATGAGCGGGATTTCTTTAAAGCTGCAAGCGCACAGTCGCTTGTAAAAGAGCTTCACCAGCAGAATGCGATCCTTCATTAAGAGACTCATAACAAGCTGCTCAGATACAATATGACGAGAATACCACATGCCCCGCGTTTTCATACCACATGCAATGTGTCGTGCGCATAAGTGTCTTTTAATTTGCATTGTATGCCGCCAACAGCGCCAACTATTGATACATTTTGGAACTTTTTTTTCTTATGCCATACCATTTACCCCTTTTTCGAGTATATTCAGTTTAAATTTGAAGTCATTCTGACCAGTGGTTCTTTTCTTGCAACATTTTGAAAGTGGGACTTTAATTATAATCACCCTGTATATAGCTTATTGTGCTCTCTGTAACATCTTTTATTATTTAGAATTTTGAATTCATTTTTAAATTGTTTTTCTATGGTTATATATAAATTTGTCTACATTAAAAAAAAAAAAAAAAAGAAATTAGTCAACAATAATTTTGAAATAGTGTTCTGGTTCATGGATTTTTCTATTTCGATCCCTGCTTATATTATATGTGAACGGAAAGTTGGTTGTATGGGGTTTAATGACGCAAAATCCCATTAGGGACATGCTGCGATAAAAAAAAAAAAAAAAAAAAAAAAAAAAAAAAAAAAAAAAAAAAAAAAAAAAGGAACATTGAAAACACATAAAAGGGGAAATTACATTTGCATTAAAATGTAATGAACTAAGTTAAAAATGAAAATAGAAAAAGCTATCTGGATGGGGTATCCCATCCAACAAGTGTAGAAAACAAAGTTGTAAATTAATAAACTAGTACAACATAAAAGTAAAATAATTCATTGTATATGTACGAAAATGAACATAAAAATTAGATTAAACTAAATCCTTTTTTTTTTTTCGGGAGGTATGAAAACAGAGCGATATAACGAGGGGCTACTCTTGAATATAACATATTTATGTAGGATCATCGCTAAGACTTTTTATTCGGTGGGTGGGGGCAGGACCTTAAATTGCCAAGTCAAATTTCAGTATTTACTAACTAGTTTCATAATTTTGCCAAGTTACCACAATTAGAAAATGTAATATAGTTCTTACTTGTAAAAAGTTTAATAATATTCCAAATTAGATTTGTAAGTTCTGTAAAGTCTATCAGAAAAAGAAAGTGTATTATTTTTTAAATTAAAGTTTTAAACAAATTTGCCAACTAGGTTTGTAAATTTGCCAAGTGTAACAGCATTCGCAAAAGTTTTTGAGTAGGTTCTCCCCCCCCCCCTCCCCACACACACACCTTAGCGAGGTCCCTGTATTTATGCACAGTCATAGACTGGATAAATTTTATTTATTCTTACTATAATTACTGCATTGGAATATAAAATTACCGTTGACATGTATATTTATCGATAGATTTCTTTACTTAGTTCTGTAATACACTCTTAATATATTATTTGTTTTAAGTTCTGTTGAGATTTTATTAAATTGTTTAGTTTTATAATCTAGAAAAACAATTCTAAATGCAAACAACAAATAGTATATCTGTACATAAAGCAACGTCAAAAAATAAGAAACTCGGCATTAAAACCTGAAGACCTAATAACGAGTAAATAGACGAATGGTGCCAACGAGAAAATTAATTATTTTGATGGTGTTAATTCTTGATTTTAGCAGTAAGTGTTAATATACAGATACACTGCAGCAAGATTTGCCACTGGCATTGTAGTTAAATTGTTAAGCAGAACAAATTTTGCACAAAAGAAGCAAGTTACGCATCCGTGATTATCAGAGTGGCATGTTTTCCCCCGGAAGTAGCGTCGGATCTCACTACAAACTATTGATTTTTTTGCATCGCACTGCTAGCTACATTGCATTGTTTAAAATGTAGTGCGGTACTCTACAAACTACTGTAAAAAGTAGCGACTGCTGTAGTTAACTATTTCCGACCCATGGATGCTCGTGTCGTGAAAACATATCAGATTTTTTTTCATTATTGTTATTTTTTCGGTTTAAAATGCTCTTTTACATCTGTTTTATTAATGTTGGAAAAATCTCCAAACATTACTTATAGGAGCCATAGGATTTTGGTTTCCAGATTAAATTTTTAAATATTATTAAAAATTAAAAAAAATTAAATATTAAATTCATTAAATTTTTTTATTTTTCCCCCATGAGTTTTTATCTTTAAAATTAAAGTATCCATGATTATTTAAATAAAATTTTTGATATGTATTTTTTAAAAACCCTTCTTAGTGAGCATTTGCATCTTAAAATAACCGACCTACCAAATTTCAAGTTTCTAGTCCCTTCAGTATCACAAAAATTTTAAGTGTAGAACTTTTTTCCCTGTATTTTTTAAAATTTCGAATAAAAAAAATGTTCTGTGCATGCATTTGCGTTTTAAAAGTAGCAGTCATGTTAATTTTCAATTTTCTATCCAAACCGTTCCATAGAAACCGTAATTTGGAACGTTTTTAGAACGTTTTTCGCTCATTTCACTTTTTAAAAATTTCTAACTTTTCATACACCGTTCATAGAAAATATGTAGATCTTGAAAGTAACTCCCACACCAAATTAAAAATTTTTAGCCCCCCCAACAATATCAGAAAAATTGCACTTTCAGAGTGATTTTTGCTTTTGCAACCCACTGGGGGTTATTGTATAGAAATAAAATATATCCTATGTTGGAACAGAGATGGTCAGCAGCATTTTGCCACTATTACTTAGGTTCGGTAGTTCCAGAGTTTACACCCTACAAACAAACACACAAAAATATATACCGTTACTGGCGATAAAAAAAATGCTATTGGCGAGATTTGCGCGCGGCTAACATAAAAGTACCCATTTTTTCTTCTTATCCA
The DNA here is from genome assembly GCA_963932465.1 of Maratus speciosus. Classification (NCBI taxonomy): domain Eukaryota; kingdom Metazoa; phylum Arthropoda; class Arachnida; order Araneae; family Salticidae; genus Maratus; species Maratus speciosus. The sequence continues at coordinate 384,879,283 of OZ010788.1, read as the reverse complement.
GGAACAAATGATAAATAGCCAAATATTGTTTCGATCCCAATCTTTGAAAATGAAAACCTTTTTTTTTTTTTTAAACCATACAAACACTACTTTCATATTCAAATTAACTATTTCGCTTTATTATATTAATTTCTCATTCAACGTTTTTCTTTCTGTATCTATAATAATAAGGTTTTAAATAAAATCAGTGAAAGTTTTCTTTAGATTTATTTTTTGAGGCGTTTGTAATTTTTTGTCCTAACTGATATAGCCGTTTTAACAAAAATAATTGATTAGCAAAAGTCTGTTCCCCTTTTTACCCCCCCCCCCCCTTAGAGGTAGAATTTTAGAAAATCCCTTCTTAGTGCACATCCATGTCATAAGAAATATCGCCCCCCCCCCCCTCAATTTTTATGTTTCTAGGTTCAGTAGTTTGAGCTGTGTGTTGATTAGCCCCCATTCAGGACTTTCTTGTATATATCTGAATTACTGTAATAGCTCAAAAAAAAAAAAAAAAAAAAAAAAAAAAAAAAAAAAAAAAAAAAAATCAATGAAATTGAATTACATTAGATAAGAAATTTGCTCAATTTTGAGAAACTGACACTCAGCTGGCAGAATTAAAATGATCTCCAAGGGAAAAAATTTCATTTGATTTTGTTTGGTATTATTCATTTAAATTAGATCCATAAGTATTAAAGGGAATAGTTTGAGAAGGTGTTTTCTTCAGAAAATTTAACCTACGTTGTTAAATCCAAAGAACAATTACAGTAGTCTACAAATAGAAGTATAATTTTCAAAATAGAAACAGTAATAATTGTATTTTATGCTTTTGTCGAAACTGAATCTGAAAATGAAGTCAGTTTTTTTCCTTCACGGATAACATTTTGTTATGCAACCTTGAGAAATTCCTGGAAAGTATTAAATTTGAAAAGTGACCAAGTTTAATGGTGTATAAAATTATAAAAATGAAATTAAGTAAGCGTGCGTAATTTGAAGAAGTATAGGACACTTACTGAACTCCCAGAAATTAGCATGGATTTCCACACATACAACCACGCCTGTTAATGGCTTTAGCTGCACTGACAGAGTGCGTTACTATTATTTCAAACAGGTTTCGCTGGGATGAATCATTATGCCATGGGGATGATTCTTTGTTTTATAAGGTAGCAGACAATTTCTATTATGCATTAAAAATGACATAATAGGGATTTTTTTTTCGAGCTACGTAATAAGGAAACGTGACGTGGCAGAGCATTTTTGCTTACATTTTGTGTTTCAGTATTAAAAATATTTTATAAAAAAATCATTGACTTATCTGTCCCGAAAATCGTGTAGACCATTGTTATCTATATTGAATATCTAAAGGAGGATATCCAAATTTATCATAGTGGAAACTGAACGCATCTTATTCTTCAGCTATTTACGAATTTGGGATAGGTATAAAGTTGTATTTAAAAAAAACGTAGATTTTCTACAGTAGTATTAATGAGGGTATACAAAATATCAATTAAAAAATTACAAAAATAAATAATTGGATTTACCTTGCTTTACATCTTCTCCAGTATCATCTCTGCAAAGTTTAATTCCATTTGGTCCTGACCTCCTTGTTGCTTTTCTTGTAGATGGCACAAGTGGCTGAGGAAATGGCGCCGGTGGACCGTATCGCATAATTTTCACAGGGATTTTGCTTGGTGTTTGTGCATAAACATTCTTAGATATTTCATCGACTTTCTTGAAGCCCTTTGTTGGCTGTCGTTTTGGAGTTTGCAAACCGGTGTTGTTTTCAGGCATTCTCACAGGTATCACTTGTCGTATGTCTATATTCTTATCTGTTCTTTTTAATATTTCAATCTTTTTCGTAGATGAATTAGGTTTTTGTATCGATGGGATTTCATTTGCCGAAAAATTAGTTTTTGCATGAATTTTTATGGGATAAGGTTTTTTTGTTTCCTCGCTAAATTTGTTCACCAAAGTTTTCGTATTTGCGTAAGATGTATATTTCATTTTATTTCTTTCTGCTGCTGGCACTCTTGGCGAAAATTCTCTGTAACATCTAAAAGGCACTTTCCCCCCATTGTTTGATTCCGCCTTCTGATTATTCTGATATAAATTTTGACGCTCTTTTGCAAGCTCTTCTGTAGCTAAAGTGTTAGATTTTTTCTGACTCGGCGCTAAGTTTGTGGAAGTTTCTCTCATTTCATCTCCGCATTCATTATTCTTGCCAATTTCTCGATTATTGCTTTTAGAAAAGCTGACATTTTCCGGACGGCTTTTTCTGTAAGATCTGTATGGATTGCGTGTAACATTTATCTCTTGTTCTTTCACACTTTTGTTTTCATTATAAATATATTCCGAGATATATTGTGGAACTTTCTTAACGCAATATTCAATAGGAAACTCTGTAGGCAGTGGGGCATTTACATCAGAGCGCGTCTGTAATTTAACATTTGTAAGTTTTCTATCAAATATTTTAGATGATACTTTAAAATCGCTAACATCCGTAGAGACATTTTTCAAAGTGAGTAGGGATTTTTCGCCTCTGAAGTTTTCTTTTTTCTCTTTTGCATCTAAATGTTGATTCCCGTAAGCATACTTTTGTTGGAGATGCTGTGAATACAGATTTTCGCGCCAGCACTCGAATCGATAGAGAAATGAATTCTCAAATACTTTAAGAGGATGCAGCACTTCTTTCACTAATGTCTTACATACCATGAAGTACATGGCTGCAATTTTATCATTTTGGTACACATGTAGATGCGTGTCTATTCGAGTCTTCGTAGTGTTCAATTTATAAGCTAAATATTCAATTACCTGTTTGTGAAGAAAAAGAAAATTAAACATTTCTACTATACTCTAAAAAAAAATAAAAAACATTTCTTGAAGTACAATATAAGTTCTAGCTAGCCAAACTAAAAGGGAAGATTTAAACACCTAGCAAAGAAAGCCATATTTATAAGTATAAATGAATTTTAAAAAACTGATTGCACTTTATTATCTTCGTCAGTGAAAATTATAGAAAAGCTCCTCTTTAAGATTAAAAATATTAATTTTAATCTAACGCCATGACCGTTAAAGATGCCGATTTTACATATTTAATCATAATGTTGCAACGGATGGTCCGAATGGAAAGAAGATGTATGTTGAGGTAATTTTCGAGTGCACAGATTTCTAATGGAGATAAAAAAGTATAAAAATTTTTTAATAATTGTATTATGAATTATTAGAATTTCAAAAATAATCAACTTAAAATATGCAAGCGCATTATTTTTGGATGTTTACTAAGTACTATATAAACCAAAAAGCAGTAAAATGTATAAATTATTCTGGTCTCGGCCCTAAATAATTCAATAAATCAAAATGGATTCAATTTTGATTATGTTTCACTGACCACTGGGTGAAAATTGATGAAATATTGTATTTTCGCACATTTTTACACGATTTACTTGAATACGTAAAGGTAAAAACATATGATGTTGTTGTTAAAATTTTGGCGAATAAATTAAAATAGCGAGGATTTCAAAGGAAATAAGAAGAAAGTAATGCATATTATTTCGCAGTGGCACATCCACCGAATTTCACGCTTTTTTGTAATTTTAAGGCAACGAGGTTGCTGTATCCAATGATGTTTTTTTTTTTCACGGGCGCGAAGCGCACATACATACGTTTTAGTGATTGCGGGATTACCGATTTTCACGCTTTTTTATGATTCTTATGAACAGATGTTGCTGCATCCAGTGTTTTTTCTTTTGTTGTTTTCATGGGCGTGAAGGGTACATAAGGGGGTTTTAGTGATAATCGCATAATCGAATTTCACGCATTTTTGTGATTCCTACACAACGAGGTTGCAGCATTCAAAGATTTTTTTTGTTGTTTTCATGGTCACGAAGTGCACATACATGCGTACACTTTTTGAATGTTTCATTATAAAATGCGACGAGTTTTTTATCTTAACCGAAAAGCAAACGCTTTTGCATTTTTATTCATTCGTTCAAAAAATATAGAACATTTTCTTTTACTATATAATGCTTTTGTATGGGAATTCTTAAATTTTACCATTCATTGAAAAAAATTGCATTTGGATAATAGATTTAAATGTTAAATCGTGTATGCTAAAATTTCCCAAAAGAGGGTCTTAAATTATTTCGATTAGTTTGAAATTTTTTCAATACATATGTCAGACGTTCTAAATTATTTATATTTTTTGGTGAAATTTTGTACATCTGTCCGAAAAAAGCATTTTAACTTTTCAATTTTATAGTTTTATTAAAAAAAATTTTTTTCTCTTTTACTTCACAAAGTTGCTTAGCAACCAACACCTTTTCTAGCAATGGAAATACAAGATTGTGTTCAGAGTTAGATTTCTACAAGCATTCCACATCATCTTTGGTGTGGAATGCTTGTAGAAACATCTTTGGTGCGCAAAACTTTCTGTATGGCACAGTTTTCTTCCACGAAATCTATGTAAAATTATATGAATGCACACTTTATAAATGGATATTAGTCACGAATGACAACAGTCACGCCTCTGCGGGTATATGCCTTCAGGAAAAGACTGTTTATTGAACATTAGGTAAGCAGAATTGAAATATCCTTCACGTCCGTGTTTATTTCAAAATACCCGCAGTCGATGTGACATGAGTTAAGTCCATTCTTCTGCCAAAGGTCTAGGCTACAGATGAACGGTGGTACTGTCTCAACTGTCCGATTTTAATGTGCTTTACATAGCTGAATACAAAAATTAAATTCTCGGTACTTGACCAGGGAGGGGGTCTGAGCGAAATGGAAAAAAACTGTATACACTATGGCCAAAGGTGACCGGTCACTTGCAATTTTAGACATTTTGTTAGCTATCTAGAAAAATACAAGAGGAATTAACCTGAAGCTGCAGGTGTGTAAACAGTATAGCATAGGTCATATATTTCCGTGAGGATTTTTTCCCGAAACCCCATAGGGGACCGTCAACAAATTGAAAAAGAAGGAATATCTTTTGGATAACCCTGTAAACACTAATCTAGCAAACGCGTTCAAACTCGAGATTATTAATAAGTGGCTAATTGTAATATACTGTGTTCATTTTTATGAGGATAGCATGTATACTCGTAGAGAAATTAAGGTTTTTATAAAAACAGTCCCAAATTGCTTATAATTTGCAGAGTTCGTAATATAAAAATAAGTTCTTTTCAGACAATATGACAAACAAGATTGTACACAATACTCTGCAATCAGAATTAAAAAATAATAAAAATTGGATGAAAAATGAGCAGGTTTACTAAAAAATGTTTCACTGCACATGCGCGAATGCAATCACAATATAATATGTATAATGTATTAGCTAAGTATATAGAGCAACTGTTGTGAAAATCTCAAAATCATAGCCTGAAAGTTCTGAAAATTATCGTCGATATAATAAACTCGAAATCCATTGTTCCCAAAAGGAAGCGAAAAGATGAGGGGTTGTATCCAAATATCCAGTACGTTCAATATTGTGTACGCTATCTTGGCACTAATCAACAGATATTTGATACAACCCCTCATATTTTTGCTTCTTTTTGGGAACAATGGATTTCGAGCTTATTCTATCGACGATAATTATTAGAATTTTCAAGCTATGATTTTGGGACTTTCACAAAAGTTGCTCTATATACTTAGCTAATACATTATGCATATTATATTTTGATTGCATTCGCGCATGCGCAGTGAAATATTTTTTAGTAAACCTGCTCATTTTTCATCCTATTTTTCAATTCCTACTATTAGTTCACACTCTACCTATATTTATTTATTTATATATATATATTTATTTATATATTTATATATCTTGTTCAAATTTTCAATCGTTAATAAAATACTCATTATTCATCCTATCAAGTTGAAATAAATTTTTTAAAACTTGTACTGGATGACAATTGATGTTAATACAGTTTTGTCAAATATTAATTAATTTTAGTTTTGCATGGGAAACAAAATGGTGGCCATTGGTTATTGAAGATCAATGAAAGTATTTTCAATAAGGGGTTACCATATGGGGGACCCTGTTCTGTCGCCAAATACCGCCAAGTTTGTTGCCAACTTGGCGATATATCGCCAAATTTGGCGGCCAAAATGAGTCGCCAAAAGTGACGCCAACTTGGTGATATCTCTAATATTTCGCCATATTCCCATAGAGTTCCATTGTAAACCTACTTGCTTATAGAAAATCAACAAATTGAGATATTTTAATGCAACAAAAACTAATATTAGCTTAAGCGATTACTAGCAGGAATGACCGAGCTAAGCTCGGTCAAAATTAGCTTTGTGTTTATCTCGATATATCGTTCCCACCGAATCATTCTTGGTGTTTTAGATGCAATTAGCTTGACCCTGAGGCATAGTGACACAAAATGACCCACTAAATCGATTTTTTTCGAACGTGCGACCTAACACAATGCTATTCTCGAGCCTGAAAACAGTGAAATACAAAATTTAGTGAAAATCGTTAGTCGTTTTCTAGATAAAACAAGCTTGACCCACGTTGATTCAAAAACTCACTAACCGAAATTTATCGAACATGTGAGCTATTTCAGTGGTCTTTTTGTACTGTGAAATGGTATAACAAAAAAATTGTCAAAATTGTTTGAAACTTTTTGAGATGCCGTTAGCTTGACCCCGACCCATTATCACCAAAATGACCCACTAATAGAATTTTCTTGAGCATGCGATCCAGCCCAATGGTTTATCTTGTCCAGAAACGGTGTAGTACAAAGTTTTGTCAAAATATTTTGAGTCGTTTTGTACACACAGTTAGCTTGATCCTGATCCATTAGGACCAAAAATGACCCATTGATTGAATTTTCTTGAACATGCGACCCTGCCCAATGGTCTTATCATGCCCGGAAACGGTATTATACAAAATTTTGTCAAAATGTTTGAAGCGCTTTTAAATATAATTAGCTTCACTCTGACCCATTGTGACCCAAAATGACCCACTAATCGAATTTTCTCGAACATGTGACTTAGCCCAATTCTCCTCTCATGCCCAGAAACGGTATAATATAAAATTTGGTCAAAATGTTTTAAGCATGTTTTTAGATTCAATTAGCATGACCCTGGCCCATTGTGACCCAAATTGACCCACTAATGGAATTTTCTCGAACATGTGACTTAGCCTAATGGTCATCTCATGACCAGAAACGGCCGTATATTAAAAAAAATTGTGAAAATGTCTTGAGCCGTTTTTTAGATATAATTAGCTTGACCCTGAAGCATAATGAACCACTAATCGAATTTTCTAGAACACGTGACCCATCCCAAGGGTCTTATCGTGCCCGAAAACGATAGATTACAGAATTTCGTCAAAATCGTAGAGCCGTTATCTATAGATAAACTTAGCTGGACCCACGGTGGCCAAAAAATTACCCACTAATCGAATTTTCTTGAACACGTTACCCCTCCCAATGGTCTTTTCGTGCCCGAAAATGGTTAGATACAAAATTTAGTCAAAATCGATTGTGCCGTTCTCTAGATATAATTAGCTTGACCCTGACCGATTATGACCCAAAATGACCCAATAATCGAATTTTCTCGAACACGAGACCCATCCTAATGGTCTTTTCGTGCCCGAAAACAGTAGGGTGCAAAATTTCGTCAACATCGTTAGAGCCGTTATCTAGATAAACTTAGCTTGACCCACAGTGACCCAAAAATGACCCACTAATCGAATTTTCTCGAACATGTGACTTAGCCCAATGGTCTTCTCGTAATCCAAAACCGTGGAATATAGAGTTTAGTGAAAATCGTTAGAGCCGTTTTTTTTATAAAAATAGCTTGGCCCACAGTGACCCAAAAATGGCTCACTAATCGAATTTTCTCGAACACGAGACCCATCCCAATGGTCTTTTCGTGCCCGAAAATGGTCAGATACAAAATTTAGTCAAAATCGATTGAGCCGTTCCCTAGATATAATTAGCTTGACCCTGACCCATTATGACCCAAAATGACCCACTTATCGTATTTTCTCGAACACGAGACCCATCCCAATGGTTTTTTCGTGCCCGAAAACGGTAGCATGCAAAATTTAATCAAAATCTTTAGAACCGTTTTCAAGATAAAATTTACATACACACACATACACACGCACACAATTTTTGCTCGCATTATAGTATAAGATATTAAATTTTTCTTTGATGACCTAAGTAGGAATTGACTTTAAAAACAAAATTTTTATATTACTTGTTATTAATCAATTGCTACTATTAGTTCACACTCTCCCTATATTGATTTATATATATATATATTTATTTATATATTTATATATTTTGTTCAAATTTTCAATCGTTAATAAAACTAGGGGATCGAACCCGAGCTCCTCGGGTTACAGAATATAAGTGAAAACCAATTTTTTTTTAATCTAATTATTTTTTTACATGTAATATATATTTTAGATTGCCCACTAACATCAAAAAGAATTTTTTATATGAAAAATATCAATTATGTAATCAAATAAAGTTTTGAAATTTATTAAAAGCGATACTTTCACATGTCACCGCATGCCAGGAGTTATTAACCCAAGATTTTGCTACTTACGTCAGTCTTTCCGATCATTTCGGTGCATAAGCGCGTGGTTCAATCACATGTCTGTTAAATTTGTTTGTTATTTACATTACATTATTTATTTTTCTATAGAGGAAGTTTTAACTTTGTTATGGAACATTAGACGAAAACATATGCTGAACTTTTTACATTGTTTTAAGGGCAAGCGGATTAACCTTCCGTAATCGAGCTACATGTGATAGAGATAAATTAAAAAATAATTTATGCTTGAAAGTCTATATATATATTACGCTATCGTACGTGGCACAGAAATAGCGATTAATTGTTGGTTAATTGTTCAATTGGTTATTTGTAAACAATTGGCGGTTAATTGTTTAATGGCAACGCCCGAATTAAGCGCATCTCATTGGTTATTGTGTAATATTTAAAAAAAGTGAAAAACAATAAATAAATAAAAAGTTTAATTAATAACTATAGAACAAAACAATTTATATAATTTTAAAAAATAAAATAAAAGTAAATAAACAATTTATTAATAAATAAACAACTACATCCGGGTTACCATATCAAGCAAAATAACGACACTTTGGCGTCAGTTATGTACCCCGGTGCGTATATGACATTGGCGTCAGAAAAAAGTCGTGCCAACGTAGTGCGTATATGACACCTGTGCCGTCTTTTATTCATCTAATTTAAACTACAATAAATAAAAAAATAAATGAAGGTGCTTTTCCAGTATAGGTACTTGGCGAAATAGAGAAAAGGTCCATGGCGAGAAAAGAAATTTTTTTCTGGCAACCGATTTAATCCAAATATTTTTTTTCAAATAAAACTACATAAAAGTGTCTATGACCGCAAAGAGTTCGTACTTTTATGTTAGCTGGGTGCAATTCTCGCCAACAGCATTTTTTATTTCTGGATGGGTAAATTAAAACAATCTTTGATGTTGAAATTAAATGGTTTATGGTATTATTTATTCTTTTTCTTTTCTTTCTCTTTTTGTAAAGATTTTTTTTTTAAGTGGAAGTCATGAATTTTAAAAGTTCTATTTTTAAATTAAAGTCATCCATTCTAAATAAAATGAGTGAAAGGATTATATTTTAATCTGAATTAACGAAATGTGAAAAAAAAAAAAAATGCGACGGGTACAATGTTTGGCGATTTATCACCTGTGCCCGACTAACATAACTGTAGCGAGTTCTCGATTTCTCTATCATAATCTTCAAATTTGGCGAAGGATTGAGCAAGTAAATTAAATTATGAATAAAAGTAACATGATACAATGCCTAGCATACATTTAAGGGAGACCAAATTGGTCGCCACGGGCGGCTAGTTATTTAAAAAATATAATAACTCAGTCAATTAAGATATAATTTTCAAACAAATTGCATTTGAAAGTAGATTTTTTTTTCTTTATTTGGCGGTTTAAAAATTGAAAATGTGCGATATTTAGAAATAAAAAAAATCGCTGACATAGCACGTATTTTAATTTCAATTTATTTTTTTCAGTTTTTATGAGAAAATGTCAATAAAAAGCTACAGTAATAAATTATTTTTTTCTTCCGTGATTATTTTCCCTTTACTTTCAACTTTCCACGACTTTCAACAGAAATGGAGTTCTTCAGTTGCCACAATTACAAAAAATGTATTAAAAACTACAAAAAAATTAATATCTCAAAATTAAATTGAGATACAGCTTTCAAACAAATTGCATTTAAAAGAGCATTTTTTTCCTCATACGACGGTGTAAAAATTTAAAATGTACGATGTTTAGAAGTTTAAAAATTTGCAGTAGAGAAAATTGCAAAACCAAAATTTCATTTCAAATTTCAAAGTGTTGCCATTCGCAGAATGACGTATGCGTTACGCACAGATATGTTTGTCCTTTATAATATAGATAGATACTCATTATTCAGCCTATCAAGTTGAAATAAATTTTTACTTTCTTCTATCTTTACAAGAAGAAAGTATTGGTTTCATGAAAATTTTCGAATTCCAGTTTTCGACGGATTTACACGTTTTATGGGTCAGAGATTCCAAAAAACATGTTTTTACAAAATGTCTGTCTGTGAGTCTGTCTGTCTGTCCGTCTGTCTGTCTGTCTGTATGTGACACAAATTTTGTGGGCGCTCTATCTCAAGAACTAATGCACGGAATTTAATAAAAATTTATATTCAGGTAGTCCCTGATATAGATTAGTGCTGATTAGTTTTTGGTGTAAATCGCCTTGCAGGTGGCGCTGCTATGTAGCATTTTGCAGGATTTCCGCAAAAGCTCTATCTCAAGAACTAATGCACGGATTTTTATAAAATTTCAGATTCCGTTAGTCCTTGGCATGAATGGATGCTGTTTACGTTTTAGTGTAAATCGCCCAGCAGGTGGCGCTGCTATGCTGCATTTTGCAGGATTTACACTGTTTTCGCAGTTGCTCTATCTCAAGAACTAATGCACACATTTTCATCAAACTTCGGATTTAGTTAGTCCTTCATATGAAATGATGCTGACTACGTGTTGGTGTAAATCGTCCAATAGGTGGCGCTTCTATGCTGCATTTGTCATGATTTTCGCAATACATCTATCTCAAGAACTAAAGCACGAATTTTCCTCAAATTTCATATTCAGTTAGACGTTGACATAAGTTGGTGATAATTAGGTTCTGGTGTAAATAACCCAATAGGTGGCGCTGCTATGCTGCATTTTGCTGGATTTACACGATTTCAGTGACAGTCATACCTCGAGAACTAATGGACGGAATTTCGTATTTTTAGAATTCTCATGATGAACACAGATTGCCATTTAATTTGGCACTGAGATAGTGAATTTTTAAGTATTGACATGTATGAGATAGAAGAAAGTTTTGTGATGGCCACAACATACTAGTTTAAAGCTTGTACTGGATGACAATTGATGTCAATACAGTTTTTTCAAATATTAATTAATTAATTAAATTTTAATTAATTAATTTTAGTTTTGCATGGGAAACAAAATGGCGGCCATTGGTTATTGAAGATCAATGAAAGAATTTTCAGTAAGGAGTTACCATAGGGGGGACCCTGTTCTCTCGCCAAATACCGCCAAGTTTGTCGCCAACTTGGCGATATATAGCCAAATTTGGCGGCCAAAATGAGTCGCCAAAAGTGACGCCAACTTGGCGATATCTCTAATATTCCGCCAAATTCCCATAGAGTTATAGAAAATCAACAAATTGAGATACCGGGTGTCCCAAAAAGGACTGACTGATTTTAAAATTCAATAACTTGCAAACGGTGACAGATATTAAAAAAATTCTTGCAGGAGGGTTATGCATAAGGTCAAAAGTTTTATTACAGTGATTTTCAATTTTAGTTCGATTTACAAACAATAGATGGCGCTGTAAGCAATAGTCGCTAAATACAGGCTCGATTTTTGGTCCTTTATCTTGTTCCATGCAGAAAAAGGCGATGGAAATGTATTATCCGGGCCTCGAAGTACCAAAAATCGAGCCTGAATTTAGCGACTATTGTTTACAGCGCCATCTATTGTTTGTAAATCGAACTAAAATTGAAAATCACTGTAATAAAACTTTTGACCTTATGCATAACCCTCCTGCAAGAATTTTTTTAATATCTGTCACCGTTTACAAGTTATTGAATTTTAAAATCAGTCAGTCCTTTTTGGGACACCCGGTATTTTAATACAACAAAAACTAATATTAGCTTAAGGGATTATATTAAATTTTTCTTTGGTGGTCTAAGTAGGAATTGACTTTAAAAACAAAATTTTTATATTACTTGTTTTTTAATTCTGATTGCAGAGTATTGTGTACAATGTTGTTTGTTATATTTTCTGAAAAGAATTTTTTTTATATATTAAGAACTCTGCAAATTATAAGCAAAAAACTTGGCGAAATTTGGGACTGTTTTTATAAAAACCTTTATTTCTCTACGAGTATACATGATATCCTCATAAAAAGAAACACAGTATATTAGAATAAGCCACTTATGAATAATCTCGAGTTTGAACGCTTTTGCTACATTAGTTTTTTATAGGGTTATCCAAAACATGTTCGTTATTTTTCAATTTGTTGGCGGACCCCTATGGGGTTTCGGGAAAAAATATTCCCAGAAATATATGACCTATGCTATACTGTTTACACACCTGAAGCTTCAGGTTAATTCCTCATGTATTTTTCTAGATATTTAACAATACGTCTAAAATCGCAAGTGACGGGTCACCTTTGGCCATATAGTGTATATTTTGATATCTCATTTTCCGTCCTTTTTGACGGGCCATCTTTCTAGTTGTTATAATACTAGACGAAGGCAACATTTTGTTATTCTTGTATTACAAAACTTAGGATAAACTTCTAAAAATACATCGGAAGTGGTATTTTTGGCTTAGGCAACACTTCACTTTCGACAGACCTTTATCAGTCGATTGTCCTATTTCTATTCTTACATAAAATGACTAATTTTTTTCTTGTATCTGACAACATATAGGGTTTAACATGGTCGGCTTCTGGACTACAACATTTGGATTTTAAATAATAACAAGGTATTCTTTTTAAATACCTTGAAAGTTGCCGGATTCATTTGATATGGAGCGATATTCTTGACACACACACACACACAAAGAAACATGGTGTTATGTTCCTCTTCTAGAAAACAATGAAATAACAGGAAAGTTGCATTCTTTCGCAAGGCTCTTGTTTGCTTTCTAGTCTCTGTCCCCCCTCCCCCAGTGTAAGATATCCGGTCTTACCCCAAGAGAATGAAAATCGGAAATCAAATGGCAAAAACGATTATGTAAATGCTAACAACAGTTTCATTGTCAGAACTAAATCCTTATAAAATAGGTTGCACATAATGATGTAAAAACGTTTCAATAATTTTAAATGGGTGTTCATAGTTAAGAAAGTTGAAAGCTAACAAACACTAAAACAAAAATTATAAAATAAACTTCCTAACACAGAAACTACACAAATTCCAGTTCGGAGATACCGTAACGGCCGCTTCATTTTCTTGTTTAGAGTTAAGTATGTCAATCGTTACCTACTGCATAGGCGTAACCAGGGGGGGTGCCCTGGGTGCCCGGGCACCCCCCCCCCCGTTTCCGCAGACTCGAGCACAATTATTTAAAAAATCGAAATCTACAAAAGAAAAAGGAAGAAGCGAAAGCAGAGTTCAATTAGTTTAGTTCAGAAACTAAACGGCTAAGTTTTGAAATGTGATAAAAAAGAAACCCACATTCTTCTTTTTTTTCTTTCTTTTTTAAAAAAAAGAAAATTGTGTTGTTTATCTTTTTTAAAACTAGAATATTTGCAAGAATCTGTATTAGTCATAGTAATTCAAAAAGGTGGCTTTATAATCCCACTTTGACGTTCTTTGTCTGTGGGAGATGTTTTTAACGCCGTTCTTTCTATTGCATGTTTCTGCAATTTCATGAGAAATTAACGCAAGTTCTTCACAAGGATAGAAACTATTTGTCTCTTTGTTTTGATAGTTTAAAGTCAAGAAAGAAACAAAAAAAAATTGAAAGGGGATGCAAATGTGAAACGATAATTCCAAATTTCGATTAGCCGAGGTAAAAGGGGGGGGGGGGACACATACCTTGCCTCCTTTGTAAATGAAAAATAATAGCACAGAAAATTCAAATTAAACTGTAGGTTGGTTGGTTGGTTGAATTTAGTGTTTCGTGGCCATTTTTTGACATTCTTGAAAGGAATATGATTGCAGTCTTTCAAGTCAATATAGTAATTTTTTTCCTCTGAAAATTTGTATATGATTTTTAGAGTTTTTCTCGTTTCGCGGCATTCTTTTGAAAGTAGGAAAAGGAACCCCGTTTCAACCTTTTAGCCCAGTGCAGTAAATTTTCACAAATTCGCGATTTTATTCTGTGATCATTTCATGATATTTACAATTTCCCCCCAAAATCGTGTGACGAAATTCACGTCTTTCTACGCGATTTTTTGTCGAAATCCGCACTTTTCACCACTTACCTTTGACAAAATTCGTGTTTTTAACCGCTATCCTTTGACGAAATTCGCATTTTTTTAGTACGCGATCATTCGATGAAATTCGCGTTTTCTTTCCACGATCTTTTGATGAAATTCGCTTTTTCTTTCCGTAATCTTTTGACGAAATTCGCGCTATCTGTCTGCGATCCGCTGACGAAATTCTCGTTTTTATCGCGATCATTTCACGAAATTTATTCTCTGTTGCGACCGATTGACGAAACTGATATTTTTACAGGGAGATCATTTGTCGAAATTCGGGATAGTATTGCGCGACCGTTCAGAAAAATTCTCGATATCTTTCCGTACCAATTAACAAAATTCTCTACTCTTTTCCGCAAGATTTTGACGAAATTTGAAAAAAAAATTCGTCAATCCTTTATCAAAATTCGTAATTTTTTTGCGCAATCTTTAAACGAAATCGGCGATTACTTTCTGCACTCTTTTATCGAAATTCCCGATATTTTTCCACGATCGTTTGAAGAAATTCTCAATTTTTTCCGGGACTGATTCACGAATTGATTTTGAGAAGTTCCATAAAAGAAATAAAAATCACAGACCCAATTTTTTAAAAAAAATACTTATAATAACAGGTCTGTGAAAGAATTTGAACAGGGAAATACTGCACAGCATTTTTTATTATGAGAGACTCTCCTTTCTGTGCACAAATCGCGCGATCTCGCGCGTTATTTCAAACCCTGTACCTGAAAGAAAACTTCATTACTAGAGAAGTGGTTGTTTTTTTTTAAACGAACATAGATTTAAACAAATCTAGGATTGAAGGGAGGGGGGGTTACTGCTTTCTGCAACTCCCGAGCAAGTTACGATCTTTTCTGTCTCGAAACAAACGAATCTTGAATTATTGCGTTTTTTATTTCGAGCAAAATTAAGTTTTCAGCTTTCTTATAAGAGCTGATTTGAGATTATTCCAATTCGAATTTAATCACGGCAATTGCAAAAATTACCAGAGAGTTTTTTTTTTTTTTTGTTGTTTCAAAAAATCACCTCAAAGCACGTAAACCCCCGCTATAAAGTGCATCAAAAATTCGGAAAAGATTATAAAACCACATGGAACGAAATTAACTAATTGGGTAAAAGATTTAAAACGGATTCGTTTTAGGAATGTCAAAAAAAAAAAAAAAAAAAAAAAAAACACCGCGAAATGCAAAAAAAAAAAAAAAAACTCTCTAAAGATAACATTAAAAAATTGTTAAAAACTGAAAAATCACTGTAAGAATCTCGAAAACACTTTATTGGAAAGAAGACAAAGTTCACTGGGTAAAATATTGAATTCGGATTCTTTTTTACTTATTTGAAAAAATTGCCGCAAAATGCGAAAAATTTGCATAAAAAATTAATTGAAAAATTCCAGAAATTGTCTTCCATATGCATGAGTTCAGGCATACAGGTCCTGTCAAATCTTACGGGTGCAGGCTGCATTGTTTTTTCAGAGCTCAGCGCGCGTGCGCGTACACACACAGAGAGACATACAAGCGCCTATCTTTATTATTACAGTCGCATCATCTATTTATATAAAATCCAAGTCTCTGTGTGTCCCTCACGATTCCGGTAGGACCACCTCATTGAAATGAGTAATTGTTGAAAAATACTAATGCAGGGTTACCACAGTAGCGCCAAATGTTGGTCAACTTGGCAATAGCTGGCTGATTTGGTGAAATTCCCATTTATAACTATTAATCTTTCATAAAGGAGGTCACCAAAATTTAATTTAAACTCCGCTCTTTTAAGATATTTTTTCAAAATCTATGGGTGAGAATTTAAAGTACACCTTTACATCTTCCTCCCGATGTTACTAATAAAATAACCGCCAATAGACGACGCTGTACTGTATGAGCTCCTAACTGCGCGATTTTAATGTGCTTTAGGTACTTTTCCAGTATAAGTGCCTTGGCGAAGAAAGAAATTTGGCAACATTTTCCCGGAACCTATCCACTGTTTCATTTCATATACACATGTATTTTTTTCTTTCGATATTTATACGATTTATTTATACGATTAAAAAAGCCGTTTCTCTAATTTTATACAGAAACAGATGTAATTTGTACATAAAAACATGAATAATATACACATAAAATAAACATATAAAAAAAACACTCATCAAGTTTGTTTTCATAGCTGTTTATATGATTTGACAACAATTCTCAATATTTTTCCGTTATACGGACACCATGCCAAAATGTATGCGGTACTTTTCCATTATACGGACAGCATTGTCGCCAAGCGCAATAGTTGGCGCAAAATGAAAATAAGGTGAATTGAAACATTTGAAAAATAAAAGAAAAAACATTCTCGATAGTAAAGTGGGCATTTTAAAAATATAACATTTGAAAATTACAAACTTTTACGAACTATTTTATTAAATCACAAATATATACTTAAAATAAATGAACAAATAACTGTTATACTATAAAGTAATAAAATAAAAAATCATATTAAACTGCTGCCATAAAATTATAAATATCTTTCAGCATTGCAGTAAACATTTCATTTTTTGAATGAAGGCGTAGCCACATAAAATCTATGAGATACGACTCTAAATGATGACGAACAGCTTTCCGATCTCTTTTGTTGCGCCATTTTGCGATGCCCCATAATCTTTCAACATTTGGAGTATGACATCCAGTATTAGAGTCGACAAAATTGTATTTGTGATTTACTGTGAAATGATCATAACCAGCACTTAGCAGTTCATCTGTTTTATATCCTTTCAAACAATCTGTATAAATAATACATGACTTTCATCTACTTCTATAATTTTATTAGGTCCACCGATTTTTCTATTTGGTCGAGAACATAAAGCATTTGCACAAACTTCTCTCGAATAACTATTCCATTCCACTGTTGTGTTGTGTTTCATATCAAGTTGCAGCTCACAAAACTCAATCGATGTCAACTCTTTGCACGATAAATATATAAACCTCAAAGCATTAAGAAAAGTCACCCGCGATCCTTTAAACCAAGTTTTTTGTCGTATTTCTACGCTTTCTTCGCATGATCGTAAGCTACAACTCAATTTCGGATTTCCAGAACTCATCCATAATTTCATTTCATGATTTTTTGAACACAATCTTTTATTATGCAGAATTACAAATTCCTGAAACAGTTTTATCACAACTTTCTCATCATCTGGTAATTGCCAAATGATAAAATCCATCTCAGCATCAGCAGTAAAAGTAAACTACAACTTTATATATAAAAAAGCATTTTTGATTCGATTAATAGCAGATTAAAAAGCTTTCCAAGGTTAAGGTTAAACAATAATCATTCACGTGATTCACGTTTCATAAATAACAAATCACAATGCTTCGCATGGTTTACAATAAAAATCTACGATCAAGGTTGAAATAATTGGCGCATTAGCATACATTTTAGCGTGCTGTCCGTATAAAGGAAAAGTACTATGTATGCTAATGCGCCAATTATTTCAAAATGCTAAAAGATATTTGTAATTTTATGCCAGCAGTTTAATATGAGTTTTATTTTATTGCTTTATTTTATAACAGTTATTTGTTCAATTATTTTAAGTATATGTTTGTGATTTGATGAAATAGTTCGTAAAAGTCTGGAATTTTCAAATGTTATATTTTTTAAATGCTCACTTTAGTACGACAATATTTTTTCTTTTATTTTTCAAATGCCTTAATTCACGTGACTTTCATTTTGCGCCAACTATTACGCTTGGCGACAATGGTATCCGCATAACGGAAAAGTACCCAAATCTCGCTTTCTGATGCCCAAATTACACCAAACTTTTTTTTTTTTAAATGCCAAAGCCCCTACAGTGGAAAAGTATCAAACTGTCTATTATTTTGCGCTATCTGTGTTATAGTTTATACTATATGCAAGGTGAGTGGAGCGAAGAGTTTAAACATTAAATATTAAAGTTTCGGCACAGATGTCATATACACAACGGGTACTTAACTGTCATCAAAGTGTCGTTATTTTGCTTGATATGGTAACCCGGATGTTGTTGTTTATGCTGTTGATGTTTTCGCCAAATTGGCGTCGGAAAAAATCGCTCCAATATGGGGTATATATGACAACTGTGCCAAAGTTTCTATAAAGCAGTATAAGACTAAAAATTAAGAATAAAATAAATGCAAAATAAGACTAAAAAAGAAAGAAAAATCATGCGTTAAGCATAGAATATGAAACACTTTCCAACACATCCTGAATGCTTTAACAAAACTTCGTTATTTAGGGAATAAGGTAAATAAGATAACTAAGTAAACATTTTAGAAAACGCATAATTTTTTTAAAAAATTGATTTCAGCAGTTACCGTCCATAGCAATAGTACCGTTATTACATGCCACTATTTAGCTAAAATTTAATTTAAGCTACTCTTAAAGCTACTGAAATCATATTTCCAGATATTATCATCCATAGACGGTTATGTATCCAATTCTTTGCGTGACCCTGTATATCATTTTATCTATATTCTACAAACATTTCTTAGTAATCTAAATGCAGTTCAGCGTAAAACTGCATAACTCCTTTAAAAACCACCTTTAAGCAATTTATTCTCATACTCAGGAACCCTTACGAATTCTTTTGTGTAGCCCTGCATATGAACTGTAGCATTTATACACACGGTATAGTATGCATAAATGTAGTGAAACATAAAAGCGCATATCATAATTAAAAATGCATTTCTAGCAATCATTACTTATGTACGTACAATACTTCGGAGAAAAGTTTCTTGGCGAGAAAGAAGTTTGCCAACGTATTTTATAACAACCTATTTACTGCTTCATACATAAGCAATTTTTTGCATATGTATAGAATTTATTTAATGTAAAAAAAAAACTATTTATCCATTTTTATAAAGAAACAGAATTTTTTTTGCACAGATGTCATATACGCATCGGGGTTGGCGTGATTTTTCTCTGACGCCAATTCGGCAGAAATCTCGCTTTCGAATACCAGTTACTTATATATTTTTAAATTATTTGCTATCATTTTGAAAAGGAAATAACTATAAATAAATAAAAGTTTGAATAATAACTATAGAACAAAACAGTTTATATAATTTAAAAACAGAAAATAAAAGTAAAGAAACAATGGCACAAGATGTCATATTCGCCCCATATTGGCGCGATTTTTTTCTGACGCCAAAGTCATATACGCAATGTATACTTAACCGGCGCCAAAGTGTCGTTATTTTGCTTGATATGATAACCCGGATGTTGTTGCTTATGCTGTTGATGTTTTCGCCAAATCGGCGTCGGAAAAAAATCGCGCCAATATGGGGCGAATATGACATCTGTGCCTAAACAATTTATTAATAAATAAAAAACAATAGCCGGCAAAATAACACCATTTTAGCGACATAGGTATCCCGGTTCATATCTGAAATCTGTGCCGTAATTTGTATATAAAAAATATTATATATATTTAGAAACGATTTTTTTATGTATATAAGTGCATATATAAACAAAAATAAAAGTTCATTAGATTTGTTTTCATAGCTGTATATTTTGGCAACATATCTAACTTTCTGATGCCCGAATTACGCCAAGCTTTTTTTTGAAAATGCGCTATAATGGAAAAGTACCTAAATAAATAATTAACAGAAATAACCAATTATACAAACTAAAACATTTTATTTCGAGATTAAAGCATTGTTTTTAATTTCGATTAAAAATACATATATCTTTGGATAACTTTAATTGAAATTGGGTTCACGGCTTAATATCTCATTCCATAAACCTAAACAAACACAAGTGATTCATTCATCGTGAACCGTAAAAAATATTAAATCATTGAGGTAATCATTCACAAAGTAAGTTCTCCAACAATCAATGGACAATATTCTAATGACGTCATAGTATGTAAAATGGTGGCGGTATCATTTGTTTATGGTTTGAAATCACAAAGATTTAATTTTGCTATGTCTCTTAGTTACATTATTTTATTGTCGTATTTATGAGATCAGAACAAAAGCATATTTTTTCATTATTTAGTTATTAAAGACGAAAAAAAATTATAAATGTGCATGATTTGAAAAATTTAAATAATTTTCTTTCTTAATACTAAAAAATAACATCGGGAAGTAACAGCGAGTTTAAGTTAAATAAGTTTAGCTGTTTAATTCTGTTGTAATATTCAAAATAACTGTATTTATTAGATTTCAGTAAACAACATCAGGGCCCGATTAAACTTTGAAGTTAGAGGAATTACAATGTCATTTCAGGACCTTTCTTTTGGAGAAGCTTTTCTAAATTCCACATATACATGGAAACTCTTCAGTGTTAGAAATATTATTCCCAGGACTGGCATAACATGAGAACGGCCTGCAATTTTACACAAGTTTTTGAAAACTACTTTATATCAGAAATTTTACTAAAAACTGGTTACTTTTTTGTTATAGGGGCCCACACTATTAGAATTATGACAAGTTGCAGCCAATTTCGCGAAAGTCGTAACCAAGATCGTGAAGCACACATATATAATACCATATAATACCATTTTATGAAATCGTATACGATAATTTAATAGTTTTTACCTTACTTCAAGTGTGTAATTTATTTATTTTTAAGGCTTAATAATCTAAATTGTCCAATATATGAATTTTAAAAAAATGTAAACAAAGACTGAATAGACATGACCGCAAAAATCTGCAGAAAACTTGGAATTGTGCAGATTAGTGGTCTTCTACTGTACACAGTTTTTCATAAATGTGTTTCGTTCTTAAAATGTGTTATTTTCATCTATCACTGCGGAACAAATGAGAAAACTCATATTCTTGCACGTGAGCTGTATATATCTTTATCTCCAAATTTCCGTCATTTTTGACGGGCTACCTTTCTAGTGATAGTATAATTTTTATCATCTTGATAAAATTTAGTGTATATTATCATGACCTGCTTTACCTAATATATTCGACACACTCTGGGGTAAAAAACCGGAATTACCGTAATTTGCGGCCTATAATCTGCGAATCAAACAATTAGGTTCAGACCCAGAAATCTTGTTTCATAAAACGTAACTTATTAAATCGCGATAAATATTTAACTTAAATAATGAAATTAAATTTCTGGGTCGAAGCATGATTGTTTGAGCCGTGGATTATAGGCAGGAAATTACGCTTTTAATAATTATTTATAATATTGTAATAATTATTTATATAGACTTTCCTCCAAAATTTCTTCGGTCCCTCCAGTGATCCCTAAGAAGTCATAGAGTCACATTCTGAAAAAATTTCGTGCGCATGTACTGATGTACCGCATGTATTATCTGAGATTTATCATCCGGCAAAATTTCATCTTCAAGACTTTGACTAATATAATTTTAGATCTCATGCAGTGTTCCCTTGTGCCTATAGAAGTTTCCAGCATGATTAAAGGCCTTTTTTAATCTTTATAAGAACAATCATATATGAACTTTTGCATTTAATATCATAGGCGTAACCAGCCTTTTAAACGGGGGGGGGGGGGGTACCCAGACTTTTTAACCTGAACATGTTGGATACAAACAATTATATGTTTGTAATGGTTGGGTGCCAAAAGGTTCTACAGTTGTGACCACACTTAGTCACTGTCTTATATCACTGCTGCAAGGACATTTACATATCTTATTTTTTACCATTAGATTTAGTTTTAATGTTTTGAACCCCTTCTCAACCCTCCTCACGCAAACAAAAATCGCATTTGAGCCCTTTTTAAAAGAAATACCACACAAATTATACCTTCTAAGATGGAAAACTGTCTAAAACGGAATTCTGATCGGTGTTATGGGAATCGTTTTAGCAGGTTTTACTATATAAGATTTGTTTGTATCCAACATGTTCAGGTTAAAAAGTCTGGGCACCCCCCCGTTCAAAAGGCTGGTTACGCCTATGTACTGAGGGCTGTTCAAATAAAGTCAAAACTGAGGTATCCGTTCCGACTATGCGATTTTACCATACTTTCCACTACCTATCGTACTTATCTATTATTTTATTTTACTTATTTTATTATTTATTTGATTTACAAAGTTTTTGTGTAGGGGAGAGGGAGGTGATTCGCATGCAAAAGAGTTATGGTAACAATAAGTTAAAACAAAAGCGGTTTTTAGTTCAGTAATATCAAGCTAAAGTTAACTTTAACAAATGGAAATGTAAGATTTTGTAGAGTTTACAGTCTTCTCGAAAATAAAAATGTTTAATCTTACTTCAGGATGAAATTTCCTTTGGAGATCCTTTCTCTTTTGAGGTAATCGTTTCTTCAAATATCTGTCTTTCGCTATCCAGGGATGAGTAATTGCGTCTTCAATTCGAATGCGTCTAAACTGATCTGGCTCCAATAACTTGTGAAGTAAGTTCCAGCAGTCTTTTAGAAAATAAAATTAAACTGTTTAAAGTACTAATGAAATAAATTTAATGGAACATAATAATTGAAAAAAAAAAACTTTCAATGTAAATGGTTTTAAGCATCGTGGGAAAAACAAATATCTGTACTGGCTCCACAAGATTTTCCGAATACTTTACAGAATAATTTGCATTAAAATACTAGATAATCCAAAAGAAGCTGAAAAAAAAATATGTAAAGCAATATATACAATTAAAATAATACTTCAAATGCAGAGCTAATCTTCCGTAATCGGATTCACAGCCAAAGTTGGCGTGAAACATGACCATGAGCGTGCTTGGCAGCAATTAGTTTCAAATGTATGGGAATTATAAACCTTTTTTACTAAAAAGGAACCATTTTAGCATATTTTGTAAAAGTATTTAATTTTATTTTTTTAAATGTAGCTATTTTTTCTTCTTCTTCAACAAAATTAATACATAAATTTCCACACGCTTTTATTTAGTAAAATCATTTTTTCTTAGAAAATAAAGTAAAAATATTTTATTATGAGCAATAAATAAATAAATAAGTACACAAAATAGATTTTACTAAATTAAGTCATGTTCTGGTGAAACATTGTTGTTTTAATGACATAAGATGAAGGTGAGCAATAAAAATAATTTAATCGAGATATAAGATAGAATGCTTATCAGATATCGTCACAGAATGGTTGAATAAAAGGTTTAGATACCAAAGCTCTCGGCTGACTTCTTCGAAAATGTATACCATTCTTGCGAGAGTGGCGAGTGGCCTATAACATGTTCACATGCTGGAAGTTCAGTCGAAAGCCTAGTTTGGGCGCTATCGTGTTTACGTACGCATAGATACATAGCAATATCATTTAAAAAAACCCTATAAACGAGTTCTGGGGGCCTGAAAACGTGAGGAAATTCTAATATACGTGTACACATACATGTAGAATAGGGGAACGTCCACGGCAGAAGAAAATTTTTGCTGAAAAATTCTTTTAAACGAAAATATAAGTGTGATACATCAATTTAAAGCTAAAGAGATGCAGTATATGAATGTGTAAGTTTTAATTTCATAAGAATAAGCCTACACCGAAACTGGGCTGGGAACTGACAGTGTAAAAATTCATTTACAGTTGAGCATAAAAATCAACTTTTTGAGTTGTATAGTTTTTTTACTTCTGTTCATTAAATTAAATTAATATGAATTGAAAATAACAAGATAATATTACATCTGTTAGATCTACATAATTAAAAGGTTTCATCTTAGGTATTAAATGCAATTTTACCTTTATATATTAGTTGATAATTAAATGTCACAAGAGTAACAGAAAACATCTTAAAGTTTTAATTTTATAAAAACTACTTAAAATTTTTACCCAAAACTCCCAACTCTCTGATTTTGAGACATAAGAAAGATTTTACATTAAATATTTTGTTTATGCTATGCATGGAACAGGCTCCGGGATGTTGTCACAAGAGTAACAAACGTCTGTGTCACAAGAGTAACACATAATACTTTTGTCCAAAGTTTGACATACAACTGCGTTACAACCAAAACAAGCAGAATGCTTGAAGTTTAGTTATTTTCTCCGTTAGTAGAATATTTCTTGAAATAGTTTTTAACCATAATTAAGGTTATTTTGTAAATTTTAAGGAAACAATTAATCTTTGTTAGTGTTTTTTTTAATGGATGGATTTATTTTTATTCATTATTTGTTATTACTTAAGATTATAAAATAATAATGACAAGTAATTAAAGATAGATTAAAATAACTCAACTCGTGTCATTTTTGTGTTATTTCTTTTGGTTTGAAGCACATGGTCTTTGATCAGATATTTTATAGGCTTTGTAAAGCTTTGTTTACTAAATTCTGCTGTATGACCTACACAGATTCTTATAGTAACTCTTATGTAAAGGATTCTGATAGTATATTTTAAAGGAAAGATTTTAATATTGCTTCTTATATATGAAATTGTTTTAAAGAGCAAGAAAAATTCTGCTAAGCTACAAAAATTGTAGAGAAAAAATCAGAATGAAATTGAATATGTTGATGTGAGAAAGAAACAAAACAAAATGTATTATGATAAAATGAAGAAAAGTCTTAGAGTCAGCAAAAACTTCAGCAAGAGAATGAAACTATTAAGAAAAGGAAAAAGTAGAGAACTAGCTAACCTCAGATTCTGTAACGAAAAAGAAATCCAACTCCACAGCTTTGGGGAATTTTATGTCGATGAAGATTTAAGAAGAGGTCATTCTTCTGCTAAATCTGCATTAGTTACGTGTCAAAAAGGTCACATAATTACATCAGTCCTAGATGACATTTACTAAGAGAATAAGTTTTTTGTTTAACACCTTAAGGGGCGGTGGGATATATTATATCCCACACAATTTTAATGCAGATTCGCACCAGAAACTTTTAATGAAATTTTACTTTTTAAACTTTGGTGGAAAAATGTCGAAAAATTGCTTTTCCTCTTTTTGAAGTAATTCTTTTTTTAAATTCCGGTGTTAATTCAACATTTCACAAACACAATTGCTTGCCCCTCAAAGGATTAAAGAAGCTTGCCTAAAAATTGAAAAATTGGAAATTCCTTTGCATTTTTAAAGCCTAGTTTCATAAAACAGTAGAAAACTATATATCAAAATATCTGCATTTGTGGTTGTCACGAAAACATTCAAGCAATTCATAATGCAGTGACTTGTCTATTTTCTGCATTAAACATTCCTGTGAAAAATGTAATGACTTTGTCTGCTGAGATACATCATAATTAGAATGTATGAATTCAGAATGTCTAATTTGCGAAGATAACATCGAAGAATTATTTGAAAAGGAAGTCCATAATACAGAACTTCTTATAAGTTATTGTAAATAGCATAACGATGATAAACTTTTTGCTATTGGCAAAACATTTATCAACAGTTGTCAAAACTCTTACTTTCTCAAAAAGTTATAAAAGTTTTGAAAAAGCAACAGTTGAAGAAACCATTTCTGATTGTTTACAAAATTTTTGAAAGCAACTAAATCCATTTCTGTGGCACACATTCCTTCAAACTTGTACAAAAGATTATTTTGATAATGCCAAAATAATAACCATTTCTCAAAGAGCCGTTATGGCAGTGGATTTTCTGAAAACTGTACATTTGTATGCCAAGACAAAATTTAGGTACGAAATACTACATACTGATCAAATGCATAAGCGACTGTATTTCCAGCCATTATTTTGTATAATCCCAAAATAGTAAAATTTTATGCTATTATTTCAGACAATGTAACTCGCAATCAATTTTCTGTAAATGCTCTCGTATGTAAATTTTCGACGCAGCACAGTTAAGGGAATGCATTTTCCTAAAGTGTATCTGTTTTGCTTTTTTATATGATTGTTGTGCTTTCCAATTTAAACAAAAATATAGCTATGCAAATATGCCTGCAATGAATCAGACTTCTCCCACAATTAACTTAATTGGGCATATTTTTTTTAATTGAACCATCATTAAAAGTTGTTTTCTCTGGAAAAATATTTTTTAAAACTTATTTTAATTATTTTGTTTAGTATTTAAACTGAATTGTTGGGAAAATTCCTTTATGGACAAAATGTCACAAGAGTAACACTTGGCGTTTTGCAAAATCAAATGCAACTAATTCATGTGTTATCAGATGAGTTCGATGATTAATACTTTTTAAAAAGAAGTCTCGTATAATTCACAGAATTTCTGCGTCAGTAGTAGGCAGAGCGCTACGTGAGGCGGAAGTGACGTCCGAGGGGGCGGGGCTTAAACCGGAAGTGGGGTTGAAAAAAGGGGAGGAAATGTCACGTGATGTATCGTACAGGAAAGGGGGGTGGAAAATTTTTTTCAAGAAGGCGTCAATGTTGAGTTGTTTCGATTTATTCTGTTATAAGACGGGGTCTAAAGGGGGGAGGAAAAGGGGGGTCGCAGGATTTTTATCGTTTAGGAGTACGATGGTAAAGGTTGAGTTGTTTTTTTGCTGGATATTTGGAGGGGGAGGAAAAGGGGGTCGCAGGATTTTTATCGTCTAGGAGTACGTGGGTAAAGGTTGAGTTGTTTTTTGCTGGATATTTTGAGGGGGAGGAAAAGGGGGTCGCAGGATTTTTATCGACTAGGAGTACGTGAGTAAAGGTCGAGTTGTTTTTTGCTAGATATTTTGAGGGGGAGGAAAAGGGGGGTCGCAGGATTTTATCGTTTAGGAGTACGAGGGCAAAGGTTGAGTTGTATTTTACTGGTTGTAGGGGGTGGAAAGAGGGAGGAAAAGGTTAATTAAGGTTTATAATTAATGAGTTTTAATAAATTTATTTATAAGTGAGTTTTGAATGAACACGTGGTGTGTCACCTGACAATGTGCTTTATGACGTCACACATCAACCTTCATGTTAGTACTTGAACGCTGACCCACGTGGTGTATGACATTACGCATTCATGATATTACACGAGAAATAGCTTTAACTGTAACCAAATGTTAAGTTGAGTTGTTTTGTGCTTCTTCTAATTATTTGATTGGTCTACAGCATTAGTTATACTGAAGTGGCAACACTTGAAAAGCCTATTCGTGATCAGTTTCTTGGATATATATATATTTTTTTTGCTGGTGTTGCGTCCTGCTTTATTTACTGTCGAGCGGTGTAATTTTATTTAGTGAAATCTTTCTTAATTCTTTTTAGTATTTTACATTAGTTAAAAATGAAGCGTTCATACCAAGAAATTCCGAACATTTGTTCTTTAGAGCAACTAATGAGAAAAAAAGCTTCTTTGGACTTAGCAAATCTACCTAAATGTGATAATTTGCCTTTGGATAATACAAAGGATTTAATTAATCTTGGTGGCGAAAACTTCGTCACAGTCCAAGAATTTAGTGGACACACACGTGTACATATCAGGAGGTATATTTCTGAGGAAGATTCTGGTTTCAACCCAACTAAAGATGGAGTGTCCATATCACCAAAAGTGTGGTACTCTTTGCGTAGAGAAATACAAAATATTGTGAATCATAGATCTTGTGATAAAGTGTTCGTTATAGGCAGAGACTTGTGCATTTCAAAACAAATTAAGGATGGAGTGCAAGTGTTTATATTTCAAAGACTGTTTCAGAGAAAAAACATGTGTTTGAATTTTGTGCCCGAACGAGTAGATTGAAAAACTTATTCAGAAGATGCCTATAGTCACGGATGGTGTAAAAAATGGGCTGATAACTTACACATTGTTCTACTGCATCGAAAGAGAGTTGAAAAATTCAAACCTACAGCTAAAACTTGACAACAGTGTATATGGATTTTTACAATTGTTACTGTCATTGAAGGAGTGTCTACGTGTTACTATTTCTATTAAAATTACAGATCTTATAAATTGTTTTGGCTGTCGCGAATCACATCTTGCAGACTTTATGCATAATTGTAAAGTTTTTAGTCGTGAGCAAAAATGGGAACAGTATTTTGAACTGGCCCTGTACTCCATCGATATGAATAGTTTGGCTGGAGATATTTTACAGAAAAAACTTGAACATTGATTTTAATAGAATACTCTATGAACAAGATTTTTTTGCTTCTTTAATAGTAAGTGAAGTGTTCACATCTATACAGAAATTGTATGTTGATGACGAGCTAGATAATAATCTTATAATCTGTTGAAAATAACTTCTGTTTTTGCTACTGTATTTTTACCGAATAAAATTTTGTATTTTTATTTATACTTCATTGCATTTCTGTCTTGAATTTTTGTTTCTAAGTGTTGGATATGTACTTTTCCTTTTCAGCTATTTTTTATTTCAGCGAAACTTTAATTTATTTTTTCAGATTTATTACCCCCAACTCATGAAAATATTTGCTTTAATTTTACTGATCACAGAATTATTCTGATCATATGCATACTTTTCATTTCTTTAACATAAAAATCTCTTTTACTTCCTTTAAAAAAAAGTATATTTGCACTTGTCTTGATAAAAAATAAAAGAAAAAAAGTCAAAATTTAATATTTTGTTACTCGTAGAAAATTTATAAGACCTAAAAATTTGACTAAACTTTTTTCCAAACAGAACTTTTTTTTTTTTCAAACACAACTTTTTTTCCCCAAACACTAAACCTTTTTTCATAACACTAAACTTTTTTTTGTAGAACAGCAAAAACTTTTTTATTCCAAACACTACTTTTTTTTCCAAACACAACTTTTTTTCCAAACAGAACTTTTTTTTCCAGACACGAATCTTTTTTATTCCAAACACGAAACTTTTTTATTCCAAACACAATTTTTTTTTCCAAACACAACTTTTTTCCCAAACAGAACTTCTTTTTTTCCAAACACGAATCTTTTTTATTCCAAACACTTAACTTTTTTATTCCAAACACTAAACTTTTTTATTCCAAAATCTAAACTTTTTTATTCCAAACATAGCTTTTTTTCCCCCAAACACTAAACTTTTTTTCCAAACACTAAACTTTTTTTCCAAACGCGAAACTTTTTTCCCAAACGCGAAACTTTTTTCCAAACACGAAACTTTTTTCCAAACACGAAACTTTTTTTACAAACACTAAACTTTTTTCTTGTAGAACAGAAAAACTTTTTAACAAAAATTTTTTTTATTAATTTTAATACGAAAAAATAATAATTTGTAATCCTTATCTGAACTTATTATTATTTTTTTTGCAATATTACGAAAAAAAAAAACAGACACACATAAATATATTTTGAAATATAAACATTTTTATTTGTTTCATAAAATACATTATATTTGCTTAACATTATATTCTACATTTTCAACCATGGTATTGGTGATTTTGGTAAAGTTGCGTGCTTAGATAATCTTCGTTTTCTTTGATAGGGTTTAGGTCTTGCATAGATAGTTTTCTGTTTAGTCTGCAAATACTTGTATTTTATAAATTCTTGAGGAAAGCTGATTTTATTTAAAAGTTCTTGAAACTGATCAAAAGCAATAGGCTTTTGACTTCTATCTCTCAGCAAAAAACCGATTAGTTAAACAACATTTGATCCATTAATTACAGTATCATCTATTTTCAATTCTTTGTTTTCTGTACAGGAAATTTTATTTTGTTTAAAATATTCCATAATTTTAACAGCAGTTTTATTTTGCTTCACAGGAATAGGATTTAGAATTTCATTTTTTATATCAGAAATTTCAAAGGGTTTCTGGGGAAATTGTTCTTCAGGGGGTTTGACCGCATTCATATCTGGGAACTTTTGCAAAATCTGTGTATACAGCTTCGCTTTTTCATCATCCTCTATTTTTCTTTTCAAAATAGTCTGAATTTGTCTATTTAGATCGCTTAAATGCTCTTCGGCAAACTCTTGATCTCTGTCAGCAGGAACAAGTCTGAATTTACGAGCGAACTCCATTGATCAACGTACTGAGCCCTGATACTGCAGCAGGAATAAGTATAGACAAAAACCCTTCTCCTTTTTGAACAAGAAGTCGTCTTTTCTTAAACAGAGGTACTTTCTTATCAACCAGGCATCGCAATGTTCTTTTATAAGCTATTAATCTATTTTTCTGACGTTTAGGGGCAGGTATATTACCCTTTAAAAGATTTAAGGCGCATTCACAGACACCTTTTATAATGCTACTAGCAAACCCCGCGGCTTTGCTCGCGTAATAGTTGAAATATGCCAAGTGGTATTTGTATGACTAGTTTTTATTAGAAGAACACTTTTTGGAATAATTCAAAAATTACAAATTAAGTCACAGTTTGACTAAACTTCATTATAAAACTGCAATAGACAGAAATGAGATTTTAATTAATAAGAACTAAAGCTAATTCTAAATAAATGATAATTTAGAAAGTATTTTTAGAAATTTATGCTCATTTCATACGCTCATTTCAGTATTCATTTGAAGTTTTGAATTTTTTAGAAACCATATTAGCACATTTACATCTTAAAATTAACCATCATGTCAAATCCCAAGCTTCTTGTCTAACAGTCTACCACGTCTCTGGTGTTAGTGGCACCAACATAAAATGCCGAAACAGAGTTGAAATAGAATGTCTCGAAAAATGTTGAAACAGAGACTGTCACCATTAATTTGCCAACATTAACCTTGAAATCGGTTGGTATTTCCTAATATTTTATAGAAAACAGAATTTAGATGTTTTTAAAGGCTATCTTATACCCAAGTATAAGATACAACTTGGGTGTTATATTTTACGTACTATCTTGTTGTTCCTGCCAACCAGGTGGTAGTGGCACCGGTATAAAATATAGCCCGTATAGGATAAGGGACTATCACCCTTGATTCGCAACCAATAACTTTTGTAATCGGTTTATTATTTACTGAGATTCCATAGAAATCGTAATTTATGAAACTTTTAGATTTGTTTTCGCTCCTTCCCTTCACTTCACCCCTTTTTAATTTCCAATTTATTTTCGACTGTTCTTAGAGGACATTTATATTTTATAAGTAACTACCTCGCTATATTTAAAGTTTCTAGCCTCTTCAGTACAGCAGAAATCGCAATTTAGAAAGTGTTTTGATCCTGCAACCCTCTAGGAGTTGTGGCACCGACATAAAATATAGCTTATGTTTGCGCAGGATCTATCACCATCAATTTGCAATCATAATGTTTGAAATCGGTTTCGTATTTCATACAATTGCATAAAAATCGTAATCTAGAGCGCTTATAGAACACTTTTCGCTCACTTCAACCTTTTAAATCTGGAATTTTCTTTCGACAATTCTTAGAAAGAATTTGCATCTTTGAAGTAATTGACATTCCAAATTTCAAATGTTAGTCCCCCTCAGTAACAGAAAAAAAACACAATTTAGAACATTTTTTGCTCCTGTAATCCCCAGGTGGTTGTAACAACAATGTACAATATAGGCTATGTTGGAGCGGGGACTGTCCCCATCAATTTGAAACCATTATTTCTGAAATCGGTTTATATTTTCTGAGATTGCGTAGAAATCGCAATTTAGAACGTTTTTTAGAACGCCTTTCGCTCATTTTCACCCGTTTTAAATTTCAATTTTTTAAGAAACTGTTCTCAGAGAACATTTACATTTTATAAGTAATTACCATACCAAATTTCAAGTTGCTAGCCCCTTCAGTGTCACAAAAATCACAATTTAGAACGTTTTTTAAAATGGATCCGCAAGGTGGTGGATCCTATATTGGAGCAAGGGCTGTCATCATCAATTTCCAACTATTACTTTTGAAATCGTTTGGGTACTTTCTAAGAGTGTAGAAATCGCCATTTAGAACGTTTTTTAGAACTCTTTTCGGCCACTTTAACTCCTTTTAAATTTCGAATATTTTAAGAAATGCTCTTAGAGATAATTTATATCTCATAAGTAACTAATATTCCAAATTTCATGTATCTGGGCCCTTCAGAAACACAAAAATCGCATTTTCGAACTTTTTTTGCTCCTGCACCCCCTTTGGGGGGTAATGACACCGACACAAAATGTAGCCTATGTTGGAGCAAGGGTTTCTCACCATCATTTTGACACCATTATTTTTTAAATCGGTTTGGTACTTTTTGAGATTGCGTAAAAATCGCCATTTAGAACGTTTTTTAGAACGCTTTTTGCGCATTTTCACCCCTTTTAAATTTTGAATTTTATAAGAAATGTTCTTAGAGATCATTTATATCTAATAAGTTACTATCATTCCAAATTCCATGTATCTGGGCCCTTCAGTAACACCAAAAATCCCAATTTCGAACGTTTTTTTACTCCTGCACCCCTTTTAGAGGTAGTGGCTCCGACATAAAATGTAGCCTATGTTGGAGCGAGAATTGTCACCATCATTTTGACACCATTATTTTTAAAATCAGTTTGGTACTTCCTGAAATTGCTTAAAAATCGCCATTTAGAACGTTTTTTAGAACGCTTTTCACACATTTTCACCCTTTTAAAATTCCGACTTTTTTAAGAAATGTCCTTAGAGATCCTTAGTATCTTATAAGTAACTATCATTCCAAATTTCATGTTTCTAGGCCCTTCAGTAACACAAAAATCGCATTTTTAGAATGCTTTTTGCTCCTGCACCCCCTTTTGGCCAGTGACACGGACATAAGATATAGCCTATGTTCTAAGTTGTACTAACACCATCATTTTGGTACCATTACTTTTGGAATCGGTTCGGTAGTTCCAGAACTTACCTCCTACAAATAAACAATTTTTACCTCTTTATAATATTAGTATAGATAGTATAGATTAGGACACTTTTTAAGAAATGCCGTTTTTTGTTTTCTTGCTTAACAATTTCAGATGTTCCACGGTCGACATCCTGAGTTCAAATGATGGTGGTTGAGCTTAATATCTCTCTTTTATATGCTTACCGTAAGTAAAAGCTTTCGTTAAAGCACAGTGTTTAAAACAGGGTTTGTGACTTGGGCAGTTTACCTCTGAAATATTTAATAAATTAATCTTGGGGCAGTTAAAATCATTCAGATTCAAGATTTTTCGTCGAGACAACTGTTCTAAAAACTTAGCTTTTTCTAGTCCTTTGATGTAAATATTCTTATAAGATAAAAACAATGATGAAAGTATAGGTTCTAATGCTGAATAAGGTAAATCACCATCAAACCGTGACGGTAATGAGTCAACCATGCGAATGTCTTTCTTTTTAGGAGATTTAATTGCTCCCAAGAATGCGGGGAGAGAAAATTCCACCGACAATGGTATCCAGAATCAACCGCATAAAAAGCGAGTTCTTTGATAATAAAATCGTGCGTGCTTAACTGAAAACCTTCAAATTCAATGACAGCAGAGGCCATGTTCACCAGATGCCGTTCCCTGGACAAATGGTTTATCGAAGTTCATACACATAATGTTTATCACCAGGAAAAATTTTAGTGCGCATGCGCAAACTTCCAAAAGAATCAGGTCTTAAATCAATGAATAAGTAGCTGAAAGGTAACGCAGTAGCATCATTAAAAATTTCTTGAAAAGCTTTAGATTTACCAGGAAACATTTGTCTGGATAAATGCATTATTTGGCTTTTATCTCGTGGATTCTTATATAGTACCATGTAATGAGAGTTTAAATTAATATTTCTCATTTCTTTGCCGTGATGAAACAAATTTTGAGTTATAAAGATAACGGAAAGATTTCGGTGATGACTGCCTTTCGTGAAAAGTTTGCTCAATCGTACATCAGAAGCTAATTCTGACATCAAATCATCAATGATAATTAAAGCGTTTTTTAGAGAATTAAGATTAGAGGGTAAACCTTCTTCAAATTGTACACCTTTCAATTGAAAAGGGGTTGATAGCTTCCATAACAGTATATTATACATAGGATGATCAGGATGATTATACATAGGATAGGGCATAGGATGAAAATATTTGTAATCAATTAATTTTTTAACAAAAAAGCTTTTACCCGAGCCTGTAGGCCCGCTGATAAGGACAGTAGAAGGATGTACTAACTTGAGTAATTCCATGCTTTAAATGACAAGAATGAATGAAAGTTTCAATTTTTATAGTATCTTGACTATTTCGGCGAAATTACTATGTAAATATCACAATAACTTGTATGATCTTGTTAAGGAAAAAATTTTATGCATGCTCTTTTTCTAAAAACAAATGAAATTTTTTTTCTTTTTATGTAATTCACTATACATCATGAATTAAAATAAATATATAAATAAACACACATAAAATAAGAGAAATATATATTTTTTATTTTTTAAAAATCATGTTTACACCATATCGTTTTTGACAAACTGATACATTCGAAAATCATTCTTCTTTCTGGATAATACATTGGAAATAGATTTCCTGCAAAGTCCTTGACATCGTTTTACAAGAAAGAAAATACAATATTGTCCACAGACATTGGACGTTAAACTTTGAAGCATTGCTTTGTTCCAACGAATTCGGTGATACTTCTTCACAAATCTTATTATGTCTTCTCCATAGGTTTCGGGAGGAAGTCCGTAAGAATGAAAAAAGTCCTTCCGGCCAGTGCCGGGAGGAAGAGGTAGCTTTCATTTTCCTTATTTTAAAAAAGCCAACTTATATTATTCAAACACACGTAGCTCAATTTAGTGGAAACCGAATATAGGAGATTCAATATTAATTTTTATCAATACTAAATCATTACGAATGAGAATTTCGCGAAATTAGTCAGCTTTATCCAAGCTGCTTTTATTTAAACTAACTTATATTTCGCTGCCAAATTCGGCGATTTCTTAAAGTTCCTGCCATTTTAAGACAACATGGTGGATGAGGCTAATCAGTGAACTTGGTCGAGACCTTAGTAATGGCTGTGCACATGCTCACTCACATCGGAATCGGTTGATATATACGAGTGCTGTCGCAGGCAAAAAATAAGTTTTTCAAAATGTCACCCACATTAGAAATTGAAACTGCTATATCTGAGCCATTTTTTAAGATAAAGACAAACAAAAAATGCTCGTGAATGCTTATATCAAGGTCAAATACTTATGAAAGAAACCTTTTTCAATTTCTATTTTTTTTTTTTTTTTTGCACCTCACTTTAAATATAATTTTTTTTAATGTAATGGCCGCCATTTTGAAACAAGATGGCTGATGAAACTGGCCAGCGAACTTGGTTGAGATATTGATGTATACTATCCACATGCCTTCTTCCATCGAAATAGGCGAATACGTGTGTTATCGCGTGACAAATACAAGATCGTTTCAAAGTGTTAGCCATGCTAGAAATTTAAAGTGCTATAATTCAATATTTTTTAAGATATAAACAAAAGAACAAATTTTCAGAAACAAAAACTGCTTTAGAATCTTTGTATCAAGGCCAAACACACAATTTTTTTTTTTTTCATTTTCCAATTTTTTAATACTTTATTTTAAATTTTAAATTACTTTTTTTTTAAAATGGCAACCCTTTTGAAACAAGATGGCGAATGAAGCTGGCCAACGAACTCGGTCGAGACATTGGTATGAACTATGTACAGATCAAGTTACATCCAAATCGGTTCATAAATACGCCTGTTATCGCGTGACAAAAATCAGGTCGTTTTAAAATGTCAGCCACAATAGAAATTCAAAATGCTATAACTCAGCCATTTTTTTAGATATAGACGAAACAAAACCTGTTCCGGAATCTCTGTATTAAGGTCAAACACATACGAAGAAAATCTTTTTCATTTTCCAATTTTTTGGTATCTCATTTTAAATTTTAAATTTTTTAAATTTTTTTAAATGGCCGCCATTTTGAAACAAGATGGCGGATGAAGCTGGCCAACGAACTCGGTCGAGACATTGGTGTGTACTATGTACACACCGAATTACATCCAAATCGGTTCATAAATACATCTGTTATCACGTGACAAAATCAGGACACTTCAAAATGTCAGCCATGCTAGAAATTCAAAATGCTATAACTCAGCCATTTTTTAAGATATAGACGAAACAAAAATTGCTCCGGAGTCTTTGTATAAAGGTCAAATACATAAGAAAAAAATATTTTTCCATTTTCAATTTTTTTGGTACCACATTTCAAATTTTAAATTTTTAAAAAAATTTTAAATGGCCACCATTTTGAAACAAAATGGCGGATGAAGCTGGCCAACGAACTCGGTCGAGATATTGGTGTGTACTATGTACACACCGAATTACATCCAAATCGGTTCATAAATACGAGAGTTACAGTGTGACATAGGTCATATATATATATATATATATATGGATATATATGTATATATATATATATATCAATTTTGAACGGAGGGTGGTTTCGGGGTCTGGGGGTCATGATCGATGAAAATATACCAAAATTTTTTGAAATCGCTTTTCTCCGAACGGCTGCAATAGGTAGCTTTTTGTAATGAAAGCTACCTAAAAGTGCAGAGTTTTCTCATCTTGAACGTAAATATCTAGCCAATGGGATCCTTTTTCGTCATGTTTATTGGTATTGATCACTAATGCACAGGGAAAATTTCGAATATCAGGAAGGGAAAACGCCTGCAAAATATCTCGCCGAAACAGGATCTCGAGATAAAATTCTATGAATTTGCGATGAATTCATTAGTTTCCAAAATCATACAAAATATTACGAGATTTGTTGATTTCGATTAAATTTTCAAATTCAGCATATACTAGCAAAGAGACTGTTTGCGCCAAAGTT
This sequence comes from Maratus speciosus, assembly GCA_963932465.1. Lineage (NCBI taxonomy): Eukaryota > Metazoa > Arthropoda > Arachnida > Araneae > Salticidae > Maratus > Maratus speciosus. The sequence goes on along the minus strand of OZ010788.1, from coordinate 384,842,381 downwards.
GTTCTGAACTTAATTTCTAATCTTAAATTGCTATGACGAATGAGATTAAGATGTGAACCATCGCATAAATCAGGTGACAGATTAAAACAAAATAATAAATACCCCTGTGAAAATTCTGATCTTGAAAGGTACAAGCCTTTGTTTTCTGCATTCGTAAATAAATTCTCATAAGCTCGAATAAATAAATTGTTTTCGAAGTCAGATTGCAGTGGATTATGAGGAATGGGCTGTCCATCCACATAGACGCCAATGAAATTAATATTGTAATGTTTGAACTCAAAAGGGGACTTTTTCTCGTCGCCGTTAAATGAATCATTATCCATACAGGCGATTACGATGCGATTGGGAATCTGACCTGTAAAAATATTATCTTGAAGAAAACTCATATTGCCTGCAGGAATGGAATATGTTTTACAAAGCACTCTGGTAATAGGGTATTTGGCTGCTGTTTTTTCTAAGCTTTTAGCATGCCCTAAAACAACGCCAGGACTTATACGTACTTTACGAACAAATAAGGAAGCATGTTCCAGGAAAACTTTAAACTCCCCTCCACCCGCCAAAAAACAAAACTCTGGTTTACTACGAATGAGTTTAATTTTCACATCAACCATGTTTAGGAGGAATCTTTCTTGGTGAAACATATCCAAGTGCAATCGACCAATCATATTCACTGAAGCACTGAGCTTAGTCATTTCTGCACGTTTACTAAATCCTTCATTGGGGTTTGCATCTGCAGGATCTACAACATTCATACGACCAGCAGTATCTTTAAAAAATAATTCTGCGGAAAGTTGAGAATTTTTTACGTCATACCCGTGATTCAGTAATTTCTCTATCATGGCTCTGTATGGATAAATATTATTACTTGAAGAAACGAGTCTATCGTTCAGACTAATATCAACTTGGGAAAACATGGAGTGCAGAAAAAGATTGACGGGCCCAACTTTACATTTATCCGGAATGGTTTTGCCGTCCTTTTTTTTAAATCTTTACTTTGACATATAACTGAGTTTGGAACAAATCAAGATAGTCTTCTCCACTTCCAGAAACATTAAATTCTACAGGACCTCCATCAGAAACATTGGAAAGCGGATGAAATTCAACCCATTGGCCTCTTTCAATAACTGTTTGAGTGGGAGGCAGATGAAATAATTCTAACTCTGATTTAGCACATTCGGGAGAGTCCTTTAAAAGGAAAGCCATAGTATAATGCGCAGATTAACAGTCAAAAATATCACGTCTTTGCACCTGCCGTGCTTTCGATGAAATGAAGTGTTTCGCAGGTTTCCGCTTCCTTTTAAGCTTTCCATGGCCAATCATTTCATCTGCTTTTTCAACTGCTTTTCTAGCTAATTTTTTTCCGACTTCTTTTGATCGTGTTTTAAGAGACGATTAAAAAATTTCGCCTGATAATACATCATTCGCAACCATAGTGCCTGTTCGTAATGTTTCTTTTCCAATTGTTTTGGCGCCACTTATCAAAAATGGCATCGCACTGCGAAACAATTTAGCAAGAAATCCGCCTATACCGTATCCTCTCTGCAAAACTGTTCCTCGATAGTAAGGCAAACCTCTTCCTGTTTGCCCCGCATAATAATCTTCGAACTTTTGTGTACAACATGTATAAGGCACCAACATTTTGTTGATCTTTCTTTATTGCAATCAAAAAGGAAAATGAGATTAATTTAAAACGAAAGGCTCTTTTGTATGATTTGCCGTAAAGAAAATGCAAAGTTAAAAAAACTTTACCTCTTTCAAAAGGCACTAAATCTCCAGAATGAAGTCTGATATCAATTTGTACCGTTTGGAAATGTTGACGAATAATTGGTACGTACAAGGATCTCGAATAATGAGCATTAATAATTTCGCCATCGCTTCCTTCGACAGACACAATCAGTGGCGTAGGAACTTTGTACAAATAGGGGGAGCCGGGGCATATTGTGGAAAGCTAGTGGCGGGGATAATTTCATTCATAATTTCATTCATTTCGAAATATTTCTTCATAGTTTTGCACTTTTCACAAACAGACGTATAAAATAGAAGCATATCAAAAGATCACCAACTCTTTAATCCAGTTAAAATATTTTTTATTAGATATACATGATACATAGAAACTTAATTTATGGACGATCCCGAATACAATATACAAATTTAAGGCTTCTCCCACTCCCATTTGCCAAAAGTTAAAGTTCTTTCTGTTGTTTTGCTTACAAATTCTTTACAAACCTCTTCCAAATTGTTTTAAAGGCCTCCTCTTTATAAATATGCAGTAGCATCAAGTGGTTGAGTCTCTGTTGACCCATTGTTTGGAGGTGTGTTTGAAACCGGCGAAGAGCGCTGAAAGATCTCTCAGCTGTCGCTACTGATATCGGAATCGCCAAAATAAATTCTGCCAAAAGGGAAAATTCAGAAAATAATTCCTTCACTAATTCCTACAATGATATAATTTTAATTGCGATCGACAATGCATTTCTGTCGGTTTCGTCCGGGATGAGTGTTGGTAGAAGCGTCAATTGAGCAGAAAGATTAGTCAAGTCAAAATCATCAGTATGTATTCCAAAACTTTGTTTCAGATCTTCTGAAGTGGTTGAATCTGTGTCCGTGAATTCGATCTTTATGAGAGAGTCAAAAGTTTTTTGATCAAATCGTTTTTTTAATTAATTGGTAATAGAGTCCAGTGCTTCTCTGAAATTTACTCGTAATTTTTCTTCTTGTCCAAGTTGTACTGGAGTGGAGGAATAGCTTGTCTGCTCATATATTTTGGAACTATCTTTTGTCTGGAGACGCTTGTCATTTTCATTTCCAAATTTAATGTGGACGATTTTCTCTCCCATTTCTTGTAAAGAGTTTAGAAATGGCTATCCTCTCTCAAACGTTGTATGGTTTCATCTTACGTTGAAACGGCGTTCTTGACGCTTGCGGCAGAAAATTTAATTATTTGTTTGCAGAACTTACGACAAGATTTCGCAATGACTAAAAAGTTCCTTGACCATGCTCATGTCAACAAATGTCATGAATTTTTTCAAGCTTTTTATGAAACCTTTAACTCCAGCCTTTTTCTCACGACGTAGTGCTGTTGGATCTTTCAATAATACATCAAGAGTCTCTAAAAATATCGAAAAGAATCGAACTGCCCATCTGGTCGGCCAGAGAGGAAGCAACTGCTTTGGTTTTATGTTACTTTCTTCTGCATTGTTAGTTGGGCAAAGAACTATGTTCTTGTAGACATCTCTCCGTTTGGACAATTCTCTAATCAGATTCGATATCGCCTTGATCAAACTTAGAGAATCTGCAATTAATGTATTAGAATGCGCCACCTCTTGCAGTGCAAGGTCCAAGGAATGATTTGCACAATCTATAAAAAAAAGACTTCGGTTGCAACTCCTTGAACCTTGTTTGGACGCCTTGTATGATGCCACTCATATTTTCTGGGCCCTTTTTTTCTGGGAATCATGAGGGTTGTAAACAATGAGAAAAAAAGATGAAGGAAGACATAAACAAGTGTGCTCACCCCCCCTTGACTCTCTTCTCTTTGTTTTTACTGTGTGAATTTCCTAGAAAAAGCAGACTTTATTTTTTAATTCAACAATGTATCGTAAACAGATCAGGTGCGAGAATTTCATCCGGGAAAGCTGAGCCCGTCTGAAATATTCCAGGGGGAGCTACAGCTCCCCCGGTTCTTACGCCTTTGGACACAATTTTTAGAAGAGGGGCTTGAACGTCGCCGACGATTTGAGACTCCGCGAGATCACAATACACATACATAACGGGAAACGATGACTTTGGGTCAGCCACAAAAGGACTTTGATGCAATCCTGTAAATTCCCCGGGTTCAAACCCTAAAAGTTCTGCTTGACCTTCATAAAGAACTACTTTCTATTTTTTATCTGTCTTGATTGTAACTCTTTTCGTAACTGGCTGATAATGAAATTCTATCTTATTTTTATGCGATGGTATCGTCGTACTTTTAATAAGGTCTGGTAGGATTTCGTAACATCCAGGAGGAACTCTCCTACCTTCAAACTTTCCATCTCCCAAGTCAAAACCAAACAAATTATTATGATTTCTAACGTTATACCATGTATGAGGATAAATGAAATCGACCAAAGCCATTTCCCATTCACCATTTAAATTTATGGGGGTGGGCAGTTGAGTTGTAAATTGCGATATTTTATTATTTGGGAAAAAGCTCGTAGAGCTGTCGCTGATGAGTGTGATGTAGAACGACATCTTTCGATGAAATGAATGGTAAGTATGATGTCTACTCTATTTATATCATTCGAATATCTTTAACCCATGCGTTGAATTTTTCCGAATAGCCTTGAAATTTCACAAAATATTGAACATTTCCATTACGTTTTCTTTTCTTCAAAACCTTCTCCACAGGATAAAATCCTGAATCCGAAATCTTTTGCAGTTATTGCTTGTAAAATGTTCCTTTTATGATTTTTTATGATTTCTCCTGCTACTTTTAATTTATAGACAACAGGCACTCGATGTATGATTTTATGAATAGTAAAAATTTCTCTTGTCCAATTTTGCTCGTATCCTTTCTCTAAACGTAGTTTCTCTTTCCTTATACGAATGGTATCGCCAGCACTCAAGTCATATTTCATTGTAGAGATTGTGTCGTTTGCATACAATGTTTTCTAAACCTGACTTTGATTGTCAAAGTTTACTGATGATGGCTCCATTTTAATACTACGATGCCATGTGTGATTATAACTGTGTACTAATTTATCGACTACTATACTAACTATAATAACTATATATCTCTTTGTATTTTTTTCAGTAAAATATTTCCACATTTTCGTTTTAAGTGTACGATTAAAGCGTTCTACTACAGAAGCTTTTGTGGAGTTATTAGTTGTGAAAAAATGAACTTTCTGCTCTTTTAAGAAATCTTGCACAAGTTTATTCGTGTACTCCTTCCATCGTCGCACTGTAGAGTTTGCGGCTTACGTTCCGAAAATATTTTTTCGAAAGCCCGTTTAATACCTGGAGCTTTCTTATCTTTTAGAGGTATGACCCATGCATATTTCGACAAAATATCAATGCATGCCAGTAAATATTTATATCCGTCATTCAAAGAAGATAGAGATTGCATGTCTACTAAGTCGGATTGAAACTGCTCGTTTATGCCTCCTACTATGACACGGTTTCTCGGGAATTTGTGTCGCAAAGGCTTGTGCAAAGTGTACGAATCTTTCGTTTGCAGCCAATTCTTGATTGTCTTTGGCTTTTACGCGACCTTTTAAAACACGTTGTAAAGCACCGATACCACCGAAACTCGCTGGTAGCCCCGGATCCCGATACATCTGATTCAAAGCTTCCATTACACCAATGATTATGATCTAAACGAAAGTTAACACTCATTTGTATTTTTTCAGCTACAAATACGAAATGATGTTTATCTCATCAATGTTTTACTTAAAATGAAAAGCATTGTAATAAAACGTTTTATATATACCTAAATTTTAAAAGTATAAATATATATAATTAACAATTAAATTCAAATAATTTAAAAGTATTAATATAGTAAATTTGAGCTAAAAAATATATAAACCCACACTTTTTTGATTGACAGCTGGCCACGCCCTTTCCGGTCACGTGACCATTGGCCACGCCCCCCTTAAAAAGTAGCTGAAAAGAAAAAGGTATATATCCAACACTTAGAAAAAAAATTCAAGACAGAAATGCAATGAAGCATAAATAAAAATACAAAATTTCATTCGGTAAAAATACAGTAGCAAAAACAGAAGTTATTTTCAACAGATTATAAGATTATCATCTAGCCCGTCATCAACATACAATTTCTGTATAGATGTGAACAATTCACTTACTATTAAAGAATCAAAAAAATCTTGTTCATAGAGTATTCTATTAAAATCAATGTTCAAGTTTTTTTTTGTAAAATGTCTCAAGCCAAACTATTCATATCGATGGAGTACAGGGCCAGTTCAAAATACTGTTCCCATTTTTGCTCACGACTAAAAACTTTACAATCATGCATAAAGTCTGCAAGATGTGATTCGCGACAGCCAAAACAATTTATAAGTTCTGTAATTTTAATATAAATAGTAACACGTAGACACTCCTTCAATGACAGTAACAATTGTAAAAATCCATCTACACTGTTGTCAATTTTAGCTGTAGGTTTGAATTTTTCAACTCTTTTTCGATGCAGTAGAACAATGTGTAAGTTAACAGTCCATTTTTTACACCGTCCGTGACTATAGGCATCTTCTGAATAAGTTTTTCAATCTGTGTATTATTAAGCACTACTCGTTCGGGCACAAAATCCAAACACACGTTTTTTCTCTGAAACAGTCTTTGAAATATAAACACTTGCACTCCATCCTTACTTTGTTTTGAAATGCACAAGTCTCTGCCTATAACGAACACTTTATCACAAGATCTATGATTCACAATATTTTGTATTTCTCTACGCAAAGAGTACCACACTTTTGGTGATATGGACACTCCATCTTTAGTTGGGTTGAAACCAGAATCTTCCTCAGAAATATACTTCCTGATATGTACACGTGTGTCCAATAAATTCTTGGACTGTGACGAAGTTTTCGCCACCAAGATTAATTAAATCCTTTGGATTATCCAAAGGCAAATTATCACATTTATGTAGATTTGCTAAGTCCAAAGCAGCTTTTTTTCTGATTAGTTGCTCTAAAGAACAAATATTGGGAATTTCTTGGTATGAACGCTTCATTTTTAACTAATGTAAAATACTAAAAAGAACTAAGAAAGATTTCACTAAATAAAATTACACCGCTCGACAGTAAATAAAACAGGATGCAACACCAGCAAAAAAAAAAAAAAGAAAAATATGCAAGAAACTGATCATGAATAGGCTTTTCAAGTGTTGCCACTTCAGTATAACTAATGCTGTAGACCAATCAAATAATTAGAAGAAGCACAAAACAACTCAACTTAACATTTGGTTACAGTTAAAGCTATTTCTCGTGTAATATCATGAATGCGTAATGTCATACACCACGTGGGTCAGCGTTCAAGTACTAACATGAAGGTTGATGTGTGACGTCATAAAGCACATTGTCAGGTGACACACCACGTGTTAATTCAAAACTCACTTATAAATAAATTTATTAAAACTCATTAATTATAAACCTTAATTAACCTTTTCCTCCCTCTTTCCACCCCCCTACAACCAGTAAAATACTACTCAACCTTTACCCTCGTACTCCTAAACGATAAAAATCCTGCGACCCCCCTTTTCTTCCCCCTCAAAATATCCAGCAAAAAACAACTCAATCTTTACCCACGTACTCCTAGACGATAACCATTCTGCGACCCCCCTTTTCCTCCCCTTCAAAATATCCAGCAAAAAAACAACTCAACCTTTACCATCGTACTCCTAAACGATAAAAATCCTGCGACCCCCTTTTCCTCCCCCTCAAAATATCCAGCAAAAAAAACAACTCCACCTTTTAACCTCGTACTCCTAGACGATAAAAATCCTGCGACCTCCCTTTTCCTCCCCCCTTTAGACCCCGTCTTATAACAGAATAAATCGAAACATCTCAACATTGACGCCATCTTGAAATTTTTTTTCCACCCCCCCTTATCCTGTACGATACATCACGCGACATTTCTTCCCCCCTTTTCCACCTTCACTTCCGGTTTAAGCCACGCCCCCTCGTGACGTCACTTCCGCCTCACGTAGCGCTCTGCCTACTATTTGCGTCAAACACAATTTTTGAAAATTGCATTTTTTGTGGTCACAATTTTTTGATGGCAGAAGTACATTTCAGTCAACATTGTCAAATTGGAGAAAACGCGCCAATTTAGCGAAAATCCTTTTTGGAAAACGTATTATGGACCGCTTCTTTTCACTTATTAGAATCAACTGAATAAGTTTGATCAGGTAAATTTAAAGTTTTATGTCTTTTTTTCTTGTTTTACGATATCAGGTATATTATCCAAGTTTAGAATACTGTTTTCGACATTCTTAAAGCCTGAAAAACTGCACGTCCTAGAAGATGCGATTTCAGACGAGAGGCCATAATTGCACTTCTGATACGAACAAATTAGGAAAAAAAATTCAAAACTATGTAAATAATTAGACTAGAAAGAGAAAAATCGTGCATCAGGCAGAGATTATGAAACACTTTCGAGCACATCCAGATTATTGTAACAAACGCCACCCATTAATAAGGTGAAGGAGGGTGTCTAAGTAAAGAATTTGGAAAACACACAAAACATTTCAAAACCCAATTTCATGAATTACCATCCTGCAACTGGAAAAATATCGGAATTGTTTTATGCAGCCCTGCGTATTATCTATAGATTTGTATATATACTCTATATAAATAAAGTAAGTAAAAATAATCCACTTCCATCTTGCTTATTTCAAATAATCGTTTTATATGAATTATTGTTAATCACAGCAAAAGCATGATATTGTGAAGATTAATTTTTGAATTTTCGACTGATTTCTTCGATTGATCAACTACTGGGGAAATGGCAATTAACGAAACTATTTACTCTTAATTTTGTTGCTATTTAATTTCAGCAGATTTAATTTTTGCCCGTTATAGGACATTCATTAAGGGTTGTAGCAATTATGTTAGTTTACTTCTAAAACTTAAAAGGAAGGAAATAATATAACAAAAACTCCGTAGCACCGACCTTATTTGATCAACTACTGGCTTGGTCACCCTAGTATGCAAAGATTTAGTTTATTTTTATTTATCATAGTTATTTATTTATTATAGTTAGAAAATACATAACACAATTGATAATTGCCCTTCAGCAATTTCCGCCAATAAACTGAAATGTACCCGAATTCTTGTTTGCAGCCCATATATGATATAAAGAATTTATACACACCAAGTACTATGAAAAAATTATTTAAATTTAAAAATGCATACCACAACTTCGAACAATTATTGCTCATAGACAGCACTGTAAATGAATTCTTTTGTGCGCCCTATAAATGAACGATATATGCTATACACACCATATTCTATAGTAAGCCTCTTGTAGTGCACCTCAGTGATGTATATCAAAGTCAATATATTTTGAACTGTGTAAGATCATTAAAATACACTGCAAACGATTTTTCACCATAGTCCATAATGTAACGGCATTATTTTGAGTGCCTTGTAGATGATTTATAAATGCTACATACTTTATTTTTAATACTGAGCATGCCATGGTGAAATTCTATGAAATGTATCAATTCCATGGCAATCCAGGTATATTTACGCCAGTTAGAGCACAGACAGACAAACGGGCAGATGACCAGACAAACCGAATTCATAAACACTTTTCAACTATGTTGTAAAGTGTTAAAAACAGTAATCAATCGCACTTACTAATAAAACAATTAAACTAATACATAAAATAACTATATACAAGATATTTAGTCTGCCAGTCGATCTATCCAATCAAACGCACTTTAATTTTTGTGAAAATGCTGTTATCGCTAAAAATGCAAAATATGTTATTAGGGGTAGACTGATGGAGGAAAGAGACAGATGGAGGTGCAGCATGACGTAAAAACGGTTTGCAATATGATGCCCATTATCGCTCAAATTTAAATGCCCTCATTTGGCCCAGACAAAACAAGCACGTAGATCAGGGACCGAATTCTTTCACTTCACCCGTGCATTTTTTCTCTAAATGAAAATGATCTGCTTATATTTAAGCATTCTAAAGTAGCATTTTATTGTATTATGAATTAAAAACTGTGTATTACTGAAAGTTTTCTTCATTTTTGGCAAAAGCACGTGATTGTGTTTGGGACTAATGTAGCGGATTTTAGGGTTATATTTTTGGCGTCACGCCCAGCTACCACACTTCATCTCTATCCTTTCTGTTTATTCTATGGAGTAGACTATAACATATTACTACCAATGGATGCATGAGAGGGAACTTTGCCATGAGCGAATCGGTAATAAACCTAAGAGCTAACAAGCGGAAGATGTTGGGCAAAGCATCATTGAAAAAAAAAATCAATCTTTTATAAAACACGAGTTGGAACCCGTCGAAATTCGACGAATTAAAATGTCTAGAATGGGACTGTTAGATCGAATTTATAATAAACCTACAAAAATAATTACAATAAAAAATTCATTTTGCATTGGTTGTCTAACTCTTAAAACAAATAATGTTTTAAACCTAAAATTACTAAAATATTATTTCCACAAACTTCAAGTGCTTAAATTATTGAAAAATTAAACTGTATTAGAGTACGTAATCAAGATCAGTAATTATGTTGAAGTTATCGATTGAGGCTCTTATGTTTGTTTTTACGGGATGAAAAATCAGTAAAAAGGATTTCCCTCTGTCACTTCAAAAAATTTCTCCCCATAAAATCTAAACTGTACGTGTACGTTATTTTCACATTCTCAAAATTTACATACGCACCACTCAAATCGCAATTTAAAAGTATTTTAAGGCACAATACATTATTAATGAATGTATTATTAAACTTAACGTCACGTTTGTCCGATGCAACTTTTCATGTGAACATTCGCACAAACTTTAAGTTCTAATCTCAGTATCCGCAAAAACTTACCATTCAGAAATTTGCCTTTAGTTGCCATAGTATTGGCCATTCAGTATCGGTAAATATTTAGTTTTATCAAAGAAAAGGATCGTTTTGTTTTAAATATGACATCATTTTCACTCACTGAATCGTTTTGCCTAGCGTCTCAAACTCAGTATCAGCGTAATGTAAAAATATTGAAATATCTTCGTCAATATTTTGATTTATGAAGAAGAATGCGTGTTTTTTTTTTTTTTTTTTTTTTTTTTTTTTAATGGCTGACGTCATTTTCTGTTCAAAAATCAGAAAAAAGTTACCTTTACTTGTAATATGAAAATGGCATCAATAAGGATATAATCAATAAAAATAAATAAGCCATGACTAATTTTCCTTTACTTTTAATAGAAATGGAGTTCTTCAGTTGCCACAATTACAAAATTGGTACTGAAAACTATAAAAAAATTAATATCTCAAAAATAAATTGAGATAGAGCTTTCAAACAAATTGCATTTTAAAGTACACTTTTTTTCTTTATACGACGGTGTAAAAATTTAAACTGTGCGATGTTTAGAAGTTTAAAAAATTGCATTAGAGAAAATTGCAAAACCAAAATTTTATTTCAAATTTCAAAGTGTTGCCATTCGCAAAATGACGTATGCGTTACGCACAGATATGTTTGTCCTTTATAATATAGATAACGAAAATCAAACATTTAAACCGACATAAAAAAAAAAAAAAAAAAAAAAAAAAAAAAAATAGCACGTTTTAAAATATCATCACCTTGAGTCAGATTCTCCATGAGCTCCCAGTTATCTTGCATTAAACCTTTCGATATTCTTTGCATGAACATGTGTCTCATACGTGTGTTTAGGGTATACTCTTCTTTTTTCTGGCAGTATGTGAATGGCATTTTTCCAACCACCATCACAAACAAGATCACACCTCTGAAATAAAATTTTAAATAAGAATTTAAGTTCTAGAATAAAAATGTGTGTGTGTAAATAAAATGAATCTAACAAAAACATAACTATGAAGAAAGGGAGCCAAGTTCTGTAAACACAATGGCAAGAAAAGAAGTGATATCTAAGTGGGTGCCAAGTTCAAATAAAATTCACTCAAACTTACCTAATGAAGTATTATAGCATTTTTAAAATCGTTTAGAAATAAAAATTATTGATAGCATATTAATAATAAATCTAGAACTTGGCAAGTTTTTACCTACGAGTCATTTATTTTTATTAATGACTTTATTATAACAAAACTTGTCATTTCATGATTGGAAGCCTTAATTTGAGTGAGCTCCTCCCCCTTGAAGGGCGGTGGGATAAAATATATCCCACCTAATTTAACTGCAAAATGCCACATTGACACCAGAATTTAGGACTAAAAAGTTTAGTTTTATTACATACACGAAAAGAAGCTTTTACCCATTTTGAAATAAATTTGTTTTCAAATTCTGGTGTGATACAATCATTTCAGCATTTCATGAATAAAAGTTATTTGCCCCTGAAAGGGTTAAAGGTATGAAGTCTCTTGAGCAGGGGTCGGCAAGTAATTTTAAGTGGGGTCCGAATGCATTTGAAAAATTTTACCGAGGTCCAGAGAAAAAACACATAAGTAATATTAGTACTTATTACTTTAAAATTTTTTATTTTTACATATACATACATATCGCTCACCCGCAAGAAAAGTCACGCTTCTCGCAAAATTTAATTTTGCGTTTTATTCAACTAATAGGTCTGTCATAGATGTGTCTTTCTACACAAACAGTTTCATAAGTGTAGTTACGCGGAAAATCCCTTTATTACGCTATATGTCCATTTGTAACCACAGAAGAGGAGTGGATTGTGTGGGGATGTACAATTACAGAACCCTCCAAACATCATGAGACGTCTTCATTCTTAAGGATTTTATGCTTTTATGCACGTTTTTATTTCTGAAGGCAGAGCTAAAGGCTGCAATTTCATATTATAGTAAAATCGTGCACATTTTCTTTTGCCTCTCCTGTGAAATTTACTTTTGTCGAGATGTGTCACTTTTCTTGCGGGTGAGCGATATATACATTACATATACATACATAGAAAATAGAAAAGTCAGGTATTCGTTCTGAAAAATTACCACATACACAAGTATACGCTCTGAAAATTTTTACACACGCATAATAAAATAGAATAAAAAAGAAAAGTGCCCAGTTAAACTGATGGCATTGAGCTCACAGACTATTCACACTAATTGTATATTATACTCTTATTTTAAAGAATAATGCCACTCAAAAAAATAAGTGAAGGGGAATTAGCCCCCGTTTCCCCCTTTATACTTAACCAGTGAACCTCCAAATCTAATCAGGGAAGCTCCTTATCATAATAAACCGGTATACCAAATTTGGAGCAAATCAAATAATCTTGCAAAAAAAAAAAACATTTATCTAAATTAAGGGCGTGGACTAACCCCCCCTTTATCCTTAACCAATTAATCGCCAAAACGAATCAGGGAAGCTCCTTAACATAATAAACCGGTATACCAACTTCGGAGCAAATCGAATCATTCTGCATGAAAAACCCATTTATCTAAATTAAGAGGAGCGGGCTAACCTCCCTTTTCCCCCTTTACCCTTAACCAATGAACCCCAAAACTAATCAGGGAAGTTCTTTAACATAATAAACCGGTATACCAAATTCGAAGCAAATCGAATCATTCTGCAAGAAAAACACATTTATCTGAATTAAGTGGGGTGGACTAACCCTGTTTTTCCCCCTTTATCCTTAACCAATGAACCCCCAAAACTAATCAGGGAAGTTCCTTAACATAATAAACCGCTATACCAAATTCGGAGCAAATCGAATCATTCTGCATGAAAAACACATTTATCTGAATTAAGGGGGGTGGACTAACCCCGTTTTTTCTCCTTTATCCTTAACCAATGAACCCCCAAAACTAATCAAGGAAGTTCCTTAACATAATAAACCGGTATACCAAATTCGGAGCAAATCGAATAGTTCTGCATGAAAAACACATTTATCTGAATTAAGGGGGGGGGGGTGGACTAATCCCGTTTTTTCCCCTTTATCCTTAACCAATGAACTCCCAAAACTAATCAGGGAAGTTCCTTAACATAATAAACCGGTATACCAAATTCGGAGCAAATCGAATCATTCTGCATGAAAAACCCATTTATCTGAATTAAGGCGGGGTGGACCAACCCCGTTTTTCCCCCTTTATCCTTAACCAATGAACCCCCAAAACTAATCAGGAAAGTTCCTTAACATAATAAACCGGTATACCAAATTCGGAGCAAATTGAATGATTCTGCATGAAAAACCCATTTATCTGAATTAAGGGGGGTGGACTAACCCCGTTTTTCTCCCTTTACCCTTAACCAATGAACCCCCAAAACTAATCAGGGAAGTTCCGTAACATAATAAACCGCTATACCAAATTCGGGGCAAATCGAATCATTCTGCATGAAAAACCCATTTATCTGAATTAAGCGGGGGGCGGGGGGGTGGACTAACCCCGTTTTTCCCCCTTTATCCTTAACCAATGAACTCCAAAAACTAATCAGGGAAGCGCCTTATCACAGTGAACCTAGGAAAAAATTTTGAAGCAAATCGCATGTTTCTATCAAGAGTTATCTCGTTACGTACATACATACATACGTACGTACGTACATACATACATACATACATACATACAGAACGGGCGGGCACATTAGCTCTCAGGCTTTGATAGCCTGTGAGCTAAAAAGCAGGTATTCTTTGGAAAATTAATGCGAAAAATTACACTTTCGGTCTTGAGCCAGTTTTTTATAGTTTGGTCATGTGGTGAACAGCTAATGCGAAGAGCGTCTCTAACACAGCAGGCCAGTCCCACCGCCGCGCATGCGCACCAAGGCAGCTGGTCAGTTCACTCCCTCCCATTACCGCTCCTGCGCTCCAACGCAGTAATTTTGTGTTTCGCATCATAGCAACTATTCATCACTATTAAAATATCAAATTAACCCCGCTATTACTTCTAAAATATAAGAAACATTAATAAGGTTATCTCTCAAACGTATCTTTTATATGTAAATATTAATAATAGATTTATTGAAATTTAAAATTTTTTGGCGGTCCAGGCTTCGACCTCCGCGGTCCGCCTGTTGCCGACCGTGGCTCTAGAGTGATGACCAAGAACAAGCGTAAGTATATTTGTCCCTTTGTCAGGCATTTTAGTCTGTTTGCATTGAGATTTACGGAGGGTGGGTGCTAGAGTGATAACCAAAGACGAGCGGGAGTGTATCTGTGTATTTATTGGTTTATCAAATATTTAACATGAGTCATTTGTTTATAATAATATCTATATTAATTTTTTTTTTGTAATGACATTGTTTTTAATATTAACATCACCATTTTATTAAGACATGAAATTGAGACGCATAACATTTATCAAAAACTTGCCAAGTTCTAGATTTATTATTAATATGCTATCAATAATTTTTATTTCTAAACCATTTTTAAAATGTTATAATACTTCAGTAGGTAAGTTTGAGTGAATTTTATTTGAACTTGGCACCCACTTAGATATCACTTCTTTTCTTACCATTGTTTTTACAGAACGTAGCTCCCTTTTTTCACAGTTATGTTTTTGTTAGATATAGATATCATTACTTTTTGTAAAGTTACAATATATTTAAACACTTTACTTAATGCTTTTAATGGGTTTATATATGACTATTTTATTCACCAAGCGACATTAAATTTTAATTTAAATTTTCTACAACAAACTATTTGGCTGTCAATTTGCGGCAGAAATGATATTTTAATACTGCTACATTGAATGCATGTTTTGGAACGAAATGTATTGATTCGAAAATTTTATTGTTTCTGAAACAACAATTCCTATTAAATTCCTATATTAAATTTTCCTATTAAATATTCCAATTAAATATCCTATAGCTGGGCCTGATTTTTTGTACTGAAAGTGAAAAATAAAGTTTTGTGCTTATGCCACCCCATGTATCAATCATCCATGGGCGCCAGCAAAGAAGCAGTGCAGAGGATGGACATTGCCATTCCCTGGATTTTCAAATTTAATTAACTAAATATTCTTTTTCTCTGATGACTTTGAAAATAAAAATGAACTTTATTCTTCTCAAAGGATTTAAAATAATTAAAACACTAAGAAAAAAAGGAAATAAAAATTTTTCTTATAGACGAAATTTTTTACTAGAATTAACTGGATATATCGTTTGCAAACAGTTTTTTTCTCAAGTTTGTACCGTACTACTATCGCATTTGAGAGTTCTGTTCTTCTTTTTTTTTTTTTTTTATAAAATCTCCTGCTTTCGAAATAAACACATTGGTTTTTGAAAAATAACCAAAAAAAAAAAATAAATAAATAAATAAAATAAATTGAATTGAAAAATAACCGCAGCTGCTCATTGAAAATTTGATAAGGTTTGGAGAAAAAACTTGACATTAAGTGTTTTCGGTATTTCATAATAGGTGAATTTTAAAGGAAGAAACTAGTACTCAATGTTAATCGGCTTCAGATCAGACTTGTTTTAAATGATTCAGGCCTTATTCATTAAAGGACTATTTCAAGATAAAATGATTTTTAGAGTTATTTTTCATTAATTCGAGCAAATTTGCTTATTTTCAGCGTCCCCTGCCCGCTTAAAATATCCCAGTACGTTTACATAACCAATTCTCGGCAATTGTAACATATTATTTTTACTGTTTCATATGAAAGACTGCGCCTTTAGCTATCCAAAACTGTTTTTGTTTTCTTTGTACGATCATTGGAAGTGCAGTTATGACTGTTTTTTTAATATTATTTCTCAAACAAGAAGTTTTTATTTAAAAAACGGATATGTAAGTTTAGATAACCTAAAGAAATATAATGACTTGCAATATTAAAATTGTGGCGAAGCCATCTTCCGTGGTCAGTAAAACGAGTTTCTCGCAGGAAGCGGTTGAGTTAGCCTTTTGCTCGGCACGTAAGATCTCGCTTTCTGACCGTGGGTTCTCCGGTTCGAACCTTCTCGCCGCACATCTCCTGCATTGGTGATCTTGGACAAACGAACACGCACCTTCACAAACATCATCATCTCCTTTCGAGACCAACAGATGGCAGCACTGAAAACACACCCAGCAGCAAAGCCTGTGAAACGCTCACAGCACGCAACCAGCAATCAAAATCCTGTGAAACGATCACAGCACATAAGCAAAGCCTGTCACGCCGCGCATCTTCGGGGCACACACATGCGCACGACAGCATCACTCTGGCAACCGCCAGCGCAACACGAGTGCACATCGCTCGTACAACATCAACGAGATGTTCTTCTTACTGGGGGTGGAGTACTGTGGCGACGCCATCTTGCGTGGTCAGTAAAACGACTTTGTCGCAGGAAGCGATTGAGCTAGCCTTTTGCTCGGCACGTAAGATCTCGCTTTCTAACCGTGGGTTCTCCGGTTCGATCCTTACCGGCGCCCATCTCCTGCAAAATTAAGGAAAGTACAACGTATAAATCGAGAGATTTTTGAGGAGAGTGAATATTTCTAATAAATTTTACGAAATAAAAACTTTAAATGCGCTTTCTGAAAACATGATTTTTGTGAACAATCAGTTAAGGAAACAATCAGTTGCTGCATGTTTTGCTGAGATCCAGCATTTGGCGCTCCATTTGGCAAATTAAAATTTCGCCTTACAGACGTAATGTTAATGTAAAAATGGACACCACCAGATAGGTAATTAATCTATTTTCACATTTTTTTTTATTCCTTAGTTTTATAGTGTAAACGAACTTCGCACCAAATTTGAAGTTCGTAGGTGCAGTAGATATATATGAGATTTTTTTTTATGAGTGAGTCAGTCAGTCAATGATAAAATTATAGATTATCAGACATTTTCAAATGTCATTATCTCGGAAACTAATTATGTATTATTTATAAAATTTTGGATTCTAGGTAATTAGGGTGGCCTTACTACGAATGTCGTATTACAAGTACGTAGGTCAAATAGATTTTTGGTAGTAGAGTGTCGAAATTTGGCGAAAACAGCTCGAAATGCTTCGTGTAATATAATACACGAGTATGTCAGAGGAACTTGGCTGACTCACTGCCGTGTGTCTAGATTCACCAAGCAACATTCAATTTTAATTTAAATTTCCTACAACAAAGTATTTGGCTGTCAATTTGCGGCAGAATTCTATATCTTAATACAGCTGTATTGAATGCATGTTTTGAAACGAAATGTATTGATTCGAAATTTTTATTGTTTCGGAAACAACACTATAATCCCTTAAGCTAATATTAGAAAATTATTAAAATATCTCAATTTGTTGATTTTCTGTAAGCAAATAAACCCTATTGGATTACAATGGAAGTCTATGGGAATTTGGCGAAATATTGGAGATATCGCTAAGGTGGCGTCACTTTTGTCTACTAATTTTGGTCGCCAAATTTGGCAATATATCGCCACTTGGCGACAAACTTGGCGGTATTTGGTGACAGAACAGCATCCCCTCCTACGGCAAATTTAAATTTCACCTAATAGACATAATGTTAAAGTAAAAATGGACATCCCCAGGTGGGTAATTCATCGATTTTCACATTAAAAAAAATTTATTCCTTAGTTTTATAGTGTAAACGAACTTCGCACCAAATTTGAAGTCTGTAGCTGCAGTAGATATATGAGATCTTTTTGATGAGTGAGTGAGTCAGTCAGTCAGTGATAAAATTATCGATTATCAGACATTTTCAAATGTCTTTATCTCGGAAACTACTTATGCGTTATTTATAAAATTTTCGATTCTAGGTAATTAGGATGGTCTTACTACGTATTTCGTATAACAAGTACGTAGGTCACATGTATTTTCAGTAGTAGAGCGTCGAAATTTGACGAAAACAGCTCGAAATGGTTCATGTAATATAACACACGGCTATGTCAGGCGAACTTGTCTGACACACTGCCGTGTGTCTAGATTAAGCAATCTACAATAAGATTCATTCAATGCATTGGAATTCGCAATGGAACTTGGTCACTTGGTGCATGCATGAAATGCTACATGAGGCAAAAATCTATACAGCGTTTAGATAGTGGCATGTAGTATCAAATATAGTTAGCCCTACTAAGGCATAGTATCTTCATCACGTATAATACATGCCAAATTTGTGCTCAATCGAAAACTCCGTTTGAACACTATCATGTTCAGACACATACATACACATACATACGCACATGCATGCACCCATATACATACACACGCATGGCATACATACACACACATGCACAAAAAACGGACTTTAGCAACGCAAAAGGAAATACTAACAAACATACATGCATACGCACATGAAACAAATACTAACAAAAATATCATTGCATGAATTAAAAGTTATTGAAATGCAGATTCTATTACGAAAACTTTCAGACATGAAATAAGATTCTCAATTTTTTAATTCTATGTCAAGATAGCTAACGAACAACAGATAAAAAAACTTTTATTAATATAAATTAAATTAAATTAAATTAAATTCTGTTTGATTTTTCAATTGCTTTTTTCTGCAATTGGAAATGAAAAGGTAAGATTCAAAATCAAAATCGCTCCTTTTTTGTGTGTCAGGTGAAAAAGAGACAGGGCCACATTTAAAGATGCTATTTTACTTCTAGACAAGAACGAAAATTCATGCATCACGGCATACATTATGAAACACTTTCCAACACTTCCAGAATAGCGTAACAAAACTTCCCCGTTTGATAAGGTGAAAGATTGTGTCTAAATACACAATTTAGAAAATGCATAATACATTTGAAAATCCAAATTTCAACAATTACAACTTATAGCCGGAAATATATTCGAATTCTTTTGTGAAGTCCTGCGTATGATCTAGAGATTTGTATATATGCTACATAGTATGCTAACATTCGCTTAGTTAGGAATCCCATAACACAGTTGAAAATTCCCATTCAGCAATTGCCGCCAATAAAAGGAAATGTACTCTTCTGTACAGCTCTGTATGTAATCTGTATTATTTATATACATCATTCTAGCAATTATTGTTCACAGATAGTACCGTAACCAAATTATTTTGTCTGTCACTGCAATAAACGATAAATACCATACGCACTATATTCTACAATTAGCATCTTGCAGTGCACCTCGATGCTGTAAATTAGCTTCAATAAGTTTGAAATAGTGTAACATCATTAAAATACATTGCTAATGATTTTTCCTATGAACATAATGAAACTGAATTCTTTTGAGTGTTCCTTACCTGTAAACGAACTATAAATGCTGCACACTTCATCTTCAATATCGAACACGTCATAGTAAACCTCAGCAACATATATAAATTACATGGCAATTGGAGTATATTTCCGCGAGTTAAAGCACAGACAGACAGACGGTCAGACAAACCGAAGTCATTAACACTTTTCTATGTTGGAAAGTGTTATAAAGAAGAACTGCAGTAAACAAGCATATTTTTTCTTTGTCAGATGTTAACAGAAACTGCACCTATTACGTTTATAGCAAACTTGATAATTAATTCATGTTAAGAGAAGTAAATGCGTTCTTTTAAGAGGGTGGAACTTTTAGCACTCATATGCTTGCATCTTAATAGTCCTAAAAATAAAATTTATTTTCATAATAGTTTTAGGTTTTAGAGATATCTCTTAAAACACAAATAATAAATATTGAAACATTTATTTTTATTCTTAGAAACCAATTAGAAGCAATTTTAATCAGTAATTCTAGGAGCATCTATAATTCTAAAAAAATTTCTAGAAAGTCAACAAATCAGTTGAAGTTTCTAATAGAGTCATTTATTAATCCATATGGCAGTTTTGAAAGTAGATCTAACTATTTATCAATTAGGAATCAGAACTTTAGTCCAACTATTGGAATAGACGCAATTGTAGCCGTTGGCCTAACCAGTAACTAACTGAACTGTTAAGTCAACGTAAGCCAGAAGGCCTAAAGCAACCGCTGACTAACGGAACTGGAAAGCAGTAGGCCAACGATGTCGCAGCAATTCAAGTTTGAGTAAAGCTTCAGCGGGCTTGTTGCACTTGAATAAAAAAGGATTTGTATAAAAATGAGAAGAGTCAATCGAGTTATACGTATTACGCAACGGAATGACGATAACAAAAATCGTACACATCGTCAGGCTTAAAAACTAGGTTGAAATTTCTGACGAAGTAAAATGGGAAAAATTTTCTGCATTAATGGATGCAACCATGGATGGATAAAGTTATCACTAATCTGTTAATCTAGTATTAGGTAGGAGTGTGAAATTCAGCATAAAAAAAAATTTCTAAAAAAAAAATTAGTTAAACACGTATTTTAGCGATTTTGTCGCCAAAATCAGCTATGAACTGTAAACAGGAAGATTAGGCGAATAAGACAACTATTACCGATGTTTGTTTAGATATTTTGCGTAAGATATTTTTCAAGTAAAAGTTTTTTCTTTAATTTCATATTTTATAAATTGTTTTTGTGCCATTCATTTTTTAGTGATCGGATTTCAATCTTTATACAAAATGTAGTGAATGCACTCATGAATTAAATTTATTATTTATGTCGCGAATTACATGCTTTTATGATATTTTTATTAGTTATTCTCACATAATTTAAAATAACATATTTTATTTATATTTTGCTGTTTGCATGTGAAATGCATTTTGTAGGTCCCAGGCGAAGTTCGGGTTTTACGCTTCAGAAGGCACATGCCCCCCCCCCCCCCCTACCCCACCCCACATCTCCCAAAACGACCTTCTTGACTGGTGAAGACCGGCTAGTAATCGTATTGAAAAAAGCCTTTTGACTCGAAAACTTTTTAAACATTTTGACTCAGAATAATCATATATATTATTTCTGATGTAAACATCCCTTTTTCCATGCACATCAGGGCTGCCACTGGCGACTATTTTTATATTCTATCCCCACCACTGTTTAAAAAATAAATAAATTTTGTAGTATATTTTCCTTGCACTTTTTGTCAAAGTGTATGTGAAAGATTTTTGTTTTGCGAAAGTGGGGCGAGATAGAATTAAAAAATAGTCGCCTGCGGCAGCCCTGATGCGCATACAAAATGCACAAGGATGAATGAGACATCATTCGAAAGGTTTTTAAACAGATTTTGGATATAATACGCTCATATTTCGTTAAAAAACGTAGTTTGATTTTAAAAAAATTACAATTCATTAAAAAGCAATGAAAACGTATCATTAAATAATCACAAAGACTGCAGTGCGAAAGCCTCATACAGGGCAATGCCATGTCAAATTTTGCTTCGGAGGCCTTTTTCGTAATAAAATTTTATCTATTTCCATTTTTCAAATGGTAACATCTACTTCTGACACTTTAGTTGAGTTCCTTGATTCAAATCAGTCTGGAAAAGTACATATAGTTTATGCATTTTTAAAAAATCTTGATGGAGTTATAAAAAGTTGGAATTTGAGGATGCTAATGTTAAATTCCTATCACAAAATTTATTTTATATCTTGCCTAAAAATCATCCAATTGAATTGTTCCTTTATTTAATGAGATCCAATTCATAGACCCAAACCCGTTCTAGGTATTTTTCCGACTCAAAAACATATTTTTAATTACGAATGTTATTAATAAATCCATATTAAAAAAAAATTGACCTACATGGATTTTTACATAAGAAGACAGAATCGTCCGAAACATAGCTATCTGCTTTTACAGCTCGTTCCTATCAGTAGTTCTCAAGATTTGCAGAAATTCTACTTTCCGAAAAAGGCACCATCTCCTATTAGCGTCTGCATTCACAGAAAAGAAAATGTAGAAAGTAACAGGCAACTTAAAAAAAAAAAAAAAAAAAAAAAAAAAAAACAGTTTCTCGTATAATTTTAGTTTATTTTGTAGTTCGATTTTTTTGTATATTTTTTCTTATTACCAATTGAAAAACTCTGGTACTCTTCCCAGTAAGATATTTATTTTTATTTTTCTAAATTCATGGATAAATCCCCAGTACATTTTATATTATAACTCCGTGAATATTTAAGAAAAAGTGCATCCAATTTGATCCATGAAACTCAAATATGGTATCAAAATTCAGTGTTACCATTTTTAAAATTATTTTTACACGTAAAATTTAGTACAATTTTTAATATGTTTAGATCTCGAGAACAGTTAGGAAAACTCCGGAACTGTATCAAAAAGGAGAGCAAAGAAAAACAAAATCGGACAGAGATCGGCTCTAGAAAAACTACTAGGTGAATTTTAATCAGATTGCATTCCAATTATCAACAAGTGGGTAAGTGTGATCACAGATCGTACTGAGTGTTTCGTTTAATATTCCTTTCAAAACACTTTATTCTTTTGCAAAATCTGTTAGTTCCACATTTCTCAACCAGGGGGCACACTTTATTCTAAACAAACCTCTATCCGAACGAAACTCCGTTTTACAAAGTGTCCGTAGATATATTAGTCCAGGGGATCGGACCCATAGCACCCGAGATAGGTATGCGCCCCCTCTCGGTAAAAATTGGAACTAAAATATGTAAGGCTATGGTGCATAATATGAAAAAGTGGTTAAAGGAGTGTCAGCAAAAGTTAGAAAAGTGCACCTCGGATGAAAAGTGTGGAGGTCAGAAAAATTGCTAAAAATACAGAATTTAGAGCCCGGAGAGGTAAATAATATAAGATTTTTTGAAAATTTTATGATTTGTCGTTTGATGTGAGGGGTTCAGCTATAAGAATCCAAAATTTCAAGTCTTCAACTTAATTAGAGGCTTAGTTAGAAAGAAAACCTTAAAATACACAAGTTAGAGCCCACGGGGCTAAATATAAGGTTTTTTTCAAAATTTTATGATTTGTCGTTTGATGTGAGGTGTTCAGCTATAAGAATCCAAAATTTCAAGTCTCCATTATATATAGTTTCTGAGAACGGGCTCTGTGACAGACAGACAGACAGACAGACGGACAGAAAAAGGAGCGAGACGAATAGGGTTTCGTCAGATGAACGAAACCCTAAAAATGGGCGAACTTGACAGCAAATATGGTTTAAAAGAATGTGATTATCATAAGTGATTTTCAAAAAGTTCTATATTTCCCCAAATCATACTTGCTAAAATACGTCAGTCAATAAGCAGATCGATTATGACACATTATCCAAGACGATTACATGAGAATAACAATAGATTTTCTTATCTTCCATAATCGAGTCTACAGCCAGGTTAGCGAGAAACAAAAAATATATTAGCAAAAATATGGTTTAATATAAATGTGGATATCATTAACAGCTTTTCACAAGAAAAATACTTCATTGCACTAAATCGTATTAGCTAAAATAAGTTAATTGACAATGAACCCAATTATGGAAGCTTACTTAATAGGTTTAAAAACTTCCGCATTAGCAAATATATTTAAACTGATAACCAAACACATGAAGCATAAATGCCTGAGTGAGTCAAGCAGTTTTTGTCAAGACAGATGAAATACATATCAACAAATAAACAATTAAATTTAAAAAATCAAAAAACCCGACTGCGTAAAAAGCGAACTAATTAATTATTTCTCATCAATGTGAAACTATTTTTTTTTTCGATTCCTACTATTAGCTCACACTCTCGCTATATATATCTTGTTCAAATTTTCAATCGTTAATAAAATACTTATTATTCATCCAATCAAGCTCAAATAATTTTTTTTTAACTTGTAGTGGATGACACTTGATGTTAATCCAGTTTTTTTCAAATATTAATTCATTAATTAAATTGAATTAATTAATTTTCAATAATCGAGAGAGCCCTCTTCTTGATCAAGGTATTTTAAGACCGAGAGAGAGCCCTCTTCTTGATCAAGGTATTTTAAGACCGAGAGAGAGTCCTCTTCTTGATCAAGGCATTTTAAGCCACTCAAGAGGAAAGAAGAATGGGAGAAAAAAAAATTCTCTTATTGACCTAAGTAGGAATTGACTTAAAATATTTTTTTTATATTACTTGTTTATATTACTTACCTATTTTTTTTCTTACTTGTACTGATGACTTTTAAGTTGTGTTTAATTGTTAGTTCCTATCTATAAACACTGTTTCGATGAGGTCTATAGATGTCTATGATGGTTAGAGTTGCAGTAAAGCTAGAGATCCTACATACACAACTTCCAGGTTGTATAATATTTTAACGGAGCTTCTGACTGTAAAATAGTCAATGAAACATCGTCTTCATTTTGAAAGACCTATCCAATGATATGCCACTCAATACGGTGCGTAATTTTTTTCGTCTCTACCACCATTTTGTATTTTACGGCCGCCATTTTGAATTTATAAAAACAAAACCTAACCTATAACCACCGGGCCTCTAAGACGAATTGATATAGACCTCATTCATTAAAATCCATCCAGCCGTTGGGATGTTTGGAGGGTATAAAGTAATCCACATACACAGATACGCGTGAAACACATAACCCTTCTTTTCAGTCGGGTAAAAATATATGAAATGATCGCAAAGATTTCTTGATTTCTCAATCAGAATCTTCCAATTTGGAATAGCACTAAGCAAATACAAAGTCCATCGAATAAGACCCTGATTTCAAAATTAAATATCTCAAAAACAGAGATCAATAGAATTATGCGGTAAACGGTTTGCTTATTAGCTAAGCTGTAAAAATGTTATAAAGAAGTTTCAAAAATTTAGTTACAAAAACCGTTAACAGATGGCGTTGTACGCCAGAAAACTCGTTCCCTGCAAACAGTCTAAAACAACAAAAAAGTCAAGTCAAGCATTCTTTGAAATCAGAACACAATCTTTTCAAAACGTTCACCGTTCGATACAATGAGGTAGCATAAACGAATAATGAAATTCGACATCACATCCTGCAATGTCTCAACGGAAATGGAATCGCGTGCCACACAAATCGACGATTCAAACTCATCCAGTGTAGTGAGATGGTTCCGATAGACAGTATCTTTCAACGCGCCCCACAGAAAGTAGCCACAAGGAGTCAGATCGGGCGAATATGGAGGCCAATCCAATCCTATGTCAGTAAATTTGGGATAATCCAACGCAATTATTCTATTCCCGAAGTACTCATCAAGAAGGCGAAACACCTTTTCTGTACGATGTGGTCGAGTCCCATCTTGCATGAATCACTCGATACCTGGTTGATCCTCCAAAACTAGTTGTGTGCTTACAATTTGTTCCAAAATTGTAACGTAACGTTCACTAGCGATCGTTTGTCGCATGAAAAAAGTGCTGATAATGCCTCTGGTGCATACCGCAACCCAAGCAGTAACTTTAGGCGAATGCAGTGGTTTGTCTTCACACAAATGAGGATTTTCGGAACCCCAAAATCTCCAGTTTTATTTATTCACGAATCCATTCAAGTGGAAATGTGCTTCATCTGTGAACTAGATGCAGCCAACATCAAATCCTTCATTATCAATCATTGTGAGAATCTGGTTCGCAAAGGCAACCCTTTGTCCCAAAGCTCTTGTGGGTATGGCCTGATGACTTAGGATTTTGCATGGAAACATCCGTAGACCTAGACTGTTTTTCAATATTTTTTGAGCACTGGAACGCCGCAAGCCAGTCTCTGATGCAATTCTTTGGACACAATTCCTTAGATTTCGCTGAACAATTCCAGAAACTTTGACAACATTTCCAGAAGTGATTACAGTTTGTCTGGGTCCAACGTTTCTCTCTCGATTATCTTCCACGCGGGCTGCCGGTTCGTTCAAATTTGGAAAAAAGCTTGCGAATGATTTTCGCTTCGGGTCCTTTTGGAAAATTAAATCGTTTTTGAAAGCTGCGCCTTGTTGCAGTAAGACTGCGTTCTAATCTGTAATATTCCAGTACGTGAAAAACACGTTGTTCAATGGAATATATGATTTCAACCTCTACGCTAACCCCCTATCACGATTCAACGGTCGAACTCAAGTCAAGTCAACACTAAGCTTGCGGAGCGCCTGCAGAGAGTGAACAGGTGAACTGATCTTTCTGAATTTCGAAGCACAATTTATAGGCATTGCGATTACATTGCCATCTGTTAAAGGTTTTTGCAAGTAAATTTTCGAAACGTCTGTATAACATTTTTACAGCTTAGCTAATAAACAAACCGTTTACCGCATAATTCTATTGATCTTTGTTTTGAGATATTTAATTTTGAAATCAGGATCTTATTCGCGGGACGTAAATTAAATTATTTAATAAAAGTAACATGTTGAAGTACTTAAGAGCGACCAAATTGGTTGCTACAGCCGGCTATTTTTGAATAGACTATAGTAACCTCACACAGCCCGCTGCAAAGTGAAATGAAAGGTATCCCGATTACGGATGTCGCCCCAACTACGATGCCAGTCATTCGTATTCGGGTTATCAATCATTTTGCTTTACAACGGATTATGCAGTGTTGCTAACTGTACTTTTAAACCGCCGTTGCGCCAGGTCGTCCATACTTATTTCAGGTAAGCGAAAAAAAGTTAAATAATTTTTAAATGTTTCAAATTTCATGAAATGCTTTTGAAAATTTCTTCACCAGCTCTCATCCTATTGCAGTACAATAATTTGTTTATCTCCCTCTTTTGGAAATAAGAAATGGAAATTTAAAAAATAGTGCCAAAGTAAAAAAAATTTCATACCACCTCTATGAATATAGTTAAGGGTTTAGGTAATTAAATCTCTTAGACACCAGTGTCTCTTATTGCAAACTTGGAATAGAAAAATCATTTTTAAAATTCAAATTTTATTCATATTGTTTTGAAAAAAACTGGTCGGATGAGCCAATCCCAAAACGTTCTTCTATCGTATACATGTTAAACTTTAAAATTCACTAGCACAGAGCCAAAATTAAATGGCAATCTATGCCCATCATGAGGATTCTACAGACATGAAATTCCGTGCATTAGTTCTCGAGATTGGGCAATCGCTAAAATCGTGTAAATTAAGAAAAATGCAGCATAGCAGCGTCACCTGTTGGTGGTTTACACCAAAACCTAATCAGCAACAACTTATGTCAACGTCTAACTGAATCTGAAATTTGATGAAAATCCGTGCATTAGTTTTTAAGATAGAGCTTTGCAAAAACCGTGAAAATGCAGCATAGCAGCCTCACCTGTTGAGCGATTTACACGAAAACATGATCAGCACCAACATTTATGAAGGTGTACCTGAATCTGAAGTTTGATGAAAATTTGTATATTAGTTCTTAAGTTAGAGCTATTGCGGAAATCGCAAAAAATGTAGCATAGCAGCGCCACCTGCTGGGCGAGTTACACCTAAATGTAATCAGCACCAATTCATATCAAGGTATACAGTAGTACCCCGACTTATGTCCTCTCGAGCCTCGACTTACGTCATCCCACATTTACGTCGTCTGGCCTGGAAAAAAAGTTTCCCTAATTAAGACGGGCTTTGAAATTATTTGAAGACTTTTGGTCCTATGAAGGGAAACTTTCCCGCGACAGACACGTGATAGTAACAAACAAATAAGAAAACTCGCTAGAAACAGCTTAGAAAACTCACTTTGATATTACAAAGGACTACAACAGAAAAAAAAAAAGAAAATTTTGTCGGTTGAAAATTCATTGCAAGAATTTTTTTCTTCTTACATCCTCAAAGACTCAAAAGATGTAGCTAGAAGAACAGGTAAATGTTAAGTTAATAATTTATTGATTTACTCCAAATTCTTTTATTGCAAACGCCTTTTTTGCTAATGTTAAATGTAATGTAATCCCTAAATACAATAGAATATCTTCATTAGATTTTGGAAAATTTATATGACTTATCCTTTTTTTCCTTATCTAAACCTCGACTTATCTCGACTATTTTTGTACCTCGACTTACGCGGCTACTCTTGGAATGAATTGCTGACGTAAGTCGAGGTATTACTGTACCTGAATCTGAAGTTTGATGAAAATCCGTGCATTACTTCTTAAGATAGAGCTATTAAACACCAGTTTATATCAAGGTCTAACTGAATCTAAAGTTTTGTGAAATTCTGTGCAATAGTTCTTGAGATAGAGCGCCTACAAACTTTTTCTCGCATACAGACAGGCTCACAGAGTAACAGGCAGACTCACAGACAGACATCTTCTAAAAACCATCAAATCGTGTTCTGCACCTTGTTAAACGTATAAATCCATCGAAAATCAACAGTCGAAATTTTGCACGAATCCAGTACTTACTTCTTGTAAAGATAGAAGAAAATAATAACAGTTATATTTTAAAGATGGCGTAATTTTTTTTTAGTTGGAAATTATGTTTCAGATAAAAAAGAGGAAATGTACAGAAAATCAGAAATATGACCTTTAAGCCCTTTTTCTTAGTGTACAATTTAAAATTTCATGGCAAAATGAAAAGATAGCCAGTATTTCTACATTTCGGTATCCGTACTTAAATGATTCGCTGTATTAAAAGAACACAAGAACTATAAAATCCATTTGTTAAACATACTTGTTTGTCGTCAAACTATCATGCTCCCAAATGAAAACATTAGCTTGCAGTAAGCAGAGGGAAAATTACATTTAGGTTGTTTTTCAATGTACAGTCGTGGAAAAAAAAAGTAAACACCCCCTACTAACTCCGCGACAAATTATCGTAGAAAAAAGTTACTGGTACCGAACGATTTTAAATAAAGTCTACTTTTAAATGATGTATATAAAATTTGCTTAGGAGGCCATCTACATATTAAATGGAACCATAACTTCATTTTTTTCAATGACAATACCCAATTCTGACAGCATAAATGAACTCTACACCCTTCAAATAGCCTAAAAACAAATTTTTATGCAATTCGTACCATAAGTTTTCGAGAAATTAATTATTTTAAAACGAGCGTATTTTAAGGGCTGTATCCAAATTGAAGTTGAGTTCTCGATTGCTAACCGAGAGAGCCGCCTTCTTGATCAAGGCACCTTAAGCAGTCAATGAAGTCTGTTAGATAACAAGGCAGCAGAAGAAATTTCAAACTATCTACTCACTTCAATCATAGACCAATCTTAAACCATCATTTTGCCGTTTTTTAAGCATAACTTGAAAACTACTTGGAAGAAAAATGGGAAATTTGGGATTTTCATAAAGCACGACTTAATAAATCTAAATCCATAAAAAAAAAATTGTAGGTTGTAATTCATAATTTTTTCGAATATTAATTTCATAATTCATATCATAAAATTATAAAAATTGCAAATTCAGCGTATTTATGTTTGGGTACATTAGTTTTATTTCTAAACAAAAAATTAGCACATTAGGAGCATAATTTCAGAAGATATAAATAAAAATATGAAAATGTAATTTAACATTAGAAGCACTAAATTTTGAATGTTTATAATTCAAAAACTTATCATTCAAATGACTTGAAATTTGGTGTCTAGGCATATTTTGAACCGAAGGTTTGGAATATCTCGTTAAAATTGGGTATTGCCATTGAAAAAAATGAGGTTTGGGTTCGTTTTAATATGTAGATGACCCCCTAAGCAAATTTTATATACGTCATTTAAAAGTAGACTTTATTTCAAATCATTCGGTACCAGTAACTTCCGTCTACGATAGTTTGTTGAAGAGTTAGTAGGGGGTATTTACTTTTTTTTTTTCCACGACTGTACCATAGAATATTTAGCATAAAGTTTATAATTTGTTGTTGAAACTAGTCGGGATGTGCCAATCCCAAAACTTTCTTCTTTACCATACTTGTTAATATTTAAAAAACTTGTTATACATGTTAATACTTCAATGTTATTGCTTCAATATTACACCAACTTTGATTTTCATCTTAAGTTTCTGCTTCATTTTACTAATCGGAGTAAAAACGACTTAATCTCAATTATAATATTTAATAAAATCAACAGTTTTCCGTATTCTGTTGTATATTATCTGCCTGAGAATCGCCGGGTTAGCTGGATGCGAATTGCCCGTCGAAGCATGAATACCAGATGTAGAGTAGAACTATGAAAAAAACTAGAAAACTCGCTATTACAGTTCCGGCGGATTGTTACCAAATTCAAGTAGGATCTGTTAACTAAGGCCAAAAACATACACACAAAATTTGGTTCAATTCTACGCATAACTTCATACACTTTTCGATGGTAAAATAATGAAAATGGCACAAAAATCGCTTTAAAGCGCCTCCTTCCGGCGGAATAGTTCTAAATTAAAGAAGGATTTGCTGGCCATAGCCAAAAATATACACAAAAAAAAATTTGACTCAATTATAACTCTTTAAGATCTGACCTAAACATTTGTGTTAGGTGATCCTAAAGTAAAAGAAAAACAGTTTCTTCTTTTCGTGCTATTTAAAGCCTCCTGCATCCACACATTTGTGTGGGTCCTTCCTCGGCATAACCTGAAATCAGATATATTTTTAATATATATTTAAATCAAATATGATCCTATTATTTAGGAGAAACCACCAAACCTTTTAATTTCTACCAAATATCTCTAGGTCTTAAAGGCTATACATAACTTCATACACTTTTCGATGGTACAATAATGAAAGTGGCACAAAAATCACTATTACAGCGCTCCCTTCCGGCGGAATATTTCCAAAGTCCACGACTACCTGCTGACCATAGCCAAAAACATATAAAAAAATTGGTTCAATTCTTTGCGTAACTTTATACACTTTTCGAAGGTACAAAGATGGTACAAAGACATACGACACACGGACAGACAGACATTTTTTATAAACAGGTTTTTCGGGATCTCTGACCCCTAAAGCATGTAAATCCGTCAAAAACTGGAAATCGAAAAAAATTTCGATTACAATACTTTCTTCTTTAGAAAGAAGAAAGAAAAAATCATCTTTATTTAAATTTACAAATTTTCACCCTATGTACTTAAATTTAAAATAAATTTTTCAAACTGTGTTACTATTTTGCTTCAGATTATCCTTTAAAAAAAAATATTACAGTGCTCATTTTGAAGGCACTGTAACCTTAGTTTCTTCACCTTAGTTTTGAAGAATTGGAATTTGGATACATAGACTGAATTGTTAATAACCTGACAAGATGATCAGTTTCTTTTAATCAATTATTCCGTCAGATACAGATATGCTTTAAAATGAACACTGTTCTCTAAAAAACAGGTCACCGTCTGGCAGGTCTCAGAGCGGTCTCTTTTTATAGAGACCAAATCAAAACTTTTACCGCACCACTATTTTCTTACGAAAATTTTCGTTTTAGATTTATCTTAGAAATGTCGTCGGAAACCGCTTCGTGGTGAGCTTTTTATTGCAATTCTTTTAGTAATTTGCCATAAAAAAAAATAGTGGTTGTTAAAAAATGACCGGTCCGAGGCCTGCCTCGGACTTATACTTACACCTTATACTTTATTCTCCCCATTCCTTTATCCCGAAGCTAACGGAAAGGACCGGCTATGATACTTGAATATCGCAAGGACGAGGTAGGCTTAAAAGCAGTTCAACCATTGCTGGAAGCCTTCCTACGTTGATCCTACGTTGATCCTACGTTAACAGCGAAAGCCGAGACGTCTAAAAGAATCGCTGCCCGTCTCTTTCGTTGGCTGTCGAATCGCGGCCCGTCTCTTTCGTTGGCTGTCCTCTAATCCCATCAGTCTATTATACTGAGTTTAAAAGATTGCAATTTACAACAAACTTTGTTTTGCTATGACTATTATAACGCACAAGGGTTGTATTTGCTAATGGTTGATGCTAATATAAAGTCTAACTATTCTTCATTTTGTCAATTATATACCGGTTGTCCCTGAACTCATGGGCCAAACTTTAACCCCTTCGGCCCTGGCGTCCTACTATTAGAACACATCTTTACATTGCTCTAAACTATTCGTTTTTAAGAATTTTAAGTTAAAAGTGTCCTACTAATAATATATTGTAGATTAACAATTTAATCTCATTTGTGATCACACATGGCAGCACATGCCTCAATAAGCAATAAAATGGAGGCTTCTACCAGTTTCAGGACAAAACGTAACTACACATTTTTAACCTTCTCAGTAAAAATACTAATAATAATTTAGTGACGTTTTATTAATTATATTTTATAAACAAGTAATATAAAAATTTTGTTTTTAAAGTCAATTCCTACTTAGGTTATCAAAGAAAAATATTTGAAAAAACTGTATTAACATCAATTGTCATCCAGTACAAGTTAAAAAAAATTATTCCAACTTGATAGGATGAATAATGAGTATTTTATTAACGATTGAAAATTTGAACAAGATAAATAAATATATAAATAAATATAGGGAGAGTGTGAGCTAATAGTAGGAATTGAAATTAAGGCCTTTTCTACCTAAATTAGTCATCTAACTTAGAAAATAATGATAAATTACATTATAACTAAGAATCAAACATTTGTTCTAGTATTAGGATATGAGGCCTTAAGGCTAACAAAGGTTGTGTAAAAAGTACCCAGAATTGCTATATAAAACACACATTTTTTTTTCATCAAAATTTATTTTGCCATCTTCAAAATAGACCCTACTGAGTTCAATTAAACTATGCCAACACAGTTCCCAATCTTCCATACTTTTTAAATAGGTAAATTGGGGTATGGCCTTTAGTTCCTTCTGCGAATTTTCTCTTATGGCCTCAATTGACTCAAAACATTTTCCTGGAAGTAATAATTTTAGCTTCGTGAACAGAAAAATGTCCCTCGAGGCCATACCAGGCATGTTCGGTGTTTGGTTGACGACATTAGTTGCGTTTTTGGATAAAAACTTTTGTAGAACAATCAGAGAAAATTGATCTCTTTCGAAATCAGTCGTGTGGCGATGCGTTTCAAATGCAAAATATTGGTCATATCTTTATGAACGGACTTAAAAGATATGTGAGATATCTTGAGTCAACTGTCTTCAAGACACATACGATGATTTTCAAGAACCAGCGTCTTGATTTTATTGCTGCCAGCTTTGTGCGCAGAATTAGGTTGACAAACTGTCCATTAAACAGTGATGCTGAATTAAAAAAAAATATGGATGTGATACTTGTGACACTTGTGCCAGCAAATATGGTAAAATCGTTGTTGTAAAGTGGTATGACAATAAAGTTGTGACATCTACATGTCTGTCAGATAATGTGAAGGATATTGTTAAAAGATGGAGCAAAAAAGATTCCACTTATATTTATGTATATAGGCCAGAAGTTGCGAAGTTTTACATTAAAAGCATGGGGGAGTCGATAAACATGACTTCTTACCGTCATTGTATCGAACTGCTATAAATTGTAAAAAATGGACACTTCGAGTAATATCTCATTATTTTAGTATGACCATTATTAATTCTTGGTTAGAGTATAAAAATAATGCAAAATGCTTAGAAGTTTTTTCGCAAGATCAAATGGATTTATTGTATTTCACATTTGAAGTAGCAGAAGTTCTATCACTCAAAGACCAGTCGCTAATCCGTATCAAGCGTGGAAGGCCATCATCAAGAAGCTCTGTTTTGCCAAAGCACAAAATGAATACTGCTGTTAGGCCTTCTAAAGATATTAGATTTGATGGAATGAACCATATGATTGTGAAAAGAGTGAAAAGCAACAGAGAGGCAAAATGGAAGGTTGTACATATAAAAGTACCTGTTTTTGTGAAAAATATCAAGTATTTTTATGTTTTCACGCACAGAAAAATTGTTTTAAAGGATTTCATATGAAATAAACTCATTTTATTCATTCTCATGTCCTTTATATCTTACAGAATTGTAAATGTGCACAGAAAATAAAATTGCTCATTTTGCGTAATTTAAGCCCTGGTGTCCTAATATTAGAACACTTTTTAATTAGTTTACTAATTATCGAAATGATATAATACTTCATATTATAGTTATTTATGTCTATTTAATCTTATTTAACCTGCAATTTATTTTTTATCTGTTTCCAAATTAAAGCAGGCCCGAAGGGGTTAAGGATTGATGGAGGACACTGTAATAATCATTTATAGTATAGGAATGTATGAGCGCAAGTAACGAGTTGAAGCGTAAACTCAGGAAAGAGACATGAAAGGAATGTTTATTGACAGCGTTATTGGCAAGTGCTATGTTTACAATAAGTGTTCAAAATTGTGTCTATCTGTAGTAATACATGCCTGGCGGATGCAACGATTGGCATAAAGATTCAAAGATGTTAAGTATTTCATGCATATGTGCAATGGCAACGGATATTCGAGCGACCAGATCCTTAGGAAGTTGCACAAATACGGTGACCTAATCCTTTGCGCCTCAAAAGTGACATCCAGGTAATTGCGCACAACAGTGCTGAAATGGACTGACACTTCCCAACATGGTGAAACCACAGTCGTTTTCGAATGGCGATCGGAACGTCTTGAAGTAGTTCTGTAAAACTTCTTCCAGAAGAATACGATTACAACTGCCTGTCTTGGCGTGCTGGAACAGTCCCTTAGCTACCCCGATCTCCCGATTTATCAACCCTCGAATACTTCTTATGGGGACATCTGAACTGAAGAGTCTTGTTTATGCGACTCCAGTTGACTCTGCTGATGATCTTGCCGCTTGAATATCTGTTGCTACTGCACGTGTGTTGAAATACCTGGCATCTTTGAATCTGTACGACAATTGCTTCATCAACGTTGTCAGGCACAGTGGCGCCAACTTATACGTGTCCATGAAGCGCAAGCCCACCAATAATTTGATCTCTCTGCCCACCTTATTTCAGTTGATCTAATTCGCTATTTATTTATTTATTCAATTGCTGAAATGAAATTTGGTTTTACTGACGTTCGCGAAATAATTTTGTTTGGAAAATATTAAGAATTGACTTACAGGATTTACAAGACAACTGACTTACTTTGGCTTACATGAGCACTAAAAGCACCCTCAGCTGATATGTAATTAAATTTTTCTCAAGAATCAATATTCTGCATGTTTTGCCAATCTGGGTCCTGAATTAATAAAACAATTAGGTGACGAAATTGTAATTTTGCTTAGAAAAAACAATTTAACTTCGAATCATCATCTTTAGTCATTCGCTCCTCTCCCGTCTCCGTCTCCACACACACACACACACACTAAAGAAAAAAATTGTATGCATTATTTTACTCAAAAATTTTTGAGCCTACCCAATATTTTTCAAAAGTTGATGCTACTGGTCAGGCATGTATTTACTATTGCCTGAGGCAATTTTGAACACTTATTGTGAACATAGCACTTGTCAATGACGCTGTCAATAAACATTCCTTTCATGTCTTTTTCCTGTGTTTATGCTTCAAGGCGTCACTTGCGTCCATACATTCCTATACAATAAATGATCGTTATAGTGTCCTCTATTAACCCTTACAGTTTGGCCCACGCGTTCAAGGATACCCTGTATAACGTGCTCAAGAGCTGATACTTCTGCTGATTAAGTTATTTTGCAGCAAAGGGGGCAAACAGAAAGTCTAGTTTTATGAATCAAAAGTATATAACTGTAATAAAAAATACGTCAAATCTTTCATTGATAATTTTAAATTTTAACTGTCAAAGAAAAACATAAGTAATAGTTGTTAAATTACCTGCTATTACTTATATTTTTGCTAATGGCTGGTTATTTTATTTACACACCTTTATCAACTGAAAAAAGTGTGCAATGAAAAAATACTTACAAGCTCCAAACGTCGACAGCTGTGCCATAGGCGGAAGAGTTGAAAAGCTCTGGAGCGGCGTATTCTATTGATCCACAATGTGTTCTCAATTCTACGCATGGGTAATATAGATTACTTAGTCCAAAATCTAAAAGAAGTAAAAAAAGACCAAGATATATTTATTATAAAAATGAGATTAAAGTATATAGTTTTAGTATTCAGATAGACGTATTTGTTTATTTGTTACTAGCAAAACCCGCGGCTTTACTCATGTAATACTTGAAATATGAAAAGTAATATTTGTATGTCTAATTTTTATTAGAAGAAATTATACTTTTAGGAATAATTCAAAAGTTACTAATTAAGCCACAGTTTGACTAAACTTCCTTATTAAACAGCATTAGACAGAAATGAGACTTCAATTAATAAGAAGAACTAAAACTAATTCTAAATAAATGATAATTTAGAAAGTATTTTGAAGCTTTTATACTCATTTCATATACTTATTTTAGCATTCATCTAAAGTTTTGATTTTTTTAGAAACCGTTCTTAGTACATATTTACATCTTAAAATTAACCATCATGTCAAATTCCAAGCTTCTTGTCTAACGATTTACCACCTTTCTGGTGGTAGTGACACTGACATAAAATGCCTATGCTGAAACACAGACTGTCACCATTAATTTGCCAGCATTAATTTTGAAATCAGTTTGGTATTTCCTAATATTCCGTAGAAAATGTAATTTAGAAACTTTTTAATGGCTTTTTTAGAACGTTTGTTGTTCCTGCCAATTCCAGGTGGTAGTGGCACCAGTATAAAATATAGCCTGTATATGATCAGAAACTGTCACCATTGATTCGCAACCATTACTTTTGTAACCGGTTTATTTTTTCCTGAGATTCCATAGAAATCGTAATTTAGAACTTTTAGAAAGCTTTTCACTCTTTCCCTTCGTTTCACTCCTTTTAAATTTCAAATTTATTTTCCGCTGTTCTTGGAGGGCATTTATATTTTATAAGTAACTACCATATCATATTTAAAGTTTCTAGCCTCTTCAGTATCACAGAAATCGTAATTTAGAAAGTTTTTTGCTCCTACAACCCTCTGGTGGTAGTGACTAGGACATAAAATATATAGGGTGGTCCATCTGTTGGTTCTTTTTTTTGTTCGTATTTTAAAAGAAAACGCATTTTTTATGTGTGAAAATTGAAAAACTTTTATTGAACATGGAAGGTGGGTCTATGCCATTTATGTAAGGAATACAATATTGCACATGTAGCCACGGCGGCTTCGCTTGCATGCCATAATCCGAACATCAAAATTTTCGATTACTTTCCCAGAATGAGCAGATCCATGGCCAAAATTTCAGCTTGGATGTTACGCTTGAGGTCTTGGATTGTGCGGGGGGCATTAGCGTATACTTTACTTTTCAGAAAACCCCATACAAAATAATCCATTGGGGTTAAATCGCATGATCTTGGCGGCCAATTCACATCAGACTTTCTTGAAATTACGCGACCTGGACATTTCTCGTTCAATAAGTTGATGGTTTGGCGAGCAGTATGTACCGTTGCACCGTTGTTGTGTTGTCAACGAGTTCATAGCTACTAATGGCATACATTTGACAGTTCATACATGCATGACACATGACAGCTGACACAAATAACCTGTGAAATATTCATAGCTCAAAAAAGAACCAACAGATGGACCACGCAGTAGCTTATGTTTGAACAGGTTCTATCACCACCAATTTGCAACTATTATTTTTGAAATCGGTTTGGTATTTCATAAGATTGCATAAAAATCGTAATTTAGAATGCTTTTAGAACGCTTTTCAATCACTTCATCCTTTTAAATTTGAAATTTTCTATCGGCGGTTCTTAGAAAACATTTGCATCTTTTATTTAAAAGAGAATGTCGAATTTGAAAATGTTAGACCCTCAGTATCACAAAAAATGCAATTTAGAACGTATTTTGCTCCTGCAACCTCCAGGTGGTAGTGACAACAACATAAAATATAGCCTATGTTGGAGCAGGGACTGTCACCATAAATTTGTAACTATTATTTTTGGAATCGGTTTGGTATTTCCTAAGAATGCGTAGAAATCGTAATTTAGAACGCTTTTAGAACGCTTTTCGCGCATTTTCACCCCCTTTTAAATTTTGAATTTGTATGCCAAATTTCAAGTTGTTGGCCCCTGCAGTATCACAAAAATCCCAATTTAGAACTTTTTTACTCCTGCAACCCCCATGTAGTAGTGACACTGACATGAAATAGAGCCTGTGTTGGAGCAAGGGCTGTCATGATCAATTTACAACCATTACTTTTGAAATTGGTTTAGTACTTGGTACTTCCTGGGATAGCGTAGAAATCTCAATTACGAACGTTTTTTGAACGCTTTTCGCCCATTTTCACCCCTTTTAAATTTCGATTTTTTTTTAGAAAATGTTCTTAAAGACCATTTATATCTTATAACTAAATACCATGATTTATTTCAAGTTGCAAGCCCTTGCAGTATGCCAAAAATTGCAATTTAGAACATTTTTTGCTCCTGTAACCTCTAGATGGTAGTGACACCAAACAGCAACACAAAAACGCATTTTTAGAACGTTTTTTTGCACCTGCACCCTCTTTGGGTTAGTGACATGGACATAAGATATAGCCCATGTTGGAACAGGGACTAGCACCCTCATTTTGATATCAATACTTTTGAAATTGGTTTGGTAGTTCGGGAGATTACCTCCTACAAATAAACAAACAAACAAATTTTACTTAAAAACATGTATAATGATCATTTATAAACAGATTAAGTAAAATAATGCTATAAAGTGATAAAATATCATTTATTAAGATGACGATCGTCTCGTCGCACCAACGGCGACATTTTCAGAATCATACATGATAGAAAATATTTTCACATAATTTAAAAATAATAAACATAGTAAATAATGTCACGAGACATGATGCATAATGAAATATTGCAAACATAAAATAAATTTAAATTAGTTATTTGTGAACTTGGATTAGTTTTCATATAATTTAACAAAACAATAACATGGTAAATAATGTCACGAGACAACATGCATAATGAAAAATATTGCAAAACATAAAACAAAATATAAAATTATCTTGGCTATTTGCGTGCGTGGATTAATTTTTACTAATGGTACTAAAATTATATAGCATCTCTTTTCAAATTTTAGGTAAATCTAGGGACACTGAATCATTGCAAATATTCTTGTTGCGTAAAAATATCTCTATTGATTCTCGGATTATGGATGGTAAATAAAATCTTGATGTGTAAATTAACTTGCTATTTTTAAAATCGATCCGTAACGGTTCTTCGTTGCATAATCTGGCCAAAGCTGTGATTCTTCTGTTGTATTTGATGTCTGCTATATGTTCTTTGATTCTGGTTTAAAGTTTTGTACTTGTCATACCTATATAAAACTGTTTTCTTCCATCTTCTTTGGTGAAAGGTATTTCGT
The DNA here is from genome assembly GCA_963932465.1 of Maratus speciosus. Lineage (NCBI taxonomy): Eukaryota > Metazoa > Arthropoda > Arachnida > Araneae > Salticidae > Maratus > Maratus speciosus. The sequence continues at coordinate 384,802,866 of OZ010788.1, read as the reverse complement.
ATACTCCTGATAACTGGTTTGACTCTATTGAATCTATTTTCTTGCATATTATATTTTTTAATTTCATAGAAGATTTTGCGACTAGAGTGATATTGAATTTATTGAGTTTATGTTTCAAACGTTCGAAGAAACAAGGAAAATATTGTAAAGTGGATAACATGGAATTTTGTGGATTGAAATTTCTTTTCTTTTTATTCTTCAAGCTCATAATTAATTTTTCTATGGTGCTTTCTTTGTATCCATTGTTTCTTGCAATGTCATATATTTTATTTATTTCATTATCCAACTGTTCAGGGGTACAAACTGTGAAAGCTCTATGAATAGAATGTCTTAATGCAGAAACTTTGTATGAAAAAGGTGCTTGAGCATTATGAGGGATAATGGATTGACTGGCTATGGGTTTTCTGTAAACAGTGTGCACTGTTTACACTTTCTTTAATGCCGGTAATACACCTTAGTGAAAAATATCTTTACAAAATTTAAATAAAAGGTTTAAATTTTTATGGTTCCCTGTTATGACGGCCGTACATAAGATACAAATAGATGGTACTGGTTCAACACAATTTTCTTTTGCGGTTGAAGTGGCCACTGGCGGGAAATAGGCTATCTACATTTAAATGAATATGACTTTTTAAGTTTTACTGTATGAAGACATTTACGATGATTACTTTGAATTTAATCTAATTTCATAATGCAAACAAAATTTTAAATTATGCAATGCAGAACAAAAAATACAAATTAGCTATTCATTACTGATACTAAACAACTAAGTTGTTACATGTAAGACATACAAATGTAAGATATATGCAATAACTTTGTTTGCCGGTTTGTCCATCCGTACACAAATGAAATTTCTTAAAATAATCTTAATTAGAAGAAATTTTAATTGATTATTTAGGTAGATTAGAATGTATTTCCACCGACGAATGAACAAATGATGGAGAAATCATGAACAAATTTGCAACGCACAAGTCTATTGAAAGTCCGAGGATTTGCGCACTAAGGGCTCATGGGGCAGAGAGCAAAACACCCCTAGTGTATATATGTAAATTGTAAATTATAGAGAGATGTGTTAATCGCATACAGATTTGGTTAATGTGTTAACTATAAATATTCTAAAGCCATTAAAAACTTTTATTTGATAGTCAGACAAATTTTAAAATTATAGTTCATATTTTAATGCAGTTAAGCTTTTCTTTTTATTCGTGTTCTAAATGGAAAATAATTAAAAACTATCTTACCTGCAATTTTTATTATATGACCATATTCCACTAAAATATTTTCTAGCTTCAAATCTCTGAAATAATAACATCGAATCAAAACTATATATAAATATTAGTGACAATAACAATAGCGAATTATTAAAAGAGCAGTTTAGATATCCAACACAGTCCAGCTTTTTAAAAACCAGCTCGGATTTAACGAGAACCCAGTTTTAAAGAGATAACACAAAGAAAATGTTTGGCTCAATATAAAAACACACAAGCATAAAAGCAAAAATAGTTTTTTTAAAAACACAATTTTATAATTTTAAGATAAACATTGAAATGTTTATCTTAAAAATCTCGCCTTGATTTCATGATAAATCCGTTACAATAGATTAGTTTGGGGTAGGTCCTGATTATGAAAAATTCATCAATTTGATTTACGCTTAGTAGGCAGAACGAACTAATAGATTCCTTTTTTTTCCAATTCCTACTATTAGCTCACACTCTCCCTACATTTATTTATTTATATATTTATCTTGTTCAAATTTTCAATCGTTAATAAAATAGTCATTATTTATCCTATCAAGTTGAAATAATTTTTTTTAACTTGTACTGGGGGGACCCTGTTCTGTCGCCAAATTTGGCGGCCAAAAGTGACGCCAACTTGGCGATATCTCTAATATTTCGCCAAATTCCCATAGAGTTCCATTATAAACCTACTTGCTTATAGAAAATCAACAAATTGAGATATTTTAATGCAGCAAAAACTAATATTAGCTTAAGGGATTATATTAAATTTTTCTTTGATGACCTAAGTAGGAATTGACTTTAAAAACATAAATTTTTATATTACTGGTTAATTGTAATTTTGCTCTGTTTCTTTTTTAAGATATGGCAACAGGAAAGGAAAAAAAAACATTGTTTAAACTGTCGATTTAGGATTTTTAAATTGTTTTCTTAATCGCTTAATTGATAAGAACGTACTTTACAAAAAATAAATATTACACTTTTTATTTTTTATTCATATTTTATTTTCTATTTTTTTAGCCTTTAAAATATTTCATCATTGGAGTTTCACAGGCAGTTGTCCCATTTCAGGAAGCATGGTAATTAACTCTATTAATGTTAACTCGCCTAACCAATAAAGAATATTTCGCGATTTACTATCTGCGACCGGCTAATGAAAAAAAGACTCAAAATTAATTTAATAATTTATAATTAAGTTCTAAAAATATTAAAATGATTCATAGTCAAATGTTTTACCCTTCTAATGCAGAAATGTATTTTTACATCTATGAAAACAATCATACTGTAATTTTTAATAAGTCGTCTGAACTTATTAATTTTCTTATGTTTCATTGTATGAAATCTTAAACGTAGTTATTACGAGAACTCCGTAATAACAAGTGACTACTGTGGTCCTTGATCCTCGTTATATACCGATTTTGGCTGCACTATTTTTGTGACGTTTCTAATGTAATAATTCTAATAACACTGGTCAACAAATTTGAACTTTTACTCTGTCCTAAAACAGAAATTAGTTGATTTTATGCGGTTTTTCTGCTGATTCCGAATCTAGTTTTAGATTTACTCCAGCACGTAAAGTTTGAGAGATATTTGCATATTTCAATTTATGCAAAATTTAGTACACTAGGGGGCTCGGCCCCCTACGAGCTACGCTCGCCAACTGCCGTTCAGACACCGCAGTCTCTAAAAGCACGCTAATTTGATCGGCTTTAAAAAATATTTTGGAAGATTGACTTATAATTTAAAAAACAGTGGCGATCTCTCTATAAACGGGTTTCTATTCATTTGTCTTTGATTGGGGAATTTTAAGAAACAAATCAGCTGCTGTTAAAAGATACAATGGCTGTTTTCGTCTTTGATTAAATAAAATCAGCTAGACATTTCAAAATAAGCTAATATAAAATGAATTAAGTAAACAGTCTTTGTCTACAGGTATTTTTTAACAAAGCGAAAAGAAAGTTCTTTTAAATAAAACATTTTATATATATCGTTTTTAATCTGGCGTAATTTTCACCAAACTTTTCTTTCTCTTTTTAATATTTACGTGAAAATACTTTTGTTAGAAATGAAATATTATTTGCGCTGAAATAGTTGAAAAGATCATCTCAAAATATCAAATTAATGTCTCGCGCACTTTTTAAATTTAAACTGTTTTGCAATATTATTTTTTATTCATTACGTAATAAATATAATGTGACGTAAATATGACGTAATTTCTCCTATTTAAGACTTCTAACGCATGTTAATGATTTTATTATTTTACAATATCCTTTCTTTTTTAAAATTCACGTGTAAATATAGATTTTATGAAGTAATTTTCAATAAGTTCCTGCTTTTCATACGTAATTATTTAATTCTAATTTGAAAGGTTTTTTTTCTGTTTATAATAGTCACGTGTAAATAAATTTTTAATTTGAAGCAAACATTATTGTTTGCGCTGTTTATACAGTTGGCAACAGTTTAAATTAATACCATTTTCTAAAGTAAATAAAAAATCTCTCGAAAGGCTGAAAATTTGAATTTAAAATAGAAATAAAACCTCAAAAAATGAGTCAAATTAAAAAAATAAAAGCAGTCTGCACACCGGGAAATTCTAACGTATAAAATGATCTAAAAATGAATTAATTTCCATGTATAGTTTTTGCTCCTATAAAACTTTTTTAATGAAACTATTTTGTCCAACTGTAGCATTAAATATCTTTTAAAATAGTTCTTCGATTTGAAAGCTGTCTGCATCAGCGTGTTTATCAAACATTTCCCTATAATACCGCCGATTTTCATATTTTTGTATGCAATATTTTTCTTAATATTAACGAAGAAAGACCTCCGGCCACCAAAAATTCAAAACCGGCGGCGATGACAGCGTAAGTTACTTTTTTTAGAATAGAGAGATTTTATACAACTATGGGGCTCGGCCCGCTACGAGCTACGCTCGCCAACCCCCGCTCAGAAACCGCAGTTACTAAAAGCACGCTAATTTGATCGGCTTTAAAAAGATTTTGAAAGATTGAATTATAATTTAAAAAACAGTGGCGATCTCCCTATAAACGGGTTTCTATTCATTTCTCTTTGATTGGGGAATTTTAAGGAAAAATCAGCTGCTGTTAAAAGATACTATGGCTGTTTTCCTCTTTGATTAAATAAAACTAGTTAAACATTTCAAAATAAGCTAATATTAAAAGGAATTAAGTAAACAGAGTCTTTGTCTCCCGGTATTTTTTAACAAACCGAAAAGAAAGTTCTTATAAATAAGACATTTTTAGCGGGCTCTCATGTCAAGAACACAAGTCGTATGTTTGTTGTTCAATAAATAAATAAATAAATGAAAGGCATTTTAAATGTATCATTTTTAATCTCACACAATTTTCACCAAACTTTTATTTCTCTTTTTAATATTCACGTGAAAATAGTTTTGTTAGCAATGAAAGATTATTTGCACTGTCCAACAAAAATAGTTGAAAAGTTCATCTCGAAATATCAAATAAATGTCTCGCGCAATTTTTAAATTTAAACTGTTTTGCAATATTATTTTTTGTTCATTTTACGTAATAAGTGTAATGTGACGTAAATGTGACGTAATTTCTCTTTTTTAAGACTTCTAACGCATGTTAAGGAATTTATTATTTTACAATATCCTTTCTCTGTTAAAATTCAAGTGTAAATATAGTTTTTATGAAGTAATTTTCACTAAGTTCCTGCTTTTTATACGTAATTATTTAATTCTAATTTGAAAGTTTTTTTTCTGTTTATAATAGTCACGTGTAAATAAATTTTTAATTTGAAGCAAACATTATTGTTTGCGCTGTTTATACAGTTGGCAACAGGTTAAATTAATACAATTTTCTAAAATAAGTAAAAAATATGTCTCGAAATGCTGAAAATTTGAATTTAAAATAGAAATAAAAGCTCAAAAAATGAGTCAAATTTAAAAAATAAATGCATTCTGCACACCGGGAAATTATAACGTATAAAATGATTAAATTTCGATGTATAGTTTTTGCTCCTATAAAGCTTTTTTAATGGTACGACTTTGTCCAACTTTAGCATTAAATATCTTTCTATTCTAAAAAAAAGTAACTTACGCTCTCACCGCCGCCGCCGGTTTTGAATTTTTTGTAACCGGAGGTCTTTCCTTGTTAATATTAAGAAAAATATTGCATACAAAAATATGAAAATCGGCGGTATTATAGAGAAATGTTTGATAAACACGCTGATGCAGACAATTTTCAAATCGAAGAATTATTTTAAGAGATATTTAATGCTAAAGTTGAACAAAGTCGTTCCATTAAAAAAGTTTTATAGGAGCAAAAACTATACATCGGAATTTAACCATTTTCAGATAATTTTATACGTTATAATTTTCCGGTGTGTAGAATGCATTTATTTTTTAAAATTGACTCATTTTTTGAGCTTTTATTTCTATTTTAAATTCAAATTTTCAGCATTTCGAGATATATTTTTTACTTATTTTAGAAAATTGTACTAATTTAATCTGTTGCCAACTGTATAAACAGCGCAAACAATAATGTTTGCTTCAAATTAAAAATTTATTTACACGTGACTATTATAAACAGAAAAAAACTTTCAAATTAGAATTAAATAATTACGTATAAAAAGCAGGAACTTATTGAAGATTACTTCATAAAAACTATATTTACAAGTGAATTTTAACAGAGAAAGGATATTGTAAAATAATAAATTCATTAACATACGTTAGAAGTCTTAAATAGGAGAAATTACGTCACATTACACTTATTACGTAAAATGAACAAAAAATAATATTGCAAAACAGTTTAAATTTAAAAATTGCGCGAGACATTTATTTGACATTTCGAGATGAACTTTTCAACTATTTTTGTTGGGACAGCGCAAATAATGTTTCATTTCTAACAAAAGTATTTTCACGTGAATATTAAAAAGAGAAATAAAAGTTTGGTGAAAATTGCGTGAGATTAAAAACGATACATTTAAAATGTCTTTAATTTATTTAATTATTTATTGAACATCAAACATACGACTTGTGTGCTTGACATGAGAGCTCGCTTAAAATGTCTTATTTAAAAGAACTTTCTTTTCGCTTTGTTAAAAAATACCGGGAGACAAAGACTCTGTTTACGTAATTCATTTTATATTAGCTTATTTTGAAGTGATTAACTGGTTTTATTTAATCAAAAAGGAAAACAGCCATAGTATCTTTTAACAGCAGCTGATTTTTCCTTAAAATTCCCCAATCAAAGAGAAATGAATAGAAACCCGTTTATAAGGAGATCGCCACTGTTTTTTAAATTACAATTCAATCTTTCAAAATCTTTTTAAAGCCGATCAAATTAGCGTGCTTTTAGAAACTGCGGTGTCTCAACGGGGGTTGGAGAGCGTAGCTCGTAGGGGGTCGAGCCCCCTAGTCTCTTAAAATAATTCTTCGATTTGAAAACTGTCTGCATCAGCGTGTTTATCAAACATTTCTCTAATACCGCCGATTCTCATATTTTTGTATGCAATATTTTTCTTAATATTAACGGAGAAAGACATCCGGTCACAAAAAGTTCAAAACCGGCAGTGGCGGTGACAGCGTAAGTTACTTTTTTTTTTTAGAATAGAGAGATTATTTGCAAATTTAAGGTATACAGCAATATCAGACAGGGTTTTTTGTTTTATGTTACGTTTTTGTTTGTTATGTTATGTTTTTGTTTTATGTTATCTACCCGTAAGGCATGGTGACGTCACGGCGACGTCGTTGTGAAGTCACGCTGTGATTTTGTGACCGTCGATGTGACGTCATAGTGACTAGAATGCGAAGTCGTTATGGCTGTTTTAGAGGTCGTTTGTGACGTCACATTGTGACCACTCTGTGAAGTCACGGTGTGACTAATTTGTGAAAAGTGTGTCATTTGTGACTATTTTGGCATTAACTTTGTGACGAACCTGTGACGAATGCGACAATGCTTTGAAGTCACATTGTGACCAATTTGTGAAATATGTGTCATTTGTGACGAACTTGTCATAAACACTGTGATGATTTCAAATGAAAATCAAATTTCAAATTAATTGCTTAAAAGACGCAAAGGCCAACATAGTGAAAAAGATTCCATGCCGGGACCCGAACCCGGGCCAAAAGTATAGCGCACTGACATTCTCCCGACTAAACCACATGGAACGATAACCAGCCTGGAAAATTTCTCACTATTACATGTTGGCAAGGCTACAAAAGCAGCACAAAATAGGATATTTATCGTGAGCCACCGACATGGGGCAAATACGAAACTTAATTAAACCCAGCATCGATTGAAACTATATTAATACTTGGAATTTTTTCCAGAGAGGACCATTCGTCTTGCATACAATATTTCAAATGAAAATCAAATTTCAAATTACATGCTTAAAAGGCAATTTTACTTTGAAATTTGATTTTCATTTGAAATAGTGTATGCAAGGCAAAGGTTTCTCTCTGGAAAAATTTCCAAGTATTAGTATAATTTCAATCGATGCTGGGTTTAATTAAGTTTCGTGTTTGCCCCATGTCGGTGGCTCACGATAAATATCCCATCTTGTGCTGTTTTTGTAGCCTTGCCAACATGTAATAGTGAGAAATTTTCCAGGCTGGGTATCGTTCCCTGTGGTTTAGTCGAGAGAATGTCAGTGCGCTATACTGATGGCCCGGATTCGAGTCCCAGCATGGAATCTTTTTCACTATGTTGGCCTTTGCACCTTTTAAGCAATTAATTTGAAATTTGATTTTCATTTTAAATATTGAAATGAAAATGTGACTGTCGATGAATTTTTTAATGTGTTGCAAGCCGAATGTTTCTCTCTGGAAAAATTTCCAAGTTTTAATACTGTGATGGTTCTTGTCATAAACACTGTGAGGAATTTTAAAATGCACAATTTTAAAATAAAGTTTTGTTTGAAATATAAAATCTTATCTTTTTACCGTACTTTTTAGCAAAATATCGCTATTTTGGAGTCCTATTCTTCTAAAATATTTTAAATTTTCCCACTTAGAAAACAATGCTTATCAACTGACATCATTTTTTTATTAAGTTCTAAGCTTGATCTTGAGTTCAAGCTCGTTATTAAGAATGTGTAAGATTTTAATATGTTGTGATTAGTCATTGCTTTATTAAATACGACATGATAAGCCATATTTATTTAAATTTTTTATTCCCGTGTATATTGTATTTTGTGAATATGAGCTAAATAGATTTGGTATGTTTTATAGGAAAAGACTGATCTGCGAAATAGAAAAAACAAGTAAGAAAAATCATGCGTTAAGCATAGATTATAAAATACTTTCCAACGCTTTCTAAATGTTTTAGCAAGACATCGTAATTTAGGGAAATAACGTAAATAAGATAAGCAAGTAAACATTTTAGAAAACGCATAAAACATTTGAAAAACTGATTTCAGCAGTTACCGTCCATAGCCAAATATGTTTTCTAATTCTTTTGAACAGTCCTGTATTTGATCTGTAGGTTGATATATATACTATATAATGGGGAAATTTAGTTTAGCAACAAAAAGCATAACAGGTTCAAATTCTCTTTCAGCAATTTATACTAATATATGGAAACATACTTAAATACTTTTGTACAACCCTGTAGTTTACCTAGAACCTTTATTACACGCCACTATTTAGTTAAAATTTAATTCAAACTAAGACGCTTTTAAAACTGCTGAAATCACATTTCCAGAAATTATGATTTACTGACGGCCTTGTATCCAATTATTTACATGACCCTGTATATCATTTTATCTATATTCTACAAACATTTCTTAACAAATTATATGCAGTTCAGCGTAAAAAAGTACAACTCATTTAAAAGCCATCTTTAAGCAATTTGCGCCCATACCCAGTAATCCTTACGAGTACTTTTGTGTAGCCCTGTATATGAATTACAGCATTTATATACACCATATACTGTGCATAAATATAGTGAATCATAAAAGCGCATATCATAATTAAAAATGCATTTCCTGCAATCATCGCTAATGAACAGTACTTCGGATACAATATAGTATTGAAATATTTTGTGTGTCCCTGTAAATGCTATATACACTTCGTATTATACATGAAATAATTTATAGTATGTAAACCTCAGCGACGTATATCAATTTCATTATATATGAAATAGATTAACGTAATTAAAGTACACTACAAACAATTCCTTCCATCCCTATATCATTATGTATTGGAATTCCTTTTTTAACCCTGTAAATGAACAATAACTATTCTATGTATCGCATATTCAGCAGAATGCATATTTTAATGCGCTTCATAAATGCATATCAATTCTATTCTGTTTGAAAGCGTATAAAATCATTAAAAATCATTTGAGACGATTTTTTCCCATAGGCCGTAATGTAACGGAATACTTTTGACTGTCCCTGTAAATGAACTAAACATGCTACAAACTTCATTAGAAATAAGGAACGTGCTATGGTAAACGTCAATATCTAAATGTTTCAGGGCAATCCGAGTTTATTTACGAGAGTTAGAGCGCGGACAGGCGGCTATACAGAAAAACGGACAGGCAAACCGAAGTTAAACACTGTTAATCTGTTTAAAAAAATATTCACTCCTATATTATGTAAATAAATATGAACTTAAAAAAATATATATACTAAAGTACCGGGTGTCCCAAAAAGGACTGACTGATTTTAAAATTCAATAACTTGCAAACGGTGACAGATATTTAAAAAATTCTTGCAGGAGGGTTATGCATAAGGTCAAAAGTTTTTTTACAGTGATTTTCAATTTTAGTTCGAATTACAAACAATAGATGGCGCTGCGATCAATAGACGCTGAATTCAGGCTCGATTTTTGGTACTTCGTGGCCCGGATAATACATTTCCATCTCCTTTTTCAGCATGGAACAAGAGAAAGGACCAGAAATCGAGCCTGTATTTAGCGACTATTGCTTACAGCGCCATCTATTGTTTATAATTCGAACTAAAATCGAAAATCACTGTAATAAAACTTTTGACCTTATGCATAACCCTCCTGCAAGAATTTTTTAAATATCTGTCACCGTTTGCAAGTTATTGAATTTTAAAATCAGTCAGTCCTTTTTGGGACACCCGGTAGTTTAATCTATAAACTTCCTATTAGACATGAAAAACACTTTATTTCAATGTTTAAATATCATATTTTACTTTTTAGTGCCAATAATTACGTGTATCATAAACTTAGAAAATGATTTTATAAAGACGAAAATTTAATAACCGCTTCAGAAAATCTATAATTAAATATTAGATTAAAATCACAAACAAAAAAAAAATGCTTACATACAATTAAAAAAAAATAACTATACCAATTTGAAAAACACTAAAAATAATAATTAGTATTTATAATTGTACTATTAAACAACAATAAACTACAATAGATGAATTAAATGTATTATTAGGTTTAACAATATCGCAAAAATCTTTGCATATGTTATAAGAAATTTCTATTATTTTATAATTTTGGCAAATGCTAAATCTGAAAACCATTGGTATGAAGATTTAAGATTTTAAATAATAATTTAAAATATTATTAGCACTAAAAGAAAAATCTTTCGAAAGTTTCACTACTGTAATACGTAAAAATACATTTTCCTAATATAATGCTAATTTCTAATCTGAAATAGTTTCGTAATATCATAATAATCGAAAATCATATTTAACTCCAAAATAATAATGTCTATAACTACTGTAAGTGTTAGTAATCAGGAAACACGAAACAGTAAGAAGCCGAAAAAAATTCCAAATCATTGTCTCAACATATTCTCAATCTCAAGTAACAGCAAATTAATCTTTAAATTAATTCCACTATGAATGCAGGCATGAATCAGTCTCTGCGCAGCTGTTTTCTTTTTTTTTCTTTTAAAGCGATGGCAGATTAAGATATTTTTCAACGCAGCATCGAATAGGAAAATGTTTCTGAAAACAATTGCAGATCAGTCCCTTACTAATATAACATAAAACTATTTAAGTCATCATCATAATATACAAAACAGGGATAAAACATTTAAATTAAATAAGACTTACATTTACGTCCCATTTATAATATCCGTGTATTTGTAATATTTTAAAATGGCGGGCTTCTTTCTCTTATTTTATAAAAAAGTGTTGTAGACTTGGTGATGTTCTAAACAGAGTAAACTTCGGGCGTCTTCTCTTCTGTGCGCAGACGATTTTGATTTTCAGCAGATGTTCTTTTTTACCGTTATTTGTTTTTGAATACAAAAGATTTCGAACTCAAATGCGCAATAATTTTATGAGACTGTCTTTAATTAAAATTTTCTTTTTGAAGAATTTTCCAATGTATTTTACCTTTTCTTTTTATCGGTTCCAAACAATTCAAGTTACAATGGATTGTAAAGGTTCTTTTTTGTAAATAATAATAATAATAATAATAATAATAATTAGAGTTTATTAGATAAAGCATTGCTTAAAATTTTTAAATGAGTAAATATCAATTTAATGGTAATAATGAACCCCTAACCCCCCCCCCTCTTTTTTTAAAGTAAAATTTGTTTCACACGTAATAAATACAAAATATCGCTCACCCGCAAGAAAAGTGACACATCTCGACAAAAGTAAATTTCACAGGAGAGGCAAAAGAAAATGTGCATGATTTTACTGTTATATGAAATTATAGCACTTAGCTCTGCATGCAGGAATAAAAAAGTGCATAGAAGCGTAAAACACATAAGAATGAAAACGTAGGATGTGGTTTGGAGGGTAGAATAATTTTACCTCACTACATAATCCACCCCTCTTCTTTTGTCACAAATGGACATATAGCGTAATAACGTGATTTTCCGTGTAACTAAACTTATGAAACTGTTTGTGTAGCAAGACGCACCTATGACAAACCTTTTAGTGGAATAAAACGCAAAATGAATTTTTGCGAGATGTGTCACTTTTCTTGCGGGTGAGCGATATATTCTTAATAAATAAAAAAAGGATTATCGAGGATAAAATAAAAGAATTCTTTGTCAATCTAAAATACAAATTTGAAATACGAATAATTAATTATTATCATGGGTTTTGCATAAATTTTGTATATTTCTTTTATTTTCGGAAAATATTAATTTATTTAAAAAGTCTGAAAGAAGTAGAATTTTTTCAAAAATAGTTACTTAAAATAGTTAAATAGTTGTCAGGAAAAAAAAAAAACTTTCAAGAAAAAAACTCCGACTAAACACTGAAGACTCTTTCTACGTGCTCATTAAAAGCTGCAGACTTAACTGTAATAGAAAATTTTTAGTTTGAAACCACAGAAGCGTTTCAAATACCACTGGTTGGCAAAAAAAAAAAAAAAAAAAAAAAAAAAAAAAAAATCCTCTCTGCAAACTAAATATAAAGTGTACAGATTTAATACTCCTAATTCTAAATATGTTATCCAAATTGCTTTAATGCTTGTATCGTGCACTTTATATATTATGTCCCCCTCCGTGACAGAATTTACCATTTGCTATCCACTAATATATTTTCATTCCTTATGCCGCTGTAACTCGGGACTGTTTAAAATACTGTTTAAAATATTTCTCTTCATTTTAAAAGATTTTAAAAGTTCATATTTTTTTCACACTGTGACTTACAATATGGTGGTTTTTTTTGTCACATATGTGACGTGATATACGTTACATGCAATGTCATAACAATGACGTCTCAATTTTTTTTTAATTGATAGAGAAATATAATTTTACAGTAAATAACATGTTTTAAAGAATTTTTGTAATTTTTTAAAGTTTTCTAAGAAGTTCACATCTCAGTCACAATGTGACATCACTGAGTGGTGGCATTTTGGTCACAGATGTGACGTGACCACAGTGACTTATAGTGACGTCACAACGACGTCACAGTGACCATGCATGCTATGAGGGTACCTAATTTACTTCACAGAAAAGTTGTTTCTGAGATTATACTGACATGTGACTGTGAAATATTATACCTAATTTGGATATTTTTCATGTGTTTCTAATAATGTCTCTTGACGTTCAAATATTTCTGCCGCACGAGTAGGCTAATATGTTTCTAAACCAATTTTTTGAGCTGATTTTAAATCTTGTATCTGTTTCTTCTATCACGTCTAGTTTTTGAAAGAAGGGAAATTTTAGTTTTTGGTCAAAAAAGCCAGAAATAGCTTTTTATGATACTTTGTATGATAAACTCCAACTAGTTAGGATAGATTCTACTGCTTATTTATTTATTTTTTCGATTATATAAATTTTTGTTTATGTCTCTGGTATGAATCTGACCCTGTTCACCTTGTCAATGAATTACACACCCCTATAAAGTATGTTATATCAAACCTGTGTTAATGCCGTGCAAAAGTAGAAATTCATCTTACTCAAAAACTAGACATGATATAAGAAAACAGACTGCAGATTTGAAATCAGCATAAAAATCTAGTCTAGAAAAACATTACGTCGATTCTATGGCAACTGTTTTAAAGTTGAAAGTGATGTAAACATTACACCATTGAAAAAAATGCAAATTAGGCTTAATAACTGATAAATAAATGTTAAAAATATGCAAATCGTGACATTTATCTGAAGCAAATAGTCAAGTAGTCATTATCTAGAAAACGTAATTAGATGTGACATATATTGTATCTAAAATTTGCATAAAACAGCACAAAAAAGCTTAAATTTGCAAAAATTTAAATATGCAAATTTCTAAAAATCTGGACCACCCAGAGATAAACGGAAAGCATATTCTGAATCAGTGCAAAAAACTGATCTAGAATCAACAAATTTTAGTTCTAGGATAAAACCTCTGTTGTACAGTGTAATAACCTCGAAGCCGCTGCGGTCGTCCGGTAGCTTCAATGGCCCGAGCCCAACCTTTCACGCTTTTCGATGTCTTTAATTTAATCAATTTCCCTTTTAAATTTGCCCGGTTTCATAATTTCATTTTTTTTTCTTTTCAAGCATATTTCAGACATGTATATCGCGGAGACGATTACCAGCTTCTAAGTCAATCTGCAATCGTTACCGATGTCAACACGTTCATCGAGTTACTCCACCCACTGTCCGAAGCGTCTTCCTTCGGCTTCACAAGAAAAGAATTCTGTCAAATCTCCTGTCTGTTAATTTCTGTTGGGTTGTTTTTAAATTTAATAGATGCAAAATGGATGTTATTCTTGAAGATAGGATTTTTCTTCCGCACCGATTCCCTTTAAGGGACTTCAAAATACGTCAAACACTACAAAAAGTTTTCTTTTTTAAATTTATTTATTCAGCAAATAAATCGTAAAGAAATTATTTAAAGCTTTCTGTCTATGATTTTTTCCCTGCTAGCTTTAATCACGCGTAATATAATAGGACTATACATCGATTTATTTAAACAAAATTTAAATACAAAGTTGAAGTAAATAAAATCCAAAGTCATACCGAAATTAAAGAAAAAAAAAAACTTTCACATTCATGGTGATCAATGTAAATAATACGATCGATCGTCCGCGTGTTCACTGTCAATCAAACTGTGTGGGCGTGTATGTGACCGCGATGATGATGCTCGCTGGTTGGCTTAGAAACTGCGGCGGTCTTATGTTTCATTGCATGAAATCTTAAATTTGGCTATTATGAGAACTCTTTAATAACGAGTAACTACTATGGTTCTTTGGTCCTCGTTATAAACCGATTTCGACTGCACTATTTTCGTGAAATTTCTATAGGAGTAGACAAATATTTATATAAAATATTACATATTACTAGTATATAACCCCCGTCCCCCGTCAAAAATAAAGGAATGTTGTTCCATTTCCATAAGACTTCATACAAACATAAAGGTTTGTACTGTAGAAAAGTATATTTTAGCAAGGACAAACGATTTCTACAAATACAAATGATGAGGATATTTCTTCGACTCAATATTCAATTTCTGAGATAGTTCAATGATCAATAAAAGCTCCGATTCTAATCCTTTGAATTAATAAATGAAAAATCAGTGAAAATAACATCATTTTGACACAATAATATCAGTTTTTGTCCTTAGTTTTATTAATGTAAAAATACATTTCAAGCGAAACATAACGTCACTGGTGCAACTTTTTCAAACATACTTTATATACGTACTTTTATTCTTAAACACAGTATATTCAAATAAAAATTTATTTTCTATTTAATTGTTGTAATGAAAAAAAATGGCAAAGCAATAATGCATAAAGATAAAATAAACTCAATAGACAATATTCTCGTGATGCCGCAATAAGTATCACTTTTTATTCTCTTATAAAAACCATGGCCTACTTAATATTAAGTAGATCTAGTATACCTTGATAAAAACAAAGTTACGCGTGCATAAATATTTATACTGAAAATATCTTGCAAATGAAAAAATACGACCAAAAAGCCACGTGTCTGAATATTTTTCATTATTTTTTTTTTCCCGAAACAATGGAAGAAATCCAATTTCCACCATTTTGAAGAAATTTCATTTAAAAAAAACTTTTAAAATTAAAATCAAAGTATAAACATAGTAATATTTTTAAAAATAGCTAGTGCGGGCACATCTACAAATGAACACCTTTTATGTTAAAAAAAAAAAAAAATAGAAAAATCGGTTCAGCAGAAAGGTCAAGACCTAAAAAAACAGCCTTGTGTTTTAAATACATAGATGGCACAGTTCGCCCCGGAATGGTTACCTACACTTTCCTACACCTGGATTTCGTATAAGTAGAGTAAAAACTAGATTTTTATAGATTTTTCTTTTTTAAGGATTTTTTTTTTTTTAAACTATAAGAGCAGTTTTAATTCACTACCTAGAAGATGAATAGAATATTAAACTATATGTTTTTATGCAGAGCCTGTATACATCGAAAAGATTTATTAACAACTATTACAATGAGTTGGCATTCTTTCTAACAAATATGTCCAATCATTGTTAGAACAAAATTAAAATTGGAATACATTTTTTTTTAGAAATTGCAAAATTAGGTGAAATTGCATGCAACAGTTTATACATGAGTAGCTGTTCTTAATATTCTATCTAAATAAAAGCGAATTTGCGCATGTCAGGTTATAAAAGAAGATAAATATACGTCTCACATATATTTAATTACATAAACTTTATGTATTCAAAAAATTTAAGTAACTATAACTATGATTAATACACTTATCAAACATTTATTATTTACTAAAATACCGGGTGTCCCAAAAAGGACTGACTGATTTTAAAATTCAATAACTTGCAAACGGTGACAGATATTAAAAAAATTCTTGCAGGAGGGTTATGCATAAGGTCAAAAGTTTTATTACAGTGATTTTCAATTTTAGTTCATTTTACAAACAATAGATGGCGCTGTAAGCAATAGTCGCTAAATACAGGCTCGATTTCTGGTCCTTTATCTTGTTCCATGCAGAAAAAGGAGATGGAAATGTATTATCCGGGCCACGAAGTACCAAAAATCGAGCCTGAATTTAGCGACTATTGCTTACAGCGCCATCTATTGTTTGTAAATCGAACTAAAATTGAAAATCACTGTAATAAAACTTTTGACCTTATGCATAACCCTCCTGCAAGAATTTTTTTAATATCTGTCACCGTTTGCAAGTTATTGAATTTTAAAATCAGTCAGTCCTTTTTGGGACACCCGGTATATCTTTATATGTATCTATATATATAAAAGAAAGTCTGGATTTTGTATTAATCAACGCGCAGCCAAAACTGCTGAACCTAAAATCTTGAAAATCGGGGTAAAAATAGGTCTTATGATGTAGAGTGCCACTAAGAAAGGATTTTCCAAAATTCCACCCCTAAGGGGGGGGGGGGTAAAAAAGAGAACGAACTTTTAAAAAATTCCTTAAAAATCTGATTTTATAGTTATTTTTCAACTGATAACATATTTTGGTGTATTTTTGTATGCAGAATCGAATGGTACTAACTAAATTCTTTTAAGCCCAATAGTTCAAGAGATATTTCATATTTTTCTAATTTGGCAGTGTCTTTGGCGCCAAACCTGAATTTTTGAAGTGATAATTTCTAAAAACTCAATCTTTTCATTCTGTTACTATAGCAAGGGAAAAAATTCAAATTGAATAATTTTTTAACCAATCCTTTTGGTTAAATAAAAACGACTTCGTCAATTAGAAAAAAAATTCAAACGCCTCAAAAACTAAAACTAAATTTAAAAAAAAACTGTGGTACTTTTTCGTTCTAATTTTCGTCGCGATACCATGCCAAAATGTATGTATCGCGCCATTTATTTCAATCCTAATCGTGCAAACGATTTTTATTGCAAACCGTGCCACACATTAACATTTGCTAATTATTGAACATGAATATTTTTATGCATGAATTTTTAATGATGGAATTTATTTTATTCCATCATAATCTCGCAAAACTTTTCAATTTGTTATTTTTTGACTATAAAATATTTATTACTGATACTGATATAGATTTTACCATTTCGCAGTTATCTGATGATGAGGAAGGTACAATAAAATTATTTTAGAAGTTAGGAATTATACGTATAAAAATGTTTTGTTCAAAAAACCATGAATGTCCTCATTGAAAGAAAGAAATGTTTACTGCAATGTGAGACATACGTATTACGTACGCCTTGCTTCAGTAGTAAAAGACATTTACAATTTCAAGACTGCAGCTTAAATTGACTATATTTTATTACTTGCAAAATATTTATTTATTCTTATATTTTAAATATTTATTTTGGTACCCGTCGACCAATTTCGCCAAATTATACAAATTGACATAATTTTTATTTTAAATAACAAAAGAACACATAAATTAGTATAACATTAATAAAAATACATTTCAAACGTCGAAATAAAAATCACCTGATGACGTAAATACGTGTAACTTGCTTAAAGCCAAGTGAATGTGACATTTACGATCAACCATTATTGGCGTTTACTCTTATAGTTTGGCAATGGATTTTTGTTCGACGGGATAACCAAGTAGTACCATTATTATTATTATTTTTTTTTTTTTTTTAAATGGTAGGTCAAAGTCTGTAATTTTCAAAAGTCATACTTTTTAAATGCTCATTTTTTTTTTTTTATCAACAAAATTATTTTTTTTCAAATGCATCATTTCATTTTTGCGCCAACTATTACGCTTGGTGACAATGGTGTTGGCATAACAGGGAAATACCAAAACAGTTACTGATTTTACTTCAAAAGTAAAGAAAAAAGGTTTAATGAGCAACAAATATTGTAAATATGACTATAACTCAGATTCTACTGAACAAAATTTTGTAGAACCTGCACTGTTAAATAGTAAATTTGGTTTATAAATGGTTTAATGTAAAAACCATCATTCTAAGTTGCTACGAAAGTTATAAAATTAGGTGAACTTGATTATGAAAGATTTCAAGTCAACTAATTAAATGCACAGTAAGTTAGATAATATTTCAGGGATTTCTTCAATATTTATCATATCATTCTGTGTTGTTTTGTTACCGAGCTATGCGGAAAAGTTCTCAGTGGTACAGTAAAGAAAATTGGAAGATATACGCTACAGAGATAGGGTATACTAGAGAGTATATATGCTATAGTTATGGAAGTTGAGCTGAGTTCCTTAAAAAATTCAGAAGTGATGCAGTATATACCTACCCCTACCTCCCAGAGCGTTCTATAATCAGGTTAACGCGATTATGAAAGTTATATTTAACTATCTCTCTATATATATAATGCAAAGAGAAATTTCATTCCGGCCGCTTATATCTTGAGTTCTGCTGAATAGATTTTGACGGGACTTACATTATTAGTTAGATATTTTTTCAGAAAAGATGTTAGTATACAACATAACGTTCTACGTTGCTTAGTTAAATAATTATGGGGAAGTTCTAAATCAGATGAACCCAATATTGAAAGAATTTCTTTTTTTAAAGGTTCCACTGAATGAATTTTTATGGGATTTAAACTGTTAATTAGATCATTTTTAGGGAAGGTTTCGGTATATTTTCCAGTTAAAAAATTCTGCTAAGTGGATTTCGATGGCACTTTATCGGTTAGTTAATTTTTCAGTTAATTTTTTAGTATAAAGCACATATCATTTGCTGTTGCTTGGTTGTTAGGTTGCTTGATTATAGAATTATAGATGAAAGTTCTAGAATCAGGCGAACCCAATTATTATGAACGATCAGCCTTTTCAATAAGTCCAATTAACAGATTCTGATGAGACTTGCATTGATAATTTTTCATGAACGCTTTTAGTATATTACATATTGTTCTATTGTTCTTTACCGAATCCTACACTAACAGATCAACTAATGAAATTGGCCCTTAACTGTCTAAATTTTGTATGACTCAATAAAAGATATAATAGCGTAATGACATTCATATTGCTTTCAGCAATTCGGTTGGATACACCATGTAAATGTCCATATTGCTTTAAAACGCATGATGAATATCACAGATATATTTTGTTTCATTCGAGATTTCTTTAGAAAAACCGACCAGCGTAGCGGGCGAAGGCTGCTAGTCTATATATATAAAAGAAAATCTGGATTTTGTATTAATCAACGCGCAGCCAAAACTACTGAACCTAAAATCTTGAAAATCGGGGTAAAAATACTTCTTATGATATGGAGTGCCGCTAAGAAAGGATTTTCCAAAATTTTACCCCTAAGGGGGGTAAAAAAGAGAACGAACTTTAAAAAAATTCTTTTAAAATCTGATTTCATAGTTATTTTTCAACGTTTTAGTGTATTTTTGTATGCTGAATCGAATGGTACTAACTAAATTCTTTTAAGCCCAATAGTTGAAGAGATATTTCATGTTTTTCTAATTTGGCATTATCTTTGGTGCCAAAACCTGAATTCTTCAAGTGATAATTCCTAAAAACTCATTCTTTTCATTCTGTTACTATAAGCAAGGGAAAAAATTCAAATTGAATATTTTTTTAACCAATCCTTTTGGTTAAATAAAAACAACTTCGTCAATTAAAAAAAAAAAAAAAAAAAAATTTCAAACGCCTCAAAAACTAAAACAACAACAAAAAAAAAAAAAAAAAAAAAAAAAAAAAACTGTGGTACTTTTTTGTTCTAATTTTCGTCGCGATACCATGTCAAAATGTACACTGTAAAAAAATAATGCCAGTTTTCCGGTAGGAATCGGAAATATAGTTGCCCTTATCGTAACAGAATAATTTCCAACCCAGCTCGGAATAAAATCCGTAAAATCGGAATAAAACCCGTAAAATACCGTTTTACTGGCTATTTCCTTATTTTTACGGATTTTATTCCGACCTGGGTCGGAAATTATTCCGGTAATAAGAGCAACTATTTTTCCGATTCCTACCGGAAAACTGGCAGTATTTTTTTTTACAGTGTATGGTATCGCGCCATTTATTCCAACCCTAATCGTGCAAACGATTTTTATTGCAAACCGTGCCACAGATTAACATTTGTTAATTATTGAACGTGAATATTTTTATGCAGGTATTTTTAATGATGGAATTTATTTTATTCCATCATAATCTAGCAACACTTTTTAATTTGCTATTTTTTGAATAGAAAATATTTATTACTGATACTGATATAGATTTTACCATTTCGCAGTTATCTGATGATGAGGAAGCTATAATAAATTTATTTCAGAAGTTAGGAATTATACATATAAAAATGTTTTGTTCAAAAAACCATGAATGTCTTCCTTGAAAGAATGAAATGTTTACTGCAATGTGAGGCATACGTATTACGTACGCCATGCTTCAGTAGTAAAAGACATTTACAATTTCAAGACTGCAGTTTAAGTTGAATATAGTTTATTACTTGCAAAATATTTATTTATTCTTATATTTTAAGTATTTATTTTGATACCCATCTACCAAATTCACCAAATTATACAAATCGCCAAACCACTCGCCAAATTATACAAATTGACATAATTTTTATTTTAAATAACGAAAGAACAAATAAATTAGTATAACATTAATAAAAATACATTTAAAACATCGAAATAAAAATCACCTGAGGACGTAAATACGTGTAACTTGCTTAAAGTCAAGTGAATGTGACATTTACAATCAACCATTATTGGCATTTAATCTTATAGTTTGGCAATAGATTTTCGGTCGACGGGATAACCAAGTAGTACCATTATTTTTATTGATTTAAAAAAATGGTAGGCCAAAGGCTGTAATTTTCAAAAGTTATATTTTTTAAGGGGTCTTGTACCTTTTAAACGCGTCGAAAATTAACGAAAAACTTCAAAGTTTGAATTAGTCTATCGTCAAAGCCTTTTTATGTACAAAGATGAAATTTTGGATATTAATTAAACAGATTGTGCTTTGTAATATGCTACCATTAGAAATTTATTAACCCTTTACGAAATTTGCGTATTGTTCAAATCAAAATAGCTCTTTTTTTTACCCCATAAGTCATTGCGCGCATGATATCTTGAGAAAGTATATATGGATTGGCATGAAATTCTGTAAAGATAATAAACATATATGTGTGTTTAAAATGATCTACTCTTAGACTAAAATTATTTCATTAACTATATAAAAAAAAAATATTTTCGTAAAAAAAAAATAAAAATTTTGTATTTTTAATGAATAAAAATAGTCATAACTAGAAATATTACGATTGTAAATATTTAAAAGTAGATCATTTTAAACACACACATTTGTTTAGTATATTTACCAAATTTCATGACAATCCATACATACTTTTTCAAGATATCATGCGCGCAATGACTTATGGGGTAAAAAAAAAGAGCTATTTTGATTTCAACAATACACAAATTCTGTAAAGGGTTAATAAATTTCTGCTGGTAGTATATTACAAAGCACAATCTTTTTAATCAATATCCAAAATTTCACGTTTATACATAAAAATGTTTTGAAGATAGACGAATTCAAACTTTGAAGTTTTTCATTAATTTTCGACGCGTTTAAAAGGTACAAGATCCCTTAAATGCTCATTTTTTTTATCAACAAAATTATTTTTTTTTCAAATGTATCATTTCATTTTCGCGCCAACTATTACGCTTGGTGACAATGGTGTTGGCATAACAGGGAAATACCAAAACAGTTACTGATTTTACTTCAAATGTAAAGAAAAAAGGTTTAATGAGCTACAAATATTGTAAATATGACTATAACTCAGATTCTACTGAACAGAATTTTGTAGAACTTACACTGTTAAATAGTAAATTTGGTTTATAAATGGTTTAATGTAAAAACCATCATTCTAAGTTGCTACGAAAGTTATAAAATTAGGTGAACTTGATTATGAAAGATTTCAAGTCAACTAATTAAATGCACAGTAAGTTAGATAATATTTCAGGGATTTCTTCAATATTTATCATATCATTCTGTGTTGTTTTGTTACGGAGCTATGCGGAAAAGTTCTCAGTGGTACAGTAAAGAAAATTGGAAGATATACGCTACAGAGATAGGGTATACTAGAGAGTATATATGCTATAGTTATGGAAGTTGAGCTGAGTTCCTTAAAAAATTCAGAAGTGATGCAGTATATACCTACCCCTACCTCCCAGAGCGTTCTATAATCAGGTTAACGCGATTATGAAAGTTATATTTAACTATCTCTATATATATATAATGCAAAGAGAAATTTCATTCCGGCCGCTTATATCTTGAGTTCTGCTGAATAGATTTTGACGGGACTTACATTATTAGTTAGATATTTTTTCAGAAAAGATGTTAGTATACAACATAACGTTCTACGTTGCTTAGTTAAATAATTATGGGGAAGTTCTAAATCAGATGAACCCAATATTGAAAGAATTTCTTTTTTTAAAGGTTCCACTGAATGAATTTTTATGGGATTTAAACTGTTAATTAGATCATTTTTAGGGACGTTTTCGGTATATTTTTCAGTTTAAAAGATTCTGCTAAGTGGATTTCGATGGCACTTTATCGGTTAGTTAATTTTTCAGTTAATTTTTTAGTATAAAGCACATATCATTTGCTGTTGCTTGGTTGTTAGGTTGCTTGATTATAGAATTATAGATGAAAGTTCTAGAATCAGGCGAACCCAATTATTATGAACGATCAGCCTTTTCAATAAGTCCAATTAACAGATTCTGATGAGACTTGCATTGATAATTTTTCATGAACGCTTTTAGTATATTACATATTGTTCTATTGTTCTTTACCGAATCCTACACTAACAGATCAACTAATGAAATTGGCCCTTAACTGTCTAAATTTTGTATGACTCAATAAAAGATATAATAGCGTAATGACATTCATATTGCTTTCAGCAATTCGGTTGGATACACCATGTAAATGTCCATATTGCTTTAAAACGCATGATGAATATCACAGATATATTTTGTTTCATTCGAGATTTCTTTAGAAAAACCGACCAGCGTAGCGGGCGAAGGCTGCTAGTCTATATATATAAAAGAAAATCTGGATTTTGTATTAATCAACGCGCAGCCAAAACTACTGAACCTAAAATCTTGAAAATCGGGGTAAAAATACTTCTTATGATATGGAGTGCCGCTAAGAAAGGATTTTCCAAAATTTTACCCCTAAGGGGGGTAAAAAAGAGAACGAACTTAAAAAAAATTCTTTTAAAATCTGATTTCATAGTTATTTTTCAACGTTTTAGTGTATTTTTGTATGCTGAATCGAATGGTACTAACTAAATTCTTTTAAGCCCAATAGTTGAAGAGATATTTCATGTTTTTCTAATTTGGCATTATCTTTGGTGCCAAAACCTGAATTCTTCAAGTGATAATTCCTAAAAACTCATTCTTTTCATTCTGTTACTATAAGCAAGGGAAAAAATTCAAATTGAATATTTTTTTAACCAATCCTTTTGGTTAAATAAAAACAACTTCGTCAATTAAAAAAAAAAAAAAAAAAAATTCAAACGCCTCAAAAACTAAAAAAAAAAAAAAAAAACTGTAGTACTTTTTTGTTCTAATTTTCGTCGCGATACCATGTCAAAATGTACACTGTAAAAAAATAATGCCAGTTTTCCGGTAGGAATCGGAAATATAGTTGCCCTTATCGTAACAGAATAATTTCCAACCCAGCTCGGAATAAAATCCGTAAAATCGGAATAAAACCCGTAAAATACCGTTTTACTGGCTATTTCCTTATTTTTACGGATTTTATTCCGACCTGGGTCGGAAATTATTCCGGTAATAAGAGCAACTATTTTTCCGATTCCTACCGGAAAACTGGCAGTATTTTTTTTTACAGTGTATGGTATCGCGCCATTTATTCCAACCCTAATCGTGCAAACGATTTTTATTGCAAACCGTGCCACACATTAACATTTGTTAATTATTGAATGTGAATATTTTTATGCAGGTATTTTTAATGATGGAATTTATTTTATTCCATCATAATCTAGCAACACTTTTTAATTTGCTATTTTTTGAATAGAAAATATTTATTACTGATACTGATATAGATTTTACCATTTCGCAGTTATCTGATGATGAGGAAGCTATAATAAATTTATTTCAGAAGTTAGGAATTATACATATAAAAATGTTTTGTTCAAAAAACCATGAATGTCTTCCTTGAAAGAATGAAATGTTTACTGCAATGTGAGGCATACGTATTACGTACGCCATGCTTCAGTAGTAAAAGACATTTACAATTTCAAGACTGCAGTTTAAGTTGAATATATTTTATTACTTGCAAAATATTTATTTATTCTTATATTTTAAGTATTTATTTTGATACCCATCTACCAAATTCACCAAATTATACAAATCGCCAAACCACTCGCCAAATTATACAAATTGACATAATTTTTATTTTAAATAACGAAAGAACAAATAAATTAGTATAACATTAATAAAAATACATTTAAAACATCGAAATAAAAATCACCTGAGGACGTAAATACGTGTAACTTGCTTAAAGTCAAGTGAATGTGACATTTACAATCAACCATTATTGGCATTTAATCTTATAGTTTGGCAATAGATTTTCGGTCGACGGGATAACCAAGTAGTACCATTATTTTTATTGATTTAAAAAAATGGTAGGCCAAAGGCTGTAATTTTCAAAAGTTATATTTTTTAAGGGGTCTTGTACCTTTTAAACGCGTCGAAAATTAACGAAAAACTTCAAAGTTTGAATTAGTCTATCGTCAAAGCCTTTTTATGTACAAAGATGACATTTTGGATATTAATTAAACAGATTGTGCTTTGTAATATGCTACCATTAGAAATTTATTAACCCTTTACGAAATTTGCGTATTGTTCAAATCAAAATAGCTCTTTTTTTTACCCCATAAGTCATTGCGCGCATGATATCTTGAGAAAGTATATATGGATTGGCATGAAATTCTGTAAAGATAATAAACATATATGTGTGTTTAAAATGATCTACTCTTAGACTAAAATTATTTCATTAACTATATAAAAAAAAAATATTTTCGTAAAAAAAAAATAAAAATTTTGTATTTTTAATGAATAAAAATAGTCATAACTAGAAATATTACGATTGTAAATATTTAAAAGTAGATCATTTTAAACACACACATTTGTTTAGTATATTTACCAAATTTCATGACAATCCATACATACTTTTTCAAGATATCATGCGCGCAATGACTTATGGGGTAAAAAAAAAGAGCTATTTTGATTTCAACAATACACAAATTCTGTAAAGGGTTAATAAATTTCTGCTGGTAGTATATTACAAAGCACAATCTTTTTAATCAATATCCAAAATTTCACGTTTATACATAAAAATGTTTTGAAGATAGACGAATTCAAACTTTGAAGTTTTTCATTAATTTTCGACGCGTTTAAAAGGTACAAGATCCCTTAAATGCTCATTTTTTTATCAACAAAATTATTTTTTTTTCAAATGTATCATTTCATTTTCGCGCCAACTATTACGCTTGGTGACAATGGTGTTGGCATAACAGGGAAATACCAAAACAGTTACTGATTTTACTTCAAATGTAAAGAAAAAAGGTTTAATGAGCTACAAATATTGTAAATATGACTATAACTCAGATTCTACTGAACAGAATTTTGTAGAACTTACACTGTTAAATAGTAAATTTGGTTTATAAACGGTTTAATGTAAAATCCATCATTCTAAGTTGCTACGTGAGTTCTAAAATTAGGTGAACTCGATTATGAAAGATTTCAAGTCAACTAATTAAATGCACAGTAAGTTAGATAATATTTCAGGGATATTTTTCAATATTTATCATATCATTTTAAACTGTTTAGTTACGGAGCTATGCGGAAAAAGTTCTCAGTGGTACAGTAAAGAAAATTGGAAGATATACGCTACAGAGATAGGGTATACTAGAGAGAATATATGCTATAGTTATGGAAGTTGAGCTGAGTTCCTTAAAAAATTCAGAGGTGATGCAGTATATACCTACCCCTACCTCCAAGAGAGTTCTATAATCAGGTTAACGCGATTATGAAAGTTATATTTAACTATCTCAATATATATATAATGCAAAGAGAAATTTCATTCCGGCCGCGTATATCTTGAGTTCTGCTGAATAGATTTTGACGGGACTTACATTGTTAGTTAGATAATTTTTCAGAAAAGATGTTAGTATAAAACATAACGTTCTAAGTTGCTTAGTTAAATAATTATGGGGAAAGTTCTAAATCAGATTAATCCAATTTTGAAAGATTTACTTTTTTTAAAGGTTCCACTGAATGATTTTTTTTGGGATTTAAACTGTTAATTAGATCATTTTTAGGGAAGGTTTCGGTATATTTTCCAGTTAAAAAATTCTGCTAAGTGGATTTCGATGGAACTTGATTGGTTAGATAATTTTTCAGTGAATGTTTTAGTATAAAAATCATATCATTTGCTGTTGCTTGGTTGTTAGGTTGGTTGATTGTAGAATTATAGATGAAAGTTCTAGAATCAGGCGAACCCTATTATTATGAACGATCAGTATTTTCAATAAGTCCAATTAACAGATTCTGATGAGACTTGCATTGATAATTTTTTGTGAACGCTTTTAGTGTATTACATATTGTTCTATTGTTCTTTACCGAATCCTACACTAACAGATCAACTAAAGAAATTGGTCCTTAACAGTCTAAATTTTGTATGACCCAATAAACGGTAGAATAGCGTAATGACATTCATATTGCTTTCAGCAATTTGGTTGGATACACCTGGTAAATGCCCATATTGCTTTAAAACGCATGATCAAATTCCCAGATATATTTTGTTTCATTCAAGATTTCTTTAGAAAAACCAACCAGCGTAGCGGGCGAAGGCTGCTAGTATATATATATATATATATATATATATATATACTGGTGTGAAAAAATTTAAGGACGAAGCAGATAAATTAGCATAAAAGCCGAACAAAGCAACAGAACGAACTGAAAGACCAATTAGTAGATAGACCTAAGACCAATGCAGTAGGGCAAGCATTTGGCATTATATATTTGGCATATATGGCATTTAAAGTAAGAGAAGGACGTCGGAAGGGTATAAAGCTCAAAGGCGGGGGACACACAGCATTTCTGCGAAATCTATTACGCGGTATACAGTGACTTCAACTACAGTTTGTTGCTACTAATGTGTGATATGGCTAATAGGCAGTACAAGAGATGTCATCTGGATCACTTTAATAGGGTTCGAAGTTGGAAGAACTTCGAAATGTGACAAGTGTGTCAGAAGAGCTCGGGATCGCTCACAGCATTGGTTCACGATCCTGAAGAGCATTTCAAACGACAGGAACAGCTACCCGAGCGTTCAGCAGTGGTCGCTCACGAGCAACAACGACGGCGGAAGATCACTATATTGTGCTACAGGTGAAAAGAAACAGGTGGCAGACAGCTGGAGAAATCGCAAGGCACATGGAACAGACTGCTGGACGTCGTATATCACGTTTTACCGTGACCAGGAGGCTGCACAAAACTGGTCTATACGCATGGCGACCTCGGTGTGCACCCTTAACGCCTGCATCGGAGACGCCGGTTTCTGTGGTGCCAGGAACCGAAGAACTGGACACAACAGAAGTGGAGTCGAGTACTGCACTTCTGTCTCTCTTTACGGATGAGAGCCGATTTAGTCTTACGAGCGATTTTGAACGTATACAATGGAGGATATTCCGAATATGGGTTCGAGGCTGAAAAAAGTCATGTGATACCGGTAATTTACCCAAGAAACTTCTAACTGATAAGAAGGGAAGATACTACTGCTTTGCCTCATGAACTGTTTCATTGGCTAGCGGGGATTTACAGTACACGTCTACGGAGCCTTCCCTTCTTTACGCTAGAAGTTTTTACCTTGACCACGTGATCAAAACGGAGATGGAATATCCTCCATTCTGAAGAGAACAGAGAACACGCAATCACCCGTCCAGCATCAACGAAAGGGACTGTTTTGGAGGTGCCGGAGTTCTTGTTTTTGGCGGTATCATGCTTGGTCGCCGTACGCACCTCCACGTCTTCCAAGTCACTGGTGTCTGCTATTGTACCGAGATTCTCTTGCCTCACGTGCGTCTGTTTAGAGATGCTGTGGGTCCGGAATTCCTATTCATGGACGACAACGCTACACTTCATCGTACAGTGGTTGTCGCAGAGCTCTCGGAGAGTGAAGATATTCAACGCATGGATTGGGCTGCGAGGTCCCCGGACCTAAATCCCATAGAATACGTGTGGGACCTTCTCGGGAGATGATTGGCAGCACGTGACTAGGCGCCAGCAATGATTCCGCAGCTGCAATTGGCTTTACAAGATGAATGGGACTCGATGCAACAACTATTTTACAACCTCGTCCTCAGCATGGACAGACGTTGTAAATCTTGCATAGTAGTCAAGGCTGTCCGTATCCCCTATTGACAGTATTTCTGTGACGTAACACAAGATAAAATGGCGATTTTTATAGTCTCGATCCGAAAGGAAGAATAGGCTCCATTTCTTTATGGATTATTAGATGGAAACAAATGCAACGATTTATATTCTTTTAAGTGTAAATGAAATTTTCTGTAATCATCTATATACAATAAGTACGATAGACAATTTTCCTGTGACGTCACATAAGGTAAAATGGCAATTTTTATAGTCTCGAA
The DNA here is from genome assembly GCA_963932465.1 of Maratus speciosus. Taxonomy (NCBI): domain Eukaryota; kingdom Metazoa; phylum Arthropoda; class Arachnida; order Araneae; family Salticidae; genus Maratus; species Maratus speciosus. The sequence goes on along the minus strand of OZ010788.1, from coordinate 384,773,664 downwards.
TCGAAAGGGAGAATACGGTCCATTAAAGACTGAATTGTTCCTGCCAGGTGCCTCTCAGATGGACGTTTCTGTCTTCTCTGCAGTTGTGCTCCAAGTTACCTTTTCAATGAAGAGCTTTTGTATCCTTTTGATCCATAGTTTAGTTTAGATGGTTTTGATCACTTGTCTTATAGTATGATTTCGGTCGATGTGGAAAACTTCTGTACCTCACATAGCATTTTTAGTTTGTAGAAAATTTGCAGAAGTCTTGCTTTGAAAACCTGCAATGTTGCAGCAAGCTCAACATGACAAGACTGAAAGTTCATAACAAGACTGCAGCAAGATAACGCAAACGCCGAAGTCACCATACTTTGGACTTGCAGCTAACTTGACATGCAGGTTAAATTCAAATTTATTGCAAATTAACGGCAAACAAGTAATCATAAATACTGCAAAGTTACTGCAAAGTAGTAATCTTTCCATGCCACATTAACTGTTTACAACTGTTGCACTATAAGTTTAACCCCTCCGAAGGGTTCCATAGACCTGATCAGGTTTATTGATGCATACGCACCGTTAAGGTGCATGCATCTATTTTTACCACTATAAACAAGTTACGGTAAAATTCGTACTTTTCAATTCGAGCCTTTTTTGGTATTTGAAAAGTATAGCGTTTAAAAAAAGTGGTGCCAACCGAATAAAATGTCTGCACTTTCTGCGTATCTGCTGATTGTCTATTCTCTCAACAGAAGGATTTTTTGCTTTCGTCACTTTCGTGAATTAAAGACAGTCTTGCCATCAGTTTCACAACAAGCTACTCATGCAAGTGGGTGATGGATTAGAAAAGAGAGAATTGCTACGAATTTCTCAATTCAAATTTGTCACGGCAAAATAATATCAGAAAAAATCAAATTTGCTGCTGATGTTCATGCTATTTGGGACGACGTTATGTTCGAAAAACCATCTCGTAATATTTTGGGAATGTTTGTGAATTGATTTTTTTTTTTTTTTAGTTTCTCGAATTTAAAACTACATTTGTCTCTTTAAATGGTCTTTGCCTGTGGATTTAGATGTACTTGTGATGTGATGCAATTTTTTCACACTTTTTAACATATTTTTGATCTAAACAAGTAATTTTTATCAAAAAATTCTAAAAAAGCCTTACTAATGCTGTCGCTGCCGTACTTGAATTTATTATGAACAAGGTTCTTTGTCGACTTATATTAAAATATCTATTGCATGTAAAAGTATGAAATCTGTCCGTTTTATGATAAGTGAGCCAAATTAAGTTAAATAAAAGTATGTAAAAGCTCCTAGAAAGGACCTACATTCATTTCATGATGACATCACTTCAGTTACTCTTTCATTTTATCGATCTCATGTTTCGTTATATTTTGAACATCACTATAGAAGTTATCGCTACATTTAAGCAATACTTCAATATTAAACTAATTTTCAATAGTCAATAGAAAAAGAAAACATCTCAATTATCATAACAAGTTTATATTCACTTTTCTAATATTTGGTTTTTGAGTAAAAGCAAAATAAATAACTAAGAACTAAAATTCTGAACCCACGTCCAAGTATGTACGAAAAAAGGCTAGGGAGGGGGTGCATAGGAGAACAATTGACCCTCCTTGTATTTTAAAATTAAGTTAACTAAGTTTCCTTTTTCCCGGAGTTAAAATAATACATTATTTTTATTTAACTTAAAAACAGTAAAAGAAAATAAATCCCTGCCGGCTCGGGCCTACAGGCGGAGGTAGATTTCGAAGTTAAGTACTAAATTCACCAACAAAACTTAAATCAAGATTAGAGATAAACCCAGTTCCTTCACTGAGAATGAGCTCTAGGCAGCTAAACATTTTGTGAAAATTCTAATATACACGAATACACACACGCATGTATATGGAATAGGTTTAAAAATGGATAAAATAAATTCAGAGAACCTCAAAGTGTTAAAATATGTTAATATTTCCATAGTCGGGTTTTTATCATGTTTTAATACATTTCTTCAAACTCACATGACGTTACATATTCACCAGCTGAGGTCCATTATATTTCCAATATGACGCAATATATATATATATATATATATATATATATATATATATATATTATTCGTCAAACTATTTATTTCATTTTGAGTTTTCATGCGGAAATCTTGCACTAGAAAACTAATGACGTAATATTCAATTTGTTTTCAATTTGTCAAACTATTTATTTAAGTTAATTTTTCACGTGAAATCTTGCAATAGAAAAACAATTGTTGTGGTGAGAATTTTATTGTTTCTTTTTTTAATTGTTGGCAATTGCTTAACGAAAAATATGTATTTTTTCCTGTCATTGTTGTGTAAGAGCTGGTTTTATCAGAATCATATTAAGACGGTATTCAAAATTTTGAGCCCTCCCCATTTCCATTCCCTTGGGCCGATTTTGCCCATTTTCAATCCCCGCCGAGATATCAACCATCTCAAAGTTATTGGCGAGTTTGAAGACGATCCGTGCATTATTGCGACTTTTATCGTGCGGACAAAATTTAGTACATACATACATATATATATATATATATATATATATAAACTTTTTAGGTGGGGGTGGTTTTGGGTTCCTGGGGTCCTATAATGAAAAGTTATGAAGGAATTTTTCAAAAGTCGCACCATGGTAACGACTGCAATAGGTAGTATTTCTTACGAAATCTACCTAAAATAACTTAGGATTTTGCACCACGGGGAGCAAATCCCCGAGCTTCCCTCATAATATTTAATTCTGTTTTTCTTTTTTAAATTCATGTATTTAAAAAAGTATATTCTAAAGAGGGGTTGGAAGAAGATCCCCATCCACCTCCTGACGGAAATATAATTTCTAACCCTTAATAACTGTTTCAATTTTTCATTTTGAAAAATTTCGATAGGAGTAGGGTAGACCGGGGCACGTTAACGCATGGGGTACGTTTATTTTCGAAACGAGTTATAACTGGCGCGACACCAGTCATGACAGATTGATGCTGCTCCCTAGCGGGTATTCCCACACGTTTTTGACCATCAGTCGAGCTTCGGTCTAGCATGCGTAAAGAAAAACCTGCTTTCTGTCAAGGTGAGTAAATTTTGTGTTGAACTTATTGAAACTTATTGTGAACTAATAATACTTAGTTAAGGATAAACAAATATATGAACATTAGCAGAATTTTATCCATTTTAGGGTTCCGTACTTAAAAAGTAAAAACGGAACCATTATAAGATCACTCCTGTGTCTGTCCGTCTGTCTGTCACAGGCATTTTACTCGTAAACTATGGAACGAAGAAAGTTCAAATTCGGGGAAGTAATAAAGACCACTGACCCACATATTTTCAGATTAATAAATATTCATAAATATATTTAATAAAAAAGTAGAGGGGCTAATTATGCTACTTGAAAAAAAAATCTTTTCTTTGTATATAATGTGGGGTATCCTGTGAAAGCTTTTGTAACGCTGAACTCAAAAATACATTCCTTTTAATTTTAGGTATTATATTTTCAAAGATATTGTTGAAAATGTAGCGCAAAAATATGTTCCCCCCATCTAATTCCGAATCTACTGAAACTAAAATTATGAAAAAAAATAGAGGTAGTAGACGTTAATATAAACCTTGCAGGAAAATTATAGCGATTACCCTAGGTCACATAGTTTTTGAGTAATTAGAATTTTTCTGTTATACACAAATCTCGATTTACGGGCATTCAGAAAAATTGTTGAGCATCGCTGAATATACCTATCGTTGCAGAAGAATTTGTTGCAGAAGAACATTGTTGATAATGATTTTCGAAAAAAATCATCGTTAATTAGCCGAGATATTTGGATCAGTTTGGACATACACAAGGACAGGGGCGGCGTACTCTATGCCTAGTTAACAACTTTTAACGATATATATGCGTAATGTAATGTCCAGTAACAGTATAAAAGCAATAAACGTCAAATTGTTAAAAACATACTAATTTAAGGTGTCTTGGGACCCTAAAAAGTGAAAAAATGAAAAAAAGACCATTTTCAACATTTAATGTCTTAAAATGTATATGATTTTAAAACACAATTTTAATTGGGATGAAAGATATAAGTATGTTCTTTCGTTTCATGTATTTAAAAAATTGCAAGATACAGAATTAGTATTTATAGGGGGCTCGAAACTGTTAGACATTTGTCGAACAAAAAATTGGCATAACAGTTTACGCGCAGGATTACAAAATAAATATTGCAACTAGAAGGAAAATTTTGGTGCTTACTTATACTTCAGATTGTAATAATTTCCCTGAACTTAAATAAATTTGTATTTAAAGCATTTTTATATTTTTAATGCAATGTTGCATTTAGCTAATACAAAATTTTGAAAATTTCAACAGTAAAATCACCTGAAAAATATTTTTTTGAACAATAAAAAGGAAATTTTAGTTTCAGTTTATACAGACTAACATGAAATATATGTTTTGAAAATTTCATGAAAAAATATTCAGAAGTTTTTCAGGTATCCTGCGCGTTATGCCCAAAAAACGCCATTTGGAAAATAATGACTTTAAAGTTTCGGAAACGCCGCTTCAGCTATTGAGCGGGTATAAATCTAAAAGTCAAAACTTCTGTTCTAATGGGAATTTCAAGGAAACAATTATATCAAAATATTCAGAAAAGATAGGAGCTTAACATCTAAAAAAATTAAAATTTCTTAAATTTTGAAGCTTTAAGAGTCCTACGACCACTTAATCCTTTCCGGCACGGAGTAATTCTATTTATAAACTTATGAAATAATGAACTGAGACCAGAATTTATAAACGAATTTATTAGAAAATGAGAACTTGCTTATTTTTACGTACATGATAAAAGGAAAATTTTAATTAAATATTCTTGGTGCCGTTTGTCTGTTTTGGAATTAAAATTAGGTGTCCGTTTTTTAAGGACATCGCCCTCGAAAGATTTAATTAGAATGAATCGCATAAATACTGTGGGATTCGCGATAGTTTGCATTGATTGTATCTCGCAATACGCCTCGAGTGACTTTAAAAGTTAATTAAACACCTATATGGAAAAACGCGGCACTGACCAAGGCGGCGTTGCAATTTTGAGACCTCAGTTCAAAGCGCGCTTAGCACAATGCCAAATTTAAACTTTGAACAAAGGTTTTGTTTTAGCTACACTAAAGGTTATTACTACGCTGAATTTAGTTTCATGAAATGCCAAATGAAGTTTAACTATGCACTGCTTTTATTGTCAGTACCGAATTAAATTCATCATAAACAGATTAGGATAATATTAAAAAAAAGAGTTATACGAATAGCTTTATTTGATATTATTTAGGTTCCATATCTCTTTGAACTTTCATGGTATACCCATTTACAATTTTCTAATATATACAGTTATACTTAACCCTACGTTGTATAGTTTTTTTTACAAAGTCTTAGTATTCTTTTAGCAACTTTTTTTTTATATAATACAATTACAAATTCATATATTTATTGTACGGAACTCTCTGTACGCGAGTAATGCTCGCACTTGACCGTTTATTTGAGAACTGTATTTGTATGAACAGAAATGTTATTAATTTTCATTTCACGTTAAAAATAAATCCAAATATGGCGACGGGGCACGTTTACGCATTGACATCAGGGAACTTTTACGCACGTTCTCAGTGCGTAAACGTCTTATGCGTTGAATGTCTTAGATGCAAAAAGTTGTCCCATGACAAGTGTGCAAAAGGAAATACTTTATTTTTTCTTTGTAAAAACTGTAACAGTGATCATGAAGATGATTAAATAGTTTCTGTTTTTTATTAGTAATAAGCCCTATGTTTTCAGTTTAGCCTATAAAATGGTCTTTAATTAACTCTCTTTATTTTTTTATTTCTAAACAGTGTTTTAAGTTATAAATAAAGCATTTCAATTTGATTAAATATTTATTTCACTTACTCGTTGATATCACTTATAATATGCGTAAAGGTACCTTGATGCGTAAACTTGCCCTGGGAATGGAGCAAGTTTACGCAAAAGACTTGGACCTATTTTTTTTTTTTTTTACGGTTAAAAACACAAATAGGGCAACAACTGAACATACAAATTTCGACTTTATCAACTGCTTTATAAAAACACAATGTCCAAAATTTCCTAAGTTAAAACATAAAAATTAGAAAATTCAATGAAAAAAAAAACCCGCGTAAACATGCCCTGGTCTACCCTATACTTTTGTATTTTTAATAATTCTTATTTGTTACATTGAATTGCTTTCTATGTTGACATATTTAAAAATTATCTGCGAAAAAATTCTTCACTTTCTCGATGTTCTGACAAAAAATTCTTAATTTAGCTTATTCCATGTTTATATTTTTTATTTTAAAAACGGAACCTTGGTAGCAGACTGCAGGCACATCTGTTCCAAACTTTTCTCCCTCCCTAGATTTTGTTCAGCGGCCACTAATGATCACGTTTGTTTGCCAACCATTCATTTTTCAACAATCACATCTAAGTTAGCACATTTTACATTAGTACATCTAATAATTAGTTAACTTCATATAATACACTTATGAATTTCTTAAATCTAGTTACTAATTTTTTATTTTCAAATTCATATTTGTTCATTGAATATTTTCTAGAAGTCAAAAGACACGTTACCTGTGTATAATATTAATATTATGCATGTATTCTACGGCTGAAAGCATTTGATAGAAAAAGAATCTAGCTAATTTTTCAGGGATAATGAGTTTTGGCTGACTCTTCATATACTGATATAAATTGGTACCTCGAACAAGCTCCAGTGCTAGACAATGTAAATTTCCTTCCTGCAATGATAAATAAAATAAAATGCATTTTTCAACGAAAATATCAATTGTTAAGTGAAAATGTATATCAGAAGTTAAGGCATCTTCAATGAAAAAGCAGATTTACTTAGTTATAAATGTTGTCATTGTTTTATCATTGATTTTACACACTAATTTTATGTTACTTAGTCACTGTATGTGTTCCAGTCAGGATTATCAAATTTTCTTACCAAATCGGAAATTCTAGCATATGAAACAAAAATAAAAATATTTCGAAATATGTTTGTTTATATGAGTTCGGTCCGTTTAATTAATATTGTAATGATGTAACACAAATTAGTAAACTATTTAAAAGGTCTCAGGACTCTTAAAGCTTCAAATTTTCGAAATTTTTTTTTTTTTTTTTTAGATATTAAACTCCTATCTTTTCTGAACATCTTGATATAATTGTTTCTTTTAAATTCCCATAAGAACAGAAGTTATGGCTTTTAGAATTATACCCGCTCAATAGCTGAAGCGGCGTTTCCGAAACTTTGAAGCCATTTTTCTTCAAATGGCGTTTTTGGGCATGACGCGCAGGATATCTCAAAACCTTCTGAATATTTTTTCTCGAATTTTTCAAAACATATGTTTCATGTTAGTCTGTATAAACTGAACCTAAAATTTCCTTTTTATTGTTCAAAAACTATATTTAGGTGACTATGCTGTTGAAATTTTCAAAATTTTGTATTAGATAAACACAATTTTGTATTAAAAATATAAAAATGCTTTAAATACAATTTTATTTAGGTTCAGAGTAATTATTACAATCTTAAGTATAAGTTGGCACCAAAATTTTCATCCTATTTGCAATATTTAATTTGTAATCCTGCGCGTAAGCTGTTATACCAATTTTCTGCTTGTCAAATGTCTGACAGATTGGAGCCCCCTATAAATGCAAATTCTGAACCTTGCAATGCTTTAAATACATGATATGAAAGAACATACTGATATCGTTCATCCCAACAAAAATTGTGTTTTAAAATCATATACATTTTAAGATATTAAATGTTGAAAATGGTCCTTTTTGTCATATTTTTTTTTCACTTTTAAGAATCGTGAAACCCTTTAATAATCTAAGTAACATTAAACAAGTGCCTAAACTGCTACTTCAAAATAAAATAAAACCATTTTTATATTATAGAAGGCGATCTTCTTTTCGTTTTAGAAAACCACTAGTTTCGGGAAAAAACAATTGACATGATGAAAGACAAAAACAGAAAGGATAAGTGAAGCTCTCAAAAACAAGGATGTGTAACCTTTAGGCTAACTGGAGCTGCATTTAAGGAGAAGCAGAAACTTTTCTTCGGGTCGCACATACACTGTATTACATTAACAATAATAGTTAAGAAAAAAAGTTAGATCATAATATTTAGTTAAATTATACATCCAATGCAATAAAAATGACAAAATAGCGTAGCAACTGTTCAGTAATTTATTTCCTTTAGAAATACTTTCAAAATTATTGAAAACATAAGCCAGGACATTATTATTAATCACATCATATAATATTGATTAATGAGGCAGCAAACTATTTGCATTTCTTCTTGGAATGGAAACTAGAAGTCTTTAATAAGAGTTCAAAAGATTGCAACGAATATTTAAACAGAGGAAACTCAAGTTTAGTATTTTAGTAAGTACTAGGGGGCTCGGCCCCCTACGAGCTACGCTCGCCAACCCCCGTCCAGACACCGTAGACTCTAAATGCACACTAATTTGATCGGCTTTAAAAAGATTTCGAAAGACTGAATTATAATTTAAAAAACAGTGGCGATCTCTCTATAAACGGATTTCTATTCATTTCTCTTTGATTGGGGAATTTTAACGCCAAATCCGTTGCGGTACTACTTGATTATCCCGTCGACCAATTTCACCAAATTATATAAATCGCCAAACCACTCGCCAAATTATACAAATTGACATAATTTTTATTTTAAATAACGAAAAAACAAATAAATTAGTACAACATTAATAAAAATACAAATAAAACATCGAAATAAAAATAACTTGATGACGTAGACACTTGTAACAACATTTCAAAATAAGCTAATATAAAAGGAATTAAGTAAACAGAGTCTTTATCTCCTGGTATTTTTTAACAAAGTAAAAAGAAAGTTCTTTTAAATGAGACATTTTAAATTAATCGTTTTTAATCTGACGTAATTTTGACCAAACTATTCTTTCTCTTTTTAATATTCACGTGAATGTACTTGTGTTAGAAATGAAATATTATTTGTGCTTTCCTAACAAAAATAGTTGAAAAGTATACTCTTAAAATATCAAATAAATGTCTAGCGCAATTTCTAAATTTAAACCGTTTTGCAATATTATTTTGTGTTCATTTTATGTAATAACTGTAATGTGACGTAAATATGACGTAATTTCTCCTATTTAAGACTTCCAACGCATGTTAATAAATTTATTGTTTTACAAATTCCTTTCTCTCTTAAAATTCACGCGTAACTATAGTTTTTATGACGTAATTTTTAATAAGTTCCTGCTTTTTGTACATAATTATTTAATTTTAATTCCAAATGTTTTTTTTTCTGTTTATAATAGTCACGTGTAAATAAATTTTTAATTCATTTACACGTATAAATATTTTTTTTGAAGCAAACATTATTGTTTCCGCTGTTTATACAGTTGGCAACAGTTTAAATTAATATCATTTTCTAAAATCTGTTAAAAATATCTCTAGAAATGCTGAAAATCTGAATTTAAAATAGAAATAAAACCTCAAAAAATGAGTCAAAATAAAAAAATTAATGCAATCTGCACTCCGGCAAATTCTAACGCATAAAATGATCTAAAAATGATTAAATTCCTATGAACAGTTTTTGCTCCTATAAAACTTTTTTAATGGAACGATTTTGTCCAATTTTAGCATTAAATATCTCTTAAAATAATTCTTCGATCTGAAAACAGTCTGCATCAGCGTGTTTATCAAACATTTCTGTATAATACTACTGATTTTCATATTTTTGTATGCATTATTTTTCTTAATATTAACGAAGAAAGACCTCCGGTCACAAAAAATTCAAAACCGGCGGCGGCGGCGGTGACAGCGGTAGTTACTTTTTTTTAGAATAGAGAGATAGTATATGAGTTGCTGCTCCACTGTCGAATTAATCAAGAGAGAAAGGGCATAAGGCAAAATCATTATAGCATTATCCTCAAACATTCATAAGTAGAACTTTGTCTTTGCGTCAAGGATTCATGTAGGGATTGTCATAACGTTTTGTATGATCATTGCAACATAAAAATGCCATATATCCATTTTTTACACAGGTAAATATAGGGAGACTAGGGAAGATTGATCCACTTTTTACAAAATGATTTTTTATTTTTTTTTAATATTGAACCTAGAATAAAGTTTTATATATCATTTTATTCATTACTAGGGGCCTCTGCCCCCTACGAGCTACGCTCGCCAACCCCCGTTCAGACACCGCAGTCTCTAAAAGCACGCTAATTTGATCGGCTTTAAAAAGATTTTGAAAGATTGAATTATAATTTAAAACACAGTGACGATCTCCCTATAAACGGGTTTCTATTTATTTCTCCTTGATTGGGGAATTTTAAGGAAAAGTCAGCTGCTGTTAAAAGTTACAATGGCTGTTTTCCTCTTTGATTAAATAAAACCAATTAAACATTTCAAAATAAGCTAATATAAAATGAATTAAGTAAACAGAGTCTTTGTCTCCCGGTACTTTTTAACAAAGCGAAAAGAAAGTTCTTTTAAATAGGACATTTTAAGTGGGCTCTCATGTCAAGCACACAAGTCGTATGTTTGTTGTTCAATAAATAAATAAATAAATAAATAAAAGACATTTCAAATGTATCGTTTTTAATCTGACGTAATTTTCACCAAACTTTTCTCTCTCTTTTTAATATTCACGTGAAAATACTTTTGTTAGAAATGAAATATTATTTGCGCTGTCCCAACAAAAATAGTTGAAAAGATCAAATAAATGACTCGCGCTATTTTTAAATTTAAACTGTTTTGCAGTATTATTTTTTGTTCATTTTATATAATAAGTGTAATGTGACGTAAATGTGACGTAAATTCTCCTATTTAAGACTTCTAACGCATGTTAATGAATTTATTATTTTACAATATCCTTTCTCTGTTAAAGTTCACGTGTAAATATAGTTTTTACGAAGTAATTTTCAATAAGTTCCTGCTTTTTATAAGTAATTATTTAATTCTAATTTGAAAGTTTTTTTTTCTGTTTGTAATAGTCACGTGTAAATAAATTTTTAATTTGAAGCAAACATTATTGTTTGCGCTGTTTATACAGTTGGCAACAGGTTAAATTAGTACAATCTCTCTATTCTAAAAAAAAGTAACTACCGCCGCCGCCGCCGCCGGTTTTGAATTTTTTGTGACCGGAGGTCTTTCTTCGTTAATATTAAGAAAAATAATGCATACAAAAATATGAAAATCGGTAGTATTATACAGAAATGTTTGATAAACACGCTGATGCAGACAGTTTTCGAATCGAAGAATTATTTTAAGAGATATTTAGTACTAAAACTGGATAAAATCATTCCACTAAAAAAGTTTTATAGGAGCAAAAACTATACATCAGAATTTAATAATTTTTAGATCATTTTATACTTTATAATTTCCCGGTGTGCAGAATTCATTTACTTTTTTTAATTTGACACATTTTTCGAGGTTTTATTTCCATTTTAAATTCAAATTTTCAGCATTTTGAGAGATGTTTTTTACTTATTTTAGAAAATTGTACTAATTTAACCTGTTGCCAACTGTATAAACAACGGAAACAATAATGTTTGCTTCAAATTAAAAATTTATTTACACGTGACTATTATAAATAGAAAAGATACTTTCAAATTAAAATTAAATAATTGCGTATAAAAAGCAGGAACTTATTGAAAATTACGTCATAAAAAGTATACACGTGAATTTTAAAAGAGAAAGGATATTGTAAAATAATAAATTCATTAACATGCGTTAGAAGTCTTAAATAGGAGAAATTACGTCATATTTACGTCACATTACAGTTATTACATAAAATGAACACAAAATAATATTGCAAAACAGTTTAAATTTAGAAATTGTGCTAGATATTTATTTGATATTTTGAGAGGATTTTTTGAACTATTTTTGTTAGGAAAGCACAAATAATATTTCATTTCTAACAAAAGTATTTTCACGTGAATATTTAAAAGAGAAAGAGTAGCTTGGTCAAAATTACGTCAGATTAAAAACGATTAATTTAAAATGTCTCATTTAAAAGAACTTTCTTTTCTCTTTCTTAAAAAATATCAGGAGACAAAGACTCTGTTAACTTAATTCCTTTTATATTAGCTTGTTTTGAAATGTTGTTACACGTCATCAAGTTATTTTGATTTCGACTTTTTATTTGTATTTTTATTAATGTTGTACTAATTTATTTGTTCTTTCGTTATTTAAAATAAAAAGTCTATTTGTATAATTTGGCGAAATTGGTCGACTGGATAATCAAGTAGTACCGCAGTGGATTTGGCGTTAAAATTCCCCAATCAAAGAGAAATGAATAGAAATCCGTTTATAGGGAGATCGCCACTGTTTTTTAAATTATAATACAATCTTTCGAAATCTTTTTAAAGCCGATCAAATTAGCGTGCATTTAGAGTCTGCGGTGTCTGGACGGGGGTTGGCGAGCGTAGCTCGTAGGGCGCCGAGCCCCCTAGTTTTCTAAAATAAATAAAATATTATCTCTCGAAATGCTGAAAATGTGAATTTAAAATAGACATAAAAGCTCAAAAAATAAGTCGAATTTAAAAAATAAATGCATTCTGCACACCGGGAAATTATAACGTATAAAATGATCTAAAAATGATTAAATTCCGATGCATAGTTTTTGCTCCTATAAAACTTTTTTAATGAACGACTTTGTCCAACTTTAGTACTAAATATCTCTTAAAATAATTCTTCGATTTGAAAACTGTCTGCATCAGCGTGTTTATCAAACATTTCTCTAATACCGCCGATTTTCATATTTTTGTATGAAATATTTTTTTAATATTAACGGAGAAAGACCTCCGGTCACAAAAAATTCAAAACCGGCGGCGGCGGTGATAGCGTAATTTACTTTTTCTTAGAATAGAGAGATACAATCAGTTATCAAAATAAAATTGTTACATAAGTGTAATATATAAGAAATTTGAAAAATCATTGATTTTAATCATCAGAAAATAATGGGTCAAGACTCCCCACAAATGGAAGGGTTGACCCACTTTGTTTTATATTGAAATATTTGTGAAGAGGTATAAAATCAGTTTAAAAAAACAAAATAACTTTATGCTACATGCATTAATTATTATAAAAAATATATTTTTGAAAATATGATGCTTAAACAAACCTGTTTAGACGCAATTGCAAGTCAGAAGGGGGAAATTTTATTTTAAACATGATTTTGTCTGAGCAGGTATAACTGTACTGCAGGGAAAATGAAATTTTGACATTTAAGACAGTATTCCGTTAGAGACAGGTTGCGTTTTTATATGGTTTCATGTATTATTATCGCCAGATTTAGGAGCCACTGTCCCGTTTTTGTTTTTTTTTTTTTTTTTTTTTTTTTTGTCTCCTTGTCTTACTTTTTGTGACACTCGATCTGACAACTCTAGTTTTCACATAGTTTGGCTTCATCTCACTGTATTCATCCTGGTGAGATTTGTCTACAGACCTTCCTAAAGTTTTTCGATCGATGCTATGTTCTTTTGCCGCCGCATGAGCACTTAACTTATCATTAACATCTTTTAATGTTTTCAGTTGCTAAGTACTTTCAGTACTAAAATGTCGAAATAAATGTGTGGCTCCGGAATTTACGAACAAATTGATTTGGAAATAAGAAAAGGCTATATTTCACATACATATTAAATAAAAAAGATTTTAGCAAAATTCTGGTGCCATTGTGACGTTTTGGAATTAAAATTAAGTGGTTTCATAAACATACGACTGCCGCTGAAAGGGTTAAAACTGCTGCTTTCATACTTTCTAATTTCCACTGTTTCTATTTACCTATTGTAAGTAATATTTAAATGGAAAAAAGTTCCTATAAATTTTCCCATTTATATTTCATTAAATTTTTTCGTGCAGTGGATACTATATCAATTTTTCACATCTTTCTTTAATCAGTTTTAAACATTTTATTTTCCATCACCCCATTTTACTGCAGCTTTACAGAATAAATGCACATTTTTTTTATATAACCTCACTTTTCATTTTACACAGTATATAATAAAAAGATTTTCAAAACCACTTAATTAAGGGAGACTTGAGCATCTGGTCAACCCTCCCTCACATTGACTGAGTCAAGCCTCCCCACATAGCTCTTTTCCAAAGAATAGCACATTGTTATGTTAAGCCTAACTTACTGTACAATCTTTATGCCTGGAATGCAAGCTCGATATTTCTGCATTACTTAAAACCTACTTACTTAAATTTCTATAATATATTTTATCAGAAAAAAGCTTACAGAATATTTCTAAAAAACACAACTTTTAAGTTGAAAACTCTTCACAATTAATTTTTTACACAACTTTTCGATGACCAGTATGAAACAGAGACTGTTGTTTGAGCATTCCAGTTGCTTTGGTTGACACCACCTATTTATAAAACTCTGAAATTCTTTTAAATAGGAAAACTGATGGGTGGGTCAAGCCTCCCGTATGGTCAACCCTCCCTAGTCTCCCCTCTACTACTAGTATATAACCCCGTCAAAAGTGACGGTATGTGAACTAAAGATCTTCAAAACAGCGTTTAGAACTTTAGATCATGAAGATAGAACATGAAGGAGAACAATGAAGATGGGCTTTCAATCACAGGACTTGTACCCAAATATAATACTCGGTTCACGCCGCTGATGCTCCCAGCTTAAGCGTGATTTGTGTGTAATTTGTTGATTATAGATGGCAGCATCAAATGCCATTAAATATTTTATTATTTTTGGTACTTTTCGGTTTGCCGGGCGCCAGTGTTATATATACATATGTACATATATATATATATATATATATATATATATATATATATATGTGTATGCATTTATATACAGGGTGATTCAAAAAAGGTGGGAAAAATTTTAAGAGGTGATAGTACGCAACCAAACAAACATTTTATATCAAAGAATGCGTGGTCGAAAACTAAACGTAAAAAAGTTAGAGGGCGCCAAAAGTTATGTGCTTATACGAGGCAAAAACACACAATGAACGATTAAGTTAAGTTACAAAAACAAATTTAATGGCATTTGATTACAATAAGTGCTCAAAACATTGACCGGCAACTGTTATGCACGCAGTACAACGGCGAAGAACAGATTGGCGAATTTTCTGAAACACACCAGGCACCACCGCGCTCGCCAGATCTTTCATGTCTCGATTTTTTTTTGTGGAGACAGCTAAAGGCTCTTGTGTATGAGACTCCCATTGAATCCAGAAGAACTTGTCGCCAGTCTTTCGGCTGCTGTAGGGGAAGTTCGCGATATGCCTGGTGTGTTTCAGAAAATTCGTCAATCTGTTCTTCGCCGTTGTACTGCGTGCATAACAGCTACCGGTCAATATTTTGAGCACTTATTGTAATCAAATGCCATTAAATTTGTTTTTGTAACTTAACTTAATCGTTCATTGTGTGTTTTTGCCTCGTATAAGAACATAACTTTTGGCGCCCTCTAACTTTTTTACGTTTAGTTTTCGACCATGCATTCTTTGATACAAAATGCTTGTTTGGGTGTGTACTATCACCTCTTAAAAATTTTCCCATATTTTTTGAATCACTCTGTATATGTACGCATGTATACAATATATATATGTATATATAACATTGTCGCCCGGCTAACCGAAAAGTACCTTATTTTCTTTCTCACTTTCAAAAACTTCTATATGATTATTAAATATGAACGAAAATAAGAAGCAAAGGTATAGGCCTTTTTCTTTAATTTAAGTTAAAAAAAAATACATTATGTATCATTTTATGATTTTTGCATTTTGTTAATCGAAAAATATTATCCTTTGATTTCTTATGAAAACAACAAAGATATTACGTAAACTACGATTTAAAATACAGGAACTTGAACTGAAAAATGCCTTATATATTATTCTTTACACGATATTAAATTTGTGACTTACAAATTATTTTACTACTCAGAAACTAATTTTGAATTATTCTGTAGCGCACTAAACAGAAAATTTTTAATTATTTTAATCTACATCATTTCTCAAAGTAAATTGCATAATAAGTAAAGTGAATTGGAAAAGTAATGTAAAATTGCAACTATTAATTATATTAATATGATTTTTTTCCCTCTAGAAACTTCCTATGTTAAAACGGTATTATATATCTCCGTGTATTTTAATTAAAATAAGAATTGATAAGAATTATTCATTTTATTTGCAATGCAAAGCTGATAAAATGCATAAAAGGGTACAATTTCAATACAACGCTTCTTTGTTTATATTAAATCCCGAGAGATGACGCCAAAACAATATATGGCAACAGAACGTTATCCAGTGCAAAATATTCCACAGATTGAATCTTTCTTTCACAGACTAAATTGAACTTATAAACCTCCCTCCCCTTTTGCCTTACTGTAACGTATGCCATAACGTTTACCATAAACGTAAACAAAAGTGAAAAATGCAGGAATTTGAACTGAAAAATACCTCCTTTGAAAAAAATTAGAATTATATCCCAAATTTTAAATATTACAGCATAAAAATTGCATTGCATATACTGGGTGTCCTAAAAAGGACTGACTGATTTTAAAATTCAATAACTTGCAAACGGTGACAGATATTTAAAAAATTCTTGCAGGAGGGTTATGCATGAGGTCAAAAGTTTTTTACAGTGATTTTCGATTTTAGTTCGAATTACAAACAATGGATGGCGCTGTAAGCAATAGGCACTAAATGTAGGCTCGATTTTTTGTCCTTTCTCTACTTCCATGCGGAAAAAGGAGATTAAAAAGTGGGTCCCGAAGTACCAAAAAACGAGCCTGAATTTAGCGTCTGTTGCTTACAGTGCCATCTATTGTTTGTAATTCGAACTAAAATCGAAAATCACTGTAAAAAAACTTTTGACCTCATGCATAACCCTCCTGCAAGAATTTTTTAAATATCTGTCACCGTTCACAAGTTATTGAATTTTAAAATCAGTCAGTCCTTTTTAGGACACCCGGTATATATATACATATACATGTATTATGTTATAGAAAAAAATACATTTAATTCTATAAAACTTGTTTAAAAGTACACTGCTCAAAACAATTAGGGGAGCACATGGTTTTAACAAAATTACGCAAATACTTACATCGATAAGTAACGTAAAATAAAACATCCATAATTTAAAGCGTAGTAGAAAACAGATGATGAAAACTTCACATGCAAATCAAAGTTTATGACGCCAAAAATTAGAAAAGGGAGATAAGTGCAGAAATCGAGATTTTGCAGAAACGTCTGTTTCACTGTCTCGGTTGTAAAATTCAATTGTCCAGCATGTGTTTTGAGAAAAGGTTACTTGCAAATGTCACAAGAATGTGATTTACCAAAATCCATGGCTTGGTGTATTATCGGAACAGTTGAATCTGGGGAAACGCAACGAAGTGTAGAAAATGATGTTGAAGTCGCAAGAAGTGTCAATGCAAGGTTGTGGAATCGATTCCAAGACACAGTTGTTCTTGGCCACAGGACTTAGGATGTCCAGCCAAACAGTCCGAAATAGGCTTCATCAGGCTGGTCTCTATGCACATAAGCCAATGGTCTGTATTCCGTTGACCTCAAGCAACTGTGCGGCCCAAAGAAGGTGGGCAACTGAACATCGAGTTTGGAGGCAACGTTGTTGGAGTCAAATTCTGTCTGCAGACGAGTCCCGATTAAGTTTGGATATGACATCCAATGTGTTTTGGAATGGAGAGAAAGAGGCACTCAAAATAATCCCACATTCCTTCGTGAAAGATCACATTACAGACAAGGTGGGTTGATACTATTGGCTGGAATCAGCATAGGTGGACGTACGGGCTTGCGTATCATTCGGAATGGCACTTTGACGGCCCGAAGTTATACAGACGAGATACTGAGACCTCATGTCGTATTTTACGTTGCAGTTATTGGTGATTCTTTTTTTCCATGCATGATAATGCCAGACTGCATACAACTCGTCTTGTGGAGAACATGCTTTAAGTTGAAACAATACACCATATGGAATAACCAACATGCTCTCCTGACCTGAATCCGATCGAGCATGTTTGGGACACACTCGGACGACGCATTGCAGCGAGACTGAGGCCTCCTTTTATTGTCCGGGACTTGGAGATTGCAATTCTTGAGGAGTGGAACAGTACTCCCCAAAAACTTATCGATAATGTCATCGAATCCATGGAAATCAGGTATGCGACAGTTTTATCTATTCGAAGGGACCATACGCCATATTAAATTTCTAGCATTATTCCTAAACAGTACTTTTTTCGTCATTTACATGTAACCAAATTGATGCCCTAAACCATCTTTTCACGTTCTATCCATCGTTTCAAAGAATTAAAGCTCTCTTGCAAATTTTTTTGCGTCTTTTTTTCTGTATTGCGCGTTGATACATATGGTACTCACAATTTTATGCCCGTGCATGGCTGTCTCGCACTATTCTCTTCACTTTTTTGCTTGCTCCTCTAATTTTTTTGAGCAGTGTAAATTTGCAAATTCATATTACTGAATAGAACAGTATTTTTACTTTCTTCTATCTTCAATAGAAGAAAGTATTGTAATAGAAATTTTTTCGACTTCCAGTTTTCGACGGATTTACACGTTTTAAGGGTCAGAGATCCCAAAAAACATGTTTATAGAAAATGTCTGTCTGTCCGTGTGTCCGTCTGTCCGTTACCATTGTACCATCAAAAAATGTATGAAGTTATGCATAGAATTGAACCAAATATTTATTTTAAGTTTTTGGCTATGGCAAGCAGGTCCTACCTGAATTTGGAAAAAATTCACCGGTAGGGGGCGCTGTAATAGTGATTTTTGTGCGATTGTGAATATTGTACCATCAAGAAGTGTATAAAGTTATACATAGAATTGAACGAAAAATTGTTTTAAGTATTTGGCTATAGCAAGCAGGTCCTCCCTGAATTTGAAAAAAATTCGCCTGTAGGGGCCGCTGTAATAACGATTTTTGTGCGATTTTGAATATTGTACCATCGAAAAGTGCATGAAGTTATGCATGCAATTGAACCAAAAAATTTTTTTAAGTTCTTGGCTATGGCAAGTAGGTCCTTCTTTAATTTGGAAAAAAATCGCCGGTAGGTGGTGATGTAATAGCGATTTTTGTGCCATTTTCAATATTGTACCATCGAAAAGTGTATGAAGTTATGTATAGAATTGAACCAAATTTTTTGTATTTGTTTTTGGTCATGGCACGAAGGTCCTCCCTGAATTTGGAAAAAGGCGCTATAATTGCGATGTCTGTACGATTTTCATTATTGTACCATCGAAAACTGTATAAAATTATGCATAGAATTGAACCAAATTTTTTGTGTATGTGCAAGGCTATGGTCGGTAGGGCCTTCCGAACTTGAAAAAATTCCGCCAGAAAGGGGCGCTATTAATTGCGATGTCTGCGCCACTTTTTATTATTGTACCATCGATAAGTGTATGAAGTTATGCATAGAATTGAACCAATTTTTTGTGTATGTTTCTTGCTATGGCAAGCAAGTCCTCCCTGAATTTGAAAAAAAAAAATGCCGGAAGGGCACTGTAATAGCGATGTTGTGCCATTTTCTTTATTGTACCATCGAAAAGTGTATAAAATTATGCATACAATTGAACCAAATTTTTTGTGCATAATTTTGGATATGGCCAACAGGTCCTCCTTGAATTTGGAAATATTGCGCTGTAAAGGGGCTCTGTGATAGCGATTTTTGTATATTTTTCTTGATTTTTCGTAGTTCTATTGTCCATCGGCGGCTCGTGCAGTGGCGGGAACTCGCTTCCTGCTAAGCCGGCTATTCGCAAACAACTGATAACAACAAAATAAGGAAAAACTATTAATTTTAACAAATATCTTGATATAGATTAACTCGTTTTTAGTCCGTTTAATTGACTGAAGCAGAAATTTAAGAAGAAAATGAAAGTTGGTATAGTATTGAACTAATAATATTGAAGTATTAACATGTGTAACTACTTTTTGAAATATTAAGATGTATAAGATAAAATAAAGTTTTGGGATTGGCACATCCAAATAGTTATATATTATTCTGTATGGATCAGTGGCCGCTCATTATATGGGACCGCTCATTCAAAAGAAACGAACAGCGAATCTACAAGTTTTGCCAAATTACTTCAAACAAACTTTCAATGAATGAATCACCATACCGCTAATGCTGACCATACAGCCAAGTGATTTATTTTATAGAACGCAGTTTGACAAAAATATGCTTGTTTCTTTCATGGAGCCATGAAGATTAAAAGGAGACGACGTATCAATCTAAAACCGTTGGAAGCTTCGAGGCCGAAAGATGATCACCGTAGTTGATTTGTGCCATAGCTCCATGGTTTAATTTTTTTTCAATGAATCAAGTGAATGATTCGCTACCGCTTGTTTACATTTTACGCTAATGTATGTTTTTAACTCGATTGTTTTTCAACTGCGCAAATCATTGGAATTTTGTTAGTTGGAATCTTTTAAAAAAATTATGTTGAACAGATTTGTATTTAAGCAGATAAGTTTTCTCTTACACATCTGAAATCGAAATTAAGCCTAATGGGGCTCCATCTTAACAGAAATTGGCAAAATCGATGGGTTCGGCCCGGATGCGTTACACTGCCTTTTATTATATAGAGACTAGCATATTTTGTAGTAATATTGTTAATAGAGTGAAATGAACAAATAATAAAAAAAAAACACATCACAATCTCACTATTTTAAGGAAATTTTCTATTTTCTACCTGGCCGCATGCGTTCTGAGTCGAACAGCCCCGTTATAAAATTTGCCTTATCAACAACTGAAATTATCATGATGGCAGAGGTATTTGGTTCTATTGAAGAAATTTAAAAGTTGCTGGTTACATGAATGGAAGATCAATTTCATAAAACTGACGCCTTTTAAGTTTTGTGACAATCCAGACTACAGGTGCTACAACAAGAAGTTTTTTAGGTGCGTTCGTAATCTTACACTATAATACGTGCAAAAATTGTGTGTGTGTGTGTGTATGTGTGTGTGTGTGTGTAAATTTATCTTAAAAACGGCTCTAACGATTTTTACTAAATTTTTATTTTACCATTTTCGGTCACGAGAAGATCATTGGTCTAGGTCAGGGACGGCGAACCTATGGCACGCGTGCCATAATTGGCACGCTGCAGATTATTTTTGGCCCGGCATAGATTTATGTTTTACATCAAAATATAGTAGAATTTCACAAAATGCATTAATTAATATAGATGTTGTCTGTGTTACTTGAATCCGATTAGTTCGATTGGTTGTGATTGTCACATAGATTGAAGAAATTGAAATATAACTTAATTTATTCGAATCTATCTCAATATTGGCTCAGGAAATTTTGAGAATTAGAAGATTATCGCTAAACAAAAATTAAAAGTGTAATAAGCAAAAATGCTGATTGTAAAATTATAACAACTTGGAATTCAATTCCAGACACTAAAAGCTATAGTTTCTGGCGCTTGCTATTTTGACAATTTTTTTCTGCAAAACTTTTTTTTCGTAAAAAGAAAAAAAAAATTAAAAATTCAACTAAAAACGTTTTGCCAAGTGAGTGCAATTAAACTTTCATTCTATCGAAAATAACAAAGTACGAAGCGGATATAAATTACTTGGCATTTAAGATGAGACAACAGAAATGATATTTTTTAAATAAATTTCTACAGTATACCATCAAATATTACCTGTATTTTTTAATGCTAAAAACAAAATTTTAAGTAGTTTTGATTCATTATTATTTGATCCATTAAATTTTTTTATTGTTGGCACGACATGATCACGTGAAGTATATTTTTGGAAAAATTTGGCACGTGGACGGGAAAAGGTTCGCCATCCCTGGTCTAGGTCATGTGCTCGTGAAAATTCGATTAGTGGGTCATTTTGATCATAATGGGTCAATCTAAAAAAACGGCTCAATCGAATTTGACTAAATTTTTATATCCAGCCGTTTTAGGGCACGAGAAAACTATTGTGCTATGTCACAAGTTCGAGAAGTTTCGATTTGTGGGTCATTTTTGGGTCACTTCGGGTGAATCTAATTCTATCTAAAAAACGGCTCTAACGATTTTGACTAAATTTTGTAATCTACTGTTTTAGATTACAAGAATATCAATGGGCTAAGTCACATGTTAGAGAAAATTCGATTAGTGGGTCATTTTTGGGTCACTGTGGATCAAGCTAAGTTTATCTAGAAAATGGCTCTAACCATGTTGACGAAATTTTGCTTTCTACGGTTTTCGGGCACGAGAATACCATTGGTCTAGGTCGCATGTTCAAGAAATTTCGATTAGTGGGTCATTTTGGGTCACAATGGGTCAGGTGTCAAGCTAACTAAATCTAAAAAAAAAGGCTCAAAACATTTTGACAAAATTATGTAATATACCGCTTCTGTGCATGAGATCACCATTGAGCAAAATCACATGCTCGAGAAAAATCGATTAGTGGGTCATTTTGGGTCACTGTGGGTCAAACTAATTGTATCTAAAAACGAATCAAACGATTTTGATAAAATTTTGTATTATACCGTTTCTGAGCATGAGAAGATCATTGGGCTAAGTCACATGTTCGATAAAATTCGATTACTGGGTCATTTTTGGATCACTTTGGGCCAAGCTAATTGTATCTAAAAATGGCTCAAAACATTTTCACAAACTTTTGTATTATACCGTTTTTGAGCATGAGACGACCATTGGGTTAAGTTACATCTTCGAGAAAATTTGATTTGTGGATCATTTTTGGGTCACTGTGGATCAAGCTTGTATCTAAAAACGACTCAAACAATTTTGACAAAATTTTGTATTATATCGTTTCTGAGCATGAGAAGACCATTGGGCTAAGTCAGATGTTGAAGAAAATTAGATTAGTGGGTCATTTTTGGATCACTGTGGGTTATTGTTTGTCCTTAAAACAACACAGAGAGCCCACCATTTTCTTACGACTAATATTCCATAAAAAAAGTAAAACTTCTTCTATAAATAACTAAATAAAATAGAATAAGTAAAACACAAATTTAACAGATATGTAATTGAACTACGCGCTTAAAGCTCTGAAACTACCAGAAAATAAAAGGATTCCGTAAGCAGCAAAATCTTGGGCTAACAACTCTTAGCATGTGGCTAATACGAAAATATCGCTTTTGATAAATTTGAAAAGTTTATTTGAATGTATAATTCATATTTTTCATATGAAAAATGCTTTTTTATTTTTTGTGGGCAATCTAAAAAAATATGCATGTAAAAAAAATATTACTTTCCAATTTAAAAAAAATGGTTTTCACCTATATTCTGTAACCCGGGAAGCCCGGGTACGATCCGCAAGTTCTCATAATAGGGAAAGATTGTGCATCTGTTAGTCAGCGAACAATTAAAAAATATGACAGAGTTCGAATTTCAGATAATAAATGGACTTTAAAAAACATTTGAAATTGGTTCTAAAATAGTTATTTGCTTTAAATTATTTAAAATTCATATTCAGTTTTATATTAATTAATTATTTAAGTACTATGTGTGTGTATTAGTAAAAAATCGTACCTTTACTACTTCAAATAGCTGTATGATATTAGGGTGATGAAGAGTTCGCATAATTTTCTCTTCTCTGTGAAGGTTTCGACGCACGTAATCTTCTTTAATATCATCAGTATTAATGATTTTAAAGGCTACCTAAAATGGATACAAGAGGAGATTTAAAGATCTAAATCAGGAGAAATCAATTTGTATGACCTGATTCTTCTAAAACTAAAATGAATGTGTCATTTATATAAAAGATGCGATATCTCATTTTTAATACCACAGTTTTTCTGTTTCTGTGTTTGGTCTTTTTCTCTGATTGTTAATTCAAAATGGAGTTAAAAACTGGAAATAAATCCGAATTTCACATGCCACACCTTATTTCTTGACTGGTACAAGTTTTTAGCCTCCCGATATGCTACTTCTTTCGTTCAGCAATTAAAGTATCGTCGCCAAAAAATAACGTTCCGTTGTATAAACCTGCCATAAAACAAAGCAGATGTATTATTAAACTGTTAAATACTCCACTGCAATTTTTTAAACTTCTAAACATCGCACATTTTCACTTTTTATACCGTCGTATTGGGGGAAAAAAGTACTTTCAAATGCAATTTGTTTGAAAACTGCCTCTCAATTTATTTTTGAGATATTAATTTTTTTGTAGTTTATAAAGAATTTTTTTTAATGTTGGCAACTGAAGTACTCCATTTCTGTAGAAAGTAAAGGAAAAAATATTTGGAAAATAGTAATTATATCTTTTTGTTGCTATTTTCCCAAATCTACTGAAAAAAGTTATTAAAATACGTGCTATTTTTTTAAAAGAAAAATGAATGATTTCTGATAAAACATAAAGCTATTATAAACTGTATTTAATTTTAAATATCTATAATAATATTACAAACAAATGAAAGCACGTGAATCATTAGATAGCCGAGTTTCTTGAAAGACGACATCTCTTTTTTTTGGATTTGTGTATTATTTAGCGATAGTGACGCCATATGCATACTTTACTGTAGATGTTGTTTAAGATTAGATCTTAAATGAAGAATTTTTCCTCCGGATGCGAATAGCGTCATTTTATTTAAATAAAAGCATGTGTTTTACATCTTAAAATCCTTAAATCTCATTCCATCTCGATACGTATGGCCCAATATGCAGCAAAATGTAAAAGGATGGCCCAAAAGTTGTAGTGCCTGTTAACGTTCAAAAGTATACAGACACACAACACGTCTAGATACTTTCGCATTACGTGATACAAGATTTTCACATTTTCACATTGATTTGATAGGTACATTACCTCCACCAAAAGGAAAAATATACTGTTTAACAACAATGGATCGATTGATTAGGTGGTCAGAGGCGGTGCTTTTAAGAGATATCACTGCAGAATCAGTTTGCCGTGCTATTTTAGATCTCTAGATTCGTTGTCCTGCCATAATAACAACCAACCGAAGTAGGCAATTTGAGTTAGACCTTGTAAAAGAGCTGGCAAGATTTCCGGGCACAAACCTCATCATTTCACCCTCAAGCGAATGGTTTAGTCGAACGTTTCCACAGAGTCTTACAGAGCTCATTGACGGCTCATGAGAATTATCAGTGGACTGAGACCGAGAGCTTACCTACAGCTCTGCTTGGACTGTGAGCTGCTATTAAACTTGGCTTCAAAGCTTCAAGGGCTGAGTTAGATTATGGTAACCCGGACAAACATGCAACCTTCAACAACAATCATCTAATAACCAACAAATGGCAACACCAAATAAATCATCTCCAGCAAGCAAAGCCTGTGAAATGCTCACACCACAAAGACTGTCATCCCGTGCATCACACATGCGTGCGACAGCGTCACTCACGAGTGCATATCGCTCGCCTGACATCAAGAAGACGACTTCTTCACTGGGAATGGAATGTGTAGCGATCTCATCTCACTTGAATAGTTTAAAGCGAGCTACTAGCTTATACTATGTTCACACTAGGATACTTAAGATATCTTAGGCCGCCGAACTCTCTTAATTTTGAGGTGGTACCCTCCCGGAATTGGAAACCTGTTCACATGGAAAAACTCACTTAAGATAACTCAGTGAACGTCACTGTGTTGTTTGCGCATGCGCATAAGATAAAATCGCCCGCAACACCCAATCAGTTAATGCGAAGCTTTACAGTCAGCGAGAGTGAATGGTCGTGACTGTCTCTAGCCCGAAGAAAGTTGAAACTCTCTCAGAGAGTTTGTGGAACTCTCTCAGAGAGTTCGGCGGTTTAAGATAGTTCCGATATCCCAGTGTGAACAGGGTATTAGAGTAACTGGCTTGGCCTTATGTTCGACGCTAACGCTCTCAACTACTGATGAGGAGATTCCTGGTTCAAATCCCACCGACGACGCCAATTCACTATCTCTTCATACCATTTCTTCAAAAAGAGTGGCCGAGATGTTCTGTTCACGAAGCTGGTAGACGGGAGGTGCTGGGTTCGAACCCAATCGCGCCCGTCAGCCTAATCGTTCGGAGTTTTCGTGGTTTTCTTCGAACCTTGGATTTCCAAGCGTAAATACGGGCTAGGTTCCCTTAGAAAGACCCCCACGATGGGCACCCCCCCCCTTAGGGCCTATATCCCTCGTGTTGATAATTGGCCGTCTGAAATACAAACCAAACCAATCTTCAAAAAGGTGGCAATTGGGTTACTTCCAATGTTACAGAGAAAAGGGGAATGGGAATTACCTTATCTTTACCGATTTCATTTTCTCAATACAATTAAAGATAACTGAAAAGAAAATGAATTACGTTTTAAAAGCACACATTTTCACAAAATCCGAAATACCGTGTAATGCGTAGATTTCATCAAAATTATTAGCGCTGTTTCCGAGTAACCCAATAAATAAATAAATAAGTATATATATATGTGTTTGTGTGTGTGCATAAATAAGAACTGCTCATTTAATAGTGTAAAATTCAAGTTCTTTGCGATTCTTCTATGCTTTATATATCTTCTTCAAATACTTCTTTGGATAAAGTTCTGTAATGTTGCTCAAACACAACTGTCATAGTTTTGGTGAAAAATTAATTTTACTTTTGTAACTACCAGTTCTTAATTTGCACCGGAGCTCAGCTCCGGTACTTCTGTGCTGTTAGCGATTATTTAAATGTTAGTCGGGATTTACTGGAGCTCATAAATATTGCGCTTCAGAGCACAGCGGAACAGCCCTTCTGAAATACCGAAGCCTAAATTATCTTTTGCTGTTCTACCGATCTCCAATCCTTTGCTTCTTTCCTACCCAAAAGGCTTACGTACATAAGTGAAGTAGCGTGTGACACACATAGGAGCGATTTATCTAGCACTCACAAATGTAGTCTCAATGGTTTTCTGTGTTAGTGGTTTCCAAACGGCGATGAAGAATGCCGGAATTATCCGCAACTGTATCTGCCGTTTTTACTCGTGGTCGTGTAATTGTTTATTCGCTACTTTTCGCTCGTGTTTGTAATATATTTCTGATGATCAACTTACAGGGTGCGTCAGGTATTTGAGAACACATGTTATACATGAAATATCACCCTGTATATCATAGTTACAAATATTTTTCTGTTACATGTATACATGTCAGAACCTAAACTAACTGAAGATATGAAGAGGCATGGTACCATTGGCTCAAGAACACTTCGATCTAGAGATTGCCACATTCTTGAAGCTCGCCCGGTCATTCATCTTTAATGTAAGGAGAGAACTGAAGGCTGCCAGAGTGTTTTATAATGCACGTTACAGGCAAAAAATGAAACTCGTGAAGATTAAACAAATACCACTGCAGTAGTACCGGGTGTCCTAAAAAGGACTCACTGACTTTAAAATTCAATAACTTGCAAACGGTGAGAGATATTTAAATAATTTTTGCAGGAGGGTTATGCATGAGGTCAAAAGTTTTTTTTTCAGTGATTTTCGATTTTAGTTCGAATTACAAACAATTGATGGCGCTGCGATCAATAGACGCTAAATTCAGGCTCGTTTTTTGGTACTTCGGGACCCACTTTTAATCTCCTTTTTCCGCATGGAAGTAGAGAAAGGATAAAAAATCGAGCCTGTATTTAGCGCCTATTGCTTACAGTGTCATCTATTGTTTGTAATTCGAACTAAAATCTAAAATCAATGTAAAAAACTTTTAACCCTATGCATAACCCTTCTGCAAGAATTTTTTAAATACCTGTCACCGTTTGCAAGTTATTGAATTTTAAAATCAATCAGTCCTTTTTAGGACACCCGGTATAATCCTTTCATATTTTCTATGTTTTGTTTACTTTTTCCTATTATATCAATATTTTTTACACGAAGAATAATGATAGATTTTTTTTTTGTATTATATTAAATTGAATGACAGATTATAATGGTATTCATTATCGCAAGTACTAAATATGATTTTAATAACTAGGTTGTTCTTGATAGATTTAATATTTTTTCTATGTGTAAAAAAAAAAAAAAAGTTTTGAAGGTAAATAATTTTGTTGTTTTAGTGTTGGCTGTAACGTATTAATCGACAATAAAGACATGTTTGAATACATACGTCCTATAAAAAGAATCAATGATTTAAAGTTGAATAAAGTTAAATTTTAATCTAAGTATACGCAAAAGACACAATTTTCGACCGTTAACATATAAATGGAAGCTCTAAAGTTCATTTAGAGATTTAGACGATTAGATATGTAAGTAAGCTCAGTTCATGCAACATTATACCAATTACGTTTAATACGCGATCCCGCTTTATACGCGACATTTGTCCACTCCCTTAAAACCCTTCTTAACCGGATTCGACTGTATATATGTATATATTTTACTGAAGAAGAAATTGCTTAAAATTTTTGTAAGTAATGTACGAAATAAAAGAACGCGGGTACAAAGGGTGTGTGTGTGCATGTGTTATACTAAGATTTTTATTATTGCAGAAAATTAGAGCTCCGATGCTTTTTTTTGATAGAAATTAAACCCTGGTTCTGTTCTGGTGGTTAACTGTTCTTCTAACTCTCATGTAGTTGAAACTGTATATTGTTGTTTTACTTGATGTTAATCTCTTTCGGAAAAAAAAAAAAAGGTCACACAGCGTTGTCTCCCCCCCCCCCCCCCTAATTCGTCGTTTTAATGAAAATCGGGTACTTTTGTGTGAGCCAAGCGCGAATCTAGCCAATAGCAGCTTTCAATTTTCGCCGTGTGTAAATAAGAAATAATGCTCTATAAGAATTGTTGAAAAAAAATTCGAAATTTAAAAGAATGAAATGAACGAAAAGAGTTCTAAATATGTTCTAAATTACGACTTCTACGGAATTGTTAAAGATAGAAACTTTAAATTTGGCATGATAGATACGTATAAAATGTAAATGATCTCTAAGAACGGTTTCTAAAAGATTCGAAATTTAAAAGGGTAAAAGGAGCGAAAAACATTCTAAAAACTTTCTAAATTACGATTTCTCTGGAATCTCAGAAAATACCAGATAAAAGAGTTTGGTTTGTAATATTATTCCTTTCTCTTCTTTTTGTGTGTATATGTATTTTAAATGAAATTAATGAATGGCGTGCATTTTAAGAATATATAATAGATCTGTTGAGAATGCCAACTTGGCGATGCTTGCCATTTTCTGTTAGTCGGCACTGTGGCAACCCCCTTTTTTTGTTTTCCGATTTTCTTTTCAGTGTAGATGTAAAGTTTGTTTTGAACCGGTCTGACGGTAATAATGGAACTCTCAAATGAGAGTAATAATAATATTAATATACCTATATATCTGTAAATAAATGTACATATAAGTTTTTTAGGAAGAAGTTGTTTAATTTGAACTGTAGAGTGTGTTTACTTATTCAAGTTACGAATTTTATTTACAATATATTAGAACTAAGTTATGAAGACGTTTTTATTCTTCGATGCATTATGAAATAATTTGAATTTACCGAACCTGCAGTCTCACCGACAACGCAACAAGATCTATTTTAAATGAAAGTTATGTATTTTAAATTAAATAAATGCAATATGATTGATGGCTGTGGCATCCACCTTGGATCCGAATAATGGCATTGGCAATATTTGGAGATTTATAAATAACCATAAACGGCCAACATAAAAATACCGAAAATCGTTAGAGCTGCTTTCGAGAACCCGAAAATATATAAATAGAAATAGTTAGGTAATAGGGTACTTGTGTATTATGCGTGCCCTGAAGTTAGAACTGAGGAGGAAATTAAAATGCATAACTATTTCATTTAAAATAGATAACTTTCATTTCAAATAAACATATTTAAAGGATGAAATTTTAAAAGTACCCATTGATTGGCGTTATTTTAAAAAATCGCCAAATTGGTGTGTTTTCGCGTCTTGTCTCTTTGGAGGTTCAACCCTCCAAGAGACACTATGCGGAGGCGCGCTTTATTCAAGATAGAGACCAAGAAGCAACACAAAAATATTTTTTAAAACGGATATTGCTAAAAAATACAGGAAAACGCGCACCGTTACTTTTTTTAAGTACATTAATATAAAGGCATAAAAAATAACTTTTTGTAATAAATTCATTATTTTATCATTTACAGAAAAGTCGCCAAAGCAAAATCGCACCAACCAGTAGGTATTGTAAAAACGATCCCCCCCCCCTCCCGCCACCACCACAAAAAATCTATATATATAGGGAAGACTGGGAGGGTTGACCCACTT
Source organism: Maratus speciosus (assembly GCA_963932465.1). NCBI lineage: Eukaryota > Metazoa > Arthropoda > Arachnida > Araneae > Salticidae > Maratus > Maratus speciosus. The sequence goes on along the minus strand of OZ010788.1, from coordinate 384,743,486 downwards.
TTTACAAAATCATTTTTTATTTTTTAAATATTGAACGTAGAATAAAGTTTTAAATATCATTTTATTCGTTATACAATCAGTTATCAAAATAAATTTGCTACACAAGTGTAATGTATAAGAAATGTGAAAAATTATTGATTTTAATCATGAGAAAATAATGGGTCAAGGCTCCCCACATATGGGAGGTTTGACCCACTTTGTTTTATATATTGAAATATTTGTGAAGAGAAAAACAATCAGTTTAAAAAAGCTAAATAACTACATGCTACATGCTTTAATTATTATAAAAAAATATTTTTGAAAATATGATGCTTAAACAAATCTGTTTAGGCGCAATCGCAAGTCAGAAGAGAAAATTTTTCTTTTAAACAGGATTTTGTCTGAGCAGGTATAATTGTGCAGCAGAAAAAATGAAAGTTTAACATTTTGGACAGTATTCGCTCTATACAGGTTCTGTTTTCATAGGGTTTCATGCATTATTATGTCCGGATTTAGTAGCCACTCTCCCACTTTTTTTTAGTCTCTTTGTCCTACTTTTGGGGACATTCGATCCGATAACTCTAGTTGTCACATAGTTTGGCTTCATCTCACTGTATTCATGCTGGTGAAATTTGTCTACATACCTTCCAAAAGTTTTTCGATCAATGCTATGTTTTTTTCCAGCCGCATGAGTACTTAATTTATCATTAGCATCTTTTAACCCTTTCAGGGACAAAGTACTTTCAGTACTAAAATGTTGAAATAAATGACTGGCACCGGAATATACGAAAAAATTTATTTGGAAATGAGAAAAAGGCTATATTTCATATACATATTAAATGAAAAAAATCTTAGCAAAATTCTGGTGCCATTGTGGCGTTTGGGAATTAAAATTAAGAGGTTTCATAAACATACCACAGCCCCTGAAACGGTTAAGACTGCTGCTTTCATACTTTCTCGTCTTTTCCACTGTTTCTATTTACCTATTTTAAGTAATATTTAAATGGAAAAAAGTTCCCATCAACTTTCCCATTTACATTTCATTAATTTTTTTCGTGCATGGGATAATATAGCAATTTTTCACATCTTTCTTTAATCAGTTTTAAACGTTTTCTTTTCCATCACCCCATTTTACTGTAGCTTTACAGAATATATTTACATTTATTTTTATATATAACCATTAATCTTTCATTATGCACAGTGTATAATAAAAATATTTCTAAAACCCCTTAATTAACACATTGCCGACGGGCAGTTTTTATCACACCTGAATTTTAAAGCAGTAGAAGCTCCTCCCTGTTCTGAAAGTCTTTTGTAAATTTGTGTTCTAGATAGGTTTCCTAAGTTTATGCATCGTTAAATATCCTTCAATGTACAAATTTAATATAAAATGTCTTACAATCTAAAAAATAATATGTACATCATGATATAAATGCATTTTATGTAAGGCAGAAGCCACGCCCTTAGTCAATGTTGTTTTTTGAATGAAAACGAGAATTCTCGTTTCCCGTCGTGGATGTGTTACGGGAGCCTGGAACATCTGGTCTACCCTCACTCACATTGACTGAGTCAAGCCTCCCCACATAGTCCTTTTCTAAAGAATAGCACATTGTTATGTTAAGCCTAACTTACTGTATAATCTTTTTGCCTGGAATGAAAGCTCGATATTTCTGCATTACTTAAAACCTACTTACTTAAATTTCTATGATATATTTTATCAGAAAAAAGCTTACAGAATATTTCTAAAAAACACAACTTTTAGGTTGAAAACTCTTCGCAATTAATGTTTTACACAACTTTTCGATTACCAGTATGAAACAGAGACACTTGTTTGAGCATTCCAGTTGCTTTGGTTGACACCTATTGATAAAACTCTGAAATTCTTTTAAATATGAAAACTGATGGGGTGGGTCAAGCCTCCCGTATGGTCAACTCTCCCTAGTCTCCCCTATGTTACGCTATCGTATGTGGCACAGAAATCGCGATTATTTGTTAATTGTTTAATGGCAATGCCCGAATGAAACGCATCTCATTGGTTATTGAACAGTATTTTATTGCATCTCCATACCTATATGGGGGGTTACCATAGAGGGACCCTGTTCTGTCGCCAAATGCCGCCAAGTTTGTCGCCAACTTGGCGATATATCGACAAATTTGACGACCAAAATTAGTCGCCAAAAGTGACGTCAACTTGACGATATCTCTAATATTTCGCCAAATTCCCATAGACTTCCATTGTAAACCAATGGGGTTTACTTGCTTAAAGAAAAGCAACAAATTGAAATATTTTAATGCAACAAAAACTAATATTAGCTTAAGGGATTATATTAATATTTATCGCAAAGTTGGAGTCACTTTTGACGACAGAACAGGGTTTCCCCTACGGTAACCCCTTATAGGTATGGAGATACATTAAATGCTGTTCAATAACCAATGAGATGTGTTTCATTCGGACATTGTCATTAAACAATTAACAAATATTCGCGATTTCTGTGCCACTTACGATAGCGTAATATATATATACTAATCGCCCTTGGCGACCACTTTGGTCTCCCTTAAACATATGCTAAGCATTGTATCACGTTACTTTTATACATAATTTAATTTACTTGCTCAATCCTTCGCCAAATCCGAAGGTTCTGATACAGAAATCCTGAACTCTGCATTTTTATGTTAGCCGGGCGGAGATGATAAATCGCCAAACATTGTTCCCGTCGTATTTTTTCGTATTTCATTAATTTCATTTAAAATATAGTACTTTCACAGAATTAAAAAAGAAGAAAAGTAATAAATAATACCATAAACCATGACATTTAATTTCAAAATCAAAGCTGTGTTTTAATTTACCACGAGAAAAAATGTTTATGACAGTCGCATGAAATGGTCTATTATAATACCGATGACATGATATTTACAATATTTGGCGATTTATCACCTGCTCCCGGTTAACATTAACTTACCAAATTGGCTTCTTGGCATACAAAAAGTGAAGCGGTCAACCCGGAACTTTTGATGACAGTCACATGACTTAGGCTTTTATTATTTGGATAGATATTTAAGGGAGTCCAAGTAAATTAAATCTAACAAAAACATAGCTGTGAAAAAAGGGAGCCAAGTTCTGTAAAGACAATGACAAGAAAAGAAGTGATATCTAAGTGGGTGCCAAGTTCAAATAAAATTCACTCAAACTTACCTACTGAAGTATTATAGCATTTTTTAAATTGTTTAGAAATAAAAATCATTGATAGCATATTAATAATAAATCTAGAACTTGGCAAGTTTTTACCTACGAATCATTTATTTTTAATAATGACATTATTATATCAGATCTTGTTATTTCATGATTGGAAGTCTTAATTTGAGTGAGCTCCTTCCCCTTGAAGGGCGGTGGGATAAAATATATCCCACCTAATTTAACTGCAAAATGCCACATTGACACCAGAATTCAGGACTAAAAAATTTAATTTTATTAAATACGTAAAAAGAAGCTTTTACCCATTTTGAAATAAATTTGTTTTTAAATTCTGGTGTGATTCAATCATTTCAGCATTTCACGAATAAAAGTTATTTGCCCCTGAAAGGGTTAAAGGGGTGCAGTCTGTAGAGTGATAACCAAGAACAAGTGTAAGTATATCTGTCTCTTTGTCAGGCATCTTAGTCTATTTGCATTGATGTTTCTGGAGGGTGGGTGCTAGAGCGATAACCAAAGACGAGCGGGAGTGTATCTATGTATTTATTGGTTTATCAAATCTTTAACATGTGTCATTTGTTTATAATAATAACTATGTTAATTATTTTTGTAATGTCATTGAAATTAATATTAACATTACCATTTTATTAAGACATGGAATTGATAGGCAACATTTATCAAAAACTTGCCAAGTTCTAGATTTATTATTAATATGCTATCAATAAATTTTATTTCTAAACAATTTTAAAAATGCTATAATACTTCAGTAGATAAGTTTCAGTGAATTTTATTTGAACTTGGCACCCACTTAGATATCACTTCTTTTCTTGTCATTGTCTTTACAGAACTTGGCTCCCTTTTTTCACAGCTATGTTTTTGTTAGATATCATTACTTTTTGTAAAGTTACAATAAATTTAGACACTTTACTTAATGCTTTTTAATGTGTTTACATGTGACTATTTTATTCACCAAGTAACATTCAATTTTAATTTTAATTTCCTACAAAAACTATTTGGCTGTCAATTTGCGGCAGAAATCTATATTTGAATACTGCTATATTGAAAGCATGTTTTGAAACGAAATGTATTGATTCGTAATTTTTATTGTTTCTGAAACAACAATTCCTATGAAATTCCTATATTAAATTTTCCTATTAAATTTTCCAATTAAATATCCTATAGCTGGGCCTGCTTTTTTCTACTGAAAGTGAAAAATAAAGTTATGTGCTTTTGCCACACTATGTATCATTCATCCGTGGGTGCCGGCAAAGAGGCAGTGCAGAGAAATGACATTTCTCCTCCCTGGATTTTCAAATTTAATTAACTAAATATCCTTTTTTCTGATGATTTTGAAAATAACAAGTGGGTAAGTGTGATCACAGATCGCACAGAGGGTTTCGTTTAATATTCCTTTCAAAACACTTTATCCTTTTGAAAAATCTGTTAGTTCCACATTTCGCAACCAGGGGCGCACTCTATTCTAAACAAACCTCTATCCGAACGAAACTCCGTTTTACATACTATCCATAGATATATTAGTCGAGGGGATTGAGCCCATAGCACCCGAGATAAGTAGGCGCCCCTGGCGGTAAAAAGTGGAACTAAAATAGGTAAGGCTATGGTGCATAATATGAAAGAATGGTCAAAGGGGTGTCGGCAAAAGTTTGAAAAGTTCTCCCTGGGTGAAAAGGGTGGAGGTTAGAAAAATTGCTTAAAACTGCTTAAAAGTTAGAGCCCGAAAGAGTAAATAATATAAGACTTTTTGAAAATTTTCTGATTTGTCGTGTGGTCTGAGGTATTCAGCCATACGTATGCAAAAAGTCATGTCTCCAACTTAATTAGGGGCTCCCTTAGAAAGAATTGCTTAAAATACGCATGTGGAAGCCCAAAGGGTTAAATGTACGACTTTTTCAAAAATTTATGATTTGTCGCCTGGCCTCAGGTGTTCTGCTATAAGTATGCAAAATTTCCAATCTGCAATTTAATAAGGGGCTCAGTTAGAAAGAATTGCTTTTAAAAAAATGTGGAAGCCTAAAGGGTTAAATGTGCGACTTTTTCAAAATTTTATGATTTGTCGCATGATGGTGTTCAGCTATAAGTATGCAAAATTTCACGCCTCCAACCTAAATAGGGTCTCACTTAGAAAGAATTGCTTAAAATACGCATGTGGAAGCCTAAAGGGTTGAATGTACGACTTTTTCAAAATTTTATGATTTGTCGCATGATGGTGTTCAGCTATAAGTATGCAAAATTTCACGCCTCCAACGTAAATAGGGTCTCACTTAGAAAGAAATGTTTAAAATACACATGTGGGAGAGCCCAAACGGTTAAATGTATGACTTTTTCAAAATTTTATGATTTGTCGTTTGATGTGAGGTGCTCAGCTATAAGTATGCAAAATTTCACGCCTCCAACCTAATTACGGGCTCACTTAGAAAGAATTGTTTAAAATACACATGTGGGAACCTAAAGGGTTAAATGTATGATTTTTCAAAATTTTATGGTTTGTCATTTGATGTGTGTTCAGCTATAAGTATGCAAGTTTTCACGCCTCCAACCTAATTAGGGGCTCACTTAGAAAATATTGTTTAAAATACACATGTGAGAGCCCAAATGGTTAAATGTACGATTTTTTCAAAATTTTATGATTTGTCGTTTGATGTGGGGTGTTCAGCTATAAGTATGCAAAATTTCACGCCTCCAACCTAATTAGAGGCTCACTTTGAAATAATTGTTTAAAATACACGTGTGGGAGCCCAAAGGGCTAAATGAACGACTTTTTCAAAATTTTATGATTTCTCGTTTGATGTGAGGTGTTCAGCTATAAGTATGCAAAATTTCACGCCTCCAACCTAATTAGGGCTCACTTAGAAAGAATTGTTTAAAATATCTCAATTTGGTGATTTTCTGTAAGCAAATAAACCCAGATAAATCCCCAGTAAGTAGATAGGTTTACAATGGAAGTCTATGGGAATTTGGCGAAATATTTGAGATATCGCCAAGATGGCGTCACTTTTGGCGACTAATTGGTTGCCAAATTTGGCGATATATCGCCATGTTGGCGACAAACGTGGCGGTATTTGGCGACAGAACAGTGTCCCCTCTTACGGCAAATTAAAATTTCGCCTAATAGACGTAATGTTAAAGTAAAAATGGGCACCCCCAGGTGGGTAATTCATAGATTTTCACATTTTTTTAATTTTTTTCCTTAGTTTTATAGTGTAAACGATCTTCGCACCAAATTAAGTCTGTAGCTGCAGTAGATATACGAGATCTTTTTGATGAGCGAGTCAGTCAGTCAGTCAGTGATAAAATTATCGATTATCAGGCATTTTCAAATATCATTATCTCGGAAACTAATTATGCGTTAATTTTAAAATTTTGGATTCTAGGTAATTAGGGTGGCCTTACTACATATTTCGTATAACAAGTATGCAGGTCAAATAGATTTTGGGTAGTAGAGTGTCGAAATTTGGCGAAAACAGCTCGAAATGGTTCGTGTAAATAACACACGGCTATGTCAGGCGAACTTGGCTGACACACTGCCGTGTGTCTAGATTATGAATAAAAGTAACATGATACAATGTTAACATGCTTTCTCAAACATAAATTTTAAGGGAGACCAAACTGGTCGCCAAGGGCGGCTAGTTATTTCTAATTTATACACGCGAAAAATAAAAGTTTCTATTGGTGAGATTTGCGCCCTGCTAACATAAAAGCGCCACAGATTTTTGTTATTTAGGCACAGATGTCATATACGCAACGGGATTGGCGCGATTTTTTTACACCAATTTGGTGAAAACCTCGTTTTCGAATACCAATTGCACATATATTTTTTAATTTATTTTTTATTATTATAAAAAGGAGATAACAATAAATATTTTTGGAACAGATGTCATATTCGCCCCATATTGGCGCGATTTTTGGAACAGATGTCATATTCGCCCCATATTGGCGCGATTTTTTTCTGTCGCCAATATCATGTAGGCAACAGGTACTTAACTTGCACCAAAGTGTCGTTGTTTTGCTTGATGTGGTAACCCGGATTATGTTGTTTATGCTGTTGATGTTCTCGCCAAATTGGCAACCGAAAAAAATCGCGCCAATATGGGGCGAATATGACATCTGTACCCGATTTTTTTCGGTTGCCAATTTGGCGAAAACATCAACAGCATAAACAACATAATCCGGGTTACCACATCAAGCCCTTTGGCGCAAGTTAAGTACCCGTTGCCTATATGATATTGGCGACAGAAACAAATCGCGCCAATATGGGGCGAATATGACATCTGTACCATATTTTTTTAATTAATAACTATAGAACAAAACAATTTATATAATTTTAAAAAAGAAAATAAAAATAAGTAAAAATCTGTTAATAAATAAACAACAATAGCTGGGTTACCATCTCAGGCACAATAACACCATTTTGGCGCCAGTTAGGTACCCCGGTACGTATATATGACACATGTGCCGCTATTTATTTTATTTTTATATTAATTACCATTTTTAACAATGTTATATATTTATTTACTATGTTAAATTACTGTTTTGAATGTGATTCGCAACGATAAACAAGTTTGGCGAGGAAAAACTGTTTTGGCGATCTATCTTCAGAGCACAGGTAATGCGTAAATACTACGCAGGCATTAAGTAGTATGATAATTTTTATGCAAACTTCATTATAAACAGATTCTTAAATACAATAAAAACTAATCTGTGTTAATAGGAATACTAAATTTTGTGTCAACAATTTTTGGCACAGATGTCATATTCGCCCCATATTGGCGCGATTTTTTTCTGTCGCCAATATCATATAGGCAACGGGTGCTTAACTTGCGCCAAAGTGTCGTTATTTTGCTTGATGTGGTAACCCGGATGGTACAGATGTCATATTCGCCCCATATTGGCGCGATTTTTTTCGGTTGCCAATTTGGCGAAAACATCAACAGCATAAACAACATAATCCGGGTTACCACATCAAGCACTTTGGCGCAAGTTAAGTACCTGTTGCCTATATGATATTGGCGACAGAAAATAATCGCGCCAATATTGGGCGAATATGACATCTGTTCCACCCGGATTATGTTGTTTATGCTGTTGTTTTTGCCAAATTGGCAACCGAAAAAAATCGCGCCAATATGGGGCGAATATGACATCTGTACCCAATTTTTTTAGCCTGAACTGCCTGCAACATTAAAAAAATAATAATAAATAAATACATTTTCTCATTTTAATTTTGAAAAATTATGTAATTTGTTTGATATTATTTCTTTGATTTCTTTGTTTTATTGTGCTAAATAATACTTAAAATAAAACGTTAATCATAAAATACTTACATCACATTTAACAACTTTATGACGTGCGAAGTATACAGTAGCAAAATTTCCTTTTCCCAATTTCAAAGTAGGGTAATATCTGTAGTAACCTACATTTTGTGATTTGAGCTTCGTATCTGGAGCCATAGAACAAATAAATACTTAATAAGGCTCACTTGTGATTTGACTAATTAAATTATTTAAAAACCCTGATTGAATCATCGCTTAAATTTCATTTAACTTATTCCATACAAACAAATATTGCCAAACAAAAGAATAGTAAAAGTTACGGTTTAATTGATTTTTAAAATCTCGTTCTGTGTTAAAACCTGAAATCGTGCCTAGAAAAGTTTTTATTACTACCATGAGTAGTCCTTAGGTATGGGCGTTATTTGACGTATTAGGATAAACAACACTGTTGCTACACTGCAACCTAATATTGCATTAATCCGTTACCAAATGCTCCATGTTAATTAAATAGTTTATGGCCTTTAACCCTTTATGCCCCGGCGGTACTTTAAAGCACCATAAGAAAAAGCTTTTCATAAAAATCATTTAATATATCGATTAGTAATAATTTAATTTAGAATGAGTAATAGATACTTTACTTTATCGTGTACCAAAATTATTATTGGTTGCATAAAACAAAAATCCTTCTATATATAAAACTAGGGGGCTTTGCCCCTTACGAGCTACGCTCGCCAACCCCCGTTCATGCACACCAAAATCCAAAAAGCACGCTAATTTGATCGGCTTTAAAAATATTGAATTAAAATTAAAAAGAAAAAAACAGTAGCGATCTCTCTGTAAACAGGTTTCCATTCGTTTTCCTTGGATTGGGGATTTTTAAGGCCAAATCTGCTGCTGTTAAGAGATACAATGGCTGTTTTCGTATTTAATTAAAAAAAATAGTTAAACATTTGAAAATAAGCTAATGTAAAATGAATTAAGTAAATAGGTCATTGTCTCACGGTATTTTTTAACAGCGCTATAAGATAGTTCTTTTAAATAATTCATTTTAAATGTATCGTTTCAAATCTGACGTAATTTACACCAAAGTTTTATTTCTCTTATTAATATTCACGTGAAAATACTTTTGTTGTTAGAAGGAAATATTATTTGCGCTGTCTTCGAATTCACGATAATAGTTGAAAAGATTATCTCAAAGTATCTCGCGCAAATATATTTTTCAATTTAAATTGTTTTGCTATATTTTTTGCCATTTTAAATATGACGTAATTTCCTCAAATTACAAGTTTTAACGCATAATAATATTTTTTTTTTTTTTAAGATTTTGTTTCTCGTTTAAAATTCAAGTGTAAATATTGTTCGGCACAGATGTCACATACGTCCAATATTGGCGCAATTTTTTTCTGACGCCAATTTCATATACGCAACGGGTACTTAACTGGTGCTAAAGTGTCGTTATTTTGCTTGATATGGTAACCCGGATGTTGTTGTTTATGCTATTGATGTTTTAGCTAAATTGGCATCGGAAAAAAATTGCGTCAATATGGGGCGTGTATGACATCTGTGCCTATGGTTCTTATGACGTAATTTTCTTGCTTTTAACATGTAATCATTTAATTCTAATTACAAAGTTTTTTTGCTGTTTGTAATAGTCACGTGTAAATAAATTTTTAATTTGAAGTAAACATTATTGTTTGCGCTGTTTATACAACTGGCAACAGTTTAAATTAATGACATTTTCTAAAATTTGTAAAAAAATATCTCTCGAAATGCTGAAAATTTGAATTTAAAATTGAAATAAAACCTTAAAAAATGAGTCAAATAAGAAAAATAAATACAATCTGCACACCAGGAACTTATAACGTATAAAATGATCTAAAAATGATTAAATTCTCATGTATAGTTTTTGTTCCAATAAAACTTTTTTAATGGAACGATTTTGTCCAACTTTAGCATTAAATATCTCTTAAAATAATTCTTCGATTTGAAAACTGTCTGCATCAGCGTGTTTATCAAACATTTCTCTATAATATCACCGATTTTCATATTTTTGTATGCAACAGTTTTTTTAATATTAACGATGAAAGGCCATGCTTAAGCATTCAAATTGGATGCCGATCTACCCTGAATATCTACGCAGATTTTCATTGGTCCATTTCCAAATCAAAACTTTTTTTAATATATAGAAGGAAAGGCAATGCTTTGGAAATTGACCAATGAAAATCTGCGTAGATACCGCGAAACGCATCTCATTGGTCAGAGCTTTCTGACGCTATAAGGAGGGTTACCAAGGGGAGGACCCGGCTCTGTCGCCAAGCGACACCAAGTTTATCGCCAACCTGGCGATATGTCGCCAAATTTGGCGACCACATTTATTCGCCAAAAGTGACGCCAACTTGGCGCTATTTCCAGTATTTCGCCAAATTTCCATAGACTCCCATTGAAATCCAGTAGGGTTTACTTGCTTTCAGAAAATCAACAAATTGAGATATTTCAATGCAATAAAAACTAATACTAGCTTATGAATTGAGCTTAATTGAACTATTTACATTATTTTTAAGCACAAACACTAACTATTTACAATATTCGTAATACTATACATATAATTTTCGGCATATTTAATAATTCTTATAATTATGAAAATCTGTAAGCTGATTATGTGCTTGGAGATAAGGAAGTAAAATTGTCAGAAGTTGAGGAGAAGCCCGTTTTTACTAAGTGGAATCTAAAAATTGAATGCATAGAAAATAAGGATCGCGTGGCGATCCATAATTGAAATGAAACGCGAAACAATTACGGTTGGGGTTGGCTAGAAAGTAGGGATTGCTTCGCGATACCAAACGGAATCGCGAAGCGATTACGTGGGGGGTTGGTGAGCGTAGCGAGCAGGGGGACGGAGCCCCCCTAGTAGTTAAAAAAGGATGTTTTATCTTTCATTTGTATCTCTTCAACTTTTTTGACATTGGGAGATTGCGGGAGAAAAGATTCAGTTCGGAAATATTTATATCTAAAAATATTTATATCTAAAATCTATTGTAAGATCATTATATTCGTACATTCCCTAATTCTATAAAATACTTTAAAAAGATTTTAAATAAAAGATTTGTGTGGAGTTATATATAAATATTGCACAAAATCCCAATAAATTCAGATTTTGTTCATTAATTTCAATTGACAAAATCCTTCGAAAATTTATTAAATGATTGTGTAAATCTTTTAATGCAGTTTAAAAAATCCACGAAAAATACTTTTTAATGTAAATTTTTTATGAATTCATGATTTGGGAGATAAAGGGTTAAACGACAGCATCTTCTTTCACTTCCTCATGCAAAATTTAAATTATGTGTCTTTAAAATAGAACAATATTCACTAAAACTTTTCTAAATTGCTTCGTTTTAGACTTGCATCCCTAACTTACCCATAATCACATCCCCATAGTTATGGTGCTCAGCATCGCAGGAATTCGCTTAGGCGTGTGGTGCTAAAAATTTATTTTGTACTAGCTGACCCGTCTGTTGTTGCCCGGCCGATGATAATAACCTTAAATGAACCTCAAATTTGTATGATTTTATGTAAAAAGGGAGGAGGACGTTGTTCGGTATTTTAAATGTTTAAAAAAATAGTCGTTATCGTTCAAACTCGATCAATTTTTTAGGAGTTAGATACATAATGTTTTCTTAACCTGTGTAAAACAATGTTAAATACGTGAATTATGACTTTACTAACTAAGTGTAAAAGCCAACAGAGTGAAAAATGTCCAAGCCGGGAATCGAACTCGGATCCTTGGAATAGCGCTCTAATGCTCTACCATTTGAGCTACGAGGACGATCCCCAGAGTGTCATCTCTCACTCAATGTCGGTAAGGCTGCAACCACATCAAAAAGCAGAAGTCAATGCAATCCGAATCCGACACGCAACGAAACAATATAGAGCCAACCCGGCCCGACCTGAACCGCTGGTCGGGTCGGCTGCGGGTAAAAGCGGGTAACCCGACTCACTTCAGGACTCTAATCAGAACGCTGAATTTGATTTACTGTTTCTTTGCATTTGAGGGCGAAAAACATAGATGACAATTTTTCAATGCTTTTTTAGAAGAAGTTTCCTTTTTATCCTGTTTTACGATGCCGCACACTTGCGACAGAGGCTAAAACTGACCACCATGTGACCAGTCAAGGCGCAACCAGCGCAACTTTGCCTTTCACTGACTAACAACGACATCGTCAAGCCCACAAGTACATCACACAACTAAATCGTCCAGGCAAGACTACGTAAGGACAAGCCATGCATCATAGAGGGATCCTGCTTTTGCCGAATAGCAAACCTCGAGGGGATGCGACGCCCCCCTCAGGTACCTAAGTGCCTAGCACCATAGATTAACATACAAGATAGGACATTTCCATAGAGCGTAATGGTAATACGATTGCGATCGCAGCGCCTTTAGTGACAATGGGGAAGAAACTTCCCATCCTTGTAATATTTTTGTTATTGAGCGCCTACCTTATTGTGATCTTTCTTTTTTTAATGTTGCATGTTTACGTTTTCAACAGAATGTTACACCGATATATGACTTATAAGCGGACCTTGTTGTCAAGCACACAAGTCTGATGTATGTGTCCAATAAAACAAACAAATAAAACAAACCGATATATGAACATAGAACAGATATTCTATTCTATACATCTAATATCTATTCTATTCTGTATGTTCATGCACGGATATATATTTTCTTTTCGTACAAAATGGGTGAACGATTTAAGTGCAACGAAAAACAAGTTAAAATTTCTTCTTGAATATATTATACGTCAAATAAATATGATATAATTGGATTTAAAGCTACATAAAGCGATGGTGTAATGCAAAAATTTACGAAATATTGCACTCTACAAGTCCTAGAAACTTTCATAAATATTCAAATTTGGTAGAAAAAATTTTAAAGACGATGTGTTATTAATTTATGAAGTTTTAATGTATTAAACAATTGAAGAGCTGAGTGGAAGAACATGTTAAGTAACAAAAATTACATTTGAAGAAATTTGATGTGAAAGTTTTTGTTGTCAATTTTAAAGATTTATTTTCTGTTTGATACCATGTGTTTAAAATATTAACAGGTGTGGTACTGAACTTTATCAAAAAAACTTATTCATATTTAATTTTTAAATATTAAAAAATATTAATATTATTTACATTATTAAAATATTAAATATTAATGAATAATGTCTTAAATCTTCAAGGCTAAATAGAATTTTGGTATTTTAAATTTACCATGTGATAGAATGCCTGATAACGCCATCGTCCAAAAGATAAAATAATTTTAAAGAAAATGTGCCATAACATGTTCTTCCACCCAGCTCTTCAATTGTTACAATATATTTTTTTTTAATTTACGCATTTTCACTTTCTTACAGATAAAATAAAATGAATGTTTTTAATGTAAATAACATACAATCAGTTCAATAATATTTAGGATGTTAGCATACAGTCAATCAGGGTAACTTTGATCCGCATTTTCTCTATTTTCATATGCCACACTCTTATTTGAAGAATATTGTCGCAACTAGGGGCATAAAAGAGAAGAAATGATCCTAAATTATTGTTTGACTATAAAAAATTAAGGAATAATAAGGATAAAAGCAATAAAAAAAGGATTTTTAGCCTGGTTCAAAGTTACCAAGCCATTTAGGGTAACTTTGCACCATATGATAAATTTTTATGTAAAATAATTAATTATAAAAAAAAGTATTGTAGTCAGGACAACTTTAAACACCAAAAAATGTTTTCAGATATGTAAAGACTGCGAATTTACATTTCCCAACATCACAAGATTTGTATAATTTATGATATTACAACAAATATCAGGCATAAGAAAAGTGGAAGAAGAGAACCATGAACATTTAGAAATAAAATAAACCTGTTTATTGTTCATATAAAACATAAAAATGCAGTGAAAAACAATTTTCAATGCTTTAACTGTATAATATATCCATAGTTACAGTAATACATACAAGTACTAGTATTATTCAAACAAGAATAAAAAACGTCGAACGTATGAAATGTCAAATTTGAGTAGCTCCGCCCCTAATCACGCCTCTAAATGAATTTTATGTATTTTACACATATTTGTAAAAATATTTACATGTCATATCTAATGCACACTTTCGGTATTTATATAAAATATACGTGCAAATATGGGAAATTTTCGACAGTAGCACCTATAATCAGTAAATTATAAGCATCAGTGTAACTTTGAGCCGGCTCAAAGTTGCCCTGAAAATGCGGTAAAATGCTAGCTCCTTCTTTTTTCACATTTTATTAACTACTAGCAAACCCCACGGCTTTGCTCGCGTAATAGTTGAAATATGCCAAGTGATATTTGTATGACTATTTTTTATTAGAAGAACACTTTTTGGAATAATTAAAAAATTACAAATTAAGCCACAGTTTGACTAAACTTCATTATAAAAGTGCAATAGGCAGAAATGAGATTTAAATTAATAAGAAGAACTAAAACTAATTCAAAATAAATGATAATTTAGAAAGTATTTTGAGACTTTTATGCTCATTTCATACGCTCATTTCAGTATCTATATTATAAAGGACAAACATATCTGTATTATAAAGGACAAACATATCTGTGCGTAACGCATACGTCATTTTGCTAATGGCAAAACTTTGAAATTTGAAACAAAATTTTTGTTTTTGCAATTTTCTCTACTGCAAATTTTTAAACTTCTAAACATCGCACATTTTTTTTAATTTTTACACCGTTATATAAGGAAAAAAATGTTCTTTTAAATGCAATTTGTTTGAAAGCTGCATCTAGATTTAATTTTAAGATATTAATTTTTTTGTAGTTTTTTATACTTTTTTTTTTGTAATCGTGGCAACTGAAGTACTCCATTTCGGTTGAAAGTAAAGGGGAAAAAAAAGAAAATATTAGATTGCTGTTTATGTTTGTTGACATTTTCTCATAAAAACTGAAATTTTTTGAAAAATTAATATACGTGCTATATCAAGAATATCATTTGTTATAAAACCCGGTGAGTTTTGGCTTTATTTTGTTTTTATTTATCAATTAAATGATTTCTAGTTTATTGCAATTTAACTTTACGAACGATACAATACTTTCTCTTTACAAAAATGTATTTTTAAGTATATTTGTGTGACTTATTTTCCCCGCATTTACTTAATTCTTATCAAAAATCTGAAAGAATGAAATTTTATTAATCCGTGTGTATTACATTTTCCGAATTTTGAAAAAATATAAATGTGAAGGGCTTTTGAAAAAACATGGAGCTATTATAAACAAAAAAAGAATATAAATCACTAGATACCCGAGATTGTTTTTCCGAGCTTCTTAAATGACATCATTGCTTTCTGTTGGGTATGTGTATTATTCCGCGATAATGATGTCATTTGCATATCGTTCTATAGATGTTGTTTAAAGACAGAATCGTAAAAGTGGAATGCCTTAGCGAATGCAAATAACTTTTTTTTTTTTTTTTAAGCGTGTGTTTTAATTCTTAAAACTGAAATATGTTTTGCAGAAGTGCGTCATTTTTACCCTACCTTCTTTGAAATTCTTCACAGGTGAAAATACTTTATCTTTGCAATTAACGTAACCGAAATAACACACTGATAAAACGGAATGTTTCACAAACATTTATAGAGACTTAAGGGAAGAGCAGTAACATACAGTGTGCAGGCTCTTTGTCCGTAAAATAGCGATTTATATTACAGAACTTGATGATTCTCTCTTGTATGAATTCGATTCACCGAGTTAGAGAAGCAATCAAAGAAGATCGTGGCAATAATTCGAGGTTTAAAATGATATCAGGTTCCCCAAGTTTTTGTCCAAAATTCTCTCTCCTAATAAAATTTTATTGCTATTCTTTAATACATGTTTATAATAATTTTAATAATAATAATGATAATAATTTTATCAAAATAACATAATTTGCTTAATTTAATTTTTTATAATGTTATATAAGTTACATATTTAAAACATAAAGAATGTTTTTTAGTCATCTGCCCTGAGCTTTCTGCTGAGCCAAATTTACTAAAACTTTTTAAACTGAAAGCTGGACATTTGTAAATGTGCCCACTTTAGATGTTTTTTAAATATCCCATTATTATATTTTAATTTTAAAAGTATTCTACGAAACTTCTTCTAAATGGTGGTAATGAGATAGCTTTCATTATTGCGGAGAAGAGAGAAATAATGAGCTTTATTTATCTTTATTCATGTGATTATCTGATAAAAGTTGTTGTATAGGGTTTAATGACGCAAAATCCCATTACGGACATAATTTTTGAACGGAAAATTACGTACTGCTTTTAAAAACACGCATTTTCCTCATAAAGTTTCCATATTTTTTCCCCTTCTGTAGGTGTACTAAGTTTCAGACACAGGTGAAATTTTTAAGTAAATGAAAATGACGTCATATTTAAAAGAAAAGACGATTTTCATAGATAAAACTAAACATTCTAACACACACACACATACCAAAAAATAAGAAAAATAAAACATAAATTACGGCCATTTTTACTCTCCGGTACTGAGATTTGGATCTCAAGTTAAGAATGCGACTGTTTACATGCAAAGATTTTGCTGACAATCCTGGCTTCACGTTTTGAGTTAAAATGAATTTAAAATGATCAAATTAAATTGCCAATTTTAAAAAAAAGGTGATTGAGGGTATGAGAGGTTAATTTTTTAATTTATCTCTATCGCGTGGAGCTCGATTAAGAAAGATTAATCCGTTTGCCCTTAAAAAAACATAAAGATTCATCATTTTCTTACGACTAATATTCCGTAAACAAAAATAAAACATCCTCTATGATTAAATAAATCATATAAATAAAACACCAATTTAATAGACATGTAATTGAACTACGCGCTTAAAGCTCTGAACTTATCAAAAAATAAAAGGATGCCGTAAGCAACAAAATCTTGTGTTAATAACTCTTAGCACGCGGGTAATACGAAAAAATCGCTTTTGATAAATTCCAGAAGTTTATTTGATTGTATAATTCATATTTTTAATTTGAAAAATGATTTTTTTTAGTGGACAATCTAAAAAATATATTGCATGTAAAAAATAATATTACTTTTCAGTTCAAAAAATTGGTTTTCACCTATATTCTGTGACCCGGGAAGCCCGGGTACGATCCCCTAGTTCATGTAAAGTTTTGATTTTTTTAGAAAACGTCTTAAGACATTTACATCTTAAAATTAACCATCGTGTCAAATTCCAAGCAACTTGTCTAATAGTCTGCCACCTCTCTGATGTTAGTGGCATCATCATAAAATGCCTAAACAGAGTTGAAATAGAATGTCTCAAAAAATGTTGAAACAGAGACTGTCACCATTAACTTGCCAACATTAACCTTGAAATCGCTTGGTATTTCCTAATATTCTATAGAAAACGTAATTTAGATGTTTTTAAAGGCTTTCTTGTTCTTCCTGCCAACCAGGTGGTAGTGACACCGCATGAAATATTAGCCCGTATAGGATAAATGACCATCACTCTCGATTCACAACCAATAACTTCTAAAGTCTGTTTATTATCTCCTGTTATTCCATAGAAATCGTAATTTAGGACTCTTTTAGATTGCTTTTCGCTCCTTCTCTTCGCTTCACCTCTTTTTAATTTCGAATTTATTTTCGACTGTTCTTAGAGGACATTCGTATTTTATACATAACTACCGTGCTATATTTAAAGTTTCTAGCCTCTTCAGTACCGCAGAAATCGCAATTTAAAAAGTTTTTTGCTCCTGCAGCCCTCTAGGGCACCAACATAAATTATAGCTTATGTCTGAGCAGGTTCTATCATCATCCATTTGCAACCATTATGTTTGAAATCGGTTTCGTATTTCATACAATTGCATAAAAATCGTAATTTAAAACGCTTATAGAACGCTTTTCTCTCACTTCATCCCTTTTAAATTTGGAATTTTCTTTCGACAATTATTAGAAAGAATTTGCATCTTTGAAGTATTTACCATTCCAAATTTAAAATGTTAGACCCCCTCAGTAAAACAAAATACGCAATTTAGAACATTTTTTGCTCCTGTAACCCCCAGGTGGTAGCGACAACAACGTAAAATATAGGCTATGTTGGAGCGGGTACTGTCACCATCAATTTGAAGCCATTACTTCTGAAATCGGTTTATATTTCCTGAGATCGTGTAGAAATCGTTATTTAGAACGTTTTTAGAATGCTTTTCGCTCATTTTCACCCCTTTTAAATTTAAAAGTTTTAAGGAACTCTTCTCAGAGAGGATTTATATCTCATAAGCAATTACCATGCCAAATTTCAAGTTGCTAGCCCCTTCAGTATCACAAAAATCACGATTTAAAATGTTTTGTAAAATGCAACCGCAAGGTGGTAGTGACGCCGACATCAAATAAATCCTATATTGGAACAAGGGCAGTCATCATCAATTTCCAACCATTACTTTTGAAATCTGTTGGGTACTTTTTGAGATTGCGTAGAAATTGTTATTTAGAACGCTTTCGGACCATTTTCAAACCTTTTAAATTTAGAAATAATTAGGAAATGTTCTTAGAGCTCATTTATGTCTTATATGTAACTACCATGCCTACTTTCAAGTTGCTAGCCCGTGCAGTATTACAAAAAACGCAATATAGATTTTTTTCGCTCCTGCACCCCCTTTGAGGTAGTGGCACCGACATGAAACACAGCCTATGTTAGAGCGAGGGCTGTCACCATCATTGTCACACAAATATTTTTTAAATCGGTTCTTCCTGAAATTGCGTAGAAATCGCAATTTAGAAAGTTTTTTAGAACGCTTTTCGCTCATTATCAACCCTTTTAAATTTCGATTTTTTAGGAAAGGTTCTTAGAGATAATTTGTATCTTATAAATAACTGCACTGCCTAATTTCAGGATTGTAGGCCCTTCAGTAACACAAAAGTCGCAATTTAGAACATTTTTTGCTTCTGCAACCCTAGGTGGTAGTGACACCGACATGAAATAGAACCTATATTGAAGCAAGGGCTGTCATCATCAATTTCCAACCATTACTTTTGAAATAGGTTGGGTACTTTCTGAGATTGCGTAGAAATCGCCATTTAGAACGTTTTTTAGAGCTGTTTTCGCACATTTTCACCCCTTTTAAATTTCGAATATTTTAAGAAATGTTCTTAGAGATCATTTATATCTTATAATAAACTACCATTCTACATTCCATGTATCTGGACACTCCAGTAATACAAAAATCGTAATTTCGAACGATTTTTTGCTCCTGAACCCCCTTTAGGGATAGTGGCACCAACATAAAATGTAGCGTATATTGGAGCAAGGATTGTCACCATCATTTTGACACACTTATTTTTCAATTCGGTTTGGTACTTCTTGAGATTGCGTAAAAATCGCCATTTAGAACGTTTTTTAGAACGCTTTTCGAGCATTTTCAACCCTTTTAAATTTCGATTTTTTTAAGAAATGTTCTTAGAGATCATTTATATCTAATACGTGACTACCATGCCAAATTCCATGTATCTGGACCCTTCGGTAACATAAAAATCGCAATTTCGAACGTTTTTTGCTCCTGCACCCCCCTTTAGGGGTAGTGGCACCGACATAAAATGTAGCCTATGTTGTAGCAAGTGTTGTCACCACCATTTTCACATCATTACTTTTAAATTGGTTTGGTACTTCCTGAAACTGCGTAAAAATCGCCATTTAGAACGTTGTTTAGAACGCTTTTCGCGCCTTTTCACTCCTTTTTAATATCGATTTTTTTTAAGAAATGTCCTTAAAGATCATTAGTATCTTATAAGTAACTGTAATAACAAGCGTTCACATAGACAAAAGAATGTCAGAAATCTTTAACTTACCCCTTCCTTCAGGTAAGCTCTCAACACTTGCTTCTGGTTCGGACTGCCGCATTTGATGACTTAATTCTAGTTAACAACTGACTCAACTAAAATAAGACATAACTCGGTTAATCTACAATACTTATTTACAATATATTACAAACTATATACAGGATTATAGGACTTGAACATTTAAAATGCTTTAACTTCAATCAAAACATCACGGAGGCGCAACTCCGTTCACAAACACAAGAATTATTCTAAAGTTTTTCAGTTCGGTTCAGTTCATTTAGACGTAAAAGTTTTTAAATTCAGGTGTCACTGTTACTGCAAAGGGATACAGAGGGAGCTGTCCGCGACATATTCCCCCGTTGAGTTTTGCCAGGTCAAACTCAACCACAGTCGTGGACAAGTTCAGGAAGTCCAACCATTCTGGTGTTCGTATCACTCGTCCAAATTTAGACATTCTAGGAGAAGCCTTTGTAACAGAACCAGGAGAATCTTTAAGGTGAGCAGACTCGATGGTTTTCGAAAAAAAGTCATTTGCCTGGAAATTCGTTTCCATCGGATACAAGCTTTGTACTGGTCGAAGCAACTCACCAAACTTAGTTCGTAACTTTGCCAATCGTACTATGCCGTCTTTACCTGGAAACAACTGGATGACTTTTCCTTGAGGCCAATTCATTCTCTTTTCTTTTGTATTAATTATAACAATATCTCCAACTGAGAGTTCAGGATACCTGTTTGACTTTTTACGATAATTTTTCAGCTGTCCCAAATATTCTAGTCGGAAACGTTTTCTCAAATCTTCACGAATTTTCATCCGATATTCATATCTTCTTTGAAGATAACTTGCATCTATATTGTCCAGATCAGGAACACCACCTTCTTTAATTTCACGAAGAAACATGGCAGGGGTTAAGGGTTCTAATTCAAGATCTTCAGATATGTATGTTAACGGTCTGGAGTTTACAACATTTTCACAATCGCAAAGAATAGTATTAATTTCTTCATATTTCAATGATGCATTTCCTAAAACTTTTCTGAGAATATTCTTCATCAATCCTATCATACGTTCCCAGAATCCTCCCCACCAAGGAGATGCAGGCGGAATAAATTTCCAAGTAATTCGTTCTACGGTATGTTCCTTAATCACTCTTTCCCAATCTATTTTCTTCAATAAACAATTTGAACCAACGAAATTGCTTCCATTGTCTGTATAGACAATCTGAGGTCTTCCACGTCGTGATATGAATCGTAGAAATGCAAGCAAGAAACTGTCAGTGGATAATGAAGTGACAAGTTCGAGGTGAATAGCTCGATATACGGCGCAGGTGAATAAGACAATCCAAGATTTTGACCCATTCTTCAAAAACAAAGGTCCAGCCAGATCGACACCTATGACTTGAAATACAGAACAGTCTTTAATTCTATCTTCCGGCAATGGTGGTATTTCAACATCGTGGGGTTTGGCATCAAACTTCTTACATCTTACACAATTCTTCAGAACTTTCCGGATCGTTTTACGACTTTTTAAGATCCAGTATTTCTCTCTTAAGACTGCCATTAATGTTTGAACTCCACAATGTAGTGATTGATTATGTTTCTCAATTATTAGTTTCGTAACGACTGGGTGGTCAGATGGCAAAATTATAGGTAATCTGAAATCCTCCGAGTCTTCTCTCATAATTATTCTGGATTTGAGTCTTATGAGTCCATATGGATCAACGAAGGGTTTTAAATGACGTAAGCGTTCATCCTTCTCTGATTTGAAGCAACCTTTTTGCACAATTTTCCATACAATGACTTCAGCTCGTTTAATTTCTTCAATTTTTAAATTCCCAAATTCTCGTTCCTTTTTGTTAGTTTTACAGTTGTCAATAAATCTCTTCATCCAAGCAGTGATTCTAATTATCTTCTTGAACTGTGAAACTCGAGAAAAATATGGAAATTCTTCATCTAGAGAAATCAAAGAAGATATAACTGTCTTCTTCTTTTCTTTATCAACTTCATCCTTTTTCGGAGTTATATCAAAGGCTGACCAAAAATCTGGCTCAAGTTTCAGCCACGTCGGACCTTCATGCCATTTCTTAATTTTAAGTGTTTCTACGGAACATCCTCTTGAAATAATATCAGCGGGATTTAAATTCCCAGGAACAAACTTCCAGTTTTCCGGATTACTATGTGCCCTAATTTCTTTGACCCTATTCATCACGAATACACTCCAATTTTCTGTATTTTTAATCCAATACAAGGTATTCATCGAATCCGTCCAGTAGAATATAGGAATATTTTCCAATTTTAAATCTTGCTTAACCGTTTTCATTAGTCTCACTCCGATAGCGCAAGCTAACAATTCAAGTCTACAAATTGCTGTAGGTTTCAGGGGGGCTACTCTTGCACGAGCTTGTACAAGTTGGCACGATACTTCATCAGTGTTTTTACATCTTAAATAAATGCATGTGGCATATGCCTTTTGGGAGGCATCACAGAAGACATGATAAGACAAATCTGTATTTGAATTAGGATTAAGCATCATATACCGGGGAATTTTCAACTCTGCCAAATGACACAAATCTTTTTCCCATTTAAGAAATTTTTTACTTATGTTGTCGGGAAGAGCTTCGTCCCATGTAACTTTTAGCTCCCAACACTTTTGTAGTAAGAGTTTTGGAGTCAGTGTCACAGCACATGTAAAACCTATTGGATCATAAATTTTGTGTGCTTCGGATAAGATCACTCTTTTTGAAATGCATTGGTTATCGGATTCATTTATTCCTTTAATGTCGCAACTTAATGTATCTTCTTCTAAATCCCAAATGAGGCCAAGAATAGAAACCGTTTTCCTTTTATTTGAATTTTCGGACACTGAAATTTCCGAAAAAGTGTCATTACCTGTAATTTCGTTCTTCGTTGGCAAATTATAAGCCCAATCTTGCAACTCAAATTTAGCATTCGCTAAAATTTCAACAGAATCACTTTTAAGTTTTCGCAGTTCTTCTTCATTATTTACACTTGTAATTAAATTGTCAACATACCAAGCTTCAGAAATTTTTTCTGACGTTGATCTAAGATGTTCAGGTACGTCATTTAGTAACTTAGTTAAACTAGCACTCAATAAGAAGGGACTACTGGAAATTCCGAAAACAACTCTCCTATGTCTATACATCTTAAAATGTCCCGGATTACCTTGTTCCCACCCTAAGAATCTCAAAAAATCTCTATCATTCGGATTAAGTCCTATTTGAAGAAAAACTTTTTTGATATCAGAACTAACACCGATGCATTTTTCTCCAAATCTGTTGATAATTGCAGGAATAGTTTCTAGCAAATTAGGCCCCTTTTCTACACAATCATTTATTGACGGAAACCCCTTAATTTTCGCTGACCCATCAAATACTGGTCTTATTTTTGTTGTTGTGGAATTCATTCTAATAACGGCACGATGGGGTAAATAATGGCAGGAATTATTATATTCATTTTCAGGTACAATTTCTATAATTTTTTCTTCCTCCCAAGATTTGAAAACCGCTTCATAATCTTCTAAGAAACCCTTGTCTTTCAAATTTTTTACTGTAATTTTTAATCTTCTCTCAGCGATCTCTAGATTATTAGGGAGTGGGGGATGGCCCTCTATCCAAGGTAAACAGACTTCAAATCTGCCTTCGTTATCCCTTTTAACCGTTGAAAGAAAATGTTGCAGTGTTTGTTCTTGCAACTCTTTTTTAGTTTCATTTTCGGATGGATCTAAAATTCCTAGAGTATCAAGATTCCACAATTCAGAAATTTTATAATCTGATACGTGCATCGAAAATGTAAATGAGTTGTCAGTTTTATTTTCTATTTCCAAAGGAACTTTCCCCATAACTGTCCAGCCTAAGTAAGTTTCGACACATACTAAACCACATTTTAATTTTCTTATCTTACCGGTGAGTAATTTTCCTGCAATATCCGCTCCAATAAGAATATGAATTTCAGTTGGGGATGATTCAAACAACAATTTTTCCTTCATACGGCTAGTGTCATTCAAATATATTCTATGTTCTTTAAGCTCATGTAATATGGGTTTTATTTCTATTTGTGGTACATTGGAACAAATTTTAGTTTGATCAAAGGCCTTAAAATTACATTTATAATCACCCTTTACATTACTAAGATTCACAATAAATTGTTTATGGATTTCAGAAACCTCCGTTCCACCAAATAGACTATGAATAATGTTGCTCTCACTTATAATTTTGTATTGCATCATTTCAGCAACAAACTTCAAAATATACGACTTTTGCGATCCAGTATCGATTAAGCACCTAACAAACTTATCTTCACTATTTCCGCAGATTTTTACAATTAAAGTTTGTAACAAAACTTTCTGTGTGAATGTTTTATTTGTTAAAGTGACATTTCTATCGTCAATTTGTTTTTTCTCATCTACTTTATTACTCTTGTAACAAATTAAAGAATTATGTTTTCCACTGCAAAACGCACATCTTATTTTTGAAAAGCAATCTTTTGCTAAATGATTTCCCTTTTTCATATAGAGATAACACATTCCGTTTTTTCTCAAACGTGCTCGCTTTTCTGCTACGGACTTAGAACAAGCTGCAGAATTGTGATTAACTGATTCAGCGGAATCTCCGCAAAAAATACAATGATTTATCGAAACCTTCAATGAAGCAGCAGTAGGAACTGTAAACTTATTTATTTTTCTCTCCCTCTGCACTTGCGGTGGGTTTTGAACTATAACCCTATCTTGTATTTGAATCGCAGTTTCTCTGCATTCTATTTCTGCCCGTAGAAATTCAAGCAGTTCGTTGACTTCAAAAAGATTATCCTGAGTTTTCCGTTTACGTTGAAATTCTAAATTTAACTCATTGGGAATTAATTTAAGCAAAATTGGCGTTAGTAACGTACCATATGTTCCGGAAGTTACTTCAAGTGAATTTAAACTTCTTATTTGAGTCTCAATGTTATCATACAGCTTTCGCAATGCAAAAGTATTATTTACATTTTTAACTGTTTCTAAATTCAATAATTTTCCCATATGAGCATTTATAATCAGGTCTTTACGACCAAAACGCTTTTTGAGTAGATCAATTGCTGCTATATAATTTTCACTCGATAGCGAAAACCCACTAATTGCACTAGAAGCTGCTCCAATAAGGAAGGAATGCAAATAATTAAATTTATCAATGTCAGTTAAGCTATCATTTTGATGTATCGCATTATCATATTGGTTCCAAAAAGATAACCAATAAGCAGGATCTCCATTAAATTTATTAATACTCAATTTCGGTAATTTAATTTTAGAATGAGAGCAAGAAGTCAAATTCTCTGTTGAAATACTTTCATTAACCGAATTTGTTTTCTTAATAGAACGTTCAGGTTCAACTTTTATTTTTAAAGCATACGTTAATTTCGATTTCATAGAAATTATTTTTTCAGCATAACCTTCGGCAGTTTCAAATTCAGTTTCTAATTCGCCGTCATCATCCATTAAATTTTGGATCTGCTCATCTAAAGTTATTAAATTATTATACTTTGAGTTTAACTGATCAATATGTTCCGCAAGAACAGGAACTTCCTGTACTGATTCTGCAAGATACAGCTCACAAGTATTAATTAATTTCGTAGTCGCCGTTCTAGAAACAGCACGTTTCTTCTTTAGTTTTTCAATATCAGACATGTTTAATCCGTAATTTTAAATATAATTAATTTTATAACAACTTAATATAAGAACAATAACTTTCAAAATATATTCAATAACTTTCAAAATATTTTCAATAACTTTCAAAATATTTTCAATAACTTTCAAAATATATTCAATAACTTTCAAAATAATCCTGTTTTCAAAATACGCTATCAATCAATATTATTAATAATATTATCTTCAACAGAATTAAGCATTCAAGACTTTTATTTATTTTTATACTCAATTCTTCATTATATTCAAGGTCAAAACAAATCATCAACAATATTCTTTTCAATAGAACTAAATATTCAAAACTTTCGTTCCGTCTATAAACAATTTTTCATTCAATTAAGATCAAATCAAAAACAGCGTCGCTGTTCCTGTGCGCCATAAAAATATAAAAACAGGCGTTCACATAGACAAAAGAATGTCAGAAATCTTTAACTTACCCCTTCCTTCAGGTAAGCTCTCAACACTTGCTTCTGGTTCGGACTGCCGCATTTGATGACTTAATTCTAGTTAACAACTGACTCAACTAAAATAAGACATAACTCGGTTAATCTACAATACTTATTTACAATATATTACAACTATATACAGGATTATAGGACTTAAACATTTAAAATGCTTTAACTTCAATCAAAACATCACGGAGGCGCAACTCCGTTCACAAACACAAGAATTATTCTAAAGTTTTTCAGTTCGGTTCAGTTCATTTAGACGTAAAAGTTTTTAAATTCAGGTGTCACTGTTACTGCAAAGGGATACAGAGGGAGCTGTCCGCGACATACTCCGCCGTTGAGTTTTGCCAGGTCAAACTCAACCACAGTCGTGGACAAGTTCAGGAAGTCCAACCATTCTGGTGTTCGTATCACTCGTCCAAATTTAGACAGTAACTACCATTCCAAATTTCATGTTTCTAGGCCCTTTAGTAGTACAAAAATCGCATTTTTAGAACGTTTATTGCTCCTGCACCCCCTTTTGGCCAGTGGCACGGACATAAGATATAGTCTATCTTCTAAGTTGGATTAACACCATCATTTTGATACCATTACTTTTGGAATCGGTTTGGTAGTTCCAGGGCTTACCTCCTACAAATAAACAATTTTTACCTCTTTATAATATTAGTATAGATTAATAAATAAATAATCACAAAATATTAACACATTTACAACATTTAGATATTAATATGTCTCATAAATGAGTATATTGTTACTATGAAAATTTAATTGGATTATAACAATTTCAAAACAGCATTCAAAATTAACTTGAAAACAGTGTTTCACAAAAATAGTTAGATGATGCAATTAATTGCGCATAATGTTGCTAATTTATTTTCTAAAATAAAGAGTAGAAATCCCAGTTTAGAACCTTGCCAACAGAGCACAGTTCTGGAGTTTATTTAGTCTTTTAGAGTCAAAAATATTGAAAAATAGGCGGTGGTGCAAAGTTACACCCCGTGGTTCAAAGTTACCCTGATTGACTGTATAGGAAATAATAATAAAATTATTGATAACGAAAAATTCCTTTTTCCAAATTTTTAGAATTATATAAATCTAAACGTTAAAATAAAGCAAAACATAGAGATACTGATAAAATTGTATTCGATGTGAATAAATTAACACAATACCTGAATTTAATTTCTTACAATTTTATCTGATTAACTTACATATTTACGTTTTCAACAGTATTTCCTGGGGTTTTTCTTTTATATTATTATTATAATTATCATTTTGTAAGTTAAAGCTGAACGAACAAGTACGATTAAAAAAAAAAAAACAGCTAAATAAAATATCGCCTGCCTCTGGTTCGTGATAGATAGATAGAAAGAATAGATATTCAAAACATACAGCGCAAACATATTTCATCAACGTAGGTAAATTTTGGAGACTTGTTAATTCTTCCCCCTTGTCGGTAGTGACGCTAGTACTGTTACCATTACAGATTTTGCAGCATATGTCCCATCTTGTATGTTAATCTATGCCTAGTGCCGGGTACCCTGCTTAGAGGGACCAAACTCAGACATTAGACATTCGTGTTTTAGTCTACCACCATCGACATCCGTACGTTAGTCTACTACCAACGCTGAAGGCATTACGCCTTAAGAGGGTCACAACGTGCCCCCTTAGGTACCGAAACAAGTTCGTCACCATGCATAGAGGCCCGGAGAATTCAACAGGGCGGTTCGCTTTTCAGTATCCTTAAAGCAAGGCTCGGAGCCACCGCACGGCCCACGACCAGGCATGCTGTATGCGTATATCAAGACTTGTTTCCCAACAAACAAGTTACAATTTAGAGCGCGTTTCCCAACAAAACGAGCTCAAAATAAGCTAAAGGCATTACGCCCCAAGAGGGTCACCATGTGCCCCCTCAGGTGTCGAACCAAATCGACACCCGGCCTAGGGGCGTACAGAAATGGAACGGGCGGAACATCGCTTTTCAAGAAATCCAGCTCAGCCACAGACCGCATCGCAGCCTCAAGCTCGCCACTCCAGTTAAAACACACAACCTAGGACGCGCCACCATGCCAACATGTTACCAAGACGAGAAAGTAAGAGGGCTGCTTATCCGACCAGCGGATGCAGCAAGCCTCGCCTACACATAGTCACACCGGACTAGCTTTTGCCTCGGGGGACGAAGTACCGTCAGCCCAATTTCCAAGCAACACAATACACATATCAAACATTAAAAAAATCACAACATGAAGTTGGGGAAAGTCCGGAGAGCGGGCTTGGTAATCCGGTCGACACACACCTTCTACTAGTTGGTTAGGCTTCGTGATTATGCTACCCTCGCCAGCCGCAGTCGACACTGGTCTTCTTTACCTCACCACGCCTTACCGAGTCCAACACCAGATGAAACGTCCTACACTAGAGCTTGGTTGGCGCCATCCAACGCTAACATTCCAGAAGTCGGCGGGCCCACGAATTAAGCTTCCACGCTGTCTGCGGTCGACACCGGCTAGGCATGCCTCCCATGGACTCAGGAAGGCGTCCCACCTGAATAAACCTCAACACTTCACATCACTCTTTCTATGGGTTTTACCACTATTTTTACATTTTTGTTTTCGTTATTTTGGTACTTTTCGGTTAGCCGGGCGCCAGTGTTATATATACATATATATACATACATATATATGCATATATACATAGATTGTGTATATACATATGCATGTATATCTAAAACTGGCGCCCGATTAACCGAAAAGTACCCTTATTTTATACTAGAAGATAGCCCGTCAGATTGACGTTTTTCCATTTTTTAAAGAATGATATAGCATTGCATTATAAAAAGAATTAGGAAATAATAAATTTATCTTATCTGGCTAAAATAGTTATAAAAACAGCACATTTTTCATTCAAACTTAATTTGCAAGAAAATTATTAATTGAATTGGTAAAATAAGGACACAGAATATGCAAATGAACTTCACTCACAAAATCTGAAGACCTATTTCACAAAAAACCTGCGAATTAGAACTAATAATGCTATTTTAAAACATATTGTCAATTAACTATTTGACCCCATGTCGTGGAGTAAAATAGGTAGGTATACTCAATTAAAGCTTACTATATCTGTAATTAAGACAATAATTAATCATAAATCAAACAAAAAATGTATTTTAAAGTTACTAAAAGTATATAACCTTCAATTTCTTATAAATAAAAAAAACTGTAAGACTTCACTTCCTAATAAATTACTTAGCTAATAGTAAAAAAGGACACACGTTATAAGATTGAAAAATCAAATCTAAACAGTAAACATTTACTCGTGATACCACTTGAAAGAATATATTTCATAGGAATAACAATGCAATCATTCTCAAGAGTCATTCACAGCTTGAGCAAAAAATTAAAACAGCCCGAATATAAAAATTCCGGATGAGTTCACTCCGGAAGTGTTTTACACTTAGCGCTATTATATAAATAGTGTAGTACATGGCATTACATATTCCTGATATTCTAATTACATTTTATATGAAATATTAATTTTTTCACAATGTCGTCGGAATTCAAAGAACTTTTTCAAAAGTAAATTTCTTTTTTTATTTTAGCTACCGATAGGTGACGCCAACAAAACATAAACGCTCCCAACGAATGCGGTTTATTTTTTCGACACCAGGCTACATCGCGCATTCGCCATGCGAACAATTACCTCCATGATTTAATATTTTAAAAGTTCAAGAGGAATGAATCAATTGTTTGTTTACTTTCATGGAGGGAGAGATTGAGCTGCCAATCTAATTTCAACTGAAGTTATCTCAGAATATATACACAATTGAATGAAAGTCATCCCTCAAATGTTAATTTATTTTGAATAATCTTTCTAATAAAAAAGAAAAGTGCCCAGCTAAACTGATGGCATTGAGCTCACAGGCTATTCACACTAATTGTATATTATACACTTATTTTAAAGAATAATGCCCCTCAAAAAAATAAGTGAAGGGGAATTAGCCCCCGTTTCCCCCTTTATACTTAACCAGTGAACCTCCAAATCTCATCAGGGAAGCCCCTTATCATAATAAACCGGTATACCAAATTTGGAGCAAATCGAATAATCCTGCAAAAAAAACATTTATCTAAATTAAGGGGGTGGACTAGACCCCCTTTATCTTTAACCAATGAATCGCCAAAACGAATCAGGGAAGCTCTTAAACATAATAAACCGGTATACCAAATTTGGAGCAAAGCGAATAATTCTGCATGGAAAACCCGTTTATATAAATTAAGGAGGGTGGCCTAGCCCCCCTTCCCCCTTTATCTTTAACCAATAAACCCCCAAAACTAATCAAGGACGTTCCTTAACATAATAAACCGGTATACCAACTTCGGAGCAAATCGAATCATTCTGCAAGAAAAACCCATTTATCTGAATTAAAAGGGGTGGACTAGCCCCCTTTCCCCCCTTTATTCTTAACTAATGAACCCCCAAAACTAATCAGGGAAGTTCCTTAACATAATAAACCGGTATACCAAATTCGGAGCAAATCGAATCATTCTGCATGAAAAACCCAATTACCTGAATTAAGGAGGTAGACTAGCCCCACTTTTCCCCTTTATTATTAACCAATGAACCCCCAAAACTAATCAAGGAAGTTCCTTAACATAATAAACCAGTATACCAAATTCGGAGCAAATCGAATAATTCTGCATGAAATACCCATTTATCTGAATTAAAAGGGGGGGACTAGGCCCCTTTCCCCCCTTTATTCTTAACTAATGAACCCCCAAAACTAATCAGGGAAGTTCCTTAACATAATAAACCGGTATAACAAATTCGGAGCAAATCGAATCATTCTGCATGAAAAACCCATTTCTCTGAATTAAAAGAGGTGAACGAACCCCGTTTTTCCCCCTTTATCCTTAACCAATGAACTCCCAAAACTAATCAGGAAAGTTCCTTAACATAATAAACCGGTATACCAAATTCGGAGCAAATCGAATGATTCTGCGTGAAAACCCCATTTATCTGAATTAAGGGGGTGGACTAACCCCCCTTTCCCCCTTTATCCTTAACCAATGAACCCCCAAAACTAATCAGGGAAGTTCCTTAACATAATAAACCGGTATACCAACTTCGGAGCAAATCGAATCATTCTGCATGAAAAACCCATTTATCAAAATTAAGAGGGGCGGGCTAACCTCCCTTTTCCCCCTTTATCCTTAACCAATGAACCCCCAAAACTAATCAGGGAAGTTCCTTAACATAATAAACCGGTATACCAAATTCGGAGCAAATCGAATCATTCTACATGAAAAACCCATTTATCAAAATTAAGAGGGGCGGTCTAACCTCCCTTTTCCCCCTTTATCCTTAACCAATGAACCCCCAAAACTAATCAGGGAAGTTCCTTAACATAATAAACCGGTATACCAAATTCGGAGCAAATCGAATCATTCTGCATGAAAAACCCATTTATCTGAATTAAAAGGGGTGAACTAATGCCCTTTTTCCCCCTTTATCCTTAACCAATGAACTCCCAAAACCAATCAGGGAAGTTCCTTTACATAATAAACCGGTATACCATATTCGGAGCAAATCGAATAATTCTGCATGAAATACCCATTTATCTGAATTAAGGAGGTGGACTAACCCCCCTTTACCCCCTTTATACTTAACAAGTGAACCTCCAAATCTAATCAAGGAAGCTCCTTATCATAATAAATCGGTATACCAAATTTGGAGCAAATCGAATAATCTTGCAAAAAAAAACATTTATCTAAATTAAGGGGGTGGACTAGCCCCCCTTTATCCTTAACCAATGAATCGCCAAAACGAATCAGGGAAGCTCCTTAACATAATAAACCGGTATACCAACTTCGGAGCAAATCGAAACATTCTGCATGAAAAACCCATTTATCTAAATTAAGAGGGGCGGGGTTACCTCCCTTTTCTCCCTTTACCCTTAACCAATGAACCCCCAAAACTAATCAGGGAAGTTCCTTAATATAATAAACCAGTATACCAAATTCGGAGCAAATCGAATCATTCTGCATGAAAAACACATTTATCTCAATTAAGAGGGGCGGGCTAACCTCCCTTTTCCCCCTTTACCCTTAACCAATGAACCCCCAAATCTAATCAGGGAAGTTCCTTAACGTAATAAACCGGTATACCAAATTCGGAGCAAATCGAATCGTTCTGCATGAAAAACCCATTTATCTGAATTAAGGGGGGTGGACTAACCCCGTTTTCCCCCCTTTATCCTTAACCAATGAACTCCCGAAACTAATCAGGAAAGTTCCTTAACATAATAAACCGGTATACCAAATTCGGAGCAAATCGAATGATTCTGCGTGAAAACCCCATTTATCTGAATTAAGGGGGTGGACTAACCCCCCTTTCCCCCTTTATCCTTAACCAATGAACCCCCAAAACTAATCAGGGAAGTTCCTTAACATAATAAACCGGTATACCAACTTCGGAGCAAATCGAATCATTCTGCATGAAAAACCCATTTATCAAAATTAAGAGGGGCGGGCTAACCTCCCTTTTCCCCCTTTATCCTTAACCAATGAACCCCCAAAACTAATCAGGGAAGTTCCTTAACATAATAAACCGGTATACCAAATTCGGAGCAAATCGAATCATTCTACATGAAAAACCCATTTATCAAAATTAAGAGGGGCGGTCTAACCTCCCTTTTCCCCCTTTATCCTTAACCAATGAACCCCCAAAACTAATCAGGGAAGTTCCTTAACATAATAAACCGGTATACCAAATTCGGAGCAAATCGAATCATTCTGCATGAAAAACCCATTTATCTGAATTAAAAGGGGTGAACTAATGCCCTTTTTCCCCCTTTATCCTTAACCAATGAACTCCCAAAACCAATCAGGGAAGTTCCTTTACATAATAAACCGGTATACCATATTCGGAGCAAATCGAATAATTCTGCATGAAATACCCATTTATCTGAATTAAGGAGGTGGACTAACCCCCCTTTACCCCCTTTATACTTAACAAGTGAACCTCCAAATCTAATCAAGGAAGCTCCTTATCATAATAAATCGGTATACCAAATTTGGAGCAAATCGAATAATCTTGCAAAAAAAAAACATTTATCTAAATTAAGGGGGTGGACTAGCCCCCCTTTATCCTTAACCAATGAATCGCCAAAACGAATCAGGGAAGCTCCTTAACATAATAAACCGGTATACCAACTTCGGAGCAAATCGAAACATTCTGCATGAAAAACCCATTTATCTAAATTAAGAGGGGCGGGGTTACCTCCCTTTTCTCCCTTTACCCTTAACCAATGAACCCCCAAAACTAATCAGGGAAGTTCCTTAATATAATAAAAAAGTATACCAAATTCGGAGCAAATCGAATCATTCTGCATGAAAAACACATTTATCTCAATTAAGAGGGGCGGGCTAACCTCCCTTTTCCCCCTTTACCCTTAACCAATGAACCCCCAAATCTAATCAGGGAAGTTCCTTAACGTAATAAACCGGTATACCAAATTCGGAGCAAATCGAATCGTTCTGCATGAAAAACCCATTTATCTGAATTAAGGGGGGTGGACTAACCCCGTTTTCCCCCCTTTATCCTTAACCAATGAACTCCCGAAACTAATTAGGGAAGTTCCTTAACATAATAAACCGGTATACCAAATTCGGAGCAAATCGAATGATTCTGCATGAAAAACCCAGTTATCTGAATTAAGGGGGTGGGCTAACCTTCCTTTTCCCCCTTTATCCTTAACCAATGAACCCTCAAAATTAATCAGGGATGTTCCTTAACATAATAAACCGGTATACCAAATTCGGAGCAAATCGAATGATTCTGCATGAAAAACCCATTTTTCTGAATTAAGGGGTGTGACTAACCCCGTTTTTCCCCCCTTTATCCTTAACCAATGAACCCCCAAAACTAATCATGGATGTTCCTTAACATAATAAACCGGTATACCAAATTCGGAGCAAATCGAATGATTCTGCATGAAAAACCCATTTTTCTGAATTAAGGGGTGTGACTAACCCCGTTTTTCACCCCTTTATCCTTAACCAATGAACCCCCAAAACTAATCATGGATGTTCCTTAACATAATAAACCGGTATACCAAATTCGGAGCAAATCGAATGATTCTGCATGAAAAACCCATTTTTCTGAATTAAGGGGTGTGACTAACCCCGTTTTCCCCCCCCCCTTTATCCTTAACCAATGAACCCCCAAAACTAATCATGGATGTTCCTTAACATAATAAACCGGTATACCAAATTCGGAGCAAATCGAATGATTCTGCATGAAAAACCCATTTTTCTGAATTAAGGGGTGTGACTAACCCCGTTTCCCCCCCCCCCTTTATCCTTAACCAATGAACTCCCAAAACTAATCAGGGAAGCGCCTTATCACAATGAACCTAGGAAAAAATTTTGAAGTAAATCGGATGTTTCTATCAAGAGTTATCGCGTTACGTACATACATACGTACGTACGTACATACATACATACAGAACGGGCAGCCACATTAGCTCTCAGGCTTTGATAGCCTGTGAGCTAAAATGTAACTTTTATGAAGTTTTATTCGAAAAAATCATTTTTAATAAAAATGACCGAATGGAATATGAAAAAGCGAAATGGTTATCGGGATCCGGATGAGTTCACTCCGGAAGTGTTATACACTTAGCACTATTATATGTATAATAATTATATATATTATATATATGATTTGTTTGAGCATTTTTATTTCATTTTCAACTTTTTTACGCAAGCACTTAGGACACTAAAGCTTGGGGAAAGACACCGTCCTTCATCCCCAGAGACCGCCCCCCCTTCCCGACAAGGACCCTGCTTCCGGTCACCGTCCACTAACGGTGGCTGTGTCGGAACCATAGCGTCCATGGCTTGTCTCCCCGTTACCCCCCCCCCCCCACACACACACACTGAAGGGGTTGGTTGGGGACCACAAGGAGAGGGCCACGCCGTACATACTTCAGCCTAGGAAGATGTCAAAGACACCAACCGCGAGAGGCTGAGGTCCTTGGGCGAAACCAAGTTCTGTGTTGCGCAGCGCAGTCCCAAGCAACTGCGAAGTCCCGACTAGAACACTGGGTCAGAGACTCCGTCAAAGTAAAGCGCCCATCTCCACGCCTCGATCAGAAACATTCATGGACTCTTTTCAAGAGTCATAGTCACTCCCTTCTAGCACAGTGATAAGACGGGGTCCCATCAGCCGGTCCTGGGGCTTTGCAGGCCCTTTACCCCGGATCTGGTCGACCTGAAGGCCTCCTTTCACAAAGGCTTCGGTCTCGGCTGCGCACTGCTCACCTCACATCACGCAGGCTAACTTCTAAACAAAGAGAAGACCAGCCGACTGCGACAGTTCTCAAATACTCAGCACCAAAAGAGCCAAGTGGTCCCTTCGCTTGGTGCCCTGCTCGGTTCACCCCGACCACCCGTAGGAATCAAACACCTATAAAGGAGTCGAGCCCACCAGCCGAAGCCGAGGATTCCCGATCAGGAGTTGCTTTACGGAAGTCCCTCAAGACCAGATACCATTATCCGGAAGAGACATTTATAAGAGACAACCGATGGAAGGGGAAAATGCCGCTAGCGAGCCTGGGAGATTCGCGGAAAGTTTCTCCCAGAGCGCATATGCACGCCGTCGCTAAGGCTGTGGGTTGCGGGTCGGAAGTATCCGGCTTCCAGTCCACTGTATCTTACCTACATATTTACAGCACTACACATATTATACACTACTGCATAAATACACTACAACATAAATACACTACGGCATTTTATACACTACTAAATGCAGGTTCATGAGACGAGGTCTCGATCCTGAGAACTTCATGAACCACCACTTCCAGTGCCGCGGACTGGTCGATTTGCATTCAACTGAGGTATTTGACCGCGAAGAACTCTGGTACGGCGACCATACCTCTGACGACCAAGATCTCGATCGAATGCCCGCAGGAGGAGATCATTTACAATGGCATTCACTCCCTTCCGACAGTAGCCGTCTAGACACAGGTCGAGAAGTGTTCAAGTCTGGAAGTCCCAAGGGAAAACCCTTACCTGCTGGACCGTCAAAGGGGACAAGAGTATAGACTGTGCTTCCGATCGCTTATGCCTGTCCCACAGAAACATGTGGGATCCTTCTGAAAGAAGCGAGCCTGGTGGTCACCAAAGGTGCCGTGTCCCGGAAGAACCTGGTTGAGGTAGAAGTCGCCGTGGGGACGCCGGAGGCGTACGGGCGGAAAGAGCTCATACGTCATTTGGCCATTACCCGTAGTGTCCCATCTTGTCTGCCATTTTGACATGGCACGACCTAAAAGCTGTCTTTTGGCCTGGCAGCGAGTGGTCTACACCTCCACGTCAACCGTTAACCGGATTATGGTGGCTTTCGCCAACTCATCCGCACGTCCGTTGTAGACGTACGTGACCCACATGGACTTTGATCCAGTGCATATGAATATGAACTTCGATCCCACTGCTCTTTACCACTGACTTGGTGGATAATTGTGATAAGCTTATTGTAGGAGCTGATTTTAGTGTCCCAATATGAACACTTGGTTATACCAGAGAAGATCTAAGAAGAGACATTTTATTAGAACATTTAATGCGAAATAACCTTAGTATATTGAATGATCCAGATGCTGATGCTAGTTTTGTTCAGGGAGAACTTAGGGAAGTAAAGCCCAGTGGTATAGTGGTCAGCACGCCTGTATGCCGCATCGCAGGTCGAGAGTTCGACTCCTGACTGGGCAAGGTTCACTCAGCCTTTCATCCCTTTGGGGTCGATAAAATGAGTATCAAGCTTGCTTGGGAACTAAACACCGAGGGTCTCGCGTTAGGTTGACCACCTGGCCGGGACGCATGCTGCATAGCACCTCGGGGCCCAGGGTCAAGAAAACAGAGATGGGCACTGTCGGCCCAGATCCTTCTTGGATTGTATAGCCACAGAGTTTAGTTAATTAGAACTTAGGGGAAGACCAGATTTGACGCTGGGTGGCTTAGACATTTGCTCAGAGGTTCTTAATTGGGAAGTTGATAGCAAGAAATTCTCTCCCAGATAGCATGAACATCAGCAGCAAGTTTGATTTTTCCTAACGTTATCTTGCTGTGACAAATTTAAATTGAGAAATTCGCAGCAAATTTCCCGCAAGGTATACCATCCCCCACTTGCATGAGTAGTTTGTTGTAAAACTGATGGCAAGAGTATCTTTAACTCACGAAAGCGACGAAAGAAAAAAGTCCCTCTGTTGAGAGAATAGACAATCAGCACATACACAGAAATTGCAGAAATTTTATTCGATTGGCACCGCTTTTTCTAAACGCTATACTTATCAAATGCAAAAAAAAGGTTCGTATTGAAAAGTACAAGTAATACCTTAAGTTGTTTAAGGTGATTAAAACGATGCATGCACCTTCTGACGGTGTGTTCGCATCAATAGACCTGATCATGTTTATGGACCCCTCCGAAGGGGTTAAACTTATAGTGTAACGGTTGTAAACCGATAGTGGGGCGTGGAAAGATTACTACTTTGCAACAAGTTTGCAGTATTTTTGATTACTTTGTTTGCCGTTAATTTGAAATAAATTTGATACAGCATGAATTTAACTTGCACGACATAGCTGCAAGTTCAAAGTGTGGTGGCTTCGGCGTTTGCGTTATCTTGCTGCAGTCTTGTTATGAACTTTCAGTCTTGTCATGCTGAGCTTGCTGCAACTTTGCAGGTTTTCAAAGCAAGACTGTTGCAAATTTTCTGCAAATTAAAAATGCTATATGGGCTTATAGTGACCACAGATATATTAAATTTACATTATATTTTAGTCCAATCTTAAAGCAGATCAAACGTTTTAATACTAAAGGAAAGAATATGAATAAGTTCAACAAATAAATCGATTTTCAGAGCAAGGCATGGCTATCATCACTTCTTAATGTAAATTCAGTTACTGGACTGGACGATTGGATGGAAAATTTTCATCTTAAATTAATTCAGAATCTGTCGGGGTGTTTTCGAATGAAAAAGTTTACATATAAGCCAAATATCTCATGGTTCTCTGGAGAAATCAGAATTGCAAGAAGCAGGTTAAGTGCATTGTACAAAAGAACATTGTATAAAGAACAGTACAAATGAAACATATAAGTTAACATATAAAAATGAAAGAAAGAAATATAAGAAGTTGATCAAGAATGCAAAAAAGCAGTCATGGCTTAAGTATTCCGAGAAGACAGCCGAAGCACATGGCAATCTTTTTAAGTTTACATCAGGGAAATTGTTAGTTTTCTGACTTGATTTTTACTTCACTCGAACACTCCAGAGAATTCTAATCATATGATGAGGTTGCTCATACCCTGATGCAAGAACATTTTGATATAGATGACTTTCCATATCCAGTGTATCAATATATTCCTATACACTATAGTGCCATTAATGACCGACAACTTTCAATTTTAGACAATTTGTCGAATATTTAAGAATGTACTTGACAGATTCTTCTGGAATTTCAGGATTAAAAAGAACAGGTATGACCTCATATTTAGCAATGTCGATTTGATAAGGGGGGCAATTATGGGGCCAACAAAAAATCAAAGAAAAAAAAGAATACTTGGGATCACCCTGTAAAATAAAATGCACGAAATGATCTATCGCTACCGAATATAAATAAACAGACATTTTGCAATATGTGTATTCTTTTCTGTAAGAATAGCACGTATATTAATAGAGATATAGCGATTTATTTAAAAAAAATTAAAAAATTCTTGCATGTTTTTTGCTTATAACATGCAGTGTTTTCAACCAAATTTAACTCCGGTTTCAGAAAAATTGACAAAATATAGTAGAAACAATATAGTGTAATTGGAATATAAATATATTAAATATTTTGGGAAATATGAGCGGTTGTATGAAATAATTTTTATCTGCGCATGCGCGAACGATAACAATGATCATTTTACATAATTTAATACTCAACTCTATGGAGCAACTTATTAAAAAAATCTAGTCAAATATCGTAAAAATTCAGAAATATATCGGCGTTAGAGTGAGCAAATTTTTAGTTGTTCTCTAAAAGCAGCTGAATGATAAGGGATTTTCCACAAATTGTCATTTTTAATTTTTTTTTTTTTTTTTTTTTCATTTTTACTTACCCATCATACAGGGTAAGTCTTGTAATCGTTTTGAAAATCGAAAAATTTTTTTTGACGGATTTACACGTTTCAGACACTGGAGATTCCGAAAAACATATTTTTAGAAAAAAAATTTGTACGTCCGTCTGTATGTCTGTGTGTCTGTAATCGCTCTATCTCCCGAGCAAATTGAGATAGAGACTTGAAATTCGGTGTGTACTTAGGGAATAATAATGGAAAGAAACCTATTGAATATCAGTAACCTCGATTAACCGGAACAATTTCTTTCGGACTCTTGAATTATTCGTTCTGATAAAAGGTATACAAAAATTTTCGAAATTGTTTATTTGAAGGAGTGAATATAAAAAACAATAAAAAACCATAAATTTTGCATCATGAATGAACTTGATCGGCTAATTAGTTGTCGAGATATTTGTAATTCTATTTTTCACACTCTTCGATTTTTCATGACCCTGTATTTCATTCAAATTTCAATTCAAAGATATATTTTAATTGGAAATGAGACGCTTAATCCGACGCAGTAAACTGTTAGTTAATAGGATTATAATTTTTCGAGTTATAAGGATGTTTTTTTTTATGCAATTCGGTACTACTCGATTATCCGCCGACCAAAAAACTATCACCAAACTATAAGGTTAAATGCCAATAATGGCTTATCGTAAATGTCAAATATTTAATGCATCTTCATACCTATAAGGGGTGTTACCATAGGAGGGACCCTGTTCTGTCGCCAAACACCGCCAAGTTTGTCGCCAACTTGGCGGTATGTCGCCAAATTTGGCGGCCAAAATGAGTCGCCAAAAATGACGCCAAATTGGCGGTATCTCTAATATTTCGCCAAATTCCCATAGACTTACATTGTAAACCAATAGCGTTTACTTGCTTACAGAAAAATCAACAAATTGAGATATTTTAATGCAACAAAAAGTAATATTAGCTTAAGGGGTTATATTAATTATATTTAAGGAAGTCCAAATAAATTAAATTATGAATAAAAGTAACATGGTACAATGCTTAGCAAATATCACATGTTTTATTTTAATATTTTATTTAAGTATTGCGCGGCAGCGCAATACTTATTTATTTCCAGTGTCACTTCTCAATGTTAATTTAACATAGAAAAGCCTATGGAGATGATAACTTTTTCATTTTTTCTTCACACCTTTTTGTCCCTGATGCCACTCATTTTTTATTCTTTACTAATTCTAATTATATTATAAATTTAAAGTTTAAAAACGTTTGCCTGACGTCAGGGTCAAAACGAATGGCAAAATACTTTTGCATATGAGTGAATTACAACCCAGAGAAAAACAAGGGCCAATTTTTTTGTATATTATTCAAATATTTTACTTAATAATTCCAAATTTCACTTTTTTCATTGAGAATCAACTGACATTTTTAACAGAAAATGTAACATATTTTCTTCATTGTTGCAAAAATTTCAAAAGTCATAATAATAATTTATTTGGTTTTAGTAGAAAGATTCCCGCGTGAAAAATTTTAATTGAAATAGGGTTTTTTTTTCCAAAAATTAAAAAGGTGAATATGGCGTCATAGTGGAAATAAATAGGATATTTTCAGAATACGTTTTTGCTTTGGTCAAGTTTATATTTTAGTAAAAAGTTTCTAATGGATAGCTATTTTTACGCAGGTAGCGAACTTAGTGGGGAATTACATAACTTAAATTTTAAAATGTTTTTTTTTTTTTTTTTTTTCGCGATGAGAACTATTTATACCCCAAGTTAAACTTAGGTAATAATTTTCTGATGTGTTTACATCACCCTTTAGGAGAGAATAAGGTTTAAAAATTCAAGTAAAACTTTTATTTTTTTATTTTTTACTGTATCACAGCTATAATATTGTTAAATATTAGCAGTAAGGATTCAACAGAATTTACATTTACATTTATAGCGTTCCTGAGTGGGAAATAGGGTATCTAAATTTAAGTGAAGTTATGGTACTTTTCGGTTAGCCGGGCGCCAGTGTTATATATACATATGTATGTATATCTATATATACATATATATGTATATGTACACACACACATATATATGTATACATATAGCTTCTATGTATGTATATATATACATATATATGTATATATAGATATACATACACATGTATATATAACACTGGCGCCCGTCTAACCGAAAAGTACCGAAGTTATTTTTTTATGTTTTGATTATAGATTTTTTACGTTCAGATTGGAAGTTTTTGTCAAAACTACCGCAACCTGCATTACTACAGTGGTGAAACATTTTGAATTACACATTGGTAAACAGCATCCCACATTGTGATGCAATACCGCATACATCAAAGCTTGATGATGATACTCTGTATTAATTTTGAAATGCGTTCGTCTGAGTGCTGTAGTCATTAAAAAACTTGACATATTAAACAAAAACATAATTTGAAGAACAAATTAAAAAACAAAATTTATTTCCTACATTGTTTAAGCCTGAGAAGGGACAGATATTAAGTTATTTCATTCAATAAGTTCTACATTTAATGTTAAATTTTTGTAACAAATTAGTTAAGCCAATTGAAGATTAAACAATAAAAATAAAATTCATACAATATGATACTTAAAACATCCTAAAAACTTAGATTCCGTTCAAATGAAATCGAAATAAATCTTAGACTTTTTTTTAAGTTTTGTATTTTCCATGCATCTTATCATTTTATCCACAATTATCATAAACATAATACAAAATCTGCAATACAAATATTTTCAATTAAAAATGGAA
This sequence comes from Maratus speciosus, assembly GCA_963932465.1. NCBI lineage: Eukaryota > Metazoa > Arthropoda > Arachnida > Araneae > Salticidae > Maratus > Maratus speciosus. Next base: position 384,701,150 of record OZ010788.1, on the reverse strand, counting down.
CAAGTCTAAGATTTATTTCGATTTCATTTGAACGGAATCTAAGTTTTTAGGATGTTTTAAGTATCATATTGTATGAATTTTATTTTTATTGTTTAATCTTCAATTGGCTTAACTAATTTGTTACAAAAATTTAACATTAAATGTAGAACTAATTGAATGAAATAACTTAATATCTGTCCCTTCTCAGGCTTAAACAATGTAGGAAATAAATTTTGTTTTTTAATTTGTTCTTCAAATTATGTTTTTGTTTAATATTATCTATATCCATGATGGGTAAGTATTACGGTGGCCCTCAACGACTAGTTTATTGATGCTTTAGTTCTTCTTGGATAACCACCCGAACGAGCCTATACCATGATCAAAAGAAGTATCAAAATAGAAGCATTTTTTCCAAATCTTCTCGTTGATAGTCACTAAATACTAACTTTTTTCTGAAAGTCAGTTAATAAAAAATGACAATTTGTGTAAAATCCCTTATCATTCAGCTGCTTTTAGAGAACAACTAAAAATTTGCTCAATCTAACACCGATATCTTTCTGAATTTTTAAGATATTTGACTATATCTTTTTTAATAAGTTGCTCCATAGAGTTGACTATTAAATTATGTAAAAGGATCTTTGTTATCGTCCGCGCATGCGCAGATAAAAATTATTTCATACAACTGCTCATATTTCCTAAAATATGTAATATATTTATATTCCAATTGCACTATATTGTTTCTACTATATTTTGTCAATTTTTCTGAAACCGGCGTTAAATTTGGTTGAAAATTCTGCATGTTATAAGCAAAAAACATGCAAGATTTTTAAAAAAATTTCAAATAAATCGCTATATCTCTATTAATATACGTGCTGTTCTTACACAAAAGAATACGCATATTGTACAATGTCTGTTTATTTATATTCGGTAGCGATAGATCATTTCGTGTATTTTATTTTACAGGGTGATCCCAAGTATTATTTTTTTCTTTGATTTTTTGTTGGCCCCCTAATTGCCCTCCTTAACAAATCGACATTGCTAAATATGAACTCATACCTGTTCTTTTTAATCCTGAAATTTCAGAAGAATCTGTCAAGTATACTTCTAAATATTCGACAAAATGTCTAAAATTGAAAGTTGCCGGTCATTAATGGCCATATATTGTAATACAATATCATATGGACTTAGGCTTCAAGGAAATAACAGCTAAAGAAATAACACATGTGGTTCTACAACAGGCAAATAACAAGGCCCTGGGCCCAGGCAACTTAGATGCATATATTATTAAAAATATGTGCAGGCGTCATCCTTCACTTGTTAAGGCAATTTTTAATAAGTGCTTAAGTCTAGGTTACTTTCTCAAACACTGAAAACGTGGGATAGTTGTGTTCTTTAGAAAAAGGAATAAGTCAGAACGTTCTACACGTGGTTACCGACCTATAACTTTATTGTCAATCTTAGGAAAATTATTTGAAAGGGTAATAAAGACCAGAATTACGATTAAATTAGAAGCTAATAGCTATTTTGATAATTCGCAACATGGCTTTCGTCCAAAGATAAGTACTATTACAGCTTTGAAGAAACTAAAAGATATAGTAAAAATGCTGTTACTTGAATATAAATACTGTGCATTAGCATCTATTGATATAGAAGGGACTTTTGTCTTGATGAGCTGGAAAATACTGAATAGGATTATTGATAAATTACCAATCGAGGACTATTTGAAATCGATTCTAAAAAATTAAACTTCGCAAAGATTAATTGGCTTTGTATTTTCATCCGGAATTGAATCGTTTGAACTATTTAGAGGTTGCACGTAGGGCTCTTGTTTAGGCCCATTATTGTGGATTATTGTGACAAATAAATTGCTAAAGAAATACAAAAATCGTACTTTCAACATTATTTCATATGCGAATGATTGAGAGATTTTCATATGTGAATGAGAGGGAGAAAATACGAGAAGACAACTGGAAATCTCAATGAATAACTCAATTCAGATTAAAAATCAGAGAATCAAAGTGCATTTCGATGCTTTTTGACAAAAATCAACTCGAGAACAGAAGACCCAGTTTTAAGATTCAGCAACATTCAATTCCAGTTAAGGAATATATAAAATATTTAAGCTTTTATATTGATGGCAGATTTAAATCTATATAATAAAAGCCGAGGTCATGTGACTGTCATCAATAGTTCCGGGCTGACCGCTTCACTTTTTATATGCCAAAGGAGTTTCGGTACTATTATACATAGAAGTTTGTCGGGCGCAGGTGATAAATCACCAAATATTCTTCCATCGCCATCATTTCATTAAAAATATAAACCTATCTCTCATTTCATTTAAAATAAATCTTTCATTTAAAATACACATATTTCATTTACCTCATTTAAAATACAATAAATAAATAAATAAATATATATTTTTCCAGCATAGGTTCTTGGCGAAAAAAAAATTGGCATCGTATTTTCCGACAATCTATATCCTATTGCATATACATAAGCAATTTTTTCCATATGTATACAATTTATTTAATCTAAAGAAGTCAATAATCTATTTTTATATAGAAACAGAAGTAACTTCTATGTAAACAAATGTTGTATAATATGTGTAAATAAAATGTTTATATGCAAATAAAATACATATAAATAAAAATAAAAGTTCAGCAGATTTGTTTTCATAGCTATTTATATATTTTATCAACGCATTTCACGTTCTGAAGCACGAATTGCGCCAAGCTTTAAAAAAAATAATGCCAAAGGCCCCTGTAATGGAAAAGTACTTAAATAAACAATTAATCGTAATAATAATAACATAAACTAAAATGTTTCATTCCAACATCAAAGTATTGTTTCTAATTTACATTCAAATAAATATATATTCCAAGATAATTTCAACTGAAATTAAGTTGACATCTCTCGATTTCACTTCATAAAGTAAACAAACACAAGAGATTCATTCATCATAAATAGTAGACCATGGTGGTAATCATTCACAAAGCAGATTCTCCAACAATGAATAGACAATATTCTTATGACGTCATAGTAGGTAAATTGATGGGGCTAACGTTTGTTAACGGCTTGCATTCACGAGGGTTTTATTTTGCTATTTCTCTTAGTTACGTTATTATGGTGTCATATTTATGAACTCCGAAATTAAATCTATAAAAGAAAAAGTATATATATTCATTATTTAGTTATTAAATAATGAAAAAAAATTATAAATGCATGATTTGCAAAATTTACATAAATTTATTAATACTAAAAAATAGCATTGAAGTAACAGCATGTTTAAGTAAAATAAGTTTAATTTAGATAATTTATGAACAAATCTCAGTTAACACTTGAAATTTCACTCATTTTTACAGCTACGGAAATTAAATAGTATTTGTCAAAAAAGACAAAATACGCATAACAATAAAAATGCATGAAATGCTATCAAGTTCGCAAAGAATTCTTGATTTCTCTATCAGAATCTTTGTACTCGGGGAAGGATTGAGCAAGTCAATTAGTTTAAGAATGAAAGTAACATGATGCAATGCAATGCTTAGCACACATTTAAGGGAGACCAAACTGGTCGCCAGAGGCGGCTAGTGGCTTTATGACTTAGATATAGTTAGGGAAAATATTCGCTGCTTCGTCTCTAATATTAGGAAGACAGGATGTAGAGATCGTGGTCTGAAACACTGTTATCTTAAAATCTGGTACCAACCAGTAACCAGTCACTGAAAAGCGTATGGCTGACAGACCTGAACTCACATGAAATTAGACGTCTGACCTCATGCCAAAGGGTAGCACTTTTTATCATCATAAAGGCATATGGAAACACATCTACTGAAGCATTGTGTGTACTGGCAGATATCCCACCTATTTACATCAATCTTTTATGTAGGTATACAGGCTATTCGACTATAACGGTGATAATGTTTTAGAAATAGATGACGTCTTAAATACTTCAACAAATTTAATGCATGATCTTTCACCACATGATTTTCCGGAATATTTAGAAATAAATAACCTATTTTTTGCACCTCCTGTTACTAAAACAGTCCCGACTGCGAGTCATCTAATCATTTACACAGATGACTCAAAAATGCTTAACTTCTTCAGCGTATACAGTATTTTTGATAATAATTTTATCTATGACTACTCAGTAAATCTTCATAACTCCATTTATCAGGCCGAACTTTTCGTTATTCACCAAGCAATAATCTGGTTGATGGAATCGAAATTTCATTCAGTAACGATATACTCAAACAGCCAATTGTCAATTAAAGCATTACAAAACATTTTTCCTAGAAATGTTATTATCAGAGATATTTTTACTATTCTTCACAGAAATGACCATAAAAAAGTATACCTTGGTTGGATTAAGGTCCATGTAGGTATTTTAGGCAATGAACGAGCAGATAGTTTGACTAAGAATGTCATTGAGAACGTATAAGTTTGATCCCGTATCCGATATCAGTTGTTAATACTGTAAAAAGCATATCATCAAAGACTGGCAAGAACAGTGGAATGACTCACAGGTCGGTAGAGACACTTTTCTTATTTTCAATAAGGTGTCTACAGATTTTATCTGTGCTAGTCAAATCATACAGTATTTTTGTACCGGTCATGGTAGCTTCCCGTCATTTCTTTATAAAACTAATAAGAGTTCTTCAGATAAATGAATGTGCAACTCCAGAGGTACTGTGGTTCAAGGATGTAGTGGAGGTTATAGGAGTATACGCCGTATACCTTCTGTATTTTTAAGGAACATCGTATACCCTCTGTTTCTCAAGAAATCTATAGTATATACACTCTAGGGTATGCTCTGCCTTGAGCGCATGCCCTCTGCTTAGAACGTATACCCTCTGTTTTTTTACGACTACGCCACTGCGTGGTTCATTATATTTTCCGTAAGTGTCCATATATTTCTTTTTATTTTAAGTTTGATAGAGAAAGACAAAATTTACTGGCAGTTCTGTTTAATCCGGAAAATTATTATAAATTAAAAGAAATCTATAACACTTTGAATGAAAAATATTCTTTTATTAAGTACAAATTCTGAATAAGATGGTATTTTTTAAGGAGTGTTAGAGTGCCGCTATTATGCTTACTGTATCTTAATTTTGATAAATTGGCCAGTGAAGTATTACTGTAGTATATGTTATACTGCGTTTCTTTCTATTATGCTGAGTGGACATAGGTTACATTCAGTTTTGACTGTGATTTTACTTATTTATGTCTCATCATTTACCATCAAAAATTGCCTTATGTACTGCTAGCAAAGTTTGACGTTGATACTTCTGTTTGATCAGTGTCTGCACATATATAAAACTTATAATGATAATGGATGTGTTTATCTATGTTTTATTGCTATGGTGCTCTACATTATTCAGTTAAGTGAGGTCCAGATGCCCAATTTATTGGTGCTATGTAGACTTCGTGCTCCATTCAGCGTTACTTCAATGCTTCTCTGCCTGTGGCAGGTATTTGCTTTAATTTTCTTTTTTTGTGACATTGGCACCGATGGTCGATCACCGATGGCACCGATCATCGGCACCGAATGGCACCGATGCTGCTTGTCTGCGTGATGCTCAATAACTTTGCTATTCACTCTGTGGTGTTGTTACATACTTTATAGACTATATTTATTACGAGAACTTTGTTTTAAAACTATACAAGCAAAACGAATTACATTAATACTCGCATAAATTACTTCTTTTGGTCGGTTTATTTAGATTTTCTAATAGCTTTTATATGGACATTGAACTTTATAAACTTTCTTAAGTCAATAAGAAACATTTTATTTGTTATTCTGTCATTTTTAGTACATCTTTTATTCTATCATTTGTCTCGTCCAGTGGGTGGTGTCGCCCTAGCACAGTGGTCCTGTTATTAAGATTAGTTTACTTTATTACGCTGTATTTTTTACAAAAAATCGGATATATCTTTTTTTATTGTCATTGTCCCGGGCCTGTTTTACTGGCTGTGTTTCTCTGAGTAATAGTAGGGACTTTTCCGCCGGGATTTTTTGCTCCATAAACCAAATAGGTTGACGTCCTGGTCGGCTGTCCTTTACTCTTTTCCAAGTCCCTTATCTAAGAAATCGCCCTGTGCCTAGGGACTAGGCAATTTAGGGCCTGAAGTGCCGATCTCGGATCTGAGTAAATGTCGAGCTCACCGAGTTCTCTCTGAAGAGCGTCCGTTATTGCCTTCTTAATCGCATGGACTTCGGCTGTGAAGACTTCTGCACCGTCCAGTGAGACGGAACTGACCTTCACCAACGATCTGACCGTCAGCCACAGCGGTAAACGTGCATCCTACAACGCGGTCTCGCTGCTTGGATCCGCCCGTGTTATACGAACACGTCGTCCGGGGACTTGGGTCCCTAGTCCACGGGATCCGACTTAGGTCTTCACGTCGCCAGAGATCGACTGACTCAGGGTCAAGGACTGTACCGTCAATGCTCCTACCCCACCTGACAAGGGTCGTGAAGTCCCTGTCCATTTTTGCACGCAAGTCCAAGGGCAGAACCCCAGACAAGAGTGCAGCGCATCGCTCGAAACCATGCTATAACACTTCGTCACACACAAGACTCGTTGTACGCTAAGCAATCTATTCGCTTCTGCTACTCTACCAGTGTACCAGATCGGAACCGCATACAAGATAATTGGCTCGGCAACGACATCGAGTACGTAGAACATCTTGTGAAGTTTCTCTTAAGCCCCCAGTTGGCTGCAGTGAGATGGTCCATTTTATGCAAGAGCTTGAACGCCCTTTCCTGAGCAATGTTCAGATGGGGCATCTAACTAAGATGCATGTCGATAGTCACTCCCAAGTATGTCAGGCGGCGCTCGAATTTGATCTAGTGGCCGTTCATGAGAATCGGCCTAAGCTTTCGTCTTTAGCCTAGTCTTTCGTCTTTAGTCGTTAAGCTTTCGGAAGATTGTGGGTTTGAATCAGTCAGACGAAACTTTTCATTTTTATTTTTATTACTAGCAGGCTGAGCCCGCTGCGCTGGACCATTTTTCAAATAAACCTTCAATCAAACGAAATGGAAAATCCGACCCTGTATTTTAAATTAATATGAACCTTCACCTGGAAGATCCTTCCGCATTTTCTGAATACGCATCGACGCAATTGCGCTATTATATTATCTGATGCGTTAGACAAAATACGGGCAATTCAGAAGCAACTCTTTAGTACATCATGTAGAGTTTGGGAGGGAAATGCGGCCATTACGATCATATCACCACACTACTAAAAAAGAGAGAATTACAATGACTGCAGAGATTGACCATTTAACTTAAAGAATGTTCGGGTTATTCACTTTCGTTTATTAGGTCTTTTACTCCGGGATTCTCAGCTTGGTACTTTGTGCTGATCTGATAACATAAATACAATCTTTCTCTACGTTACATTATATTTGGTAATATACGTCTTCTTTTGGTAGGTTTTCTCTACAGTTTCTTATCTTCGATTTCCAGTAGAGTAAATACAATCAAAACAGTATTTAACTTTTATATTTTAAAATATGTGAATCATATAAAAGTGGATATTTAAAGGGGAATTGTGTGAATAAAATTAAAATAATGTCATTTTAACTGCCGTTTCTTTTTACATACCAGTTTTAATCATGCAACTATTAATCTAGGAAAATAACCTCGATAACTAATTCAAATAGAAAACTAAACCTCTAGTTTTCATTCAATAAAATCTTCCACATCATCCGTAATCGGATCCACAACCAAGTTTGATGTGAAACGTTAGAAATGTTCGTAACGGTATGGCTAAAAATGAACCAGAGTTAGCTACAAAACAGGGTTAATTACGCTCCAAACTACATTCCATTAAATAATGTCAAATTGCTGTTGATTGATTTTTAGATCTTTCACTATCGAAACTCTTTGCAAATGATAAGTAAAGTTATTTATGCAAAATTATTAGTAGTGATCTTTTTGGCAAACCGAAGATTTTTTTCACATTTCTCTAATGAGCGTAATAAGACAGAGAAATAAGCATGCTTTTATTTTCAAAACGTCATTATTCATCAGTTTGTTGCCTAAATAAAACTAAAAACGTTAATTTATGACTATGATCAGCTGCTCGGGCTGTGCATCAGCCGAAATTTCTTTATAATGATTGAAATTTTATTTGAATCTGAGATACTTTTTTTTAAAACCTAGAGTAAATGAACAAATATTGTTCCATTGGCCACCTTTGGCATTTGAAAGTTTTTTTTTTTTTTTTTTTTTTTTTTTTACCATTTGGAAAAATGGTTATTGTTCTCGTCAGGATAGGAAATGAAAAGCATATCTGAAGGTTTTCATTGGTTTAATCCGCAATTTATTCGTTTTCTGATTGGTCTATACAGTAATCTGTATTTCCCTTTAATTTCAACAACGATGGATACTTTCTGTTGCCACTATGACAAAAAAGTAATAAAAACTACAAAAAAAATTAATAACTCAGAAACAAATTGAGATACAGCTTTCAAACAAATTGCATTTAAAAGTACATTTTTTTCTCTATCCGACGGTGTAAAAAGTAATATTGTCGGATGTTTAGAAGTTTAAGAATGAAATTTCATTTAAAATTAGCCGTCAGATTTCTTGGAAATCTGACGATGGAAAAGCCTTTTCCCGAACAGCCAATGAAATGCCTGGATATTTACGTAAGTTTCAGGTGGATAATACTTAAGTTTCATGAAATCTGACTGGTCGCAGGCGATATTTTTGGCTTGCAATTTTTACGTGTAATAACACTATTAATGCTTAATTCATGGCGTACATAATGTATGATCAACTCCGTGCGATTTTTTATGTCTTAAATTTTAGTCTTCAAAAAAATCGTTTTCCAAATGGTCGTTGTAATTTGATAAATTGCTTTTTTTAACCATTTGGAAAAATGGTTATTGTTCTCTGTCAGGGTAGGAAATCAAAAGCATATCTGAAGGTTTTTATTGGTTTAATCCGCATTTTATTCGTGTTCTGATTGGTCTATACAGTAATCTGTATTTCCCTTTACATTCAACAACGATGGATACCTTCTGCTGCCACTATGACAAAAAAGTAATAAAAACTACAAAAAAATTAATAACTCAGAAACAAATTGAGATACATTTTTCAAACAAATTGCATTTAAAAGTACATCTTTTTCTCTATCCGATGGTGTAAAACGTAATATTGTCGGATGTTTAGAAGTTTAAGAATGAAATTTCATTTAAAATGTGTTGTCAGATTTCTTGGAAATCTGACGATGGAAAAGCCTTTTCCCGAACAGCCAATGAAATGTTTGGATAATCCGTAAGTTTCAGGTGGAGAATACGTACGAGCAATTTTTGTACATTGGAATTTTTACGTGTAATAACACTATTAATGTTTAATTCATGGCGTACGTAAATCTTTGAAAAAATCATTTTCCAGATGGTCGTTGTAATTTGTTAAATTGCTTTTTTTTTTTTTTTTTTTTTTTTTTTTGTACATTCAAAGTAATGCTTTTTTAGTGATACTAAAATAAACCTAAAATTTGTCACTACAATCAGCTGCTCAGGCTGTGCATCAACCAAAATTTTATAATGATTGAAATTTTAACTGAATTTGAGGTACTTTTTTAAAAAAACCTAGGCTGATTGAACAAATATTGTTCCATTGGCCACCATTGGCATTTGAAAAACTTTTTTTGTACATTCAAATTAATGCGTTTTTAATGATAGTAAAATAACTAACTGCACATGAAAAATATCTATTAGTAAATCTTCTTTTGTCCGTTTGCTCCATACTAAAAAAACATAATTTTACTAATCGCCAATTACGAAAAGTACAAATTTCGCGTAATCTTCTGAAATCGGATTTGCCGTCCACGGTTCCTTTCAAATATAAACGAATCTTCCAACATATACAGTAAATTCGCCAATTGTAAGGTTGATTATGGAAGATTCATCCAATATCTTTTTATAACATTTCTAAAAGAAGGGAAGATATGAAAAAAAAATAAATGACGAATGGAATGGAATATCGAAAAGTGATTTCAAAAAGCAATTTTTATTGCAAAATGTCTTTTTTCGTGATAGAAATAACGCATAATTGCTTACATTTTCTTAAGAATAATCTTTACTACCTAACATTGCAAGCATTGAACTTTTGTATAAGGGAAATTGGCGATATGTTTTTTTATTAAAAAAAGAATGGTCAATATTAGCTAATCTGGCTTCGAGGTTATAAAAGTCACACATTTGGGGAAAACAAACCGACATGCTTTCGCAGTAAAGTATGATGAGAAAATTTTTAAATGTCTAAAATTAAATTATTTTACAGTATGTATGTGCGTGTGTGGGAGACATTTATACTAAAATTAAAATATCTGACTCCATTTTTAAAATATTAATTGCTATTTATATATTGTACATTTGAATTTTAAAAAATACTCAAAAAATGCTTTCGTACACTTGCAAAATCACCTTTATTGTAAACATCGCTTGAACCCAATTCACGCTTACATCTTTTTGGCTTAATATCAAATTGTTTGACGACAAAAGTGAACTCAAAAATCACAAATAAACATATAACATGTAAATCATAAGTACCATAATTTTTACAATTACATCTGGTAGTTTCGTCGTAAGTCACGTGATGGAAGAGTTAGAAATAAAAAAGAACAAATCAAAAACAAAATTGTTACCACACGGAAGGATTCCTTAAAGAGCATACTCAAATTATTTTGAAAAAAAAATGCTTATAAAACTACTCATGTATGTAGTAAAACATCAGCCAAATTTGGCGGCGGAATCTCAGTAAAAATCTGAAAAAAAAAAGAAATTCGTTTGAGTATTTGGCGCAAAAAAGACGAATGTTCCACGCTATTTGGCTACCAACACATTTCCTTTCCAAATGCAAGATATTTATATGCATTTGGAAATTGCTTGTTAAATAGGTGTTTAAATGCCTAAAACTCAATGAATTTAAATCTAAACGAAAGATTAGTGTATTATTTTTATCTTTAAGCGTATATAATACATACAAATTGCGTGTTGCAGTAGTTATTTAATTTTACCGGCTTCACCGGCTGGAAATGTTTTAAGGGTACTATTTGATTATTCCTTCAACCAATTTCGCCAAACTATATAAATTGCCAATCGCTTCGCCAAATTACATAAATTGCCAAACTGCTCGCCAAATTATACAAATTGACAAAATTTTTAGTTTAAACAACGAAAGAATAAATAAATTTGTAAACATTAGTAAAATTACAAATAGAAGTGAAATTAAAAATCCCTTGATGACGCAACAAACACGTGTACTGTGTTTAATGTCAAGTGAATGTAAAATTTACGATCAGCTATTATTGGCATTTATCTTATAGTTTGGCGATAGTTATTTTGTCGACGGGATAATCAAGTAGTACCGTTTTAAATTTGTTTTAAAAGTAGCTGGCTAATTAAAAATGCTACCATTAAACATTTTATATTAAATACTTGTTTCCATGGCAACAATAACCTTCATTTCTTGTTTCTGACACTAACAATATCGAAGTCAAATTGCCAATGTTTCGAATCGGACATTAATTTTGAATTTGGAAAAAATTTAATAAACTGAAATTTTGTTTTAAACCGTATAATTACGATAATAAAATTATAATGTATACACATATAAAGGTATATGACTAAACTGTGGTAATGAAAATGTATTTATTACGTTAAACTTAATCTAACTATCTTCGTATGAAGAGTAGAAAAAGGTTTTACTTAAAAATTATTTATCATAAAAAAAGTATCATTCAAAATTTTATTGTGCCGCCAACCAGCATTAAATCGCCAAAAAAATTAAATTTTCATTATTTTTTTACAAACGCTAAATCGATGTTCTGCGGATTTTTTTTTTATAAACATATTATATGCCACGAGAAGAATATTCCTCATGAGAAGAATATTATATATTTTTTTCAAATATTTCTGAGCATGCACTTATCGAAACTTCCTTGATATCATCCTATCAATTTTTCAGATGCATTTTAATTAACCTGACGCAAAAGATAAAGAGCCAAATCTTATTTCAATTGCAATATTTTGAATAATTTTTTAAGCATTACGAACATTCCCTTTCATGTTTAAATTAAATATTTTCGTTTTTTAATATTATCACTCATTAAAACGAATTCTTTTCTTCTTTTTTTCTTCCTTCTTCTTCTTCTTCTTTTTTTTTTATTAAAATTAGTTACAGTTTTTTCTTTTATGTTTTGAGGTGTAATAGCTGTTTCAATATTTTTATCAACGATAAATTTCGTCAAGAAATAAAATGGTAAACCTTATCGTCTAAAGTAACAGAACTTTCCATCATAATTCTATAATTAATATAGGTAGAATGATGTGTTATAGCTTAAAACCTTCCCTGAAACGATACCTATCTAACGGTATATGTAAGTTCCGTAAAAATCCATGCAGTAGAACTCGAAATCTAGGCGTTCGGAACGAAATTTCCGTTTGGATTTTATATATATAATAGATTATTATTACACTTCATTTTGAGATGGTCATTTTAAAGGTTTATTTTTTTTCGCAGCGGTTATTTTTAAAATATCTTTTTTATTCAGACAGAGAAAATCTTGAATTTCTGGAATTTCAATTAAAAATAATCTGGAGATTGGTATAAATATATTTGTTCTATATTGCCATCTAATCGCAATTTTTTGAAATAATAGTGGACAATTTTTCTCAAGTTATCATTATAAGCATTATTTAGGAACTGAAAGGGTGTTTTTTCTTTTTTATTTCGAATTTTTATAAATTTAACATCCTTTTTGGCGCCATCTAGTGAGTGTTTGAAAAGTGAAATAATTGGTATAGATTTTTCCTGAATTATTTCAATATTATAAATGTATTTTAAACAAGTTTTTTCTTTTAAAAAATTTACTTTTTACTTATTTATACTTTCGCTAAATTTTTTAATTTGCTGAATAAAAAATTATTACTTGAATATTTTTGATTAGATTTTAATTTTTTTTAATTATTTTAAAATTAAATGTAATGTTGCTGCCATTTATGAAAGATTTAATAATAACAATTTTGATTTATTAATTTAAGGATAAAGTGTTTTAAAAGAGAAATTAAACTAAACCCACTATATGATAGCGATCACACTTACCCACTTGTTTGAGCTCCCCCCCCCCCCTTTATGCGCATGTCTTTAAAATTTTATTCTAATGATTAATTCATACCCTATGCTTAATATTGACTAATTGAAGATCTAAAGCGCTAAGTACTAGAACATTTTAGCATCTTTTCATCTTAGGGTCCTGCTCTCAACTGTCAGTTGGCTTCGTTTAGGTCCCCCATTACAGCTCTCTTGAAAATGCTCCGATTCACTAGCTTTTTTTTTTCTAACAACTTCTTAGATCCTCCAGCTACTACTTAAACGACAAATAAATTTGTCAGACTTCAGCTACCACCAATTTTTAATATTAATCGCTTTCTTGTGGCCCTTGGTGTAACTTCATTAAAAATGATCCGATTCTCTTGCAATTTTCTTTAACATAGTTCTACCCCCGATAGCAATTTTAATTTGCAGAAACTTTTCAGCAATCTTACTTTGCAAACTTGCAAAGTTGCAGCAAGTTCAGCATTACAAGCCTGAAAGTTCATAACAAGACTGCAACAAGATTATGCAAACTCCGAAGTCACCATACTTTGAACTTGCAGCTAACTTGTCGTGCAAGTTGCAGTCTTGTTCTTCAAACTGACTACAGACTCGTAGCAAACTAGTAATATTGCCATGTCACACGACCTGCAAATGCATTGTAAACTTGCAATCTTGTCATGACACACTATCTACAAATGCATTGCAAACTTGGATTCTTGTCATGTCAAGCTATCAGCAAGTATGCTGTAATTTCATAGCAATGTTGTTAATTCTCTGAATTTTACGTGTAGTACAGGTAAAATAAGATTTTTTGAGACAACTGATGGCCATTCACCAAAACTTGGGAAGAACTTCGTTTTGATACTCGAAATGAAGATCCGATGAGTCCTAAAAAATAAAGTTGTTGTACCATGTTTTGGGGACAAAAGACGGTGGCATTTTTAGCTCAGGGGGGGGGGGGGGGGACTCAAAAAGTTTTACGTAGGTGAAGTAGGATATTGTTTATTATTTATTTTATAATTCCGAATCAAATAAAATAATCCGCAAGTCGATACAATCATTTCTTACAAAGTTAGGCAGGTTTTATGAATACAAAGTCGAAAATTATACTTGTGCAGGTAAAATAGGTTTTTACAGTAATAACTGATTTCCATTCACGAAAATTTGAGAAAAACATCGTTTTGGCACTAGAAATTAAGATACGTTGAGTCATCAAAAATTAATGTTGTTTATCGTATTTTGGGGGCAAAAGTGGGCATTTTAACTCGAGAGGGAGGGAGGGGGAGGACAGAATTCAACATTTTTTAAATAGGTCAAGTGGGATATAGTTTCATATGTATCTTTTAATTCTGATTCGAATAAAACCATCCACAAGTCGATACTATCATTTGTTAGACAGTTGCAGCAGGTTTTATGAATACAAAGTGGAAAATTATACTTTATTTTTTAGTATAGTTTTGTCACATTCATTTTACGTTCAAAACATGATCTTTATATCATATTAAATCATTAAGTTTAATTATTATAATCTCAAAATCCTTAAATGTCTTCAAAATAGCAATAATCAAAATCAGAATCATTTGAGTTTACTCCAAAGCCATTAAAGTTTCCAAAATCCACTTATAACCTGCCTTAACTTTGTAATGAATGATCGTATCGGCTTACGTACGGTGTCATTTGATTCAGAATTAAAAACATCATAACAAACGATACCCCATTTGACCTATTTAAAATAATTTCAGTTCTACCTTACCGAGTTAAAGCCTCCCCCACCCCCCCACCCTCCACCCCCGCAAAAAAACACAATAAAACTACTTCACTTTTTGGGAACTTATTGGATCTTCATTTCTAGTGTCAAAATGAAGTTCTTACCAAATTTTCGTGAATGGCCATCAGTTGCTGCTGTAAAAACCTATTTTACCTGCAGTAAAGTATAATTTTCGACTTCGGATTCATGAAATCTGCCGTAACTATGTAACGAATGATCGTATCGACTTGCGGATGGCATCATTCGATAAAAAAATAATACATAATAAACGGTAACCTTCTGTTGACCTACTTAAATTTTTTTTAGCTTTGCCCTTCCCCTTCCCTGAGTTAAAAATGCCCCCAAAACATGGTTAAGTAAGTAACTTTATTTTGGGAGGACTCAAGGATCTTCAATTTTTGTGTAAAAACGAAGTTTTCCCCAAATTTTGGTGAATGGCCATCAGTTGTCGTATATTACTCACTTTTTGGTATATATATTTTACCTGTACACTAATAGTTGTACTTTTCAGGGTTGTGCGTGTTTTGTGCAAGATTCCGCATAATCGGAGGTTTGTCAGATGCACAACATTTTTATGCTATATAGACTGAGTAGACAAGGACTTATAGTTTAAAGTAGATTTGAAAGCAGTTCTAATTTCTTATATAACTAGCTGCCCCTGGAGACCTGTTTGGTTTTCCTTAAAATATATGGTAATAGTTGCATCGCGCTTTTTTTATTATTCATAATTCAATTTACTTGCTCAAGTCTTCTCCAAATCAGAAGATTCTGATAGAGAAAGCAAGAACTCTGTACTTTTATGTCAGCAGGGTGTAGGTGATAATGGCCAAATATCCAAAATCCCATTCCATTTTTTCGTATTTCATTAATTTCATTTAAAATATAACCCTTTCATTCATTTTCTTTAAAATGCATAACTAATTTAAAACAGAAAAATTTTAAATCCAAGACTTTCACTTATTTCAAAAGAATTAATAAAATAACACCTGATAAATAACATAAACCAAGACATTTAATTTTAACATTAAAGCATTGTTTTAAGTTATCACGTGAAAAATAAAAAATGCTATTTGCGAGATTTGCACCTGGTTAACATAAAAGTACCAAGAACTCTTTGCGATCATGGCAACATTTCATATATTTTTTGTTGTTACGTATTTCATCTTTCTTTACGCAAATACAGCTTAAATCACTAGGCATGCTTCATGTCTATTTGCTTATCGATTGCAATATGTTCGGTAATGCAGATTTTTAAACCTATTCTCTTCCGTAATCGGGTCAATGGCCAATTGGCGTGTTTTAGCTAATAAGATTTGGTGCAATGGCATGTTTTTTGTGAAAATCCTTTAATGATAGCTACATTTACATTAAGCTATATTGTTGCTGATATTCTTTTTGTTACACTTGAATCTTGGCAGTAGACTCGATTACGAAGATTAGGTAATCAAATATCTTAGCTGAAATTCATCAATCTGATTGTATGTACTTAACAAATGCATATCAAATTACTGTTTTTAATGCATTTGGTCAATAAGAATGGTAAGTGTGTTTGGCAATTAGCAATCATCATTTTGCATTATCTATCTTCTCGAGATGGATAACACATAAGTAGAAAAGGAGTCGATCATTCGTTTTAAAATTTGATTGATTAAATATTTTTACAGGTGCTAGATTTATTTGCATTTAACTTATATTTACCCCTTGAGGGACGGTGGGATATATTTTATCTCACCTACGATTAATGAGGATTTGCACCAGAAAAATTTTATTAAATTTTACTTTTCTAACTTTGGTGGAAAAAAGTCGTAAACTTGCTTTTCCTTATTTTGCACTAAATCTTTTTGCGGATTCCAGTGTGAATTCGTAAGTTATTACAATTGCTTGCCCCTCAAAGGGTTAAGGAAAGATCGGCTATTTTTGAGTTAGCCGGGAAAGTGATAAATCCCCAAATATTGTTTCCATTACCATTTCATATTGCATTCATTTCATTTAAAACGCACAGCTTTCATTTCAAATACATCGTTTTTGACTTACCTCAATTTAAACACAAAATAAAAAAATAACAGAAACAGAAACATTTTAGCTCAGAAACAAAGCAGTGTTTCTTATTTAGCCCTCAAAAAATATGCAAAAAAAAAAAGTGCTAGCAGGTTTGATTTTCTAAACAAACTTATATACATATTATTTATTACTTGTCATTAATAAAAATTCATGGAACTCATTCCTTTCTGAAATAAATTTCATAAATAGCTATCAACATACAAACTTTTATTGGATACACCACACAAACATTTTTCTAATAATTTGCATACATTAACATTAAATGTTTTTAAAGGCAAGTAAGAAAACTGTAATAAATTTAAAAAGGCAACAGAACATCCTAAGGTAATTAGAAAATTAAACTAAAAAAAGTCCTTCCGGCCAGTGCCGGGAGGAAGAGGTAGCTTTCATAATCCTTATTTAAAAAAAGCCAAATTATATCATTCAAACATACGAAGCTCAATTTAGTGGAAACCGAATATAGGAGATTCAATACTAATTTTTATCAATATAATGAATGAGAATTTCGCGAAATTAGTCAGCTTTATCCAAGCTGCTTGTCCTTAAAATAACATATATTTGGCTGCCAAATTCGGCAAATTCTTAAAGTGCCTGTCATTTTAAGACAACATGGTGGATGAGGCTAAGCAGTGAACTTGGTCTAGACCTTAGTAATTGCTGTGCACATGCTCACTCACATCGGAATCGGTTAATATACAGGAGTGCTGTCGCATGCAAAAAATCAGATTTTTCAAAATGTCACCCACAATAGAAATTGAAACTGCTATATCTGAGCCATTTTTTAAGGTAAAGACAAACAAAAAATGCTCCTGAATCCTTATATCAAGGTCAAATACTTAAGAAAGAAACCTTTTTCAATTTCTAATTTTTTTGCACCTCACTTTAAATATATATATATTTTTTAATTTAATGGTCGCCATTTTGAAACAAGATGGCTGATGAATCTGGCCAGCAAACTTGGTCGAAGTGTTGATGTATACTATCCACATGCCTTCTTACATCGAAATAGGCGAATACGTGTGTTATCGCGTGACAAATACAAGATCGTTTCAAAATGTTAGCCATGCTAGAAATTCAAAGTGCTATAAATCAACCATTTTTTAAGATATAAACAAAAGAACAAGTTTTCAGAAACAAAAACTGCTCCGGAATCTTTGTATCAAGGCCAAACACATAAAAAAATCTTTTTCATTTTCCAATTGTTTAATACCTCATTTTGAATTTTAAATTTAATTTTTTTTAAATGGCAACCCTTTTGAAACAAGATGGCGAATGAAGCTGGCCAACGAACTCGGTCGAGACATTGGTATGTACTATGTACAGACCAAGTTACATCCAAATAGGTTCATAAATACGCCTGTTATCGCGTGACAAAAATCAGGTCGTTTTAAAATGTCAGCCACAGGAGAAATTCAAAATGCTATTACTCAGCCATTTTTTTTAGATATAGACGAAAGAAAAACTGTTCCGGAATCTTTGTATTAAGGTCAAACACATACAAAAAAAATCTTTTTCACTTTCCAATTTTTTGGTATCTCATTTAAATTTTTTTATTTTTTAATTTTTTTAAATGGCCGCCATTTTGAAACAAGATGGCGGATGACGCCGGCCAACGAACTCGGTCGAGATATTTGTATGTACTATGTACACACCAAGGTACATCCAAGTCGATTCATAAATACGTCTGTTATTACGTGAGAAAAATCAGGACGTTTCAAAATGTCAGCCACGCTAGAAATTCAAAATGCTATAACTCAGCCATTTCTTAAGATATAGACGAAACAAAAATTGCTCCCGAATCTTTTTATCAAGGTCAAACACATAAGAAGAAAATATTTTTTCAATTTTTAATTTTTTGGTACCACATTTCAAATTTAAATTTTTCTTAAAAATTTAAATGGCCACCATTTTTAAACAAGATGGCGGATGAAGCTGGCCAACGAACCCGGTCGAGACATTGGTATGTACTATGTGTAAACGAAGTTACATCCAAATCGGTTCATAAATACGCCTTTTATCGCGTGACAAAATTCAGGACGTTTCAAAATGTCAGCCACGCTAGAAATTCAAAATGCTATAACTCAGCCATTTTTTAAGATATAGACGAAACAAAAACTGCTCCGAAATCTTTGTATAAAGGTCAAATACATAAGAAAAAATATCTTTCCATTTTCAATTTTTTGGTACCACATTTCAAATTTTAAATTTTTAAAAAAAATTTAAATGGCCGCCATTTTGAAACAAAATGGCGGATGAAGCTGGCCAACGAACTCGGTCGAGAGATTGGTATGTACTATGTACACACTGAATTACATCCAAATCGGTTCATAAATACGCCTTTTATCGCGTGACAAAATTCAGGACGTTTCAAAATGTCAGCCACGCTAGAAATTCAAAATGCTATAACTCAGCCATTTTTTAAGATATAGACGAAAGAAAAACTGCTCCGGAATCTTTGTATAAAGGTCAAATACATAAGAAAAAAATATTTTTCCATTTTTAATTTTTTGGTACCACATTTCAGGTTTTAAAAATTTTTAAAAATTTTAAATGGCCGCCATTTTGAAACAAAACGGCGGATGAAGCTGGCCAACGAACTCGGTCGAGACATTGGTATGTACTATGTACACACCGAATTACATCGAAATCGGTTCATAATTACGGGAGTTACAGTGTGACATAGGTCAGATATATATATATATATATATATATATATCATATTAATTACTAATAGTATGCCATTTTTATAGTGATTAATATACATATAAGTATATTTAATATAAATAAAGTTATACTGTATGGATTAAAATTGGGTAATTATATTTATTATTATTCCTCTATTCTTATTAATATTTTCATTTTTATTTATTTTCACCTAGTGTTATATAATTTATTATCGGTTTATTGTTTTTGAATGTCCCACATTCATACTTTTAGGATTTTTATGGATGTATAAAATAATCCACACACTATATTTGTGCTTTTTAGGTAATTGGAATTTAAGTATCAGTTCACCTTCTTTATACTACCATATGTTTTTTATTTCCTGTTCATTTTATAATTATCTTATATATAATAGTTTTTATTAAAGATTTTTATATTTTTAATAATTATTTATATTAATTATTAATGAATTTATTCTGTTTTATAGCATATAGCTATATGCTATATTTTATCGATGTTCTAGAATTATTTAAATTCTTAGTGTAGATTAAATAAATTTGCTAATAGAATATTTTGTATGCTTTTTAAATATTATTAACAATAGTTTTTTTTTTTTTTTTAAATACATTGTGTGGTTTATATTCAGTTTATAATTATCTATATATAAGGATATTTTTGGTTTTGCTGTTAATAAAACAATTGTTACATTCAATTGCGTATAACTGAAGCAAGTCTTTTGACAATTAAATCATAAATGTAATACTAGATGGCAGCACCACAATTTGTGTTTTTTTTTTCGATAAGTTCTAGATTTACTTCTTCCAGCTACATTTCAGTTATAATTTACTACACCAGGGGGAATTTTTAGCTTAATTTTGACGATATTGTTTAACGGTTTTTAATTAATTTAATAGTGCATTTTAATTATGTAATTACTTTCTATTTATATTATTTTATATTATATTAAAAGTTATTTAACATTTATTTCAATATGTATTAACTGTGTCCTATGGTATCAATTACTGTGATTTCTTAACTGTTTTATTAACCCTAATCTTTACGATATGGGTGCCATGTGAGCGTGGATTTATTCTAAAATATTAATCGGTATGGTGTTTATTATTTCATTTTATATCCTATAAATATTTAAATAGGTTTTATTGTTTTTTCCAATTCATATTATTTGTTTCTATTCTGTTTTCATTTTTAATCAATTCACTTGATTTTAATGGTTGTTAGGGCACAGGGGAAAATAACTTTTAGCTTTAGCTTATATTTCCCACAGAAAACAACCATTTTGCTTATATCATTGAATTCTGTGCCCTTGAAAACGTAATTCAATATATAAGCATTTCCATTATTTGTCGGTGTCCACTTTCTTATTTTTCTTCCATAATATTCTTATAAATATTTTATCTTTTTTTTTTTATATATATACTTACAGCTTTAATTCATAATATTATGGTTTTTGATGGTGGTAGGTTATGTTTAATTATTGGTTATATATATATATATATATATATATATACAGTGGAACCCGGTTAAGACGCTCACGGTTAATACGCGATCCCGCTTAATACGCGGATTTTATCCGATCTCTTGGACATCGCCCATAAGGCTAATGTAAAAATATCACGTTTAATACGCGAACGGTTACTACGCGATCCCGCTTAAAACGCGATAGATTTTCGGTCTTTTGAGGGGGAAAATCCCGCTTAAGACGCGAATTCATTCATCAAGATGCGAATTCCTTCTCTCTTCTCGAATGCTGCCAATTATCGGATTTTTTTTTTTTTAATCAGATAAAAACACTGTTTGAGAATAGTATTATTTATTTATATTTAATTATTTACTTTATTTAATAACATATTAATTAAGGTAAAAATTACTAATCGGAAATAGGGGTCGATTTTTTAATAAAATCAAAACCCGCAAAACTGTAATTCTTCTTTGATCCCGGCTCTTAAAATTCTTTCTCTCTCGCTTCGTCTATGTTTTTACTATCGTAGAGATATAGACGAATTCAGGTTACTCAGATACGTCATAAAATTTATCATGATTAGAGGTGATCATACCTTTTGTTAGTGAAGTTTTAAATGCACATTATATCACTACTATGTTTTATAATGTACTAGGGTAGGGGGCTCGGCCCCCTACGAGCTACGCTCGCCAACCCCCGTCCAGACACCGCCGACTCTAAATGCACGCTAATTTGATCGGCTTTAAAAAGATTTCGAAAGATTGAATTATAATTTAAAAAACAGTGACGATCTCCCTATAAACGAATTTCTATTCATTTCTCTTTGATTGGGGAATTTTAACGCCAAATCCGCTGCTGTACTACTTGATTATCCTGTCGACCAATTTCGCCAAATTACATAAATCGCCAAACCACTCGCCAAATTATACAAATTGATATAATTTTTATTTTAAATAACGAAAGAACGAATAAATTCGTACAACATTAATAAAAACACAAATAAAACGTCGAAATAAAAATAACTTGATGACGTATACACGTGTAACAACATTTCAAAATAAGCTAATATAAAAAGAATTAAGTAAAGAGAGTCTTTGTCTCCTGGTTTTTTTTAACAAAGCGAAAAGAAAGTTCTTTTAAATGAGACATTTTAAATTAATTCTCAAAATATCAAATAAATGTCTAGCGCAATTTCTAAATTTAAACTTTTTTGCAATATTATTTTGTGTTCATTTTATGTAATAACTATAATGTGAAGTAAATATGACGTAATTTCTCCTAAGACTTCTAACGCATGTTAATGAATTTATTATTTTACAATGTCCTTTCTCTTTTAAAATTCGCGTGTATACTTTTTATGACGTAATTTTTAATAAGTTCCTGCTTTTTATATGTAGTTAGTTAATTCTAATTTGAAAGTTTTTTTCCTGTTTATAATAGTCTCGTGTAAATAAATTTTTAATTTGAAACAAACATTATTGCTTGCGCTTTTTATACAGTTGGCAACAGTTTAAATTAGTACAATTTTCTGAAATCTGTAAAAAATATCTCTAGAAATGCTGAAAATTTGAATTTAAAATAGAAATAAAACCTCAAAAAATTAGTCAAATTAAAAAAATTAATGCAATCTGCACTCCGGCAAATTCTAATGCATAAAATGATCTAAAAATGATTACACTGCCATGTATAGCTTTTGCTGCTATAAAACTTTTTTAGTGGAACGATTTTGTCCAACTTTAGCATTAAATAACTCTTAAAATAATTCTTCGATTTGAAAACTGTCTGCATCAGCGTGTTTATCAAACATTTCTGTATAAAACCACCGATTTTCATATTTTTGTATGCATTATTTTTGTTAATATTAACGAAGAAAGGCCTCCGGTCACAAAAAAACCAAAACCGGCGGCGGCGGCGGCGGCGGTGACAGCGGTAGTTACTTTTTTTTAGAATAGAGAGATTCTATAGGCAAAAATGAAAAAAAGAAAAGAGAAACTTGCAAAGCAAATACGACTACAATTGAATAATTCTTTTATGTTTTCTATGCCTTTAGATATGCTAACGATATTTTTACACGAAGATTAATAAGGATAGTTTTTTTTCTTATATGAAAATGAAGGACAGATTAAAATGGTGCTCATTATTACAAGTACTAAATATCGTTTTAAAAGCTGGGATGTACTTCAAGCATTTAATATATTTTTTTTCTTTTTGTAAGAAAAAAAAAATTAACCTAGTACAAAAATTATTTTTGTTTTATTTTTAGTTGCAACATATAAATCGACAATAAAACCATTTTCGAATCCATATTTATTTTCTGTTAGTATTCCAGTCGGTCCATATACAAAGAAACAATGAATTAAATTTAAATCTAAATACAATTTTCGACAGTAAACATGTAAATAAAAGCTCTAAAGTCCATTTAGACAATTAAATGTGTCGATATGACCAGATCCTACAACATTATACAAATCACGTTTAATACGCGATTCCGCTTAATACGCGACTTTTGTCCACTCCCTTGAAACGCGTCTTAACCGGGTTCCACTGTATATACTTGTTAATATTTTAAAAAATCTTCATTCTGTTTGTAATATAACGACATATGACTTCAAAGATCTTTTTAATAATATAGACCTATTAGATTTACATAAAATTATGAATGCATTATTTAAAAAGTATTATAAAAAACTGGAATTACCATCTAATATAGATATTGCATATTTTAAATCTTTAACTAACTTCATTATCTATAATAATTATATATTGCAAGATAATACTTTATATTTACAGCATGTCGGTATACCACAAGGCGGTTGTACTTCCAGTTTACTCTCAGACTTATACTTATCTCATTATGAACGTAATTTTACTAATAATCATCTACATTTATTTCGTTATATTGATGACATCATTTTAATTGAAACTGATCAATCTGCAATTACTCGATTTCCAGTTGATTATCCCACTAATTTGGAATTAACGGAAAACCTTTTATCTAACAATACAATTAACTTCTTAGATCTTAAAATTACAATAAAAGACAATAAAACAATCACAGATTTATATGACAAACGTAAAGAATTTAAATTCACAGTTAATACATTTACAAATTTTAAATCTTGTCTACATCATTCTGTATTTCGTAATATAATACTTAATCATTTATATAGAATAAAATGTTTATGTTCTTCTCCTCTAATAAACAATAATATTAAAAAACTAATTTATGATGCATTAAATCATGGTTTTCCAAAAAAATTCATATATTCATTAATATACAATTAGTACTTTTCTTACATGATCTATAAACACAAATTAACACATGCGTAAACAAAATTACAAAAAAATTATAAAATAAAAAAATATCTATAAAAAATTAAAAATTGTAAAATAATATAAAAAAAATACTATAGGTTGGTTGGGTGGGTAGATGTTAGAGTACGGAGGAGGGTGGTGTTGTCTGGATAATACACAATGGTTAATTATTTATATATATATATATATATATATATAAAAAAAAAAAAAAAAAAAAAAAAAAAAACGGGGCTCTTGTATTATTACTATATTTTTGTTATGTATTTTATGTGGATGTTGATTTGATATTTTATATGTAAATTGGAGATTTTCATTAATATTATAATTAGCTTAATTATTCATTAATCTAATTTACAATTATTTGATATTAAATTTTAATTTACTTAGGACAATATCATATTAATTAATAATAGTATGCCACTCTTAGTTTAATGTTTTTGAATGTCCCACATTCATACTTTATGGATTTTTATGGATGTCTGAAAATAATCCTCATTCTATATTTGTACTTTTTAAGTAATGGGATTTTAAGTATTATTTAACCTTCTATATACTTCCACATGTTTTTTATTTCCTGTTCATTTTATAAATATCTTATATATAATTCATTAAAAAATAATTTTTAAATTATTTTTAATAATTATTTATATTAATTATTACTGAATTTATTTTGTTTTATAGCATATAGCTATATGCTATATATTATCAATGTTCTAGCATTATTTAAACTCTTAGTTTAGTTTAAATCAGTTAGCTAATAGAATATATTGTATGCTTTTAAATTTTATTAACAATAGTTTTAAATACATTGTGTGATTTATATTAGGTTTATAATTCTCTATATATAAGGATTTGTTTGGTTTTGCTGTTTAAACAGTTATTTACATTCAAAGGCTTACAAATTTTTATCTTGCGATAAATGTTTAATATAATTAATAACAGATGGCAGCACCAACTCTCTTGTCTCTTTCAGATTGCTCTAATTTTTATTTTTTCTAGCTCCATTTCAGTTATAATTTATACACCAGGGTGTATTTTTAGCTAAATTCTGACGATATTGTTAAACTGTTATCTATTAATTTAATAGTGCATTTTAAATAATGTAATTAATATCTATTTATTTTATATTAGATTAAATTTGTTTTACAAGGTATTTCAAATTTTATTTCAAAATGTATTAACTGCATCCTTTGGTATCATTTACTGTGATTTCTTAACTGTTTTATTCACCTTAATCTTTTTGATATACTGGTTGACATGTGCACATGGATTTTTGTAAAATACTGAAATATTAATCGGTATGGTGTTTATTATTTATATTTTATATCCTATAAATATTTAAATACGTTTTATTGATTCTTCCATTTCATATTATTTGTTTCTATTCTGCTTTCATTTTTAATCAATTCACTTGATTTTTGTGGTTGTTTGGGCACAGGGGAAAATTAATTTTAGCTTTAGCTTATTTTTCCCACAGAAAACAACCATTTTGCTTATATCATTGAATTCTGTGCCCTTGATAACGTAATTCAATGTATAAGCTTTTCAATTTTTGTCGGTGTCCACTTTTTTCTTCCATAATAATTCTTATAATATATATATAAATATATATATATATATATATATATTTTTTTTTTTTTTAATACTTACAGCTTTAATTCATAATAATTGACGGTGGTAGGTTATGTTTAATTAATGTAATATATATATATATATATATATATATATATATATCAATTTTGAACGGAGGGTGGTTTCGGGGTCTGGGGGTCATGATCGATGAAAATATACCAAAATTTTTTGAAATCGCTTTCCTCCGAACGGCTGCAATAGGTAGCTTTTTTGTAAAGAAAGCTACCTAATAGGATAATTGAATTTGCAAACTTAATAGCCATATATTTCATCAAATGAAACTTATTTACGGATTTAGTAAAATATTTCTTTTTTCACTGTAACGTAAATAAATGTTTATTAGAAATACTACACATTCTGAATATTAACACTGCATTTCAAAGGATTATTTTTTTTTTAATCCTAAGATTTTTTGCATGATACAACATGAAAATACAGTTTAAAATTTTTTCAGAAAATAAGCATGCTTGCCTGTCTACTCATGAATTTTTTTAGCTAATTTTATCAAAGATAATATAATTTATATGTTTTGCAGTCAAAATGTATATATGGCTAAAGCAATGGAAGCCAAGCTTAAAGGGGAAAGAAACATTAACTTTAAACTTGAAATTCTCGTATATTTAAATCTAAATGAATTTATCTCTCTCTCTCTCTCTATGTATATATATCTATATATATAAAAGCCCTTCTCTGTGTGTATGTCCTTTATACAAATCTTCAATTTTAGACCGAATTGCACGAAACTTGTTGTATATACGTTTTAGAACGTGGAAAAGATCACTGTCTACTTTAAAAAATCATCAGACCAATATTTATCCCTTTTTTGTACGATCTTTCATAATTTAACATTATAGAAATATCTCTTTTTAAATATTCAAATTCAAGTTTCTTTCCTGTTGCCACACATCTAAAAAACACCTCAATAATTAAAAAAAAAATTGATAACTCGAGTACTTTCTTTTATAAGTCAATAAAAATTCGGATTGTCTCACTATATTTTTGCTTTTTTTGAAATTGACGTCATTCAAATAAGGAAATGCACATTTTTCATATATTTATGTAAAAACCTTAACTAAGCATGTTTTAAAATGACCTTAGTTGTACTTTAGTTGAATGTTAAAAAATCTATTTTAATGAAGTCGTTTCAATATCAAGAAATCAGTTAAGGAAAAAGATAATAGTAAAAAAGAAAAAAAAAATCGTTTGCTAGATATGACGTCAATTTCGTCAATATAATTTCAAACTGGTTCTAAAAACTGGATGTTACAATTTATTCCCTATTTCTTTGTAATCTTTAATTATATCATTTAGGTAAATGTTTTAATACCTGAAATGCAGTGATAACATTCTACGATTTGTATCGAATATGGTTATATAAAGTACGATTTTTCTACGATTTATATTAAATAGAAATCATAGCTACTATTTTTTAGGGTAAGCTTTTTTTCTTTTTTAAACAAAATTTCATGACTGACAGACTTTTTAGTTAGACGTTGAAATAATGGGATGCATGATGTTTAGAGATCAAATTGCAGTAAAAGCGTAATTTATGGTACGGTTAGGTTGTTGCCACCAACAATATGGTGCTAAGCGTTACTCATAGATATGTCTTTTCTTCATAATATTTCATTGATAGCAGACGGATATATTTTTCTTAATTGGGTTACAGGAATATTTAAAAATATCTCCGTGATTGAAAATTAATTTAAAATGGATAAACAATCCGTAAATTGAGATAAGCTTTTCAAACAAATATTACTGAAAGTACCTTTTTGTATTCTATTAGATATTGGAATAATCAAATGTGCGATGTTTAAAGGTCAAATTGCAGTGAAAGTTAAATTTATGGTTGGGTTAGGTTGTTGCCACCAACAATATGATGCTAGAGTTACTCATAGTTCATCAATGTCTTTACTTTACTAGGGGGTTCTGCCCCCTACGAGCTACGCTCGTCAGCCCCCGTTCAGACACCGCAGACTCTAACAGCATGATAATTTAATCGGCTTTAAAAAGATTTCGGAAGATTGAATTATAATTTGAATCTGAGAATTATAATCTGACGTAATTTTCACCAAACTTTTCTTTTTCTTTTTAATATTCACGTAAAAATACTTTTCTATGAAATGAAATATTATGATCATCTTAAAATATCAAATAAATGTCTCGAGGAATTTTTAAATTTAAACTGTTTTGTAATTTTATTTTTTGTTCATTTTATATAATAAGTGTAATGTGACGTAAATTCTCCTATTTAATGGTGTTATTACACGAGGGGTCAAAGACGCTTCAGATTCCGGGCGTCTCCATGTTATTCCTATGGTTGCAGGGGAGTCGCTTGGAGAGCGAAGCGAGCGTCTTTTTTCTGTCGGAGCATCTTTGACGCCCGAAACGAGGCGAGTCGCCAGTAACAGCCAATCAAATGCTTGGAAACCTGATAATAGAAAATCTTTTTCCGGAACAGCCAATGAAATGCTTGGAAAAGACGGACCGTGAGACGGCTGTTGTCGTAGACGCCTGGGATTCCAAGCGTCTCCGACTCCTCGTGTAATAACACCATAAGACTTCTAACGCATGTTTATGAATTTATTATTTTACAATATTCTGTCTCTTTCAAAATTCACGTGTAATTATAATTTTTATGACGTAATTTTCACTGAGTTCCTGCTTTTTTATATTTTCTGTTTATAATAGTCACGTGTAAAATAAATTTTTAATTTGAAACAAACATTATTGTTTGCGCTGTTTATACAGTTGGCATCAGTTTAAATTAATACAATTTTCTAAAATATTAAAAAATATCTCTCGAAATGCTGAAAATTTGAATTTAAAATAGAAATAAAGCCTCAAAAAATGACTCAAATTAAAAAACTAAATGCAGTTCACACATCGGGAAATTCTGAAGCATAAAATGATCTAAAAATGATTAAATTCCTACGTACAGTTTTTGCTCCTATAAAACTTTTTTAATGGAACGATTTTGTCCAACTTTAGCATTAAATATCTCTTAAAATAATTTTTCGATTTGAAAACTGTCTGCATCAGCGTGTTTATCAAACATTTCTCTATAATACCACCGATTCTCCTATTTTTGTATGCAACAGCTTTTTTAATATTAACGATGAAAGGCCATGCTTAAACATTCAAATTGGATGTGGATCTACCCGGAATATCTACGCAGATTTTCATTGGTCCATTTCCAAATCAAAATTCTTTTTTATATATAGAAGGATAACACTGCATTAAGGTCAAACAGGTATATCTTTCATAATTGGTCTGCATGTAGGGATGAGATTTCCGCGTTTTTGCACACCGGTATATTCTTAAAGGAAATGTTGTTCTGTTAAATCAAGAGAGTGTTCTGGTTAAATGAAATATCATTTTCTCTAACAAAATACTGGTGTGAAAAAACGTGGAAATTTTATCCCTGGCTGCATGCAAATTAAAAAATATCCATGATTGAAAATTACTTTAAAATCCATTCATATGAAAAAATTGAGATACAATTTTCAAATAAATTTCATTTGACAGAAACTTTTCTCTATTCGACAGTGTGTAAAACAAAATTGTATGATAATCATAAGTTAAAAAATTTTCAGTAAAGGCAAAATTTATGGGTTAGGTCATTGCCATCATCAGTATAATGTCACAATTGGCATTGTGTCTGTATTTTTTTTTTTTTTTTGTATATTTTGAAGATGACTCAATAAAAGAGTCGAAACATGCAAATTTTTAATATTTTTAATGTTTTTTTTAAATTGAAATGACGCTTTTTAAGCAAATAATTGTACTTTTAATATATTTTATGACATTTGTTTGTAACATACATTATTATGGTATAGTTAATAGTAGACGCAATTAAGAGTATTTTACTTATATATCTTAACGGTCTTTTTAACAATTCGTGGACGGGAATGCACCAATCTCAGTTATTGTCATTGCCGCATTATTTCATTTTAGTGTATTTTACCCGGGAGAACCCTTATTATTGACACGAGCGAAGCCGGATAGATCTGCTAGTACAGTGGAACCCGGTTAAGACGCGTTTCAAGGGAGTGGACAAAAGTCGCGTATTAAGCGGAATCGCGTATTAAACGTGATTTGTATAATGTTGTAGGATCTGGTCATATCGACACATTTAATTGTCTAAATGGACTTTAGAGCTTTTATTTACATGTTTACTGTCGAAAATTGTATTTAGATTTAAATTTAATTCATTGTTTCTTTGTATATGGACCGACTGGAATACTAACAGAAAATAAATATGGATTCGAAAATGGTTTTATTGTCGATTTATATGTTGCAACTAAAAATAAAACAAAAATAATTTTTGTACTAGGTTAATTTTTTTTTCTTACAAAAAGAAAAAAAATATATTAAATGCTTGAAGTACATCCCAGCTTTTAAAACGATATTTAGTACTTGTAATAATGAGCACCATTTTAATCTGTCCTTCATTTTCATATAAGAAAAAAAACTATCCTTATTAATCTTCGTGTAAAAATATCGTTAGCATATCTAAAGGCATAGAAAACATAAAAGAATTATTCAATTGTAGTCGTATTTGCTTTGCAAGTTTCTCTTTTCTTTTTTTCATTTTTGCCTATAGAATCTCTCTATTCTAAAAAAAAGTAACTACCGCTGTCACCGCCGCTGCCGCCGCCGGTTTTGGTTTTTTTTTGTGACCGGAGGCCTTTCTTCGTTAATATTAACAAAAATAATGCATACAAAAATATGAAAATCGGTGGTTTTATACAGAAATGTTTGATAAACACGCTGATGCAGACAGTTTTCAAATCGAAGAATTATTTTAAGAGTTATTTAATGCTAAAGTTGGACAAAATCGTTCCACTAAAAAAGTTTTATAGCAGCAAAAGCTATACATGGCAGTGTAATCATTTTTAGATCATTTTATGCGTTAGAATTTGCCGGAGTGCAGATTGCATTAATTTTTTTAATTTGACTAATTTTTTGAGGTTTTATTTCTATTTTAAATTCAAATTTTCAGCATTTCTAGAGATATTTTTTACAGATTTCAGAAAATTGTACTAATTTAAACTGTTGCCAACTGTATAAAAAGCGCAAGCAATAATGTTTGTTTCAAATTAAAAATTTATTTACACGTGACTATTATAAACAGGAAAAAAACTTTCAAATTAGAATTAACTAACTACATATAAAAAGCAGGAACTTATTAAAAATTACGTCATAAAAAGTATACACGCGAATTTTAAAAGAGAAAGGACATTGTAAAATAATAAATTCATTAACATGCGTTAGAAGTCTTAGGAGAAATTACGTCATATTTACTTCACATTATAGTTATTACATAAAATGAACACAAAATAATATTGCAAAAAAGTTTAAATTTAGAAATTGCGCTAGACATTTATTTGATATTTTGAGAATTAATTTAAAATGTCTCATTTAAAAGAACTTTCTTTTCGCTTTGTTAAAAAAAACCAGGAGACAAAGACTCTCTTTACTTAATTCCTTTTATATTAGCTTATTTTGAAATGTTGTTACACGTGTATACGTCATCAAGTTATTTTTATTTCGACGTTTTATTTGTGTTTTTATTAATGTTGTATGAATTTATTCGTTCTTTCGTTATTTAAAATAAAAATTATATCAATTTGTATAATTTGGCGAGTGGTTTGGCGATTTATGTAATTTGGCGAAATTGGTCGACAGGATAATCAAGTAGTACAGCAGCGGATTTGGCGTTAAAATTCCCCAATCAAAGAGAAATGAATAGAAATTCGTTTATAGGGAGATCGTCACTGTTTTTTAAATTATAATTCAATCTTTCGAAATCTTTTTAAAGCCGATCAAATTAGCGTGCATTTAGAGTCGGCGGTGTCTGGACGGGGGTTGGCGAGCGTAGCTCGTAGGGGGCCGAGCCCCCTAGTGCCCTAGTACATTATAAAACATAGTAGTGATATAATGTGCATTTAAAACTTCACTAACAAAAGGTATGATCACCTCTAATCATGATAAATTTTATGACGTATCTGAGTAACCTGAATTCGTCTATATCTCTACGATAGTAAAAACATAGACGAAGCGAGAGAGAAAGAATTTTAAGAGCCGGGATCAAAGAAGAATTACAGTTTTGCGGGTTTTGATTTTATTAAAAAATCGACCCCTATTTCCGATTAGTAATTTTTACCTTAATTAATATGTTATTAAATAAAGTAAATAATTAAATATAAATAAATAATACTATTCTCAAACAGTGTTTTTATCTGATTAAAAAAAAAAAAATCCGATAATTGGCAGCATTCGAGAAGAGAGAAGGAATTCGCATCTTGATGAATTAATTCGCGTCTTAAGCGGGATTTTCCCCCTCAAAAGACCGAAAATCTATCGCGTTTTAAGCGGGATCGCGTAGTAACCGTTCGCGTATTAAACGTGATATTTTTACATTAGCCTTATGGGCGATGTCCAAGAGATCGGATAAAATCCGCGTATTAAGCGGGATCGCGTATTAACCGTGAGCGTCTTAACCGGGTTCCACTGTATATATATATATACATATACATAAATTATTTGAAAAGTTTCAAGAATTTAAAAAAGACAAAGTTGTAATAAAACAATACTAGTTATAAAATAGTTACAGAGTTTATTTTTACGCAAATACATATAACAGTTTATAAATAATTAGTATTACAAAGTATTATTTTCTACATATTTTGAAATAAGACATTGTTCCCTAAACAAAACACAAAAAAATCTCTCTATTCTAAAAAAAAGTAACTACCGCTGTCACCGCCAGTTTTGAATTTTTTGTGACCGGAGGTCTTTCTTCGTTAATATTAAGAAAAATAATGCATACAAAAATGTGAAAATCGGTAGTAATATACAGAAATGTTTGATAAATACGCTGATGCAGACAATTTTCAAATCGAAGAATTATTTTAAGAGATATTTAATGCCAAAGTTGGACAAAATCGTTCCATTAAAAAGTTTTATAGGAGCAAAAACTGTACATAGGAATTTAATCATTTTTAGATCATTTTATACGTTTGAAGTTCCCGGTGTGCAGACTGTTTTCTTTTTTTTAATTTGGCTAATTTTTTGAGGTTTTATTTCTATTTTAAATTCAAATTTTCAGGATTTCTAGAGATATTTTTTACAGATTTTAGAAAGTGATATTAATTTAAACTGTTGCCAACTGTATAAATAACGGAAACAATAATGTTTGCTTAAAAAAAAAAAAAATATTTATACGTGTAATAAATTAAAAATTTATTTACACGTGACTATTATAAACAGAAAAAAACATTTGGAATTAGAATTAAATAATTATGTACAAAAAGCAGGAACTTATTAAAAATTACGTCATAAAAACTATAATTACACGTGAATTTTAAGAGAGAAAGGAATTTGTAAAATAATAAATTTATTAACATGCGTTAGAAGTCTTAAATAGGAGAAATTACGTCATATTTACGTTACATTACAGTTATTACATAAAATGAACACCAAATAATATTGCAAAACGGTTTAAATTTAGAAATTGCGCTAGACATTTATTTGATATTTTGAGAGGATACTTTTCAACTATTTTTGTTGGGAAAGCGCAAATAATATTTCATTTCTAAGAAAAGTATTTTCACGTGAATATTAAAAAGAGAAAGAATAGTTTGGTCAAAATTACGTCAGATTAAAAACGATTAATTTAAAATGTCTTATTTAAAAGAACTTTCTTTTCGCTTTGTTAAAAAATACCGGGAGACAAAGATTCTGTTTACTTAATTCCTTTTATATTAGCTTATTTTGAAATGTTTATCTTATTTTACTTAATCAAAGACGAAAACTGCGATTGACATATGCATTTTTGGTACTACTTAGTTATCCCGTCGACCAAAAATCTATCATTCGCCAAACTATAAGATTAAATGTCAATAATGGTTGATCGTAAATGTCACATTAACTTGACTTTAAGCAAGTTACACGTGTCTACGTCATCAAGTTATTTTTATTTCGACGTTTTATTTGTATTTTTATTAATGTTGCACTAATTTATTTGTTCTTTCGTTATTTAAAATAAAAATGATGTCAATTTGTATAATTTGGCGAGTGCTTTGGCGATTTATATAATTTGGCGAAATTGGTCGACGGGTCAATCAAGTAGTACCGCAGCGGATTTGGCCTTAAAATTCCCCAGTCAAAGAGAAATGAATAGAAATCCGTTTATAGGGAGATCGCCATTGTTTTTTAAATTATAATTCAATCTTCCGAAATCTTTTTAAAGCAGATCAAATTAGCGTACTTTTAGAGTCTGCGGTGTCTGAACGGGGATTGACGAGCGTAGCTCGTAGGGGGCAGAGCCCCCTAGTAATTGAAAAAATAAATATTTAAATATATTTAACACTTTCCTGTTCTCCTCCCCCACCTGAGTCTGTTGCATCATGCAATTTTTCCACATTCTAATCCATGTTTCTTCATGTCTCTGCATTCTGAAAGAGAAAAAAAAAAAGAATAAATTTTAAAATTTCGCAGGTTTATTTTTTACAGCTTTCAAGATTTCTGTCTATAGTTAGCTTTTAAGGTGATCACAAATTACATTTTCTCAGTTAACAAAACTACCTTGATGTTAAGGGTGGAACTGCGGGGAGGGACTTAATAGAAACAATTAAATCGATTTTGCTGAGCAATAAGCCTTATCTTTCTGACCGAACTTTCAGGCAAACCAGACTTGACAGTAATGTGGGTTATGCTTCTGGCAAATTGCACAATACATAAGAATAAAGATTACTAAACAGAGACATAATTAACAAAAACAATTTATTTTCTATATTGTTTAGACCCGAGAAGAACATATTAAGATAATTCATTCAGTTGGTTTGACATTTAATGTGAAATTTTTATCCCATGCCTTATCCCGTAAGGAATGAATATATCAAAATTAAACGTAAAGTGTAATTAAAATTTTAAAGATTTCCATTTAAAATAATTTTACTTCTTAAAATATTTGTTTTTTTTCGAGCGCAAACAAGATAAGCCAGTATAAATCAGAACATTTTTAGTATAAAGTTTTAAATTCTTTAAGCAATCATAAAAGCATTACCAGCGCCTTTATTAAATATTTGCGAAAACGATTATGATTCCACGTCGATAGGTACATCGATCATCCGTCGACTCCTCCACTGAGCACCCGCCAAGTAAAGTCAGTGTGTAACGAAAAAATACGATTTTCTCAAAAGTATGTGACTAGGATAATCCCTATAGTTTTCCTGTATGGCATAAATAAACTTCTAGTACTATTTTTTTTCACAATTTTATTTACAGTAGATTTGGTAATAGCGGGGAGGGACGGGGGGGGGGACACATTTTCCCAGTACATTTCCGACTATATCTCTGAAAATGTAATATCTAAAATTACAACAAATACACTTTTGGTTTCCGTATTACAAGACCTTTCAAACGATACCTACACACACAAAAGAAAAAAAGAAAAGAAAAATAAGTAGCTTATTTCCCTATTTTTTTCTAAAAATACTTGCGAATCGCTAATAATCAATAAGTATGTTGGTCAATAACCTTATAACTCTGGCAAGTTTGAAATTTCCATGTTCCGTAATTTAGAAAAATTAACTATGACGGACGTACAGAGAGACACACAAGTGATGTTTACAATTATTCAGTTTTTACATTTTAAGTGCGGAAGCCAAAAAATTTAACTAAAATCAAAACTAGTTTATCTAGTCAGTTAGTCTAATTTATCTAGTAAAATTTCATCAGTTTAATCTAATTTATCTAGTCAAATTACTTTAATCTAATTTATCAACTTTAATCTAGTCAGAAAGACAAACTAAACATTAACTAGTCAGAGAGACAAACTAAACATTAACTAGTCAGTACCTAAACAGTACAAACGCAGAATAAAACTTTTCAACCTCGGGTATCCTATGCATGAAAAGAATTTAAAAATATTAAAATGCGAGCGAGAAATCTCTAAATATCTCCCATATAATTAACATTAACTTGACCGTTTCTTCACGTGACTAGTGTAGACTCTTAAGTAGTATCTCCTTTTATGAAAGATAGTTACCATAAAAATAATAATAAATAAAAATACAGTTGAACACTTTTTTTACATGTAAAAAATAAAACAAAACAAAACATGTTCAATAAGAATACAAATAAACAATATTCAAATCTGACATTAACACTATAACATTGAGATTTTGAAGTGGTTATTCAATGCATTTTAGTTATTTAGCTTCAATTCATTACAAAAATACGCACCAATCAATATTAGTAAAAAATTTTGCGGCAGGCCTCGAAATGGAAAAATCCACGAACAGGGTCGCTATTTCAAAATTATCGTTGACTAAAAACTTTTTTTTTTAAACTTTAGGCAAATTTATGTCTAATCATGAAAAACAATTTAAAAACTGCATTCAAAATTCTAAATAATAAAAAAGTTATAGACAGCACAATGAAAGTCATATGTATAAAATTGTACTAATATGTTTTAATAATTTCACGGATCACTAACCGGAACAATATTTGTCATAATTTCACGAACCGGAATATCGTTTTGATCTGCTCC
The DNA here is from genome assembly GCA_963932465.1 of Maratus speciosus. Taxonomy (NCBI): domain Eukaryota; kingdom Metazoa; phylum Arthropoda; class Arachnida; order Araneae; family Salticidae; genus Maratus; species Maratus speciosus. Next base: position 384,664,575 of record OZ010788.1, on the reverse strand, counting down.
GATACATGCCTGATTTGCGGACGTGAAAAATTAAAAATTTAAAAATAGTCATATTTAAAATTTTTACAAAAATTTGGAAATAAAAAGATTTATACACATCCGATTAAGAAGCAGTTACGTCAAAAAGAGAAATTATTAACGAATTAAATAAAACGGACGTCGGTAGGAAATACTTTTAATAATTTCAATAAAAATTACGAAAAAGAGGTACAGTCGTGGAAAAAAAAAAGTAACCCCCCCCCCCTACTAATTCCTCAACAAATCATCGTAGAAGAAAGTTACTGGTACCGAACGATTGGAAATAAAGTCTTCTTTTAAATGATGTATATAAAATTTTCTTAGGGGGCCATCTACATATTAAAACGAATCCAAACTTCATTTTTTTCAATGGCAATACCCAATTTTAACGAGATATTTAAAATCTTCGGTTCAAACTATGCCTAGACACCAAATTTCAAGTCATTTGAATGATAAGTTTTTGAATTATAAAAATTCAAAATTTAGTGCTTCTAATGTTAAATTAGATTTTCATATTTTTATTTATATCTCCCGAAATTATGCTCCTAATGTGCTAATTTTTTTTTGTGGTAATAATACTAATATACCCAAACATAAATAAGCTGAATTTGCAATTTTTATAATTTTATGATATGAATTATGAAATTAATATTCGAAAAAATTATGAATTGCAACCTACAATTTTTTTGATGAATTTAGATTTATTAAGTCCTGCTTTATGGAAATTCAAAAATTTCACATTTTTCTTCCAAGTAGTTTTCAAATTATGCTTAAAAAACGGCAAAATAATGGTTTAAGGGGCCGTCTATGATGGAAGTGAGTAGACATTTTGAAATTTATTCTGCTGTACTGTAATCTAACACGCTTCATTGGCTTCTTGAGTGGCGCTTAAAATGCCTTGATCAAGGAAGGGGCTCTCTCGGTTAACAATCCAGTACGAACTTCAATTTGGATACAGCCCATAAAATACGCTCGTTTTAAAATAATTAATTTCTCGGAAACTTATGGTACGAATTGCATAAAAATTCGTTTTTAGGCTAATTGAAGGGTGTAGAGTTCATTTATGCTGTCAGAATTGGGTACTGCTATTGAAAAAAACAAAGTTATCGTTCGTTTTAATATGTAGATGGCCCCCTAAGCAAATTTTATATACATCATTTAAAAGTAGACTTTATTTCCAATCGTTCGGTACCAGTAACTTTCTCCTACAATAATTTGATGAGGAGTTAGTAGGGGTGTTTACTTTTTTTTTTTCCACGACTGTACATTAGAAATCCATGTTGATAAGCATAGAGCCAACTAAGAAACAGTTTAAAATTATACTTAACCCTTAACCGGAAACGTACATCTGTGAGATGTTTGCGTCTACATATCTGCCCTTAATATTTTCTCTCTCTGATATTCAAAACTTATTTTTATGCTGTTATATTAAAAAATTGGTCCTGTTAATGCATTACTATTAAAGGTTAAATTTTTAAGTTCACTATTTGGTAAATTATTAAGTGTTCTGTTTGTGCACGAGATTTTCACGTTTCCGGTTAAGGGTTAATATTTAAATAGAGAAAAAAAGATTAATGGTAATGGAAAAATAATTTAAAGTTTAAAATCATACACTCGAAAGCAGTGTTGAATTCAGGGGGGGTGGGGGGGGACCGGGAGGGGACATTCCCCCGGAACATTGAAATGTCGTCCCGGAAGGTTTGAATTTTTATGCTTTTTATGGACAAAAGTGCAATTTCCACCTCGGATCTCTAAAATGCCCTGAAGCGTCTGAATTCAACACTGCGCTAGCAGCGTGAAAGGCAACAACAACAATAAAAAAAAAAAAGCAAACAAAATCTTAAACTCCCTGTAAAGTTCAGAAAAATTCATTTAAAAATTAAGATTTTCAACATTGGTTTAACATGGCCCAAAACATAACTATTGAAAAACGTAGCCATTACTTACAAAATTAACATAACTTTTAATTTTAGAGAAAATAACCACATTTGAATAATTGAAATAATAAATACCTTTATTTCTGGGTTCCTTTACTTGAACGCTAATCAACGATCCGCTAATCACGAGATTCAATAACGATGTGTCTTTTTCTTTTGACTCTGAGCTCTGAATTTCCGGTCATACGCTGTTATCTATTCTGCTCTATTTTTGCTGACGTCCTTGAAATATGACATTGTTGCAGCAGTTTTGCAGCAAAATGGCATTGCAAGGAAGAGATCGATTATGTTTCACCTGCCTTGCAGTATTTTTGAGCGAAAATTGTTGTGTCAAATTTGTCAAGACAAGAAAATATCGAGAAAAAGTCAAACTTACTGCAAACATGCATGCTATCTGGGATAGTTCCATATTTGTCATTTAGAAAATAAATTGGTTATTTACAATTAAACATATAATAAAATACTTTTATATAGGTAGTTTTAGTTTAATATTAAAAATGTTATTTACTCTAAATTTTGATGGTGAAATTTCAAATTATTTAATCACACGAAAAAGGAGATTTAGTAAATAAAAAAGTAATTTGTAGAGTAATAGGGGGCCCCTTGTGTGACGCCAAGCTTCTCCTATTCCCAAGTGTTAAGCGGGCCCTGGTTGTGGGTAATTTAATATGGGTGCGACCTTATCAAGGAGGGGTTTTGTACCACACTGTGAAATAAGGTGGCCTAAAAATGAAATTTCTGGGACGCCGAATAAGGTTTTTGAAGCATTAATTGTAAGTCCATATGCGTCTAATCTTTCGAATAGCATACGTAAATGGACTTTGTGTTCAGCTTCATCCTGACTTAAAATGAGTACGTCGTCTAAATAGACAAAACAAAAAGGTAAATCTCCCAGAATCTCATTCATAAATCTTTGGAACGTTTGTGCCGCGTTACATAATCCAAAATTTAAAAAAGGGAACTCAAAAAGGCCAAATGGTGTACAGACTGCTGTTTTTGGTATGTGGTCAGGATGTACAGGGATATGGAAATAAGCTCTAACAATATCAATTTTAGAAAATATTCGTTTTCCATGAAGTGCATTTGAAAAATCCTGAATATGGGGAATAGGATACCTGTCTGGTGTAGTACATGAATTTAATCTTCTATAATCCCCAACTGAGCGGATACTACCACCACTTTTAGTAACCACATGTAATGGCGAAGACCATGGAGATTTAGAGGGTCTGCATATTCCCTGATCAATCATGTATTGAAATTCTTTTTTAACCGCTTCGTAAAGTTTAGGGTTTAATCGTCGTGGCTTACTATGAACCGGTGGGCCAGTAGTTTCAATATAATGAACAGTGTTATGCGGCACTGGTTCATGTTTTGAGGTAATTTTTGTAAGGTTGGGATATTCTGATAAAATTTTGTGATAATCAGAATTGCCTGAAATGAGTTTGATAGAATTGTCCTGGGACGAATGTGCAAATATCCCAACTTGTGAAAGTTTTGTGATACTATCAATAAGCCTACGCCGTTTAAGGTCAATCAGAAGACCAAAATTTTCTAGAAAATCAGCTCCAATAATTGGCATAGGTACACTAGCTATTAAAAATTTCCAATCAAAACTACGCCTTAAACCGAGGTCGACATTCATTAATTTTGAGCCATATGTAGAAAATTTTGTGTTATTTGCAGCAAATAATTGTAAGGGGTCTGGATGCAATTTTTTAGAATTTTTAGGGGGTGGAATACACGAAACATCAGATCCGGAATCGACTAAAAATTTTAAATGCGATCTTTTATCAAAAACATATAGGCGACAAGATTTAGGGGCTACCGGCGTTGAGGTCGCCGAAACTTGCATGTCGATAGCCGACTCTAGTTTTCCGAATTTTCTTTATATTTATATGGTTCCCTACATTTACGCGCTTTTTTTCCGTATGTTTGATGGTGATAACAAAATTCATCAGAGCCGAATTGCCGATGCGGCGATTTGAAATATCGCCCACGTGATCGGTCTCTCGAACGCGATCGCGACATAACGCAGCAATTTCCGCGCGGAGTGCGGATATTTCGTTTTGTTGAGACTCGACAGTAAGTGCCGATTTACTGTGTGATGATTCGCCGATCGCGTATACATTTCCCGAGTCCGATCGTACTTCGGCGATTTTGTCTGCCATTTTCGCCAAGTTTTCAAGGGATTCAGAACTTACGGCCAAAATACTTTGCATATCTGCAGGGAGCCTTTGAAACCACAACGACTTTAAAAAATCATCAATAATTGAATTTTGGGCTAGCTGCTGCATTTTCCTTAACAAGTGGGAAGGTTTTTCATCCCCTAACTGTAATTCCGATAACAATTTCCGGATCTGTTTATTTTCAGATTCGAAAATTCTTGAATTAACCTGTCTTTTAATGTCTTGTATTTGTCGTTTGGTGGAGGGTTTAATAAAATGTCGGACACTGCAGACAATGTTTCTGGATCGATCGCTGCAACAATATTGTTGCATTTTGTGGCATCGACAGTAATACCCGATAGTTCAAAATTGCTTTCTGCTTGCGCGAACCAAAGTTTAATATTAGTTTTCCACAACGGCGGTAACTTTACACCTAATTTGGCAACTTGGGCATTATTAGCGGTATTAATTACGTCGTCTGGCATACTGTCCCCCAAAAGGTGGAATTCCATTAAATTACTAGCAATTAATACTTAAACAAAATGGAAAAAAGTAATAAAGTGCATTAATTTTGCAATTGGAACATTACTCCTAACCAAACCAGAGGAGAAATGAAACATTGCATCTTACCTCCTTTCCGTTGCGGCGTAGCACGTGGTCCGGCCGAAGAAACTATCTAATACTCACCAGAAATCTTGCATGACTTTCTCGGGTCACCATCATGGCTGCTCGTGTTATTCAGTGATAAGAAATACTAGATCAGTTAAACACTACCATTTATTTAAATATTAACAAATCAAAAATCGTTTAAGTTATACGTGTGACAAAAGGCAAGAGCTCTGATCAGCGTGCAAGCAGGTACGAGAGTGAATGCGTTTCCAACTCGCTCGATCTGGTCGCGGCAGGTTTGCCATGAGGAGGAAATCGTTGGCGCTTGCAGGGGAGCCAGAATTCATGTGGCAGCCAAACATTTGGCGCGTGCAGCCACATATCTAACACCCATTTCTGAAACAACGAATATTGATTACAATTTATTGTATAAAATTGAAAAAAGAAGTGTAGGAAGCACATCTAGGGATAAAGCCAACCTTAATTCATCAATATTTCATGTAACAATAAAAAATGTCATTTTAAATCTTAAATCTAACTTCAGTTTTGTTTTTGTGTTTATTTTTTTAATGATAATGTTTTATTGTTTAAAACTGCAAGAACAATTATGAATTTAAAATTGTCGTAAATTATTAAAAATACAGCTTTTTATAAACATATTTTTCTCCAACTCCGGTTACCGCGACACTCCGCTTATGACGACACTTTTTCCTGGTCATTAGAGTGTCGGGATAACGAAGTTCGACCGTATCTATATCTCACATCTAAATGTTTTAATACTTGATATGTACTAGTAACATTTTCCACGATTTATATTTAAACAGAAATGACGCATAACAACCGTTTGTTTGGAGTCAGTTTCCAGCCAAAAAGTGATTACTGACATCACACTAAGTATCTATTCCCAACGTAGATTAACATACAAGATAGGGCATTTCCATAGAGCGTAATGGTAATGCAATTGTGATCGCAGCGGCTTTAGTGACAATGGGGAAGAAACTTTCCATCCCTGTAATATATTTATTATTGAGCGTCTACCTGATGGTGTTATTACACGAGGGGTCAAAGTCGCTTCAGATTCCGGGCGTCTCCATGTTATTCCTATGGCTCCAGGGGAGTCGCTTGAAGAGCGAGCGTCTTTTTTCTGTCGGCGCATCTTTGACGCCCGAAACGAGGCGAGTCGCCAGTAACAGCCAATGAAATGCTTGGAAATCTGATAATAGAAAATCCTTTTCCGGAACAGCCAATGAAATGCTTGGAAAAGACGGACCGTGAGGCGGCTGTTGTCGCTAGACGCCTGGGATTCCAAGCGTCTTTTGAGTCCTCGTGTAATAACACCATTATTGTGATCTTTCTCTTTTTAATGTTGCATGTTTACGTTTTCAACAGAATGTTACACCGATACATGAACATAGAATAGATATTCTATTCTATATATCTAATATCTATTCTATGTTATTGCACTGATATATATATATATATATATTCGTACCTGATGGGTGAATGATTTAAGTGCAACGAAAAACACGCATTTCATCTTGAATATTATTCAATTCCTACCATTAGTTCACACTCTCCCTATATCTATTTATTTATTTATATAACTTGTCCAAATTTCCAATCGTTAATAAAATACTTATTATTCATCCTATCAAGTTGAAATAAATTTTTTTAAAACTTGTACTGGATGACAATTGATGCTAATACAGTTTTTTCAAATATTAATTCATTAATTAAATTTTAATTAATTAATTTTAGTTTTATATGGGAGACAAAATGGCGGCCATTGGTTATTGAACAGCATTTAATGCATCGCATCTTCATTCCTATAAGGGGGTTACCATAGGGGAGACCCTGTTCTGTCGCCAAATACCGCCAAGTTTGTCGCCAATTTGGCGACCAAAATGAGTCGCCAAAAGTGACGCCAACTTGGCGATATCTCTAATATTTCGCCAAATTTCCATAGACTAACCTACTTGCTTATACAAAATCAACAAATTGAGATATTTTAATGCAACAAAAACTAATATTAGCTTAAGAGATTATATTAATTTTTTCTTTGATGACCTAAGTAGGAATTGACTTTAAAAACAAAATTTTTATATTACTTGTACGTCAAGTAAATATGATATAATTGCATTTAAAGCTACATAAAGCGAAGTTGTAATGTAAAAATATACGAAATATTGCACTCTAGAAGTCCCAGAAACTTTCATAAATATTCCCATTTGATAGAAAAATTTTTACAGGCGATGTTTTATTAATTTATGAAGTTTAATGTATTAAACAATCATTACAATAATTTTTTTTTTTTTAATTTACGCATTTTCACTTTCTTACAGATAAAATAAAATGATTGTTTTTAATGTAAATAACATACAATCAGTTCAATAATATTTATGATATTAGCATATAAGAAATAATAATAAAATTATTGATAACGAAAAATTCCTCTTTACAAATTTTTAGGATTATATAAATCTAAACGTTAAAATAAAGCAAAACATAGAGATGCTGATAAAATTGTATTCGATGTGAATAAATTAACACAATACCCGAATTTAATTTCTTACAATTTTATCTGATTAACTTACATATTTACGTTTTCAACAGTATTTGGGGGGGGGGGGGGGTTCTTTTATATATTTACTATTTATACTTTTATATGGGGGGTTTATTATTATAATTATCATTTTGTAAGTTAAAGCTGAACGCAGGTGCCAAACAACAGGATATAACGTTAAGTAACCGGCAAAGCAAAGTATACACAAACGAGCAGTAGGCATTGCAGATAGGATGACGGTCGAGGCAATGATGTAAGGTTTATTGCCGCTTCGCGGCGATAGGCGGTCTTTCGCCCCGATGCCAGGTACTAAACCCGTTAAGCTGGGGCAACTCGGCAGGTAGGGGCCTGGTCATCGGTTAGAAAGAAAGAAAGTTAAAGCTGAACGGACAAGTACAAAAAGAAAAAAACCCAGCGACCCAGCTAAATAAATCAAACACAAATAAAATATCGTCTGCATCTGATTCGCTTAGGAAAAAATAGATATTCAAAACATAGAGAGTAAACATAATTCATCAACATAGGCATAAATTTCGGAGACCTGTTAATTCTTCTCCATTTTCAGTAGTGACGCTAGAACTGTTGCCATTACAGATTTTGCCGCAAATGCCCCATCTTGTATTTTAATCTTATGCTTGCATGTGGTTTTCCTGAAGCGAGAAGTTATAGCTCTTCTCTACCAGATGGCGGTTGGTGGGTTGTTTGTAAACATGCTTTTTTTTTTAATAATAGTATTTTGATAATTCGAATTGGCATTAGCTCTAATCGGCTTGTATACAAACGCCATGTAAACACTTTTCAAGGTTTGATATGCTTAAACGTTCTAATTATTCGTTTTCTATTGTCAAGTAATTTAACCGTCTTAATTATTTTAATGGTCTAATGGTAATTATACAATTTTAGATGTATTTATATGTTATTTGTTTAATTATTTTTTACAACCATAATGCTCAGTACTAATTTTACATTTACCTATATTTGTGTTGTGTGAAACAGTTTGTCATATCACTAATGTATCTCATTTAAATTAAAAGTTTCTAATATTTTCCAAGAGTGAAGTAAAATCATTAATTATTTAGAAATAGCCAAAAGAGGATTGAGTTGTTTTCAGTGGTGCAGTCCTGAAAGAAAGTGTGGAAGGACGCTCAAAAACGGCCCCAGTCATAAGATCTGTTTTATATAGGGCAAGAGCGAGCTCTCATGTCAAGCACACAAGTCATATGTCTGTTGTTCAATTCAATAAATAAATAAATGTAGGACAAAGTTTATTTTGAGTATTCCATTTTACAATGCATTGAAAACAGGGTTCCTACGCAACTGGAAAACAGGGAATTATCAGGGAAAATGACAAGTGCTCAAGAAGTCAGGGAAAATTAAAAAAAAATTCTGAAACCTCTAAAAGTCAGGGATTTTTTTTTTTTTTTAATGCACTATCATGCGTCAACATTCTCCCGAGTTCACGGTGCGTTCGCAAAAAAGTTACGATTTTTCCCTTAAAAGGAGATTTTTTGCTATATTCACATTTTTAACATAAAGATGTTTTAGCTATACAAATTTGTCGCCAAATAGTCGGTACTTAAAGCCGAAAAGTACCAACAATTTTAATCCTTTGTTTGAATTAATGTAACTAAATTATAAAACTCTATTTCAAAAATTTTCAGTCGTGAAATACGGCTCTCAGTTTTTTAATTTCTGAGGCAAGCTATTTAACGATCTACAAGTAACAAACTTAATTTATGTAAAACGTTACCAGTTCTTTTCTTTTCACAGGGTTCATACTCTGTTTGAATAACAAAATTCCCTGACTTTTCCAGGCCATATTTCCTACAATTCCCTGACCAAAATTCACAACATTTTTAGAAATACGAATTACAATTCAAGATCTTAATGATTATACGTACATTTGAAAATTAAAATAATGTATAAAAGTGAAGCAAAACTAAAATACAGCTCAGATGGATTCAAAGTAACTTTTTATTTACATAACTGAATTTATGTATATTGAATATTTAACTTTTTTTAGACTTCTACTATCATGTCATTTATTTGTGTTGTTTCAGAAGCAGTTTATTGTGTAAAAGTTTCAATTTTTTATCTTTTAACATTTTAACTTCAGCTACATCTTTCTTTTATCTGTTTTTTGTCTTGTTTCATAATTTTCATTCTTTTTCTTATATAATTATTCAAGATATCTCATCCTAGCCACCTTAACAAGGCTTATCTTAATATTGTTAATGATTTTAAATTGAAAAAACTAATGGGTTATGCTACTAAATATAGACTTCCATCTAAATTTACTGTTAAATCTATTATCAAACAGTTTACATATGATATAGATATTTTAATATATAAAATTTCAATCTATTACAATAAATTTTTATATTTTAATATTTTAATCAATGGAAAATATTAGTAATTGAAAAATTAACTATGGCTTTAAAAAATAGTATTTCTGATTTGGTTTCTATTAACACAAAGCATTATTTCCAACAAATTACTAAATTACAAAAAAAAATACGTTATTACATATGTTGACAAATAGAGATTGACCGAAGCAGCAATTTTGCCGAATACCGAAGCTTCGGTATTCGGCAACCGAATACTTGAAATTTTTTAATATGCATTTTTGCATACATTAGCTTTTTTAATAAGCTTTAATTGAAATTAAATTCTCCATAATTTAATTCAGTTACATTTTTATTCTAAAATCTAATTACACAAAAAAATTTAATGACTTCTTTCCACCCCCAAATTCATTAATCCATCACTTATTTTTTATTATTTTATCACTAGTCAATACCCAAAAATAACATATAAAAATATTACACTATACAGGGTATTATTAAGGATAAGGATTGTCAGAAAACAAAAGTTCATTCAAATAATAACAAACAATGTTGTCATTAAGCTGATTTACTGATTGTCTAACAGGGGCGTAGCTATCGTGGAGCAGTTGGAGCAAACTGCTCCAGGCGCACGAATCCTAAGGGCGCAAAATTTGAAAGAGCGAAATATACATTTGTAAAAATATTTTCATATTTTTTCATTATTAATCAGAAATTTAGATGAATATTGTTACAACCATCATATTTCTATGATATTTTACCTTGTGTTTAATCTCAATTATTTCGATTTAAAACATATTTTTATACACAGTTAACAGAAATTACTTCTATTTGCGAAGTTTTAATTTTAATTCATAACTTATTGCAGCCTCAAGTAACTTCTCCAACACCATTTCAGCATGCTGAATTTTGCCCCCTGGGACTTTTTCGTAGACGACGTAATCAAAACTTATTTACAGGGGTCACTTTATTGGCTACCACTATTTCCACTTCCTGGTACATTTATATTGAAAATGTTTTAGAAATTTATCATGATGATTACTGTACGGAAATAATGCTAGTCAAAGAAGTCACCACTGAGAAACCTATGCAGAGCCCGATCAAGCTGAAGTTGGGCACAGGGCCTGTTAAAAAGTTGCCCCCTCCCTTACCTCCCCATTCCTGGCGACACTTTCAGAAAAAAGCATGTTTATTTGATGAGTTAGCAAAGTTGTTTGGATGAAAGTTTCAAGTTTACAAAAAAAATTTTAACTTACAAGAATAATCAAGAAAATGAATTACCGTCCACTTTCTCAAATAAGCATTTGTATAATTCACAAACATCTGTGATCCACAGTTTATGTTGCAAAAAAAAATGAGGACGTCTTTTTCAAAACTCGCCTTATCCAAAATCATAAAAATTGTGTTTTCCCTAACAGTCTAGTAATCATTTTAAACTATAATTCTCACACTGTAAAATCCTCGTTTATATTGAAACCAATAGACACAGTGTGCAGTTTTTGGCATTTTCCCCAAATTTGAATTAAATATGGAGGTTTTTTATTACAGTAAAACTTTGTTTTTACGTCAGGGACCAAAATATAAAATGCAAACAGTGGGAAAACTTACATTGTGAGAAAATTTACATGCAGGAAAACGCAAATTCCAAGAACATATAATCGAAGTAGAATTTAAAAAAATCAGCCACATAATTTGTGGGCCCCTGAAATTGGTGGGCGCAGGGCCCAGACCCGGAGGCCCGTGCATTAATCATGCCCTGAACCTATGTTTACGATGTAACAGCCTTAGCAATTTTGTTATTTTACGATTTGAAAAAAAAAATAGTTTGACAAGTAGAAGAAAATTATTGACTATATTACAAACGAATAAAAAATGAAAATTTTAAAGGGGTTTTTTTTGTGTCTTTGCAAACTAAACATTCATCAATGTAGATTACAAAACAATAAGAGCCGGATTTAGGCATATTCCACATCAGTCCAAGGCGACAAACTTTAGATGGGGTATGAGGGGGGAACGGCAAATTAAATTTTGTGCATATTGTTTTTGAGATTTTGAAAATATGGTAAATCTGAAATGCCGAATTGATAAGCATTTCCTTCCAAGAGAAGAAATTAGGTATCAAATTTAGTGTTACTTAGGGCATGTTTATCGCTGATGCAAATTTATATCATTTTTTTCGAAAAATATTTTCCAGTTTAAACCTTATTTAATCGCAGAATTTTATGATTATATAAGGCAAAACATTTTTTGAAAATAGTAATGTGAGTTTTCTGAGGACGTAATCAGACTCTGCCCACACACCACCACCATCCGATATCGCATAATTAGTAGTATTCAATGAATTTTAGAATAATAAAATGAAAAAAAAATCTGGAGTTACTCCAACTGTGTGTTCAAAAATGTATAACAATGAATAAAAACTTAGATCCTAATGTCATGCAAAAGTGAAATATTTCCACTAGTGATAAAGACCTCGTGTTTTAAAGAAAATGTGCACTTTCATTCATAAGGCTTAAAAAATTTTCAAATGGCCTAATTCTCAACAAATTTTCATTCTGCACATGCTGAAACAAGGCCTATAAGTTTAAAAAAATAAGAAAAAATAGGATTGTACCAAATTAAGTCAAATTCTGGCACACTCCGGCTGGCCCGCTAAGCAACTGACCTGCGGGTTGGAGAGACCTAAACCATGTAATGCTGTGCTCCCCCTGAGTTGAAATAATAAATGTAGCATTAGATTTGAACAGTCGTAAATTATTGAATAATTTTTAAAAAAATCACTTTTTTGAAGCATTTTTTCTATTATTGCTTTTTTTTTTTTTTTAATCTTTGCAAAGCAGAATTGAAATTTTTTGGAAGTTTCTTCGTTTTAGAGGACCATGCGTCGTCTCTATTTCAATATATATACAGTCGAACCCCGTTATAACGAACTTCAAGGGACCGAAGGTTTTGTTCGCTATATCCGGTGGTTCGCAATATCCGAACCGTCAAGAAAAATGTTAGAGTTCACAAAATGCATAACTCATTAGTTGCTATGTGTATATTCAATAATGATGTATTAAAAAAACGTAAAATCTATTAAATATAGCCATTAAAGAATTAAATTGACTAAATTCGATTACATTAAACTAACACAATACTAATTAAATTAACTAACAATGAAGACAAACATGAATAAATTAATTTTACCTTTAATTGTTGCTCACTGTTTTGATACAGAAATAATCGGTAATTTTCTACTGACGTGATGCCGATTTCAAAAACATATTATGAATTTCTTTGTCTAGTACATCAAATGACTCCAACACTCTTTCTTCCACTGTTTGTGTTTGTGTAGACAAAAACTTATTAATTACACGCATCGCTGCTGTAGCATTTGAGATTGTGGGGATTTCGTCATTTATGTTGTCCTCTTCATCACCATCAGATGCATAATCTTCGATTTCAGAACGATTCATTTTAACTTCTTCCACAATCTCTTCATCAGTCGGATCTTCACATGTAATAACTTCATCATCACATGTTTCAAACAATTGCATATCACAAACTGAGAAAACAGCTGTGATCAGGAATAAGGGACAATGACTGACGGGCGGGCGGGATCACACCTGCAGAGTGGCTTTCGTAAAAGCGAAAGAATGCAGTTGTTTCTCCATTAAAAAAAGAAAAAAAAAAGTCTTATCGCTGATTTGCCCCATGTTTCACTAGCTGGCATGCATTTTCTTATGAAATTGGAGTCGAAGTCCTGTTCTCACAAATTTGGAAAAGTAAGAAAACATGGTCGACTGGACAAAAATGTTCGTTATAGCCGATTCTTAAGATTTCGGTGGTTCGCTATAAAAGGATAAATTAGCATTAAATAAAATAGGAAAACGACGGGACCAAAATTTTCGTTCGTTACATCCGGGAGTTCGTTATATACCGGGTTCGCTATAACGGGGTTCGACTGTATACGAATTTTTTTATTTAGTTTTTTGTAAAATCATTTATTATGTATTTGATTGAAATGTGCAGGTGCCGTGTATTCGTATAACGCTGTGTTTGTAAATTAACCTATATAAATGTTTATTATATTGATTTTTGCGCTTGATGAAAGAAAAATATATAGAGAATATTTTCGGCCAAAAAAAAAGATAAATCAAATATTATTTTAGTCAAAAATTACACTTTAATATGAAAACGGGACTGTTTCAATATTGTCTATAAGTGTGATGATCAAAACGTCGGTCTGCTATTTTGTATGTACGTTAAATCAGGACTGTTCATGCTCAACCGTTTGAAGATTCTTTTTGCTCCCCTTCGATTATACCCTGTTGCTAGGTTTTTTTAAATACTATATTCTGCCTAAGGCGGATTCTGAATAAGACGGAAATTTGTGCTTTAGAAAGAGTTTACTCTATAAAAATCTATATAAAATTTTAAAGAGACTTTGATTTAATATTTCTTTTTATTACTAGCAGCATTAAGATTTTTTATGCTTCCGCTGCAAAAAAAGTTTAAAATAGGTTTAGATAATATTTCTTATTTAGTACTAAAATTCTTCTATACTTAGAATCCGACACTAGTCATTCGCAAGCTAATTTTAAACCAATGGCGACGTTCATTACAGATTTCTCGTTTTTAGTATTTTTAAATACTTTTTTCTTTGCATTGAATATATGAGGTCATTGTCTAAATGTATCTTTATGCTGTTTCGATTTTTTTTTTATCTAAGAACACTTTCAATTTCGGATCTAGTTCCGAAATTGAAAGCATCCCCAGAAAAAAAACTCGAATGGTAATGGTAATGGATATTATTGGTTTCTAATAGCAAAGTGGTACAATAATGAATTTCTAAAATGTTGCGCCCTTCAAAAATCCAAGGTTGTATTTGACAGTCCGACCCTGCGTGCAAAAGCGTTCACAATAACTTTTCTACCAGAATATAGGTATATAAAATTTGATTTGTTTTAATCGTGAGATTTTCTACGATTAAACAAGGAGAAATTTTTTTGTGAAATTACTAATAGTAAAGTGATTGTGAACCCCTTGTTGAGCTGCTACTGTCTGTCTAGTGAAATGTTGCGTTATAAGATGAACGTGAGCAATAAAAATAATTTAATTGTGATATAAGAGAAAATATTGATCAGTTATCGACACAGAATGGTTGAAAAATAGTTTAGATACCAAATCCGTCGGCCAATTTCTTCGAAAATTAATACAATTCTTGCAACAGATTTATAACATACCTGCCGACATCAACAAAAAATCACCAAATCGTGCTCTGGTAATCTGAAAACGTGGGGAAATTCTAACATACATGCATACATACACACATACATATTGAACCATTGTAAAACTTCTGAGAATGGATTCAAGAGTATTTGAAAATGTAAAAATATACCATTATTTTCATTTTTTTTTTTAGTGTGATTTCCTAATTCCTTCCTTACATTGTATATGTGTATGGAAAGTAAAAACTGTAATATTGAGTTATATATATACACTGGTGAGCAAAAATTAAGGACGAAGCAGGTAAATTAGCATAAAAGCCCAACAAGGCAACAGAAAGGACTGAAAAGCCAATCAGGAGATACACCTTGGACCGATGCTGTTGGGCATGCGCATATATATGGCATATAATGTAAGAGGTGGAAGTCACAAGAGTACAAATGTGGTGGACACTCAGCAATTCGGTGAAATATATTGCACGGTGTACAGTGATTTCAACGACGGTTTGTTGCTACTACTGTGTGATATGGCCAACAGCCAATCCATGAGATGTCATCTGGATGACTTTACCATAGGTCGCATCATTGGGAGGTTTGAAGAAGGTCGAAGTGTGACAGAAGAGTTTGGGATCAGCATCGTTTTACGAGCCTGTAGAGCATTTCAAATGATAGCAGTCAAATGTTCAGCAGTGGTCGTCCACGTTCAACAACAACAGAAGAAGACAGCTGCGCTATATTGTTTTAAGGCGAAAAGAAACAGGCAAAAGACAGCTGGAGAAATCGCAAGGCACATGGAACAGACTATTGGACGTCAGATCAGGGCCCGACTTATACAGGGGCATGCGGGGCAGCTGCCCCGGGTCCCCCTTTTTAGGGGGCCCCCATGAGAGCAGTCAGGATTTTCATTAAAAGGTGCCAAATGATTAAATTAGTCAAAAGTAACCAAAATTCATATACTTTCAAACATTTAGGAAGGGAGTGCGGCAGCCCTTCCGCCCCCTGCTTCCAGTACCCTCTCCACCCATCAGGGGTGTAGTGGAAGGTATACGCCGTATACCTTCTGGATTTTTTTAAAGAAGCTCCATATACCCTCTGTTTCTCAAATTAAGCTATAGCGTTACCCTAGGTATGACATTCATGACTTTAGCGTATACCCTCTGCCTACAGTGACCCTCTGGTTTTTTACGACTACATCACTGCCACACATGCAAAAAACAAACTATATCATTAGAAAACTAATAATTAATATTTTATCATGACAACTTAGTATTCTATTGTTTAAAAAAAAAAATTCTTTATTAAAGTTTTTCTCGTAACGTGGCAAGTTAAAACCATTAATTATGACCAATTTGGGACATTTTCTTTTAGACATCTTATAACGTACGTAGATAAGAAAAGTAAAATTTTGCAAAGAAATACTCGTATCAACCAATCATCTTTTTCTACTATTGTCCTAATAGTATTTTTTCTTAAAGTTGTGACCATCTTTTTGTCACACTCTGTATACAGTTGCAAGCAGTACCAAGTACAAAATTTATGCATATAAAACAATATGTATGAAGTTTAGTTCTAGCTACTTCCACATTATTCACAAAACAATTCTATAGATAGAAGCCCCCCCCCCCCCCCCTCCTGAATGATTCTTGCCCCGGGGCCCCCCATAGCCTAAGTCGGTCCCTGCGTCAGATATCACATTTTAGTGTGGTCAAGAGGCTGCACAAAGGTGGTCTATATGCACGGCGAACAGTGCGGTGTGTACCATTAACGACTGCTCATCGGAGTCGGTGGTTTCTGCGGCTCCAGGAACCCAAGAACTGGACATAACAGGGGTGGGGTCGAGTACTCTTTATGGAAGAGAGCCGATTTAATCTGACGAGCAATTCTGGATATATACGCATCTGGAGAGAGCAGGGAAGACGCAGTCACCCATCCAACAGCATCGAAAGTGACCGTTTTGAAGGTGGCGGAGTTAACGTTTGGGGCGCTTGGCAGCCATTGTAACCTCCACGTCTTCCAAGGAGATTCAGTAACTGGTAGCCGCTATTGAAATGAGATTATCTTGCCAAACGTATGCCTTTTTAGATGTGCTGTAGTTCCAGACTCCCCCTTCATGGATGACAACCTCATCGTACAGTGGCTGTCGCAGAGCTCCTGGAGAGTGAAAATATACAACGCGCCTGCAAGGTACTTGGACCTAAATCTCATAGAACACATGTGGGACCTTCTCGGGAGACGCTTGGCAATGTGTGACCAGGCGCCAGCAACGATTCCGTAGCTTCAATTGGTGTTACAAGCGGAATGGGACTCAACAGCTCATTGACAACTACGTCTTCAGCATGGACAGACGTTGTAAACCTTGCATCGCAGTCAGGGGTGACCATATCCCATATTAAAGACTGAATTTAAGAGCTGAGTGGATGAACATGTTATGCTACATTTTCTATAAAAAAAATTTATCTTTTGGATGAAAGCGTTGTGTGGTATCCTATCACATGGTGAAGATAAAATACTAAGATTCTATTTAGTTCTATTCTATCTAAGACATTATTCATTAATATTTAATAATGTCAATAATATTAATAATTTTTAATATTTGAGAATTAAATATGAATAAGTTATTCTGAGAGAGTTTAGTACCATACCTGTTAATATTTTAAACACATGCTATCAAACAGAAAATAAATCATTAAAATTTACAGCAAAATCTTTCACTTCAAATTTCTTCAAAAGTAATTTTTGTTACTTAACATGTTCTTCTACTTAGCTCTTCAATTGTTCCTGCCAGGTGCCTGTCAGATAGACATTTCTGTCTTCTCTGCAGTTGTGATCCAAGTTACCTTTGCAATAAAGTGTTTTTGTAACCTTTTGATTTCTTCTTTAGATGGTTTTGATCACTTGTACCATATTTTCACATCTTGGAGAATTTATGGTATGATATTTCGGTCGATGTGGAAAACTTCTGTATGATGTTTCATTCGGAAAACCATCTTGTCTTTAATTTTTGCACACCAGTGTATAAGGGTGTCAATTAGGGTTCTCGGTACAGGGGACCAAAATGTTTCATTTGGGGAGAAAACGGAAGATTGAAATCGCCAAATTACAAGAGGTGCTTTTTTTTCTTTCGGAGACACTCTCAGTCATGTTATTGTACAATTAAACCTTTACTGTGTAACTCATTATTCTTTTTTTTTTTTTAATATTATTAGTGTTTCTTAGCGGCGAATCTATTACTACCATTATTTGAATTTGTCTAGTTTTTCTTTAGTGATTAGCGAAATTACTCAAATTAGCAAAAGCCTTTGAGAAACCCGCTGTTAACGTTTGTCGTTGTCCATTGGCTAATTTTCTAAACCATTAGCTGTGGAAATATAGTTCCAATAGTAATAAAGTTTTAAAGTTGTTCTCCATCCTCTTAAAAGTAATTTATGTCAAAATAGTTATTTTTTAAAAGTTACGAGATTTACATTTTTATTCGGTCCCTGGGATCTATAAGTTATATTTAGAAAAATCTTCTCCGTATACGGGTAAAATAATAAAAATTTCTTTTTTGTATGACCAAAACTTATCAAGTTATGATATTTTGAATTTTATGGAATTTTAGTATTTTCTGACACTAAAAACAGTTTCACACATATGCAAAAAGTAAAAAAAAAAAAAAAAATTAACAATACTGTTTTTTTTTTTTTTTTATTAGTACTCTGCAATGCTTCGAAATCTTTGAAAAGAAAGATATTAAAGGCAGAAGATTGTATTGGCTAATTGGCCGATTTAAAACCGAAAACGATTTTAAAACGAAAATCCTGCCCAATTCGCAGAAAATATTGGTAGGTACTCCATACTTATAGAATTATAATTCATTTCATTATTTATTTTTAATTATTCGTATTTAACACGTGTTGAAATATTCTGACTTTCAAATAAAAATAAGGTTTTAAATCGAATTAAGATTGGTATATAAATTTTAAAGTAAAAAAAAAGTCGCAGAACTTTTTTGGGTGACAAGAGGGCGCACCAACATTACTTGCTCCAGGGCGCTGAATATGTAGCTACGCCACTGTTGTCTAAGTCTAATTATAAACATATTGAATATGAATGTTCTCAAAATACAAATGGTATTATATCAATTTGTACATTTAACTATTTTCTGTCAAATTATTAATAGAATATTTATATTTTGATTAAAATTTTAACATTGTGGTGGTGAAGATAAGAAATTTGAGCAATTCTGATATAATGGTTATAAAAGCTATTGAATAGGCATAGGGGTATACTTATTTGATGTGTGTATTTTCTTTAATATACACCTTAGATATACAGATATGAACTCTGATATACTTATTTGATGTATATATTAAAGAAAATACACATTAAATAAATTTAAATTTAAAAAAAAACTAATGTAGAAGTAAATAAAATTAAATGATAAGGGAAAGATGCCCATCTTTCTTACTTTTTTTTTCTCTGTTGTAGACAGTTGTTTTGATTTCACACCTATGTAGACTGTTTTAGGAAGGAAAAAGTTTTTTTTAATTAAAAATGTCCTTTGACTTGTTTTTTGTAGTGCAGCTGAACTCTGAACTCATGCACATAATATTGAAACTCAATATTTAGCCTATTCTACTGCTGAATAAAAGAGATTTCTTCTACTTCTAAGAAAATACTTATTTGCAATTATTCGGCCGAATACTTTTTTAAGTATTTGGCCGAAGCCGAATATTCGGTTTACATGCCGAACCACCGAATACCGAATCAACTATTCGGTATTCGGCCAATCCCTATTGACAAATCTCCTAATAATTATGCGATCATATGTAAATCTTATTACCACCAACTTCTTACAACCTGTATTTCTTCTGATAAATCTTTTCAAAAAACTAATGAAAATGTAATTGTAAATAATCGTAAAATTCAAAGTTATTATAAACTATTAAATATTATACTACTAACTTTAATTATCCTTCTTATTCCCAAATTTCATAAAACTCCAATTAAATTTAGGACTGTAACTATTGGTTGCAATACATATAATAATAAAGCCAATAAACTTCTGTTAAAAATTCTTAATCAATTATATATACTTACTACAAAAAATGATAATACGCATTGTATAAAAAATAGCTATCAACTGGTCAATATTTTAAAAAATCTTCATTGTGTATATAATATAACGACATATGACTTCAAAGATCTTTTTAATAATATAGACTTATTAGATTTACATAATATTATAAATGCATTATTTAAAAAATATTATAAAAAACTGGAATTACCATCTACAGGGCTTGAATTTCAGGGCGGGATGGCAGGATTCACACCCAAAATTTTGAAATCCTGCCCAAAAGAATATCGTGGGCGGGAGGCTCCTGCCCAAAAAATTTCACCATTTCCCTGAAAATTTTGCATTTTGAAATTACGATCAACTCCTGTGAACTCCTTGCGAATTTCCCAATATTTTCTCATGACCGTTTGACACATTTTGAAAGGTTTTTTACCGCGAAAGATCGTTGAAAGTCACTAATTTTTCACGCGACCAATAGACAAATTTCATTATTTTTTTTTCCCCAGATCGGTTGACAAGTGTCCAAGACCGATTGGCGAATTCAGAGGTGATTCTGTTCTGAATTTTCCGAAAATTTAAGGCATAAGGTTCCGAAAATTATGAAAAATCTGTCATCAGTCCAACAGAAAAATATCGCGAATTTCGACAAATGATCGCCGAAAAAACCAATTTCATCAATCGTTCAAGGAAAAAAAATTGCCGATTTCGTCGCAAAGGATTGCGAAGAAAATGCAAATTTTGTCAAAAGATACTCAGAAAAACATGAATTTCGTCAGATCACGAAAAAACGCATATTACATCAAAGAATAACAAAAAAAAAATCGTAAATTTCGGCAAAGGAACGTGGAAAATTGCAGATTTTGTCAAAAGTTCGCGAAAAACGCAAATTTCATCAAAAAACCGCGGAAAAACATGAATTTCGTCAGATCGCGAAAAAACTCTAAATTCATCAAAGAATCGTGAAAAAACGCATATTACATCAAAGAATAACAAAATAATAGTAAATTTCGGCAAAGGAACGCGGAAAAAAAAACTAATTTCATCATAGGATTGCGAAAAAACACGAATTTCATCAAAGAATTGTGAAAAAACGTGAATTTCATCTCAAAGGATTGCGAAAAAACGCGAATTTCGTCAAAGGATCATGGAAAAATGCAAATTTAGTCAAAGGGTCATGGAATAAACGCAAATTTAGTCAAAGGGCCGCTGAAAAAAAATGTAAATTTCATCAAAGAATCGCGAAAAAGATGCGAATTTCGTCAGAGGATCGCAAAAAAAGGGAATTTTGTCCAAAGGGCGTGGAAAAACGCAATTTTCGTCAAAAAGTCACAAAAAAATGCGAATTTCATCAAAAGATCGCCGTTAAAATGCAAATTTCGTCAAAATATAGCCGATAAAACACGAATTTCATCAAAGGGCTGCAGTAAAAATGCTATGGTCTGTTTAGAAAACAGTACACAAATATCTATATTTATTATTATAGGTAGATAGTTTTTAATCTGAAATAATATACCGAACTAACTTTTGAAAAATTTGATTTAACCCGAATTCAATTTACAGGAATCTACATTCAGCTTGAAATCAAACCGAACCAAAAAAAAAAAAAAAGAGTTTACTCGACCTAAAACAAAAAAAAAAAATTTGAAACACCTGCAAATTTTACGGTTACTTTTTGCGACAGACAGATGAAATTCACAGCTTTATCCCGCGTCTGATAGATGAATTTTGCGATTTTATACCACGACCATTCAACGAATTTCATGATACTCTTCCCTCGACCGATAGAAGAAATTCATAATTTTTTTTCCTATGCTCGATTTCACGATGTTTTTTTTTCCTGTGACAGAAAAAAGGTTGTGCCACAAAAGGACATTAAGTGTCACCGGGTGCTGCGCTCTGGCAAATTGGTCTAGATTGATTCAGTACTAAACAAAAATAAGATTAGAAGGACCGCAAAGATCTTGTGGTGCACATCAGAGAAAAATTCTGAGCTCCAATCAAACATATATAGAAACACCAAACAAGTTGATCCTTGCAATTAACAGAAATTAGGACTTAATAATTTAAAGTTAATCTATGTTCCTTGTGTAGTAGAAGAAGTGAATCAACTGTTTCCATTTCAAACTTTTGACTTTAATTGAACAAGCATTCAAATTTTAAACAAAGAAAGTACCAGGGAATCAAGTTTTGAATGTAATTTCATTAAGGATATAATAAAACAATTTTGTTCATAAATGGATATTGATGATTCCATCTCTGAATATACACTGTTCATGCAAGTAGTTAAAAATGAAGGCATGTCAGATATTGCAAAGTTTTCTGAAAATTTTTTAAGAGAGCATAACCATACGTTTCCGATAACTTCCAAAGTTATAAATGTTGTGCTTGTGCTGTCTGTCACAAGTTTACCTTGTGAAAGAAGGTTCAGGGCCCAAAATGGAATAAAATCTAAATTCAGAAATTCATTTAACAACCCCATTGTTGGGGACTCATGATATTTTATTGAAAGTTGAAAAATAGGCTATATAAAAGCTTATCTTTCTTACTTTTTTAAATAGAAAACATTTTTCATAATTATTGTGAGTTGTTGATTTAAATTGCTTCAGTGGTATTTTGTCATGTCTGTATTAATACAGACATGACAAAATAATTAATGTAAATCTTTAAATAGCATGTAAAATAACAGTGGGTTTTAGATTTTTTTCTCACTCCCAAATAACTCAACTCCCCTCCATTTATAAATGTTGGTAGGGAGATTCACCTCCTAGGAAAAATTGAATTTCAAGCCCTGATCTAATATAGATATCGCTTATTTTAAATCTTTAACAAACTTCATTATCTATAATAATTATATATTGCAAGATAACACATTATATTTACAGCATGTCGGTATACCACAAGGTGGTTGTACATCCAGTTTATTATAAGACTTATATCACTATGAACGTACTTTTACTCATAATAATCTCCATTTATATCATTATATTGATGACATAATTTTAATTGCCACTGATCAATTTAAAATTTCTGAATTTCCAGTTGATTATCCCACTAATTTGGAATTAATGGAAAACCTCTTATCTAACAATACAATTAACTTCTTAGATCTTAAAATTACAATAAAAGACAACAAAACAATAACAGATTTATATGATAAACGTAAAGAATTTAAATTCAAAGTTAATACATTTACAAATTTTAAATCTTGTCTTCATCATTCTGTATATCGAAATATAATACTTAATCATTTATATAGAATAAAATGTTTATGTTCTTCTAATCTAATTAACAATAATATTAAAAACTAATTTATGAAGCATTAAATCATGGTTTTCCAAAAAAATTCGTATATTCATTATTAATATACAATTAGTACTTACATGATCTTAAAAAAAAAATTAAAAAAATTAACACATGCGTAAACAAAATTACAAAAAAATTTATAAAATAAAAAAATATTTATATAAAAAATTAAAAATTGTAAAATAATAATAAAAAATTACTATAGGATGGTTGGGTGGGTAGATGTTAGAGTACAGAGGAGGGTGGAGTTGTCTGGATAATACGCAATGGTTAATTTATTAAAAAAAAAAAAAAAAATGATGGGGCTTTTGTATTATAAGTACATTTCTATTACGCATTTTATATGGATGTTGATTTGATGTTTTATATGTAATTGGTGACATTTCTTTTTTTTATTTCAATTCATATTAAATTTAGCTTATTTAATCAAATTCAAAATTAACTTGTTTTTAAATTTCAGTCTACTCAGGACAATGTCATATTAATTAATAATAGTATACCATCTTTATAGTGATTAATATGCATATAAGTTTATTTGATATAACTAATGTTATACTGTATGTATTAAAATAGGGTAATTGATTTTTATTATTATTCCTCTATACTTTTTAATATTGTTTTATTTTCAACTTTGTATTCCATGATTAATTATCGGTTTAATGTGTTTGACTGTCACAATCATACTTTTTAGCTTTTTTTTTTTTTGGCTAATATGAAGATAATCCACACACTATATTTGTAATCTTTAGGCTATTGGAAATTTTAGAATCTGACAATTTCTATAAACATCTTTTTTTTTTTTTTTTTTTTTTTTATTCCTGTTCATTTTATTAATTTATTATTTTTAAATTTAATAGTATTTCTTAAAGTTTTTATATTTATATTATATATAATTTATTTTAAGTTATAGCATTATAGCTATATTCTATATATTATCAATGTTATAAAATTATTTACTTTCTCAGTGTAGGCTAAATGGGTTTGGTAATAGAATATATTGAAAGCATTTTATTAACATTTAATTTATTTAATTTTTTTGAATAATGATATATAGTAAATTATTATTTATATATTAGGATTAGTGTGGTAATATAGATGATATATTTTAATTTCATTAGCTTTTATTATTTTCTTCTTGTGACATTTGAATAATAATAATTGTTTTTAAAATAATATAATAGATGGTAGCACTAAAAAATTATGTCATTTAAGTGCTTCTATTAAAGTAATAATTTTAATTTTTTACACCAGGTGGTATTAAACGCAGAATATTGGCAATATTGTAAAATTGAAATTAAACAATTTAAATGTGTTTTTTAGGTATTTTAAATTATGTAATTATTTTCTATTTATATTATATTAATTGATTTTATCACGGTATTTCAAAATGAATTAACTGAATCCATAGTTTTAATTTCCGTGTTAACTTAACTGTTTTATTCACCTTAATCTGATCATGATTGGATACCATGTGCGGGAGGATATTTTGAAAATCAATTGGGTTTCTTTTAGGTATGTTGTGTAATATTTCTATTTTTTTATGCTATAAATTAAATATTTAAACGGTTGTATTGTTTTTTCCATTTCATGCCATTTGATAATGTTCTGTTTTCATCTTGAAACTATTCTTTTGATCATATTGGTTGTTTGAGTACAGGAGAAAAAAAAATTTCAGCTTTTAGCTTTTTTCTCACAGAAAACAACCGATTTGCTTATATCATTGAATTCTGTACTCTTGAAAACGCAATTCAATATATAAGTTTTTCAATTTTTTTCGGTATCCACATTCTTCTTTTTTTCCTTCCAAATTAATTCTTGTAATTATGTATAAGGCACTTTATATTATACATACAGTTCTATATTATAGGTTTGTGGTATCCATTTTTATTGTCATTTCACAATATTGCAGTTTTTGATGATGGTTGGTAATGTTTAATTAACCACTTCACTGGCTGCCCCGAGATAAGTCGGGGGTAAAAGCACTGTTTCCCCATACCTGTTGCCGGTGAAGTGGTTAATGGTATGTTATATATACATAATATATATGTATTATATAACACTGGAGCACGGTTAACTGAAAAGTACCAAATTGTTTGATTACATTAAACCTTTTGTGTTGTTACAATAGGGTCAGGTGGGAGTAAAATAAGTAATGGAGATAAAATAGGTAGGTTTCAAAAATAAATTTTATAAAAAATACAAATTGTAATTTTTTGCAATTGTTTTGCCAAATTATTGCGTTACAGGTATCAGTTATCATTTTTCAATGAATAACAAAATTATATTTTATTATACTTGGTAGCCATTTTAAAATGTTGGATGGTATGACTTGGTTGAAATCATGAAAAAAACTTTAGATTTAAAGTAAATAAAAACTTATTTTCAGCTTATTTATCCATTGCATAGCATAAAACATTTTGGTACTACTTGGTTATCCCGTCGACCAAAAATCTATCACCAAACTATAAGATTAAATGCCAATAATCGTTGATCATGAATGTCACATTTACTTGACTTTAAGCAAGTTACACATGTTTACGTCATCAAGTGATTTTTATATTTCGATGTTTTATTTGTATTTTTATTAATGTTATACTGATTTATTTGTGCTTTCGTTATTTAAAATAAAAATTATGTTAATTTGTATATTTTGGCGAGTGGTTTGGTGATTTATATAATTTGGTGAACTTGGTCAACGGGATAACTAAGTAGTACCAACATTTTTTCAGGATTAACTTCCTGCTTTTATTTTTTCAAAATAATGTAAAATTATTATTTTAGAACAAAAAACCTTTGTGGAGTAAAATAGTTATACAGTTAGTTTTGGAAACATATAACAATTTTTTTTACTTTTTTGATAATTTTTTTATGTAACATTTGATATTAAAACAATAGAGTGACTAAAAACTATTTACTTTAATAAGTTTATTAAAAATGAATTTAATTTGATAAATTAATTCATAGTCAAAGCAATAAATCATGCAACTTTTACCTTTATGCTTACTTTGTACCAATTCTTCTGCAAAATTTTTTTTAAAGTACAGAAAAAAGAAGAGAAATAAAAGCCTGAAATAATAACAAAATCAGGCTTAAAAGTCTTACCAATAGAGGTGAAAATTGGCAGTCGCCACATGGTGATTAAGAAATCAGCCATCGACCGCCACTCGCCAAGTGGCGATTAAAAAAATCTGTTATCGATCGCCAACTGAAATACAGCTTTTTTCATGGAAATATGCATCTCTTCATAACATCTAATGAGCAAGCTGGTTAATTCTTTTTCTTACCGGATGCAAGCAGATTTCAACGATTTAGCTGTATTTTTAATATTTTGGCTTATTGCCATGTGCTTGCTCTTCAGTTGGATTATTTTTTCAAGACATACAGTTTTATTCTGCAAAATATATTCATTAGCTTTGACTCCACATGCATTTCAAATAATTTATTCCTTTATTTTCACATGCTCACCAGTTAAATTATTTATCTGCAAGAGATACTGTTTAATCCTGTAAAATACATTCACCAGCTTAGATTTCAGCTGTATTATATAATGTGTCATGTGTAGTATGTTAATGACACATTTACTTATTAAATAAAATCCAAATAACATTTTATTGTGTTTTATTTGATTGTTTTTTTATTGTATACACCTAGCTATTGAAATGTTCATTTAGTTATTTTTTTATATAAAGTTGCATCTGTCAACTTTGTCTCTTAACTCCTCCTTCCTCCAAATCATTTGAGACAAACTTGAGAATTACAACTTAGCTAACAAGAACCCCGAGTAATGGGGCTCTAAAAAAAAAAAAGATTGAATGTTCGAACTGGGTCAAAAACCGGGAATTTTGATTATTGTTCATAAATAGGGGAGAAGGGGGCTAGTGTGGACATTTTTTATAAATTTTGCAAAAAAAGTACTAAATACCATTTTTTACACTTCAAATATTTTTTTTACAAGAATTTATTTTATCTTTGATTTGGTTGATATATTAAATTATTTGGCAACACAGTTATTTATTCATATATTTTTTAAAAAAATTTGTTTTTGTCTACACTATCCCCATGTGGTGGGACTAGTGTGGACAAGCTAGAATACTGATTTAAACAATGTAATACAACTCTTAAAAGTGTTTGTAAAACCATAATAAAATAAATTTGAATCTAAACAACATAGTAGATATATTAATCGTAATAAAATATAATTTAATTAATGTTATACCTAATATTTTTTTGTTATTACTGAGGATTGCAGTTAGGTATGTTATGAATCTATTTCAAAGACAAAATTAAATACATTACAAAATTACAAAAAAGAAAAAACACTGGTCAAAATAAAATACACAAATAAAAAGATATGGATGTATTTACCTATCTTAAAATCTTAAGTTTGTTTACAAGGTTAAAGTATTTGTCAAAACAACTAAATGTTTTTCATTAGTTTTTACACAGCCAGGAAACTGCATAATAAGCATTATAGCTTCTTGAATAATGTCTGGCTGTGGGAGTTTTCTAATGATGTTTATTTGTGAAATATCATTTTCAGTATAAATAAAACTGTTTTTCTTAGAGCTAATACTCTTGAGGCATGGTTTTATACTCGCCAACAGAAAGAGACTTTTAATTAGAGATATGTCAGAAAGACTTATGTCCTGTTCAGGTATAAAGAAACTTGAGCAAATACAAAATCTCCTGGCTTGATTGTTTTTTCACTCATTTCTACTTCATCAACTTCCATGTCAAAAAGGCTGTTTCCACTGTCTTCTCATGTGCTGCCACTATCTTTAGAACTGAATGGCAAGTCTTCCTTTAAGTTTTTTGTTGTGTTTATTCCTTTTGAGCTTGGTTTTACTTCCTTATGAATGAAGAATGTTTTTTTTTTTCTTCTTCTATGTGTTTCATATTTTCCAAATCTTCTATCCTTCTTTTCTCAGGCTTACTAGTAATTCTAAATGTTCTTTTTTTCCTGACAAGTTTATATTCTTTCTCAATGCAGCTTTAAGAAACTGACTTACATTTTCAGAAGTAGTTGGTTGTCGTAGAACGTTGGATTATACATTTTCTTGCAAATCATTTTTATGGTATAATTTTCCTTCACAAAGGTATATTTTTCCTTCACATGTGTGTAATTGCTACTAGAGAAATGTTTGAATTATGATTATCAAGAAGCAAGAAAACAGGGTGGTTATTATCACATTTTGTGTCTTCTTATATACGGTGTAAAAGAGCTGGAAATAGTTCTTTCACCATCCATCCACTTTTTGAAGGCAAACCTTGACTTCCAATTGGAGCACCAGAAAGAAAATAATCCTTATAATTTACTCTAGGAAAATGTACTACCTACCTCAGCGGTAGAATTGATAAAAAAAAAAAGACACTAGTCCCAAGGACCAGTAAGTATAAGAATTTACTGGTCTGCAGTCATCATCACTGGCCCGCTACATAAAATTCTAGTAAGTCCCTGTAACCCTTGAGTGACCCCCCCCCCCCCCTCTTAGAATATAAACCAAACTTCCTTTACAGTTATCCAACATTTTCAGCCTAGTAAAATGTAAAATTATAATTTACTAAAAATTAAATAAACAGTATGCATAAAGAAAAACTATAAAATTATTAATTAGATATTTTATTTATCTAATTATTTATTTCAACTGACTAAGGTTTAATGCAATTTTTATTTATTGTTTTGTGATTTGTGTTTGGTTGCGGTTTTCTAGGGGACGGGAAAATTTAAGTTTACCTGTGAGAGAGCGGGGGGGAAAGGTTACAGGTCCTGCGGACCACTAAATTTTTCAAATTAGTGGTCCGATTGCATTTTTGGTGGTCTCGGACCAGCGGACCACCAAGGATTTCGAACGCTGTACCTATGCTATTATAATGGACTACCGTTAGTAATTTAAATGAAAAATGTTTATCAAACTAAATTCCACTATGTGTGTATTTTACATTTAAATTCAGTTATCACTTCACAAATGAATCTAATTTAGTATGAAAATAGCATAAAATGTGATATATTTATATACCTAATTAATGTTTTTACAACTGAAAGCTGAATGAGGCTAGTGTGGACATGTCCACAGCAGCCCCACCACCAGGTGTCCACACTAGCTCCATGGTGTCATTTATTTTTTTAGGACACACTGGTAAATGTAAACCATGCAGAGCAAAAGGGAATATCAAAAAATGTACTGATTAGATTAATTTATAATATAATATCCCCTTTCATTTGAAATAATGAATATAAATACTAATAACTTATAACTAATAACTTACTAATTAAAAAATAAACCATGAATTTACTTTTTCACCATAAAAACCTTATTTTATAAATTGCAAATGAACTATGAAATGTATTCTCATGTAATTACACATGGAAGCCCAGTGGCAGAAAGTTTTGAAGCTGTCTGCGACAAGCTTTTAAAATTTCATAATCTGTCTGCAAATTTTCATGTCATTTTAATGAATAAATAATAAATTAAACTAGGAATTTTTTATCATTCTATTTAAAACATGGTAAGCATGATGCATTCTTATTAATTTTGCTTATAATTTTTCATCATCTAACATCTCGTAAAATTTCTAAAGTGTGAAGGATAAGCAGAACCACACATAGGCAATAACGATGCTTTTAAAAACCTTCAGAAGCTTCAGAGGCCTCAAGCGCAAAAAGCACTGAGTTTTTTCTAAAACCCTTGAATGAAATTAGTTTTTTTTTTTTTTTTCCAATCCTTTGAAAAAATTCGTGTTTTTTCGCGCACTTCTGATGAAATTCGCGTTTTTTCCTCGGCCCTTTGACGAATTTTGCGTTTTTTTTTTTTGCGATCCCTTGACAACATTCACATTTTTTTTCTGCGGCCTTTTGAGGTAATTATTTTTTTTGTAGTTCTTTGGTGATATTCACATTTTTTCCATGCCTTTTTGATGAATTTATCGTTTTTGCCTCAATTTTTGGACGAAATTTGCGTTTTTTCATGATCCCTTGACAAAATTCGGATTTTTCTTTTCTACGTTCTTTTGAGGATTTTTTTTTTTTTTTTTTTTTGTAATTCTTCGGTGAAATTCACGTTTTTTCCATGGCTTTTTGACAATATTCGTGTTTTTCCACAATCCTATGACGAAATCCGCATTTGTTCCGCGATCCCTTGACGAAATTCACACTTTTCCGCAATCCTTTGATGAAATTTGCATTTTTTTCATGATCCTCTGACGTAATTCACATTTTCCGGGATCTTTTGATGAAATTTGCGTTGTGTCCGCGATCCTTTGACGAAATTTGCATTTTGCTCACGATCCTTTGACAAAATTTGCGTTTGTTTCACGATCCCTTGACGAAATGTGCGTTTATTTCACGATTCTTTGAAGAAATTTGCGTTTGTTTCACGATCCTTTGCAAAATTCACACTTTTAACGCGATCTTTTGCCAAAATTCGCGCTTTTCACCCAATCTTTTGCCGAAATTTGCGCTTTTAACGCGATTTTTTGCCGTAATTCGCGCTTTTTACGCGATCATTTGCCGAAATTCACGTTTTTTATCCGATCTTTTGCCAAAATTCACGCCTTTTACCCGATCTTTTGCTGAAATTCACGCTTTTTACGCGATCTTTTGCCGAAATTCTTGCTTTTTACGCGATCTTTTGCCGAAATTCTTGCTTTTTACGCGATCTTTTGCCGAAATTAGTACTTTTTACGCGATCTTTTGCCGAAATTAGCACTTTTTACGCGATCTTTTGCCGAAATTCGCACTTTTTACACGATCTTTTTGCCGAAATTCGCGATTTTTGCCAAAATTCACGATTTTTACCCGATCTTTTGCCAAAATTCGCACTTTTTATGCGTGATCTTTTGCCGAAATTCGCGCTTTTTACGCGATATTTTGCCAAAATTCGCATTTTTTTTCGCGGGAAAAAATTGTCCGAAAGTTGTGGACAAATTTTAAAATTGATTTCATTAGTGCAGACAATAATTGTCCGCAAAAAAATTTTTTGTCCACGACTATGTCGCCGTGTCATGGTGTTTCTACCACTGGGCATGGAAGTGTATATCAGTGTTGTCAATCTACAAAAATTTACAGAGCAACTTTAACTAAAAAATAACAGAATTATTCAAGTTGTCCACACTAGCCCCATGTCCACACTAACCCCCTTCTAGGTCATCTAGAGTTGCAGGTGTAATATCAATGTTTAGTTGGTAACCAAATGACTTGGGAAGAATGTAAAAGAAAAAAGCCCATTGAAATCGAATCGGACCATAATTAAGAAAGTTATGATTTGGGGTTGAGGAAAAAAGGAGACAAACTTTAAAAATACCAACTTAGCCATTTCACCGTTTGCCCCGAGGTAAGTCGGGGGTAAAAGCACTGTTTCCCCATACCTGTCGCGGGTGAAGTGGTTAATAATATAGTAACCCAAATAACTAAGTTTCTAAACTAAAAATATAGCAATTTAACCTGGAAGGAAAAAACCTCTTCTACAAAATTTGACAGCAGATCTGCCACTAAAATAGTAAAATTGAAAGAATAAGTAATACAGTGCACTCCCGATTATCCGGTTTAATCACTGGGAGAGGTCGCATGGACAATAGAAAAACACGGATAATCCGAAAACTCCTTTTTTATTAAAGAAAAAATCAACACCCATACAAATATATAAAAATTACTTATATTTGCATGCTGTATAGCATCAAACTAGGAATTTTCCTTTTAATATTTACTGCTTAAAAAAATCTGTAATGCATCTTTTCTTCTGCTGTTTGTTCATCGCTTGTCTTATATCTATACATACTTTACGAACCGCAGTAATATCACCGTAATCAAATTTTCTTTCTCCCGTATAGTCTAACAAAGTTTCTACAGATTGTAGAGCAGTAGAATGAGAAATTGTATTTCCCTCATTTAGTACATCTTTTGCATCAGTACTATCATCACTATTAGATTTAACAACACAGTTAGAAACAATACCTTCATCTGTCAAATACTGGAAGCCAGGTTCACATGCCCTACCATCCTCTTTAACCCCACCTGTCAAATAGGTTTCAGAGCGTTCGATGTTATATCTACGTATTTCACAATACTATCATCTAAACCTGAAAAAATTCTAATTCACATCAACATCGATTTTACATGCATGATAAAAATCAAAATGTTATTATTTTACTTTTTTTTTTTGGTGAGTCCGGAATGAGCACGGATAATATGCAAACCGGATAATCCTTGCACGGATAATCGAGAGTACACTGTATATATTGCTATGAAATTAGTGTCAGAAATATTTATACAAAAGTTGAAGCATGGCTGACCCCCTATAAAATCGGATAAATGTCAGGTTATAATTTGGGAAAAGAAACAACTTTCTGATGATGCATTAGTTGTAGGGTGTGGATAAAAATTAGAAACTCCCCCCCTCCCCCTGTGGGGCAGGAGGCAGGCGTAGAACAACCAAACATGGTTATTTAATTCTAAGCCAAGACTAAAACTGAGCAGTAGAATGTAATATACTGATGAAAAAGGGGAGTGTGGGAGGAGCAAAAGATGAATGTGGGGACAGTAAGCTTTCTAACATTCCCTCTTGAGCCCCCCACCCCCACCCTCCAGTGAGGGGAAGGGGTTGGTTAACCCAGGGCATAAAATACTTGGCAATATCAAATATACCTTTGTTCAAGGTCTTGCAGTATTCAAAATCTCCAGAAATTAGTTCAACAGTAATTTTCTATAGTAGATTGACCAACACGAATGCTAGGATTTCCTATTTTCCAATACAGTAGAAGATCTTTATAACGCAAACCTAAAAACGCAAGGTTGTGCGTTATATGGATCACATTTCACACATCATAAATATGGTCAAATATGTCAAACATATCAAAATACATTAGAGTATCTTTATCTTTATACTGCATTCCTTATTCACAGGACTTATCCAGATTATAAATTTTTGTATTGCATAGATCATTCCATTAAACATACTTTATAAACATGGTTCAAATCCAAATATACCTGGACTTCAAGTCATTCATTATATTCCTCATATTCAAAAATGTTTATTGTAATTAGGGTGTAAAAAAATCATGATTTTTTTAAAAAAATCAAAAAAATCGATTTTTTTGATTTAAATCGGATTTTTTTTATTTTTTTCCCTGTGTTAAAATATTAAACATCTACCAAGAACTAAGCATTTCAAAAATGAATAACCCTCCAATTACTAACATAATCTATGTTTTTTTGCTTTAATTAATAAAATTTTAATTATGTAATTATAGAAAAAAAAAACTGCAAATTAAAAATTTCTTTAGTAACATACAACATTATGTGCACTAATATTTTGTAATAATTATGTAAACCAATATTAAATACTGCTTATATACATTTAATAAAATCTTTGAAAACCTAGTTTCAAATACCATAAAAGGTGCTTAAAATATATATTTCGGTCCTTCCAGGACCAGGAAGGACCGAAATATATATTTTAAGCACCTTTTATGGTATTTAAAATTAGGTTTTCAAAGATTTTATTAAATGTAAATGAAGACTGGTGTTTTGTGATTATCCTATAGTTACTGCTTATATTTTAAAGTTATTGATAAATTGCATTTAATTTTAAATTGATGATACAGATTAAATTTTGTAATTATTAAACAATTTACTGTTTAATTAAGATCACAATCTACATTTTTGAAAAAGTGGTTGAAAAAAGGTGATAAATAATAGTTTGATAAATTCATAAAGCAGACAGTAATTTTACACAGGTTCTAAAGCATATGTATATCAAATTGATCTAAAATTCTAGCAATGTATACAGCAAACTCACACATAATTTATAAATAGATTACACAAATTGTATTTTTGAAATTTAAATCAGATTGTTTTCCCACAATATTAAAATATTTGAATAGCTACTAAATATTATAAAGTTTTGAAGTTATTTAACATTTAGTTAGATGTTTTTTAAATGTATAATACTTCTTTTTACACACTTTAATATTGTTATAATTAACAATAGCAAATATTACATTTTTTACAAGTGATTCATTACTGATTATAATGCTTTTTCACACTATTTTAAAAAATCAGAAAATATGTGATTTTTATCATCTGATTTAAATCAGTTGATTAAAATTATTGACACTCTATTGCTATGTTTATTGTACATAAAAGAATGAATAACTTGATTATTAAAAGGAAATTATGACATTGTAAGTTATATTAGATTTAAATATCAATTTTAAATTAAATGCTCTTTATGTTTGTTAGATAAAAACCATGCGTTTTACAAACTTACTGTACTTAAATTTTTCACCATATTCAGGAATTACGCTTAAAAGCAATTATTTAAAGCTTTGTTTTGTGTATTCATAAGTCACAATACCGGTAGAAACTTTCCAAATTATGTTCATCTTAGATTTGAATACTTTTTTATGTCATTTTAAACATTTAAAAATTTTTTGATTTTAATCAATGATTTAAAAAAAAAAATAACTTGATTAAAATCATGATTTAAATCGCTGATTTAAATCAACTGATTTAAATCGTTGACACCCTAATTGTAATCGAAATTTTTTTCATTAAAAAGTTCTAAATTAAGGAAATAAAGTTGAACTAGTCTATTACATTTAGTTTTCTAGAGAGCAGCAATTTTTTACAATTTGGAAATTCCGGTGTTTCTTCACTGCAGAATTCATTGTTTACGTCTGAGAAGTTGTGCGTTATATGGAGAATTGCGTTATATCGAAAAATCGTTATAAAAATCTTCTACTGTACAATACCTTCCGTCCTTTTCCAATAGATACCTAAGTACATGAACAAATTGTTAATAACATATGTGGCTGTGTTCATTCAGACAAAGAAAACATTCCCTGCTTTATTTCATTGACAAGAATTTCAGGCCTGGCAGATGTTTGTTTTTTAGCCACAGTCATCTTACCGTAAAATGCATAACTTTCTATTTTCCTTTTCTATAAAGTTCTTTTTTCCTTCAAGAGCAGATTGCTTCATTTCAGCAGATTTTCTTCAGAGCTCTTCACGTGTTATGCTGAACTCTCATCATAATTAGAGAGCAGAATTCAAGTTTTGATAATTGTCAAAAGTTTTATTGAGTTTTTGGGCACCTTCTCTTCCTTTCCTTGAAAAGAAAGACTCGTTTTTTCAATCAACTTGATTAATCAACTACACCTGATAAATCTTTTTTGCTGTCCATTATTTACTTAAGTGGTTTTTCAAAAAGCCTTGTTTCAGTTGTTTGTACATTCTCTTCGGTAATCGTTTGCAGATATAGGAGGTTATGCATAGATTCAATTCCTGCAAATTCCTTACTTTTAGGTTTTTAGAATTTTATTTCTTTGTGATGATAAAATTACTTCTTGTGCTATCTTAACAGCTGAATATCTGAATACGATCCATAATAGAACCCTTGAAATTAAATACTACACGAATATATCTAGAGTCAAGAGAAAATATTAAACATTATAATTGAGTGGGGTTAAATTCCCCCCCCCCCTTTCCCTCCCTCCTGACTTCTAGCAGAGTTAAAAATTAGTTGGTTAATTTTTGGGGTTATGGATAATGTTTAAACCTAAAACTTGAGCCCACATTTTCTTCATGAGCAAACTTATATTCAGAAGTAAGTATATAATATGATAAACTGATAAATACTTATAAAACTAAAACTAAACTCTGTGGCTATACAATCCAAGAAGGATCTGGGCCGACAGTGCCCATCTCTGTTTTCTTGACCCTGGGGCCCGAGGTGCTGTGCAGCATGCGCCCCGGCCAGGTGGTCAACCTAACGCGAGACCCTCGGTGTTTAGTTCCCAAGCAAGCTTGGTACTCATTTTATCGACCCCAAAGGGATGAAAGGCTGAGTGAACCTTGCCCGATAAATACTTATACTTTAAGCAAAATAAGTAGTAAAAATGCAAATAAATAGTAGCAAGTTGAGCTAAGTAGTTGATGCAATTTGTTGGTATGTTTAGTCTTCATAAACCTTGAAAAAGAACTTTTTTAAATTTGGCAAATATAATAAAAGTAACTTACAGTTTTCTGACATATCATCCATTGGTGTACAGATTGTGAAGGTTGGGGAAAACTGAAAAGTAAAATTCCTTTGCTTTGCTAGATAATTTTACTTCTAGGAACTACATACAATCTTGAGATAAACTTCGCCACATCACAAAATAAATTTCAATTTATTTACACATAATAACACTTTCTCAACAGTCAACAAAGGTTTGTTGACATAACATCTTTTAATTTTTAGTAACATTATAAATGTTTAATCTATTTTAAACTTTTATTACAAGTACATATTTGCACTTGATTATAAGATACATCACCAAGAGGTATCTGGACAGAC
Source organism: Maratus speciosus (assembly GCA_963932465.1). Taxonomy (NCBI): domain Eukaryota; kingdom Metazoa; phylum Arthropoda; class Arachnida; order Araneae; family Salticidae; genus Maratus; species Maratus speciosus. Next base: position 384,628,032 of record OZ010788.1, on the reverse strand, counting down.
ATTGTGAAAAATACATGCACCTGTAGCGGTAACCATTAAAACTAAGAGCAAGCTCATATGAGCCAATCAGAAGTGACTACATAATTTGTATATGTCGTTTGAAAAGAACATTTTGAGTAGGATGGTTCACAAAGCTATGGAAAAAAGTAAACTTTCTCATAGAGACCAGGACACCCACTTCATTCTTTTACATCGGCCCGTACTATTATACTGTCAAAGCTTCAATCTCCTACTCCAAATAAAAGATTGTGCTCAATGACTGTCAACTTTTGACCTTTTAGAGATATTTAGACATTTGTAGTTGAATTTGCTAAAAGATTAGGTAAAAACTAAATTACTTAAATATATCCTTGTATATTTACAATATTAGTAAACGCTAACAAAATAGTTAACATTGTCAGTTATTTATATTTACTGTTTTGAAACAACGTTAACAATTTTTTTTGTTGTCTCGGCATCAATGGTTCTTCTATTTGCTTCAACGACTTGTAAAAGAAACTGCTTATCATCCTCATCATTTGTTAAAAGTTTGTTGAATTCTTGAATCATGCCCGCCAACCCTGTTCAGGCTTCAGAGACTCCAAAAACATAGTAAATGTGTCCTGTTTAAAAAATATTACCAGTTTATGGAAGATTGAATGATATTAATATAGCGGTGGCTATCTTCTATAATTGAGTTGCCATTCTTTTCCGTTTGAATAGGGTATTTTTTTATTACAATGGCCTCATCCATCGCTGTCATAACAACTGGTGGCGGTTTTTAAGATTGATAAGTAAGATCAATTATGCATTTGAAAATCAACTTGTATAAAATGGTTAGGTTGAAAATGTCGTTATTTTTCTGCCTTATATAAATGTCACTATGGACAATATCCTTCTTTTAGTTTCAAAGTTAAAAAACTCTGTCTACTTAGGAGTATGTTTCAGAACCACGGTATTGAAAAACATTGTATTTTTAATTTTTAACCTTATAATTTATGTTTTGATCGTTTTTTAGATATTTTCAGGAACAGATATAGCTTATTCATAAATTCTTTCTTTATTTTAATGCACCATCATGTATATTTTGCAATGTAGATATTGTTTATATTATTTAATATTAGCAGGGTTCATACGGTGCTTAAAAGTGCTTGAAAGTCCTTGAATTTTTAAGAGAAAAAAAAGGTCCTTGAAAGTGTTTGAATTTGTTTAAATTTTAATGCAGGTGCTTAATTTTCCTTACTTTTTTTTATAGGTGCTTAATTTTTTTTATTCAGATGTTCAAATGATAAAATTCTGTTCCGAGTTTTCCGAAAATTAAAAAAAATCAGTCCTCAATCTGAAAATTCGGCCATAAAAAATACCACGAATTTCGACAAATGGTGGTTGAAAGAAATAAATTTTGTCAATCGTTTGCAGAAAAATCGCAAATTTCGTCAAAGGATCGCGGAAAAGGGCAAATTTCGTCAAAGAATCGCGGAAAAACACAAATTTCATCAAAAGATCGCGAAAAAAATGCAAATTTCGTCAAAAGATCGCGAAAAAAACTACAAATTTCGCCAAAAGATCGCGAAAAAAACAAATTTTATTCAAAGATCGTGAAAAAAAAATTGCAAATTTCGACAAAAGGTTGTGAAAACCCCCGCAAATTTCAACAAAAGGCCGCAAAAAAACTGCAAATTTCATCCAAAGATCAGTACAAAACTCAAATTTCGTCAAGGGATCGCGTAAAAATGAAGCTCGTAAAAGAGCGAAAAAACGCAAATTTCATCAAAGGACCGTGAGAAAAATGCACAGTTAGTGCAGGGAGTGGATCCCCCCCCCCCCCTATCAGCTGTAACTTTTCAGAAAATTTGCTGTGAATTTCGGAAATTTTTTTTCTACTCAGAATCAACCCTGTGTTCAAAATAAAATAAGAGTTGCAAATGTAAAAAAAAATAAAAAGTTAATTAATCAGGCAAAAATATTTGGTCTGAGATCATTTTCCTTTCAGGAGGTCAGAGTACAAGCATTTGTACTTCACTGTGTTCCCTTCTCCCTTCCCTCTCTAGGATTAAGTTAACAAAAGAAAATGAAAAGACTTGTACTTGTTGCTACTGTCGATTGCAAGATTGGAAATTCCTCCAATGTAAATCCCCTCCCAATACCCAATGGACAAAAGTGCGATTTTAACATAAACTGTAAAAGAAAAAGAGGCTGAAGTTTTAGATAGCAAAAAAAGAAAATTCAGTTAAAGAGCTTAAATTGTGAAAAAAGTCTTTATTTAAAATGCAATAAATTATTCATGCTGAAATATGCATTTTTTTTTTTTTTTTTTTTTTTTTTTTTTTTTTGTGTGTGTGTGTGTGTGTGTGTGTTTAATATACCTTTTTGAAAAATGATTTAGTGGATGTTTTCAAATTAAGGCACGTTATGAAAAAAATTCATTTGGTTTTTGTAAAATTTAAAATTGTGTATTAATATCATAACAATGCAAAATTATCAAGTGTCTATTTTTCTCTAGTGTTATCACAAATAACTTTCAAGGTAGAATGCAAAATGATTTTCTTTATTTTTCGAAGATTTTCTCATAACAATTTACATTTTGCCTTCACTACTGTATGTTAGGTATGACATTCACCTGAAAACATGTGAAAATGGAAAATATTTTTTTTTTCTAGATACTTTTGTAATATGGCATTTTGTAACAGTAAAATTTTCATTTCTGAAATTTCTGGAAAGGTGCTTGAATTTTCTCATGAAAAGAGAGTATGAACCCTGTATTAGGGATGCACCAAATATTCGGTATTCGGCCATGTTACCGAATATTCAGTTTGGCCGAATATCAAACTACTCGGTATGCCAAATATTCGGTTTGGCCGAATATCGAAATATTCGGCTGAGCCGAATACTTAAAAAAAATGATTTTTAAACATATTTTTAAAAACTCTATTCAACTTCTAAGTTTAAGAGTCAACTTATAAAGATATTCAGAATAATTAGAAACAAAATCATATTTAAATAAAAGATAATGTTTTTACATTATTTATTTGCTGTTTGTTTATTATTTAAGAAAATTAACCAATTACCAGGATTTTCATAGGAATTAATTATGTATAAATGCAAGTTCCTGAACACTGTCTAGTAAATAATCTGTTTCTTGCTAAGATTTTCAGAACAACGTTTACTATCTCTGAAAATGATTGCCCATTCCATTCCAGACACCGATGTAGGATGCATTTAAAAACTTCCTTGCTTAATCAAAGGGAGTAGAACAGTTATTCTTGTTAAGTTGCCATCCTATAAAATTTGAATAGATTGTATTATTTATTTACTTTTACTTTAGTCTCTTCCTGACAAACAAATAATATATGATCCTGTATAATTTTTCTTCCAATTTTTTCACAATTTCTCTTTGATTTTAAAATGTTTCTTTTCGAATTTAAGAAAATTTTATTCATCTGTTTTAATTCTCGGAAGAAGCCATGAAATTAAAAATTTTATTAATTAAAAAAGTTTTACAACTATCCACTTCTTTAGGGATGCACCGAATATTCGGTATCTATTCGCTATTCGGCCATATTACCGAATATCAAACTATTCGGTATACCGAATATTTAGCTTGGCCGAATAGCAAACTATTCGGCCTGTCGAATATTCGGTTTGGCCAAATATCGAAATATTCGGCCAACCGAATGCTTAAAAAAAACTTTTAAAACATATTTTTAAAAACCTTATACCACTTATATGTTTAACAGTCAACTTATAAAGATGTTCAGAATAATTAGAAACAGAATCATATATTTAAATAAAAGAGAATGTTTTTACATTATTTATTTGCTGTTTGTTAAGTATTATTTAAGAAAATTAACCAATCACGAGGATTTTCATAGGGATTAATTATTTACAAATGCAAGTTCCTGAACATTGTCCAGTAAATAATCTGTTTCTTGCTAAGATTTTAAGAACAACATTTACAATCTTTGAAAATGATCACCCACTCCAGAGACCAATCTAGGATGTATTTAAAAACTTCCTTGCTTAATAAAAGGGAGTAGAACAGTTATTCTTGCTGAGTTGCCACCATGTAAAATTTGAATGGATTGTATTATTTATTTACTTTTACTTTAGTCTTTTCCTGACAAACAAATAATGTATATAGTAATGTACAATTTTTCTTCCAATTTTTTCACAATGTTTGTTTTAGAATTTAAGAAAATTTTGTTCATTTGTTTTAATTCACAAAAGGCACCATGAAATTAAAAATTTTATTAATTAAAAAAGTTTTATAACTATCCTCTTCTTAAATAACTCAAAGCAGATTTTTTTTCAGCATAAAGTTTACTTGAAAAAAGCTCTTGATTATCAAAATGAAAGTTTCTGTTTTAAATATTATGTAAAACTGTTTTAAAATTTAACATTTTAATGCCTTTAAACTTTGAAATATAAAATTATTCGAGAAGCTGAATATTCGGTATTCAGCCGAATAGTTACTATTCGGCTGGCCGAATATTACCTACTCTTCTTAAATAACTCAAAACAGATTATTTTCATGATAAAGTTTACTTGAAAGAAGTTCTTGTTTATTAGAATAAAAGTTTCTTCTTTAAATATTATATAAAATTATTTTTAAATTTAACATTTTAATGCCTTTAAACTTTGAAATATAAAAGTATTTTACGAACTGAATATTCGATATTCAGCCGAATAGTTACTATTCAGCAGGCTGAATATTCAGTATTCGGCCTAGCATTTACTATTCAGCTAGCCGAATATTCAGTATTAGGTTCACCTGTAGGCCGAATATTCGGTATTCGGCCAAAATCACTATTCGGTGCATCCCTATAATATGAATATCTGGATTTTCTAAAATGTATTTATCGAATAGTAAATTCATACAAAATAAAACGATTTTGCACATACATTTACCTGTATTTACGCTTCATCAAATGATGTAATACATAAACAACTTTGCTAGTCGCACTCCATTTATAACATCTGACGTCAAAATTAGGGATTGACCGAATAGTCGATTCGGTATTCGGTGGTTCGGCATGTAAACCGAATATTCGGCCGAATACTTTTAAGTATTCGCCCAAATAATTGTGGATAAGTATTTTTTTAAAAGTAAAAGAATTCTCTTTTAATTAGAAGTAAAATAGGCTAAACAAAGAGTTTTAATATTAGGTGCATGAGTTCAGACTTCAGCTGCACTACAAAAAACCAAGTCAAAGGCCATTTTTAATTAAAAAAAAACTTTTTCCTTTCTAAAATAGTCTACATAGTGGTGAAATCAAAACAACTGTCTACAATAGAGGAAAAAAAAAATAAGGAAGATGGGCATCTTTCCCTTATCATTTAATTTTAATTATTTCTACATTAGTTTTCTTAATTTAAATTTGTTTAATGTGTATTTTCTTTAATATACACATCAAATAAGTATATCAGAGTTCATCTCTGTATATCTAAGGTGTATATTAAAGAAAATACACACATCAAATAAGTATGCCTATCCTATAGCTTTTATAATCATTAAATTAAAATCGCTCAAATTTGTTATCTTCATAACCACAATGTTAAAATATTAATCAAAATATAAATACAGTAGAAGATCTTTATAACGCAAACCTAAAAACGCAAGGTTGTGCGTTATATAGAATTTTGCATTATATGGATCACATCATTAAATTCACCTTGTAAACATGGCCAAATATGTCTGACACATATCAAAATACATTAGAATATCTTTATACTACATTTCTTGTTACCAAGAGTTATCAAAATTATAAATTTTTGCATAATATAGGTCAGACAGTGTTAAATTTACTTTATAAACATGATCCAAATATAACTGACACAACCACCCCTTATATTAGACATTTTCAAAAATGTTTATTGTAATAATAGCTTTTTTTTTCTGTAAAAAGGTCTTAAATTAGAAGGTAAAGTTGAACTAATGTATCAAATTTAGTCCTCTAGAGAGTAGCAATATTTCACAATGTGAAAATGCAGGCGTTTTTTAACTGTAAAAATCATTGTTTACATCTGAGAAGTTGTGCGTTATATGGAGAATTGCGTTATAAAGATCTTCTACTGTATGTATCAGTAATTTGACAGAAAATATAGTTAAATGTACATATTGATATAATACCTTTTGTATTTGAAAACATTCCTATTCAATATGTTTGTAATTAGACTTAGACAATCAGTAAATCAGCTTTGACAACATTGTTTCTTTTCATTTGAATGAACTTTTGTTTATCTGACAATTCTCATCCTTAATAACAGCCTGTATAGTTTAATATTTTCATAGGTTCTTTAGGGTATAGTGATAAAATAATAAAAAAATAAGTGATGGGTTAATGAATTTGTGAGTGGAAAGAAGTCATTAAATTTTTTTGTGTAAATTAGATTTAAGAATAAAAATGTAACTGAATTAAATTATTAAGAATTTAATGTTAATTAAAATTTATTAAAAAAGCTAATATATGCAAAAATGTGTATTGTAAATTTTTAAGTATTCGGTTGCCGAATACCGAATATTCGGTGTACACTTTGACCGAAGCTTCGGTATTCGGCAAATTTGCTGCTTCGGTCAATCCCTAGTCAAAATAAAACGAAAGTATTTTGCACGTACATTTACCTGTATTTACACTGCATCAAATGATGTAATACATAAACAACTTTGCTAGTCGCACTCCATTTATACCATCTGACGTCACATTAAAATTCTTTGGAATGAAAATCTTTTTAAATGTATTGTTTTTATATGATGCAATGTTCACTATTAAATGCATTGCCCATGTAATAATTTATTTCTTTTAAACTTTTTTTCTCTTTTAAGATTCACGGGCTGGGCACGTATATTATTTAAATTAAAACTATGTGGAAATATGATTACTTGAGCTTTTCAAATATAATCTGATATTCAACATTAAAAGTTTTACACACGTAACAGTCAACAGTATTCCTGCAACGTCACGATTGATAAAATGGCGATTTTTATAGCCTTGAACCGAATGGAAGAATACGGCCAGTTTTCGCTTTAATTATGAAGATATTTAATATTTGAGAATTTTGATGTAATTATCTCCTTTGAATGTGTTTCGCATTAAATAATTTTGTTTTTTTAAAGTTTTCGTACATATTTAATACTTATGTGTAAATATTTTGACGTAATTTTCCTTATTTTCAGCTGTTGACATGTGATCATTTAATTCTTATTTTAATAATTTCACTTTTCACGACAAAAAATAAGTCTGATTTTTATTTTTGCAAATTTACCTGAAAAAATAATTTAATCATGCAGTCATTCCATGTCAACCTGACCATTTCAGATTTAAACGAAATTGTCAGGGATCATTCTCTCCGGTGATATAAATGAGAATACATTTTTATAATTTTTTTATCGCGTTAAATTTTCATACAATTAATTATTTAAATTTTGAAAAATCATAATTTTTTAGGTTGCATAAATTTTTTAATTTTGAATTTCTCAAGTTCTATCAGGCATACAAGATTTTATGACCCCTCATTTTAAAGAGAAATTTATAAGGTTTAATTTGATACCCAAGTTGACTATGCTCAGTTAAAAAAATAAATTAAAAAAATTTTTTTAATTAAAAAAATTTTTAGATATTTTTAAAATTTTTGAAAAAAATGTATGTTTGTTGTAATATTATAAGCTAAAATATCTGAGATTTTTAGAGTGGGATCTCAATGGGATCAAGAGTTATGAAATAAAAACTGAAAATTACCATTCAAATAATACATAAATAACAAAATGGCTAGAAATAGATTGTTATTTGAATTGTAATTTTCAGTTTTTATTTCATAACTCTTGATCCCACTGAGATCCCACTCTAGAAATTTCAGAAATTTAAGCTTATAATATTACAACAAACATACATTTTTTAAAAAATTTTTAAAAAACACTATCTAAAAAATTTTAATTTATTTTTTTTAACCAAGCATAATCAACTTGGGTATCAAATTAAACCTTATAAATTTATCTTTAAAATGAGAGGCCATAAAATTCTGTATGCCTGATAGAACTTGAAAAATTTATGCAACCCAAAAAATGAGGATTTTTCAAAATTTAAATAATTGTATGAAAATTTAATGTGATAAAAAAATTATAAAATATATTCTCATTTATATCATCAGGGAGAATGATTCCTGAGAGTTTCATTGAAATCTGAAATGGTCAGGTTGAGTCACTGGTTGATTTGACATGGAATGACCCATCGGTTGAAATAAAAGATAATTTCAGTTATCAATTTGAAATTGACAAAAAAGGAGAAATCTAATAATCTTATAGTTTTTCTTGTTGTCCCCTTTTTTACAAAAAAATGGAGTAATTTTGTTGCCATTACAGATTTTCACTACAGAAATGTAATTAAAATCAGAAAAAATTAATATTTCGAAAACTAATTCAAATTTTTAAATTCCATTACCAGTTTTGAAATCTGTGGATCAATATGGATTTTTGGTGTTAATTTTACTGCATAGTATTCCATATTTTAAGAGAAATCACTGTCAAACATAATCAGTCATTTCATAAATTCGTTTCATTCAGTCATTTCATAAATCCGTTTCATTAGGATTTTATATATATATAGGATAGATATTGTCTTTCCAATTCTTCAGGCAAAAGTTGTTGAAAAGAGTCACTAATATTCAAACAAGAAAAGAGATCAACAGTTCTTTTCATTGCAAAGTTTCCAAGACTTGCATCATCTTTCAATAAATTTGATTGCCCTCTTACATTTCGCGAACATTTTGGATTGTTCATTCCTGCAATAATTTTTACTTTCTCTTTTAATGGTAGTGTGTCTGAAAATAGGGCAAGACCAACCAATTCATCTTAAATTTACCACATGTGATTTTCAGGTCTTCCTTTTCTCCTAGTCCGATCTAAACATCAATAGTCTCATATTTTCTCAGGTCTTTCATAATTGCAAGTCAACTACAGGAGCTTCAGCTGCAAGTGGAGCTTCTATCCTCGCTTTGCTGTGAAGAAGAGCAATGAACTGCACAAATTGTTGGAGCTGCATTTCTTCCCTCTTAATTAGATGGAAAACTTCTAGTTGATCTTGGAAGAGAAAGGTTTTGAAAGCATACTGGAATTTAGTCATCCACCGAGCATAATGAATACCCGGTGCTCTCCAATGGATTTTCTCAGGTGGATTCCCCAAAATAGCAAGTTCAACTCAATCAACTTTTCATAATAATTTCTATATTTTTAATGACCATAGATTTATGTACAAATAAAAGACAGGCAATGGTTGAATCTTTAAAATCCTCTGTGTATTTTTTTCAATTTTATCCCCCAAATATTTGTTTTTTCCATTCCTTGCCAAACATTTTTAAATCTGTTGAACAGTCTGGGGAACTGGATGGTCAAAAGCAAGCTAAAAACCTTTGCCAAGATTAATTTCATGACATTGTGTTGGGAAGCTAGCCACAATAGTTCAAGACCAATGTTTTTTCCAAATTAATGCATGCTCTTTTTACACAACCAGTGCTTACACTCGTAGTGTCAAAACATAAACCTTCTTGAATGTTTTTCTCTACATCCCACTTGTGTAATAGATTAAAAATAGAATTCAGTATATTTTCTACTGTCCCACCAGAACTCAACTTTGGCACACCAAAGGGCTTTTCAATACCAGCTCCAGAAACAAGCACTGGCAACTGATCAACCTTTCCTAATCCAAAACATTCAGGTTGATGTCCCAATGGAGGACTAGAGGACAATCTGGTTTGAAATCACAAATTGCTGACTCAACATGTTTTTTTCTAGATGGCTGCATGGGGATTCTTGAACGAAGCAGTACACAAGGATCATGTCCCAGAGCTGATACAATTAGATTGAAATAAAAAAAAATCATCAACATCTGATTGGGAAGTGGACTCTGAGTTTTCTGAATCAGTCATTGAACAAACAGCTGTTGATGAAGTGTCCGCACCTATGACCTTTCCGTTTCATAGTTTATCCTATTCTTTCCTTTTAATAATTCTCTCTCTTGCTTTTTAATAACTTCTCTATATTCATTACCCAAATATATTTTGTTGATCTATAAGGAAATCACAATCTTGTTTTATTTTTATTAGAATCAGCATGGACAATGTCAAAAAGGGTGTCTAATTCATTCTTAAGCAGAACTTCATAATTATAATATAATTCTTCTAACCTCTAATTTGTTTTGTAATTATCACTGAACTTTAGCTTGTAGAACTTTGCAATATCCCTTGTTTACAAAATGACAGCCTCTTGTGTCAGAAGGGTTGCAGTGTTGCCAAATACTTCAACTAAACTTTATATTAGGTTGAGCAAAAAGTTCTGGGAAATTTTTAATCTAATAGTTACCAGAATTTGTATCGTATATAAGAGTACTAGTGGTATATTTATAGGAGTTCAGGAACTTTGGCTCCAAAATGCCTATTGAACAGTATAATTTGCATGTGTTGACCCGGCATTATTGGAGAAAAGGCCTAATGATTCTGAAAGCCGTCGATGAGATTAATGAGGATGAAGGTGCTGTTAACGGCGACAAACTTAGCCAGCAAATTCAGAATCTGGCAGAAAGTCATGGACTATGATGGTCTCTACTTTAAAGTATAGTCCTTGTTGCTTTTGTTGTTAATTTGCACATAACAACGCAACTTTCACAAATTTTCCAGAACTTTTTGCCAAAGTCAGATAATATAGACGAACACGCGAACGCCGTTCGCAGAAAATTTTCAAAGTTTGCAGACAGTTTTGATGGGGTTTTTTTTTTTGTTTTTTTTTCTTTACAAATTTCTTTATTTAAAAAAAAAAAAAAAATCAAGACTCCGGGCGGAGAATCGATGCGATGCACGTCGCACACTCTTGAGAAGGTCTGCAGACTGTTTTTCAACTGGAGGAAAAAAAGTAGTTTTTAAAATTTTTAAGAAAGAGTCACAATATTAAGGAATGGTTTGTCTCAAAAACAGTAGATAAACTGATGAGTAAGAGTTCATCTCTTCCATTTATGGACTAATAACTTTTTTATTTTAACATTTCATTTATTCATATTTCACTTATTTTATGGATTAATAAAATAACAGTTTTGTTGAGCAATCATAAATTGATATCTTTACATAAATTAATGATTAAAATATTTCACATTTTAATAGATATATATTTTTAAATTTTTCATATGTATTTTTCTGTATTAAGCATACCATTCAATACAACATTTCTTGACTGAGTTTTAATAATGCTTGTAAATTAATATTTTTCTTTTAGTGGTGTTGCTTAGTGGCACTCAAAGTTGCATATAACTTTTCATTTTTGCTGTTAGCGGTGACATAGGACTCAGGAGGGGCAGGGCTTTTTTTGCAGAAATTTTTTAAGAAATTGTTTGAGTTCGCAGACAGTTTTACATTTTATCTAAGTCTGCTTTTTGCTCAACCTAGTATATGTACTCAGAATTATGAAAGCTTAAAAAAGATCAGCTTTTATTTAAAAATTATGTATTTTAAACATTTATTCTCATCAATCTAAAATTGTAAAATTGTGTAAAATTACCAAAAAGTGTCAAAATGAAGGGTCATTGAGCGCTGTCTTCCTGCTGGTATAAACAGCTACAATTTTAGGAGAGTGATACTATGGATAAATATAAAAAAAAGTAGGGGGTGTCTTGGTCTTTATCTAAAAAAAAAAAATTAACCACCCTAATTTTGAATAACGAATTCCTTTTGAGATTAAATGTCAGGCAGTAGCTAAACACCTGAAAATAACCCAAAAAAACTTAAAGTACTTTGAAATGAAATAGATGACATGTAAAAATATCAAGTTACATTTTGAAAAAGAATGTTTTGTGATCACAGGAAAAATAGCTGAATGTGAGTCACATCACCACGCTGTCAGATCAAAACAAACAACCAATACATGATGGTGATGCATGAAAAGAAGTAAGAAATATAAAATAAACTTAGGAAATTGGAAATATTAAGTTTAGAAATAAAAGTTAAGATAAAAATATAGAAATAAATGGGGAAGTGGAAGGGGTGATAAGGCAAATCTGTCCTACAATTTGCTTAGAGGAGCTAAACATTCTGGCCAAGGGTGTACTGGCCCTCAGGCTGACAGGTAGCCTATATCAGTACTTTTGATACATTGAAGTATTGCTATCATCCTTAGTCAGGATTAGATTTCTACAGTGGCTTTCCAAGATATGAAAGATTAAGTTGTGTTAGATTAAAAAAAAATCATTTTTTCATGAAATTGGAGTTAAAATATTTAGTCATATTTTCTTTAAGAAAGTACATAGTACAACAATTTCTTTATTGTTGTTTGTCTTAAATCATACTTTTCCAATGTTATGCCACAAGACCCCCCCCCCCTCCCCTTTTCCATGTAAAATTTGCAAATTGAACTCTTCAGGTTTCCCTCAAATTGATTGAGCACATATTTCACCATTTTCCAAAATTCAAACACATTTCAAAGATAAAGTGAGGTAGGTTATGATTTTTGGCAAATCCTAAATATATACATTTAATTTTAAAGCCCTTTATGATTTCAAATTTTTGATTTGTTTTAAAAGGTAAATTTTTGTGTTTGTACGTAGTATTAAAAATATTATTACCTTTTTTATCATTATGATGGTATTTATTTCTACCTCTAGATATGTAAGATTGTGTATATAATTATTGCATAAATTCTTATCATAATTATTTATATTATAGGCTTGAAGACTAAATTTTCTGTAAAGCAGCACTTCTTTCTTCAAAAATGGATCACGATTTTTTGTCTGCTCTTTTGGATGAAGTTGCTCTTGAAGGCCTTGATGGAATAACTTTATCAATGCTTTGGCTTCGTCTCCAGAACAGACCCAACTTTCCCATTGCTCTGGACGAAGAATCAAAAGCATTTTTATGGGAATGCATTGCTGTACATAGAGATGTTGAAATTTATGAGCTTCCAAATCCTAGAGTTTTAACACCAATTTATAATAGATATGATCACATTGATAATGAACTAGGAATAGTGCTAGAATCTCCAGAGGAGATAATTGACCCATATCCCATTTCAGTTGTATGTGATGGAGATATCAAAGGATCCTGTTCAACTTATAACTCTAGAACTTGTATAACTTCTGAAATTAGGTATGATGATGTTCTTCTAATGTCTTTAAACCAAGTGAATGAGAAATGGGGTGAAAAATTGGTTTTAGTTGCTTCTCCAAAAGCAAGATTGATAGCTCTAATAGGAACTGAAACAAATCCACTTATTGATATAACTATTGAACAGTATTGTCTTCTAGAGCGCATTGGACGTAGCCGGTATCTAGGTGAAGTAACTCAAGGGGAAGGAGGTCTGTTGAATTTGAAAGCACCTTTCTGTAAACAGCTTCATTATCATCGTAAAAAACTTACACTTAAAGGTTTAGTTTACAAGCAATTGCATTATATGAAAAGTAGAAAGGGACAAGCCACAACTGGCAGTTTGTTTCATCTTACACGATTTTTTACTCCACATAAGACAAGAATGGAATTTTTAATGAAATGTATGTGCGACATTTTAAAAGAAAAGCCACATAATAGAGAACAAACAAGAGTATTAAGGGAGGCTTTAGATATTAAAGAAAATACTTTTAAGAAATTATTTTATCGGCCTTTCCAAAAGTATGTAAAAATTGTTACTATTCCTTATAAAGAGTTTTGTCCAAATGCTACACTGAAAGAGAAATTAACTTCTAATGGCCAAGATAGAATGGTTAAAGTTGTTCAACTTATAAGACATTTTGATGAGGTAGATGATATTGAGTTTGATGAGATTAATGATGAAAAAGAAAAATACCTTCCATTGAACGTTCATTTTGATTTCTCTAAAATATATCATGATGAATCTTTGATAAATCAAGTATGTAGAATAATTAAAGAAGCTGGACCTGAAGGCATAACATCTGCTGCTGTAGGACGTATAATGACTTTACCTAGACTTGATGTACGGACTTTACTAAAAGAATTGGTTCGGAAAGATCTAGTAGTAACAGTATTACAAGAAAGAGGACGTCAAAAGGAAAAAAAATACATAGATAAGAGTTGTACTTTCCAAAATGAAGACTATATCATTAATAAAGAAGATAAAGATGAACTCAGTCCTGAAAAATTTACTTTAGATAAAACTGATAATCAAAATAAAGAATTAAAACGGAAAATTACAGATTCTAATGATAATAATTATGAGCCACCTAATAAAAGAGTAAGATTCGATGATGAAATTGAAGAAAATATTCCACTTGTAGAAGAAACAGATCAGTACTCTGAAGAAGTGAATTCCAAACAATTGAGTATACAGAATATTGTTTCAGAAGTATCTGAAATTCAAGAGTCAGATATATTTACAGGTAAAGCCCCTAAACTCATTAGTCTTACTGAAAAAATTGTCAATCCATCTATTCATAACTCTGCTTGTCAGTTGACAGATCGCAAACTTAAAAGAATGAAAATGGTCCTTGATTATTTAAAATCTATAGGGTTAAGTACTTTAACTGATTTGCAAAAGTTTTTGATAGATAAAGAAAAAGAAGAAGGTTACAATTTTAGAATAGATAAAAAATCTTCTGCAAGAATGGTACATAAATTGTTTCTGGCTAAAAAATTGCGAATTTACAAAGCTGTTTTAAAATTAGATGACAAAAAAGCAGAACTTGAATTTGTTTGTGATAATTCAGTTGAATTGAGTGATTCTCGTGTTCAACTTGCAGTAGAACAAGCAAAGTTTAAAATTTTTAGTCTCAACACTGAAAGAAGTAAAAGAACTCATACAAATAGTTCCAAAAGTATCATTTGTGTTGAAAAAAACACAACTGGTGATGAAAATAATCGTATTGAAACTACTGAATCAGAAAATAAGTGTTTGAATTCATTGTTTGTAGAAAAAAGACTTATTGAATATCAAATACACCCAAAATGTTTACGCTTCAAAACTCTGCACAAATTTCTGTTTTATTTAGTATATAACTATGATGGTCATTCGGGAGATACATCAAAAAAACCTGTTGTATATCATGATAGTATGACATGGAAACGATTTGTGCCACCATTACGTTCTGTAAATCAAGAAGGATGGTGTTTTCTTGGTGATATATATACCCGAATGCCTCTTTCAATTTTTGTCAAAGTATTCAATTTAAGAGAAAAAATAAAAAAATTTATAAATTATTTAGGTGAAGAGGAAAAGTGCCATTATCTAATAACCGATTTACCTCAAGATGTTATTGGGGACTTACTAACCCAGCGGAAGTATCTGTTTGCTTTTGATGATGTTTTGAAATATTTGTGCTACATGGGCTTGATTACATTTGGACCACAGACAGGTAAACTGAAACAGGAAGTTTATTTATATATTCATAGAAAAGCTGCTCTTAGAGACACTACCATATCTACTCCTGGTTATATTCATATCAATAGTGAACTAACATATGAAAAAAAGATCTATACTTTAACCACATTAGATGATGTTGAAAGTTTTTGGATGGATTTGGAAAATGTGTGTTTTCATACACCGTTAGGAAAATATAGTTCTGTTGCTGGGAAAACGTTTGCTGTTGTTGAAGCTAATCATAAACCAGAATTATTAGAAGCATCAAAAAACAAAAATTTTAATGAGATTTTGGATGTTGGATTTATTCCTGGTGATGGATTAGGTGCTGCAGGTTTTGATTCTTCGCTATTTTTCCATTCAAGACGTAATTGGCAATCTTCTAACTCTGTCAAAAATATTGAGAAAAACAGCAAAACTGATCATAAGAGTCCTACTATTTCTATCCAGAATTTGTTAAAGAATAAAGAAATTTTAGGACCAGAAGGCCGTAGTCGGCTTCAGAGGTTAAGTCGTTATCGATTTACTTCACAGAAAGATAAAGCTTTAAAAGAAAATAAGGTAAAAGAAAATAAATCAAAAGTAGATGTAATAAAAAGTAAGTCAGAATCATCAAAATCTTCCTCTCTTGCTCTTCTGCCAAAGAGAAGACGTAGAGTTAAACTCAGAACAGTTAAGGCACGCCACAAAAAAGTCCGCCAACTTTATGTAGATGAAAAAGATCGTGATGCAATTAAAAAAATGTCACGTGTTCGGTGTGAATGGTCTGCCCAAGAAGATAGTTTCTTATTACTTTGTAAAGTTGCCTCTTCATTCCTTGATCCTACTTCTAGAACACTAGTTGTTCCATATACTGTTGTAAGAGATTTGTTACATGAAAAATTTCCAGATTTGTCAACAAATAAAAGCTCTCGTGCTTGCCAAAGAAGAGTAAGGTATATGATGATGAATCCCACTACTGCTAATAATGTAGCTGTATTTTTAGGGGAAGCTAAGCAAGATAAGAATCTAGTAAAAGAGTTTGACAGAGTAAAACCAGCCAAAACCAATGAGACTGTCTGGAAAGATATGTTTACAGGCGTAATGAAAAGGCTTTTAGAAAAGTTTACTTTACCAGCTGCTGACAGATGTAAGAACATTACTCTTCCAAGTAATATGGAAACATTTAATCAGACTTTTGAAATAATGTCACCCCGCAATGTGTTTCATCGAAAAAATAACCACAAAAATCCTGATTCTGAGGAAGAAGTGATCCATTCTACTTTATATTCTCTGATAGTTTCTGCTATGGCAATTGGTCATGATGGAATTGAATGGTCTTATTTATTATATAAATTGTACCAAGTTTATCCAGAATATATTCTAAGATATGTTGTAGCGCGCCTTAGAAATGAAAAAGTTATAGCTATTAAAAAGAGAACATGCAAAAAAGATTTGCAGCGTTCACTAATGTCATCATTTCCATATCGTTTTTCTATTACATATGAAAATGCAATGCTGACAAAGTTCCCAATCAAGTTATTTAATGAATCCAAAGAATTGATAGATATTTTGAAAAATAAGTATTGCATTGATGGCTTAGAATTGAAAGGTGATGTAGCTCCAGGTTATGCTGCTGCTGTGTTAGCCCTTGTTTCTTTGAATATTGTTAAACTTTCTATTCAAGTTCCTGATCAAATAATTATATTTGATTCTTCTTTAAGTAGAGAGGCAAGAACTAATATTGTTGAACGTATGATAAATACATTAAGTGATAAAGAATCTGTTGAACTTTCTAGATTGTTGAATAATGAGAAAGATTCAGTACAAAGTTGTAAAAAAAAAAATGTTGATTCTCAGAATTTAAATGAAAATTTTGCAGTAGAGCAGTCAGATGAGGCTTTGAAGAGAAAGGCTGATAATGATGCATTACAGACTAACGAAGTTCAACGTTCAACAAATGCTTCAAGGTTTGCATTGTATTTATTAAGACAGGAGTTATCTCAGCCTCCTATTGAAAGAGTTCAGCACTCTCAGGATTATATTGTTTTAAATTCTTGCAAAGTTTTTTGCCATTTGAAACCACATATCAGTACTGCTGCATCATCCAATGATATAGTAGGTAGCCAGATTTCTCTTCCTTTAATGCAACCTTTGGTTGACTTTAGGAGAAAGATATTAACTGATGGCTGCATTTCGGAAATAAAGACATCTCTTACAGCTACTATACCACCTGAAGCTCTAACAGGAAAACGAAATTTTGATGAGTCTTTAGAATTTATGTATGACTCGTACTCTCCCCAAACTTTAAATGATGCCAAAAGTATTTTTGAAGAAATTTTGAAAGCTGGTTCCATTGGTGTAACTGAAATGCATATCTGGAAAAAATTCAAAGTTCTAAATGGTGAACTTTCCTGTTTTGAGCATTTACATTTATTTAGAGAAAGTCTGCTTGTTATTAGGGCTGGAGTAGCAGCATTTGTCTACGTATGTATATATTTTGCTAAAAATTGGATTTTAGCTTCATATGTGTTGCCAGAAGTTTGTCGCAAAAACAAATCAAAAACTAATGAAGTTAGATACCTAAATATTAATGTTTGTGGAGAGAGTGAACCAAATAATGCAACAAATACAAGAGAATCTATAGGAGACAAAAGCAAATCTAAGATTTCACGTAATAAAGATTATGGTAACTCCAGTTTTCAAGATGCACCTATTAATTTCACTGAAACAGTTCATTTTCTGCCTAGAACTTGGCGTTATCCTGATGGCACTTTAAATAAACAAACATTTGTAGACTTGTTACAAACAGTTTTAAGTTATATAATAAGTTCTCCCGGTGTTAATGTATCACGTGTAACAGAGCATTTTTCATTGGCTTTGCAACCTGTTCAAACTTTAGAATTACTTGAAATTTTAGAGAAAGCTTGTTGTATTAAAAAATACTATGCAAAGAAGTTTCAAAAAAGGACTTTATTTTCTAAATTTGAAAATATTTTCATTACAAAAAATCCAGAACCTGATGATTTTGATCATTTAGAGCCATTACCTGATGCAGTATGTAATTTGGCTAGGTTGCAGGAAGCTATAATGCAAGTGTGATGAACTAATGTTAAAATATTTTAGTTATGTAATGCATATATGTTGCCAGAAATTCGTCGCAAAAGCAAATAAAAAACTACTGAAGGTAGAGACCTAAGTACTAATGTTTGTAGAGAGAGAGAGTGTCGACTAAATGATGCAACCTGTAAATCTCAAATTTTCTTAATGTTTGAGTTATTATTAATGTAAATAAGATATTTTATATCTGTACTTCCCTATTACAGGGACCTTGGGAAGATAAAGAAATTTTTCTCTCATTTTCTGTGAATTTATTCACTATTTCATACACACAAGGAACTTTTTCAATATTTATGCAATTTCTTTAATATACAGAAGCCATTTATCTGTTATTATATACAAGCAGAAGTAAGTTACCTAATTCTTGTAATCAGAAGTAATTTACCCAATACTTGTAATCAGAAGCAATTTATTTAATGCATACATAAACTTAAGTATACAGTCCAAATGCACTAAAAATTTTTAATGCATTTCGGCATTAGTTAGAAAGAAATATTCTGTGTATCTTATGAATAACTATTAGACTGCTATATTCTGAATGCATTTGTTGGCTATATAAAAGGTAAAATTACTTTCAAAGAGGGGTTAGCTCTTTTGGATAAATGTCTTAATCTTTTAGAAAAACAAACTTTTGTTATTTATCGAGAAATCTTGACTCTTGTAAAAGGCTTCAAGATTAAATTGCAGAGTATAAATTAAAAGCTACAAAGCAAACCATTATCACTGCGATGTTTGAGATCTAAAAATAAGTAGAAATGTTTATATTAATTGTTCTTTATTATTTAAATGTATTTCTAATATTGGGTACAGTTTATATATAAGCAGTTTCTTTTATTCCTGTGTTATTTATTTACAATGTGGTTACTATATTTGTTAATAAATTCCAAATATTACAATGTAAACAAAAAAATGACCTATTATCTGCAAAATTCTATAATCCGCAAAACCCTTGGTTGCAACCTGTGCAGATTAGAGGGAGTGTACTGTAATAGTTCATCAGTTTTTTTTACATAGCTGTTTATATCATTTGGTAACAAATCTGACCTTTCTTAAGCCCAAATTGCACCAAGATTTATAAAAAAGTGCCAAGGCACCACAACAGGGTTGCTGTAACATTTTTATATCAATAGATGTGCAAATACTGTAGGTTTCTGTATAATAAATCCATAAAATTATGAAATGAGGAAATGGAGAAATTTTAGTTTAATTTTATTTAAATCAAGTGCGTACACAAAAGACTTTCACTAGAATAGATGTTATAACAAGGCCTATCTATATTATAAAGGACAAACATATCTGTGCGTAACGCATACGTCCTTTTGCGAATGGCAACACTTTGAAATTTGAAATAAAATTTTGGTTTTGCATTTTCTTTACTGGAAATTTTTAAACTTCTATGCATCACACATTTTAACCTTTTACACCGTCGTATAAGGAAAAAAATTCTCTTTTAAATACTATTTGTTTGAAAGCTGTATCTCAATTTGTTTTTGAGATATTAATTTTTTTGTAGTTTTTAATACAAATTTTGTAATTGTGGCAACTGAAGTACTCCATTTATACTGAAAGTAAAGGGAAAATATTCAGGGTTTATTATTTTTATTCATTATATCCTTATTGATGCCATTTTCACATTACAAATAAAAGTAACTTTTTTATAATTTTTGAACAGAAAATGATGTCAGACATTAAATAAAACACGCATTCTTCTTCATAAATCAGCCACATTTTAATATTTTTACATTACGCTGATAAATGAGTTTGAGGCGCTCGGCAAAATGATTCATTGAGCAAAAGTGATATATTTAAAATAAAACGATCATTTTTTTTTTGATAAAACTAAATATTTGACCAATACTACAAATGGCGAATACTATGACAACTAAAGTCAAATTTCTGAATTTTTTTTTCGCGGATACTAAGATTAGAACTTAAGGTTTGTGCGAATGTTCACATGAAAAGTTGTATCGGACAAACGTGACTTTAACTTTGGAAATGCATTCATTAATAATCTATTCTTTTGCGCATTAAAATACTTTCAAATTGTGAATTTGAGTGGTGCGTATGTAAATTACGAGAATGTGAAAATAACGTACAGTTTAGATTTTATGGGGGGAAATTTTATGATGTGACAAAGCGAAATCCTTTTTACTGATTTTTCATCCCGTAAAAACAAACATAAGAGCTCCATCGATAACTTCATAATTACTCATCTTGATTATGTAATCTAATACAGTTTAATTTTTCAATAATTTAAGCAGTTGAAGTTTGTAGAAATAATATTTTGGTAATTTTGGATTTAAAATATTATTTGTTTTAAGAGTTAGACAACCAATGCAAGATGATTTTTTTGTTGTAATTATTTTTGTAGGTTTATTATAATTTCGATCTGACAGTTCCTTTCAAACATTTTAGTACGTCGAATTTCGACGGGTTGCAACTCATTTTCTTAATGGTGCAATTGGTAATTTCCTTGTTATAGCATCACCCATGGTTTGTCTCCATCACCCATCTCACCAAGTTTCTATATCTATACAGTAAAATCTCTGTTATCCGACATTCAAGTAACCGGAAAAATTCTGAGAGCTCCTTTATTTCCCCCCCCCCCCCCCCAATAAACAGATGGAAAAACTTTTACGTCTGAAAAATTATTTATCTCAAAATATTTTTTTTTATTGTTTTACTTATTCAAGAATGAAAAATCATTATTTCTAATGAAATATTTAAGAAAGATCTTTATACTGTATTATTATAAAAAATATTTACTCAAAGGAATATTTTATAATTGAATGCATTTGGATTATCTACAATTAACTGGAAAAAAAAACCTCCAGGATAAGTTTCTTTCTCTTTTTTTTTTTTTTTTTTTTTTTTTTTTTTTTTAATTGTTGGGTTTTTATCAGCTTTTCTCCCCAGCCGTCTGCCTATGATTGAGATTGTATCAAAGTTTCACGTTGTTGAATTAGTACGGAAAAATATTTTGCAACAGCCTAAATGGCAAACAGAAATAATAATAATAATAATATTATAGAGTAAAAAAATAATGAAATGAAAATGATACTTTTTTTCTTTTCCTTACTTATTAGGGTGACCAAGCCAGTAGTTGATCAAATAAGGTCGGTGCTACAGGGTTTTTATTATATTTCCTTCCTTCCTTTTAAGTTTTAGAAGTAAACTAACATGATTGCTACAACCATTAATGAATGTTCTTTAATTAGCAAAACTGATATCTGCTGAAATTAAATAGCAATAAAATTATAAGTAAATAATTTCTTTAATTGCCATTTTCCCAGTAGTTGATCAATCGAAGAAATCAGTCGAAATTTCAAAAATTAATGTTTAAAATAACATATTTAAACTGTGATTAACAATAATTCATGTAAAACTATTATTTGAAATAAGCAAAATGGAAGTGGATTATTTTAACTTACCGTAATTGTCTCCAACTAATCAAAAACTACATTTTTACATTTTCTAATTAAAAAAAAAAAAAAAAAATTGCTTCTCTTACAGCATGCAGCTGACAACAATGTGATAACAGGTGCTCCAACATTCAAACAAAAATATTATGTCTAGTGCCACATGTAACACTCATTTCTGCCTGAAATGGCACAATATTTCAAACATTTGATCAACTACTGGCACGGTCACCCTATTATTAAAAAAATAATTGCTATCTCTGTTGCTAATTATCTGATTGTGTTCAAATTTTCAGCAAATTCAAATAATAATAAATTAGGCCACTTGCCATATTTCTATTAAAATACATTTTTAGGAAACTAGAGCCTCCCCCCCCCCCCTCAAAAAAAAAAAAAAAGCCCACTATCTGAACCACTTCAAAAAAAGAAAAAAAAGCTGTTGACTGTGTGTGTAGTTTATCATGAAATTGGACTTATCATCTTGCATCTGATAATGTTCTTAGGAAAAAATAGTCCATAAAGGAATCATTATGGTTGGGGTTAAGGTTACGGGATTGCTGCACCTGCCTGTTCTTGGCCTGGGTATAATTGAGGCAACACAGGTGAATCATACAGAACTTAATTTTCCAATCGTCCATGTGCTTTTTCTAGAAAAGATGGAGGAAAAGGCAACTTTAGAAAAAAAAACTTCTGGTGTGGAAAGCTGATATTTTAGGAAAATGACAGGGCAGATTTTTCACTTTAAAAAAAAAAGAGCCTTTGAAAAACATCTAACAGGAACACTAGTTGGTTAGTTGATTTCATTTAGTTTTGTTATTTCTCATGTTGAAGTTTGCTGAGCAGCATCTATTATTCATCTTTGTCCTAACTTAAAACCTTTATGAGATGTCTAATTATAAATAAGGTAAAAAATTAATAAATAAATTTAGAAATTACATCCTAATACAAAATAATTTTTACTTTTATTTTAATTCGACAGAAATAACTTTATCAAATACAAATTTAATAATAATAAAAGAATTATTTTATAGGCTTCCCGAACAGGAAAATAGGCCAAAAAATCATTTTCCTGTTTCACTGTTACCTCAATGCACCCCCCTTCTTTCTTGACAGGTTTTGTAGCGCTCAACAATTCGGGCTTTTCAAGTATCTGGTAAAGCCGCTATCAGATTCACCAACTTTTCGAGCAATTTTTGAGCCAACTCTTGTTTTCCTCCAACTTTTCGCGAAATGTTGTCTCGACACCCAGTGTGATAGCAAACAGCAATATCCCCAACTTTTTATCCGCATCTCAAAAAAGTCTGTCCTAGCCGCAACTTTTCCTCCCACCTTTCAACATTTCAGCGAATCAGAGATAAGCGATTGATACGAAAATGCGATAAATATTGACGGCTGGTACTAGTAGTACTGGTTTTCCCGGGTTTTCCTCCAACTTTTGCAAAGACAATTGTAACCTTTTTCTCCCTTTCAACTGGAAAAAGTTGGTGTTAAAATCGGCTGTAAAGTTGGTTGCTCGAAAAGTCGGTGAATCTGATAGCGGCTTAATCCGTGCTTCCCGAGTATGCTGGTTAGTTGAACTTTTACTTTACTAATATTAGAAAGAAGAACGTTTGTCTGTAGGAGGTAATCTCTGGAAATACCAAACTGATTTCAAAAGTAATGGTGTTAAACTGATGGTGACAATCCCTGCTCTAACATAGATTATATTTTTCTGTGCCACCAGCCCTAAGGGAGTGCAGGAGCAAAATATGTTCTAAAATTGCAATTTTTGCAGTACTGAAAGATGTAGAAACTTGAAATTTTGCATGATAGTTATTTATAAGATGTAAATGCTCTCTAAGAAAGGTTTCTAAAAAATTTGAATTAAAACAGAGTGAAGTGTGTGAAAAGCCTTTTATAAGCATTCCAAATTAGGATTTGTATAGAATAGTTAGGGGTAAAAACAGGGGCGTAGCTACCGTGGAGCAGTTGGAGCAGACTGCTCCAGGCGCACCAATCCCAAGGGCGCAAAATTAGAAAAAGCGAAATAAAGATGTCTTAAAATATTTGTATTTTTTTTTTCATTATTAATCAGACATTATAGATGAATCTTGTTACAATCAGCGAATTCCTATGATATTTTACCTTGTGTTTAATCTCAACTATTTCGATTTAAAATATGTTTTCATACACAGTTGAAAGAAATGACTTCTATTCAGGAAGTTTTAATTTTAATTCATACCACCATATTGCAGCCTCAAGTAACTTCTCCAACAGCGTTTCAGCATGCCTGATCATTTTCTGTAACTTTTCTGGAGACGACCGTTGAAGATTTTCAGATCTTAAAGTAATCAAAACTTATTTAACAGGGCTCTCATCGGTCACTTTACTGCGGCTACCACTATTTCCAAAAAATAATCTTTCTGGTACATTTCTATTAAAAATGTTTTTGAAACTTATCATGATGATTACTGTGCGGAAATAATGGTAGCCAAAGAATTCACCGCTGAGAAACCTATATGTACGATGTAACAGTAGTAATTTACGATAATTATTTTACGATTTGGAAAGAATAGCCTGACAAGTTGAAGAAAATTATTGACCATTTTACAGACGAAATCCAAGAAAACGAAAATTTTGAAGGGTTTTTTTTGTTTGTTTTGTGGAAACTAAACATGCATTAATACAGATTACAAAACAATAATAAGAGCTGGATTTAAACATATTCCCCATCAGCTGACGGCGACAAAATTTAGAAGGGAGGGGTGGGGGGGGGATGCGGTTAAGGGGAAGCAGTAATTTAAATTTTGTGAGTATTGTTTTTGAGATTTTGAAAATATTGCAAATGTTGCAGAATCGATAAGCTTCAAAAAGAGAGAAAAAGTTAAGTACCCAATTCAGTGTTCCTTAGGGCCTGATAATAGCCTATGCAAAATTACACCACTTTTTGGTAACAGTATTTTTCCGCATTAAACCTTATTTAATCGCATAATTTTAGGATTAAATAAGGCTGACTGGCCCGCCGGGCAACCGACCTGCAAGTCTGTGCGCCCTAGACCAGGTAAAGCTGCTCCCTCCCTTAGGTGAAGCTAATAGTTTTAAAATTTGCTATACGCATTACATATGAAAAGTCTTAAATCATTTAATAATTTTTTTTTAAATCACTTTTTTGAATCATTTTTTATTAATGATTTTTATTTCTCTTTGCAAGGCAGAAGAATTGATTTTTTTTCTTGAAAGTTTCTTTGCTTCAGAGGACCATTTAAATCTTTAAAAACCTAATGTGTATGTTCTGTAATTTTCTTTGTGACCAATAGTGACATGGTCTGCCCCAAGAATTCCCAGCCTATCTGGTACCAAACAGCGCGGCCTCTCTTTAAATATATATATACATATTTTATTTTATTTAGTTTTTTTTTTTGTAAAATCATTTATCAAGTATTTGTTTGAAATGTGTAGGCTTCGTGTATTCGTACAATGCTGTGATTGTAATTTTATTATATATATGTGTATTATATTGATTTTTGCGCTTGATGTGCAAAAGTATTTATAAAGAATATTTTTGGCGAAGAAAATGTAATTCAAACATTCTTTTTTGTTAAAAATTACATTTTAATATGAAAACAGGACTGTTTCAATATTGTCTATAAATGTGATAATCAGAACGGCGGTCAGCTATTTTGTATATACGTTAGAACAGGACTGTTTTTTTTTTTTAATTTTTAAATCGATTTTTCACGCAGTCATCGAGCTCGTATTTCAGACAAAATCGTGTTAAAGATATATGACAAGATTTTTCCCTTCGTTGACTGTTTTTTCTACTTTCGTCGGGAAATTCCGTTGAAAACGCCATCTTTGACAATGTTTTCAGTAAGATCTATTGTGTTTAGAAAAAATCCGGAAAACGTCTTTCGATTACAAAGTTTCTGAATAACAACACATGCCAGTTCTAGAGCAAAAATTAATTAAAATGCATGTCATAAAATTGCCCCTTTGGATTTAAGAACAGCCTTAAGAAATAAAATCATAAAAATTTCAGGTTCATTTAAGAATATTATCACGGGCCCGGGCAACACCCGGTAGGTCAGCTAGTCTATAGTAATAAAAGGAAGTTTCGCTCTGTGTGTGGTGGCTAGTGAAATTTATTACACGTAGAAGTCTGAAAATTTGGATGAGGGTAGTCCAAAGACAGGTCCTGATACACCTGGAGCTCAGATTTTTAATTTTTTATGACCGGCACCCCCTTAGCACCTTTCAGTTTGTATGCCCTGAATTGCTCAGAACTTATCCCTTTTTATCCAATCTTCTTCGTTTTGGGGGCCCTTTTCTCATTTAATTATTCTCTGTTTCTACATTCCAGTTAAGACACTGGACCCCTTGAAATTTTTCTGCGCCATGCATTTTCCACACCCTAATATTGTCAACCAATCAATGCATAACTTTAAAATTGAGACTTGAACTCCTCTCCCTGGGCCTGCACCCTCATATTTTTATTGAGCACTTAGTGCCCTTTTTTAAGAATTTCTCCCATTTTTTTTTTCGCTCTTCTTTAAGATTTTATTCGAATGAATAATAAATACCCTATGCTTAATTTCGACTTATTGAGATCTAAAGCGCTAAGTACTAGAAACTTTTAACATGTTTCCACATTAGGGCCCTGCTCTCAACTATCAGTTGGCTTTTTTGGGACCTCCTATTATATCTCCCTTAAAAATGGTCTGATTCAATAACTTTTTTTGTAACAACATGATAGGAAATCCAGCTACTACGCGAACAACATAAAAATTTTTCAGGCTTCAGCTACCACCTAATTTTAAAATTAATCGCTTTCTTGGGGCCCTTGCACAGCTACATTCCAGTTGAGATCCTGGACCCTTGGGGCTTGGTACAAGGCCACTTTAAGTTTTTGTGCCCTAAATTGTTAATAAATCGCCCCTTTTAATCCGTCCTTCGTTTTGGGGCTCTTTTTCCATTTGGCTTTTTTTTTTTTCGTTTCTACATTTCAGTTCAGACACTAGCCCCCTAGGGTAACTTTTTGTGCGCCGTGCATTTTTCACCCACTAATTCTGTTACATTCTCATTGCATAACTTCAAAATTGAGTCTTGGTCTTCTCTCCCCGAGCCAACACCTTCATATTTTTATTGGGTTCTAGAGCTCTTTTTCAAAACATTTCTTTGAAATTTTTTTCTAATGATTAATACTTATACCCAGTGGTGGGATTTAGCCGGTTCGCACCGGTTCTGTAGAACCGGTTGCTAATTTGTCTTGAGTTCGGCGAACCGGTTGTTAAAATGATACTTTAAATGCGAAAATCGCATTTACATTAATTTGCTTTCTTTAAATGTTTATCTGCACAACATTGTTTTGTAGGCATAACTTTGTGATAAGTCCTGATTAATTTCATTTAATAAAATAATATTTCATTTGGAACAATAATGCATTTTTTCTTCGTCACTCCTGTAAGAGAAAATTCAGCTTAAACGAAATTTTAAAGAATTTTGGTAACTAAATTGACAGTCCTAGGCTAATCCCAGTTATATGGTAAGGTTATTGAAAATTACACTAACTACTTATCTATACTAATAAAAGAAAGTTTTGCTCTGTCTGTGTGTGTGCGATGGCTAGCAAAATCTACGTCACGTACGACTGAAAATTTTTGTGAGGCTAGCTCAAAATGTCTCCTGATGCACCTGACACACAGAATTTTAAAATTCTAATAATTTTTTGAGTTATTAATTAAAAATCGTAACTCACTCTCATTAAAAACTCAACTCGGTCCTAGCGAGAAAGAAAAAACTCTGGCGTACGCACAGAAGCCTTATTTATGCATCAGTTGAAAATGAATAACGAAAAGAAGAAATTTCGGGGGTATTTTGTCATTATTTATTAACTTACATCGGCCAAACCGCTTAGTAAAGTTAAAAATGAAAGATCTACGTCTCAAATGCCGCAATCAATTAAAAAAATATCGCAGTTAACCGCTTGAAAAACAATTTTCAAAAAAGGTCGTTTTTCTGAATAACTTTTTCTCCCTTATTGCAATGCCCCTCCAGGGCGCAATTTTGGATGTACCGACAAACCAAAAATATGTTCTTAAAGTGAAACCCTTTTCTAATCGGTGGTGCAATTGGTAACAAATATGAATTTTAACCCTTTCAAATACACCGGTAAACGCAGATCACTTCGCGCGTCACGATATTTTTTCTACGCTAAAAATAACTAAACGATCGTATTCCTTTTTTAGCGTTTTAATAAATAGACCAGATTTACATCAAATAAAAAAATTTTGAAACGTTCGAACGGGTAGAAATATTTCTTACCAAATAAAATGTGTGAAATTTTCGAGGAAATCAGCAAAAATCTGAGTGTTTCGTTGGGGTTTCGCTCCTTCAGGGCGAAATTTTAGAGGTACTGACAAACTAATAATATATTCGTAAATCTGAAACCATCTTCTTATCGATGGGACAATCGGTTTTAAAAAATAGGAATTTTAACCCTTACAAATACACCGGCAAATGCAGGTCATTTTATGCCTCAAGGAGACGATATTTTTCTACGTTAAAAGTAATTAAACGACCGCATTTGAACACAATCTTTTAAGAGTATCTCAAATTCAGATGGTACTGAGATTCTCAATAGATCAGATTTACATCATCTACAAAAATTTTGAAACATTCGGACGGGTAGAAATATTTTTTTACAAAATAAAATGTGTGAAATTTCGACGAAATCAATGAAAACCTGTGTGTTTCTTCGCGATTTCGCTCGCTTTCGGTTTCATCACGGGCCCAGCAACGCTGTTATTCGAATAAACGGTACTTTGCTTTGGCACGGAATGTTCCCTGTAATCGCTGATCTATAGCTAATACTTAAATCGACAGATTTAGATATATACTTCCAAGTGGACATTTTTTTATATTGTTCTTCATATCTTAGCAGTTTTTTAAATGAAAGTAGTTATTTTCATAAATGCAACAAACCCAAAATTTTGATAAGTTCCTCTAGTCTTATAATTTATATTTAGAAAAATATTTTTCTAGCTCTAACAAATGAAAAGACATTGTATGATCTAAACTTGCCGAATCATGATACTTTGTATTTTACGAATTTCTAACGTAGTCTGGCCGGTTTTTTTTTTTTTTTTTTTTTTTTTTTTTTTACTAAGAAATGGTAAAAATTCCTAAAATTTCTAAATGTCATAACTCGAGAAGTTTTGGTCTTGCAAAAATTTGTCTCACTAGCTATAGCATAGATAATATTTTTCTAAATATGTTATATACAACTTTAGGTCATGAACATGGGTTAATTCTTAAACTTACATTTGTGCTATTTTTATATTATATTGTTTATTGTTTTGATGCATTTTCTGATAGAAATTATGATCATGGTTTCATGATTGCCGAATATTTATTAACGTCCTTTTATAGGGCAACATGTTGCAGGATTTTTCTCACCATACCAAAGGATACAATGTTCTTATACTATTGGAAAGTGTTTCATAATCTATGTGTGATGCTTCATTTTTCTTTCATTTTTGTACATCAAAAATCATTCGAGCAGTGAACCGGTTGTTAAATTATTTTAATCCCATCACTGCTTATACCCAGTGGTGGGATTTAGCCGGTTCGCACCGGTTCGGTAGAACCGGTTGCTAATTTGTCTTGAGTTCGGCGAACCGGTTGTTAAAATGATACTTTAAATGCGAAAATCGCATTTACATTAATTTGCTTTCTTTAAATGTTTATCTGCACAACATTGTTTTGTAGGCATAACTTTGTGATAAGTCCTGATTAATTTCATTTAATAAAATAATATTTCATTTGGAACAATAATGTATTTTTTCTTCGTCACTCCTGTAAGAGAAAATTCAGCTTAAACGAAATTTTAAAGAATTTTGGTAACTAAATTGACAGTCCTAGGCTAATTCCAGTTATATGGTAAGGTTATTGAAAATTACACTAACTACTTATCTATACTAATAAAAGAAAGTTTTGCTCTGTCTGTGTGTGTGCGATGGCTAGCAAAATCTACGTCACGTACGAGACTGAAAATGTTTGTGAGGCTAGCTCAAAATGTCTCCTGATGCACCTGACACACAGAATTTTAAAATTCTAATAATTTTTTGAGTTATTAATTAAAAATCGTAACTCACTCTCATTAAAAACTCAACTCGGTCCTAGCGAGAAAGAAAAAACTCTGGCGTACGCACAGAAGCCTTATTTATGCATCAGTTGAAAACGAATAACGAAAAGAAGAAATTTCGGGGGTATTTTGTCATTATTTATTAACTTACATCGGCCAAACTGCTTAGTAAAGTTAAAAATGAAAGACATAGGCTGAAAGATCTACGTCTCAAATGCCGCAATCAATTAAAAAAATATCGCAGTTAACCGCTTGAAAAACAATTTTCAAAAAAGGTCGTTTTTCTGAATAACTTTTCTCCCTTATTGCAATGCCCCTCCAGGGCGCAATTTTGGAGGTACCGACAAACCAAAAATATGTTCTTAAAGTGAAACCCTTTTCTAATCGGTGGTGCAATTGGTAACAAATATGAATTTTAACCCTTTCAAATACACCAGTAAACGCAGATCACTTCGCGCGTCACGATATTTTTTCTACGCTAAAAATAACTAAACGATCGTATTCCTTTTTTAGCGTTTTAATAAATAGACCAGATTTACATCAAATAAAAAAATTTTGAAACGTTCGAACGGGTAGAAATATTTCTTACCAAATAAAATGTGTGAAATTTTCGAGGAAATCAGCAAAAATCTGAGTGTTTCGTTGGGGTTTCGCTCCTTCAGGGCGAAATTTTAGAGGTACTGACAAACTAATAATATATTCGTAAATCTGAAACCATCTTCTTATCGATGGGACAATCGGTTTTAAAAAATAGGAATTTTAACCCTTACAAATACAACGGCAAATGCAGGTCATTTTATGCCTCAAGGAGACGACATTTTTCTACGCTAAAAGTAATTAAACGACCGCATTTGAACACAATCTTTTAAGAGTATCTCAAATTCAGATGGTACTGAGATTCTCAATAGATCAGATTTACATCATCTACAAAAATTTTGAAACATTCGGACGGGTAGAAATATTTTTTTACAAAATAAAATGTGTGAAATTTCGACGAAATCAATGAAAACCTGGGTGTTTCTTCGCGATTTCGCTCGCTTTCGGTTTCATCACGGGCCCAGGCAACGCTGTTATTCGAATAAACGGTACTTTGCTTTAGCACGGAATGTTCCCTGTAATCGCTGATCTATAGCTAATACTTAAATCGACAGATTTAGATATATACTTCCAAGTGGACATTTTTTTTTATATTGTTCTTCATATCTTAGCAGTTTTTTAAATGAAAGTAGTTATTTTCATAAATGCAACAAACCCAAAATTTTGATAAGTTCCTCTAGTCTTATAATTTATATTTAGAAAAATATTTTTCTAGTTCTAACAAATGAAAAGACATTGTATGATCTAAACTTGCCGAATCATGATACTTTGTATTTTACGAATTTCTAACGTAGTCTGGCCGGTTTTTTTTTTTTTTTTTTTTTTTTTTTTTTTTTTTTTTTTTTACTAAGAAATGGTAAAAATTCCTAAAATTTCTAAATGTCATAACTCGAGAAGTTTTGGTCTTGCAAAAATTTGTCTCACTAGCTATAGCATAGATAATATTTTTCTAAATATGTTATATACAACTTTAGGTCATGAACATGGGTTAATTCTTAAACTTACATTTGTGCTATTTTTATATTATATTGTTTATTGTTTTGATGCATTTTCTGATAGAAATTATGATCATGGTTTCATGATTGCCGAATATTTATTAACGTCCTTTTATAGGGCAACACGTTGCAGGATTTTTCTCACCATACCAAAGGATACAATGTTCTTATACTATTGGAAAGTGTTTCATAATCTGTGTGTGATGCTTCATTTTTCTTTCATTTTTGTACATCAAAAATCATTCGAGCAGCGAACCGGTTGTTAAATTATTTTAATCCCATCACTGCTTATACCCTATACTTAATTTCGGCCAATTGAAAATCTAAAGCGCTAAGTACTAGGACCTTTTATCGTGTTTTCATCTTAGACCTTGCTCTCAATTATCAATAAGCTCCTTTTGGTCCCCTATAAAAATGGTCCGATTCACTAGGATTTTTTCCCTAACTATTTCTTAGGTGCCCCAGCTACTACATGAATAACAAAAAAAAAAAAATTACTCACACTTCAGCTACCACCAATTTTGAATATTAATCGCCTTCTTAGGGTCCTTGTTGCAGTTTCATTAAAAATTATCTGATAGTATTGCAATTTTCTTTAGCATAGTTCTAGGGTCCTCTGGCTACTTTGGAAACCACTAAAAAATTTCTTTTACTCCAGCTACCACTTTTTTCGAATATTAATCTTCTTTTACGGCATCAACTTACGTTTACTCACTACAGCCGTGCATTAAAATTCGCGCTACTGTTAAAGGTAAGTGGTTAACTTTAGAGGGATGGGATTTTCTCCGTAAATTAAATATCACGTTAATGCTAAAGGTAATTCGTTAAATTTACAGGGGGTGGAGGCAACAAGCACCTTCCACTGCTTCGGGGTGCATTCTTTCCTCGAATGCTAGAGGGCCGATTTCAACGGGATTGGTTAATTCAACCTAGATTACGATTCAGCTCTGTATTATGAAAATTTGTCTTAGACTGTTCATTTACTAACATTTTCGAACATTAATGGTGCATTCTTTTCTCGGGTTCAATACGTCCGATTTCAACGGTAAATGGATAATTAAGCTTATCTTACTATTCAGCTACCTTCTGCATTGTGAAAGTTTATCTTAGACTTCTGTTACAACCATTTATGAACATTAACGGCGCATTCTTTTCTCGGCTGTTATGGGCTCTGTTTCAACGGAAATTGGTCCATTCAACGTAGCTTATGATTGTTTTAAAGATTATAGTTCCACCGCCAGGATTCGCATTCTTATCTCGGGTTCTATAGGCTCGATTACTACAAGGTTTACTCATTCAATTTTCGATTGTCTCCGTCGCGTACGGAATACTCCTGGCATACACTGCCTTTGGTAGCGGGGACCCAGGCCACAGTTTCGTTCTGAAAGAGGTTTGTCGGGAACACACTAGACGCTGCCGAAGGTGTGGGCCACCCCTAAAACCATGCTCATTTGAATTATTTCTGAATATATAAAATCATACAAACTTGATTTTTGTTTACGTTATTATAACAGGCCCGGGCAACGCCGGGCGGGTCAGCTAGTTACACACACGCACACACATATACAGGGTGTCCGGTCTCAACGGTGTCCAATGGCTAATTCATAAACCGTTAGTCATAGACGTATAGTTCCAATTACAAAAATGTTTAAAATCAGGTAAAGAAATATTTTAAAAGCGATTTGGGTCAATAAAAACATTTTTTAAAAAATTACGAAATTTAAATTTTTATACGGTCCCTCGGTCCTATAAGTTATATTTAGTAAAATTTTCCTTTTACACCGAGAAGTACTACACAAAAAGTCCCGTTATTCTACGATTAAAATTGACTGAGTAATAGATGTTTAAAGTTGGAGCATATTTTTCGTTGCAAATTGGGGGTCATTCACAAACTTAGTAGAAATATAATTTCGTCAGATATATTAAAAAATGGTTAAGAGTAAAATTAACATTGCAATATAAATTTGAAATCTTTAATCATTCTGACATATTAATGCTAAATATACAATTTGTAATAAACATTTAAGAAGAAAGAAAAAACAAAATTTTTGTTAAATAAAGTTATGCTAAATTAACAGCCTCAATTCTTTACAAAATGATACGTATTTAAAAATATTATTAGATTACACCAGCCTGCAAATGTTGGGTTATGTCATGTTTTTTAGCTTTTGAAAGATGATTCTTATGTATTCTGTACCAATGAATCTGAAATTGACCTTCATTTTTAACCATCACATCAGGATTTTTCGCAAAATTCAAATTAAAATTGAATCTCCTCCCACATCTCATCGGACCACTCAGCTATTTAGCTGTAAGAATCCCAAGATAAGCAAAAATATCGAATAAATTGTTGAATAAAATAAAATAAAACAAAACAAAAAAAGTTTTACATATGTTTTATAGTATGAGATTTTCGCTATATTTTAACTTACACATTTACGATTTGCAAAAATATTCTAACGTGATGGTTAAAAATGAAGGTCATTTTCAGATTCAATGCTAAAAAGTACGTAAAAATCAATTATCAAAAGTTATAAAACACAACCATCTCCTCTAATTTATAATATCCGATTTTTGTTATTCTTTAAATTTGACAATTTATGATTTGCGAAATATTCTGACATAATGGTTAAAAATTAATGTAATTTTCGGATTTAGTGCTAAAAAAATACATAAACGTTAAAAAAAACATAACAATCGCAGTCTTGTATTATCTAAAACTTTTTCTTAAACTTCTTGGCGGGAATCTATCCGAAATTTTTTGTGTTATCCTATAAAATAAGTATAAATGGTAACCACCGAAAATCATAATAATATTAGATTGTTATTGGATTTGCGCCAGTATGTAAAATGTAATCTCGATCAGATATTTAAAAGTGAGTTAAAGTTCGGGTACAAATTTGGAACTGGAAAAACATACATATGATCATTAAAGTAACATAAAAACTTATAAAAATAACATAATTTTTGTTAAAAGAAATCATAAAAGAAACAGTCTCAAATCCTGACAAAATAAAATATATGTTATTTTAGCCAATCTGAAACTTTATAAATGTTAACTTAATCGTAATACTTGTACGATTTTTTTCAAAGCGCATATACACATGAAATAAGATCTTCGAATACTTTAAGCACTTGGTATGTGATCCCTCAAAGTCAAGATGAACTCATTTGTTTTCAGAGCAGAAAAGTGGCATAAGTCATGCATTTTTAAAGTTTCATAACTCGCTCAATTTTAGAGTTAATGGAATGAATGGGACTTTTTTTCTCTTACTTGTCAGTGTAATAGGAAAATTTTACTAAATATAACTTATAGGACCTGGGGACCGTATAAAAATTTAAATTTCGTAATTTTTTAAGAAATGTTTTTACTGACCCAAATTGCTTTTAAAATATTTCTTTACCTGATTTAAAACATTTTTGTAATTGGAACTATATGTCTATGGCTAACGGTTTAGGAATTAGCCATTGGACACCGTTGAGACCGGACACCCTGTATATATGTATATATGTGTGTGTGTGTAACTTCCAAACAAAATTACGCAGAACTTTTTTGAGAGACAAGAGGGCGCACAAACTTTGCTTGCTCCAGGGTGCTGAATATGAAGCTACGCCACTGGGTAAAAACTCGAAATTTGACATAGCTGTTACTTTTAAGACACAAAGCCACGCACAGCACAGTTTTTTATTTTTATTTTATAGGGTGCGGGAGGAAGAAATTTCTAACATGATTTCTGTGATACTGAATAAGCTAGAAGCTAGAGACTTGGCATGGCGGTTACTTTTACTTTACAAATGCTCACTATGAATGGTTTCTTAAAAAAAAAAAAAAAAAAAAAAAAAAATGAAATTTAAAAGGGTGACATCAGAGGAAGTCATTCTAAAAACATTCTAAATTACAATTTCTATGGAATTATTAGAGATAGAAACTCAAAATTTGGCATGTCTGCTTTATTTAAGACTCAAATACACAATCATAGCAGTAAAAAAAAAAAAAAAAAAAAAAAAAATCGAATTTAAAAAGGCTGCAAGTGGAAAAATCATTCTAAAATTGCCATTCTTGTGGTACTGAAGTAACTTGAAGTTTGAAACTTTTTTTAGACCTATAGCGGCAGGGCTGTTGTCTCGAATGATCCAAGAAATTAAGAAAACACCAGTAACGGACAATGTAAGGAAGTTAGAAACAATCGATACTTTTTAGAAAACTAAGAGTAGATGATCGAAAATTGCTTGACTAGCAAAACTCATTCAAAAATTCATTGTAAGAGCAAAAGCAATTTGAGTTCAAAACAGTACTGTCCCAACATGATGAGTACGATAACGAGAGCATGACAACATTATGTGCTCCAAGGAGTCAGTCACCCGTCAGCTATTACAGTGTGCATCATCTACCAAACCAAATGGAAAAGGAGGGCAGGTGTGATAGAGATCTGCACGGGCCGGGCCCGGCCGATTTTCATTAACGGCACTCGGGCCGGGCCTGCTCTCCGCTCTGTTCGGGTTGGGCCGGGCTGGGCCATACTTTTTCTGAAGGCTCGGGCCGGGCCTAACTTAATTTTCCTGTACAGAGCCGGGCCTGGTTTCATTCCTAGTCTTCACGGCCCAAAATTTTCAGTCCTAGTTTTGAGCCAGCCCGTACGAAAATCATTGTCTCATCGTGGCCTGGTCCATTTTAAGGTCAGTTAAATTAGGCCTGGCCCAAAAATTTTTGCAAAAAATGCATACATTTTTGAATCGCCATTATTCTACACTTAAACATTAAAATTTATTATTTTTAAAGAATCTTTTTAAATTTAAAAAGAAGAAAGATATAATTTTAAAAAGAATTATTTTTAAAGATTTCTACGCATATTAAAATATAGTTAAATTAAAATATAGTAAAATGTGTGAAAAGGAACCTGCCTACGACGGAACCCTGTTTTAAACTGAAAAACGTGTTGATCCATGCAAAATTAATATACTAATAAGTAAGAAAAGAATATATAATACATTTACACTTGCTAAGAAAGGAACTTGTCTATAACGCATTTTTTTTTCTTTTCTATGCAATTCCGTCTTAGTAGATTGTATTGTATAACATTTTTCAGATTTTTAACACTTCTATATATGGAATATGGATTAACAATATTAATGATAATTGAAATATTTACATACAAGAAATACACATTCATTAAAAAAATAAATATCGCAGCCTGCGTCACTTCTATAAAAATGAAGATTATAAACATTAAAAAAAAAGTTAAGATAAATATTTTTGGTCAGAACTCCTCGTACGAGACAAATTTTAAACCAATTCGACGTAAAAATCAATGTTTTGTAGAAATTCACTCGGGCCGAGATTTTAACTTTTTTTCCGGCTCGGGCCGATCTTTAAATTTTTTTATCGAGGCGGGCCGGGCCGAATTTTTTCTCCGAATAGTGATAATGAACTTCTCTTAACAATATCTTTGGAAATATACCTTAAGGTGGTTCTCATATTCACTGCTCAACAATGCGACGCTTTCAGACACATTTTCTGACAAAATTTTTAACTATAAAGGCATAAAATTGACAGGTCTGCCAATTGAAGGCATTTGGAAACGAATAGCTTTTTTCATATTTGATAAATTACTTACAGAGATAACAGAGATTCCTGTCACGTGACTGTACGTTTTTCTCCTTTCCTGTGCTATCGCTTCCGGAAATTCGATTCAAAACGCTAACTTTGACAGTATTTTCAGAAAGATATATTGCTTTTATCTATGAAAAAAAAGACATTTACATAGCTTCTGAATAAGAATGCCTGCCAATCTTACGCGTTTCCGAAAAGAAAAGAATTCATAAATGTGTCGAAATGTAGCTCCTTTGGATTTGAGAAAAGCCTTAAAAATGAGAGAAATATTTTCACAAATCTACTTTTTATTATACAGCTTCAAAAGTTATCATGTTTTTAATCCTTTATTCTGAACTACATTAATCTTTTAATGAATCCTTATTTCCATTTTGAAATGTCTGTAGACACGATGACTAAAACACTGTAAGTAATCGTTAATGTTTACTATTGTGTGTTTTCTGTTTTGCGAACATCATAGTAATGTAAAATATACTGTAAAATGTTCCCATAAATATGTATGTAGTATTCATTAAAAGAATCTTAATTGTATGTTGAGAAAAAAAGGATTTTTTTTTCTTAGAAATTGTGTCGGGCCGGGCCTGTTTTCACTGATTTTTGTACGGGCCGGGCCGAGAACTGTAAAAATGCAAACGGGCCGGGCCGGTCTCGGCCCGAACTTCCAATTTTTACACCGGGCCGGGTCAAGATAGCTTTCATTCGGGCCGGGCCCGGGCCTGGAAATTCCGGCCCGTGCAGACCTCTAGTTATCATACAGCACGATAGTGCTGTATAGTAGAGCTCAGCCGCATCTTTTACGTTTTGAAACATGATGAAAAGACAATAACTCGATTACAATCCAAACCAGAAAACATTCAGTGATGAATAACGGCTTGTTGGAAAGCTCTTAATTTAGCGATGTGCCTTTCGAAGGCCGGTTCAAAAAATATCTAATATTAAGGGAATGGCACTCATTTAAACTTTACGTAGCACTATACCTTCCATGATTTAACATTATAGAAATATCTCCTTTTTAATTTTCTAATTAAATCTTTTCTTTTGTGTTGTCACACCCTAAAAAATAGCACAATAATTTTTTTTTAAAAAGGATAATACGAGTACTTTCCTTTTATAAGCTCCAGAAGTGTTTCATAGAAGTTTTAGTGAAGTTTTTGGAGGAGAGGAAGGAGTTGAAATATATATAGATGATTTATTAATTTGGGGAAAAGATAAAAAAGAACATGATATGAGGCTTAAAAAAGTTCTTGAGAAAGCTCGTGAAAGAAATATTAAATTTAATTTGAGTAAGTGTAAAATTGGAGTAACAGAAGTCAAATATTTAGGACACAAATTTTCTAAAGATGGTCTTAAGCCTGATGAAGACAAAATTAAAGCAATTATAGCTATGAAACCTTCTAATAACAGTAAAGAACTAGAAACTTTCTTGGGTATGATTACGTATGTTTCAAAATTCATTCCAAATGTTTCACAAAAAATCGCAATCTTGAGAGATTTAATTAAAAAAGGTAACATATGGAATTGGAATTCTATTCATGATAAGTTTTTTTTAGAATTAAAAAATATTTTAGCAAAAAATCCGGTTCTGCAATATTTTGATGTGTCGAAACCAATCACTTTATCAGTTGATGCCAGTAAAGATGGGTTAGGGGCAGTGCTTCTACAGAATAATTTACCAGTTGCATATGCATCTAAAGCTTTAAATGATGCTAAAAAAAAAAACTATGCACAGATAGAAAAAGAGACATTAGCTGTAGTTTTCGGTTGTGGGAAATTTCACCAGTATCTTTTTGGAAGATCATTTAAAATTGAAAGTGATCATAAACCTCTTGAAGCAATATTTAATAAATCTTTTGATAAGTGCCCTGCAAGATTACAGAGAATGAGAATTCTTTTACAACCATATGATTTTAAACTTTTTTACAAAACAGGTAAAGAATTGTTTTTGGCAGGTACTTTATCTAGATCATTTTTAGAAGAAACCTGTGACTTTTTTGAAGGTGATATCGAGGCATATGTTGGTATGATTACTGAGAGTGTTCCTATGTCAAGTGAAAAGTTTAAATTTTTTTAAAGAGAAACGCAAAATGATCCCGAATTACAAGTTGTATCTAATTTAATTTTGGAAGGATGGCCAGAAAATAAATTTAAAGTTCTGGAAGTTGCAATGCCTTATTTTAGTTTTCGTGAAGAATTAACAGTTGCAAATGGATTAGTTTTTAAAAACTCTCGTGTTGTTGTTCCAAAAAATGTTAGAAATGATATGCTTAATCGAATACATTATGGGCACATGGATATTGAAAAATGCAAGAACAGAGCACGAGAAATTTTGTTTTGGCCTGGTATGTCAAAAGAAGTAGAAGATCTTGTTTTAAATTGTAAAACATGTTTATCATATAGGAAATCAAACCAAAAAGAACCATTGATGCCAAAAGAAGTTCCATATGGCCCATGGGAAGTTTTAGGAACTGATTTGTTTCACTTCTAAGGTCGAGAACATTTGCTTGTTATAGATGGTTGGTTGGTTGTGTTTATGACGGCCAATTATCAACACGAGGGATATGGGCCCTAATGGGGGGGAGTGCCCTTCGTGGGGGTCTTTCTAAGGGAGCCTAACCCGTATTAACGCTTGGAAATCCAAGGTTCGAAGAAAACCACGAAAACTCCGAACGATTAGGCCGACGGGCGCGATTGGGTTCGAACCCAGCACCTCCCGTCTACCAGCTTCGAGATCAGAACCTCTCGGCCACTGGTGGGACTGCTTGTTATAGATTATTTTAGTAAATATGTGGAAACAGCTTTATTAACAGAAGATTCAAGTCTTGCTACCATTAAAGCACTAAAGGGTATATTTGCACGATTTGGCATTCCAAACTTCTTTATTCTGATAATGGACCGCAGTATGACAGTTCAAGGTTCAAAAACTTTGCAAATTCTTGGAATTTCCAGATCAAAACCTCAAGTCCCAGGTTCCCTCAATCAAACGGAATGGTTGAAAGACACTTACAGACTGTTAAGTACACGCTTAAGAAAGCTGATTTTGATAACAAAGACCCATATTTAGCACTTTTAGAGTACAGAAATACACCAATATCCAATAATATTCCTTCGCCATCAGAATTGTTATTTGGTCATAAAATTAATGGAATTATGCCACGTAAAGAAGATTTTTTTCTTACTAACCAATATGATGAGATTCGACAGAAGTTCATTACTCGACAAGAAACTCAAAAATCTTATTATGACAGAGGCTCTAAATTACTTAAACCTTTGCAGGAAGATGATGTGGTATTTTTAAAAGATGGTATGATGTTTCAGATGGATGTTTCAGAAAGATGCAAATCAACTCGCCAAGGTTCTAGGAAATGCTGACAGACCACGATCCTATCGTATATTAAAGGAAGATGGACAGATATTAGAAAGAAATAGAAGACATCTACACAAAGGTCCTCGTAGTGTAAAGTTTGAAGTTAAAAAGAAATCTAACTTTTTAGATTGTGAGAAACCTACACTAGATTTGAACCTTCCTGGGAATGAGCTGAAATCTACACCAAACTTGAACACCCCTCTACCTTCTACAATAACTAAATCCCACACCGATAGCACTCACTCCCCAACAGAGACATATTCTAAATCTGGACGACTTATTAGAAAACCTTCCTACTTAAATGACTATATTACCTGACTATCATTTTATTAATTTTGCTTGTATTTGTATTATTTTCAGGTTTTTGATTTTTGTTAAAAAAAAAAAGGAGATGTCACATATCTAACCGTAACTGAATTGTAATGACTCATGATAACTCAACTCGGCTCGAAATGTTGTTCTACGATTTAAGTAATTTTTCTCTTTTTAGTAGCTGTTAATAAATGTTGTGTTTGTAAGCACCGGTGTATTCATTGAAGTTATAATAGTTTCTAATAAAAAAGTGAAATCATAAAAGAACGCAATGCTTTTTATAAATGAATTTTGGAAATGTGTATTTTAACTTAATAAACGTTTAATCTACTTGATAATATTGTTTTTTACTTGAAATTCAGTATTCAATGAAATTTATGTTATAGTTTTGTCGAAATGTATAATAAAACTAAATTTACACTCCCCCCCCCCCCCCCCAAAAAAAAAGAATCGTAAGATCTCATGCAATTTAAATGCAACGCAGTGGATCGCTATATACCAACTACTTTTATTAAAAGATGAACACTGGGACAATAATTTTTTTTTCGTTGCGCCATATTAACTGAAAGGTTAAAAATAACTACTTTATAAGATGCCTTCTAAAGAAAGAGCAAAAAATTGAAGTTTAGGTAGTGGGAAAAATAAAACAAAGAAGCTCTTTCTGCATATTATAAAGATTGGAGCAAACAGAAGATAGAAAAACATAATCTTTCAAAGAAAAGATGGGAGACCAAA
Organism: Maratus speciosus; assembly: GCA_963932465.1. NCBI lineage: Eukaryota > Metazoa > Arthropoda > Arachnida > Araneae > Salticidae > Maratus > Maratus speciosus. Next base: position 384,586,462 of record OZ010788.1, on the reverse strand, counting down.
AAATGGCAGGAAAAAAAAAACAAGGAAAAGCTTTTAGCTTCTGATAAGCTCTGTCGACGAAAAAATTTGTTGGACTTTTCCCATTTTAAATCTAAATGGTACCGGCGGTATATCGTTAAGCTGCGCTATAGCTGCAAACGTACAGATAATAAAAGGCGAGTGGAAAACGCAAAAAGGCTCCAAAGGTATTGTACAAGTTTAGTGATAGACCGCCAATATTATTACAAAAAAATTCTTGCGTTTTTAACAACGGGCCGTCGGGTCTCAGGGCAAAATCTTGTATAATTTACTGTCAGATATGGATAAAAAGCCACTATCAAATTTAGAGGTTTCTGATGAAAATAAAGCACAGTTCCATATCAAAAAGCTTTTAGCAGAAACAATAGTAACATGGGCGCTTAGCAAACGAAATTGTTTTGTTTTTGAGCTGAAATAAAATATTACAAATGTAAAAAATATGTGTTCAGCAATATTAGCCAGCATTAATGATAAGGACAAAATTTATGTTGAAGATGTATGTAGACACACAGTATATATTCAGAACCGTACTTCAAGGAATTTGCATACATGGAAAAATGTTCATGGGTTCAATCAATGGGTTTCGAAATTTTGATAAAATAATAGCGGAAAAACGGAATAAAAGTGCTAAAAAAGCATCAGATTTTGTCTAATAAAAATCAAAATGAAAAAATAATAGTCGATTCAAACGTAGATGAAAACGAAATTCAAAATGAAACCACAGTTTTTGATTCAGATTCAGAGAAAACTGATACAAAATCGTCAAATACAAAACCGTGCTAGCCAGCACTCTGTAAACTGCCAAAAAATATGATAAAGAAATGGTAAATTTCTCGAGGACGCTTCTGACCTTCCTTGTACTTTTCAAGGTCAAGGTTCAGAACGGTTGTGTGAAGGAATGTCTTTTCTTTGTTGTCTAGAAGGGGAAAAATGTGCCTTTTGGGAATAATAATCCCGCGCGTGTACAAACGTTTCATTTCGATATGTTCATTCGTTTCGAAATAGCATACACTAAAATAATTTTACTGAAAGCGAAAAAAAAAAAAAAAAAAAATGTGATTTTTTACAGAAACTTGCAAAATTGGAAAATAAATATGAAACGCTTGATTTTTTTTCCCTAAAAAGAAGTAGTACTGATGCATTTTACAATATAAAGTAGTAGACTTGCTTTTAAACCGCATTTAGCCAAAAATATAATGGGAGACAAAATGAGGCAAGATTTACCCCCAAGTGTGTGGTAACGTTACAAAAATAGGTGCGTGTGCTTAGGGTTGCGTTAATTATGCGCTAAACGACCAGGGCCGTAGCAAGGTCTTCAGAGCCCCCCCCCCCCCCAAAAAAAAAAAAAAAAAAAACATATTTTTCGGGACCCCTCTAAGATTTTAAGAGAAATATCTATATTTAATTTTCCAACCGAGTTTCATTGTATAACAACACCAGCGAAGTTTCGCTGGTCGAATTTTCCAAAACGAACTTCAAATTGAACGAATTTGTAGTTAGGCTGCACTGCTTTCGGCAGCGTACACCCATAGGGGCTATGTCCGCTCCGATCTCGAATCATACGAACCTTGAATTATTGTAATTTTTTTTATTTAGATCCAGATTAAATTCAAATTTTCAACATTTCGTCCACGTTGCTGCAGGAACAGATTTGATATTTTTACAATGTGAATTTAATCAAAGGACTTGCAAAATTTAACTGAGAATTCTTCCATTTAGGAAAAAAATGTCAAAAAAATCGCCGAAGAACGCCAAAAATTGCATAAAAATTTTCAAAGTTCATAGAGATCAAACTTTACTCATATTGGGTTAAAAGATTGAAACCGTTTTTTTTTTTACGAATATTAAAAAAACTACCAGAAAAGTGAAAAAAAGCTAAAAATCACATAAAAATTCTCGAAAATTTTAAAAACAGCAGAGGACAAAATTTGGCAAAAAAGTTTGAAACTGAATTCCTTTTACAAATGTAGAATTGCTAAGTATTGTTCATAAACAAAAGAAATAAATAAAAAATATGGAAGTCGTTTTCGTATTTTCAATTTTCTCTTCAGTTTGACAATGCTATCAGCGTGGCCCAGACAGATTTTTTTAAGCAGAAAATATTCACTTATAACAATTTTTTTTCCCTCTCGGATTGGTGCCTTTTATTAAATACATATATATGTACAGATTTACTAATTAAAAAAAAATACTTTTGGATGTTGTTTTCATATATTCCGGTTTTCTCCAGTTTAAAATTGTCACCCAAGTTGAAATTTAAGAAAAAAAAATACCTTCGGATAGAAGGTTTCTTTGGGCAACGAAGACGGGTTTCCTAGTAGCTAATAATAAAGACAGACGTTTGTCTGTCCAGAGTTTTTCTTTGTCTGACAAGATGTTTTTCTGTTTCAAAAAGATGTTCTGTTTCACAAGATGTTTTTCTGTTTCAAAATTTGACAGGAAGGTTACCTGTATGCCTGAAGTTGCTCGAAACAGGTTTTTAAATTTTTTGATTCGAATTTTTTTCATTTAATTTTTTACGATATTTTTTGTATTTTTTCGAGTTTCGTGTTTTTTCCCCCACATTCATAAAAGGAATAAATTTTCAATCCATCTTTCTATTTTAGCCGAATATAGTAGTCTTCTTCGATTTTTAAATATTTCGCGAATTTTTTATGTGATTTTTAACTTTTTTTCGCGTATTTTTTGACATTAGTAAAAGGAATCAGGTTTCAGTCTTTTAGCCCGATGTACTAAATTTTGTCCTTTGCGATTTTTGAATTTTTCACGAACGTTTTTTTTCCCCCTTTTTAAGACCACCGTGATTAGAAGAGATTTTATCTCACATTTGAAGAAACTTTCGTCTTTAGAAAGGAAAATTTCTAGAAATTTTGATGTTTTATTCGCGACTTCTTCGTGTTATGAAGGAAAAAGTCATGCGTAAAAGTTCAGTTTCTAATAGGGAAAAGTACAATGCAGCAAAGTTGGCGGAACACTCCTGTGATTTGATTTGACAAAATTGCATCTTCAAATTTAGTAAGGATGTTAGGTAATTTTTATGTTAGATTGGTGAGTTTTCTATATTTTCGCGTAAAATGAGAAAATCAAATCAAAGCTTTTTTTTGTTTGTGTGTTTGAATGAAAGAAAAAGTTACGGAAAAAATCCTTCAATTTACTGATTTCTTTCTTTCTTTCTTTCTTTTTTTTTTTCTTGGAGAGACAGTGTAAAAGGAACCCAGTTTCTATCTTTTATCCCAATATAGTAAAAATTTTGCCATATGCGGCACGGATTTTTGACATCCCTAAAAGGAATCAGGTTTCAGACTTTTAGCTCAATATAGAAAATATGTCCATAGAAATTTCTGAATTTTTTACGAACGTTTTATGTGATTTTTAACATATTTTTGTCTTTCACGGCAATTTTTTCACATTCCAGTTACAATATTTTGGCTCGATATAATCAATTTTCTCTCAGCGATTTTTGAATTTTTGCCCAATTTTTTATAAGATTTTTACACCTTTTTTTCGCGTTTTGCGGAGTTTTTTGACATTTTTTTTCTGAAACCGAAGAATTATCCAGTAGATTTTGCTGCTGTCATAATTAAGCTGAAGTGGAAAAATAACAAATTTGTTCCTGTAGCAATGTGAGCTACGATGCTGGAAAAGTATACTTTTATCTGGACACTATCACTTTTATCGAAAAAATCATCGAAATTCGAAAAAATATCGAAAAATTCAATGATTGTTTGATTCAAGATCGGAGCGGGAATATCCGGAAAAGGTTTACGCTGCGAACGGCAGTGAAAGCCCCCAATGGAGAACTCCAAAAAATAGGTTCTTTTTTTAAAAAAGCAATTAGCGAAGCTCTGCTAGTAGATTAAATAAATACACAATGTAATTTATGTATAGTTAACATAAGCAGGGTTCGTACAGACTCCTTAGACTCCTTGGAAACTCCTTAGAAATGAAAACATTCCCAAGTAGTACTTAGAACTACTTAGATAAACATACCACTCCTTAGAAACTCCTTAAATTGCATTGCGGCTTCGGACGAAAGCGATATTGCTGCCGAGGATAAAAAAATCGTGTTTGTAAAACGCATTGTAAATCCTTTATGCACGTCATTCTTCTGAAGCACAGCATTGATTGCGTAGGATAATCTTAATAGCAGGGCTCCCACTAGGTCCGTTTTTCAATTATTAGGTCCGTAAAGTCCGTTTTTCGACACTGTTAGCCGACCTTTATTTTAAATTTTATCGATGTTTGGCATTTAGCCAAGAATCTCGGAAAAATCGCGTTTTTCGCAAATATGTTCCAAAAAATACCGTCAAATTTCGTCAATCGACCGCGAAAAAAATTCGTAAATTTTATCAAAGGATCGTGGAAAAACACAAATTTCTGCAACAGATAGCGGTAAAACTCGATGCGAATTTCTTAAAAAGACAGCGAAAAAACGCGAATGCGACGAAAAAACGCGAATTTCCTCAAAAGATCCCGAAAAAACGTAAGTTTCGTCAAACGATCGCAATAAAACGCGATTAGAAGATTGCTAAAAAACAAGAAATTCCCCCAGAAGATCGCGAAAAACACGCGAATTTCCTCAAAAGATCCCGAAAAACACACTAATTTCGTCAAAGGATCGCAAAAAACACGTAGTTTCTATCAAAAGATCGCGAAATAAACGTCAGATTCGTTAAACAATCGAAATAAAACGCGAATTCCATTAAAAGATTGCGAAAAAGCGAATTTTCCCAGAAGATCGCAAAAAAACGCGAATTTCCCCCCCAGAAGATCGCGAAAAAAACGCGAATTTCAACATAAGATTGCAAAAAAAAAATGCGAATTCGTCAAAATTTCACCCTCAAAGAAAGCGATTACCGCTGTTCTAAAAGAATAAATTCAAAACTTTTTATATTTTTTCTTGTATGTTGCGTTTAGCATTCTTTTTTTTTTTTGCCTTTTAAAATTTTCTTTAAGATGTATCACGTATGTGATATACATAATAAGTGTTTGGGGTGTGACTAATCTCTATTTATATGATCTAGAGGTGATTCTAGTCCGAATTGTCCGAAAAATTTGAAAAATCGGTCACCAATTCGAAAATTCGGACACATGGTCGCCGAAAAAAATAAATTTTGTTAATTGTTTACAGGAAAATCGTCAATTTCATCAAAAGATCGCGGAAAAAACGCAAATTTCGTCAAAAGATCGCGAAAAAACGGCAAATTTCGTCTAAAGATCGCTAAAAAACTCACAAATTTCGTCGAAAGATCGCGAAAAAACCCACAAATTTCGTCAAAAGATCGCGAAAAAACCCACAAATTTCGTCAAAAATTCCCGAAAAAATCCATAAATTTCGTAGAAAGATCGCGAAAAACCAAAAATTTCGCCAAAAGATCGCAAAAAAACTCCACAAATTTCGTCAAAAGATCGCGAAAAAAACCCACAAATTTCGCCAAAAGATCGCGAAAAAACGCGAATTTCGTCAAAGAGCCGCGGAGAAAACGCATAGCCAGTGTCGAAGTGGATTACCCCCATCCTCCTCTGGTGTGAATTTCAGAATTTTTTTTACCCAGAATCGCTCCTGTGACATGACCATTGGTCACTGCATAAAAAAGTTGATTGTCAATTTGGTATTTAAACTTACGAAATCAGTTAGCAATATATTGTGAATACTGTGCAATTTCAGCACTAACAATTAGATTCTAATACAGTAAAATTTGTTTTAGAAATGTTTTTCTCTCCAAATTAGGCATTAAAAATTGGAGTGTGCCTGTGCATACCACATAACGATGCACCACATAAAAACATCGAAAAAAAAAAAAAAAAAAAAAGGCAAATCCTTAAAACTTTTTGGACTCCTTGGATTTTTTGGGTACTCCTTGGATTTTTTCTTCCCAACTCTGTATGAACCCTGCATAAGTAATTTATCGAGACAAGAGAAATGAAATGTTCAAAACGAAACAGTTCGAACATAAGTGGATAGGCGGCATATGCAATGCACATAGATGCCCGCTTATTGGGTCCCCAACGAGATTAAGAAGCATATATTTTTTGAACATTAAAAAAAAAAAAAAAAAAAAAAAAATGAGGCTTAAAAGTTTTGAATCTTGAGTTCCGAATTTTGCTCACTTTTAAGAGCGGCCCCAAAAAGGAAAATTTATAAAGTATTTAGAGCCTGCAAAACTTCTTTCATCTGGGCACCTTTAAAAAGAATGTTAGCTATAGAAAAAAAGGGCATGTCTGTTTTGGTTAAAAGAAGTAATAGTATTAAGAAAGCTTTTAACCTTATTGGGGTCTCAACGAGATTAAAAAGCATATTTTTAAAACATTTGAATAATAAAAATTGGGCCTAAAAGTTTTGAATCTTGAGTTCCAACTTTTCCTCACTTTTATGGGCGGCCCCAAAAAAGTCAATTAAAAAAGTATTTAGAGCCTGCAAAATTTCTTTCATCTGGGCACCTTTAAAAAGAATCGCGACTGTAGAAAGGAAGCACATTTGGTTGAAGGAAGTAATAGTATTAAGAAAGTTTTGAAACTTATTGGGGCCCCCAACGAGATTAAAAAGCATATTTTAAAAACATTTGAATAATAAAAATGGGGTCTAAAAGTTTTAAATCTTGGGCTCCAACTTTTCCTCCCGTTTATAGGAGGCCTTAAAAAAGACAATTCAAAAGAATATAGAGCCTGCAAAATTTCTTTCATCTGGGAACCTTTAAAAAGAATGGTAGCTATAGAAAAAAGGACATGTCTGTTTTGGTCAAAAGAAGTAATGTTATTAAGAAAGTTTTTAACCTTGTTGGAGCCCCCAACGATAATAAAAAGCACATTTTTAAAACATTTGAATAATAAAAATTAGGCCTAAAAGTTTTGAATCTTGAGTTCCAACTTTTCCTCACTTTTATAGGGGGCCCCAAAAAAGTCAATTAAAAAAGTATTTAGAGCCTGCAAATTTTCTTTCATCTGGGAACTTTTAAAGAGAATGCTGGCTATAGATAGAAAGTGCATATCTGTTTTGGTCAGAAGAAGTAATAGTATTAAGAAAGTTTTGAACCTTGTTGGGGCCCCCAACGAGATTAAAAAGCATATTTTTAAAACATTTGAATAAAAAGATGGGGCATAAAAGTTTTGAATCTTAGGCTCCAACTTTTCCTCACCTTTATAGGGGCCCCTAATAAAGACAATTAAAAACGAATTTAGAGCCTGCATTTTTTTTTTTTTCATCTGGGAACCTTTAAAGAGAATGATGGCTATAGAAAGAAAGTGCATATCTGTTTTGGTCAAAAGAAGTAATATTATTAAGGGAGTTTTGAACCTTATTGGGGCCTCCAACGATATTAAGAAGCATATTTTTAAAACATTTGAATAATAAAAATGGGGTCTAAAAGTTTTGAATCTTGGGCTCCAACTTTTCCTCCCGTTTATAGGGGCTCCTAAAAAAGACAATTCAAAAAGAATTTAGAGCCTGCAAAACTCCTTTCATCTGGGCACCTTTAAAAAGTATGGTAGCTATAGAAAAAAAAGGGCATGTCTGTTTTGGTCAAAAGAAGTAATAGTATTAAGAAAGCTTTGAACCTTGTTGGAGCCCCCAATCCAACGATATTAAAAAGCACATTTTTAAACCATTTGAATAATAAAAATTGGGCCTAAAAGTTTTGAATCTTGAGTTCCAACTTTTCCTCACTTTTATAGGGGTCCCCAAAAAAGTTAATTAAAAAAGTATTTAGAGCCTGCAAAATTTCTTTCATCTGGTCACCTTTAAAGAGACTACTGGCTATAGAAAGAAAGCACATATCTGTTTTGGTCAAAAGAAGTAATATTATTAAGGGAGCTTTGAACCTTATTGGGTCCCCCGAACGAGATTAAAAAGCATATTTTTAAAACATTTGAATAAAAAGATGGGACCTAAAAGTTTTTAATCTTAGGCTCCAACTTTTCCCACCTTTATAGGGGCCCTAAAAAAGACAATCCAAAAGAATTTAGAGCCTGCAAAATTTCTTTCATCTGGGGACTGTGAAGGCGCCTACCTTCACATATTAATATTAAGACCTTTCCTCTTTCCCCCCTTTAAAATTACATTTTTTTAAATTCTTAAATTTAATTATCTGTCTGCATTCGGATTCAATCTGTTTTTAGCGCTCTTTTCCCTTCATAAATTAAGCATTCAATTCTCAGTCTCTTTAATATTTTAACCGCAGCGCACTGCAGTTAAAAGAAAAGAAATCATTTCCTTTTCTCGCCTAATAACTGGATTCTAATTTTCATCCTTCTGCCTTAGTTTGATGATATGCAGAAATTAGTCAGACATATTACTTCTACATTTTTAGCCGTTGGTCCAGATGTTAGATAGATGTGTCATTTCAGTTATTAACCCTGTCTTTATTTTGTTTTTGTTTTTTTTAACGTGCTCTTTCGGCCGCTTCAATCCCATGAGAACTTTAGCAACCCCTATAGAATGCCTTTCGCGGTTTATGAGCTAAAATTCCAACACAGCCATTGGCGTTAAATATTTCTTATTACTCTTTTACATTCCCCATTCAAGTTCAATTATTGTACTTTGACCACATGTCTTCCTCTCTTTTTAATCTCGCCATAAAGTATATGTATTTGGCGAAATTCTGTATGCACGATTTTCCAATCACTCAGTACACAGGTGTGCATTTTTTTTTGGTTTTTGTTATGCTCATTGACACATGTGGTTTATTATTGGTATATACCAGTCGTAACACCAAACGGTGTTATTTATGACTACATTCACACACACACACATACTTTTGTGTCACCTGTTATATAATGCTTATTAAATTTCATTAAATTTAATGTACATTTTTTACTTTTTTTAAGGGGTACTTTCTCTGGAAAGTTCTTATTACCTCTTGTTTATACCTTATAGGAGTGCAATATGTTTTAAAATACACTTTAGTTAAATTAGGTTCTCAGTAAAGCACATTCAGTCTTTGGTTACAAGATAAAATGATGGCACCTTTCAACTTTTAACAAATAATTTACCCCATCTTCCTCTCCTTTTACCAGTTATATCACTTTTAAAAACTTGAAATGCCACAAATAGTGCTGAAAATGAACAATTTTTATATTTACTATATTATGAAATGTTTTGTTTTTATATACAGTTCATGTCTCAAAAAAAAAGAATAATTTTATAAGTTGGAGTATAACCAACTTTTGTAGCAATTGTGGAAATTGCTCTTGCTTGCAGTGAAAGTTCAAGCAATCTTATATTAAAATCTTCTGGAAATAATTAAAAAAAATAATAACTGTGTGCACACGTTAAAAATAATAATAATAAAATAAGAAAACAGCTGTCCAGAAGTATTAACTGCAGTTCAAAAAAATTTTCAATATATTTTATTTTGGCAAGTCTTTGGTACCAACTTGCTTTGTCATGCTTATAGACATGCTTTTTATATGAGACATGATTTATTTGTTCTTTACATATTTAGTATTTCTGTATATGTTTATAAACTGTTGGTCACCGGGTTTCCTCTACAAAATATTACATTTTTACATATTTTCTTTATGTGTAATGTATTTGAGGGAAGACATGGGGTAGCTTTTTTTTCTCTCGCGGTTCACTTCGTTCTTTTTCGGCTGTTGGGGAGATATATGTGAAGGCGCCTACCTTCACATATTAATATTAAGACCTTTCCTCTTTCCCCCCTTTAAAATTACATTTTTTTAAATTCTTAAATTTAATTATCTGTCTGCATTCGGATTCAATCTGTTTTTAGCGCTCTTTTCCCTTCATAAATTAAGCATTCAATTCTCAGTCTCTTTAATATTTTAACCGCAGCGCACTGCAGTTAAAAGAAAAGAAATCATTTCCTTTTCTCGCCTAATAACTGGATTCTAATTTTCATCCTTCTGCCTTAGTTTGATGATGCAGAAATTAGTCAGACATATTACTTCTGCATTTTTAGCCGTTGGTCCAGATGTTAGATAGATGTGTCATTTCAGTTATTAACCCTGTCTTTATTTTGTTTTTGTTTTTTTTAACGTGCTCTTTCGGCCGCTTCAATCCCATGAGAACTTTAGCAACCCCTATAGAATGCCTTTCGCGGTTTATGAGCTAAAATTCCAACACAGCCATTGGCGTTAAATATTTCTTATTACTCTTTTACATTCCCCATTCAAGTTCAATTATTGTACTTTGACCACATGTCTTCCTCTCTTTTTAATCTCGCCATAAAGTATATGTATTTGGCGAAATTCTGTATGTACGTTTGCCAACACTCAAGATTTCGAGAAAGTGTATTTTTGAGTCAGACTAGCTTCTGAACTCGCATGATGTGAATAAAAAGAAATGTAACTCTTCGCTCCCTTCTCCAACATTGGCCGTGTAATTCTCGACAGTGGTGGAAACGATCCCGGTGCACAATAAAGACCTTCAGAAAATTTCTGCCTTTTTATTATCTCAGCATTTCCCTGCCTTCTTCTTAAAATAATTAACAATTGATTTTTTTACCTTAGAGTCGGTATTGAAGCTTAGCAAAATGAACCACCTGTGCAACAACAAACAACTTCTTTACAGGGACCTTTAAAGAAAATGCTGGTTATAGAAAAAAAGAACATTTGTTTGAAGGAACTGATAGTATTAAGGAAGTTTTGAAACTTATTGGGACTCCCAACGAGTTTGAAAAGCATGTTTTTTAAACATTTGAATAAAAAAGTGAGGCCTAAAAGTTTTTAATCTTGGGCTCCAACTTTTCCTCCCGTTTATAAGGGGCCCTAAAAAAGACAATTCAAAAAGAAATTAGAACCTTCAAACTTTCTTTCATCTGGGAACCTTTAAAGAGAATACTGGCTATAGAAAGGAAGTGCATATCTGTTTTGGTCAAAAGAAGTAATAGTATTAAGAAAGTTTTGAACCTTGTTGGGTCCCCCAATGATATTAAGAAGCATATTTTTAAAACATTTGAATAATAAAAATGGGGCCTAAAAGTTTTGAATCTTGAGTTCCAACTTTTCCTCACTTTTATGGGGGGCCCCCAAAAAGACAATTTAAAAAGTATTAAGAGCGTGCAAAATTTCTTTCATCTGGGAACCTTTAAAAAGAATAATGACTATAGAAAGGAAGCACATTTGGTTGAAGGAAGTAATAGTATAACGAAGTTTTGAAACTTATTGGGTTCCTAAAAGAGTTTTAAAAGCATATTTTTAAAAAATTCGGATCAAAAAATGGGCTTAAAAGTTTTGAATCTTGGGCTCCAACTTTTTCGCATTTATATAGGGGGCCCTAAAAAAGACAATTCAAAAAGAATCTAGAGCCTGCAAAATTTCTTTCATCTGGGCCCCTTTAAAAAAATGGTTCCTGTAGAAAAAAAGCGCATATCTGTTTCGTTTGATGGAAGTAATAGTATTAAAGAAGTTTTGAACCTTTGGTTTCACCTTTTTCGCCCATTGATAGGTGCACCCCAAAAATACTAAAATGCCATTTTATTTTTTAAGTAGAACTTACAGCCTTCAAAAACTTTTATAAAAAATGGTGGATATAGAAGAAAAGCACATATCTGTTTTCTATTTCTAAATCTAATCAAGATCTTTGACAAAAAAAAAAATGAATTTCGATAAAACAAAATAAAATGTTATTAAAAATTCATAAAAAAATAATTTAAAAAGTAAAAAAAAAAAAAAAAAAAAAAAAAAAAAAAAAAAAAAAAACATTCGGCTGAAAGGTACAATAGCTCACTACTGGGCCCCTGACTTTGCTCAGCCCCCCCCCCCTCCAAATGGGGGGTATGGGGGGCGGTCGCTACGGCCCTGTAAACGACGCATGCCAACGTAACATGCGCCAATTGTCTGTAGACTCGATTACGTACATTATCTCCTTAATAAAAGTATATATTTTACAAAGGACACGTACTTTACAATTTTCTTGATTTTTTTTATCAATGGTTACAGTTAGATGTAAATAGGTTAGTCTTTATCGCGGTATTTTAGTTTGACCTACGAAATATTATATAAATATCCAAAATTAGCAATATTTCTGATATTATTTACTGGTGTATTGTATAATATTTTCAATCACTTTTGATCATTTTTCTGTATAGACGGGTTGCACATGACGTCACATGTTTGAAATCGCTTCGTATGGCGCCCAAATATAAGGCAAAATGGTACTCTCCATTTGATTTATTAGACTTATTTGCACTATAATAATAAAAATAAGGAAGATCTAAATTAAACAGAAAGATAACACGTGCTTTTAACGGCAAAAATGCAGTTCTGTGCTCCACGTGTGTGCTCCAGCTGCCATAGCATCAGTCGTTGCTAATAGCAACGTGACGTCAATGCAAGGGGTCTATTCAGTCGTTTTCAGACTTTTTTTTTTTTAATTTTAAATTCCCATTAAGTGCCAAAAACAGAAAATTTCCCTTTTCATAGTTTTTTCGCAGTTTTAATTCAATCTTTATAACTGTTTCTTACCCTAGCTTTTTGTGTGTTTGAGGGGTTGACCTAGCACCCTGCATAGTTCCTTAAACCAGAGGAGCGTAAGTACGTAGCAGAAAAATTCAAGAGATCACACTATGTATAAAACTTAGTCTAAGGACTAGTCTGCCGGCTAGTCCTGAATAAAGTAGTCAGTGTCCCAATATGAGGTTAGCAATAAGTGTAGTGACATCAGAGTTCTTGAAATACGCTGGTGAACCAATGTTTCTGTTAGCTTTTGATTGGGGCAATTGGTTGGGCCAGTTGATTAAGGCCATTGGTAGGGGCCGGTTAGTTGGGGCGGTTGTTTGGTTAGTTGAAGTTGGTTGATTAAGTTCCTGAAATGATCTGAAAAAGGTGTGAAATGATATAAAAAACTGGTGGAACCAGAGAGGAAAGTAAAGCTCGATCTAAAAAAGTTACAGTAAAAAATTGGCAAATAGTTTCAGTCTATAAAAGTAAGTAGTGCGTAGAAAAGTAATGGGACCAGATTATCTGTAAAGCTCATGAAATTACCCAAATTTTTGTTGATAGCTGAAAATGTGGGCTGAGCTTTACTGGTGCCTTATATTCAGAATCTTATTATCCACTCAAAATGAGTACTCGGTATAGTAAACAGAATGTGTAGTTATGTACTAAAAATTTTCTGTCAGGCCCAGAATTTTGGACGTAATTGCATCAAGTTAAGCTAAACTCCACAAAGCTAAAAGAATGTAAACCATGAAGTAATATTTTAAGTATAACATTAATATTGTCAGGTTGCTGAGGTATTGTTGTTATTAACATTTTTGACATAACACATTTAACGTAATAATTTTTATTTCATGTAATTACTGTGAAAAGGGAACCTTATGTCAATGGACTTAAGCCAGACAAGTAGTTGCTAAGTATTATGAATATTGTATGCAAAGCATATGGTTGAATCGTAAATGCTTAAGGTTTTGAGCTTACTTTGGTCTTTGATCTTCCTGGCTTATCAGTGATTCCTGGAATGGAATTTGGTTCATACTTCGTACTGAACTGACCTCTCATGTCCTCGCTCATTACCAAATCAGCCTTTAACCTATCCTTATGAACCCAAATTTTTAAACTGGTTATGACTGTTTGGAATTCAGAATGTGTTAAAAATGAAATTTATTCCCCTGATTGATTTTAAGGCACCAGTAAAGCTCAGTCCACATTTTCAGCTATCAACAAAAATTTGGGTAATTTCATGAGCTTTACAGATAATCTGGTTCCATTACTTTTCTACGCACTACTTACTTTTATAGACTGAAACTATTTGCCAATTTTTTATTGTAACTTTTTTAGATCGAGCTTTACTTTTCTCTCTGGTTCCACCAGTTTTTTATATCATAAGAAGAAGACATTTATTGTATCTTACAAAGTTGAACTTATACAGCGATGGAACAATGGCGCAGCAATTGGGCGATTGTCACCACTAAATTTTTATCGTATTCTTCGTCTTCAACAATCTCAGTAAATTCTGTCCTGAAGGTAGATGAAGAATACTAATAAAGCTTTGCGGTGTCATTTGATTCTCTGCTGCTGCATTGTTCCATCACTGCTTATATGGTAAATTCTTAAAGAATAACAGTTTCTCCCACTTGGAAGAAATCTATTTCTTCCGGCCGGTTTTTTCCGCTTTGGAAGAAACTTTCCAACCCTGGTAGTTTTCGACTGCTGCAGTTAAAGAATTAACACAGGAATGAGAGGAGATACTTCAGAAAACATTTTATTAACAGGAATGTAATTAATGTACATGCTCAAAGAAATTGCTCAAAAGATCTTCCGCCAGCTGTAATGCACACTTCATACCTCCGGGACTGATGCACATTTGGAAAGACACCAGGCATTTCCTGAATATCGCCAGCAATAACGGCAACACTGGCGACTAGATCCATATCTGTTTCAATGGGGCACTCATATATTACGCTTTTCATATGGCCCCACAGGAAAAAATCCAAACAAGAGATCTCGTAACGCTTAGTGGCCAAGCTATGGGACTACCTCGACCAATCCATCGCTCTGGAACAGTGGACATCTACCTTTCAACTTCTCTCCGCTTGCATTCCGACCATACATTCTATGATGAAATTTGCTCATACAGGTGCCTTCTATCACCCCGTAAAGTTTTGCCCACTTTTTTCAGATACACGCTGTATATTTATATATACACACATATATCTTATAGTATTATAATACAAGCAAAAATTGTGTGTGTGTGTGTAAATTTTATCATAAAAACGGATCTAACGATTTTAACTAAATTTTGTATCTTACCATTTTGGGGTGCAAGAAGACGATTGGGCTGTTTCAAGGTTTTATAATAGGAGCCTCTATTTCAACACAAAATTAATGAAAGAAAAAAGTGGTGTTGAATTCAGACACTTTTCTCTGGGAGGGATTTCTTTGTTTCCAAGGGAGATGTTATTGAGTTCCGGAGGAGAAACTGTACTTTTTGACCATTAAAAACACAAAATCTCAAATCTTCCGGGGAAAGATCTCATTGCTCCGAGGGGAGGGAAGGGGAATGTCCCCCCAGGGCCACTTCCTGAATTCAACACTGGAAAAAACTCCCCCTGAAATTCCGAATTCCCCCCCCCCCCAAAAAAATGAATCCGGAATTTTTCAAAAAGCATAAAAATAACAAAATTTAAGCAATCCCATGTAGAACATGAATAAAACTTACCTTTTGCATTTTCTTAAATTATTTAAACAAAAATCCCTACACTATTCAATGGTAACAATGAATAAATAAAAAAATAAAATTGGTAACTAATATTTTATCTACAAGCTCTACCTTTTTTTCTTTGTAGCTACATAATTTAAATAAAAAATATTGATCAATATTTTTAATAAATCTTATTACTTTAAAAAATTCAGAACCTCACCCCCTCCCTGAAAACTTGCTGGTATTTTTCAAAAACAAAAAATTACAAAATTGAAACAATCAAATGTAAGAATTAAGCAAAAATTTCTGCACTAATCAATGGTAACAACGAATAAATAACAAAATAAAATCAGCAAAAGAATGTTATTTAATCTACAATTTCTATTCTTTTTTTTTCTTAACTACATAATTTACTTAAAATATTTTGATCAATATTTTTAATATATCTTATTTCTTAAACAAACCAGTCAGTTTTGTTTATTTTAACTGAATATGTAAAATTTTCGAAAAATTTGAGAAATTGCAAAATTTTAGTATAAATTTACAAAAAAAAAAAATCCGGATAATGAGTCCTATACTCTATATGTTTTGATGTGTTTCCTACAGTAAGTTAATCAGATTAACAATTTCTGTTTACAGGAGATTTTATTCTCTATTTAAAATAATTCTTTCTTTTCAATGACAAAAAAAAAAAAAAAAAAAAAAAAAAAAAAAAAAAAAAAACATCATGCAACAAATACACAAATGTAAATTATTTGTTTGAGACCTGCGTTCAATCAGATGCAATGTTTTTATAATTTTCATTTGAAAAAATTTTGTGATCTTACTACAATAGTTGAAAGAGAGCTTTTATTGAAATAAATCCTCATCTATTTCAATACAAAAAACATAATATAAAACATTTGAAAATAAACTATTTTTCTAATATTGCATTAAAATAGTGCAATTTACTTGAAATTTCTTTTTTTATATATACACTTTAAATATGATTTCTTGACAATGATTATATGAAAGTGGAAAATAAAAAGAAGCATTTTAAAATTTGTAAATTATATAAGAAAGTAAAATGTTTTAAATTTCTCAAACAGATATATACAATTTTCCTAAAAAGTTATGATTATTTCAAATTTCTGAAAAAAAGTATTGGCTTAACTTTCAAAGCGATCAGAATTAATTTTAGATCTTCATATTGAAAATTTAGCATCCATAATTTAGTTACCTCACCAACATGCCTGCTGAATTACAAGCTGATCAAATGTTTTTTTGGACATTTATAGAACTAACAGACTAATAAACAAACAGAAACCAAAAACTTTTCGTGTCTCTATAGTAAGCCTCAAGTGACATTTCGACAGTAATTCCAAGCATAGATTTTAGGTAGCTTTCTTTACAAAAAGCTACCTATTGCAGCCGTTCGGAGTAAAGCGATTTCAAAAAATTTTGGTATATTTTCATCGATCATGACCCCCAGACCCCGAAACCACCCTCCGTTCAAAATTTATATATATATATGGTATCTGACCTATGTCACACTGTAACTCTCGTATTTATGAACCGATTTGGATGTAATTCGGTGTGTACATAGTACATACCAATGTCTCGACCGAGTTCGTTGGCCAGCTTCATCCGCCATTTTGTTTCAAAATGGCGGCCATTTAAAAAATTTAAAAAAATTTAAAATTTGAAATGTGGTACCAAAAAATTGAAAATGGAAAAATATTTTTTTCTTTTGTATTTGACATTTATACAAAGATTCCGTAGCAGTTTTTGTTTTGTCTATATCTTAAAAATGGCTGAGTTATAGCATTTTGAATTTCTAGTGAAGCTGACATTTTGAAACGTCCTGAAATTTGTCACGCGATAAAAGGCGTATTTATGAACCAATTTGGATGCAACTTCGTTTATACATAGTACAGACCAATGTCTCGAACGAGTTCGTTGGCCAGCTTCATCCGCCATCTTGTTTAAAAATGGCGGCCATTTAAAATTTTAAGGAAAATTTAAATTTGAAATGTGGTAGCAAAAAATTGAAAATTGAAAAAATATTTTTTTCTTATGTGTTTGACCTTGATAAAAAGATTCGGGAGCAGTTTTTGTTTCGTCTATATCTTAAAAAATGGCTGAGTTATAGCATTTTGAATTTCTAGCGTGGCTGACATTTTGAAACGTCCTGATTTTTGCCACGTGATAACAGACGTATTTATGAACCGATTTGGATGTACCTTGGTGTGTACATAGTACATACAAATAACTCAACCGAGTTCGTTGACCAGCTTCATTCGCCATCTTGTTTCAAAATGGTGGCCACTTAAAAAAATTTAAAAAAAATTAAATTTAAAATGAGATACCAAAATTTGGAAAATGAAAAAGATTTTTTTTGTATGTGTTTGACCTTAATACAAAGATTCCGGAACAGGTTTTGTTTCGTCTACATCTAAAAAAATGGCTCATTTATAACATTTTGAATTTCTATTGTGGCTGACATTTTAAAACGACCTGATTTTTGTCACGCGATAACAGGCGTATTTATGAACCGATTTGAATGTAACTTGGTCTGTACATAGTACATACCAATGTCTCGACCGAGTTCGTTGGCCAGCTTCATTCGCCATCTTGTTTCAAAAGGGTTGCCATTTTTTAAAAAAAAAGTAATTTAAAATTTAAAATGAGGTATTAAAAAATTGGAAAATGAAAAAGATTTTTTTTATGTGTTTGGCCTTGATACAAAGATTCTGGAGCAGTTTTTGTTTCTGAAAATTTGTTCTTTTGTTTATATCTTAAAAAGTGGTTGAATTATAGAATTTTGAATTTCTATCATGGCTAACACTTTGAAACGATCTTGTATTTGTCACGCGATACCACACGTATTCGCCTATTTCGATGGAAGAAGGCATGTGGATAGTATACATCAATATCTCGACCAAGTTCGCTGGCCAGCTTCATCAGCCATCTTGTTTCAAAATGGCGGCCCTTAAATTAAAAAAAATTATATTTAAAGTGAGGTGCAGAAAAATTAGAAATTGAAAAAGGTTTCTTTCTTAAGTATTTGACCTTGATATAAGGATTCAGGAGCATTTTTTGTTTGTCTTTATCTTAAAAAATGGCTCAGATATAGCAGTTTCAATTTCTAAAGTGGGTGACATTTTGAAAAATCTGATTTTTTATCTGCGACAGCACTCGTATATATCAACCGATTCCGATATGAGTGAGCATGTGCACAGCAATTACTAAGGTCTCGACCAAGTTCACTGGTTAGCCTCATCTACCATGTTGTCTTAAAATGGCAGGCACTTTAAGAAATCGCCGAATTTGGCAGCCAAATATAAGTGACTTTAAATAAAAGCAGCTTGGATAAAGCTGACTAATTTCGCGAAATTCTCATTCATAATGATTTAGTATTGATAAAAATTAGTATTGAATCTCCTACATTCGGTTTCCACTTAATTGAGCTTCGTGTGTTTGAATAATATAAGTTGGCTTTTTAAAAATAAGGAATATGAAAGCTACCTCTTCCTCCCGGCACTGGCCGGAAGGACTTTTTTTTTTTTGGTCTAACGTTTACTTATGAAAAAGTTTTGTTCATCAAAATAGAAATATCAGTTTTAGACATAATGCTAAATTATTTTTTAAATTTTAAACTCTGAAATATAAAAGTATTTTGACAAACATTTGCTAGTTGAATATTCGGTGCACCTGTGTGCTGATTATTTGTCCGAAACTAATATTCAAAAGTCCTTCCGGCCAGTGCCGGGAGGAATTGGTAGCTTTCAAATTCGTTATTTTAAAAAAGCCAACTTACATTATTCAAACACACGAAGCTCAATTTAGTGGAAACCGAATATAGCAGATTGAATACTAATTTTTATCAATACTAAATCATTATGAATGAGAATTTCGCGAAATTAGTCATCTTTATCCAAGCTGCTTTTATTTAAAGTAACTTATATTTGGCTGCCAAATTCTGCGATTTCTTAAAGTGCCTGCCATTTTAAGACAACATGGTGGATGAGGCTAACCAGTGAACTTGGTCGAGACCTTAGTAATTGCTGTGCACATGCTCACTCACATCGGAATCGGTTGATATATACGAGTGATGTCGCAGGCAAAAAATCAGATTTTTCAAAATGTCACCTACATTAGAAATTGAAACTGCTATATCTGAGCCATTTTTTAAGATAAAGACAAACAAAAAAATGCTCCTGAATCCTTATATCAAGGTCAAATACTTAAGAAAGAAACCTTTTTCAATTTCTAATTTTTTTACACCTCACTTTAAATATATATTTTTTTTAATTTAATGGCCGCCATTTTGAAACAAGATGGCGGATGAAGCTGGCCAGCGTACTTGGTCGCGATATTGATGTATACTATCCACATGCCTTCTTACATGGAAATAGGCGAATACGTGTGTTATCGCGTGACAAATACAAGATCGTTTCAAAATGTTAGACATACTAGAAATTCAAAGTGCTATAATTCAACCATTTTTTTAAAGATATAAACAAAAGAACAAATTTCAAAGAAAGAAACAAAATTTGCTCCGGAATCTTTGTATCAAGGCCAAACACATAAAAAAAAAAAACCTTTTTTCATTTTCCAATTTTTTAATACCTCATTTTAAATTTTAAATTTATTTTTTTTTAATGGCAACCCTTTTGAAACAAGATGGCCAACGAACTCGGTCGAGATATTGGTATGTACTATGTACAGACCAAGTAACGTCCAAATCGGTTCATAAATACGCCTGTTATTGCGTGACAAAAATCAGGTTGTTTTAAAATGTCATCCACTATAGAGATTCAAAATGCTATAACTCAGCCATTTTTTTAGAAATAGACGAAACAAAAACTGTTCCGGAATCTTTGTATTAAGGTCAAACACATACGAAAAAAATCTTTTTCATTTTCCAATTTTTTGGTATCTCATTTTAAATTTTTTAAATTTTTTTAAATGGCCGCCATTTTGAAACAAGATGGCGGATGAAGCTGGCCAACGAACTCGGTCGAGATATTTATATGTACTATGTACACACCAAGGTACATCCAAATCGGTTCATAAATACGCCTGCTATCACGTGACAAATATCAGGACGTTTCAAAATGTCAGCCACGCTAGAAATTCAAAATGCTATAACTCAGCCATTTTTTAAGATATAGACGAAACAAAAACTGCTCCCGAATCTTTGTATCAAGGTCAAACACATAAGAAAAAAATATTTTTTCAATTTTCAATTTTTTGCTACCACATTTCAAATTTAAATTTTTCTTCAAAATTTAAATGGCTGCCATTTTTAAACAAAATGGCGGATGAAGCTGGCCAACGAACTCGGTCGAGACATTGGTATGTACTATGTACAAACGAAGTTACATCCAAACCGGTTCATAAATACGCCTTTTATCTCGTGACAAAATTCAGAACGTTTCAAAATGTCAGCCACGCTAGAAATTCAAAATGCTATAACTCAGCCATTTTTTAAGATATAGACGAAACAAAAACTGCTCCGGAATCTTTGTATAAAGGTCAAATACATAAGAAAAAAATATTTTTCCATTTTCAATTTTTTGGTACAACATTTCAAATTAAATTTTTTTTTTTTAATTTTAAATGGCCGCCATTTTGAAACAAAATGGTGGATGAAGCTGGCCAACGAACTCGGTTGAGACATTGGTATGTACTATGTACATACCGAATTACATCCAAATCGGTTCATAAATTCGAGAGTTACAGTGTGACAAAGGTCAGATATATATATATATATATATGATATATATATATGTGGATATATATATATGTATATATATGGATATATATATATATATATATATATGGATATATATATATATATATATATATATATATATGGATATATATATATATATATGTGGATATATATATATATATCAATTTTGAACGGAGGGTGGTTTCGGGGTCTGGGGGTCATGATCGATGAAAATATACCAAAATTTTTTGAAATCGCTTACCTCCGAACGGCTGCAATAGGTTTTGTAATGAAAGCTACCTAATATATCCCTATTCAGAAGTACAAATAACTAATTTTGATAAAAATTAGAATCTTACTTTTATTGAAAACCAAGTTACGGTCTATCTCATTGGTAAAAAATTTTTAATTTATGAAAGCGGCATTTAACAATAAGGAATTGAGAACTTAAGGAGGAGAGTTATTTTAAATATGGTTAAGAGACAGAAATAAAATCAACTTACTGTTTCTTCTAATTTTTTCAGAGTAACAATCCGGGCAAAATGCCCTAGTGAACGGCTACTTTTCAATGAAATCAATGAAAAGGGCTCTATCCACCAGAGATTTTCACCAGGCCAATTGCTTCTAATGTATGAATATTATTTTTCAGTCACGTCAGATAACAGCAGATTATTCATCTTCAGAGAGTCGGTTCTCAAGGGAACTTCATCTTTTCTATAATACCATGAAAGCTTCAGCTACTCCTTGGCTTTAGATGAACTGCAAGACAATCTTCCAAAACTATGATATCTTATTAGAGAGAAAAATTAATGATCAATTTAAAACCTCGGAGATGAGCATCACATATACGTGACTCATAAGTTGCTCAGAATCCTTGATTATTCCCATCAGTTATTCTTTATTGTAAATTTTGCTTTATTTAATCAGGGCATTTTTTCTATTAAATTAGGCAAAATTTTCTGTTTTGAAAAAACAGTGATAAAAGATAAAAAATTGTGTAACAGACATTCGTCGCTAGGGGTTATATATAAAATGGTTATGTCAAACCCTTACTGTAGAATGGAATACAAACACTCCATTGCATAGCCATCATAAGTCTACTAGATTACCCATAGCAAGGTACCATCACAATTTCTTTTGCATTACTATAACTAAATTTCAGCTCCTATAAGCATTTAAAAGTCAATCAAATAAAAATTGGGAGTAAACAAAAAATAATCTGTCTATTATATAAAAATCATCTCAATATACATTTAGTAATATACTCAATATACATTACAACTTCTTAGAAAAGCAACCGCATCGAATACAAATAAAAGCAAGCACTGTTGAAAATAGTAAGAATACACATGCACTTTTTTCCCACGTTTTATATTGCTCATGCATCAGCTTTTATTACACATATAAAATTTGACCACTCATAAAAGTAAAAACCACTAACGATACATATGCAATGCAATAGCATTTATCAGGGACATACTCAAGAAGAAGGAAGTTGAGAAGCTACAGTAGGCGCACCCCCCCTCCCCTCAAAATCTGTATTTTTTGCTTAATTTTGTACACAAGACCATTTCCCAGCTCAGCTTTCTGCTTTCTCAGAAGAAAATCCTAGATATCTTACTGACTTTTTTGTGTATTAGAATTCCGAAGCATGGAGAGGATTGTGAATCCTCCCTTAAATCTGTTAGAAAAGTATGATTTTTTTTAAAAGCACTGAGACATGAAAAAATATATAAAGCTGTTAATGATTGCGATTAAACTGGTTATTGCAATTTCATCCACCTCATTTTTAACCTTTCATTCCTTAACACTGCTTACCATATCCACTGAAAGCATTCAGTTTTGTAAATTATTATTTAACAACAATAAAAGAGTTCAATTCAAGCACGTAACTTATTTTTTTATTGGTTGTGCGGGTTAGCTTTCAGTTACATTGACTTTCTTTTAAATAAAAGTACATGAATACACATTTTCACAGATGT
Source organism: Maratus speciosus (assembly GCA_963932465.1). Lineage (NCBI taxonomy): Eukaryota > Metazoa > Arthropoda > Arachnida > Araneae > Salticidae > Maratus > Maratus speciosus. The sequence continues at coordinate 384,563,643 of OZ010788.1, read as the reverse complement.
GCTTTATTTTCAAAGAACTAACTCTAAAAAAAATCTTGCGTATGTCATTGATCAGATGACCAGAAGATATATCCTACCTCTAATATATGTTAATATTACTCTACATATGACTACAAGTTGTTTAATCGTAATATTAAATTCGTAAAATTACACTGAGCACAAGGAGCAGAAATAACAGGATCATATCTAACACTAAAAGATTTTTAACATTGACGTAAACAAATAAAATTATACGAGATACCAAATAAAAACTACTCTTAAAGAAAATTAAACAGAAAAAAATATACAAAACACTTACTGGGTATATGTTTCTCCGTTTAAATTTATTTATCTATGCACGTTAGACGATAACAACAATACACATTCATATGTGCACATTTTGTCAGACACTTCGGCATTTTCATTAAAAAAACTTGTACAGAAGCACTTGACAAGCGCATAATATGCGAAAAAGAAGCCAATATGGTAAACATGAATCCACTCAAAAGATGCCAAGAATATGTGCAGCCGAGTGCGCAAATGAACAATTTGTGTTCCACCTTTTTGACGTCATATCAAAACGCCCTATAAATTCTTGGTTCGAATTTCAGTAACTGGATTTCAACTTTCGTTACAAAATGTTACTTTTCACAAAAATATAATAAAATTCACAAAAATAACTTTTACCTTTCACAAAATGGGACCCAAGAATAAAAACCTGCATCAACCCCTGACATGTATTATATAAACATACAAATAGGCAGAAAAATAACTAAAACCCACAAAAACCATGAAAAGCCCACAAAAAACCAGTAAAACCCACAAAAACCTGGGTTTTTGCCAACCCTGGTTAGGACGTTTGCGCCTTTCATGTGATACATCACTTAGCTTAATGAAACAGTTCATTATTGTGGAGATTAAAGTAGCTATAGCTTCCACTACTTTGCCTGAGTGCTGTGAAACATGATTATTGATGATTTTCAACATTGTATTTGTGTGAGCTTCAATTATTTTTTGAAGCTGATCTAATTCAGAGATTTGTTTACTAGTTACCCTCGCATAGGTTGTAGGTTCCGACTTCTGAGAGAACTTTCTCTGAGCATCAGCCAAAGATAAGAAGTTATGGCATTTTAATTTTAGAAGATCTATCTCTTTGAGCCGCAAAGGGCATTGGTTGTAATCAGACCTGTGCTCATTGCCACAGTTAACACATTTTACGTGAATTGCACATGGGCCTATGTGCTGAATGCTACAGTTCGTGCATATCTGTTCAGACTTACATTTTTGGCTTGTATGATTTTATTTAAAACACTTTTTACTTTGTCTAGGACGATTTATGAACTGGCGAATTTTATGTATTGTAAGCCAAATCTTGACCTCCGGAGAAAAGTAAGTACCTAAAACAGTAACAAACACCGGAGAGACCTCATTTTGTGCTATGTGGTTTTCTAAATCGACGCATTTCAAGAATTTGAAGGTTGTTTCCCTCAGAAATTTCTTGCCCAAGGTCAGCTAAGGGAATATCCACAGGTATGTTAAACAGAAGAAACCTATTAGATATATTCTCCCAAATAACTCTAGTAGACGCCTCATTTCCCAGAAAGGTCGCTATTCTAGACATGTCAACAGCACACTCTACCTCTTTCGTACTGATTATAAGAGATATACCCGTACGGGTATATCTGATATTTCCAATATTTTCCAAATGTTCTGTTTTCGTCTTAAGTTCCGCTTGGACAGTGCGAGGATCCCTCTTAAGAATATTCGCAGACTCTGAGCTCGTTACAAAAATATTCAAAACTTTGCCACCATTTTGAGCAGCTCTTTGTATCAGAGTATCAACTGGAGCCGAGTTACGGGTCACGTTCGGGTTTATATCAATAAATTTCACCGTACTTTCCTCCATTTCCAACATATCAACATTAGCCGGCGATATTGCACAGATTTCATCATTCACAACATTGATAATAGTATTCGCCATAACCATAAAACAAGCTAGCTAAGTTGCACTGAGCAGCTTACTACCAACAACTACAAATAGGAAATAATTCAAAAACAGTAGCAAAAAGCAATTCAAAAAGCTTATCCCGGTTGGAGACACAAATATAAGAAAACACTTGAATAAACACAAACCCAAAATATAAACTACAAACACTCTCTGCCGCTGTATCGGTATACGCACCTCCCTCCCACATGTAACGCGGAGCGCTCACCACCTCACACGACAGTTAACCTCAAAAAAGTAACTTGAAATTTGACATGTTAGTTACTTGTAAGCAAGGTTTGTGATTTAAAAAAAAAAAAATTTTAATCAAATTAATATGATTTTTTTTATTTAAAGCAGATTTAATTAATTTTGTTTAGAAACCATCACACAATATTATTATTTTATATTACTTTTAATTTATAAAATAAAAATTATATATACAGACACACACACATGCATGTTATATAAGTATTACCAATATATATTAATATTATTGTTACAATTTACATAAATGATTAAAATTGCAACATTTTAGGCTATCAAAATATTTTATTACACAAAATGCATGAATAACTGCAAATCAGATGTCAAAAATCAATTCACCGTACGTATTTTAATTAAAATAACTGCAGCATATAAAATTTTAAAATAATTTTGGAAGCAAGTTAAGATGTTAACTTTTGTTTTTTGTTAAAGTGCTGATACAGAAAAATGAATTTAGCAGTTTTATCAGTTCCTAATTTTTGAATGTACTGAACAGAAAACATTCGTTCTACTGAAGCAGTGAAGCTATTGCAGTAAAAAAGCTGATTGATCGTGAATTCTGTAAGTTTTTTAGTATTATCCTTTTCAATAACTGTAACATGTGTCTTCCACCATTCTAAAGGACAGCGTTCTTTCTTATTATTAGACTGCGACAAAGATTCATTAAATGGTTGAGATTTTACTTCAAACTTTAATATATACAGTCAAACCTCGTTAACACGAACACGTTTAACGCGAATTACTTTTAGCACGAACTGTTTCCAATTGTCCCACCGCAGTTGTATGTCATGTATTTAAGTGCGAATAACACGAACTACTTTTAACACGAACAAAAAAAGTTTCCCCTTGAGTGTTCGCGTTAACGAGGTTCGACTGTATAGGCATCACCGAAGTAGAGTATTTCTCTTTAGCAAACAATAATGCTGATATTTTCTCAGAGCTTGTTAGTGTTTCTCCTGCATAGTGGGGATTCAAAAGATAGGAAAATAAATGTGTTGAGCTCAATGCTTGTTTGTAACGAGCAAAGTCATACAATTTTATTTTACTTAAACTTGCAAAAGTTTTTCTAAATACTAAGTAATAGGCAAGTAAATATTCCTATATTTAACATATTCCTGCTTAGATTTCCTTACTGTTAAAGTTTATTTTATAATTTGATTCAAATGAAATTTGAAACCATTTTTTCTAAACTTCACATTGTACTTTACTTTTTGACAAAGATTAAGTTTTATCTTTCTAAAAACTGATTGATTATCTGTATTATATAAAACTAAATTATTTTAAAGTCCATTAATATGTTTGTTTACATCTTGAATTAATTTTTAAATAATTTTTAAAAATTGATTTTAAAAAAATCTATTGATTTGAATCAACAAACCCTGCTTGTAAGATGTAAATGTTCTCTTAAAAAAAAAAAACGAAATTTAAAAGGGTGAAATGCGTGAAAAGCTTTCTAAAATCATTCTAAATTACGATATCTATGCACACAAATACCTCTTGGAATATTTCAACAACTACGCTAGCAAAGCCACATGTATTGCTAATGTGCTATAGATCATGTTAGATATAAATCATACTTACTTCATATATACATAAAATTTATCACATACATACACATAATGTTTACATCTTATGTGTCATATTTATACGATCACTGTAACTTGGTCATTCTTACATCCATAAAATGTCATACAGTCATTTATGATATAACATCATATGCACTATATATATATATATATATATGTGTGTGTGTACACTGATGGCCAAAAGTCACCGGACACTTTCGATTTTATATACTTTGTTACATATCTAGAGTAAATCAATATTGGAGAATTCTTCTGGAACTTCAGGAATATAAAGCACATATTTTTGCCTTCAAAAAATAGTCGAATGATAAGGGTATTTTCCAAAAATTGTCATTTTTTAAAAACTGATTTCCAACAAAGGTGTTAGTATATTATAAATGTCAACGTGTAGCTTTGGAACTGATGCTTCGATTTTGATTTCTTTTTCTGTTGGAATTGGCTCATTTTGATAGTTTTCCTAGAAGATCTAAAGCATCAATAAAAAATGGAAATAAAAAAATCCCTGCCGGCTAGGGCCTACAGGCGGAGGTAGATTTCGAAGTTAAGTACTAAATTCACCAACAAAATTTAAACCAAGATTAGAGATAAACCCAGTTCCTTCACTAAGAATGAGCTCTAGGGAGCTAAACATTTTGTGAAAATTCTAATATACACGGATACACACACGCATATATATGGAATAGGCTTAAAAATGGCTAAAACAAGTTCAGAGAACCTCAAAGTGTTAAAATATGTTAATATTTCCATAGTCGGGTTTTTATCATGTTTTAATACGTTTCTTCAAACTCATATGACTTTACATATTCACTTGCTGAGGTCCATTATATTTCCAATATGACGCAATATATATATATTTTTAATTCGTCAAACTATTTATTTCATTTTGAGTTTTCATGCTGAAATCTTGCTCTAGAAAACTTATGACGAAACATTCAATTTGTTTTCAATTCGTCAAACTATTTATTTAATTTATTTTTTCACGTGAAAATCTTTCAATAGAAAAGCAGTTGTTGTGGTGAGAATTTTATTGGTTTTTTTTTATTGTTGGCAACTGCTATAACGAAAATATTTATTTTTCCTGTCATTGTCGTGTAAGAGCTGGTTTTATCAGAATCTTATTAAGACGGTATTCAAAATTTTTAACCCTTCCCATTTCCATTCCCTTGGGCCGATTTTGCCCATTTTCAATCCACGCCGAGATATTAGCCATCTCAAAGTTGTTGGCGAGTTTGAAGACGATCCGTGCATAATTGCGACTTTTATCGTGCGGACAAAATTTAGTACATACATACATGTATATATATATATATATATATATATATATATATATATATAAACTTTTTAGGTGGGGGTGGTTTTGGGTCCCTGGGGTCCTATAATGAAAAGTTATGAAGGAATTTTTCAAAAGTCGCACCATGGTAACGACTGCAATAGGTAGTATTTCTTACGAAATCTACCTAAAATAAAAAATGACAATTTGTGGAAAATCCATTATCATCCCTACTTTTAGAAAGCAACTGAAATTCAGCTCACTCTATTGCTGATATCTTTTTGAATTTTCGCGATATTCGACATGAGTTGCTGTATAGAGTTGACTACCAAATCATAAAAAAAAAAAATCTTTAGTGTCATTAGCGCATGTTCAGTTAAACAATATTTCATACAAATATTCATATTTCATAAAATATTTTACATTATAATTGTAGTATATTGTCTCTAATGTACTTTTTGAAAGAGACATTAAACCCTGTATGTTATAAATAAAAAACATGCAAAAATTTCTTGAGTTTTTTAAAGAAACCTTTATATCTTCATGAATATATGTGCTATTCTTACACAAATGAACAAAAATATTGAATAAGATCACCATAGTCGTATACTGAAGCTACAGACCATTTCAAGCATTTTATTTTACACGGTCGTCCCAAATAGGGCTGGGTGATATATCGATAAAACCAATATAAAATTCAAATCACTGTTACGATATCAGAAAACCTTACACAGCGGTATATCACAAATGCCGTAATTCCGATGTAAACCGCAAATATCATACTTCTTCACATTAAACCACAATATTAACCCCCTCACTGACAAGCCCGTGTTAATACGTTCACTAAGCTCCAGATTTCACTGCAATACAAGCAGTATTTAAAGTAATATAATTCTATTGATTTAATGTATTTTTAATACATTGAACAATGATTAACACTTCCAAGGATTGCATTCATATTCGTTTTTAAGTTTTTTTTTTATAAAATGTTCAAAGAATCTTTTTTTTTTTTTTTGCTTTAGCATTTAAAAGAAAATACAGAGAAAACAACATTACAATTTTGCCCTTTTCCAAGACAGTCGGAGGGTTTTAAACAGCACTTCCTCGACTTTGAGTACTCAGGGGGACAAGGGACCTTCAAACTCTTTATTGCACCTTAAGTACTATTCAAGGGAACACTTTATGAATTATGGCACATATTTATCACACAAGAAATTTAAAAAAAAAAAAAAAAAATTGGAGAAAAATAAGGAATTTGCCTGAATATTTTAAGCATTATCAAGAACTTTCAAAATGTTCCAATCTCACTCCATATCAATTAAAATCCCAGTATTTTTTATGCCAGTTTGGTTTACATATACAAATAAAACTGTGCATAGTTTTTTTAAACTAAATATAATTGGAAAAATTAAAGGTAGTTAAGTGCAGAAATATGATGCAAAAAGGCTGAAAATGTCATAAAATTTAGAAAATATTTTCTTTTTTACCTTTATATTCAAATACATAAATTCAATGCACAGTTTTATTTATACAGTCGAACCTCGTTATCGCGACACTCTAATGACTAGAAAAAAGTGTCGTCATAAGCGGAGTGTCACTGTAACCGGAGTTGGAGAAAAATATGCTTATAAAAATCTGTATTATTAATTAATTTAAGACAATTTTAAATTCATAACTGTTCTTGCAGTTTTAAGCTATAAAACATTATTATTAAACAAAACAAACACAAAAAAACTGAAAAGAAAAAAAAAACAGATTTATGTCATTTTTTTTTTCTTGTTACATGAAATATTGATTAATTAAGGTTTTCTTATCCCTAGATTAGCTTTGTACAATTCTGTTTTGAATATAATACAACGAATTGTAATTAACATTCGTTGTTTCAGAAATGGATGCTTGATAACTTCTGATCGTTTCGATGCAATGCAATGCTTCGGTTTTAGTGGAATGAAAAATGCCGTGACAAGAAAGCGCCGCCTGACCAAAACAAAAAGACTGCGATTAGACTGATACGTCTATCTGGAGCTTAAGTGGGTTATTCATAGTGTGTTTGTTTGTTTATCCAGATAAAGGATTGAAGTAAAATTTCTCATTACGTTAATGGGGGTTTTAGACACTTTTGTGAAAAGTTTGGCAAATGTTATCTCGTACTACTTAATTTACGTGCTTATAAGGTGGATTATGAAAAATGGACAATTTTTCTAAACCGTCGGGATATCCGGAGTTAAAAATTATTCAACGACGTAAAATCCGGAGTTTATTTACATTAAAATGATATTCAGAAAATCGGGACTTTGAAAAGTTGACGTGATAAGCGGAGTGACGTGAAAACCGGGTGTCGGGATAACGAGGTCCGACTGTATATGTAAACCAAACTAGCATAAAAAATATTTGGGGATTTTAATTGATTTGGAATGAGGTTGGGGACATTTTAAAAGTTCTTGATAACACTTTAAAAATTCAGGAAAATTCCTTATTTTTCTCAAAAAAAAATGTTTTTTAAATTTCTTGTATGATAAATATAAGGTTAGTTGGGGTAACTGGACCCACGAGGTAACTGGGCCATATGCTATTTTATATATAAAAAAAAAAACTGTTGGTGTTTTTTAAGTTTTAGCTTTTGTGAACAATGCCCCTTAATCTCTACTTCCTAAAACAACGTGTATCAACTCAATCATAACTCTCACTTTGCTGTGATAGGTTGTCAAAAATTTACGTTTCTTTTTTTAAAAACAACGTCAATATGGTTGAACTTTCTCGACTTTTTATTAAAACTAGGGGATCGTACCCGGGCTTCCCGGGTTAAAGAATATAGGAGAAAACATTTTTTTTTTTTTTTTTTGAAAACTAATATTTTTTTTTATATGCAATAATTTTTTTACATTGACCACTTACATTAAAAAAGCATTTTTCACATGGAAAACACGAATTACACAATCAAATACATTTTTGAAATTTATCAAAAGCGATATTTTCTTATTAGGCGCATGCTAAGATTTTACTATTTATGGCATCCTTTTATATTCTGATAATTTCAGAGCTTATACATGTCTGGTAAATTTGTGTTTTATTTATATTATTTTATTTATTTATTCATAGGGAAGTTTTTTTTAATGGAAATTAGCCGTAAGAAAATGATGAACTCTTTATTTTGTTTTAAGGGCAAACGGATTAATCATTCGTAATCGAGCTCCGCGCGTTATAGATAAATTAAAAAATATTTCATGCTTTAAAATTGTTTTTAAAACCATAGACAATCAGTAAACTGAGATGAACTTTGCAAACAAATTCCATTTGAAAAAAAAAAATCCTATTTGGTGATCTAAAAATTTAAATTGTACGATTACAAATATGTTAGATTTGTGTTTTTTCAATATTCTTTTATCTATCTATACTAATATTATAAAGAGGTAAAAATTGTTTATTTGTAGGAAGTAAGCTCTAGAACTACCGAACCGATTCCAAAAGTAATGGTATCAAAATGATGGTGTTAGTCCAACTTAGAACAGTGTTGAATTCAGACACTTTTCTCCGGGAGGGATTTCTGTGGCTCCGGGGGGGACATTATAGAGTTCCGGGGGGGAAATTGCACTTTTTGACCATTGAAAACACAAAATCTCAAATCTTCCGGGGGGGACATCTCATTGCTCCGGGGGGGAATGTCCCCCCCGGGCCACCCCCTGAAATCAACACTGACTTAGAACATAGGCTATATCTTATGTCCGTGCCACTGGCCAAAAAGGGGTGCAGGATCAAAAAACGTTCTAAAAATGCGATTTTTGTGTTACTGAAGGGCCTAGAAACATGAAATTTGGAATGGTAGTTACTTATAAGATACTAATGTTATCTAAGGACATTTCTTAAAAAATTCGAAATTAAAAAGGTGTGAAAATGCGTGAAAAGTGTTCTAAATGGCGATTTTTTTTCGCAATTTCAGGACGTACCAAACCGATTTCAAAAATAATGGTGTCAAAATGATGCTGACAACCCTTTTTCCATCATAGGCTACATTTTATGTCGATGCCATTACCCTAAAGGGGGTGCAGGATCAAAAAACGTTCGAAATTGTGATTTTTGTGTTACTGAAGGGTCCAGATACCAGGAATTTGGCATGGTAGTTACCTATTAGATATAAATGATCTCTACGAACATTTCTTAAAAAATTCGAAATTTAAAAGGGGTGAAAATGCGCAAAAAGCGTTCTAAAAAACGTTCTAAATGGCGATTTTTGGCGAGCGGAATCTCAAGAAGTACGAAACCGATTTCAAAAATAATGGTGTAAAAATTATTGTGACAACCCTTGCTCCAATATTGGCTACATCTTATGTCAGTGCCATTTACCCCTAAAGGGGGTGCAGGAGTAAACAAAATGTTCAAAATTCGGATTTTTGGGATACTGAATAGCCCAGACACCTGAAATTTGGAATGGTAGTTACTTATAAAATATAAATGATCCCTAAGAACATTTCTTAAAAAATTCGAAATTTAAAAGCAGTGAAAATGAGCGAAAATAGTTTTAAAAAATGTTCTAAATGGCGATTTCTACGCAACCTCAGAAAGTACCCAACCTATTTCAAAAGTAATGGTTGGAAGATGATGACAGAACTTTCTCCAACATAGGCTCTATTTCATGTCGGTGAAACTACCACCTAGGGGTTGCAGAAGCAAAAAACGTTCTAAATTGCGATATTTGTGTTACTGAAGGGCCTAGAATCCTGAAATTAGGCAGGGCAGTTATTTATAAGATAGAAATGATCTCTATGAACATTTCCGAAAAAATTGAAATTTAAAAGGAGTGAAAATGAGCGAAAAGCGTTCTAAAAAAATTTCTAAATTGGGAATTCTACGCAATTTCAGGAAGAACCGCGATTTAAAAAATATTTGTGTGACAATGATGGTGACAGCCCTCGCTCTAACATAGGCTGTGTTTCATGTCGGTGCCACTAACCCAAAGGAGGTGAAGGAGCAAAAAACAATTCTAAATTGCGTTTTTTGTAATACTGCAGGTGCTAGCAACTTGAAACTAGGCATGGTAGTTACTTATAAGGTATAAATGATCTCTAAGCACATTTCCTAAATAATTCGAAATTTAAAACGGGTGAAAATGGACGAAAAACGTTCTAAATTGCGATTTCTACGCAATCTCAGAAGGTAACCAACCGATTTCAAAAGTAATGGTTGGAAATTGATGATGACAGCCCTTGCTCCAATATAGGATATATTTCATGTCGGCGTCACTACCACATTGCGGTTGAATTTTAAAAAACGTTCTAAATTGCGATTTTTCTGATACTAAAGGGGCTAGCATCTTGAAATTTTGCATAGTAATTACTTATGAGATGTAAATAATGTCTGAGAAGAGTTCTTTAAAAATTTGAAATTTAAAAGGGGTGAAAGTGAACGAAACGCGTTCTAAATAGCGATTTCTACGCAATCTCAGGAAATATAAACCGATTTCAGAAGTAATGGTTTCAAATTGGTGGTGACAGTCCCCGCTCCAACATAGCCTATATTTTACGTTGTTGTCATTACCACCTGGGTGTTACAAGATCAAAAAATTTTCTAAATTGCGTTTTTTGTGTTACTGAAGTGGTTTTAATTTTGGAATGGCAATTACTCATTCAAATGCTTTCCAAGAATCGTCGACAGAAAATTCCAAATTTAAAAGGATGAAATAAACGAAAATCATTCTATACGCGTTCTAAATTGCGATTTTTATGCTATCGTATGAAATAGGAAATCGATTTCAAACATAATGTTTGCAAATTGATGGTGATAAAACCTGCTCAAACATAACCTATATTTTATGTCGAGGGTTGCAGGAGCAAAAAACTTTCTAAATTGCGATTTCTGTGGTACCGAAGAGGCTAGAAACTTTTCATATAGCATGGTAGTTACTTATAAAATATAAATGTCCTTTAAGGACAATCGAAAATAAATTCGAAATAAAAAAGGGGTGAAGCGAAGGGAAGGAGCGAAAAGCATTTTAAAACAGTCCTAAATTACGATTTCTATGGAATCTCTGGAAATAATAAACCGATTACAGAAGTTATTGGTTGCAAATCAAGAGTGATAGTCCCTGATCCTATACGGGCTATATTTTATGTCGGTATCACTACCACCTGGTTGACAGGAACAACAAGAAAGCCTTTAAAAACCTCAAAATTCCGTTTTCTATAGAATATTGGGAAGTACCAACCAATTTCAAGGTTAATGTTGGCAAATTAATGGTGACAGTCTCTGCTTCAACATTTTTCGAGACATTCTATTTCAACTCTGTTTCGGCATTTTATGGTGGTGCCACTAACACCAGAGAAGTGGTAGACTGTTATACAAGAAGCATGAAATTTGACATGATGGTTAATTTTAAGATGTAAATGTCTTAAGATGGTTTATAAAAAATTCAAAACTTCAAATGAATACTGAAATCAGTGTATGAAATGAGCATAAAAGTCTAAAAATACTTCCTAAATTATCATTTATTTAGAATTAGTTTTACTTCTTCTTATTAATTAAAATCTCATTTCTGTCTATTGCCCTTTTATAACGAAGTTTAGTCAAACTGTTGCTTAATTTGTAATTTTTTAATTATTTCAAAAAGTGTTCTTCTAATAAAAAATAGTCATGCAAATATCACTTGCCATATTTAAACTATTACGCGAGCAAAGCCGCGCGGTTTGCTAGTTTGTTTATAAAAGAAGTAGTAATTTCGTTAATTTGTCTTTCACAAATATGTTAGTTTGGTGGTTTTTTTAATGTTATTCTTTTATTTGCTTATAAAGGAAGTAGTAATTTCATTATGCAAAAATAGTCAGAAACAAATGCTGAAAAATGTTTGTTGCTTTATGTGCAAAATATTTATTATTTTATGTATTAAAACCGGTACGTGATAAGATAAACTTTAAAAAAAAATCATGCTTAAAAATTAATTTAGAAAATATAGTACATCACTCAATGAATACAGTTTTTAAACAAATTGCATTTGAAAGTACATTTATTTCCCTATGCGACAAAAATTGAAAATGTACGATGGTCAGACGATTGAAAAATTGCAGTAGCGAAAATTTCAAGACCGAAATTTTTTTCGTGAAGTATTGCCATTCGCAAAATGACGTCAGCGTTACGCACAGATACGTTTGTTCTTTATAATATAGATACTTAATCAGTAAAATATAATAAAGATCAGTTATTAGGATGTGGTTATCAATTGAGGCTCTTATGCTTGGATTTCCGGAATGAAAACAGCAATTTCCACCTTCTCAAAATTTGCATACGCACTTCTCATATCCATATTCATCATTTTTTTAAAAATTGTATTTTGTTTGATCATTTAAAAATCATTTTAACTCAAAACTTGAAGTCACGATTGTCAGCAACATCTTTTATGTGAACAAACGCACTCTTTATTTAAGATTCTAATCTCAATTTTGGAGAGTAAAAATTTCCGTAATTTATGTTTTTTAGACGCATTTGTGTTAAAAGGCTTAGTTTTATCTAAGAAAATGATCGTTTTCTTTTAAATGAAACTTCATTTTCACTTAAATAAGCATTTCGCCTGGTGTCTGAAACTTAGTAACAGAACGCATGCAGAAGGAAAAACAATGTAGAAAATTTATGTGGAAAAATGCGTGTTTTCAAAAGCAGTATGTCATTTTCCGTTATTATGCCCCTAATATAATATTCTGCTCCTAATGGGATTTTGCGCCATTAAACCGTATACAAAATTTTTATCAACAATTTTGAATTTTTATCAGAAAATAGCATGAATAAAGTTTAAAATACCTCATTATTTCTCTCTTGTCTGCAGCAATGAAAGCTATCTAATTTTCATCATTTTGAAGAAATTTCATAAAATGCTTTTAAAATTAAAATATAAAAGTGGGAATATTTTAAAAAAATAGATAGTGCGATCAGATCTACAAAGGAAGAGCTTTCAGTTTAAAAAAGATGTACATTAGTAAAATTGGTTTAGCAGAAAGATCAGGGTAGATGACTAAAAAATACTCTTGTGTTTTAAATATATAGATTATATAAAATTAGGAAAAATTAAATTAAGCAAATTATGTTATTTTCATAAAATTATAGTAGAATGTCCTAAAGAATAGTATTAAAATTTTATTATTCGAGAGAATTTTCGACAAAAACTTCAGGAACACGATATTATTTTAAACCACGAATTATGTTTGCTTCTCTAACTCGGCGAAGCAAATCCATTCAGGGGAGAATCATCAATTTCTGTAATATAAATCGCTATTATTTGCATGTCACCTCTCTTTTATAAAGACATTCTAAATTTTTGTAAAGCATTGCATTTATCAGTGTGTGCTTTCGATTACATTATTTTCAAAAGTGAAGTATTTTCACCTGTGGAGAATTTCAAAGCAGCTGCGCTGTGAAAATGACGCACTTCTACAAAACATAATTCAGGTTTAAGAATTAAAATACACGCTTTTTTATAAAATGGCGTCATTTGCATCCGCTAAAGCAATCTACTTTTACAACCCAGTCTTAAATTTTGTCTATAGAAAAGTGTGCATATGACGTCATTATCACGGAATAACAGACAATATTCTTGACATAGCCCATATTTTATTTTCAACTATTTTTTCAGGTTTTATGAGAAATGGCAACAAAAAAAAAATACAGTATCTCCTATTTTCACCTATTTTCCGTATACTTTCAATGACTTTCAATAGAAATGAGGTACTTTTGTTGCCACAATAAGAAAAATGGTATTAAAAACTGCAAAAAAATTAATATCTCAAAAATTAATTTAGATATAGCTTTCAAACAAATTGCATTTAAAAGAGCATTTTTTTCCTTATACGACTGGTGTAAAAATTTAAAATGTACGATGTTTAGAAGTTTAAAAATTTGCAGTAGAGAAAATTGCAAAACCAAAATTTCATTTCAAATTTCAAAATGTTGCCATTCGCAAAATGACGTATGCGTTACGCACAGATATGTTTGTCCTTTATAATATAGATAGATACTGTAAGTACTTTTATAAAACAATCTTTTTTTTTAAAGATTAGACTTATAACTACATTAATATTATTAGGTATCTATACATATTTACTTCATGTTCCAAATGTAAGCCCGGTGTCCCAGTTACATTTTTCAAGAATAGGGTAACTGGGGATACTGGGTAAATGGGGTATCCGGGATCCGGGGTAACTGGACCATGCTGGATCCAGTTACCCCAATAGTTATAAATATTTTTTTTTAGTTTCTCTTACTACGGGAAGTAAATTTCTCCATTGTTTTTTGCTCACAATAAAGAAAATGATAGAATACCTTATTAAAATTACGTAATGAAATTTAAAAAAAGCATATTGAGTGGTATCATATTAATTTTAATTCATAATTGTCACATTGGCACCTGAATTTTATAATGAAAAAATATATTTATACTTGTTTTCAGATAGATTCTCTTGTAAATATTGGTGTCATTAAATTATTTCAGCCCTGGATAAAGATTAAGTACTTACGTAGCCGTTTGTTCATAGATTTACCTTGCTATTTTTCCCCTTAAAATACCCATGTGACTTTTATACTTATTATCTATACTAAAGTACATAAGTACTTACTTAAGTTTTATGTTTTTGGTATAAATAAATCTAATATTTTCATTTTTAGTGCCTTTTTTTAGACACATTGACAGCAAAGGTTTCCCTTACAACGCTGTTTATTGACATATAATTTTCATGATCTGCTTGGTTTAAATTTTTTTAAGTTGTTTACACTTTTTCAAACAGGACCTGATATCCGATATGAAAAAAAATAAACGCTTGTGGAACATAGATCCCCCTGGTCCAGTTACCCCATTTTGGGGGAAAACTGGACCCATGAGGAAAGAAAGATGAAATATGTATATTTTTATATTTTTAAATATTAAAATGTAATTTTGAGCATTTCTGTCTGATAGAGGGAACCTAACTGAACACATTTACAGAAGTTCAGACTTTAATTCAAATGAACATTAGCTTTTTGAAGCTGAATTGTCAGAAGCTCCAGAGTCACATTGTAAAATCATGGCCCAGTTGCCCCAACTAACCTTATGCCATAATTCATATAGTGTGTCTTTGAATAGTATTAAAGGTGCAATCTATCTACTATCTATATTATAAAGGACAAACATATCTGTGCGTAACGCATACGTCATTCTGCGAATGGCAACACTTTGAAATTTGAAATGAAATTTCGCTTTTGCAATTTTCGCTACTGCAAATTTTTAAACTTCTAAACATCCCACATTTTAAATGTTTACACCGTCGTATGCAGAAAAAAATGCACTTTTAAATGCAATTTGTTTGAAAGCTGTATCTCAATTTATTTTTGAGATATTAATTTTTTTATAGTTTTTAATACCAATTTTCTAATCGTGGCAACTGAAGTGGTTCATTTCTATTAAAAGTGGATTAGTTATCTTTATTGTATATTCTTACTGATGCCATTTTCTCATTACAATTAAAAATATATTTTTAAAAATTTGAACAGAAAATGACGTTACGCTTAAAAAAAGGCACAATTTCTCTGATGATGCTGTTATATTTCACTGTTTTTTTCATTTCGCTGATATTGAGTATGAGTCAATAGGCGAAATATTTCAGCGACTGAAAATGACGTCATATTTAAAAGTAAACGATAATTTTATTTGATAAAACGAGATATTTCCCCTTGAATACGTCAAAAAGTTATAAATTTCTGGAATTTTTACGCGCAGGTACAGAGATTATACTAAAACCTCAAATCACGAGTGGGAATTTTAACATGAAAAGCTGTAAAAGTTGACAAACGTGACTTCAAGCTTGAAAATATATTTATTAATAACCTATTACGCATTAAAATGTTTTTAAATGGTTAATATGGATGTGAAACGTGGAAAATGACTTGATTTGGTTTAGATGTAAAGGTAGAAAAATTCTATGAATATGTCAAGGTCATTTTTGTGAATTTTTCATTCCGTAATACCAAGCATCAATTAATAACGTAATCAAAATTACTTATGTTGATTATATGTTACTGATGACGCATAGGAATTAAGTTTAATTTTTCAATAATTTTAAAGTTGAATTTATGAAAAAAGTATTTTGTTAATCTTAGGTTAAAATATGTCTTTGGAGAGTTAAATTAACAAATGTAAGATGGATTTTTTATTCTAATTATTGTTGTTGATGTATTATAAATTTGATGCAACAGTTCCTTTGTAAACATTTTCTTTCGTCGAAATTCGGCGGGTTCCACCTCGTATATATAAAATCCAAACGGAAATTTCGTTCCGAACATCTATATTTCGCGTTCTACTGCATGGATTTTGATGGAACTTACACTGTTAGATAGATATCGTTTCTGAGAAGGTTTTAAGCTATAACACATCGTTCTACGTAGATTAGTTATAGAATTATGATGAAAAGTTCTGTTATTTTGGGCAATAAGGTTACCTTTTATTTCTTGGCAAACTTTATCATTGATGAAAAATTGAAACGGCTATTACACCTCGAAAAATAAAAGAAAAACTGTTACTAATTTTATTTAAAATTTTAAAAAAGAAAAGAATAAATCAGTTTTGACGAGTGATAATATTAAAAAATTAAAATATTTAATTTAAACATGAAAGGAATGTTCATAATGCTTGAAAAATTACGCAGTTGAAACATTGCAATTAAAATAGGATTTGGCGATTTATCTTTCTTTTGCGTCAGGTTAAGAAAAATGCATCTGAAAAATTGATAAGATGATATCAAGGAAGTTCTTCATAAGCGCATACTTAGAAATATTAAAAAATATATATAGAATATTCTTCTCATGAGGATATAATTTATTAAAGAAAACATCGGCAGAACCTCGATTTAGCTTTTGTAAAAATAAATAAATAAATAAATAAAAATCATTTTTTTGCGATTTAACGCTGGTTGGCGACGCAATAAAATTTGAAATAATACTATGATAAATATTTTTTAAGAAAACTTTTTCAAATTTCCATAAGAAGTTAGTTTAAGTAAGTTTAACTTAAATAAATACATTTTTATAACTGTAGTTTTGTTATGTACATGTATGTGTATATAATGAAATTTAAACATAGTAATTATGCTGTTTAGAACAAAGTTTAAATGGATTAACATTGTTTCAAACTCAAAATTAAGGTCCGATTCTGAGCATTGGCAGTTTGACATCGATATTGTTAGTGTCAGAGACAACAAAAGAAAAGTATTGTTGCCATGGAAACAACGACTTAACGTCGAAATTTTTAATGATAGATGATTCTTCATCAAAATACACTTAAAACTTATCCAGCTAAGGGCACCGTATAAAATTAAATAACTACAGCAACACGCAATTTGTATAGATTATATAAGCTTACAAAAAAAAATAATAAACTAATTAATCTTTTAAGTTTAAATTCGTTAAGTATTAGGCATTTAAATACTTATTTAACAAGTAATTTATAAATGCATTTCAATTTCTTGCATTTGGCCACGAAATGTTTTGATTCGCCAAATAGCGTGCAGCATTCGTCTTTTCGCGCCAAATAATCGAAAATATTATATTTTTTTACATATTTTCTACTTGGATTCTGCCACTACATTTGACTGGTCTTTTTTATATACATGAGTAATTTTATTAGCATTTTCTTTTTCAAAATATTTTGAGTATGTACTTTAAGGAGACCTTCCAAATGAGTAACAATTTTGTTTTTGATTTGTTATTTATTTATTTATTTTTATTTTTTTGCTTTTTTTATTATCTAACCCTTACAGAAAAAACTAGCAGATTTTACTTTTGTCGCCAAACAATTTGATTTTAATCCAAAAGGGCGTAAACCTGACATCAGCCCAGGGATGTTCACATTATAGGTGATTTTTAAAGCGTAAGACAACATTTTTGAGCAATTTTTTATATGCAAATTTAAACTATATAAATAGCAAGTTAAAATTATAAAAGTGGAGTTAATACTTACATTTTAGTTCAAAAGTCTGCACCCCCTCCCCCCCTACACACGCACACACATATTGTAAAATATTTTAATTTCAGACATTTAAAATATTTTTCACATACGGAAACATGCTAGTTTGTTTTTTCCAAACTTGCGACTTTTATAACATCGAACGTAGATCAGCGAATATAATCCATTCTTCTTTTTTTTAAACACATACGGCCAATTTTTCCTTTTATAAATGTCTACTGCTTCATATGTTAAGTACTAAAGATAATTCTTAAGAAAATTTATGCAATTATGCGTTTTTAATACCACAAAGGAAACATTTTACAATAAAAATTGCTTACTGAAATAAATTTTCGATAATCTTTTTAATTCGTCATTCTCTTTTCATTTTTTTTGGCATATCTTTTCTTCTTTTTTGAAGGTTTTTTAAAGATATTGGATTAATTTTCCGTAATCAGGTTAACCGCTAATTAGCGTATTTACTGTGCCGTTGGATGTTTCTTTTTATATTTGAAAGAGACTCTGGACAGTGAACCTGACTGCAGAAGATTACATGAAATTTGTACTTAGCGATTAGTAAATTCATGATTTTTCATTATTACTGAAATTATTGTGTTTCATCATGAAACAAACGAACAAAAGAGGTTTTGTTATCATTTATTCTTTATCTCAAATTATTTTACCTCATAAAAAACAATACTTTCAATGGTGGGGGAAAACTTTATTATTCCAATGGCGGCAAATGTAATAATATCTGTCGACTTAACATTTTAGCCTACATAGGATAAAACTATCTCAAATTTCGATCATCATAAATCATATTGTCCTGACGCACACCCTAGCAGCTAATCGTAGCAATAAATTAAGAGTTATTTTCATAATCTGGGTTATTTACACAATAGACGGAAGAATAATTTACACTTGATAATATAAATATCAAGCCTATTTATTTCTCCGTGTTTATAGGCTCTTTAGAATAATGCAAAATAAATCTTCAATCCGTATTGACCAAAATGCATATTTCTAAAAATTTTGTATAACTAACTTTATTTATCGTTGTCAGTCCTATTTAAGGTATGGAGATTTGTTGGTAAAATATCTATAATTGTGTCAATAAAAACTGCATTATTTATTGGAACGTAATTTGGCGGGTAATTTTGTTTTGCAATTACCTCTGGTGCATGTGTAACAATATTGATGCATCACTTTTAATGTTTGTCCCAACCCTCACAATAAGGTCGATCATAGATGATTAGAAATATTTTATTAAATGCACGAAGTTTATTTTTCTAAGTCGTAGAGTTTCTTCCCGGGTTAACGGTTACATGATTTCAACTGGTCTACAAAATGGAAAGGCAATGAAAATGACATTATTTTAATTTTATTCAAGCGATTCAGATTTAAAAACACATTTTTATGCGTCACTTGTCTGTTAAAAATGAAAGTTATAAACTCCTTTTTGCAGGGCTCGACTTATGCAGGGGCATGCGGGGCAGATTCCCCGCCCCCTCTCCCACCTTCACAGGGATCCCCCCATAAGAGAAATCAGGATTTTCATTAAAAGGTGCCAGATGATTAAAATTAGCCAAAAGTGACCAAAATTCTTATATTTTCAAACATTTAGGAAGAGGTGCGGTCCCCCTTCTCCTCCCTACTTCCAGTACCCTCTGCACCCATGCAAAAAACAAACTATATGATTATAAAACTAATGATTAAAATTTTATTATGACAACTTAGTATTATATTGTTTTCATAAGAAATTCTTTATTAACGTTTTCCTCGCAATGTGGCAAGTTAAAACCATTCATTATGATCAATTTGGGGGCCTTTTCTTTTAGACATCTTATAACGTGCATAGATAAGCAAAGCACAAAAAAAAAAAAAAAAAAAAAAAAAAATACTCGTGTCAACCAATCTATCATTTTGTCTGCTATTATCCTACTAGTATTTTTTCTTAAAGTTGTGACCATCATTTTGTGATACCTTGTTTACAGATGGGAGGAGTACCGGGTAAACAATTTATGCATACATACAATACATATGAAGTTTAGTACTGGCCACTTCCACATTATTCCAAAATAATTCTATAGATATATAGAACGGGGGCCCCCAGAATGATGCTTGTCCCGGGGCCCCCCATAGCCTTAGTCAGGCCCTGCCTTTTTGTCTGCAAATCATTTAATAAAGTACATGCAATCATCTTAATACATTTTTGACGGTATTTACTCTACTGGAATTTCAAAGAGGGAAAGAGTAGTAATAGAATTGTCAAGAGAGGACATTTATTACGAAGTATAACGTATAATTCATTGAGATTATATTTAAGCTACCAAAACCACATATGCTCAAGCTGAGAGACCAGGAGTTCCAGAACAAGCACTCAAAAGTTAACTATTCTAACATTATTCGTATTCAATGGTCAATATCTGTAATCATTGTAATGCTATCTAATTTAATAGTGTCAGATTAGAGAATATTTTAATTCCTGTTGTCATAATGGCCTCATTTCGCTACTAAAATGCACTGTAAATGATCAACTGAAAGTATTGCTTCTTAATAGTTCAAAATTTCTGCAATTCAGCGGTAATATAATATCGCAATGACGTTCGCATCGTTTTCAGCATTGTGGAAGGATATCCCAGGTGAAGGTCCACCTTGTTTTAAAATACAAGGTCAAATTCACATTTTGTTTGACTCAAGGTTCGTTCGGAAAAATCGACCAGCGTAGCGGGCGTAGCCTGCTAGTTTAAAAATAAAATAAAAAAATGAGTTTGGAGGTCCCTTATACCTGTAAGATTACTAACTGTGGGATTTCTTCCAGCCTAAACCGTGATATTACACAGACTCCTTGGTTAAGGTATTCATGATACTAACAGTGTGATTTCTCCCAGCTTAAAAGGTTTTTGAAAAGGGGAAAGTGTGATACTTTTGGTGTTCATATGACGGGCGATAAATATCGTCAGTTTTCGCGTGTGATCACTGACAGCGGATGATGATATGTTGTTTTTATGGTATTGACGGTGTAAGCTCAAATTCTGAGCACATGCGTTGTATTCTACGTATGCTACAGACACTACAGCTTTCAAGTCATTATGATATTTGGATTTCGGTGGTGTTGATGAATATATGCTCTTTGTTATTGAACAGTGTGTGAATGAGGGTGATAAAGAAACAAAATATATTTGCAATAGTGGATTTAATAGGACAAGAAATAATAATTTCATAGTAGTATTTATTAATGTCTATTCTAGGTTAAAGAAGGTTCTTTTTAAAAATGCAGATATTTTTACTTCTGTGAAGCACATTTTTTTCTCCTCACAATTTCTTTTAAAAATCAACGTTGGTGTGATATATGTGAGTATTTGGCATTTTCCTGCCTCTGTATATGTCTATTGGTCGCTGCCTAAAATCGTTTGGTGGTAATTTTGCATATAAATTCAAAACCATTAAGCATTACTATATTTTATTTGCAATAGTGGAAATGTAAATTGTGCAATATTAACACGAAGTGTTCAATTTTAACGGAATAAAATATGTTTGAAATGTTTTTTCCCTATTGTGTATCCGATTCCTCCACTTCCCCGCAAATGAAATATTAAAAAACATCTCTGTGGAAAAGTCATTTGCAGTGCATTTTAATGGTGTTATGATATACTTCACATATAATAAAGTCACTGAAGCGCACTGTATGTTTTCTATAGATTCAGAGCCGTCCTTAGCAAAAGTGAGGCCGTGTTCAAAAATTTTTGCGAGGTCCTCCCCTTCAAACAAGTCAATTCCCTCCCATTCCGACCAATGTTGCCAAGTTAGCTGATATTTTTCATTTTTCTACCAGAAATTTTGATTAGTAATTTTTGCTTTATTGAATGACATACATTCCGTGATTAAATAAAGAGAAAGTAACTATTTGGAAATTCTGGTAGGTATTTTTGAATAAAAAAATCCGACAAAAGTTGACAACACTACTTCTGTCAACGCAATCACCTTTTTAAAACAACTCACACGACATATACAGGGGCGCGCATGTAACATAATGTAACTGTAACTGTTATGTGTATAATAATCTAGAAGAACTGATCAACTAACTGTAACTGTATGCAGATGCCGGGCAGCAAGCTAAGCTACGGCTGGACGTTGTAAGCTGTGAATAAACATGTGACTTTAATGTATGTCTTCATCTAATTATTTAAGAATGATTGTCTTAATACTATTACTAATTAATAGTCTAATATGAACAGAGGTTCAACTAACGAAATACTTAAGTATTATATTTTATAGCGCACAGGATTACACTTTTTTGGGGAGGGGTGGGGGGTGGGGGAGTGTTGCATGTTTTAGTAGAGGTTTTACATACTCAGGCCGAATCTCCTTGCATAATACTCGGATTCATAAGGGGTATGATATTTCTTTTTTTCCGGTCCGGATTCATTCTTGCCACTTGCCAGTTCATGCCGGAGCGACATTCTTTTCTCTCTCTCTCTCTTTTCTCTTTTATTAGGGTTTCGTTCATCTGACGAAACCCTATTCGTCTCGCTCCCCTGTCTGTCTGTCTGTCCGTCTGTCCGTCACAGAGCCCGTTCTCAGAAACTATATATATTGGAGACTTGAAATTTTGCATACTTATAGCTGAACACCTCACATCAAACAACAAATCCCAAAATTTTGAAAAAGTCTTATATTTAACCCTCTGCGCTCCAACTTGTGCATTTTAATCTTCTTGTCCTAACTGAGCCCCTAATTAAGTTGAAGACTTAAAATTTTGCATACTTATAGCTGAACACATCACATCAAATGGCCAATCATAAAATTTTGAAAAAGTCTTATATTTAATCCGCTGGGCTCTAACTTGTGTATTTTAATCTTTTTGTTCTAACTGAGCCCCTAATTAAGTATAAGACTTGAAATTTTGCATACTTATACCTGAACACCTCAAACCAAACGCCAAATCTTAAAATTTTGAAAAAGTCTTATATTTACCCCTCTGAGCTCTAACTTGTGTATTTCAAGATTTTTTTTCTAACTGAGCCCCTAATTAAGTTTAAGACTTGAAATTTTGCATACTTACAGCTGAACACCTCACATCAAACGACAAATCATAAAATTTTGAAAAAGTCTTATATTTAACCCTCCGGGCTCTAAACTTGTGTATTTTAAGCTTTTCTTTCTAACTGAGCACCTATTTAAGTTGAAGACTTGAAATTTTGCACACGTATAGTAGTACACTTGCAATCACACGAAAAATCATAAAATTTTCATAAAGTCTTATATTATTTACCCACCGTGCTCTAACTTGTATATTTTAAGCAATTTTTCTAACCTCCCCTCATTGCAACCTGTGGGTACTTTTCTAACTTTTGCCGACACCACTTTGACCACTCTTTCATACTATGCACATATACTTACATATTTCAGTTCCACTCTCTACCACCAGGGGCGCCTACCCATCTCGTGTGCTATAGACCCGATCCCCTCGACTAATATGCCTACGGATAGTTGTAAAATGGAGTTTCATTCGGATAGATGTTTGTGTAGAATAGAGTGCGCCCCTTGGTTGCGAAATGTGGAACTAACAGATTTCGCTAAAGGATAAAGTGTTTTGAAAGGAATATTAAACGAAACCCTCTGTGCAATCTGTGATCACACTTACCCACTTGTTTTTAATTAGTGATACTGTACAGTCGTTGAAGAAAATAGAGAACATCTCCATACTTTTGAACCTCAAATTGTCGCAGAGAGATGCGAAAGGTACTGTTCGACTTAGAATCGTGTCTTCTTTTCGAATTTTAATACAAATTTTGAAATAGAAGTTATCTACATATTAAAAATTGTATCGACTTTTAATTTTTCAATGGTATCACCCACTTTTGGTATAATATTTTAGTTCCTTTGAACAAGGTAGAAAGAAAAAAAAAGGCTCCGGTTGCATACTTTTTTTTACATCTTCGTAGAGTTAAATGTCGAAGTTTGAGGATGCTAATGTTAATTCAATTCAGTAAACAACTTTTATTTATTACTAGCAGAGCTACCCGGCTTCGCTCGTGTCAATAATAAGGGTCCTCCCGGGTAAAATACATTAAAATGAAATAATACGGCAATGATAATAACTGAGATTGGTGCATTACCGTTCACGAATCGTTAAAAAGACCAATAAGAAATATAAGTAAAATTGTCTTAATTGCTTCTTCTATTAACTATACCATAATAATGTATATTCCAAACAAATGTCAAAACATATATTAAAGTACAATTATTTGCTTAAAAAGCGTCATTTCAATAAAAAAAACATTAAAAATATTAAAAATTTACATGTTTCGACTCTTTTATTGAGTCATCTTCAGAATATACAAAAAAAAAACCTACAACACAATGCCAATTGTGACATGATACGGATGATGGCAACGACCTAACCCATAAATTTTGCCTTTGCTGAAATTTTTCTGAACATATGAATATCATACAATTTCGTTTTTCACACTGTCGAATAGAAAAAGTTTTGTCAAATGAAATTTAGTTGAAAATAGTACCTCAATTTTTTCAGGTGAATGGATTTTAAAGTAATTTTCAATCATGGATATTTTTTAATTTGCATGCAGCCCAGGGATGAGATTTCCGGAATTGCACACCAGTATTTTGTTAGAGAAAATGATATTTTATTTAATCGGAATACTCTTGCGATTTAACAGAACAACATTTTCTCTAAGAATATACCGGTGTGCAAAAACGCGGAAATCTCATCCACACATGCAGCCCAATTACGAAAGATATACCTGTTTTCTCTTAATGCAATATTATAAAGTAAAGACATTGCTATGAGTAACTCTAGCATCATATTGTTAGTGGTAGCAAGCAACCTAACCCAACCATAAATTTAACTTTTACTGCAATTTGACCTTTAAATATCGCACATTTGGTTAGTCCAACGTCTAATAGAATACAAAAAGTACTTTCAGTAATATTTGTTTGAAAAACTTATTTCAATGTACAGATTGTTTATCCATTTTAAATTAATTTTCAATCACGGAGATGTTTTTAATTATACCTGCAACCCAATTAAGAAACATATATATCTGTTTGCTATTAATGCAATATTATGAAGGAAAGACATTTCTATGAGTAACGCCTAGCATCATATTGTTGGTGGCAACAACCTAACCGTACCATAAATTACGCTTTTACTGAAATTTGATCTCTAAACATCATACATCCCATTATTTCAACGTCTAACAGAAAACAAAAAACTCTTTCCGTAATTTGTTTGAAAAGTTTATGTCAATTTAGAGATTTTTTGTGTTTTTAAAAGTAATTTTCGACGTTGAATTTTTAAAAATATGCCTGCAATCCAGTTACAAAAGATTACCTTAATTGCTCAAAAACATTGTAAATAATTCAGTATTTGTTTGTTTTCGTGTACCTTTACATAACTAAATTGGCAAATTTCAGTATTTGTTTGTTTTCGTGTGGGAATCTCATTCCTGCTGCTTATAACTTGGGTTCTTCTGAAATAATTTTAATTCAACTTGCACTGTTAGTTTTTCAGTTAAGGTTTTGGTGGGTAACATTGTTATACACTGATTAGTCATAGAATTATAGGGGAAAATTCCATAATCATGTGGAACCCGATTATGAAAGATTAGCCTTTTTTAAAATTCTGAATGGATTTCATTGGAACTTGTATTGTTTGTTAGATAATTTTACACGGATGATTTTAAAATATTGCATATACTTTTACGTCGCTTTGTTATAAAATTATAGAAGAATAATATATAAAATTATAGTCAGGTGAGTCCGATTATAAAAGAATAGCCTTTTTTAAAAGTTCTACGGGAGGGATTTTGATGAAATTTGCGCTATTAAATTGCACCCAACATTCTGGAATAGTTTTAGTATATAACATTTTGTTGTACATGCTTTGCTATAGAATTAACTGAAATGTTCTATAATCAGGCGAAACCAATTCTGAATGTAAAAAAGTTAAAGTTCTTTTTTAAAAGTTAGATAATTTTTGAGGAACAGTTTTAATATATTGCATATCCGTCTATCATTCTTAGACCAAATCCTACTGTAAATGATCAACTAAAAAATTAGGCCCAAAACAGCCGAAATTTTGTCTTACACATTAGAAAATATAATAGTGCAGTGATGATCGTATCGTTTTCAGCTATACGGAAGGACATTTGAGATATTGCTTTAAAATGGAAGATCAAATTCACCCATATATTTCCTTAATTACAGATTTGTTCATACAATTTGTCCGCAGCGGGAGAAATGTGCTACTCAGATAAATAAGTGATCGCTAAAACAAAGGAAATAGGAAATAGGAAATAAATTGTAGCAGCCGGTTTTCAGAACCAGTTTGAATTTATATTGACGAAATTGACGTCATATTTAGCAAACGATTTTTTTATTATTATCTTTTTCTTTAATTGATTTCTTGATATTGAAACGACTTCATTAAAATATATTTTTTTAATTTCAGAAACATTTAACTAAGGTACTACGTCATTTTAAAGCATGCTTAGTTAAAGTTTTCACATAAATTTATGAAAAATGTGCATTTTCTTCTTTGAATGACGTCAATTTCAAAAACAGCAAAAATATAGAGATACCATCCGAATTTTTATTGGCTTATAAAACAAAGTACTCGAGTTATCAATTTTTAAAAAAAAATATTGAGCAGATTTGTAGATGTGTGGCAACAGGAAAGAAACGATTGAATTCCAAAATTTAAATAGAGATATTTCTGTAATGTTAAATTATGGAAAGTGGTAGAAAAAAGGGATAATTAGTGGTCTGATAATTTTTTAAAGTAGACAGCGTTCTTTTCCACGTTCTAAAACGTATGTACATGAAGTTTCGTGCAAATCTGTCAAAAATGGAAGATTTGTATAAAGGACATACATACAGAGAACGGCTTTTATATATATTAGGGGATCGTACCCGGGCTTCCCGGGTTAAAGAATACAGGTGAAAACATTTTTTAAAATTGAAAACTAATAATTTTTTTATATGCAAAAAATTTTTTAGATTGCCCACTTACATTAAAAAAGCATTTTTCACATGGAAAATACGAATTATACAATCAAATAAATTTTTGAAATTTATCAAAAGCGATATTTTCTTATTAGCCGCATGCTAAGAGTTATTTAACCAAGATTTTGCTACTTATGGCATCCTTTAATATTCTGATAATTTCAGAGCTTATACATGTCTGTTAAATTTGTGCTTTATTTATATTATTTTATTTATTTATTCACGAGGAAGTTTTTTTTAATGGATATTAGCTGTAAGAAAATGATGAACTCTTTATTTTGTTTTAAGGGCAAACGGATTAATCTTTCCTAATCGAGCTCCGCGCGATATAGATAAATTAAAAAATATTTCATGCTTTAAAATTGCTTTTAAAAACGTAGACAATCAGTAAACTCAGATGAACTTTGCAAACAAATTCCATCTGAAAAACAAAATCCTATTTGGGGATCTAAAAATTTAAATTGTACGATTACAAATATGTTAGATTTGTGTTTTTACAATATTATTCTTTTATTTGTTCATAAAAGAAGTATTAATTTCGTTAATTTATCTTTCATAAATATGTTAGATTGGTGGTTTTTTAAATATTATTATTTTATTTGTTTATAAAGGAAGTATTAATTTCGTTATGCAAAAATAGTTAGAAACAAATGCTGAAAAACGTTTGTTGCTTTATGTGCAAAAGGTTTATTATTATTATGTATTGAAACCGGCACGTGATAAGATAAACTTTAAAAAAAACATGCTTACAAATTATTTTAGAAAATATAATACATCAGTCAATTAAGATACAGTTTTTAAACAAATTGTATTTGAAAGTAAATTTTTCCCTATGCGACAAAAATTGAAAATGTACGATGGTCAGAAGATTAAAAAATTGCAGTAGCGAAAATTTCAAGACCGAAATTGGATCGCGAAATGTTGCCATTCGCAAAATGACGTCAGCGTTACGCAGGGTTACGTTTGTTCTTTATAATATAGATACTTAATCAGTAAAATATAATAAAGATCAGTTATTAGGATGTGGTTATCAACTGAGGCTCTTATGCTTGATATTCCGGAATGAAAAACAGCAATTTTCACCTTCTCAAAATTTGCATACGCACTTCTCATATCCATATTCATCATTTTTTTTTATAAATGTATTTTGTTTGATCATTTAAAAATCATTTTAACTCAAAACTTGAAATCACGATTCTCAGCAACATCTTTTATGTGAACAGACACAACCTTTACTTGAGATACTAATCTCAATTACGGAGAGTAAAAATTTCTGTAATTTATGTTTTTTAGACGCATTTGTGTTAAAATGTTTAGTTTTATCTAAGAAAATGATCGTTTTCTTTTAAATATGACTTCATTTTCACTTAAATAAGCATTTCGCCTAGTGACTGAAACTTAGCATCTGTACATATGACGAATGAAAAATAATATAGAAAATTTATGAGGAAAAATGCGTGTTTTTAAAAGCAATATGCCTTTCCCGTTATTATGCCCCTAATATAACATTCTGCTCCTAATGGGATTTTGCTACACTAAACCTTATACAACAATTTTTATCAAGAATTTTGATTTTTATCAGAAAATAGCATGAATAAAAATAAAAACACCTCATTATTTCTCTCTTGTCTGCAATAATGAAAGCTATCTAATTTTCACCATTTTGAAGAAATTTCACAAAATGTTTTTAAAATTAAAATATAAAAATGAAGCTATTAAAAAAAAAACAGATAGTGCAATCACATCTACAAATGAAGAGCTTTCAGTAAAAAAAAAAAAAAAAAAAAAAAAAAAAAAAAAAAAAAAAAAAAAACTATTAGTAAACTTGGTTCAGCAGAAAGATCAGGGCAAATGACTAAAAAACACATTTGTGTTTTAAATATATAGATTATATAAAATTAGGAAAAATTAAATTAAGCACGCTATGTTATTTTGATAAAATTATAGTCGAATGTCCTAAAGAATAGCATTGAAATTTCCTTATTCGAGAGAATTTTGGATAAAAACTTCAGGAACATGATATTATTTTAAACCATGAATTATTTGTTTGCTTGTCTAACTCGGCGAAACATATCCATCCAGGCGAGAATCATCAATTTCTGTAATATAAATCGCTATTATTTGCATGTCACCTCTCTTCTATAAAGACACTCTAAATTTTTGTAAAACATTGCGTTTTATCAGCGTGTGATTTCGATTAAATTATTTTCAAAAGTGAAGCATTTTCACCTGTGGAAAATTTCAAAGCAGCTACGCTGTGAAAATGACACACATCTACAAAACATAATTCAGGTTTAAGAATTAAAATACACGCTTTTTTATAAAATGAAGTCATCTGCATACGCTAAAGCAATCCACTTTTGCAATACAGTCTTAAACTTCGTCTATAGAAAAGTATGCATATGACGTCATTATCACGGAATAACAGACAGTATTCTTGACATAGCCCATATTTTAATTTCAATTTTTTTTTTCATCTTTTATGAGAAAATGACAACAAAAAGATACAGTATCTCCTATTTTCGACTATTTTCCGTTTACTTTCAATAGAAATGAGGTACTTTTGTTGCCACGATAAGAAAAGTGGTATTAAAAATTACAAAAAAATTAATATCTCAAAAATAAATTGAGATATAGCTTTCAAACAAATTGCATTTAAAAGAGCATTTTTTTTCCTTATACGACGGTGTAAAAATTTAAAATGTGCGATGTTTAGAAGTTTAAAAATTTGCAGTCGCGAAAATTGCAAAACCAAATTTTTTTTTCAAATTTCAAAGTGTTGCCATTCGCAAAATGACGTATGCGTTATGCACAGATATGCTTGTCCTTTATAATATAGATAGATTTTCCTCGTAGAAAATTTCGATTAATTTTTAATACATGGGTATGTAAGTGAACAGATGATTCCAATCATTAGTTTTCGAGACAAATTTTACTTTTTGATGGACTAAAGGAATTGCCTTCTGTTATTAATTCATTACAAAGAAAAAAAATGTTTGTGAGTAACCAGAAAAAAAAATCTTTTGTTAAAGATAAAGCGAGTTTGTTTTAAACAAAAAAAAAAAATTCTGTATGTTTTTTCGGAACGCTAATTAAATCTTCCTGATATATCTCAAGATATTTTTATTTTTCTAAACTAGAGGGCTGAGGCTGAAGGCTGAAGGTACATTAAATAGAATATCCAAAAGATATTATTGGACTGGAATGCGTTCATACATTGCAGATTATGTCAAAAATTGTGCTGAATGTAATAGGTATAAACCTTCTAATCAAAACCATCCGGTTTGTTACAAACACCAGTGTATTCACAACGATTTGAAGTTCTATCAATTGATCTTTTTGGCCCTTTACCAAAAAGTAACAATGGTAAAAGATGGATATTCATAGTAGAAGACTGTGCAACAAGATGGGTTGAACTATTTGCCCTTACAGAAGCTACTGCAGCACAGTGTGCAACTACTTTGCTCGAAGAAGTTATCCTTAGATATGGTCTACCCAGACGTATAATATGTGATAACATAACGGACCCCAATTTGTTAGTAGTGTGATGCAACAACTTTGTTTTCTTTTAGGTGTCAAACAAAACCCAACTCCCATTTATCATCCTCAGGCAAACCCCGTGGAGAGAAAAAATAGAGATCTCAAGCCGAGATTGGCTATATTAGTAGAGAATGACCACTGTTCATGGGAAGAGAAACTTGCAACAATACGTTTTGCAATGAATACTGCTAAGTGTGACACCACTGGAGAAACAGCAGCATTTTTACAATTTGGGAGAGAATTAAGAATGATAGACGATGTTCAACACGACATTCGTGCTGTAATTCACAATGACAACTTTGTACCTGAAATTACACCATACCTCAAGAAATTTGCAAACTTCACCAAAGAAATTAAGGACAAAGTTGAAGCTAAGCAAGATCAAAGAAAGAAATACTCTGACCGTGAAAGAAAATCAGGACATTGTTTTGTTCCAGGAGACAAGGTTTGGGTTGACTTACATCCAGTAAGTAAAGCCTCTAGCAATAAAACTGCAAAGTTCATGCCTAAACGTGATGGACCATACATTATTTTAACTCAAAAATCACCCACCACATTTGTTATAGCAAGCATTGACAATCCAAATGAACCTCTTGCTACATGTCATACGTCAGCTTTAAAACTGTGTAATGACTCTGACGTTGTGCCTGTTGCACCAATTAGGAAACGCGGCAGACCACCTAAGAAATTTACTGGTTTCTCACCGGGACGTCCGCGGAACCAGAGGGAGAGGTTGTAACAAAATGACTTCTTTCCCTTATTTTTATAGCATATAGATGGCGCTGTTGCCACTGTCGGCAAAATATCCTGAGATATTTTGCCAAACATCAAGTGAAGTGAATGTATGTAAATATGATTGCGCGGGTTTAAGTAGAGTTTCGACGTATGTTCGAAATGTATCTCACCTAGAGGTGTTTTCCTGGAAATATGTATGTTTCAAACGTATTATGCACTTTTCGCGAATCTGTATATATTTTTTGTGTGTCATCCTTATTAAAATGTGATTGTTTAAGTTGTCGAAAGTGTTTACATGACCAACATCGACAGGAGTAATTTCTAGAACTATCGAACCAATTTAAAAAATAACGGTGCCAAACTGATGGTTACAGTCCTTGTCTCAACGTAGGCTCTATTTTATTCCAGTGGCACTAACCCCAAGGGGGTGCAGGAGCAAATCACGTTCTAAAAATGCGATTTTTGTGTTACTGAAGATCGTAACAACTTGAAATTTGGCGTGATAGTTACTTATAAGATGTAAATGATCTCTAAGAACAGTTACTAAAAATTTCGGAATTTAAAAGGGTGAAATAAGCGAAATGCGTTCTAAATTACGATTTCTATGTAATATCAGAAAATACCAAACTGATTTCAAAAGCAAAATCATTTGATTGCAAATTGATGGTGACAGTCCCAGCTCGAATATAGGCTATATTTTATGTCGGCGCCACTGACACCAGAGAGTTGCAAGAGCAAAACACGTTCTAAAATTGCAATTTTTTGATACTGAAGGGGCTAGAAACTATAAATTTGGTATGGTAGTTACTTATAAGATGTAAATTCTCTCTAAGAACAGTTACTAAAAAATTCTAAATAACTTTCTTAATTACGATTTTTATGGAATTGTTAAACATAGAAACTATAAATTTAGCATGGTAGTTACTTATAAAATGTAAATGCTCTCTAAAAACAGTTACTAAAAAATTCGAAATTATAAAGTGTGACATAAGCGAAAAGCGTTCTAAAAATGTTTTAAATTACAATTTCTATGGAACCTGAGGAAATACCGGTAACAGTCCCAGCTCGAATATAGGCTGTATTTTATGTCGGTGCCACTGCCACCAGGGTGTTGCAGGAACAAAAAATGTTCTAAAATTGCAATTTTTGCGATACTGAAGGGGCTAGAAACTATAAATTTGGCATGGTAGTTACTTATAAGATGTAAATGCCCTGTAAGAATAGTTTTAAAGAAAATCGAAGTTTAAAAGAGTGAAATGGGCGAAAAACTATCTGAATTTCGATTTTTATGGATTTGTTAAAGATAGAAAGTTAAAATTTGGCATGGTAGATATTTATAAGATGTAAATGCTCTCTAAGAACAGTTTCTAAAACATTCAAAATTTAAAAGGCTAAAATTAGCGGAAGCATTCTAAAAACTCTCTAAATTACGATTTGTATGGGATCTCAGGAAATATAAAACCCATTTCAAAAATAATGTTGGCAAATTGATGGTGACAGTTCCAGTTCCAACATAAGCTATATTATATGTTGTTGCCACTACCACCAGGGATGGTGGTAAACCGTTAGACCTGAAGTTTGGCATATATCATGATGGTTACTTTTAAGATGTAAATGTTTGCTAAGAATGGTTTCTAAAAAATTCAAATGAAAACTGAAATGAGCGTAAAAGCTTCAAATTACATTCTAAATTATCATTTATTTAAAATTAGTTTTAATTCTCCTCATTAAATTAAGTCGCATTTCCGCTTAATGCTGCGTAATAATGAAGTTTAGACAAACCGTGTCTTAGTAACTTTTGAATTGTAGCAGTATAATTTCGTGTAATAAAAATAGGCCCTCAAATATCACTAGGCATATTTCAATTATTACGCTTGCAAAGCCGCGGGTTTTGCTAGTACCCTACTATTTTCGCTGGATAAATGGATTGCGACCTGGTTTCCTACACAAATGTTGTTAATCTCTACCACCTCTTAAACATTGTCCTACCTTTTTTTAAACACTCTGTATATGCCACATTTTTTTTAAACAAAAAAATTATGTATGCTTTCTAAATGTTATTTCTTTTTTTATGATTTTACGGAATATTTAGATATATTTAATTTTCTGTTAGATATACCTATGGCAAAATAAAAGATAGGTGGTGCCTACCTCCGACCGCAAAAAAGAGGTGAAAAAATTCAATAACATTTTCATAAAAAGTGGGAGGTATGCTTTCTATTTCACTTCCACGAAATAGGTGGGAAAGGATCTACTTATACACACTTTTAGTTAAATGAAAGACAGCTAAATACCTATAACAAATGCCCTCCCCTCCCACTAATATTTTGTAGTTTTTATGTTTTATCGAACTAGGGGCTCTGCCCCCTACGAGCTACGCTTGCCAACCCCCGTTCAAACAACCCAGATTCTAAGAGCATGCTAATTTCATCGGCCTTAAAAAGTTTGAATTATAATTTAAAAAAACAGTGACGGTCTCCCTGTAAACGGGTTTTCATTCATTTTCCTTTGATTGGAGATTTTTAAGACGAAATCAGCCGCTGCTAAGAGATACAATGGCTGTTTTCGTCTTTGATTAAAAACAAGAAAGAAAAACCATGCGTACAGCATAGATTATGAAACACTTTCCAACACTCCCTGAAAGCTTTAACAAAACTTCGTTATTTAGGGAAATAAGATAACTAACTAAACATTTAAAAAACTGATTTCAGCAGTTACCATCCATTAGTCAAATATTTATTCCAATTCTTCCGAACAGCCGTGTATTTGATCTGTAGGCTGATATATATACTATATAATAGAAAATTTAGTTTATCAAGAAAACGCATAACAGGTTGAAATTTCTCTTTCAGCAATTTAGACTAATAGATGGAAACATACTTCAATACTTTTGTACAGCCCTGTTGTTTACCTTAGTGCCTTTATTACACGCCACTATTTAGCTAAACTTTAATTCAAACTAAATCACTCTTAAAACGACTGAAATCGCATTTCCAGAATTTATCATCTATAGGCGGCCATGTATTCAATTCTTTGCGTGGCCCTGCATATCATTTTATCAATATTCTACAAACATTTCATAGAAAACTACATGAAGTTCAGCATAACACATTTTAAACCCACCTTTGAGCAATTTACGGTCATACTCGGTAACCTTTACGAATTCTTTTGCGTATCCCTGAATATCAACTATAACATTTACACACACCATATAGTATGAATAAATATAGTGAAACTTAAAAGCGCATATCATAATTAAAAATGCATTCCCTACCATCGCCGTTAATATATAGTATTTCGGATAGAAAATACATGTCCGAAATGTTTCGTATGTCCCTGTAAATGCTATGCACTTCATATTATACATGAAATAACTTAAGTAAGCCTCACCGACGTATATCAATTTTATTATATATGAATTTGTATAATTAAAATACGCCGCTAATATACAGTATTTCGGATAGAAAATACATGTCCGAAATGTTTTGTATGTTCCTGTAAATGCTATGCACTTCGTATTATACATGAAATAACTTAAGTAAGCCTCACCGACGTATATCAATTTTATTATATATGACTTTGTATAATTAAAATACGCCGCAAACAATTCCCCCCTATACCATTTGCAATGGAATTATTTTGTGTAGCCCTGTAAATGAATAGTAACTATTCGTTGCACCGCATATGCTACAGAATATTCTGCATATTTTAGTGCACTTCGTAAATGCATATATTTTTTATTATGTTTGAAAGGGTGTAACATCTTTAAAATTCATTTGAAATGATTTTTCCCATTGGCCGTAATGTAACGGAATACTTTTGACTGTCCCTGTAAATGAACTAAACATGCTACAAACTTCATTTGAAATAGGGTTCGTGCTAGGCTAAACTTCAATAACCAAAAATTTCATTACGATCCGAGTATATTTACGAGAGTTAGAGCGCGAACAGACAAACCGAAATCAATAACACTTTTCAACTTTGTTGGAAAGTGTTAAAAATTTGAAAGTAAGCTAATGTAAAATGAATTAAGTACACAGAGTCTTTGTCTCTCGGTAATTTTTAACACCGCTATGAGAAAGTTCTTTTAAATGTATCGTTTTAAATCCGACGTAATTTTCACCAAAGTTTCCTTTCTCTTTTTAATATTCACATGAAAATTCTTTTGTTGTTAGAAAGGAAATATTATTTGCGCTGTTTTAGTATTCACGATAATAGTTGAAAAGATTAATCTCAAAATATGAAATAAACGTCTCGTGCAAATATATTTTTTAATTTAAAGTGTTTTGCCAACTTTTATTTATTTGACCTTTTTAAATATGACGTAATTTCCTTCATTTGGGACTTTTAACGCATAATAATGAATTTAGTATTTAAAAATTTTCTTTCCCTTTTAAAATTCACGTGTAACTGTAGTTTTTATGATGTAATTTTCAATAGTTTCCTGATTTTTAACACGTAATCACTTAATTCTAATTTGAAAGTTTTTTTCTTTCTATAAGAGCCACGTGTAAATAATTTTTTTATTTGAAGGAAATATTATTCTTTGCGCTGTTTTTAAAATTGGCAACAGTTTAAAATAATTGCCCTTTTCTAAAATGTGTAAAAAATATCTCTCGAAATGCTGAAAATTTGAATTTAAAATGGAAATAAATCCTCAAAAAATGAGTCAAGTTAAAAAGATAATTACAGTTTGCACATCTGGAACTTCCAATGTATAAAATGATCTAAAAATGTTTAAGTTCCTATGTATAGTTTTTCTCCTATAAAAATTTTTTGATGGAACGATTTTGACCATCTTTAGCATTAAATATCTCTTAAAATAATTATTCGATTTAAAAACTGTCTGCATCAGCGTGTTTATCAAACATGTCTCTATAATACCACCGATTTTCACATTTTTGTATGAAACAGTTTTCTTAATATTAACGAAGAAAGACCCCCGGTCATAAAAAATATGGATGCCGATCTAGTAGGAGTATACCCGGATGATCTACGCAGATTTTCATTGGTCCATTTCCAAATCAAAACTTTTTTTTTATATAGATAAGGATTTAAACAGTGACTATAGTTTTGTCCTCGTGAAAAAAGTAATAGGTCATAATTTTGATGATATGCAGGTAGCATCATTTAAGATTAATATTTTAAATCATGGTATAACTAATTTATTGTTTATTAATTTAAGTTAATGCATAATTAGACTAAGTTTGTGTGTAGGATATAGGTAGTAATTCTTATTAATTCTAAGAAAATGTTTCACATTTAATGTCTATGTCTGTCTTTTGAAAACCTGCTCCCAGTCATGTATCTATCTATACGTTGATGCAATTGTAATCAGTGATTCGTTCCTACGGGGAACGTGTGGCAGTATCTCCCCGAGAGCAAGACCTCCTGGAGAAAATTTCAAGTTACATTGCCAACTAATAAGCTACAATCTTTAAATTTATGTACCCCAACCCTAGAACAAATGGTTCAAAAGACGCACTGATTGCAATAATCTGTAAAATCACAATCAAAAACAGCTTTTTATGTTAATATCTTTTTAGTAATATTTTTGTATTTTTTACTTTTTCAAAGGTTTTTATGCACATAACTTGGTCTTAGAGTAGGGATGAGATTTCCGCTTTTTTGCACACCAGTATTTTGTAAGAAAATATGTTACGCTATTTAATCAGAACATTTGTGCGATTTAATAGAACAACATTTTCTCTAAGAATATACTGGTGTGCAAAAAAGCGGAAATCTCATCCCTGTCTTAGAGGTAACTGAGAGCAAAAACGCAAAAAGGACGTTTGAAACTGAGAAAAATATAGTAAGCATGTATTTTACGTTTTTCTCTGGAATTTAAATTCCAGATGCTCCGTTATCGTTCCGAACATGGAACATAGTCAGAAATACAATTAAAAAACTGTTGTCCAGTGTATAATACTCAAACTCAAAGTGTCTGTGTGGCAGGAAATGACCACTGTTTTAGCCTAAGGAGAAAATGTAACAGCTGCCCTTTTTAAAACAAATGACCAGTTTTCACAAAACTGATGCATGTAATGTGCGTTTTCACAGTTTTAAGTACAATATTCGCTGTTTTCTTGAATCACTTTTGTTGAGTAGAATCACGGGTGATTCTGAGTAAAAAAAAAAATTCTGAAATTCACAGCAAATTTTCTGAAAAGTTACAGCAGAGGGTAGAAGGGGGGAGGGGGAAATCCATTCCCGGCACTAACTATGCGTTTTTCCTGCTGCCCTTTGATGAAATTTCGCGTTTTTTCGCGATCTTTTGACGAAATTTGTATTTTATTCTCTTTTTTTTTGACAAAATTTGTGGTTTTTTCACGATTTTTTGACAAAATTTGTAGTTTTTCACGATTTTTGACGAAATGGGCAGTTTTTTTTCGCGATCTTTTGACGAAATTTGGGGGTTTTTTCGCGATTGTTGGACAAATTTGCATTTATCCGCGTTTCTTTGACGAAATTTGAGTTTTTCCCACGATCCTTTGACGAAATTCGCAATTTTTCTGCAAACGATTGGCAAAATTTATTTTTTTTTACGATCATTTGTCATAATTCGCGATATTTTTTATGTCCGAATTTTCGGATGGATGACCGATTTTTTTAAATTTCCGGAAATGAATGCCTTAAATTTTCGGAAAAGAATCACCCCTAAGTAGAAAGAATCACCCCTAAATAGAATTTTATTCAACAAAACTGCGGATCCCGAATAAGCCGAAAAGTTTTAATATTAACTTTGTTTTGATTCATTAAAGCGCCTAATTTGCTCAACTAGTGATTCATACAAGCGGCAATCATACTAATTATTTTAGCTCTGGGGGGGGGGGGGGGTTAACCTCTCCAACCCCCCCCCCCCTCCCCCCTTCGCTGCGCCAGCGTATGTAGTATACATGCAAATCCATAGCTTAGTTTAATATTTTATACCTTAAAAGTTGACAAAGTGTAAGTAAGATTTTAACACTTCACATAATAATAAGTATACATTTTATAAATATTTTGAGAACTAAGAAACTAGTCGTTGGGGGCCACCGTAATACTTACCCATCATGGATATACATAATATAAAATATGAAAATAAAACATGTGATACATGCTAAGCATTGTATCATGTTACTTTATTCATAATTTAATTTACTTAGACTCCCTTAAACATAATTAATATAATCCCTTAAGCTAATATTACTTTTTGTTGCATTAAAATATCTCAATTTCTTGATTTTCTGAAAGCAAGTAAACACTATAGGTTTACAAGTGGGTCTCTGCGGCTGAATGGTCAAAGCACCACTCTGCTAATCGCTTGCGAGCGTAAGAGATTGTGTGTATTTCTCTTGTGTTGTAATATTTCCTTGTGCTATCTTGTCTCCGACTTATAAGCGGGCTCTCATGTCAAGCACACAAGTCGTATGTTTGTTGTTCAATAAATAAATAAATATAGGTTTACAATGGAAGTCTATGGGAATTTGGCGAAATATTAGAGATACCGCCAATTTGGCTTCAGTTTTGGCGACTAATTTTGGTCGCCAAATTTGGCGATATATCGCCAAGTTGGCGACAAACTTGGCGACAGCACAGGATCCCCCCTATGGTAATCCCCCCTTATAGGTATGGAGATGCATTAAATGCTTGACATTTACGATAAGCCATTATTGGCATCTAATCTTATAGTTTGCCGATAGCTTTTTGGTTTGCGGGATAATCGTATAGAACCGAATTGCGCAAAAGAAACATCCTTATAACTCGAAAAATTATAATAATATTAACTAACAGTTTACTGCATCGGATTAAGCGTCTCATTTCCAATTAAAATATATCTTTGAATTGAAATTTGAATGAAATACAGGGTCATGAAAAATCGAAGAGTGTGAAAA
Source organism: Maratus speciosus (assembly GCA_963932465.1). NCBI lineage: Eukaryota > Metazoa > Arthropoda > Arachnida > Araneae > Salticidae > Maratus > Maratus speciosus. Next base: position 384,524,432 of record OZ010788.1, on the reverse strand, counting down.
ATAGAATTACAAATATCTCGACAACTAATTACTCGATCGAGTTCATTCATGATGCAAAATTTATGTTTTTTATTGCCTTTTATATTCACTCCTTCAAATAAACAATTTCGAAAATTTTTGTATACCTTTTATCAGAACGAATATTTCGAGAGTCCGAAAAAAATAGTTCCGGATAATAGAGGTTAGTGATATTCAATAGGCTTCTTCCCATTGTTACTTTCTAAGTACACACGGAATTTCAAGTCTCTATCTCAATTTGTTCGCGTGATAGAGCGTTTACAGACACACACACATACAGACGGACGGCAATTTTTTTTTTCTAAAAACATGTCTTTCGGAATCTCCAGACTCTGAAACGTGTAAATCCGTCAAAAAAAGTTTTTTAGATTTTTAAAACGATTACAAGACTTACCCTATACTACGTATAATGGGTAAGTAAAAAAAAAAGAGACATCATTTAAGAGGAACACAAAGAGAAAAGAAGTTAAAATATTAATTTACTAAGTAGATATTTAAAAAATACGAATACATCACATGCCCGTAGATTTAACATTACCGAAGGGAGAGTGGAATTCAGTTACTAGCAGCCTTACATGTTTACTATTTAAAAGAGAAAAGTAATTGTTGATAGATTTTTTTATTTTCTAGTAATGTTTAATTAAATGTATTAGGGCTCGGATTACGGTGCCTCACTTAAGATCAACTTAGAGACTTACGATATAAACAAAAAGTAAACGGCATTACAGTGCCTCGCGATCTTACGACAGCTTGGAAGCAGCCGTAAGAAAAGACGGAAGTGGATGCGCGCGCAACCATAACAAATGTAACTGCGGCATCTGATGGGCTGACTGCAGGAGGACTTACGCTGAAGCACGAGGACTTACCAAGGGCGGCGCCAGAGGGGGGTCCGGGGGGGCATATGCCCCCCCCCCCGTCGGGCACACCTGCCCCCCCCCCCCCGTTGGGGTCAAATTTAATCGTCGTCGGGGAAAATTTTTTGACTTGAGTGTTGAGTCCTGCATCGGGTCGGGTAATCCGATTTTTCCTGCACACGACCCGAGTCGTGTCGAGTCGGGTGTAGGTTAATTTTTTAAAAATAATCTTAGGTTAGTTTATAGAAAATGCGACCCACGGAATAGCAGGTCACTGATTTTTTTTCTTCGGAAGCCGGATTGGCTTGAACCACATGTCGGTTAAAGGCTGTCGTATTTATACAATGGCCGGATGTTACCGAAAACTTTATACATTTTGTCTAGAGCTCATTCATGTGCACTCCTGTTGGATGTTTATTCGATTGACCGCAAAATTACGAGCCTATAAGAAATACGATTTCAAGAGGAGACGGGACGCTTAAATTCATCTGCTCCCTTCGATCTTCTCATTAAAAAGTGTAGGGTAAGTATTTTTTTTTTTTTATATAAATGAATGAGTAAATAAAAAGAGAGTTTTGTATAATTATTCAAGCAAACTTAGTATCAAACTAAAAATCCCTTCTTTGTTCATTAATTTCAATATACAGTGAGTAGAGTCTCATTTTATAGATATTAATCTCTATTTCATATATAGAAGAGAAATGGAAGGTATAAATAAGAAAATAATTATATACATACATAACTTCATTATAAACTCTTTGTAAACCTCATTTTTTTTTTTTAATTCACCAGTCAAAACACGGAATTTTCTTCAAATAATAAAAAAATCTGTTCCAACCACAGGCGCGTTCCGGCAACTTGCTGTCTGTGCTTTTTACGTTTGACGAATTGTTTTCTTGAGAATGAACGTAATAATTGCGCTTTTTCTTAAACGGCTGAAAGGCAAAATAATAAAAAAAATAATAAAACGCGGTATTTGTAAAGTGAGCATTATTGTCATAAAATTACTATTAATTATTTAGAAAGCTCTAGTTCGACTAATTAATTTCACACCATTCCTTTATGGATAAAGTATAATTCACTTACATTCAATACGATGAAAAGAAGCTATTTAATACAGCAACCTGTTAAGATAGAACGACAAAGAATTGGAAGAACTTTCCCATTTAGACAATCTTAGCCTGTTTTAGCCGATATTGCGAAAATTTTCAGTTTAAAGCGTTATTCCATCACACTGGTTCCGTTTTAACATATTTTACTGTAGTGCTTAAAATGTCTCGATTTTCAAGCGTCTGTCCGGCATTTTTTACCCGACTGCCAAGAAGGGTTATGTGTTTCACGCGTACCAGGGTATGTGGATTTCTTTATACCCTCGAAACATCCCAACGGCTAAATGGATTTTAATGAATGGGGTTTCTATCGATTCGTCTTAACCGTCCGATGGTTATAGGCTAGATTTGATTTTATAAATTCAAAATGGCGACCGTAAAATACAAAATGGCGGTAGAGACGGAAAAAAAATTTACGCACCCTATTGATTGGTATACCATGGGAGAGGTCTTTCAAAATGAAGACGATGTTTCATTGACTATTTTACAGTCAGAAGCTCCGTTTAAATATTACACAACCTGGACGTTGTGTAGGTAGGATATCTAGCTTTACTGCAACTGTAACATCATAGACATCTATAGGCCTCATCAAAACAGTGTTTATAGATAGGAACTAACAATCAAACACAACTTGAAAGTCACCAATACAAGTAAATAAAAAAAAATAGGTAAGTAATATAAAAAAAAATATTTTAATATTGATGAGAAATAATTAATTAGGTCGCTTTTTTAGCCCAGTGGTTAGGGAGTTGAATTCGGAATAATAATTAGGGGAAGGCTGGAAATTGTTTTAACCCCTTCAGTTTAGGTCTAGAATGAATATGCTACGTTTTCCCCCTCGTACTAGGTGTAGCGTTAGGAATTATACATTGATTTATAGTCAAAAAACACGTTTTTAAAAAAATACCATAACACTATCTCGAAATCACTAACTTTTTCAAAAATATTGTCAATGCAAAAGTTGTAGAGCTTAAAATTCTGAATAAAATGAGTACCTACACTTAATACTTTAGTTGAATATTAAGGTCACAATTCTACTTTAAAATTTTAGCACCGTGGTCAGAGGGTTGAACTCAGAATTAATTAGGGGAAAATTGGAAATCGTTTTAATCCCTTCAGATTAGGTCTAAAATGAATATTCTATGTTTTCCCCCTCGTACCAAGTGAGCGTTAGGAAATATGTACTTATTTACTTTCGAAAAACATGTTTTTCTTTAATATTTTTAACAATATCTCAAAATAGTTAATTCTATCAAAAACTTTGTCAGTGCAAGTGTTGTAGAGCTTAAAATTCTGAATAAAATGAGTACCATCATTAATATTTTTGTTCAACATTAAGGTTGCAATTCTATTTCAAAATTTTTCAAATCAAGAGCTTGAAGCCAGGAGAGACCAAGTTAACTTAACAATATCTCAAAATAGCTAAGTCTATCAAAAAATTGCCAATATAAATGTTGTAGAGCTTAAAATTTTGAATAAAATGAACATTCATATTAATATTTTTGTTCAAAATTAAGGTCGCAATTTAAGATATTGTTAAAAATATTAAAGAAAAACGTGTTTTTCGAATGTAAATGTGTACATATTTCCTAACGCTCACTTAGTACGAAGGGGGAAACATAGAATATTCATTTTAGACCTAATCTGAAGGGATTAAAACGATTTCCAGTTTTTCCCTGATTAATTCTGAGTTCAACCCTCTGATCACGGAGCTAAAACTTCAAAGTAGAATTGTGACCTTAGTATTCAACAAAAGTATTAAGTGTAGGTACTCATTTTACTCTGAATTTTAAGCTCTTACAACATTTGTATTGACAATGTTTTTGAAAAAGTTAATGATTTCGAGATAGTATTGTGGTATTTAAAAAAAAAGTATTTTTTGACTATAAATCAATATATAATTCCTAACGCTCACCTAGTACGAGGGGGAAAACGTAGCATATTCATTCTAGACATAAACTGAAGGGATTAAAACAATTTCTAGCTTTTCCCTAATTATTTCCGAATTGGCCCTTTTTTTTGCTCCCCTACCACTGGGCGATTTACGCAGTCGGGTTTTTGATTTTTTAAATTTAATTCTCTCTCTGTCCCGCTGTTTGACCTGACAACACTAACTTACGAGCCAAGCTGTAATTAGCTCAATTTTACAAAAAGAATGTCAAAGTTATTGTTTGACATGAAAAATTATATATTTAAATTTGAATGAGTTGCTTTACGTGTTTATTTTCTACATAAAAGATAGAATTGATATTACAGATATGATTGCTGACTATTTTTTCATAACTGTATTCAATTATAGCTCTTTTTGTGTCGAGTTGTGTTCGGGTTGAAGTATTTCGGTTTAGGGTCAATAGAAAAATTGTCGTCGGGTTTTGCGTCAGCAAAAATTTTTTGTTAGGTTTCGGATTGACTTTAAGTTGAACGTTTGGGTTTTGGCTATAACCCAACACGCGTAGGAATCTATTTCAGATGAAAAACTACGTATTTGAATATGAATGACTCCTTGCATGTTTATTTTTCCACATAAAAGATAATATTAATATTAGAGATATGATTGCAGACTATATTTTTTTATAATTACATTATATTGTGGATCAATTTTCTCGTGATTCCGGGTTTCAGGTTGGGATTGGAGTTAAGTATTTCGGGTTGCGGGTAGACAGAATATTTTTGGTTGGGTTCGGTTCGGGTTGCAGCTTTGTTTTAAATAAAATTTGCAGGGCTTCAAATTTTATTTATTACCCGGGAAGGACCCTAGTTAGGTGTAACGTATAACTGCTAGTTTTCACGATGACACTTTCACTGACAAATTTAAATAATTGTATTTTAAAATAATTTTTGGTCACTTAATGCGTTTTTGATAGGGATTTGTCAACTGATTATTTTCAGTTACCTCCGGCATTAAAATACATGGCCAACTCGGCCGAAACATGAACCGCGTTTCGAAAAAAATTGGTTACCTACCTTATCTGATGCGCGACTCTTTGGTTCGATTCATAAGCGGAGAACTGCTCCATACTTTGTCTTTCACACACTGCTGCATATATGCCATATATGTGCACGTAAAATCTATAATATTGAATGACCGCTTATTGGGAGGTTGCTGTATGGAAGAAGAGTACAAAGCAGAGTTTTTCCTTTCGGGTAATGCTCAAAAGTGTGGAAACTCTTTCTGTTGTGGATTCATCCGCCTATAAAGATTAGGTGACTAGTGAGGCCTTTCAAAAATAACCTTAACCTTAAGAGCCTTTTTTTCACTTTATTTATCTACAATATTCTTTGACAAGCTTCGAAATTTGTTTTTCGAGCAAAAATCGTTTGGCCCTCTGCAATTTATCTCTAATTTAAATAGCAGTGTGAGTGCTAGAGATCCGCGCGTTTCGGGTTATGCCAAATCCGGACGCGAAAATTTCATGTTTTTCACGTGATTGATCAACATATTCCACCTGTTTTTAAAAAAGGGGGGGGGGGGGGAGAAACAAAGAAATGTTTTATTGTTCATTTACTCCAAAAAAATTCTGAAGTATAAATACAGTCCCGGTCCGGCCCGAAGCTACAGAAAAAATGCAAGACCCGGACGTGTCCCGGGGATAATGAAGTTCAGGCCTGGACCAACTTTTCAAAAGCTAAAATTTAGTCCGAGCCCGTACCGAGTTTTCAGATAAAATTAAGCCAATCCCGAGTTTAATGCAGGCGCGGATCCACGGGGAGGGCGATCGGGGCGATCGCCCCCCCTAAAATAATATAAATCCACCGATTATCGCGAATTTCGAGAAAATGATCGCCGAAAAAAAATCAATTTCGTCAATCGTTCGCGGATCAAAGGATCGCAAAAGGAACGCGAATTTCGTCAACGGATCGCGCAAAAAAAACCGATTTCGGCAAAGGATCGCGAAAAAACGCGAAATTTCGTCAAAGAAGCGCGGAAAATGCGAATTTCGTTATCACGTATTTCGCCAAAGGACCAGAAAGGAACAACAAATTTTGTCAAAGGATCGCAGAAAAAAACGCGAATTTCGTCAAAGGATTACAGAAAAAACGCGAATTTCGCGAAAGAATCGCGCAAAAAACGCTAATTTCGCCAATAGACCTCTGAAAAAATGCGAATTTCTTCAAAGAATCGCGAAAAAAATACGCCCATTTCGCCAATTAGCACCGGGAGGAGATTCCCTAAGCGCATCCACGGGAGTGGGGACCGGGGCAAAGAAGGGAAGAACAAATTTACCAAGTTGGTTTTTAAGAAATCAACACACCATAAGCATTTTAGCTTTTAACTGACTAGGATTAGGACATAATCCTTTTTTGTTCATTCATCAAATACCCCTTGAAATTTACCAATGTGGGTGGCAATAACAGGACATTTTTTACACATTAGTGGCTTTCTTCAGAAAACATTAAGATGATTGCATTTTTCAAAGGATCTTTCTTTTTCTTGTTTCTTTCTTTCTATGGAAATTGCTATGATTCCCATTCTTTTCTCAAACAATAAAGAACTCCTCAAAAATATCGTTATACAGAAATTAGAATTGCAGCTTCTTTGAAAGAGGGAAAAGTTTCAACACCTTAAAGGGATCCGCATAACGTTGTCAATTTCTGTTGTAGAGATTCAACAAAAGGTACACGAAGTGGCATCATCCCACCTCAACCTATAGTGCCAAAAATTATGGCGCCATATGCCTTTTGACAGGACATAATCCTATTTTGTTTACTAATTGCCAAAACGTCATTGACACCCGGAAAGTGTTTGGTTTTCGTTTGCTTGTGTGTCTGTTCCGCGAAAACTGCCTTTAAAAGCGTTGGATTTATATCTTGGGGGGGGGGGGGGCGACCACCCCAATAGAAACCCTTAATGGATACGCGCCTAGGGAATCTTCTCCTTGTGCTAATTGTGCGTTTTACCCGCGGCCCTTTGACGAAATTTGATTTTTTCCGAGTTCAGTTGACAAAATTCGCATTTTTTGCGCGATTTTTCCGCGAAATTACCGTTTTTTCCGTAATTGTTTGGCGAAATTCGCGTTTTTTAGATCCTTTGGCAAAATTCGCGTTTTTTCTGCGATTCTTTGACGAAATTCGCATTTTTCTACTATCCTTTGACGAAATTCGCGTATTTTTTTCGCGATTCTTTGACGAAATTAGCATTTTTTCCGAGATCTGTTGACGAAATTCGTATTTTTTGCGCGATTATTTCTCGAAATTAGCGTTTTTTACGTAATTGTTTGGCGAAATTAGCGTAATTTTCTGCGATCCTTTGACGAAATTCGCGTTTTTTCTACTATCCTTTGACGAAATTCGCTATTTTTTTTTGGTGCTCTTTAACGAAATTCGCGTATTTTTTCGCGATTCTTTGACGATATTAACATTTTTTCTGAGATCTGTTGACGAAATTCGTATTTTTTGCGCGATTATTTCTCGAAATTAGCGTTTTTCCGTAATTGTTTGGCAAAATTAGCGTTTTTTTCTGCGATCCTTTGGCGAAATAAGCGTTTTTTTCTGCGATCCTTTGACGAAATTCGCGTTTTTTTTCTGCGACCCTTTGACGAAATTCTCGATTTTTCTGCGATCCTTTGACGAAATTCGCGTTTTTTCCGTTGTCCTTTGACGAAATTCGCGTTTTTTCCGTTGTCCTTTGACGAAATTCACGTTTTTTACGAAATTCGCGTTTTTTTGACCTGCGAACGATTGACGAAAATGATTTTTTTCGGCGACCATTTGTCGAAATTCGCGATAATCGGTGAATTTATATTTTTTGATCCAAGGGGTGGGTGGCGATCGGGGCGATCTCTCCTCTTCCTTGGATCCGCGCCTGTGAAGTGCATTTTTGACTTTCAAGTGTGTTAAGGCCCCTTCAGATTTCTGAAAGGGATTTTTTTCAGAGATTATCCTCTTTCAGAAATCTGATATTAAAAAATGGATGTGATAGTTATGTTTTTCAGCTTTCGATAATTGGTTCTTATGTATTTTTTTAGTGCTGAATCCAAAAATGACCTTCATTTTTTACCACACCATCACGTCAGTTTTTTCACAAATCGCAAATTTTTAAATTTTTAAAAAGTCGAAATATTGCGAAAATCTGCTACTATAAAACAGACGTAACTTTTTTTCATAATAATTTATTCATTTTTTTGCTTATACATGATTTCTATAGTTAAACATGTAAAATATTGAGTATTTAAAATCTTTATAATTTTATTCCATGCGTGGAAGTTTCTTTGAACCGCTCATGCTCTGCTTCCCGCTTTTCTTTTAATCCTCTCTATGGGGTTCATCCGGTATCCCCTTTTATTTTGGCGGCTGATAAGGCTGGAAAATTTGTCGCAGATGCATTTAAAACATTTACCTTCTTTTGTTAAGGCTTTGACAAATTGCTTTGTGACATTTTCGCTATTTTTTACTTTTTAACTTTGAAATTTACGATTTGCGAAAATTGTGACGTGATGGTTAAAATTGAAGGTCATTTTCTGATTCAGTGCTAAAAAATACACCAAAATCAATTATCAAAAGTTAAAAAACACTGGCAGGCTTGTGTTATTAACGTTGTTCACTATAACTAAAAGAACAAAAAATAAGATAAATAATTACCATAGTACAAGAGTAAAAAGAAAAAGAAAAAATAAGACATTTAATAAATAAATTCTGTTATAACGTTTTTAATTTTATGACCTAATAAGTAACAATAAACCATATTTTGAGGAGAGGGCGGGATTATATAAAAAGAGTGTTGGATAACCGAGTGTTTCGGTTACCCGGATGTTGGATAACCGAGTGTTTCGATTAATCGGATGTCGGATAATCGAGAGTCTGTAATATTTTCAAATCGCATTAATTATTTCATATTCATTTAATAATTAACTGCAAGGAATGATTTGAGCAACAGAAGTTGTGACTACGTTGATAATATGTCACTCGGTATCGCCCCCACCAAAACGATTCTCTGGATCCGCCCCTGGTTTAATGAAAGAAACTTTTACAGAGTTCGGGCTTCGAAACAGGGCAGGACTCGTGGAAACCTCTAATATATATTTTGGATTCGGCCCCCCTGTCGGGGATACTGTGCCCCCACGTCGGGCAAGTTCTGGCGCCGCCCCTGGTACTTACGCTGCGGCACTGTAATACCAACTTACGATCGATTGTAGGAACGCCCATCCTACGATCGAGCGTAAGATTTTAGATAGCGAGGCACCGTAATCCCAGCCTTAATTGTACTATCTATAAAATTTATTATTTACATTTGATAAAGTTACATTTAATAAAGTGAAGTCTCTACAGTATAGAGATGCTGTTTTTTCAGTGTATTTAATAGATTACCAGTTTCAGTCCGATTCTTCAGAACTCTGTTTTTCATCTTCTTCATCACACTCTTTTGGCTTTTATCAGGACTACCATCAGACCTAGCTGGAAGAAGAAGTTGTAGGGTCTTGCTACTGTATGGCTTGCTCTTTGTGTAGAGTAGTTTATAAAAGGATCACTGCTTAAAAGAAGCCAATTTGGACCATCTCTATTACAAACTTCTCTATTGCGAACTTCTCTACTGCACTTTCTTGAGCTCTTTGTACGGTACTGTCTAAAGTGTTTGTTTCTGGCGTCGGCAGCTTCTTCTGACCGTTGGCCAACGAGTAAGACTGCTTCCTTAATTACAGTGCCACCATGAATCAAAACCTTGTGCATTGTTGGAATCATACACTGTTAAAAATATCGTAAAGAATTACCTCTGTTTTTAAAGGCTCTCTATTTTCTGACCAATGAGAACGATACATTAATGTGGGATCCCATTTCCCAAAACCCCACAGAGCTAGCTTATCACAACTTAGCAATAAAGCCACTCTGATGCTGATAGCGGCAGCGCATGCGCACAACAAATGACTGTCGGCAACAGACATGCTGCGAAGGAAATAAACTGAAGTGACGGGAAGAAGTTTGGAATTCGAGTGTTGGTGCTGGTATGAGGTAGTAGACGCAAAACTGGAATGAAAAGACGTAGACGTTTTTAAAAGACGATAAATGTCACAAGATGTAATAATGTTTGTGTGAGTGCTGTCTCCATGTATATTTTGTAAATAGTTTTCAATATAACTAGTCTTTTTTAAAGAGAAATCGTCTTTATTTCTGGTAGTAAAGTGCATTTTATTCTCTAATCAAAGTGATATTCCATAATTTCTGGTGCCAGAAGAGGAACGAATGATTTAATATTTTGACGTCGTCGCCCACAAGTCTGATGAGTAAGATCATATCGCTGATGGTTCAATAAAATAAAAATAAAATTACAGAATTCTTGATTCAAGTGGATATTGTTCTTAGTGGTGAGTACTGTATACAATTCATTTTTTTTTATTCCATGATGAAATTGATTGATATCCCTGAACTGGAACTTGTCATTAAAAATGAAAAAACAAGTAAAATAAAGCTTTTGTACAAATTTCTTTTCGATGCTGAAGGTGATAGATCAAATCGAAAAAGAATCAGAGAATTTTCTGATTTTGGTTATCAAACCGATAGTTCTGAATCTAAAAGTAAAATCTTATGATGATTATTTAGTTAAAAATGATGTTCTTTATAAATGTGTTAATGGTAATGATTTATTAGTTGTCCCAGATGAAATGCAAATGAATATAATTAAGGCCGCTCACGAAAAAGGTCATTATGCAGTCGCACGAACAAAAAAAAATTTAGAATGATTTTTACATCCCCAAAGTTAAACAAAAAATCGAGAAATGTATATCAAATTGTGTTCACTGTATCTTAATAAATCGAAAATCTGGTAAGAAAGAAGGTTTGCTACACCCGATAGGAAAAGAAGAAACTCCGTTACATACGTACCATGTGTACCGTCGTATAAGAACTCACTTAAGAAAGATTCTTAATTAGAAATTAAAAGAACTTGGCGTTCGTTTTTTTCAGAGTTTTATTAGACGACACGGGACACACACATAACAAGCACACGTAATATTTACACGGCAAAAAGTTAATCTTTTTCGGAGCGAGACGCTCCTTTCGGCAGGACCGAGAACTCGACCGTCTGGGGTCGTGTCACAGCAGATACTGTCCCTCCAAGGGGCCTTGTTTTTCTGACCTCAGTTTATCCCCTAGATACCCCACGTGAGGTCTTGACTCATCTTAGTCAACAAGTTCAGTTTATAACATTTCTACGCAGCACTTTTTCTCCAGATATTTACATGATTAAAACTGTTTACATGTACCATCTGGTTTTTTGGTGAAATTGACATGTGAAGTTATAGCAGGCATCTGGAGGTTCCAATTTAACGATGTTTATTTCGTTAGGGGCATCTGGTCTCCGAGTCCTCTCAAATAAAACGTCACAGTCCCTCCATGCCCCATATAAATTTTTATTTAAGGGAAAAATTTCCACACTCGGGTGCACAATCATAGTGAAATTCGAAGTTAATGCTATCCCTAACAATGCTATCTACTCCCAAAATTAATAAAATTTTAAATTTTAAAAATCAAAACATTTATCAGAAAGTACTTCGTTACCATGGAAGGGATTCAGCATAACACACAACAAACATAATAAATACAGTAACAATAAACACATTGCAATTGCACACCGTTATATAATAATACTAAGATTTATAATAAGCACTTCAACAATTTTATAACAAACCAGTACCTTCATTATGAATTTTCTTTTAACACAATCAGAATAGATAAAAAGTTTGAAACATCACAGGTACTTCCAATAAGTTCGCTCTCTCGTGTTCACATGGATAACAAACAATAATAATATATATATATAGATAAATTTCTTAAGAATGAATTCAAATACACTAATAAAACCAAACACTTTTAAACCTGTTATATACAATAAGTTACTTAAAAGAATTTTAACACAATGATAAAACAAACACTCAAACTATTCTTAATAATATATAATCTCTGTATTCTACACAGACATATAGCAATACAATCCTTCACTAACTGATTTAAAAAACCTTTTTAACATAATCAGTAAACTAAAATTTCAGTACTTCTATCATAAGGTTCTTCTTACCCTTTACTTGTTTAAAACAATAGGTTTTTTTCTCTCAATTTAAAGGAGTTTAAAAGAATAATATTAACAATTTTAACATTAAGAACCAAAATGTATATTCTAACGATTTTGTACGTAATACAATTACTAACTCAAAATACAAGTTCCAATTCAAATACAACTTCTAAATTTCAACTTATTAACTTTCTCAAATTACAATTTTTTTTTCTTTTTCCCCAAGCCAAAAAATAAAAGCATTTATAATCTAATATCTAAGATATCCAAGAATAGTTATATTTCTAATCCTCTTACTTCTAAATACTGAAACAACAGTCTTTCATAAAAACACTTAACTCTTCTTTTTAACATATGAAATCCTTTCACATTTACTTTATAAGTTTCATACAATGAACAATTTTTTTTTTAAATGGGGTGTATAAAAATCTCTTTTCAAAATAAACACATATTCAAACTCTATAAACTAAATAACACAATACATAAGTCACTCTTAGCAAAACAAAACAAAATAAACAAACCAAAACATCCCTAATCTCTACTCTCTCTCTAAAACTCTCTTACATATCTGATAAACAGAATTGTTTTCCAAAAAATTGAAAACAGATACGGAATTTATCTTCTCGTCCTTCTTTTTCGTCCGAGACGAATTTACCCAATTCCGCGATCGGAACCCATTCATTCGATTTCCCTCTTTTCGTCGCTCGCACTTCCCGCTCTCGAACCGGGATTGTCGCCACAACACCGCCAGAAAAATCCTTCTCTCTGACAAAATTAGAGATCTCAAGGGTGTTTTCGGGTAATCTGCTACTCGATTTATCACGTACAGGAAATTTTAAAATTTGTTTTCCTTCACCAATTTCATCGGAAATAACCTCTAAGTTATTCGCCGGCACAATGGGAGTTTCACTAACCTGTTCTGAATCAAATTCTTCCAAACCTTTAATTTCGGAATTAGCGTTTATTTTTTTGACCTGCTCGCGATTTTCTGATGCCTTATTTATCACTTCGGGTTCAATTTTCGCACTGCCTTTCAAACTCTCTCCAGTTTTAAATTTACCTAACCCTGCATCCTCAACTTTATTTTTTTCTGGCACCCTGGTATTTGAATTATTCCCCCTCGCGTACCTGCGATCCGATTTTCTCAATTTAAATAAACGCCTACAAAGACAAGGTGTCAGCAAAGCTTCACAATTTAATTCCGGCACCAGTGCTGCCGTTATATAAATCCTAGGTGAATTTTCCTGGTTCCCGTTCCACAAAGAAACTGGAACCTTCGCCAGATCTGCTCTGCGAATTTTTCCGATGGCCGGAACTAACTCGATCTGTTCACCCGTTTTATATTGATCTGGAATCAATTCGCCTCGAAAAACCGATAACTCCGTACCCGAATCCTTTATTCCCTTAACCCTTCGGCCCAAAATATTGATATCAAAGAGTGGTAATTTACTTTTACCTACGGCCTTCTGGTGTTTATCCCAGACACATCTAGAATTTAACTTCTCCACGCCTACATAGCTTACTCTAGCTTTCGCTCCCGTTTCAATATCTTCACTCGTATTCCGCGATCCCGAATTTTTACTCAATTCTGGACAAAAATTCCGCAAATGGTTCCTGGAGTTGCAATGGAAACATCTACGCTCCACTCTTTTTTCGAATGCTTTCTCCCGACTCATGGTACCGCGTTGGGCTGACGCACCAGGGAGGAGAGTTTCATTCTTCGTTTCTACCTGTTTTTCATCCGATTTCGGACGCGTATTTCCATCCTCTGCGTACCGATTTTTCTTAAACGATGCTCTGACACTCTCATAACCATCCAATAATTCCACTATTGCTGCTTCGGTCTTAAGCTGTGGCCATTTGTCAATGAAGTGTTCACGCATTTCCAACGTCGCACGCCGTTTAATCTGATCGGTGACCAAAAGGTCTTTTAGTTCGTCTAAGGAAGTTATTCCTAAACCCGCTAACCATTCATTTAAATAATTTTGGATTTCGAAACCGAAATCCTGCCAATTTAAAGATTGCGACTTCTGGTGGCTAACAAATTTCTGCCGAAAACTCTCTGGGTTTAATTTAAATTTTTTTAACAATATACCTTTTACGTTATCGTAATCTTCTGACTCTGTCTCGGGTTGTCTGGCAATAATTGAAATAATGTCTACTGGCAGAAGCCCAATTAAATGAGAGACCCAATTTTCCTTCGGTATCCCAACCCGTTTAGCTTGGCGTTCAAACAGAACCAAATACAAGCTAATATCTGTTTTTTCTGGATTAAAATCCGGGATTAATTTTTTTAAGTTCTGTTCAGGGGAACGCGAATGTATATTATTTGCATTTACTGAAGACGGGGCAATTCCTTTCTCGATTTTTAGTTTTTCTAACTCGAATTTATTTTTTAATTCTAATTCCTTTAATTCTTTCTCGTGCTCCAATTCTGCCTTCCTAATAGTTTGATCACGCTCCCATGTCTGTTTACGTAACATGTCCTCCCTCTCGATAGCTTGTAACCGTGCGCGCTGACTTTCTTTCCGTTCTAATTCCTCCTTAGCTGTCTCTAATATAGTCTCATACAGAGCCCGTACTATTTCTACTTCATATTCCTCAGATTCCAGCACCAAGTGCGTTAACTGAATCCGAGTTTCGTTTCCGGTCCTGTCAAGTTCCAGTTCATCCACTAACTTTTTTATATTTTCCTTTTTTCCTTTACCCAGGAAAGCCATATCTACCCCTTTTTTTTTGTTTTTCAAACAAAATTTCTCTATAAAAGGTACTTCTCTACACTAATACAACAACAACAAAAAATATATACTACATTAACAATAATCACAATCAATCATAAAACTTCTTTCAATAACACAGCAATATGTAAATACTGACTCACTTCCATGACTAGTACCTGTTCAATTTTTGTCATTCCCGTTTTTGAATTTTCCCAACAAAATCAGCAACTTTAAATAATTAAAAATCACTAAACATTAACTCCAAATTCAAAATTGTGACTTACCCCAATGAAGGCTCAGACCCTAACCGGTAATCCACTTTTTTTCTTCAGCCGGGTGGCTCACTGAACACACTTTCTTTCTGACCTTAAGGTCCACTAAAAATAATATATCCACAGGCACGGAACACTGAACACTATCTTCGACCCAAAACGGGGCCCACTCACATTTACAACCAGAATTATCTTCTTTTTTTCCACTCTTCCGCAATCCTTTCATCACCAAAAGCACCTTCCTCCGATGACGATCTTCTTCCTTCCTTCAGCAGGGGGGGGGGGGGGGGGTGAAAAGCTGGACGATGTCCGATTCTCTCAGCCGACCGGGGTGAAAATCCGAACTGTCTTCCTCTCTTCCCAAACCGAAACCTGGCCTCCTCCTCTTTTCCCGCACGAAAAATTTCACGTTTTTCTCTTCTTCCAACACACGGGGACTTTCCTTTATTTTTCTTTTCCAGTATCAGGACGGCTCTCTACTTTTTGAAAGAATGATCTTCACTTAATCCTTCCTTCCGTGGGTAACAAGTGCAGGCCTAAAGTGCAGGCTTATACTAAAAACTAGCAAACTTTTTGTGTGTGCGTGTGTGCCCAAACTTTTTTCGAACAACTCGCATCCGACTTCTGACAACCAACTGTACCGTCGTATAAGAACTCACTTAAGAAAGATTCTTAATTAGAAATTAAAAAAACTTGGCGTTCGTTTTTTTCAGAGTTTTATTAGACGACACGGGACACACACATAACAAGCACACGTAATATTTACACGGCAAAAAGTTAATCTTTTTCGGAGCGAGACGCTCCTTTCGGCAGTACCGAGAACTCGACCGTCTGGGGTCGTGTCACAGCAGATACTGTCCCTCCAAGGGGCCTTGTTTTTCTGACCTCAGTTTATCCCCTAGATACCCCACGTGAGGTCTTGACTCATCTTAGTCAACAAGTTCAGTTTATAACATTTCTACGCAGCACTTTTTCTCCAGATATTTACATGATTAAAACCGTTTACATGTACCATCTGGTTTTTTGGTGAAACTGACATGTGAAGTTATAGCAGGCATCTGGAGGTTCCAATTTAACGATGTTTATTTCGTTAGGGGCATCTGGTCTCCGAGTTCTCTCAAATAAAACGTCACACATGTTGATCACTTATGTCCATTGGAGAGCACGAATAAAAATTACAAACATATTTTTTCGGTCATTGACGCATTCACAAAATTTGTTTGGTTGTATCCCACAAAATCTACCGACACTGCAGAAGTAATTTCTAAATTAGAAATCCAAAAAACTGTATTTGGAAGTCCATTTCGCATAATCTCAGATAAAGGTCCCCAAAGCTTTTGAAGATTATTGCGTCAGAGAAAATATTAAACATGTCCCGATTACCACAGGGTTACCAAGAGCTAACGGCCAAGTCGAACGTCTAAATTCGGTCATAATATCTGTTTTGTCTAAATTATCTGTAAATAATCCTACGAAGTGGTATACACATGTAAGCGATGTCCAACAAGTAATACATTCGACCTTTCAGAGAAGTATTAATGCAACTCCTTTTGAGCTGATGTTTGGTACTAAAATGAAGCTAAGAAATAACATCGAGATTACTAGCCTTTTGAACGCTGAAATACAATAAGATTTTATTAATAATCGTGAAGAATTGAGAAAAGACGCTAAAAAACAAATTTTAAAAGTCCAAGAAGAGAACCGTAAAACTTATAATCTCAGACGGAAAAAGGCCTAACAAATTCAAGCTTAATGATATGGTTGCTATAAAACGCACAAAACAAGGTCCAGGTTTGAAGTTAAAATCAAAATATTTAGGTCCTTACAAAGTCATAAAAGTAAAAAATAACGACACCTACGATGTAAAGAAAGTTGAATTTAATGAAGGTCCAATGGCCACTAGTACTTGCGCCGAGTACATGAAGCCGTGGACGGATGAAGCTTGACATAGAAAAAAAAAGAATAATTTCACCGATTATGACACTACCCCGACTACGACACACCACCGGACTGACTTTAAACGATTTTGACAAAATTAATCCTGAAGGAACGAAAAAAAAAGACATAAGAAAAAGGAAGACGAAAAGACGCAAGAAAAAGGAAGACGAAAAGACGTAAGGTAAAAAAAAGACGAAAAGATGTAAAGTAAAAGAAGACGGAAAGACGTAAGAAAAGGGAAGACGATAAGACGTAAGAAGAAAGAACGACGAAGAGACGTAAAAAAAAAAGAATAAGAAGAATTTTTTCAAGAAATAATTTAAATTTTGATGAAGGATTTAAATAATGATGACTTTTTTTCCAAAATAGAACTTTGGATGCTGCTGTTTTTTTCTTTATATTTCCAGGTGATCCAGCTGCTGCTTCCAGCGGTCCAGGATGCATTCGAGGACGAATGTCTAGAAGGACGGCCGAGCTGTGGGATCCCATTTCCCAAAACCCCACAGAGCTAGCTTATCACAACCCCGCAATAAAGCCACTCTCATGCTGATAGTGGCAGTGCATGCGCACAACAAATGACTGTCGGCGACAGACACGCTGCGAAGGAAATAAACTGAAGTGACGGGAAGAAGTTTGGAATTCGAGTGTTGGTGCTGGTATGAGGTAGTAGACGCAAAAATGGAATGAAAAGACGTAGACGTTTTTAAAAGACGATAAATGTCACAAGATGTAATAATGTTTGTGTGAGTGCTGTCTCCATGTATATTTTGTAAATAGTTTTCAATATAACTAGTTTTTTTTTTTTTTTTTTTAAGAGAAATCGTCTTTATTTCTGGTAGTAAAGTGCATTTTATTCTCTAATCAAAGTGATATTCCATATTAATACCTTTGAATAGTTCTCACTAGTCAGAAAATAGATAGCCTTTAAAAACCGAGGTAATTTTTCACGATATTTTTAACAGTGTGGGGTACCAATTGTAGAGGTTCACATCAAAGTTCTTGCAAGCAAAGTCCTTGCTGTTTCATCAGCAGATGTTTGGAACTTTTTTTCCTCAATGCGATGCCCACTTTGTTATGACTTCCAATATTACTTACAGCCTTTTAATTATTTCTGCGTCTACTCCAGACTTCTTTAATTCCCTCTTTTCTCCCCTTATTTTCTACCTATGAGCCCCCAAAACTAATTGGAGAAACTTTTTTCAGTAAATAAGTATTTACAATTAGAAGCCGATCTGATATTTCTATCAAGAAGTATCGAGTTGCGTACGTATGTACGTACTTACATACGTACGTACACGCATACATACAGAATCTATAGGGGCAAAAGTTCTCAGGCAATATCTTCTAAGATAAAAACCTGCAATACGAGAGTAAAAATATATTTTTTATCTCTTCAATTCTGTTGCCACAAAAAATGTGATTTAAGTAGTCCCCCAGAAAAAAAAAATTATTTAAAAAAATGGTAACAATATGCGGAAGACTTTTTTGCAGAAATTGGCTCTCAAGACTATAACTAATACAATTATAATTCAAACATGGTCCGGCAAAGCCCGGCACATATTTAAAAGCTTTTGATATGCTTAAATTAGAGCCAAAAACGCTTTAAAAATAACCCTTTTTCACATTTAATATTTTTTTATTACATTAAAACTAAACTATTTAAATTAACACATAGTTTAACACTAAGCTCTGACCTTGGTTACACACGTAAGCCCTGTTTAGTTTCAATTCAACAATTCATTGAGCCACAAAAAATTATATTTAAACATAACAACAATGCCAAAAAGCAACAAAAAACCACGTCTTCTCACAAAGAAACTTCCTCTTCAACTGAGGCTAGGAGCCACCGGATATAACTCAGGTTCCTAAAATAGGCATAGATCGACCCACCAATTAGTTAGCTATTAAAAAATATAATTTTTACAATTATTGGCGAAATTTTAATTTTTGGCCAGGATTTTGGATCAAATACTTCACTGTGTGTCGGTTCATCAAAATCTGCTTCAGGCCTCATCTGTCAAAATTTCCATTGTCGGTTCATCAACATCTGCTTCAACCCACTCTTTTATTTCTTTTGAATTCAGTTGTGACATGGGATTCTCTAAAGGCAAACAACATAAAACATCTTGTTCATCGTCAACTGTATCACTTTCAGAAACTTCAACATTTTCGTCCATTACTTCAAGCCAAAGTTTATGCCATGACTTTTTCAAAGTTTCCTGTTTCATTCCTCATTCTGAAGTTCTCCCATATTATGATAAATTCGCTATTTCAAATTTATACAGTAGACTCCCTCAAATCCACAATCCTAAAATATGCAAACGCCTAAAATCCACACATCATCTTCATCACAGATGTAAACAATGAAACTTTCAGTTCAGATGTCAGAACAAAATTACAGAATTTTTTAGTTTTATATCATTCTATAGGTATTTTAATATGTAATTCTTGTTAATATGACTAATTCAAGCTTTTTCATGAAAGAAGTACAAATTTATTTCTGAAAAAAAAAAATCAAGATATTATTGATATCACTGGTCATAATCATTCAACCAAATATATTTATTTATTAATCAAGCCTTTTTGGTTATTATGATTGGCTACACCTGAAATAAAACTTCCTTATTTTATGATTTTGATGTGAATTAATAGGATACCTTTATGAGGAAAGTTTCATTGAATAATTCAAGGAAAATGTATCTCATCTTTATTATCTATATATATATATTTCTCTTGCGTGGTGCTAAAATAAGGCTGAATTTGTAACTTCCGTTTGGCAACAACCGCAGTAGCACAATTAATTTGCTTTATTACATTCCACCAATAAGAAGAGTGATTTCACCACTTAAACTCGCGTCATATTTAAAAGAAAAATTTCAATGGATTTCATAAAATATAAACACATTAAAACGATTCCGTTTAATTATGCACTAATCGCGTAAGAGCAGTGAGAACATAGATTATTTATTGGGAAATAATGTTAAGTATTCTGTGTAAATAAAATGACAGTGAATAATCTTTCATAGTAAACAATATGGAAAACGAAATGTTTCAAATGAAGATAATGATGTCATTCGGAAAACAAAAGATGTATTTTCATCCATGAATTAAAATATTTTACTATAACTGTGTCAGTAACGACGTCATATTCCTGATCCTTATTCCTACACATGCATAGACTGGACAGGTGCTATTTATTTAAAGATCCTTGGTGTACACACACAAAAAAAATATTTCTGAAAATTACATAATTTCCAATTAATTAAAATGAATATTTAATGAAACTTGGAAATTTTAAAACAATTGCTTAAATGAAGCTTTAATCTCGGAAGGGATGAATGGTTCTGATAGTGAAAATGATGTTATATCTGAAAGGAAGGATTCATTCTCATATGGACTCCAAAAGTATTATGGCACATGGTAGAATTGTTTCAAACAAACAACCGATTTCTGGGAAAGTTTTTCGCAGTGTGAAGGAGTTACCTCCCGGGAAAAAGCGCAGAAAATGCACAGGAATGGTTTGTCAGGAACTGCCATTGACGTCATGAGCTTTAGAGTCTATATAAAACTGAAATATTTTAGTACGATTTTGTCAATATGACATAGTATTCACTGGCCTTTACATGTAGTTCAGCAAATTAAAATTCAGAGCAGGATCTATTTTTAAGCACAGTACGATCTTTTGTCAGATGTAAGAATAGCAATGGCCACTGGTTCGTTTTACGGTCACCTGATGCATTCAGACAATCATTTTTTTTTTTTTTTTTAAATCAAAAGTTTCTTTTAGACACATCAGAAAACGTGCTTTTGCGTTTTCTTAACTTGCCAGGTGTCTGAGGGATATTGCATTTTTCACGTTGAATGAACTTTAGATAGTGTTTGTTGATTTATATTGAACTATCTTGGTATCAAGTAGGGTTTTTTCAAGAGTTTTTCGAAATCAATTTAAGCCGTTCTGTACAATATTATGCGCAATAAGTTTAAAATTAAATGTGTTCCAAGGTAATTTTTTTCAGTTAATTATTTTACATTTCAAAATTGGTAAATTTCATAATGTTAAAATGATTTATTCCGATTGGTAGCACCAACTGAATGCTTTTTAGGTGCGTTCGTAATTATATAAATACGTAGCACCTATAGTCGTCGTTCAGTCCGTACGTCTGTCCGTCTGTCCGTCCGTCTGTCCGTCCGTCTCTCTGTCCGCATGTAACAGAGCAAAAACTACCCAACCGAATGGTCTGAAATTTCAAATATATGATTGTTGCAAAATTTTGTCGAGCCATTTCAAATTTTAGGAAAATCGGATGTATAGTTTAATTACAGGGACAAGCAAAAGTTTTTCTTTACATTACGGCCAATGGGAAAAATTATTGCAAGTTCATTTTAATGATATGAGAGCCTTCCGAATGATCTGAAATTTTAAAGATATAACTGTTGCAAAATTTTGTCGAGCCCTTTCAAATTTTAGAAAATCGGATGTATAGTTTAATTACAGGGACAGTCAAAAGTTTTTCTTTACATTACGGCCAATGGGAAAAATTATTGCAAGTGGATTTTAATGATATTACAGCCTTCCGAATGGTCTGAAATTTTAAAGATATAATTGTTGCAAAATTTTGTTGAGCTATTTCAAATTTTAGGAAAATCGGATGTATAGTTTAATTACAGGGACAGTCAAAAGTGTTCCGTTACATTACGGGGAATGGGAAAAAAATATTGGAAGTGCATTTTAATGATGTATCAGACTATGCGCTTTATGAAGTGCAAAAAATTATACATTCAGTACAATATGGGGTGCAAAAAATAATTATAAAACTAGTTATAGTACGAACGCACCTCATTTGCCACGTTTGACGAGCAATTTCCAACTTGTTTAATTGTGATTTCAAAGAAAGTTTTCAATTACTGTTTTTTTACCTTAAATTTTTTTTGAAATTTTCATAAGTTAAAAGGATTTATGATAGTACTCATTATGGCTGCTAGAGTTGCTGCAAAAAGTGTCGAGCAAGCGAAGCGAGCTGGGGACGCATAGCTGCCCCAATGTAAACTGTGCCGCAATTCACAGGGGTTGGCAAGCGTTAGTGAGCAGGGGGCAGAGCCACCTAGTGCATATTTAATTATACATTATAAATCATTTACTTGGCATTTACTTTGAATGATTTAATCATTTTTTAAATTATCATACTTTTATTACTTTACTTAATTATTTAATATTTTACTTATTCCAAGCATTCATTACAATGCCAATTGCATTATTACATTCAAATTATGGTTTTAATAATATAAACAAAGAAGTGACCAGAAATCCGCAAAATTCTAAAAGCTGCATAACCTCTGGTCCCGAACTGTGCGGATTTGAGGGAGTCTACTGTATCTGTATTGACTTAATTAAATAGTTTGTAACATTTGAAAATTACAGATTTTCACATGTTTTAAATGTTCACTTTCATACAATGTTTTAAAAAATGTTTCATTTGGTGGCAATTAATATGCTTGGTGACAATGGTGTTGGTATAACAGAGAAGTACCGGTTGTTTTAAGTATTTGGTTTGGTCGAATATTTTGATATATGGCAGACAGAATAGTTTGATATTCGGCAGTATAGCTGAATATCCGGACCATTTCTGATTCTAAATGCTATTATAATACAGAAAAGAAAAAAATCCATCTATATTTAATTATTATAAAATAAATTATTAAATATATATCTAAATACAATATGACATTAATATTCACTTAAATATATTCAGCTTGAGCAATTTACATAAGCAAAGTTATTTAATAGGGTTTGGCCACTTTTGAGAGGTTAAAAACAATTTTGATCATTGTCTTACTTGTTAAAATTTGTTTTGACCAGTCAAATTATAATTCTGAGTATCAGAATTCTCCAGTCTTTCTTCTTTTAGGTAGCTTTCATTACAAAAAGCTACCTATTGCAGCCGTTCGGAGGAAAGCGATTTCAAAAAATTTTGGTATATTTTCATCGATCATGACCCCCAGACCCCGAAACCACCCTCCATTCAAAAGTTGATATATATATCCATATACATATGTATCTGACCTTTGTCACACTGTAACTCTCGAATTTATGAACCGATTTGGATGTAATTCGGTATGTACATAGTACATACCAATGTCTCGACCGAGTTCGTTGGCCAACTTCATCCGCCATTTTGTTTCAAAATGGCGGCCATTTAAAATTTTTCAAAAAATTTTAAATTTGAAATGTGGTACCAAAAAATTGGAAATGGAAAAATATTTTTTTCTTATGTATTTAACCTTTATACAAAGATTCCGGAGCAGTTTTTGTTTCGTCTATATCTTAAAAAATGGCTAAGTTATAGCATTTTGAATTTCTAGCGTGGCTGACATTTTGAAACGTCTTGAATTTTGTCACGCGATAAAAGGCGTACTTATGAACCGATTTGGATGTAACTTCGCTTGTACATAGTACATATTAATGTCTCGACCGAGTTCGTTGGCCAGCTTCATCCGCCATCTTGTTTCAAAATGGCGGCCATTTAAAAAAATTTTAAATTTAAAATGAGATACCAAAAAATTGGAAAATGAAAAAGATTTTATTCGTATGTGTTTGACCTTAATACAAAGATTCCGGAACAGTTTTTGTTTCGTCTATATCTAAAAAAATGGCTGAGCATTTTGAATTTCTATTGTGGCTTTCATTTTAAAACGACCTGATTTTTGTCACGCGATAACAGGCGTATTTATGAACCGATTTGGATGTTACTTGGTCTGTACATAGTACATACCAATGTCTCGACCGAGTTCGTTGGCCAGCTTCATTCGCCATCTAGTTTCAAAAGGGTTGCCATTTAAAAAAAATTAAATTTAAAATTTAAAATGAGGTATTAAAAAATCGGAAAATGAAAATGATTTTTTTTGCCTTGATACAAAGATTCCGGAGCAGATTTTGTTTCTGAAAATTTGTTCTTTTGTTTATATTTTAAAAAATAGTTGAATTATAGCACTTTGAATTTCTAGTATGGCTAACATTTTGAAACGATATTGTATTTGTCACGCGATAACACACGTATTCCCCTATTTCCATGTAAGAAGGCATGTGGATAGTATACATCAATATCTCGACCAAGTATGCTGGGCAGCTTCATCCGCCATCTTGTTTCAAAATGACGGCCATTAAATTAAAAAAACATATATTTAAAGTGAGGTACAAAAAACTTAGAAATTGAAAAAGGTTTCTTTCTTAAGTATTTGACCTTGATATAAGGATTCAGGAGCATTTTTTGTTTGTCTTTATCTTAAAAAATGGCTCAGATATAGCAGTTTCAATTTCTAATGTGGGTGACAATTTGAAAAATCTGATTTTTTGCCTGCGACAGCACTCGTATATATCAAACGATTCCGATGTGAGTGAACATGTGCACAGCAATTACTAAGGTCTCGGCCAAGTTCACTGGTTAGCCTCATCCACCATGTTGTCTTAAAATGGCAGGCACTTTAAGAAATCGCCGAATTTGGCAGCCAAATATAAGTTACTTTAAATAAAAGCAGCTTGGATAAAGCTGACTAATTTCGCGAAATTCTCATTCATAATGATTTAGTATTGATAAAAATTAGTATTGAATCTCCTATATTCGGTTTCCACTAAATTGAGCTTCGTGTGTTTGAATAATATAAGTTGGCTTTTTTAAAATAAGGAATTTGAAAGCTACCTCTTTCTCCCGGCACTGGCCGGAAGGACTTTTTTACTTTTTTGTCTGAATCAAATATGTTTAAAATTGACTTCTTTAAAAAATATAAATTTAATACTATATTAAATGTTTTTTTTTTTCTTTGAATGTTAACCGTTTAAATGCCGTACTATAAACAGATCTTCCCATTAATACAGTAGACTCCCTCAAATCTGTACAACTTGGGACCAGAGGTTGTGCAGATTTTAGAACTTTGCAGATTTCTGGTCATTGCTTTGTTTACATTTTTAAATAGTAATTTGAATGTAATAATGCAATCGGATTATACTGAATACTTAAAATATAGTAAAATGTTAAAATATTTAAGTAAAGTAATAAACTAAAATAATAAAAATTTAGATAATTTTAAAACGATTAAAATATTAAAAGTAAAAGTCAAGTAAATAAATAATAATGTATAATTAAATAGGCATAATAAAGATGACATGCATTTTTCCCAAATTATTCCATGAAATTTGCTTCATTACATTAAAATAAGGAAGTTTTATTTCAGATTCAGACAGACTTAATAACCAGAAAAGCTTGATTAATACATAAATATATTTGGTAATAAGATTGTGATTACCAATGATACTAGCAATATCTTGAATTTTTTCAGAAATTTATACAGTACAAAGTTTAAAGTCCGGAATTCTCGGGACTTTACCAAGTTCGAACTTCGGATTTTCCCGAACTTTGGGTCATCAAAAATATTCCTTTTCCAATAAAAAGGAAAAGAAAATTAACTTTATAAAAAGGCAAAATATGACGTTCATATATTAAAAATTGAATATAACAACTATTAATACTAAATTAAGCATTCATTTTCATTAAATAAATCATAACAAAATAAAAAGTAAAACAAAAACATTTATTTAAGGCTGTTCTCAAATCCAAAAAGGAAACTTTATGACATAAGTTTTAATTTATTTTTGTTCGGAGATGCATGAAACTAGCAAGTGTTTTTGTTCAAAAACTATATAATCAAACTGTGTTTTCCGTTTGTTTTTTTTTGTGAAAAACGCAATAGATCTTTCAGAAAATAATGTCAAAGTGGGCGTTTTGAACCAAAATCCCGCGCGAAAGAGGAATAACCGCACAAGGAAGAGGGAAAAACGCATCTGTCACGTGAACAAAATCGCTTATAACGCAATAGGTAATTTATTTATCAAAATAATGGAAAACACAGTTCGATTCCAAATCGCTTCCATAGTCAGGCCTTCCAATTTTATGACTTTCCGTTAAAAAATGAATTTGTAAATGTGTCAAAACGTTTTGCGCTTGTTGAGCAGAGCAGTTGAGAACAGCCTTAAGGGAACAATTTAAGAAGAAATTGTAACTTTTTGAACTATTGAACATTTTAGTTAATGTGGTCTGCTTTATTAACTTAGGTATATCATTAAGAAGTTTTTCTTTTATTCTGTATACAGACATGAGTAGTATGATTCAGTAAAAAAGCTTCTTCACTCTAGGCCTCTTTTTGTTTTTCACTTCTTTCTTGAATACTGGCGCTGGAAAGTCCGAACTTTAGATTTTGTACTATGTATTTCCTTCATGAAAAAGCATAAGTTCAGTAATATTAACGACAATTACATATTAAAATACATACGGAATTGATATAAAAATATAAAAGTCTAATTTTGTCCCTACATCTGAACTGAAAGTTACGTAGTTTACATCTGTAATGATGTGCAGATTTTATGGTTGCGGATTTGAGAGAGTCTACTGTATAAAATTTTAGAATTGTGCTTCTTTAGAGCACCTTTATCTAATACAATTGTAACATTTCGGGAGGAAAAAAAATTCCTATTTTTTTTACTATGTTTCATAGGTTATATTTTTATACAAAATTTTCAACAGAAAGATTCAATACAGAGAATATTTTGTGATGTTTACTGAGTATATAATGTATTATTACACAATTAATATTAAAATGTAATAAAATACCTGATTTTGAAAATCTAAACAAAATTCTTCAATTAGATTAATTTCTAGTGTCTATATGTTAAGAAACAAGTTTGATGAATGCGTTTATCGCACTAAAAACATTTATTTTTTATTTTTTTATAAACTATGCAGGGGCGGACTGGCCCACCCCGCTACCCCGCAATCGCAGGGTGGGCCAAATGGGTGGAGTGGGCCAATTTTTTTCTTTTCAATAAAAATATAAAAAAAAAATTAAAATTATGAAATTCAATTTTATTTTCCTATTTTTTACGTGAAGATTTTCTTTCTTTGATCGGATATTTTCTAATTTCTCCTTTCCCTCTCTGATCAGCAATCTTTGAAGATCTGTGCAAATTACTCATTTTGTATAGAAACCGAGAGATAGAGTATAAATTAAAGAGCACATATCGTTCACCCGCAAGAAAAGTGACACATCTTGCAAAAATTCATTTTGCGTTTTATTCCACTAAAAGGTTTGTCATAGGTGCGTCTTGCTGCACAAACAGTTTCATAAGTGTAGTTACACGGAAAATCACGTTATTGCGCTATATGTCCATTTGTGACCAAAGAAGAGGGGTGGATTATGTGGGGAGGTAAAATTATCCAACTCTCCAAACCACATCCTACGTTTTCATTTTTAAGTGTTTTACACTTTTATGTACTTTTTTATTCTTGCATGCAAAACTAAGTGCTATAATTTCATATAACAGTAAAATCATACACATTTTCTTTCGCCTCTCCTGTAAAATTTACCTTTGTCGAGATGTGTCACTTTTCTTACGGGTGAGCGATATGAACTGTGAAGGGTGGGAAGGGAAGTTGGTTGGTGGAATGGGTCCGCCTGCGGACATTTGCGTAATAAAAGAAGATAGGCAAGGATTAGCTTACATATATAGGGATGCTCTACAGATCAAGGATCTTGGGAGGCAAGGATTAACTTACACAGAAGAACGAGAGGAAGCAGCTGAAGACTTGAATAATAGAGGTGTTAACCACGGCAACTTTTTAGAATTGATATTGCTGCTATGTAAATATGATCGAATTTTGCACGTTCATGTAGCACAGGCTACCAAGAGAAGCCAAGAAAGAAGATCTTCAGAAAATTTGAAGACGGCTAGAATAGAGCAGAAAGAAGAACAAAATGAGAATCCCAAACTGCATGGAAGAAGTTCGTTGATTACATTCGTGTCCAAGTCATTTATAAATAAGTTAATTGCTCATCTCGTCATTCATATCCAAATAAACATTGCCGATGAAGTAAAACAGTCAGGTTCATTCAGTATTGAAGTAGATTTCAGCAAGATATATAGGTAATTGAGCAGTTGGCACATTGTGTTCGTTATTTGCAGCATGGTAAAGTGAACGTTAGGCTTTTAAAATTGGTTGATGCCCACAAGACAACAGGGTTATGTTCGCTCTCCAACTGAAACAAAACTTAAAAAGTTTAAACTTCTTTCTTCACAAATAGTTGGCAATTCTTTTCATGCTGCAGCAAATATGAGTGTGTGATATAAAGGTCTGTAGGCACAACTGAAAAAGGACAATCCAAATATACATATGTATTAAATTTGGTTCTGACAGACGCAACAGAATGTTGCAAATTGACAACGGACTTCTTGGAACTAATGCAAGCTACGACAGTGTTTAGCTCCGAGCCATATAAGCGAATGAAAGTATGGACTGCAGTGAATAAGGAGTCTGTAGGTGAAAATAAACTTCTTCGCCAATTACAAAAACTAAACGCCATGTATTAAATTTGGTTCTGACAGATGCAACACAATGTTGCAAATTGACAACGAACTTCTTGGAGTTAATGCAAGCTACAACAGTGTTTAGCTCCGAGCCATATAAGCGAATGAAAGTATGGACTGCAGTAAATAAGGAGTCTGTAGGTGGAAGTAAACTTCTTCGCCGATTACAAAAACTAAACGCCACTAGGTGGTGGAGTAAGGATCGAGCACTTAATAGCATGTTTGACGAATCTTCAAAACATTTTAAAGATCGACATAAGTTTTAACATTGCTTCACGGAAATTTACGATTTCCCTTCACAGGTAGCTTTTTTAGCATGATCACTGATTGATAATTGGTATTTCAGTATATATTAATAGCAACCATTTTCAGCGACCTATTCAGTATATCTACGAACACATCGAAGTATCTGCAGATAAGCGGCCTGGACTACTTGTTGCTAGTGTTGCTAACAAAATCCAAATTCTAAAATCCAACCTGGTACACAAAAGAAATAATTTTGATATGATACTGAAAAATGCTTCTGAATTTGCGGAATATCTTCAGAAGCAACTAATAGAAAAGGTGTACACTATTGAAAGTGAGAGTTTTCTACCGGAAAAGAGAATGTCTATAGCGAAACGTCGATGTGGTGAATATTCTCACGATGAGGCAAGAAGTATTTTTGGGTCGCCATCAGAAGTATTTAAGGTAAACTTTTATAATGCCATCTTAGACACTGCTATTCAGCAGCTGAATACACGATTTACTGGAAATGACTTGCTCATTAAAGACACGAGGTGGAACCCGTCGAATTTCGACGAAAGAAAATGTTTACAAAGGAACTGTTGCATCAAATTTATAATGCATCGACAAAAAATAATTATAATAAAAAATCCATCTTACACTTGTTAATTTAACTCTCCAAAGACACATTTTAACCTAAGATTAACAAAATACTTTTTTCATAAACTTAAACGGTTAAAATTATTGAAAAATTAAACTTTATTCATATATGTAATCAGTAACATATAATCAAGGTAAGTAGTTTTGATTAAGTTATTAATTGATGCTTGGTATTACGGAATGAAAAATCCGCAAAAATGATATCACCTAGACATAATCATAAAATTTTTCTACCTTTACATCTAAACCGAATCAAGTCATTTTCCACGTTTCACATCCATATTAACCATTTAAAAACATTTTAACGCGCAATAGGTTATCTGGGAGCACGGCAGTGCGTCCGCCAAGTTCGCACAAGCCGTAAGCTACCTTTTCCTGAACCATTTCGGCATACTTTTCACCCCCTCATAACGTCGTTTTAGGGAAAGATATAGAAATTTTTCTTTTATACACATGTTCGTATGGTCAAACTGAACTAAGATTCTACGATTTCATGTTTCTATATTTAGTAGTTTTCGAAATATTAAATTCCGAAAAAGCGCTTTTTTGTCACTGACTGTGATATTATGTATTTGTGTGGCAACACTATATTTGCTTATGTAAAGTGGCAATAGCATAATTTATTCATATTCTATACTTGCAATGCTATTGCTTTAACCTATGCTTATTTTTAGTTAATAAAAGCTTTTATAAGCTCTTAATGTTGCTAATCTATTTCAATTTTATTAACTAAAATATATATTTTTTAAAGTCAAACCCCTTTTTCCATTATAATGGAACAATTACTAAAACCGGAAAGGTTTGATGTTGATCCCACTTGCGTGGATGCTGAAACGAAGTGGAAGCATTGGAATCGGACTTTTTCAAACTTTATTACTCAAGTTAAAGAGATGACTGACGAGAATAAACTGCAACTTTTGTGTAATTATGTATCAGCAAGAGTGTATACGTATATCAACGAATGTGAAAATTACAATAGTGCAATCGCTGTTCTAGACTCGCTGTACGTGACTAAAAGAAACGAAATTTTCGCCAGACACTGCTTGGCATCAAGAACCCAACTAGCGGGTGAGTCTGTAAATGAATATTTGCAAATTCTGAAACAAATGAGTAAAGATTGCAACTTCAAGTCTGTAACTGCTGAACAGAATAAAAATGAATACATCAGGGATGCTTTCATTCGAGGTTTAAGAAACGCGCGTATCCGTGAACGTCTATTGGAAAACACTACTATTACTCTAGAGAAAGCATTTGATCAAGCTAGAACTTTAGAATTGGCAGAACTTCACTCGGCCTCGTATTTAACTCCACCAGATCCAACAACCGTAGCTTCTGTTGAGCATCTAAGTAGCATAGAGGATGCTCAGTTAGCAGCTGTTACCCCTGTTCGCTCGGGAAAATGCTTCTTTTGCGGGGGTGAGCGCCACTTACGAAGTCTTTGCCCAGCTAAGGATGCTCTCTGTCGGGGATGTGGGAAGAAAGGGCATTATCAGCGAGTGTGCAAGTCCAGACCTCAGCGCAACCGTACCAATTCTACTGCATCAACCTTTACTTTAGCCTCAGCTTCTGTTTTTCCGAGCTGTCTTCAGAAATCAATAACAGAAATTCTAATAAATGGGACTCAACTAAATGCACTCGTAGATACTGGCAGTTCACTCAGTTTTATAAATGAGTGTTTTGTAAAAAAATGCCATATTCGAGTGAAGCCATACTTTGGAAAAATAACAATGGCTAACTCTTCTCTTAGTTCAGACATTACAGGTTGTTGCACAGTGACAGTAAAATTACAAAATCACACATATAATAATGTAGAAGTGCTGATTATGAAAAATCTCTGCGCAGATTTCTTAATTGGTCATGACTTACTGAGTGGCCATTCTTATGTCGAGATTAATTTCAATGGTGACAGACCACCTCTTAAAATTTGTTCCTTGGCAGTGGCTTCCGTACCCCCTGTCTCGCTCTTCTCTAACTTAACACCTGACTGTAAACCGATCATTACAAAATCAAGACGCCAGACTGAAGAAGATAAACAGTTCATTGCTACAGAGGTAACTAAACTACTGAAAGAAGGGGTAATTGAACCCAGTAACTCGCCTTGGCGTGCACAGGCATTTGTTGTGAAAGGAGGTAACCACAGGCACAGAATGGTTATAGATTACTCACAAACAATAAACAAATTTACTTTGCTCGATGCTTACCCTCTCCCCAAAATTGAAGAAATGATCTCAGAAGTATCCAAATATGAAATTTTCAGCACGATTGACCTCAGAAGTGCTTATCATCAAGTTCCAATCAAGGAGTCTGAAAAACATTATACAGCTTTCGAGGCTGATGGTAAGCTTTATCAGTTTTTACGTGTTCCCTTTGGTGTTACAAATGGGGTTGCCAGTTTTCAGAGAACAATTGATAAAATTATTGAAAATGAAATGTTAGAAGGTACTTTTCCATATATTGATGACGTTACTATATGTGGAAAAACTCAAGCTGAGCATGACTGTAACTTGAATAGATTCTTAGCTGCCGCTCGGAAATATAATTTAACACTGAATGAAGAAAAGTGCCATTATTCAACCACATCCATTAAATTATTGGGTTACAATATAACTAACAAAGTAATAAAACCTGATCCTGACAGACTTTCACCATTGATGGATCTACCTGTTCCCAATGATGCTTCATCTTTACAACGAGCATTAGGCATGTTTGCCCACTACTGCCGCTGGATTCCCAGCTTCTCTGACAAAATCCGCCCTCTCTTGACTAAAGGACCTTTTCCACTTACGGACGAGGCTGTAAAGGCATTTAACTCTCTTAAAGCTGATATTGCCAATGCTTCTTTAGCTGCCATAGAAGACAACATTCCATTTAGAGTTGAAACTGATGCCTCCGAGTTTGCGATAGGAGCTACTCTTAGTCAGGCTGAGCGCCCTATAGCTTTCTTCTCTAGAACACTAAATGCATCTGAAAGAAAACATACCTCTATTGAAAAAGAAGCCTATGCAATCGTTGAATCTCTGAGACACTGGCGACACTACTTAATCGGTAGACACTTTGAAGTTTTTATAGACCAAAGATCAGTTGCATTCATGTTTGATCAACATCACAGCAGCAAAATAAAAAATGAAAAGATCATGCGCTGGAGGTTAGAGCTTGCATGTTTTAAATTTGATATCATTTATCGACCAGGCAATAGAAATGCAACAGCTGATGCCCTCTCAAGGATCAATGCAGCCATAATACCACAAATAAATTTAAGTGAATTACATGATTCTTTGTGCCATCCTGGAATTACTCGAATGTACCATTGGATTAGAGCAAAAAACTTACCTTTCTCTCTAGAAGATAGTAAAAGGGTAATAAACTCGTGTAATTGTTGCAATGAAGTAAAACCACGTTTTTGCAGAAATGAAGGAAAATTAATTAAAGCTACTGCCCCTTTTGAGAGGTTAAATCTAGATTTCAAAGGACCCTTACCAGCAGCTTCCAGAAATCGTTTTTTGCTTACTATCGTTGATGAGTTTTCAAGGTTTCCTTTTGCGATCCCATGCCCTGATACCTCTGCTGCTACTGTAATTGCTCAACTGCAGAACCTATTCTCAGTTTTTGGAATACCAGCATATGTACATTCTGATAGGGGATCATCTTTTATGTCACGTGAGTTAAAAACCTTCCTAACTTCACTTGGTGTAGCAACAAGCCGAACAACTGCATACAATCCTCAAGGGAATGGCCAAGTGGAGAGATACAACGGAATCATATGGAAAACTATCCAACTTGCCTTAAAATAAAAAAAGATGGCAATCGAACGTTGGGAAGAAGTTTTACAACCTGCTCTACATTTCATCCGCTCCCTCTTATGTACAGCAACTAATGCTACACCACATGAAAGACTCTTCAACCATGCTAGGAGATCCTACAATGGTCGCTCATTGCCTACTTGGTTGTCCCACCCTGGTCCTCATGCGGAACCATGTACGTGCTAATAAGTATGAACCAATTGTTCAGGAAGTAGAGCTTATTGAAGCAAATCCAGATTATGCTCATGTAAGATTCCCAGATGGTCGCGAAACTAGTGTCTCTATAAGACACTTAGCACCAAAAGGAGAAACTATAGAATCACCTAGACGTGGAGACGTTTGTGACAACCGAATGCCCCTATCTTCCTTCGACTATCAGAATACCAAGTCGGATGATGAACTTCCCGAATCATCAACAGAACAGAATACTGAAGAAAATGCCACTTCATTGCCTGTTAGTCCAGAGTGGCATACAAAGAGCCTCAGAAGATCTACAGCTGAAAGTTTAGATGGCGGAGGCGTACTACGTCCGACAAGAAAAAGACGCCAGCCTTCCTATTTGACAGACTATGTGACCGATTGAATTAGCAAACTCTTTAAGGAGGGGTGAATGTGATATTATGTATTTGTGTGGCAACACTATATTTACTTATGTAAAGTGGCAATAGCATAATTTATTCATATTCTATACTTGCAATGCTATTGCTTTAATCTATGCTTATTTTTAGTTAATAAAAGCTTTCATAAGCTCTTAATGTTGCTAATCTATTTCACTGACTCACTTCGCATCATCAAATAACTAACGTACTTCTAAAAGTCGTAGAATCATGAAATTTCACAGGTAAGTCGGGTTTGTGGCACAATTAACCAGAAAAATCTGAAAACACAGAATTTCCGCCTCTAAACCCTTCAAACAGGGGTGTTCATTTGGCCGTAAACAGTTCCTTAACACATTCAATTGTGCCAATATTGGTCGCCAAAACTCGATTACAGAGTTTTGAAATGAGTCACGTGATTTCAAGCAGAATAACATTTTATATATATGCTTTTCCAAAGATGTTTGTTAAATAGAAAAATGAATATACCTAAAAATTTTAATCAGTATAGGTTATGATATATTTACGATATTAAAACAATAAAACATTTAGCAAAATATAACCGCAATTCGGTACGTTTCCGATATAGTAGCCTTAGCGAAATACAGAAAATAGCCTTGACGAGAAAAGAAATTTGATAATAACGTATTTTCTGGCAACTTATTTACTGTGTCATTTACACAAGCAATTTTTTCAATATGTATACAATTTATTTAATGTAAGAAACCCGTTTATTTATTTTTATATACCAACATAAATAATTTGTATATAAAAAATAATATTTTATACATGTATAAATAAAATGTTTATATGTATATAAAAACATATATAAATAACATGAGAGTTCATCAGGTTTGTTTTCATAGTTGTTTATATCATTTGGCAACATATCTCAGATTCTGAAGTCCGAATTGCGCCAAGATTTAAAAAAAATGCCAAGGTCTCTATAGTGGAAAAATATCCTAATTCCGTACGAAAGTTTAAAAATCTCCTTTTTAATTAAATGAAATGTGTTACTAATAAACTGTCTTTAACGATGTGCGACAGATGCGGTGTCCGAAGTCCGCTGCTAATGTTATTATATTGTATTATTAGCCTACTTACTGTTAATTTATTGTTAATTTTATATCTGTAAAAGAAAGATTATAGTTATAGATAAGATATGTTGGTCGCCAAAACCCGATTACAGAAAATTAGCCTGAGTTATAAAGGTGTTACATGATTTCAAGCTGAATGAATTTTTATATGCTTTTACAAAAATCTTAATAAGGCAAATATTTCAGTTTATCTGTCCATCTTTCTATCTTTCACTTCCTTAAAACAAATTTTATTAAAGACCGGGAGGCGTCTGCACAGATCATCACCTCATCGAGTTGACGGCTGAAATTTTAGGATTAGTTAAATATCGATTAGCGTATTGAAATGTAACTGGTCTGCCAAGTCATATCTTTGTGGAAACCACCTACAGACCGGATTTTACGGGTTAATTTGTGGATTTTCCATTGCGTTTTCCTGTACCCATTCCTCGATGTTTCCAAACTTTTGGATGCAGGAAAATACAATAGTACACCTATCAGTTAACCACTAAAATTAGGTCTTCAGGTGGTTTCTACCTAGATATGATTTAACAGACCAGTTGCATTTAAATATGCTAATCTAGTTATAACTAATCCTGAAATTTCAGCTGTAAACTCGATGAGGTGATGGTGTGTGCAGACACCTCCCGGTCTATTATAAATGTCGGAATTTTAATCTCAATAGCACTCTGGTCAATCTG
Organism: Maratus speciosus; assembly: GCA_963932465.1. NCBI lineage: Eukaryota > Metazoa > Arthropoda > Arachnida > Araneae > Salticidae > Maratus > Maratus speciosus. The sequence continues at coordinate 384,489,053 of OZ010788.1, read as the reverse complement.
GCAATTATCACTACTATTTATGGAACACTATTCCTTTAAGTGCGTTTTAGTGATGTTAATGAACTTATGCATATGTATCATACATATTATACATATGCATAGAATACGTAATACATTTGCATCATACATATTATAGGTATGTGTATAATACATAATACATATGCATCATTATGACGTCAGAATAAACAAAACATTTTTTGTCGCCAAATTTGAGAATTGACATGATATATTACCAAATTTGGCGAAACTTTGCTAAATGTCGCCAAGCTTGGCAAATATTTGACGCTAGTGGCTATTTTTCAATGAGTTAATTATTAATGCGAGCCATCTATTTTTATTTTTCCGCATATCATCTGAATAGTTAAATGATTAACGTACTAATATTTCCAAAGTGCTAATAGTTTTGTCACTGCCCAAAACCTCTGCTATTGTTATTATATTGTACTGTTATTATACTTACTGTGACTATGTTGTTAATCTTTACACCACTAAAACTTCTGTATCATATAAAGGGAATTTACGGAAACTATTAAAGCATTGAAACTGCCTGTTCACCTTATGATTATTATAATTCTATAATATGTAACCTGTTAATCGATATGTACAGTCGTGGAAAAAAAAAAGTAAACACACCCTACTAACTCCTCAACAAATTATCGTAGAAGAAAGTTACTGATACCGAACGACTGGAAATAAAGTCTACTTTCAAATGATGTGTATAAAATTTGCTTAGGGGGTCATCTACATATTAAAACGAATCCTAACTTCAATTTTTTCAATGGCAATACCCAATTTTAACGAGATATTTCAAATCTTCGGTTCAAACTATGCCTAGACAGCGAATTTCAAGTCATTTGAGTGATAAGTTTTTGAATTATAAACATTCAAAATTTAGTGCTTCTAATGTTAAATTACATTTTCATATTTTTATTTATCTCCAGAAATTATGCTCCTAATGTTCTAATTTTTTGTGTAGCAATAATACTAATATACCCAAACATAAATACGCTGAATTTGGAATTTTTATAATTTTATGATATGAATTATGATTTATGAAATTAATATATTCGAAAAAATTATGAATTGCAATCTACAATTTTTTGGATGGAATTAGATTTATTAAGTCCTGCTTTATGGAAATCCAAAATGTCACATTTCTCTTCCAAGTAGTTTTCAAATTATGCTTAAAAACGGCAAAATGATGGTTTAAGGGGCCGTCTATAATAGGAGTGACTAGAAATTTTGATATTTCTTCTGCTGAGCAGTAATCTAGCAGGCTTCATTGACTTCTTAAGGTACCTTGATCAAGATGAGGGCTCTCTCGGTTAACAATCGAGTTCCGAACTTCAATTTGGATACAGTCCTTAAAATGCGCTCGTTTTAAAATAATTAATTTCTCAGAAATTATGGTACGAATTGCATAAAAATTTGTTTTTAGTCTAATTGAAGGGTGTAGAGTTCATTTATGCTGTCAGAATTATGTATTGCTATTCAAAAAAACAAAGTTACGGTTCGTTTTAATCTGTAGATGGTCCCCTAAGCGAATTTTATATACATCATTTAAAAGTAGGCTTTATTTCCAACCGTTCGGTACCAGTAACATTCGTCTACGATAATTTGTTGAGGAGTTAGTAGGGGGTGTTTACTTCTTTTTCCGCGACTCTACGTTAGAATGAATGAATCTTCTATAACCCGGTTCCTCGCATTTTAGTTTTCAGGTTTTGAATAAAATTAGCTAAAATCTTAAAACCATGGCACATTGACTAATTCTTCAACACGATCAGATGAGAAGACTGAGAGATTTTCAAAAGTATCATGGCAGTGAGCCGGTAGACCTTCTATTCTTCCGTAATCGAGTCTATTGAAAAGGTTAACGTAAAACAAAAAGATATTAGCATCAATATGATTTAATGCAAATGCAGATATTGTCAAAGGATTTCATAAGAACCATTTCACTTGTACCCAGTCCTATCAGTTAAAATACAACAATTGGTAGTGAGCCCAATTAGAAAAGATTACTTAATAGGTTTAAAAATTTCCGCATTAGAGAACGAATCGTAACTGCTAAGTGAGTTAAGAAATATTTGTCACGAATGATGAAATACATAACAACACAAAATATATGATGTGCTTCCATGATCGTAAAGAGTTCTTGATTTCTCTATCAAAAGCTTCCGACTTGGCGAAAGAATGGGCAAGTAAATTAAATTATAAATAACAGTAACATGATGCAACGTTTAACATGGAATTAATACGATAAATACTGCTTTCTAGAGGCGGCTAGTACGTTAATATAAAAATAAAGTATAAATTTGTAAAGCTCAATGAAATAAATTTAGGTATTTTTATGTTAGCCGGGCGCAAGTGGCAAATCGCCAAATACTGTTCCCAACTCCCCCATTGTTCATATTGCATTCATTTCATTTAAAGATATATACTTTTCAGTCATCTCATTTAAAATAGATGCATTTCCCTCATTTTATTTAATAGAATATTTAACATAGAAATAAATAAATAAATAAGAAATAACATAAACCAAAATATTTTATTTGAAAATCAAAGCATTGTTTCTAATTTACACATGTGAAAAATGAAAACTGCTATTGGCGAAAAAACAAAAGGCTAATGAGGAGATTTGCTCCCGGCTAACATAAAAGTACCGAAATTTAAGTTTTTTCATATTAATATAGTTTAGAATAACAAACTTGAAAAAACATACAAAAAGTAGTGATATCCCAACAAAAAGTTTTCGGTAAAAAAAAAAAAAGCGCCAAGTTTTCCTTAATGTTTCGGCCAAAAAAAGTAGTGATATCTGAAGTTCACACAAGTTAAAAGCCAAACATCTCAAATCTTTCATTGAAAATGGCTTCCTGCGACTTGGCCGTTAATGCCTTCGAGAGTTTTTCAAATTTTAAAATATGTACAAATGAGTTACATGCCAGCTACATTTTTTGATTATTTTAGGCATTTTGTGGCACAGAGTACAGAAATAAAATACACATTTGAAAAAAGCATTTAAACAACTTCAGTCTATTTAAATGCTTAGAAGTTGCAAATAACAAAATACTTGTATTCAGAAGATAATATCCTTAATTGCTAAAACATAATTAGTATCAGCTTTTAACAGTTTATAAATCGAATACCTCTTAATGTATGCAAACAAACTATAATAAATGTTCAAACGAAAAAAAATCTCTTTCGTCAATACACAAGATTTCAATATTATACAATAAAATATAATGTAACATATTGTGAGATTTGAAGTAACTAAATTTTGTTTTATTTCTTGGGTTTTACGTTAATGACTTTAGCTTTAGACAGACCGTACAAAATGGCAATTAAACCACAAGTGGACTAAATGATCTGTAATCAGAACTAATGTTTGTTGAAACTGAATGGTAGGTATCAGAAATCTTTTACTTATAATGTCTTTATGTGAATTTGTCTCTTTGCATTCTAATATTACTTTTAATATTTAAATATTTCATAAATGCGTAATTTCCAATCATTAATTTTGAAATGCTGCCATTTGTGACCAAAGAAGAGGGGTGGATTATGTGGGGAGGTAAAATTATCCAACTCTCCAAACCACATCCTACGTTTTCATTTTTAAGTGTTTTACACTTTTATGTACTTTTTTATTCTTGCATGCAAAACTAAGTGCTATAATTTCATATAACAGTAAAATCATACACATTTTCTTTCGCCTCTCCTGTAAAATTTACCTTTGTCGAGATGTGTCACTTTTCTAAAAATAGTGAAATATAACAGCATCATCAGGGAAATTGTGTCTCTTTTAAAGCATAACGTCATTTTCTGTTCAAATTTTTAAAAAAGATATTTTTAATTGTAATGATAAAATGGCATCAGTAAGAATATAATCAATAAATATAACTAATCCACTTTTAATAGAAATGAAGTACTTCAGTTGCCACGATTAGAAAATTGGTATTAAAAACTATAAAAAAATTAATATCTCAAAAATAAATTAAGATACAGCTTTCAAACAAATTGCATTTAACAGTGCATTTTTTTTTTGCATACAACGGTGTAAACATGTAAAATGTGGGATGTTTAGAAGTTTAAAAATTTGTTGTAGCGAAAATTGCAAAAGCGAAATTTCATTTCAAATTTCAAAGTGTTGCCATTCGCAAAATGACGTATGCGTTACGCACAGATATGTTTGTCCTTTATAATATAGATTGCCTGATTCGATCCCCGCCGCTTAGATGAAAAGTAAATACCAATCACAGAGGAGCACATGCTCCTCCCTCATGTGCATGCATGTGCACCTCTGTGATTGGTGTTTAGCTTTCAGCTAGCGCATCTGTCGCACTCTTTGTAAGCACTCTTCTTTCCTCTTTCTGTTCATTTGTGACCTTATCCCCTTACGGACACGTGTTTACAGTAGCTGATGATGGGCTGTTATATTTTCCAGTTCGAAACGCGTCCTGTGTATTGTTTCGATTTTATGGTGATTTATATAAAGCTTTATTATTTTAAATCTTAGTACTCTGTCTGGGTTGGCGAAAGACAATAGAGATTACGTCAGAAAAGAGTTGCTGCAATTTTCCCGGTACTATGCTGATTATAATCGATCGCTATTGAAGCAACAATCTTGGCTTTGCGAGTTCTCAGCTGCTTACAGCAAAGAAACGAGCGATTCAAAATTCATGAAAGATGATGAGAATCTCTGTAAAGTTAATAAGAAATGTAAAAAATGCCTAGCTTGTGCTTTAGAATTATTGTGCGAGGTGAATGCCTATGGTCGTATTCGACCAACTTTGTACATAAGCTTATAAGTACATATTAACATTATCATGCACTCAAGTGTCTTGTGAACGAGTGTTATCAACCGCTTGCGTTCATCTCTATGACAAGAAATGCAAGACGATTTTATCCTATTCAATGCTGTAAGATCTTTTGATTACGATTATGATAAGATAATTGCAGTAAGATCCAAGCCGCGGCCCATCTATGCATTTTTGTTGGCCCTTGCCCTTCTTACAGGAAAAAGTATTTTAATTTAACATTTGGAAAAAAATCGTTTACCTTCTTACTGCTTTAAGTTTTTAAATAATACTATAAGTTTTTTTCAAAGTTTATGCCAGCAGCACCTTAGAATCTTCATTTCCCCTATAACGGCCATATTGAAGCTTCACTCTTCGACCGTTATATTCCGTGGCGTGTCTACTTCGATTTTCTCTTTCATTCAGTACTGTTACGAAGGAGGCAGGTGGGAAAAGCGAGAAGCGATCCCGCTTCCAGATTGGCTGCCGATAGGTTGAGGTTCGCGATCGTTCATGTGCTGTGGAGGATTTTCTTGATGGTTTCGGAACGCAGGGCAGTTCGAAGTGGGTTTTTTTTACGAGAGAGGTTGTTCGAGAGATATAAAGTGTTAAATTCTGTAGCTTTTGCTGCATAGTCACTCCACCGCTTTTATAGAAAACGATTACTTGACTATATTATGGAGCATTCTCATTGGTCGTAATAGAGATATTCTATAAAAGTGGTGGAGTGACTATGCAGCAAAAGCTGCAGATTTTTAACAGTGTAGTACGACGAGAAATTCTTTTCGTCGTTGTTGCGAGAGTGGTACCTAAAATGGCGGAACTTAAGAAACGGCTTGTTGAAGATCAGAAACTACAATTTCAGTCAAAGTGTTAGGAAAGTTACCTTTTTGTTGAACATAATGAAAACCACAGTGCATTATCTGTTCTCAAGTTTTAACTGTTTCGAAGGCGTATAACGTCAGTAAACACTATACCAGCTTGCAAAAATCAAAATACGTTCAATATCAGGGAAGTGACAGAAGTTGTGTGTTTAATGATTTGAAGCTGAAACGAACGAGACAGAAGAATATCTTGCAACCATCAAACACTGCTGATTTAAAGGCATCTTAAGAGGTATGTTTAGAGCTAGCTAAAAGAAAAAAGTATTTTAGGGATGGTTATCTCATTAAGAGATGTACTGTAAAGATGGCATCTTCATTTGAAGATCATAAGCAGGGATGCCGCGGACGCGCTATAGCGCGTAAATTACGCGAAAAATCGGATACGGGACGCAAACAAATAGCTCTTACGCGTCCCGTGGGACGCGTAATTTCGTGAAAAAATCGCGGAAAACAGACGATTTTCGTCAAAGAATCGCGAAAAAAGCGTAAATCTCATCAAAATATCGCGCAAAAGCAGCGATTTTCGTAAAAGGGTCGCGAAAAAATAGCGTATTTCGTCAAAGCATCGCGAAATAAAAAGCGAATTTCGTCAAAAAATCGCGCAAATAAGCGCAAATTTCATGAAAATATCGCTGAAATAAGCGCAAATTTCATCAAAATATTGCGAAAAACGCGATTTTCGTAAAAGGGCTGCGACAAATTAGCGTATTTCGTTAAAAGATCGCGAAAAAATAGCGAATTTTGTCAAAAAATCGCGGAAAAAAACCGAATTTTGTCAAAGGATCGCGAAAAAAGCGCAAATTTCATCAAAAAATCGCTTAAAAAAGCCGATTTTCGTCAAAGGATCGCGAAAAAATAGTTGTTTTTCATCAAAGGATCCCACCAAAATAGCAAATGTCGTCAAAAAATAACGTAAGAAAGCCGATTTTCGTCAAAGGATCCCGAAAAAAGCACAAATTTCGTGAAAATATAGCGAAAAAAACGCTATTTTCGTAAAAGGGCTGAGACAAAATAGTGTATTTCGACAAAAGATTGCGAAAAAATAGCAAATTTCGTCAAAAAATCGCGGAATAAAGCCGAATTTTGTCAAAGTGTCGCGGAAAAAAACACAATTTTCGTGACAGACTCGCGAAAAAATAGCAAATTTCAACAAAAGGATCGCGGAAAAACGCGAATTTCGTCAAAGTAACGCGGAAAAAACGTGAATTTAGTCAAAGCACCAAAAAAGATGTGCAAACTAAACTTATAGGTAGAAAATTCAAAAAATGGGATTTAATTTCTTTTTTATGAGATTCTTAAAAATACAGCATGATTTCAGTGTACTTTGATAATATTTATATTCATTAGGTGGACCAGTAAAAATCACCCCCCCCCCCCTCGTTCTTACTGCATTGAAATGTCTCCCGCCTTCAGAACATTTAAGATTTGATGCTTATTAGTGATTTAGACATAAATTTCCCTTCCAAGGAAAATGTCTGATTCCAACACAGATCTATGCTGACAAATAATTCAATGGGAAGTATAATAATGAAAGCACCCATTCATTCAACGAAAAATACACCTTTACTTAACATAAGTGTTCTTTTTTTCAGCAAAAATATCTTTTTCAATAAACCTGTTTTGCCTCTTTTTAAAAGAATGCGAACATTAGTGATACTTGTTAGTGGAACTTGGTATCTTCTACTCTCAAACATTATTTTACAATTAAAATTGTATCTTGCATTTTTACTTTTAAAAAAGTAAAGAAAATTTCTCTTAATATTTTTTAAAAATATCTTATTTGAGTGCAAATAATGCTGGTTTTAATTCATTATTTAATTATTGTTAAAACAATAATTAATGCATTTCATTTATCTTAATAAACAACTTTCATTTATTCCTTTAAAATATAAATTATGACTGATGGGGATCCGCTTTTGTAAAAAAGGGACCCAGATTTTTGGAAATCCTGGGTCCCGGGGACCCAGGTTTTTTCAAGTACAGCGGCATCACTGATAAGATGGCTCAGAATTTTAAAACAGTATTCTTGTCTCATCAGGCAGTAAGTAGAAGAATTAATGATATGGGTAGTGAAGTTTCAGGGTCTTTTAAAGGCCTTTTGGAAAAATGTGAATTTTACTCTCTTGCTCTAGATAAAAGCACAAATACTGCTGATATTAGTCAGCTCCTTATCTTTGTCAGAACAATAAACGAAGAATCTGAAATTCATCAAGAACTGCTGGAATTGAAATTATTAGAAACCAGAAAAAAGGTATTGACATATTCAACGCGCTGGAGGATGTCGTTTCTTAATATGGAGGTTTTGTGAAGTGCTGTGGCAATGCAACAGATAGAGCTAAAGCAATAGTTGGACATAAAACTGAGTTAGTAGGACTGTGTTAAGAAACAGACATGAATTATTTGTTTTTCCATTAAATTATCCACCAGGTGGCTCTCTGTGGAAAAATTATAAGTCTCAGTAAGACAATGAAAACTGTTGTAAATATTGCACATTTAATAAGGGGAGGCAATAAAGCCCAAAGACATTGAGCATTTATTGCATTCCTAGACATTTTGGAAGCTGAGTATGGTGAGATTTCATTGTACTGTGAAGTGCGCTGGCTGAGTACTGGAAAATGCCTGCAACAGCTTTTTGGGTTGAAGAATGAAATTTTTGCTTTTCTCAGAAATGAGAACATTGGTATCAAGAGTGTCCATGAGTATCAAGAAAAAGTGGAACAAATCCAGTTTTTAAATAATCTTTCTTTTCTGACAGATTTAACATCCATCTGCATGCTTTAAACCTGAAACTACAAAGCAGAAAACAAAACATCTCCCAGCTTCATGGATATATTGAGGTCATTTCGCAAAAACTTGATGTAATGCAAATTGCACTGAAGAAAAATAATACAACACACTTCACACCTTGTCAGCAGTTTAAAAAGAAAAAAGTGACACAAATTTTAGTATGCTTCATGAAATAATAACAGATATCAAGAAAGAGTTCCAGGATTTTGGCTTCCTAAAACCAAAAGCACTGTTCAACAACCCCATGGGTATTGAAGAGAGTGAGGTGCCCTGACACCTTCAAATGGAAATTTGCGATCTTCAGGCAGACACATTGTACCAGACTAAAATGTGTGATGTCCCTGAAAATTTCTGAAAACTGATTTCTAAAGAACGTTTTCCTAAACTGCTTAAATTCCCTCTGCAAATGTTATCGCTGTTATGTTATCGCTGTTTGGCAGTACATATGTGTGCGAAAGTGCTTTTTCTGCTCTTAAACAAATTAAATCAAAAACGAGAAATCGAGCTGAAAGTGCTTCATTGGAATCGATCCTGAGACTTTGCCTTACTAAACTTACAGTAGACTTACAGAAAAGCAGTGTCAATCATCACATTGATTTCTCAACTGTAAAATGAAACGGTATATTAAACTTATTTGAATATAAATTTTAATAAAAGTTTTTGAATAAAATATGTAATTCGTTTTCTTTCTGGAATGTTTCTGGCCCTAACATTCCTATCCTAAAATTTTATTGGCCCTCGGGTAACTAAAGGTTGGACCACACTGAGATAATAGATGGAGTTACCTAAAGTTCAAAAGAATTGTCCAGATAGCTGACATTCTAATTAGTTAATAGTGAGGGTATAAAACAAACTATTCAATTTTCAGATACTATAGTGATATTTTAAGAAAACATTAATTAATGTACAAAGTGTAATATATGTTGATAATTTCAAATAACAAAATAAAATGTACAAATGAATACAATGATATTTCAGATAACAAATTAATCAATGTAAAATTTACAATATGTAGTGTACAGACAAGTCTAAGGTTTTTTGACGGCATAGTGGTTAGCATATTAGCCTTCCACGAAAAGATTACTGGGTCCAAATTCTGGGTGAGGCATGGCTGTGTTTCTAGATGTTGTCAATATGCATATAGGTTAAGGTCAGCGATTCCCTATTCTATTCCCGCTGGCAGCCTCTTCACAAGCAGCCATTTATCCTAACAATATCGCTGGCCAATACTGACAGTGCAATTGACTGGCATGGCAGTTGACCCAAACGTTTTTTTTTTTTTTTTAATACTCTAGGGGGGCACCTGTTGTGAAGGAAATCGATTAAATCTGTTATATCGATTCCTTCACAACATTCCTATTTGAGTGCATCTCCATTTATGTCGTCCTCCATGGTTTCTGAATCTCATTTGTTTTCCTCAATGGTTTCCGAAGCCTGTCAGTTTTCAAAGTTAATCTAAGTTACTCTTCTGCTCGTCTAAAATTTAGCATTTGTTCATATTGATTTTTTAAATATCATTTTAATCGATATTCATTGTGCCATTTCAAATCAATGTTTTATTTTATTTAGGCAGGCATTCAGTTGTCTGTCCGCTAGGGCGCACTAAATGAGTTAGAAAACCTTATTGCCGAGTGAAATCTCAAAATCGCTATTCAGATGTCCATTTAGCGTGCCCTATGCTGCGTTTACACTATGGCTTATCAGGTCTACAAGGTCTGCGAGGTCTGCCAGGCGTGGGTTTAGCCGGGTTTAGGAGGGTCTGCGTGGTCTGCGAGGCATGGTCTCTGTGGTCTAGGCCTTGGCTTTAAAATACTAGACCCAACCAATCAGCGTGCTTTATTTTTCTGTATTCCGCCATTTTATAAGATCGAAGAAGCAGACGACAGCTTATGATTTTAAAGATTATTTGAAATTAATAAGGGATTTACAAATTAAAGGTGCGTAATGGTTTTTCAGATATTTTTAACATTTATTTACATTGTTTCATAACTGTAGAAGTTTCTTTTATAAAGCTATACAATCGTAAGTTACTATTTTCATGTATTTATATACTACGCTACTAAAATTAATTTGTTAACTATGTTACTTTTTAATATTACCAAACTCTATAAATCTATGTATTCGTAAATTCTTTAATTAGCATCTTCCTGTATTTACATACAACGCTGCCTATGCATTTGTTAATAGATAATTATGTTCCTCATTTCCAAATTCTTTAAAATTAACCTGGTTTCATATGCATGAATTTAAAAACAAATTTGATAGTATATGAATACAAATTAATATAATACGTCGTCATTCTATTATAATGTACGGTAATGCATTTTTTGTGAATAAATAGTTTCATTTCCTTCAGGTATTTATTTGATACTCTATTTCAATGCATTTTTAGTACTGGCAATTTTTAAATTTATCCTAAAACTAGCAACAAATTTTTAACCATAGAATTAATTTTGAATTAACTCCAAAGTTTTCTCTATTATTTTTATATAATTGACTGATCATAGCAAACTCTGCATACATGATTTACATTATTATTAATCAGTTTTAAATGTGTTAATTTTTACAATGATAAGGTGCTATCTAAAGTCGACTTTGAATTGTATTTAGCTTCTTATCCTCCCCCTAAAAAAATTCTAATGACATATAAAATTTAACTTTTTTTTAAATTGAACAAACTTGTTTTTAAATAAAGTTTTTACTTGTAATTATTATTATTAATAATTTATAAACCATCCCTTATTCTTTTTAAAATTTTATCTTATATGTTTATCTTTCTGAAGTTTTCTTTAATAATTAATCAGTAGTAGTATATTAAAACTGTAAAATCTAGAACATGAATTTTTTCTCTCCACTTCCCCACAAGAGATGATTTACGATTGAAAAGTTCGTAAATTATTTTTTTTTCAGAAAGAGTTTGAAAAACTTTCAAACCTATAAAAGTTATACTAGAAGTAGAGATTAGAATCTGCTGGTGCCAAGATAAATACATATTTTACCAAGTTTGCTCTCAGGATATCGCAGGTGTGTAGTCTTCTATAATAAATGACTACCATTTGTGATCTTCTGCAAGAAAGTCGATTGTCTGATGCTCTTGGACTATGTGCTGTTTTGTTGTTTTCCCTTAAAATTCATCAATCAGGAACTGTCGTATAAATAACGTATTACTAACTTGTATGACTGACTGTAAGTATGTAGTTTTTTTATATATTTATTTTCTGTTGCTTAGAACAAGGGATTTTGAAATGCATTCTACATTGTTTTTATTAGTTTATTAGTCTTTTTTTTTTCTATTTATTTACATTGCAGGATGTTTTCAATGGGACATTTTCAACAGTTATGTGAATGTTTGTCGATTGCCTGTTGACCCGACTTTTACATGAGATTTGCATGCTTTTTTTGAAGATATGAATCTTCAATAATATTCGTGTATGATGATTGTAAGTAAGTCATTTTTCTCAAAAGTACATGTTCTGTATTTTATTTATCATTGTTTTATCTTTTATATATAACGTCATTTTTCTCACAAAATCAACCTGTATCTAAGAAAATTTTATTCTCAATACAATATTTATTATTTAATTCCTTTTATTCTTTAATCAATGTTTTCTTCGCATTAGTTTTTTTAATTTATAAAATGGCGTTAAATGATCAATTAAAAAATGTAGTTTATGTAAATATGTAAACTATGTTTTATATAAACATCGAGTATATGAGTATTCTATTAGCGGGAAGCAGTTAACCTCTCCCTCCCTCCCTATACACACTTTTTAAGGATTTGATATTGCAAAAAATGTGTCACTCAGACTTAAAAAGAATTCAGAAATTACACGAAAGCTAGAATAACTTATCAGATTTGTCTAAAAAATGATCACAGTGTTAAATAAGCAATTTAAGCACGGTAATTAATTAGTAATAATCTATATAGGGTAGATGTGCCAGTAATGGACACCCTTCCAGTAATGGACACCCCTTGATGTTTTTGGTTCATAAAAAAATAACTAATAAATATTTAGCTTTAATTATTTTTTTTATAATTCTCCCTTGTATGTTTTATAAATCTATGTTATTGTTGACACTTTTAATCAAACCAATCAGGAAGCAGAAAATAATGTTTCAAAGTTTTGCTGTTTTTCTGTGAAAATCTTAATGAAGAGGTTAAGAGCTGGCTTCGTTTAATTAATTTATATATTATTTATTTTCATGCAAAATTTAAATGTTTTTGTTTGAGTAGCAATAGAAAACTTTGAATTTTATATACTAATGGCTAATTACAGAATTTCATTTCTTTTTAAGGTTTTAAGAGGGGGTGTCCATTACTGGGATGGTTAATTAGTCATTTTCCAGTAATGGACACCCAATGTAGACATTGCTAAAAATGCAATTTTAGTAATGTTTATGGTGCATAAAATACTTTCGCTTAACTGCAAACCTAAATAATCAAATTTAATTTTTAAATTATACTTACCAAAATGTAATAACACCAAAACTTTTATAAATAGCTGCTTTTAAGTTATTTTATGTGTTTAATAAAATTTTGATATTTTATTTTATTTATTATTTTTTTTTTATGTAGTACATATATATACCTCACGTGTTTTATAATCTGCCAATCAAACCAGCCAGGAAGCAGAAAATACTGTTTAAGAGCACGGTCAAAGAGGGGCTCATAGGGCTTAACCCCTCTCCGTTTAAATAAAAACAATTAAATTACAGAAGCTATTAAAAATCCTTTTTCTGTCTTAAATGTTTCCTTATAAAAAAAAAAAAAGTAATACTATTAATGAAAGTTATAGGTAATATTCATGAAACTAGTAAATCTGCAGATCAGTGGCCTCAAACATCAGTTCTACAGTTTTATTTTGAAATTATTTTATTTAGTATTTAAAATATTCAACTCACAGTATCATTTCTTTCATATTTGTAATATTAATTATTATAAATGGTATATCAAGTAATATCTGGAAGATTGTTAAAAATAGTGACACAAAACTAAACATTAATATTCCAAAACTTTTTTTTTTTTTTTTTCTATTACCTTTTAAATCAAATCCACCACTGTTTCAATAATTTGATAGCTGTAATTGTCTGATATGTAGTATTTTAAACTATCCATCTAAAACAATTAAAACATCGATCTTCTGATAATTACAATAATTGATGCAAACAGTAAATGATTATCACAAATATTTTATTAATTACTGGTATCCTAATTGTTAAATTTATTTAAAAATAACTATTTTGTTTCATTAGTAAGTATTCATTAAATTCTGGTTCTAAATAGTCATAAAAACAATTATATTTATTACTTTTTATGGGGTGTCCATTACTGGAACAGAGGGTGTCCACTACTGGGCCAGAGGGTGTCCATTACTGGGCTTTTGGGTGTTTTGATATATTTCTGTTATTTAAAATTAAATTTCTATCCATATGGGGAAATGAGGCTATAAAAATGGTTAAATATTGTTGATAGATTAATATAATATTGAAAAAACTGGAATATAATAATTATAACTATTAATAAAAAAATAATTTTTAAAGAAATTCCTTAAGGGTGTCCATTACTGGCACATCTACCCTATTTGAGAATATGGTTATGTATATTGCTTCGTAGCTGTGAACTATAATCAAATGATACCTCTTCCATTTCTAAAAAATTTTTTAAATGGTACACCGGGATAATTTTAATTTAATATCGCTTAATAATTATTAAACTGCATATATTTTATTTAATATTATTATTGAAATAATCTAAAATGTATTATCTATGATAGTATCCTGTTTATTTGTTTAATAATTATTAAGCTGCATATGTAATAATCTAATGTATTTGATTTAACTAATCTAAAATTTATTACTATTATTATCAACGTTGTTGTTGTTGTGATTTGGGTTGTTTATTTACAATTCTTTGAAGTGATATGAATTATTTATTTCATTAGTATAAGTTATTGAAATTGTCAGGAGCATATGGTGTATTTTAGAATTTAATTTAAATGTGTCAACATTGTAATTAATTTTTATAAAGCTCTGAGCTGGAAAATAAAATAAGTGATATTGTTTGTTTCGCTCAATCAATGTTTATAATTCACTGGGTCATTCGATGGTAACTTATGTTACATTTAGAACAGTTTACTTCAGTAATTTTAGTAATAAAAGACCAAAAAAAAAAAAAAAAAATACTCACAATGCAAAGTTGACATGATTTGTTAATTAAACCTATTCAAAGATAAATTTAGATGATAATGGCCTAATTTTAGTGTTTTTTCTTGAACTCTGCCAGTTATATTTATTATGGTAACTGGCATTACTGAAAAAGTAACGCAAGTTGCCATAAAAAATATAATTTTCATTTTCTAGGTAATTTTTATCCAAATTGGCCTTTGGATACGTTTAATTAACAAATCATGTCAACTTTACATTTGAAAATTTTTTGGTGTTATATTACTGAAATTACCGCTGTAAATTGTTTTAAATTATAACGTAAGTTACCATGGAATGACCTTAGTATTCAACAACAATCAAAATTGGAATTAATACGTATCCGATTCCATAAAATGCTATAATTTGAAATAAGGCTTCTAAATTTTTGGGTCAAAGTTCATTAAACAAAAAAAAAAAAAAAAAAAAAATCTGAAGCCATGCTTTTATGATTTTTACGCTTTTAGATTTTGCTCACAGAATTTACATTTTTCGTATAATATATTTTGTAAGTAAGCTGCAGCTTCATACTTTATTTTAAATATGAATTAACTAAGAAATTGTGAGCATAGCAAGTAAGTTTAACTTTTTTTTTTAGCTCAAAAAATTAGTTTTGAGATGTTAATGATAATATTCATAGCTGCTGCTGAATCAGAATTTAGTTCAAAAGCGTTTTGAGAAATTTAAATGACCATAGGTATAAAATTTATCACTTGTATGGTTTGGTTATTTTATTTAGTTGTAATTAATGCAGTTTATAAATATAACATATGGAAAGTAATGATGTTCATTAGTAAAACATATTGTGCATTAGCTGTGTTTGGTTGTCCCCGTCCTGCTTTTTTTGGAAAAATAACCTTTATGTATAGTGTGTAATATAAATAAGTGTGTTTTATTGAATTCTTCCACGTGTGGAAAGCATATTCTCTTATTTTTTCTATTTAAATTATTCTACACTGACTATTACTCATGCTGGTTAAGCTATTTAATACTTATATTTAACTTATGAGTATTTTTGGTACTTTTATGTTACTCGTGTACAAATCTGTCCAAAAATAGCTTTTTTTTTTACACATGAAAATTAGAAACAATATTTTGATGATATATTTTTTTTCTGCAATTGAATCAAAATGAGTGAAAGGCATGTATTTAAATGTGACATATGTATTAGAATGAAATGAGTGAATGGTTTATATTTAAAATTAAGTGAATGCAATGCGACTGACAAAGGAAAAATATTTGTTGATTTATCGCCTGTGCCGACTAACAGAAAAGTACCATATTTTAAAATTATTTTTTATATTACTATGCAAATCATGAAATGAAGTTTTAATGTTATTAATAATTAATGTTTTTTTGATTTCGAGTTCGAAATTTTAAGTTTATTTATTAATTATACTATGTTAACTCTCATGGGAAGATGCTTGCAAACTAATATTAAACCAATGGCAACTTTACAAATTTCTCATTTGCTTTTGAATATTTTTAAATAATTTTTTTCTGTTTTGCGTAGGACATGTCTAATTGGGTATCTTTTTGCCCTTGATTTCAGGTGCAGTTTTTCAGAGGAAAATTTCAGTTTCTGAACTTGTTTCAAAATTAAGTGTCCTCAGAAGAAAAAAAACTGCAACCAAAGAAATAAAAAGTAAACATATTTGGTTAGACATCAAGTTCAGGTTACTCAGGCCAAAAAAAAAAAAAACTAAAGTATTGAAATGCAAATAAGAATTTTGAAAAGAACATTGCCGTTGGTTTAACAATTAGTTTCAGTGTTCTCGTGTTACTACTAGAGATGAGAGATTTGGGCTACATTTTTGTACCATTCTTCGAGCTCGGGTGGGCCCGAACTCATTCATTCTGAAATTCACAATTTTATTTATTCTCATACAGAAAAAAATAAAACAACTTTTTTCCCCTTAAAAATTACTTATTCCATTTCAAGTCATTTTAATGTTATTTTTATCCGAATGAAAGGGAAACAGAAATAGTGTTTTTTAAGCTCTTTTTAGATGTTTGTAACTATATAAATCCGTAGCACCTATAGTCATCATCTGATTCGTCCATCTGACTGCATATAACAGTGCAAAAGATACCCAACCAAATGGTTTGAAATTTAATATATATATAATCGTTGCAGAATTTTGTCAAGTCATTTTAAATTTTAAGAAAATCAAATCAAGTTTTCTTCATTCTATTAAATCCTATCATACATAATTAATTCAATGATATCCCATGACATGTAATGATTCTAGGTTGCCATGTTGATTACGTCATATTTAAGATGCATTCCTATTATTTCCGTATTACTGAATTTAATATATAGAATCAATAAATTTTGTATTCGTGCATTTTTGCATAAAACTGCAACAGCTATTGCACCAAGATCTGAATATTTATAAAACTAGTTATACAGTAGACTCCCTTAAATCCGCGAACTCCTAAAATCCGCGTATTTTTTTCAGATGTAAACAATGAAATTTACAGTTAAGTTGCAGGAACAAAATTCAAGATGGTGCCGAAATCAGCGACTACCGCAATGTTTTTTTTTACTAAATTTTTCGTTAATCATTCTCTTTTGGTTATTACATTTGATTTATTACTAAATAAATTTACATTACTTTTGATTTTGATATAAATTAGCATATCTATATGATGATGTACCGATCCTACGATCGTTTTACCGATAGATGGCAGCATAGGACTTTTGAAATCGAACTGAATTGATTTTGTCAGTAGTAATTTAATATTTTTCTAATTATTTTAATAATTACTCACGTTTAAACTAATAAATTATTTTAATGTTTCACTTTATTGTAAGCATTCATTATAATTTCCCTTGCTTAACTACCAATCAAATTAATGTTTCAAAAATATAAACAAATCAGTGACCAGAAATCCGCAAAATTCTAAAATCCGCACAACCTCTGGTCCCAAGCTGTGCGGATTTGAGGGAGTCTACTGTAGTATGAACGCACGTCTCATTTGCCGTACAATTTCTAACTTGTTTAAATTTAGTATGAGTTTTGATTTCCCTGAAAGCAGTTCTGTCAGCCATACATTGTTTCTCTTATTTATGAGAAGTAAATATACAATACTCTATATACATTCTTGTAATATTTTTAGAAATTTTGATGTGTAAACAATAAAGGTTTCCCTTTTAATAGGATTACTTGCATTTTGTATGTCTTCAATCTACTGATATTCTTAGCAGTTTGAATTAGACTTATTTCTTTTTGTCTCACTAAATATTATTTGCTAATTTATGTATTCTTTATTTCAATTAATGGACTGAAATTTACTTTCTTTCTTTTTTTTTTTTTTTTAGGTATGTCAAGAACATGCTTTCTGGTTTTGATGCACTATTTATTACTTCTTAATTATTATACCAACTGAACGTTATTAAATGATTATCTCGCTTCTTTCCAAAAAACTGTCTTAATAGTTCACAATTTAGCTAGTTACACAGTTTATTTTTACTTAATTTTTACTAATGCTTTATCTTCGTTTCAGATTGAAATATAAATACCTGTTTCTTCAGATCAATAAAGTTTTCTGCAAAACATTGTCATCATCATAGACGATTATGATACATATTAATATTGTTTCATTTATTATACGTAGTAATCATTATACTCAATAATAAATTTTGTTATGTAATAATATTTATAATATAAAGAAATTTTATTTTGTTTCTGTAACTTGTACTTTCAAATAAAAGAAATTTATTAAAAATTTGTTATCTTTTATTTGACTATATATTTTTATTATAAATGGTATTTCAGATATTTACTTGTTTTGTCTATCATATCATGTAAACCTTGATTTAAGAATTGTTTTTAATTAACTATTTATTTTTTATAAAAAAATTGCTAAGATATAAAATGAGAAAAATACTTTCAACATGGTTGAAAAGTGTTTATGAATTCAGTTTGTCCACACTTGTAAATATACTGGGATTGCATTGTAATTATTAAATTCTAATGATGTTCGCTATAGAGGGTGCTATTTAAATGTGAAGTTATATAAATATAATGCATCAAAAAGTCTTATGGGGACAACAAGTGCTGAAAATGCATTTTTACTGAGTTACGTGTTTTTAAATGGCACATTTAGATATTTCATTTCATTGTATGAAAATATTAAATTTCTTAATAGCTACTTGGAGAATGTTTCATAATCTATGCCTAATTTTTCATAATTTGTGTATATTCCTTATACCAGTGGTGCAGCCAGTATCCTTATTTGTAAGGGGTTTTGGAGAATTATTACTCCTTGTGTGATACAATATGTGACAAATAAAAACCAATGTAATGAAAAGCAAAAACAAACATAATAAGTTTAGCATTTGTATGTTTAAAGGCTTCATAGAAAAGCTTCTTTAATCTTCTAAAGGAAAAAAAAAGAAGAGAGTGGGAAAGAAAAATAGCTGTAATATATATGTAGAACTTAGCACATTACCCTTACACATTAATAACACACTGATAATTACTCCTCATATTAGCCATATTGCTCTTAACTTTTGCTTTCGTTAAATTTGTATTGAAATAGAGGTTCCTTTTATAAAACCTTGAAACAAACGATAAACATTTTATGCTTTTCTTTGATTTTTACACATTTTTATCTTAATATAAGGTATTTTCAATACAACTTATTAGTTTTTTAAATACTGTGGGAGGAATTTTGAAATGTCGCCTTCTTTTGCCGCTGCAGTGTTTATACAAATCTACATTTTTTGACCGATTTGCATGAAACTTAATATAAGGGCTGTGCATATATAAAACTATCATTTTAATGTGTGTGGGAGGGGGGGGGGGAGGAAACCTGACGTTTGATTGTCATAAGATATTTTTGGGGAAAGTTTTTTTTTTTTTATCCAAACGATATTTTTTGTTTTAGTGTTTTAATTTTTTCTTTACATCAAAACAGTCTTATACCTTTTTAAATAGTAAGTGCCCCTTTTAGATGTTAATTGATATACAGTTGTTTAAATGTTAAATCATATCTTTATGCAAACGCAAACATATAAAAATAAAAAGGGTTTTTAAACATTGATGATGATTTCATTAAGGTGTGTGTGGGGGGGGGGGGGGGGTTGAGGAATGATAACGTATGATATTGTAAGTGATGGGGTGGGGACTAAAATTACCTAAATGTTGATAACATTATATATGTACAACACCATACAATAGTTTTAGAATGGGAGTAAAATTATTGCAAATTTAAAACAATTATCAGATTTCTCCGCCCTGTTTCCAACCATCTGCTATAGTTTATAATTTTTTTAAAAATGTTATTTAATTTTCTGATGCAACGTTTTCTTTCATATTGCCACAAAAAGAAAATGGGTATGAGCATTATTTTTATAAATCAATTAAAAATCAGACTCACTGTATTTTCACATGCAAAAATGGCATCATTTTGAACAGATAATGCACATTTTTCACATGTAAATTTTTAAGCCTTTACTATAAGTGTTACCATAGTACCTTTATTTAAATGTAACATCACGACTAAAAGTATATAGAAAATGGCGTAATTTTCATGTAATCATTGTAGATTTAATTTTCACAAGCGATAATGTAAGTTTCCATTTAAAAATATTGTTTTATCATCAGGTGAGGACACTTGCTCTTCTGAAATTAATGTCCATTATCTATAAAGTAAAAGCTTTATTTTCAAACTGTCCAAAAGTAAAATTTCACGAAATGTTACATTTAGTTCCTTTTTTTCCAGTATTGTCAGGGAAATGAAATATTTTCTGTTACATGTGTCAAAGAAATTCTGTATTGTCCCTTATAAAACAGCGGGAATTTACTATTATTGTGTCAAAGTAATTAATTTTTTCTTCATTGTCGTTTTAAAGATTTATTGCTCAGAAGGTAGTGTCACAGATGACAATAATATAAATGAGACAGGCAGTTAACTGTTGCACCAGAGAGTGGTGTTGCCATAGCAACATCATATGCTCTGCTGCAATGTGAAATGAGTGGTAACCTGATTACTGGTGATGTCTTCGATTAGGTTTTCCATCAGTGTTGGTATTCGTTTTACATTGTAGCAACATTAAATCCAAACCATACATATAACATTTAAGAAAACAAAAGTAAGCTCCTACTGCCATTTTTAAAATGAAGAATTGAAGCAGTTACCTCTTTTGTCAGTGGTCGACCCTGCCCTCCTGGGCCCTGTTTAAAGTAATTTTTGATCACTTAAATCAAAAAGAAAAATCGTCCTTACCCTCCTGGAGCCCTGTTTAAGATAATTTCTGAACACTTAAGGGACAGTTTCCCTTTTCAACAATTTTCTTTATTTTAAATTTTAAATATGATTCAAATGGTGAACTCACTGAATTTCAATGTTCAACTAAAAGTACATTTTGAAAAAAAAAATTAACTGTGTATTTAATTAAAAAGTTTATAAAAATTTGAATTTTTTAAAATCTTTACTACTTTTTTTTAAAAAAATTGATATTTTTGCCCAATTTTAGATTTTTAAATGTTTACTACACAAACTTGCACATGGATTTTTAGACATATCTAATATTACATTTATTATGATTGTTTTACTGATATATATATATAGTGCAAAACGATGAAATCTAACACATCTTCATATACTTTTATTTTTTTTTTAATAACGAAAAACCTAAAGGCTAATTCCATGCGCAGATTTATCACATATATAATAAAGAACATGCACAAAAAAGCTTAAATCTCTATCTCAAATACAGAAAAAGCCTTAAAACATAAAAGTGAAGAAAATATGAAAATGGAGAAAAAGTCAGTTAAAGTTTTAATTTGTGTGGGTAAATTGCGCTGAGTGTTTTAACAAAATTTACAATACCTCGCGATATATTTATGGTATGGATAAAAATGAGGTGTAAAAATACTCACAATTAAACATGCTTTCATTTAATATTAAAAAAGAAAAATCAATTTTTTGACCAATTTTAAGGTAAACTGCCCCCTTAAATCAAAAGGAAATATAAATGTAAATTTTATTTTGTGGAAAGGAGGGATCGTACCCCTTCCCTAGACAACAACAACAAAAAAAATTAGATTCATTTTCTCTCTGTGTTTCATTATTTTAAACTGTTTGAAAAGAATAAATTTTGTTTTTTCAGTCGGAGAAAAAGAAAATTAGGGGGCAATTGCATTTTCTTTCTTCCCTTGTGGGCAATGAGCTTAGAAAAACGCGTAATTTTATTAATTTACACGTAATTAATGTCTGTGCAAAAGAAATTACGGCGCAAACAATTCTGACACGTTCATTTCGACACGAATACGAATGTAAACAAACAAACACGACTGTCCCTCCCTTCCCCCAACCTGCAAATATACGCATGCGCAAGCCAAGTTCTTATGCCGTAGTGTCGAGGGGTCTCTCAATGGGGTGTAATCTCGTACAACCGTTCCTGTAATCAGTGAAATCATACTGTAATCAAGTCTTAATCATGCGTAATCATGTCATCACATGTAATCGGTGGTAATCAATGAAATCTTAACGTAATCACATGTAATCAATATAATCATAGTATAATCATGTATAATCAAGTGTAATCTCCGAGGTAATCTCGAATTAAAAATCTATTTTGTCGCCATTCTGTCTTCTTCCTCTCGCTGTCTTCAGTTTTGACGGAAGTTGGGGAAGGCAAAAGCAGAAATGAGAAATGCCCTCGGAAATGGCAGAAAGGCGAGCTCACAGATGATGAAAGATATAAGCTAGATAAGAAAGTAGTCTGTGTGTGGAGGGGGGGGGGGGGGGGGGGGCTTTCTCAAGAATTTGTGTTTGATTTTATTCAAAGAACGTTTAGTGGTCGGCATGGGGCCATCGTAATGGAGGGAAACTTTCAAACTGGTCAGCCCGGCAGCATTAGGACATATTTTTAACGGGCGAGCTGGGGCAACAACAACAAAGAAAAAAAAATCCATGGGCTGTCGAACCCGATTTAAAAATTTAAACGAAACAGATAAAATATGAATAATTTTCAATGGATATGACCAGTGTTGGGGCAGAATCTGAATACAGAGTAATGAAATTATTGATTAAATTAAAATACACTATAATCACCTCATAATGCAATTGATTAACACGCAGAGCACTGAAAAGTAATTTCAATTTAAGCTTTTGAATTGTATAACCCGATAATTGTGTAAAGGATCACAAATCAATTCTTATTTAACATTTTAAGATTTAATTAGATTAATTTTAATCGATTACGTGCGGATTTCGATTACTCTTTTAATTATATAATCTAATTAACCTGCAATGGATTAAAAGATGATTTAAATTACGTTTTTAATTGTATAATCCAGTTAACCCGTAATGGATTGTAGGTCAATTCCAATTATATGTATTTTAAATATAACTTAGATTACATTCTAATATATTACAAGTTAATGTCGACTAAGTGTATTTAAAATACGCGGGAGATGAGAGGGACCGCAAGCAAATTTTTTAAATCTGATATATATTATTTATAACATATAAAAAAAATTAAAGATAGGAGGGAGTGATAATTGTCACCCGGGGGGGGGGCAATTTTCTAACTTTTTCAGGGTAGTAGTTTAGGTAATAGTTTTTCTAGTTTAGGGCAGAGGGGGCGGCACTTGCTCGGGCGTAAGAACGAAAGGCCAGGGCCGAAACTAAGGTGTGGCAGAGGGGGCATGTGCCCGGGCGCCAGAACGAAGGGGCGCCAAATGAAGGCTTATACCTTTGGAATGGATCATTTTCTTCCGGTGGACTGATGGCTTCTATTATTACGAAACAGCCATTATAAATGAAGTATTAGGTGAAGATGAAAGAGCAGTCGTAAAAAGTTAGAACTCTGATTTTCTGGTCAGAAAGGAAAAAAAAATGGCCATATTTTTTTTATTTTTTTTGCCAAAAAAAATTATGGCTATTTTTTTTTTCCATTCTGACCAGAAAATCAGAGTTCTAACTTTTTACGACTGCTGTTTCATCTTCACCTAACACTTCTTTTATAATGGCTGTTTCACAATAATAGAAGCCATCAGTCCATCAGAAAAAAATAACTCGGTGAAAGTGGAAACTCGGATAATCGGGACTCTAACTGTATATTTTATTTTTAAAATGATCTTTAGAATATTTTTGTTGGTGTTTAGAGGGGAGTCATGACACCCGTGACCTCCCCCTTGGATTCGCCATTGTAGATTACGTAGTTCAGTATTACATATTTTAAGATTATATGTTTTAAATTTTTAAATAAGTCGGCTATTAGAAAATTAGTAAAATTCTCTTTGTAAATATATTTTGCGGAAGAGGGGGGGGGCGCCAAAATCCATGCTTGCCCCGGGTGTAAAAAGGTTAGTTTCGGCCCTAGGCGAAGAGGGCGCCAAATGGAAATTTTGTTTGTCGTTTGATACAAAAATGTATATATATATGGAATTTTGATAAAATTGTCTTGCAGTTAAAAAATCCAAACACGTAAAAATAACCAAAAGTAAAATTTAAAAAATATGCAACGAAAATAGAAAAAAAATCATTTAAAACTATTAAAATGCAAGCGAGAATGTTTTTTAAAGAACGCTCCCTAGGT
Source organism: Maratus speciosus (assembly GCA_963932465.1). Lineage (NCBI taxonomy): Eukaryota > Metazoa > Arthropoda > Arachnida > Araneae > Salticidae > Maratus > Maratus speciosus. The sequence continues at coordinate 384,464,832 of OZ010788.1, read as the reverse complement.
TTAACATTAAGGTTGCAGTCAGGGGCGGCGCCAAAACTTGCCCTACGGGGTGGGGGGAGGGCATAGTATCCCGACAGGGTGGCCGGATTAGAGTCCTGCGCGGGTCGGGCATATAATATATATATATGTGTGTGGGGAGGGGAATGGATAAAAAAGCGCAAATTTTCATGTTTTAATAAAAGATAATCAAGGGAAAAATTAGTTTAACTCACGGATTATTTTGAGAGCATAGAATCCTGCGTTGTTTGGGTCATACCCGACCCGAACCTGTAAATTATATATCCACTCAGCCTGAACCAGTTTAAAAAAATGAGTTGGATTAATTGATCCCAATCTGACAAACTTCGACCCAGAACGGACAGGTTTCAATCCGAACCCAATCCCACCCCAAAACTGAAAAAATAAACATAAAAATCCACAATAGAAAAATGGAAAAGTAGCCTACAATTGTATTTCTAGTATCAATTATATTTTTTATGAAGAAAAAACAATATTTCTGTATATGTGCTCCTTGATACCCAAGTAATATAATGTTTCATTTTTAAGTATATTTTGGAGAATATTTTGAGAAATCGGGTAGAATCGAACCCACATACCAAAAGCAATTTAAGTTAACTCAACTCGTAAAATATAAGTCAATTCGAACCTCTCTGAAAAAATATTCAGTTTAGCCGGATCCGATTCAAACTATCAGTCGGGTTTAGTTTTGTTTGCCCAACTCGATACAGGGTAGATTCGAACCCGAAATGAGATCTGAGCACGACAAAAAATTTCATCCTCCACATTTTGACCCGAACCCAAAATACTCGAACCTCAACTAAACCCCACCTCTTAATTTAAAAAAAAAAAAAAAAAAGTTTTCTACTGAAATAAAATGTAAATAAGTGTTATAACCTAGATTGTTTCTTAGTAGTAACATACCATGTATTTCAGCATTTAACACACAGCTCAAACATAAATCCAGAATATTTGTTAATGCAAATGTTACTTATTATTGTGGCATAACTATTTCAGTTATTTATTAAATAACATTTCTGTGTCTAAATATGTTTGAGCTTTGCGATATTTGCTAGAATGTACAGCATATACAAGTATGCTCCCCAAATGTGTATACTTTAAAGTAGAAAACGACAACTGTTTTAGAAGATATTGCAAAAGAGAAACTATTTATATATTATAAGCTTTTATTTAACTTAAAACTTCATTCCCCTATACATATACACTGTATACTCTAACCCTGTGAAAAATGAACCTGTCTATAACGGAATCATGCCTTAAATGAAAATTAAATAAATGCGATACTATTATGAAAGCTAAGTCGAAAACCTGACAAAAACTAAATTTTTTACCAATCTATACGGTAGTCAACAGATTTGACCGGATTTGACTGTATGCATATGATTTATTCAGTAAACTCTTACCTCATTCGGGAAGGGCATCCAGACCCCCCCCCACACACACACACACACACACTTCCTTGCCTAAAGCTCTGTGTGTGTAACAAAAGAAAATTTTATCAAAGTCATCTTTTGACAAAGATTCTACGATTTTGAACAGATCATAAAACTTCAGAAAATTCGCCTCTTCTTTCTTGTTTGCTGATTGACAAAAATTTCACAGAGTTGAAATAATATATCGATCATTTACTTCAACATCAGAACTAAAAAATTGCGATTTTTGAATTATGACGTTGTTGCAACAAAGAGCGTATCAGCATGTTTTAGAACAGAATAATCACATTCGAGTTTTTACAGGTATTTTGAAATTCGCAACTTCGAACAAAACATCGCAGTAACTAACAAGTTCAATAAAACTTCACAATAACTAGTCCAACAATGACATTACTTTTTTCTATTTCAAGTAGGAGATTTAAATCTATTGGTGATAATTCTCGATATAGAATTATAAAATAAATTAAGATTCACCAAATTATGTTAAGTGTGCCACTTTTGTATTCATGTAAACATTTTTTTTTTTTTTACCAGGGCCGAAACTAGCCTTTTTTGAGCCCGGAACAAATATGGATTTTGACGCCCCCCCCCCCCCTCTCCTCACGCACAATAAAAGATATCGACCGCAGATACCCTATGCAAAAGAAAAAAAAAATTCTTTAAAAATAAAAATCATTTAATAATAATTAAAATGCTAGAAGGAAATATGTAAACAACGCTCCCATAGGATTAACATTAGCTTGAGAGTTAAGAGCTTACACTATTCACGCGAAGAAACTGGACCGCTAATGTTAAACCTATGACAGCGTTCTTTTAAAAATTTCTCACTTGCATATTAATAGTTTCAAATGATTTTATTTTCTTCTGTAAATAGCTGAGAATGAATTCTAGAAGGGCTACAATCACTCTACCAGGGAGCCAACCAAAAAATGGCAAATGCATGAACCCCTGGCAGAAGAAACCCTTCCGCCAATCAGCCAAGAAAACTGACCCAGAAAACAGCGACACATATATTGAAACAAAGTACAGTCGGCCCCGCTTAATTGCATACAGTTGGTTCCACTGAATTGTATGCATTTAAGCGGGTTAAGCGTTTAAGCGAGGACAGCAATTAATGTTAGCAGTATACGTTATCAATTGATTATATACCACAGATATGATAAATATTAATGAACATCATTTACCTAATGCTTTAAAAAATATTCTTTTAATAATTTAGATTTTAATTATTAATTTTAAATAATTTATTATTACTCTCTATATAACAATATATGGAATAAGGTATAATGTATTATTACACTATTTACGCTACATGGTTTAATTTTTCATTATAATGTATGTAAAATTAAAATGAAAGTAAAATAAAAAAAAATTTGTTTTAAATCATACCTTTGAAAATAAATAAATTCTGCATATATTAATTTTATTTTTCAATTATTTGTCAATTTATCACTTTTTTTTTCTTGTTGTTGCCTACACAAAAAATCTTTTAGGGAAATTTGTTTTTTCCTACCTCGGATACTGTATTTCTTTATTTCCGGCGCTAAATATCGTTCCTTTATTCTCTTGACCATCACGATTGTATTTTCCCCCGATTCCAGGATTTTCCAAAAAGTACCCCCAACATATTGAGTCACTGTATGTACGACAAGCTTTAAAAGACAAGAAAAACATAATTGTCCAAATTCAACACTCCTATGAGTTTCCTAGAATTTAGATAATAAAGTCTTCTTTCACGACGGTTTCTGTTCTTCGATCGTAGATATAACAAACCATTGTTACAACAACAAAAAGTTCTTCCCATTCATCACTATAACAGGAATTTATAAAATGCGGATTACTAGATTGGAGATATTTATGCAATTAACCGGGGATTGTTATGCGATAAAACGAGTATATTTAACATTAACCTTATTGGGGGCGTTTTTGTTCCACGGCATTCTATGCATATAAGCGGGGTATGCAATTATCCGTTACCCGATTAAGTGGGGCCGACTGTATTACAAAACTATGGCATCCAAGCACCATAGATAAAAGTATAAGAAACAGCAATTATAGTCATTTACAAGCATATGACTTATAAGTAAACACAAAATCATAAAGAAAACGGAATAAAAACAAAGTATAGACATGGGGGAACGTGCCCCGGGCGCCGCTTTAACAGGAGGTGAAGGGGGCGCCAAAATGAAGATTTTGTTTGACGTTTGACACAAGAATATATGGTATATATATATTATGAAATTTGTATAAAAATGTCTCGCAGCTGGAAAATTTAAAAGGAAAAGAACCAAATGCATTAAACTTTACATATAGATAAAAAGATTCATTACAATACAAAATTTCAAAGTATCATGCCTATGCGTTTGCTTTCTATCTTTTAAATCACTTCCTCCGAGGGAGAATCATTACCGTTTTTCAAGGTCAGTCTCTATTGTGGGACACCCTACTGTCCACTACGGATAACTACCAAAGGAGAAGTGACCCCTCAGCCTGATTTTTCTTGTAGATAAAAAAAAATTCATGAAAGCTGTATTTTTTTTTCCGCTGAACAGTGTTGAGCTTCCTTTCTTTCTTTCTTTCTTTTTTTCCGTCTTGCCATGGGCGCTGACTGCCCAGGATAACGGGAAGGGGAATGCACAGAGTAAAATTCTTAGTAAAACCTTTCTTTTTTAGATATCAACCTCATTTAGACTATGCAAAAAAAAAAAAAGTTTAAAAAGATTAAAATGCAATTCTTTTCAATAACTTTTCAAAGATTTTAATGGATCAATGTTTGACAAAGCTGATTACGTAGTTCAGTTTTATATATTTTAAATTTAAAAATAAGTTGTCTGTTAGATATTTAGTAAAATTCTTTTTTGTAAATTTACTTTGTGGTGGAGGGGGTGGGGGGCGCCAAAATCTATGTTTGCCCCGGGCGCCAAAAAGGCTAGTTTCGGCCCTGTATACAAAAATAACACATGACTTCTATGTAAACACAAAAATTAAAATAAAAACAAAATGAAAACAGTGTTTAAAGTTATTTACAAATACGAAAGGCTTAGGAATGAGGAAAATAATAAAGTTCAATAAAAGTTCACGAAGATAAACAGGCAGAAACACCGCAGAAAAAAAAGATTCTTTAAAAGCGATATTTGATGAAAGAGTATATTAAATTCGTTGTATAGGATGCAGAGTTTTTTATAATTTGATTTGGATAACAAAACGTTCTGAAGATTCCAGTTCAATGTTCTATTGCGGACAAAATTAAAACAAAAAAGCATTAAAGGACATTTGCCGAAGATGTAATGTTTGAAAACCAATGATTGAATTCTAACCGGGTTAGTGTTTAATTTTTCGATTTTGGTTGCAGATTTTTTTTTTTATAAAGTTACTTTCAGTTTCACAAATTTGAAAAGAACGCTCCCATAGGTTTAACATTAGCTTGCGAGTTACTTTGTCTTTAATGTATATATATATATATATATATATATATATATATATATATATAATATACATACATTTTTGTATGAAATGAAAAATAAAATCTTCATTTGGCGCCCCCACCTTTTTCCTCGCCTTTCGTTCTGACGCTTGGGGCACATGACCCCTCTGCATTCCCCTAGTTTCGGCCCTGTTTTTTACTGTAAGTTTTAGCAACATTGGTCACACCAAATTCTCCGTTGATGAAGTTTTACACTTTATCTAGTTACAATAACATCTCTCAAAACGGAATTACTAGAGATCGGAAAAATACCGTTTTAAACAGGTATCCGCTTTAGCCAGAGTATTTCTATGATTATCCATCCTTTCGTAATCGGGATCATGAAATGTTTCTGTTTTTAATTTTCCACAGGCTTTACTGCTACAAAGAAGGAATCGCAAAGGTCTGGATAAATGTTCCATTTTACATAGATTTTTATATTAGCGGGTATAAATTGTACAGTGTTAATTTCGTCAAACTTTAATTTTTTTCCATTTATGGCACGCTTCGCTACAGACATGTTCTAATGTCGTAGATTTAACTATAGTACATTTATGCTCTCAAGCGGTTATTATCAGTGACGGATCCAAGGGGAAGGAGACGGGGTCATGACCCCCCCCCCCCCCACCTCGTAAACAACAGAAAAATGCTAAAAGTTATTAAAAAATGAAATATATCTTAAATTCTTTCAATCCCCCTCCTCCGAAGTTTGTTCAACAATGCGAATCTCTCTGACTCTTTAAACCTCTACTCAAATCAAAATTAGGTAATTTCTGATACATCTGTGAAAATATTTCTAATCTCAAGAAATTTGAAAGTGCACTTATTCGGAAACTATGTGATCGAAACTGTTTTTCATTTTTCAATAAAAGCGAAGAATCTTACCAAAAATTCCATAAAATTTGGCATTTTAAACTAAATTTCCGGACGCGAATGCAAATTGCTCTCTCATGATGACATTTCTGTGGCTCTCAAGTCCTAAAAATTGGCTTAAAATGCTAACTTGACAACATTTCTGAATCATTCTTTGCATTTATAAGAAAATGGGAAATGCTACGATTTCTTGGTATCTCAATGAAATCTATATATATATATTAACGAATACTACTGCAAATATTTTGTATTTAGGAATGAAAATGATTTCGCGAAAGTATCAGAAAAATCGTCAGTTTTAATTTGAGAATAGCCTTCAATATAAAAATTGATCATGAAGTGGTGTAACCCCCCCCCACCCTCCCCCCCCCCAAAAAAAAGAGCCATGACCCCCTCTAAATTGAGTGCTGGATCCACCTTTGGTTATTATAGAGTGGATAAATTTTAGAGAATACATGTGAAAACGTCTATAATGGAATCCTGTTTTAAACGGAAAAAAATAATGGTTCCGGCGAAAGAAACACTTTAAAATTATACCTGCTAAAATGAAAAATTTCGGAATTTTTGCTGTTTTAGCAGATGTTACTGCTTTTTTATTCATGATTTAGTGTACGAACCCATCGTTAGGGGGGAGGGGACATTCCGTCCCCACCCCCCAGGGCCGGCCCAAGGGGTGTGCGAAGTGTGCCATCGCACGGGGCGCCTAGTCGCAGGGGGCGCCAACCGGCGGTAGGAGTAAAGAGTGGCGATAAATAATTTTGGATTCTACGTTTTTTGTTTAGTTTAACATTTTCTAAAACCAGGTGTGAATCAACTGTTGGGTCTAAGTAGATCTGCTGAGCAGAGGACCTTCTTTGTGCTTAAAGGCGCTAAACTTTCACATGCAGCGATTTCTGTATTCTTTACTTGAGTAAAATACAAAGAATTTGTGATGAACATATCAGAGGAACGTAGGATTTTAGGATGCGTTCTTTAAAGAAATCCCTTTATGCTAAAGGCTCAGATTACCTTCCTTGAATTTGGAAAAGTGACACCACCTATTCAACTCTTCCGCTTCCTTATGGAGTGAAAATTTCTTTTGACTGATTAATTGCGCCGTAGCTGAGGGGCGCCAAATTTAGGAAAGCTCTAAATCGAAATTATCTCACATATTTTGACGATAAACAAAAATTGCAGACTTTTTTTCCCCTTGTGTATGTCTGGATGCATTCTTTAGTAAAATATTTTATTATGTCCGAAAAATGAAGAAAGAAAAAATTCTCTAAATGTTACTAAGGATAGCTCAAACCCATTTTGCACTTTACATGATTACGTACCTGACAGGACCCTTAAACTGATTAAATGGAGGAGAGGGCGCGCCATATTTAGGGAGGCTTTAAATCAAAATTATCTCACATATTTTGAGAATAAGCAAGAATTGTAGACCTTTTATTCCCCTTGTGTATGGTGTTTGAATGCATTCTTTAGTAAAATATTTTATTACATGCGAAAAATGAAGAAAGAAAAAGTTTCTCTAAACTCAATTTCTTCTTTACATGATTACGTACCTGAAAGGACGATCCAAATGACTAAATGGAGGGAGGGGGGGGGGTGAGCATATTTAGGGAAGCTTTAAATCGGAATTATCTCACATATTTTGAAGATAAACAAGAATTGTAGGCTTCCCCCCTCCCCTTGTATGTCGTATGTGAATGCATTCTTTAGTAAAATATTTTATTATATACGAAAAATGAAGAAAGAAAAAGTTTCTCTAAACGTCTAAACCCATTTTGTTCTTTACATGATTACGTACCTGAAAAGGGGATCCAAGTGATTAAATGGAGAGAGGGAGACGCCATATTTAGAGAGGCTTTAAATCGGAATTTTCTCACATATTTTGAAGATAAACAAGAATTGTAGACCTTTCTTTCACCTTGTGTGTGGTGTGTGAATGCATTCATTTGTAAAATATTTTATTATATTCGAAAAATGAAGAACTAAAGAGTTTCTCTAAACTCATTTTGTTCTTTACATGATTACGCCATGTTTAAGGAAGCTTTAAATCGAAAATATCTCGCATATTTTGAAGATAAACAACTATTGTATAGACCTTTTTTCCCTTTATGTGTGTGTGTCTGTAATCACTACTTAACCGGAATGTATACTATATACTGTGCTTCAGATTCTGTGTTCATATCTTAATTATTTTAAAGACAAGAATTTTTTTTCTTTTTTTTCAAATGAATTTTTATAGAGATTAATGAATTTTCTAAAAATTCTCATTATGATAAGGGAATCCTTTTCAGAATTCAAAATTTTAGTGTAGTGATCACGATCATTTTTAAACCTTAAAAAATCGATTTTCTTGTTTTCGATATATTTTTTAATTTTTTAACCTATAAAAAGAGATTGCGTGAAAATATTCAAATCAGAACCGGGCCAATTTGAAGCTAATTGATAACGCATACTTTAACACAGATTCAAATTGAATTTAAACTTTGCGTGGGTTTTTACTACTTGTACACATTGTAAAAAAAAAAAAAAAAAAAAAAAAAAAAAAAAAAAAAAAAAAATAACAAAAAAAAAAAAAATAAATAAATAAAACGTATTGAAAGATAGGTAATTTATTTTCAACATATATGGGGCATTCTCACAATCTTTTGACTTTTATGTCCCTGAATAATAATTTTTATTTTAGTACATATTCTTGCGGGTTTTTTTTTATTTCATATACTGGGGAACATCCCATTGCATAATTGCATAACAATATTAACTAGATAAATAAGTTTTAGATGATGTTGTGGGTCCAAATACCAGGAAAACTTCTATACCGTCCCGTGTTCCTGATGCTGATTTTTAAGTTTGGAGCTGTCTGTGTAATATTGTTTCAATAAAAATAATTCGACGTAATTTTTTTCCGAAACTGGAACTCTTTTTTCACATAAATATGTAGCAAAAAATGAACCTGCACACATTTTTAGGGTTGTTATTATTTTTTAAACTCTGTCCCTGGGTTTTAGATTCTTTACCGTCCCTCTTGTAAAATTATACAGAAAATCACTTCGGATGCAGCCACAGAATATTTTCAAGTTTTTTCTCAAGCAGAAGTATGCTAGAGAAAGAAGGTCTAAAATTCTTTGACAGGAAATTTACTGCGGAATTTAAATAAGCATATAAATATCAATTTGAAGCATCGTGGCTTTATGGGTAGTCTTATCTCCCCCAAGGTTTATTACAGCAATTTTCGAGGTAAATTATTATTTTTATTAAAATTTAATCCAATGTAAATAATTGTTTCTAAAAATCAATGAACATTGTGGCTACCACTTAGTCTTAACATGATGTGCCTAAAATAGGTGGTAATTTACCTTACCGTTCCATCCACACCGTCCTATTTTTCCCACTTCGTCCCTGTTTTCCCATACCGTCCCCCTTTTTTTACCTTACCGTCCCTTCTTTAACACCCCTTTAAGACAATGTTATACCAAAATTTTGTACTAAAACTAATACATTGTTATTATTTCTTATTTGAATGTTCTGTGGGTACTATGCAAATTCATAATAAGTAAAAATTTAGAAGAAAATAAAAAGCTTTAGTGGTCAAATGGTAAGGAAAAATAAACTCGCAAGTTTAACTTAAACCTCAGTTAAATAAAAAATTTTTCGCTGCTGACCATTTTTTCTTTATTTTGAATCATTAAGGCCTTCCTCTATCAGATTAAAATGTTATTTTAGCAAGTTTAATTTCACCAGATTTTTATTCCCGAAAGTCAAAAGATTGTGAGAATGCCCCATATGTATAAAATGATTATAGTAAATTTTTTACCTACTTTTTTGACTACTTAAAAGGCGTAAAATTTATTTGTTGCAATTAGAACGTGTTTTCTGTATGTGATACACCTTTAAAAAGCACAATCTAACACCCTCCCCCCTCCCCCACCAAAAAAAACGAAACAAAAAAAAAAGAAAACGCGTCGTTTAACTGACACAAACATTGTTAGAGTATGTAGGTATAATCATTTTATAATATACCTATATTCCAAAGAAATGATGATCTATCAGCAAACTATTATTATTATTATTTTCAATGTATATAAGTAGCAAAAACACAGTTTTGGGGAAACATACCCAGAGTTATCAATTGGAGTCTGCGTTAAAGTCTTGCATTTTTAATTTCAAATTGATCTGTTTATAATTCGAATATTCTTATGTGGTTTTTGTTTTGCTTTTTAAAGAATTTAAAACTCACGACTCACCAAATATAAAATTAATACATGCTACTTATTAGTACTACTCTGTGGAACAATGGAACAATAAAGCAGGTGTATGGATTCCCTAGTTGCTTGGCAACTTTACATCCAGGCTAAGAATATATCGTGTTACAATGCAATGGGAGCCTTAGAAAAAAGAGCGTTTAAACGCGGCTAGTAGCCACGAAAAAGAGAAATTAAAAGCTAAGAAGATAGACAATTTTTAAGAGTATATTCCAAATAATAAACATAACTATTCTAATAAAATTTCTTCTTTCAATAAATTAATTATTGTTATTGTTGTCCTATACCATGGTATAATGAATGGCGTTTAATTTTTGGATCACAATGTTACATATTGAGATTGATATTCATTATAAAATTCAGATTTCAAAGATAGAATTAAATATGGATATGTTTATCTTTTTTATAGTCTTTTTAAATAATATCTTAAATAATTAAGAATAGCATGTGTAAAAGTTTATGAACGAATAATTTACGAATATTTTAAAAATTGTGTGAAAAAAGTCAATAATTTGAACAGGTATGATGTTGGGGGGGGGGGGGGGGGGGCGCCCATGAGAATGCTCGCACGGGCGCCAAAATTGTCTTGAGCCGGCCCTGCCACCCCTTGGCTACGCCACTGTCTGCAGAACGGTGATAGGCAAATGACCGTCCTGCTTGATACTATTTTCTTATTTTGGACAAATCTAAAAAGTTAACATGTAAAAAAAAGAAAAAAAATTGCCGTTTTAGCAGAAGTTGCTACTTTTGTTATTCATGATTTAGTGTACGGACCTATCGTTAGAGGGGACCTTCCGACCCCACCCCCTTGGCTAAGCCACTGTCGGCAGACGGTGATAGGCAAATCACCGTCCTGCTTGATACTATTTTCTTATTTTTGACAAATCTAAAAAGTTAACATGTAAAAAAAGGAAAAAAAAAATGCCGTTTTAGCAGAAGTTACTACTTTTATTATTCATGATTTAGTGTACGAGCCCATCATTTGGGGTGAGATTCAGACACCACCCCCTTAGCTACGCCACTGTCAGCAGAACAGCGATAGGCAAATCACCGTCCTGCTTGATACTTATTTCTTATTTTGGACAAATCTTAAAAAAAAAAAAAAAAAAAATAGATTTTTGGAAGGCAATAAAATCGAGTAAAACTGTTAAATCATAAATTTTAGAAATTTAATCACGTATTTCCAAGTGAAATCAACTGTAATCAAGTGTAAACAGCTGTAATCTAGGTGTAATCAGGTATAATCGCATGTAATCTAGGTGTAATCAGGTATAATCACATGTAATCTAGGTGTAATCAGGTATAATCACATGTAATCATAGTAATCAGCTGTAATCAAGGTGATTCGGTAATCTCGTACACGATTTCTCCCATTGAGAGACCCCTCGCGTAGTGTGGGTGGACGCAATTTTTTCGATTCTTGGACCTGAAAGACCCAACAGACCTGACAGGCCACATAGTGTAAACGCAGCATAAATAAAGATTCGCGCTCAAATTTAAAGAAAGCTAAAACACTGTCCTTAAGATAAGGATTGGTAGTTTCCGACGCCATTATTTTCTTCGCGCATTTTTAAAAATTGATATTTTTGATTATTTATTGCACAGAAATATAAAAGAGGTTTAAATAAAGCAATAAATTTTTGTTGCATGCATCAAAAATATCTTAAAGGTTCTTTGGCATCATCAAGTATTATTTTTATTTTTTAACTTAACACGCGACGCGATGTTTTCATTACTGTAAACAAATTGTTATGAATTAATGTATACAACAGATCTATAATAGGTATGTATTGCTTTTATTTATAATCTTTAGAGTTTTGTGATCATATTAACATGTAATTTTATATGCTTGATCACGTTTTTGTAATTTAAATTTATTATTATTTTAATCTGTGCCCTTGTGCAAATCTGAGATTTCCTAACCATAAACTACTGTTTAGTTTCATGTTTATACATAACTAAATCTATTTCATTGCTTGTCTCGATGCTATAAACTATTTATTTTATCGACAGATCGAATACGTTATATACTAAGTTTTATATTTTCTATATTATTAAATATTTTATGCATTCATTTAGCATGAAGTTTGCTTTTAATTATCGCTCTAAAAAAGTTATGCAGGTTAGTCCTATGAAGTAAAATGTATTTCTAAAATAGTTCTTATTTTTATGAGATTCAATGATTTTGTTAATTCACAATGTTTCTGCATCTTGGCTTTCTTTAAAAAAAATAATAATAAATTGTAAAACTTAAGATAACTAAATTAGTATTCTTCAGATGATCATTTTATTAATAAAACATACACATTTTATATTTTAAGAAATATTTCTGAAATACATGCATATTTTAATTTATCAATATGCAAGTATCTTATTTTCTTTATGTTCCTATAAAATGTGTTTTCATAATCCTTCATACACACAAAAAAAAAAATAAATAAATTTGTTTATTGGAGTTTTTTACTTTTTTTAAGCAGCCAATATTGCCCTTTATTGAAACATTTAATGCAAACACAAATCTTCCCATTTCTTTCAAGTTAAACATATTGTGAGTCAAAAATTTTACTTAAATGAAATTAAAACAAAACACATTTTATAAATATTGTGTTGATTTAAATTTATAAACTATTTGCAAAATAAAATCTAGTTTACATGTATATTTATAAATAATTCCTTACAATGTACTAAACCGTTTATCTTAAACATAGATCTAAAGACTGTTCATTGAGTTAAAAAAAAAATTTGTTGTTGTTTTTCAGAATCTTAACTTTATGGTCTTCACAAGTTAGAATAGTCTTCAATCTACTCCGTGAACCTGTTGTGGCCAAAAAAGTGTCACAGAGTGCATGGTTTGTATTTTTAAAATCACCATTCCTCTGTGACACTTCTCCGGACAAATTATCTGCATATTGATGAAAGCTCAATCTCAATGCTTTGCAATTCTGACTTAATTCTCCATGGTTGTGACGAGCACTTCAGGTATGGCTTCAGATGTTAATATTATATTCTTATTATAAAAAGTTACAAATGAAACAAATGTTAAAATTTTGTTAAGATTGTTTGGTACTTTTTGGTTAGCCGGGCGCCAGTATTATATATACATAAATATGTATGTATATATGCTTATTTATATACATATATATGTATATATACAACATATGCATATATATATATGTATGTATAGCACTGGTGCCCGGCTAATCGAAAAGTACCGATTATTTTATATAGATTATAAAATAAACAACTGTCTGAGGAGCAGTAAAGTGACATTGATTGCCAGTTATTTTAGAAAAAAAATACTGTTAAAAGTCTTTGCTGGAATATGTAGATTACTCAGCATCCTATACCTTATCTATTTATAAAAAAAAAATTGTTTAAAATTTAACTTTTTTTTCACTAAATGCAGAGTAAAGTTACCTGCCTTTTTAAGAATGGCTCATATATATTTTCCATGTTTAATACTATTATATTCCATGATTGTTATAGTGTCCAATTTATAAAAGCTATTAAAATTCAATGCAAAAAACCCCAGAAAACCACTGTTAGCAATGTTACTTCAAGTAGGGGAGACGCGAGTACCTTTGAACACTGTAAATATTTTCCTTTAAATAAATTATATTTTTTAAATATGTACGACAACACAGTACTACTGTTTCAATGTAACAAGAATACAAAGCTTTACTATTTTGCATGCACACTACTGTCTAAGCAAGATATGTAGTATATTTTGCTTTCTTGAATCTAAACTTAACAAAATAAAGTTGTAAGTGTTTTGTTGATAATTTTGTATCCCTAAAATTATAATTTACTATTTAATTTAATATCTAAATAAAGATGTTAGCTTTAACTTATAACGTTTGTTTTATTTAAATTCTCAAACCTAATTGAGTAAATAGTTGTAATGCTAAACTCCATGTGATGGGGCACCATTGAACAAATAAAACTATGAAGTAAAGAGTTATAGATGTATCTAAATATTATTGTTGAATTTTTAAATATGAAAATTAAAGAAATTAATTGTTATTATGCTTAATATGAAAGTTGTACTAATGCAGGGCTTCAACTACAGGCAAATTCAGGACACACAATAATAATTCATGATTTAGCAGATCTGTCTAACAAACCCTATACTGTTTCATTTACAATAGTAAACATTATTTCTGGATTTCAAACAGGGTTTTATACATTTTATATAACAATTTGAATTGAATGTAAGTGATCATTTTAGTTCAATTTCATGCAAAAAGAACTCTTCATTACATTGGTCAGATTAAATTGCTTAATGTCTTCGTAAAAAAGAACATATGATGCATTTTTCCAGACGCATCAGATACCAATTTGGTTGATTTTAAGGATATTATATAAAAAAGTTGTCACAATTAAACAAAATTGGAGGGATCCTCTGTTCTATCTCAACAATGTGCTTTGATGGATACAAAGTTGGTTAAATAATAAAAATATAGTAATTTCAGTTAAATGTAATTGTGTAATTTTATTCTTATTATTTTATACTTTGGAAAGATATGCAGTTTTTAATAAAAACTGTCAATATTTTCATATTTTGTTTATTTGTTCAAAGGTGCCCCTAGCTTGTTCAAAGGTACCCCTATGTGGGACAGGTTTGAACAGAAAACTTTCATCTTTTTAAAGCCTCACAACATATTTATCTGGAAAACTAATTTTTTATTTCATATGATGCAGAATTACATTCTTTCACTCACAAAATATTTAAAATTCAATAAATATAATTCAAGTAAAAAATATGTGGATTTTTTTTTTTTTTTAAATATTCAAAGGTGCCCCTCTCTCCCCTACTATGTCAGTGATCTTATTAAGTCAGGATAATTATTAAAAATTGTTATGTTAACCTGGTATTTTTATATTAATACATAAGCATTATTTGAGTCTAGTTGTAAAATAAACAAAAATGCTTAGTGAAATTCTGAGTGTTATTTTGATTAATTATTTTAGCAGATGATTCATTCAAAAATATTTATTTATATAATAACTGCAATTTTTTGTAATTAAAAAAATAATTGAAATCCCCCCCCCCCCCCATTTTTTTAAAGAAATGGTAAATCTTTTCAGAGTTCATTATTGCTAATTTTAATTTTATATATTAAATATTTCATATCTTTATAAAAGTAATATAATTGTCTATAAAAACAGACATTGCATTTTTCCATATGCTGAATTATAGAAAATTAAATTGCCTAAATTAAATAAAACCCCCAAGTATTGCATTGGTAAAACTGATTTTATTTTATTGATAGCCTTTACAGGTTAATATCTCTATGTATTCTATTATGTAATATTGCAAATGTCTGGGTTAAAAAAAAAGTTTTCCTCTACTTCTCAGAAAATAAATATAAATTTAGGAGTTGATGCAAGTGCAAGGTTTTTCTCTTGGAGCCCATTTTCTGAAAATAAAACATATTCTAATGAAATAACATTTTGTAATGAAAGATGAAATCCAGTGACTCAAATTCAAATGAAGCATTTATTAATGACTTATTTAATCCCTGCTAAAGTTTTCCTTTCTGGCAGAGTTGTTTTGTTTGCAAATTAGGTATTTTACAACCTAACAATCACAAAAAAAAGTATTTTTTATGGAATGAAATTTTGTGAAGGTTTATTCCTAAATAGTATGTTTTAGCCATGGCCACAACCCTTTGCTTGAAAAATTTAAACATGAACTCATATAATTAAAAATGGACATCTTAAAAATATATATTCCAGGAAATAAAACTTAAAAAGAGTCTGTAAATAATAACAGTTATTATTTCCATTATTTAATTATGTTTAAAAAACAAACAATGTTTTACTTTTAAACCATTTGTAATTCAGGAATTACTGGAACTTTTAAAATCGGCACAGTTTCCCCTCTGCTTTCTTTTTTTACATGCTTTTTTCTTTTCAATGATAATAATGAACAGAATAGTAGCAAAATTCAATTTCAAAAAGCGTGCAAAACTAAGAACGGCAAATAACGCGCTTGATTGATTGATTGATCGACAGCGAAGCGATTCTGTGTGCTGATTGGTTTATCGTCTGTGTAATCGGTATCATGTTCCGAAGATTGACGAAGCTAGATCGTAGATAAGGAAAGCCGAAGCTTGTTTAGGCAGACCGGTCTGAATAGCGTTTTAGGAATCCTTAAATAGTGATCGCTAAATTTAAGTTAAGAATCGCTATTTAGTAAACCTTATTCAGTGGACATCTGAATGCCTGCCTTAATATTCATTTAATTTCAATAGTTAGTCTTAGTTCATGTACTTCTACTTCAACTTCCAGTCATATTTTTACCTCGTTTATACCCCTCGTTAGCGAAATTTGACTTTCCATAAGACTTTTAGCATTAGTTCTAAATCCGACAATTTCATTGGCTGTCGGTGAACCGAACTTCTTTCCCTGAAAGGAGGAAATCCATTTTACGAGTAACAGCGCTGCTACTCATTTCATCAAATGTATTTCTTGATAATAATAACTTGATGCATTAAAAAAAGCTTATGTATTTCTCATAGTCATACTGAGCACGGAATCAATTGTTATTCAGTTAATAACATAATATATAATTAATTATTAAATTTAATATAATTTTCTAGTAAAAAATTTATTAAAAATTCTAAAACAACATTGACTTAGTTAAATTATGATAAAATAATGAGATTGTTATAATAAGCTACTTAGAACTTTTTTTTTTTTTTTTTTTTTACTCAGATGTTTGCAATCAGTATTAAAGTTCTAGCAGCTTAACTAAAAATAAATAATTGAAGTTCCATCTAGATACATAAAAAATATTTTTCTATGTCAGTTTAAAAGATACTATTATTACATTTAAATAGATATTTTATTTTAATTATATATCAATACAAAAACCCTTAACGGGTTAAAAGTTTGTGACGCAGCACTTTATCTTATGCTCTAAGAATTTTAAATATGGAACTTTAAAATAATGATATCAAATTTTGAGTGACGCTATGCTATTAATTATAATCTCTCTATATATTATTTATTTCATCTTTTTATTTTTTTTAATCGCATGTGCAAAAATTATGTTCAATTTTAAAAAAAAAACGTATAAAAGTTTATTCATTGATGCTTTAACATTTACACCTCTCATAAATTCCAAGTATGAGTTTTAAAAGATATGATATCAAAATTTTAGTGACGCTTTGATGTGGCTTTAAACGATTTGTTTTAAAATTAAATTTAAATTATTTTTGTTTTGGCTAAGATATATCCACACATCTAAATAATAGTTTTAATTTTCCAATATACTTTAAATATGTCACTTTCACTGAATTTATATGATGCATTTAAATGCATTTATTTGAATAAATTGATTTATCCTTTGTCCAATGCTATTAAAAATTTAAAATAAGATTTACGTAAATAATTTTTTTGCCTCATAGTATCCATTTGAATACATTTCACTTAGTTTGGATACAATGACGCAAAAAAATTATTTACGTAAATCTTATTTTAAATTTTTAATAGCATTGGACAAAGGATAAATCAATTTATTCAAATAAATGCATTTAAATGCATCATATAAATTCAGTGAAAGTGACATATTTAAAGTATATTGGAAAATTAAAACTATTATTTAGATGTGTGGATATATCTTAGCCAAAACAAAAATAATTTAAATTTAATTTTAAAACAAATCGTTTAAAGCCACATCAAAGCGTCACTAAAATTTTGATATCATATCTTTTAAAACTCATACTTGGAATTTATGAGAGGTGTAAATGTTAAAGCATCAATGAATAAACTTTTATACGTTTTTTTTTTTAAATTGAACATAATTTTTGCACATGCGATTAAAAAAAATAAAAAGATGAAATAAATAATATATAGAGAGATTATAATTAATAGCATAGCGTCACTCAAAATTTGATATCATTATTTTAAAGTTCCATATTTAAAATTCTTAGAGCATAAGATAAAGTGCTGCGTCACAAACTTTTAACCCGTTAAGGGTTTTTGTATTGATATCATTACTTTTT
This sequence comes from Maratus speciosus, assembly GCA_963932465.1. Lineage (NCBI taxonomy): Eukaryota > Metazoa > Arthropoda > Arachnida > Araneae > Salticidae > Maratus > Maratus speciosus. Next base: position 384,446,780 of record OZ010788.1, on the reverse strand, counting down.
TGAGGTTATTAAAAAAATAAATAAAACAATAAACACACACAAAAAAATTAAAGACCAATACAAAGAATTCATAGTAAGAATTTCCATTCACCTTCAATCTCTCCCCCCTCCCTCCCCACAAAAAAGGATGACCATGCTTCAATTTTAAAGAGCACCGTGCAATGAGATTTTTATAAGAACGCTTTGGTAAGATATGGAAGTAATGTACAACATGCATGTTTAGAGGGTATTTCTGTTTGTTTGTTTCAGAGATATAAAATCTATGTTACATTTTACTATATAAAAAATTTACTTTGTTAAGAAAAATAGCAAGAAATATTACTCTTTAAACCTTTATATATATATAACAATCATCGCTCACTTGTAAAAGTAATTACATACATTTATATTAAATCCAAAACTACAAATTTCTGCTTCTCCTTTTTCTCATTCCTAGTGCAAAAAAATTAAACATTCTTTAATTTTATATAAAATAATCTTTCACCATCCCTATTTAAAATTCTTTATTAACAATAATAATAAATCATATAAAATAATCCCCTGAGCTCCGAAGATTCCCCTTCTGCTTTTGGACCCACCTCTGCAGCTTACCTAAATAATAAAATCTTTCAAAAATTAGTTTGAAAAAAAAAATCTGCAACATTTGTTGCTCACTAACATAAATAAATAAATAAGCACCAACTTCCTTAATGTACAGTCATGGAAAAAAAAAGTAAGCACCCCCTACTAACTCCTCATAGTCCAAGAGCTGTTAAACATTTTAGGGAAGGTATTTGAGGCACCCTGAAAATTTGTGCAACACTTCTTTTGTAATGGCTGAATACAAAATCGAATGTCTGGCTGAAGGATCGTGGCCCAAAAACTGTGCCAGACACGTGTCAAGTGCCATTTTTTGACTACCCAAAAAAAAGGTATTTGAGGCACGCTGAGATTGAGACAGAATAATATTTATACTTAGAAAAAAATATTTTGAAAACGACAGACACTTTAGTCGGCCCAAAAACTGTGCCAGACACGTGTCAAGTGCCATTTTTTGACTACCCAAAAAAGGTATTTGAGGCACGCTGAGATTGAGGCACAATAATATTTATGCTTAGAAAAAAATATTTTGAAAATGACTTTAGTCGGCACAAAAACTGTGCCAGACACGTGCCTGGCACAGTTTTTGGGCCACGATCCTTCAGCCAGACATTCGATTTTGTATTCAGGCATTACAAAAGAAGTGTTGCACAAATTTTCAGGGTGCATCAAATACCTACTCAAAAATGTTCAACAGCTCTCCTACTATCAACAAATTACCGTAGAAGAAAGTTACTGGTACCGAACGATTGGAAATAAAGTCTACTTTTAAATGATGTATATAAAATTTGCTTAAGGGGTCATCTACATATTAAAACGAACCATAACTTTGTTTTTTTCAATAGCAGTACACAATTCTTACAGCATAAATGAATTCTACGCCATTTAATTAGCCTAAAAACAAATTTTTATGCAATTCGTACTATAAGTTTCCGATAAAATAGTTATTTTAAAACAAGCTTATTTTAAGGGATGTATCCAAATTGAAGTTCGGTATTCGATTGTTAACTGAGGGAGCCCCCTTCTTGATCAAGGCACCTTAAGCGTCACTCAAGCAGTCAATGAAGTCTGCTAGATTGCAGGACAGCGTAAGACATTTCAAAATATCTAGTCACTTCTATCATAGACGGCCCCTTAAACCCTCATTTTGCCGTTTTTTAAGCACAATTTGAAAACTATTTGGAAAAAAAATGTGAAATTTTGAATTTCCATAAAGCAGGACTTAATAAATCTAAATCCATCAAAAAAATTGTAGGTTGCAATTCATAATTTTTTCGAATATTAATTTCATAATTCATATCATAAAATTATAAAAATTGCAAATTCAACGTATTTATGTTTAAGTATATTAGTATTACTGCTACACAAAAAATTAGCACATTAGGAGCATAATTTCAGGAGATATGAATAAAAATATGAAAATGTAATTCAACATTAGAAGCACTATATTTTGAATGTTTATAGTTCAAAAACTTATTATTCAAATGACTTGAAATTTGGTGCCTAGGCATAGTTTGAACCGAAGATTTGAAATATCTCGTTAAAATTGGGTATTGCCATTGAAAAAAAATTAAGTTTGGATTTGTTTTAATATGTAGATAGCCCCCTAAGCAAATTTTATATACATCATTTAAAAATAGACTTTATTTCCAATCGTTCGGTACCAATAACTTTCGTCTACGATAATAATTTATTAAGGAGTTAGTAGAGGGTGTTTACTTTTTTCTTTTCCGCGACTGTACATTTCACCTTTTCTCCCTCCCCCTACTCCCCAGCATTAAAATAATTTAAATCTTTATTTTTATACAGAAAATTCTTCTATATAAATTATCCTCCTATTCCTCAAAATTACCACTTTCCCACTCCAGCCTAGAGATTTCAATCTTTAAAGCTTTTGAGAAAAACGGATCTGCAAAGTCTGTTGCTTAATAATAAAAAATATACGTATAACCATGTACACTTTAAATTATTTTTCACACAATCAATTGATGTCATGATAATAGTTGTTCTGAGCGAAGAATGTGCTGGCTGGGCTGTCGTACAGATAGCTCAATTGGAAGAGTACTGGCAATTAAAGCCAAGGGTTATTAAAGTTCACTGTAATTCAAAATATTTAACCCCTTCGCGACAAGAGCCCTTTGGTTAATTTTTAACCTTTTACTACAGGTTTTTAAAAGCAGAAAATTTTCTGTAATTGAATCACAGAAATGCTCCGATTAAAGAAGGTAAACTTTACAATTAAAAATAAGTGGTGAGAATAATGAAGGATTCTGAACACCTTAAGTGGCTAAGTATACCGGTCGCTCATCCCCAAGGGTTTAAAGATGCTTTTTTGCTATTATAACCTTTAGGATTTACAATATAAAAAAATCTTAATCACTTCTGAGGTAAATAAAGACAGTGGAAAAAAATCAAGATGGCAATGTTTTGGATTGGTAAATTCTAAGCTGAGCAATTTGAGCTACAAAATGAAAAAATTATAAAGTTGTAATAATGCCCTCTTCAGAGCAGTCACAGATACTAAATCTTTAAGGTTTTTGATGAGTGAACTTGAACTACAGATGAATATAGTAGAAGATCTTTATACAGCACACCTTGGGATGAGAAGTTGTGTGTATTATTGAATTTTGCATTATTTAGATCATATTTCATACATCATTAAATTTACCTCGTATACTGCTTTGAATTACATTCCTTGGAACCAGAAATTGTGCAAATTATAAAATTTTAAATAATAGGTACAGATCACACACTATTAAATTACCTTAAAGCATGATCCAGATATGCCTGGGCAAAATACAGTCGGACCTCGTTTTCCCGACACCCGGTTTTCACGTCACTCCGTTTATCACGTCAGTTTTTCAAAGTCCCGATTTTCTGTATATGATTTTAATGCAAATAAACTCCGGATTTTACGTCGTTGAATAATTTTCAACTCCGGATATCCCGACGGATTTTCTTGTGGCCACACGGCGTTTTTCATCCGACTAAAACGGAAGCATTGCATTGCATTGAAACGTTCAGTAGTTATCTAACATACATTTCTGAAACAACGAATATTAATTACAATTCATTGCATAATATCGAAAAAATAATTGTAGGATCTAGCTAAAGCAAACCTTAATTCATCGATATTTCATGTAACAATAAAAAAATCAGTCATCATAAATCTGATTTTTATCCTTTTCAATTTTCTTTTTTGTATTTATTTTGTTTAACAGTAATGTTGTATTGCTTAAAACTGCAAGAACAGTTATGAATTTAAAATTGTCTTAAATTAATTAAAAATACAGCTTTTTATAAACCTATTTTTCTCTAACTCCGGTTACCGCGACACACCGCTTATGACGACACTTTTTTCTGGACATTAGAGTGTCGGGATAACGAGGTTCGACTGTAATTATAAACAGTGGTAGCTCGTTACTGACAGTTTTGGGGACACTAAATGCATTGTTGGCAAATTTATTCCTTTTTCACTATTTTTAATAATAATGAAATCTTTGCCTTATTTTTGGCAGAACTTTCTTCCATTAAATAAGGCAAAAATTTAGTAAAAAAAAACTTTTGGAAGGCATGCATTTTAGTGCTGCAAGAAAAACCTGTCATGAGTTACTACTGATTATAACACCCATTTACAAAAAAATTTAATATAATAACATTGTTTTCATTACTCCAAAATAATGTGTTAAAGACGATAATGCATCAAATTTAGTGTTCCAAGAAATAGCAATATTTGTGAAATACCTAAGCTTCTTAACTGCAAAATTCATTGTTTACATATGAGAAATACATTACATTTTCTGCATAAATGTTTAAGTGGCAGACTTTTGTGATTGAACAAGAACTGCTTGCAGAGTGCTTTTAATGATTTTAGAATATAAAATTATGGCTCTTAAACTGCTATTAATCCAATACAGTAATAGGGATAAAAAATCATTAAATAGTTCATTTAAAAAAATTATTTGTATTTTGATCAGATATACCGATTATTACTACCATACGTTATATGTAACATATTTATTAGAAAAGTTACAACTATTTTGATGAAGTTTTGGATCCCTCCCCCCCCACCCCCCCCCCCTGACATACTGTCAAATTTCGCGAGGGTTTTTTTTCTTGTGATGTTCCTCCCCCGACCGAGAATGGAGCGGGTTTTTTACAATCAACTGATTAATTTTGTTTTTCTTTTATTGCTACTTTTTTATGTTAGTGTGGTGATCTTTCAAATGCTATTGCACAACGAGGCGATAAACGTGCTACTCTGTAAGTGATACGGCAACCCTCCAGAGTACAGGTGGAATTGATAAAAAGAGTTTTTGTAATCGGAATATGCGGAATGTTAAAGAATAGTGGATGGTTTAATGAAAGAAGAATAAAAACTTAATATTTAATTTAAGATGCGAGGCAGATTAATATATTAACTGAAATGGTTACTGGATAATCACTTTATTAGTTTATACAAAGTCTAATTATCATGACAGCTACAATGCAGCTGCTAATGAAATTTTGTGAAACCAATCTTTTCTAAATAGTAACATGTTCTGAATTGTTCTTATTTACAATAATACTTCATTACCACAAATAACATATAAGGGAGCTGGCTACTTTTATATTTTTTAAAAGTAAATTATTTAAAGCTTTCTTTTAAGCATATTAACTTTAAAATTAAATAAAAACAAGTATCTTACTTTTGCAAAAAAGCTGTTTTATCTTATTTATCTATAAACTTTAATTACTAAATAAGGAAAAGTATCATGATGAAAATTTTTACTTTTAGGAGCTCAAAACAACCAGTCAAGATAAAATGGTTCATTTTGAGCTAATCGTGATAATTTAAGTATATAAAGTAGAATTTACTATCAGTCAAAAATATGTCCAAGACTGAAATCAGTCCTGAGACTGAAGGTCTTGCACCCATGGGTGTAATCACCCTAAAAGAAATGCTTAGGTTTAATTTTATAAAAATAAAATACTACGATGCTTTAATTTTTGAAGCTGAAAAGAGTTATATAAAAAAAAATAAATAAATAAACGAAAGATACCCATATTTCGAAAAATATGTCATTTTAAGTCAATTTTCGTTTATAATGTTATTAGAAACGATTCGCAAATGAATCATTTTATAAACGGGATTGGAAATCTTAATTTTGATTTCTTCATACCTTTTATTTAAATTGTGCGTTCTTTAAAAATGAAAGATTTTGTTTAATTTCTTTAAAAGAACACTCAAAACACAAAATTAAATCAGTAATCTATCTTATCTGTATTACACTCACATATCACAGGAAATACCTATGCCACACATGAACGTTATTTTGTAAGGAAAACAGTTATGAGTATTGTTGAAAATAAAAACAATTCAGAACATTATACTAATTAGAAAGGATCGGTTGCAAAGAATGCTGTCTGGATAATTAGAAATTGTACTCACTTTCTCCCCTTGGAATACCATTTCAAGATCTTTGATATTTGTTATTTCTTCAGTCAACTTCGCGTATCGCGTAGTGATACATGGCGAAGTCTTATGGCGAACGCGATGAATTTTCATTTCGATACGAGATTTTTTTTTTAAATGTGAAATATTTTCTCCTTAAAAAATGTTTACTTACTATGAATAACAATGAAATAAAATGCATATAATTACAAAATACTGTTCCATTTAAAAAAATCAGTCTAAGTATTTTAAAGCACATAATAAACTGTTTTTGTAGTTTAAAAAAAGATTTATTGCCAATATTCAGATTTTTAACTGTGACCTTAATCGCGCAAAACCGATGTGCAACGTTCTGTCTGCTAGCCCATAGAATAACATGTAATCCGCGATCCTAAGAAGTCCAATTTTTCATGCGGATTATATAAAAATTAAGAGTTTTCCTAGATACTAGGTTAGTGTTATCCACTTCATCAAAAACAGATTCATTTTATATATTAATGTTTTTAAAAAAATCTAGACCGTTTCGGAGAAAAAAAAAAGACAAACTTACACCATCGAAATTGCTTTCAAAATGGGTTTACAGATCTGAAAATATACTGCACGTAGAGTTGTAAAAAATTCAGAATAGGATTAGACTGCAGATATAAGACTGTTTTAAAAAAATCAGAACAATAGGACCTATATTTGCTGAGTTATTAATAGGCGGCTTTTCGCATTTTCTTTGATGTCGAGTTAGCTGTATATATGAGTTCCGCCATCTACGAATTCTACGATACGATACGATACGATTTTAGGCTTAAGGCTGCGTCACTCGGAATACTACCGTCTTCCATGAACATTAGCTCCTAAGTGGTATTATATAGTAAAATTTAATCACAATATTATATTTCAAATAAAAATTGTAAAGCTACTGATAATAAATTAATAAATAAAGGTAAAAACAAAAATCTCCATAATAATAGTAATAATAATAATCGTTATTTTAAATATATATATATATATATTGCAACTAATAGCAAAATATTTTTCATTGTTCATGTTTGATGTATATTACATTTTTATTGCAACATATATATATATATATAATTGTTTTTGTTGCATTTTTACCATACATTCAATTATTTAAAGTATAGTAATTTACTGTCTTTTAGCATAAAAGTACTTTTCATGAAAGTTTAGAAGATATTAAAATTAAATTTTAATAAATATTCATTTTAAACATACAGTTTATACATGATAAGAATTTAGTAGTATTGAATATACAATAAAAAAAATTAGAAAGCAGCTGATAAATTGATAAATATTTTTATACATGAAAGATAATACTTAATTTTGAGAAATGAACATTAATAAATTACTACTGCTAATTATATATATATATGTATAACTTACTAAAGTTCCAGTAAGAATATATTATTATTAAAAAATAGATTAAATAAATTATTTAATTATTTAAATTTATTTAAAAAAAATCTAATTGACAGATTTTTTTTAAAGGAACTGGTGATAAAGATCAATTGATTTAAACTAACTGACTTAAGGGTGTTCTCAAATCCGAAAAGGCAACTTTCTGATATAAATTTTAATTTATTTTTATTCGAAAATGCATGAAAGTAGCTGGTGTTGTTGTTCAGAAACTATGTAATTGAGCTGTTTTTTCCATTTTTTTGCAAACGCAATAGATCTTTCAGAACATAGTGTCAAAGTGGACGTTTTGAACCGAATTTCCGCGCGAAGGAAGAAAGAGCACTGAAGAGCGGGCGAAAAACGTGTTTGTCACGTGATCAAAATCGCTTATAACTCAATAGGTAATTGATTGATCAAAAAATGGAAAAACAGTTCAATTCCAAATCGCTTCCATGGCCAGGCTTTCCAATTTTATACCTTTTCATTAAAAAAATGAATTTGTAAATGTGTCAAAACGTTTAGTGCTTGTTGAGCAAAGCAGTTAAGAACAGCCTTAAGAAATTATTATTATTACTCTTTAATTATTAAAGAAATTTATTTATTAGAAAAATACCGTATAAGTCATATGAATTTTAAAATTTAATTCAATTATCTGTATAACATTTACAAAAAAAAAAAAAATAATAATAATAATAATAGTAATCTAAATAACAGATAAATTTAAAATAATCAGAACTTTATAAAAATCTAACATGAAAATATTTTTAATGTAAGCCTAGGAGATTTATTATTGCATTCTAATAAATGTTTACTTTAATTATTAAAAAATATATTAAATGATTTTTTTAATTTAATTATTTAAATTTATTTAAAAAAATCTAATTGACAAAAAAAAAAAAAATTACAAAGGAACTCGTAATAAAGATCAACTGATTTTAACTAACTAACTTAAGAAAATATTATTACTCTTTAATTATTAAAGAAATTTATTTATTAGAAAAATACCCTATAAGTCATATGAATTTAAAAATTTAATTATCTGTATAATATTTACGATAAAAAAATTTCAAAGCCACCTAAGTAACAGATAAATTTAAAATGATCAGAACTTCATTAAGTTCTAACATGAAAATACTTTTAATGTAAGCCTAGGAGATTTAGTATTGCATTTTAATAAATATTTACTTTAATTATTAAAAAATAGATTAAATGAATTTTTTTATTTAATTATTTAAATTTATTTTTAAAAATCTAATGGACAAAAAAAATTACAACGGAACTCGTAATGAAGATCAACTGATTTTAACTAACTGACTTAAGAAAATATTATTTTTACACTTTAATTATTAAAGAAATTTTTTTTTTGAAAAATATCCTATAAGTCCTATGAAATTTAAAATTTAATTTAAATATTTGTGTAATATTTAAAATAAAAAAGTATAAAGTAACCTATCATAAATTAATAAAGATTTTTATGTCTCAAGGATAATTTTAAAATAAAAAACCTTTAATATATTAATTCTGATAATTTTGCATTTACCTGTTACTATAGTAACAGACAAATTTAAAATGATCAGAACTTAAAAAAGTTCTAACATGAAAATACATTTAATGTAAGCCTAGGAATTTTATTATTACATTTTAATAAATGTTTACTTTAATTATTAAAAAATAGAGTAACTGATTTTTTTAATTTAATTATTTAATTTATTTAAAAAAATCTAATTGCTAAAAAAATTTACAAAAGAACTGGTAATAAAGATCAACTGATTTTAACTAACTGACTTAATAAAAATCAAAACAAAACTCTAAAAAAGTGAAAACGCCAGCAAAAGGACAGAACACGCAACTTGAGTATTACAAAAGCAAAAACTTAACCAGCCCTAGTCTTGACCACTAGGCTAGATCATTTACACATTTGAGATACCAAAATACCATGTGCCGGCTTTACACAGTATTTTACTCTTGTACTTGTCCTTTCAGGGAAAGAAGTTCCGTTCAATTTCATGGCTATCGGTGAAGCGTCAGCCAATGAAATTGCAGGATTTCACACTAATGCTAAAAGTCTTATGGAAAGTCAAATTTCGCCCCTCGTTATACCCTGTTCACACTGGGATATCGGAACTGTCTTAAATCGCCGAACTCTCTTAATTTTGAGGTGGACCCTCCCGGAATTAGAAACCTGTTCACATCGCAAAACCTCAGAGTAAAGATAAGAAGTAGAGGCCGAATCCCATTGTTATTTCGGTCAGAACTTGAGGCACACATGTTTCAGCTTTCATCGCCAAAAGGTTCTCTTTTTTGGCGGTGGTCACCTTATTGGCAACTGTCGGATTTGATTTATGCGAGAGAAACGCCCGACGCAAGAAAGTTTCAGCGGGAACCAGAGGAGAAAAACCGGTTTGGCGCGTTTTCTCTGCCCACCATCACGTGACGGTGGGTAGTGATCCCGGCCATAGGCGTAGCGTGACCAGAAATTTTGGGGGGGCACGAAGGCCGCGGGAAGTAAAAATGGCGCCCGGAGCGAATTTTCAATTTTGCGCCCCCCCCCCCCCCCCCAAAGAAAATCTTTTTCTTCGTGATGGGTGTAATAAAATTGATAAAGTGCAGAAACATAAATAAATTCTATCGAATAAATATTTCGTGTTTATTTTGGAGCTTTAAAAGGTTTAATTTTAATTTAGGAATTCAGAACAACTAAATAACATGAAATAAAATTACACTTATTTGTTAGAGAGTTCATGATGTTTTGCGACGGGTGTGGGTGGGGAATGATCAAGAGAGAAAAAGAAATTCCTCGAAAAATAATTGGCGACCAAAAAAGGAATAAATAAACAAATAAAACCGTGGTTCCCAGTATAAATTTCGGGGCGACCGCTCCTTTACCCTCTTTGCATGCCCCTGGGGAGCACACTAGAGGTCTGCACGGACCGCAGTTCCCGGGCCCAGCCCGTTTATATTTTCACAGTTTACGATCAGGCCCGACTCGTACAAAAATCAATGAAAACAAGCCCGGCCCGTGAAAAAATCAATTAAATCAGGCTCAATTCGGCTCGACACAATTTCTCAAAAAATTCCGATTTTTCTTAACATACAATTGCAGGGCTGCCACTTGCTACTAAAATGCTACTAAAAGTGACTATTTTAAACATCCGGCGACTATTTTAGGCCGAAAACCATTAAAAAGCGACTATTATTACAAGAAAACAGGCGACTTTTTTCGGATTTCAGCGACTATTTTTACTGAAAATATTCGATCTTTTTCTTCAAAGCGCCTGTAGAGTCATCGTCCAAAACTCACTTTTTCAACGGTTGTTTGAGGAGATTCGCGATTTTTTCCGCGACGAATTCCAAAATTCGCGATTTCGCCCTCCATCTCCCAACCGATTGACGAAAATACCTATTTCTTTCAGAGATCTTTATATACTATCGTTGAAGGAGATTTTGCGATTTTTTCCGCGATCATTTGCCAAATTTCGCAAATTTTTCTACGACAGATCAACGAAATTGATTTTTTTTCCGCCACCACTTGTCCAAATTCGCGATAAAAAAATTTCGCGACCGATTGATGGTAGTTACTATTTGTTTCAGAGATCTTTTGACGAAATTCCGGATTCTTTTCCAGATCGGTTGTCAAAATTCGTGATTTTCTTTTCACGACCGAGTTACAAAATTCGTGATTTTTTGCGCGATCATTTGATTAAATTCACATTTTTTTTTTTTTTTTTTACCAAATTTGCGTTTTTTTGGCCCCCACCATTTCACGAAATTTGCGATTTTTTTTTGCGATCGTTAGACAAAATTCGCAATTTTTGGCCCATTCTTTTGACGAAATTTGCGATGGTTTTTCTGCGAGCGAATGACGAAAATCGCCATTTGTTTCCGCAACCTTTGGTTAAATTCAAGATATATTTGACGGTTGTTTGAGGAGATTCGCGATTTCTTTTCGCTATCTTCTGCTACGATCGTTGAAGGAGATTTCGCAATTTTTCCTATGACCTATTGCAAATTTCCCGCTTTTTGGGGGGCGACCGTTTCGCGGAATTCACATTTTTTCCCGTGATCCTTTGCCAAATTTCACAATTTTTTTTATCGTTTCATGGAACTCGCGATTTTTTTTCCGCGATCCTTTGCCAAAATTCGTAAATTTTTCTGCGACAAACTGGCGAATTTTTTTCTCCAGTACCACTTGCCAAAAATCGCGATATATATTTTTTCCGCGACCGATTGATGGTATTGGCTGTTTGTTTCAGATATCTTTTTACGAAATTCGCGATACTTTTCCACTATAGTTTGTAGAAATTCGTGATTTTCTTTTCAAAAATGATTTTCGAAATTCTTGGTTATTCGCGCAATCATTAAACAAATGATTGCACGATTTTCGATTTTTTACGCGATTATTTGACCAAATTGTCGTCTTTTCAGGTGTGATTCTGTTCTGAATTTTCTGAAAATTTAAGGCATTCGGTTCCGAAAATTAAAAAAAATCGGTCATCAGTCCGAAAATTCGGGCATAAAAAATATCGCGAATTTCGACAAACGGTCGCCGAAAAAATCCATTTCGACAATCGTTCACAGAAAAAAGTCGCCAATTGCTTCAAAGGATCGAAGACAAAACGAATTTCTCTAAAGAATCGCGGAAAAAAACGCGAATTTCTACAAGCGATCACGAAAAATCGCAAGCTTCGTCTAGGGATCGCGAAAAAAAAATCACACATTTCACCGCGCAAATTTCGTCAAAAGTTAACGGAAAAACGCGAATTTCGTCAAAGGATCGCGATAAAGGAACGAAAATTTCGTCGAAGGATCGCGGGAAAACGCGAATTTCGCCAAAGGACCAACGTAAATACTCATAATTGGCGCCGGGAGATCCCCCCCGGTTCTCTCCTCTGCTGTAACCTTTCAGAGAATTTGCTGTGAATTTCAGATTTTTTTTTTTTTTTTACTCAGAATCACTTCTGCTGTCTTTTTGTCCGCGACCATTTGACGAAATTTGCAATTTTTTTCTCTTGGTCGTCAGACGAAATTCGTTATATTTTGTGCATTCTTTTGACGAAATTTGCGATGATTTTTCCGTGACCGAATGACGAAAATCGCCATTCGTTTCCGCAACCTGTGATAAAATTCAAGATATTTTCTCATGGTCCTTTGAGGAGATTCGCGATTTCTTCGACGATGAATTACCAAAATTTGCATTTTTTTTCCCGCCGATCGTTTCATGAAATTTACGATTTTCTTTACACGATCCTTTGCCAAATTTCATGAATTTTTCTACGACCGATTAACGAAAATGATATTCGGTATTTGTCGGAGGTTTTTTGACGAAATTCGCGATATTTTTCACGATCTTTTGTCAAAATTCGTCTTTTCTTTTGTCGACTGTCTGAGGAAGTTCAAGGGCAAGGAGGCAAAAAGAAGAGAAAAAAATCATTTGGGGGATAAAGGCAGGGGCGAGACTTCATGAGCTATGGCGCCCAGTGGGAGATTTTTTACTGTACCACTGCAAATGCTATACTTATTTTTTTTCTTTTAAAGGGTTTTACTAAAGCATTTTACTTTGTGCACTCCTTCCAGGGCCGAAACTAGCTATATTTTTACCCGGGGCAAACATGGATTTTGGCGCCCCTCTCCTTCCCCCGCAAAATAAATTTACAAAGAGAAATTTGCGAAAGTTTCTATTAGCGGACTTATTTTAAAATTTAAAATGTGTAACAGTAAAATGCGTAATATTGAAATATATAATCATCTTTGTCAAATATTTATTCATTAAAACCTGTAAAAAAAATCAAAAGAAAGCGGAAATAATTCCGCTTTATACAGGTTACGCTTTATACGTCTTGGCAGATATAACTGTTGGTATTCATTCTGTTGGAACCATGCAGTTTTTTTCATTTAAGACAAGATTCCATATATATTTCCTTTTTCCAGATTTTACCGTTTTTGTAGCATTACAAATTATTACAAATGAGGTACTTTAATGTCATAGTGTTATGAGTCATATTGTTTTAGGAACTAAAAACCAGGATTTACTGTAGGCATAAAAATGAATTCAGCATTGTAAAATCCTGTACTATCTACACCAGTTTTGGGGAATTGTGACTTATACCACACTTCGTATGTATAGATTGTTATGTCTACATACTTTCCTCAACCTAATGCTAATTTTCAAATTTATGTGTCTATTGCTGTCTTGTATATTGTAGGCGAATCTTTTTATCTATTTGGCAATTTTAATGCTCTTTACTCAGCTTTTCTTTTTTATTTTTCGGCTAAAAAATTTTTTTTACACAAATTGTACACGCACATACCGGGTGTCCCAAAAAGGACTGACTGATTTTAAAATTCAATAACTTGCAAACGGTGACAGATATTTAAAAAATTCTTGCAGGAGGGTTATGCATAAGGTCAAAAGTTTTTTTACAGTGATTTTCAATTTTAGTTCGAATTACAAACAACAGATGGCGCTGCGATCAATAGACGCTGAATTCAGGCTCGATTTTTGGTACTTCGTGGCCCGGATAATACATTTCCATCTCCTTTTTCAGCATGGAACAAGAGAAAGGACCAGAAATCGAGCCTGTATTTAGCGACTATTGCTTACAGCGCCATCTATTGTTTGTAATTCGAACTAAAATCGAAAATCACTGTAATAAAACTTTTGACCGTATGTATAATCCTCCTGCAAGAATTTTTTAAATATCTGTCACCGTTTGCAAGTTATTGAATTTTAAAATCAGTCAGTCCTTTTTGGGACACCCGGTATATATATTGTATAAAACGGCAAACCAAATTTTCATCTGGCGCCCCCTTCGCGTGGCGCCCAGGGCACATGCCCCCTCTGCCCCCTTTAGTTTCGGCCCTGACTCCTTCTCCCGTTTGTTTTTATTGCCCCGGGCAGCCACCCGACTTCGCCCGTATCAAGACGGGAAAAATGAAAACTCAACGCTTCTCAGGGAGAGAGAGAAAAGAAACTGAACAGCCTTCATGGAAATTTTTTATCGGAAAAGTCGGAGTCAAAGAAAATCTTCATTTGGCGCTCCCTTCACATTTTGGTACATTTGGAATTGGAGAAAGAAGCCTAAGAGAACAGCTCTTTTTTCTAATTCATTTGCAGACTTCTATTATAGATGAATCTTTTTATATATTTGTAAATGTTAATGCATTTGGTTTAGTTCTCCTTTTGGATTTTCCGGCTGTGAGGCATTTTTAAGCAAATTCAATATAAATACATACATATTTTTGCATGTAAAGACAAAAGAAAAATTTTCATTTGGCGCCCCCTACGCTTTCTGTTCTGGCGCCCGGGTTGTAGAAGATTGGGGGGGCACATGCCCCCCCGACGCTACGCCTATGATCCCGGCGTCAAGAAAGGGTTGCTATTTCTGAGTCCAGTTATATGAAAAGTCTATGCGCAAAACGGACCTAAGATAACTCAGTGAACGTCACTGTGTTGTTTGCGCATGCGCTTAAGATAAACTCGCCCGCAACACCCAATCAGTTAATGCGAAGCTTTTCAGCCAGCGAGAGTGGATAGTCGTGACTGTCTCTAGCCCGAAGAAAGTTGAAACTCTCGCGGCCTGAGATATCTTAAGGTATGCAGTGTGAACATAGTATTACCGCCCTTTCCTCTCATTGGTTGGTTGAAGTCTCGCAAATACTTTTGCATATTATTCGGGAAGATTCCAACCAACTAGCGTCTTTTTCATTCGTCCTTTTGGCAGATTTGTCGCTTTTTATCAATAAGGCTATTTGTATTATGAGTTTATTTTGTTGGCGAGTTTTTTATGTGCCTGTTGGCGTGCGTTGTAGTGTGTGGTAATCATAGATATAGTAAAAAATAACTAGATTAACCACTCAGTGTTATTCCCCCATTACTTCTTGATTCTGCAGCGGTTCCGTGGCAACATCCATTAGAGTGGCAGAAAAAGGGTGGAACTTGTGATACTAGCAATACATAGTGGATATCCGAGTATTGCGATGTTTTCATTCTGTATGTTTTAAATAAATATATGCATATGATTGCTTAGAATTGTCTGGAAAGACAGTGGAATACCCTATACCAGTGATGGAACAGCTGCGCCAATTGCGTCAAATCGAAAATGCTGCGCATTTCTGCGCCAAAACGATCGTTTTTCAACAAAATTGCGCCCAACTGCGCCAATTCAATAATAATTCTTGAGCCAAATCGATCATTTTCCATAAAAATCGCGCCATCTCTTTGCATAATTCAGTCATTTTTCACGATACGAAACAAAGTCGCTTCTCCTCAAAGCCAGGGGTTATTCTGTTCCGAATTTTCCGAAAATTAAAAAAACATCGGTCATCATTCTGAAAATTCGGACATAAAAAATATCGCGAATTTCGACAAATGGTCGCCGAAAATAATCAATTTCGTCAAAAGATCGCGAAAAAAAAATCACATTTCATTAAAGAATTGAGAAAAAACCACAAATTGCATCAAAAAATCGCGCGAAAAAAAAACGCAAGTTTTGTTTAAAGATCACGAAAAAACCGCACATTTCGTCAAAAAATCGCGGAAAAAACCACAAATTTCTTCAAAAAATCGTGAAAAAAGTACAAATTTCGTCAAAAAAATTACGCAAAAACCGCAAATTTGGTCAAAAGATCGCAAAAAAAAACAGCACATTTCGTCAAAAAACAAGAAAAAAACAACATTTTGTCAAAAAATCGCAAAAAACCCTCAAATTTCGACAAAAGATCGCGAAAAAAACCACAAATCTCGTGAAAAGATCGCGAAAAAACCGCAAATCTCGTGAAAAGATCCCGAAAAAACCGCAAATTTCGTCAATAGATCGCAAAAAAAACGCGAAATTTTGTCAATAAATCGCACAAACAAGGCCAATTTAATCAAAGGATCGCGAAAAAAAATTCAATGTTCATAAGAAATCACGGAAAAAACGTAAATTTCGTCTAAGGAACGTGAAAAAACGCGAATTTTGTCAAAGAATCGCGGAAAATTTCGTTAACCTGTAGGCCGAATATTCGGTATTCGGCCAAAATCACTATTCGGTGCATCCCTAATGACAGATAAATTTTCTGAAATATCAAATTCCTTGGGGGGGGGGCGTGTCCCCCCAGCCCCCTTCAAATGGCCCCCCTGTTTGAAACAGTGAAAAATACCTCAAAAATAAAAAAAAATCTATAAATCATAAAAATAACAAAAATTTAATTTTGAATATTTAATGAAAAAATATTTCAAAATCTTAGGTAGAGGAAAAGGTCCAAATACCGGCTACTAGTTGTTCTGAGAACTGAGCGCAGCGCAGCCTAGTGGTGATAGGCAGAGTTTGTAACTTTAATTGAGAGAAGAAAGTTACGAAAAGTACGTCGCTGAAGTCTGTGTCATTTACAAATAGCAAATGCAAAGTGTCGAATCTACGTAATCTGGTACATCAAAAGTTTTTCAGACATGTGTTTCTCATTTTTTTAAAATATACTGATCATATACTGGCTTGAATTGTTGATTAAATTATTTTCTAGACATATTTAGCTCTCAATAGCCATGCGCACAGTATTGGTATTTTATTATATGAATGAGTAATACCGGTTTTAACTTAAACATAGCAGTGGTCCGAATACCGGCTACCTAGGGTGGTCTAAATACCGGCTAGCTGGTATTTGGACCTCTGTCGGTTCCTCGGCTTGAAGAGGAGGAAAAATAAATTAATTTAAATAGTTCCATAATTAATAAATTAATTTAAATGGTTCAGAAATAGCCCCCGCCCCATTTCGCAATATGAAAAAAGCAACCATGGCCGTAATTTTTCAGGACCGACACTGGTTACCGGATCACTTTCCAGAAAAGAGCTGTTGGACACTACAAAATTGGCTGTAATAATTGTGAAGAGAAAGAAAAAAAAATGACGGAGTAAACCAGGCGAAAGAGGCAGAAATTTGATTTTAACTTTCTCGCTGCGCAAACCGAGATTTCCTTGGGCATCGTGTAAAAGTAGCAAAGTTTGCGCAACCCGAGATTTCCTCGGGGATGCATTTTTCCGCCTAATTAATCCTCCTTGATTATTCCCACCAGTTATTTTTTTTATTGTAAATTATACCTTATTTAATCGGAGCATTTTCCCAGATTAAATTAGACAAAAACTTTTATTTTGAAAAATCGGTGACAAAAGAATAAAATTTTTTAAAAGACGCTCGTCGCGAAGGTGTTAAACACGCAATTTTTGAAGCTATTTTGATAAAACAATTACGCAGCGAGAGGGCTAAAAATGTGAAAAAGGAAAATATCCAACAGAGGAAGATGATAAATTTGTGTCTTCTGCATGGGTGCTTTCTCTTTGAACAAGAATGGGGGAGGGGATTTTGGATTCAATGTTAAGAATGCAATATGTGGGTTGATAGGGACTATACTGATGCAGAGAGTGATATTATGCTTTTGATTTTTTCAGATAAAATAATTCTCATTTCAATCAGCAAGCTTTTTTTTTGTTTTACACGTTAAAAAACAAAATTAGAAACATAATGGGAAGAAGACTGTGAGAGATAGCCATGAAGAATTTTAGAAATTCGACAAAAATACTTATTTATTAAAAATTGCGCATTTTTTCTGTGCATAAGAAATGTTATTAATCAATACAATTTATTAAAATAATATTCTTATTGCTTAATAATTGTCATTATCTCCATTTGTGGGATCTTTTGGAAAAAAACTTAGGTAGCCGGTATTTAGACCCCATTTTAAAAACTCAAAATTTGAAGACTTTCGGAATTTTGCTTCTTATAAACAGAAAATGCCTTTTAAACTGATTTTTTTTCTCTAAATAGGTGTAAGACGTGTCAAGGTACCCTGCTGTCACTTTTTATTTTATTAATTTTGAAAATTGTATGATCTAGATTGAAAACAAAAGTGGTAGCCGGTATTTGGACCTTTTCCTCTATCATTACACACACACACAAAAAAAAGTAATAATTCGAAAATTATTTTCATTTGTAACATTTAGTTAAAACTTCTGTTCCAATTTAGGAACATTGCCGTTTAAACGGTTAAGAAACTCAAAACATTTTGAGCTTTTCATTAAAATTTAAAATGTTTTAGTTTCACTCTATTCATCCACAAAGCACTGTAGATTGTATCATTCTTCCAATACTTTCAGGATGGACATATATTATAACACAGTTCAGACATGCTGAAGTTGAAAGTCTACAGGCACACTTAGACTTCGATTTTTAGAAATATTTCAACAACTTTTCTTTTAATTTAAAATCTTTAATTTAGAAATCTGAATAGTCTTTAGAATAATCTGAAATTTATGTGATCTTCACAGATTTCTAAGCCTATTATGCACTAAGTAACGTTTAACTATCTCAAAGATTACTTGATACAAATTTGATAATTCATTAAATAAAATTAAAATTTGTAAAAGGGCACTTAGCTTATATCGAGTAATGGGGCACATTTTGTTGAGTGAAAAGACGCTCTCATTTTATTATCATTTGTCAGTTTTGAGGAGAGGGAATTTCAACTCTAAACTTTTAATTAGTATTAAGTCCTAAATTTTCTGAAGGTATTTCAGGAAAAGGAGGGGAGGAGGAGGACACACACTCTGGATTTACAGGCATATATTATTAAAGTACACTGAAATCGTGCTGCACTTTTAAGAATATCATAAAATAATCTGATTAAAATAACTCCATTTTTCGAATAATCCATTTATGGAAACATGCGCCGTTCTGGGACGATTTTGAAATGAAACATGCATTTCTTTCGTTATGACTAAGCTGTTAATATAGGAAAGAGGGGGGCACCTTTGAACGTTTTAAAAAAAAATCCACATATTTCTTACTTGAATTCTATTTATTGAATTTTAAATATTTCGTGAGAGAAAGAATGTAATTCTGTATCATATGAAATAAAAAGATACAGTTTTTCAGATAAATTAAATATGTTGTGAGGTTTTATAAAGATGAAAGTTTTCTGTTCAAACCTGCCCTATGTAGGGGTACCTTTGAACAAACTAGGGGCACCTGTGAACAAATTAACAAAATATGAAAATATTGACAGTTTTTATCAAAAACTGCGCATCTTTCAAAATATCTCTATATAATAAAAGCCAGTGTAACGCTGGGCGGGGCGAATCCATCAATCTTACCATTCTCCCAGGAAGAGACTCAAGGGGAAAAGGATCCATTCTCCCATTGGTTGACAAGAAACAAGAATCTCGCGATTACTTCTCAAAGTTACAAGTCCTGATAATTGAGCAGTAGTAGACACTTCTTCCTAACAAATCAGTGCAAGGCACATCGCATCACACCACCAAAATAAATCGCCAAGTGTCACTTGAGATTATTTCAAGTATTAAGTTGCAATCATATTAAATTTTCTTTGCGACATGTAAGGAATTTTAATTTATTTCTCATATAAAGTGATTCACGGAAAACAATGATATGGTATTTTTAAAAATATCCTTTTTTTCCTGCAAAAAATTGATAAAACTGACTTTCTTTTAAAAAAGTAATCAATTTAAATTTTTTAGGCTTATTATTTTGTAACTTATTTTTAAATTACACATTACTTATATTTTCCTTTTCTATATACAGGTGTATGTAAATTTAAACTTTAAAAAAAAAACATATTCAATATTTTAAAAGTAAAAAATTAATATTTATACGAAAAGTAAAATTAATAATTTTTGATTTATAGCTTTGCATCAGGAGGACAGAAGCTTAGGGGATTAGAACCGCCCCCCCTCCCCTGAAATAATATCCTGCCATTTTGTAACTTATTTTTAAATTATACATTATTTATATTTTCCTTTTCTATATACAAGTGTATGTAAACTTAAAAAACAAACAAAAACATATCCCATATTTTAAAAGTAAAAATACAAAAAGTAAAATTAATAATTTTTGATTTATAGCTTTGCATCAGGAGGACAGAAGCTTAGGGGATTAGATGGTTGGGATTCAACCCGAGATACTTATTTATTAATCAATATACATATTAAAAAAAAATTGGAGGGGGGGGAAGAAGGGGCGGGGTAAACGATAAAATACAATTTCAAAGTGTTATTAAAAAATAGTATTTCAATAGTTGCAGCAGACTGTTTTAATTACGCACTTTTATTGCATGTTTATTAAATATTTGTTTTATTAAGAAATCTTAATTTTGTTATAGTATATTAGCCGGAAAACCTGGTTTACCCAGAAATATTGTAAATGCTAATTGTGTGTTTATTAGAACATTAACTAGCCGAACTTTGCTCATCTAAAAGCTTCTTAAAAATTATTTTTTTTATCAGTTTTTCAAGTTTTAAGTGAAAAACACAATTTTTACCCACCGTCCTAGGACGGGCATTTACACTATCTCTATATAATAAAAGCCAGTGTAACGCTGGGCGGGGCGAATCCATCAATCTTACCAGTCTCCCAGGAAGAGACTCAAGGGGAAAAGGATCCATTCTCCCATTGGTTGACAAGAAACAAGAATCCCGTGATTACTTCTCAAGGTTACAAACCCTGATAATTGAGCAGTAGTAGACACTTCTTCCTAACAAATCAGTGCAAGGCACATTGCATTACACCACCAAAATAAATCGCCAAGTGTCACTTGAGATTATTTCAAGTATTAAGTTGCAATCATATTAAATTTTCTTTGAGACATGTAAGGAATTTTAATTTATTTCTCATATAAAGTGAATCAACGAAAACAATGATATGGTATTTTTAAAAATATCCTTTTTTTCCTGCAAAAAATTGATAAAACTGACTTTCTTTTAAAAAAGTAATCAATTTAAATATTTTAGCCTTATTATTTTGTAACTTATTTTTAAATTACACATTACTTATATTTTCCTTTTCTATATACAGGTGTATGTAAACTTAAAAAACATATCCCATATTTTAAAAGTAAAAAATTAATAATTTTTGATTTATAGCTTTGCACCAGGAGGACAGAAGATTAGGGGATTAGATGGTTGGGATTCAACCCGAGATACTTATTTATTAATCAATATACATATTTAAAAAAATTTGGAGGGGGGGGGGAGGAAGGGGGGTAAACGATAAAATACAATTTCAAAGTGTTATTAAAAAATAGTATTATTTCAATAGTTGCAGCAGACTGTTTTAATTACACCCTTTTATTGCATATTTATTAAATTTTTGTTTTATTAAGAAATCTTAATTTTGTTATAGTATATTAGCCGGAAAACCTGGTTTACCCAGAAATATTGTAAATGCTAATTGTGTGTTTATTAGAACATAAACTAGCCAAACTTTGCTCATCTAAAAGCTTCTTAAAAATTATTTTTTTTTATCAGTTTTTCAAGCTTTAAGTGAAAAACACAATTTTTACCCACCATCCTAGGACGGGCATTTACACTAGTAAAATAATAAGAATAAAATTACACAATTACATTCAACTGAAATTACTAATTTTTTATTATTTAATCAAATTTGTATCCATCAAAGCACAATGTTCAGACAGAACCACACAACAGAGGATCCCTCCAATTATGTTTAATTGTGGCAACATTTTTATATAATATCCTTAAAATCCACCAAATTGATATCTGATGCCTCTGGAAAATATATTGTATGTTCTTTTTTACCAAGAAACCTGACATTAAGCAATTTAATCTGACCAATGAAATGAAAAGTTCTTTTTGCATGAAACTGAACTAAAATGAAATCATTTTCATCCAAATTGTCATAGAAAATGGATAAAACCCTGTTTTATGAAATCCAGAAATAATGTTTACCATTGTAAATAAACAGTATAGGGTTTGTTAGACAAATCTGCTAACTCACGAATTGTTGTGTGTCCTGAATTTGCCTGAAGCCCTGCATCAGTACAACTTTCATATTATGTATAACAACACTTATTAATCTCTTAATTTTCATATTTAAAAAAAAAAAAATCAACAATAATAATATTTAGATACGTCTACAACTCTTTACTTCATTGTTTTAATTGTTCAATGGTGCCCCATCACATGGAGTTTAACATACCTTATAGTTAAAGCTAACATCTTTGTTTAGGTATTAAATAGTAAATTATAACTTTAGGGATACAAGATTATAACAAGAAGCTTAAAACTTTATTTTGTTAAGTTTAGATTCAAGAAAGCAAAATATACATATCTTGCTTAGACAGTAGTGTGCATGCAAAATAGTAAAGCTTTGTATTTTTGCTACATTGAAGCAGTAGTACTGTGCTGCCGTATATATTTTTAAAATATAATTTACAAGGCTCGAAATGGAAAAACCCACGAACCGGAACGATATTTCAAAATTATTGTCGACTAATTTTTTTTTAACCATTTGGAAAAATGGTTATTGTCCTCGGTCAAGGTAGGAAATCAAAAACATATCTGAAGCTTTTTATTATTTGAATCTACTTTTTATTCGTTTTCTGATTGGTCTATACAGTAATCTGTATTTTCCCTTTACTTTCAACAGAGATGGATACTTCTGTTGCCACTATGACAAAAAAGTAATAAAAACTACAAAAAATAAAAAAAACTCAGAAATAAATTGAGATACAGCTTTCAAACAAATTGCAATAAGTGCATTTTTTTCTCTATACGTCAGTATAAAAAATAATATTGTGGGATGTTTAGAAGTTTAAAAATGAAATTTCATTTAAAATTGATCCAGGAAAATTAATGTTTAATCCATGGCATACGTAATGTATGACCAGCTCCGTAGAAGTTTAAAAATTACAGTACCGAAAAATGTAATCCATGGCGTACGTAATGTATGATCAACTCCGTGTGATTTTTTATGTCTTAAATTTTAGTCTTTGAAAAAATCATTTTCCAAATAATCGTTGTAATTTGTTAAATTGCATTTTTTTTTTTGAAAGTACAGTAAAGTCCCGATTATCCGAGTCCCGCTTTACCGAGTTTCCGCTTTAACCGATGGACTGATAGCTTCCATTATGATGAAACAGCCATTATAAATGAAGTGTTAGGTGAAGATGAAAGAACAGTCGCAAAAAAGCCATCAGTCCATCAGAAGAAAATGATCCATTTCAAAGGTTAAGTTCGATTGAAAAAAACAATTACATTTCCGGTATTTCTTAAAAGTAACGGAGATGTACAGTCGTGGAAAAAAAAGTAAACACTCCCTACTAACTACTCAACAAATTATCGCAGACGAAAGTTACTGGTACTGAACGATTGGGAATAAAGTCTACTTTTAAATGATGTATATAAAATTTGCTTAGGGGGCCATCTACATATTAAAACGAATCAAACTTTATTTTTTTCAATGGCAATACCCAATTTTAACGAGATATTACAAATCTTTGGTTCAAACTATGCCTAGACACCAAATTTCAAGTCATTTGAATGATAAGTTTTGTGAATTATAAACATTCAAAATTTAGTGCTTCTAATGTTAAATTACATTTTCATATTTTTATTTATAACTTCTGAAATTATGATCCTAATGTTTTAATTTTTTGTGTAGTAATAATACTAATATACCCAAACATAAATACGTTAAATTTGCAATTTTTATGATTTTCTGATATGAATTATTAAATTAATATTAAAAAAAATTATGAATTGCAATCTACAATTTTTTTGTTGGATTCAGATTTATTAAGTCCTGCTTTATGGAAATCCAAAATTTCACATTTTTCTTCCAAGTAGTTTTCAAATTATGCTTAAAAAAGGGCAAAATGATGGTCTTTAATAGAAGTGACTAAATATTTTGACGTTCCTTATGCTATCCTGTAATCTAACAGGCTTAATTGACTGCTTAAGGTGCCTTGATCAAGAAGGGAGCTTTCTCGGTTACAATCGAGTACCGAACTTCAATTTGGATACAGCCCTTAAAATACGCTCGTTTTAAAATAATTAATTTCTCGGAAACTTATGGTACGAATTGCATAAAAATTTGTTTTTAGGCTAATTGAAGGGTGTAGAGTTCATTTATGCTGTCAGAATTGTGTACTGCTATTGAAAAAAACAAAGTTATGGTTTGTTTTAATATGTAGATGGCCCCCTAAGAAAATTTTATATACATCATTTAAAAGTAGACTTTATTTCCAATCGTTCGGTACCAGTAACTTTTTTCTACGATAATTTATTGAGGAGTTAATCGGGGGTGTTTACTTTTTTTTTTCCACGACTGTACATCAAAGAAATGTTACTAGTACCATAAAAAGTATTGAATTAAGTGAAAATTTATATTTCATCTCCTTAGTGGGTGACAATTTGTGTAAATTCGGTTTATACGAATTTTTTTCCTTATCCGAGGTGAGCTTGGTCCCTATTAACTCGGATAATCGGTACTTTACTGTTGTAGCAAATTTATATTTAACCGTAGAAAAAACAATTAAAAAAAATGCATTCAAGATTCTAAATAATTAGAAAAAAACGTTACAGAGAGCATAGAATCTATATCTATGAAACTGTAATAATATTTTTTAATAATTCCACGAACCGGAACACTATTTTCTATACTTTCACGAACCAGAACAATATTTGTCACAATTTCATGAACCGGAACATCATTCCGGTACATTTCGAGCCCTGATAATTTATTTAAAGGAAAATATTTACAGTGTTGAAAGGTGCCTCCAGTTCAAAGGTACCACCCTCTCCCCTATGTACAAAATGAGAAATGGAATAAAATTATTTTCTTTCTCTAGTTTTTCAATTTTACTAAGCAATAATAAAGTCAATCTATTTTCAATATACAGTAGACTCCCTCAAATCCGCACAGCTCGGGACTAGAGGTTGTGCGGATTTTTGGTCATTGCTTTGTTTACATTTTTTAAACAGTAATTTGAATGTAATAATACAATAGGGATTTTATAAATACTTACAATATAGTAAAATGTAAGTAATAAACTAAAATAATAAAAATTAGATAATTTGAAAAATGATTAAATCGCAGTTTACTCTCCTTCGATAACTGTGCCAAGGTGGCAACCCCGGTTTATCTGGCTGCTCCTCGGACATTACTAAATATGGCAACCTTAAAATGAGAGCTCTGTTTTAAAATCCTTGTTTTGTAAGCCGTTTGCTGATTGGATGCTTTTAATTTGTTAAAGGATTTTTTATTGGACGTAAGAGGAGAGCTGAAGAAATGTTTAAATGTTGGAAATAAATACGTTATAGCAACACGGGACTTCATTATGAACAGTTCCTTGTGTTCTGTTGCAGTCGAGTGATTTTATTATTTTTTTCTTATCTCGTATATTTTGAAACAAGTATCTATCTGGACGAATGCTTGAAAGGTGAGAATAAATATTCGATCGGTTATTTTTCTCTTATTTTTACCTGTATTTTTTTTGAGCTTTGATTGAATTATGTATGAAAGAGAGGCTGATTGCTTCAAGATATGATTGACTAAAAATGATAGATTGAGTTATGCTTTTGAATAACACCCTAGAGTACAAGATAAAATTATGAATTAAAAAAAACGAGGGGTTCAGGGGAGGGCTACCGCCCCCCCTGAACCTGAATTAAAAAACAACAACACTGTTTTGATCACCTTACTGTTTACAAACATTCTTTTTTAATAATTTGTGTAAGTGAATATTTTGTTTTTTGGTATTTTTGATATACTGTATTCCTTTAAAAATGTATTTTGAATAATTAGAAATTTTATGTATTTTTTGTTTATTTTCACTTAAAAATACAGGTAAAATTAGAGAAAAATAAGTGATCGAATATTTATTTTCACCTTTAAGAATAGGTACTTGTTTCAAAATATACAAGAAGACCTGGTAGCAGAAAGTTCGAGACGGGAGTCGCAGATTTTGTCTTTCTCGTTTGCAGATTATTTTTCTATAGAACCTTTATTTCGCTTTATATCATGTTTAGCTCTTTATTACTTAATACAAAACCTTAAGATTATTATTAGTAAAACTAATAAAATGCATAATAACAAAAGTAAGTGATCGTTTGATTAATTAATGCTTCAATTCTAAAATATTTTACCTGCAGATTATTTTCTGCCCCTGAAGTAATCTGTTGCAGACACTTGGAGAATTTTTTGCTATTGGGCGAGAAGAGAAAACAATTAATAATTTTGCACACTGTCTCCTGGATGTTGCAGCTCCGGGAGACAGCATGCAAAAACACGCCAATTTGGCGATTTTTGAAAATCGCGCCAAGAAGGAGAGTAAACTGCGATCGCACCATTAAAATATTAAAAGTAAAGGTCAAGTAAATAATAATGTATAATATGCATAATAAAGATGAGTTACATTTTTCTTAAATTATTGAATGAAATTTGCCTCATAAAAGTATAGGGGAGAGTGGTAATGGATGGGCCATTAACAAAATATGAAAAAGTATTTCCATAAAATTATTTTAGATGCCACCAATAGATGAAGCTATTTGTTCTACCAAACTCATCAAATTTTCCATTGTTTGGGAGAAGCCATTTTCTCACTAGAGTAGGATGGTCAAGAATCTGATTGAAAAGTAAATTTTTTCCTTTTTCAGTAAAATAAATAAGCTAAAAAGTATCTATTATTTCATTGCAGATATGTGTATTAGCAAGTCTTTGCATATCTGTAAACTAATTTTAAGATGTATTTAGATGTTATTTGAATTCAGTGGCGTAGGAACTTTGTACAAAGAGGGGGAGCTGGGGCATATTGCAGAAAGGTAGTGGCGCAGATCATTTCGTTCATTTTGGAGGGTTCCTTCATAGTGTTGCACGTTTCAGAAACAGAAGTATAAAATAGAAGCATATCAAAAGATCACCAACTCTTTAATCCAGTTAAAATAATTTTTAATCAATATACTTGATACATAGAAACTTAATTTATGTGCGATTCTGAATACAATATTCAAATTTAAGGTTTCGTCCACTTCCATTTACCAAAAATTAAAGTGCTTCCTGTTGTTTTGCTTACAAATTCTTTACAAATCTCTTCCAAATCAATTTTAAAGGCCTCATCTTTATAAATATGTTATCGGTGCAGGTAATTTGTAGTAAACCTATATAAGACCCCCTTTTTCTGGAAATCGGGAGGGTTGTAAACAATGAGAAAAAGGGTGCACAAACAAATGTGCTCACCACCCCCTCTCTCTCTTCTCTTTGTTGATTATTGTATAAATTTCCTAGAAAAAGTATATAATATTTTTTAATTCAGCAATGTATCGTAAACAGATGTGGTGCGCGCATTTCTCCCGGGGGAGCTGAGCCCGTCTGAAATATTCCAGGGGGAGCCACAGCTCCCCCTACTCCCTTGTTTGAATTTAATGTATTAAAAAAACCTGAATATATTCCAGAAGTACAGAATGGGCCACTATATCATGGTCATGAATGGGCCACCTTTGCCCTGATCATGAAAATATGGTTTTTCTTCCTTTTTTACTGATTTTCTCTTTAATATGAAACATAACTGACTGTAATGAATTTCGATTAAATTACTGTTTAGTTAAAATAGGTTAATAGTGATGGCTAAAAAATAATTTGCACATTTTCACCCTAAGAAATATCAGTTATTTATTAGAGACATAAATTAAATTGTATAAATGATTAAGCAGGTGAACTGTCCAGTTGTTGAAAACACCTACCAGTATTTTTCCATTTGATATAAAACTAGAATAATTGTTTATATTCTGAATCTGATGGGTAGAATAAATAATACCAGAAATTTACACTAAATAGTCAATTAATTGGCAGTTCCAACCCTGTTACAACCATGTTGTTTAATATTAATTTTGAAAAATATAAATTTCGTTAAATCATAATGTGTATTAAAAAGCAGAAAAACCAACGTTTAAAATGCACAAATAATATATGACAAGCAGCAAACAGCTGTTTCGAATCTACTAGCGAGATTCTTCTTCAGTGCAAAAGGAACAGCGTGCTAGAAAAAGCAAGGCTGAGCAAAATCATAGACAGAGACGCGCTGGCTTTTATACCCTATGTGGGTGGCGAAGGCGCCGAAATAACCAATGAGAGAGAAGCAGTGGAAACGACTGGGTGGACAAGTAGCGACATCTACCGGAGAAGTAGAGAAAAGAAACCAAAAAAGGGGAATTAAATTAACGCTTTCCAAATACTTGGAAAATCTGGAGTACTAGATAAGTCATTGACTAAAGAGTGAGAATTTTTAATGATATGGTAAGCTTCCCAAAAATCAAGATCAAGGTTAGAAGAACATTTTTGGATAATGATGGCTGAGGAAAAATCGAACCTATGTTGAGAAGACCAAGAATGTTGAGCAATAGAAGAACGTTTGAGCTCCTGATTTTTAACATAACCTTCATGCTCTTTTAAACGAAATCTAAGAGCACGTTTAGTCTGACCAATATAAGAAAGACCACACTGACAAGAGATCTGGTAAATGCCCCAATTATCTAGGCGATCAACGGGGTGTTTGAGATTTGAAAAAGGGATTTTAAAATATTTAAGAAGAATTCTTTTTTAATTAGAAGTAGAATAGGCTAAACGATGATTTTCAATATTATATGCATGAGTTCAGAGTTCAGTTGCACTACAAAAAACAAGTCAAAGGACATTTTTAATATAAAAAAAAAAACTTTCTTTCCTAAAGCAGCCTACATAGGGATGAAATCACTATCTACGATGAGAAAAAAAAAAGTAAGGAAGGTGGGCATCTTTCTCTTATAATTTAATTTTAATTATTTCTACTTTAGTTTTCTTAAGTTAAATTTATTTAATGTGTATTTTCTTTAGCATACACCTCAAATAAGTATGTCAGATTTCATCTCTGTATATCTAAGGTGTATATTAAAGAAAACGCATCAAATAAGTATACCCCTATGCCTATCATATAGCTTTTATAACCATTAAAACTGCTCAAATTTGTTATCTTCATCACCACAATGTTAAATTATTAATCAAAATATAAATATGTATCAATAATTTGACAGATAATAGTTAAATGTATAAATTGATATACCTTTTGTATTTGGGAACATTCCTATTCAATACGTTTATAATTAGACAATCAGTAAATCAGCTTAATGACAACATTGTTTCTTTTTTATTTGAATGAACTTTAGTTTTTCTAACAATTCTTACCCTTAATAATAGCCTGTATAGTTTAATACTTTCATAGGTTATTTTGGGTATTGACTAGTGATAAAATAATAAAAAATAAGTGATGGGTTAATGAAATTGTGAGTGGAAAGTAGTCTAAATTTTTTTGGTGTAATTAGATTTAAGAATAAAAATGTAAC
This sequence comes from Maratus speciosus, assembly GCA_963932465.1. NCBI lineage: Eukaryota > Metazoa > Arthropoda > Arachnida > Araneae > Salticidae > Maratus > Maratus speciosus. The sequence goes on along the minus strand of OZ010788.1, from coordinate 384,417,197 downwards.
TGAATTAAATTACTAAGAATTTAATTTTAATTATAGTTTATTAAAAAGCTAATATATGAAAAAATGTATATTAAAAAATTTTAAGTATTCGGTTGCCGAATACCGAATATTCGGTGTACACTTTGACCGAAGCTTCGGTATTCGGCAAAATTGCTGCTTCGGTCAATCCCTAATTTAAACCACCCAGAGCGCGGGACTCAAACCCTCTCCTTAGGCGTTCCATGTTTTTTTTAAGTGGTCGGAAAACTTGGCACACTTTTAATGAGTGGGTCGTATCTACTTTAGGCGATCTTTAGTTTCTATTCGAAGCCCTCAAAATCTGAGTCTTCAATATCAGAATGGATGAGTTGTAAATTTTCTTCTTCCATGCTGTATGGTTCGTTATCATCATCAAAAATGTCACAGTTTTCATTATCAGCAAAGTCAGAAAGTTGTTGGGCAGGGGACTTGAAAACAGTCAAAAGGAATTTTTGGGTCATTCCATGTCAAATCAACCAAAAAATTTCAATTTACAACCTGACCATTTCAGATTTCCATGAAACTGTCAGGGATCATTCTCTCCGGTGATATAAATGAGAATACAATTTTATAATTTTTTTATCGCGTTAAATTTTCATACAATTAATTATTTAAAATTTTGAAAAATCATCATTTTTTGGGTTGCATACATTTTTCAATTTTGAATTTCTCAAGTTCTATCAGGCATACAGAATTTTATGACCCCTCATTTTAAAGAGAATTTTATAAGTTTTAATTTGATATCCAAATTGACTATGCTCAGTTAAAAAAATAATTTTTAAAATTTTTGAAAATTTAAAATTTAAAAATTTTTTAGATAGTATTTTTTAAAAATTTTGAAAAAAATGTATGTTTGTTGTAATATTATAAGCTAAAATTTCTGAAATTTTTAGAGTGGGATCTCAATGGGATCAAGAGTTATGAAATAAAAACTGAAAATTACCACTCAAATAATACATAAATAACAAAATAGCTAGAATTAGATTGTTATTTGAATGGTAATTTTCAGTTTTTATTTCATAACCCTTGATCCCATTGAGATCCCACTCTAAAAATTTCAGAAATTTTAGCTTATAATATTACAACAAACATACATTTTTTTGAAAATTTTTAAAAAACACTATCTGAAAAATTTTAAAATTTATTTTTTTTAACTGAGTATAGTAAACTTGGGTATCAAATTAAACCTTATAAATTCCTCTTTAAGATGAGGGGTCATAAAATTCTGTATGCCTGATAGAACTTGAGAAATTCAAAATTGAAAAATTTATGCAATCCCAAAAATGACGATTTTTCAAAATTTAAATAATTAATTGTACAAAAATTTTATGCGATAAAAAAATTATAAAAATATATTCTCATTTATATCATTAGGGAGAATGATTCCGGAGAGTTTCATTGAAATCTGAAATGGTCAGGTTGAGTCACTGGTTGATTTGACATGGAATGACCCTTTTATTTTATTCCAATTTTACGCGTGCAAAAAAAAAAAAAAAAATCGTAAACACCGCACTTGAAAGAAAATTAACTTTTAAACCCGTAAAAATGCCATAGCGTTTTTTCCATAAAATACGGTACTTAAAATCGTTTTAATTTCTCTTACTTTTGAGAGCTTAAAGCACTAGCTAGGTTTTTTTTTTTGTTTTTTTAATAAGAAATAAAAACTTAGAAAAGTGCAGATTTTTTTGTATATATAACAAGATAATGTGCATCAATGTTATTCTAGTCTAAGCAATAACCATTCCATTCAAAATTAAAACTGGATTATTAATCTTAAATATTTACAAAATAAGAGAAATAATAATATAAAAAAAAGCTTAAAGTGAAAATTCTTTTTAAACAGCTTTCTTTTAAATATATAAAAATATGTTTTCGATTTTAAAACTGAGCAAAATTGGCTAGGTCTTTCCAAAAGAAAATTCACTTAAGCCCCATATTGAAAAAGTGTATAACAGGAAGGGATCAAATCATGAAACCATACCATTGCTTGGCTTATATTTTGCCTCCCAACCATCAGGGGCAAGGGTTGACTGATGTATCAGTTGATTCAGCTCGTGCTTGAGCTACAGAGACAATGTATAGATGCTTACCCATAACTGATTGTGTATGAAGCTAAAGAATCCCTTTTCCCGTCTTCTTATTTCAGTGCTATAGGGAGGACCCCATTACTTGGTGGAAAGGTATCATTAAATGCAATAGCTTTTTGAGCCTGTTTCAAAACTTGCTCATCTAGCAATGTTTTTGCTATCAAGTCCTACTAGTTCAGCATCAATTAAGAGACAGGCTATTTTCTAATGCTTCATACTCTCTAAACTCAGAAATCATTTGGGTGTAAATAAATGTGAACACGTTGTGTGCTGCAGCATGCTGGGGAGTGAAATTGATCCAGATTATTTAATTGTACGAAAGGATTTTCTTCTGATTGAAAATTTAAAAAAATAAAAATATTTTATGGCAATTAACAATTTAATTTTTTTTTAATTATTAAATTACAATAAATTTAAATAAAAGATCACATAAATCATTGACTTATTTAATGTTTACCTATTCCTATTGTTGTTAAAATGTTTTAGTGTGTTACATGCATTTGGCAGTTTTTGATGGTTTAAACCAGTTTATGACAGTTTTTGTCAGTTTAAACCTGTTTTTGATGCTTGTCATGTCAAAAACCAGTTTTTGACATCAAAAACCCAACCCTGCTGTCAAGTACCATTCATTTTGTCATATTTGGTGAATAAAAGATTAATTCTACATTATTTCATTGAATTCATTTAGTGGCCCATTCATGACATTGCCAAATTTCTATATTTTTATTTTCTATTACCATTCATTATAGGCATTTTCTAATCCAAATTTTATGACTTTTTTATATAACCAAATAAGTAAAGTAACTGAAGAACCAATTCTGAGCCAAAAAAAAAATTATTAGAAAAAATTACAAAAATTAAAAACCAAAAATTGGCCCATTCATTACCACTCTCCCCTACTACTATTTAACATCAAAATCATAAAATAAAGAAGTTTTATTTCTGGTTTAGCCAGACTTAATAACCAAAAAGCTTGATTAATACATAAATATATTTGGTAAAAAGATTGCAATCACCAGTGATATCAGCAATATCTTGAATTTAAAAAAAAAAAAAAAAAATTATACTTCATTCGTGATATAAAACATGAGTTCAGTCATATTATCGATAATTACATACTAAAATACATACAGAATGATGTAAAAATGAAAAACTCTTAATTTTGTCCTTACATCTGAACTGAAAGTTTCATTGTTTACATCTGCGATGATATGCAAATTTTAGGAGTCCACTGTACTATTAGGATATACTACTTGGAACTTTTTTTTCCATAAAATTTGTGTTAAAAAATACTTTTAATAAAATATTGCTTTAAAACATAGGGTGCACTGTTGTTTGCTACAGATTTCACATCTGGTTTGTGGGTAGAAAACAAGTAAATTTGATAATTAAATAAGAAATCATTTTCACAATTTAGCATTGAATTAAAAAAAAAAAAAATTAGAAAAGAATTTTTGTACTACTATTAATATAGTAAAGTTATAGTACACACTGTGAAAAGACAGAAGAATTAACAAAAATAATTTAATATTTTCCCAATATACAATATTCATATGTAAAACTATTGATATATTCTTTAAAATGCAGAATATAAGTGAAAAAAAAAAAAAAATGCATAGCAATGTACAAGGATAAATTAATTTAACACATTAGTAAAAATCTGGTACTTTTCGGTTAGCCGGGCAACAGTGTTATGTATATGTCTATTTACATGTATATATACATGTAGTGCTGTCCTCTAAAAAAAACCCACCCAAGAACTTCATCAAACAAAATCACTGAAGTAAAATTCTCTTTTTGTCCTGTTTCTATATGCTTTGCAATAAAATTATTTAAAATTACTTTAGAAGTGTTTATTTAGTTTTTTAAAAGATAAGCTAATAATACAAAATTGTAGCAAAAAAAGAGCTTTTTCACAGTTTTTCTTGTTATAATATGACATGATACAATGATGTACATCAGTTTTTAGATGTTTTTATGTTAAACCATTAATATGTGAATAAAATGCACCATTTTCAGCTGATTATATTATGTTTGACTCAGTTTGTGACCTTTTGAAAACAGAGGTAAAAAGAAACCCATGTGGGTACTAAAAAAACCCCCACTTTTTTATGTATATAAATAAATGGTGGAGCATATATTCATGGCTGTTTGTAACACTTGATAAAATCCCCTGAAAAAAAAAGGCTGAACTTTCACGGAGTCACGCAACCGCGACCTTTTGACGAAATTCCAGTTTCTTCCACGACCTTTTGACGAATTTTCCATTTTTTCCGCAATCTTTAGATCATATATTCCCGTTTTTTCGGCGATCTTTAGACGAAATTTGTGTTTTTTCGGCGATCTGTTGACGAAAATCCCGTTTTTTCAGCGATCTTTGATGAAATTACAATTTTTCCGGCGATCTTTTAACGAAATTCCCGTTTTTTCGGCGATCTTTTGACGAAATTCCCATTTTTTTCCGGCAATCTTTTGACAAAATTCCCTTTTCTCTGCGATATTTTTACAAAATTCCCGTTTTCTGAGCGATCTTTTTACAAAATTTGCGATTTTTCCGCGATCTTTTTACAAAATTTGCGTTTGTTCCGTGATCGTTTGACAAACTGTAGTTTTTTCTGCGATCCTTTGACAAAATTTGCGTTTTTTCCCGCGATTTAACGGAACTCCCGTATTTTCTGCGATCTTTTGATGCAAATCGGGTTTCTTCCGCGATCTTTTAACGAAATTCCAGTTTCTTTCACGATCTTTTGACAAAATTCCCGTTGTTTCTGCAATCTTTTCTTAGAATAAGCATTCATTCCGACTTCTTTTACGAAATTCGTGTTTTTTTTGCGGTCTTTTGACAGAATGTGTTTTTTACGTGATTCTTTGACATAAAATTCACTTTTTTTATTCGATTTTTTATCGAAATTGGTTTTTTCCGCGATCCTTTGACAGAATTCGCGTGTTTCGATTCTTTGACGAAATTCATTTCTTTTTCGCGGTCTTTTGACAAAATTCCGAGTTTTTTCGTGATCCTTAGAGACTAAATCCGCATTTTTCGCTATATTTCGACGAAAATTGTGTTTTTTCCGCGATCCTTTGACGAAAGTTGTCATTTTTCCCGCAACACTTTGACGGAATCAGCGGTTTTTTTTTTGTGATTCTATGACAAAATTTGCAGGGTTTTTCCGCGATTCTTTGACAAAATTGCGTTTTTTCCGCGATATTTTGCGAAATTGGCTATTTTTTTCTGCCAACGATTGACGGAATTGTTTTTTCGGCGATCACTTGCCGAAATTTGTGATATTTTACATCCGAATTTTCGGACTGGCGACCGATTTTTTTTTAAATTTCAGAACAAATCCTCAATGCGAGAAACGGTAAAAAATCGGAAAATCGCGGAAGAATCTCATGAGTATGTAACTCCGGAATTTCCGGGTTACGTTTTATCAAATCCCCGGAACACAAACAGGCATGATATATTTTTTCTTTAAAATATTAATTAAATGAAAAAAAAAACCAATAAATTATGCAATTTAATGCATATTTTGCATTTCTAAGAATTTGCACAAGTTATGTCATACCTCCCCCCCCCCTTTGTTTTTACAAAAATAAAACCCACCCACTTTTTTTTATGTGCACAAAGATTTAATGTTTACAAGCTTATTTTATTTTAATCCTTATTTTGTTTTTTTATGCAAATTTTATTAGGCGATTCTCAAGTTCACTGTTCAACAAAGACGAAACTTTCTGACACATTTACTCATTTTTAAACATAAAGGGACAAAATTGACAGGGCTGACTAAGCAATTTGGAATCGAAATGAGTTTTACATTTTTGATAAATTACTTATCGAGTTACAAGCGATTTTGGGTCTCATGAAGACTGGTTTTTTGCCCCTCTTTGGGTGTTTTTTCTCCTTTTGTCAGGAAATTTGGTTCAAAACGGCAACTTTGACATTATTTTCTGAAAGATCTTTTATGTTTACCAAAAAATGGAACATTTCTGTAGTTTTTGAATAACACAGTGCCAATTTCAAGCATTTCTACTTTCTGAACAAAGATTAATTAAAACTTGTGTGATTAAGTTGCCCCTTTGGATTTGATTGCAAAAAAACTGAACAAAAAAAAACTTTTTTTTTTTTGCAGAATTTTTTTTTTTAACATGGGTTATTTTTAGGAAAAAGTGGTTTTTTTTTTCAAATTCTTCTTTAATTGACTGCCATTTTGTAATATATTAACAAAATCAAAAATACTATACATTAAAATCTTAGTCAGAACAAGCTGTGAAAATGTAGCTACTTCAAATTGTTTTGTATTTTTTATTAAATTTTATATAGAGAAAAATTCAAAAAGTGGGTTTTTTTTTAAGAGGACAGCACAATAAGTGGATAAATGTGTATACATACAATATATGTATACATACAATATATATGTATACATACATTTATATAAACATATATAATGTATGTATATATAACACTGGCGCTTGGTTAACCGAAAAGCACCAAAATCAATTTTACTCTAAATATACATTAGGCACTAGTCACTTCAGTTTCGCTACATTCAACATGATCTGAAGATTTAGCAACAAAGATTAATTGATCTTGCTGGGCTAATTGTGAATTTTCTTCAATATTTTGCAATATAACTGGCATTGAGTCTGCTTGTATAACATTATATTCATGATCGACAGCATTACTTTGATCACTAACATTTGGTATAATAAAATATTGCCCACTTTCTGCACAGCCAACAACATTAGAGCTGTAACACTGTACCACTTCACCAGAGGGTAAAATTATTTCTTGCAATTCTAAATTGGATGTATCAACTGTTATGGGAATACCATTTGTCTCTAAACATTTTGATTCTATAGTGGTTTTATCAACATTAGTATCACCTTCAATAGAATCCTGGATATTTGTCCCTGGTGAATGGTTGACAATACTTTCTGTAGCCATTTGAATTTCATTATTTTCCTTATTCTTGCTTTTGATATCAGTAATAGCTTGGGAAGCAATAGTTTCTGCCATTTCTGATAAAATATTTTCACATGTGGCCGATTCATCATTTTCATCTTCACTTAATCCATTATTATTCTGAGTATCACTTTCATCAAAATCAAAATCAGATGAGCTTTCACTACCTTCATCCTGTGGCACTGATTTAGTAATGCTTTTTTTAAATTTAATTTCTGGATGTTTTTTCATAAATCGTTTCACAGTACCTAAGCATGGTAATTTGAAAAGGCCAGCTTTCTTGAAATATTCATATGCATAAGGTGCTTTTCTACACCATATAGCACACTGTGTTAAAGTGGAATCAGACCAGCGCATCTTAGAATTATTAACATATGAATAACTACGTATTTGTTCTAAAATGTATGTTGCACAAGGATCACCTTTAGCTGCATTCTTTTGTATGCTTTTTAATCTTTTAACAAAAGAATAAGACAATTGCCTTTCTTGAACTATGCATCTATCTTCTAATTCTTCAATTTTTTTGTTCAAATTAGCGAGTTTAAGTTTTAAACCGGCTATTTGTCTATTTTTTTGTTTTAATTGTAATATATACTTCGGCCTATCTATAAAGCAATGGTTCAGAGGCATATTTGTTGTCAACAAAACTGGAGCTTTTTCTAAAACTAATTTAGAAGAAGCATCTTTAATTTGTTCATCAGGAGTACCAAGGTTATCCTGATTATCAACACATACTTCATCAAAGGAAACATTTTTACAAGTTAATTCATTTTGAGTTTCATCCATAGTTTCAGTGTCATCTTCACCAAGAGTAAGATCAGCACATGAATCTTCACAAATATGGTTATCTACAACATGACCTAAAACATGCTGAACTTTTTCTTTTTGGTTACATGAGTCTGCATTAACATCTTTATCTTTATTTGACATCTTAATATCTTCTGTAGTATCACAACTGATATCCTCTTGAATAGATGAAGCTGACACATCCTGAATGAGTTTTGGAAGCACATCACCAGAATAGTTCTTTGCAAGTTTTTGATCCATCACAAATTGCAGCACTGTATTCCCAGAGGGTGTCTGTTTTTTGTTTACTTTTATAACATCTGGATTTATTTTCAAAAACGTATTAGGTCCTATTTCAATGAGGTCTGCATTACTTTCTCTTTTTTTAACATTCTTTTTTGGTAACATATCTAATTTTTTATTTACATTTTTCAAACTGTAACTTGCTGAAATAGCATTAGAACTTAAAATGTGAGTAGTATTATGAGATATTTTAGATGCACTATGTTGTAGACTCTCAATAACTAGCGGCATGTTTGAAGGTTGATTCATTTGATGACTGCATGACGAATTTTCAATTAAAAGACGGTTCTTTCTCAAATGAGAATTTTCATGAGATGAGGTCTGCAAATTAATTTTATCAGCTTCAACAGTTTCTGTCTCTGTGCCAGAGTTGTTAGTGAAATCTGTTTGAGGAGTTTTAGATATTCGTGAATCGCTGTCATTGTCTGAAACACTAGCTTTGGGTCGTAAAACTTTAACAATTAATGGAGATGTTTTAACTTTTTGCCTTGAATCAGCTTCATTAGCTTGCGGATCTTGTCCTATGTACTTGTGACCAAATACAGATGGTATACTGCGCGGTTTTAAAGCATCTGTATCACCTTTAAAATCGGTGTGAAGAAAATGTTTACTACATAGGACGGGTCTCCCGCTAGGAAACCATGAAGTCTTCCATTTTAAAGCTGTATTTATCTGTCTTATCCATTTAACTTTTAGCTTGTGATTAGCTGGGAAATCATAAAATGTCACAGACCCATCACACTTCCAACTATCAGTGCTACAACCAGGAACACAACAGATAACCATTTTATATTTACAATTCCAGTAAAAAATCACAAAAGATAGATTACATTATAGTTCCACATATCAAGTCTAGGTGGATTGATACGAAATTAGCTAGCATTTAACAGCATTCAACTAGCAAAAAAAAAAAAAAACAAGTCTTTAATAAATAACTGTAATTATATCGTTTATCATATCTCAAATATGTAAAAAGATTAATAATTTTAAATTTTTTTAGGATATAATAAAATAACTTCAGATTATTTTAACGTAAAGTTAACGACACCAGAGGGGAAGTACATCCTCCTTTATGGCTGGACAACACACATAACTCACAAATAGATAAATAAATCATATTTTGCTACTTTCATTAATGATTTTGAAAAAAAATTATTTTTAGTTTTTTAGAAGGCCTTGGTTGATGCATGTTTCACGCTTCTCACACACCGAGTCACACACACAAAAATATATTTGTTATTATTCTTAATAATTTGGCATCATATAGTTGAGCTTACGAATTTAATGGACTTCGCCATATTCCTGACTGGGGGATGTGAATAATCAAGAATGCGGTGGTGAAATAGAGAAAAAATATAGTTGATTTTACAATTTAGGTACATATAAAATAAATTTTTGATTGGAAAAAATCATCATATTTGACTATTTGACATACCTAGCTATGACATGTTGTTTGAAAGCCATAAAAGCGTTAAAATGAGTAATATTAAACAGTTCCGGTTGTTGAATGGAAAAGTATAGCTGTATTTAAAGAGCCCGATTTGTTTACATTGCATAAACTTTCAATCACAAGTTTAAAAACAAACACCTATCATATCGATAGTTTCTAAGGTATGTCATGTAACTTTTCTAATAATATATTTTGTTTATTTTAATTTTGATTATTTAAATTATTGAATTTTGAGTTTTCTGTCATAGCTATGTGTCCGGGTATTTTGTTTATGGATCATTTCGTAAATGCTATTTCTTTTATCTTGTAACGTTAGTATAGCTATTTGTTATTCTGTTTCAAGCTAAGTTCTTTATTTTTATTTACTGTTTTATCTTTGATAGCGATTATTTTCTTTTATTCTCGATATATTTGCCCTTATTGACATGTTTGATTGTTTGTAGTGATTGTTTCTAATTTTTTTATGTATAGATCCTCTCTCTAATGCTAATTTCATTTAAAAAATATTTTTTTTCAGGATGTAAGATGTAGAATTTGTGTTCCCTAAATTCATTTTTAGTTTGAATGAATTTTAAATTTGTCAAAAATAAATGTTTCCTTATAATTTGAAAAGAAAATCTTGTATTCTTTATAAAACAACGTAAATATTTACGCTATTATTATTATTATTTTAATTGTTATCATCACTACTAATAAATGTCCTCTATAGTTTAGCTGGATTTTAAAGTAAAAAAAAAAAAAAAAAAAAAAAAAAAAATATGTAGGTACCTAACTCTGAAAAGAGAGATGATCCGAAAATATTTCCAGCCATAAGTAAAAAATCTTTTTTAAAAACTCTTTAAATTATTTATTTTTATTTTAGTTAGTAATAAAAGTTTGGAAAAAACTATCTGGTAACTAACTAAACTATCTGGACACTTTCTCTTTTTGATGTTTTATTGAAAATCTAGAGAAGTAGTATCTAGGGTAGATGTGCCAGTAATGGGGAACCTTAAGGAATTTCTTTAAAAATTATTTTTTTATTAATAGTTATAATTATTATATTCCAGTTTTTTCAATATTATATTAACCTATCAACAATATTTAATCATTCTTATAGTCTCATTTCCCAATATGAATCAAAATTTAATTTTAAATAACAGAAATATATCAAAACACTGAAAAGCCCAGTAATGGACACACTCTGTTCCAGTAACCCCATAAAACTCCATAAAAAATAATAAATATAATGGACCATATTCTCCCCTTGGGTTCGAGGCTACAAAAACTTGTCTGCTTGGGAATAACATTCATAACCGCGCCATTGAAAAGCATTGTGTTTAGAAAATTTCTGTTTATATTTTATTTCATACAGAGTTTCAGACCTTTTCATGGGCAGGTATGGGTTACACATGAATTCTTTTCTCTATTTTAAAGTAATGGCGTGCATATTTTTCATTTTATTTATAAAATAAAAATTTTAAATTTTAGTTGATACGTATATACAATAGCCTCCTGCTTAACTGGCCTAAAAGGGACCGAAGGTTAGCCGGTTAAAGCAGGAAGTAAAAAAAAAATTTAATCTGTAAGTATCTGCATAGTTTAATTAATTAAATCCATACGATGCATTTAGTTTTTCAATTTGTGTAGTTTTAAAAAAGTACATATTTTCAATATTTTGTGAAATGAATACTAGTTATAATTAACTGAATTGAAAGAAAAATTATTACTGATAACAAATAATGAAAAATATTTAATACAAATTATTGAAAATCGTGTCACAGGCCTTTAGAAGAAATCTACATTATGTATATTTAAGTTAATCAACCATAACGAAATTAGTGACCTTCTTCTGTTAAAGGCAAGATGTCCGACATTTTGCATCATAACTTCTCCATTTCTTTAACATCATAAGTTTAACCGAGGAAGCTGTTAGCCGCTGTTCAACATAGCGAAGGGCCAACTGAAATGCTTTTACAACCCTTCCATATGAGGAATTTTAGCAAGTGTCAACTAGGGATTGACTGAATACCGAATAGTTGATTCGGTATTCGGTGGTTCGGCATGTAAACCAAATATTGCAGATAAGTATTTTCTTAGAAGTAGAAGAATTCTCTTTTACTTAGCAGTAGAATAGGCTAAACAATGAGTTTCAATATTATGTGCATGAGTTCAGAGTTCAGCTGCACTACAAAAGACAAGTCAAAGGCCATTTTTTATTTAAAAAAAACTTTTTCCTTCCTAAAATAGTCTAAATAGGTGCAAAATCAAAACAACTGTCTACAACAGAGAAAAAAAAAGTAAGGAAGATGCGCAACTTTCCCTTATCATTTAAATTTATTTAATGTGTATTTTCTTTAATATACAGATCAAATAAGTACATCAGAGCTCATATCTGTATATCTAAGGTGTATATTAAAGAGAATACACACATCAAATAAGTATACTAGTGTTCACATTTCTTTTGAAAAGGGGCAGGGTGCATTCACTGAAAAGGGCTCTTTTTTGTCAAGAAAAAGGGCACTTTTTGTCAAGCAAAAGAGCACTTTTTGCCAAGCGAAAGAGCACTTTTTGAAAGGAGAATTTTAAAAGGTACATTCCGTGCCTTCAGCTGGATTATTTTCAGTGCAGGTGAAAATAACTGGAAAGGTGAACTGGAATTGTATTATATTTACAAGGTTTCCAGCATCATGGAAAATCTGGAAAGTGGGGAATTTAGAAGTAGTCATGGAAAGTCAGGGGATTTTTTAAATATATAGGAAAAGTTAGGGAATTTACATTTTTTCTAAAAAGTCATGGAAACATCTGGGGTAAAAAATAACGCAAAATTCATCAAAATCGCAAAATCTGTCGAATGATTAAAAAAAAAAATTCAAAGAGCGATTACAGTAAGTCACTAATTTTGTCAAAAGATTGCGGAAATAAACAACGAATTTCCGTGCATGCCCGTTTGGTCATGAAGTTTTTAAAGATTTCACATCTTTTCCGCGGCTCTTTGATGAATTATTTTTTTTTTTCAGCAGTGCTTCTACAAAAATCGTGTTTTTCCCACGGTGTTTTGACGAAAACCGGGTCTTTTCCGCCGCTTTTTGAAGAAAATCGCATTTTTCAGCAATTCAATTCAAGACTTTCTGAAAAATCCAGCCCGGAAACAGTTAAAACCAAACCCAAAGCATTTAAAGTAAACCCGATCTGCAACGAAAAAAAAATTAGCGTCCGCCCACCCCGGGTCAGGTTCGGAAAAAATCTGGTCCCAAAACAAATCTTTACTGCGTCTCCCCAGCCCTCGGCTTGAAATTTTAAAAAGTCGTCTGAAGAACTTTAATCAAATAGAACTTGTAAGTACATTTTAAATGAATCTGCCCATTGCAAACGTATTTTAAAAGATTTTTTTTCTAACTCTATTGAAACAAACTAAAGCAATAAAAGAAAAAATGAAAACAACATATGACAACGCACGTGAATCCTATCGCTTGGTTTACATGAGTCATGTATTTATGGCCTTTATCTCTGCACAGTCCAGAGAGAGAGAGAGGGAAAAAAAAAAATAGGTCACGACGGGAGCTAGAAGTTTTTGTTTTCATTAGAAATTAATTTTGAAAGAAAATTACAGAAAAGATGCGGTCGGGTGGAATAAAAGTAGAAAAAAAGAATCTTAAAATATCTGGCTTAGATGCGCTATCTTCCCTCAGCCATTGTTGTTTTGAATTGTTTGGCGATTTTTTGTTGCCGTGTTGGCGGTATTTACGGATATGACAAACTCGATACGTAAATCCCGTGTGACGTGTGTGTTGTGACATGTCGTGTTCTGGCAACCCCTGAGAAGCTTAGAATTTTGTGGATGTATTTTGATATCGTGTTCTATCATTGTCTTTTTATTTTTATGTTAAATTTATTGGATGTATTTCATTGACTATAGTTTCTGTAGTCCGTTTAAACGCTCTTACTGAAGTAATTAAGAAATATGAGGAAATTTTGACAAGAAAGGGAGGTTTGTTTATAGTGTGTCAATGCGTATTAAGCCTATTTCGGCAATGTTATGAGAGGTATTTCGTGCTGGAGGTTTCAAGAAAGCAGATGTCTGTTAAGGTATGTTGATAATTTTATGTATATTTTGCTGCTTTAAGAGTTTTTACATTTTGAGATTGCTACAAAACGAGAACTGCTGAATTTTGAGAATACTATACCGCGAGAAATGCTGAATTCGGCGATGTTTTTTTTCGGTAAATGTGCGCGAAGCGCTCATACAACTATTGCTGATTGCCACTTTAGGGAGTTTCAGTTTTTATGTATATTTTGCTGCTTTAAGAGTTTTTTACATTTTGAGATTGCTACAAAATGAGAACTGCTGAATTTTGAGAATGCTATACCGCGAGAAATGCTGAATTCGGCGATGTTTTTTTTTTTCGGTAAATGTGCGCGAAGCGCTCATACAACGATTACTGATTGCCAGTTTAGCGAATTTTGTTTATTATTTACATTTTATTTTCGTTAAGCCAAACATGCGTATAAACTGGTGCTTGGCGACGTTTACTACTTGGCGGAAAAGGGGTTTTCACGCCAAGAATTCCAAGATGGCGGTCGTGGGAACTTATGACATCTGTTCCGTTATGGTGAATTTTTTAAACTTGCCACCAAGGATATACTTTTCAAAACTTTTAATGAATTAGAATTAAAATCCTGATATTTCGTTAAATAAGTATTTACGGCGAAAGCAAATACTTTCCGATACATTCACGAAATCATTTTAATCTTAGATACTTGGAATTAGCAAGTTCTCTTAGTCAGAAGCTATGAAATCGAATAGCTCTTTTATTTTTTGATAAAGAGAAAAAGTCTTTCAGAAAATATTAATTGGACGCCGTAATTTCCGGACACGAAAGATTGGGGAATGTTATTATTAGACAGCAATCGCTTATCACACTATGTAATACAGTAGAACCCCGCTAATCCGAACTAATTGGGACTGGTGCCTGTTCGGAATACAAAAAATTTGGATTATCCGAAATTCCGATAAAATTAGAAAAGAAAAAGATGTGTGCTAAACAAAATGTAAGTTATATGTAGTCAGTAATACAGTAAACATCTTGTAATCCGGCATCCGAAGGTCCGACATGCTATCCGAAGGGTCCGACATAATTTTTACAATTATTTTCTGAATCATCATTATCCTTTATAGCGTTTACATATTTTTTGTAATCCGTTTAGGCTTAGATGTGTTATTATCCCTCCATCTGCCATCTTGGATTTTTTTCTTGCGTGAAAAGTCCTTTTCCACCAAGTAGTAAATGTCGCCAATCGTTAAATATTGTTGATAGATTAATATAATATTAAAAAAACTGGAATATAATAATTATAACTATTAATTAAAAAACAGTTTTTAATTCACGCCCAAAAAAAATCCAAGATGGCGGATGGAGGGATAATAACACATCTGTTCCCTTTTTACTTTTTCGCAACCGATTAATGAAGAATAAAATGTCGAATCTTTTAAGCGACAAACTGGCAAAATTAGCATTTTTGGGGGGGGGGGGGGGGGGGTGCACACTTGATTTACTATACTCGCGATTTTTATCAGCAACCGATTAACAAAATTTGCAATTTTTTTCAATGACTAATTGATGAATCCCACTATTTTTAATGACCGATTGGCGAAATTAACAATTTTTCTTGCAATTCTTTTCGATGACCGATTGATGTATCCCACTATTTTTAATTACCGATTGGCGAAATTGACAATTTTTTTCTGAGATCACACTGTGAATGTATCAAAGTTCTGCATTGTTGAGTTGAGAAAAATATTTTTCTGAGAAAAAACAACATTATCTGCAAGCAGAAATAATAATTCATAAAGAATGGAAAGCTAACCTTTTCTTTTCCATACTATTAATATATATATCTTTTGTTAGTTATCAGATTGTGTTCAAATTTTCAGAGAGTTTAAATAATAATAAATTAGGCCGCTTGCCAAATTTCTATTTAACTATAATAAGTTTTCAGAAAATTAGAACCCTCTAAAAAAAACCCACTGTTAAGGTTACCCCAATAAAAGGATGACATTTGCAGTTTAGTTGTTCAGATAACAGAAATGCGGCCGTTATCAGTTTGCATCTGATAATGAACTGAACAAAAATAATACTTTTACTATGAACATATCTGCTAATTTTTTGCATGATTTTCCTTCTTTTTTTTCTTGCATCTTCCAGCAATTTCTTCTTACGATTCGATGAAGGCATATCTAGATGAATTGCATTTAACAATCACGTGAACTAGTGGAGTGATTTTTAAACTGCAAATGCATGTGCATTGGAATATGGTGATACAGAACAGAACGCAGTGCGGAATATTGAAATCTTGAATACACAATGAATTAGAGTTCTTGCACCTGTTCTAGCTATGCATGGGGAGGGTCCGATTGTCTGATTATCGTCATGCGTTGTGACCTGACAAGTGAATCACTTGTTTTACAAGCATCCACGTGTTATTTTCCATAAAGAGAAGAAAAATAAGGCTTTTTTTTCAAGAAATTACGGGATGCAAAGTACATGTTTTGAGAAATGGGCAGGGCGTATTTTTCCCTTATAAAAAGGGCAGGGCACATCGTTACTTATGCAAAATGGAGCATGGCGCATCGACATTTAAATAAAAAAGGGCAGGGCGCGGCGCCCTTCGAAAAACGCATAACGGGAACACTAAGTATACCCCTATGCCTGTCCTATAGCTTTTATAACCATTATATCAAAATCGCTCAAATTTCTTATCTTCACCACCACAATGTTAAAATATTAATCAAAATATAAATATTCTATCAATAATTTGACAGAAAATAGTTAAATGTACAAATTGATATAATACCTTTTTGTATTTTGAGAACATTTCTATTCAATATTTTTTAAATTAGACAATCAGTAAATCAGCTTAATGACAACGTTGTTTCTTATTATTTGAATGAACTTTTATTTTACTGACAATCCTTCTCCTTAATAATACCCTGTATAGTTTAATATTTTCAAAGGTTATTTTGGGGTATTGACTAGTGATAAAATAATAAAAAAGAAGTGATGGGTTAATGAATTTGTGAGTGGAAAGAAGTCATTAAATTTTTTGTGTAATTAGATTTTAGAATAAAACTGTAACTGAATTAAATTGTTGAGAATTTAATTTCAATTAAAGCTTATTAAAAAAGCTAATATATGCAAAAATGCATATTAAAAAGTTTCAAGTATTCGGCAAGATCAAAATGGCTGCTTCGGTCAATCCCTAGTGTCAACTTCAGCTGGATTATCATCAGGATCATTTTCACATTAAACAATATCAGTTACAGCATCAGTCCTAATTATATCCTCGTCAAATAATGTTTCATGCTTAAGGTCTTTATCAGATTCAAACAACTCTTACTTCTTCTACGGTGGTCTGTTCGCATCCCTCGAGCTTTTTAAATATTTGTACAAAACAGTTTACGGATAGATCAGACATTACGGAGTTCTCGGGGGAGAGGGGGACTGTACTTTTGACCATTAAAAACACAAAATCTCAAATCTTCCGTGGGGATATTTCATTGTTCCTGGGAGGGGGGGGGGGGATGTCCTCCCGGGCCACACCCTGAATTTAACACTGGCGAAGGTCAACGCGTATCCATTTAGAACCGATGTTCTTCTTTCTGAATTTTGCTTCCTTCTCCTCGGGATTGCACTTCAACTTGAAAGCGTAAGCTGAGTTCCCAAGGCTGTCATGCCTGAATTTTGCGAGATGTTGGAGAAAAGAAGTCTGCTGGTTAAAGAGGAGTAGAAGTCTGCACGTGCCGAAATTTCCAGGCCCGGGTCCAGTCTGACTCATAGAAAAAAAATTTCGGCCCAGCCTGGCCCGTAGAAAAAAATATTTGCGAAATTTTTTTTATTTAACTGAGGTTTAAATTGAATTTACACGTTTAATTTTCCTTACCATTTTACCACTATAACTTTCTATTTTCTTCTAAATTTTTACTTATAATGAATTTGCATAGTACCCACAAGACATTCAAATAAAAAATAATAACAATGTAGTATTTTTAGTACAAAATTTTGGTATAACATTGTCTTAAAGGGGTGTTAAAGAAGGGACGGAAGGAAAAAAAAGGGGATGGTATAGGAAAAAATGGACGGTAATGGGAAAAAAAGGGATGGTAAGGATGGGACTGTAAGGAAAATTACCACTATTTTTAGGTAAATCATGTTAAGACTAAGTGATAGCCCCAATGTTCATTAATTTTTAGAAAGTTATTTACATTGGATTAAATAAATAAAAAAAAATTAATTGACCTCGAAAAGTGCAGGAATAAACCTTGGGGACGGTAAGACTATCAATAAAGCCACAATGCTTGAAATTGATATTTAAATGCTGATTTAAATTCTGCAGTAAATTTCCTGTCAAAGAATTTTAGACATTTTTTCTCTAGCATACTTTTACATGAGAAAAAACTTGAAAAAAATTCCGTGGCTGCATCTGAAGTGATCTTTTGTATAAGTTTAGCAAGAGGGAATGTAAGGAATGTAAAACCCAGGGACAGAGTTAAAAAAATAATATCAACCATAAAAATGTGTGCAGGTTAATTTTTTACTACATATTTATATGAAACAATTGTCTCAGTTTCGGAAAAAAATTACATCAAATTACTTTTATTGAAACAATTTTATACAGACAGCTCCAAGCTTAAAAATCAGCATCAGGGACACGGGACGATATAGGATTTTCCTGGTATTTGGACCCCCAACATCATCCAAAACGTATTTATCTCGTTAATATTGTTATGGAATCATGTAATGTGATGTTCCCCGGTATATGAAATAAAAACCCCCACTAGAATATGTACTAAAATCAAAATTATTCAGGGTTAAAATATTGTGAGAATGCCCCATATACACCTGCTGGATGCACAGTTCGTATGTGCTGGAGCTCCTGCTATTCATTCATTGGACACCAAATTTTAATCATTTGCTTGTTCGGTCAAAATGTCTCTTGATACGAAATTTCCTTACGATCAGACAACTCCTTCTTGGTGTGTCAGTTATTTTGTTATAGAGTGTAAAAGAATTTGTGCAGTACAACAGTAGTGCAAAATTCGACTGTTTTTGCCAGGGCCGTGCGAAGTGGGGGGCGAATGGGGCCGTAGCCCGGGCACGGAAATTGAGGGGGTGCCAAATTTATACTACAAACTTCTTTTTCGAAAAAAAAAATGTATATTTACATATTGGGAATACGTACATTTTTCTTTTCAAAGTTACGCTAAGATGTTATATATTCCCGCGGCCACCATCTTGGTTTTCTTGGCGATGTTTTGCCGTTTATCGATAAGGCAACCCTGACGAGTGACATGTTCTGGCACCCCGTTAAGCCTAACATGCGCATAAATCTGCTTGGCGGCATTTACTTGGCAGAAAAGGGGTTTTCACACCAAGAAAAAGTCCAAGATGGTCACCGCGGGAATATATAACATCTGTTCCCAAAGTTATTGCATTGTCCTTTATCCCCCCCCCCACCCCCCCACCACCGAAAAATAAATTTATGAATAATGACTTCTTTCTTTTGGGTCTTTGTCTTAATCTCGTTTGTTAACCTTCCCTTTCTGAGTCTGTGCTTGTGATGAAAACATATACTCTCAAAATAGCATGGTGTTTCTTGGAATATAAAAGGATTCCAAACTGTTATACTGTATTGTTAGATACATTTTTTCTACATCCATTTTAAGATCCCCTTTGCCAAAATATTAAGTGCAATTTTCTCTTACGTTATTTAGTTTTTTGAAATTTTTGAATTAAAATTAAACCTAAAGTTTCAAAATAAACGCAAAATATGTATTCAGTAAAATTTGTTTCTGTTTCTGCACTTTTTAATTTTGTGGTACCTGTCACAAAGAAAAGTTGCGAAAGGTTGGGGGGGGGGGGGGGAATTGAAACTTTGCCCCGGGTGCAGTTTTCTCTTCACACGCTACTGGTTTTTGTCATTTTTTAAATCCTGTAAGAGAAAAAAGAAAATATGGATTTAAAAAATTTATATTCCTTAAGTTATTGAAATCTGAAATGTCGAAATCCAGAACACTCATTGATTTGACATGGAATGACACAAATAGTGAAAAAATTATAGCCAAAATATTTTTCTTATATTGCAATTTATTTATTTGAAAGGTGTTTGAAATATAATAAAGCTCAAAATAAAAATTTCCACTGTACCTTTTTTCCTCCTTTTTTTTTGCCCCAAAATGTATAAATATTTTTAAATTATGTATTGTCATTATTTTGCTTTCATGTTTCACATTAAAAAATTGGGTTTAAAATTTTAAATTGTGATGTGTGTCTTATACTCTTATACACTGGAAAATATGATTCTTAAATTTAATATAGGAATTTAAGATATTTTTATGAATATTTTAATACTTTATCTGAGGAAATTTTATTTAAATAATTTGGGAATTAACTTTTTTCCAGGTCTGTATTAAGAAAAGTGGAAAATATGCATTCTCATCATGGAATATCATACTTATAACTAGCTATTGAGGTTCAACTAAGTAAACAATGTCAGGTAGACCACCAGAAGAATTAGCTGCTGAATTAGATGCCATTTTTCTCAATGGTACTACAGGAAAAAATCAGAAATCTATTTCTGTTGAAACTCTTGTGGATGCATTCGTTGTTTTGTATGATGAATGCTGTAACTCATCCCTTAGAAGAGAAAAAACAGTGTCCAACTTCATTGAATATGGTGAGTTTTGTGCCAGTGACAAACTGCTTTTCTCTTTTATAAATTAATGTTTGCTTTGTTTGATATTGATATTTTGAAAATAGTATTGCCTTATCTTATTTCTTAGTTCAGTTTTACTTTCATTTCTTAATTAAAAGCAGTGGCATAGCTACGTTTTTTTGCCCTCGTTGCAGGAAGAAATTCTGTGTGCGTACCCCCCCTCCCCCAATAACAAAAAAAAAAAACATTTTTCCTCAAGACTGGTAAAAAGTCCTTCCAGTTTATAATGGTAGGAGAAGGCAGTTTTTCTCTTAAAAAAAGAAATCAAAATTAAGCTAATTTTATTCAAACACATGAAACTAAAATGTGTGGAATCCGATTATAGAGGATTCCTAGTTTTCATCAATACTGAATTTGAATGGGAATTTCAAAAACTTGAGTTTCATTTATGGTGACCCACTTTAATCACCAATTTGGTGATATTGAGCTAAATATCACCATTTGCTTTCTTCCGAACGGTTGCTTCTAACTTTCAGGTAGCATTCATTACAAAAAGTAAAATGTACCTATTGCAGCCGTCCAGAGGAAAGAAATTCCAGAAAATTTTAGTACAGTAAACATCCTCTAATCTGGCACATTTGGTACTTGAAGCATGCTGGATTGCGAAATTTTCTGGATTACAGGATGAATGTCAGGAAAAACGTGTAGAAGTTGGAATTAAACAAAAAATGACAGTAAAACATGTTTTTTATTCATTAAACAGTAGAGATGGGCATTATTTAACGTATTAGGATAAATAACAATGTTATTCCTTTATAGTGCATTATTTAGTAACAGGAAAGTCCCTGTTAAATTTATAACGCTTACCTGCAAAGTATATAAAAAAAAAAAAGAAAAGAAAAAGCTGAAAGAATAGTCTCTTCTTATCGTTTACCAAAAGCTAATTTCTAAATCGTTAGTTTTAGTGGTATTGTTCCAATTGCAAAAATGTTTCAGATTTTGTTATGCATCATTTAAAGTCCAATTTGTGTTAAAATAAGTGCTTTTTAAATAGTTAAGAAATTACAATCTTTTCACAACGTCTGGTTCCTATAAGCTTCATTCAGAAAAAGTTTCTCCATGTTCTAACCACTAAAACAGTAAACATTTTATTTTCCTACAGCTAAAACTTATTGAGTTATGATGCTTAAACTTTATGAATTTTTGCCGTTTTTGTCACCATAAACAAAAAACGTGTTTTTAGTGCCAGAAAAGCTCAAAATGCATAAAATTAAAAGTATCATAACTAGGTAAGTTTTGTCCTGTAAAAATTAAGTTTTTAAACAAAAACTGA
The DNA here is from genome assembly GCA_963932465.1 of Maratus speciosus. Lineage (NCBI taxonomy): Eukaryota > Metazoa > Arthropoda > Arachnida > Araneae > Salticidae > Maratus > Maratus speciosus. Next base: position 384,395,565 of record OZ010788.1, on the reverse strand, counting down.
TTTTAATGGAGTGGATTCACCTTAACAAAAAGCAGTGTCTATATGTACATCCCAAAATTATTTCAAACATTTTGTTTAAAGGCCTTCTATACTTGGGAAACGAGGAACTTGATAGTATTGAATATACTGCGATCGTTATACTTCCGCGACAAGAAGAAGTGCGTTGACTATTTTAATAAAATCTCACCCGATATTTGTTTTTTTTTCCAAAATTTTAATGCAAAAGCGATTCATTGACTAAATGAAACTGCTTTAAGTTGAAATTTGTCACTATTATGATATGTATATATTAAATTTATATAAAAATGTATTTATTCGCTTTGGCGAAATTTTGGTGCTAATGAACATGTGTTGTACAGAGATTGTAAACCTATTAGAGATAACGTCTCCCCAATTTCCGGTGTGTTAACAGACTCTAAGATTGCGGTTTTCAATCTGCAATATATATTTTTTATTTTTGAAACTTTTTAAGATACTGAAACAATTTTTGTGGATTTGAACGTATTGGAAAATTTTAACCCAAATGGATACCAAGCATGACAATAAAATATTTAAAACAATAAAAAATGCAAAATAAAAGGAATAGAAAGGTGTTCATTTATAATGCTGAGGTTGTAAATAAAAAAGTTGAAGAAAGTTATTCCGCTTGAATACGAATTTTTCTACTGGCAAATTCGAGTTATTTTTAACAGAAACATAGGCATATGCAAGGGGGGGGGGGAGGGGAGGGCTCTAAATCCTTGAAAAAAAAATAAGAACTGTTAAAAACATTACTGTTTAATACTTTTTTGTTTTATTTTTTTTTTTTTTCTCTTTTCTCTTTAAATCCTGATAAATTTATTTCTGAATATTATATATTATTTAATTGTTAAATTCCTAAGTTAGTTTTTATTTTCATATGTTTTAAAAATTGTCTTGCACAGGAATTTTTATGGTTATAGGCAATATTAGAAAAAAAATTGCATAATCATGCTAATGTAGTACAGAAGTTTTGGCATGAATATGAGATTGAATTAAAAATAAAGGGAAAATATTGATAATAAAAATAAGCTGAAAAGTTTATTTTACATATTTTTATAGTGTATACTCATACATGCTATAATTTGTTTCCCTTTAGATTTGTTTTCCTTCTTACATTCAAAATTTTTAAATACAGTCGAATCTCGTTATCCGGACACTCTAATGACCAGAAAAAAGTGTTGTCATAAGCGGAGTGTCGCCGTAACCGGTGTCGGAGAAAAATATATTTATAAAAAGCTGCATTTTTAATTAATTTAACACAATTTTAAATTCATAACTGTTCTTGCAGTTTTAACCCCTTGAAGGTGAAACAATTACGTTTGTACAATGCAGAATTCCCACTGGAAATTTAGAAAAATTTTATTTCAAAATAAGGAAAAGCAATTTTACAACTTTTTTCCATCAAAGTTAGAAAAGTAAAATTTCATAAAATTTTTCTGGTGCAAAACTTCATTAATCGTAGGGGCGATAAAATATATCCCACCACCTCTCAAGGGGTTAAGCAATAAAACATTATTATTTAACAAAATAAACGCAAAAACAAAATTGAAAAGAATAAAAATCAGATTTATGACTACTTGCTTTTTGGAAAATGGACAATTTTCCTAAACCTTCGGGATATAGGGAGTTGCAAATTATTCAATGACATAAAATCCGGAGTTTACATTAAAATTATATACAGAAAATCGGGACTTTGAAAAACTGACGTGATAAGCAGAATGTCGGGAAAAACCGGGTGTCGGGATAATGAGGTCGAACAGTAGTGACTAGGGATGCAACGGATATCCGGCATATCCGGCTGATTTTTCAATATCCGAAATACCGTCGGATATCCGAATCACAATCACCGGATATCCGACTTCTCTGCCGGATATCCGGCAATACGTAGCAAAGTAAATATATAAGGATAAGAGAAATCGTTTGATCCAAACAATGCCGAACAACTTTTGTTTATAATGCAAAATATGAAAGTAAGTCCACTATTCATGAGTAAAAGGTAATTCTCAAAAGTTTAAAGAATTGCCAGCTTTCCTAACATTGGTATTAGAACTCTTTATAATAAATTTAAGAATTTATGTTTACATCTTTTAGAAAATTGTACCTTTACTTTCAGAATGTGAAACAAAATCTGAAATTGTTTATTAAAGTATGACTTTATTAATTTTCTTTCTCTCTTTCTTCTATCTTCAATAGAAGAAAGTATTGTAACTGAGATTTTTTCGATTTCTGGTTTTCGGTGGTCTTAGACGTTTTAGGGGTCAGAGATCCCAAAACATGTTTATACAAATTGTCTGTCTGTCATCATACCATCAAAAAGTGTATGAAGTTGTGCATAGAATTGAACCAAATTTTTTGTGAATGTTTTTGGCTATAGCCAGCTGGCCCTCCTTCAATATTGGAACATTCTACTAGAAGGGGGTGCTGTAATCGTGATTTTTGTGCCATTTTCATTATTGCGTCATCAAAAAGTGTATGAAGTTATGCATAGAATTGAACCAAATTTTTTATGTATGTTTTTGGCTGTGGCCAGCAGGTCCTTCTTCAATATGGAAGCATTCTGTTGGAAGAAAGTGCTGCAATTGCAATTTTTGTGCCATTTTCATTATTGTACTATCGAAAAGTGTATGTTAAATATGTAATCATAAGTTATCCATATAATTGAACAAAATTTTTGTGTATGTTTTTGGCTATGTCCAGCAGGTTCTCCTTTAAATTGGAAGTATTCTGCCAGAAGGGTGCGCTGTAATAGTGATTTTTGTGCCATTTTCATTCTTGTGCCATCGAAAAGTGTATGAAGTTATGTATGGAATTGAACCAATTTTTGGGGGTATGTTTTTGGCTATGGCCAGCTGGTCCTCCTTCAATTTGAAAATATTCTGCTGGAAGGGGGCGCTATAATAGTGATTTTTGTGTTATTTCCATTATTTTATCATCGAAAAGTGTATGAAGCTAAGCATACAATTGAACCAATTTTTTGTGTACATTTTTGGCTATGGTCGGCAGTTTTTTCTTGAATTTGGAAATATTCTGCCAGAAGGTGGCACTGTGACAGCATTTTTTGTAAAATTTTCTCAATTTTTCTCAGTTTTTTGTACTGTATATTGGTGGCTCGTGAAGCCATGGGAACTTCACATCCTGCTAAGCTGGCTATTCACAATCAGCTGATGTACAGCAGAATAACGAAAAAAAATATTGATTTTAATAAATATCACGATTGAGATTAACTTATTCTTATTTTGATTTATTGACGAATAGAAATTTTAGATCAAAATCAAAGTTGGTATAATATTGAACTAATAATATCGAAGTATTAGCATTTGGAACTACTTTTTGAAATATTAAGATGTATGAGATAGAAAAATGTTTTGGGATTGGCACATCCAATTAGTTATTTTTGTAACTTCATTATAAATAAAATAATTAAAATTAAAAGTAATTTTCTTTTTACTTATAAATATCACAGTAATTTAACTTAAAACTAAATGTGACTCAAAACAAAACAGTATTAAATAATTAAAACAGAAAAAAGACATCAACTAAACCTATATTTGGAGAAAATAACTCTTTAATCATGGATAATATTAGTAGATATTTTATGTTTAAATTATAAAAAGAACGTATGTATTTCTTTGTGAAAATACTCTTCAATTATAAAGCCTATTAATTGGTTAAAATTTTTTACACAAATTATCAGCATTTCATTGTACAAGTTAATTATTAGCAATTACCAATATAATCAATGCCATATCGAAATCCAGTAGCAATTATCAGCATTTGCATTTCATTGTACAAATAAACAGAATATTTTAATGTTTAAATTACATTTTTTATACAACATTATTAATATACATTACACGGCTTGAATGGCAGATACATGTCTTGAATTTCGGGATGGGATGGCAGGATTCGTGCCCTAAAGAACATTGGGGACGGGAAGCTCCTGTTTCCAAAAAATCATTTTCCGAAAATGTTTCTTTGTAAAACGACGATGAAGTGTCGGGACCGACTGACAAATTTCATGATATTTTCCACTATCGATTTGCAGTTTTCACAGTTTCTTCTTACAATAAATTGACAAAATTAGTGTTTGTTTTTCTGCATCTGACCAAAAAAGTTTGTGATTTTTCTCCTCGACCAACTGACGAATTTCTTGATTTTTTTCTGGAGACCGATTGGTGAATTTCATTAAAAAAATTTTCGCAATCAATTGACAAATTTAGAAATTTTATTCTGTAACCGATTGGCAAATTTCCCTGTTTGTTCTTGTGACATACTAATGAAAGTAACGATTGTTTTTCTGCATCTGATTGAAAATTTTCACATTTTTTCTCTGCGACCAGCTGAGGAATTGGCTCGTGACGGATTGGCAAATTTCACGATACTTTTCCATGATCGATTGACGAATTTCATATTTTCCCACTTTCGTTTTCCCATGAACTTCAGTTTTTTTCTCGCAACCAATCGACAAATTATTTTATTTATTTTCACCATGATTGACGAAATCAGCAATGTCTTTTCGGTACTTTTCGGTTAGCCGGGCGCCAGTGTTATATATACATATGTATGTATGTATATCTATATATACATATATATGTATATATACACGCACATATATACATGTATACATATATCTTTTATGCATGTATAAATATACATATATATGTATATATAGGTATACATACATACATATATATAATACTGGCGCCCGGCTAACCGAAAAGTACCGTTTTTTCCTATGACCGTTTTACATATTTTGCGATGTTTTTCCTGTGCGCCCAAAATTGGAAATAACTAAAAGGGCAGCAAAGGCCACCGGAGACTAAGCTCTACCAAATTGGACAATAGTCAGCACTAAACAAAATGAGATTACACTTGTGGTGCACATGAAAAAAAAAAAAAAAACTTTGATGAACTTCAAAAAAAATATTTAGAAACAGCAAACTAGTAGTTTCTCGCAATTAACAGAAATTAGGACATGACTTTTTGAAATCAACCTTTTCTCGTGTAATAGAAGAAAGCAATTGCCTATTCCCTTTTCAAACTTTGGATATGGATTTAAAATTCCAATGCATAGAACATAGTTCAATTAACAAAAATACCAGGGATTACAGTTTTGAATATAATTCCATTAAGGATATAATAAAACAAATTTGTTCAGAAGTGACATACCATCACCGATATGCATTATTCGTGTAAGTTAAAAATGAATGCACATCAAGTTTTCTAAAACTTTTTAAGAGAGCATAACTATGTGTTTCCGATAATTTCTAAAGTTATAAAAGTCGCAGGGTTGTTTGGTTTAAACCGTGGTTTAAACGACGTTGGTTTAAACCGTGGTTTTTTTTAAAAAACCATGCTGGTTTTTTTTCATCTGTTTTTTTTCTCTTTTTCCCTATTGTTTTCATTTATTTTACACATTATTGAAAAATGCAAAATCCAAGTTATGCAGAAGCTACAAGCAAAACTTTAGAAAAATGATGAATTAATAAACTTGTAAAGTAACAAACATTTTTAGTCAAACTTTTCTTATAAGCTTTAAGTCTGCATGGCAGACTAATTTTTCTAAAATTAGCTGGGAAAAAAAAAAAAAAAAAAAAAAAAAACAACAACTACTTTTTTCTGCTTTTTCAAGCCTTTTATTTTAAAAAATGGCCAAAATGGCAGATTCTAGCTAAAAATACACTTTTACTACTTAGATTGCTTGATTAGTTAAGATTTACTAAGGACTTACATTATGCCTCAATGATGACATAATCATAAGTAATTCTCTCCATTGGTTACTCTTTGTTCTGTATGCTAATGAAGGATTGGCGGTGAGTTTTCTTTGTTGTATCATGGCTATTGGGTTTAGTAAGCTTTTTTTTTCTTCTTTCATTCCTACATTGGGATTGAGGTTTTGCATTATGATTTATTTTATTGTTACCAGCAGGGTTAGCATGGTTTAAATCAATTGGTTAACCAACTGGTTTTTTAGAAAAAATCTAATATAACATTTTCTCATTTTTGTAATTTAAGTGTTTCAAATTATCGGATATAAATAATTTCTACTTTAACCAGGGATGTAGTGGAGGGTATATGCAGGTATGCGACATATACCTTCTGAATTTTTTTAAGATTGGCAACTTTTATAAATCTACTTTCCATTTTAGGATCAATATTTTCAGTAGTCTAAAAAGTTGGTAAATAGGTATTTCTGTTTATTTTACTGTCGCCCCCCCCCCTTTTTTTTACCTGGCAGTTTCTGAGAAGTGTCAAATTACAATATACAATACTTCTTGAAACGTGTAAAGACTCTACTGCTAAATTCAAATCATTCCAGGAATTCTTTATAAAAAGCTTAAAAGCTTTACTTTTAATAAAAGATAATAATTGTTCATGTAGTGTTTTAACAGAAAAATCAGACATATCATATTGCAAATATTTCAAAGAAATGATTTTGAATAGCCATGGGAAATTATATTGTATTTATGAAACTACACCATATATTTATTTATAGGACTATAGTAATCAAAAAATTGTTTATTAAGATTTTCAAGGTATCAATGTTTCACTATGTAGAGCATTTTATTCATGGAACATAAGACATAACTTTTACTAAAAATGTTAAATTATTTCAATTTTCTACATAATTATTGTAATTATTTAATTTAAATTATTTTTAAATGAAGTTATATTACTTACATATTCAACAATGTTTATTTTTATCAATAAATATGTATGTATATGTAATAGAAAAATATATTTTTAAAAAACCCGGTTTAAACCAAAAAAACCTGGTTCTTTTGAAGAAAAAAAAAACAGGTTTTTTACCAACCCTGAAAAGTTGCTCTGTGCTGTTTGTCAAAAGTGTAACTTGTGAATGAGGCTAAAGTACGCAAAATGGAATAAAATCTAAATTAAGAAATTCATTTAGCAACCCGATTGTTAATTGCCCATAACATTAGGTGAAGGTTGAAAAATAGACATGATATATATAAAACGATTCTGTTCCTTTGTTTTAATAAAATAAAAATTTTGAATAATTATCTTGAGTTGTTAATTTAAATTGTTTCAATGGTATTTTGTCATGTCTGTATAAATGTAATTCTTTAAGTAGCACATAAAAAATAATGGGGTTTAAAGATTTTTTTTTTTTCCTTTCTAACAATTCAACTCCCCTGCATTTATAAATTTTGGGTATGAAACTCCCCTTGGGAAAACTTGAATTACAAGCCCTTATATTCAAAGAGATATAGTTTTTGTAAATTATATTTCAATACATTTAAAATGTTTTAATGATGTGTGAAACATATTTGTAATTTATTGTTCTGAGATGACATTATATAGAGAAATAATTCACTATATAATTAAAAACCTATCTAGTGCCGGATATCCGAATCCGGCAGGCGAAGGAGCTTCGGATATCCGGTATCCGATATCCGGTGCATCCCTAGTAGTGACCCTCTCTAACGTAAATGAAATTACTGTTCAATTGTCCTTTTTTCTTTCTTTTTTTCTTTTTCTCTATTTCTTTCTTTATTTTTTTTCTTTTTCTCTATTTCTTCCTTTATTTTTTTTCTTTCTTTCCTTCCTTCTTTCTTTTTTTTTTTTTTTTTGAATGAAAAGACTTTATATAAAATACAAATGTGAATTCATGTGGTTCTTCAAAATTGCACATTAAGCAATGCTAGATAGTAGATACCTGTTACGTGTTACATACATATAACTTTATACCTGATTAGAAACACATTTCTATTAGTTCTAAAAAACATTTCTCAACGAAACAATTATGACTCCCTTACAAAATAATAAAATTATAGGTGGTAAATAAATTATAGGTGATGTTAAACTGCAACAATATGTTTATTTTTTTCCTTTCAATTTATTTTAATTCTCAAGATTACTGTCAAAGTTGAAATGTTCTTGGAAAATAATGTATTTTATTCTAATTTAAAAAATATGCCTTGGTGATAAATTGCAAATAACCAATTGTATTTAATTTTTCAAAGAATGACGAAAAAAAAAAAAAATCTTTGAAATAAGGTTTTTGCAAACGCAATTCAAAATTAATTTTATGTCGCCGAAATGAGTGCTACATCGCCAGATGTTGCAACCATATTAAGCCAGGGGATGTAAATAGGCAGTATCAGGCTCTCACCTTACTATCTTCTTGGTCCTTCCCCAAGTATAATTAAAACACCCGTTGACATCATACACAGCCATTAGTTATACGTTAAAAAAAATAACAGGTTGTTGGAACCTGTTACTTGTGCAAGCATGGAATGATGCAACCTGTTAACCAAAAGTAACTCTATTTCCCATCTCTATTAAACAGCTTTAATAGAATTAAAAAAAAATACTCAATAATATAAAGTAAAACATGAACATACGTACATACATATCTATAAAATAAAAACATGCACTATAGGTCTACACAGTAGATTTACATGTAGAAGCCATTTTAAACAAATATCAAATATCAGGTTGTTTTGTAGTAGTCTTCTCTCTTCTTTTTTTAGGAAGTCATTTTGTATGATGTGAAATAACAGGTGATGACCCTACACACATGCCGATATACTATGTCCGGCACGATGTCTATCAATTGCACATTCTGATGTTTTGTATGTTTTGTTCGATATAAATTTGTATATACTCGGAAAATTCATCAAAATTATTTTGTTTATCTTTCGTAGAAAAAAACCCCCAAACATTTGAATCTAATGATCCACATTCATTATTTATTATTTAATATCAATTTCCGTTTCAAGTTGAGCAATCTTTTCTGAAATAGAAAAGGTATTTAATTCTGTTGATAAAAATTTATTTTTATTATTATATTATTATTATCTGCAAATTATCCACAGAAATGTTTTTTGTCACTACCGCTCCACAAGATTATTATAAACACCAGGTACAGTGATGGAACAGCTGCGCCAAATCGATAATGCTGCGCATTTCTGCACCAAAACGATCATTTTTCAACAAAATTGCGCCCAACTGCGCCAATTCAATAATAATTCTTGAGCCAAACCGATCATTTTCCACCCGAATTTCGGCAAAAGATTGCGAAAAACATGCGAATTTAGTCAAAAGATCGCGAAAAACACACGATGTTTCTCAAATGATCACGGAAAAAAAAAGTGAATTTTAACAAAGGACCGCTAATTTCGTCAAAAAAGGAACAAAACGCGGTCAAAAGATCGCGAAAAAATGTGATTTCGTTAAAAAATCGCGAATAAAATGCAAATTTTGTCGAAAAATTGGGAAAAACACGCGAATTTTGTGAAAAGATCGCGAAAAACACGCGAATTTCGTGAAAGGAACGCAAGAAAAATGTGAATTTTGTCTAAAGATCGCTAATTTCGTCAAAAAACGAAAATAACTCGGTCAAAAGAGCATGAAAAAATGCTAATTTATTTAAAAAATAGAGAAAAAACTGCAAATTTCATCAAAAGGCCTCAAATTTCGACAAAAGATCGTGAAGACACGAAATTTTCGTCAAAAGATCGCGAAAAACAAGCGAATTTCGTCAAAAGATCGCGAATAACATGCGAATTTCACCAAAGGATCGCGAATTTTGTCAAAAGAGCGCTAACTTCATCAAAACACCGTCAAAAGATCGCGAAAAAATGCTACTTTCGTTAAAAGGTCGCAAAAAACACGCGAATTTCGTCAAAAGATCGCGAAAAACAAGCAAATTTTGTCAAAGGATCGCGAGAAAAACATGAATTTTGTCTAAAGATTGCTAATTTTGTCAAAAAACGAACAAAACACGGTCAAAAAATCGTGAAAAAATGCTAGTTTATTTAAAAAACAGAAAAAAAAAACTGCAAATTTCATCAAAAGGCCTCAAATTTCGACAAAAGATCGTGAAAACGCAAAATTTTCGTCAAAAAATCACGAATAACATGGGAATTTCATCACAGGATCGCGAGAAAATGTGAATTTTGTCAAAAGAGCGCTAACTTCATCAAAACACGGTCAAAAGATCGCGAAAAAATGCTACTTTCGTTAAAAGGTCGCAAAAAACACGCAAATTTCGTCAAAAGATCGCAAAAAACAAGCGAATTTTGTCAAAGGATCGCGAGAAAAAACATGAATTTTGTCAAAGGATCGCAAGAAAAAACGTGAATTTTGTCAAACGATCGCTAATTTCGTCAAAAAATGAACAAAACCTGGTCAAAAGATCGTGAAACGCTTTTTCGTTAAAATAACGCGGGAAAAAAATCCCGCAAATTTCATCAAAAGAGTGTGAATAAAATGCAAATTTCGTCAAAAGATCGCGAAAAACACGCGAATTTCGTCAAAGGATCACGGGAAAAAAAAAATGTGAATTTTGCCAAAGGACTTCGTCAAAAAACGAACAAAAAACTGCCAAAAGATCGTGAAAAAACACTACTTTCATTAAAATATCGCTAAAAAAACCACTGCAAATTTTATCAAAAGATCACAAAAAACGCGTGTATTTTGTCAAAGGATCGCGAAAAAAACTTGAATTTTGTCAAAGAGTCGCTAACTTCATCAAAAAACGAACAAAACGGGGTCAAAAGATTGTGAAAAATCGCAAATTTCATTAAAAGATCGCAGGAAAAAAACCACAAATTTCTTCAAAAGGTCGCAACAAAACTACAAATTTTGTCAAAAGATCGCGAAAACTGCAAATTTCGTCAAAAGATTTCGAAAAACACGCTAATTTCGTCAAAAGATAGTGAAAAAATGCAAATTTCGTCAAAAGATTTAGAAAAACACGCTGATTTCAACAAAGAGCTATTTCATCTCAATTCAGGCAGGCAGTACTGATATGCGTCAATGCACCATCATAGATTTTTTTCAAAAAATTACAGTAGTTACAACTAAGTAATACATAAAATTTCCCAATGGGATTTTTCCCCCCAAAATTTTTTTTTCTGTGGTTACAGCACTTTAAAGTTTACGATAAAATTGACAATTTTCGGAAAAACAGAAAAACACTTCATTTTGAAACGAACACAGCATCAAAAATATTTAACGTATCCAGTCAATTTATTTTTTACAAATAGTTATTAAGCTGAATTTTACTTTAGCATAGTTTTAAAAAATATAGTGACATTTAAATTAATTTTAAAAAATTGTTTCTAAGTACAAAAAATGGAATTATTACTAATTTTAAGATTTTTTTTTCAGAATGAAAAAAAATATTTTAAAGCTAAACATTGATGGTAATCCAAAGACCTTTAATGGGAGTTTTACAGAAAATTTTATTTTAAGCCTAAGATGCATGCAACTTTTGCAATTCAATTTTAAATTATGCAAAATTTCGTAAAATCGCTACTTTTGAGATGCAATTTCTCAAAAACACCATTTTTTAAAAATTTAATAATATGCTCAATTGATACCTTATTAGTTTCTAATAAATACCTTATAAGCAAATCGTGTGTTTTTGCTTAGAAAATTTTATATGATATTTTGAAAATAACATGTTGTGTATATTTTTCAAAAGACCAGAAAGTCAAGCCTTTTCTTATTTCACTGAATTTATAATTGATTATGAAAGTAATTAGTGGATAGGACAAATCAGTACCATATTACGAGAACTAAATGACATTACAGTATCATTCACGTACTCCCATGGTCCATCAAAAGCATTCCAGTGGCCAGAAGAATCGGGAAAGAAATCTGGAATCGGTGCCAGGAAGGAAAGAGCATCGATACATCTTGCAATCATCACGTTTGGCGAGTGGTGCCCATTAAATTTGGAGAGTGAGGATAATAAAGTTAATCGCCACGTTTTAAGTGTTACTCGACGCATTTATCTTTTCTCTTTCCAAATTCTTCTGGCCACAGGAATGATTTTTCTGGACCATGGGGTATATGAATGATGCTGTAATGTCCCTCAGTTCTCGTGATATTCTATTGATTTGTCCTATCCATCAATTATTTTCATAAATGCACCCAATGCAATCACTGATTTATAAATCGTGCATTGAATGATGTTTTGTTATCTGGCTGGAGGTTTCAACTTTTGTCAATGCATTTTTAATTATTCGTCCCATATAACCTTCATTATTTTTAATCATCCAATAATGTTTAGATCGTATACCAACAATACATTTTACATTAGCTTATTCTTTCTCATTATTAGCTCTATAAGGTTTGCATAATGTTTCTGTCTAGATGGAGTAGAAGGATACTTTTTTGACAGAGAGGATAGTTCAGCAACAAATGAGACAAAATCTCGGATGGCTCTTATTGGAGATTAAATTTCGTTGCATAATGCTTACATAATCCCCCTACAGCATCACATGCACTTTTTTCATGGCCAGTAGCTGAAAAAATCCACTTCTTTAGTACAACTTCATTATTTTTGTGCAATCCATAAAAATAATACTTATTTTTAAAATGTGCTGTATCTCCATCTGATATATACACAATTGATTCCAGTCTTTGTAATTGGTACAACTTAGATAATTCTTTTTTTATATTTTCTATGGCACAAACAGCATGAGCTGTATCATGAGATATATCATCAGAAACTACAATAAAACTCTATTTCTTCTCTAAAATATACTGTACAGGTAAATAATGATATTTGAGTATTTTGCCAGTGAAAGCTTTGTAACCAACCAGTTTTTACCAAAGTCAGAATGTATCACAAGCACATATTTTTTTTTTTAGATAACTTTACCTCAGCAATTCTTTCTCTGATTTTTCTTTGAGTGATAATGTGGAATTGCTTTTCTCACCCAGTGCCTTACATCTTCTAGAATTTTTTTTTTGTCCATACCAACTTTTTTTATTAAGTCACCATCTTCCCCTCGAAGAAGGAGCAAGGGGTAGTTCGGTAGCTTCATCGCCCCGAGCCCAACCCTTCCCGCATTTCGGTGTCTTTAATTTGTGTAAATTCCCTTTTAAATTTGTCCGGTTTCAATTTTTGATTTTTTTTTTTTTTTCAATCTGGCTTTTGCTAGAGAGTCTATTACTCGGGACGTGGCTGGGGACCTATGAAACTTGCTTCCGCAAAAGAGTCTGAATAAGTGGAAGAATAAAGGTCTGCGGACGAAGATGGGCCGCTCGCCGCGGCGGTTGACCCACCCGCCCTCCCCCAACCGCCGACCGAGACTAATAATGAGCTAGAAGAAGCAAGGGGTAGTTCGGTAGCTTCATCGCCCCGATCCCAACCCTTCCCGCATTTCGGTGTCTTTAATTTGTGTAAATTCCCTTTTAAATTTGTCCGGTTTCAATTCTTGATTTTTTTTTTTTTTTTTCAATCTGGCTTTTGCTAGAGAGTCTATTACTCGGGACGTGGCTGGGGACCTATGAAACTTGCTTCCGCAAAAGAGTCGGAATAAGTGGAAGAATAAAGGTCTGCGGACGAAGATGGGCCGCTCGCCGCGGCAGTTAACCCACCCGCCCTCCCCCAACCGAGACTAATAATGAGCTAGAAGAAGCAAGGGTAGTTCGGTAGCTTCATCGCCCCAAGCCCAACCCTTCCCGCATTTCGGTGTCTTTAATTTGTGTAAATTCCCTTTTAAATTTGTCCGGTTTCAATTTTTGATTTTTTTTTTTTTTTTCAATCTGGCTTTTGCTAGAGAGTCTATTACTCGGGACGTGGCTGGGGACCTATGAAACTTGCTTCCGCAAAAGAGTCGGAATAAGTGGAAGAATAAAGGTCTGCGGACGAAGATGGGCCGCTCGCCGCGGCGGTTGACCCACCCGCCCTCCCCCAACCGAGACTAATAATGAGCTAGAAGAAGCAAGGGGTAGTTCGGTAGCTTCATCGCCCCGAGCCCAACCCTTCCCGCATTTCGGTGTCTTTAATTTGTGTAAATTCCCTTTTAAATTTGTCCGGTTTCAATTTTTGATTTTTTTTTTTTTTTCAATCTGGCTTTCGCTAGAGTCTTTTATTTGGGACATGGCTGGGGACCTAAGAATCTTGCTTCCGCAAAAGAGTCGGACAAGAGTAGAAGAATAAAGGGCTGCGGACCAACCCACCATATACATATACAACCTCTTCCTCTTCATTCAAATCAAAAGCTTCGACTGTAAGAATTTTTGTACCTCAGGGCACTCACCACACTCTTCGAGTCAACAATTTTTCATTGTTTATTTTTCTATATAAGTATTTCGTCATCAGATCTTCTTCTCTAACTTGAATACCTGTTAGATTTTTAAGAGCTACACATATTAATTTCTAATTACTGCAGTAAACAGAACAGCATACTACTTGAATTGGCTGAATTTAGATAAATTTTGAACGTAATGAATGAAATTTTGATAGTTTTATTTTCATAGAGCAGGGGTGGCCAACTGTGGCATGCTCGACACCACTAAAATTTTATAGTAATCATTTCCTTATCTAATCATCGAATCTCTGCAATTCCAGAAGTCTACTTTTTCTGTAAAATTTTAGTAGTGTCTGGCATGCCACAGTTGTCCACCTTTGTCATAGAAGGATTTTCTTTTTTCATTAAATTATGTTTCTTTAACAGACTGTGTGATAAAACGTTTTACTCTTTTAATTTTCGCACCATCATTTTTAATACAAATAGCATCACTTTTGTTTGGACTATCTTTAGTTCAATCTTTGTTATCCTCTAAATAGCAGGACAATGCAACATTTAGTGCTTCTATTGATAAAGGATGTCCAATAAAGGATCAGATTGCGCATAAACTACTTTTTCTTTTTTAATTTTTCTGGATTTAACTACTAGATATTTTGATACACCTTTTATTAAAAATTATTACATATTATTCTTTTTATTAAAAATTTAATCATATTATAAATTCAGTGAAATAAGAAAAAGCTTGAGATTCTGGTCTTTTGAAAAATATACACAACATGTTATTTTCAAAAAATCATATAAAATTTTCTAAGCAAAAACACACGATTTGCTTATAAGGTATTTATTAGAAACTAATAAGGTATCAATTGAGCATATTATCAGATTTTTAAAAAATGGTGTTTTTGAGAAATTGCATCTCAAAAGTAGCGATTTTACAAAATTTTGCATAATTTAAAATTGAATTGCAAAAGTTGTATGCATCTTAGGCTTAAAATAAAATTTTCTGTAAAACTCCCATTAAAGGTCTTTGGATTACCATCAATGTTTAGCTTTAAAATATTTTTTTTCATTCTGAAAAAAAATCTTAAAATCAGTAATAATTCCATTTTTTGTACTTAGAAACAATTTTTTAAAATTAATTTAAAATGTCACTATATTTTTTAAAACTATGCTAAATTAATTCAGCTTAATAACTATTTGTACAAAATAAATTGACTGGATACGTTAAATATTTTTGATGCTGTGTTCGTTTCAAAATGAAGCGTTTTTCTGTTTTTCCGAAAATTGTCAATTTTATCGTAAACTTTAAAGTGCTGTAACCACAGAAAAAAAATTTTGGGGGAAAAATCCTATTGGGAAATTTTATGTATTACTTAGTTGTAACTACTGTATTTTTTTGAAAAAAATCTATGATGGTGAATTGACATGTCCTGCCTGAGCTGAGATGGAATTGCTCCAAAGGGTCCGAAAAAAATGCGAATTTCATCAAAGGATTGTGAAAGAATGTGAAGTTTGTGAAAGATTTGTGGAAAAAACGCGACTTTCGTCGAAGATTCGCAAAAAAATCGCGACTTTCGTCAAAGAATTGCAGAAAAAACTTGAATTTCGTCAAAGAATACTAAAATGATGTTTTGATGCTCCAAAATAGTTATTTTCTGCTCCAAAATGAGCCTTTTTGCTGCTCTAAAATAGTTATTTTCTGCTCCAATGTGGCTTTTTGCTACTCCAAAATAGTTATTTTCTGCTCCAAAATGAGGTCCATGCTGTTCCATCACTGCAGGTATGATTGAACAAGAAATACAATCTTTTTCTCGAAAGTCATGCCGGACCGTAGGATGCTGGATTAGAGGATGTTTACTGTATATTTTCACCGATCATGACCCTCAGACCCCTAAATTCACCCTCCATTCAAATGTTGATATATATATATATAGATTTTTGTCATGCTTTAACCCTCTCACTTCGTAAAATTTTTTTTTTAATCAAAATATGTTAAAAAATTGCTCAATTATTTTATTACATATGTCAAATCTACATGTACTTTAGAGTTAAAATGTGAAACATTTTTGTAAAAAAGTTCTTTTTTTAATATAAAATTAGATCATTAAAAAAAAAAAAAAAAAAAGATCGCAGGTTGGGCAAATTTTGCTACTTTTACGTTGCCCGGGGAAATCGTGGGGTGTGGAGTGAGAGTGTTAATTCTCATATTTATGAACTAATTTGGATCTGACTGAGTGTGTGTACAGGACATACCAAAGGCTCAACCGAGTTCCCGACAAGCTTCATCAGCCGTCTTGTTTTAAAATGTCGGCCATTTAAAAAAAATAATAGCTTTAAAATTCAAAAAAATGTAAAAAATAAAAATAAAATTTAGAAATTGAAAAGGCTTTCGCGATCTTCTTGAAGTCTATACTTCCTGATTCAGTTTTTGCTATTGTGTCTACAAACGATTTTTTTGATAAAGTTAAACAATTTTCAATTAATACAAAAACACCATTATGGCAAGTTTAGACATAGTGTCTCTATATCCTTCCATCAATCAATATGCATGAGGTCATACAATACATTAATATGGTCATAGATAACCAGGGACCGCACTGAGAAATTAAGACTATTAGCCAACACATTAGCCAAATTTGAAAATCATTAGCTAAATTTTCTATTATTAGCCAAAAGTATATTACATATAGATATATATCATATATATAATTATTATCATTAACCCTTTCAACGATGACATTATCAGTGGGTAAAAAAGTATTTTCTCACCATATTACAGCTGCTGTGTGTTCAAATATGGCACACATTTTTATTTTCCATTAGAATTTTTTACTCCACACAAAAATAAAAAACTTATTTTAGTGTATTATAAGTTTGATAAATCATAAGTTTATAAGAAGAATTTCTATTTTTTTTTTCTTATTTTTGCAACACATTTTTAGAATATGTAAAAAAATTGTTATGTTCAAACAAAAGTCAGATATATAACTAATAAAATTACTTTAAAAAGTTTTAGACCACTTAAACACAAATATGGAATAAATTTTTAACATAATCCATAAAGGAACTGCAAACTTGATGAGGCAGTATTGCCTAACCATAGAATTTAAAAATTCCTTCTAAGTAGAATTGAATTCAGACACTTTTCTTTGGGAGGGATTTCTGTGGCTCCAGAGGGGAGGGGGGAAATTGCACTTTTTGACCACAAAATCTCAAATCTTCTTGAGGGGGATGTCCCCCTGGGCCACCCCCTGAATTCAACACTGCTTCTAAGTTATGACAAGAAATATTTACAGGGATTAAATTATTTCATTAAATGTAAAAAACAAAGAAGAAAATGTAAACAGTTAAAGAAAAGCTTTTTTAAAAGATAATTATCATAAAGTTACTTTCTAGTAACCTTACAATAATTATTTTTAAAAGGAGTTTTCTAAAAAATTTAATTATCTAATTATTTTAAAAAAAAAATTCTCCTAATATAGTTTTTACTACATTAAGAATGATAAAAGATTTTATTTCTCATACATTCTCTCAGATCTTTATGTAGTTTCACGCTCAAAAACCATTCTCAAAAACAAAACTTGAAAGCTAATGTTCCAAAAACAAAACTCAAAAGCTGCAAATTCTCGGCTCTGCACAGTCAGACAGGAGTTCTTTTTCCTGCCGTGGAAAAATGATGGCCTCCCGCTTCAGATGGCGCATGTGCATTAAGCATATGGAGAAAAATTCTGTAGCAGTAAAATTGGCCGCAAAATAATTTTCTGAAATTCACAGCAAATTTTCTGAAAAGTTACAGTAGAGGGGGGAAATCCACTCCCGGCACTGACTGCGTTTTTGTGCAGCCCTTTGACAAAATTTGCGTTTTATTGCAATCTTTTAACGAACTTTGAGTTTTTTCGCGAACCCTTGGCGAAATTTGAATTTTTTGTGATCTTTTGACGAAATTTGTGAACTTTTCACAAAATTTGTGTTTTTTTTCGCTCTTTTGACGAAATTTTTTAGTTTTATTCACGATCTTTTGACAAAATGTGTGTGTTTTTCGTGATTTTTTGATGAAATTTGCGTTTTTTTTTTCGATCTTTTCACAAAATTTGTGTTTTCTTTTTTCTCGATCTTTTGATGAAATTTGCGGGGTTTTCGTGATCTTATGACAAAAATTTGCGTTTTTCTGCGATTCTTTGATGAAATTTGTGTTTTTTCTGCGATCCTTTGACAAAATTCGTGTTTTTTCTGCAAACAATTGACAAATTTTTTTCCCCGGCAACCGTTTGTCGAATTTCGCGATATTTTTTTATGTCCGAGTTTTCGGATTGATGACCGATTTTTTTTTTTTTTTTTTTAATTTTGGGAAAAATCGGACAGAATCACCCCTAATTGGCCGGCCGAGAGGAAGAGGAGGAATATAGACTGGAAATACGGCCGCACGCGAACTCGTGCTAAAAACGAAAATTCATTTACGTTCCAAATTATGATTATACAACAAAAGAGTCCCAAACAAGTCATTCGCCAGCTTTTTCGCCATAATAATTTTTTTCATGCCAATTTCACAATGTATTTGCACTTGGCGAGTAGGCGAATGGTTAGTGTGGTCCCTGGATAACAATTCAAATATTTCTCAAGGTATTAAAACCTCACAAATCTGGACTTAATAATTTACAGTAACATTTTCATTTTTAATAAGAATATTTACAGACAGCTACATGGTGCACCGATGAGATCGCCAGTTTCCGGTTTATTTGCAGAGTTTGCTTTAAGGCCTCTAGAACATAAGATCGTTGGTACGTTTAACTTGAGACCTGAATGTTGGTTAAGGTATGTTAATGTTTCCGTCTTATGGAACTACAGTTTATCCGATTTAACTGGTTTTCGTCAAGATATGAATAAAATAACTGTATAAAATTCACCCTTGAAATTGAAGAAAATGCTTCACTTCTGTTTTTAGATGTTCAGATTAATAGATGCAGTTCTGGATTCAACTTTTCAGTTTATAGAAAACCTATTAACCCTTTCCACAGCAACCCGGAGCTGGAGCTGTAAATGTTCCCCTGCTCCAGGGCTCCTTTAGTTTTTAATATTCTTTTAAATCTTTTTTTTTTTTTTTCAGTCTTTTAAATTTCCAGGCTTAAAATATTTTATTTAATTGCATCATTTTTCAGTATTTTAATTATATCATTTTTTAAGTTTTTTTTTTTTTAATTAGAGAAAGTAACTACTTTCTACTTGAGCTAAGTGGCAACACTATTTGAAAAGAAATATGGCTGCCTGTTGTTTACATGTGTAGTTGTACAATTCTGGTTGTTTGAAAAGTGTAGAAGAAATTTAAGATTTTTGTGTTTAAAATTCCACCAAACTTTCTATTTTAAAAACAAAAGCTAAAAGATGTCATATTTTCTAAACAAGCATTTCAAGTTTGATAAGAAGAAAAATGCATTTTGTCAGATCTTTAATGAAGGTAAAGGAAGAAAGAATTTGTGAGCAAAAAATTAAATGTGTAAATTAAAATCTGCAACTCAAAGCGCGAAGTCAGAGCCGGAGTTGGAGCCGTATTTTATCTAGGAGCAAAGCTGAAGCTGGAGCCTCAAAAATTGTTTGTCTCCGGGTCACTGCCTTTCTGTCACAGACGATTTTTGTTGTAAAATGATGAAATGATTGACTGACACCGGTATTAACAAACAACTTTTTTAGAAATTAAAAACATGTTACTTTAAATGTTCATTGTAAAAGGAAAATTTTACTAAAATATTCTTGGTGCCGTTCGTAAGTTTGGAATTAAAATTAGGTATCCTGACCTGAGCACACTGCATCAGGAAGGGTTAAAGAAAACACTGTTATCCCCTTTTCATCAAACGTGCCTTTTCAATATAAAATCTGCATTTCAGTCATTCATTAAAAGAGCATTTATGATTTGCTCAGATGACAAATTAAATGAAGAAATCGAGTTTATACCAGGGTTAGAAAAAACCTAGCCCACTGGGCCCACTAGTCTAAAACCCGGGTTTTATTGAGTTTTTTTGGAGAACACTTTAAACTTCTAATTTACATATACATAATATCTAAATTCTCCACTTATCAGTAATTCTCCATTTATCAGTGAAACCTGGGCATAATTTTCCATTAATTATGAATTAACAAAAAAAATATAAAATGAAAAAAAATCAAATTAATTTAAAAGGTACATCTGTACCTCATGGGACTAGTTTGCTGCACTAAGGATATATTAAAGTGAACCACAACTGGATTCTTTTATATAATTCTTACCTTAAGTTAAACATGCTAAATTTATATAGTTTCTTTCATTCACTTCAAATCAGAAATCAGTTGGACTTTTTTTTTTTTTTTTTGAAAGAAATGGGATTTGTAATAATATATTTGAATATTTTAGAAAAATTTGCTACATATATATTGCAATAGTATTAAATGTTAAATTAGATTGTCATGGAAGTCAGTGTCAGTGATATTTGTAAATTTAGATTGCAAATGGCGATACACTTATTACTAGCTTTGCTGCTTTATCAACTCCAAAATGTTTACGTAACTTGCTCCAAACCAGACCAAATGCAGAAAAGTATTGGTCGATTGAAGCAGAGGTAGCTGGTACTAAATGTAAAGAAAAGAAAAACTGAGAAAATCCAGGAGGAAACTTATCTGTTTCACTCTTTTTTGCCATAATCCGAACCATTTTTGTGTTGAAAACTCCTATATAACGCTTTCATTGAACAATGAAGAAGGATAATAAATGGGATGATTGATCTTAAAAGCTATAACGATGCAAACAATCAAGATGGGGTTCAAGTGTCATCTTTTTGCATGCATTAAGATTTAAAGCATTTGGATACATTTTAGTTTACAGGCATGAAAATCTTCCTTCGTTACAGCTTATTTCTTTTTTGGTCATTTTATCTCTGCTTAGAAATTTCTTTAAATCTGGTTCTTTTGAAATATATTTAAATTGGCATTTATCTTTGCATTTTTATACCTTAGGTTAAATAATGATACAGTTGTGAAAGCACAAGAAAATTTGAAAAAACCCACAATGGGTTTTTTCAAGTGGGCGCTCCCGAAAAAAACCTGGGAAGGTTTTTTTCAGGCTGGGCCCACTTGGTCAAACCCTGTCCCCTGGCCACTGACTACTAACCCAATTTTCCAGTTTTCACTTATTGTCATACCTTAGATTAAATAATGTTACAGATTGTGAATACATGAGAAAATTTGAAAAAACCCACAATGGGTTTTTTCAAGTGGGCGCCCACTCGGGCAAACCCTAGTTTATACAGAAAATAGCATTTGATCATGGTTTTCCAGCAAAATATATAGATAAGATAATTTAGAAGTACTCTTTCGAGCCAACGACAGGATAATAATCAAATTGTGGTCTACAGAAAATTTCACTATATACCCACTATATTCGAAAAGCTAAAAAAGATCATACAGAAATATAATATAAAGTTGGTTGCTATTCCACCCCCTTACCTCATTGATATTGTCAGCGATAAGATCAACAAGATCCCGGTGGAATCAAAAATCTAGTATAGTAGACTCCCTCAAATCCGCACAGCTTGGGACCAGGGGTTGTGCAGATTTTAGAATTTTGCAGATTTCTGGTCATTCCTTTGTTTACAATTTTTTACATTTACATTAATAATGTATAATATAATCAAAATTACAATGAATTATTACAATATAGTAAAATATTAAAATAATTAAGTAAAGTAATAAACTAAAATTATAGAAAGTAAGATAATTTAAAAAATGATTAAATTATTAAAAGTAAAGGTCAAGTAAATAATTAATAATGTATAATTAAATATGCATAACAAAGGTGAGATACATTTTCCTTGAATTATTAAATGAAACTTTCCTCATAAAGGTACCCCATTAATTCACATGAAAATCATAAAGTAAGGAAGTTTCATTTCAGGTTTGCCAGTCTTAATAGCAAAAAAAAAAAAAAAAAAAAAAAAAAAGCTTGATTAATACATAAATACATTTGGTAAAAAGATTGTGATTACCAGTTATTTCAGCAATATCTTGATTTTTTCCTGAAATAAATTTATACTTCCTTCATGAAAAGGCATGAGTTCAGTCATATTACCGAGAATTGCATATTAAAACACATACGGAATGATATAATACTAAAAAATTCTGTATTTTTGACCCTACATCTGAACTTAAAGTTTCATTGTTTACATCTGCGATGATGTGCCCATTTTAGGCATTTGTGGATTTTAGGGTTGTGGATTTTAGGGAGTCTACTATATATATGAAATCCCTATCACTTTATCTAATAATGTTGAAAAAGTCTACATCAGCATGACAAAACGTAAGTTTTCAGTAAGGATTATGGAGCATCGCAGGGACATTAAACGATGTAAATAGAATACATCTCTTTCTAGATTCTACTTGGCTAATTGAAGTCTGCTATATAAACTTTGATGAGGCAAAAATTATAGTTCCATGCAATAACCCTTTTGAGAGTAAAATTAGAGAATCAGTTGAAATCATTGCACATGAGAATAAACCTTCTAACGATAATATATCCTATAATATTCCAAAAATCTGGCATAATATCATAAAGTCATAATCCTGTATCTAATTGCAATATTTCAATTTATTTAAACTTGAATCATGTTGCCAAAAACTTGAATGAAAACTTTGTTGAATGTGGTTCTGGTTCTCATGCGTAGTTGGTGACACTCATGGTTTCTTCAATCGATCTTTTGATTTATTTGGTCTCATTTTATTAATAAGTATTTATTTTCACTGGATGGCACCACTACATTTTTGTTTTCATATCTTTAATCAATGTTCGGCAAATTATCTCTCGCACAGGAAGCCTTCATATCTGAGCTTTTAGCCATTTAACCATCATATTTTTCCTGAAGACAGCTGGAGAAACAGCTCAAAACATAGAATTTAACTTTTAGCTTATTAAAGTTTGTGTTTTGTTAACCATTAAGCAATGTTGTGTGTCTTTATTTATCACTTTTTTCCCGTGATCCATTGATGAAATTCGTGATTTTTTTATGAAATTTGCAGGGTTTTTTTTTTTGCGATCCTTTGTGGAAATTTGCACTTTTTTTTTGCTGATGATTTGCAAAATTGATTTTTTCATTGACTGTTTGTCCAAATTCTCGATATTTTTTATATCCGAATTTTCGGAACTGAATCCCTTAAATTTTTGGAAAATTCAGAATAGAATCACCACTGTAATAATCTGTGATAAGATTTTTTTTAAAGATAATTTTTCTTGTGTGCTTTTGAAAAACTGAGCCCGCTGTGCTGGTCCATTTTTCAGATAAACCTTCAATCAAACGAAATGGAGAATTCAACCCTGTATTTTAAATTAATATGGACCTTCACCTGGAAAGTCCTTCCGCATTTTCTGAATACGCATCGGATGTTATTGCACTACTATATTATCTGATGTGTTAGATGAAATTCGGGCAATTCAGAAGCAACTCTTTAGTACATCATGTAGAGTTTGGGAGGGAAATGCAGCCATTACGATCATATCACCACACTACTAAAAAAGAGAGAATTACAATGATTGCAGAGATTGACCATTTAACTTAAAGAATGTTCGGGTTGTTTACTTTCGTTAGTTAGTACTTTTGCTCTGGGCTTCTCAGCTTGGTGCTATGTGTGGATCTGATACCATAAATACAATCACTCTCTACATTACATTATATTTGATAATATACGTCTTCTTTGGCAGGTTTTCTACAGTTATCTTCGAATTCCAGTAGAGTAAATACGGTCAAAACAGTATTTAACTTTTATATTTTAAAATATGTGAATAATGTAAAAGTGGATATTTAAAGCTGAATTGTTTGAATAAAATTAAAACAATGTCATTTTAACTACCGTTTCTTTTTATATACCAGTTTTAATCATGCAACTGTTAACCTAGGAAAATAACCTCAATACCTGATTCAAATGGAAAACTAAACCTCTAGTTTTCATTCATTAAAATCTTCCCAACCATCCGTAATCGAATCCACAACCAAGTTTGATGTGAAATGTATGAAATGTTCGTAAGAGTATGGTTACAAATGTACCAGAGTTAGCTACAAAACAGAGTTAATTACACGCCAAACGACATTCCATTAAATAATGTCAAATTGCTTTTGATCGAATTTTAGATCTTTCACTATCAAAAATCTTTGCGAATGATAAATAAATTTTATGATAAATAAAGTTATGCAAAATTTTTAGTAGTGATCTTTTTGGCAAATTGAAGATTTTTTTTTTGCATTTCTCTAATGAGCATAATAAGACTGAGAAATAAACATGCTTTTATTTTCCATACATTGTTATTCATCAGTCTGTTGCCTAAATAAAACTAAAAACATTAATTTTTGACTACGATCAGCTGCTCGGGATGTGCATCAGCCAAAATGGCTTAATAATGATTGAAATTTTATTTGAATCTGAGGTACTTTTTTTTAAAACCTAGGCTAAATGAACAGATATTGTTAATTTGGCCACCTTTGGCATTTGAAAGTTCTTTTTGTACATTCAAAGTGATGCTTTTTTAGTGATAGTGAAATAACTGCAGATGAAAAATATATAATAGTAAATATTCTTTTGTGCATTTGATCCATAATAAAAAAAAACAACATAAATTTACAAATCGCTAAATACAAATTTCGCGTGATCTTCTGAAATCGGATTTACCGTCAACGGTTCTTTTCAAATATAAACAAATCTTCCAACATTATATTGTAAATTCGCCAACTATAGCGTGGTTGATTATGAAAGATTCATCCAATATTTTTTAATAACATTTCTAAAAGAAGGGAGGATATAGAAAATAATGACAAATTAAATGGAATATCGAACAGCGATTTCAGAAAACAATTTTTTTTGCAAAATGTTTTCTTTCGTGATAGTAATAATGCATAATTGCTTACATTTTCTTAGGAATAATCTTTACTACTTACCATTACAAGCATTAAACATTTCGATAAGGGAAATTGGAGATATGTTTTTTATTAAAAAAAGAATGGACAATATTTGCTAATCTGGCTTTGAGGTTATAAAAGTCACGAATTCGGGGAAAACAAACTGACATGTTTTTGCAGAAAAGTATGGTGAAATATTTTTTAAATGTCTGAAATTAAATTATTTTACAATATGTAATGTGCGTGTGGGGGAGACATTTATACTAAAATTAAAGTATTTGACTCCATTTTAAAAATATTAATTGCTATTTATATATTGTACATTTGAATTTTAAAAAATACTCTAAAGATGCTTTCGTACACTTGCAATCACCTTTATTGTAAACATCGCTTGAACCTAATTCACGCTTACATCTTTTTGGCTTAAAATCAAATGGTTTGGCGACAAAAGTGAACTCAAAATCACAAATAAACATATAACCTGTAAATCATAAGTACCATAATTTTTACAGTTGCATCTGCTAGTTTTGTCTGTAGGTCACATGATGGAGGAGCTAGAAATAAAAAGAAGAAATCAAAAACAAAATTGTTACTCACAAGGAAGGTCTCCTTAAAGAGCATATTCAAATTATTTTGAAAAAAAAAAAAAAATGCTAATAAAACTTCTCATGTATGTAGTAAAACATCAGTCAAATTTGGCAGCCAAATCTCAGTAAAAATCTGAAAAAAAAAAAAAAAAAGAAATCGAGTATTTGGCACAAAAAAGACGAACATTCCACGGTATTTGGCTAACCAATACATTTCCTTCCCAAATGCAAGATATTTAAATGCATTTGAAAATTGCTTGTTAAATAAGTGTTTAAATGCCTAAAACTCAATTAATTTAAACCTAAACAAAGGATTAGTGTATTATTTTTTATCTGTAAGCATATATAATATATATAAGGGTCATTCCATGTGAAATCAACCAATTTAAAGAAAAAGTGTTGCACCATAGTCACGGATTTTTTTTTAAATTTTTATCATAGACAGACACAGTAATGAAAACCCTCAAATCTGAAAATAAAAAATAATTTTCGCAATATTGGCTGAGATATAGACATTTGAAAATTGGTCATTTTTACCAAATGGCGGCCATCTTGGAATCTTATTAATGTCTGTAAATGGCCATAACTTGACAACTAATGACTCAAATTTTATATTTCTGGTACCAATTTAAAGCCATTTGTATAAAGAATGCATATATGATATTAAAACAGTAGTAATTTTTTATTTTAATACTGTTTATTACATTCAAACTGAAAATATCACCCTCAAAAAATGACTTACTGTAATGGGCCATAAAAAAAAATGACCCATCATAATTTTTTTTCAAACTTGCTAAAAACATTGCTCCATATGTGTACTTTAAATAGAAAAAAAATTGGAGAGGTAAAATTTTTCGTTTAAAAAAAAATAGCTTTTTACACATAGGATGTCATTTACCTAACAGTGACTATCTTAAAACATGTAAATATCCCTGATTTAAGAAATAATGGCCAAAACTAAATATTTTTTAATCCCTGAATTAATGTAAAACTATAATGAAATATAATCTCATAAGTTTTTTGTAGGACCACCCTCCAATTGTCCCCCCCCCCCCCAAAAAAAAAAAAGAAGTCATTGCTAAAAATGTATAATTGAAAAAATTTAACACTGAAGAAAATAAGAAAATAAATAAAGAATATAATGTATAATTGTGAAAAACCTTTAAATGCAATATATATAAATGAGATTTTACTGCATGTGTATATGTGGAATCTATTCAAAACGTTTTCCATGCAAGAAATTCAATTTTTATACCTAAATTTCTATTTCTTACTTTAAAAATTGCTCACCTAAAAAGTTTTACATTTGTATGTGACTTTATAGAAAAATTCTGCTGTATGCATGTATTTACATCATTCAAGTTGCATTAAATATTCAGATATAAATATGTCTGTTTATGTATTTTCTATTTCAATAAATTTACATACTAAGAATGACAGAATTCATGAAATGAATGCTAATCTTGCATAATCTATTTTCCTTATTATTTGAATTCAAAACATGATGTCATTTATAATTAAAATGCTTCACTGTGTAAAATCCAATTTTGGCCAATAAAGGCCAGAAAAAAGCTGTTAAAACCAATAAAAGCCACCGGTGTGGCTTTTTATTTTTTTTTATTTTAGCCGGCTTTTTTGCAACCCTGAATTTTTTATTATGGTTGATAAATAAGCTGTTTGGAGGAATACCAAATTTTAAAGCAATATCATTTTTCAATTCCTACTTTTAGCTCACACTCTCCCTATATTTATTTATATATGGGTCATTCCATGTCAAATCACCCAGAATTTCCTAAAAATGACACCCACCATCTTCAATTTTCATAAACTTTGGTGTATTTGTAGAATTTTTAATGCTGATTTCAAAAATGCCAATCATATTGAAATTGATCAAACGGTTTGTCAGATATGAGCCATTAAATGTCTTCCAAGATGGCCGATTTGCCGCCATTTTGAATGGCACATGTGACAACATGAAGGTCTATAACTTCTTTCAGGTTTAAGCTAGAACTTTCAAATTTTTTTTGTTCAATTCAGAATAAAGTAAACTTTCGTCTAAACAGATTTTTGTGCAATTTATTCCATTAAAATGCTGTTAGAAAATGACTTTTTGCAATTTTTTAAATAAAAAAAAGGCGTAACTTTAATGGCTGATTTCCCCCATTGTTCCCCCTTCAATTTTCATCTAATTGCATAAATAGGCAGCTCAAAGTGTGTTTTGATGCCTGATAAGAAAATTTTAATGGGCAGTTCGCAGGTGTTTTGTTTAAAGAAGGATTTCAATTTTACTGACCTTCCATAAGTAATGGGGAGTACAAGATAATGTTTATATTTCTTTTATTACCAAAAATACCATACATATTTACATCTAAAAGTTTGATAAGGCTTTATCTTACATAAACATATACATATTTTTTAATATGGCTATAAAGAAGGAGAATCCCACAGGAATAAATAGGAATGCTAATAATGAATTCCTGCAACACATAGAAGTATTTTCCTAACAAATTGAAATCTATTGCAAAGTTTCAGTAAATTATAAGTAAAAAAGAAATAATGGGAAAAATTCTACAAATAGTCACATTTTATAGCAAAATCATACTTGTATATAATACAAAATATAATTAAAAAATATATACATATTAAGTAAATATTATCGTACTTTAAAATTATGCAAAATAACATTTAGCACATACACAGTAAAAATGCTATTGAAAACATATCTACATCAATAACAATTAAAAATAAAGATAATTAATAAAATTTGTTCTCTTTATATTTCGATTTTACTTCCTTCTAATTTTATGTTTTGCCCACTTGATGCTTATTAAAGCACTAAATGCATCACAAATTTTATATATTCTACCATTTGTAGTATATACCAATTGTCACATGCACAAAGGATATGACTGAAAGGCACAATACAACTGTCATTTTCTGTCCAATAATACGAAGGTGATGGGCCATTGTGGATGCATGAATTTAACAGTTGCATCACCTTCTTTTTTGTGGACTTCTGACACTAAGCCTATATACCAATTCCATTCATGCATATATGCTACATAATTTTTAAGAGATGGAACATGCAAAGTTTCTTTAATATTCCTATCAAAAGATGAACAAACAGAAAAATTTTCATCTGTATTTATTCTTTTTCCACTTATTAATAAGTTTTCTGTAGATCCATAATATGGCATCATTATGTAGCTTATGCCTGTAATTCTTAGCTTGATCCACACTTATCACATGTAAGGATACTTTTCTTGGTCTTGTTGGGATGCAGATTAAATAAATGAAAACATTTTTTTTTGCTGAATTTACATATGCAGAAAGTGTTCTCTGTGAGCAAAGCATATTGTTGAGTTTTCGCTATCCTCTAAATTGCATCTTAATGCAAGAAGTTCTTTATTTTTGATGGATAACTCATTGCGATGGTGGATAGCTTGAGGATTATTTAAATCACAATTTGGATTATTAATATTTAAACTAATATTGTACATTTTTTGTTTACCCATAAGAAAACATCTAACTTAATACAACAAAGCAGCATCATTTATAGTTATAAGATCAAAAGAGAAACTTTAATCTTTTATATCAGACAACTTTTTTAACATAACAAGTTGTAAAATTCTGCTTAATCTGGTTGGATGAAAAAATCTTCTGAAAAGTAATTTTAGTCCGATTCGTTGAAAATCTCTTTCTGGTAGGTACATCTATCTGGTTGGTTGAAAAAAACCCCTTCTGGCAAACCAAAGTGATATTATTGGTTAAAATTCTGTCTTCTGGAAAGTTCTGGTAATAAATTAACCCAATCAGATAATTTTAGCAATTAATTAATTAGAAATTTCATATTTTGGACAGCAATTTTTGATTTATAATTCAACAATAATTACAGCTTTAATGTTATTTACATTTAAGAAATAAACCAAAGTGAAATAAAGTATATAATTTTTTTTTTATTTTGAACTAAATTTTAAAATTTTAAATCGTCCATTAAAATTTTTTTAACAGGTATCAAAACACACTTTGAGCTGCAATATTAATACAACAGAGTTAATTTTTTAACTAATTATATTTATTTTGAATGTAGATATATTTTTAATAGTATTTTTACTGTGTATGTGCTAAATGTTATTTTGTAGAATTTTGAAGTACGATAATTTTTACATATTGTATTTAGTTAACAATTGTAATTTTATCATTTTGCATAATATGCAAGTATGATTTTGCTATAAAATGTGACAATTTGTAGAAAATTTTCCATCATTTCTTTTATTTAAAATTTACTGAAACCTTGCAATAGATTTCAATTTGTCATGAAAATACTTCTATGTCTTGCAGGAATTCATTATTAGCATTCCTATTTATAATTCCTGAGGCATTCCCCTTCTTTTTAGCCACATTAAAAAAATGTATGTGTTTATGAAAGATAAAACCTTACCAAACTTTTAGATGTAAATATGTATGATACTTCTGGTACTTTCTGTTACTTATGGAAGTCGGTAAAATTGAAATTCTTCTTTAAACAAAAAACCTACAAACTGCCCATTAAAATTTTTTTATCAGGCATCAAAACACACTTTGAGCTGTCTATTTATGCAATTAGATGAAAATTGAAGGGGGAACAATGGGGGAAATCGGCCATTGAATTTATACCTTTTTTTAATTAAAAAAAGGGCAAAAAGTCATTTTCTGACAGCATTTTAATGGAATAAATTGCACAAAAATCTGTTTAGATGAAAGTTTACTTTATTCTGAACAGAACAAAAAAAAATTGAAAGTTCTAGCTTAAACCTGAAAGAAGTTATAGACCTTTATGTTGTCACATGTGCCATTCAAAATGGTGGCAAATCGGCCATCTTGGAAGACATTTAAAAGCTCATATCTGACAAACCGTTTGATCAATTTCAATATGATTGACATTTTTGGAATCAGCATTAAAAACTCTGCAAATTCACTGACTTTTATCAAAATTGGTGATGGTGGGTGCCATGCCCTGGGTGATTTGACATGGAATGACCCATATTTATCTTGTTCAAATTTTCAATCGTTAATAAAATACTCATTATTCATCGTATCAAGTTGAAATAAATTTTTTAAAACTTGTACTGGATGACAATTGATGTTAATACAGTTTTTTCAAATATTAATTAATTAAATTTTAATTAATTAATTTTAGTTTTGCATGGGAAACAAAATGGCGGCCATTGGTTATTGAAGATCAATGAAAGTATTTTCAATAAGGGGTTACCATAGGGGGACCCTGTTCTGTTGCCAAATACTGCCAAGTTTGTCACCAACTTGGCGATATATCGCATAATTTGGTGGCCAAAATGACTCGCCAAAAGCAGAGTTCCTGGCTTTTAGCCAGGCCAAAAAAAGCCGGCCAACTTTTTTTTGGTTTTAACCACTTAAAAAAAGCCGGCTTGTATTTTTAAAAGTTGGTTTACAGTTAATTCGTTTTAAATTTGGATCAATTAATTTTTAATACACTTATAAATATTTTCTACTAAAAAAAATATAGATTTCTATTAAATTTTGTCAAATAAGTCTTTAACTTCTAGAAGGCAACTGTGAAGGCATTATGTCTGGAAAAAAATTATAAACATTGAAAAGAATATCAGTTAGGTTCCAAACTCGTGTTTTGAAATTCTATATTACATAGCTCCACATATACTACTACACATTTTAAAGATTATATTTAATTAGACAATGACAAAACGTGGCACATCTAAATGAAAACATTCTCATGTGTTTATATGGAGAGATTAAGTTATAAATGTTAAAACAGAAATTAGAAAGGATATAATATTTGAGGAGAGTGGTACATAAGTGTATAAAAAATAGAGCATTTAAACAAGGGAAAAAAAAAAAAAAAATATATATATATATATATATAAATTCTCTAAATAAAATTTTGAAAAGCTTGTTGCTCAGCATATTCATGCATATGCTATTCATAATGCTTTTAATAGTGAGAAATGGTGTTTTTATTAATATGACTATGTATAATTTTAAATGTTTATTAGAAATAAAATAAGACTTGTATATTAATAGCTCTTAAAATTAAGTAATAAAACATGTAACTAAGTAACCATTGTCCTCTTTAATTTTATAAAGCAGTAAAAATGAGAAAATTGGCAGTTGGCATGGCCTTTTTTAAAATTTAGCTGACATATTTGCAATTCTGACAACAAATCACTAGCAAAACCATCTAAGTTTTATTCCAGTATTAATGTCCTCATTATTGAGAAATTTGGTTACTTATTAAACTCTAAATCAATTAAATGTCATTAAAACTAATTAAAAACACTTTAAAATGTGTAGTTTATAATTACAATGCATCATTGTATAAAAGCCAATTATGGCCAAAAAAGGCCAATTTTGGCCAAAAAAGCCAGTTAGCCACCGGCCTGGCTTCTTTTAATTATAGCCGGCTTTTTTGCAACCCTGGCCAAAAGGGACGCCAACTTGGCGATATCTCTAATATTTCGCCAAATTCCCATAGAGTTCCATTGTAAACCTACTTGCTTATAGAAAATCAACAAAAACCAAAAACTAATATTAGCTTAAGGGATTATATTAAATTTTTCTTTGATGGCCTAAGTAGGAATTGACTTTAAAAACAAAATTTTTATATTGCTTGTTCTTTAGACATTTATCCATCTCATTAAGAATTAATTTTTTTTTTCTTTCATGCTTGAACATTTTCGTTGTGACAATTTCGGGCTACTACCTACTAGAATCGAAATTACCAGCACAACTGATCAACAGTCTAGAAAACGGGATACTCTAGTTCAAGAACACAGGAACACGTGGCAGCTACAATGAGGGTGAAAGGCAGATATTGAAAGTTTGTACTTCCGAGATGAAATGCAAACAATGACAGAGATTTTAGTGCTCTCGGTGAGCTAGGCGCCTAGTAAAACCAGTTCAAGGTCATTGATCATCATAAAATTTGTTAAAAAAAGAATAAGTTTGAAATGTCCAGAAATATTTTGAGAAATAGGGAGAAAAAAATAGATCATAAAAAAAAGTTCGTTAAATAGAGAAAGCACTTCGCTATTTGGAGGTTATTTTACGAAGAAATTCGCAAAATGTTCTTGGTTCCAAGCAGGGCTGCGGAGTCAGTGAGAAAAATGGCAGGCTCCGACTCTGGGATATTTTAACAACTCCGACTCCGACCTGGTTAAAATAATGATGGAATATAAGAAAAAATAAAACTAAAATCTCATTATTTCAGTATTGATTATCTTTTTAGGGCTTCAAAAATAAAACAGAAAAAAATTATATTTTCTGCTTTATTAATTTTACAATTTCGCTCCCGCAAATCCGAAAAATCCAACTATCAAAGTCTAAAGAACGCAAAATGGAAATTTTACTATTTTGGATCTGCGGTCTGAGAAGAAAAAGTGAAATCGTTACAATTTAGTTGTTATTTTTCTCTTCCAGACTCGAAAAACTTATATGGGAAGGAGGAAAAATAAGGATGAAATTTTTATTATTTTGGAAATAATTCGGATCCTGTGGATTCTAACGAAATAATAGAAAAAATTGCATTTTTTAAATTAAGTTAATTTTGGCTTTATTTCGGGTTCTGCAGACCTGAAAAATCCTAAATTCAAAAGATGAAAGATAACGAAATTTCACTATTTTATTCAGAAAAAAAATTACAATTTCATCTTATTTAGACTCCTGTGCACAAAAATAAATAAATAAAGGAAGGGTATTTTAGAATTTTGACTTTTGGTCATACAGACTGGAAAAATTTGAGGGGAAAAAAAAACTACAGTGCTATATATGGTTCTTAGTTCTTTTGCCTCCAAAAATAGCACAGATTTATAATTTTCACATTACCTCCGGTTAGGGCTCTGCATGAAACGAAATGTTAAAGCCCGTACCCTAAAATGTTCCGCCGTGCTTTTATATTTATTCTCACTCTAGTTATAGTCCAGGCAATAGAGACCGTATAGGGGCTTTACCTAGCAAAATTCATGGTAGTTCTGGAAAAAGGCTTACTATATGTTTTTTGGGCCTGCTGAATCTGAATTTTGAACTTTCCACCAAAATTTCCCCCGGCAACCTCCCCCCCCCCCCCCCCCCCCCCAAGGAAAAAAAAGGTTCTTAGTATAAAAATTTTTTTTTATTGTTTTAGGGAAAAAGTATCCAGAAATTCAGAAAGTAGACAAAATTTGCAACAAATTAGATATATGACATTATGACTTAGAATGAAGGGGAAGGGGTGATCTGCCTCGGAACATCCACTTAACCACTCACACGCTTACATTCGCCCTCCCATCTCCCCTCCGAACTTTCTCTATTAGGTTTACTTTAAGTTTTTTGGGTCGCTGAATCTGAATTTTTAACTTCCCTCCAAAATTTCTCCCCCAAATAGTTGTTTTTAACTTAAATTTCTTATTGTTTTAGGGGAAAAGCATTACGAAATTCAGAAACTAGACAAAATTTGCAACAAATAGGATATATTACATTATGACGTAGGATGAACGGGGAGGGCGAGGGCTGCCTCTGAACATGCACTGCGACGCTACGTGCACTAAGTTATGAAGTACATGCAATAGGGGATTTTACCTGTAAAAATTAATACTAGTTCTGGATTTCGACTCACTTTATGTTTTTTGGGTCGCTGAATCCAAATTTGTAACTTCCCACCAAAATTTCATCCGGCAACCTCCCAAAAAATTGATTTTTTTGAAAAAAATTTGGTTTTTGAGAAAAGCGCGCGGGGAATGTTCCGAGGCAGCTCTTTCTCTCCCCGTTTATCCTACGTCATAATGTCATATATCCTATTTGTTGAAAATTTTGTCTAGTTTCTGAATTTTGTAATGCTTTTCCCCTAAAACAATAAGAAATTTAAGTTGTTAATAACTATTTTGGGGGGGGGTCGGGGGGGGGGGGGGGGGGAGTGAATTTTGGGGGTAAGTTAAAAATTCGGATTTAGCAACCCAAAAAACTTAAAGTAAACCTTATAATGAAAGTTCGGAGGGGAGATGGGAGGGCAAATGTAAACGTGTGAGTGGTTAAGTGGAATTGTGCAACTTAGTCCACGCAGCACCGCGCGCATGCTCCGAGGCAGATCCCCCCCCCTTCCCCTTTATCCTAAGTCATAATGTCACATATCTAATTTGTTGCAAATTTTGTCTACTTTCTGAATTTCTAGATACTTTTCCCCTAAAACAATAAAAAAAATTGATTTTTTTAATAAAAACCTTTTTTGGGGGCTTTTTACCAAAATTTGGGGGGGGGGGGAATTTTTGGTGGGAAGTTACAGATTCGAATTCAGCGACCCAAAAAACACAAAGTAAGCCGATTTCCAGAACTACCATTAATTTTGCTAGGTAAAATTCCCTATTGCCTGGACTATCATGCCTATTGTAAATTGCTGCTATTTTATTGCCGTAGTTTGATTCTTTCAAATTTGTTATATTGGGCTTGTCAGCCAGCTCAATTTTTATCAGTCTTATCTGGCCCATTAACATAAATTGTCTTAATTCTACTTACACGGCCTGTTGGAAAAATTGTCTCAATTTTCCAAACCTTGGGTCCTTCTAGACCTTTGTACCTCGGGTTCTACCCGCAAACTCCCAAAATACGAAGAGAAGTACTTATGTACTAAATGTAAAATATCTACTACAGTTATGAAGTAAAACAGTTTTCACCCACTTTGTACATGGGTACTGTGTAAGTACCCCTGTATCTACTTTGTACACCGTAGCGGGGGCGCAGAAAATGCTTCTCTCCCAACATTTCCCCCAATCCACATGAAAATTTCCCCAAAATTTTACGGTATGTATATAGGTAAGCGCTGTATTACTGTAGGTATAGAAAAATTATTTTTCCAGTATTTCTCAACTTATGTGCATGGGTGATTCTCAGTGAAAAAAAAAATTCTGAAATTCACAGCAAATTTTCTGACAGGTTACAGCAGAGTGGAAGAAAGGGAGGAAATACACTCCCAGCACTATGTTTTTTTTTTCGCGGCTCTCTGACGAAATTCGCGTTTTTTAGCGATCTTTTTTACAAAATTTGCAGTTATTTTGCCCTCTTTTGACGAAATTCGCGGTTGTTTTGCAATATTTTGATGAAATTCGCGGTTTTCTTTGCGATCGTTTGGCGAAATTTGCGGTTCTTTCGTAATCTTTTGACGAAATTGGATGTTTTTGCGATCTTTTAACGAAATTTGCAGTTATTTCACGATCTTATGACGAAATTTGCAGGTTTTTTTTTACGTTCCTTTGACAAAATTCGCTGTTATCAGGTTGTAGCGAAAGTTTTCCGCCAAAAAATGTTCTTAATAAAGTTAGAAAAAAAAAATATGAAAGCAGTACCTTTAGTGCGGCTAGTAATCACCATCCGAATCTATGATTTAGCTGCAGGTGTGAAAAAAGGTAGAAGTCCGAAGAAGCGATGTCATGGTGGGTGTGGCAAAAGATCCCATTCGAGTCCACAGAGTCCAGCCGGTAAATGCAGACACATGTGATCTAGCATCCTCTTGATGAAACATTATTTTCTTGCGCCGGAACTCATTTTGACATTTTGCCTTGACAACAGCATCAACATGGACTAACTTCTTGCTGTACATCTTACTGCACATGGTTTTACCTTTTTCCAGGTACTCTTTGTAGATAATACCACGGCAATCTCAACAGATACAAAGCATTTATCTTTTTGTTAGTCAAATTGCGCTTTGCGATGCTGCCGATGATGGGCTCCCCGAGTGCAGACCAACCCCCTTTTCGGCTTGTGTTGTTGAAGTAAATCCACTTTTCGTCACAAGTGACGATTCGGTCCAGAATTTTGTCCTTGCGTTGATATTCGAGCAGATTAGTGCAGGCCTGAACACGTCTGCCCTTATCTGCTTGAGTCAGCTCATGCGGCACCCAGCGATTGAACTTATACATCAAGTTTATGCTATGCACAGCGCGACTAATGGACATGGCACTAACATCTAACTCCTTATCTAGCTCTTGAGTGGTTGAATACTGATGCTTCCAAATTATACTTTTAGGTCGTGCATTGTTTCGAAATTCATTCTTAGTTCGTATTCATATTTAGTTGGAGGTTACGCGCGGCAACGTTGCATGCCGCGTTGGCACTCC
Organism: Maratus speciosus; assembly: GCA_963932465.1. Lineage (NCBI taxonomy): Eukaryota > Metazoa > Arthropoda > Arachnida > Araneae > Salticidae > Maratus > Maratus speciosus. The sequence continues at coordinate 384,358,915 of OZ010788.1, read as the reverse complement.
TTAAGCACCGCAATGTCATATCATGCTTCCACAAGTTCTCGCAGGTGGGCCTCATCAACATCAGTTGGCCGGCCAGAGCTCTCCGCTTCTTGAATATGTGATAGTCCTTGTTTTTGAACTTTCGGTACCAAACCTTCACAGTGTCATATGATACATCAGCAGTACCTAAAGCTGTACACATGATTCGGTGACATTCTGTAGCTGACTTTTTGTGACAGAATTGGAAGTAAATACTGGTTCTAATCTGATAGTGTGATAGTTCCATTTCAGACTCCCTATACTTAATGATAACGATATTTTTTTACAAATTTCTCAACACAATGTTATAAAGCAAGTCTCTTTCTTTCAAATGCCAAAAATCGTTTGGCAAAATATGAGCAAACACGTCAACGAGAACTGTTTGAAAAGACAATATTAGCTATGGCGGGAAACTTTCATTACAACCTGATATTTCGCCCTGTTTTGACGAAAATTGCGGTTATTTCGCCCCTTTTGACGAATTTTGCGATTGTTTCCCGATCTTTTAACGAAATTCGTGGTTGTTTCGCGATCTTTTGACGAAATTTGCGATTGTTTCGCGATCTTTTAACGAAATTCGTGGTTGTTTCGCGATCTTTTGCCGAAATTTGCGGTTGTTTCGTGATCTTTTGGCGAAATTTGTGGTTGTTTCGCGATCTTTCTGCGAAATTTGCGGTTTTTTTCGCGATTTTGTTGACGAAATGTGAGTTTATTTCGCAATCTTTTGACAAAATTTGCGTTCACTTTGCGATATTTTGGCGAAACTTGCGGATCTTTCGCGATCTTTTGACGAAACTTGCGGTTCTTTCGCGATCTTTTAACGAAATTTGTGGTTATTTTGCGATCTTTTGACGAAATTCGCGTTCCTTTGACGAAATTAGCGGTTATTTTGCAATCTTGTGACGAAATTCGCATTTTTCCCGTAATTCTTGGACGAAATTCGCGGTATTTTTATGTTTGAATTTTGTGATTGATGATCGATTTTTTTTTTTTAATTATCGGAAAATTCGGAACAGAATCACTCCTTATATATGGTACATATTATCCTGAGACACGATTTTGTGAAAGTCGCCATCAGGGCCGTAGCTAGGAGGGGGCCAGGTCAGGCAGTGCCCGACCTGGAAAAATATTTGCCCGTCCTAGCAGAATTGACTAGACAACCTGATCGACACATTAAATTTCCGAACTTTTCTCTCCTTCATAAAAAAAAAAAAAAAAAAAAAAAAAATTAGAATAGATTAACTAACAGACTTAACTAACAGACACCCATTCCTAAAACTTCTCAATTCAAACAAAACAATTTTAACAAAAAATTCATTTGTGAAGAGTTTTCTTTTTCTTTCATTTCAAGAGCTGTAGGACATTTTTCGCTTTGTTGCTTTGTAGAAATTTAACTTACCGCCTCCCCAATTTGTCAAACTGCAGCCTTTAGAGAATAATAGGGTTTAGAGATTATCCTCTTAACTCCTTTCCTCAAACTGATTAACTGATGTCCGCGAAAATCGTTTTCTTTGTACAACTGTCGTACATGAAATTTATTGTAATCATGTACGGGAAACCAAAGGTATGGATTTCAGGTTGCAGTTGGCTACCTATTTATGGCTTGACAGGACAGGTTACACAAAATATGCAACTATCATGTGTTACAATCATGTGGTTTTGTGATTGTTAACTTCACTATGTTGCTTTTGGGGGCTTTTCAACAAAAGTGGAAATTGTTTTTTGAGAGCTTTCTTGACACTGTTGTAAATTATAAAAGTTTGTAAAATCAGTGTCACACAGAATCGCAATATCTAGAATCTAGAATGTTTTTTCAGAGCAAAGGGGTTTTATAATTACATTATAAATGGCATCTATGACTATTTGCATTTAATATTTTATTATTTGAATATTTTATGTTAATTAAATGATATAAATGTAATTTAGAAACGAGAATATTACAGAAATTAATTTTATCATTTTTATAAGTACAAAAAGTGTTTGTTTCTTCTGGTGCTTTCCCGCCCTATGTTATTTATTCTACTTTTTAGTTCTTTTATTCCTTTCTTCCTATAAATCAGTCACATAGTTTCTGTATGGAAAAGGAGAAATAAAAGTAGGATTGTGAAGCGGAGATATAAATTGAAAAATTAACTAAAATACTAAACTAACATTAATATTTTTAAACTATGAAATACGCATTTTTATTTAAAGGCTTTTTGTAAAATATATTTTTGTTTGCTCGGCTATGCGAAACTTTATAATGTGTTCGCGGACTTATTTTTAAATGTAAAACCATGACATTCGCAGGCAAAATTATTGAAGTAATTTAGAATAAAATAGCATTTCTCATTTTTTGACAAATGTTTGGAATCTTGAGCTTTAAACGATTGTGTCTCAGATTATAGGTCTGCACGGGTTGCAATTTCCAGGCCCGGCCTGTAGAAATATCAATTACATCATTCCCAATTCGGCCTGACTCAACTTCTACAAAAAATCAGTTTTTTCTTAACATACAATTGGGATTCTTTTAAAGAATACTGCAAGAGCATTTTTAAATTACGATGTGTTCGCAAGGCAGAAAGTACACAATAGCAACATTACAAACACGCATTACAAACACGCAAAAGGCTGAAGCTATCGCTGAAAGTCTTAGAAGTCAGTTTACACCCAATTCTGGAATGGACAACTCACGGGTTGCCACTGTGTTGGAGACCACAGTTCAAAATTTTTTAAACACAGACACACCTAACACACTACCCCCGGCCACACCTTCTGAGGTTCGGGAGTATATCTCAGGCTTAAAAAAGAATAGGTCTCCAGGTGAGGACCGCATCTCTACTAATATGCTAATTAATTTACCCCAAAATTTCATTCTTTACATAGTAATTCTAATTAACTGCATGATGAATCTTAAAATTTTTCCCGACTGCTGGAAAAGGGCCATTGTTGTCCCCCTACCCAAAAGTGGGGCGGCCGATATTCATGACCCTGCCAGCTTTCGACCTATATCTTTATTATCCTGTCTATCTAAAGTTTATGAGTATGTTCTTGTCAACCGCCTCAAGGAGTTCCTAAATTCTAATGACGTGCTTATATCGGAGCAATTCGTTTTTCGCGCACGTCATTCAACAACTCATCAGTTGTGGAGGGTTTCTGAACTTCTTCATGATGGTATTAGATCTGGCGGCATGACGGGAGCAATCTTTCTCGATGTGCAGAAGGCCTTTGACAAGGTCTGGCACATCGCCCTAATCTTTAAACTAATTGCGCTCGGAGTACCGAGCCAACTAATTAAAATCTATAACGACTACTTTCAACTTAGATCCTTCGTCGTTAGAGTGGAAAGTTCCTATTCTAACCCTCAACCTATCTCCAGCTCTGTGCCGCAAGGCTCCCTCACCGGTCCCACCCTCTTTAACATTTATGTCAACGATATTCCTAAAGAGCCTGATATCGACTTAGCAATATTTGCCGACGATACTGCCATGCTTAAACAACATAAACATGCACAAACAGTGTTCTCTAGACTTCAAAATTATTTGGACACACTTTCGGTCTGGTTAAGGAAATGGAAAATTAAAGTGAACAGTGCCAAAAGTGCCGCCATCTTCTTCACCAATCAACGTTTTACCCCAGATGCTAATCTTAACTTTAAATTAAACAACGAAGATATTCCCTGGAAGACTGAGTATAAATACCTAGGACTTAACCTAGATTCCAAATTAACATCGTGCCAGCACATCACTGAAATTCTGGGGCGTGCTGACCGCGCCGTGGGCTCCCTTAATCCCCTTTTGGCTTGGAACAGCCCCCTGTCAATCAAATACAAATTTTTACTGTACAAATCAATGATCAGAGCAATTTTGACGCATGGTTCTGCAATCTATGGTAGTACTTCAAAATTTCAACTCAGTAGAATTCAGTTATATCAAAATAAATTCCTGCGTAGGTTTAGCAAGGCGACCCGCTATGCCCGAAATGACGTCATTCATCGTGACCTCAAAATTAAACCTGTCTTTGCAGAAATCAAGAAACTTACGATGAAGTTTCACAGGTCAGTCCCAGCCGTGAGGAATCCTGCGTTAGATGCCATCCGTCATTATGACGCAAGAGTGGGGAGGAACCGGAAATGGCCCCTCGCTATTCTCACTCGGGATGACGACTTCGTCCCATGTTCGAAAACTTCGAGAAGGAACCCTTCTGGTGTCACCTAAACGCAGAATTCCCCGGGAAAATTCTATCTTTCCCTAGATTGAAAGAAATTTTCATCTAGCATTGGCTTTCCCCGTGACGTCATGCAGCACACTGTTTTTTGTTAACAGCCGCGCAATTCAACTTTCCTAACTTTGTTGTTTGTAATTATCATTTTTTATATTCTGGACTTCTCTTTACTTTACTGTTTATTTAATGGGTGTTACCTGCTTTTTCAAAATTTTAGTATTGTCTTAGTGCATCTTCGGTACTTCCACCAGGGAGAGGTCAGGCTCTGCCTACCTTTTTCCCGCCGGCCTTGGGGTGTTTGCTCACGGCATCCCGGCCAATTATACTTTTTCCCCCCCTTTTCGGTTCAGTCGACCGGCGGTGCTTAGGCATCCCGGTCACGAAATTCATATCCCAGTTTTATAGTTATTTTTGAAGTTGTTGCTTAAATATTTTTTTAGCTTTTAATTTTAATCTTAACTTGTCCCCATTTTCGATCTCTGTCAATGCCAACATGCAATTTGCACTAGCGGTGTTCTCTCGATGTCTAGTAACACAAAGCCTTTTTCAAGGCTGTACGGTTTGTGTGAAAGCCGGGAGACCCGCGACACGTAATGCGCACTAGGCTTGACATCAAAATTAGTGAGCTATGTGGCCCCCCTTTTTTTTATAAGTTTTTAGAGAGGTTAGATAGGCTTGGCTACCTTATGCTATAACTTTCTGTGCTCTTTGGTACCCTACTGTCTTTGCATTTTCCGTTTTTTGCCGACGCCAGTTGGTGAAGTGACATCGAAGTATAGGGCAACCAAAAAATTCTTAGATGCCCTATGCGCTCCTTTTTCCTGGAGGTTATATTTAACCTCGTGCTTTCAACTCTGGAATGGCCCTCGGGACTCCACCAGAGCTTCCAAATTATACTTTTAGGCCGTGCATTGTTTCGAAATTCACTCTAGTTCGTACTCATATTTAGTTGGAGGTTACGCGCGGCGGCGTTGCACGCCGCGTTGGCACTCCTTAAGCACCGCGATGTCAATAGCAACATTAATGATTAATTAGAGTCTTAGACGTTTCAACATTTAAATAAGGATTCATTAAAAAATTTATGTAGTTTAGAATAAAAGAAAAAAAAAAGGAGGTTTAAAAACATAATTCTTGAAGCTGTATAATAAAAAGCAGATTTGTAAAAATATTTCTCTGCCATATAATAAGGCTTTTCTCAAATCAAAAGCAGCTACTTTCGGATACATTTCTGAATTCATTTCTATTCGGAAACGCATAAGACTAGCAGGTATTCTTATTCAGAAACTATGTAATCGAATGACGTTATACATTTTTTGATAAAGGCAATATGTCAAGTGAGAAAATATTGTCAAAGTTAGCGCTTTGAATCGAATTTCCGGAAGCGACAGCTCGGGAAAGGAGAAAAACCTGCAATCACGTGACAAGAATATCTTGTATCTCGATAAGTAATTTCTTTATCAAAAATGAAAAACGCTATTCGATTCCAAATCCCTTCAGTAAGCAGGCCTGTCAATTTTATGTCTTTGCAGTTAAAAATTAGTTTGAAAATGTGTCAGAAACTTTCGCATTGTTGAGTAGAGAATTTGAGAACGACCTTAAGGTATATTTCCAAAGATTCCGTTTCAGAAGTTCATTATCGCTATTAATATTTTTACAAAACATATTGCCTGCTCTACACATCCTGAGAACAATTAAGTGCAGTTCCGGCCAGGGTCGGACTGGGTCAGTGTAAAGGGCGCAGACCTTGGATTTTCAGAGGGCGCAAAAATTTTAACGAACTCAAGTCAATTTTACTTGTTTGTGTTGTATCTGGCTTGACAAAGATTAACACACTCGCATAGCACCAAGTAAATGATAATGGCTTAAATTATATCTTGAACTAGATAAAAGACTTCGTTATATTCTCCGTGCATGTTTAAAGTTCCATCAATCCTACAATACTATGAAATTTTTTAAAACACATCATATAACATCTAAAAGCTCCAGCAAGTTGAACACAGTAGTAGATTACTGATATCAAGACTAGAGTTTTCTTAATTTCTTCTATCGATAGACACTTTGCAGAAAAAAAAAAAAAAATGATCGCCCCTACCAATTTTTCTGAAAATCACGGTATAAAAAAGACATAGGATTCCAATTGATTAGGAATAATATTTACTATTAAATGATTTTAATAAATTTTGCTTTGGAGGCTGTCTACGTATTAAAAAATACACGAACGTTCATTTTTCAAATGGTAACATCCACTTTTGACACCCTGTTTGAGTTCCTTGCTAGCCAGGAAAGAGATATAGCTTAAATGCTTTTCTTAAATCTTAATACGGTTATAAAACAAAATGTGTTAGGGATTTATTCTTAAATTTCGGAAAATAAATTGAAGATCTTACAAGAAAAAGTACCAAAAACTCTCAATTAGTCCCCAGTAAAATTTTACAGGAGTAATAATTTTATTAAAAACTTACTTTACATTAAACAAAATTCTACAAAATATTTCTGGTAAGTTTCTACGATGTTTTTGGCTCCTTTGATAACTGAATACGGCCCCCTTAAATTATGGAAAGGAAAAAATTTCTCTATATCTCGAAAACTAATTATTCAAATGAGCTGTACGCATCAATGCTTTTAACAATTGTGGTTTGCTCTATAATATATATATATATATAGATATATTTAATATGACTTTGTTAATTTTTAACTAAGAAAAGTTTTTGAATCGAAAAAAGTCTGGAATAAGTTTGGGTCTATTCACTATATCACTAATGAATTAATGAAAAATCAATCAGATAATTTTTATGAAGTTAAAAATTAAGTTTCTGAAATAGATTTATCTTTAACAACCTCAAATTCAAACCCTTCTAACCATATCAAGATTTAAGATAATGTATAAAAACTATGCCTTTTTCCGGGCTGTCTCGATCCAAGAAACTCAAATAAGGTGTCAAAAATGGGTGTTATTGCTTGAAAATTAAAAGTTGGTACAATCCTTAATAAGTATGCGACTTCGGAAACATAATTTATACATAATAATAACTAATAGATATTATTTTCAGTCAATTGGTACCTACATATATTTTTACGATTATTTTTAGGAGAATTTGTAAGTTGTAAACCACATTTTTTCCCACTCTCACCATTGATGCACTAAGGATCCTTAGAAAAACTAACACGATTTTTTGCATCAAGCGCCAAATAGAGTTGCTGCGGTGCTGCTAAGGGCTTCAACCTATTTTTTTAATACATTTCTTTAAAGTAATATGAATTAGTTATCAAGCCAGTTTAAAATATCATAAATTCAATTTCTGTTACAATCTGAGAGAAATTACTTTTTATTATCTACCGTTTTATTAATATTAATATTATTAACCAAGTAACATTTTTTAATGTGGTATCTGCAGATATCTCCTTCAACACACACAAGAAACATTGAGCATGCAAACTTCGTTTAAAAAATATTTATGTTTAGAACAAAAATGTACTTTCCGTTTGGAAATAGAAATTTTGAAAACTAAATCCCAGGCTTCTTTTGTTCTTTTATAAAAGTACCACGTATTATAGGGCATTGGAATGCTGAAATATAATACTTCCTTGTGAAAATAATTGGCATTTTTTATTCTTAAAAAATTACCATTATGCGTCCATAAAGAGCTGAAGTGATATCACGTTGTGAAAAGGTTTCTACAGAAAAAGTACACCCTAAAAAATTTCTTTGTTAGTCTAAAATCGCTAAAACAATTAGTAATTTTACTATTCTCAGCACACTGTTCCCATGATTTGCAAAACTTTTATCATTGTTAGAAATCAAGGGAAATATTTAAGTTTCCGTACTTGAGTGTAGTGCCCCAGGGATTGTATTCATGCAGGATACATAGCCAGTATTTTATAACCGACTTCAAAAAAAAAGGAGGAGGTTCTCATTTCGACGCATATATATATATTTTTTATGTTTTTTCACTGATTACTCCTAAATTATGCGCGAGATTACTATCCAAAAATGATGGCAGATTTTGTGAATGTGAAACCGCTGTCCGCGAGATCCCACAGCTTGCAGGATTGCAATCCAAAAGCATCATCAACTTTGTATTCCCCGAAAAGAAAAAATCATGTTTTCCAATCAAAAATAAAATCCATACAAAAAGTTTTTTGCCTTCTGATAGTCTCTCTTTTTTTTCTGCCAAGTTGCTTTCAAAAAGCACGATTATATGTGCATTCAGGGGCGGCTATAAGGAAAGGGGGCGCAGAGTACTCAAAGAAGAGGACTGAAAATTTGCAAAATACTGGTTAAAATCTAAAAGATATCATGTAAAGAAGCGATTAAAAAAATTTCGTCCAGGGCGCAATGGCTACTAAAGCACTCGTTGGGTGCATATTTTCGCTTTCAAACGCAATCAAAGATGTCCGTTTAGATTCCGTCCTGAAATTGCTACGATATATCTTTATTTGTGATAATAAAGAAATACCTCTCTTGTGCTATCAATTAATTGATGATTATCCCTAAACAAATTCTCTAAATTTAGTACACTAAGTGAAAATATATTGGGGCGGCTTAGGCACTTAGGGGCGCGACGTTTTCCCTGGGGAGGGCGCACCGGCCCTCGGGCCGATGGGCCGGCGGGCCAGTCCGAGCCTGGTTCCGGCCCGGCTCGACTAGTAGAGAAAAAAGAATGCAAGCCTGTTCTCGGCCCGGCACGAGTCTTCTGAAAAAATTAAGCCCGGGTTCAGACACAATGGAACTATCCACTGCCGATATCTATGCTGGACATGTTACATTTCTGTACTGATGTTGCCAACTATGCATCGACTCGTGACGCACATTTATACTTATTCTCGGGAAAGTCATATTCATTGAAAATGGTTCATGCTTTATAGGCTTCGTCTAAATTTTTATATTGAGCCGGTAGGCCCGCTTAATTTTTTTTATTGGCCCGACCCGTTGAAAAAATTATCATAATTCTGCCGGCCCGACCTTTTTGAAATTTCACCTTCACTTTGTCAGACGGGGTACGGGCCTCGGGGCAAAGCCCGGCCCCCGTGCAGACCTCTATCTCAGATGATCTTTCCTAGCCTCAAAAATTGACTTTTAACACATATTTTGCACTTTTTCAGAAAGATCCTTTGTCTTTATAGAAAACCGAAAACACTACTTGCTATCGTGGGGTCAGAATAAAAATAATTGCAACTTTATAGCATTTAAGAATAAAAATGACTTTCTGATTGTGTTAGAGAATAGAGAGTTCGAATGGAGGCCATAATAGTGAATTATGTTGACATATATTTTCATGATGGTTTTTATTTGTGTGATACTTGCTTACCAGCCTGGCGTCGCCCGTGATCCGATATTAACCTTAAATTTGTTTTAGTTATATCTTTAATCCATTTTTTTTTTTTAATTATCTCTCTATTCTAAAAAAAAGTAACTACCGCTGTCACCGCCGCCGCCGCCGCCGCCGGTTTTGAATTTTTTGTGACAGGAGCTCTTTCTTCGTTAATATTAAGAAAAATAATGCATACAAAAATATGAAAATCGGTAGTATGATACAGAAATGTTTGATAAGCACGCTAAGGTAGACAGTTTTCAAATCGAAGAATTATTTTAAGAGATATTTAATGCTAAAGTTGGACAAAATCGTTCCACTAAAAAAGTTTTATAGGAGCAAAAACTATTCATAGGAATTTAATCATTTTTAGATCATTTTATACATTTGAAGTTCCCGGTGTGCAGACTGTTTTTCTTTTTTTAATTTGACTAATTTTTTGAGGTTTTATTTCTATTTTAAATTCAAATTTTCAGCATTTCTAGAGATATTTTTTACAGACTAGGGGGCTCTGCCCCCTACGAGCTACGCTCGTCAACCCCCGTTCAGACGCCGCAGACTCTAACAGCACGCTAATTTGATCGCCTTTAAAAAGATTTCGGAAGATTGAATTATAATTTGAATCTGACAATTATATTCTGACGTAATTTTCACCAAACTTTTCTTTCTCTTTTTAATATTCACGTCAAAATACTTTTGTTAGAAATGAAATATTATGATCATCTTAAAATGTCAAGTAAATGTCTCGCGCAATTTTTAAATTAAAACTGTTTTGCAATATAATTTGTTTGTTCATTTTACGTAATAAGTGTAATATGACGTAAATTCTCCTATTTAGGACTTCTAACGCATGTTACTGAATTTATTATTTTACAATATTCTTTCTCATTTAAAATTCACGTGTAACTATAGTTTTATGACGTAATTTTCAATGAGTTCCTGCTTTTTATATTTTTTGTTTATAATAGTCACGTGTAAAATAAATTTTTAATTTGAAGCAAACATTACTGTTTTCGCTGATTATGCAGTTGGCAACAGTTTAAATTAATACAATTTTCTAAAATTTGTAAAAAATATCTCCCGAAATGCTGGTGGCCGAGAGGTTCTGCTCTCGAAGCTGGTAGACGGGAGGTGCTGGGTTCGATCCCAATCGCGCCCGTCGGCCTAACCGTTTCGGAGTTTTCGTGGTTTTCTTCGAAGCCGTGGTTTTCCATGCGTAAATACGGGTTAGGTTCCCTTAGAAAGACCCCCACGAAGGGCACTCCCCCCAGGGCCTATATCCCACGTGTTGATAATCGGCCGTCACAAACCAAACCAAACCAAACCAAACCCGAAATGCTGAAAATTTGAATTTAAAATAGAAATAAAACCTCTAAAAATTATTCAAATTAAAAAACTAATTGCAATCTGCACACCGGGAAATTCTGACGCATAAAATGATTTAAAAATGATTAAATTCCTATGTACAGTTTTTGCTCCTATAAAACTTTTTTAATGGAACGATTTTGTCCAACTTTGGCATTAAATATCTCTTAAAATAATTCTTCGATTTGAAAACTGTCTGCATCAGCGTGTTTATCAAACATTTTTCTATAACACTACCGATTTTCATATTTTTGTATGCAACAGTTTTTTTAATATTAACGAAGAAAGACCTCCGGTCACAAAAAATTCAAAACCGGCGGCGGCGGCGGTGACAGCGGTAGTTACTTTTTTTTAGAATAGAGAGATTTTAGAAAGTGATATTAATTTAAACTGTTGCCAACTGTATAAACAATGGAAACAATAATGTTTGCTTCAAAACAAAAATATTTATACTTGTAAATAAATTAAAAATTTATTTACACGTGATTATTATAAACAGAAACAAAAACATTTAGAATTAGAATTAAATAATTATGCACAAAAAGCAGGAACTTATTAAAAATTACGTCATAAAAACTATAATTACACGTGAATTTTAAGTGAGAAAGGAATTTTTAAAATAATAAATTTATTAACATGCTTATTAACATGCGTTAGAAGTCTTAAATAGGAGAAATTACGTCATATTTACGTCACATTACAGTTATTACATAAAATGAATACAAAATAATATTGCAAAAAGGTTTAAATTCAGAAACTGCGCTAGACATTTATTTGATATTTTGTGCGGATACTTTTCAACTATTTTTGTTAGGAAAGCGCAAATAATATTTCATTTCTAACACAAGCATTTTCACGTGAATATTAAAAAGAAAAAGAATAGTTTGGTCAAAATTACGTCAGATTAAAAGCGATTAATTTAAAAAGTCTTATTTAAAAGAACTTTCTTTTCGCTTTGTTAAAAAATACTGGGAGACAAAGACTCTGTTTACTTAATTCCTTTTATATTAGCTTATTTTGAAATGTTGTTACGGGTGTCTACGTCAAAGACGAAAACAGCGATTGACATATGTATTTTTGGTACTACTTAGTTATCCCGTCGACCAAAAATCTATCATTCGCCAAACTATAAGATTAAATGCCAATAATGGTTGATCATAAATGTCACATTAACTTGACTAGCAAGTTACACGTGTCTACGTCATCAAGTTATTTTTATTTCGACGTTTTATTTGTATTTTTATTAATGTTGCACTAATTTATTTGTTCTTTCGTTATTTAAAATAAAAATTATGTCAATTTATATAATTGGCGAGTGCTTTGGCGATTTATATAATTTGGCGAAATTGGTCGACGGGTTCATCAAGTAGTACCGCAGCGGATTTGGCCTTAAAATTCCCCATTCAAAGAGAAATGAATAGAAATCCGTTTATAGGGAGATCGCCACTGTTTTTTAAATTATAATTCAATCTTCCGAAATCTTTTTAAAGCCGATCAAATTAGCGTACTTTTAGAGTCTGCGGTGTGTGAACGGGGGTTGACGAGCGTAGCTCGTAGGGGGCAGAGCCCCCTAGTACTTTTAAACAAAAATATTTCCAAACGAACCTCGAATGGGAGGCCCCGCAATATTTATACCGAATAGGACATATTAAAGTAAAATTAAAATGTGCGCTCGTTAAAGGATGTTGCATATTTTTCCGTATTTCAACAAAAAAATAGCGGATTTAGAATTTTAAAGGGCGCGGATTTTTTTTAAAACTCAACAGACATTTAATATTTAAAAAAAATAGTTCTTACTGTCAAAACTCTTTAAAATTTTTATGAGTCATAAATATAATGGTTTCAAAGCCTGTACACAAGATTCGTGGGAAACTATTGATATTTACTAGTAAGACGCTGGTAAGAAAACTTTTTTTTTTATTGTCCAAACTGTTTGAAATTGATATTAGTTATCAACACATATTAAACAAAAACATAATTTGAAGAACAAATTAAAAAAAACAAAATTTATTTCCTACATTGTTTAAGCCTGAGAAGGGACAGATATTAAGTTATTTCATTCAATTAGTTCTACATTTAATGTTAAATTTTTGTAACAAATTAGTTAAGCCAATTGAAGATTAAACAATAAAAATAAAATTCATACAATATGATACTTAAAACGTCCTAAAAAATTAGATTAAGTTCAAATGAAATCAAAATAAATCTTAGACTTGTTCCATTTTTAATTGAAAATATTTGTATTGCATATTTAGTATGTTTATGAAAATTGTGCATAAAATGATAAGATGCATGCAAAATACAAAACTTTAAAAAAAGTCTAAGATTTATTTCGATTTCATTTGAACGGAATCTAATTTTTTAGGGTGTTTTAAGTATCATATTGTATGAATTTTATTTTTATTGTTTAATCTTCAATTGGCTTAACTAATTTGTTACAAAAATTTAACATTAAATGTAGAACTAATTGAATGAAATAACTTAATATCTGTCCCTTCTCAGGCTTAAACAATGTAGGAAATAAATTTTGTTTTTTTAATTTGTTCTTCAAATTATGTTTTTGTTTAATATGTCAAGTTTTTTAATGACTACAGCATTCAGACGAACGCATTTCAAAATTAATACAGAGTATCATCATCAGGCTTTGATGTATGCGGTATTGCATCACAATGTGGGATGCAGTTTACCAATGTGTAATTCAAAATGTTTCACCACTGTAGTAATGCAGGTTGCGGTAGTTTGGACAAAAACTTCCAATCTGAACGTAAAAAATCTATAATCAAAACATAAAAAATTAACTTCACTTAAATTTAGATACCCTATTTCCCACTCAGGAACGCTATGAATGTAAATGTAAATTCTGTTGAATCCTTACTGCTAATATTTAACAATATTATAGCTGTGATACAGTAAAGAATAAAAAAATAAAAGTTTTATTTGAATTTTTAAACCTTATTCTCCCCCAAAGGGTGATGTAAGTACATCAGAAAATTATTACCTAAGTTTAACTTGGGGTATAAATAGTTCTCATCGCGAAAAAAAAAAATACATTTTAAAATTTAAGTTATGTAATTCCCCACTAAGTTCGCTACCTGCGTAAAAATAGCTATCCATTAGAAACTTTTTACTAAAATATAAACTTGACCAAAGCAAAAACGTATTCTGAAAATAACCTTTCCACTATGACGCCATATTCACCTTTTTAATTTTTGAAAAAAAAAGAAAAAAAAACTATTTCAATTAAAATTTTTCACGCGGGAATCTTTCTACTAAAACCAAATAAATTATTATTACGACTTTTGAAATTTTTGCGACAATGAAGAAAAAATGTTACATTTTCTGTTAAAAATGTCAGTTGATTCTCAATGAAAAAAGTGAAATTTGGAATTATTAAGAAAAATATTTGAATAATATACAAAAAAAATTGGCCCTTGTTTCTCTCTGGGTTATAATTCACCCATATGCAAAAGTGTTTTGCCATTCGTTTTGACCCTGACGTCAGGCAAACGTTTTTAAACTTTAAATTTATAATATAATTAGAATTAGTAAAGAATAAAAAATGAGTGGCATCAGGGACAAAAAGGTGGGAAGAAAAAATGAAAAAGTTATCATCTCCATAGGCTTTTCTATGTTAAATTAACATTGAGAAGTGACACTGGAAATAAATAAGTATTGCGCTGCCGCGCAATACTTAAATTATGGTTTTGAAGCATGCGTAAGAAATTCGTGAAAATATATTGATAGTTAGTTGTGAGAGAGTTACCTGATTTGTAAATTAATAACATTATTAGCGTAATTGCCAGGGCCTTCTTTATATTACATTTTAAATCATCTAAAATTCCAGAAATTCTGTAAAACCTGCGTAAATGGAACCTGTCCATAACAAAATCCTGTCTTACATGAGAGCATTTCATGGTCCCGCTGAAAGGAATATCATATAATAATTGATGAATTTAGGGGGTAACCCGGGAGGAGGTTTCTTCTCTGAGCATCGAAATGTCACTCCCGGAAGCTTTATAATTTTGTCCTTATTAAAGTTGTAGAAGTGCAATTCTCACCCGCTCCACACTGTCATACCACACCGGGAGCATCAGTAAACCCTCCCGGAAACAAGTGCCTAAATACAACACTGCAGTTATGCTTGCTAAGATGGAAACTTGTCTTTTTTTTTTATCCCTTGCTATTCCATTTTTAAAGGTTTTACTGTAAATGAATTTTTTGGAATGCTGTATTATTAGTTTATTATTAATAAAACATAAAAATGAAAGTCTCTCTATTTTTCTGCGGAGATGTGTGTGTGTGTGGAGGGGGGGGGGGGGGGGCGTTAGTGGCGCTGTTTGTAGCAATCCTCAACAACATCTCACATTTTTGGGGAAATCCATATTTTCAAAAATTAGTTTGTAGATAGACGGCGAGATGAAAGAATATCACTTTTCAACTACATTCGGAAGAGCTATAAAACTTATTCTGAATACGTAATATTTTTAAAAGATCGTAAAAGACTAAAAAAAAAAAAATGACGAAGCAATTTTGCCCCTCTTGGAAAAATATTTGCCCGACCTGGAGGCATTGTCTAGCTACGGGCCTGGTCGCCATGCGGGTCATTTTATTTGTAGGGGAATTTTTCGTTCTCAAGGAATTATTGAATTCGTGCAAAATTTCCCCAGGTGGTTAAAATTACCCCCGATCCTAGATCGCCGGATCGGACATATTCTGCACCCCTGCACCGTAGTAAATCGGTCATCTTTAACTTGAGTAGCCTGATATAGCCCATAAATAACAATAATATTTCATTTTATAGATTTAAAATTACATATAATTAGTTAAATTTCACTTTAAAATATCTAACGAAAAAAATCTGTAGTCGGAGTCGGCCTGTTTTTTAGCGACTCCGACTTTTTTGCTCAAAAATGTGTCCGACTCCCGACTCTGCAGGCCTGGTTCCAAGGAAAATTTCGCAAAATAGAGGTTCGTTAAATAGAGGTCTGACTGTAACTAATGGGAATAATCAAGGATTCTGAGAACCTTACGCGTCCCGATAGGGATAAATATATTAAGCTTATTTGATTTGACCAGCTGAGATTGAGTTAAGTTCGAATTACAAAATCAATAAAAATTTAATTAGATTTCTGAAACGCAAAATTGCTATTTTTTTTCCATGTTATTCTCAATCAGTTTTAATATTTTAATTCACAGTAACAATAATTTATTCAGGATTTTTAGAGTGATTTAAAATCCACATTTTAGTACGGTATTTATATTCTTCACTGACATAAGTCTCCACTTTAAGATTAGACACTTTTGTTAAACCGTGCTTTAAATTCTCGCAAAAGCATATTCCATTTTCACAATGAGGATGCGCATTACCTGTATGTAAACTTATCTTTACTTCTTTGTTATTTAAAAATGGGATTGGTAGTAAGGCTCAGCGGGATGGTATTTCGTGCACTTTACCAGCAGGTGAAAAGTGCACGCTGCGACCCCGGATGTAATTATAAACATTTCATATCTTGCTTGTCCATCGTGATGCATATAACGTTAAACCAAATCAAAAGAAAAAAAAAATCACGTTTTTCATATTGATTATTTAATTTTTCAGCATTATTCTCTTTCTAGTCACAATGTTTGTTCTCCAGTGAAATTTTATTCACTGCCTTTAAAACTACTTGTGTTGAAAGCAGCAAACGGGGGGAAAAAAAAAAAAAAAAAAAAAAAAAAAAAAAAGATTACTTTGAAAAATATAAATGCTGGGTAGGGTGTCCCGCACGTTCCTTATCTATCTATCTATCTATCTATACTAATAAAATACTAATAAAAGAAAGTCTCTCTCCCCCCCCCCCCCAAGTTACTGTTTTTGTTAACGTCGTATAGAGCCAATCTGAAAAAAATTGTTTTTTTACGAAAGTCACGCGATTTTCATTTTTATGCCATATTTAACTAGTATGTTGTGGCCATCACAAAACTTCCTTCTATATAAATTACATCAATTAAATCATTTAAGTAGTACAAGAAATTACATCAATTTAGCACCAATTCATATCAAAGTATATCTGAATTTGAAGTTTGATGAAAATTCGTGCATTAGTTCTTGAGATAGAGTTATAGCGGAAAACAGCACTAATGACATCAAGGTATACCTGAATCTGAAATTTGATGAAAATTCGTACATTAGTTATTGAGATAGAGCTATGGTGGAAATTCTGAAAAATGCAGCATAGCATCGCCACCTGTTGTTCGATTTACACCAAAAACTAAACAGCACTAATTCATATCCAGGTATACCTGAATCTGATGTTTGTTGAAAATCCAAGCATTAGTTCTTGAGGTAGAGCTATTGCAGAAGTTACAAAAAATGCAGTATAGCAGCGCCACCTGCTGGGCGATTTACACCAAAATGTAATCAGCCCCAATTCGTATCAAGGTATACCTGAATCTGTAGTTTGTTGAAAATCCAATCATTACTTCTTGAGATAGAGCTATTGCAGAAATTTAAAAAAAATGCAGCATAGCAGCGCCACCTGTGAGCGATTTACACCAAAATGTACAAAATGTCAACTCATGTCCAGGACTAACTGAATCTGAAGTTTGATAAAAATCCGTGCATTAGTTCTGGAGAATGAGCTATTGTGGAAATCGTGAAAAATGTTGCATAGCAGCGTCACCTGTTGAGCGATTTGCACCAAAAACTAATCAGTACCAATTTATATCAGGGACTAACTGAATATAAATTTTTATTAAATTCCGCGCAATTAGTTCTTGAGATAGAGCGCCCACAAAATTTGTGTCACATACATACAGAGTCACAAACTCGCAGACATTTTGTAAAAACATGTTTTTCGGAATCTCTGACCCCTAAAGCGTGTAAATCCGTCGAAAATGAACTTGTCGAAAATTTTCACGAATCCAATACTTTCTTCTTTTAAAGACAGAAGAAAATAAAAATCGATATCGACTTTGCAAATCAAAATGCGAACAAACCGAAGGTACCAATTCATCGTACGTTCCTTTTTCTTTACCACGCCGCCTTTGGGTTTAACGTTCCTTACCGTAAGTCACTTTAGCGAATTCCGAATTTTTGGCAATGTTTGATGTTCTCCCCCCGACATTTGTAATCCAAATACGAAGTAGTATGTTGTGGCCATCACAAAACTTTCTTCTATATAAATCACGCCAATAAAATCATTTAAATAGTACAAGAAATTACATCAATTTAGCACCAATTTATATCAAAGTATCTGCATTTAAAGTTTGATGAAAATTCGTGCATTAGTTTTTGAGATAGAGCTATAGCGGAAATTCTGAAAAATGTAACATAGCAGCGCCACCTGTTGAGCGATTTACACCAAAACATAAGCAGCACTAGTTGGTATCAAGGTATACCTGAATCTGAAGTTTGATGAAAATCCGTGCATTAGTAATTGAGATAGAGCTACAGTGGAAATTTTAAAAAAATACAGCATAACAGCGCCACCTGTTGAGCGATATGCCCCAAAACATAAACAGCACTAATTCATATCAAGGTATATCTAAATCTGAAGTTTCTTAAAAATGCAAGCATTAGTTCTTGAGATAGAGTTATTGCGGAAATCGCAAACAATGCAGCTTAGCAGCGCCACCTGTTGAGCGATTTACGATTGAGCTTTGTGGAAATTGCGAAAAATGCTGCATAGCAGCGTCACCTGTTGAGCGATTTGCACCAAAAACTAATCAGCACCAATTTATATCAGGGACTAACTGAATATAAATTTTTATTAAATTCCGCGCAATTAGTTCTTGAGATAGAGCGCCCACAAAATTTGTGTCACATACATACAGAGTCACAAACTCGCAGACATTTTGTAAAAACATGTTTTTCGGAATCTCTGACCCCCTAAAACGTGTAAATTCGTCGAAAACCGAAAGTCGAAAATTTTCACGAATGCAATACTTTCTTCTTGTAAAGATAGAAGAAAGTATTGGATTCGTGAAAATACTTTCTTCTTGTAAAGGTAGAAGAAAGTGGAAAACAAATTGTCCAGCGTACATTTAGCTTTGAAAGACGTCTTCGGTTTC
The DNA here is from genome assembly GCA_963932465.1 of Maratus speciosus. Taxonomy (NCBI): domain Eukaryota; kingdom Metazoa; phylum Arthropoda; class Arachnida; order Araneae; family Salticidae; genus Maratus; species Maratus speciosus. Next base: position 384,339,965 of record OZ010788.1, on the reverse strand, counting down.
AAAAAGTACATTTTTTAAGCCTTTGAAAAGAGTTCATTTCCGAAAGTCACTTTTGCCGAATTTCGTTTTTTACTTTCTTCTATTTTCAATAGAAGAAATTATTGTAATCGAAATTTTTTTCGAGTTCCGGTTTACGACGAATTTACACGTTTTAGGGGGCAGAGATCTCAAAAAACATGTTTATAGAAAATGTCTGTCTGTCCGTGTGTCTGTCGCCATTGTACTTTCAAAAAGTGTATGAAGTTATGCATAGAATTGAACCAAATTTTTATTTTAAGTTTTTGGCTATAGCAAGCAGATCCTACCTGAATTTGGAAAACATTCGCCGGTAGGGGGCGCTGTAATAGCGATTTTTGTGCGATTTTTAATATTGTACCATCCAAAAGTGTATGAAGTTATGCATTGAATTGAACTAAATTTTTATTTTAAGTTTTTTCTATGGCAAGCAGGTCTTCCCTGAATTTGGAAAAAATTGGCCGCTAGGGGGCGCTGTAATAGCGATTTTTGTGCTATTTTTAAAATTGTACCATCGAAAAGTGTATGAAGTTATGCATAGAATTGAATCAAATTTTTATTTTAAGTTTTTGGCTATGGCAAGCAGACCCTCCCTGAATTTGGAAATAATTCACCGGTAGGGGGCGCTGTAATAGCGATTTTTGTGCGAATTTGAATATTGTACCATCCAAAAGTGTATGAAGTTATGCATAGAATTGAACCAAATTTTTATTTAAAGTTTTTGGATATGGCAAGTGGGTCCTCCCTGAATTTGGAAAAAAATCACCGGTAGGGGGCGCTGTAACAGCGATTTTGTGCGATTTTAAATATTGTACAATCCAAAAGTGTATAGAGTTATGCATAGAACTGAACCAAATCAGTGATGGAACAGCTGCGCCAATTGCTCCAATTGCGCCAAATCGATAATGCTGCGCATTTCTGCGCCAAAACGATCATTTTCCAACAAAATTGCGCCCAACTGCGTCAATTCAATAATAATTCTTGAGCCAAATCGATCATTTCCCACCCGAATTTCGCCAAAAGATTGCGAATTTGGTCAAAAGATCGCAAAAAACACGCGATGTTTCTCAAATGATCACGAAAAAAAAGTGATTTTTAACAAAGGACCGCTAATTTCGTTAAAAAACGAACAAAACGTGGTCAAAAGTCAAAAGATCGCGAAAAACATGCGAATTTCGTCAAAATATCGCGAAAAACACGCGAATTTCGTCTGAAGATTGCTAATTTCGTCAAAAAACGAACAAAACACGGTCAAAAGATCGTGAAAAAATGCTAATTTATTTAAAAAAATAGAGAAAAAAAAACCCGCAAATTTCATCAAAAGGCCTCAAATTTCGTCAAAAGATCGCGAAAAACACGTGAATTTCGTCAAAAGATCGCGAATAACATGCGAATTTTCTCAAAGGATCGCGAGAAACACGTGAATTTCGTCAAAAGGTCGCGAATAACATGCGAATTTTCTCAAAGGATCGCAAAAAAGTTAATTTTGTCAAAAGAGCGCTAACTTCATCAAAACACGGTCAAAAGATCGCGTAATAACGATTTTTGTGCCATTTTCATTACTGTACATCGAAAAGTGTATGAATTTATGCATAGAATTGAACCAAAGTTTTTGTGTACGTTTCTGGGTATGGCAAACAAGTACTCCCTGAATCTGAAAAAAATCTCCCGGTAGGGGTAATAGCGGTGTTTGTGCCATTTTCTTTATTGCATAATCGAAAAGTGTATAAAATTATGCTTACAATTGAACCAAATTATTTGTGCATGTTTTTGGCTTTGGCCAACAGGTCCTCCTTGAATTTAGAAATATCGCGCGGTAAAGGGGGCTCTGTGATAGCGATTTTTGTATACTTTTCTTGATTTTTCGTAGTTATCCATCGGCGGCTCGTGCAAAGGCGGGAACTCGCTTCCTGCTAAGCCGGCTATTCGCAAACATCTGATACAACAGAATAAGGAAAAACTATTAATTTTAACAAATATCATGATATAGATTAAATCGTTTTTAGTTCGTTTAATTGACTGAAGCAGAAATTTAAGATGAAAATCAAAGTTGGTATAGTATTGAACTAATAATATTGAAGTATTAACATGTGTAACTACTTTTTGAAATATTAAGATGTATAAGATAGAAGAAAGTTTTGGGATTGGCACACCCAACTAGTTTCAGGATATGCATTACGTACATTTTATTTAAAACACATACTTAATTTCATACAATCAGTCTGAAATTTTAATACAATATAATACTAATCATTTAGATTAGGGATGCACAACCTTTTTAAGAGAAGGGCCACTTACAAAATAATCTGGGTTGTGGAGGGCCACACCAGTAACACGGGGAGAATTCTATTTCTGAGAGGTGATCTGTGGCCTATAATGAAAAATATGGTTTCAGAGGGGAGGGGGGATAATTTTATCCCTCTAGGTTCTCCTACCTTGGCAAGGATATATCAACAGTTTGTTTCTATATATAACAGAGATATAGCAAGTATTATTTAGAAGGACTGATAATATTCCTTGACTTTATTCGGGGAAGTAAATTTTGTTTATTTAAAAATGCTAAAAAACAAACATAGGCATGAAAGAAAGTGGCTAGTGCCGAAAAAAATGTAAGTTTATGAACGAACGGGGGATGAGGAGCCTGTCAACGAAATTTTCGATTTTTTTTGCACCTATGATTGACAAAATTCGCTATTTTACCGAAGCCGGTCGAGAAAATTCGCGTTTTCCCGCTCCTTATCGACATAATTCGCGATTTTTCAGAGCTCAATCGGCAAAACTCGCGATTTTTCAATACCCGGTCGACAAAATTTGCGATTTTTCCACCCCTGATCAACAAAATTCGCGATTTTTCCTCGTTCGATCAACGAAATTCGCGATTCTCAACTAACTCTAACGAAATTTACAATTTTTTCTCCCGCGGCAAATTGACGAAATTCGCGATTTGTACGCAGCCGATCAACGAAATTTTCAATTTTTCCTCGCATCGTCGAGAAAATTCGCGATTTTTTCGCGCATGATCAACAAAATTTGCGATTTTTTCGCGCATGATCAACAAAATTTGCGATTTTTTCACGCATGATCAACAAAATTTGCGATTTTTTCCGTGCATTATCGTCAAAATTCGCGATTTTTTTCGTGCCCGACCAAAGAAATTCGCGATTTTTTGCAGCCCGATCGACAACATTCTCGATTTTCCGAACTCGATCGACGAAATTTGCAATTCTCCCCACGCCTGATCGATGAAATTTGCAATTTTCCCACGCCCGATCAATGAAATTGCGATTCTTAAGTGACTGACAAATTTTTCATTTTCCCGCGACAAATTGACGAATTTCGGGATAAGCAGACGAAACACGCAATTTTCCCCCAGCCCATTAAAGAAATTTCAGATTTTCCCGCAGCCCATCAACGAAATTTCAGATTTTTCCGCTCCTAATAAAAAAGGTTCGCAATTTTACTGCCCCCGATCGACGAAATTTATGATTCTTAACTGACTGACGAAATTTTCTCGCAACTGACGAACTCACGATTTTTACGCAGCCAATCAACAAAATTTACAATTTTCCGCGCATCATCAGCAAAATTGACGATTTTTTCGTGCCCGATCAACAAAATTTGTGATTTTCCGCGCCTGATTGACAAAATTTGCGATTTTCCGTGCCCGACCAACGAAATTCGCGAATATTCCGATCTCGATCAACAAAACAAAAAACGTTTTCTTGCCCGATAGGTCAAATTTGCGCGCCTCATCGACAAAATTCGCGATTTTTCCGTGCTTGATCAACGAAATTTGAGATTTTCCCGCGCCTGATCGACAAAATTCACGAGTCTTAACTGAGTGACAAATTTTTCAATTTTTCCCGCGCAAACTGATGAAATTCACGATTTTTTTTGCGACCTATGGACCCAGTGGCAGAACTATCTTCAAGTATCTGCAACGCTAATAATATTTTCAAAAATAGTCTGCAATATGCTATATATCATATAAATATCTTCTTGCTGTTGTAGTGTTATTTAATTATGGCATCATAGGCAGGGCCCGACTTAGGCTACGGGCAAGCATCATTCTGGGGGCCCCCCTTCTACCTATCTATAGAATTTTTTTGTGAATAACGTGGAACTGGCTAGTACTAAACTTCATACATATTATATTAGTGTTGACTCTAGAAAACTAGTATGTTGTGGCCATCACAAAACTTTCTTCTATATAAATCACGTCAATTAAATCATTTAAATAGTAAAAGAAATTATATCAATTTATTCATATAAAAGTATACCTGAATTTGAAGTTTGATGAAAATTCGTGCATTAGTTATTGAGATAGAGCTGTAGGGGAAATTCTAAAAAATGCAGCATAGCAGCGCCATCTGTTGAGCGATTTGCACCAAAACACAAACAGCACTAATTCATATTAAGGTATACCGGAATCTGAAGTTTGATGAAAATCCGTGTATTAGATCTGGAGCTAGAGCTACTGTGGAAATCACAAAAAATGCAGCACAGCAGCGCCACCTGTTGAGCGATTTATACCAAAAGGAACAAAACATCAATTCATGTCAAGGACTAACTGAATCTGAAGTTTGATAAAAATCCGTGCATTAGTTCTGGACTTTGAGCTATTGTGGAAATCGAGAAAAATGCTGCATAGCAGCGCCACCTGTTGAGCGATTTACAGCAAAACATAAACAGCAGTAATTCATATCCAGGTATACCTGAATCTGAAGTTTGTTGAAAACCCAAGCATTAGTTCTTGAGATAGAGCTACTGCGGAAATCACAAAAAATGCAGCATAGCAGCGCCACCTGTTGAGCGATTTACACCAAAAGGTGCAAAACGTCAACTAATGTTAAGCACTAACAGAATCTGAAGTTTGATGAAAATCCGTGCATTATTTCTTGAGATAGAGCTATTACGAAAATCGTGTAAATGCTGCAAAATGCAGCATAGCAGCGCCATCTGTTGGGCGATTTGCACCAAAACATTACCAGCACTAATTCATATCAAGGATTAATTGAATCTGAAGTTTTATGAAAATCCGTGCATTAGTTCTTGAGATAGAGCTAGTGCAGAAATCGCGAAAAATGCAGCATAGCAGCGCCACCTGTTGGGCGATTTACACCAAAAACTAATCAGCACCAATTTATATTAGGGACTATTTGAATATAAATTTTTATTAAATTTCGTGCATTAGTTCTTGAGGTAGAGCGCCCACAAAATTTGTGTCACATACACACAGACAGACATTTTGTAAAAACATGTTTTTTGGAATCTCTGACCTCTAAAACGTGTAAATCCGTCGAAAACCGGAAGTCGAAAATTTTTACGAATCCAATACTTTCTTCTTGTAAAGATAGAAGAAAGTAAAAAGGGCCGCCGGGCGGGAATTTTTCAAAAAGGGAACACTATTCTAAAAAAAGGGTGTATTTTTTTTTAAAAAAGGGCACATTTTTTTTTGAAAAGGGCACACTTCTGCCTTGTTCACAAAACATATTTTGAACTGGTTTGTTTAGAGTTCCTATAATTTGCGATATTTTCCCGGTATCAATTGAATTGCCACGGGTCACATAGGAAGCGTTAAAAAATTCAGCCGGGTGCATTGGAAGGGTTTAAAAGAGCCGTCGGGTGCAAAAAAGAAATAAAAAGGGCCGCCGGGCGCTGCGCCCTGCTAAAGCGGCTTGACAACACTATATATGTATGCATAAATTTTGTACCCGTTACTGCTTACATCTGTATACAGAGTATCACAAAAAGATGGTCACAACTTTAAGAAAATGTACTAGTATAGGATAATTGTAGAAAAAATGATAGATCGGTTGACAGGAGTATTTCTTTGCAAAGTTTTACTTTGCTTATCTACGCACGTTATAAGTTGTCTAAAAAAAAATGCCCCAAATTGGTCATAATGAATGGTTTTAACTTGCCACGTTACGAGAAAAAGGTTAATGAAGAATTTTTTTGAAAACAATAGAATACTAAGTTGTTATAGTAAAATTTTAATAATTAGTTTTTTAACAATACGAGTTGCAACCCGTCGAAATTCGACGTACTAAAATGTTTGAAAGGAACTGTCAGATCGAAATTATAATAAACCTACAAAAATAATTACAACAAAAAAATCATCTTACATTGGATGTCTAACTCTTAAAACAAATAATATTTTAAACCCAAAATTACCAAAATATTATTTCCACAAACTTCAACTGCTTAAATTATTGAAAAATTAAACTGTATTAGATTACGTAATCAAGATGAGTAATTATGATGAAGTTATCTATGGAGCTCTTATGTTTGTTTTTACGGGATGAAAAATCAGTAAAAAGGATTTCGCTTTGTTACATCATAAAATATTCCCCCATAAAATCTAAACTGTACGTTATTTTCACATTCTCGTAATTTACATACGCACCACTCAAATTCACAATTTGAAAGTATTTTAACGCGCAAAAGAATAGATTATTAATGAATGCATTTCCAAAGTTAAAGTCACGTTTGTCCGATACAACTTTTCATGTGAACATTCGCACAAACCTTAAGTTCTAATCTTAGTACCCGCGAAAAAAAAATTCAGAAATTTGACTGTAGTTGTCATAGTATTCGCCATTTATAGTATTGGTCAAATATTTAGTTTTATGAAAAAAAAAATGATCGTTTTGTTTTAAATATATCATTTTTACTCAATGAATCATTTTGCCGAGCGCCTCAAACTCATTTATCAGCGTAATGTAAAAATATTAAAATGTAGCTGATTTATGAAGAAGAATGCGTGTTTTATTTAATGTCTGACATCATTTTCTGCTCAAAAATTGTAAAAAAGTTACTTTTATTTGTAATGTGAAAATGGCATCAATAAGGATATAATGAATAAAAATAATAAACCATGAATATTTTCCCTTTACTTTCAATATAAATGGAGTACTTCAGTTGCCACAATTACAAAATTTGTATTAAAAACTACAAAAAAATTAATATCTCAAAAACAAATTGAGATACAGCTTTCAAACAAATAGTATTTAAAAGAGAATTTTTTTCCTTATACGACGGTGTAAAAAGTTAAAATGTGTGATGCATAGAAGTTTAAAAATTTGCAGTAGAGAAAATGCAAAACCAAAATTTTATTTCAAATTTCAAAGTGTTGCCATTCGCAAAATGACGTATGCGTTACGCACAGATATGTTTGTCCTTTATAATATACATAGTTTGTTTTTTCATAGGTGGGGGGGGGGGGGTACTGAAAGCAGAGAGGGGAAGGGGAGGGGGCGCACTCCCTTCCTAAATATTTGAAAATATATGAGCTTTGGTTACTTTTAGCTAATTTGAATCATTTCTAACGATATAGTTTGTTTTTTGCATAGGTGCAAGGGTTCTGAAAACAAAGACGGGAAGGGGATGCACTCCCTTCCTAAATGTTTGAAAATATATGAGCTTTGGTCACTTTTAGCTAATTTTAATCATTTGGCAACTTTTAATGAAAATCCTGATTACTCTTATGGTGGGGGGTGTGTGTGTGGGGGGGGGGGCTGACGATAATCATTTCCATCAGGGTTGGCAGGTTTTTGACACGTATCAGTTTTTGACGGTTTAAACTGCGGTTCAAACCGTCATGTCAAAAACCCCTTGTCAAAAACTTCTAATACTACAGTGATCTGTATAATTTCACATTAAATGTTACACATTAGATGTAATATTTAAAATTCACTATTACTGTAATTGTATAATTAGTATATAGTATTAGTAATAATTACGGGGTTGGCAGGTTTTTGACATGTGTCAGTTTATGTCGGATTCAAACCATAGTTTAAACCGTCATGTCAAAAACGTCAAATACTAAATTGATCTGTAAAAATTCAAATTAAATGTCACACATGACAACATTACATGTAATATTTTAAATTCACTCTTACTGTATATCATTAATTAGTACATAGTAAAGTATTATTGTTAAGTACAACTTTTTAACAGGGTAAAATTTTTATTTAATTTATTTATTTATTATTATTATTATTTTTTTTTTTTTGTAAAATTGTGTTTTTCTAAAAAGTAGACATTTAGCTCACCTGAGCTGTACATTTTTTCTCTTACTTAAAATCGTTTTAATTTCTCTTACTTTTGAGAGCTTAAAGCATTAGCTAGCTTTTTTTATGGGGGAAAAAACTTAGAAAAGTGCAGATTTTTTTGTATATATAACAAGATAATATGCATCGATGTTATTCTAGTCTAGGCAATAACCATTCCATTCAAAATTGAAATTGGATTATTAATTTTAAAAATTTACAAAATAAGAGAAGTAATTAAAAAAAAAAGCTTAAAGTCAAAATCTTTTTAAAACATGCTTTCTTTCAATATATAAAAGTGTTTTCGATTTTAAAACTGAACAAAATTGGCCGGTCATCTAAAAGGAAATTCTTTTAAACCCATATTGAAAAAGTGCATAATAGAAGGGATCAAATCATGAAACCATACCATTGTTTGGCTTATACTTTGCATCCCAACCATCAGGAGCAAGGGTTGACTGCTGTATCAGCTGATTCAGCTCGCGCTTGAACTACAGAGAGAATTTATGGATCCTTACCCATACTGATTGTGTATGAAGCTAAAAGAATCCACTTTCCCATCTTCTTATTTCAGTGCTATAGTGAGGACTCCATTGCTTGGTGGCAGGGGCGCGCCAGTAGTATCCAGCGCCTGTGTGCAGAATTTCAGTTGGCGCCCTCTACCCCCACCCCCACCCCACCCCTCCGACAATAAATCTTTATAAAAAAAAATTCTTTGAGTATCTATAACAGCATAACTGCCATCCTGCTGGAGTTTTATCCCAGATCAAATAAACTTTCTTGAACCAGAAAATTTTTTAATAAAATGTGTCTTGTTTCTATAGGGTTCGTATTTTATTTGATTTATTAAACAAAATTTCTGGTTCCAAAAATTACTCGAAAAATAAAGGAGATTGGCAGCTATGTAAATAAAATTCGAAATACAATAAAGCCCGTGAAAATAAAACCCATCTGTATCAGAATCCTGCATTAAATGGTAAAATTTCACTATCCCAGACAAAATAATACAATACAGTAACAATAGATTGCATCCATACTAATTAAATAAAGAGGTTTGCCATCTCAAATTTGCATATCGATATTAATAATAATTAAAAAAAAAGATGTTTGCCTTTACTCTGCATGTGTTAGCGATGGCTAAGAAAATCTACGGAACATAGAGGTCTGAAAATTTAAGATAAGGATAGGCGATGGTAGGTCCAAATGCACCTGAGGATCAGATTTTTCATTTTTTGATACTTAGACGAAATATAATTAAAAGCCATAATGATAATCGCAAAATGACGAGCTTCCTTTCTTCAAAGTAATCATACCTTTACATTTCTTCAGACTGACGAAGGTGTAGCGTTCGATTTTTACTGCATTTTGAAACTGCGATGGCCGGGACCCCGTAGAGTTTTAAAAAAAAATTGTCTTATCTTTCCAATTCAAATGGTACCTTTCGTTACTCTTTCAAAAAATCTTTTTACTTGGCCGCGATTCACGCCAGTTTTCCTGTTTTCTGAAGTTTCAAAATTAAAAAAAAAAAAAATCCTATTAATACATTCTTGGTATTTTTCCGAATCTAACGATATCGCTGGTGTGGACAAATATTAATATTTAGTACTATTTCAAAAAAAAAAAAAAAGTCTAAGTCATTTCAAGGATTTGCCTGAGATGTTTTTTTCCCATTGCAAATTTTCTCAAGATATCGTTTCTTGTCTCCGTGATATGTGCTTGTGCTTTGAATATCATTTCGCGTTTCAAAAATTAAGGGGATGGTACACATTTTATATTATTTATGATTTATTATGAATTTTTCGTCAGAATTGAAATTTTTATATATCTAAATGCCTGAAATTAAATACAAATTCGAGGTTCACTTGAAAAATCAGGCCGGAGCGTGGATACCCCCCCCCCCCCATTGTACGCTGCAGAAGACAGTGGGGCCCTCAACTCGATCTACGTTTGGATAAATTTTCATTTAAAAATGAAAAATCCGACAAATCCGAGCTTGTACCCTGCCGAAGGCAGTGCTGCTGACAAGATTAAGCTCGTTTGGAAAGATTTTCTCAGTATGACCATTTTTTTCATTCCCAGATCGCCCGCTTCGGAAAATTCCGTTCAAAACGCCAACTTTGACAGCGTTTAATACAGTATTTTCCGCATTTATCAAAAAATCGAGAAACACGGCACATTATGTAGTTTCTAAATAAGAGGATTTCCCAGTTTGATGCGTTTGAGAGCAAAAACGAATTTTAAAATGAATCAGAAAATAAGCAGTTTGGATCGGAATACACCCTTAAAAATATATAATCAAAACAAACCGGAGCAGCATATGCACAACCGGTGCATATGCTGTTGAAGACATTGCACCCCCCTCCTCATCTCTTGGTTCGTTTGGAAAAATTTTCGTTTAAAAATATAAAATCATTCAACGTTTGATTTTAGACTATTTAAAGTTATTATAATTTGAAATGCCGGGCAGGTCGGTTTGTAGGGCATAAACACCGGAATTTAAAACTCTTTCTATAAATCTATATTTTCCCATTCATAATATGGCTATCATTGTAGTTCCTAACTTATTTATGTCTAAATTGAACTTTTTTTTTTTTTTTTTTTTGCCATTCTAGTCTCTGAAGCGTCTAAGGTTATATCTAAAGCTAATAAGTGCTCATATTTCAATACTTTTAATTTCATGTTCTGTATTAAAATGACCAAATCTTATAATCATCACCATTATTTATGCAGTGTGTGATTAGACACGAGCGTATGAAGGGGGTGCAGGGAAAGGTCGCTTCTCTCAATCTTTCAAAAAGTAAGAATTTATCGCCAAATTCAGCCTATTTTCACCATACCCTCCTCATTAACAAAAATTCTATTTCCGCCATGGTGATAGGTTACAGAGTGCAAGATAAAAAAGTACAGTCTGTTACAAAATTATAAGACCACTTAGAATTTCACTTTTTTTCAACAAAGAAAATATTAGTTTGAATTTAAAAGTAGTTGTACGAAAAGACATAACTCTATAATGTTTATTTAGCTCAGGAAAAAAAAAGTTTGAATAATTTTTTGTTTCGTGCCAAACGATTTTACGCAAACCCACTGTTTCATAAATATAAGGCCACTCTTATATTATTAATAAAGCAGACAATTTTATTTTTAATTCAGAATTTAACTGTAACCTAAACAATCTGTAAAACTTAAAAAGAAGAATAAAGTGGAGAAATTCTGAATAGTATCTGATTCTTTGAATTTATTAGTAAAATGCCTCGTCGGAGTGAGCTGTCTGAAATAGAAGTGAGAAGAGTGTGGTTCTACAAAGGAAAAGGAAAGTCTGAACGTGAAATAAGTAAGATTCTGAATCGTTCTAAAACTGCGATTCATAATATTTTAAGTGAAAAAGAATTGCATGGAATGCATAAACGATCTGGTCGTAAAAAGAAGTTATCAGATCGTGGACATAACTCTATAATGTTTATTTAGCTCAGGAAAAAAAAAGTTTGAATAATTTTTTGTTTCGTGCCAAACGATTTTACGCAAACCCACTGTTTCATAAATATAAGGCCACTCTTATATTATTAATAAAGCAGACAATTTTATTTTTAATTCAGAATTTAACTGTAACCTAAACAATCTGTAAAACTTAAAAAGAAGAATAAAGTGGAGAAATTCTGAATAGTATCTGATTCTTTGAATTTATTAGTAAAATGCCTCGTCGGAGTGAGCTGTCTGAAATAGAAGTGAGAAGAGTGTGGTTCTACAAAGGAAAAGGAAAGTCTGAACGTGAAATAAGTAAGATTCTGAATCGTTCTAAAACTGCGATTCATAATATTTTAAGTGAAAAAGAATTGCATGGAATGCATAAACGATCTGGTCGTAAAAAGAAGTTATCAGATCGTGATAATTTGCGGATTGTCAAACTGGCAACGAAAAATTACCAATCGACTCGTAAAATAACACAACAGATGACTAAAAAGGTATCTCATGCAACCGTGTGGCGAAGTTTGAAATCTAATACCGTCGCAAATTAAAAAGTAAACCACTACTCCTGAAATATCAAAAAGAAGCTTGCCTTAAGTGGGCAAAAAATGTCATTTAAAGACAATTTTGACAATTTTTCTTAATTAAAAAAAAAAAAAAATTATTATTATTATTATTATTATTTTTTTTTTTTTTTTTTTGTCGTAAAGACAATTTTTTTTTTTAAATTAACGGACATTTTTTAAAATTTTTTAACGGCCGGTAAAAAATTAAACGGGCCGGCCGCAGCCGAGCCGATAGAAAAATTAGACCATATCCAGCTTAGAGATCGGCATCGGACAGCTATATCGTGCCTGACACCGGGCTTAATTTTTTCAGCAGACTCGGGCCGGGTTGAGGCTTACATTTATCTTCTACATAGTCGAGCCGGGCCAGAATTGGACTTGATTGTTCCCAGGACGTGTCAGGCAGGCAATATATTTTGTAAAAATAGTAATAGCTATAATAAACTTCTGTTAACGAAATCACTGTAAATATACCTTAATAAATTACAGAGAAATATTTTCAAAAATCTACTTTTATAATACAGCTTCAAAAGTTGTGATGCTTTTTTTTTTTTCTTTTATTCTACACTACATTAATTTTTTCAATGAATCTTTATTTGAATTTTGAAAAGTCTAAGTAATCATTAATGTTGCTATTGTGTAATTCCTGTTTTGGAAACACATAGCAATCTAACATTTCTTCGTAAATATGTATGCAGTATTCTTTAAAAGAATTTTAATTAAGAAAAATCGGAATTTTTGGCCTGACTTAATTTATTTTTGAACGGGCTGGGTCGTGTCTGTTTTCACTAAATTTTGTACAGGACGGGTCGCGAAATGCAAAAATATAAACGGGCCGGGCCCTCCTGGTCTGGAAATTCCGGTCTCTAATCTAGGTCTGTCCAACGCATCTCTCGCAGTCGCTATGGGGGCGCCCATTAAAATATTTCTATTAATAGCTGTTTTTAAAATTAAAAATCCACTTTAAAGTAATGCTTTCTTTAAATTCAATAATATTTGAATGGTATTATTTTAATTGATACCAATGACCGTTATTTAGTGTTAATTGTATTATATTATTAATTTGTTATTTAGTGATTAAGAATTAGGGCAACTTCACTTACAAAACTTTTGAGATATAAGTTGGCCTTCTGAAAAATTTAATTTTAAATTTACTATGATTTATATTATTTCTGCAAATTATTTTTAAATACAGTTTCTGAGTCGTAGGGGGTCTTATGGCTATCACCATGAGATGTACATGCATCATATAAGACGCTTGTAACACATAAGTCTACCACTATTCGTGGCCTGATTATCGCAGGGGACATTTTTACCAATATTTCCCAATTGTAATTGTCATCTTATTTATGACAGAAACAGAGCTGCCAAGTCTCCGGCCTTTTGGATACCAGTATTTTAATGAAGAAAATGTTGTTTTATTTAATTGGAACATTTGGTCAATTTAAAAGAACCAGAAACCAGATTTTCTCTAAGATAAAAAGCTGGAAACTTGGCAACTGTGCAGAAATTCTGCAATAAGAAGAAGATTGCTATTTAAAAATAAAAAAGAAACCAGTGGAATTTACCCCCTGTGGTAATAAAACTGTACTGTGCTTTATCACTACTACAGTGAGATAATAGTGTTGCATGTTTTCAGCCATTTGAATTATGGAGCCTTTCATTATTTGCAACTACATGAGGTGCGCCTTTTTTCATTGAAAGGTTGGTCAGGTCTACGTCTAAATCACAGGAGACTCAGAAGTAGAATAAAACGAAATAAATAAATAATAATAGAAAAAAGAATTAAATATCTATAAAAAGTTTGTCACTGGTAAATCTACAAAACATAATTAAGATGTCGGGAAAATGTAATAAATTTTAGCGTAATTAAACTAAGGATTTTTTTAAAGTATTTGCTCCTCAATTGAAACCTTTGGCGCCTTTAATACTCCGGCGCCTGTGTGCGCCGCACACTTTGCACACTGGGTCGGCGCGCCCCTGCTTGGTGGAAAGGTATCATTAAACGCAACAGCTTTTTGAGTCTGCTTCAAAACTTGCTCATCTAGCAATGATTTTGCTATCAAGTCCTACTAGCTCAGCATGAATTAAGAGACAGACTATTTTCTAACACTCTAATTTCATACACTCTAAACTCAAAAATCTTTTGGGTGTAAATAAATGTGCTAAACACGTGGTGTGCTGCAGCATGCTAAAATTGATCCGGATTATTTAATTGTACAAAATTATTTTCTTTGGTTTGAAAAATCCAAAAAGAAATATTTTATTGCAAATAATCAGGGTTGGGTTTTTGACGTCAAAAAGTGGTTTTTGACATGACAAGCGTCAAAAACTGGTTTAAACTGTCATAAACTGGTTTAAACTGTCGAAAACTGTCATAAACTGGTTTAAACCGTCAAAAATTAACCAAATACATGTAACACACTAAAACATTTTAACAATAGGCAAACATTAAATAAGTCAATGATTTATGTGATCTTTTATTGAAATTTAATAATTTAAAAAATATATTATTTGCAAAAAAATATTTTTTTTTTTTTTTGATTTTTCAACCAGAAGAAAATAATTTTGTACAATTAAATAATCTGGATCAATTTTACCCTGCAGCATGCTGCAGCACACCACGTGTTTAGCACATTTATTTACACCCAAAAGATTTTTGAGTTTAGAGTGTATGAAGCGTTAAAAAATAGTCTGTCTCTTAATTGATTCTGAGCTAGTAGGACTTGATATCAAAAGCATTGCTAGATGAGCAAGTTTTGAAGCAGGCTCAAAAAGCTGTTGCATTTAATGATACCTTTCCACCAAGCAATGGAGTCCTCCCTATAGCACTGAAATGAGAAGACGAGAAAGGGAATTCTTTAGCTTCATACACAATCAGTATGAGTAAGCATCCATAAATTCTCTCTGTAGCTCAATCGCGAGCTGAATCAACTGATACAGCAGTCAACCCTTCCCCTGATGGTTGGGATGCAAAGTATAAGCCAAACAATGGTATGGTTTCATGATTTTATCCCTTCTATTATGCACATTTTCAATATGGGCTTCAAGGAATTTTCTTTTAGATGACCGGCCAATTTTGTTCAGTTTTAAAATCGAAAACATTTTTATACATTGAAAGAAATCATGTTTTAAAAAGATTTTGACTTTAAGCTTTTTTTTTTTAATTACTTCTCTTATTTTGTAAATGTTTAAAATTAATAATCCAATTTCAATTTTGAATGGAATGGTTATTGCCTAGACTAGAATAACATTGATGCACATTATCTTGTTATATATACAAAAAAATCTGCACTTTTCTAAGCTTTTTTTTTCCCATAAAAAAAGCTACCTAATGCTTTAAGCTCTCAAAAGTAAGAGAAATTAAAACGATTTTGAGTAAGAGAAAAAATGTACAGCTCAGGTGAGCTTAATGTCTACTTTTTAGAAAAACAATTTTACAAAAAAAAATTTAAATAAAAATTTTACCCTGTTAAAAAGTTGTATTTAACAATAATAACTGACATATGTCAAAAACCTGCCAACCCTGTAATTATTGCTAATACTATATACTAATTATACAATTACAGTAATAGTGAATTTTAAATATTACATCTAATGTGTGACATTTAATGTGAAATTTTACAGATCACTGTAGTATTTGAGGTTTTTGACGAGGTTTTTGACAAGGGGTTTTTGACATGACGGTTTAAACCGCAGTTTAAACTGTCAAAAACTGACACGTGTCAAAAACCTGCCAACCCTGCAAATAATATATTTTTAAATTATTAAATTTCAATAAAAGATCACATAAATCATTGACTTATTTAATGTTTACCTATTGTTAAAATCTTTTAGTGTGTTACATGTATTTGGCAGTTTTCGACGGTTTAAACCAGTTTATGACAGTTTAAACCAGTTTTTGACGCTTGTCATGTCAAAAACCAGTTTTTGACGTCAAAAACCCAACCCTGATTTCCATGAACTACTATACTTTTTTTGAGCTGCAAAGCAAAACGTTAGCACAGTTTTCAATTCAATAATGTGAACAACCGGTGGGTGTAAAAAAAATCGTTATTAATTCAACGATAGTGCAAAAACTTCTTTTACATGCTGGTTTCCTGTGTTCATTTCTAAATCATTTTTGGAGCTTTATCAATTTCTTCATACATTTGTGATTTCAAATTTATTATATATATGTGTGTGTGTAAACATAGATGTATATAATATAAATATATAATAAATATATATATATGTAAACATATATGTATATATGCATGCATGTATATATACATATACACGTATATATAACACTGGCGCCCAGCTAACCGAAAAGTACGAAAAAAAAAAAAAAACATAGCACTTAAGGAGAGGGGTCCGTTTCCGGTTTGTTCCCTTATAGCCGAAAAAATTCCAGCCGAAAATCATTAAGAGTTGGAAATGTAAGGGATCGTACAGGAGTTGCATAGTGTCAACGTTTAGTTCTGAATCCGAACAAAATCACGAAAAGTTACTCCATTCTAGAAAAGAACCCTGTGCGGTTTGCTGCTGCGGATCATGTTACGGTTTTATAACTTTTTTTTCAACTTAGCCCAGTAGTGTTTTACTATGCATTGTATCATCTAACCAATAAAAGGGTAACTAGACAAAAGGTCTAGAAAATTCTGTCAGAATTGTCTCCTCACAATTTAAGAAAAAAAAAAAGAAAATATAATTTAACTTTATAATCAATGATTTGTGAAACTATAAAAAAATTTCTACTGAATGAAATCTATGTCGAATTAGTAATTTGTACGAATTATTTTTTGAATTCTTAATTTTTAGGCATAACTAATTTACAAATTCATAATTAGTGTCGACGATAAAGAGAGAATTATAAGCAACAGCAACAAAGTACGTGTGTTGTGCTCCTACTCCCTTTTCTTTTATTGTTTTAAATTATTTTCATGAAGTTTATTATTATTATTATTTTTTTTCCTGAATGCCATGTGGCTATTTTTGGAAAATATTTATCTGTTTTTCTGGCGTCTCTTTATGCGTTACACAAATTTTGTGGGCGCTTTAGCTCTTTTTAATAATTAAAAAATGTTTAATTTTTTTGTACTGTTTCCTTATTTACTGATTTGTTTCCTTTTGTTTTGTTTGCCAATTTTCACATGAAAATCATTTGAGTAATACTTTATTATTTTAAATGCTTTGACAATGAAATTGATTTTTGGCTGAAAAAATAAAATCTTGCTAAGAAAGGATTCCATGTAATAATACTGTATTTGTTTAGTCTTTCAAAGTTTGCGGAATTGATTGAAAAGTATAGGGCAGTGAAAGTGACACTATGTTTAAAGGAAAATATAGATTTTCATTCATAAATTTAAAGTAAATTAATTAAATTCATTAAATACATTTGTTTTTCTTTTTTATGGTCTAAGATTAAAATTCTACTGTTGTAATTTTATGAAAATATGCACAAAAGTAAATTTTTAAATATATTATATTTAAATATACAATTATTAAGGAAAATAGGCGAAAATTATGCCACTAATAACACAATCATGTTGAGAAGCTTTCTGTGTACATTAAATTTAATCTATTATTTAATCTTATTTAAATTATTTAATCGGCATTTATTTGCATTATCTACATATACATATATTTCAATGTATGTGAAAAAATATGACTATAATATTTTTGCATGTGTTTAAAATTCGGGTTTAAAAAAAGAAAAAATATATATTCTCTATTGAATATCACATCACTTTTGCATATAAAAGCATGCATTAAAGATTCTAATTTTATATACTTATCGAAACATTTTTATTTTTCTTATTTAAGCTATGGCAACAAAAAAGAAAATGGAAGACAATTTTAAATTAAATGTATCATTTGAAATATTGAGATTTATGAAAATGATAAAGAAATTAAAAAGGAACCTATATCCTATTGCGCTACTTTGAATTATATTTTGTAATATAAATGATATATTTTTCTTCATTTACTTTTAAGGTTGGTTGTATTTATTCGACCAATTACCAACTCGAGAGATATGGGCCCTAAAGGGGGGGGGGGTTGTGGCCCTCCATGCGGGTCTTTCTAAGGGAACCTAACCCGTATTTATGCAAGGAAATCCAAGGTTCCAAGAAAACCACGAAAACTCCGAACGGTTAGGCCGACGGGCGCAATTGGATACATTTACTTTTAAGAAAAATTAATATTCTAGATTATTGTCCAGATTTCGATCCCAGAAAATACTAATACACATAAATACCAGTTTAAGCCTAGTTAGTGTACTTTTTGTGGAGCCTTCAGACAATTGATACATTAAACAATTTTGTACATAAAAACTATTTTTGCTTTTACTTTGGTTGTTTATTTTTACAAATCGATTGTTCATCATACCACAGAAGTTTTTACATTTAGTTTATACAGTTTTAATTTACACGGGAAGAGTTTTAATCCCCCCCCCCCTCTTCTTTCTTCGCTGTGTCAGTGTCTATATACAAAAATATTATTAATGCAGTTATTTATAAATACACTTTACAAAAGCATATATTTTTATCCTTGCATGTGCATATACGTTTTTTTTTGTCTGAAAAAAATATCAAAGCACTTTTTCAAGCACTTTAATTTTTTGTTTTTCAAGGAATAACCACAAGTATTTATAAATTATTTACTATTTTGTTATATTGAATTCATTTGTTAAAATGGCTCATTTTTACAAAAAGTTTGACTATATATACAGTTGTATATTACTGGCTTGTGATATCCATTTTATAGTCATTTCATTCACAATATTGCGGTTTTTGATGGTGGTCGGTAATGTTTTATTAATGGTTATATATATATATATATATATATAAGAGCATTAGAGATCCATGTCCATTGCACATATAGTTGTTCCAAAATGTTTAACATTTTTTTTTTTTTTTTTTAAATTTACAAAAGAGAAACATTAAGAAAATTAAAAAAGAGAATAAATATATGTAATTTAATGAATCAAAATAATCATAAAAAATTCTTTGAAAGTTATTCTAAAGCCTTTATACGTATGCAGCTGTTTAAACTTTTTATTCATGTAAGGGGAAATAAAAAATGAAATTTTGATAAAATTATAAATTAAGTTTCAATTAAAATTATTTTTGATTTGTCTTCTAAAGTATATTTAGACAACCAAACTCTACGTTTATTTTTTCAATACGATGATAAGTATATCACTTTCACTAAATCTATATTATGCATTGAAATGTATTTATTGAATAATGTAGTTTATCTTTTGCGCCATGCTATCCGAAACCTTAACAAAAAATTATGTAAATTATTTCATTGCGTCATATTATTCATTCGCATACATTTAACTTAATTTAGATACTAATGACGCAAAATAACCATTTACATATTAGGGGCAATCCAGTTGAAACCACCAGGTGGTGTCGCTCGACATTTTTAATTTTCCTAATCTTTTAACAAAGGTTTCTTCATAGTTTTCTGAGTTTAAAAACATGACTAAAATTTTTTTTTTCATCATATACCGTATTTTATGGAAGAAACGCCGTACCCGTCGTAAACGCCGCACTCCTCAAATTGGCCTGAATAAGCTTAAAAATATCGTAATCGCCGCACCCATTGTAAACGCCGCATCCATCGGAACGCTACTTTTGTGGACAGCGTCACATTGACTTAACTTTAATCAAAGTTTTCTGAGCAATGTAGAATGCCTCGTTTTTAATATCTTAAGATGTCTGAACTTTTATTTAAAATATTTAAATCCGATTTTAAATATTTTTATGAATTTTTAAATTACGGAAACTCAGTTGGTATTAAAAAAAATCGTAAACGCTGCACATGGCGTAAACGCTGCACTTGGAAAAAAATTAACTTTTAAACTCGTAAACGCCGCGGCGTTTCTTCCATAAAATACGGTAGTTTTTTAGAGGGACCATTTTTAACAAACTACACAGCCATTTTTGGGAGAAAAACGTGTTTTACGGAAAATGCTGTAACTGCTTTATTTTTCTACCTATCAAGAGGAATCAAAAACCAAAATATCCAGCATAAAATTGTCGACATTTTATGTAATTATAAAATTTTCATTAGTCTTAAAATTGTCGACATTTTATGTAATTATAAAATTTTCATAAGGATCTAGACCAAAAACATGCTTAAAAATCGAAGAAATAAAATGTCAAATAGCGTATTACGCTGCCATTGTTTTTTATGAAGGAAATGAGACTCGCCTTAAATATATATATATATATATATTTAAGATCTCTTATAGGAATATTCATTTTTATAAATTTCAATTCTGAAAACCGTTTCCTTTTTTTTTTTTTTTTTTTTTTTTTTTTTGTACAGCTCATCAAAAATTGTGTTAAGTCTGCTTTTGGCAATTTTCACTAATTAATATCTCAAAAAAGACTGACTACGAAATTCTGAAAACTTAGGATAATAAACATCTTTGTACTATAAAGTTAAATTGTAAATTTTATGACTGAGACTTAACTGATTTTTGAATAACAGTTCACTAAAAATGCACCGCCCCCTCTTTTTGCTTAGGTACGTTCAAATTGACGATAAAAACAAATTTTACGCATTATTGCTTAGTTAAATAGGGCAGTGGCACCTTTTCAAAACTTTCTTGAATGGGGGGGGGGGGGGGGGGAGTCTTTTGATTTTATTGTGCGCATCTGAAAAGCATCTGATGCATTTTTATTCTGACATTTTTTTTTAAATTAACCTAAATACTAGCTCGCTAAGAATTTTATAAAATATCTCGTTTGCATACGCCACTGCTTCTTGCCTTTTACACATATTTGCCTTCCCTCCTCCCCCCTCCAACAGACATACACAAAAAATACCGGTTATGTGAATCACTAATTAATTACGTTAGCAACTTTTATGAATCAAATCTAATAATCTTCCATAAAGTAATAGTTATTCGAAAAGAGAAAAACCCGTCTGTATCTTTTGCATTTCAGTACTGTAAAAGAAGAAAGAAATAGTGACCCTTCGTGACCCCGGGGATAAGGCTTTGACTGGGATGCGAAGAACAGTAATGAGAGAGGGTTGAGAGGGAGGGTGAAAAGGAAATAAGAAGAAACTGGACTCCTTATCTCAGTTCAGTATTTTAATTTTTAACAGTCCCCTGTAGGTTTCGGCTAAAATCTTTTCGGCTAGTAAGGAAGTCACGCCGTTGGTTTCCGGCTTCCGACGCTCTGGATGGTTTAAATGTCAACTGACGTCTCCTTAATTTAAAAATTATATAAAAATATTTAAAACCTGAGTTAAATATTTTAAATAAAATTGTAGACATCTTAAGTTATAAAAAATGAGCCACTTTACACTGTTCAGAAAACTTTGATTAAAGTTTTGTCGACAAAAGTAGCGTTCCCACGTGTGCGGCGGGTGCGGCGATTACGGTATTTTTAGGCTGATTCAGACCAATTTTGAGGAGTGCGGCATTTACGACGGGGGCGGCGTTTCTTCCTTAAAATACGGTAGTATACATACAAATCTATCGATCATATAAATAGTCCAGGGAAAATGTACCAAAAAAGGGGGTTACCTTGCAAAAGGTCGGGTAAAATATTTTTTCTGAATAGTTTATAATGATGCCAACATGGAAAAACCAAGTTTTCTAACAAAATTTCTTAAGGCTAAATTTTCTTTGTCCAAAAAACAACAAAAATTTGAGACTTTTTTTTTATTTTTTTTTTTAACTATCCCGAGACTCGTTGCCGTAACATATTATTTGTCAATTACAATATTAAAGAGGATAAAATTCTCTACAACTTTCATATTTACAACTTTTTATACACTCAATAGCAAGCGCAGTACGCCATTTAAAAAATAGGACAAATTTTTTCAGTTTTCTTAAAAACCGTGAAAAACTTAGTTCTGCCCCGATTCTTCAAATGTTTCCCCCCGGATTTAATCATGTATGTCAACTTCTATTTATTGGTATCAGTAAATTAAATGTTTCAGGGCCAAAACTGGCCTTTTTTTACGCCCGTGACAAACATGGAACCCCCCCCCCCCCCCCGCGCGCTTAAAGAGAAAATTTACCACCAGAATTTTAATAAATCTATAATAGCCGGATTTTGAAAATTTTAGGTGTGTAATCATTAATCACGTAATGTGAGCTACATAATCAGCTTTGCCAAATATTGATTCATTAAAACCTTGAAAACCGAACCGAAATTATTCCGCTTTAAACAAGTTTCCATCTTAGCAGGTATAATTGTTCATATTCTCTATCTTGAAAATATATAATTTTTTCTTTAAAGACCGGATTTCGTATATACAGATTTCATTTTTAAAGATTTTACGGTAGTTGTTGTATTGAGGCGTTTAAAGTCACAGTTATATGAATTATGAGACTAAATTAGTCACACGAAGACATTCGCAAGGTAATATTAAATATATGGGAGCATTCTTGACAAATATCTCGCTTGCATTTTATTACTTTTAATTTTTTTTTATGGGATATGCTGATGAATGGGAAGTATCAGGCTTTATACCTCTAGATGATCCAGATATCTGCTTTATTCAGGATGAGGATTAGGGATGCACCGGATATTGAATTTGCCGGATATCGGATACCGGATATCCGAAGCTCCTTTGCCTGCCGGATTCGGATATCCGGCACTAGATATGTTTTTAGTTATATGGTGAATTATTTTCTTATATAATGCCATCTCAGAAAAATAAATTACAAACATGTTTCACACATCATTAAAACATTTTAAATTTAAATGTATTGAAATATAATTTACAAAAACTATATCTCTTTGAATATCAGGGCTTGAAATTCGAGGGGAGTTTCCTACCCAAAATTTATAAATGCAGGGGAGTTGAACTGTTAGAAAGGGAAAAAAAAAAAAAATCTTTAAACCCCGTTATTTTTTATGTGCCACTTAAAGAATTACATTTATACAGACATGACAAAATACCATTGAAATAATTTAAATTAACAACAAGATAATTATTCAAAATGCTTATTTTTATTAAAACAAAGGAACAGAATCAAGCTTTATATATACCATGTCTATTTTTCAACTTTCACTTAATGTTATGGGCAATTAACAATTGGGTTGCTAAATGAATTTCTTACTTTAGATTTTATTCCATTTTGCGTGCTTTAGCCTCTTTCACAAGTTATACTTTGGACAAACAGCACAGAGTAACTTTTATAACTTTATAAATTATTGGAAACACATGGTTGGTTATGCTCTCTTAAAAATTTTTAGAAAACTTTGCAAAAACCGATGTGCATTAATTTTTAACTTACATGGATAATTTATATCGGTATTGTTTGTCACGTATGAACAAATTTGTTTTATTATATCCTTAATGGAATTATAGTCAAAAGTGTAATCTAGTGATGCAACGAATAGTGGTTTGGCCGAATAGCCGAATACCGAATATTCGGCCAAGTTACAGCCGAATATTCGGCCTATTCGGCCGCCGAATAATGAACTAATTTTTGCCTAAAAACAAAATATAGTATGCACTATATGCACAATTCTTGTATATTTCACAATTAAAATGTATTGTTTTCTTTAAAAAAATTATTTATATACAAATTTTTAATTTTTGAAAGCATTATTTTACTCTGAAAAAATATTCGGCTATGTTCGGTCTAAAAATTGCCTCAATAATATAATTCAGCCGAAAAAAAAAAAAAAAAAAGAAATTCTTAGCAAAAGTTCCTTTCAGGTACTGTCTAGTTACATTTTAATAGATATTATGTGTGTTGTTGTTACATTTTAAAATAATGACAAGATTTTAAAAGTACTAGGAAACATAAGTTTCAGCTTTCAGATGACATAAAGTATAAGAAACCTTAATATCTTAAGAAAAAACACTGATAGAAAGGATGAAAAGAATATTCTCTAAAATGGTGGAAAGAGATCATTGTAGACATTATAAAGCTCACAATTAACAAAAAAAAAAATTATCATTATTATTATTTTTTTCTTTGCTATCAGCAGATAGCACTATTAAGAAGTGTATAGTGAATGTTTTCAGATTCAGAGGAAGGAAATATCTGTAAGGAAAAGCAAATTACATTCATTGCATAAGTATGTGATGCTATAACATACCAAAGATCAGTAAATGATTTAATTGTTGTAGGTAAAAAAATCGTTTACACATTTTAATCATTTGCCATTAGCATGTTCAAGATTAACTGATATACAAATTAATGAGTTAAAAATTCCTAAGTTCAAAACGTGGCAACATGCTGGAACAGCACCTATTATATGTTGGAGAGATTACTGGAACAAAAAAAATTCACTTTCTCTATATGCAACTAAATTTGGAGAAATAAATAATCTGACAGCAAACCAGTGGACTATTTTAGAAAATATGCTCAATCTATTACAACCATTTGAAGAAATAACAAAACAAATTGTCTCATCGAGATCATTAATTTCTGAAGTCATCCCAATAGTTACAACATTAATCAATCCTATATTTATGTTCTTTATAGGTATAATTCAAAATATTATTGAAAGAAATATTTTTTTATGTAACAAGGGATAAATGTTAAACTTCCCATTATGATAAAAAAAAAGTTTGAATTTGCTTGTACAGCTGTATTAAAACAATTTTGAATAGATTAATTTTAAATTTAACAGATTATGTTAGCTTATTACAGATACTTTTTGTACTTACTGATACAGCACATTTACATGATTCTTAAATTAGTCTATTATATAAAAATGGGTAGATAAAACCCATTCAGGGTATGAAAGTTAATGGAAAAAAAAGCGTTAGTTAATTTCAAGTAAAATTTTCATTATACATGATGAATATAAATTGTCAAATTAAAAATGTATACTGTGTAAATATAAAAACATTTATTACAGTATTATTCGGCCAAGGCCGAATAATGGACTTGATATTCGGCCGAAGCCGAATATTCGGCAGACAGGCCGAATGGACCGAATATTCGGCTTCGGCCGAATATTCGTTGCATCTCTAGTGTAATCCCTGGTATTTTCGTTAATTGAACTATGTTCTATGCATTGGAATTTTAAATCCATATCCAAAGTTTGAAAAGGTTGATTTCAAAAAGTTATGTCCTAATTTCTGTGAATTGTGATAATCAAGTAGTTTGTTGTTTCTAAATATGTTTTTTTAAGTTCATTAAAGTTTTTTTTTTCATGTGCACCACCAGGGTCGGACTGGGCCAGGGAAAAGGACGCAGACCTTGGATTTTCAGAGGGCGCAAAAACTTTAATAAACTCACCTCAATTTTACATGCTTGTGTTGTATCTGACTTGACAAGATTTAACACATTGGCATAGCACCAAGTTTGAATATGGCTTAATATTAAATCTCTGAGTCTAGGTAGAAGACTTCGCTATATCTCCTGTGCATGTTTAAAAGTTCCATGAAATCTACACAATTTTCTAAAACGAATCATGTATTCGGGATATACTGCGCCAAAAAAGGAACAAATGGATTAGGAATAATATCTACAATTAAATAGTATTCATAAATTTCGTTTTGGGGATTGTCCACATTTTAAAAAATGCCCGAAAATTGATTTTTCAAATGGAATCATCCGCTTTTGAGACACTATTTCAATTTCTTGTTAGCCAGGAAAGAGATGTAGTATATTAAATTTTCTTAAATCTTAATACAGTTTTTAAACAAAAAGTGTTAGGGGTCCATAAATTTCGGAAAATAAAAATGAAAATCTGAGAAGAAAACGTATAGAAAACAGTCAGTTAGTTACCAGTAAAATTATACAGGAATTTTAAATTTAAAATAAACTTACTTCATATTAAAATAAAATCATACAAAGTGTTTCTGGTTAGTTTCTGCATTTGTGTTTTCTTTGATAAAAGACGACGGTCCCCTTAAGTTATGGAAAGTCAAAATTTCTCTGTATCTCAAAAACTAATTATTCAAATGAGCTGTAAACTTAGACTTCTATGTTTTTAACGATTGTGCTTTGTTGTATACAAAAATTAATGTAGGTTATATTTCATAATTTTTAATATGAATTTATTAACAGTTTTCATAATAAAAAAAATGCTTTTGAATAAAGAAAAAAAGTCTCCAAAATGTTTGTGTTTATTGAGTGTATCTCTTTAATAAACTAATAAAAAATCAAACAGATGACTTTTATGAAGACATAAATTAACTTTTCTTAAATGGTTTTAACTTTAGCATCCTCAAATTGAAACTATTCTATCAAGATTATATCAAGATTTAAGATAATGCATATAAACAATGTCTGTTTCTGGGCTGTCTCGATCCAAAAAGTCAAATAAGGAGTCAAAAGTAGGTGTTATTGTTTTAAAATTCAAAATTGGTACAATTTTTTATATTTAGACAATTTCGGAAACATAATTTACGAATAATGATAATAATTAGAAAACATTATTTCCAGTCAATTGTTTCCTATAGATTTTTTTTAATTATGGAATTAATAAGGGGTAACTACTTTTATTCCACTTATCCCCATTGACACACTGAAAATCGGTAGAAAAACTAACAAGGTGTTTTGCACCAACCGCCCAATAGAGTTGCTGCGGTGCTGCTAAGTGCTTCAACCTTTTTTTGTTTTTGAAAAGTACACTTATTTTAACGTAATATGAATTAGTTATCATTCAGTTAAAAATGAGGTAAATTCAAATTTTCGTTACAATTTGACCGCAATTACTTTTGCGAGTCAGGTATTTTGTAGGAAGAGGCATTTTGTATCCTTAAAAAATGACTTTACGTATCCATAAAGTGCTGAATTGATATTTCACTGTTAAAAGTTTTCTACAGAAAAAGTCTCTTTGTTAGTCTAAATCACTAAAATAATTGAGTAAATGGACTCTTCTCAGCACACTCTTCCCATGATTTGCAAAATTCTTATCACAATTAGAGATCAAGGGAAATATAATTAACTTCCCACAATTGAGAGAAATGCCCCAAGCATTGTATTCATGTAAATTGAAGGATGCCATTACCAGAGTTTTTTTATTTAAAAAACCTACCATAATTATTGTTTTATTTAATGATAGATTTTTCCATGATTAAAGTAAACAATTATTTATTTAAAAAACATACGAGAATTTTCTAATAGTTATTTAACTACTAAAAGTCAGTCATTAAATATAGAGATTACTAACCGAAAATTATGGTGTAGATTTTGTGAATGAAAAGACGCTGGCCGCAGGATTCCAGAGCTTGCAGGATTGTAATCAAGAAGTGTTATTGAGTTTGTATTCCTCGAAAAAGAAGGTAAAGTTTTCCAATCAGCAAAACGCGTACAATAAGTTTTTATGTATCTAATATTTATCTCTTTCTTTTAATTTTTTTCCAAAAAAGCACGGCTTCAATTATAAGTGCACTAGATACGGCTTTCAGAAGAATTGGGGGGGGGGGGGGAGGCAAGGTACTAAAAGCTAAAGGACTGAAAATATGCAAAATATTTGGTTAAAATCTAAAAGATATCATTGAAAGAAACTATGAAAAAAATCTAACCCATGGCGCCGTGGTTACTACAGTTTTCCTGCAGTGTTTTCTCTCTCAATCGGATGTAAAAGTTCCCACTTTGGTTTCCGATCCTGAAATTGTTCCGATGTATCTTTAATTTCTTTGAGATAATAAAAAATACCTCTCTTGTGCTGTCTGTCTATTAATATTGATGATTATTCCCAAAACGAATTCTCGAAATTTAGTACACTAGTCAGAATGTATGTGTACAACGAGGGAAAAAAATATTGGAGCGGCTTACGTACTTTTGGGGCGCGAAGTTTTCCCTAGATGAGGGCGCCCCGGGCCGATGGGCCAGTCCGAGCCTGTGCACCACAAATGTAATTTCATTTTGTTTAGTGCTGACTATTGGCCAATTTGGTAGAGCTCAGTCTCCGGTGGCCGTTGCCACCCTTTTGGTTATTTCCTATTTTGGGCACACAGAAAAAACATCGCAAAATACGTAAATCGGTTGTAGAAAAAAATATCGCTGATTTTGTCAATCATGGTGAAAATAAATAAAATAATTTGCCATTTGGTCGCGAGAAAAAAACTAAAGTTCATGGGAAATCGTCAGTGGGAAAATATCACAAAATTCGTCAATCGATCACGGATAAGTATCGGGAAATTTGCCAGTCCACCACGAGCAAATATCGTGAAATTCCACAGCCAGTTGCAGAGAAGAAAACGCGAAAATTTTCAATCAGATGCAGAAAAAAAAATCGTTACTTTCATCAGTATGTCGCAAGAACAAACAGTGAAATTTGGCAATCAATCACAGAATAAAATGTCTAAATTTGTCAATTGATCGCGAGAAAAAAATTTATGAAATTCACCGATCGGTCTTCAGAAAAAATCGAGAAATTCGTCAGTCGGTTGTGGAGAAATTTTTCGGTCAGATGCAGAATAACAAATCTGAATTTTGTCAATTTGTTGTAAGTAGAAACACTGAAATCTGTCAATCGAAAGTGGAATATATCACAAAATTTGTCAGTCGGTCTCGAGACTTGATAGTCATTTTACAAAGAAACATTTTCGGAAAATGATTTTTTGGAAATAGGAGCCTCCCGTCCCCAGTATTCTTTAGGGCACGAATCCTGCCATCCCGTCTCGAAATTCAAGCCCTATAATGTATAGTAATAATGTTATATAAAAAATGTAATTTAAATATTAAAATATTCTGTTTATTTGTACAATAAAATGCTGATAATTGCTACTGGATTTGGATATGGGTTTGACTAGATTGATAATTGCTAATAATTAATTTGTACAATGAAACGCTGATAATTTGCATAACAAATTTTAACCAATTAATATGCCTATAATTGTAGAGTATTTTCACAAAGAAATACTTACTTTCTTTTTATAATTTAAACATAAAATATCTACTAATATACCCATGATTAAAGAGTTATTTTCTCCAAACACAGGTTCAGTTGATGCCTCTTTCTGTTTTAATTATTTAATACTGTTTTGCTTTAAGTCACATTTAGTTTTATTTTAAGTTAAAGTACTGTGATATTTATAAGTAAAAAGAAAATTACTTTTAATTTTAAATATTTATGATGAAGTTAAAAAATAACTAAGTGGATATGCCAATCCCAGAACTTTCTTCTATCTCATACATCTTAATGTTTCAAAAAATAGTTCCAAATGTTAATACTTCAATATTATACCAACTTTGATTTTCATCTAAAATTTCTTCTCCAGTCAATTAATCAAAATAAGAATAAGTTAATCCCGATCATGACATTTATTAAAGTCAACAATTTTTTCGTTATTCTGTTGTACACAGTGATGTAGTCGTAAAAAAACCAGAGGGTATATGCTAAAATCATGAACGTCATGCCAAGGGTATACGCTATAGCTTTATTTGGAAAACAGGTTGGTTGGCTGTGTTTATGACGGCCAATTATGAACACGAGGGATATAGGCCCTAATAGGGGGGGGGAGTGCCCCTCGAGGGGGTCTTTCTAAGGGAACCTAACCTGTATTAACGCTTGGAAATCCAAAGTTCGAAGAAAACCACGAAAACTCCAAACGAGTAGGCCGACGGGCGTGATTGGGTTCGAACCCAGCACCTCCCGTCTACCAGCTTCGAGAGCAGAACCTCTCGGCCACTGGTGGGGCTATTTGGAAAACAGAGGGTATATGGTGCTTCTAAAAAAAAAAAAAAATCCAGAAGGTATACGGCATATACTCGCGTATACCCTCCACTACACCCCTGGTTGTACATCAGCTGTTTGTGAATAGCCATCTTAGCAGGATGTGAGGTTCCCATCGCTTCACGAGCCACCAATATACAATACAAAAAAAAAAAAAAAAAAAAAAACTGCGAAAAATCGAGAAAATTTTACAAAAAACGCTGTTACAGTGCCACCTTCTGGAGGAATATTTCTAATTTCAAGGAGAAACTGCTGGCTATAGCCAAAAACATACACAAAAAATTGGTTCAATTCTATGCTTAGCTTCATACACGTTTCGATGATAAAGTAATGGAAATAACACAAAAATCACTTTTATAGCTCCCCTTCCAGCAGAATATTTTCAAATTGAAGGAGGACCTGTTGGCCATAGCCAAAAACATACCCCCAAAAATTGATTTAATTCTAAGCATAACTTCATACACTTTTCAAAGGTATAAGAGTGAAGGTGGCACAAAAATCGCTGTTACAGCATCCCCTTCCAGCAGAATGCTTCAATATTGAAGGAGGAGGACCTGATGGCCACAGCCAAAAACATGCACAAAAAATTTTGTTCAATTCTATGATAACTTCATACACTTTTCGATGATACAATAATGAAAATGGCACAAAAATCACGATTACAGCGCTCCCTACCAGTGGAATGTTTCAGTATTGAAGGAGGGCCAGCCGGCAATAGCCAAAAACGTTTACAAAAAATTTGGTTCAATTCCATCCATAACTTTATACACTTTTTGATGATATGATGGCAACACACGGACAGACAGACATTTTGTATAAACATGGTTTGGTATATCTGACCCCTAAAACGTCTAAATCCGTCGAAAACCAGACATCGAAAAAAAATCTCAATTACAATACTTTCTTCTATTGAAGATAGAAGAAAGTAAAAATAGACCTGTTTAATTGTTAAACTTAAAACAGAAAGAAAATTAATAGTCATACTTTAATAAACAACTTCAAATCTTGTTTCACATTCTGAAAGTAAAGCTACAATTTTCTAAAAGATGTAAACAAATTCTTAAATTTATTATAAAGAATTGAAATATCAATGTTAGGAAAGCTGGCAATTCTTTAAACTTTTGAGAATTACCCTTTACAAATGAATAGTGGACTTACTTTCATATTTTGCATTGTAAGCAAAAGCTGTTCGGCATTGTTTGGATCAAACGATTTCTCTTATCCTTATATATTCGCTTTGCTGCACTCTGCCGGATATCCGGCAGAGAAGTCGGATATCCGGTGATTGTGATTTCGGATATTGAAAAATCAGCCGGATATGCCGGATATCGGATATTTGCCGGATATCCGTTGCATCCCTAATGAGGATATTTCGTCGAAACGGGATGCTAATAATCCTACAACAGTGCCATCAAACAGAAAAAAAAAATGTTGTTAAATAGCCTGTAGACATTATTATTATTATTATTATTAAAATACATTTTCCCATTTAGTTATATTGCGTACCTTACTTTGTGTTGGGAAAGTGGAATTGAATAAAACAGGTGATCAATGCGAAAACAAAAACGTTTATATGGTCTACAATCATAAATAAATTGGTATTTCATTATATAAATGGTATCACTGAGATAATTAAACAGATATAGTTTCAAAACAGTACATGTTACAGAAGATTTGAATATTCCACAAAGTATATTTTTCAACAACCAAAGTAAGTTTTTCTGTTTGAGCTTTAAATCAATTAATAGATAATCTTAAAAGTTTTATATATTTTTCCATGCTAAAATGATATTTGCGAAACAAGTGATCTCAAATATTTTATTGACAGAATTTTACAAGAGAAAAATGCATAACATTAGTTAGTTAAATAATCTGTTGTCGTTTTTATAGTAGTTATTTCATAAGGAAAAGTATTTCTTACATAAAAGTTTTTTTTTTTTTTTTTTTTTTTTTTTTTTTTTTTTTTTGAGTCCTCCCTTTTATATGGAACTACAATCCGATGTCTGCTATCTTTAAAACATTAAAACATATCTTATCAATAATTAGTAAATAAAATATACCATTGTAGTGTGGAATAAAATATGTTTTTCGAAAATTTTCATACCTATCCCATTGATACCTTGAAAAATATGTATGCATTATAAAAATTATAAAAAATTATTAAATTATTAAAATTAAACAAGAATTCTTTCTTAATTGAAACTATCGTGAAAATAAGTTACTAAATATTGAAGTATTCTTTTAAACAACTAGGGGGCTCGGCCCCCTACGAGCTACGCTCGCCAACCCCCGTCCAGACACCGCAGACTCTAAATGCAGGCTAATTTGATCGGCTTTAAAAAGATTTCGAAAAATTGAATTATAATTTAAAAAAACAGTGGCGATCTCCCTATAAACGAATTTCTATTCATTTCTCTTTGATTGGGGAATTTTAACGCCAAATCCGCTGCGGCACTACTTGATTATCCTGTCGACCAATTTCGCCAAATTATATAAATCGCCAAACCACTCGCCAAATTATACAAATTGATATAATTTTTATTTTAAATAACGAAAGAACAAATAAATTCGTACAACATTAATGAAAACACAAATAAAACGTCGAAATAAAAATAACTTGATGACGTATACACGTGTAACAACATTTCAAAATAAGCTAATATAAAAGGAATTAAGTAAAGAGAGTCTTTGTCTCCTGGTATTTTTTAACAAAGCGAAAAGAAAGTTCTTTTAAATGAGACATTTTAAATTAATTCTCAAAATATCAAATAAATGTCTAGCGCAATTTCTAAATTTAAACTTTTTTGCAATATTATTTTGTGTTCATTTTATGTAATAACTATAATGTGACGTAAATATGACGTAATTTCTCCTAAGACTTCTAACGCATGTTAATGAATTTATTATTTTACAATATCCTTTCTCTTTTAAAATTCACGTGTATACTTTTTATGACGTAATTTTTAATAAGTTCCTGCTTTTTATACGTAATTATTTAATTCTAATTTGAAAGATTTTTTCCTGTTTATAATAGTCACGTGTAAATAAATTTTTAATTTGAAGCAAACATTATTGCTTGCGCTTTTTATACAGTTGGCAACAGTTTAAATTAGTACAATTTTCTGAAATCTGTAAAAAATATCTCTAGAAATGCTGAAAATTTGAATTTAAAATAGAAATAAAACCTGAAAAAATGAGTCAAAATAAAAAAATTAATGCAATCTGCACTCCGGCAAATTCTAACGCATAAAATGATCTAAAAATGATTACACTGCCGTGTATAGTTTTTGCTGCTATAAAACTTTTTTAGTGGAACGATTTTGTCCAACTTTAGCATTAACTCTGAAAATAATTCTTCGATTTGAAAACTGTCTGCATCAGCGTGTTTATCAAACATTTCTGTATAAAACCACCGATTTTCATATTTTTGTATGCATTATTTTTGTTAATATTAACGAAGAAAGGCCTCCGGTCACAAAAAAATCAAAACCGGCGGCGGTGACAGCAGTAGTTACTTTTTTTTAGAATAGAGAGATGCTTTGAAGTTAACAATTATATACACTTAAAGTTACTGTCTAAATATGGAAATTGTCTCATTCATCTACACTCTGCCCTACTTTTAAAATTATATAAATTTATTGAATGCAAAATGTCTGTTGAGATAAAAATAAAGACGTGAGTGTGCAAATAATAGATAATTTACTGCTATCAATTGTTAGATGTCGACATACACGATTAAATCCGCAGGGAACATTTGAATAATCGGGGCAAAACTACGTTTTTCAACGTTTTTAAGAAAATTGAAAAAATTGTCTTATTTTTGAAATGGCGTACTGCGCTTGCTATTGAGTGTATAAAAAAGTTGTAAATATGAAAGTTGTAGAGAATTTTGTCCTCTTTAATATTGCAATTGACAAATAATATGCTGCAGCAACGAGTCTCGAGATATTTAAAAAATATATAAAAAAGTCGCAAAATGTTGTTGTTTTTTGGCTACAGAAAATTTAGCCTTAAGAAATTTTGTTAGAAAACTTGGTTTTTCCACGTTGGCATCATTATAAACAACTTAAAAAAAAAAAATCTGTTACCCGACCTTTTGCAATGTAAAATGTACATTTCCCCTGGACTGGCTGCACAAAAAGAAAATCTGATATTTTTGATTATTGGTTGTAATAGCAGAAATTGGGTTTTCAAATGAGTTATGCATTTTTTAATTGAACTATTTTTTTTTTTAAATAATACTTTGTGTGTATAAATTTCATAGATCGTATACAGCCCTGCGCAAAAGTTCTCAAGTACATTTTCGTTTATTCACGGAAACTGCTGAAAGGAAATTTTCAGTTGTGCTATTCGTTTAACTGAAGTAACTTGTAGCATACTATGTACAGTCGTGGAAAAAAAAAAAAAAAAAAAAAGTAAACACCCCCTACTAACTCCTCAACAAATTATCGTAGAAGAAACTTACTGGTACCGAACGATTGGAAATAAAGCCTACTTTTAAATGATATAGGTAAAATTTGCTTAGGGGCCATCTACATATTAAAACGAACCGTAACTTTGTTTTTTTCAATAGCAGTACACAATTCTGACAGCATAAATGAACTCTACACCCTTCAATTAGCCTAATCACAAATTTTTATGCAATTCGTACCACAAGTTTCTGAGAAATTAATTATTTTAAAACGAGCGTATTTTAAGGGCTGTATCCAATTTGAGTTCGGAACTCGATTGTTAACAGAGAGAGCCCTCATCTTGATCAAGGCACCTTAAGAAGTCAATGAAGCCTGCTAGATTACACGACAGCAAAAGAAATTTCAAAATATCTATAAAAATCTATTAGTCACTCCTATTATAGACGGCCTCTTAAACCATCATTTTGCCGTTTTTTAAGCATAATTTTAAAACTACTTGGAAAAAAAATGTGAAATTTTGGATTTTCATAAAGCAGGACTTAATAAATCTAATTCCATCAAAAAAATTGTAGGTTGCAATTCATAATTTTTTCGAGTATTAATTTCATAAATCATAATTCATATCATAAAGTTATAAAAATTGCAATTTCAGGGTATATATGTTTGGGTATATTAGTATTATTGCTACACAAAAAATTAGTACATTAGGAGCGTAATTTCTGGAGATATAAATAAAAATATGAAAATGTAATTTAACATTAGAAGCACTCAATTTTGAATGTTTATAATTCAAAAACTTATAATTAAAATGACTTGAAATTCGGTGTCTAGGCATAGCTTGAACCGAAGATTTGAAATATCTTGTTAAAATTGGGTAATGACATTGAAAAAAATGAAGTGGTGTTTAATTTAATATGTAGATAACACCCTAAGCAACTTTTATATACATCATTTAAAAGTAGACGTTATTTCCAATCGTTCGGTACCAGTAACTTTCTTCTACGATAATTTGTTGAGGAGTTAGTAGGGTGTGTTTACTTTTTTTTTTCCACGACTGTACCAGTATATGATCTAATAGACTGTATGCATACAAATCTATTAGATCATATACTGGGCTGCACAAAAAAAGGAAAAAAAAATCTTATATTTTTCTGACTTTTTATGGCAATAGCAGGAATTGGATTTTCAAATGCGTTATGCCTTTCTCAAATTGTTCATTTAGACATCATCTTTTTTGTTACAGTATTCTGAATGTGTTGGAAAGTGTTACATAATCTATGTTGGACGCATGCTTGCTCGGGCCTATTTTCATTCACAACACTTGGGCCGGGCCCGGGCCATACTTTTTTCTGAAGGCTCGGGCCTAGTCACTACTCTTTCCAGGCCGGGCCGGGGCCTTTTTTCCTGAAGAATCGGGCCTGTCTGGGCTTATTTTTTCCGTACCAAGCCGGGACTGGTTTCATTCTTCCTAGTCTTCACGAGCCAAAAATTTTCAGTTACTAATTTATTTAATTTTTCAACTTTTTTTAAAAAATAATATTTAAACAAACTATTAGTTTTATTTCACTTCGGGTTCGGGTGTAAGTGTGTTGGGTATGGGCAGGATTGTGGGTCGATGAAAAATGTTTTGTTATATAGGTCCGCATTGGGACGCTGGTTGATTTCAAAATTGATTTCTCGGTTTCGGATCGGATACTACCGACTACCCCACCCGCTTATAGAATTCTACCGTTGAACATTTCGCAATTGAAGGTCTCCATTATTCAGAGAAGCTTACGAATATATAAGTATTAGGAATTGAAAAGGTGTCCGTTATCCACTATTGGGGGTTGGGGGGGGGGGGGGTTGTCCGTTACAGAAATATTATTCTATAATTTTTTCACCTGAAAATATGTTTGGGTTTTCTTTTGAAAATCGGGTTAACTCGAACCCGACCCCCAAGAGTCAAAACCTAACTCGAAATAATGATAGCCAACCGTGCCCGCAGCATAAAAGTAGAGGTCAAGTCAAACCGACCCGACCCGAAACGAAAATATATAACGCAAACACGACCGCGGGTCGGGAAAAAGTGTCTGTAAAACCTGCAGGTAAGGCAGATTTTTACTGTTTTCCAAGCACTACATATTGAAAAGTCCTTCCGGCCGGTGCCGGGAGGAAGAGATAGCTTTCATATTCCTCATTTTTTAAAAGTCAGCTTATATTATTCAAACACACGGATCTCAAATTAGTAGAACCCGATTATAGAAGATTAAATACTAATTTTTGTCAATATTGAATATGAATGATAATTTCGCGAAATTAGTCAGCGTTATCAAAGCTGGTTTTATTAAAGTGATTTATATTTTGTCGCCAAATTCGGTGATAGCCCGAATTATATTAATAATTATATTAACCCGAATTATCGGTGATAGCCCGCCATTTTAAAACAACATAATAGGTGCAACAAAGCTCACCAATGAACTTGATCAAGACCTTAGTAATTCCTGTGCACATGCTCACTCATATCTAAATCGGTTGATATATACGAGTGCTGTTGCAGGCAAAAAATCAGATTTTTTAAAATGTCACACACATTCGACATTCAAACTGCTATATCGGCTTTTTTTTTTAAAGATAAAGCCAAAACAAAAATTAAACCGGAATCTTTGTAACAAGCTGAAACACATAAGAAAAAAAAAATCTTTTTCAATTTCTAATTTTTTTGTACCTCATTTTAAATTAATTTTTCTTTTTAAATGGCCGCCATTTTGAAACAAGATGGCGGATGAAGTTAGCAAACGAACTCGGCCGAGAGATTGCTATGTACTAGGTACATGCCTTGTCACATCCTAATCCGTTCATAAATACGCGTGTTATCGCGTGACAAAAATCAGATCGTTTCAAAATTTCAAAAAAAAAAAAAAAAAAAAAAAAAATCAAAGTACTATAACTCAGCCATTTTTTAAGATATAGACGAAACGAAAAATGCTAAGAAATCTTTGTATCAAGGTCAAACACATAAGAATAAATCTTTTCAATTTCTAATTTTTTTTGTACCTCATTTTAAATTAAAATTAAAAAAAAAATTAATGGCCGCCATTTTGAAACAAGATGGCGGATGATGTTGGCCAACGTACTCGGTCGAGACATTGGTATTTACTATGTATACACCAAGTTATATCCAAATCCGTTCTTAAATATGCGTGTTATCGCGTGACAAAAATCAGATAATTTCAAAATGTCAGCCTAACTAGAATTTCAAAGTGCTATAACTTAATTGTTTTTTAAGATATAGACGAAACAAAAAATGCTCCGGAATCTTCGTATCTAGCTCAAACACATAAGAAAAAAATCTTTTTCGATTTATACTTTTTTTGTACTTCATTTTAAATTAATTTTTTTTTTTTAATTTTAAATGGACGACATTTTGAAACAAGATGGCGTATGTAGCTGGCCAACGAACTCGGTCGAGACATTGCTATGTACTATGCACATGCCTTGTCACATTCAAATCGGTTCATAAAAACGCATATTATCGCGTGACAAAAATCAGATCGCTTCAAAATATCAGCCATGCTAGAAATTCAAAGTGCTATAACTCAGCCATTTTTTAAGACATAGACGAAACAAAAAATGCTCCGGAATCTTTGTATCAAGCTCAAACACATAAGGAAAAAATCTTTTTCAATTTCTAATTATTTTGTACTTCACTTTTAAATTTTAATTAAAAATTTTTTTTTTAAATGGCCGCCATTTTGAAACAAGATGGCGGATGAGGCTGGCCAACGAACTCGGTCGAGACATTGCTATGTACTATGCACATGCCTTGTCACATCTTAATCGGTTCATAAATACGTGTATTATCGCGTGACAAAAATCAGACGGTTTCAAAATGTCAGCCATGCTAGAAATTCGAAGTGCTATAATTGTGCCATTTTTTAAGATATAGACGAAACTAAAAATGCTCCAGAATCTTTGAATCAAGCCCAAACACATAAGAAAAAATATTTTTCAGTGTCTAATTTTTTTGTGCCTCATTTAAAATTTTTTTAAAAATTTTAAATGGCCGCCATTTTGAAACAAGATGGCGGATGAGGCTGGCCAACGAACTCGGCCGAGACATTGCTATGTACTATGCACATTCCTTGTCACATCCAAATCGGTTCATAAATACGCGTGTTATCGCGTGACAAAAATCAGATCATTTTAAAATTTCAAAATGTCAGGGGCTGGTACTGGTGGACAACCCCCCCCCCCCCCCCCCCCCCGAAACGCTAGAATGTCCCTCTCCAGAACCATAGAAATCCCTCCCGGAGAAAAATGTCTGAATTCAACACTGCTAAAAAAAAGCAGCATGGCAGCACAACCTGTTATATCATTTACCCGAAAACCTAATCATGAACAACTTATGACAGAATATTAAGTTTAATGAAATTCCGTTCATTAGTTCTTGAGATATGATCCCTAAAATCGATTAAATCCAGAAAAACGTGTTGCATTCCGGGGGTAGTCCGGAGGGACATGCCCCCCCCCCCCCCCTGTGCAACATTCAAATGTCCCCCCAGAAGGTTTGAGATTTTATGCTTAATGTACAAAATTCCAATTCCCTTCCCCTCTGAACTGTCCCTCTTTGGATCCGCAGAAATCCCTCCCGGAGAAAATTGTCTGAATTCAACACCGCTGATAAAATCTGCATAACAACGTCCCCTGTTGGGCGATTTACACCGAAATTTAATATGCAACAATTTATGCCAACGTCTAACTGAATGTGAAGTTTGATGAAAACCCGTGCATTAGTTCTTGAGATACAGCTATTGCGAAAATCGGAAAAATGCAGCATATCAGCGCCACCTGTCGGTAGATTTACATCAAAAAGTAATCAGCACCAATTTATATGGAAGTCTAATTGAATCTAAAGTTTCAACAGATTCCATGCATTAGTTCTTGAAATAGACCGCCCACAATTTTTTTGTCAGAGACAAACAAATAGACAGACTGACAGATAGACAATGTATAAAAATAGTCAAATCGTATTCCAGACAAGATCTTCTAAAACTATAAATCCTTCGAAAACCGGAAGTCGAAATTTTTCACGAATCCAACGCTTTCTTTTTCTAAAGACAAAAGAAAGCAAGAAAAAATGACCGCATCGATTCTGCCCGTAAATTAAGATCAGAAATGGCGAATCGATTCAGTTCAGATTCGATGTCGATCTTTAGATGCGGGCAGAATCGCTATATTTTGATTTACTTCAATTTTTTAGATTCGGGCGAATCGATTCAGTTCAGATTCGATGCCGATTTTTAGATGCGGCTGAAATCGTTATATTTTGATTTTCAATTCAAATCGCATCGCGTATGATCCACGATTCGGGTTGAATAAATTCCTCCAATTTTACTGTTTTAGTGGCAGAATTACTGTAAAATTTTGTATAAGAGCCCTTTTTTTTTTCTTTCTAGGTTCAGTGTTGAATGGCTGGTTGATTTCTTGACTGCTCCGGTCGGAATGAGGGGGGGGGGGGGGGAGATTTTAGAGTTCCGTAAGGGGGGATGCACATTTTTCCATTAAAAAGCATAAAATCTCAAAACTTTCGTGAGGGACATTCCAATGTTCCCCCGGGTCACCCCTGAATTCAATACTAGGTTAAATCGTTATACTTTTGTTTAGAAGCCTAGTTATTCGGGTTACTAGTTTATTATGTTGTATTTTTCAAGTTCATCCCTTCTAATCCTCCCCCCCCTCCCCTTCCTCGCCAATCTTAATTTGCAGGGCCGGTCAAAATATGCATGCTATTTTAAAAATGCCCAATTCTCGTTCTATTTTATTATAAATCCACATTTTGAAACCTTGACCAAAGATACATTTGAGGTCGCTCCTCCCACCGTTTGAGACTTACCTGCCCCCCGGGGGGCATATTTATTGTTTCTTCCAAACCATCTCGTGTAACATATTGTTGGAAAGCTTTTAACGTCCTCTTTTATTTTCTGTCCTTTCTCCCCCCTCCCTAGTTACACGCTCTTGGCACTTTTTAGCTCACAGGCTATCAAAGCCTGAGATTTAATGCGCCCGTCGGTATTGTATGTATGTATGTACGTAACGCGATAACTCTTGATAGAAATATCCGATTTGCTTCAATTTTTGCTTACCTGATTAGTTTTGGGGGTTCATTGGTTAAGTATAAAGGGGGGCTATTCCCCCTCCCTTAACTTAGATAAATGGGTTTTTCATGCAGAATTATCATATTTTCTTCAAATTTTGGTATACCGGTTAATTTTGATAACGAGTTTCTCTGATTATATTTGAAGGTTCATTGTTATAGTCTAAAGGGGGGAGGGGGAACGAGAGGATAATACTGTCCTTAATTTAGATAGATGGGTTTTGCTATCCGATTTACTTCAAATTTGGTATACCAGTTTATTCTGATAAGGCGCTTCCCTAATTAGATTTGGAAGTTCATTGGTTAAATATAAAAGGGAAAAAGGAGAACTAATACCCCTTAATT
Organism: Maratus speciosus; assembly: GCA_963932465.1. Lineage (NCBI taxonomy): Eukaryota > Metazoa > Arthropoda > Arachnida > Araneae > Salticidae > Maratus > Maratus speciosus. Next base: position 384,299,357 of record OZ010788.1, on the reverse strand, counting down.
TAGATAAATGGGTTTTTGTATCCGATTTTCTTCAAATTTGGTATACCGATTTATTTCGATAAGGCGCTTCCCTGATGACATTTGGAGGGTCATTGGTTGAATATAAAGAGGGGAAACGGGGAGGGGCAATTCCCCCCCTCCCCTTAGTTTATTTTTCGAGTTGCATTATTCTTTGAAATAAGAGCATAATATACAGTTAGTGTGCTATCAAAGCCTGAGAGCTAATGTGCCCGCAGTTTCTGTATGTATGTATGTACGTACATACGTAACGCGATAACTCTCGATAGAAATATCCGATTTGCTTCAATTTTTTTTTCTAGGTTTATTCTCATAAGGCGCTTCCCTGATTAGTTTTGGGGGTTCATTGGTTAAGCATAAAGGAGGGGGGTACGGGGGCTATTCCCCCTTACTTAGATAAATGGGTTTTTCATGCAGAATTATCACATTTGCTTCAATTTTGGTATACCGGTTAATTCTGATAAGACGCTTCCCTGAATAAATTTGGAGGTTCATTATTTAAGTATAAAGGGAGGAACAGGGGCTAATCCCCCTTAATTTAGATATATGGGTTTTTCTATCTGATTTGCTTCAAATTTGGTAACTAGTTTATTCTGATAACGCGCTTCCCTGATGAGATTTGGAGGCTTATTGTTTAAGTATAGAGATGTGACAGAGGGGGGGGGGGGCGATTCCCCCTTAATTTATTTTTCGAAAGGCATTCTTTGAAGTAAGAGTATAAAATACAATTAGTATGAATAGACTGTGAGCTCAATGCCATCAGTTTAACTCGATACTTTTCTTTTTTATTTATTATTGTTTCAGTGAGTGCACTCTGCATGTCAGCGAATGAGTCAATAACTGTTTATGGTTTTTAGATTACTGCTGGGGGGGAAAAAAAAAGAAAGAAAGAAAGAAAAAAACATATAATCACGGAATGTACTTTTATTTATTTGTTAACCAGAGAAAAGTAGGTTATTTCATTCTTAATGGATGAGAGCTCTAGGATGAGAACTTTTTTTTTTTTTTTTCTAAACAGCTAAATATTTGGTAAACATTTAAAAGAAAGATATTTATAAACTGTAAATCAGATAAGGAGATATATATTTTAAAAAGGGAAAGAAATTTTAGTTAAATATATTATTAAAAGGAGAATTTTGATTATTAATTGGGGGATAATTAGTATGTGATACTTGGTTAATTACATTCATCACAGCTATTTTAAAAGAAGATTTGCCATATTTGCATTTCCCCCACACTTATAGAAGACCCTAAAAAGACTAAAAAACCATTTAAGTTTTTAAATAAATTTAGAGCCTTCAAAATTTCGCTCATCTGCGCATTTTTAAGAATGACGTTTATAGGAAGAAAGTCCCCATCTGTTTGGTTGAAGGAAATAAGAGTTAGAGTAGAAAGTACATCTTTTCCGGATGAAAAACAAAAATCATTTCTTTCTTTTTTTTTTATCTGACCGAGATCTTTTTTTAAAGATAAATTTAAATATAATATAAATTATTATCAAAATTACATCTTAAATATAATAATTTTAAAAGTTAAAAAACCTTATTTTTTGACTCAAAGGTCTGTAGTAGCTTACTTCTGGGCCGCTAACATTGTCTATGGCCCACATAAATGGAGGTGAGGGATAGTCGTTACGGCCCTGTTGATTCGCTACGTTTTGGAATTACAGTAAATCTGTCTAAGGCGGACTCTGTATAAGCCGGAAATCTGTCTACCGCGGAAATTTTTTCAAGTCCTGGCGAACCCATAGAAAATTACATTAATTCATGCTGCATAAGGCGGAATCTGTATGACGCGGAAACGGAAAGGATTTTAAGGTCCCACCGAAACCAAAATTTTGCATAAGGCGGAAAAAGGATAATTTAAAAATGAAAAGCGTTTTGTTTATTAAACTTTAAAACTGATAAGTCAAATAACTCAATGTCGAGCATGTTAGCTAAAATTCCGTAAGCTTTTAAAAAAGTTAATTCAAAAGAACAGAAACTTTAAATTTTAAGGAATTTATGCTTATGCCATTTTTTCATATGCAAAATTGCATCTAAAAGTTAATATTTCTAGTAAAATGAACATTTATGAAAATCATTACGTATTTTCGAAAGTACAATATATTATACTTTAAGATTGTACTCAAATTCAAAATTATAGCGTTCTTTCTCATTTTCGAAGTTTTTTTTTTTTTTTTTTTTTTTTTTTTTTTGTTGTGTATAAACTTCCAATATGAATGTATTACAGCAGTACTAAGAAATTGAATAAAGTTTCTCATTTATCTTTAAAAAGACAAAGGATCTTTCAGAATTTCAGTTTTCAACCGATTTTCTAGTCAGGAGAAAAAATAAAAGATCGTCATCTTCCAGGGATTTTTTTTTTTTTTGGGGGGGGGGGGGGCTTTTTTGCATAAGCCGGAATATTGTCTACCACGGAAATTTTTCTCAGTCCCGACCGATTCCGCTTTAGACAAGAGTTTACTGTACTATTTTTCAGCTTATCTGTGTGAATCTGTGAACATCGAAATATCGATTCAAGTATCGATTCTAGAATTTGGGAATCGATTCTTATTGCGATTGGTTCTGTTTTATACGATGTCGATTTTAATCGATTCTCAAATTTTCCCGAATCGCCCATCACTAGTATTTACTATGTACACACCAAGTTATATCCAAATCCGTTCTTAAATACGCTTGTTATCGCGTGACAAAAATCAGATCGCTTCAAAATATCAGCCATGCTAGAAATTCAAAGTGCTATAACTCAGCCATTTTTTAAGACATAGACGAAACAAAAAATGCTCCGGAATCTTTGTATCAAGCTCAAACACATAAGGAAAAAATCTTTTTCAATTTCTAATTATTTTGTACTTTACTTTTAAATTTTAATTAAAAATAAATAAATTAAGTGGCCGCCATTTGAAACAAGATGGCGTATGTAGCTGGCCAACGAACTCGGTCGAGACATTGCTATGTACTATGCACATGCCTTGTCACATCCAAATCGGTTCATAAAAACGTATATTATCGCCTGACAAAAATCAGATCGCTTCAAAATGTCAGCCATGCTAGAAATTCAAAGTGCTATAACTCAGCCATTTTTTAAGACATAGACGAAACAAACAAGTTGGAAATTGCTCGTCAAACGTGGCAAATGAGGTGCGTTCGTACTATAACTAGTTTTATAATTATTTTTTGCACCCCATATTGTACTGAATGTATATTTTTTTGCGCTTCATAAGTGCATAGTCTGTAACATCATTAAAATGCACTTACAATAATTTTTTCCCCATTCCCCGTAATGTAACGGAAAACTTTTGACTGTCCCTGTAATTAAACTATACATACGATTTTCATAAAATTTGAAATGGCTCGACAAAATTTTGCAGCAATTATATATTAAAAATTTCAGGCCATTCGGAAGTCTGTAACATCATTAAAATTCACTTGCAATAATTTTTCCCATTGGCCGTAATGTAAAGAAAAACTTTTGACTGTCCCTGTAATTAAACTATACATCCGATTTTCATAAAATTGGAAATGGCTCGACAAAATTTTGCAGCAATTACACAGGCCTACAAAAAAAAATTTTTTTTTTGGTGCCTATGATTTTACAGCTGATTTTAGATAATTTTGGGACACTGAATCCAAATATGAAATCAGTTTTTCTCTATCAGCTCCACTTTTTTAGATATGCAAAGAAAACTAAAAATTTTTTAGAACTGAAGTGACCTTCAACGCTTAAACTGGCCTTTGACACATGGGCCTGTCGCAACGCTCAAAGCTATTTGGGAGGCACTGAAATTTCAGAAGACCTTGAAAAAAACAGATGTGCAAGTAAAACTGAGGTTCTGCGCATGCTTATGATTTCGTGCCGCTCATCCATAAAGCCAAATGGAAAAGCCGCAAGGAGATAAGGTTAGTTTGTGAGTTTTCTCCGTGGAGAGTAGACGTTGTTGACCTTTTGCGATATTTGTGTTTAGTATAGAATTCTTATAAAGTTAATTTAAAACGTACTGTATTGTAGATTGTTGTATTTGTGTTGTTGAATGTAATTTAAATGAGTTCAAGTAGAAGAAGTTGTGTAAATCATCCTGATGTGTTTTGCTATATATGCGGAGAATACGTGTTAAAATATACCAGAAAAAATGTTACTGACTTTGTAAAGAGAGCTTATCTTGGACACTTTGGTGATAAACTTGGTGATCAGGATAAAACATGGGCACCGCATCAGGTCTGTAAAACTTGTACAGAACACTTACGACAGTGGACTAACCGGAAAAGAAAAAGTCTCAAATTTGGTTTACCGATGGTTTGGAGAAACCCCAAAACCACTTCGATGATTGTTATTTCTGCCTAGTAAATATTAATGGAATTAATCGAAAGAAACATAGTAAGTGTACTTATCCTGATTTAGTCTCTGCAAGACACCCGGTTCCTCACTCAGAGGAAGTAAGTGCCGATCCTAACGTTTTACCAGCTACCAGAGCTCTGAGAGGATGAATGCTGTCCCTCTGATCATCCTTCCGATACTTATGAAGGTGACAGTGATTATGAGGAGATGTCATCAATGCCTCAACGTTTCAACCAGGATGAGTTAAATGATCTCACCAGAGATCTCAACCCCGTCAAAAGAAGCTTCTGAATTACTGGCTTCAAGATTGAAAGACAAAACTTTACTGGAACAAGGAACCAAAATTACCTTTTACCGCACAAGAGAAAAGGGTCTATTACCCTTCTTCTTGTAGACAGCTTAAAGCGGAGTTTAAAATGTGTCCTTCTACACATTGGGAACAAATATGGCTCAATACCAATTGCTCACTCGACGAAAATGAAAGAAGAATGTAACACAATAGCTTTGGTATTTGACAAGATAAAGTATCATGAACATCAATGGGTGATTTGTGTTCATTTAAAAATGGTAAACTTTCTCCTTGGACAGCAAAGTGGTTACACCAAATATCCTTGCTTCTTGTGTCTTTGGGATAGCAGGGATAAAACACACCACTGGGTTAGAAACGAGTGGCCTAAGAGAGAAAACATGGATGTTGGAGAAAGGAATATCATTAATAACCCCTTAGTTGGGTGAGACAAAATCATACTTCCTCCACTGCATATCAAGCTCGGCCTTATGAAGCAGTTTGTAAAGGCTCTTGATAAGAACGGGTCATGCTTTGCATACATAGAAGAGAAAATGCCCCAATTGAGTTATGAAAAAATTAAATCAGGAATATTTGACGGGCGACAAATAAAACAACTGATTAGGGATCCTCCCTTCGTAAATTCGATGAATGAGACTGAGGGAAAAGCCTGGACTTCTTTTGTTGCAGTTGTCGAACACATTCTGGGCAAACACAAAGCAGAAAACTATGTAGAACTGGTAAACGAAATGCTTAATAGTTTTAAATCTCTTGGGTGTAATATGAGCATTAAGGTGCACTATTTACACAGCCACTTAAGAGTATTTTCCTGAAAATGTAGGAGACATCAGTGAGGAACAGGGCGAAAGATTTCACCAGGATATTAAGACTATGTAGGACCACTACCAAGGAAGATGGGATACGCACATGATGGCAGATTACTGTTTGGGTTTAAAAAGGGTTTGTTCAAAAATAAATTCAAGAATGTCACGGAAAAGAAGCTTCCGAAATGTTCAGTGAGAATTGGTCTCATCGATGACTTTATCCTCGATCTTTGTGAGTAAATATATTTGTATAATATAATTCTTAAAAATATTATTTGAATATATGTATATTATAATAATGAAAATTAACATTTGTATATTATTAAAAAAAAATTCTGTGTTTATTTATTTTATTTTTATTTTTGTTTAATTCATGGATTTAACTTAAAATAGTGTAACATATATTTCACAAAAAGTTCTATATCTTAAATATTTGAGCTCCCAGGCAAAATTGAATGCCATATTTGAATTCAGGACATCGAATTCATATAAAATCAGCTCCAAAAACCTAGGCACCAAAACAGCTGTTGGCTTGTGTTATATATTAAAAATTTCAGATCATTCGGTCGGGTAGTTTTTGCTCTGTTATATGCGGACGGACGGACGGACTGAACGACGACTATAGGTGCTACGTATTTATATAATTACGAACGCACCTAAAAATGCTCCGGAATCTTTGTATCAAGCTCAAACACATAAGGAAAAAATCTTTTTCAATTTCTAATTATTTTGTACTTCACTTTTAAATTTTAATTGAAAAAAAAATTTAAATGGCCGCCATTTTGAAACAAGATGGCGGATGAGGCTGGCCAACGAACTCGGTCGAGACATTGCTATGTACTATGCACATGCCTTGTCACATCTTAATCGGTTCATAAATATCACGTGACAAAAATCAGATCGCTTCAAAATATCAGCCATGCTAGAAATTCAAAGTGCTATAACTGTGCCATTTTGTAAGATATAGACGAAACTAAAAATGCTCCAGAATCTTTGTATCAAGCCCAAACACATAAGAAAAAAATCCTTTTCAATGCCTAATTTATTTGTGCCTTATTTTAAATTTAAATTTTTTTTTTAAATTTTTAAATGGCCGCCATTTTGAAACAAGATGGCGGATGAAGCTGACCAACGAACTCGGTCGAGACATTGGTATGTACTATGTACACACGAAATTTTATCCAAATCGGTTCATAAATACGAGAGTTACAGTATGACAAAGATCAGATACATATATATCAATTTTGAACGGAGGGTGGTTTTGGGGTCTAGGGGTCATGATCGGTGAAAATATACCAAAATTTTTCGGAATCGTTTTCCTCCGAACGGCTGCAATAGGTAGCCTTTTGTAATGAAAGCAGACCTAAAAGAAGGTGTGCTGAATGAAAATAAATATAATAATAATAATAATATAAAAATAAATAAAAGTTCTATATCAATGAAATCCGCAGATGAAAAGATTTTTAATGTAAATATCATAGCCTGTGGCACTTCTATTACAATGAAGTTTCGAAACATGAAAAAAAAAGGTTAAGATAAATATTTTTAGTCAGAACTCCTCGTACGAGACAAATTTTAACCAAATCGACATAAAAATCAATGTTTCGTAGAAATTTACTTGGCCCGAGGTTTTAACTTTTTTTCGGACTGGGCCGGGGCCGGGCCGAACTTTTAGCTGTTATACCGTGTCGGGCTCGGGCCGAACTTTTAATTTTTTTTTCACTGGGCCGTGTCAATATTTTTTTTTTATACTGTCCGGGACGGGTCGAATTTTTTATTCTATGAGTCGGCCAGGGCCTGGAAATTTCGGCTTGTGCAGACCTCTAGTTTCTATGTTAAAAAGTGTCAGTTGCCTTATTGGTGAGTTTGAAACCGTCTATTGAAAAATACGCAATTTTATTGAGAAATTAATTATGCCATTACCTCATAATACTTAAGTAGAAAACTTAGGTAGCTTTTTCATCATTCTATTTAATTTTAGCATCTTACGCTGCTCCTAGTTCATTCATCCACCCCCTTTCTTTTTTTCTTTGTGCATAAGCGAGCATCCTGTCTTTAAAAATTCCCTCCACCTCCTGGGTCAATGAGGAGGTGTTAAAGCGGTTGACGTGTTGAATGACTGCTATTTCTGCTTGCTTACACTGTTATATTCAGTGTAAAAGAAACGCCTACATACAAGCCGTGTGGCATTCCGCCGCCATTTTTAAACTGAATCTATCCCCCCCCCCCCCCTTCTCTGCTGCATTTTCTTTCTTTCTTTTTTTGCTCTTGTAAGAGGGACTGTTTCTGTTTCAATTTTAATAGCTATATTTTAGAAGATCATATTACTACCATTTGTTTGCTAAACAATTAGTTTTTTTGATCATTTTTCTCGAACTGTATTGATATAATTAAACATTATCATAAAGACGGTGCAGAATAGCATTGCGAGATCTACTATCGCAAAAAGTGGGACAGAGAGAAAAAAGAAGCGGGGCAGCGTCTTCTAAATCGGGACATAAAATGTACGTACAGTAGAACCTCTTTTATCCGAAACTCTTTCAACCGAAACTCTCGATTAACCGAAATCCATTTTCAAAGCCTTTTTTTTTTTTTTTTTTTTTTTTTTAACCATTTGGAAAATGGTTATTGTTCTCGTCAGGGTAGGAAATCAAAAGCATATCTGAACGTTTTCATTGGTTTAATCCGCAATTTATTCGTTATCTGATTGGTATATACAGTAATCTGTATTTCCCTTTGGTTTCAACAACGATGGACAACAGAGTGTTGCCACTATGACAAAAAGTAATAAAAACTACAAAAAAAATTAATAAATCAGAAACAAATTGAGATACAGCTTTCAAACATTGCATTTAAAAGTACATTTTTTATTTATTTATTTTTTTTAAACTACATATTCCTTGCGTGCAAGTGGTCCTTTCCGAACTGCGAGTACATATAAATATTTTCGATCCCCTTTCTTAGAGTTCCTTTGAATTTAACTTGAGCTCCCGTAAGCTGTGGAGTGGAACGAAGAAAACGAACAACTTGGCAATTCTGAAGCTTTTGAATGTTGTACAAAAGGTTTGAAATTGCTGGAGCAGCAGAAAGACTGATATTGGTGAACTAATAATATTAAAAAACTCCGTGATAGAGCTTCAAAGCAAAAACAATCGAAACTGCGACAAACAAAACATTTTTTCAAATCCTTGTTATATATGTAAAAGGTACTTAATTTCAGAATTAAAATTTAGGTAATTTATTCTTGTTTCTATTTTGCTACTGCTTTATTTTTATTAAGCACTTGTTCCATAATAAGAAATATTGTATATATTTCACCTTAATCTTAAAAGAAAGCATTCTCGATTATCCGAAAATTTCGATTTTCTGAAAGAGAGTCGGTCCCAATTACTTCGGATAATCGAGGTTCTACTTAAATCCTACGGAAACAGAATCCTGTATATAACGGATTTTGTGTTAAACGGGAAGTTTTCGCGATACCAGCGAACTGAATGCTATACAATTATATATTATATGTGTTAAGATGGAAACCTGTCTAAAACGGAATCTTCCTCTTGTCACTCGATATTCTGTCTTAGTAGGTTTTATTGTGCTAAATAAACATAAAAGTCTTTATACAGTAAAATCTGTGAAACAAATTTTGTTTTGGAGAGTTTTCTAATTGCAGCAGTTTATAATATTCCTTCCTTAAGGACTGTGATATTTTTACGTTTAAGAGAGAATTCTGTTATAAATAGGTTCCTTTTTTCAATTTTTACTAAACAAAGTACATTAAAACATTTAAAAACAGAATAGCTAGAGACCTGAAACATTTCGTCTTAACTCATGGATTTTTACGGTATTTCTTTCAGCGGAGCCATAAAAATGTTACGTTTTAGGCAGTTTTAATTTTTACAGCCCTTATTTTATTAAGTTTCACTTAATGCAGACTAACGAATAGCATGTAGCTTTTAGTAACAGCTATATCCTATGTTCCAAGAATAAAATGCTCCACATAATGAAAGATTAATACCTTGAAAATCTTAAAAAACGATCTTTTACTAGTACTTTAAATCAAGGACGTAACTAGAGAGTCTCCAAGGAGGGGGTGATTGTACTAATTTGGGGTTTTCACGAAAGTATGAAATTACAGTTCTACTAAAAAAAGAACAACTTCATTGTACACATGAGTAGACGCTCGATATAACGATCGTTCATTATAGTAACTTTCTTATTGTAAGGACTGATGGAAAGAATCCGTTATCTAACCAGTCAAGAATAATTATTTTTACATCCAATAAAATGACCAATTAGCAGGGTCCGACTTAGGCTATGGGGGAGGGGGGGGGCGTCCCCGGGGCAAGAATACTTCTGGGGGGCCCACTTCTATTCATCTATAGATTTTTTTTTAAATGTGGAAGTGGCTAGTGCTAAATTTCATGCATATTGTATTATATGCATAAATTTTGTACCCGGTATTGCTCACATCTGTATACAGAGTGTCGCAAAACGATGGTCACAACTTTAAGAAAAAATCGTAATAGGGTAATTGTAGAAAAAAAAAAATGTTAGATTGGTTGATACGAGTATTTCTTTGCAAATTTTTACTTCGCTTATCTTCGTACGTTATAAGATGGCTAAAAGAAAATGCCCCAAATTGGTCATAAATAATGGTTTTACTTGCCACGTTACGAGAAAAACGTTAATAAAGAATTTCTTTCGAAAATAATAGAATACTAAGTTGTTATAATAAAATATTAATCATTAGTTTTCTAATGATATAGTTTGTTTTTTGCATGGATGGAGAGGGTATGGGAAACAAAACAGAGGGGAAAGGGAACCGCACTCCCTTCCTAAATGTTTGAAAATATATGAATTTTGGTCACTTTTGGCTGATTTTAATCATTTGGCACCTTTTAATGAAAATCCAGACTATTCTCATGGGCCCTCTTAAAAAGGGGAGCCCGGGGCAGCCGCCCTGCCAATTAGACAGAGCATTCCAGTATTACAATACTTTCCAGCTTTTCTATCAAGTAATTTTTTTATATTTTTGCTTGTTAGAAAAGCTTTGGGATGTTTTAGCTTTCAAAAAGAGAAAAAATCCCCTTCTTAAGTTTATCGATTCTTTCTGTGTTTATGTATGAAAAGTATTGCTATAACTTATTATTGTCCCCTATGAATGTTTTGAGGGCTTTCTATGTCCAGAATTATTGCAACAGGTTTTTGAAAAAAAAAAAAAAAAAAAGTTTACTGCATAGAAATTTTTTATTTCTGAAGTAGTTCCATGAATAATACGTTGAAACTTATTAATGAAGCATTTATTCTGCAGTTAAGGATAGCTGCCTTGGCTGAAAACTTTATTCTTATCTTTTAAGAGGTTATTTCTGGCTGTCGGACTCATTCACGGTTTCTAATTTTGATTCATTATATAACCGGGAAAATTGTAATAGCATATTTTATGCGCAACTTTAAATTTTCATGTATTAAGAAATTTCATACAACTTTTCTGTTATATATAGATACAGAATTCCTATAGGGGAGAGGGGGGCACATGTGAACAATTTTTAAAATTTTGACTATTTTTCAAAATTGTTATGAGCTATTGAACCAAAAGTTGATTTATATGAATATTTAGAATTTGTTTGTTCTTTTGGTGAAACTTTTGGATGCATTTATCAAGAATTTCTAACTTATATCATCATTCTAAAAATTGTCTAAATTTGTTCAAATGTGCCCCGGTGGAGGGGTAGTTGTGAACATAGCTGGGGCTAGGCCTGGGCCTTAAATCGATTTAACTCTTAAATCGATTTAAAGCTTACATCGGAAATATGATTTAACCATTGGTCTTAAATCGATTTAAGCTAAAATCGGAAATTGCGATTTAGCCAATGTCCTTAAATAGCGATTTAGCCATTATCTTAAATCGTGATTGAGCCATTGTCTTAAATCGCGATTTAGCCATTGGTTTTAAATCGATTTAAAACAAAATACTGATTCAGAGCTAACATCGGAAAACCGATTTATCTACTTTGATGTATCTACCATTTACATGGCAAGCTGGTGTTAAATCGATTTAGGACGATCCGATTTAAGCAAACATCGCAAGCCTCCATGCTTTCCGATTTAAGAAAAAGACGATTTAAGGAAACAAGGCAATCTGGTGTTAAATCGATTTAGCAGGATCCGATTTAAAAAAACATCGAGCCTCAATCCTCTCCGATTTAAGAAAACGATGATTTAAGTAAGAATTGATATTTATTTATTTATTTTGTAAACAAGATTCAGAGTTTACGAGATTGGAATGTGTATTTTTCAGAAATTAAGAACTTATATAGTGGAAAGTTGAAAGGAAAAAGTAATGTTTAAATCTTAAAATCCAAATTCATCGAATTTCTATTTATATGCTAATGCAATCTTTTAATGGTAAATTAAGTTTTCACATATTTGAGTAATATTGCAATATGTATTTTTTATTTTCCAATATTCTGTAATTAATTAAAATGTTTTAAAGTAGAATCCTGCATTGTTTCAAAAGATTGTTTTCCTGAAATTCATTCAGCATTTATATAATTAAAAATAATAATAATAAAGTTTTATATTTAAAATCCAAACTCATCGACTTGCAGTTTATACTTTTATGCAATCTTATGATGAAAAATTCATTTTTTACATGTTTTAGTAATATTTTAACATTTATTTTTTAATTTCTATTATTTTGTAATTAATGAAATTATTTGAAAGTATAGCCATGCATTGTTTTGTGTATCAATATTTGGCCGTGATCCACATGAAATATTTTTCTTTTACTAATAATATTTTTTTCCTGAAATTGATTGAGTATTTATGGTTGGAAAAAAAGAATAAAGTTTCATATTTAAAATCCAAATTCATCGAATTTCAGTTTTTATCTTTATGCATTCTTTTAATGAAACATTCATTTTTCACATGTTTGGGTAATATTTTAATACATATTCTTTATTTTCTATTATTCTGTAATTAATTAAAATATTTTAAAATAGTCATGCATCAGGTTTGACATCCGATTTCAACGCCAGTCACATGGATTGAGTATCTTGCTGAAATTGATTCACTATTTATATCCAAATTCATCCATTTTTAGTTTATATTTTTATGCATTATTTTCATGAAAAATTAATTTTCATATGTTTGGGTATTATGGGAATATTTTAGTTTTAATTTATTATTATTTTGTAATTAATTAAAAATACTTTAATAAAGTTCTGTAATGATTCAAGTAACTTTATTTTTACAGCAGAATGAGGGAGGGCTGGAGGAGGCATTCATTAGATTTTTCTGCAGACCTGCGATGTTCTGCTTTTTGACATTTTGTTATCATTAAAAAGGTTGCTCCAAGGCTCACACTTTCAATCCTTCTCCATCCGCTATATAAATGTCAGCATTTATGTTAAACAAATTTATTATAATCTAAAAGTTAAAAAGATATAAAATTGCACCTTATTTCTCATATCTCACCCTGCTCTTTTTTTTACTACTTTTCTCATCATGGTAAATGAATAGTTAAATTCATCATTGAATTCTTTTAATATGCTTTTGTTTTACCTCAATAACTTTTTAAATCTGTGTCTGTAAAAAAAAAAAAGCGTATGTAGGCTGTTAGCAATGAAGTGCTATTTGGATGGGCTAGGGGAAGTCCACCCCCCCCCCCTCTTAAGGAATTTAGATTGTAGCAGGCAGAACAAGTCACACAAAAAAAATATTTTCTTTTATATTACTTTTTATAGAATGAGTTTATAAAATGTATTACAATAGGTCACTAATTTTTAAAATGGGGGAAAAAAAATAATAAAAATAAATAAATAAATAAATAAATAAAAACTAGTGTTTTGGAACATTCAAAGTTTTTTTATGTGTAAAATATACTTCTTTTCAAAATTATCTGAAAAATTAAAAGCTAAGTATACTAAATAATACAGGAGGCGGGGGGGGGGGGGGCACATAAAGACCGTATTTTGTTACTAAAAATTAAAAAATAGGCTTCCAGATTCTAAAATGTAAAATCGGTGTTAAATCGCGATGTTAGATGGATGATAAATCGATTTAAGAAATTTCTACATCGCCCAGTCCTAGCTGGGGCACATGTGAACACATGCATAAATAAGACAAAAATAATTTTTTGTGAATAAAAATTGTCATAAAAACTAATTAGATGCCCTTTTTCGAGTTGTGTGGATAAATCAAAAAAAAATCCCTGCCGGCCCGGCCTACAGGCAGAGGTAGATTTCGAAGTCAAATATACTAATTTCACAAACAAAAACTAAATCATGATTATAGATAAATCCACTTTAACAATTTTATTTGGCCGCTCTTGACGAGTTTTTATTTCATTTTCATATAATAGCTGGTTTTATCAGAATCATGTTAGGGCGGTATTCAAAAAAATACTTTTCCATGCTCAACAACTCGAAATTTTCTGGCATAATTCCAGATTCATTTTTAATTAAAAAAAAAAATATGAAACTTGCTGACGTGATTTTTGAAGAGATTTATAAGCGACCTGTGTTTTTATTTTTTGTTCAATTAATTAAAACTTGATATATAAACAATTATTTTCTCAGAATGACAATATTTTTCGTTTCTAACACAATCGCTTCGGGAAATTCTGTTCAAAATGCCCACTTTGACATCATTTTTTGAAATATATTCTGCCTCTATCTAAAAATCGATTATTACGGTACATTATATAGTTTCTGAATAAGCGAATCTACCAATTAAATGCGTTTGAGAGCAAAAATGAATTTAAAAACCAGTCAGAAAATAAGCAGTTTGGATTTAAGCGCATCCTTAATACAATGATTTTTCCAACACAATCCGCTTCGGTAAATTCGCTTCAAAATGCCCCTTTTAACAGCATTTAAAACTAGTATGTTGTGGTCATCACAAAACTTTCTTCTATATCATACTTGTCAATACTTCAAAATTCATTATCACAGTGAATCTATGCTCATGAGGATTCTTAAAAGATGAAATTACGTGCATTAGTTCTTGAGATATTAGTGTCCCTAAAATCGTATAAATCCATCAAAATGCAGCATAGCAGCGCCACCTATTGGGTGATTTACACCAGAAGCTAATTATCATCAACTTATGTCAATGTCTATCTGAATATGAAGTTTGGGGAAAATCCGTGCATTAGTTCTTGAGATAGAGTTATTGCGCAAATGATGACAAATGCAGCATAACAGCGCCACCTGTTGAGCGATTTACACAACCACATAATCAGCATCAACATTTATCAAGGTGTACTTGAATCTGAAGTTTGATGAAAATTTGTGCATTAGTTCTTGAGATAGAGCTATTGAAGAAATAGTGCAAAATGCAGCACAGCAGCGCCACCTATTGGACGATATTGACCAACACGTAGTCAGCATCATTTCATATCAAAGAGTAACTGAATCTGAAGTTTGATGAAAATGTGTCCATTAGTTCTTGAGTTAGAGCTATTGCAGAAATCGGGAAAAATGCTGTATAGCAGCGCCACCTGTTGAGCGATTTACACCAAAATGTACAAAATGTCAATTCATATCAAGGATTAACTGATTCTGAAGTTTGGTGAAAATTGTTGCATTAGTTCTTGAGATACAGCTATAATGGAAATTCTGAAAAGTGCAGTATAGCAGCGCCACCTGTTGAGCGATTTGCACCAAAACACAAACAGCACTAATTTATATCAAAGTATACTTGAATCTGAGGTTTGTTGATTTTCCAAGCATTAGTTGTTGAGATAGAGCTATTGCGGAAATTTTAAAAAATGCAGTATAGCAGTGCCACCTGTTGAGCGATTTACACCAAAACGTAATCAGCATCAATTCATATAAAGGACTAACTAAATCTGAAGTTTGATCAAAATCCGTGCATTAGTTCGTGAGATAGAGCTATTGCGAAAATCGTGAAAAATGCAGCACAGCAGCGCCACCTTTTGAGCAATTTACACCAAAAACTAATCAGCATCAATTTGTATTAGGGACTCACTGAATATAAATTTTTATTAAATTCCGAGCATTAGTTCTTGAGATAGAGCGCCCACAAAATTTGTGTCACATACACACAGACAGGCAGACAGACAGACAGACAGACTCAGAGTCACAGACAGACATTTTGTAAAAACATGTTTTTTGGAATCTCTGACCCCTAAAACGTCTAAATCCGTCGAAAACCGGAATTCGAAAATTTTCATGAATCCAATACTTTCTTCTTGTAAAGGTAGAAGAAAGTAAAAATATATTCTGCCCCTATCAGACCATTACGGTACATTATATAGTTTCTGAGTAAGAAAACGTACCAATTGGAAGCCTTTGAGAGCAAAAATGAATTGTAAAATGAGTCAGAAAATAAGCAGTTTGGATTTGAATACACCCTTACTAAGATCAATTTTTTACTTCAACCGGTATGTATTTTTAATTTGTTTTTGCTCTAAGAATTGGTCCTATCCAAAACTTGTCTATATAGATGTTGTAGACAATATCAAGAAGATATATGATAAATTCATGGGGATTTTATATCTTTTGAATTGACGGAGTTATGGATTTTTTTCTTCTTCAAACCCCCTTTTTGTTTTCGTTTTTAATTTTTTTTTGCGGTACGAATTGGTCCTATCAAAAACTTGTGAATATAAAAGTTGTAGATAATGTTAAGGAGATTCATGATAAAATTAATTGGATTTGATATCTTGAGAATTGACGAAGTTATGGATTTTTTTTCTTCTTTAAACGCCCTTTTTGTTTTCGTTTTTAATTTTTTTTTTTTTTTTGCGGTACGAATTGCTCCTATCAAAAACTTGTGAGTATAAAAGTTTTAGATAATGTTAAGGAGATTTATAATAAAATTAATTTAATTTTATATCTTGAGAATTGACGAAGTTATGAATTTTTTTCTCCCAAAAACCCTATTTTTTGCGCCCCTTGAGCCCATTTTTAACTTTATCAAAAATCTGTGATACATAAATTTTTGGCCCTATTTTTAGAAGTAATAAAAACTTTAAACTGATTTGATATGTACAAAAATTAAGAAGTTATGGGGGGTTTTCTGTTTTCACAAAACCCCTCCCTATTTCCCTCCCCTTGGTCCGATTTTGCCCATTAACGAACTTGACCGAGATTTTATGCCCATTGATTTTATGTATCAGTTTGGAAGAGATTGGTGCAGAATTACGAAAGTTATCGTGTCCAGAAGAAAGTGATATATATATATATATATAGATAGATAGATAGATAGATAGATATAAAGTTTTTTACTGAGGGTGGTTTTGGGTTCTAGGGGTCATGATCGGTGTAGATCTGCAAAAAATTTTCAGAAATTCCAACATAGGAACGATCCCAATAGGTAGTATTTCATACGAAATCTACCTAAAATGTTTCAACATAGATACAAGAAATTATTCGTAAAATTGTACACTAATATGCCTACTCCTTTTGAGTCACTTTTAATTGATATCTAACTTCCAGTAAATTAAAACTGTGAAGCAATCCTAAACACATTGAATACATAGCTCAATGTTTGACAAGGGTAATTAAATTTTAAACTAAAAAAAAAATGCATTTACAGACTTAAAAAATACACTTGTGAAGTTGTGAACTGTTCACATCAGCCCCAATATGTTCTGTTCACAATTGCCCCATCTACCAACTTCAGCCTAACTTATAAAAAAAAAATATTTTTAATTGAAATAAGGAAACAAAACTTTTTGTAGACTTACCTAATTAATGCCACTATAGAATGCAGTGCTGATATTCTTCTATAAAAAACGTCTTGAATGAATTTTTACTTCAATAACTTAGAAGACTTTTTTACTTCACACCTTCTAAATCAAACAAATTACAACTACCAGAAATCAAAATGGCCTATAGACGGGTTGCACATGATGTCACATGTCTAAAATCGCTTCAGATGGCGCCCAAATATAAGGCGAATATGGTGCTCTCCATTTGATTTTTTTAGATTTATTTGCACTATAATAATAAAATTAAAAAAGCTCTAATATAAAGAGAAAGATAACACGTGCTTTTAACGGCAAACAGGGGCTTCTGTGCTCCACGTGTGTGCTCCAGAAGCTATAGCATCAGTCGTTGCTAATAGCAACGTGACGTCAATGCAAGGGGTCTATTGTTCTGAAAGTTCAGTCAAAAGATGGAAAGTTCAGTAAAAGTACTACCATCAATTGGTAATTTTTTGAATTTTTTTATTTCAATTTAACTGAGTGAAATATGTTCACATCTGCCCCATGTTCACATGTGCCCCCCTCTCCCCTATATGTTATTCCTATATATGTATAGTAATATTTTAGAATTTTTATCTAATAAAGTATAAGAAAGACAAATGTCTCTCTTTTAAGCAGTTGAGGGATCTGAACCCCAAAACTGTCTTAGATACGTCGGTTTGGAAAACCTTTTGTCATTGCCCAAGGGAGGGGCGATCACTCCATCGCCCCTCCCTTGGATCCGCCATTGCTATAAATAAATATATGATGTAGTTTCATGAATATAATATACTTTCCCATGGCTATTCAAATAAATTTCTTCGAAATACTTCTTTTCTGGGATGTTTGATTTTTCTGTTAGAACACTACATGAGCAATTATGATATTTTATTAAATAAAGCTTTTTGTAAGGAATTCTTGGAATGATTGACATTTAGCAGTAGAGTCTTTACACGTTTCAAGAAGTATTGTGTATTGTCATTTGACACTTTTCCTCTGAAACTGCCAAGTTAAAAAAAAAAAAAATAATAAAAGCGACAGTAAATAACCAGAAATACCTATTTACCAACTTTTTAGACTACTGAAAACACTGATCTTAAAATGGACTGGACAGTGTGGACAGTAGTCTTATAAAAGTTGTCATTCACTAAAACATTTAAACAGCCATCAGACTTAATACAGGGGCTTTTTTTCTAAGCTATGTTGTAACACATTACTTTTAAATGCCTAAACTAAAAAATTAATAATATATCTTTTTAGGCATTTTTATGAGACTTTTTTCTATTATGTCTCAAGCGAACCTTATCTCGATTCCCCCCCTATTTTCTTGTCAAATCCAAATAGTGGGTTTGATTATACAGGGGTCCTATCAGTTATATTTAATAAAATTTTCTCTATTAGACTAACAAGTAAGACAAAAAAAAAAAAGGCCCATTCATATAACACTAAAATTGAGTAAGTTATGAAACTTTAAAAATGCATGACTTATGCCACTTTTCTGCTCTGAAAACAAATGAGTTCGGCTTGGCTTTGAGGGGTCACATACCAAGTGCTTAAAGTATTCGAAGATCTTATTTCATGTGTATCTGCGCTTTGAAAAAAATCGTACAAGTATTACTATTAAGTTAACATTTATTAAGTTTCAGATTGGCTAAAATAACACATGTTTTATTTTGTCAGGATTTGAGACACTTTCTTTTAATGATTTCTTTTAACAAAAATTACGTTATTTTTATAAGTTTATATGTTACTTCAACGATCATATGCATGCTTTTCCAGTTCAAAATTTGTACTCGAACTTTAACTCGCTTTCAAATATCCAATCGAGATTACATTTTACATACTGGCGCAAATCCGATAACAATCTAATATTATTATGATTTTCGGTTGTTACCATTTATACTTATTTTGCAGGATAACACAAATTTCGGATAGATTACCGCCAAGAAGTTTAAGAAAAAGTTTTAGATTAGATAATACAAGACTGCAATTGTTGGTTTTTTTAAAACCCATTTATGCGTAGCGTCCCATTTTTGGGACGGTTCAAATTTTAATGAATTTGTATAATTTTCTTCTCCTTTATAACACGAAAATTGCATGAAATCATTATTTATAAATGTCTTTATCTGTAACCGAGAGATGACAGCATAAGGTGGATATTTATTTGCTTAAATTAAGGCTTTTTTTTAGTGTTCATAGATTTTTAATTTTTCAAGATGGGAAAATGTAAAAAGTAAGTTTATTTGTATTTTTTTTTTTATCAAGGATGCAAAATCGCAAGTTATAATCTTAGCTTGTAGACGTTTTTGAAATGCGTATTTTTTTAAATTGCGAAATTAAATGTTCAAGCCTATTTTTTATGCATTTTTGTAATATCCAAAATATACGGTTCCAGGCACAAATGGACATATGTTTTTGTTAGAAATTAAGGAGACATTTATGTAATCTCCTTTCGAAGATATTTGTGAAATAAATTGTTTTTAAGTCTGCAATACGATTATTCTTATTTTATTATTAATAATTAATAATAGTTATAACGTTATTAGTTTCTGCAAAGAAATAAATATATTTTTTTTAGCTCATAAAAATACTAATTATAGTACATATAATATACAATTTAAAAACATTTTAAATATAAATGTAGGTAAATATATAATTATGCTTATTATTCTGACTAGAAATACTCATATTTAGTTCTTTTACATTTTATCAAATAAATACAAAAAAATTTAAGCTTAATTTTTTTTTAGTATTTTTCCAGTTCATTTTGCAATATTTTAAAGTGATTTTACCTAAAAATTTGAGAAAACAAAAAAATTCAGGCACAAATGGGTTAACTTTTATGTATTTTTTAGCACTGAATCCGAAAATTACCTTAATTTTTAACCATCATGTCAGGATATTTCGCAAATCATAAATTGTCAAATTTAAAGAATAACAAAAATTAGATACTATAAATAGAGGAGATGGTTGTGTTTTCTAACTTTTGATAGTTGATTTTAGAATTTTTTTGCAAATCGTAAATGTGTAAAATAGAATATAGCGAAAACCTCATACTATAAAAACATGTGTAAAACTTTTTTTATTTTATTTTATTTTATTCAATAATTTATTCGATATTTTTGCTTATCCTGGGATTCTTGAAGCTAAACAGCTGAGTGGTCCGATGAGATGGGGGAGGCGATTCAATTTTAACTTTGAAATTTGCACTTTGCGAAAAATCCTGATGTGATGGTTAAAAATGAAGGTCAATTTCGGATCCAGCAGTACAGAATGCATAAGAATCAATTATCAAAAGCTAAAAAACATGACATACCCAACTTTTGCAGGCTAGTGCAATCTAATAATATTTTAAAATACGTATTATTTTGTAAAGAATTGAGGCTATTAATTTAGCATCATTTTATTTAACAAAAATTCTGTTTTTTCTTTCTTCTTAAATGTTTATTATAAATTGTATATTTTGCATTAATATGTCAGAATGATTAAAGATTTCAAATTTATATTGCAATGTTAATTTTACTCTCAATCATTTTTTAATATATCTGACGAAATTATATTTCGACTAAATTTGTGAATGATCCCCAATTTGCAGTTAAAAAAATGCTCCAACTTTAAACAGCTATTACTCGGTCAATTTTAATCGTAAAATAAATAACAAGACTTTTTTTGTATTACTTGCCGGTATAAAAGGAAAATTTTACTAAATATAACTTATAGGACCGGGAGACCGTATAAAAATTTATTTCGTAATTTTTTAAGAAATGTTTTTACTGACCCAAATCGCTTTTAAAACATTTCTTTACCTGATTTAAAACATTTTTGTAATTGGAACTATACGTCTACTATATGTATATGTATATATTATGGAACTATATGTATGTATTATGTTATTAACGGTTTAAGAATTAGCCATTGGACACCGTTGAGACCGGACACCCTGTATTATAGAAGATTTAAAAAAAATCTTGTTACATGTTTTAGTTAAAAGCAAACAGGTGCTTAACTAGCACCAAATTTCTCATGTCCTCTTATTCAACCTCATATCTTGAGTTTTATTTATTTATTTTATTATTATTATTATTAAAAGATAATCCCCCCCAATCAAGACAATTTTCTTTTACAGCTTGACTGAAATCTTAAAGATCATTTTATGTTATTAATTGTTATAAATAATCTGCATTATCTGCATTTTCTCAAATGAAAATGTTTTATGCTAAATATTGAATATTTTTAATATATTTTATCTTTGCTAAATTTTCTTGTTTTAAGTTTTCTCCTTAGAAACCCAGATATGTTTATCAACACATGCAATTTGCATTCTACATGCAGTAATGGAACAGCTGCGCCAATTGCTCCAATTGCGCCAAATCGAAAATGCTGCGCATTTCTGCGCCAAAACGATCGTTTTTTAACAAAATTGCGCCCAACTGCGCCAATTCAATAATTCTTGAGCCAAATCGATCATTTTCCATAAAAATCGCGCCATCTCTTTGCATAATTCAGTCATTTTTCACGATACGAAACAAAGTCGCTTCTCCTCAAAGCCAGGGGTTATTCTGTTCCGAATTTTCCGAAAATTAAAAAAACATCGGTCATCAATCTGAAAATTCGGACATAAAAAATATCGCGAATTTCGACAAATAGTCGCCGAAAATAATCAATTTCGTCAAAAGATCGCGAAAAAAAATCACATTTCATCAAAGAATTGAGAAAAAACCACAAATTGCATCAAAAAATCGCGCGAAAAAAAAACGCAAGTTTTGTTTAAAGATCACGAAAAAACCGCACATTTCGTCAAAAAATCGCGGAAAAAACCACAAATTTCTTCAAAAAATCGTGAAAAAACTACAAATTTCGTCAAAAAAATTACGCAAAAACCGCAAATTTGGTCAAAAGATCGCAAAAAAAACAGCACATTTTGTCAAGAAATCAAGAAAAAAACAACATTTTGTCAAAAAATCGCGAAAAAACCCTCAAATTTCGACAAAAGATCGCGAAAAAACCACAAATCTCGTGAAAAGATCGCGAAAAAACCGCAAATCTCGTGAAAAGATCGCGAAAAAACCGCAAATTTCGTCAATAGATCGCAAAAAAAACCGCGAAATTTTGTCAATAAATCGCACAAACAAGGCCAATTTAATCAAAGGATCGCGAAAAAAAAATTCAATATTCGTAAGAAATCACGGAAAAAACGTAAATTTCGTCTAAGGAACGTGAAAAAACGCGAATTTTGTCAAAGAATCGCGGAAAAACGCGAACTTTTGTCAGTAAATCGTGCAAATGAGGCGAAATTCGTCAAATGATCGCAAAAACAATGCAAATTTCGTCAAAAGATCGCGGAAAAAGCGCAAATTTCGACAAAGAATCATGGAAAAAAAAACTTTTCAGAAGATTTTCTGTGAACTTCAGAATTTTTTTTTTAACCCATAATCACCCCTACCTCCTACGTCTTGTTCTATAGGTTTACTGAGAGCATCCAAAAGAGAGAAGGAGAGTATTTATTCACTCCGGTTAGGCTCAGTGATGCGGGAACTTAGAATTCTGATTAATACAGTTTCAGTAAGACGTCAAAATGGTTTGTAATATGAAGCTGGTTATTGCTCAAATTTAAATGCTCTCATTCAGCCCAAGCAATACAAGCATATGGAACAAGGGCTGAATTCATTGGAATGATGGGAATATTGTTTGACAGTGTACCTGACTAGCACAAAAATACTGTTATTACATACTTCTAATGTTAAAAATATCACAATTGCGCTTAACATTTTCCTAAAATTTCGGGAAAAAATTCCTAAAATTTTGAAAAATCCCCCTGCGAATTTCGTGGAAGAGTCGCGGAAAAAAATTGAATTTCGTCGAAGAATTGCGGAAAAATGCGTATTTCGTCGAAGAATTGCAGAAAAAACGCGAATTTCATCAAAGAATACCAAAATGACATTTTGACGCTCCGAAATAGTTATTTTCTGCTCCAAAATGACCATTTTTGCTGCTCCAAAGGGTCTTTTTGCTGCTCCAAAATAGTTAGTTTCTGCTGCTCCAAAATGAAGTTCATGCTGTTCCATCACTGCTATACGGATATTTACATCCATATTTGTACTTTTAAAACTATTTAGTACAACTTCGATGTAACGTTTAGTTCATTTAGTATTTTTTTTTTCTAGTGTTTCTGTTTTTTATTAAAATGTCGAGAGCATACCAAGTCCACATATTATTATGAGAAAATATATATTATTGTAAAAAGATATTATTCAGAAAATTATGTGAAAAATAAGGTTATGATTTGCTTAAAAGATTTTTTTTTTTTTTTTTTTAAAGAAGAATTTAATATATTTATTTTTAAGCATTTAAAGCATTTTATGTTTGTAAAAAACTTTCAAATTGTCATTTGCCAATAGTTAGTCGTTAGCCCAGTTTAATAAATAAATATTTATTAAGAATATTGACCTTGGTAAAGTAATTAATGTTTTCATCTACATTTGCTGAGTAATACATGGCTGGAAAAAAAAAAAAAAAAAAAAAAAAAAAAAGAATGTGTATTATTAATGCAGGTATTTATTTATTTTAATTTTTTAGGGGGAAAATTCTTGCTATTTAATTCAAGTAAACAATAAGCAAAAATTGATCGCATACTTACATATTTAAAAACATATAAAAAAATATTAAGAAATATCTAATTTTAAAGAAAGTTTCGAAAGTTAAATGTTCTTTTTTAAGATTACTAAAGCAGTTAAAATGGATTTTTTTGCATTATTTCCACGTATTCCTCATGTTTTGCGGGGGGAGGGGGTAATTAATGCCAATGATTCAAAATAGCAAATAGAGTATAAAAATATTGGAAATTCTAAAAAAATGTAAACTTTTTTCTGTAGTTGGAGGGGGGGTAAGCTGAGCTGACTTTTACATTTACTTTTGCTACAACTTAAGGCTGTTCTCAGCTACTCTGCTCAACATGCGCAAAACGTTTTGCCACATTTACAAGTTCATTGTTTAATGGAAAGATATAAAATTAGAAGGCCTGACTATTTAAGCGATTTGGAATCGAATTGCGTTTTCCATTTTTGATAAAGAAATTACCTATTGAATTATAAGCAATTTTCATCACGTGACAAAGACTTTTTCACCCTTCCTTGAGTGGTTATTCTTCTTTCGCGCGGAAATTTGATTCAAAATGCCCACTTTGACAATATTTTCTGAAAGATATATTGCGTTTGCAAAAAAACGAAAAAAAAAACAGTTCTGTTAGTTTCTGAACAACAACACATGCCAATTTCATGCATTTCCGAACAAAAATGAATTAAAACTTACGTCATAAAGTTGCGCTTTTGGATTTGAGAATAGCCTTAACAAATAGGGCTGAAAAATTCATTTTAAATGTTCTAAGTTTTGTGGATAAGGGAAATTTTACATGATTATCTTTTCTTTTGTATTTTTTAATTGTGAATCGAATGACATTGTCCGCAAGTCGATACATTATACCCACCATAGCTAAAACTAGTATGTTGTGGCCATCACAAAACTTTCTTCTATATAAATCACGTCAATTAAATCCTTTAAATAGTACAAGAAATTACATCAATTTAGCACCAATTCATATCAAAGTGTATCTGAATTTGAAGTCTGATAAAAATTCGTGCCTTAGTTCTTGAGATAGAGCTATAGCGGAAATTCTGAAAAATGTAGCATAGCAGCACCACCTGTTGAGTGATTTACACCAATACATAAACAGCAATAATTGATATCCAGGTATACATGGATGTGAAGTTCGTTGAAAATCCAAGCATTAGTTCTTGAGATAGAGCTATTGCGGAAATCACAAAAAACAGCATAGCAGCGCCACCTATTGAGTGATTTACACCAACCTGTATAAAATGTCAATTCATGTCAAGGACTAACTGATAAAGTTTGATGAAAATTCGGGCATTAGTGCTTGAGTTACACCTATAGTGGAAATTCTGAAAAATACAGCATAGCAGCGCCACCTGTTGAGCGATTTACACCAAAATGTCAATTCATGTCAAGGATTAACTGATTTTGAAGTTTGGTGAAAATTATTGCATTAGTTCTTGAGATACAACTATAATGGAAATTCTGAAAAGTGCAGCATAGCAGCGCCACCTGTTGATCGATTTACACCAAAACACAAACAGCACTAATTCATATCAAAGTATACTTGAATCTGAAGTTTGATGAAAATCCAAGCATTAGTTGTTGAGATAGAGCTATTGCGGAAATCGTAAAAAATGCGGTATAGCAGCGCCACCTGCTGAGCGATTTACACCAAAATGTACAAAACTTCAATTCATGTCAAGTACTAACTGAATCTGAAGTTTGATGAAAATCCGTGCATTAGTTCTGGAGATTGAGCTATTGCGGAAATCGTGAAAAAGGCTGCATAGCAGCGCCACCTGTTGAGCGATTTACACCAAAAACTAATCAGCACCAATTTATAACAGGGACTAACTGAATATAAATTTTTATTTAATTCCGTGCATTAGTTCTTGAGATAGAGCGCCCACAAAATTTGTGTCACATACAGACAGACGCACAGACTCACAGACAGACATTTTGTAAAAACATGTTTTTCGTAATCTCCGACCCCTAAAAGGTGTAAATCCGTCGAAAACCGAAAGTCGAAAATTTTTACGAATCCAATACTTTCTTCTTGTAAAGATAGAAGAAAGTAAAAAGCTCTAATGTTTTCAGTATTAGCTCTTTTTATTTCATGGTTAATAATTTTCAAATTGATGCTAAAACACGTTTTTACTTTCTTCTATCTTTACAAGAAGAAAGTATTGGATTCGTGAAAATTTTCGACTTCCGGTTTTCGACGGATTTACACGTTTTAGGTGTCAGAGATTTCGAAAAATATGTTTTTACAAAATGTCTGTCTGTCTGTATGTGACACAAATTTTGTGGGCGCTCTATCTCAAGAACTAATGCACGGAATTAAATAAAAATTTATATTCAGTTAGTCCCTGTTATAAATTGATGCTGATTAGTTTTTTGTGCAAATCGCCCAACAGGTGGCGCTGCTATGCTGCATTATTCATGATTTCCATAATAGCTATATCTTAATAACTAACGCGCGGATTTTCAGAAAACTTTAGATTCAGTTAGTCCTTGATATAATTTGGTGCTGATAACCTTTTTGGTATAAATCGCCCAATAGGTGGCGCTGCTATACTGCATTTTGCAGGATTTACACGATTTCCGCTATATCTCTATCTCAAGAACTAATGCACGGATTGTCATACAACTTCAGATTCAGTTAGTCCTTGATATGAATTGGTGCTGATTGCGTGTTGGTGTAAATCGCACAACAGGTGGCGCTGCAGTGCTGCCTTTTCACGATTCCAGCAATAGCTCTATCTCAAGAACTAAAGTACGAATTTTCACCAAACTTTAGATTTAGTTAGACGTTGACACAAGTTGTTGCTGATTAGGTTTCGGTATTAATCGCCCAATAGGTGGCGCTGCTATTCTGCAATTTTCACGATTTTCGCAATAGCTCTATCTCAAACTAATGCACGGATTTTCTCCAAACATGAGATTCAGTCAGACGTTGACAAAAGATGTTGTTGATTAGGTTGTGGTATAAATAACCCAATAGGTGGCGCTATTGAGCTGCATTTTGCTGGATTTACGTGATTTCAGCGATAGTATATCTCAAGAACTAATGCACTGATTTCTATATCTTTAGAATCCTGATAAGGGACATAGATTGCCATTAAATTTTCGCAGTGTGCTAGCGAATTTTGAAGCATTATCATATGTATCATATAGAATATAATTTTGGGATTGGTACATCCGACTAGTTAGATCTTATATTTGTTTTGGGGACCCCAATTGGCTCATAGTGCAGTATAATCCTTTTAACACAAGCTAATTTTATTTTATACATTATTAATTTTCAAAGTGAAGCTTTTTTTTTTTATCATACTTTTTTTGGTGGCCCCCGTTTAGCTTACGCTGAAGAATTTTTTTATATTTCCTTTTTTTCATTGTATACCTAAGTTTCAAACTCAAAATACTACTAAAACGAATTTCCTGATCTTATAAATTCACAGACTTCGGTGGGCCCCATTCGACTCATAATTTTTTACATCTTTTGAGCATTTGTGTTAATTTTATATTATTCTATGAAAAGGGATTTGTTTAAGCGTCTGAATGTAATTTTTTAAGGATATAGATAGTTTTTATTACGAAACGGCCCCACCAAACGCCTTCTCCTCCAACAGTAGCCACCCATATAAACACATGTAAGTGGCTTTCTCAAACAGAACGAATTAATAATGAATTTGAAATTTTAGTTTAGTAATCATTTATTAGTATACAATTTGTTTTACTTTTGAATGTAATTTTCCTGCTGATGGGAAAACAAACTTTCAGAGCTTCCGGGACCCCTTTTTTGTCTTAAGAGGAGAGGGGGATGGTCCCTCATCGCTGTTCTTTTGGATCCGCTTTTGATTTCTGACCGAAAAAAGAATTAGCAGGAAAGCAGAAAATATATCCAGAAATTTGTGTTGTCACTTTTCATCACCCGATAGCGATGAAGGAATGAATGAATGCAGTCGCTAATCAGTACTCCAAAAACAATGGGACTTTTTTTGGATACACATTTTCAAAACAGGGATCACCTGTAGATTGCTGACAATTACATAAATTCTAGTCCCAGTGGCAGAAACACCGCGACACGGCGACATTGTCGCGGACAAAGAAAATTTCTTGCAGAAAATTTTTGTCTGCACTAATGAAATCAATTTAAAAAACTGTCCGAAATTTTCTGCGAAAAACACGCGAATTTCGATAAAGGATCACATAAAAATGCGATTTTTGTCAAAGGATCGTTAAATAAACGCAAATTTCGTCAAAAAATCGCGGACAAAATACAAATTTCGTCAAAATATCGCGGTAAAATGCAATTTACGTTAAAGGATCGGGAAAAAACGCAAATTTCGTCATAGAATTGTGGAAAAAGCGCGCAAAAAACGCTAATTTCGCCAAAAAAAATATCGCGGAAAAAACGCGAATTTCGTCAAAGGAATGTCGAAAAAACGGGAATTTCCTCAAAAAACCGCAGAAAAAATTGCGAATTTTGTCAAGGGATCACGAAAAAACGCAAAATTCGTCAAGGGATCGCGGAAAAATTGCGAATTTCATAAGAAGTCCGCGAAAAAAACCCACAAATTTCGTCAAAGGCTTAAAAAAAAAAAAAAAAAAAAAAAAAAAAAAAAAAAAAAAAAACTAATTTTACCAAAGGGTTGTGGGAAAAACTCAGCGCTCCTCGCGCGTGAGGCGGTGACAGTTCAGCGTTTTTTTAGGGTTTTCGTTCATCTGACGAAACCCTATTCGCCTCACTCCTCTGTGTGTCACAGAACCCGTTCTCAGAAACTATATATGTTGGAGACCTGAAATTTTGCTTACTTATAGTTGAACACCTCACATCAAACGACAAATCATAAAATTTTGAAAAAGTCTTATATTTACCCCCCATGGGCTCAACTTGTGTATTTTAAGTTTTTTTTTCTAACTGAGCCCATAATTATGTTGAAGACTTCAAATTTTGGATTCTTATAGCTGAACACCTCACATCAAACGAGGGGTAAATATAAGACAGACTTAAAATACCCAAACTTGTGTATTTTAAGCTTTCTTTTCTATCTGAGCCCCTAATTAAGTTGAAGACTTCAAATTTTGAATTCTTATAGCTGAACACTTGCAATCACACGAAAAACCATAATTTTTTTAAAAAGTCTTATATTTAAGTATTGCGCGGCAGCGCAATACTTATTTATTTCCAGTGTCACTTCTCAATGTTAATTTAACATGTAAAAGCATATGGAGATCATAACTTTTTCATTTTTCCTTCCCACCTTTTTGTCCCTGATGCCACTCATTTTTTATTCTTTACTAATTCTAATGGTATTATAAATTTAAAGTATAAAAACGTTTGCCTGACGTCAGGGTCAAAACGAATAGTAAAATGCTTTTGCATATGGGTGAATTATAACCCAGAGAGAAACATGGGCAATTTTTTTTTACATTATTCAAATATTTTTCTTAATAATTCCAATTTTCGCTTTTTTCATTGAAAATCAACGGACATTTTTCATAGAAAATGTAACATTTTTACTTCATTGTTGCAAAAATTTCAAAAGCCGTAATAATAATTTATTTATTTTTAGTTGAAAGATTTTCACGTGAAATATTAAATTGAGCTAGTTTTTTTTTTTTTTTTTTTTTTCAAAAATTAAAAAGGTGAATATAAGCGTCATAGTTGGAATAAAAAGGATATTTTCAAGAATATTTTCAGAATAAGTTTTTGCTTTGGTCAAGTTTATATTTTAGTAAAAAGTTTCTGATGGATAGCTATTTTTACGCAGGTAGCGAACTTAGTGGGGAATTACATAAATTAAATTTTAAAATGTATTTTTTTTCCGAGATGAAACCTATTTATACGCCAAGTTAAACTTAGGTAATCATTTTCTGATGTGTTTACATCACCCCTTGGAAGAGAATAAGGTTTAAAAATTTAAGTAAATCTTTTATTTTTTACTGTATCACAGCTATAATATTGTTAAATATTAGCAGTAAAGATTCAACACAATTTACATTTACATTCATAGCGTTCCAGAGTGGGAAATAAAGTATCTAAATTTAAGTGAAGTTAATTTTTTATGTTTTGATTATAGAATTTTTACGTTCAGATTAAAAGTTTTTGTCCAAACTACCGCAACCTGCATTACTAAACATTTTGAATTACACATTGGTAAACTGCATCCCACATTGTGATGCAATACCGCATACATCAAAGCCTGATGATGATACTCTCTATTAATTTTGAAATGCGTTCGTCTGAGTACAGTAGTTATTAAAAAACTTGATATATTAAACAAAAACATAATTTGAAGAACAAATTAAAAAAAACAAACTTTATTTCCTACATTGTTTAAGCCCGAGAAGGGACAGATATTGAGTTACTTCATTCAATTAGTTCTACATTTAATGTTAAATTTTTGTAACAAATTAGTTAAGCCAATTGAAGATTAAATAATAAAAATAAAATTCATACAATATGATCTTCAAACACCCTAAAAAATTAGATTCCGTTCAAATGAAATCAAAATAAATCTTATAAATATAAATAAAATAAAAAGTTTTGATTTAGTTTTATAGTCTAAATCTAAACTCAAAATAGGATTTATTGACTGTTAGATTTTTACTCACTAAAACCGGGGGGAATCCATCACATCAAGTTTTTCTACAAAAATGATGCTTTTAGTTTAATTAAGCACAAAATTTCTCTTTTTAGCCTGAAATCTGTTATCCTATTCTTGAGTAAAAAACCATATCCAATAAATATTTCGACATACTAATTTCATATTTCTAAGACTGACACTCAAGAGATATGATCTACAAAATACTGTACTACAAATAGAAAATGCGAGGAATTTGAGGAACGAACAGAAGCAGTTACACATAGACATAAGTTGCTACTATGATTCATACAACTACTGAAATGCAAAGTGTAGTCAAGAGGGAAAGTATAATTTGGAACATAGTTGCTTGTAATAAAATATTGATTTTTTTCATTGCAGTTGTGAATGAAGTGAAATGATCATTTTTTGATTCAGCGCTCTAAAAAATCACATAATTAACCAAAAATATCCCATGCAGCTGAAAAAATTTATTTTTCTGCAGACCTGTGTTATAACACTAAGCCAAAACTTTTTATACATACTTTCCACACATTTAATTCAGACTTCAGACAGACAGTGTTAGCAGTGCAGAATCAGCTAATTCAGATTCTGACTCAGAATGAAGACTAATAAAATTAACTATAAATTTTATAATAAGTTTGAAAAAATGAAAACTAAAAAATTTGTTTTTCTTCTCTTTAATATGAAAGTAATATATATCTACTCTATATATATAAAATCCTAATGAAACGAATTTATGAAACGAATATATGAAACGGCTGAAATGAAATGAATTTATGTATCGATTCTTTGAATCGACTGCTTAAACAACTGATTATGTTTCACGGCGATTTCTCCTAAGATATGGAATACTTTGCGATGAAATTAACACCAAAAATCCGTATTGATCCACGGATCTCAAAACTGGTATTAGAATTTTTAAATTCGAATTAGTTTTCGAAATATTAATTTTTTTATAATTTTAAATACATTTTTCTAATGATGGCAACTCAAATTTTAATCATAACAGAAATTTTTTTTTAATCATAATTCAGAAAAGGTTACTATTTTAAATTAATTTGGCGACCAGTTTGGCCTCCTTTAAATCTTCTATCCTAAGAACAATGCTTTCTTACTTTCTT
The DNA here is from genome assembly GCA_963932465.1 of Maratus speciosus. Taxonomy (NCBI): domain Eukaryota; kingdom Metazoa; phylum Arthropoda; class Arachnida; order Araneae; family Salticidae; genus Maratus; species Maratus speciosus. The sequence continues at coordinate 384,267,834 of OZ010788.1, read as the reverse complement.
CTATCTTTACAAGAAGAAAGTATTGGATTCGTGAAAATTTTCGACTTCCGGTTTTCGACGGATTTATACGTTTTAGAATGCCCAGAACACGATTTGATGGTTTTTAGAAAATGTCTGTCTGTGAGTCTGTCTGTCACTCTGTCTGTGAGTCTGTATGTGACAAAAATTTTGTGGGCGCTCTATTTCAAGACCTAATGCACGGAATTTCACAAAACTTCATATTTAGTTAGACCTTGATATAAACTAGACTTGATTAGTTTTTGGTGAAAATCGCCCAACAGGTGGCGCTGCTATGCGGCATTTTTCACGATTTCTGCAATAGCTATATCTCAAGAACTACTGAACGGATTTTTATAAAACTTCAGATTCAGTTAGTCCAAGATATAATTTGGTGCTGATTACTTTTTTGTGAAAATCGCCCAACAGGTGGCGCTGGTATGCTGCATTGTTCATGATTATCGCAATAGCTCTAACTAAAGAAAAAATGCACGAATTTTCATCAAACTTCAGATTCAATTAGTCCCTGATATAAATTAGCGCTGTTTAATTTTTGATGTAAATCGCCCAACAGGTGGCGCTGCTGTGCTGCATTTTTCACGATTGATTTCCAGGGGTGCAGAATATGTCCGATCCGGCGATCTAGGATCGGGGGAAATTTTAACCACCTGGGGAAATTTTGCAGAAACATATACAATTGATTTCGATTTTAGCAACGAATTGCATAATTTCCTGAGATAGAGAAAAATTTCACTATAAATAAGATACATATGGCAACCTTCACAAAATCGATCTCGAAATAATACGTAAGGTATATCAGGGGTGAGGGTGATTCTGTTCTGAAAATTTAAGACATTCGGTTCCGAAAATTAAAAAAAAAATCGATCGGACATAAAAATATCGCAAATTTTGTCCAAGAATTACGGAAAAAACGCGCATTTCGTCACAAGATCGCAAAATAACCGCAAATTTCCTCAAAAGATAGCGAAAGAACTGAAAATTTCGTCAAAAAGGGTGAAAAAACCGGAAATTTCGTCAAAAGATCGCAAAATAACTGCAAGTTTCGTCAAAAGATCGCGAAATGAACACAAATTTTGTCAAAACATTGCGAAAGAAGCGCTAATTTTGTCAAAAGATTGCGAAAGAACCGCAAACTTAGACAAAAGATCGCGAAACTACCACCAATTTCGTCAAAAGATTGCGAAGCAATCGCGAATCTCATCAAAAGGGGTAAAAATAACTGCAATTTTTTTCAAAAGATCGCTAAACAACTGCAATTTTCGTCAAAAGGGGTGAAATATAATCGCAATTTTCGTCAAAACATGGCGAAAAAACCGCAAAATTCGTCAAAAGATCGCGAAATGAACAAAAATTTCATCAAGAGATCGCGAAACAACCACAAATTTCATCAAAAGATCGTGAAACAGCCGCGCATTTTGCCAAAAGGGGACGAAATAACCACAAATTTCGTCAAAAGATCGCAAAATAACTGCAAGTTTCGTCAAAAGATCGCGAAATGAACACAAATTTTGTCAAAACATGGCGAAAAAACCGCAAATTTCGTCAAAAGATCGCAAAATGAACACAAATTTTGTAAAAATATCGCGAAATGAACAAAAATTTCATCAAAAGATCTCGAAGCAAGCACAAATTTTATCAAAAGATCGTGAAACAGCCGCGCATTTCATCAAAAGATCGCGAAACAGCCGCGCATTTCGTCAAAAGGGGGCGAAATAAGCACAAATTTCATTAAAAGATCGCAAAAAATCGGAAATTTCGTCGAACGATCGCAAAATAACCGTGAATTTCATCAAAAGATAGCGAAATAGCCGCGAATTTCATCAAAAGGAAGACGAAATAACCACAAAACTCGTCAAAAGATCGTGAAATAACCGCGAATTTCGCCAAAAGATCGCTAAAAAATGCAAATTTTGTCAAAAGATCGTGAAAAACGCGAATTTCGTCAAAGGGCCGTGAAGAAAACATAGTGCTGAGAGTGGAATCCCCCCCCCCCCTTCCCCAGCTCTGCTGTAATCTTTCAGAAAATTTGCTGTGAATTTCAGAACATTTTTTTCACTCAGAATCACCCCTGCCATATATACTCGCTCATAAGTTGAAAAATATTGGAAAAATAAATTTTCTGTACCTACGGTAATACAGCATTTATCTATAACGTACCGTAAAATTTTGGGGAAATTTTCATGTGGATTGGGGGAAATGTTGGGAGTAGAGACATTTTCTGCACCCCTGGCGATTTCCACAAGAGCTGTATCTCAAGAACTATTGCATGGATTTTCATCAAACTTCAGATTTAGTTAGTCCTTGACATAAATTGACGTATAAATTAGTGCTGTTTAATTTTTGGTGTAAATCACTCAACAGGTGGCGCTGCTATGCTGTATTTTTTGCGATTTCCGCAATAGCTTTATCTCAAGAACAAATGCTTGGATTTTCAACAAACTTCAGATTCAGGTATACCTTGATATCGTTTAGTGCTGTTTACTTTTGGTGTAAATCGCTCAACAGGTGGCGCTGCTATGCTACATTTTTTCAGAATTTCCGCTATAGCTCTATCTCAAGAACTAATGCACGAATTTTCATCCAACTTCAAATTCAGATATACTTTGATATGAATTGGTGCTAAATCATTGTTATTTTATAAAAGAGTTTAAGAAAGTTTTGTGATGGCCACAACATACTAGTTTGTATTTTGTTATCATTTTATTTAATACAAAACTTTCATTTAAAAATGAAACATTTAAATTGATGGCTTTCACTTCTTTTTTAAAAAAACAAAACGAAAAGAAAAATATTAGGCACAGATGTCATATACGCACTGTGGTACCTAAATGGCGCAAAAATGGCATTATTTTGATTGATATGTAACCCGGCTATTGTCGTTTATTTAATAATAAATGTTTATTTACTTTTATTTCTTTTTTAAATTTATATAAATTATTTTGTTCTACAGTTATTATTTTTTTGCTGTTTCCTTTTGAAAATAATAGAAAATAATTAAAAAATACGGTACAGTAGTTATTCCGTCAACAATTTCACAAATTATATAAATTGCCAAACCACTCGCCAAATTGTACAGATTGACAAAATTTTTATTTTAAATAACGAAAGAACAAATAAATTAGTATAACATTAATAAATATAAAAATAAAATGTCGAAATAAAAATCACTTGATGACTTAAACATGTGTAACTTGCTAAAAATCAAGTGAATGTGACATTTTCGATCAACCGTTATTGACATTTAATCTTATAGTTCGCGATAGATTTTTGGTCGACGGGATAACTAAGTAGTACCAAAGATACATATGTAACTGGTATTCGAAAACGAGGTTTTCGCCAAATTTTCGTAAAAAAGAAAATCATGCCAAACATGCGGTGCGTATATGACATCTGGCGAAATATTAAATTATGTAACAAACCATGACATTTAATTTCAACTTCAAATCAATGTTTTAATTTACCACTCGAACAATTTAAAAAAAAAAAATGCTAACTGGCGAGTTGCAAAAAATATATTGGCAAGATTTGCACCCGGCTTTTTTTTCTTTCGGTACAGATGTCATGTACGGCCCCATATTGGCACGATTTTTTTCTGACGCCAATGTCGTATACGCAACGGGTCCTTAACTGGCACCAAAGAATCGTTATTTTGCTTGATATGGTAAGCCAGATGTTGTTGTTTATGCTGCTGATGCGTTCCCCAAATTGGCGTTGGAAAAAAATCGCACCAATATGGGGCGTATATGGCATTTGTGCCAAACCTTCATATGAAAGGCGAAGGGATCAGACCTTATTTGTTTATGGCATTTGATGACTTGAATTTTTATAATATAGGTGAAATGATGGCGATAGAATAATATTTGGTGACTTATCACCTGTGCCTGGATAACATTAAAGTATCAAAATGGTACCTAGAATATAAAAAAACGAAGTGTTCCGCCCGGAACTGTTGATGATAGTCACATGATTTAGGCTATTGTTATAGAGATTGTTTTAAAATATCGGGAGACAAAGACACTGTATACTTAATTCATTTTATTTTAGCTTCTTTTCAAATGTTTAACTGATACTCTTTAATAATAAAACGAAAACAACCATTGGATGTCAAACAGCAACTGATTCGCCCTTAAATTTTTGCAATCAAAGGGAATTAAATGGAAACCCGTTTACAAGGAGATCTGCACAGCTTTTTTCAGTATAATTCAATCTCCTCAAATATTTTTAAAACCCATCAGATTAGCATGTTTTTGGATTTTTAGATTATGAGGTGTCTGAACGGGAGTTGGCGAGCGTAGCTTGCAGGGGGTAGAGTAGTATATATATATTTAAGGTAACGTTATAAAAACAGATGGTATTTTTTAATAAGTATAAAAACTTCCTTCAACACAATTTTGTACAGGAAGAAGTGTACATTTTCTTCGAAAAGTTTATTGAATCTACATTTATATGTAAAAAAATATGTATAATTAGATAAGTCTGAGAATCTATATTTAAGGAAAAAAGCTTCAAAAGAGTAATTAATGTCAGATGAAGCGGTTATTATTTTTTTAATTAGTTAAATATTTTTTTAATTACCGATTATATGATTAACTGTAGCTAAAGCATTAAAAATAAATGTATGTTTTAAATTTTATGTTAAATTTTCAATTTTACCATTTCCATTAATTGGCATATTATTGAAATAATTTTGAACATGAACTCATTTTTAACAAGAGGAATTGCATTTAATTATCTTACCAGGCATATATCTAGATTTTTTTTCATGTAATCCTGTTTTTTGTGAAATTGTGAACTTTTGTATATACTTGTACAAAATGTAATCAGAATTTGTGAATTAGAAATGACCGTTACATTTGGATACCTATTTAGACATTTTTTAATAAAGTTCTTCATGCATATACTCTCGTATATGTACAACTTGATAAGATTCAGCTGTTATATGACATGAGATTTTTTTCCCTTCAATCATTGCATTTGTGAAATTAAATTTGGAGATTAAATTATTTTTTGAAATGCAATTTTTAAGAGAAATTTTGTGAAGGGTCTTGTGTTTCAAGGTATAAAAAAATGTGAAGGATCCTTTAAAGGAGCTTTTCAAGTCTTTTTACAGATCAGATTTCTCACATTGATGTTTTCATGTGAGGCGCTTAACATAAGAATAAATAAAATGAAAAGCATCAGAATGTAGCTATTACAAAATTTTGAATACATTATTTTATAAATGAAATAAATTTCAATTTTTCCAGTTTGGAAAAATTGAAAAATAAGCCTTTGGAAAAAAAAAACTGAAAAAAAAAAACCGTTTTTTTTCTGAGCATTCCCATCTCTAGGTGTGTGTGATTGTGAAATGGTGAAAAAAAAACTTGGGCACACATTTTCAAGGACGCCACCCTGGTCAAAATATTAATCGGAAATTACTCTGGGCTAAAAATTCGGAAAACATATTTAAAAAAGCAGAGCATTCCCAACTCCAAAAAAGAACAAATCAGCTATGAAGCTTCCGAAGGTTTTTAAAAGCATCTTTATTTTCTATGAATGGTTCTGCTTATGTTTCCCATTTTAGAAATTGTACTTACCATGTTTTAAATAAAATGATAAAAAATTCCTAGTTTAATGTATTACGAGGGTCACTCTGAAAATTTTGAGATACAACTAGGTTTTTAAAGTTATACTTACAAAATTTTAGGTGTGTTCAAAGTAGTCTCCTCCAGCATCAATGCACTTTTTTAGACGAATTTTCCACAGATTAAATGCCTCAAGTAAAGATGAAAATAAGGAATTTTGCTTAGTGGCCACTGGCCGGTAAGTTGATATTTTTTAGTAGCCAGTTACTGGCTAGTGAGAATAATTTCTTTAGTCGCCAGTAAGTACATTTATGTCACTGAATATTTAATTTTAAAATATATAGGTTTAGAGTAAATAAGTAATTTATGTAATAAATAAAAATATTTTAATTCATATTGTTTTGAATAAACTTAAGATACTAATTTCCAATCTATTTTAAATTTTAAATTAAGTTAACAGCAAAGTTATATGTAACATGCTTATATAGCTAACTGCATAAGTCCACTATACTCAGGTACTTTTCAAAATTAAAAAAAAAAAATCTGAAATTTACAGCAAATTTTCCGAAATGTAAGGTTGGGGGGGGGGGGCTGAGGGGGTCTCTTCTGGCACTAATTATGCATTTTTTACAAGATACTTTAACAAAATTCGCATTTTTCCGCGATTTATTGGCGATGTTTATGTTTCTTCCGCGATCCTTTGATAAAATGTGCGTTTTTTTTCGCGATCTTTTGACAAAATTCGCGTTTTTTTTCGCGATCTTTTAACAAAATTCGCACTTTTTTAGTAATTTTTTGATGAAATTCGCGTTCGTTTTCGCGCTTCTTCGACGAAATTCTCTTTTTTACGCGATTCCTTGACAAAATTCGGATTTTTTCTGCGATCTATTGACGAAATTCGCGTATTTTCGCGATCTATTGACGATATTTGCGTCTTTTTCGCGATCTACTGACGATATTTGCGGGGCGTTTTCACGATCTATTGACAATATTTGTGTTTTTTCGCGATCTATTGACGATATTTGCGGGGGGTTTTCACGATCTATTGACAATATTTGTGTTTTTTCGCGATCTATTGACGATATTTGTATTTTTTCGCGATCTATTGACGATATTTGCGTTTATTCGCGATCTATTGACGGTATTTGGGTTTTTTTCGCGATCCATTCACGATGTTTGGGTTTTTTTCGTGATCCTTCGACGAAATTTACGTTTTCTTCCGCCATCTTTTGACGAAATGTGCGTTTTACGTGATCTTTTGACGAAATTCTCGTTTTTTTTCGCGATTCTTTGACGAAATTCGCGTATTTTTCGCGATCTATTGACGATATTTGCGTTTTTTCCGCGATCCATTCACGATATCTACGTTTTTTTCCGTGATCCATTCACAATATCTACGTTTTAACCGCGATCACTTGACGAAATTTTGGTTTCTGAGCGATTCTTTGACGAAATTAGCTTTTTCGCGATCTATTGACGATATTTGGGTATTTTCGCGATCTTTTGACAAAATTCGCGGGGTTTTTTTACGCGATTCTTTGACGAAATCCCTTTGGAAAATCCTGCATTTGGCCGGTACTTTCCATATTTTTAGTCGCCAGTTTTTCACGTTTAGTCGCCAAGTGGCGACTGGCGAGTGCTTATTTTCATCTTTAGCCTCAAGCCATTCATTTCTTGGAATAGATGAAAAAAAAAATGCATTTACAGCCACATCAATCTCTTCTTCTGAATGAAAACGACATCCACGTAAGTTCTTTTTTAGATTAAAGAATAACCAAAAGTCACACATGGCTGGATCAGGTGAATACGACGGATGTTCTATCACTTTAATTCGTTTTTGTTTAAGAAACTCAACTGTTAATCTGGCTGTATGTGAAGATGCATTGTCATGGTGAAGCATCAGTCCCCTAACATTCACTTCTTGTAGAATTTCTGGAAGACATTTAGTGTTATACCAGTTTGCTGTTATTGTCCTCTGTCCTTTCAACTTGATGGCTTTGACCAATTTCGTACTTCTGAAGAAAACGGCATACATCACTTTTTTCAGTGCGCGTTGTCTTTTCACCATTGTCGGCGTGGGATCATCTTCAAAGACCCATACTTTGCTTTCTTGACGTGTTGGAAGGTCACAAAACGGTATGTACGTTTCATCACCCGTTACAATTTTAGAAATGATGCAGTGGCCACCATCATTTAGCAATTTAAGAGTTTCTTTACTGATTCTGACACGCTCCTCTTTTTGGTGCTCAGTTAGATTATGGGGAACCCAACGGCAAACTACTTTTTTCATATGCAATTCTTCATGAATAATTTTGTGTATGGCTGCGAATCCAATGTTAAGTTCCTTCGGTATCATTTGATAGGTACAGCAATTATCATCCATTAACATTTTTCGTATGGCAGACACTTTATCCGGGATTGCTGCCCACGGCGGCCTTCCTGTGTGTTTTTCAACCTGAAGAAAATTGCGACCTCTGCTAAAATCTTTAAACCATCTGAATATACAGTAGCACGAGCTGGAGATTCATCACCAAATGCTAATTTCAACCATTGAACGCATTCTTCTTGATTTAATTCTGCTTTAAAATCGTAGAAAATCATAGCGCGAAAATATTCTCGCGTCAACTCCATTCTCTCTTCTGTTTAAAATTTATTCTACGCTAAACAAGTTGAAGTAAGTCAGTAAAAAATCGTCTGCTGTGTTAAAATGCTTTGTATTTCAAAATTAAACCGTTATTTTTATTTTGTAAATTCTCGTCTGCTCGTATCTCAATAATTTCAGAGTAACCCTCGTATTTATTCATTAAAATCACATGCAAAATTTGTAGACAGATTATGAAATTTTAAAAGTTTGTCGCGGACAAATTTACTAACACTGGGGGTAGAGACATATTTTGCCATGTGTGCAATTACAAGGTAAATTTTAATGACGTGTGAAATTATCTATATAACACAAAATTGTATGTAACGCAAAGCCTTGCGTATTTAGGTTTGTGTTATACAGATCTTGTAATGTATAATAATAAATTAGCTTCTTTTTATCTTATTTGTGATGATCACGGAGTATACACTGAGAATTTTGCCAAACTACAAATGGAACTTAATGAAGTGGAAAAGATTCAATAATTTCACAACAGAAGAAAGAGTTATATCTAAAAACAAAAAAGACTTTCTTTCTTCCAAATTACCTAATGATGATTTGGCATGTACTACCATTATCTATGGCTTTTTTTTCTTTCATTTTCATTTTCTTTCATTTCAGACCATTTATTTTCAGTGTCTACTACGCAGGGAGATTATTTTGAATAGGAATAAAGTTTATAAGTTAATTTCTTAGTAAAAATAAAACCGTTTAAAAAATATATTAAGTTAGAACTTTTTGAAAAAAAAAAATTATTTAAATGTCTTATATTCATTTAAAAATTAATGTATTGTTTCATCAGAAATGTATTTAATAGCTTTCTTAAAACCTAAATATAGAGGAAAGCAAGGTAAAGTGGCCACTCTAAAGTTTGATATATATATATATATATATATATATATATATATATATATATTTTAAGTACATGTTATTTTAAAAGAAAAACTATAAAATGGCTACTTTGTCCTGCCTAGGATGTGTAAAGTGGCTAGTAGTAGGTAAATGATCAAATCAGAAATCACATTGATTCAAGATTTATATTTAATCAACACAAGCTAAAGTAACACACATTAAGAATATGTATTATGCTTTGTAATATTTTAACTATTAAGTTGTTACAAGTTAAAGTAAACAGTAATGAGTATCAGTATGACAAATGGAGGAATACAAGGTGCCTCCTGCAGACAATCAGACTGCAAATGTCGAGAGTAAACCTTCCTCTGCAGAAGTTCCCAGACAGCCACAGTCGTCCTTCGGACGCTCCACAATGATCCTAAAAGTCCTGTAGTCGTCATATCCTATAAAACTATCCTGTGAATGTCCGCAGAATACTAAAGAACGGACCAATTGAAACCGTCCAGCTGCAACCGTCCTCAAAACGACCGGAGGATATTCCAAGACGGATCTCGAGAATGCAACCGTGAAACCAGCCAACCTACTTACCAGAAATGGCGTTTATTTTGATTTTGATTCCTCGGTCGATGTTTAGATGAGATCTGTCGCTGGTCATGGCAAATTCAAATATGAAGAAAGTGAATGTGGATGTAAGGTAAGAATTTTCTTTCATTTTGTAATGCATTTCTTTATAACTATTCTGTCTATATATTTATATTATGTTAGAAAAACTTTTACTTTATTAAGATGAAATTTAAAAAAGAAATTAGGCCTAGTCATCGCACGATTAAAACGTGGAATAGAAGGAAAAAGATGTCAGCAATTTCTTGTCGGTTGAATTAAAACTACAATATATGTTAAAGTTAAAACAGACAGAATTAAATGAATTCTTAATTCCAAAATAAACAGTAAGCGTATAAGATTTTTTATAGACACATCAATTATCCATCCTGATTTTACAATACTACATCCTGACATTTTAAATTCATTCTTTAACCACTTAAAATTAAATTTGAAAAATAGCCGCGTTTTTCGACACCCCTTTTTCGCTATTTGTTCACATTAATTTAATATTTATCAATGTTTATTTAGGTTCTAAACAGGGTAGGTAACTTGAACTTCTTATTACGATATTTTTTTTTAAATTTCTATGCAGGTGTTTTTGCATATCAAAACATTAAATACATTTAAGGCTTTTCTTGAAAAAAAAAATATTTCAGAAAATTAATATTACTTCTAGAAAAAATAAATAATACTTCTGAAAATTACCATTACTTCTTGAAATAAAAAAATACTTCTGAAAATTAATATTACTTCTTGAAAAAAAATTAATAATACTTCTGAATAGTGTGAATTTCTTGGTGCATTAACAAAGACATTTTTATATGCGCATAAAATTTGGGAACAGATGTCATATTCGCCCCATATTGGCATGATTTTTTTCTGTCGCCAATATCATATAGGCAACAGGTACTTAACTTGCGCCAAAGTGCTTGATGTGATAACCCGGATTATGTTGTTTATGCTGTTGATGTTTTCGCCAAATTGGCAACCGAAAAAAATCGCGCCAATATGGGGCGAATATGACATCTGTACCAAAATTTGCAGGCATTAATATTCAAATGCTATAGAATTAAAGGAATAACTTGAGTATCCGCCCTGAGTCTGCTATCTATTTTTTTTTTTTTCATTTATAACCACTTTAAGCTTAATTTTCGAAAATTCAAAGATTAAAAATAACAACAACAAAGCAATCCAAATGGAAAAATTTTAAACAGAAATCGACATGCTGATTTCTATAATTCTGCCAGGCTGTTTTTTAAAAGAAATGTGAACACTATTTTATATGGTTTTCTTTGTAGAAAATATGTTTTGGTAGTTATCTCGTAGATACACCAATATTTCTTTTTGGTGCAAAAATCATAATGTTTTGTCTGGTATGACAACACGGCAAAACAGATAGTGTGTTTTTTATTAAATTAAACTTTGTGTCTGTTTTATAAAACAATTTTATTTAAAAAAAATGTGTAATGTTTTATTTATTATAGAGTAAATGTGTGTGCCTTATAATAAAAAAAAGTGTTTTTTTTTTTTTTGCAATAACGTAAATGTGTGTTTTATATATATATATATATAAATGTGTGTGTTTTATATTAAAGTGCATGTGTGTGTGTTTTCATTATAAAATAAACTGATTCAAAATATAATAAAACTAACATGTAGTTTTTGCACAGTATGCCCAACAAGTATTTCAGACCAGGGTTTTCTTGCCAAAATGGCTCAAAAAAAAAAGCACCAACCTTGGTGTGGCTGCAGCATCTGTTCAATTTTGTTTTAGTATTTTTGATGTAGCAGGTCACTTTAAAAATTTAAGATGATTTGGATTATCAATTTTCTATTAATTACATGTTGTAAACAATATATTTTTGCTTTATTTTGTTAGATACATAAAAATATTCAATCCTGTGTTTTTATTTACAGGTCAGTAAAAAAATAAAGCACTCCATTGTTGCTCAACACTTTGTGTTGTTACATTTCAATTAAATTAAAAAAATTAAATATTTTTCTTTAATGTAATTATGAAATTTTAGATGAACTTCATGTTGACTCTAGAGAAAAAAAAAAAAGAGGGGGGGGGGGGGGTTCTCGGATTGGAATAAAAAAAAAATGGCACTTGTGTCGCAAAAAATATTTTTGAATTTGTTTGTTTAGACTCCTTTTTATCAGTGGATTTTTGCTATATTTTCCCGTAGTTGAGTGAATTTTGCTAATTTTCTCCTTATTGATTGATGAGTTTCAGGATTTATTCCGTGCAATCAGTTGATGAATTTTGCATTTTTTTTCTGCAACTGGCTGAAAATTTTCATGATTTTCTCTCACGATTGACTGCTGAATTTCATGTTTTTTCCTGTGATTAACAAATTTTGCTGCATTTCAAAGCAACTTCCTGAACAAATTTTTTTTTTTTTTTCCCAGCGATCGACTTGCGAATTTCAGTTTCTTTTGAAAACTGAAAGGCAATTTTTTTATCCAATCGATTGATGAATTTTATGATATTTTATCTCTACCAATTAGTGAAATTTGCCTTTTTTTGTCCTTTGCTACCGATTTGTAAAACTTTTGGGGCTTTTTTTTTTTTTTTTTTTTCATATAATCGGTACTTGAATTTCACAATTTCCCCATGGCAGATCGATGAAGCAATTGATGAACTCCAGATTTTTCCTCATGATTTACTGGCAAAACTTGCAAAGTTTTTTTTCCATGTGATTGAATGGCGAAATAAGCGATTATATTATTTTCTCATGACAGACTGAAGAATTTTGCAATTTTTTTTTCTCTAACTAAATTAATCTGTCAAATTTCTTTCCCCCTCCTATATGACCGATTGACAAATTTTGCAACACTTCCCCACAAACAAATGCTGAAATTTATATATTTCCTGTAAATAATGGACATATTTCATGAGTTATCCCCCCCCCCCTTCCCCTCACAGCTAAGAAAAGAAATGAGTCGAAAAGGTGCATCATAAATGTCAGCAAGGGACACAGGGTGTATAAAATAATTAAAAGGGCTGCCAGATGCATACACTGTGTAAAAAAGGCTGTTCTGACGCCACATAAATGAGTTAAAAAGAGCTGCCAGGCGTTGCGCCCTGCAAAATTGGCCTAGGGTCCACACTAGAATTGCATTTATAACTTTTTTAAATATCTTTATTTAAAACTGTACCGTAAAATCCTGTTATTTCCCCTCCCCCTAAGAAAGACATGACGAAAAATTGTAAAATAATCTGGGGGGTGCTTGCACAAGATTTTTTCACGACATTTGTGGGGGATTTTGGGGACATTTGGTGAACCTTGCAGGAGTTTTTTTCGCATTGCTCTGACCAAAATCACGTTTCTTCCGTAATACTTTGACGAAATTCTTTTTTTTTTTTCATAACCCTTTGATGAAATGTGCAGGGTTTTTATTTCAATCCTTTGTTGAAATGTATCTATTTTCACGATCCTTTGTTGAAATGTGTGTTTTTCACTGGATTCTTTGACTGAATTTCTTTTTTCTGCAATCTTTTGACGAAATTTGCATTTTTCCAAGATCTTTTGATGAAATTCATGTTTTTTCTGCGGTCGTTTGACGAATTTGGCTTTTTTCGCGATCTTTACACAAAATGTGCAGTCTTTGCTATCATTTGGTGTAATTCATGTTTTTTTTTTTTGCAGTCCTAAGACAAAATTGGCAATTTTTTCTGTGAACGATTGATGAAATTTATTTTTTCTGTGACCGTTTGTCGAAATTCACATTTTATTATGTCCGAATTGTTGGACTATGGACTGATGCCTGATTTTTTTTATTTTCTCAACCGAATGCTTAATTTTTCAGAAAATTCGGAACAGAATAATCCCTGTGTTGGGAATGTCATGTTTAGAATTCACGCCCCTTTCTGATGTGGCGAAAAAATAAAATACTTGGTATTGATTCTGACATTGAGATGCAGGGTGGAACTTTTTTGGAAGTAGGTGATGCTTTCTTGGGATTTTTTTTTTTTTTGGTATTTCTTAGTTATCCCGTCGACCAATTTCACCAAATTATATACATTGACATAATTTTTATTTTAAATAATGAAAGAACAAATAAATTAGTAAAACATTAATAAATAAACAAATAAAATGTCAAATTAATGGTTTTATTGGCCATTATTGGCATTTAATCTTACAATTAATTAATGAATGGCAACCATTATTGGCATTTAATCTTACAATTTGGCGACAGTAATTTGGTCGACGGGATAACTAAGAAGTATCTTTTTTTTAAACAAAAGGTGGAGGGAGAGGGCGTTATCGAGAAAAGTGGATAAACGGGATATTATGGTGTACCAAAAAACCATGATAAGTACCTGTAGTTTTAGCTATAATATTTTACACATAATTTTAAATGTATACAGTAGTCTCAAAAACCATCTCTGTATAAAACTTTGTTTTTTAAATTGTACTTTGACACCATAATTATTATTAAAGTTATTCTTTTATTTTAGATACCTTGGAAATAATTAGTGAAGAATCTATATACAAATCGAGCTGCATGCTGTCAAAAAAAATCATCAAAAATTCTCCAACAGTGGTAAGTTTAACTGAATTTTTTTTTTTGTTGTTGTTTCTTCTAAAAAATATAAGATCATGTGAGTATTTATTATAATATTTAAATTATTATATTTTATTATTATTTAATATAGTATAATATTTTTCTTTGAATAGTAATAGTTTTGGTTTCAAACATAATTATGAATTATGTCAGTTTGGGATATTTTGATATTTAAAAAAAGAAAGTTTGCTTTGTTATGAAAACTGTTTTTTTTTTCGATAATTTTAAAAATGTTTCTGTTGTCAGAAATTCAACCTAAGTTTAGAGAATAGACTTAATTTTAAAATGTAGTCCGTCCCGCTTAATTGCATACAGTTGGTTCCACTGAATTGTATGCATTTAAGCGAGGACATTAATTAATGTTATCAGCAAACGCTATCATTTGATTATATGCCACAGATATGATAAATATTAATGGAGAATAATTATTTACCTAATAAATTAAAAACTACTGTATTAATAACTTTAATAAATAATTTATTATTACTCTATATATAAAAGTATATGTAATAAAGTATAAGGTATTATAACACTATTTACGGTACATGGTTTAATTTTTCATTATAATTTATGTGAAAATTAAAATGAAAGTTAAATAGAAAATTTTTGTTTTTAAATCATACCTTTAAAAATAAAAGTTTCTGCATAAATTCTTTTTTATTTTTCAATTATTCGTCAATTTATTTCTCTTTTTTTCTTTTGCCTACACAAAAAATCCTTTAGGATTTTTTTTTTTTTTTCCTTCATATCTTGACATTGCATTTCTCCACTTCCAGCGCTAAATATTGATCTTTTATTGGTCTACTTTCCCCCGATTCCAGAATTTTTCAAAAAATACCCCCACCCCCAGCATCTTGAGTCACTATATGTACGACAAGCTTTAAAAGAAAAACACAATTGTCCAAATTCAACACTCTCATAAGTTGCCAGAATTAAGATAAGTCATCTTACACGACTATTTCTGCTCTTTGATTGTAAATATAACAAACCATTGTTACAAAAAAAAAAGGTTCTTCCTTTTTTTTTCCATTCACCACTATAACATGAATTCATAAAATCCGGATTACTACTAGTAGATTGGCGATATTTATGCAATTAACCGGGGTTTGTTATGCGATAAAACGAGTACATTTAAAATTAGCGTTATGGGGAATGTCTCTGTTCCACGGCATTCTATGCATATAAGCGGGGTATGCAATTATCCATTACCCGATTAAGTGGGGCCGACTGTATTTTATAATTTAAACATTATAAAATGTTTTTTTTTTTCCTGGCATTTTTCACATGAATTTGAGTATTGCAGTATTATTTATGGATATCCCAAATTAACTTATGTATAGAAAATTACAATATCATACCAGCCAAAAAGCAATGACTATTAAAATGCTTATGTCAAAGATTTTTTTTTTCAGTCGTGTGACTATTGAAATTTTCTATTATACATTTTACCTGCCAAATACATTTAATTCAACTTGTATTCTTTTTCAGCTTGAATAAATCTTTATTTTATGTTGGAAATTTTTTATGTTATGACCAGGGGTGTAAAAGTGTAGGTGCCCAACGCGTGTCTCACCTATAAATTTTATTAGTTTTCTTCGTTTAAATTTTATTAGCATTCTTACAAAAAATTTGGACGAAAAATAATGAATAAAATTTATTGATGAGAGACTGCCCGCTGGTGCTTAGATTTTTACACCCCTGGTTATGGCTATGAGCTTTATTTCGAATGTAAACATTCTGAAACATATTTTGATTTTTAATATTTAAACTCTAGGTGCGTTTCTATTATATCAACACCATTGTACCAAGCATGATAGTTGGTGCCAAATAGAAAAAAAAAACTGTTGGTATAAAAGTGATCATTTAAAAAATATACTGTTTCAAACTTTCACACTATTTCACTATATCAACACAAATATATACTTACAATAAAAGAACAAATGAATATTATACAATAAAGTAAAACTAGGTTTTTAATTCAGTCATGAAGTTATAAGTGTCTCTTAGCATTGTTTGTAGCAAACATTTGATTTTTATATAAAGACGTCACACGATATCAATGCTATAAAATTGTAAACAATGACATATATTGCTTTTGTTATAGCATTTTGCGACGATCTATATTCTCTTAATAGACTGGGGATGATATTCAGCACCAACAAAATTGTATCTAATTAGACTGTGAAATGTTCATAGTCTGTATCTCCAGGGGTCAATGCAGTTTTTTTTTTTTTTTTTTTTTTTTTTTTTATGAGGCCTATTTTATGAAAAGTAAAAGTTACTTTCGTGAAATTTAATTTTTTTTTTTTTGTGAAAAATAACATTTTTTAATGAAAAATGAAATCTAGTTACATAAATTTGAACCAATAATTTAATAATAATAGCTTATTTAAGTCCTTATGCTAAAGTTTTTCTTTCTGGCAAACTTTTATTGTTTGTAAATTATAACCCAAGAAAATGGCATGGTTTGCAATAAAAACCTGTTACATGGATAGGATTGTGATATCAGCATACATTTTGGCAAGGTGTTTGTAGGGATCTGTCCAGACTTTTCTGACAGGGTCCTGTTTTTGTGAAACTGAAGTTTTTCTTATTTTTGTGAAAATTCTACTCATAATTTTGTGAATTTTAAATTATCGATGTCTTCATGTTCTATCCTTCTTGTATAAAAAGCTAAGTAATAAGCTCTTTGGTGAGTTCAACTGCTTACTTACAGGCCTGATTTTATTTTTAAATGACTAAATTTGTGGAAAAGTTCAATTTGAAAGCGAAAACATTCTATGAAATCTCTATTTAAGAGACAAATAATTTTGTGAAGGGTCCTGTTTTAAGATAAATAATTTTGTGAAGGGTCCTTTAAAGGACCTAAAATTTTCCTAAACATATCCCTGGTTTGTATAACAGAAAAGTATGAAACTCATTTAGTATTAAAGATATTTGTTATAGTTTTTTATGTTTATGAAAAAATATAATAGAATAACACCCCACCTGTCTTTTGGTTTATATAATAGCACCTCTCTGGCCCCTCTTTCAAAAAATTAGCACCCATCTTGCTGCTCATCCAAAAAAATTGCACGCTTCTTGTCTCTCAGTTGACAAAATCTTCCCTTTCTCTTTTTGGCATTAAAACAATTGTTTGCATAATAAAAACTGAAGTGCCCTAAGCAATCCGTAAAATTCCGTAAAGATTTTAATTCATTATATGTTGGTGATCAGTATATTGGTACATTATAGTAGACACAATTCATTAATGATTCATTAAATTAAAAATAGATGATCCTGCTTTATTTTGTATAATGTCAGTGTAATGTATTGATGCTCAATTTATTAATTTTATTTTTAATAAACGGAGAAAAGTGATGAATTGTAATTATATAATGGTTATATATATTATATATACACATCGAGAATTTTTTTCCCAATGAAAGTAGTTATTTTTAGTTTCAAAGTTATTGCACCATCCCTTACCCAACATGCCAAAACAAATTTCTGACTAAGGGCTTCTTCCATTTTAGAAATTGTTTTAGGTCTGTTTTGTTTAATTTTCTGAACTGTGTGTAGGGGGAAGTTACTGCGCTGCTGTTTGGATTAGCAGTTACCTTCTCTTTTCTTGCAGTGTGTGACATGCCTTATGTGGCTTCTCCTTGTGTCTGGCTGGGGTCTAGAGGAGCGATTGGGCCACCCGTTCTACTCTTGTAGGCCTTTAAAAAGGATATCTTGAACTTTCGTTCGGTACCTACCTGGAAGGTGTTTTGTTACATTCCCTCGAGGCATAATGCCTAGTGACAGTCTAGGATGCATGTAGCTTTCGGCTTTATGGAGTGATGGTTCTGCCCTGTTTGATGTGCAGAGTTCTAAGTGAGGTAGCTCTTGTGCTTGACACTTATAGTACTTGAGGGGTACCCTCGAGGTATAATGTTAGCAATTCATGGTGAGAAGTTTCTGAACATGGAGTACTTGTTGGTTTGATGGTATCTGTTGTTCACCAGTGGGAGGCCCACTGGCCTACTTGGCAGCGTCTTATTTATTTTGCGACATAGCCACCCTTGTGCAGATGTTTCCTTGACTCTCGGACTCGTCAAAATATTCCATGTGTAATAAATTATCAGGCTGCAGCAGAGACTGTTGTGTTGTGGCCTTCTGTCTTCCTCGCTTAGCTGTTTCGAATGGCAGGTTGATGTCTCTTGGTGATTGAGCGTCAGTTGATGCCTTTTGGGACAGGTTGCTACATGATCCCCTAGAAAGGAGGACTGTATGTATCCGCTTGGCTCTGATTCAGGGAACTTTGGTTTTTACATTCCTTAATCGGGAAGGTGTGTGTGTGTGGGGGGGGGGGGGGAGACAGACAAACTAAACTTTACCCTGGGCACAGTTTTCTCTTTGCATGGTCCTGTTGCTTGTAATTACCATAATTTTTAATTATTAAAAATGGTATTCTCATCAGTTATAAATATTAACTCTCTTTTGATACAAAATGAGACAGGTGCTTCATGTTGATGTTTGACATAAAATAAGATGTGCAATTATGCTGCTTTGTACTTTTTAATTAGTTTTTTCAAGCATTTCCTAGGGCTTAAAATAATAAAATTCCTAAAAATAACTGTAAATTTTACAAAAAGATCTTTTGAAGAAACAAACAATAAGAAATTATTGTATATCTTGTGTATATATAATATTGATTTATTCCTTTTGAATGAATGTGATGCACCAATAAAGTTTAGTAGACATGTATATTTTGTCTTTTCTTCATTATAGATGTGTGCAGCGTAAAAAATATTTTGTGACAAGTGCAGGCAGGAGAAACTGGAAAGTTGGATTGTTGTTAAAAAAAAGTTTTGAAACTATATTTTGTAATGTGGAAGGTTGTAAAAAATATTTGTTTTGTATTTTACTGTGAAAGTTTTAAATAAATATTTTTTGTATTTTAATGTGACTGTTTTATTGTGTAATTCGTAACTTTAAGCTTTTTAATATAGGAATTATTTTAATAATTAATAAATAAAATAATTCAACAGCGATTATCATTTTTTCGTACTATCATTCTTAACACTGCAGAATATATTTTATAAATATTTCTTTTTGTCTTTTATTTATTTTTTCCTTTACTGGTCTTAAATTAAATTAGGAGTAAATTTTGACTTTTCATTTTGAATAACATTTTCAGGTATTCACTTTTGATAATTTTTACGTAAAGATTAAACTTTTCTTTGTCAAATAATTTAAGTTTATTGTTTTATATTCAGCATTTAGTGTAATATGTGCAATCATTTAAAATGCAATAAAAATAAGAACAAAGGATGAAAAGAGTATCTTAACTTTTCTGCAGTTTGTGTTAATTCTTCATGTTCATAAAAGGCATTTACTGAGCTATTACCAATTGTATAAAGTTAAATGTATCCATGGCACTATCATATTTTGTTAAAGTAAGGTAATGTATTTAAAGGTAAGTAAAACATTAAATTTAAAGTTGTATTTTACAGCCAAATTATCACAACAGTAAAATGTGCTTTGGTCACTAAATATAAAATGGCATACTTTTTGTACTTTATTTATCCGACTTCAAAAATATTAAGATGTCTTATGCAGTAGCTTTTTTGTATAAAAAAAAAATGTAAAACAATCATCGGAGCAACAAAATTATACTTTTTAATTTCATGTGGCACTTCATCACAGGACAATCAAATGCATAACATTTGTTACAGATACTGGGTGTTCCTAAAGTGGATAGTGGATCAGGTAGTTCCATGCTTTTTTTAGTAAGTAAATCAAATAATTGCAAAATGAATAAAATTGTCATTGAAAAAATGGTTCTTATGGCCAAAAATAGTAAATTAGAAAAATGTTCAACTCCAGATATTAAAAAATATCTGCAAGACAACATTTTAAATAGTGATGAAGCTATGTTGGAAAAATTTTAAATTGCACCATTTTGGATAATATTTGTTTAAATTAAGAATAAAGTATGTAAAACTATTATTGTATGCAAGTAAGCAATTTTACCAAATTTCTTAAATATTCTTGAATCTTATCAAAAATATGTAAGATATATTACTATCTTCAATTTGCATTTTTGAAATTCCTATATTGTCACTGAAAACATTTTGTACTTAATAAATTGTATAAACTAAGATATCTTGAAGATTGATTTTTTTTTTTAAAGAAAGGTTTACTGAATAATCTTTTTACAGGCTATATAATTTATTAAATAATTATGTTATAATTGATTATAATAATTAAAAGTGACAAGACATCAATGAATTGCCATAAATTTCAAAAATGCAAATTGTAGGCAGTAACATTCATTAAGCCATCCAGAGGTTATCGAGCCATCATAAAAAAGTCATCCACAGGATGTTGACAGGTGTGACATTTCGATAGCCAGGGGATGTCCTATTACTGTCTGCAAGACGACTGCATCCATCCACAGGATATCAGCTTATCCTGAATATGACATTATTTGGATGATTTTAGGATGTCATTAGGACCATCCAGAGGATATCATACAAGTGTCCTATAATCGTCCAAAAGGTGTCATGAAATGACATCCGTAGGATGTTGACAGGTGGGACATTTCGAAACCCAGGGGATGTCCTAAAACGGACGGCAGGACCAATTCATCGGTCCGCAGGATATCAGCTTGTCCTGAATATGACATCTTTCGGATGTTCTTAGGATGTGTTTGTGTTGTCTGGGTTATTATTGCCCCGACCTGTCTTCTTCCTTTCAGAGAAATTACTTTTAAGTAGTATTTTGTTATGAACAATGAATAAAAAATCATTTCCGGGCAAAGTAGCCATTTTGCCCGATCTCTTTGTGGAGACTTTGCTCAGAATGACACCATTACAAAAACTGTAGCCTATCATCTAATCTACATGACTTAGCATTTTCAAACACACGTCATTTTCAAGGTTAATTCATACTGATAAAATGGTATAAGAGCAAATGATTATAACACTGCATATTATTTTATTATAATCAAGAAATTGTACCACTTGCCTAAAATCTAAAATGCGAAAAAACAGTAAAATGAGTTCAGAACTAGAAAAATATAGACTAGTAAAAAGTCTGCGGCTCTTCAAAGTCGCAGACAATATTAACCAGCATCTGTGACAACTGTTTCACGCAGTTCCTGCGTGGTGGGGACACTATACAGTTAAAAAAAAACTCATGGCCACTTTGCCCTCACTGGCCACTCTACCCATCCTTTCCCTACATATAAAACTAGTCATTGGGGGCCACCGTAATACTTATCATCGATATGCATAATATAAAATATGAAAATAAAACGTGTAAACTATTTATAAATGCATTGCAATTCCAAAATAAAATTTAAACGTATATTTAAATATTTTTAATACATAGTAATGATCTATTACTAAATTGCGGGTACTACTGGATTATTCCACCGACCAATTTCCATAAATTATATAAATTGCCAAACTACTCGCAAAATTACACAAACTAGCCGCCCTTGGTGACCAGCTTGGTCTCCCTTTAAAATGTTTGGGAAAGCATGCTAAGCATTGTATCATGTTACCTTTATTCATAATTTAATTTACTTGGACTCGCTTAAATATAATTACAGTCGGACCTCTATTTAACGAACCTCTATTTTGCGAACTTTTCCTTGGAACCAAAAACATTTTGCGAAATTCTACGTAAAATAACCTCCAAATAGCGAAGTGCATTCTCTATTTAACGAACTTTTTCTTGTGATCAAATTTTCTTTCTCCCCATTTCTCACAATACTTCTGGACATTTCAAACTTATTCTTTCTTTAAACACATTTTATGATGTTCAATGGCCTTGAACTGGTTTTACCAGGCGCCGCCTTTGTCAGCAGTGAGAATTCGGTAAGTACGGAGGACGAAGATGATAATTCCATAGAGTAACTTAAAAAAATGTGGATACAGTGAGGAAAAAAGAAGAAATTAACCATGATGTGCTGATTGATGATTGTATTTCACTTAATTCTGAAACTGAGGCCTCGGAAACACTATCCGAATTGGATATTTTCGACAGTGTGTAAAATAAAAACAATACAGCAATGAATTGCGATGAAGACGAATATGATGATGATGGAAATGATCATTATGCAGGAATTAACGAAACTTTGTATGATGAAATGCTAAAATCATTTGAAACAATCCGACGCGGATTATAGTTAAAAGAAAATAGCATGAAGGGGTTTTTGGTGCAGTGCAAAGATGCGAGACGTATTATGAGAGACAGCACTTTTTTAAATAAAGAACTCGGGCAATATTAACAGAGTTTTTCAGAAATTAAATTTAAGCACCCATACGTTAATGTATGGTTAAAATTATTTGTTATAATAATAATAAACACAATAATGTCATTAAAATTCCTTAATTTTAATGTAAAACTATTTACTTTAAACAGAAAATACAGTGTATTCCAGAACAATGTTTTGTTTTCCTTGCAGATTTCAAAGATTTAAACACATAGAAAAAATGAATTGATGATGGATATTGGTGGGTAAAATAAATAAAACAAATCGATATATTTATTTAAAAAAATGTGATTAATTACTTTTAGTAAAAATATGTAGTGTTTATGAATTTAAAATCTGTATTATGTAAGTTTAAAGTATTTTAAAAGGTGGATCTCTATTTAACGAATTTTCCATATAACGAACTTTTTTCCGGGATTTAGCGACTTTGTTAAATAGAGGTTCGACTGTAATATAATCCCTTAAGCTAATATTAGTTTTTGTTGCATTAAAATATCTCAATTTGTTAATTTTCTGTAAGCAAGTAAACCCTATTGGTTTACAACGGAAGTCTATGGGAATTTGGCGAAATTTTTAAGAAATCGCCAAGTTGGCGTCACTTTTGGCGATATTTCACGAAGTTCGCGACAAACTTGGCTGCATTTGGCGACGGAACAGATATGTAGATTGGCATTTTAAATAATGAAAGAACAAATAAATTAATAAAAGATTAATAAAAATACAAATAAAACGGCGAATTAAAAATCACTTGATGATGCAACAGACACATGTAACGTGTTTAATGTCAAGTGAATGTGACATTTACAATATACCATTACTGGCATTTAATCTTATAGTTTGGCGATAGTTTTTGGTCGATTGGATAATCGAGTAGTACCAAATTGCATAAAAGAAACATCCTTATAACTCCAAAAATGACAATCATATTAACTAACAGTTTACTGCGTCAGATTAAGTGTCTCATTTCCAATTAAAATATAACTTTGAATTGAAATTTGAATGAAATACAGGGTCATGAAAAATCGAAGAGTGTGAAAAATATGATTACAAATATCTTGGCAACTAATTATTCGATTGACTTCCTTCTTTATGCAAAAATTATGTTATATTATTGTCTTTTATATTCACTCCTTCAAAACTAGTTAAGGATAACCGAGGTTATTGTTATTCAATAGACTTCTTCCCATTATTACATAAAAAGTACACACCAAACTTCAAGTCTATCTCAATTTGTCTGGGAGATAGAACGTTTACAGACACACACACATACACAGGTAGGCAGCAAATTTTTTTTCTTCTGAAAATATGGTTTTCGGAATCTCCAGTGTCTGAAACGGGTAAATCCATCAAATTATTTTTTTCGATTTTTAAAACGATTACAAGATTTACCTTATACTTCGTATGATGGGTAAGTAATAAATGAAAATATTAGGATATTTGCTACGTTCCCTAATATATATCCCTTTGGGATCATAAAAAGTACCTTTTCTTAAGATTGAGAATGACCCATAAGTGTATATGAGGACATGAGTTTCAATACTCGCCTTATCTAAAATTTAAAAAATCAAGTTTTCTCTATCAATCTATTCTATTGGTGAACCTGCATCGAAAAAACATTACAATCTGCAAGAAAACCAGTTTTATCGTGTTTTTCTGACACAATCTTGGTTTACAATGAAAACCAAAGGGCGCAGTCAGAGGTTTTTCGCAATTTCAAAAAAAATTATTTTCTGGATAAGGCGAGTTTTGAAACTCATCTCCTCATATGCATGACAATAATAGCATAGTCAGTGAACATGTCTTTTTTATAAAATGATGAGTGATTTAATAAATACAATTTGTATGTTTGCTAAGTATTTTATGTGATTAAAAAAAAAGTGTGAAACTCAGGAAATGATATGGTGTGATGCTGTGCTATACAATATGTCTAACATGCCTAACATGTCTAGAATAATCATTATCTATTCTTGTCAAAGTACAGTGATGGAACAGCTGCGCCAAATCGATAATGCTGCGCATTTCTGCGCCAAAGCGATATTTTTTCAACAAAATTGCGCCCAATTGCGCCAATTCGATAAAAATTCTTGAGCCAAATCAGTCATTTTCCACCTAAATTTCGCCAAAAGATTGCGAAAAACGTGCGAATTTGGACAAAAGATCGCGAAAAACACGCAATTTTTGTCAAACGATCACGAAAAAAACCCGTGAATTTTAACAAAGGATCGCTAATTTCGTCAAAAAACGAACAAAACGCAGTCAAAAGATCGCAAAAAACGTGGTTTCGTTAAAAGATCGCGAATAAAACGAAATTTCGTCAGAACATCGCGAAAAACACGCAAATTTTGTGGAAAGTTGGCGAAAAACACGCGAATTTCGTCAAAGGATCACCAAAAAAAACCCCGTGAAATTTGCCAAAAGATAGCTAACTTCGTCAAAAAACGAACAAAACACGGTCAAAAGATCGAGAAAAAACGCTACTTTTTTAAAAATATAGCGAAAAAAACCCATGGAAATTTCATCAAAAGGTCGCAAAAAGCACGCGAATTTCGTCAAAATATCGCGAAAAACACGCGAATTTTGTCAAAGGATCGCGAAAAACACGCGAATTTTGTCAAAAGATCGCTAATTATATCAAAAACGAACAAAAAGGGGTCAAAAGATTGTAAAAAAATACGAATTTCGTTGAAAGATCGCGGAAAAAACCGCAAATTTCATCAAAAGGTCGCAAAAAACCGCACATTTTGTCACATGATCGCGAAAAACCGCAAGTTTCGTCAAAATATTTCGAAAAATACGTTAATTTCGTCAAAAGATAACGAAAAACATGCTGATTTCAACAAAGGGTCCGAATAACGTGAATTTGTTCAAAAGATTGCGAACAATATGCAAATTTGGTCAAAAGATTGCTAACAATACGCAAATTTGGCCAAAAGATTGCTAACAATACGCAAATTTGGTCAAAAGATTGCGAACAATACGCAAATTTGGTCAAAAGATTGCGAACAATACGCAACTTTGGTCAAAAGATTGCGAACAATACGCAAATTTCTAAAGATTGCGAACAATACGCAAATTTCTAAAGATTGCGAACAATACGCAAATTTCTAAAGATTGCGAACAATACGCAAATTTCTAAAGATTGCGAACAATACGCAAATTTGGTCAAATGATTGCGAACAATACGCATATTTGGTCAAAAGATCGCGAAGAACACGCAAATTTCGTCAAAGGATTGTGAAAAAACGCGAATTTTGTGAGAATCGCCGAAAAACGCGAATTTCGTCAAAGAATCGAAGGAAAAACGCGAATTTCGTAAAAGAATTGCAGAAGAAACGCAAATTTCGTCTAAGAATTGAAAAAAAAAAAAAAAAAAAAAAAAAAGAATTTGGTCTAAGAATACCAAAATGATATTTTGCTGCTTCAAAATGAGCATTTGCTGCTCCAAAATAGTTATTTTCTGCTCTAAAGTGGCTTTTTGCTGCTCCAAAATAATTATTTTCTACTCCAAAATGAGCTTTTTTGCTGCTCCAAAATGGCTTTTTGCTGCTCTAAAATGAGGTCCATGTTGTTCCATCACTGAAAGTATATTAAGGGTGTATTCGAAAAAATATTTTTCCGCCTTCAACAGCTCAAAATTTTTGGACTCGTTTTTAAAAGTAAAAACATGAAACTTGCTGAGGTGATTTTTGAAGAAATGTATAAGAGGCCGTGTGATTTCATTTTTTGGTCAATTAATTAGAATTTGACTTTTTAAACAATTATTTTATCAGTATGATAATTTTTTTTTTTCCATTCCCAGATCTCCTGCTCCGGAAAATTCGGTTCAAAACACCAATTTTGACTGCATTTTTTGCAATATTTTCTGCATTTATCAAAAAATCGACAAGTATGGCACATTATGTAATTTCTAAATAACAGAATTTGCCAGTTTGATGCATTTGAGAGCAAAAATGAATATAAAACTAAATTAGAAAATAAGCGGTTTGAATTGGAATACCCTTAAGTTCAAATTTTCTTCTCTTCCTATTTTATTTAGAATTTTATTTTGAAAGTATTTTTATTATTATTTTTTTATGCTGCAAATTTGTTTTTAATTTCATTTATTTTTATTTCAGTGAAACCTGTAGTTCATCAGATAAAAAGTCTAAGACTCAATAGAGACGATTTTGAAGTTCTTAAAGTCATTGGAAGGGGTGCATTTGGTGATGTAAGTTAGTTTATATGTCGTATGAAGTTTATGCCATATGAATACACACTTTTCTTTACTAGTGTATGAATTATTTTGTATAAATTATGAACTGGTAAAAGAAAGAGGAAGCTGGGCTGCAGTCTTGGATAGTGTTCACTATAGGGGGAAAAAAAAAAAAGAGGCAGGGTGCTAGTCAATAAAAAGAGCACTACTAAAGCATAAAAGGCCAAAAATGTAGGGAATATTTTTAGCTATGAGAAGTAACGTAACATTATTTAAAATTCATAAAATAATTCAAAATTAAAAATATGCAATTGAATTACAACATGATTGAATATTCCCCATGTTTTTCCTAAATAAATGAGGAAGTTCTATAATTTTTGTAAGCAAATTGATTTAGAAATACTTGGGTATTGGAAAATTTGTACAGGAGATCTCTGGGTACAATTAGAACTAGGAGTGCATTTTGCCAGTTTTAAGTAGGGCCAACAACCTATACCAACTGAATGCAGTATAACCTCTGAATAACAGACACCTTGTGAGCACAGAATTTGTCTGCTATTAGGAGGTAAAAATGTACAAATTCATAGGTGTTAGGGATAATAAAAAAAGTGTCCACTAAGTAGAGGTGTCCTCTATCAGGAAGATGTGTACTCCTGAGGGCAATATATGAATTGGATTCTGATTTTTTTAAATTTGATCCCTAAGAGGTGCAACGGGGGAAACTTTACTTAATGGTTATTCAATTATAGTTTGTTTTCCTATAGAGAAATCAGTATCAACTTGAACAATGAATATTTGTTAAAAAGTACTAGTGACCACAATATCGCCACAATATCGTACCACAAAAAAGTACCACAATATCGCCAAGTTTTAGCAAACTTGCCGAAATATAGCCAAATTTGGTGACAACATAAGTTGCCATACATGAAGCCAACTTGTCGATAGCTGGCTAATTTGGCAAAGTTCTCATCCATTAATCTTCCATACTTGCTCTCACTGCAATTTAATTTATACTTCACACATTTAAGTTTTTTCCAAGGTTTTCTACTTTTTAGTGCATTTAAAAATATATATATATTTTTAAGGTGACCAATCTTCTTACATGATAAAGTTCGGACAATTGACATGGAGCCAAGTCTGTATTGAGCCCCACCAGTGGCTGAGAGGTTCTGCTCTCGAAGCTGGTAGACGGGAGGTGCTGGGTTCGATCCCAATCGCGCCCGTCGGCCTAATCGTTCGAAGTTTTCGTGGTTTTCTTCGAACCTTGGATTTCCAAGCGTTAATACGGGTTAGGTTCCCTTAGAAAGACCCCCACGAAGGGCACTCCCCCCCCCTGGGCATATATCCCTCGTGCAGATAATTGGCCGTCATAAATACTACTACCAAGTCTGTATTGATTTAGCTCGGTGCGGAATCTTGCTGAAATATCTAATTCTTTTTGGGATACAACCTGTCAGTATGTGGCAATAAATGTGTGGCCAATATGTCCTGTAGTCTTGTTTGTAGTATTCTGCATTGATTTTTATTCCTTTATCGATGAATTTCAAAGGCAGTTTTCCATTGTTTGACACTGCAGTCCAAACCATAACAGAATTTTTGTTCTGAAAGTGTTTAACAGTTTGAAGGTTTTCAAGTATATTCTCAAAGGCTGCTGAATATATGACATCATTTTTAGAATTATAACACTGTTCAGTACAAAATGCCTTCTCATCAGAGAATATTATTTTCTCAATACTTTTCCTACCATGCTGCTTCAGCAATTTTTTGCACCTTTGTTATCTTTTTATTCTTTGTGCAGCACTCAAATCTTGAACTTTTCTTTTGCGATAAGGGAGAAAACCCAGGTCTTCATTTATAATAACTTGCATAGTTCTGCAACTCACGTTCACTTCTGCAGCCATTTTATTTCCAGAAAGTTGTGGATTTCTATATCTTTTCACAAATTCTTTTGATGCACTCTTTTGTGCAAACTGAGTTTAGACGACCAGACCTAGGTCAATCTTCACAGCTATTAGTATCCAATAATCAATTTATAGTTCTATATATAAATGTTCTATTAAAACCAAGGCATGTTAATTGCTTAAAGATTTTACCTGTGGAAAATATGCGATCAAAGAGTTGTTTAATCATCATTCCTTTGACTTCCATCTTTAAATAGTTTTGAATGTTTGCTTTATACAAAAATCATCTGCCTAATAGAAAATTGCTGAAATAGAGAAATATATTGTTTTACCAAACAATTAAAATTAATTCTTATTTTTTGAAGTGTAACAGTATTTACTAGGTACCTTGTAATAATATGATGCAGATTTCTTAAAAAGCATGGGTGGTTAATCCACCAGGCTCATGGTAAAAAAAACAAAATGACTTCTGAATAAAGATAGCTGATATTAAAAATAAACTATTTAAGTATAAACATCATAAAATATGAACAAGCTACTCTGCAACCTGCAAAGGCATAAAATGAATAAACTTATAACACCGTGCAGCACTCAGAGTAACACAAACAAAAAGAGAGTAGATCAGCACTGCAGAAGTATTTATCAGTGCTAGAAACAGTTTAAATCATGCACAGTCTTAGCATCCAATCAAGACCAGCACGTGGCAATGACATAATTATGTGCATACTGAAAAATACACTTCCTACAACCGGAAATTATGTCTATAAAAAGAAGGAACTAGAAACATGTGTGTTTGTTTACATTAAGAGACATTGTATATCGGTGATAGCACAATTGCGATGGATTTGCTGAAGAAAAATGAAGTATACATTTTAGTAACGTGAGACTTAAGAAAGGAAATAGGTGAAAGATAAATTTCACAACATTAGGCACCCTCTCGCGATTGCTGAGATCCCAAAACTTAAGACATGTTCCTCAAGCAATAAACTTCAAGAAACTAGCCCCATACAATTTCAGTAAATTAAAAAAAAAAAGTTCTCACAGTGCCAAGTCCTCCAAGTCCACTCCCGATTAAACACTAAGACTATTTACACCACTCATCTCAATGAAAAACATGTATAAACACATAGAATATACAACAGTATATAAACAATCCATAAGTACAATAATTCAAAAAGGAACAATTAAAAAAATATATATATCTATATATTAATGAGCTGTTTAATAGTATCTGCTTATTAGCCAGAAAAAAGACCCTTTAATTGCATTCGAGGAGGTCTTAAAGGAATCGACTGGGAGTGGAGACTTAATGTCCAATCCGCACTTTCCACCGGTGCAGCCTGTTTGTACCCTTGCCTAGTGCATGGGGAACAAATGTGGATGGGCTTCCTCCAACCCTCTTGGCCAGCAAAGAGGAATTTGGCCACCTACACCCCCTTATTTTACCATGAATTCACAAAACAAATCACAGCCCTTAATTCCCGGCGGCCTGCATGTTCAAAATCGTTTACAGGAACTTGAAGAAGAATTGAAAAGAATCAACTGAGACATCCTAGGATTATGTGAAGTAAGAAGAAAAGGAGAAGAGAAGATAGATCTTGCCAGCGGACATGTATTATACTATAGAGGCACAGAAGATGAAAGAACAAGCGGTGTAGGATTTCTGATTCATAAAAGGTGGAAGAATCACATTGCAGAATATGATAGTGCGTCAGATAGAGTTGCAAGGTTAGTAATACAGGTGTCCAGACGATACAAGCTGCAAATTACCCAAGTTTATGCACCAACAGTAAGCTATACTGATGAAGAAGTTGAGGATTTCTATGAAGAAGTAGCTTCAATGCATCAAAAGGGAAAATGCTACATACAATTAATAATGGGAGACTGGAATGCTAGAATTGGGGGAAAAAGAGAAAGGTGAGTTATCAGTAGGAAATCATGGATATAGGTCGTAATGAAAGAGGAAACAGATTGATTGAGTTTGCAGAATGTGAATAGTTGTATATCATGAATTCATTTTTCAAGAAAAAGCCACAAAGAAAATGGACACGGCATTGTGCAAATGGCTCAACAGGTGAAATCGACTACATCTTAACAAACAGAAAGCATCTTATTCAGAATTGCAGCGTTCTCAATAACTTTAATACAGAAAGCGATCACAGGTTGGTTAGATGCAAACTGCTGTTAAATACTAAAGTGGAAAGAATGAAGCTTTTGCAACACTCGAAGAAATCAGTCGATATAATACATCTCCAGAAACGCAAAGAAGAATTCCATTTGGAACTTAAATACAGTTTCCAAGTACTTCAATCAACTTTACAAGAAGAGCAAGATGTTACAGTAGTGAACAAGAAACTAACCAATACTCTACAAGATGTTGCAAAGAAGATAGCCAGCCGGTGATGCACAAGTAAAGCAGACAAAGAAAATAACAGAAGAAACGAGAAGATTGATGAACAAACACAGAGAATTTAAAATGAAGAAAAATGATCCTAAATCAAGAGTTGAATACACTAAATTATGTAAAATGGTAACAAAATGTGTTACAGAAGATATTGGAAAATTTAACTGTGATCTTGTCAAGAAAGCTCTAGAAGATAACAAAAATTTAAAATCAGCTAGGCCCAAACTATGTGTTGGAAGAACAGGTATTTTTGCACTAAAAAGGGCAGATGGAATTATCACCAAAATCAATAAAGAAGTAGTTCACATTGTTAAAAAATTCTATAACGATCTATATAAATGTGAAGATCAAAGGGAAATCAACCTACGTGATCCACAAGAAAATTTAACAGAAACCGAAGCAATAATCCCAGTGATGACAAACGAAGTTTTACAAGCCATTAGATTTATGAAAAAAGGTCCCTGGCGAAGATGAAATTACAATCGACCTTATCAAAGAAGCAGGATCAGAATTTGCGAAAATGCTATCCTTATTGTTTTCCAAATGTCTTGAGAAGTCAGATGTACCAGAAGATTGGAATAATGCTGTGATGGTGCTATTTTACAAGAAAGGAGCGAAGGAAAACATTAAAAACTACCGTTCGATCAGCTTACTATCATAGATTTATAAAATTTTCACCAAAGTTTTAATGATCAGCTCTGGACTCAGCTCAACCTAGGGAACAAGAAGGATTCCAAAGTGGATTCAGCACAATGGATCATATCCAGACTGTAAGGGAACTCATAGAAAAAATAATGGATATAATTTACCTCTCTGCCTTGCCTTTATTGATTATGAAAATGAAAATTCATTTGATTTGGTCTACAAATCAACAGTAGTAGAATCTCTGGAAGGCATTGGTATAGACAAACCTTACATCAATATCATATAGAAGATTTACAAGAAAGCAACAGCAACCATTCGCTTGAACAAAGGAAAAGCAAAGATCAAGCTTGAAAGAGGGGTAAGACAAGGAGACACCATTTCACCTAAGCTTTTTACTGCTGTCTTAGAAAATATTTTCAAGAAGCTGGATTGGGAAAACAAAGGGATTAGAATAAATGGGGAATATTTAAGTCATTTCTGATTCGCTGATGACATTTTAATTTTCAGTAACAGTCCTGAAGAATTCGAAAATATGCTAAAAGATTTGGCAGAAGCTAACATTAAAGTGGGATTAAAAATAAACTTGGAAAAGACTAAGGTGATGTTCAATTCATTTGCGTCAAAAAAGAAAATCGTCTACAACAACACTGAAATTAAAGATGTTTAGTTTTAAATTGCTTTTATAATTCTTAATTGCATGTATTTCAGCTGTGCTAAAGTGAAACTGAATATTCCAGCCTTTTCCCTCTGCGTAGGGATAAATGAAAACACGTACTCTGTTTTTCCCTCTGCGCAGGGAATTTATTGTTGATATTCTTTTCTGTGTCAGTCGAGTTTGTGGATCTCGATGAGAGTGTGTTGTGATCCTTAAGCGGATAATTTATTTGTGAAATTGTGAAAGCTTTCAATTAAATAGTGGAAAAAGTTAGTGTATACAGTCTACTGCTTAATTCAAAAAACCTACAAGGTACATTTGGTCATCTAAAACCGGAGTTAAAACGAACTAAGTGCAAAGAATGATGCGTATCTAAATTTCGTTCGAAAGTGAAAGCGTGAAATCATTGGAACTGTGCCAAATTAGAATACTGAGAGAGAAAAATGGATAAAAACTTAGAAACTGATAAACGAGTGTTGAAATCTTCAATAACGAGATTGAAAAACAAATTTCTTAAAACTGATCTGAATGTGTGTGAATTAGAGCAACTTCAGTTATTAAAAAGGGAAACAGAAAAATTAGAGGAAGAGTTGAAGGTGTTGTTTAAAACGATTTTTTCTGCTTGTGAAGAAAACGACATCGATTCATTTATAGAAGAAAAAGACGAACAGCAAGACATTTTTGATGAATTGATAGTAAAAATCGAACATGCAATTACAGCGAGAAAAATAAATGTGAACAATCCGAAGAAGGAAGTTAATGAAATAAAATTACCAAAGCTTTCTCTACCATCATTTAGTGGTCAAATTAGTGAATGGTTGAGTTTTAAGGATTTATTCAATGCGAGTATACATAATAATGCAAATCTATCGCCAGCTCAGAAGCTGCAATACTTGAAATTATCTTGTCAAGGAGACGCTTTGAAAATAATAAAATCAATACCTATTGAAGATTCGAAGTATAGTATCGCATGGGACTTGCTATCTGAAAGATATTCTAACAAACATGAATTAATATACAGCCACATTAGAAAATTATTAAATTTTCCATTCGTGCAAGGTGATGCACCCACAGAAATACTTAATTTGGTAGATATGACAAACGAATGTGTCCGTTCTTTCGAAATATTGGATCAGAAGGTAAGTGGCTTTTCAGAAACTTTGTTGATTTATTTAATATTGCAAAAAGTTGATCATAATATTAAATTATGGTGGGAACGCCAGTTAAAAAATGACGAGCTTCCAACGTTAGTTCAATTGATAATTTTTCTGAAAGATTATGCTCGTTCATTACAATCTGCTAGAGGAAATATTAATTATAAGAAAAACAGTTATCCTAAATTAACTGCAATGACTGCTTCTGTTAATAATATTGAATGTAAATATTGTTCTTTGAATAGTCATAAAATATCTAAGTGCAGTGAGTTTCTAAAGTTATCTGTTCGCGAAAGAGTGCAATTTGTAAAAAATAAAAATCTCTGCTTTGCGTGTTTATCTCCAGAACATAAATTAATTAATTGTCAGTCAAAAAGAGTTTGTTCGAAATGTAATTTGAAGAATCACAATAGCTTATTACATTATGAAAGGCGAGAAACAAATTATCCAGATATAAAAAACCAAATAACGCCTCAATCCTCGAATCAAAATAGTGAGACTGTCGGTGAATCATCTAGTAATGTAAACATGTCAATAAATTCTTGCCTTGGTGAAATATACTCAAAATCATTTGGCATACTTGCAACTGCGCTGATTAATGTGAAAGATAATTATGGAGGCAATAAATTACTGCGTTGCATTATAGATGTTGGCAGTACCAATAATTTTATAAGTGAGCGTGCGATACAATTATTAGGAATAAAAAGAAATTCAGCTAATTTACAGATTAAATGTTTGGGAATGGGATACTCCGAAGAAACTCGTGGCGTTGTAAGATTGGAATTTTCTCCACATTTTGATAAACAAAACACACGATTAGGTACTTTTTATATTTTGAAAAAGATAACGAGTAATCAACCAGTTGTATCATATGATACTAATTCATTCAGTCACTTAAAGAACATAACATTAGCTGACCCTAAGTGGAATGAACCAGGCCCAATAGACTTATTATTTGGCATGTCTCTATCATTATCTATAATTAGAGGAGAAAAAATATTTGGGAAACCAGGACTTCCTTTTGCAGTAAATTCGGATTACGGGTGGTTAATAACGGGAGATAGTGATACATTTTCAGAAAATAAACCAAATATTATAGTTAATTTTGCAAATGTTGAAACAGATTATGTGAAAAAGTTCTGGGAGTTAGAAAATATCCCCTCGAAGGAAATATACACAAATGAAGAAAAATATTGTGAGGAAATTTTCGATACATCCCATTCACGAGATTCGAATGGAAGATATATTGTGCGTTTGCCATTTAAGAAGCAATGTAAAGAATTAGGGGAGTCAAAATCACTAGCTATGAAAAGATTTCTAAACTTAGAAAAAAGATTTAATAGAGAACAGGATTTGTATGAAAGTTATTGTCTATTTATGAATGAATATCTTGATATGGGACATATGGAAAAAATACCGAAGAGCGAAATTCAAAAACCCGTTAATGAAATTTATTATCTTCCACATCATCCAGTCATTAGAGAATCTAGCACAACAACCCGTCTTAGAGTTGTGTTTGATGGGAGTGCAAAAACTACAAATAATGTTTCTCTTAATGAAAATTTAATTGTAGGACCTAGGGTTCAACAAGAGTTATTTTTTATTTTGTTGAGATTCCGCACACACGCTATAGCTATTAACGCTGATATTGCTAAAATGTTTCGTCAAATTAAGATACATCCTGAAGATCAAGATTTTCAACGAATTCTCTGGAAAGATAAATTTTCCGATGATATTAGTGAATATCGTCTCACTACAGTAACATATGGATTAGCATCTAGCCCATATTTAGCTACTAAAGTTCTTCAAAAATTAGCGTTGGATGAAAAATTAAATTTTCCATTAGCATCAAACATTGTATTGCGTGATTTTTACGTCGATGACTTACTTACAGGTGCATCATCTCCCGAAGAAGCTACTAAATTAATATCAGAGTTACAAGAATTAATGAAAAGAGGCGGATTTGAATTACGTAAGTGGGCATCAAACGACATTAGTGTACTAAAAAACATTCCTGAAAATTTAATTCAGACTAAACCCGATTTATCAATTGAAAACGATAATTCAATAAAAGTGCTAGGATTAAAATGGGACTCAAATCGCGATGTCTTCAAAATTAGTGTAAGCATAGAACCAACATTAAAAGAAGTTACCAAGAGATCTATATTGTCAGATATAGCTAAAATGTTTGATCCACTTGGTTGGATCTCTCCCTTTATAATTTCTGCAAAAATTCTACTTCAGGAACTTTGGAGTCTACATCTAGCATGGGACGATCCTGTTCCACTACTCATAAAAAATAGGTGGATAAAAATTCGGGAAGAACTTGCATGTTTGACATCGATTACTGTGCCTCGGTCAGCAATTATTCCCTCAGCTAACAAATTTGAAATTCATTCATTTAGTGACGCTTCCTTAATGGCATATGGTGCAGTTGTTTATTTAAGGTCCTTATCCGATGATTCAACTGTATCAGTTAGAATATTAACTGCAAAAACAAGAGTTTCACCATTAAAAACAATATCTTTGCCTAAATTAGAACTTTGGTGGAATGGTCCGAGTTGGCTTAGTGATCCATCTTTCATCTCTCCAGAACCGCAATTAGGTACTGTTTTGTGTGACGAAGCCTTAATAGAGCAAAGAAAAAATTATTTTTGTGCTACAGCTCAGTTAAGTGAGGAAATGCCTATTATCTCAAATATATCGTCCTTTACTAAGCTAAAACGTGTAATTGCTTGGTGTTTGAGATTTCTTACGAATTCTCGTTTACCTGTTTCAAAACGAAACTTTGGTTTTCTTACAAACACAGAAATTAAGAGTGCTTTAAAAGTGATCATCAAACAAGTGCAAAAGTCATCATTTACTGACGACATTAAATGTATGACTTCTGGTAAGTGTTTACCTCGCAATAGCAAATTGATCAATCTTTCTCCAATCCTTGATGGAGAAGGAATACTCAGAGTGGGAGGACGTCTTCGTCATTCAAATCTCACACAAGATCAAATTCATCCAATATTGTTACCAAAAAATCACCCAGTGACTGTGCTGATTATTAGATATTTTCACTTATCTCACTTTCATGCTGCCCCTCAACTACTATTGTGTGTTATCAGACAGCGATATTGGATTTTAAGTGGAAGAAGTGTTGTAAGAAAGTTTGTAAAAAATTGTGTAATTTGTGCTCGTGCTTCTGCTTCTATGTCCAAACAAATCATGGCTGATTTACCTTCTACTAGAGTGCAACCTACCCGTCCGTTCCTTGTCACAGGAACTGACTATGCAGGACCTATATTATGTAAATTTAGAAAAGGTAGAGGTACAAAATCTTTTAAGTGTTATATTTCATTATTTATATGTTTTTCTACCCATGCAATTCACATTGAATTAGTGACTGATTTATCTACTCAGGCGTTTTTAGCTTGTCTCAAGCGATTTATATCCAGACGAGGCAAACCTAAAGAAATCGTAAGTGATTGTGGCAAAAATTTTGTCGGTGCGAGCAAGGAGTTGAAAGAATTGTATAAATTTGCAACTTCTTCTCTGCATAATGAAGAAGTGGCAAAGTACTTAAGTTCGGAAGAAATAAATTGGCATTTCAATCCACCCTCAGCCCCTCACTTTGGAGGACTTTGGGAGGCTGGTGTTAAATCGATGAAATTTCATTTAAAAAGAACCGTTGGCAATTCAGTTTTAACATTTGAGGAACTTTCAACTCTTTTAGCTCAAATCGAAGCCTGTTTAAATTCTAGACCCCTTTGTCCTGTAAGTTCTGATCCTAATGATTTACAGGCCTTAACCCCTGGTCATTTTTTAATTGGTGCTCCTCTTACTTCAGTACCAGAAGTTGATATTTCAGAGGTACCTGCTTCAAGATTGACCAGGTGGCAATTAGTGCAGAAAATGCTCCAACACTTTTGGAAAAGATGGAGCAATGAGTACCTTTCGACCCTACAACAGAGAGTAAAATGGCTTAAAGAAGAGCCTAATATTAAGATAGGTGATTTAGTTATAATAAAAAATGAAGGTCTTTCCCCTTTACAATGGAAATTAGCTAGAGTGATTAAAACACATCCTGGACCTGATAAAAAGGTTCGTGTAGTTACCCTGAGAACTGAAAATAGTGAATTGAAAAGGCCAATTACTAAGTTATGTAAATTACCTTTAGAGTAAATTTTTGAAACCCTTTCGGCTTTCAAGGCCGGGAGAATGTTTAGTTTTAAATTGCTTTTATAATTCTTAATTGCATGTATTTCAGCTGTGCTAAAGTGAAACTGAATATTCCAGCCTTTTCCCTCTGCGTAGGGATAAATGAAAACACGTACTCTGTTTTTCCCTCTGCGCAGGGAATTTATTGTTGATATTCTTTTCTGTGTCAGTCGAGTTTGTGGATCTCGATGAGAGTGTGTTGTGATCCTTAAGCGGATAATTTATTTGTGAAATTGTGAAAGCTTTCAATTAAATAGTGGAAAAAGTTAGTGTATACAGTCTACTGCTTAATTCAAAAAACCTACAAGGTACAAAAGAAGTGCAAAGTTATGTGTACCTTGGGCAGGAAATATCATCGGATAATAGTATCATGAATGAAATCAATAGAAGAATAAGAAATGGCTGGAGTGCTTTTGGGAAGAACAATATTATTCTGAAGAGTAACATGCCTTTTTGTTTGAAAAGAAATGTATTTAACCAATGTGTTTTGCTTGTGCTAACTTATGGAGTAGAAACATGGACGCTAACAAAACGCATAGTACAAAGATTACAAACAACACAGAGAAATATGGAAAGATGTATGCTAGGTATAACTAGAAGAGACAAAAAAAGAATAACCTGGATAAGAAATCAGACGAAAGTTTTTGACATCATTGAAAGAATTAAACAGTTAAAATGGAAATGGGCTGGGCACATTGCAAGAAGACAAGACAATAGATATAGAGCACAAACATCCTTCAGTAGTATTCCAGAGATGTAAAACGGCCAAGAAGATGACCTCAAGTAAGATGGAGTGATAAAATCAGAAAAGTAGCTGGTGTAAATTGGTTGACTAAAGCACTAGACAGGAAACATTGGAAAAATCTGGGGAAGACCTACATCCAGCAGTAGATTGAAAACGGTTGATGATGATGATGATGATATATATTAATATACTATTCTTATAAAACACTTAAACTTTATAACAAGTTATATGAATGAATCCTGAGAATCAACATAAAAGGACAAATTCGTAAGATTTATGACATAACATCGTGAAACACCCGGAAATATACCAAAGAATTACAATTACTATGAGTTCTCAAAGTACATAGTTTAAAAAATCTCCCCCCCCCCCCCCCCCCAAAAAAAAAAAAAGCATTTATCCAAATACTTTTGAGATGAAACTTTCAAGAGACACTTTGACTAAAGCCTTAGTAAAAATATCTGCCAAATTATCACTGCATTTAACGTAACACAAATTAAATAATTTTTCACACACCAAATCTCTTTAAAAATGCAGTCTAACATCAATATGTTTTGACCTAGCATTTTTAATTAGTGATTTACAAAAGTCTATGGCGAATTTATTGTCACAATAAAGTTCATAGTGTATTATCTCATACTTAAACAGTCCCATCTCAAAACACTCTTGAAGTATATGTCCAACCCAAGTGATTTCCTGTGCAGCTTCAGAGCAGTAAACTCTGCTTCCATTGTGGAAAGGGTGACAGAATTTTGTTTAAACGTCTTCAAAGAAACAGGTGCCTGACCAATAAATAATACAACCCCCCCTCCCCCTCTCAATACTTTTCCTATCATCTCGATTAGTGGCATAATCTGCATCACTATAATATCTTACATTAAGGTTATCAGTCTTAGATAGGTCAAGCTTCTTCTCTCAGGTCGCATACAAATAACCATTAACCAAGTAGCTTAATTAAACTGTTCCGATCAGTAGGTCCAGGATTCTCCTGAAACTGAGAGAAAAAATTTATTGCAAAACAAATGTCAAGTCTAGTCTTGTTAGCTATAAAGGCAAGAAGGCTGCAATATGGAATACCCTGCATTTCATTTAGTTCTGGCATCATCTTTTGGACAGTTTGATTTAGAATACACAACTCCTTTAGAAATTAGGAGAGATGTGATTGGGGGTTTGTAATCCTTAAACATAATATAAACCTTTTCAATGTAACTCTTTTGGTGAATAAAAAGTTTACTGTCCCCTTCCATAAATTCCACATTTAGGAGTTTCTTGGTGTGTGTCCCAATAATTTGAGATCAAACTTAGATTTTAAAAGATCTATGACTTCAGAAACTAAGGTTTCTGTTTGCCCAAAAATTATAACATTGTTTACATACAATGATAATAGAACCTTTCTTTTTAAATATAAAAATGCTATTTGCTCATTTAAATTTCTTAAAATTTAATTCTTCAAGTACATGCTGAAGCTAAAAATATCACTCATGTCCGTTTTGTTTGAGACCATAAATTGCCTTTTTCAGGTGACAAACTTTTTGGACTTTTTACTACTGACATACCCTGTGGCTGACTCATAAAAACCTTTTCAGATAAATTTGCATATAAATATGGACAATTTATGTCAATTTGACAATGATCCCAACAAAGGAAAAAGACTAATATACTAAGAAATATTCTAATAAGAGAAAAATAGACAACTGGGATCTACTATCCATACACACCTTTCTCTCATGGTTGTTATTTTCATCATCCATTGCCTTAAACCACTCCTTTTTAAAAGGAGATCGTATAGCTTCAAAATAAGAGGACTGTATTTTTACCTCTGTCATGTTAGCCTCATGGTGCTCAATTTTGGACAGGGTTCTACACCAGAATAGACATCTTTATTTTTGAAACTAAAAAATTCCTTTTGATATTCAATATTTCTAGCTCTACAATAATTCTCCACGTCACTGAGATCAAAGTTTAATATGTGATTCCTCAACACCATAATATATATCATTACAAGACTTGTTTTTTCTTATAACGGCTTTTCTGACTCATTCAATAGCATCACAAGGAGTTTTCTCAGTTTCTAAATCATCTTGCACTGGAGATTCATCCCCTGACTCTTCTGTTTTGGAATGCGTTAATACCTTTTCGGGAGTGCTTTGCAATTTTACAGAGTCTGATTGTTTAGTTTGATCGGATTCAGAATCAGAATCTTCCGTATAAATATACTGTCTTCTACTCTTTGGCAAAACTTTCCCATACTCAGAATTACAGTTCATAGTGCCCAGGATGCGACCATTGTACCTGAATATTTTCATTTTCATTAAAACTCACATTTAGGGTTTCCTCAACTACACCCTTTTCAGGATTATAAATTCGATATCCCTTTGTCTGTCCTGCATAACCAACCAAAATACCTTTGGTAGCATGCATGTCAAATTTCTTCCGAAGTTGTTTGGAGACCTCTATAAAAGCAGTGCATCCGAATGGTTTTAAATGACTCACAGAAGGACGTTTTCCACCATGCAAGTCAAAAGGTGTCTTTGATTGACCCTGGTGGACAACTCTATTCCAAACATGAAGCAGACAGCTGCTTCTGCCCAAAATTTTTCTTTTAAGTACTATCCTTCAATATTGCTTGAATCCCAGTATTTAAAGTGTTGTTGAATTTCTCAGCAGTTCCATTCTACTCCGGCATATACCGATTCGTTCTTTGATGATCTATCCACTCTTTATCAAAAAGTTGTCCAAGTTTGGCATTACAATATTCTTTTATATTATCTGAGCTTATACGAGGGTCACTCTGAAATTTTTGAGATATAAATAGGTTTTTAAAGTTATACTTACAAAATTTTAGGTGTGTCCAAAGTAGTCTCCTCCAGCATCAATGCACTTTTGTAGACAAATTTTCCACAGATTAAATGCCTCAAGCCATTCATTTCTTGGAACAGATGAAAAAAATACATTTATAGCCACATCAATATCGTCTTCTGAATGAAAACGATGTTCACGTAAGTTCTTTTTTAGATTAAAGAATAACCAAAAGTCACA
The DNA here is from genome assembly GCA_963932465.1 of Maratus speciosus. Classification (NCBI taxonomy): domain Eukaryota; kingdom Metazoa; phylum Arthropoda; class Arachnida; order Araneae; family Salticidae; genus Maratus; species Maratus speciosus. The sequence goes on along the minus strand of OZ010788.1, from coordinate 384,226,389 downwards.
CATAGCTAGATCAGGTGAATACGGCAGATGTTCTATTACTTTAATTCGTTTTTGTTTAAGAAACTCAACTATTAATCCGGCTGTATGTGAAGATGCATTGTCATGGTGAAGCATTAGCCCCCTAACATTCACTTCTTGTAGAATTTCTGGAAGACATTTAGTGTTATACCAGTTTGCTGTTATTGTCCTCTGTCCTTTCAACTTGATGACTTTGACCAACCAATCCCGTACTTCTGAAGAAAACGGCATACATCAGTTTTTTCAGTGCGCGTTGTCTTTTCACCATTGTCGGCGTGGGATCATCTTCAAAGACCCATACTTTGCTTTCTTGACGTGTTGGAACGTCAAAAAACGGTATGTACGTTTCATCACCCGTTACAATTTTAGAAATGATGCGGTGGCCACCATCATTTAGCAATTTAAGAGTTTCTTTACTGATTCTGATGCTTCTCTTTTTGGTGCTCATTTAGATTATGGGAAATCCAACGGCAAACTACTTTTCTCATATGCAATTCTTCATGAATAATTTTGTGTACATCTGCGGATCCAATGTTAAGTTCCTTCTGTATCATTTGATAGGTGCAGCGATTATCATCCATTAACATTTTTCGTATGGCAGACATATTATCCGGAATTACTGCCGACGGCGGCCTTTCTGTGTATTCTTCATCCTGAAGAAAATTGCGACCTCTGCTAAATTCTTTAAACCATCTTAATACAATAGCACGAGCTAGAGATTCATCACCAAATTCTAATTTCAACCGTTGAACGCATTCTTCTTGATTTAATCCTGCTTTAAAATCGTAGAAAATCATAGTGCGAAAATGCTCTTGCGTCAACTCCATTTTCTCTTCTGTTTAAAATTTATTCTACGCTAAACAAGTTGAAGTAAGTCAGAAAAAATCGTCTGCTGTGTTAAAATACTTTGTATTTTAAAATTAAACTGTTATTTTTATTTTATAAATTCTCGTCTGCGCGTATCTCAATAATTTCAGAGTAACCCTCGTACTTTTAATTTTGTTTCCGGTGAACCTTTCTCCTCTGATTTTAAACCTAACAAAAGTTCCATAGACTAACTTTATTCTTAATTGGAAAAATCTTCATATATAAAAGGCCATGTCCCGCTCACTGACTCATTATAGCCCAGCCCAAACTTCTAAACTTAGAAGCATGAAAATCAGGGAAAACATACTTCTTATGACATAAGTGAGCACTAAGATTTTTAAAAATTCTCCCCTTCTCCAAAGGGGTTAAAGGGGGGGGGGGGTAAAATTTTTTAGAGCATGTGGCCATATCTCAGCATTCATTTTAGGTAGGAGTGTGAAATTCCAGAAAATAAATCTTTAAAAAAAAATAATTAAACACATGTTTCAGCGATATTAGAAATTCCTCCCCTAAGGGGGTTAAAGGGGGAGGGGTCGAAAATTTTAGAACATTTGGCCATATCTCAGCAGCCGTTTTAGGTAGAAGCGTGAAATTCCAGAAAATCTACTAAAAAAATAATTGAACACATGTTTCAGCAATTTTAGAGATTCCACCGCCTAAGGGGATTAAAGGTGGGGATAGAAAATTTTAGAATATTTAGCCATATCTCGGCAATTTTCAACCTTTTTCAGAAACTCTCATGTGATATATAATCGGAAAATCCTCGGACCTCTCTTTCATATTATGAACCTTTCTCTCCCCCACCCCCATCCCCCAAGGGATTCAATGTTCCTAACTCAGCTCCTAATTAAGCTACAGCAAGATTCGACCTCATTTGAAGGCTTGACCGAAAGTGAAACTCCTCACAGTCCTTCAATTGGTGTGGTTTATTTTGACCCCAGACAGTTAGGGGGCATTCCCCTCCTTGAAGGGGGTGAGGCAGAAATGAATTTTTTCATGTGACATTGTTTGAATGCTTTTGGCCTGTGGATTACTAAGAAGCCGCTCCCCTGCTCCCCAACCTCATAACTGCCCCGTGCGTATATATACGTCTTTAGAGAATACCTGCATATATTATAGAAATGGGGAACTTGGATGTCAGCGAGGCAATACCAGCAGAGTTGTATTTTGCACACTTATAACATGTGCATTTTCTTACTATTATTTCAGAAAACTGATCACCGCCTTATTTAATGGTAGAATTATGTTATTAAATAAGGCATTAAAGATCACGTCTGATTTTGCTGGCTGTTAAGGGGTTAACTCATTTTTTCATCACTAGCTGGCCTTTTAAAATTTTAATTCGTTCATTACCACCCCATACAATTTTCTGAAAATTATGGAAAAAATTTATGTAACAAATCTCAACAATTAGCAGCTTCTCTCCCATTTTCACATTGTGAGTGGGTATGTATTTCATCAAAATCGAGTTAAATATATAAAATCATACAAATTTAGGTTCATTTAAGAATATTATCATGGGCCCTGGCAATGGCAGGCGGGTTAGCTAGTCATCTATAAAAGAGATGAAGTACTGGGAACAACCGATTGAAGGGACTAGTATTGGCCCACAAACATCAGTGAAGATAACCTTAAAAGGCCTACGTGTTCGGTTCCCTGGTAATAGCTTAATACTTAATCTTCACTTTTTGCCAAACGGCAAGGCTCACAATTTACTTCCTGGTTTCTCAATCTGGGTAACCCACTAACTCTATTATTTTTACTGGTCTCAATTATATAATTTGTATTGATCTGCCGATATTTCCTACTCCAAATCTCAAGGTCTGATACCTTAGACTGAGTTAAATGTACATGTTCTCGGACATTACTAGGGTATTTTGATCTGAGAAAATATAAACCATTTTCTCTTTTTGCAAAAAAATCCAATTCTCCTTTGCTGTTATGCACAAAATTTTTTCCATTTTTGCCAACAAATTTTCTTCTTTTTTTATCCACAGCCCATCCAGCAAATAAATTCCGTCTTAATCTAGGAAAATAAAGCCCATTATTCAAGGTTATTTTCTTTTGGGTACCTTTCACATTTACCAAAAATTGTACTTTTCCTATACCTTCAACTGAGCAAGATTTTTCATCGATAACAACTGATACTGTTGTATCTCTTGCTGGTCTAAGTTCAACAAACAAATCTTTATTACAGCAAAAGTGAGAAGAAGCGGTGGACATGTAAAATTTACAACCCAAGACAAATCATCAGAATAATTACTGCCTTGACCTTGACTGTAATTAACCTTTACAATAACTCGAATTGTCCCTGTTGAAATTTCCCTTTGGCTTCAACTTCTTAACCTGAAGTTTAGCAGATTTTTTACTCCCCCTCCCCGGGCAGTTTGATGTAAAATGACCTAACCCTGAACAATGGAAACATTTAATATCTTTCTGTTTATTGGATTTGGAACTACTATTATTCCTATGCCCCTGTTTATTAATTTTATAAGCAGATGCATCCACACATTGAAGGTCGTTATGACGCTGTCTCAGTCTATTCTCAACCAACAACTCTTTTAACACATTATCTCATTATATATATCTCAAAACAATATTAAAAACATTTAACAATATTGTATATATATTAAAACAATGTTCAAAATCCTTAAACTTTTAATAGAAAATTAAAAAAAACATTTAACAATTTATATTTTAAACATGCAACTTTTAAATGAACTACTAATAAATTTCATTAACTGGATTCAAATTAATCAATATCTAATAATTAATCATTTATGATATATCAGAAATATAGCTCCTTATGTTCATATTATTTCAATTAAATACCTATACTTAAACATTACCATTATTTTTTAACAAATTTAATTTTTACAAAAAAACCAAAAAAAAAAAAAAAACCAAAAAAAAAAACTAATTTTTATAGTTCCAAACAAAAGTCCTATCAACCAATTCAAAAGATAATATAACTCAGCAAACTACCAGTTCAAATGAAAATAAAACTTGAGTCAATGAATTACTTAATAACATTATCTGAAATTAACTTCCATCGAGATAGGGTGTAAAAAAATTGATTTTTAAAATAAATTTGATTTTTTAAAATTTAAATCAGTTTAAAAAAAATTTAAATCAGATTTTTATGATTTTTTTCCCCCCAGTGTTCAAATACTGAATAGCTAACCAGAATTTTAGGCCTCCAAAACATTTAAACCTCTAATTGCTAACATAATCTGTGTTTGTACACTTTAATTAATAAAATTATAATTAGTAGTTGTTAGTAATTATACAAATTATAAAAACTACAAATTAGTAGTTTCATTAGTTAGTAGCATACAATAATGTTATATACTTACATTAATATTTTGTAATAATTATGTAAAACTATATTAAATACTGGTGATATTTACGCTTATTAAAATTATTAAACAATTAGCTCTGTAAAGAACATAATATACATTTTTATGTTTTAATTACTAAAATGATAATTAATAGTTTAGTACTCATTCTAGAAAGAAAAAGGGACAGGATGCTGGTTCCAAAAAAAGGCACTATTTCATGAGGAAATATTAGTAATGTGTTTAGTAATTATATAAAAAATAAAAACTACAGTATACTCTCTGTAAGGCGGACTCTGTGTAAGACGGAAATCTGTCTAACTCGGAAAGATTTTCAAGTCCCTGCGAATCCATTGACATAGAGTAAAATTTGTCTAAGGCGGAATATTGGCTACTACGGAAAATTTTCTCGGTCCCGATCGATTCCGCCTTAGACAGAGTTTACTGTACATAGTTTTTTAGTATGACAAATAAAGTGTCATTAATTTTATAAATTACAAATTGAAAAATACAATTAAAGAACAACATGTTTTATTTTTTTTTTTCTAAAGAAATAACATAGATTTAGAAATACTATGGTATTTAGAAGTTGTTTACAAGAAATCTCTGTCTACAACTACAGGTGAATTTCATTATTTTTTTTTTAAAGGCAGGGTGCATTTTGCCAATTTCAAAAGGGGTAGATTGTGGTGCCTTAAAAAAATTACCTAGAGGAAACAGTAAGTAATCACAGAATTAATAAAAACTGCAAATAAAAAATTCCATTAGTTAGCAGCACAAATAACAAAACTAACAAATATTATTTGCAACTCATTTTGCATGTACTGTTAATCGCCTAAATCTAAACTTACGCACATGCTAAGCCCCAAAAATATGAAAATGCCTTAATCCATTCATACACACATACAGAGTAAATACAAGAAATAGCCAGTTATATCTGAAATCCTTAAAACATTAAACAGCAGTATATTAGCTCTCAGTGGGGATCCTCAGCATTCAGTGTTTCAAATAGTTTTGCCACCTTTTTAATCTCTACAACTTTTATTTGGTGTATATGAGTTAAAAAATAAATAATATATATATATATATATATATATATATATATATATATTACCATTAATTAAAGATAACCTACCACCGTCAATTATTATGAATTAAAGCTGTAAGTATTAAAAAAAATATATATATATTATAAGAATTATTATGGAAGAAAAAAGAAAAAAGTGGACACCGACAAAAATTGAAAAGCTTATACATTGAATTACGTTATCAAGGGCACAGAATTCAATGATATAAGCAAAATGGTTGTTTTCTGTGGGAAAAATAAGCTAAAGCTAAAAATTATTTTCCCCTGTGCCCGAACAACCACTAAAATCAAGTGAATTGATTAAAAATGAAAGCAGAATAGAAACAAATAATATGAAATGGAAGAATCAATAAAACGTATTTAAATATTTATAGGATATAAAATATAAATAATAAACACCATACCGATTAATATTTCAGTATTTTACAAAAATCCATGTGCACATGTCTACCAGTATATCAAAAAGATTAAGGTGAATAAAACAGTTAAGAAATCACAGTAAATGATACCAAAGGATGCAGTTAATATATTTTGAAATAAAATTTGAAATACCTTGTAAAACACATTTAATCTAATATAAAATAAATAGATATTAATTACATTATTTAAAATGCACTATTAAATTAATAGATAACAGTTTAACAATATCGTCAAAATTTAGCTAAAAATACCCCCTGGTGTATAAATTATAACTGAAATGGAGCTAGAAAAATTAAAAATTAGAGCAATCTGAAAGAGACAAATTCGGTGCTGCCATCTATTATTACTTATATTAAACATCTATCACAAGATAAATATTTGTAAGCATTTGAATGTAAATAACTGTTTAAACAGCAAAACCAAACAAATCCTTATATATAGAGAATTATAAACCTAATATAAATCACACAATGTATTTAAAAACTATTGTTAATAAAATTTAAAAGCATACAATATATTCTATTAGCTAACTTATTTAAACTAAACTAAGAGTTTAAATAATTCTAGAATATTGATAATATATAGCATATAGCTATATGCTATAAAACAAAATAAATTCAGTAATAATTAATATAAATAATTATTAAAAATAATATAAAAATTATTTTTTAATGAATTATATATAAGATATTTATAAAATGAACAGGAAATAAAAAACATGTGGAAGTATATAGAAAGTTAAATGATACTTAAATTCCCATTACTTAAAAAGCACAAATATAGAATGTGGATTATTTTCAGACATCCATAAAAATCCATAAAGTATGAATTTGGGACATTCAAAAACATTAAACCGATAATAAATATTAAAAAGAATAGAGGAATAATAATAAAAATAATTACCCAATTTTAATGCATACAGTATAACTATATTTATATTAAACATACTTATATGTATATTATTCACTATAAGAATGGCATACTATTAGTAATTAATATGATATTGTCCTTATTAAATTAAAATTTAATAACAAATAATTGTAAATTAGATTAATGAATAATTAAGCTAATTATAATATTAATGAAATTCTCCAAATTACATATAAAATATCAAATCAACATCCATATAAAATACATAACAAAAATATAGTAATAATACAAGAGCCCCCCCCCCCGCCCTTTTTTTTTTTTTTTTAAATAATTAACCATTGCGTATTATCCAGACAACACCACCCTCCTCCGTACTCTAACATCTACCCACTCAACCAACCTATAATATTTTTTTTATATTATTTTACAATTTTTAATTTTTTATAGATATTTTTTTATTTTATAATTTTTTTGTAATTTTGTTTACGCATGTGTTAATTTGTGTTTATAGATCATGTAAGAAAAGTACTAATTGTATATTAATGAATATATGAATTTTTTTGGAAAACCATGATTTAATGCATCATAAACTAGTTTTTTAATATTATTGTTAATTAGAGGCGAAGAACATAAACATTTTATTCTATATAAATGATTAAGTATTATATTACGAAATACAGAATGATGTAGACAAGATTTAAAATTTGTAAATGTATTAACTGTGAATTTAAATTCTTTACGTTTGTCATATAAATCTGTGATTGTTTTATTGTCATTTATTGTAATTTTAAGATCTAAGAAGTTAATTGTATTGTTAGATAAAAGGTTTTCCGTTAATTCCAAATTAGTGGGATAATCAACTGGAAATCGAGTAATTGCAGATTGATTAGTATCAATTAAAATGATGTCATCAATATAATGATATAAATGTAGATTATTATTAGTAAAATTACGTTCATAATGAGATAAGTATAAGTCTGAGAGTAAACTGGAAGCACAACCGCCTTGTTGTATACCGACATGCTGTAAATATAAAGTATTATCTTGCAATATATAATTATTATAGACAGTGACCCGGAGCCGAACAATTTTTGATGCTCCAGCTCCAGCTCCGCTCCTAGAGAAAATACTGTGGCTCCAGCTCCGGCTCCAACTCGGCTCCGACTTCGAGCTTTTGAGTTGCAGATTTTAATTTACACGTTTAATTTTTTGCTCACAAATACTTTCTACCTCATTAAAGATCTGACAAAATGCATTTTTCTTCTCATCAAACTTCAAATGCTTGTTCAGAAAGTATGACATCTTTTAGCTTTTGCTTTTAAAATAGAAAGTTTGGTGGAATTTTAAACACAAAAATCTTAAATTTCTTCTACACTTTTCAAACAGCCAAAATTGTACAACTACACATGTAAACAACAGGCGGCCATATTTGTTTTCGAATAGTGTTGTCACTTAGTTCAAGTAGAAAGTAGAAGTAAAGTAGTGTTACCATGTTTTGAGAAGGTTTCCTTCTCTAATAATAATAATAAAAACCTAAAAAATGATATAATTAAAATACTGAATAATGATGTACAGTAGAAGATCTTTATAACGCAAACCTAAAAACGCAAGGTTGTGCGTTATATAGAATTTTGCATTATATGGATCACATTTCACACATCATTAAATTTACCTTATAAGCACGACCATATAAATCTGAAACATACCAAAATACATTAGAGTATCTTTATACTGCACTTCTTGTCACCAGGAATTATCCAAATTATAAATTTTTGCATTATATGATCATTTTATATTGTTTATTTTATAAACATGGTCCAACTATACCTGGACCCAATCATTCATTATATTACTCATTTCCAAAAATATAATATTTATTGTAATAACTAGGGGGCTCTGCCCCCTACGAGCTACGCTCGTCAACCCCCGTTCAGACACCGCAGACTTTAACAGCACGCTAATTTGACCGCCTTTAAAAAGATTTCGGAAGATTGAATTATAATTTGAATCTGACAATTATAATCTGACGTAATTTTCACCAAACTTTTCTTTCTCTTTTTAATATTCACGTCAAAATACTTTTGTTAGAAATGAAATATTATGATCATCTTAAAATGTCAAGTAAATGTCTCGCGCAATTTTTAAATTAAAACTGTTTTGCAGTATTATTTTTTGTTCATTTTACGTAATAAGTGTAATATGACGTAAATTCTCCTATTTAGGACTTCTAACGCATGTTACTGAATTTATTATTTTACAATATTCTTTCTCATTTAAAATTCACGTGTAACTATAGTTTTTATGACGTAATTTGCAATGAGTTCCTGCTTTTTATATATATATTTTTTTATAATAGTCACGTGTAAAATAAATTTTTAATTTGAAGCAAACATTATTGGTTGCGCTTTTTATACAGTTGGCAACAGTTTAAATTAATACAATTTTCTAAAATTTGTAAAAAATATCTCTCGAAATGCTGAAAATTTGAATTTAAAATAGAAATAAAACCTCGAAAAATTATTCAAATTAAAAAACTAACTGCAATCTGCACACCGGGAAATTCTGACGCATAAAATGATCTAAAAATGATTAAATTCCTATGTACAGTTTTTGCTCCTATAAAACTTTTGTAATGGAACGATTTTGTCCAACTTTGGCATTAAATATCTCTTAAAATAATTCTTCGATTTGAAAACTGTCTGCATCAGCGTGTTTATCAAACATTTTTCTATAATGCAACAGTTTTTTTAATATTAACGAAGAAAGACCTCCGGTCACAAAAAATTCAAAACCGGCGGCGGCGGTGACAGCGGTAGTTACTTTTTTTTAGAATAGAGAGATAGCAATTTTTTTTTCATTAAAAAATTTTGAATTAAGGAGATAAAGTTGAATTAATGTATCAAATGTAGTTTTCTAGAGAGTAGCAATTTTTACGATGTAGGATTTCAGGTGCTTCTTACCTGCAAAATTCATTGTTTACATCTGAGAAGTTGTACGTTATATGGAGAATTGCATTATATAGAATCGCGCTATAAAGATCTTCTACTGTAATTAAAATATTTTGAGCCTAGAAATTTAAAAGACTGAAAAAAAAAAAAAGATTTAAAAGAATATTAAAAACTAAAGGAGCCCTGGAGCTGGGGAAAATTTAGAGCTCCAGCTCCAGGGAAAACACAGCTCCGGAGCGCTCCGGCTCCAGGCTCCAGCTCCAGCTCTGGGTCCCTGATTATAGATAATGAAGTTAGTTAAAGATTTAAAATATGCAATATCTATATTAGATGGTAATTCCAGTTTTTTATAATACTTTTTAAATAATGCATTTATAATTTTATGTAAATCTAATAGGTCTATATTATTAAAAAGATCTTTGAAGTCATATGTCGTTATATTACAAACAGAATGAAGATTTTTAAAAATATTAACAAGTTGATAGCTATTTTTTATACAATGTGTATTATCATTGTTTGTAGTAAGTTCATATAATTGATTAAGAATTTTTAAGAGAAGTGTATTGGCTTTATTATTATATGTATTGCAACCAATAGTAACAGTCCTAAATTTAATAGGAGTTTTATGAAATTTGGGAATAAGAACTAAATATGGATAATAAAAATTAGTAGATAAAATATTTAATAGTTTATAATAACTTCGAATTTTACGATTATTTACAATTACATTTTCATTAGTTTTTTGAAAAGACTTATTAGAAGAAATAGAATTTGTAAGAAGTTGGTGATAATATGATTTACATATAATAGCATAATTGTTAGGAGATTTGTCTACATATGTAATAACGAAGTTTTTTTGTAATTTAGTAATTTGTTGGAAATAATGCTTTGTATTAATAGAAACCAAATCAGCAATATTATTTTTTAAAGCCATAGTTAATTTTTCAATTACTAATATCTTCCATTGATTAAAATATTCAATAGGCTTATTATAAGAGATAGAAATCTCTCTATTCTAAAAAAAAGTAACTACCGCTGTCACCGCCGCCGCCGCCGCCGCCGGTTTTGAATTTTTTGTGACCGGAGGTCTTTCTTCGTTAATATTAAGAAAAATAATGCATACAAAAATATGAAAATAGGTGGTTTTATACAGAAATGTTTGATAAACATGCTGATGCAGACAGTTTTCAAATCGAAGAATTATTTTAAGAGATATTTAATGCTAAAATTGGACAAAATCGTTCCACTAAAAAAGTTTTATAGCAGCAAAAACTATACATGGCAGTGTAATCATTTTTAGATCATTTTATGCGTTAGAATTTGCCGGAGTGCAGATTGCATTATTTTTTTTATTTTGACTCATTTTTTCAGGTTTTATTTCTATTTTAATTTCAAATTTTCAGCATTTCTAGAGATATTTTTTACAGATTTCAGAAAATTGTACTAATTTAAACTGTTGCCAACGGTATAAAAAGCGCAAGCAATAATATTTGCTTAAAATTAAAAATTTATTTACACGTGACTATTATAAACAGGAAAAAAACTTTCAAATTAAAATTAAATAATTACGTATAAAAAGCAGGAATTTATTAAAAATTATGTCATAAAAAGTACACACGTGAATTTTAAAAGAGAAAGGATATTGTAAAATAATAAGTTCATTAACATGCGTTAGAAGTCGTAAGAGAAATTACGTCACATTATAGTTATTACATAAAATGAACACAAAATAATATTGCAAAAAAGTTTAAATTTAGAAATTGCGCTAGACATTTATTTAATATTTTGAGAGGATCTTTTCAACTATTTTTGTTAGGAAAGCGCAAATAATATTTCATTTCAAACAAAAGTATCTTCACGTGAATATTTAAAAGAGAAAAAAATAGCTTGGTAAAAATTACGTTAGATTAAAAACGATTAATTTAAAATGTCTCATTTAAAAGAACTTTCTTTTTGCTTTGTTAAAAAATACCAGGAGACAAAGACTCTGTTTACTTAATTCCTTTTATATTAGCTTATTTTGAAATGTTGTTACACGTATCTACGTCATCAAGTTATTTTTATTCGACGTTTTATTTGTATTTTTATTAATGTTGTACGAATTTATTTGTTCTATTGTTATTTAAAATAAAAAATTATGTCAATTCGTATAATTTGGCGAGTGGTTTGGCGATTTATATAATTTGGCGAAATTGGTCGACAAGATAATCAAGCAGTACCGCAGCGGATTTGGCGTTAAAATTCCCCAATCAAAGACAAATGAATAGAAATTCGTTTATAGGGAGATCGCCACTGCTTTTTACATTATAATCCAATCTTTCGAAATATTTTTAAAGCCGATCAAATTAGCGTGCATTTAGAGCCTGTGGTGTCTGGGCGGGGGTTGGCGAGCGTAGCTCGTAGGGGGCCGAGCCCCCTAGTTTTATAAATAAAAATATCAATATCATATGTAAACTGTTTGATAATAGATTTAACATTAAATTTAGATGGAAGTCTATATTTAGTACCATAACCCATTAGTTGTTTCAATTTAAAATCATGAACAATATCAGATTTCCAGTGATTATATGTCCATGATCATTGTTTATGTATTTTTTTAGAGTGGGGTCTTTGCAGTTACACGGAAAAGTACTTGCAGCAGATGTATTTTTTGAAAATGTATTGTAGTTAAAAATTTTTCTCCCAATTGTATTCGGATGTTTAAAGGTTTTTGATATATGAAGATTATTGATAGTAAAAAAACAATTTTTATCATTAATTATAGAATTGATATTAATTTTATTAAAAATGTGATTTGAAAAAGTAATTATCATTTGAGTATTCATGTTCTGAATTTTGTGTTTTTTTTTGTAAATTAATATTTAAAAGATTAACCCTACTCATAATAAGGTCAAAGTAAATATCAGAGAAATGTTTAGAGAAAGATTTACTTAGAAAGACATTTAAATGTTGTACAAGCTGTTTCTTTTTAATAGCAAAGATGTTTTTACGAATTAACAACCAGTTATAATTCTCTAAGTAATTTCGTTGAAGATCATTAATTTGTTTTGTGATAGATTTTTTGGAAACTACAACTGATGATGAACCCTTTCCGCGTTTATTACGTGTTGTTTTAGCATTTAAATTATGATTAAGAGTGGGATAAATTGGAGAATAATCAATATTGTTATTTATAGATGTGAAGACTTTGACAGGTCTGTTAAATACTTCACTGTTAAGTCCACAAGGATAAATTGTGTTATAATATTTCATATATGATGATTCCATATAAAGACGTTCTGATTTATTTTTTAGAATTTGAAGGATTTCAATTGTCGTATTTTTAAATAGATGTTTATGAAAATGTTGAATTTCAGCTGTAGATTGTATATTTTTTGCTTTGTTATTGTTAGAGTCTGATCAATAATGATTGATTCGTTTATGAATTGGACCTGATGTTTCACCAATATATTTCATATTACATAAGTTGCACTTTATACTATAAATAACATTAAATGCTTTACAAAAACTTGAATAATTAGGATCTGAGACAATTTGTGTCTGAGCAGCGTATGGACATGTCTTGCACCGAGAATCATAGCACTTACGAAAAAATAAAGGACGAGGGGGAGAGTATAAATGGTCGCTGGATGACGATCCAGGAACAACCCAATTATTATTCCTGTACCGGGCACTACACTGCATAGATGCTAAGTGTATCTTGCCAGTATCGAGATGTTTACTAAGAACTGCCATATAAAAATTATGTATGGAAAATGCAATAATTGCCATAAAAATAAGAAATTTTAATAATAAAAATTAATAATTTAATTAAATTAGCCTTGATTAAATAATAAAACTTGAGTATGAAAAAGTATATACAATATTTACAATAATAGAAGCAGAACGCAGAAACAATCTTCAAATTATCCAAAACCAAATTATGATAACCCCAATAACGTAGATTAATAATAGCAAGAAACCACTAGACTATTTTATAACAAATAAGTCAAAAAAGATCCGCATAACATCCAAATCCTAGAACAACTATAACCATGCAAAGACAACCAAAACGCTTACCCAACTAACTACTCAGATCAAAGTAATATGAATTTAAACTAAAGCAAATTAACATTAAATCTATGAATAGAAATAATTATTGCTACCATATTAATGTATATATAAAATGATTATCTCTACAGAATTATGTAAAGCTATAGCAAAAATAGAAAATATATAGGACAATATCATACACAAACTACAAGAAAATTCAGATAAAATCATAACTAGAAAATTAAAAAACATTAAATAAATCGTTGCAATGATAGGAATGAAAAAATTAATGGAATCCTAAAATAGGTATCAGATAACTACGTGGTAGAAATCTTATTGATAATACACATAGATTGTGCGCTAATTGCAGCAATGATCTAAGCGTATAATATTTAAAAGATTGCTAAATAATTTAGCGACCTGGGAATATATAAAAATATATATAAGATACCTTAAGGAAAAACATCAAAATGAATTGTTGACATTCAAAATGAAAAGATATTTAAAAATATCGTAAAATGCATACATTCATAATTACTTGCGCAAATGCATCATAGTAATTTGAATGCTAATATATTACCATTAATTAAACATAACCTACCACCGTCAATTATTATGAATTAAAGCTGTAAGTATTAAAAAAAAAAAAAAAAAAAAAATATTATAAGAATTATTATGGAAGAAAAAAGAAAAAAGTGGACACCGACAAAAATTGAAAAGCTTATACATTGAATTACGTTATCAAGGGCACAGAATTCAATGATATAAGCAAAATGGTTGTTTTCTGTGGGAAAAATAAGCTAAAGCTAAAAATTATTTTCCCCTATGCCCGAACAACCACTAAAATCAAGTGAATTGATTAAAAATGAAAGCAGAATAGAAACAAATAATATGAAATGGAAGAATCAATAAAACGTATTTAAATATTTATAGGATATAAAATATAAATAATAAACACCATGCCGATTAATATTTCAGTATTTTACAAAAATCCATGTGCACATGTCTACCAGTATATCAAAAAGATTAAGGCGAATAAAACCATAGGCGTAGCGTGACCAGAAATTTTGGGGGGGCACGTAGGCCGTGAGAAGTGCACCCTTAGCGAATTTCAAATTATGCGCCCCCCCCCCCCCCCCAAAAAAAAGAAATATTTTCCTTGCAATGGGTGTAATAAAATTGATAAAGTGCAGAAACATAAATAAATGCTATAATATTTATAATATGAATAAATTTTTCGCGTTTATTTTCGAACTTTAAAATGTTTCATTTTAATTTAGAAATTTAGAACAACTAAATAACATAAGAGAAAATTGCACTTATTTGTTAGAGAGTTCATGATGTTTTGCGACAGGAAAAAAAATGATCAAGAAAGAAAAAAGAAATTCCCCGGAAAATGATCGGCGATCAAAAACTGAATAAATAACAAATAAAACCGTAGTTCGCAGCATAAATTTTGCGCCCGGGGCGACCACTCCTTTAGCCCCCTCTTTGCACGGCCCTGAGGGGAGCACTAGAAGTCTGCACGGGCAGCAGTTTCCAGGCCGGCGTGAAAATTATAAGTTCCACCCGAGATCGGCCCGTTTATATTTTCACAGTTTACGGCCAAGCCCGGTTCGTAAAAAAATCAGTGAAAACAAGCCCGGCCCATAAAAAATCAATTAAATCAGGCCTCGTCCAGCCCGACTCAATTTCTCAAACATTCCGATTTTCTTAACATGCAATTGCAGGGCTGCCACTTGCTACTAAAATGCTACTAAAAGTGACTATTTTCAGCATCCGGCTGCTATGGCGACTATTTTAGACCGAAAACTGTTAAAAAGCGACTATTTCAAGAAAGCAGTAGGCGACTTTTTTTCGGATTTCAGCAACTATTTTTACTGAAAATATTCGGTCTTTTTCTTCAAAGCGCCTGTAAAGTCATCTTCCCAAACGCGCTTTTCAACTGTTATTAGAGGAGGTTCGCGATTTTTTCCGCGACGAATTCCAAAATTCGGGATTTCTCAACCCCCCAAACCATTGACGAAAATACCTATTTATTTCCGAGATCTTTTATAGTTGAAGGAGATTTTGAGATTTTTTCCGCGATCCTTTGCCAAACTTTGCAGATTTTTCTACTACAGATTGACGAAATTGATTTTTTTTCCTCCACCACTTGTCCAAATTCGCGATGTATATTTTCTGCGACCGATTGATGGTAGTTACTATTTGTTTCAGAGATCTTTTGACGAAATTTCGGATTCTTTTCCAGATCGTTTGTCAAAATTCGTGATTTTCTTTTCACGACCGATTTATAAAATTCGTGATTTTTTGCGCGATCATTTGGTTAAATTCCCTTTTTTTTTAATACCAAATTTGCATTGTTTTGTCCGCGACCATTTGACGAAATTTGCGATTTTTTTCTTGTGATCGTTAAACGAAATTCGCAATTTTTTGTCCATTTTTTGTGACGAAATTCGCAATTTTTTGTCC
Organism: Maratus speciosus; assembly: GCA_963932465.1. Taxonomy (NCBI): domain Eukaryota; kingdom Metazoa; phylum Arthropoda; class Arachnida; order Araneae; family Salticidae; genus Maratus; species Maratus speciosus. The sequence continues at coordinate 384,210,337 of OZ010788.1, read as the reverse complement.
ATTTTTTGTGACGAAATTTGCAATGATTTTTTCGTGACTGAATGACGAAAATCGCCATTTGTTTTCGCGACCTTAGGTAAAATTCAAGATATTTTTACAGTTGTTTGAGGAGATTCGCGATTTTTCTCCGAGACGAATTGCAAAATTTGCGATTTTTCCCCCAATCGATTGACGAAAATAGTTATTTCTTTTCGCCATCTTTTGCTACGATTGTTGATAGAGATTTCACAATTTTCCCTAAGACCTATTGCAAATTTCTCGATTTTTTGGGGGCGATCATCTCGCGGTACTCACAATTTTTTTTTTCCGTGATATTTTTCCAAATTTCGCGTTTTGTTTCCGGCGATCGTTTCACGGAACTCACGATTTTTTTCCCGCGATCCTTTGCCAAAATTCGCGAATCTTTCTGCGACAGATTGGCGAAATTTTATTTCCGCCATCACTTGTCGAAATTCACAATATATATTTTTTCCGTGATCGATTGATGATATTCGCTCTTTGTTTCAGATATTATTTGACGAAATTCTCAATTCTTTTCCACGATAGTTTGTCGAAATTTGTGATTTTCTTTTAAAAACCGACTTACGAAATTCTTGATTTTTTGTGCAATCATTTGATTAAATTCACGATTATTTATGCGATTATTTGACCAAATTCGTGTCTTTTCAAAGGTGATTCTCTTCTTAATTTTCCGAAAATTTAAGGCATCCGGTTCCGAAAATTTTAAAAATTCGGGCATATAAAATATCACGACTTTCTGCAAATGGTCGCCGAAAACATCAATTTCGACAATCGTTCACAGAAAAAAATCGCCAATTTCTTCAAAGGATTGCAGAGAAAATCGAATTTCGCCAACGAATCGCGAATTTCTTCAAGGGATCGCGAAAAAACGTGAATTTCTTCGAGGGATCGCAAAAAACTCAAACTTCGTCTAGGGATAGCGAAAAAACACAAATTTCACTAAGGGATCGCAAATTTCATAAAAGGATCGCGGGAAAATACTTATTTCGTCAAAGGATTGAGGAAAAAACGCATAATTGGCGCCGGGAGGCGATTTCCACCCCTTTCCCTCCTTCTGCTGTAACTTTTTAGAAAATTTGCTGTAAATTTCAGTTTTTTTCCCTTTTACTCAGAATCACACCTGCCGTCTTTTTGTCCGTGACCATTTGGCGAAATTTGCAATTTTTTTCTCTTCATCGTTTGACGAAATTCGTAATATTTTGTATATTCTTTTGACGAAATTTGCTAGGATTCATCCGTGACCGAATAACGAAAATCGCCATTTGTTTCCACAACCTTTGGTAAAATTCAAGGTATTTTTCCACGGGCCTTTAAGGAGATTCGCGATTTTTTTTCCCGACGAATTACCAAAATTCGCATTTTTTCCCGCCAATCGTTTCGTGGAATTCACGATTTTCTTTACATGATCCTTTGCCAAATTTCGCGATTTTTTCTACGACCGGTTGACGAAAATGATATTCGGTATTTGTTTCAGGGATTTTTGACGAAATTCGCGATTCTTTTAAACTAATATAAAATAAATAGATATTAATTACATTATTTAAAATGCACTATTAAATTAATAGATAACAGTTTAACAATATCGTCAAAATTTAGCTAAAAATACCCCCTGGTGTATAAATTATAACTGAAATGGAGCTAGAAAAATTAAAAATTAGAGCAATCTGAAAGAGACAAATTTAGTGCTGCCATCTATTATTACTTATATTAAACATCTATCGCAAGATAAATATTTGTAAGCATTTGAATGTAAATAACTGTTTAAACAGCAAAACCAAACAAATCCTTATATATAGAGAATTATAAACCTAATATAAATCACACAATGTATTTAAAAACTATTGTTAATAAAATTTAAAAGCATACAATATATTCTATTAGCTAACTTATTTAAACTAAACTAAGAGTTTAAATAATTCTAGAACATTGATAATATATAGCATATAGCTATATGCTATAAAACAAAATAAATTCAGTAATAATTAATATAAATAATTATTAAAAATAATATAAAAATTATTTTTTAATGAATTATATATAAGATATTTATAAAATGAACAGGAAATAAAAAACATGTGGAAGTATATAGAAGGTTAAATGATACTTAAATTCCCATTACTTAAAAAGCACAAATATAGAATGTGGATTATTTTCAGACATCCATAAAAATCCATAAAGTATGAATTTGGGACATTCAAAAACATTAAACCGATAATAAATATTAAAAAGAATAGAGGAATAATAATAAAAATAATTACCCAATTTTAATGCATACAGTATAACTATATTTATATTAAACATATTATTCACTATAAGAATGGCATACTATTAGTAATTAATATGATATTGTCCTTATTAAATTAAAATTTAATAACAAATAATTGTAAATTAGATTAATGAATAATTAAGCTAATTATAATATTAATGAAATTCTCCAATTTACATATAAAATATCAAATCAACATCCATATAAAATACATAACAAAAATATAGTAATAATACAAGAGCCCCCCCCCCCCCTTTTTTTTTTTTTTTTTTTTTTTTTAAATAATTAACCATTGCGTATTATCCAGACAACACCACCCTCCTCCGTACTCTAACATCTACCCACCCAGCCAATCTATAATATTTTTTTTATATTATTTTACAATTTTTAATTTTTTATAGATATTTTTTTATTTTATAATTTTGTTGTAATTTTGTTTACGCATGTGTTAATTTGTGTTTATAGATCATGTAAGAAAAGTACTAATTGTATATTAATGAATATATGAATTTTTTTGGAAAACCATGATTTAATGCATCATAAACTAGTTTTTTAATATTATTGTTAATTAGAGGAGAAGAACATAAACATTTTATTCTATATAAATGATTAAGTATTATATTACGAAATACAGAATGATGTAGACAAGATTTAAAATTTGTAAATGTATTAACTGTGAATTTAAATTCTTTACGTTTGTCATATAAATCTGTGATTGTTTTATTGTCATTTATTGTAATTTTAAGATCTAAGAAGTTAATTGTATTGTTAGATAAAAGGTTTTCCGTTAATTCCAAATTAGTGGAATAATCAACTGGAAATCGAGTAATTGCAGATTGATCAGTATCAATTAAAATGATGTCATCAATATAACGATATAAATGTAGATTATTATTAGTAAAATTACGTTCATAATGAGATAAGTATAAGTCTGAGAGTAAACTGGAAGTACAACCGCCTTGTGGTATACCGACATGCTGTAAATATAAAGTATTATCTTGCAATATATAATTATTATAGATAATGAAGTTAGTTAAAGATTTAAAATATGCAATATCTATATTAGATGGTAATTCCAGTTTTTTATAATACTTTTTAAATAATGCATTTATAATTTTATGTAAATCTAATAGGTCTATATTATTAAAAAGATCTTTGAAGTCATATGTCGTTATATTACAAACAGAATGAAGATTTTTAAAAATATTAACAAGTTGATAGCTATTTTTTATACAATGTGTATTATCATTGTTTGTAGTAAGTTCATATAATTGATTAAGAATTTTTAAGAGAAGTGTATTGGCTTTATTATTATATGTATTGCAACCAATAGTAACAGTCCTAAATTTAATAGGAGTTTTATGAAATTTGGGAATAAGAACTAAATATGGATAATTAAAATTAGTAGATAAAATATTTAATAGTTTATAATAACTTCGATTTTTACGATTATTTACAATTACATTTTCATTAGTTTTTTGAAAAGACTTATTAGAAGAAATAGAATTTGTAAGAATTTGGTGATAATATGATTTACATATAATAGCATAATTGTTAGGAGATTTGTCTACATATGTAATAACGAAGTTTTTTTGTAATTTAGTAATTTGTTGGAAATAATGCTTTGTATTAATAGAAACCAAATCAGCAATATTATTTTTTAAAGCCATAGTTAATTTTTCAATTACTAATATCTTCCACTGATTAAAATATTCAATAGGCTTATTATAAGAGATAGAAATTTTATAAATAAAAATATCAATATCATATGTAAACTGTTTGATAATAGATTTAACATTAAATTTAGATGGAAGTCTATATTTAGTACCATAACCCATTAGTTGTTTCAATTTAAAATCATGAACAATATCAAGATTTCCAGTGATTATATGTCCATGATCATTGTTTATGTATTTTTTTAGAGTGGGGTCTTTGCAGTTACACGGAAAAGTACTTGCAGCAGATGTATTTTTTGAAAATGTATTGTAGTTAAAAAATTTTCTCTCTCTCTATATATATATTCAGCCTTTACTAAAGAAGCTCTTGCTGTGTTTAATATTTTATACCAATTGGTTCTTTTTCTCTTATACATTCTTTTACAATAGTGTTTCAGTCGATATCATTCTTTAATTCTTTTTTATCTCCAGTATGTGTCAGAAATTTATTATTGCAAAAGTAGAATGAGAAAATAAGGTTTGTGGCCATTTTATTCTTTTACTTGCAGAACTTTATTACACTTGCTATGCTTATTTTATATAAAAGAATGAATAATTTGATTACTAAAAGGAAATTATGACATTGCAAGCTATATTAGATTTAAATATAATTTTTAAATGAAATCCTTTTTATATTATGTTAGATACAAACTGTTGGCAAAAAAGCCACCTCTGCTTTGCGCAGTAGTACACGCACGCTAATATTTAGATGTTAAAACTCTTATTAAATCAATCAAATATAATAATATAGGTAAATTTCTTACCTTTATGTTTCTTGTACAGCAATGCCTCATATCATAGAATAGCCGGGTAATCCAGATTGGGTGTCCTTTATCCAGAATTCCTACTTTGGGATTGATTACTCTATATAGTATAATTAGAAAAATGATGCGTTTTTAATATTTTCTAAACAAGTGAAGTAAATCCATTGTTGAGTATTTTTCTTTCTTTGCATTAAATCTTATATTTAATTGCTAGGTTTTACAGAATTAAATTAACTATTTTTTTCATCTATATTACACTGCGTTGTACAGCAGCAATTTTATACTTTTACATGTTTACAGAAAGAAATTTAACAGAACAACTGAATTAATAATAAAAAAGTTTATAAGTCATTTTGAGTTCTTTTTGAGTAGTGACGTCAAACTCTTGTATTATACTCTTGTATCATGCTGCGTGGGATGATATAAACAGTTTTTATTTATGGCTGTAATTGTTGGTTTTCGATTGATATAATTTAGGTAACTAGGGGGCTCAGCCACCTGCTCGCTAACGCTCACCAACCCCCATGAACTGCTATGCAATTCATATTGGGATCGCTACGCGATCCCAGCTCGCTTCGTTCGCTCGCCACTATTTATGTCAACTCTAGCCAGAATGAGTGCTATCATAAATCATTACAACATATTAAATTTACAAGTATTTTGGTACTTTTCGGTTAGCCGGGCGCCAGTGTCATATATACATATATATGTATATATAAATGTATGTATTTATAGATATATATTTACATATATCTATATGTGTTTATATACAATATATGTATATGCATATATATGTATATTTACATATATGTATGTATATAAATATGTATATAAAACACTGGCGCCCGGCTAACCGAAAAGTACCAATATTTTTAACAGGGTTGGAAAAAAAACCGCTTTTTTTTTTGGAAAAAAAATAAAAAAACTGGTTTATTTGGTTTAAACCAGGTTTTTTTGATTTAAACCGGGTTTTTTAAAAATATAATTTCCTATTGGATACAGATGCATATCTGTTGATAAAATAAACATTTTAAAATATTATACAAGTAATATAACTTTTGAAAATATTTAAATTAAATAATTAAGTCAATTATATAGAAAATTGAAATCATTTCTAATTTAAACAGTATTAGTAACAGCTATGTCTTATGTTCAAAGTAAACTGCTCTACACAGTGAAACATTGATACCTTTTAAAATCGTATGAAGAATCCTTTGATTAATAATATAATAATCAATCAATAAACATTTGATGCAGTTTCATGAATATAATATATTATTCTACGGTTGTTATTATTATTTTTATAATATCCAAATACTTCTGTTTATTTATTTTTTTTTGAGTGATAACTCCAAGTGTCCAAGTCAACAGTTTTGGCCATTAGATTCAGCAACTAACAGAAAAGATTGATTGGTATTATTGAAATGCTATAACTAGCACTCAATTTTTGCAAGCTGTGTTATTCAATTTGATATCTTAAGTTACTCTTTTAAATTCTTTAAGGATAATCTTTCAAAATCCAGAAAATTTTCTTTTACAACTTTACCAAAATCTTAAAGATCATTGTATTTTGTTATTAACTGCTGTAAATAATTTGCATTATTTAAATGAAAATATTTTATGCTAAATATTGAATATTATTTATCTATTTTACCTTTTCTAATTTCACATATTTTAAGAAAAATCTTTAGGGTACCAGATATTCATAAATCAGCACATGCTAATTTTCATTCTAGAAACATGCATAGAAACATGACCTAGGCTCATTATGTCTCATGTCGACTGCTGAGATGAAGTGTTAAAAGTAGAAATTACTTCTATCAATAATTTAAAACAATTAAATTACAAAAAAGAGAAAATATTATATTAGATTTTTTCTAAAAAAACCAAATGGTTTTTTTGACAAAAAAACCAATTGGTTTAAACCGTGGTTTAAACCATGGTTAAAACCACTTGGTTTAAACCGTGCCAACCCTGATTTTTAATGTATAAAAAAGTAATTGAAAACTGTTGAAAATGTAAATAAAAACGTACCTTGGAAACAGAATTAATTAAAAACCTTAGTGAAAACAAAATAAAAATATTTTTAGTTGGGCCGCTATGAGATCCGAGCAAGCAACATATGAAATTTGAAAATATAAATAAAAACGCATTTATCAAAAGTTTGGCGCTATGACTTGTTGATCATCATTGAGAAAGCTAAGCGAACAGAAAATTGACGCCGTTTAAATTTAAATGGCATGTTAGTGTCAGATGGGGTCCTTCTCCTTTCATTTTGCCTATAGTATTGAAAACCACGGCTTAAATTAATTTAAAACTATAATAAGATGCTATAAAACATGCTACGTATCACGCTATCCAAATGTAAACAAAACGTTTTCGCCTTTGTCTAAATACAACCTTGGATCAAAAAGCTACGTCACCTTAAAACGGACCAATAGCAATTGTCATTCATGTATTGCTCAAACGGTCTGCGTTAAAAGAGAGATCCTGTCTGGATTTTGATTTGCTGAGTGTTTTGGGACATGCGACCGTAACTACCACTGAGATACGTCGCTTTGGCTGTTGCCAAATAGCAAGCTACAAATACTTTTTTAGCGCTACGTAAGAGAAATATATATATATATAGATGTAAAAAGCAAGGGTGCAGAAAATGTTTCTACTCCCAACATTTCCTCCAATCCACATGAAAATTTCCCCAAAATTTTACGGTATGTTATAGGTAAATGATGTATTACCGTATGTATAGAAAATTTATTTTTCCAATATTTCTCAACTTATGAGCGAGTATATATGGCAGGGGTGATTCGGATTGAAAATCTTTTTTGGAAATTAACAGCAAATTTTCTGAAAGGTTTACAGCAGAGTCGGGAAAAGAGGGGAAATCCACTCCCAGCACTATGCTTTTTTGTGGCCCTTTGACGAATTTCGCGTTTTTTCGCGATCTTCTGACGAAATTTGCGTTTTTTAGTGATCTTTTTACGAAAATTGTGGTTATTTCGCGATCTTTTGACTAGTTTTGCGGCTATTTTGCCTTCCTTTTGACGAAATTCGCGGTTATTTCGCCCTCTTTTGACGAAATTCACGATTCTTTGACGAAATTCGCGGTTGTTTTCCATGTTGTCCATTCGCGGTTGTTTTGATGGAATTCGTGGTTCTTTTGCGAACTTTTGATGAAATTTGCGTTCATTTCGCGATCTTTTGACGAAATTTGCGGGGTTTTTTTCCCGTTCCTTTGACAAAATTTGCGGTTATTTCACAGTTTTGACGAAAAACGCGGTTATATCGCCCCTTTTGACGAAATTCGCGGTTGTTTCGCGATCTTTTGCCGAAATTTGCGGTTCTTTTGCGATCTTTTGACGAAATTCGCGCGTTTTTTGCGATCTTTTGACGAAATGTGCGTTTATTTCGCGAACTTTTGACGAAATTTGTGGTTCTTTCGCGACCTTTTAACGAAACTTGCGGTTTTTTCGATATCTTTAAACGAAACTTGCGGTTCTTTCGCGATCTTTTGACGAAATTTGCGTTTTTTAGCGATCTTTTGACGAAATTTGCGGTTATTTCACGATCTTTTGGCTAGTTTTTCGGTTATTTTGCCTTCCTTTTGACGAAATTCGCGGTTGTTTCGCGATCTTTTTCCGAAATTTGCGGTTCTTTTGCGATCTTTTGACGAAATTCGCACGTTTTTTGCGATCTTTTGACGAAATGTGTGTTTATTTCGCGAACTTTTGACGAAATTTGTGGTTCTTTCGCGACCTTTTAACGAAACTTGCGGTTTTTTCGATATCTTTAAACGAAACTTGCGGTTCTTTCGCGTTCTTTTGACGAAATTTGCGTTTTTTAGCGATCTTTTGACGAAATTTGCGGTTATTTCACGATCTTTTGGCTAGTTTTTCGGTTATTTTGCCTTCCTTTTGACGAAATTCGCGGTTATTCCGCCCTCTTAACGAAATTCAAGATTCTTTGATAAAAAATATCGGTTATTTCGCCCCTTTTGACGAAATTCGTAGTTGTTTCGCGATCTTTTGCCGAAATTTGTGGTTCTTCTGCTAACTTTTGACGAAATTTGTGGTTCTTCTGCAATCTTTTGACGAAATTTGTGGTTCTTCTGCAATCTTTTGACGAAATTTGTGGTTCTTTTGCGATCTTTTGACGAAATTTGCGGTTTTTTCGCGATCTTTTGACGAACTGTGCGTTTATTTCGAGAACTTTTGACAAAATTTGCGTTCATATCGCGATCTTTTGACGAAATCTGTGGTTATTTTGCGATCTTTTGACGGAATGTGCTGGGGTTTTTTTCGCGTTTCTTTGACGAAATTCGCGTTTGTTTCGTGATCTTTTGACGAAATGTGCGTTTATTTCGCGATCTTTTGAAAAAAATTGTGTTCATTTCACGCGCTTTTGACGAAACTTACGGTTTTTTCGCGATCTTTTGACGGAATGTGCATTTATTTCGCGATCTTTTGAGAAAATTTGCTTTCATTTCGCGGTTTTTTGACGTAACTTGCAGTTCTTTTGCGATCTTTTGACGAAGTTCGCGGTTCTTTCGACAAAATGTGCGTCTATTTCGCTATCTTTTGACAAAATGTGCGTTTATTCCGCGATCTTTTGGCAAAATTTGCGTTCATTTCGCGGTCTTTTGACGTAATAGTCAAACAGCCGACAGCACAAAAATCTATGTTTATCAAGCACAAGAAAAAAACCCTTTATTTTACGGGAGAGTAGAAGTAGGGGAATCGAATGATCCGTGTCTACCGGAAGTGAAGTGGTGCGTAAGCCAAAAATTAATACCACCTGTGGTTGACTGGTAAGTTTATCATTGTGTTTGTCCTACAGCTATCTTGCATGTTTTTCATACCTTTGTTTGTAGGACAAAACACAATGATAAACCTACGAGTAAACCACTGGTGGTATTAATTTTTGGCTTAAGCACCACTTCACTTCCGGCAGACACGGATCATTAGATTCCCCTACTTCTACTCCTCCATAAAATGAAAGTTTTTTTCTTGTGCTTGATAACATAGGTTTTTGTGTTGTCGGCTCTTGGACTATAACTTGCGGTTCTTTCGCGTTCCTTTGACGAAATTCGCGGTTGTTTCGTGATCTTTTGACGAAACTTACGGTTTTATTTCGCGATCTTTTGACGAAACGTGCGTTTATTTCGCGATCTTTTGACGACACTTACGGTTTTCCGCAATCTTTTGACGGAATGTGCGTTTTTTTCGCAATGTTTTGACGGAATGTACGTTTTTTTCGCAATGTTTTGACGGAATGTGCGTTTTTTTCGCAATTTTTTGACGGAATGTCCGTTTATTTCGCGATCTTTTGACAAAATTTGAGTTCATTTCGCAATCTTTTGACAAAATTTGCGTTCATTTCGCGGTCTTTTGACGTAACTTGAGGTTCTTTCGCGATCTTTTGACGAAATTTGCGGTTCTTTCGCGATCTTTTGACGAAACTTGCGGCTTTTTCGCAATCTTTTGACGAAATGTGCGTTTATTTCGCGATCTTTTGACAAAATTTGCGTTCATTTCGCGATCTTTTGACGAAACTTGCGGTTCTTTCGCGATCTTTTGACGAAACTTGTGGTTATTTCGCGATCTTGTGACGAAATTCTCGATTTCTCCGTAATTCTTGGACAAAATTCGTGGTATTTTTATGTCCGAATTTTCAAATTGATAACCGATTTTTTTAATGTTCGGAACCGAATACCTTAAATCTTCGGAAAATTCAGAACAAAATCTCCTTCTACATACTTTACACATTATTCTGAGATCGATTTTGTGAAGGTCGCCATACGAATCTTTTTATATGTAGTGAAATTTTTCTATCTCATGGAATTCGTTGTTAAAATCGAAATCAATTGTATGTGTTTCTGCAAAATTTCCCTAGGTGGTTAAAATTTCCCCTGATCCTAGATCGCCGGATCGAACATATTCTGCACCCCTGGCAGGGCTTAATTTCTAACAAAAGAAGTACCGGAGCCCTAATATTCTGCAGTACTAAAACAGTTGCATACCCCCCCCCCCCCCCTCCTATCACTCCAATCCGCATATTTATATTTCATGTATTATTTGCAAAATTTAAAGAATCTTTTTTTTTTCTTTAGCAAAATTTTTTTTTAATACATCTATCTGCATATACTTAACTGCCAGTTATTCTACTTTTTAGTTTATCGCTCCTTCCGAATAGAAATCTTTGCCTAATGTTAATGTTAATTAATTGCAGAATTCTGAAATTAAATAAAGTAAAGATTATGATTCGTAAATAGTGATGTATGATTCGTAAAAAGAAATTGTTCGCAGCTATATATATATATATATATAATGAATGAACAGCTAGCAAAAACACTTATAAGAAAAATTTTCAGAAAATTTTACGTGCCGTTTCATCTTTATCCCCGACATGTGCGACACACTGCATCACATATAAGTGTTTTGGTAGAAAAGAATGCAGAAACTTGGAGATGGGAGGGAAAGGAAAGGGTAATTTAGGCTTCAGTTTTTTGGAATCGCTATTGTACTGGGCTCCGGAGCTCTGTATTTATGAGCTCCGGTGAATTCCGATCAATATTTAAATATTTACTAAAAACAGAGAAGTACCGGAGCTGAGCTCCGGTGGGCTCCGGTGCAAATTAAGCCCTGACCCCTGGTAAAAAGTTTGATGGTTGCACAATGATGGATTGCTGTTTAATCTATTTTGATAAGTATTAAAGAGTTGTTGCCCTTGAAAATTATGACTTTAATTTCCTGTTTCGTTGTTTATTGCTTATCTGAGAATGGTTATAAATCCATCAAAAACTAGGTTTTTTTACAAACTTACTGTGCTTAAACTTTTTACAATAGTCAGGAATTAAGCTTAGAAACAACTATTTAAAGCTTTTCCTGTGTATTCAAAAGTTAAAATACCTGTAGAAACTTTCCAAATTATGTTTATCTTAGATTTTAATATTTTTTTATGTGATTTTATGCATTTAGAAAATTTATGATTTTAATCAATGATTAAAAAAAAAATCAGTTGATTAAAATCATGGTTTAATCGCTGATTTAAATCAACTGATTAAAATCGTTGACTCCCTACATCAAGATGAGTAAACTTCCATTTAAAAAACTGGAAGCACCTAGTATTCAAAACACTTCAGAATTAAAATAACATCCAAAGTGTAGGAAAACATTTTCAGCCTTCTTTTATGGCCTCAAGAAAAGCATCAACATCACTAGAAAACATCAGCATCACCATCATGGCATCCAAACTTGATAACAGCAGTTCTAAAATAAACAACACTCACACAACTCCTTATCAGCTGTAAGCAAGGCATTTAAAAACAACAAATTGCTGTGCATTTCCATAATAAACGAACATTCAGTTTATCTTCACTAGGAAACAAGCGCAGAAAGGAGCTCTTTCATGCAGTGACTATTTTCATGCCAATACTTCAGAGTAAAAACTTATTTTATTTTACTTTACCAAATTAAAGATGGAGTGATGAAATCAGAAAAGTAGCCGGTGTTAATTGGATGACTGAAGCACTAGACAGGAAACATCGGAAAAATCTGGGAAAGACCTACATCCAGCAGTGGATTGAAAACAGTTGATGATGATTTCTTAAATTTAAAACACATATAGTCTATCCTATAACCCGTCTTAAAAAGCATGGGTGGTTAATCCACCAGTCTTATATGGTAAAGAAAACAAGTAAATGATTTCTGAATAAAGATGGCTGATATTAAAAATGAACTATTTATAAACATAAAATCTGAACAAGCTACAGGGTGACACATAAATACTGTGATGTGATGAAACTGCCAACTTATTTTAATGTTCCATTTTTGAGATATACTATTGTTTTATTAGTGTTCCTCGTGCTTTTTTGTCATGTAATTGCTATTTCAGCTGATATTTATTCATTGTTTTGAAGTTAAACTTATTGTGTAAAGAAGACTGACCAGCTATCGTCCCCCACCACAAGAGGGGGATGCCAATTCCTACGATCGCCAAATTGCACCGGGAACAATTCCATTGCGCTGTCAAGCATTTTAAAGAGACCAGGTGAATCCAGCACTGGCGCTAGACATTTTGTCGTCTGAGGCGAGCATCATTTTGCCGCCCTTATGACGTAATTGTTTTTCTCCATTACTCAAATGTTTTTAAGAATAGTAAATTAATATGCTAACTAGAGATCGATGGAAAATTTGGTTTCGTTATCGATGCAAAATCTAAGTTTCATAGAAAATTCATTTTTGACGAAAATGTTGTCAAAAATTCGGCCTGACCAAAACTCAATCGAAACTATCTGTGTGATAATCGTAAAATGACCCATTCAAACTGAAAAGCATGGCAACCCGATTACAGAAGGCTATTCGTAATAATATCATTCAATATTTCATAACTTGGTAATATTTTTAAAACAGGGCACATTACCATGTTTAGAGAATGTGAAATCTGAATGGGGATTAGTGAGCGCAACAATTTACAATTTTCAATGTACAATTTAAAAATGTACAGAAATGTACAAATAACACAATGTACAGTTATATATATATATAGATATGTAATGTATCGCGAGCGTTCCGGGCTTGTATAGGGAGTCGCGGTCCGTTCACTTCCCGGCATGTGTCCGTACAGCCGGCTTTCAAATGTAAGGACATCTTGGAGTGACATAACTTGTGGATAAATAATTTGGACTTGGGAACCTCTTGGTGGACCAAACTCATTTATTTCGCCGCTCATCTTACAGTCCGATTCGCGAGTTCGGCCGGGTGGCCCTCGAGCCACTTATGTCGCTGATTTTCAGGAGCTACATCGCCATAGGTTTTGCCGGCATCTCAAAAGTGCAAAATCCCCATTTTTTGGCGCAGGTTTTAGCTAATATCTTTGGGTTTATCATATTTTCCAGCAGAGGGCATAGTTGTAAATTGGGAGGAACATTTCTTTAATTGGTTGAGCTTTTGATTGATTTGTCCAGGCTCAGATGCCAGACCTGGGCTTGGGCGGCCCGGGAATCGGCTAACCACAACTGAATGAGAATATTCTGAATGTCAGCATTTTTACTCTTAAAGATCGTCCGAAAATGATATCTGAAAGTAATAAGCTGTATTGCTGGGAAACAAAGTTACAAAGGGAGAAACTGGTTTTAGAAATAGATTTAAAGTTAGAAGAAAGGGACTTCAGATTTTAATTTAAATTTTTGAAATTTAATTTGGAACTTTAAAGGGTTTTTATCCTTTCATATATATATATGATACTTGAGATATTAATATGATAAAATGATAAAAACACGTCTCAATATACGGCTAAAAGCACATTTCAATAAATAACAGAAAACATACTTTATTTCATTCCTGGGACCATTTTTAAATTTTCCAGAAAACTTAATTTTTTGAGTTGAAACTTTTTGAATAAGTGTGCAATATGTATAAAAATAACTAGTATCAGTAAATCAACCAATCTAAGAGAGCACGAAAAATCGAAAGTGACCTGGGTACAGAAACTTGCTAGTTGGGCCCTGTATGTAAACATTTTATATATATATATATATCTTTTGTATATATAGGGTAGATATTTTATATTTATATGTATATATATATATATATATATATATATATATATATATATATATATATATATATATATATATATTATATACAATTTATATGCAAAACATGCAATTTTTTGTGTAAATTTTCATTTGTTTCTAATAAAAAATATATAAATCGTTTCTTTATATTAAAAAAATTGTATAAAGATTTAAAAAATTGCTAGTATATATGAAACAGTCAACAGGTTGCCACAAAATATGCTATGCATGAAGATTTTCATTTTCTCACCAAGGCAAGTTTCTCTATTTTGCCTATACTGAAAAAGTACTCTTTTTGTTTTATTTTTGAATACTATACGTAAAATTAAAATTGTAACGTTTTATTATTATCATCATTTGAATAAATAAAATTGTTCATGAATCAGTCAACAAATTAGAGTACAGAAAGTATAGTTTTATCACATATTTATCTAGGAGGATCATTAAAATAAAATGATACTAGGTTGAGCAAAAAGTTCTGGGAAATTTGTGAAAGTTGCGTTGTTAAGCGCAAATTAACAACAAAAGCAACAAGGACTATTCTTCAAAGTAGAGACCATCATAGTGCACGACTTTCTGCCATCGTACTGCCAGATTCCGGATTTGCTGGAAGTACCATGTCGGCTCCGTGGAACCCAAAAACTCTTGACGTGCTTCTTCAACTTCATTAAAGGATTCAAATCGACAGCCTTTGAAAAAGTGTTGTATTGATCGAAAGAGGTTGCAAAGATCGAAAGACGTGGTTCCATCGGGTGGAACAACGTCTGGACTTTGAACCACATCTGGACTGTACCACTAGTGCTCCTATATACGATACAAATTCTGCTAACTAGGTTAAAAATTTACCAGAACTTTTTGCTCAACCTAATTAATACTTGAAAATGATAAATGCATATGCAAAGGGGAAGAAAAAAGTTATAATTTTTACATAAAAAAAAAACTAAAAATTGATTATAAATTAATATATATTTTTATTTATTTACGATAAGCATCATTTTTTGAAAGCTGCTTCACCTAAAACATTTTAAAAAGAAAATTGTAATCGACGGGAAATTCAAAAATTGTGACCAATTTGCGCAAAACAAGAGATATATTTCCAGATAGCTATAATACGGCTTTTTTCGCATTCTTTTTTTCATGGCGAAAACCCAATATCTGTGAAATTGATTTTTCATCTTTGTTATGAATTATTATATTTTATGGAAATGTAAGTTTGATTATTCAGATATACAGTGGGTGATCGATTAACGACACTTTTGTGCGAGATTTTTATGTTCGGATAACGAACACTTTCGCGAAAGAATTTTCTGTTTGGTTATGAACACCTCATGAAACAAAGCCAAGAAGAAGCAATGCTGTGTTTCAGTTTTCCAGAGCTGTATTTAATTGTATCTATTATCGACTTAGAAGCCATCTTAACAGTTGTATATTTATGGTCTAATTAGTTTATGGGCTATCGAGAGTTCGCGTACTACATTTTAGGACCCCCAAATTTGAATGAACAGATTAAAAACATTAAATTATATATTTCGTGTCCTTTTTTAAAGCAATATTTTTAATTGGAAAATTTTCCTTTTAATTGAAATGTAGTTCCTAAATTATTAACAAGCTCTAAGCTCCACATGACCCTGGGCCCTGCAATAAATATCTTTTAGAGAACTAATGGAAGTTTTGATAGGTCAAAGTGATATGGTTTAATGTGATATGCAGTGATATGGTTTAATGCTGCAATCAACGAATGTGATTCTAAAAGTTTTTACAAAACATATGTCATTTATTTTTTTAAATGTGCACTGCACGGATAAAGCTATCAAAATACGATCTATACATATTAAATACGGATTTATTATTAACCTTATTAAAAAAGGAAGATTGAAAACTTTTTGATTGTTATTAATGTATGTATTATTGTTATTACATTTAAATAAATTTAAGGAGAATTTATATTAATTTTTATATATTTGTTAGCTTTTAAGAACGAATTACTTCAACGTTCGTACAAATGCATACAAAATCTATAATCAGTTAACGAACATTGTTTTGGAACGGATTAAGTTCGTTAACCGATCACCCACTGTATGATTTTTTCTCAACCAGGCTTTTGTCTTTTTCTAAAGATATTAAAAACAACTAAGATAGTGTACAAATGATAACTATATATATAAATCGTTAGAAAACATTAAAAATTGCAAAAAATTGAAAATCTGATAAAAGTATCAAAACAGGAGGGGGGGGGGGGGGGGGGGGGAGCGAACAGCAAATAAATGATCTACAAAATAATATTTTCACAGCACTCGATGGAAATTCTTCTCTGTTCTCAGCGAGAATAGTCGAAAATTAGGTAGGAAACTGCAATGAACAGTTTAATTAATCACTAATAAATAACAGAATAAAACGAATTAGTATAAAACAAATATTCAGTGTTTTATGCATGCTGTAAGGAATCGGACGCGGAAAATCGGTTTTTTTAATGTTATCTGTTTTCAAGTAAGCATTTTCAGTTTTATAACTCATAACTTAATTTGTACATGCAGTTGTTACAAAATAATGCTGATGTTACTGGTGATTTTGTATATTTGTCTGTTAAACATGTTTGCTGTACAAGAAAATATTTACTTGAGTGGATAACATCCAGAAAACCGATTTTCCATGAAGGGAGAATGATGCATTGTTTAAACCACTCGGAAACATTTCCAAAAATGGACAGCTAATAAAAATTTATTTCTATAAATTCTTTTTTAATCCTAATACGGGGTTCATTTTGAGTGAACATTATTTCAAATATGCAGAGCTTCCAAGTTTCTTCCCAGTATTTTAATTCAGAAAATGTTCTTTTATTTAATTGGAATATTTGAGAGATTTAAGAGAGCAACAATTTCTCAAAAATAATAGTGGGGTGCAAAAAGCCTAGACTCAACAACTCTGAATATGACTTTAGGGTCAAAAAAGACCTGAACACCTTAGCAGGATTAAATTTAGAAAATAAATTTTTTTGAATTTTTATAAAGAAACGCTTTTTGGAATTTTAATATTTTCATTCATGATTATAGTACATTTTCGTAGATTAAAATGCAGCACAATTTCACCAAACATTCCTTTTTTTCAGTTCTCCCTTTTTCACACAGAATAGTATTCTCAGAGATACTATCAAGCTTGAAAACATGTTTCAATATTTTGCAATAAATTCCTTGATTAAAAGCTAAAAAGAAAAAGAAAACGAAAAAAAAGAAAGAAAGAAAAGAAAAAAAAAGGAATAAACAAATAAATTTTGGAAAATTTATATTATTTTGAAACAATTTGCTCTGATATTTTATACTTAGGAGGCAATGTCCCTACAAGCTAAGTTCGCCAACCCCGTCCAAATCTTACTGGCTCTACAAATACACTAATTTGGTATGTTTTAAAAAGTTTACCTGATTACGAAAGATTGAAAGATATTACTACGGCCAGTGGCGGTCTCATCAAAAGTTTTTGTTTCTTTTATTGTTTTTCCCCCGCTAGAAATTATAGAAAGAAAGGAAAATTATAAGTCAAAAATGCCGTTTTATCAGGGTCTCATATTTTTTGGAAGGTGGTTTATTAAGATACTATATAATTATTCCTTTACTTGGATAAAGATCCAGGACATTAAAAAGTTAAAGATGTATGCAGGCTGATTTTTTAAACAAATGAAATATGTTTAAAAGTATACTTTTTTTCAAAATTACCTAAAATCATGAAATACTAGCCTTAATATCCCTTAAATAAATAAATACTAGCATTATATTTACCTGAAGTATGAAATATTTTTTCTTTTAACTTTAAATATCTGTGTAATCGTAGTATCCGACTTGCTGCAGGCAATTAAAGAAAAAAATTTCACCATCAAAAGACTATGCAAGTAAAATAATAAAATACGAAAAGCACCTGACGCTACAACATCATGAGAATTTGTTTTGGTTTGCATGCATCTGGCGCCGTCTATTCTTTGTGAATTCTGCTTATTTCAGTACAAGACAATCTTTGAAAAGAAAAAAAAAAGCATGAAATTCTTTTTGTTTTGTTCGTGTCGATTTAATCCATTTTCCTAAAGAAATATTATGAGCGCTTCGATTATCATTCGGCTGTAATTATCTGAAATGCCCTCTGTATTTTTATTCTAAAATGAGAGTAAAAAAAAATCACACTTAAAAAAAATGTTTTGACGCATACAATAGTAATGAATTATACGTTCAATACATGTGAGGCAAATGCCGCCCTTTATTATGCGTGTGCCCTGAGGCAGCCACCTCAGCTGCCTCACCTCTGGCGCCGGCCCTGGGTGAATCAAATACCGTCAGCGAAGGGGAAGACCAAGAAAAACAAGGTCCTCAGTGCCCTTAACATGGTCATGAAGAATCCAGCGACATCCCCAAAGAAACATCCGAAAATCTGCCAAGGAGCACAATGTCGACCGCCAATTCATGCGAAGACCTGTCAAAGAACATCTCCAACTCATCCCGTACAAACTGGTGAAAGGACATCATCATGCAGACAAAATGAAGGTGCCGAGCCTCGAAAAGTGCAAGAAGAGGAAGTCCCTGGGTCATGACGATGCCCTGGGTCGGATTTTCTTCACCGATGAAGAGTTTTATGGTCCAACCTTTCCGGAACTTGCAGAAGCAACGCGAGTTGCTACTCAAAGGGGCTCCGCGCATCATGAAGGTGGAAGAAGTTCTTTTCCCGAAGTCTGTGATTGTGTGGGCGGGGATTTCCGGATTGGAAAAGACAAAACTCGTCTTCATCCCAAAAGGCGTCAAGATCAACACAGAGACATATTCAGCAGCTAAATTCGGAAGGCACCATGATCCCCTGGGCCGCAAAGAAAGCAAAGAACATCGACTGAAAGTTTCAGTAGGACTGTCCGACTACCCACAGAGCGAAAAAGACGCTGGAGGGATGCGAGGTCAATCTCTCGTGATTTTGGACGAAGGACATTTGGCCCTCAAACTCTTCTGACTTTAACACTATGGACTTTGCTGTTTGGGGGATCCGGGAGTAAAAAGCCTGCGCAATCAAGAACAAGTCCCTGGATTCCTTGAAACGCGCTCTGGAAAAAGCCTGGGCTGAAATCATACCGGAAACAGTCGCGGCCATCTTGAAGAATTTACGGAAGCATCTAGACACCTGCATCACCGCTAGAGGAAACCATTTCGAATTATCTTGATTGTTTCTTGTACAGAATTTTCTCCTCTTTTGAATGATGAATAAAACTAATTGTTTTATTTGTTCAGTAAAAAGTTATGGTCTTTTATTTGCGTCACAGTATTTATGTGGCACCCTGTACTTTGCAATCTGCGAAGGCATAAAATAAATAAACTTATAACATCGTGCAGCACTCAGAGTAACACAAACAAAAAGGGAGAGCAGATCAGCTCTGCAGAAGTATTTATCAGTGCTAGAAACAGTTTAAATCATGTGCAGTCTCAGCATCCAATCAGGAACGGCATGTGACAATGACGCAATATGGACAGTCGTGGGAAAAAAAAGTAAACACCCCCTACTAACTCCTCAACAAATTATTGTAGACGAAAGGTACTGGTACCGAACGATTGGAAATAAAGTCTACTTTTAAATAATGTATATAAAATTTTCTTAGGGGGCCATCTACAAACTAATCCAAACTTCATTTTTTTCAATGGCAATACCCACTTTTAACAAGATATTTCAAATCTTCGGTTCAAACTATGCCTAGACACCAAATTTCAAGTCTTTTGAATTATAAATATTCAAAATTTAGTGCTCCTAATGTTAAATTACATTTTCATATTTTTATTTATATCTCCTGAAATTATGCTCCTAATGTGCTAATTCTTTTTGTAGCAATAATACTAATATACCCAAACATAAATACGCTGAATTTCAAATTTTTATAATTTTACGATATGAATTATGAAATGAATACTCGAAAAAAATATGAATTGCAACCTACAATTTTTTTATGGATTTAGATTTATTAAGTCCTACTTCATGGAAATCCAAAATTTCACATTTTTTTTCCAAGTAGTTTTCAAATTATGCTTAAAAAACGGCAAAATGATAGTTTAAGGGGCCGTCTATGATCGAAGTAAGTAGATATTTTGAAATTTATTCTGCTGTCCTGTAATCTAACAGGCTTCATTGACTCCTTGAGTGGCGGTTCAGGTGCCTTGATCAAGAAGGGGGCTCTCTCGGTTAACAATCGAGTACGGAACTTCAATATGGATACAGCCCTTAAAGTATGTTTTAAAATAATTAATTTCTCGGAAAATTATGGTACGAATTGCATAAAAATTTGTTTTTAGGCTAATTGAAGGGTGTAGAGTTCATTTATGCTGTCAGAATTGTGTACTGCTATTGAAAAAAAACAAAGTTATGGTTCGTTTTAATATGTAGATGCCTCTAAGCAAATTTTATATACATCATTTAAAAGTAGACTTTATTTCCAATCGTTCGGTACCAGTAACTTTCTTCTATGTTAATTTGTTGAGGAGATAGTAGGGAGTGTTTACTTTTTTTTTTTCCACGACTGTACATACTGAAAATACACTTCCTACAACCGGAAGTTACGTCTATAAATAGAAGGAACTAGAAACGAGTGTGTGTTTTCATTAAGAGACATCGTGCATTGGGGATAACACGATAGCAATCAATGTGCTGAAGAAAAAACACAGTATACATGTCAGTGACACGAAACCTAAGAAAGAAAGTAGATAGAAGATAAACTTTCACAGCAAGATTTAAATGCAGTTGCGCTCTCATATTACGAAGTCGACAGGGGTTTGAAAAGCATTTGCTATATTCGATTTTCGTAATACCAGATACAACATTAAAAATAGGAAAAAATAAAAGAAAGAGACTTACCTTTTTTTTCTGAAGAACATAATCCTTTATTCTATTTTTTAACTTTCTTTTGAACTTCTGAATTTAAAATTGATATACACATTTCTTTTTCAATCATATATAGATGATATTTGCAGTCAGTACTATGTCCTTTGAAATATATTTGTAAGTTTTTAAAACTCTCCACAGCATATATTGATGACACTTTTTCTTTGTTTTTTAATTCCATGTCATCATATTTTCATCTGTTTCTTGATGTTCTTTTCTTGGTTGCTATCATAGCTAATGTAATCGGTCAAGGTCAGTGTAATATTGTTATTTATATTTCTGTTTTCATTCAGTCTATCCCCCCCCCCCCCCCCAAAAAAAAAAAAAAAAAAGTCTTTAGGATCAATTTCTGGAGAGAAAACTAATTTTTTTGTCCATTGCAAAATCATGCAAGTTTCCAACAGTTTTGAATGATTTTTGGTTTGGTAGAGCGCCATGTATCTTCTGAAAATTCACATGCAATTTTTGCATCCACAACAAAATTCTTGATTCAATTCAAGGTTCAACAAAAGTCATTGGATTAGCTTCATTCTGTTTTTCTCTCTGATGCATTTTATTATGCCTGTATCTAGAGGTTGAAGTTTTGATGAGGCAATCGGTGGAAAGCGACGTAGTATAATGTTTTAAAGCTTATTTGTTTTATGGGCAGTGCAATTAGTAATTAAAAGTAAATGTATCTATCCTGCTTTAACAAGTTGTTATTAAATTCTTTCAACCATTTATCAGGCATTTCTAAAGTTACCCATGCCTTTTGATTATTCCGATATTCTACATGTAATTAAAATTTTTGAGACTGAGGATTTTAAAATTTTCCAGTAACCAAATTTTCCTCATATTCAATCCATCCATATTGCCGCAAAATAATGCAGTTATTTTGACTTTGGAATATTTTCCCCGGTGCTGGTTTCTCCTTTCAATGTTCAAATGTTTGTTCTAGTAAAAGTTGATAAAGTCCTGTCTCATCAGCATTGTAAGCATCTGAAATTTTAAATTGGTTAAATTTTCTTTACTTTTTCAACCATTCTTCGATTACTGAGTTTTATACTAGTGCACTTTCTCCACTTATTGTTTTAAAAACTATTGCATGGCAATCTGTACTGCGTTGTAGCCATCCATTACTTGCAACAAAATCATTTTTCTTAAAATATTAGCAAATTGCATCGCTTTTTCCTTCAGAATAGGTCCATTAATTGGTACATTTTTTGCTCTTGCTGACATAAACCACTTAAAGAAGCATTTTTTGGCATCATCTGCACTGAAGAACGAAACTGTTTTCTCTCAGAGGCAATAGAATTATGTGATATTTTTTTAGCACTTCATTTTTATTCTTTAAAACTGTCAATAAAGGATTAGCTGGAATTCCAGATTTCTTTGCAATTTCACACTTTTTTAATTGACCTTCATCAACCATTCTTATCATTTTGATTTTAGTTTCTAACAACAAACTTTCTTTTTTCACTTGCCAATGTCTTAAACACAGTTAATAAAAACCAACTTCTCAGTCCTTGTTTCGAAAAACAACTAAGAATCACAGCGACTGCCGTCCTAACACGCGTAATTTCAAGGTTAAATAACTACTCCTTGACTATAGTTTCTTTCCAATATCACAATTTCATCACATTTCACAGCCCAGACAATAAATTAGTGAAGCTTTAGTTTTTAATCGAACAGAAAAACTTTGTAATATCCGATAACGATGTTTTCAGTTTCTCATTGTAAGCAGTCTCTTTAACATTATTACAATATTGGAGATCCAACAGAGCAGAAAAAAAAATCATATTAACCAATACTTTGCTACATCTGATTTTGCACTAAATGGGATTGACTGTATTGTATTAGCTTTCAGTGACCGATTTATTAATTTGAGGGTGCTGGGCATGCATGATTTTGGGGCCCTCCCAGAACGCTTTAAATACATATTGCTCTTTCATTAGGCCTATTTTAGAATTTTAATGTCCTTTTAGAGGGGGTCACCAGGACACATGTACTGAATGCCTGGCTGTAAATCAGTCCCTGTTAACTTTAATTTTATTAACTGGTAGTATGCAAAGTATAAACATCAATTTAGTGATACACCTGTCAGTCTAAAAGTTTGGGGATCCTTGATATAAAGGATATAAAATTTTACAATGCATATGTTATGTATGTTTATATATCTTGATTTCCTTTTTTTAGGTGGCTGTAGTAAAACATAAAGCTACTGGAAAAGTTTATGCAATGAAAATTCTAAACAAATGGGAAATGTTAAGACGAGCTGAGGTAATTTAATTTGCTATTATTTTTATTATTTTATTCTAACACTTTGATTTCTTATCTTATATATATTTTTTTTTACTTTCATAGTTTGAAAAAGTTCTTTATTTGAATATTGCACATGCAATGTTGTTTTTTATCTTTATCTATTAATTATTGTCAGTTTAGATTACAATATAATTTTAAAAATTTATTTTTATGAAAATGAAGCAGGGCTTGAAATTCAAATTTTCTTAGGGGACGAGTCTCCATCCCAGCATTTATAAATGTAGGGCAGTTGAACTGTTTGGGATGGAGGAAAAAATATCTTTAAACCCCGCTATTTTTTTTTTGTGTGTGTGTGTGTGTGTGTGCCACTTAAAGAAGAGAATTACACTAATACTACAGACAAGAACAAAATACCATTGAAGTGATTTAAAGCAGCAACTTGGAATAATTATCGAAAATGTTTATTAAAATAAAGGAAGAAAGTCAAGCTTAAGCTTTATACATACCATATCTATTTTTCGACTTTCGCCAAATGTTATGACCACTTAACAGTTGGATTGTTAAATGAATTTCTGAGTTAAGATTTGATTTATTTTGGGTGCTGAAGCCTCTTTCTAGGGTTTGAAAAAAAAAAAAAATGGTTTTTATGAAAAAACCCCCAAAAGCCAGTTAATTTGGTTTAAACCGGTTAAAAAAAAAGTTCCTATTACACATACATGCATATTTATTGATAAAAAAAACATTGTTGGATATATTAGTAATATAACTTCATTTAAAAATAATTTAAATTAAATAATTCCAATCAGTTATGTAGAAAGTTGAAATCATTTAATATTGAAACATTTTTAGTAAAAGCTATATCTTATGTTCCATGGCTAAAATGCTCTACATAGTGAAACATTGATACCTTGAAAATTTTAATAAACAATCTTTTGATTACTAGTACTATAAATAAATATGTGATGTAGTTTCATAAATATAATATACTTTCTCATGGCTATTCAAAATAATTTCTTTGAAATATTTGTTATCTGAAATGTCTGATTTTTCTGTTAGAACACTACATGAACAATTATCTTTTATTGAAAATAAAGCTTTTTTTAAAGAATTCCTGGAATGATTTGAATTTAGCAGTAGAGTCTTTACACATTTCAAGAAATATTGTGTATTGTCATATGACACCCCTTCTCTGAAACTGCCAGATAAAAAAGGGGAAAAAAAAGGGTGACAGTAAAATAAACAGAAATATCTATTTAGCAGCTTTTTAGATTACTGCAAATGTTGATCTTAAAATGTAAAGTAGATTTATAAAAGTTGTCATCCACTAAAACATTTGCTTTTTTTCTAAGCTATGTTATAATACATATTACCTTTAAATGTCTAAACTAAAAGTTAATATTATATCTTTTTAGGTATTTTTATGAGACTTTTTTACTATTATGTCTCAAGCAAATCTTATCTCGATGCCCCCCCCCCCCCTATTTTCTTGTTAGATCTAAATAGTGGGTTCAATTATGCTACAGAGGACTTAAATATATCATATTACTTATTTTTGTTAAAAGTAAACAGGTGCTTTGCTAGCACTAAATTTTTCAATGTCCTCTTATTCGACCTTGTATCTTGAGTTTCATTTTTATTCTAAAAGATAATCTCAATCAAGAATTTTTTTTACAGCTTAGCTGAAATCTTAAACGTCATTTTTTTGTTATTAATTGTAAATAATCTGTGTTTTCTCAAAGAAGAATATTTTTTCTAAATATTGAATATTTTTAATCTATTTTATTTTTGCTAAATTCACATGTTTTAAGTTTTCTCTTTAGAGCTTCAGATAGGTTCATCAGCATATGCAATTTGCATTCTACTCTACATGCATACAAACATGACCTAGACTCACTATGTCTCACAGTGACTGCTGAAATAAGACTGTTAAAAGTAGAAATTATTTATATACAATAATTTGAAACACTTAAATTACAAAAAAGAGAAAATACTATATTAGATTTGTTCTTAAAAAAAAAAAACAATTGTTTTTTTTTAAAGAAAAAAACAGTTTAAACCGTGCCAACCCTGCTGGTAACAGAATAAAATCATAATGCAAAAACCCCAATCCCAACGTAGGAATGCAAGAAAAGCAAAGGCTTACTAAACCCTATAGCCGTTGAGCAACAAAAAAAAAAAAAAAAAAAAAAAAAAAAAAAAAAAAAAAAAAAAAAAAAAAAAACTTGCAGCCAATCATTCATCAGCAGACAGAACAAAGATACAAAACCAATGGAGAGAGAATTACTTATGATTATGTCATCATTGATGCATGATGTAATCCTTAGTAAATCTTAACTTAATCAAGCAATCTAAGTAGTAAAAGTACATTTCTAGCTCGAATCTGCCATTTTGGCTATTTTTTAAAATAAAAGGCTTAAAAAAAAGGAAGAAAGAAAACTTAACTACTTGTTTTTTTCCCCCCAGCTAATTTTAGAAAAAATAGTTAGTCTGCCATGTAATTTTATAGCTTATAAGAAAAGTTGGATTGATTAAAAATGTTTGTCACTTTACAAATTTATTAATTCATCATTTTTCTAAAGCTTTGCTTGTAGTTTTTGCATAACTTGGATTTTGCATTTTTCAATGATGTGTAAAAAGAAAAAAAAAAAAAAAAAAGACAAATGAAAAAAACCCAGCATGGTTTAAAAAAAAAAAGAAAAAAAAATTGGTTTAAACCATGGTTTAATGATAAAAACCATGTATGATTAAACCATGTATGATTAAACCATGTATGTTTAAACCACATTTTCAACCAGCGTGGTTCAAACCAACCCTGCCTCTTTCACAAGGTACACTTGTGACAGACAGCACAGAGCAACTTTTATAACTTTGGAAATATTGGGAATACGTAGTTATGGCCTCATAAAAATATTTAAAAAATTTTTGCAAAATCTGATGTACCTTTATTTTTAACTGTTTATTTATGAACAAAAGAGAATCAAAGAAAAAACGAAACTTTATTTAAATTATCTTTTTAGTTTTTTAAAATTATTTTTCATTGTGTAGTCATAAATTTATTGATATTTAATTATTAATTGATCAAAGCATATTCTGTAAGTTACGCTTTTTTTTTTTATCTATGATTTATTTTTTACTTTTAACTCTCTAAAATATTGACTGTTGCCATTTCACAGCACTTTGGCCTATTTTGCCGAGCATTTATTGTCACATAATTAAATTCATTGTTTTCTCAACTCCCATACAGTTGCATGAGTTAGAGATGTTTGGCAATTTATCATTTGCGGCCGCCGAATTGAAAAATGACTTAAAGTGAAGGTATTCATTTATAATTAATTTGTAAAAATATTAAAATGTTATATTGTCATTGGCAAAACACTTTTGAACATAATTTATGTAATTCTAGCCTATCAGTAAGTGGGATAAAAATTGATTACAAAATTCCATGAATTAAAAAAAAAAATAAGTAAAATAAACTACTAAAAAAAATAAAACATGTTGAAAAAACTACCGAGCGAGGCTCAGTCTACCAGGTACTTTGAGATATTTTTACAATTGAAACTAGACCTCTAAATCTAAGGGTTTATGAATTATCTATTGGCCAGCTATAAGAAGAGACAGCATGCATATAACATAATGAATACCCCCTCCACTTCCACATCAGAAGAACCATGCAACTATACTCCTTTTTGCTAACAGAGGCAGATGCCTTTCATTGACCTTTACAAGTTGAGACCATATTTCTGTGATAATTTGGTATAGAAGAGATGGTACCATATGTGATTTTCATGTCAGTTGGCGAAGGTGAGTGTGAAAATCATCTATCTGCAAAGAAAAAATGAAGTGTAGGCCATGTCATGAAAGGTTGACCTATCCATACTATCCATATTGGCTGTCTTGTTCATGTGCTGCTCTTTCTTTTCATTATTAATCTCTCCTGTAAGTTTTCATACACTTTAACAATTTGGTAGAAAAGTATTTACTTTTTCTGTTTGGTATGTTTAATCAGTGTTGTAGTGGGTAGCTGCCTGCCCGGGCTGGGGTTTTTTAGAACCCTGATAAGATTGTTGTATTTATTGAGTATAATGAAATCAACTAAGACGAAATTTCAAAGGTCAGAAGAAAAATTCAGTGTTAAACAGGTTACTTACTGTCTTAGCAGGTATGGTATTCTTACTGTAAGGACAATGACATTTTTACATTTAAGGCAGGATTCCGTTGTAAACAGGCTCCGTTATCATAGGGTTTACTATATTTTATTACTGATTTTATTGTTTTATTACTGAAGATTATTATTTGTGAGGAAGGTGGAATCATAGTCGCCATTTTGGCATTTTAATCCAATTTACCCAGGGAAAATTGCCCATTTAAGACTATGAAGTCATTCCCATCTATTAGACTATGAAGTGTTCACAAAGATTATATTTGAGATCAGGATTGCCATTTATTTCAGCAATCAAATTCCTTGCACTTTCCTGAGCAAAAAATTAAATTTTCTCAGAGTATTTCCTCTGAGAATTTTCAAAATTTCAAAGGATAAGTTTTACAAAGTACTAAAATTTAGTAAAATTCCTTGTTTTTAATTCTCATTTTTAAAATCCCCCAGTTTTTCCAGTTTTCTATATACAGTGGCAATCTTAAAGTTTATTATTTGTGAGGAAGGTGGAATCATTGTCCACATTTTGGCATTTTAATCCAGTTTACCCAGGGAAAATTGCCCATTTAACCCGGGGTTTTTAATAAAACCCACCTGGGCTGTTTTTTTTTTTTTAATAAAAAACCTGGGTTTTCTACAACCCTGTGTTTAATACTCTTTGTTGCAATTAAAGGAATAAGAGTCTGAAAGTATGTTTTGATTATACAAATGAGATATGACTTCTAAAATGATGTATGATGTTATGTATAAATAATTCTGCAAGTGCTACCTTTTATCTAAGCTTTTATATATTTTTTTCAGACTGCTTGTTTTCAAGAAGAAAGAGATGTTTTAGTTCATGGGGATAAAAGGTGGATAACAAATCTTTATTTTGCATTTCAAGATGACAATAATTTAGTAAGTATATTATTTATGTATTCCCTTGAATGCAGTCCATCTATCATTTCATTAGTGTTTTCCTGTGTTGCATAATAATTAAAAACTAGTCTTCAAAATTTTAAGATACAACCAGTTTTTTGTATCTAACTAACACCAGAGTCATATAATATAGACGCACGCATGCACACTGTGCACAGAAAAATTTCTGCAAAATTCGGAACTTTGCAGAAAATTTTTTAGAAAAGAAATACATAATTTTTTTTCTAACTTTTTTTTTAAATACCAAAAAATTAAAAATATTCCCCAATCTTATGTATGATTTATTTACTGTTCGTATGCAAATAAAAGCAGGGGTGATTCTGGTCTGAAATTTCCAAAAATTAAAAAAAAAATTCATCAGTCTGAAAATTTGGACACAAAAAAAATCATCAATTTTGACAAATGGTCGCCGTGAAAAATCAATTTCATAAATAGTTTTCAGAAAAAAATATCAAATTTCGTCAAAGAATTGCAGATAAAATGAGAATATCGTCAAATGATAATGGAAAAAACATGAATTTCGTCAAATGATCGCAGATAAAACCTGAATTTCAACAAAGGGTTGCGTAAAAAACATGAATTTCAGCAAAAGATCGTGTAAAAAATGCAAATTTCATCAAATTGTTGTGGAAAAAATGCAAATTTCATTAAAGGGTTGCGGAAAAACTCTTTTTTTTCATCAAAGAAATGAGAAAAAATGCAAATTTTGACAAAGAACTGCGAAAAAATGCAAATTTTGACAAAGAACTGCTGAAAAAAAAGAATGCAAATTTTGTGAAATGTTCACGGGAAAAACTCTAATTTCTTCAAAGTGAATTTCCTCAAAGGATCGAAAAAAAATTGAGAATTTCGTCAAAAGGCATCGGAAAAATAACGAAGTTCGACAAAGGATCGCGAAAAGACTGCAAAAATCGTCAAAGAATCATGTGGGGGAAAGGGAATTTCGTCAAATGATCGTGGAAAAAATGCAAATTTCGTTAGAGGATCACAAAAAAAGCTAATTTTGTCAAGGGATCTGATAACCAGTTTGAGCTTCCCCATTCTTGTCCCTGTACATATGAATATCCATATATCTGACTTCATTCTATAAGTTCCTGATTTAGCTCACTTACTTTGAAATAAAATCTTTCTATTCCTTTTTCTTTCACCTAGAATTCTGTTTAATATAATTCTATTTATTTTCATTATTCCTTTTACAATATTGATTTTATTTACAATATCGTTTATATTACTTCCTGCCATACGATCTTTGCATAGTTTTTCCTAGCGCCACTAGATGGTGGCCTCAGCATGAGCCATCTTGCTTTGGCAGGTATCACCATGGTTACGCTATTGTATAATTATGCATCGCTGATCGATGGGCATGTCCGAAGCTGCATACTAGCACTGTTATCGTGGCTGATTGTGATATAAATATCTTTCAACCCTGAAGAAATTCAGTTTCGAGTTTTAAATTTATTTGTTCATTAAGTGTCAATGTTTATTTTTCTTAAATGGCATCTGTTATGGTTTGTCAGCTTTTAATCTTAGTTTTATAGAGTCTGTCAGTACAGTACTTAAAGGAAATAGCTTTTTAAATTAGTTTTTCATATCAATATTAAAGAAATGTGTTTGAATATTTGACCGTACTTTAGACTTCGCTGTTTACACGTGCCTTCAAGTTGTTATATTTTGAAGCAAGTGGTTGAGATTGTAATGATGTTTTTCAGTGATGATTTTTGGAATACGCAGATGTTTTTCCTGAAGGGATATTTTACAGAATGTGTCCGAACTTTATGTTTGAGATGTGTCTTCGTATTTCATCTGCTTGCAGAGTGTCAAAGATCTTGAAGTGAAGTTCTACGATCAGCCGTGTGTTTATGAACGTTTTCATAGTTTGTCTTTTTAAAGTGAATTTGTTATTGTCCGGTGGATAATTGAATCAAGTTATTTTTGACTTTTGAGAAGCTATAACGCTTTTATTGAATGGAGTCCTGGTCCATTCAAAGTCATAGTTAATTGAAAGCAATAGTCTTTTCCTTTGAATATTTTTTGACAAGATTTATTTGTGCAATATGCCATGAGTTATTATACATAATGTCAAGGCAGATAAGTTTCTTTCTTTCTAATAATTTGGTATTAAAGAACTTTGTTTAATTTTAATGTTTCTTTTTTATCTTTTGTTTTTAATCAATAAATATTGTGTTGTTTTTAAATCTCTTATCTTTCTTTCGTCTACCACTTACATTACATTTCTTTATCTTTTTAGCTTCAGTAATTTAAGTACTTATAGGTTTATTCATATTATGTTTAAAGTTTATTATGTGGTTTTCAAATCAGTTATACACTTCACGCTGTAATATGCTATTCTGCTAAAACTTTTCAACCCCGTTAGACATTATCTTAAATAATTGTTTAACAAAGGGATCGACAAAAAAAAATGCAAAGTTCGTCAAAGGATCATGGAAGATACGCAAATTTCGCCAAAGGAACGAGGAAGAAATGCAAAATTCATCAAAGGGTCATGGAATAAATGCGAATTTTGACAAAGATTTGCGAAAAATAGCAAATTTCGTCAAATGATTGCTAAAAAAAATGAATTTCGTCAAAGGATCAAGGTAAAAGCGCAAATTTCATTAAAGGATCACAGAAAAAACACAGTGGTTTCTTTGGAAAACAGCACATATACAAACATCTATATTTATTATTATGGTTATAGTTTTAAATCTGAAATAATATATGGAACTAACTTTTGAAAAATTGTGTTAACCCGAAGCCAACTTTGAAGGAATCTGCACTCAGCCTGAAATCCACCCGACCCGAAAACAGTTAACTCGATAGGCAACAAAAGTACTCAGTGCCAGGAGGGAATTTCCTCTCTCTGCTGTAACCTCTCAGAAAATTTGTTTTGCATTAGAATTTTTTTTCACTAAGAATCACTTCTTCCTTCCTATCATGAGTTTTTAGTTTTATTATTTTTTTTAACCAAAATAAATATTCTTTAATATTAATTAATTTTTAATTTAAATGGTTATTATTTTAAACTACTGATTTTAATTCATATTGCAGAATAATATAACACGTAATTTTATTAAACACTAAATTAATTTGCAGAAAGTTTTTGACCCAATATTTGTGGGCACAAAAAGTTTGTGGTTTTATACAAGTCTGACTATCACACACAAAAGTGTAATTATAAAAACTATAGATTTAGATAAACTGTATGCTACAACGTTATTTATTCAATTTTACCTATCTTTGGCAGCTATACTAATATTAAAAAGAAGAAATGTTCGTTTGTAGGAGATAATCTCTGACAATACTAGGAACAAAAAAAAAAAAAAAAAATAATAATAATAATAATGGTGGTAAAATAATAGTGATATATTCTGCTCCAACATAGGCTACATTTTATGTTAGTACCATTTCCTCCAAGGGAGTGCCAGATTAAAAAAATGCTCTAAAAGGCTGAAAACTTAAAAATTGACGTACCAGTATGTTACTTTTAAAAGGTAATATGTTCACTAACAACAGCTTTAAAAATTTTTAAATTATGAAGAGTGAAATGAGCAGAAAACCTCCTAAAATCACAATTACTCTGATATTACCTAGCCGTTTAAAAAAAAAAAAATTCAGTAATATGCTGGCTATTTCTGCTAAAGCATTAGGTTATTTTTTATATCAAGTTTTCTGTCTGCCAGGGGATATAAGAAAAAAATCATTCTAAAATTAAAAATTCTTAGAAATTGTTAAATCTAGGAACTTCAAATTTAACATGGTGGCACATTTTAAGAGGTAAATGTTCACTAACAACAGTTTTCAAAAAATTCAAAATTTAAAAGGTGAAATGAGCAGGAAAATATTCTAAAATCAGAATTATTTTGAAACTATCAAGCCAATTTCAAATCCTTTTTGAAAGAACAATTTTCTTTTACAATTATGATTGCTTTGAAATTTTTGGGGCTAGAAATTTGAAATGGTAGTTATGTTAAAAATGTAAATGTTCACTATAAATAGTTTTTAAACATTCGAAATTAAGGGTGAAATAAGCAAAAACATTCTAAAATCACTATTACATACTAGTCATTCATAATATAAAAGTAAGTAATTGTAAATGTTTCAAATAAGTTTGTGCTTACAGTGAAAAAATAAATGAAAAGTTTTGTAAAAATAATTAATTTATTGGGTTTAATTAAGGAACATGTAATCTCCCCTTAGCTGTAATGCATTCTGTTGCATCTCAAATGTGCGTGTGTGTGTGTGTATTGTAGAGAAAAAGCTTATCTACACAGATTGCATCTTCATATTAAGAAATAAACAGTGAACTGAAAGCATATATTCTAAAAAACACAGCCATAATTCACATTCTGAACGCACACAAGAATGGAACCAACCATCTGCGTTTTCACAGGAATAGCAAGTCTTCGCAGAGGGAGACGTGACAGGTGAATCTCCCTTTCCCTCTTCCGAAGTCAGACCAGGAAAGCAGTAGAAGAGGAATGATTTTTTCTCCCTAGTCTTTCAACGGTGGTTTGGCAACGATTTCTTGAGCGGGAATATGAGTTCGTCGGCCGCGTGCAGCGAGGAGATAGTGATATCTCTTTGCTGTAGCGTTGGCAAGCAATTTTTTGAGTGCTTTTAAAAAACTTTTTTTGTTTCTGAAGTTTTAATTTAATGAACAGACTGACATCCAGTAACCAGTAGAGGAAACCTCAGCAAAGTTAAGTGTAAAACTAGTGTCCGAAGAAATCCTGAACTCTGCATCTGTTTTTCTGATGTGCTGTGCGACATTTGTTCTGTGTGACTGTTTGCAATTTTCGAGATGGTGTTCAACAAAAAGAGGAATCGATAATTTCGTTATATTTTGTGCTGCAATTTGAAATCATCCAAATAATTAGTGTGCAAGCGGTGCTTCAAAAAAGTGTGATTAAAATAAAGATGTTTTAGTGAAATTGATAAAAAAATCACATAGTGATTGAAATATGTTAACATGGTGAAAAAGAATCACATGGTGAGTGAAATATGTGGAGAGAGCAGCAGTACATGATCGCTGCAATCTAAAGTGCTTTCTAGCAGAGATATCACTAAACATCACCATGAGATGAAATCAAATTTGCATAATGTGCGATTCAGCAACAGAACACATCAGAATATAAGTTCTCAATGGATAGGTTGCTCTATCCAATATAAAATTTCAATTATCGTGCTCATTACCTGCTATGCATCATTATATGTGATATCAACAATTAGATTAGTCAAGAAGTATTATTCTCTTCAAAAATTGTTCAGGATCATGTGTTTTTTCATTTTGAGTATTTTAAATTTATCATATGCATATGATTTGTTTAATTGCAATTTATCTACTTATTTATTTATTTAATTCATGTTTGCCATAATAAATAATCCAGTAAATGTATATATATGTTTTATTATTCATGTGTAATCTCTCTTAATATTAAATGATAGGTTAATAATTCTAATTCTTTATCTATTCCAAATTCATAACGCAATGATCTTATTTTTATTAATTACTTTCCACTATACTTGATCTGATTAATAGCTATCTATCATGATTAACTTATCTTATAATCTATCATAATTACCTTATCCTATACAATATATATATATATATATATATATATATCAAAAGATAAAGATTAACCCCTTTTTTAAAACTTAAACCTTTTTAAAGTTTAAAATTAAAAGTTCAAAATTTAAAATTCCCAATTTTTATCAACTTTGAAAGACTGTAGTTTAAATCTAATTTGCCCCTGTTAACTTTGTTTTTCAGCCCAACATTTATCAATTCCATACTTCAGTATAGTGTGATCTTTAAGAGTAAAAGTGCTGACTTTACGCAATTCTCACTTCTTGTGGTTAGAGCTGGGATCCAGATTTGCCAAACCCATAAAACATCATGATGCCTGGATATTTTCTAGCCTATTAAGTGAAATCACCTTCCATTTCTTTAGTGTCGCACTCTAGCAAAAATAATCCATATTTAAGATGGGACACCAAAAAATCTGTGGCCTTTTACGACGATGCACTATTAAAACTGACCTGCGCCACTCGACTGAGCATTTTGGGGCATTTCTGCTCTATAAACTCTCAGCCCGGCTGGAGCTGGTTTCAGAAAAAAAATGTTATATAACAAAAGGAGAATAAACCAGGTCCCAACCAATTTTCCATTACCTTGATTGACTCCTACCCTCGGCGAACATGCAACAGTAACAAGAAAATCAAATCTACATTGACAAACCACCAGCGAACCATGAACTATCAAATGGTCCCGATGTTATAGTAAACCCCATCCATCCTATATCCTTACATATATATACATTTACAGATTTTAATCTATTATTTATAATTAAAATATTTTTGCAGTATTTTCTTATGGACTACTATTGTGGTGGAGATCTTTTAACCTTGCTGAGCAAATGTGAAGATCGTCTACCTGAAGACATGGCTAAATTTTATATTGTCGAAATGATTTTGGCTATTCATTCTATTCATAAACTTGGTTATGTGCATAGAGATATCAAGCCTGATAATGTGCTATTAGATGCCTCTGGACACATTCGACTGGCTGATTTTGGTTCATGTTTAAAGCTTCTTGAAGATGGTTCTGTAAGGAAATTATTTGTATATTTTTTAATTAATAATACTTGAGTTCCTGTTTGTTGTTACTTACCAAATTCATTTGTAAAATATTGAAATATATTATCCTAAGAATGTTTTTAATTTTCTTTTACATTTAAAAAATATATATAGATTTTTACATATATTTTTTGTAATTTCTTTTTATAACTAATAGCTTTGGCAAATTATAGGAAATGTCCTAACCCCTTGAGGGGCAGTGGGATATATTTTATCCCACCTATGATTAATGAAGTTTTGCACCACAAAATTTTTTATTAAATTTAACTTTTCTAACTTTGGTGGAAAAAAGTCGTAAAATTGCTCTTCCTTATTTTGCAATAAATCTTTTTGCAGATTCCGGTGTGAATTCCACATTACATAAACACAATTACTTGCCCCTCAAAGGGTTAAGTTAGGGAAGATAAATTTTCACAGATTGGCAACATATTCATTGCTTCATAATCACAAGCAATTTGTTCAGTATTAATAACATTTAATGCATACATTCTATGAAATTTATTTAATTTATACACATAGAAGCAATTTACTTAATGTATAGATAAATAAGAAATATAATGCTACTTGTAAACTGTTATACCAGTTATCCACATAAATATTTTTCTTTTTACGATTGTTAATTTATTATTGCATCTCTTAATGATTTCTTTTCCACTATGCAGTTGCATATCATAACCATTTTCACAGATTCTTTTAGAACAATGAAATACCTATTGTGGAAAAGCTATAGCATCTTTATTTGTCCATGGTAAATTTCAAAATCGTAAACATAGTCGTAATTCTAGAAATGAAAAAGGTTAAATTTAGTAGAGACAAATTAGTAGCATAACATGTATATTAGAACTTGTCTTGTTGGCCGCCATTTTGTTTTTGTTGCTGTGTATAGTATCTACTGTATATATATATAAAATGCTAATGGGAATTTCATTCCGGGGCTTATAACTTGAGTTCTGAATGGATTTTGATGAGGCTTGCAATGTTAGATAGATAATTTTTCAAGAAATATTTTAGTATGTATCATATTCTATGTGACTTAGTTATAGAATTATGGGGGTATTATATTTATCACGAACTAACATTATTGGTTATTACTAGCTGACTTTGCCCACTAACAGGACCCCTAATGATACAGGTTTCCTATGCGACTGGAAAACCTGGAAAACAGGGAATTGTCAGGGAAAATGACAAATCATGGCTCAAAAAGTCATAAAAAAATAAAAAAAAAAATTCTAAAACCTGGAAAAGTCAGGGATTTTTTTTTTTAATGCACTATCATGTGTCAATATTCTCCCGAGTTCCCGGTGCATCTGCAAAAAAGTTCTGATTTTTCCCTTAAAAGGAGAATTTTTGCAATATTAACATTTTTAACATAAAGGTGTTTTATCTATACAAATTTGTCGCCAAATAGTCTGTACTTAAGCGAAAGAAATGTTGAGCCATGTTAAGGTGGCTAGGAGGAGATATCATGAATAATTATATAAGAAAAACAATAAAAATTATGAAACAAGACAAAAAAGAAAAAAAAAACAGATAAAAGAAAGCTGTAGCTGAAGTTAAAATGTTAAAAGACAAAAAATTGAAACTTTTACACAACAAACTGCTTCTGAAACAACACAAGTAAATGACATGATAGTAGAAGTCTAAAAAAAGTTAAATGTTTAATATGTGTAAATTCAGTTATGCAAATAAAAAGTTACTTTGAATCCATCCGAGCTGTATTTTAGTTTTGCTTGTTTTTTGTCTTTTCTTTGTTATATATAATATTGTAAATGTCAAACGATATAGATTTTTAGTTTTAATTTTATATGATATTTTAATTTTCAGATGTAAGTGTAAACATTAAGATCTTGAATTGTAATTCGTATTTCTAAAAATGTCGTGAATTTTGGTCAGGGAATTGTAGGAAATATGGACTGGAAAACCTGGAAAAGTCAGGGAATTTTGTTATTCAAATATAGTATGAAGCCTGTTATATCAGGGTCTTTCAATTAATATGAAATCTCAAACCAATCAAATGTCAAATGGGGTCCCCGCTGCCTATGACACCATATACCGGGCATACAGCAGAAAATCCTGTAATGAAAAATTTTTGCAAAAAAAACAATCTCAACTGGGTCCTCGCAGTCTACGGCACTGTATAGCAGGCATGCTGCACTTACTCTGCAAAATCCTTTAGTTCCATTGCCAGGAGACACAATATGTTCTATATTAGGGGTGCACAACCTTTTTAAGAGAAGGGCCACTTAAAAATGTCTGAGTTTTCGGGGGGCCATATCAGTAACACAAAGAGAATTCTATTTTGGGGATGTGGGAGGGTCTGTGGCCTATAAAAAACATGGTTTCAGAGGGATGGAAGTTTTACCCCTTTAGGTTCCCCTCCCCAGTTAACATACCCAGTTCAGTGTGCAAGGATATGTCAATACTTCATCTTTGTATCTATAACAGAGATATAGCAAGGATTATTTTCAAGGAGTGAAAATTTTCCTTCACTTTTTTATTCAGGGTAGTAAATTTTGCTTTATTAAAGGTGCTAAAAAAACCATAGGCATGAAAGTGTCTAGTGCCAAAAAAAAAGTGAACTTTATAAATGAAGTTAAATTGACGAAACTGCATATTTTTCTGCAGCTGATCAACAAAATTCGAGATTTTTCTGTGCCTGATCGACAAAATTCGTGATTTTTCACTCCTTAATAACGAAATTCGTGATTTTTCACACCTTATTAACAAAATTCGCAATGTTCCCACTCCCAGTCAATGGAATTCGTGACTTTTCCGTGTCCAGTCAACAAAACTCATGATTCTTAACTGACTGACGAAATTTTCAATTTATTTCCCACGGCGAATTATCAAAATTATAGATTTTTTTTCGCAATAAACTGCTGAAACTCGTGATTTTACTGCAACCGATTTATAAAATTTTCAATTTTTTTGCATTTCATCGACAAAATTTGTGATTCTTCCTCTGCTCGATCCCGATAGAGATAATTCACAATTTTTCCGTGAACGATCGACAAAATTAATGATTTTTCTACGTCTGATGGACAGAACTCACACTTTTTCTGAGCCTGGCCAACGAAATTCGCGATTCTTAACTGACCGATGAAATTAAAATTTTTTATTCTTTAAAAATTGGAGAAATTCGCGACTTTTTCTCCCAATAAACTGAGGAAACTCGCGATTTTTCCGCAGCCGATCAATGAAATTTGCAATTTTTTTTGAACTTCATCAACAAAAATTTGTAATTTTCCCGTGACCGATGGACAGAACTCGCGGTTTTTTTCGTGCCCAATTGATGAAATTCGCGATTCTTAACTGACTAATGAAGTTAAAATTTTTTTACCTCGGCAAATTGGTGAATTTCACAACTTTTTCTAGCGATAAACTGATAAAATTCGCAATTTTTTCACAGCTGATCAACGAAATTCGTTCCCGATCAACGAGATTTGCGTTTTTCCAAGCTCGATAGAAAAAACTCGCGGTTTTTCCCTTTCCAGATCGGCGAAACTCGAGATTTTTCCACACCCGATCAATGAAACTCGCGGTTTTCCGCGCCCACTCAACAAAATTAGCATATCTTAAATGACTGACAAAATTTATGACTGAGGAAAGTGACTGAGGTAAGTAGCAACTCGGGGATTTCCCATATTGATACAAATGGTATCGGCCAGGTGGTTAATGGAATTCGTGATTTTTAATTATCTGACAAAATTTGCAATTGTTTCTCGCGGCAAATTGACGAATTTCACGATTTTTTCCTGCAACTTATGATCAAAAATTGTTATTTTTGACAATTATAAATTGACGAGATTCGCGGGCCACAGGTTGTGCATCCCTATTCTATATGAACATCCGACAGGTGTCCCCACTGTTTGCATCTTCTTGAAAAAATTGCTTTTATTGCAATAAAATTTTTTGAAAATGAGTAATATATGAATGATTGGTCCAGGCTTTTTATGGCCCAATGGCCATGGCTTTTCATGGCTCATTTTTTTTTTTTCATGGCCCAATAGTAAACATTTGGGCCATGTTTCAAAAGTAAATTTAACAATTTGTGATTACAAACTATATTATACAAAAATTATAATTTGCACAATTTTTGGTCTCAAGGAATGCAATATAAAGATACTCTGCTGTATTTTGACATGTTTCAGGCCAGGCATATTTGGCTAAGTTTACAAGGTAAGTGATGCGTAAAGTGAACACAAAACCTTGCTTTTTTAGCTTTGTGTTATAAAGATCTTCTGCTACTATTTTAAGAAAATAGTAGCAATCAAAATATCTGAATGATAAGAACCTGCCCAACAAGAAACACTAGTAAATTAGCTATCTCTTAGTCAGAGTCAAAGTTGGAGCCAGTTTCTTTAAAATTTCAGGAGTCAGAGTCTGAGTTGGATTCAGTCATTTTTCCTACCAGCTCCACAGGCCTGATTAAACATCACATTTTTGTTATACAACTTTTAGCTTTATTATTGTTATTGTATGTTATTATTTTTATGCTGTATATATTTTTAAAACTAAATAATGAATCAAAGTAAATCATGCTATTGTAATATCAAAAATTGGTAAATTTCATTAAAGTTTCAAAATACGCACAGCAATCTTTCACTTATGCTTCTTTCGCTTATTTCTTAATGGACCAAAGAAAAAAGTCATACAATTGAGAAAGTCATACTATGTAGAGAGTCGTATAAATGAGAAATTTAATTTTGTTTCATATTAATAAAAATGGATAGCAAGAAATATTTCTAGTTTTGCTCTTTATGTTGTAAATTTTTCTATATTTTCCAATAGGAATTGCTAGTTTACCTCTCTTTGAACAGTTTAGCTTAATACTTTTCACTTTACTTCTTTCTGCTTTCTCCATCCCATCCCCCTCTCTTTTTCGTCATACAGTTTTTTTTTTAAATATAATTTTGTGATTATTTTAATGGTCCTAAATACTGAAGTATTTTAAAGGGAAAATAATACATTAATTTAGAATGAGTTTTTTTTTTTTCATTTATACATTTGCATGATTTGATAAATTTATACTGACATCTACAATTTTCATTTCTTATGCCACAGTATTTCTTACTCTTTTGTTTCAGGTTCAATCAAATGTTGCTGTTGGTACTCCAGATTATATCTCTCCTGAAATTTTAAGGGTAATTTTTTTTTTTTTTTTTTTTTTTTTCAAAGCATAAATCTATACCGTGGAAATTTACCATAGAAACAAATCTACTTTATTTTATTAGTTACTGACTTGCCAGCAGTGCTTAATTTGCATTGGTGCTCACATAGATCAGCTCCAGTACTTCTTTGGTTTTAGTGAATATTTAAATATTGGTGAGAATTAATAGGAGCTCATAAATATTGTGCTCCAGAGCCCAGCCGTACAGCGCTTCTAAAAAAAAAAAAAAAAAAAAAAATGAAGCTTAAATTGTTTTCTTTTCCCTCCCATTTCCAATCCTTTGCATTCTTTCCTACCAAAGCACTTATGTATGTGACATAGAGTGACATACACTGAGGAGCATATTTCTATTTAGTGCTCGCAAGTATAGACTCAATGGTTTTATGTCTCAATAATTTTTGGGCGGCAACAAATAATGCCAGATTTAACCGCAGCTGTAAATGTCGATTTTAGTTTTGGCCATGTTAGATTTACTCACTGCTTTTTGTTCGTGTTTGTAAAGTATTTTTACTGATCAACTTTTTAGTTCCAAGTGATGCTAATATAGTGAGTAATTTGTGCCAAAGCACACAGGAGCACTCCTCCAGTACTTCTTTATTTTTAATGGATATACGAATATTAGTTGGAACCCACTAGGGCTTATAAATGCTGCACACCGAAGCCTACTGGTAGAGAGCTGTGTATTGTGTTTTGCTAGTTAATACAAAGAAATCTTTGGAGTAGGATTTTCTGAAAATTCCCCTCTCCTGATTTTATCATTTTTGTTTTGTATTTTATTAGATTTTATTATATATAAATGCATGCATAATATAATCAAAGTATATTAAAAATTTTCTTTTGCTGAAGATATTGCTTTAAATTTTGAAAATAATGTATAAAATATAAATATGCAGGTAAAAGGCACAGGGAACATTACAGTTATTATTACTGCAGAATATTAAAGTTCCAGTACTTTTTTTGTTAGAAACTAAGCCCTGCCTGCTGGCATTGCCCTGTCACATGATAAAATAACCATAAACATACTAAAAATCATTGTTTAATGATTTTATTTTTTAAATGAAAATCTGCTCAGCTAAACCTATAGTTGAGGGCCTCACTGCCTTCGGAAGTGTTCATCAGGTATGGTATACATGCTCCAGTTTGTTTTGATTTTATATTGTTAAACAAAAATCTTTCCAAATGAACCTAATGCTGGGGGGGCCCCGCTGCTGTAAACTGCAAGTGCTATGCACACTC
The DNA here is from genome assembly GCA_963932465.1 of Maratus speciosus. NCBI lineage: Eukaryota > Metazoa > Arthropoda > Arachnida > Araneae > Salticidae > Maratus > Maratus speciosus. The sequence continues at coordinate 384,168,752 of OZ010788.1, read as the reverse complement.
TGTTCTGTTTTGATTTTATATTTTTAAATGAAAATATTTTCAGTTGAACCTAATACTGGTCTTTGGCAATGTACACTCTCAAATTTGTGATTTTATATTTTAAAACGAAAATCTATTCAAACAAACCTAGAGTTGGAGGCCACACTGCCTTTGACAGCATACACCGGGAGTGCTATGCATGCTCCAGTCTTTTTTGATTATATATTCTTAAACAAAAGACTGGCGTGGCCCAGGCCCCATGATAAATAACCTTTAATATACCTAAAAATCAGTGTTGAATATTTATTTGATCATCATGTAAAAAAAAATCACTTTTAAAATACTGATATTTAGTGGTATAAGTGCTTGTAGGAAGTATTTTCCTTCTCACTTTTTTTTCTTAACCATTGGGTACATTTAATATTAATATATATATATTTCTTTTTGTTCAAATTTGAAAATTTTATGATAAAAATGTTGTTTTCGAAGTCGTGTATAATTTTCGTACTAATATATTTAGTTGTAAAAAGCAGTGTTTTTCTTCACACTTTTTTTTTTTTTTCACATTGAAATCCCATGGGCAATTTTATTTTTAAATAGATTATTTTAGCCCTAAATATCATTGTTTCTAAACTGAAATTTTACTTGTACAGCAGCTAAAATGTTAGTTTAATGTATTAAAATTTTGGAGCATTAGTGCAAAAATAAGTTTGTTATAAGTTTAAGCAAGAGTGTGTAATGTTAACCTTATGGGAAAGATTTTTATTTTCAGACATTATTTTTTCTCAAAATCTCATAATTTCATAAGTGAATTTACACTTGATCAGTAGCAAAATATTAGTATATTGCATTAAAATTTCAGAGAGATTATATAAAATTAAGTTTATTTTTTTAAACAAAATGCCCCTAAACTTAACCCTAGGGGCAGTAGAAACAAACAAATGTAAAGTTGCAAGAGTAACTTTTGGTAAAAAATTTTCTTGAAAGGATTAATGTTAATATATTTTTTTAAATAGATACCACTGTTTGAAAGTGAAAGAAATGTAAATGTGACCTGGTATTTTTTTTTTTTTTTTAAACCATTTGGAAAAATGGTTATTGTCCTCGTCAGGGTAGGAAATCAAAAGCATATCTGAAGCTTTTTATTGGTTAAATCTGCATTTTATTCATTTTCTGATTGGTCTATACACTAACCTTTACTTTCAACAGAGATGGATCTAGAGCCATACTGAGTACTCGGTAAATACTCAGTACTCAGCGAATCCCGAGTAGTTGTAAGAATTTCATTTTTTTAAGCATATGAATTTAAAACTGATCTGTAAAAAGTTATTCGAATATCAATGTATAATATATGCAATAATTCATAAAATTTTTTACTCTGTATTTAACAATATGTCTACAAAATATAGAAAAAGTTAAGAACAAAAACCCTCATAAAATAATTCCAGATGAAAATTTAGTTTCACAGCATTTATACAAATAAAAATAAGTTCTTTTTAAATATATAGGAAAACAGAAAATACTATTATTATTTTGGATAAAGAAACTGAAAATACAAGAAATGTAATAAAAAAAAGTAATAATTAAATTTATTATATTTCAAATTATGGTGCAAAAACACCAAACGTTCTACATTATTAGTAGACAGGGCATTTTTTTAACCGACTTCAAAAAGAAGGAGGTTATCAATTCGACCTGTATGTATGTTTTGCCCATGTTCACACATAACTTTCTTAAATATGAACCGATTTTGATAATTTTTTTTTTGTTTGAAAGTGTAAGTCACCCATTTGGTCCCATTCCAATTTCATAAAAATCTGATGATTAGAACAATTTTTTAAAAATAAAAACGTTAAATTTCAAATCCTTTTTGAAGCAGTCGCCCATTATAAGCAGTCACCTTCCAGACTGTTACTCTTACAGAGATACGAGATCTTTCAAAGTGCGAAAACTTAGCTGGACAAGGGCCGAGATCCAGATAGATTTTTCACTGGTAGTGAAACGAGATTGACCAATCAGAAGCCTGCAGTTTTGCGAACTTTTCGCTGTTTGCAAAAATGCAGCCTTCTGATTGGTTGATCTCATTTCGCTAAGATCGAAAAATCTATCTGGATACCGACCATTCTGTCATCCACCAAACCGGAAGGCCCACAAAGACACAAACCGATATCGGAAGTCGCTGTCGAAAAGTTGAAAATCAACCTTTAAAGTTTCTCATGTATCAGAGCACAACTCCTAGAATAAATAATGTGGAAATCTGCTATCCGAACAGCATTAAACAAATATATCCCTTAAATGTGCAAATATGCTGTAATCCAATGAGCCGATCGCAGCGACATCTGCGTTATATTTTCAAATTTCAGTGTAAACATTGTATTATAACAGTGTCTAGACCAATTGGTCTTAGAGTTTTAGAAAATATCCTCAGTTGTCACTCCGATCGACTTTTTATCGTTTACATTTATCGTTTTACATTTAAGGGATACAATATTTTAGTACTTTCTAAGTACTACTGCTACAGAGTCTAGAATATATAGTGTGGAAATCGGCTATCCCAGTAATACTTAAAAAAGTGCTAAAATATTGGATCCCTTAAATGTCAAACGATGCTGAAATCCAATGAGTCGATCACAGCGACATCTTCAGGATATTTTCTATAACTCCAAAACGATTTGGTCTAGACATTGTAATAATACGATGATGTTTACTTTGAAATTTGAAGATATATCACAGATGTCGCTGCGATCGGCTCCCTGGATTTCAGCATTGTTGCACATTTAAGGGATACAAATTTTAGTGTTGTTTGAATAGCAGATTTCCACACTATGTATTCTAGACGCTGTACTACTGCTACAGCGTCTAGAATACCTAGTGTGGAAATATGCTATCCAAACAGTGCTAAAAAATTTTATCCCTTAAATGTATGTGCAACGATACTGCTAAAATGCCAAGTGTCGATCGCAGCGACATCTGCAGGATTTTCGTATTACTAGTATTACATTGTATAGACCAACAATACCTTGCAGTTGTAGAAAATATCCTGCAGATGTCACTGCGATCTGTATATTGCAGCAGCATCGTTGCATATTTAAGGGATACAATATTTTAGCACTTTTTTAAGTATTACAGAGATAGCCGATTTCCACACTATGTATTCTAGTCGCTATACTACTGCGATAGTCAGTCAATATATTCTGGATATCTGAATCTGGGGAACCAATGAGAACGGTTCAGGATCGGAACCCAGTAGGTATTGTGAACATGCTTACAGTATCTAGAGCTGGACCAAATGGAGGATATTCCATCTACGTTTCGATCACGTGGTCAAGGTAAAAACTTCTAGCGTAAAGAAGGGAAGGCTCCATAGACTTAATGAAAAACTCTCACCAGCCAGTGAAACAGTTCATGCGGAAAGCAGTAGTAGCCTCCCTTCTTATCAGTTAGAAGTTCTTTAGGTAAATTACTGGTATCACGTGACTTTTTTCAGCCTCAAACCCAGATTTGGAATAAAGTCCATTACTGCGTCTAGAATACATAGCATGGAAATCTGCTATCCAAACAGCGCTAAAAAGTTGTATTCCTTAAATGTGTAGTGACAGATAAAGTTAAAAAATGCTATAAAAAGTGATAGAAAATCTTTATTAAGATTGACGATCGTTTCGTTGCACAAACGGCAACATTTTCAAAATCATTCAACGATAGAAAATATTTTCTATCTATTTTAATAGAAAATGTGCAGTGATGCTGAAATCAAGGGTGCCGATCGCAGCGACATCTGCGATATATTTTCAGATTTCAAAGTAAACATCGTATTATTACAGTGTCTAGACCAAATCGTCTTGGAGTTTTAGAAAATATCTTGCAGATGTCGCTGTCATCGACTCATTGGATTTCAGCATCGTTTGACATTTAAGGGATCCAATATTTCAGCAATTTTTAAGTATTACGGGCATATCCAATTTTCACACTATATATTCTAGACGCTGCAACCAAATCGTCTTGGAGTTTTAAAAAATATCCTGTAGATGTTGCTGTGATCTATTCATTGGATTTCAGCATCGTTTGACATTTAAGGGATCCAATATTTTAGCACTTTTTTAAGTATTACTGGGATAGCCAATATCCACACTATATATTCTAGACGCTGTAGTTATGTAATAGAAAATGCCTAGGTTTGCTATAGTTTGGACTATAGTACCTAGAATATACAGTGTAGAAATCGGCTATCCCTGTAATACTTAAAAAAGTGCTAAAATATTGTATCCCTTAAATGTGCAATGATAACTGCTGCAATATGCAGATCGCAGCGACATCTGCAGGATATTTTCTACAACTGCAAGATATTGCCAGTCTATACAATGTAATACTAGTAATACGGAAATCCTGCAGATGTTGCTGCGATCGACACTTGGAATTTTAGCAGTATCGTCGCACATTTAAGGGATAAAAATTTTTAGCACTGTTTGGATATCATATTTCGACACTAGGTATTCTAGGCACTGTAGTTTGGACATAAGTTTCTCTTAAAGCACTTTGCCGCGCTCTGATGTGTAAACTTTATTGATGGATTGTCACCATTTCCACACCCAATTTCAATGTCCGTAGGTATCGATGTGGACCTTATAGTTTACTGGATGCGGTAACTTTCCGAAGTGCGAGATCTTGTCTAGAAAAAATGTCACATTCAGAAAAATCCAAATATCTAAAACGATGCTAACCGACATTGGAAGTGGGTATCAAAAAGCTTACAATGGAGGATATTCCATCTCCGTTTTGATCACGTGGTCAAGGTAAAAACTTCTAGCGTAAAGAAGGGAAGGCTCCGTAGACGTGTAATGTAAATCCCCGCTATCCAATGAAACAGTTCATGAGGCAAAGCAGTAGTACAGCATCTAGAATACCTAGTGTGGAAATATGCTATCCAAACAGTGCTAAAAATTTGTATCCCTTAAATGTGCGACGATACTGCTAAATTCCCAAGTGCCGATCGCAGCGACATCTGCGGGATTTTCGTATTATTAATATTACATTGTCTAGACTAGCAATATCTTGCAGTTGTAGTAAATATCCTGCAGATGTAGCTGCAATCTGCATATTGCAGCAGCATGATTGCACATTTAAGGGATAAAATATTTTAGCATTTTTTTAAGTTTACAGAGATAGCCGATTTCGACACTGTGTATTCTAGTCGCTATAGCAGCAGTATCTTTCTATCTTATCAGTTAGAAGTTCCTTGGGTAAATTACTGGTATCCCGTGACTTTTTTCAGCCTCGAACCCATATTTGGAATATCCTCCATTCAATAGCAAAATGGCCGTATACATCAGAGTTCAGCAAAGTGTCCCCATTAGTCGGTGCACTGCAAAGTGCATACATATACAGTACACATAAAAGTGCCTTCTCATGTGTAGTAGCACTGTCTTCGGTTATCAGATTCAGACTAAACACCTAATCATTGACGCTCATTTCTGATGTCTTTACTGCCTAAGGATCGGGAGTATTGGTATGAGAATAGTGACATACGGATAAAAATTATTGATTGATAGATTCTGGACAAAAGCTATCGCCATGAATCTTGAAGAGCTTGCCATTGTTGCCAAACTAATGCTTGTTAAATTGTTCGCCACTCATATAATAAAATTTGTCCAAGCGAGTATCGTCAAGTTATGGAATAGAAAATGTCTAGTCTTGCGGTAGCGTAGGCAAACGCATATGTATAAACAGAGTCTGAGCATTGTATGTCACCACTCTCAAATAGAGGCACCTTACATGAGGAAACAATTGATGGAGATGATCGGAAAAGAATAATGTAGAATTATGGACAGCATTATTGGTTTATTGAATACATATATCTGAACTGTGTGCTTGGCGTCAAGTGCCCGCTTATAAGTCACCGTCAATATATAGGAAGGAGATAGCACAAGGAAATTTACAACACCACAGAATTACATCCGGGAGCTCCACAAAGAGTGTGCAATGGAGCCAGCGAGATTCAAACCCGCAGCCACCTACACTCTCAAGCGACTAGCAGCGTGATGCCTTGACCACTCAGCCACGGTGGGCCCTGGACCATATTTTCAAACCTGACAAGTCTACAGTTTTTTGGATGCCAGTATTTTAGTACAGAAAATTTTGTTTTATTTGATAGGAGAATTTTGAAATTTAAAAGGACACACTCGATAAAAATTACTAGTTCGCAAAAAGGCAGGCTTCTGATTGGTCAATCTCATTTCGCTAACAGCAAAAATATATCTGGGTCCTGGTCAATATACTTGAAGAGTCAATACAAATATTGCTACATAGTCTGCATTTGGCTTCTTGACAACGGAGTCCTACAAAAAATAATTCTTGAATGTAGACCGTGGCTGAATGGTTAAGGTACCACACCACTAATCGCTTGAGAGCGTAGTTAGGCTGCGGGTTCAACTCCCGCTGGCTCTGTTGCACACTCTTTGTGGAGCTCCCAGATGTAATTCTCTGGTGTTGTAAATTTCCTTGTGTTATCTAGAAACCTCCCCCCCCCCCCCCTACTTCAAAGCTAATAGTCCTTGTGCTATTTCGTCCTTGTATATCAATGATGACTTATAAGAGGGCCCCTTATGTCAAGCACACGAGTCAGGTGTATGTGATCAATAAATAAATGAATGTAGACTGTTGTGAATACAATGTACTTGTTAAAAAAATATCATAAGCATTAAATGCTATTAAAATCAATACTTCTAATGAAATTATAAAGAATTTAATAAAAAACTATTTGTTTAATAAATAATTTTTGTAAATTATAATTTATTTGACAAATAATTTACTTATTCAGCAGATGTGGAAATCCGGATAATTATGTGTTACGGTATGAATAACTGAAAAGTAGAAAATAAAATAATCTTTTCAAAAAAATATATTAACCGACTTCAAAAAAGCACTAAAAAAAATTAAATAATTCTTTAAACTTCTCTAATGACGAAACGTTGTCCATTAACTGCACATCGGACATCATGTATCGGCATAAAAACGTTAAATTTAATACATAGAATTTAATATCTACCAAACATGGATTTTCTGGAGAATATTTTTTACAAAAGATTAATTTACATATTTATGATTTAATTTACGAATATATACATATAAAAAGTAATCAATTACTTTTTGAAGTTGGTGCCAAACATTCACAATAGATAATAATTAAACAAATAATTTGCTGAAGAAATTTTGTATAATATTTTCCATCATCACTTTATTCATGGTAATAGCTACAATATATTCACAATTTTATTATACTTAAGATAGGTTGGCACCAACTTCAAAAAGTAATTGATTACTTTTTATATGTATATATTCGTAAATTAAATCATAAATATGTAAATTAATCTTTTGTAAAAAATATTCTCTAGAAAATCCATGTTTGGTAGATATTAAATTCTATATATTAAATTTAACGTTTTTATGCTGATACATGATGTCCGATGTGCAGTTAATGGACAAAGTTTCGTCATTAGAGAAGTTTAAAGAATTATTTAATTCTTTTTAGTGCTTTTTAAAGTCGGTTAATGTATTTTTTTGAAAAGATTATTTTTTTTTTACTAAATTTGGCCTGCCTCTGAAAATATACGCTCAGAATAAATAGTGGTTGAAGGTGCACATAAGAATTTTTTTGCAAGGTTGCACATAATCACAAAATTTTTTTTGCTCCCCCCACCATGCAAATGGAGTGTCAGTTTTACATAAGTCTTCTGTTAAGAAAGTCTGAATCTCTTTTTGTACTTATCTTTTTATTTTTCTCTTTTTTATTTTTAATCAAAAGAAAATAAGGTACAGTTACAAAATAAATATGAAATGTTTTGCATTATTCAATGAATTGTTACAGTAACCAATAAACATTTTTATTTTTGATAGACAGATTTCAGGTATCGGAATAAATCGGAGGATTGAAGAATGTTTTAATTTTATATTGGTTAATAATTGTACTTGTTATGTGTCAATTCTCCTTTTTTTTGCTACTGTTTTGAATTGTCAAAAATTGTCTTTAAAAGGTGCGCAAATAAATTTCAAATTTAATTAGTTAATTTATATATACTATATATGTATATTATATATATGTACACACAGGTATATATATATGTACACAGGTATATATATATGTACACAGGTATATTTATATATCTGTACACCTAAGCTCACATTATGTGCACATCAGTGTTTTTATTTTCTTATTACACAACTACTCGGTACTCGGCTACTCGGCCAAAGTACTACTCGGTACACCACTAGATGGATTTTCTGTTTCCACTATGACAAAAAAGTAATAAAAACTACAAAAAAAAAAATTAATAACTCAGAAACAAATTGAGATACAGCTTTCAAACAAATTGCATTTAAAAGTAATATTGTGGGATGTTTAGAAGTTTATGAATGAAATTTCATTTAAAATTGGTCGTCAGATTTCTTGGAAATCTGACGATGGACAAGCCTTTTCTCGAACAGCCAATCAAATGCTTGGATAATACGTACGAGTCGTAGGCGATTTTTGTCACTTGCAATTTTTACATGTAATAACACTATTAAGGTTTAATTCATTTAAATATCATAATAAATTTTCCAAATGGTCGTTATAATTTGTTTAAATTGCTTTTTTTTTTTTTTTTTTTTTTTTTTTTGTTCAATTCTAGAACAGATGCAGATTTTTTAACTTTGCAGAAAAATCACCCAAAAACTTGAAACAACATTTCAAAAATAATTTTTTTTAAAGTATTAATATTTTTATTTTTTTAAAACAGATTACACAATTAGGAATTTAAAAGTATGTAGATATAACCTGGTGTTTAATTTTGAATAGTTTAGCTGATGTGACCTGTGAAATATAAGATAAAAATGACGTTTCAAAAAGAATTTTTTTGAAAGGGTTAATATTTTTTTTAAACAGATTACACTATTAGAAAGATAAAAGTAGGATAATATGGAAGGAATATTTAGCTTTTCTGTATTTCCACTCGTCGAGCTGATATAGACCATTAAAGACCGTAAAAAAAAAAGTACAGTTTTCGAACAATCTGTTCCTCCCTTTTTTAAAAACTGCAGAATGTGTTTTCGGACACTGCGCTGTGACTCTCTGTGCCACTTTGCAATGTTAATTTTGTCTTTTATATCTCTGTTAATTAACAAAAATGAAAATTCTGAGCATCAGAGGCAACCGGAACTGCCTTGGACTATCCCCACTCAAATTTTTAGATCTGTATTATGTGCAGTAGATTTTCCTAGCCATCACGGACACACATACACAAACATATTTTTTATTAATGTAGATTAGATATATTGTGTTTGTTTTATATTCTTTTTTTTGGAAACTTAAATAACTTTTATATAAGTAATTTTTGAATTTTAAATACATTTTTTTTTTTAATTCTTTCTTATTCTAATTATCCTTTTTTACTTATTAGGCAATGGAAGATGGTCAAGGGAAATATGGTCCAGAATGTGACTGGTGGTCTTTAGGAGTGTGTATGTATGAAATGTTATATGGAGAAACACCTTTTTATGCTGAATCATTAGTGGAGACTTATGGCAAAATCATGAATCACAAGGTTAGCAGTGGTTTAAAGCTTCTTATTTTTATTAATCCATTTGCGGTCATGTCGTGTTCATTTTTCCCCCCTCTGAAAAGCTTTACTCACAGGGGCGCCATTTCAGAATTTTCTTGGGGGGTGGGGGGGGGGGGGGAAGCTGTCTTTGAGGACAGTGGCATAGCCAAGCATGGGGTGGGGTTTGGGGGTGGGGAAGCCTGTACTCTCTCCCATCAAAATGAAAACCTATTAAAAATTCCGTTTTAAGCAGGTTTTTTTTTATCTTGGCAGGTATAATTTCAAGATAGTGACTAACATTTTTTCCATTCCGACAGTATTCTATTATAGACAGTTTCCCTTTTTACAAGTATTCTTAAAGGCATTTAAAACATCCTTTCTATAGTATACCTCTGAAGAGTATAGGTATATTAAATTTATTGTAAAACTTGCGAATACGAAACCTGTCAAAAAAAGAATTGTTTCGCTAACGGAAAAAAAAATTAAGTTTCTATGAAGAAAGCACTATATAATTATACTTGCTAAGAAGGGTACCTGTCTAAAACGGAGATTTTTTTTTTTTTTTTTTTTTTTTTTTTTGACTTTGCAGGCTTTACGAACAGGACAGGGAGCCATTTAATAAGTTTCTTAGATTAGGGAGAGAAGGCAAGATTTTGTTTGAGGAGAAGGGTTTGAAATAGCATGCCATTCTTAATATTTTCATAAGCATGGGATTCTTCAAGAAATATTTTTAACACTTTCCAACTCAGTTGAAAAGTGAATTGGGTTTGTCTGCCCGTCTGGTCATGCTCTAACTCACGTAAATATACTCGGATTAACACGTAATTGATATATGTTATTAAAGTTTACAATGGAATGTGCGGTATTCAAAATGAAGTGTGTATCATTCATAGTTCATTTACAGGAGGACTCAAAAGTATTCAGTTAGATTATGGTCTATCGGGTAAAATATTTTGCTGTATATTTTAATATTGTTGTATTACAGTATTTAAACATAATAACATTTATATACATTATTGGGATGTACTAAAAGATGACTACTACATGTAAATTTATGTTTAGCACTTACAGTTCGCGTCCAGAGAACTCACAAGTATTCCGTTATATTATAGTCTATGAAGAAAGAATATTTGTGACGTATTTTAATAATGTTACTCCGTTACAAACATAATGAAATTGATAAAAATTTCCGAGATGTGCTAATTAGAGATGAGTTCGGGCTCATTTTTCAGAGCCTGGGGCCAACAATTTTAAATCCGAATCCGAAAAAGTTTGTGCCATCAGAGCCCGATTCCGATACCGAAAGTATGCACGGAAAAAAAAAGGTTTAACAAAAATGCATATTTAAAAGCTGTTCTAAATGTAATAGATCTCATTTTTCAACAAATGTTAATCTCTAGCACATAATTAATTTTATGAAATTTACATTAAATCTTATCAAAAGAGACGTTTAGTGTCAAATAGAAATATACTTCCCTAAAAAGATGTTTAAATTTTTCTCCCGCAACAAGTAGGTATTTCTGATGGACACAATAACGAAGAGCATTTTATGTATAAATTAATGAAATTTGCAGAAATTATGATTTATATGACGAAGAATCGAACAGCGTTTTCTGTTTCCTATAAAAGGTGTACATCTTTCGCATTTATCATGGCTTTGAAAATCAGTTTAAATTATAAATTTGACACCGTTACCGAAAAGATCCGATGCTTTTATAGAAAAAGAGGAAATGCTGATTGATTGCTTTCAATCGGGAATAACAACGCATGCCAATTTTATCTACTTACGTATGAAAGTGATTTTACGAATATGAAGAACAGAACCACAGAATGAGCAGACTTCAAGAAGAAGCATTAATAAAATCCCCAACGTTATTTTCATATAAAGAGCGATTTTATTCGCAGACAATAGGAGACTAAAAATTTGCAAATCTTAGGCTTATGCTGATTTACGTAAAAGAAAATATTTATTTTGCGTTAGATCTCTGAAAAAAGTAATAATAAATAAACATTCCAATTAAACAGTATCCTAATGGCGCCATATTTTGATTGCCGCCAACATCAACAGGTCGTTACTCGCATTAAACTACAGACATAAATGATAAAATATCACAAGTTTTCTTTCAAAATAATGTTCGACAAATACTTAAAAAAAAAAAAAAAAAAAAAAAAAAAATCTATTTCACTTTTCTCCTGATCAAAATAGCATTAAAAAGACTTGCAATGGGATAATTAATTTTTAAGGGGTAAAAAAGTTATTTTTTGTTTCTATACAAGTACGAGAATAAATAAAATTGCCAATTTGAGAAAGAATGGGCACGAGCCCGAAGGCTGGTAGAAAAATCAAACCCGTGTCAGGTCCGGGTTGAGTCTGTCTCATCTCTAGTGCTAATACATACTTTCTGTAGAATATGGGGTGCGAAGCATTCATCACTCATTTACAAGGTTATGCAAAGGAGTTCGATTATATGATGGTCTACGAGTAAAAACTGTTCGCAGCGTATTTCAATTATGCTGCACTATTTCAAACATGATGAAACTGATATACATTACTGAAGCTAACAACAAAATGCTTGCAGTAAAATAGGATGGGGATTGCATTTATCATTCATTTACAGGGACACATAAAAGATTTCGCGAACAAATCTGTATGCGAAATTTGGCTATTAGGAATGATTGCTGCAAGTCCGTTTTCACTTATGGTATGGTTTTTCAGTTTAACTAAATTTTTGAATACTACATGGTGTGCATAAATTCTATAGAACATATACAGAGCAATTTTTAAATTTGTAAGACACACAGAAAAATTCGTAAGCATTATTGAGAAAGAGCAGGAATTGCTTAACGATGTTATTTTTAATTTGAGTTATGCAGCTTCAAGTTGTCTTTCAAGCTCAACTACATTTAGTATAACATACTAAGGTAAGTTTGCTGCATATAAATAAAATCATATACAGGACTATGCAGAGAACTGGATATATAATCGCCTATGGATATTAACTCATGGAAGCGTAATTTAAGTAGCTTAAACATTGCTTGAATTAAATTTCAGCATTAATATGTGTCGTGTATTAAAATCTGTATGTCATATACAGGTCTGTACAAAAGAATATAAATACGTTTCCCCCTATCGGTAATATTTGATGTTCAGGTTCTTAGTGATTGTCTTTTGTTGGTGGTTAGGTGAAACACTGTATTTCGAAGGCATGGAATGGATTAATACTTGGTCGTTTTCGTCAAACAGTCCTTTCAACTGCTCTAACTCTGGCTTGGAGATTTTTTTTTTTTTGCCTTCCTACCCGATCCCAGTTCTTTTTTGGCCGAGAGTCCCTCCTAGTAACATTCTAGAACATCGTATGTAGTTCGCTTGGTGATATTTTCAGAAAATAAATAGTTCACGATGGACTCGCTTCTTGATGAATATTACTTTCGTAAAACTTGTACGCAATAATACATAGACACTCCTCTTGTGGTTCTATTCTCGGAAAACACAGATTATTTAATGATCTCTTGGCTAATGGCCATGCTCTTATATACCATAGCACAACACTTCACGCGCAAATTTCACCTGATTCGGTTTCCTTTGCTATTTTACATAATTGCAAAGTTTGTGCAAATTTCTAGGAAAAAGTCCTTATCTTTTCTAAAATGTTTAATTAGATATATTATTTACCTTATAAAAAGGCTAAGTTTTGATAAAGCATTCTTGATGTGTTGGAAAGTGTTTCATAATCTATGCTTGACGCATGATTTTTCTCTCTTGTTTAATTTTCAAGGGAAGACCATGCTATTTTTTTTATTTATTTGCTTATTTTTTTGCAGAGCGACGCAAAATCAATTCGTCAATTGACCGCAGAAAAAAATTGCGAAATTTGCAAATTAGACTTGGAAAAAATACATAAATTGGCAAATTAGAAATTTTTTTTAATAATTATTAGTTTATGTACCTAAAGTGTTTACTTATACGTGTTTTTATTGTAATAAAATTTGACAAGCTATTTTAGGTTTTGAGTAATTTTTTTAAATTCTTTTGAGTCTGACCTGCGATGACAGATAAATTTTATAAAATATCAAATTCCTTGGAGGGGGCCATGCCCCCCCCCCCCCCCCCCCCAGCCCCCCTCAAATGGCACCCCTGTTTACTCAGTTGATGTTTTGTGTCTCTATAACTGGTCAAAGGTACACAATGCTAAAACTTTAGCAGCGTTTCTAAAAAAGGTACTTTCCCCTCCGAAGTATTTGCTAGCAATCAGTAACCTATTGAAGACCATTGTGTGTGTGTCTGGCCAGGGTTCTCAAATTCATTTTATCCTCGTGACAGGTTGTCTCCTTACCTCCTGAAAACCTGAAAATCTGTAATCCCTCTTAGAAGAGATTTTACTGTTGGTGTGCAAATATTTCTAAAAACACGTGATTCGTATTGAAGTAAAAAAAGAAAATAGAAAACATAATATTTCCGAGTTGATTTTAAAAGTTATCAAACAATGACTTATAAACTATTTCGTAAATAACTTGCTTGATATAAATGAGTTACAACTAATATAAATGAGTTACTAAGATTTTAATTTTTTATTCTAGTACGGAGATTTAATGAAACAGTACTACTCATTTTTTAAATATAAGTAAATTAATTAGGTACTTGTTAGTTATCCAGTCGACCAAATTACTGTCGCCAAATTGTAAGATTTAAATGCCAATAATAGTTGATCGTAAATGTCACATTCACTTGACAACACGTGTTTGCGTCATCAAATGATTTTTATTTCGACATTTTATTTGTATTTTTATCAATGTTATACTAATTTATTTGTTTTTTCGTTATTTAAAATAAAAATTATGTCAATTTGTATAATTTGGCGAGTGGTTTGGCGATTTATATAATTTGGCAAAATTGGTTGATGGGAAACTAACAAGTACCATTAATTACTATATTAGCACTTGTAAATATAAGCTAACAAAGCAGAATTTTTTAATGTGATATAATTATATAACATAAGTTAAATTCAGATATGGTTTATTTGTTTATTTTTTAAATTAATCAAAACTACTAGGAATAATTCTTTATACAAAAGCCTTAGATTGAAAACTTTCTAAAGAAGGTAATTTGAAAAGATTAGAAAATATATAGCTATTAAAAGGAAGAAGTACGATTCTAAGACACTTTTATCAATACCCAAGAATGTAACAGAGTTATTTTTTAATTTTTAAATATTGATTCAGATCTATTATAAACTTATAAGATAAAAGGAAAATTTTTTTTTGATTTCATATACTTGAATTCAGATATGGATTCACTTTTTTAAATTAAATCAAGCATATAAAGGATAGATCTTTAAACTGGTGCCATAGGTAGTAGACTTTCTAAAGAAATTCATGTTTTAAAAAACTCTTTGAAAAATATTACTTATATTTTACTTACATATAATTACTTATATAATCACACATATAATCATACATATAATCACTTATATTACTTATATATATATATTTTACGAAAACAACAAAAGAAAACCCTATATATACTGTTTTGTCGATAAAAATATCAGACAAAGAATTTAACGAAATTAGATAATTAAATATTATAATTTTTAGATTTCAAAATTTATAAACTGAAAAATATATAAACTATCTGATGCTATATCAAAAAATCTTCAATTAATATTTTCAATTACAATTTTTAATATGATATTGGATGTTAGTTAAGTTTACATATGGATGTAATGTTGTTCTCATGCAGAAGTTTTGAAAATCGATGCTAAAATAATGGTAAATTCATTTTTTTTTTAAATTATTATGTCATATAAAATAGTAATTTTTTCTTTAAAATGTGATTTATAATATAATTTTAGAACAAATGATTGGTATTTTTTTTAAATTACTACAATTTCTTTTTTTCTCCCTTTTCAACAATTTAATTTGCAGTTTTGGGATAATAAACATCTTCAGGGATACCAATCTACACAAAGCTTTATTTAATAAAAACCTAAAGATCTCACAAACTATAGAACAGAAGAACTTCATGATACTGCAGAAAAACCATATAGTTTCGAGGGCAATTGAAACAGATCCCTTCATCAGGTGGAAAAACTGAGAGTGTGTTCATCTATACAAAAGTAAAGGAATTTAAGCGAATGCAAGCTCAGTTGTTTCCATCTGATGAAGAAGGTTATTTTAATTGCTGTTGAAACTATATTCATGGGTTTTTTTAGTGATTTTTTTCTTAAGTATCAAGAATTGTTATCATTTCTACGCAAATATTATTTGCTTAAAATATTCTCTAAGAAAATTCGGTTTATAAGAATACTGTGAATATAGAATTTCTCTTATCGCAATACCTTACAAATAATTACATATATAAAAAAAAAATTTATAAAAAATATCTTAATAAAAGAATTCTCAAACTTTAAATAGTTTTACAGTTAAGAATTATTTTATTATTTACTATAGAATTTATTTGGTATTTAAATTTACTAGCATTAAATCTAGTACCCATCACACTAATATTTAAATTTCTATTAAGTAATTAAAATAATTAATAATTGTCAGAAACAGAATATATTTTTTATATTTATAACAAATGAAACAGAATTGGGAGAGTTCCTTTAATTAATGTAAACATTTCAGAAATATTTTTAAATTACAGAATTTTGCATACAGTAGCACAGCCATGAATTTTGTTTCGGGGGGAGGGGCACGGTGTCAACTTCCAGATATATAGAATATAATTTCTCTTGCATTTCCCTGGAGTAAAATTTTGAAATTTGAATTCATAAAAAAATTTAAAATTGAATAATTCTGAAACAAGTTATAGAAAAATAAAAAAAAGTTTGAAATTGTATCTTAAATTTTAAGTTTAAAGAATGAAATTTTTACAGACAAATGAGTGTTCTAAAATACACTCTCTTTCTTCTCTATCACATCAAAATAATATGTACGAATCAATACATAATTCTAAGTTTTTAAGCAAACGATAAGTCACAACAATCTTTTTAACATATTTTAATGGAAGAACATTTAAAGCCACCAAAGCGATTACATTTTTTTCTTGATTAACTCTATAAAATATTATAGATTAAAAAAGAATTAGGTATACTTATCCTTTCCAAAATTCGAAAATCTAAAAATTGTTTACACTAGAGTGCTTTCTTTCACTGCCACTGTCGACTGTGGCAAAAAACCCCATGGAAATAATAGCTTCATGACACTCTGTAAGCTAATTCAGTCTTTAAATTATAACTCTTACACATACACACGTTTGTATAAATGTAAATAATGGATATAGAAAGAAATGTTACCATTAAAGACTATTTCTATAATTCAGCACTTTCGCATACCTACGTATTATGAAATTGTGATATATTGAAAATGGATTGTTAAATAATGTAGTAAAGGATATAATTTTCGATTTTCGCCATTTGGTTTATGTATTATACAATGTTGGTTACATTTTGTTGACATAATTGAGCATGCTAGTAAGTTCCATTAAAAATATATTTTGACAAACGTTTTGGTTGAGGTATTAAAGCAATTTTCTTTACATGATCACAATCTAAAACGCTTATTTTGTTTATTATTACTGTGGAGAATATAATTTGCCCTTTTTGCCAAGTGGTTGATTTATACTACACAATTTTAGCTGTTAAATAGGTACAAGAGTAAAACTAGGTGGAAAAAATAACGGGAATTAGTTTCAAAGTTGATGGAAATTACTTCAAATTAGTAGGTGCAAACTGTACAAACTGCTGGCCAGGCTGAGAAAATTTTCGGGACCCTCAAATTCTGCATATTTAAAACAGAAAAAATTGTTTTAATTTTTCTGGAAATATTACGTTCATAAACAAAAAATCTCACTTCCTTGTTAAAAAAAAGTCAAGCATATTCCTTTTTTAAATAAAGTCTTTTGTTATGATCCTCTGTTGTAAAGGAAAAAAACACACATTTGTACTATGTTTATGCTCTACTTCAGAATTCTTCTGAACATTAAAACTAAAATCCATTGATCATAGGTAAACGACTCTTTTATTCTTTTAAATTTCAATAGAAGAAAATTGTGACATCTGGGGGGAAAGTTTCTCTGAGAAAAATATACAGTCCTTTAATTATAACATATATTTTTACCTTTTTAAGTCTGTTCTCAAATCCAAAGAAGCTACTTTTTCTGACACATTTCCGAATTAACTTTTCTTCAAAATTGCATGAAATTGTTGGGTGTTCTTATCCTGAAACTATGTCATTGAATGGTGTTTTCCATTTGGTAAAGGCAGAAGAGCTCTCAGAAAATGATGTCAAAGTGGCCGTTAAGGGAATGCCCGAATCAGCAGCGATAGAAAGGAGAAAAACCTGTCGTCACGTGACCATAATTGTTCATAACTTAACTCGATATGTAATTTTTTGATCAAAAAGGGAAATCGCTGTTAGATTGCAAATTATTTTTATACCTTTTATGTTTAAAAAAAAAAAAAAAATGCGTCAGAAAATGTTTCAGAAAGTTTTGTGCTGTTGAGCATTTGAAAACCAACTTCAAACATTTTCTGTATCAGGGCTGCCACATGCTACTAAAATGCTACTAAAAGCTACTATTTTCAGCATTGGGCTACTATGGCTACTATTTTAGCCCAAAATCCTACAAAAGCGACTATTTTGGAGGAAAATCAGAAAAAAGGAGACTATTTTCCAATTCCAGCTACTATTTTTGGGAAGAACCTGATTTTTCATTAAGAATGATTTACACGCTCTTCTCCCCCCCCCCTTTTTTTTTTTTTCCTTTCTTTAACCTAATATCCTGACATTACAATTTATCACATACGTGTCAATTTCGACCTTCTGAATTGAATTTTTTACCTTTGTGTTTTAATATTATATATATTTTGAATTATTTTTTGAAAATAGTGATATATGCTACTCCAGGGTTGCTGCACAACCTGAAAAACCTGGAGAACTGGGAAAAATCAGGGAATTGAGAAGTTAGCCAAATAAGTCAGGGAAAAGTCAGGAAATTTCGATATTTTTTCCAAAAAATTGAAAAATCAGGGAATTTTATTATTTTTTCCATTGTGATCTCCAAGAAAGTTTGATCATTGCACTCCCAGAAATGAGAAACTTCCATGGCTTGGTATATTTGACATTTAAAAGTTTAAAAAAAGGTAATCTAAATTGCTTTTTTTTTTCTTTTCTTTTTTCAAAAGTTTCCACTTTTATCCTCCACCCCTGTCCTGTCTACCATAGTAAATTGTTTAAATTTTTAATACTCCATTATTACAGATTTTAGCAGTTATTTTCATTTAACAAATAATTATCACACCTCCACTCCCCACTGAAATGTCTGTTTCCTCTCCCTTTTTGCCTCCTACTGAAAATAAAGTTTATCTGAAGATTAGTGATTTTGCAATACAGTTGACGAAATGAATGATGTCTCAGTGCACAAATATTGTGTAGCAAGTTTGTAAAATTAGTAAGAAACTTTATATGAAAGCTTGTAAGGATCATAAATTATTAAAGAGAGCAATTTCAATTTAAATCCCAAAGCAAGGTTTATTTTTTTGGAAAGGGAATGAGAAGAATTACAATAGGGAGCTTTTGATTATTAGCAACTCGTTTTTGAGTGATATACAATTTGTTTTACCCTCAGTATATCCACTATGATTTACACTGCTAGACTAGAATTTTCTTGAAATAGACCTGGAAAAGTCAGGGAATTTCATTCTTCCATATGAGTAGCAATCGTATACTCATAATTTTACTTCAATGTTATAGAATATCATTATTAAGTTAATTATGTTTGGAATCGGTCTCTATTACAATATTTGTCAAGTAGACTTATTGTGATACTTAATCAAATCGTTCACCCTTCTCCCCACTCTCACAAATATAACAAACTGGGAGAAACAAGGGAGGTTCATAATGTAAAAGAGTGTTCAGAGGACTTTCCAATATATCACATGAGAAGTTCGTAAAAAGTTAGAAAATTGCCTGTCCAAGAGACTAATGTCATGCCTCATGACAAGGAATTCACCCCTCCTTCCTCCTTTTGAAATTTTTATACTTTATAAGTAATATTTATCAGAAGGCTCCATAAAATAATCAGATCTAAAATGATATTTATTGTAGAAAATGCTACCATTTTAGATTTTTATAATTGTAACCTAAGTAGCAGGAAAAATCTGCTAATCAATATCATACTGTACTTTTAATCTTTTTATATATCTTATAATAAAAATCAGACTTAAATTTAGAATAATTAGTGAAGAAACACTAAGAACTAAATAATATTAAGGTAAGCATTTCTTTTGTCCTTTAAAAAGTGATTTTTTGATAAAATACAAAGTTCTTAATTTTTACAAAAATTGCATATTTGTATTCAGTGTTAAAAAATATGCAAAGATGCACAAATTTCAAATACAGTGGGTGATCGATTAACAAACTGTTCGGTTTACGAACAAATTGGCTAATCAACACTTTCACGAGAGATTTTTATGTTTGGAGAACGAAAACTTTACAAAACAAAGCCAAGATGAAGCAATGCATTTTTTCAGATTTGATGATATACTACTTATTTACCACTATTGTCGATTTGGAGATCATTTTAACAGTTTTATACATCTATCCAAATTAATTCATGGTCTGCCGGGGATATGCATGCCTGTTTGTGTTCCGGGGAATCCCCGGAATTCCGGGGATTTGATAAAACGTGACCCGGAAATTCCGGAGTTACACAGGCATGAGATTCTTCCGCGATTTTCCGATTTTTTACCGTTTCTCGCATTGAGGATTTGTTCAGAAATTTTAAAAAAATCGGTCGTCAGTCCGAAAATTCGGACTTGAATATCACAAATTTCGACAAGTGATCGCCGAAAAAACACTTCCGTCAATCGTTCGTAGAAAAAAAATAGCCAATTTCGCAAAATATCGCGGAAAAAACGCAATTTTGTCAAAGGATCGCGGAAAAAACCCGCAAATTTCGTCATAGAATCGCGAAAAAAACGCTGATTTCGTCAAAGGGTTGCGGAAAAATGACAACTTTCGTCAAAGGATCGCGGAAAAAACACGAATTTCGCTGAAATATCGCGAAGAAACGTGGATTTAGTCTAAGGATCACGAAAAAACTCGGAATTTTGTCAAAAGATCGCGAAAAAGAAACGAATTTCGTCAAAGAATTAAGAAAACACGCGAATTCTGTCAAAGAATCGCGTAAAAAACATGAATTCTGTCAAAGGATCGTGGAAAAAACTCTAATTCTGTCAAAGGATCGCGGGAAAAACGCGAAATCTGTCAAACAATCGCGAATTCTGTCAAAGGACCGCAAAAAAACGCGAATTTCGTAAAAGAAGTCGGAATAAATGCCTATTCTCAAAAAAGATCGCAGAAACAACGGGAATTTTGTCAAAAGATTGTGAAAGAAACTGGAATTTCATTAAAAGATCGCTGAAGAAACCCAATTTGCGCCAAAGGATCGCCGGAAAAACCCGATTTGCGTCAAAAGATCGCATAAAAAACCCGATTTGCATCAAAAGATCACAGAAAAAACGTGCATTTCGTCAAAAGATCGCACAAAAATACGGGAATTCTGTCAAATCGCGGAACAAATGCAAATTTTGTAAAAAAAATCGCGGAAAAAACGCGATATTTGTAAAAAGATCGCGGGAAAAACGCGATATTTGTAAAAAGATCGCGGGAAAAACGGGAATTTTGTCAAAAGATTGCCAAAAAAACGGGAATTTTGTCAAAAGATCGCCGAAAAAACGGGAGTTTCTTTAAAAGATCGCCGAAAAAATGGTAATTTTGTCAAAGATCGCCGAAAAAACGGGATTTTCGTCAAAATATTGACGAAAAAACGGAATTTCGTTAAAATATTGACGAAAAACGCGAATTTCGGCAAAAGATCGCTGAAAAAATCGAATTTCGTCTAAAGATCGCCGAAAAAACAGTAATATATGATCTAAAGATTGCGTATAAAATGGGAAATTCGTCAAAAGGTCGTGGAAGAAAGGTCAAAAGGTCACAGTTGCGTGACTTCGTGAAAGTTCAGCCTTTTTTTTTTTTCAGGGGATTTTATCAAGTGTTACAAACAGTCATGGATATGGGACATACATTTTAGAACTCCCAAATTAGAATGAACAGATTAGAAACATTAATTATATATTTTGTGTCCTTTATCAAAGAAATATTTTTAATGCAAATAAGTTATTTTAATTGATATTTAGTTCACAAATTATTAACAGGCTCTAGGCTCCACTTGGGTTTTATCAGGCAGTTAACGCAATCTTTTAGAGAACTTGTGAGTTTTTGGACAAAGCTACCAAAATACGATCCATCCAGATGCATATTAACCCTATTATAAAGAGAAGTTTATTATTATTTTTTATATATTCTTTAGATTTTAAGAACAAATTAAATTCCCATACAAATCAATATAAAATCTATGATTGGCTAACGAACTCTGTTTTGAACGGATTAAGTTCATTAACTGATCACACACTGTATGTAAATGTAATATTTGTAAAAATTTTATATACCATAAAACAACCCTACTATGAATTTTTTTTTTTTTTTTTTTTCCTTAAACTACAGACCGTATATTTTTTTTTGCTGATAAGAAATTAAAAATTTATTTTTCATTAAAAAAAAATATTTTTGAATAATTAATTTTCTTATTAACCACTTTTAAAGAGAATTACATACTTGGAATCAGCATAACAAAATAAACATAGATGCATAAGTTTCATATCTATAAATGCAGTTTTTGTAAAACCTTTATACTTTGCGATACAAACCCAGTATAAAAAATCTGTGATTTTTTTATCATTCAGGCAACCCCTTACCCCTCTTGTGAAGTTTGAGAAAGAATTTTCTTTGTGATCTGATTAAATTTCATGTTTTAGTTAAATTATGAATACTTTTCCATTCTTGTAATTGGGGTTTCAATTAATAACTCAGTTAATTATTAGAAATTAAAAATTCTGAATCTCAGGTCCACCAGGAGAGGCCATCGAGTACTCTAACAAAAATTTTCAGCTTTGTACATGCAGTAGTTTTTGCTAGCCATTCCAGACAGACACACAAACACAGAGTGCAATTTTCTTTTATTAAGTATAGATTTATAATTTGTGACCATTTCAGCTTATATATATGTATATACATATATATATATATATATATATATATATTAATCTACATATATGTATATACATATATATATATATTTTTTAATCTACTAAAACTTCCAGCTCCAAAAACTATTTGAAATAGGGTAAACACGCTATCGTTAAATGTAGCTCAAACATGCCAATCATTCAAAATTTGGTAGGAAACTGTTGATTTTCTGGTTGACTCCCATTCATACGTTTTACGCTGCATTTCTCTCAATTTTTTGTTGTTTTTAAAAACTTTTAAACTTAACTGTCATATAAATTTTATGCGAATCATTTTAGATTTGTACACTGTGCATTTGCTTGTTCCTAGTCTCATACTCATAAATCTATTTTCTACCTTAAATATGAACCAATACCTGTAACCAATCTGAAATAAATGCCACTTATAAAAATAAGATACATTTTATTAAATAAAATTTTCAGTTAAAATTGGCATATGAAATAGACTTGCAAGTTATCAAAAATTGATAATGAATTGATAACAAAATGTAATTTAGCAAAGCTCGAGGATTTCAAATTTTGTAACATTCTGATGCTAATTTTAATCTTTGCCATTGATCTGCCGTGCTGATTGCCGTGGTATAATTTACTGTGTTCAATATTTCTCTGATCACAACAAAAATGTCCATGAGAGCCTGATTAAGACAAAAATGGCAGACTAGCATTCTTTAGAACCTTCTTATATCATCACCAGACTTAAAAAAATGAAAGAAAAATTTGATCGATGTGGGAAGATCTCTCTTTTTGTTTTTAACCTCTGAACATTCTAAAAGTCCAAAATATTGATCATTACAGGATCAAAAACTGATTAAAAGATTTTTTTTTTTTTTTTTTGTTAAAGCCTATTAAATTGGTATTCACAGAAGTTAATTTACCCAGAACCTTTGATCTATTTTGGCTTATGTTACATTAATCGGATTTTGATTATAAAAGAAAATTGTTTTTTAACACAGTTTTTAAATTTAATAATAGATTTAAAGTGTTGATAATAACAATTTAGAATATTGTTTATTTCTTGTTTAAGCCACTGGTGGCTATAAAATCTGGCTTTATACTTGTTTTGCTATTTTACATAAATTTCTTGTAAAGATTAGATCAGTTTTGAACACAAAAGTTGCATATGGCTGTTCTTTATCAAATGCATCTATTCTGATAAAGCTGTTTTTCCTAGACAGATTTCCCGCTTTAATTCATTAAAATTGTAAGTCATGCATTTAAAATTGCATTTTATATCAAAAATAGCCATTAGACTTGTATCTCTTGATGTATGGGAATGCCAAATTTAGGGTGCTTTCTTTTCTTTCTTTCTTTCTTTCTTTCTTTTTTTTTTTTTTTTTTTTTTTTTTTTTTTTTTTTTTTTTAATGTATATTTTTAATAGGTTTTTGATCCTGAACTTATAATAAATGACAATTTTATTTATTTATTTATTTATCTATCTATTTGTTTCCAGTTGCTTCACAGTAATGCAAAGCAAATACTCAGTTTAGTTTGGGAAAACTGAACAGCACTCTTTTTAAAGTAATGATAATTAATGTGTGAAATTACATTAAAAATACTGAAAGTGACAAATTAGGGTGGAAGCATAAAGTGTAAAATAAGATATAAATTTCCATGAAACAGTTTCAGTTATTATTTTTATTTGAAATAAGGGTTCTTCCCCTACCCCCTCCTTTTTTTAAGTATGCATGCAATTATTTTGGCTACTATTTTTATACGAATGCCAGACCTGCCAACCTTTGAAAATGAGAAATCGTAGCACACAAAATTTAAATTAATCTGGAGATTGGTTGGTTGGTTTTTCGTGTTTCACAGCCATCTTTTGACATTCGTAAAAGGAATAAGGTTTCCGTCTTTCAACTCAATATAGCAAAATTTTTTCCTCTGAAAATTTTTATACGATTTTTAAAGTTTATTTTCGTTTTGCAGTTTTTTTTTTTTTTTTTCACTTGTAAAAGGAGCCTGGTTCCAATTTTTTAGCTCAGTGCATTAAATTTTGACGGAATTCACGATTTTTTTCCCGCCATCATTTCAGGATATTCACAATTTTTTTTTTTTTTCCCCACAATCGTGATTCACATTTTCCTATCACGATTCTTTGTTGAAATCTGCACTTTTTGCCATGCACTTTTGATGAAATTCGCATTTTTTACGCGATCCTTTAACGAATTTTGCGTTTTTTTACCATGATCCTTTGACTAAATTAGTGTTTTCTTTCTGCCATCTTTCGGTGAAATTTGCGTTTTCTTACTAATCTTTCGATGAAATTTGCATTATCTTACTGATCTTTTGACAAAATTTGCGTTTTCTTTCTGCGATATTTTGGCAAAATTCACGTTTTTACCACGATCCTTTAACAAAATTTATTTTCTTCTGCGACCAATTGACGAAATTGATTTTTTTTACACGGTCATTTGTCGAAATTCGCGATACTTTATCGCAAATCGTGCGATTTTGCACACTATTTCAAACCTTGCCCCTCAAGGAACCCCCTTCGGAATTCTTAAAATGGCACCCTTGTTTCTAAGGAAGGGAATTCTTGTATAAATATTTACAAAAACACGATTAGAGTGTTTTATGTTAAGATGTTTTTTTTTTTTTTTTTTTGCAGCCCAGAATTTTTTTTCTTCTCATGAGCATTTTTTAATGTCCGAATTTTCGGACTAATGGTCAATTTTTTAAAACTATCGGAAATGAATTCTTGGAAATTTCTGAACAGAATCATTCCTGAAAAATATGCTGCGCGGGATAAAATTCGCAACCAGAAACAAAAAATGCTTTTGTGTTTTTTGCAAAAAATCGTAGTTTAAGACCGATTTTCGTAGCATCGTAGTTTATAGGTCCAAATTGTAGCAACTACGATTTTTTCGTAGCAGTTGGCAGGAATGCTACTATTTTGGCTACTACTTTTTTCATTGTAGGCTACTAAAGCTACTATTTTTTATGCCATTCGGCAGTGGCAGCCCTGCTGTATCGAAATTCAATCCAATTACTAATAAAACAAAGTTAAAATAAGATGTAAACACAAATGGTTTGTGGCATTTGTTGCTTTTAAAACTTTTCTAAAAAGTTGTAATGATAATAATTTAGAACATATTATATACAGATTACATATCATGCTAAAATACGAAGAATCAAAACTCAAAATGTTTACTCTGAGACATTTACTCAAATTTACAAGAAAGATGTTAATGTAGAACTATTGAAAGAAATTTTATCGTTTAAAGAAACTTGTAGAAAATGTATGAAAACATTGAAAAATATTAATGACATTATAAATTTCACTATTTTGAGGGTTTATGCTTCACTAAATCCACATATAATCATCTCACCCGTTATACTTTTAACCCTTTCAGTTATGATTGCTCCGGCTGAACGAAGTTTCTGAAAACTAAAATTAAAAATATATACATCGTAGGAATTAATTTGGTCAAGAAAGACTTTCAAATAATAGTATTAAACATTCATTGTCAAAGGACCCAAGAAAGGGATTTGACACACCTTTTAAAAAAAGCCCAGAAAAATTACCTTCTAAAATGAATTCTGTGTCTTCAGTTAGTGAATAAAATTATACTTTTAATATATAATTATTAGCTGACACGGCCGGTGTTGAAAACTCCAATTTAATAAAAAAGATTAAAATTGTCTCAGTACCAATTTTCAAATTGCAAAATAAAATTACTGTACTTTTGTTCTGAAATGTTAAAAAAGCATTGCAGATTATTATGAGCAATTGGACCTCATAAACCAGTCTACGATATTTAATTGCTTGGAGTTTTTGATCTACTTCTAGCAGATAAGAGGCTACTTCACTCGCACAAAACCACTCGTTCGCTTAATGTTAATTTGATGGAAGAATTTTTTTAAGGTAGCTTGTTTGCATTTCAATATTTCTAAATGATTCTTTTGCATTGGCTAGCTGAGATCGATCTGTACAAAGGCCGTTTTTTAAATAGGATACTTTTACTTAAGGAACCGCTTTCGAAAGTAAAAGAATACTCATTAAGAAAACCTGAAAAGAAAATAGGAGATGTAAAAAGTGGCCTTTGTATAGATAGACCTCAGCTATTCAATACAATTCGTTTAAAAATATTGAAATGCAAGTGAGCTATCTTTAAAAAATTCTTCCATAGGATTAGAATTGGTGAATGCGTGTTTTTGCGAGTGTAGACCCCTTAAGGGGCTACTTCACTCACAATTCAATTTTCAACGAAGCGATCAACTGTGAATGTTTCTAAAAAAGAAGAATATGTGGATATTTTTCTTACATCATATGAATTCTTCAAGATATATTTTAGTGCCCTGTAAATATTGAAGAGTATTTAAATTTGTTAATCAATTTTATTAGAGTTAAATGAAAATACTGACAAAGACACCGTGTTAGAATACTAAAGGAAAATGATGATGGAAGTGAGTTTCAATTAATTAAGCAAAAACTTTATTTCTTCTTGCGTTAGAAAAATGCTGTGAATGCCAAATAATGTCTTTCAGTAAATAAAAGTAATATTTCTCTTATCTTCTACATTTAGACATCCAAGTACAATTTTTTACACAAAATATTTCTCTTTGGTTTATATTCGAATAAATAATATCTGCAATTTATTTCTCCTTTTTAATAGTCAAAACTATAAATCTATATATCTTTTTCTTTATTGCTTGTTTATATATTTTGCTATTTATGCTTTTCATATATTTATTTATATATCCAGAGTTCTTATTACTGATAGAAAAATAATAAATTTCATTATTTAATTAGATAATTCTAAAAAGTTAAACTAAATATTCATCTATCTATAATAATTATTTTATTATGTACTCTGAATCAATTTTAAGTCTTGAATCTGCTTATAATGGGAACCCATCTAAATCAATACTTTTTATGGTCACTTCAGTATCATTATAGGCATGTTTCAAGGTACTAGTTTTAAAGTTATACTGAATTTGAATAAAAAATGAACAACAATAATAAATTAAAAAACAATTTTTGAAATGTAATGTTAATTTGGATATTTGAGATTTTTATTATTATTACACAACAAAAGTGGTATAAGAAAAAAGAGGAAAAAATCACTTTAGTTATTTAGTATTGTAATTAAATGGAAAAAAAAAAAATACTTTCAGAAAAAAAATTAAATAAAAAAGAATGGTAAGAATCTGTGTATTCATTAAAAGAGCAAAATAAATAACTGTTATATGGCTAGTGATTTAAAATAATAATAGTAATGATGAATTAGAATCTTGTGGACAAAAATAATAAAAGAAAATAAGTAAACAATGATATTCTATCAAGTTGCCTAGTATCTGTTTTCAAATACAATGTCATTCTTAAACATTTACAGAAAACAAAATTCTGTAAGGCATTTTTAAATCAAATCTTTGTAGCATTCGACTTAAAATATAACAATCTAGTTGACATATGGTCTACCTGTTATATGCCTATTGTGTATGTGGAAAGAAGAAGTGGCTGATAAACGTCTTCTTTAACTCATAGTCTCGCACAATAGAGGGGAAGCACAAAAGTACATATGTTCTCATGACCACTTCCAAGTAGAAAATTTTGACCGCCTATACGCACTCACTCATGGCCATTTACAAGTACAAAAGTACATGACTGCCTATATAGGTTCATGGCCATTTATTTACAAGTACATAAGTGTGATCGCGCATACGCATTCATGACCACAAAAGGGTTAAGAACTATGGGGGTTTTTTTTCATTGCTCATTTTTGTTTTAAAGATTAAATATGAAACACTTTAATCTAATACACTTGTACATTGAAATATTTTTCTCATTTTCAAGTTTTGTTTTTATATTGTGTATTATTTTTTTTGTCCATGTTTATCAATTACTTCACTATAGATATAGGTATACTAGAAAAAAGTGCACACGTCCTCTCTTTTAATAAATTCCAAAATAATCACCATTATTTTTACATATATCTACCACCCACTCTGCAATAATCAGTAAATGTTAATGTTCTTCCTTTAATTTATTCGGCAATGAAAATATTTTTCCTTTTAATAATTCAAAGAAATTTCAAAAACTAAAAAAGCATTAAATGTGCATTTTTTCTTATCTTATTATCAAAATGCCAAAAATGAACATTAACCATTTTCTTTCGAGATAAAGATTTATGTAGTTGTTATTTTTTTATTATTTCAATAGTATAACATCTATAATAATGTCATCTATAATATACATCTATAATATATGCACAATCATACCTGACTTACTAATTGTTCAGTACTTATACAAAAAATATTTTCTGAATGGAAAAAAGAATGTCTGGGGATGTAGCTGAGATGGTAAGATCCTCCCAAATAACATGCAAAAGATTACAAATTCAATATTCAATGTCTTAAACCAAATAAATTTCGGAAAATAACTTGGTGCGAATTCTAGAAGTTCCTTAAATGATAGAACTTGTATTAAATGACTTTCCAATATTTTATCTTTGCATTAGTGAGGGTACATCTTCCAAAGTAAGCAACAATTTCTTAATAATCATACCTTTAATGTAAATGTTTGGATCCTTCAGTTTGGAAACAGGCGTTTCAGTCAAGGTAGGGGGTAGAAAATT
Organism: Maratus speciosus; assembly: GCA_963932465.1. Taxonomy (NCBI): domain Eukaryota; kingdom Metazoa; phylum Arthropoda; class Arachnida; order Araneae; family Salticidae; genus Maratus; species Maratus speciosus. The sequence goes on along the minus strand of OZ010788.1, from coordinate 384,139,474 downwards.
TCATCAACAATGTTTTTTATAAAGTTGTCTAAAGGGGAAAAAAAAAAGAAACATATGCTGTGGCCATCACAAATCTTTCTTCTGTACTAGTTGAAACTGGTCAAGATATGATGGCTTGGTAAATAAATTTGGTGAGAGGGATGCAAAATTGACATAAAAAAACTTAGAAAAAAAAAATTATAGACAAATTATTGTTAAATGTAAAAAAATAATAATATTGATCACAGAGAGAGATATACATTAAGAAGTTATTATCAGACCAATGAAAAGAAAAATGGCAATTTATCATGCCTAAAAACTAGTGAATAAAACTTCATGAAGTTTCATTTCATATTTTAGAGTTGCACTGAATATTTGATATACAACAATACATTGGACTTCAAACTGAATTCGTTCCAAAGAATTACTTGCAAACTGATTGAAATTTTATCGTAAGAAATAATGAAAAACTATTAATATGGCTCAACCTTCTAGGCTAGTCCTGGTATTTACCTATTTCAAACAATACACTGTATAATCTAATATGGTAAAATATAAAAGACAATTACAGTACTGTATGTTACATGAGCAAATGATCATGGAAGACGGTAGTATTTCGAGTGACGCAGCCTTAAGCCTAAAATTGTATCGTATCGTTAAAATCGTATCGTATCGTATCGTAGAATTCGTAGATGGCGGAACTCTATATATACAGCTAACTTGAGATCAAAGAAAACGCGAAAAGCCGCCTTTTAATAACTCAGCAGATATAGGTCCTATTGTTCTGAATTTTCTAGAACAGTCTTATATCTGCAGTCTAATCGTATACTGAAATTTTTACATTTCTACGTGCAGTATATTTTGAGATTTAAATAGCCATTTTTAAAGTGAAAACGTTGGTATGATTATCGAGGAAGTTCCTAATATGAAAATCTCGAAAACGCTTCTAACGATTTTCTTCAAATTGATATTATAATATAAATCTGATTAATACGAGGTGAATAACACTTTTCTTTTTTCTGGGAAAACTCGTTTTATTTTAAAAATCGTTATTTTAAAAAATCGCTTTTTTTACTTTTCTCGTCTGTGATTGGTGAATAGGTTTGACGTCACTTCGTATGTAGGAGGAGTCTTAATCCATCTGCTGTGAGTATAAAATATAAAATCAGAAGATTTGCAAGTCATTTTAGGTATTCTAAGTTGAGTTAACAATCTGAATGTAGGCAGTAAATCTTTTTTTTTTTTTTAAATATTAAAATTTTAAATGTTAATTATTATGTGTTTTAAAATATTAAATATATTAAATGAAATTTCGATTGATATTATCTTTCTCTTTTGTTATGAAGAAATTATTATTCCATATTACTGCTTTTTGTCGAAAAAATATTTAGATTCATTTTTAAAAAAGGAGAATTTTATTTTTAATTATATGTATTCAATATAATTGTTATTTATCATTCTTTTTCAATTTTCAAAAAAAATTATTTTTAATTTTTTGTTTATGATCGTGACTCGAGGTTTTCGACTTGTGACTCAACTCAACCATTGCTATTTCTCATTGCTTTGCATAAATAATTATTGGATTACACTTTATTAGGTATTTTGTTAATTTATTATTTGTTTTTTAATCTGATTTACGATTCCATTTTTAACTTTTCTTTTGATTTACTTAGATTTAATGTGTCCTTTTTTATTTTCTGCCGATTTAACCTAACCACGCTATCGTTTTGTAGATATTACGAACCTTTTATTTTCTCTTGAAATATCTATTAATGTTTTAATATCCAGCATCAATAATTATTTTTATAATACCTTATGGCTTCATAGTTGAATAGCTTCTTCTGAAAAGGGCAACAGAAATTTCTAAAAACTTTTGTTTACATATCGATTACGATAGGAATGTTTTAATATCCAGCAGTAACTTAAACTTTTGTTTTGATTACATATCGAGTAACAAAAAATATGTTCTTGACTCTTTAGAAAATGTAACTAAAATGATAATTTTAACAATTGAATCATTAATAAAAAATTTGTTAAATTAAGCCTGAAAATTTTAATACTTGGAAAGGCTGAGACAAATATAAATTTTTAAAGCAGATATCTTACAATGAATGTTTAATCACAATGTTTTAACTAAAATATCTTTAAATATTAACAAATTTAAACAAAATGAAGTTCTTAATTTTGCCGATTGATTTTTCGCGAAAAAAAGTACTAAAAAAACTTAAAACTATTTAGCTAGAACAGATTACAATGTTTCTGATGGGAACAAATAAATGGATTTTTCAATGCTTTCACTAAAGTAAATTTAAAATTCAAAGTCAGAATTACAAATTAATTAAATTGTTTATTGTGGGATCCCCATAACTCAAAAAATATTTTAAACTAAGTTATCATTGTTTTTTCAATGTTTGTTGACAGACGGTTGCGATTTGTGTTAAAAACCACCAAAGTGACATTCTCTATGCCCTATCATATGATGCATACCAATAGATTTCTAAACAGCTTCCACTTGAAAATCTGAAGACCATTAAGATTACTAAATCAAAAGAAAAGTTCACGATTAATTCCCAAAAAGTCAGAATAAATAAATTTCAAAATACATAATATGTGTAATCCTATTTTAAAAAGCTTTTTTCCAAAGTAAGAATTCATTCACATACACTGACAATAAAATTATGAGTGTTTTGGTTGGTGGGAAAACATTTAATGTATTTTATCAGCGCTGTCCAACATGGCATGATTTCAGGGGGGGGGGGAATTATTTTTTTGCCAATGATTTTCTGAGAACATCACTTTTATTTTCAAGAGCAAGGGGTGATTCCGTTCTGAAATTTCAGCCATTCAGTTCTGAAAAAAAAAAAAAAATCATTCCTTCTTAACCTAAAAACCTCATAATGGATATTAATTATGAATGAATCGTATGTTTTCTCCTACCGATTGGCAATTTTTGTGTGTTTTTTATGTGACCACTTGACAAATTTTATGATTTTTCCCCTAACAACCGACTGTCGATTTTTCTTTTTCATCTGTGACTGATTGATGAATTTTGTGATTTTTTAAGCAGTAGATGGGCAAATTAATCGATTTTTTTTTTCTTCATGACTAACTGAAGAATTTCTTGTAACCAACTTGTGAATTTTTTGATTTTCTTTTCCTTCACAAGAGCGATTTAGAAATTTCTCTACATACATTTATAATCTACAGTGATGATAGACAAAATTCATGCATTAATAAGATTCCTGTGGTAAGATTCGTCAAATGGTCGCAGAAAAAGACTAATTTTGTCAAGGGATCGCAGAATAAATGAAAATTTCCTCAATGTTACGGAAAATTTCGAATTTCGTAAAAAGTCTGTGAGGCTGTGAAAGTTCAGCTTTTTTTTTTTTTGCTGAGCCTGTACCATGTCTGATTTTAAGTCAATACGACCCGAACCTGCAAAAATAATTTTCAAAATATGAAAAATATTATCAATATTTTGTTTTTGATACACACAAAAACCACATGTATCATATTTTTGATAGTTTATGTACACATGTTACATGTGTTTAAATTGAGAGGTGCCTGTTATTCAAACTTATATAAAAGTTCAAATATATAAAGTTTAGGAATTAAAAAGTGTTTGTTAAATAGAAATGTCTGCCTTTTGAAAGAAAAGCCATTATGGAGGTCTTATTGTACATAGACAGGGGTAGGGAAATGCATCATTTTACTCGCCATTGGCGAGTGAATTTTCTAACAGGGCGAGTGAATTTTTAGGTAGTTTTTGAAAACTGCAAACTATAGAGATATACCGAAAACTTTTTTTTTTATTAGTTAGCTATATTTTTCAACTTTCCTAATTATTGCGATGTAAACATGGTACTAAGTTCTATTTTATATTAAACTTTAATCTCTTGTTTATTTTTTTAAAATTTATAGGGAAGAAAAATATGAGAATGCATTATAGTAATAGTAACCAACTATTTTTGAGTTGCATAATTTTGTCATAAAAATTTTCAACTGTAGATTGCATTTTACTGGCTGGTGAAATAAATCCTTGGCTGGTAAGATTTTCTAGAAATTCCCCACCCCTGTACATAGATCTTCAACCTGAAAAAATACTTTGGATATCATTTGAAATTCAGGTCGACCAATTAGAGTCAAAACCCAAACCGAAACAATGAAAGTGAACCCGGCCTGCAACAAAAAATCTACTATTGATCCGATCCGAACCAAGAGTCGGTTCGGGTAAAAGCAAGTGTAACCCGATCTGATGCAGGACTCTAATGCAGATATCTTTCAGTTAGTGTAGTAAATTGTTTTACATGCTTCCTCAATTAGTGTGTGAAGCACAAAACTGGTTACACTATTTTTTTCCCAGCAAGATGGTGATCATTATTCAGCAATTGGTAAGTTTTCTATTAAATAAATTAACCAGTTTGTAGGTTTGTAGCAATTAAACTGTAATGCAAAACATTTTAATCAAGTCGTGTATTTAAAAAAGTACTCTATGATAAGTAAGCTAACATAATTAAAGAACTGTTGTAATGCAGATTAAAAATTAAGAGACTTTGTACTGTTTCTTGACTGATTGTTTATATTTTTAAAATGTATACATTAATATGCGAGTGCACATATGTGTGCACCAGTGATTTTTTTTTTTTTTTTTAATTGTGTATTTGCAGAGTGCGTGACATCTGGCCGAAAAAGTAGCAAGCAAAACTAAACACTGTATGTACTGTATAAACAAGAAAATTAATCGACACTGTTTGTTTTTAAGCATTTTGCATATTACAGGTCATCACTTTAATCATTGTTTATATCAGTGTTGAATTCAGACACTTTTCTCCAGGAGGGATTGCACTTTTTGACCATTGAAAACACAAAATCTCAAATCTTCTGGGGGGGGGGGGGGGTGAAATCAACACTGATTTATATTTAAAAAATTTATACTTTAATATGCGAGTGCATTTATGTGTGCACAAGTTTTTTTTTTTTTTTTTTTAATTCGGTATTTGCACAGTTCATGACACCTGGCCGAAACAGTATCAGTACAATATTACTCAGAAATAAATTAAGATATATTTTAACTCTCTGAGCGGTTTGAGCATATTTTTCTGTTTCCCAAAAACAACTTTAATCTGTTGTAGACAAAAATATTTTCAGCAGAATTGTATTTCAAGATGTCTATCAAATAAAGGAGCATGAAGTGTATTTTAGAAACAAACAGGAAAAGAAAATTTTAATTAAAATTATTTTTATAAGCATTTTTATGAAAATGCCGGAATGCCTTCAAGATGCTCGGAGGGTTTAAAATATATATATATATATATTCCAATCAACCCAGTAGCAGAAACAGTGCAGCACGGAAGTGGGCGCTGCAGATTATTTTAAACCTTGCAGATTAATCCACCAACTTAAAAATAAATGCTGGGCTTAAAAAATAGCTGAAATTTGCTTTAAGTCTATAGATTTATGGTATTTGTTGTATCCTTATATTATATATATTCTTTATAAATGGAAATTTTGCTTACTTTAAGTGTTTCTGTTATTTCTTATGATAGTAGGCTTATTGGGTCACAGATAAATTTTTGTTTGCTGCAGACTGACGCGGAAAATTCTGCTTCTGGGCCAATGTATTTATATATTTATGCATGTAAGCATTCGCTGTTTTCTGTGGTAAAAATCTGTATGTACTTTAATGCAAATAACTTAAAAGTAGAGCTGGGCGATATATTGATAAAATTGATATAAAATGGTAATTGTGATAACGATATTAAAAAACCTTACAAAACGGTATATCATGAATATCATAATCGTGATGTAAACCGTGATTATCGTGGTTCTTCATTAAACCGCAACATTAAGCAGCACTTCTTCAGATTCGACCCAGTCTAAACCGTGGTATTAAATACTGAATCGTCTGTTCCGATTATTATGATACTAACGGAGTGTCTCCTCTCAAGTCTAAACCGTGGTATTAAAAATACCAATTCCTCGGTTTCAGTATTCTTGATATTAACGGTGCGACTTCTGCCAGTCTAAATTGTGATATTAAATACCGACTCCTCGGGTTCCATGTTCATGATACTAATGGTATGTGATTTCGTTTTGGTGGGTGATAAGTATCGTACATGCAGTTTTCTGTGTGATCACTGACATCAGATGATACATATATATATATATTTATGGTATTGACGGTATAAGCTGAATCTCTGAGCATATGCGTTTTATGCTTCAGACACCATGTCTTTCATTTCATTATGGTATTTAGATTTCAGCGATGTTGATGAATATTTGCTCTTTGTTATCGAACAATGTGTGAATCAGGACGATAAAGAAATGAAATATAACATTTTATTTGCAACAGTGGATTTAATTAGACAAATGAAATAATAATTATATAGCTGGGTCCTCAGGGCCACTTTTCTAACTTTGGCCGAGACCCCTCATGTGGCATATCATTGGAAAGGCCTGTGACCACTTATTCATGTTATGCACCTCCGGTGACCACCCCCCACTTCCACGTCTGGGGGGCACTTTTCTAAATTTTACCGAGACCCCTCATGTGACATATCATTGGAATGGCCTGTTGCCGCTTATTCATGTTATGCCCCTCCAGCATCCCTATCCCCCCCCCCATGGGAGGGCCTTTTCTAAATTTTGCCCCCCCCTTATGTGACGTATCTTGCAAAGACCTGTGACCGCTTGATCATTTTATGCATTTCCGGTGCTCTGCCCACCACTTTGCCCCCCAAGGTGGCACTTTCCTAAATTTTGCCGACACTCATGTGACCATTTATTCATGTTATGCACCTTCAGCATTCCTCTCCCCACTTGTCCCCCCCTTGCGGGAGGGCTTTTTTCTAAGTTTTACCGTCACCCCTCATGTGACATATCGTTGCAAAGGCCAGTGACCGCTTAATCATTTTATGGCTTTCCGGTGCATCGCCCACCACTTGGACACCCCTGGGGGGGCACTTTTCTAAATTTTGCTGACACCCATCATGTGACATCATTGGAAAGGCCTGTGACTGCTTATTCATGTTATGCACCATCAGGGTCCCTCTCCCCACTTGTCCCTCCCCCCCCCCTCCGAGGGAGGGTCTTTTTGTATATTTTGCCATCACCCCTCATAAGACATCGTTGCAAAGGCCTGTGACCGCTTAATCATTTTATGGCCCTCCGGTGCACCGCTCACCACTTTTCCCCCATGGGGGGCACTTTCCTAAATTTTGCCGACACCCGTTATGTGACATATCGTTGGAAAGGCCTGTGACTGCTTAATCATTTTATGCACTTCCAGTGCTCCGCCCACCACTTTGCTCCCCTCCCCTCCCCGGGGGGCACTTTCCTAAATCGATATATCGGAATATGATATAAAGATGCTGATTTATCATGATATTTAATTCTAGACATTGCCCATCCCTACTTAAAAGTGCTTTGCCATCGATCAGCATGATACCGATAATATTGTACCGATGTAATGATACCGATAATATTGTACAATACATTTTCGTCATTATCTAACATTAGTGCACACAAAATGCATTTGTATGCACTACATAGTTTATTATCTACCGATTCTAATAAGGATTTTATGATCGTAGTAGATATGAATGTATTTTATATGAAATTAGTACCAAATAATGAGAGATTTATTGATGTTGTTATGTCAGTAAATAACATTTTAAAGAGTTAGACTTTTTTGTTTGGTGCCATCAAGTTTTGACGGTTCCATCTAGTGAATCTTTAAGACTTTTTTACTGTTGCTATAGAAATATTTTAGATTATTAATAATTTGTCTCGAATGAGTCATAAAAGGCCAACCCTGCCGCATGGCAATTAAAGTTTTTAAAGTGGCAATTAAAAAATATTATCTATCGCCAAATAAAATACAGCTTTTTCATCTCTAGTTACGTTTAGCTTTTTATTTTTTTAAATGGTGCAAGGACACGGTATCTAAAATGTCACTAATAATATGTGCATCCATTGTCTGCAATTTTCTATAATCTACGTTGCTTAGCAAAAGTAAATATCACAAATTTCACCTATCTGTTTCTGAAAATTATTGTGAACTTCAACCATTGATGGCCAATTTGTGCTGAAGTGGAAAAGACCATCACATCAAAAATACCTTTTGTCACAATTTTTGTTGCTGGCAAAAATTATACTAGTATTTTAAAACAGGGTTTTAAGGATTTTATTTTAACTACATGAGGCAAGAATGAAGAGATACTGATACTTAAAGCATATGGTTGCTCTACTCATTGGTTAAATCTTCTAGGTGACAATATAACTCCACAAACAATTACAAAACATGTCATTGAAATACAAAAGTACTTTCACAATTACCATGCTGTATATGCTTGGTTAAAAGAATGCAATGATCATTTTACACTACTCTTACCTTGCAACTTTTACTAGAACAGTCAGATAACTTGTTTTGAAACTTTTATCAATAACCACAGCCATTATACTAAAATTATTAATACACTATTAACATTTCTTTGAAATTATCAGACTATAATCTTTATAATGTTAAAGATCTTCTTTTGCAATTATAACCAGTTGAAAACACTTTAAATAGTCAGGAATGGGAAATATATCATTTTGCTTGCCACTGGCGAGTACCTTTCCTCGCCGGGCGAGTGGATTTTTAGGCAATCTTTGAAAATACTGCAGGCTATATAAGGTCTGGCAAAAACATTTTTTTAATAGTTGGTTATATTTTTCAAATTTACTTCGATAGTGCTAAGTTCTATCTTATACTAAACTTTCCTCTGTTGTATATATTTTTTAATAACAATTAATAATTTCTTAGTTACAGTGACTACTATAGTAACAATTTCTTAGTAACAGTGTAAACTATTTTTGCTGTGTGTTTTCTCATTGTTTTTGAACTGTACGTTGTATCTTGTTGGCTCATAAAATAAATCTTTGTTTGGTAAGATTTTCTGAAAATTCCCCATCCCTGTAAGTAGTAGTATCAATACAAAAACCCTTAATGGGTTAAAAGTTAGTGATGCAGCACTTTATCTTATTCTCTAAGAATTTTAAATATGGAACTTAAAAATAATGATATCAAATTTTGAGTGACGCTATGCTATTAATTAGGGATTGACCGAAACAGCAATTTTGCCGAATACCGAAGCTTCGGTCGAAGTGTACGCCGAATATTCGGTATTCGGCGACCGAATACTTGAAAATTTTTAATACGCATTTTTGCATATACTAGCTTTTTTAATAAACTTTAATTGAAATGAAATTCTCAATAATTTAATTCAGTTACATTTTTATTCTTAAATCTAATTAATAAAAAATTTAATGACTTTCTACTCACAAATTTATTAACCCATCACTTTTTATTATTTTATCACTAGTCAATACCCAAAAATAACCTATGAAAGTATTAAACTATGCAGGCTATTATTAAGGATAAGGACTACCAGAATAACAAAAGTTCATTCAAATAAAAAGAAACAATGTTGTTAATAAGCTGATTTACTGACTGTCTAATTATAAACATATTGAATAGGAATGTTCTCAAAATACAAAAAGTATCATATCAATTTGTACATTTAACTATTTTCTGTCAAATTATTGATAGATATTTATATTTTGATTAATATTTTAACACTGTGGTGATGAAGATTACAAATTTGAACGATTTTGATATAACGGTTATAAAAGCTATAGGATAAGCATTGGAGTATACTTATTGGATGTGTGTATTTTCTTTAATAACCTTAGATATACAGATATGAACTCTAATATACTTATTTGATGTGTATATTAAAGAAAATACATATTAAATAAATTTAAATTAAAAAAAAAACTAATGTAGAAGTAATTAAAATTAAATGATAAGGGATGCATCTTCCTTACTTTTTTCTTCTTCTCTAGTTGGCAGTTGTTTTGATTTCACCCCTATGTAGACTATTTTAGGAAGGAAAAAGTTTTTTTGAAATAAAAAATGGCCTTTGACTTGTTTTTTGTAGTGCAAGCTGAATTCTGAACTCATGCACATAATATTAAACCTCATTGTTTAGCCTATTCTACTGCTAAGTAAAAGACAATTCTTCTAATTCTAAAAAAATACTTATCTGCAATTATTCGGCCGAATACTTAAAAGTATTCGGCCGGAGCCGAATATTCAGTTTACATGCCGAACCACCGAATACCGAATCAACTATTCGGTATTCGGTCAATCCCTACTATTAATTATAATCTCTGTATATATTTCATCATTTTATTTTTTTATAATCGCATGTGCAAAAATTATGTTCAATTTAAAAAGATGTATAAAAGTTTAATCATTGATGCTTTATCATTCATATCTCTCATAAATTCAAAGTATGAGTTTAAAAAGATATGGGAACTACTTGCGAATTCACCCGGAGTTCGCTATCTTGTTTCTTTGTTGGTCATTTATAATCACTTTATGCTTAATTTAATAACATAACAACAACAAACATAATATAAACAACAGCAAACATAACATAAAATAAATAAATCCAAATAAATAAATTTAACATCGGCGATGATCAACAAAGAAACAAGGCGGACTCCGGGCGAATCCGCAAGTAGTACCAAGATATGAATTAAAAGTATTCTATTTTCCATGCACTTTTTCTAAAATTTTGGTATTTCATTAAGTTTATTTTGTTTCTAGGAAAATTTAATCCAATTTTATCTATGAAGGTGTACTTTTTTAATCTTTTGATCCTAAACCTCAAAAAAGTAATGATATCAATACAAAAACCCTTAACGGGTTAAAAGTTTGGCGCAGCACTTTACTTTATGGCTATATGAATCTGAAATATGGGTCTTAAAAATTCTGATATCAAGTTTTAAGTGACGCTGTGCTATTAAAATGAATTTATATATATTTAATTTTTCTTTTTTGTTGTATTTATTTTTAATCAGTGATACTTTTTCATTCAAGATATGAGTTTTAAAAGATATGATATCAAAATTAAAGTGACGCTGTGATCTGACTTAGATTAGTTAAAAAATTACTTTACACATACTTGTGTTTTGTCTTCTGAAATATATTTAGAAATTGAAACATTTTTTTTTTCAATACACTATCAAATATGTCATACATTTTCTCAGCTGATGTTATGTATTAAATGTATTTAATTCAATAAATTTATTTATCTTTTGCGTCACGATATCCAGAACCATCGGTAAAATTTGTGTAAATGTTTTCTTTGCATCACACTATCTATTTGCATACTATTTACTTAGTTTAGATACTATGACGCGAAATAAACGTTTACACAAGTTTTACGGATGGTTCTGGATATCGTGACGCAAAAGATAAATAAATTTATTGAATTAAATACATTTAATACATAACATCAGCTGAGAAAATGTATGACATATTTGATAGTGTATTGAAAAAAAAAATGTTTCAATTTCTAAATATATTTCAGAAGACAAAACACAAGTATGTGTAAAGTAATTTTTTAACTAATCTAAGTCAGATCACAGCGTCACTTTAATTTTGATATCATATCTTTTAAAACTCATATCTTGAATGAAAAAGTATCACTGATTAAAAATAAATACAACAAAAAAGAAAAATTAAATATATATAAATTCATTTTAATAGCACAGCGTCACTTAAAACTTGATATCAGAATTTTTAAGACCCATATTTCAGATTCATATAGCCATAAAGTAAAGTGCTGCGTCAAACTTTTAACCCGTTAAGGGTTTTTGTATTGATAATTTTACAACATTTTAGTAAAAAATTAACAAAAGGCATATGTATACTTTTATTCTTGAAACTTTGGATGACCTGAAATTGTGGAGAAAAATGGAAAAAGAAAAGCTCCATTCTTATTATTTTTAGATCAATAAAACTATTTAATTAATTCTTTGTTTATAAATCCCCAGATGCATGAAATTTGTTACTACCGTGCAGAGGTGTAAAATTCCCAGGAATCTAAATTTTAGACACTGGCACCTAAATATTTCTTCCAAATTCAAAAGTCATTTCGTATTTACAGTCTTCAGTATTTATGGAATTTTTTTTTTCTTATGCAAAGGAAATGAAAAGAAATCTTTTTTTAATGAACTAGACTGATATCCACAGAAATGTCAAAAAAACTAAGACATTGCAAGGAAAATCCCTATTATTTGATAGGAGATGCAAAATGTATCTCCATTTGGTTGAAGAAATTAGCAGTGTCACATTAATCAGTAAGAAGCATAATTGTTTATTTGAATCCTAATAAAAGTGAATGTTTAAATTGACACACGGAATTAGATTTAAAATATAAAATGTGTTTAAACTAAAAAAGAGTTAACTTTTAAACTACTGTGGTGGATTAAATAAAGACAACAAAATAAAAGCAAAATAACATATTTATTAAAAACTTTAAGATGAAAAACAATAATATAAAATGAACTATTTTAAATTAATCTGTTAACATAATATAGAAAAACACTTATCTGAATTAAATATCACAGGTAAAAGGTTTCCTACTTTATCACAATAGTGCATTAATTTTCATTTGATTAGTAGTTTAATAACTTGAAGTTAATCAATCATTTCAGGAAAATATATTTCCGCCAAATCTCAATGCCATCTTGACTGCGATTAATGTGATGAAACAATGGTCCAATTATTCCTTCTAAATTCCATGATGCAATATATTGTAATATTCGTTCTAAAAGGAAACTGTAAATAAGATCAAACACATTTCAAGTCAGCCCCTTTACCTTCTCTAGTACTTTTAGTAAAAGTGTCATTTGGAGCAAAACAAAACAAAAATTTCCCACTTATAAAGTCATATCATGATCAAATGCTGTTACTGTCTCACTGACTTACACGTTACAAAGCATTACAAAAAAGCCAAACTATTTTCTCATTGAGGTCCTTCTGTTGGAAAAAACTGCACCCGAGGACTCGTCTAATCTAGCAACGAAACATAAAATTCTTCATAGGTCTTCATTAATATAAATATCCAAAAACCTTGACAATGAACGAACTTTAAAGAAAAGCCATCATTAATAAAGAGATGAAAAGTGTAAGCTAAAGTTCCCAAGCTTTAAAAGAAATATAACTGTCAGGAGAAGACGCCGCTCGCAAAAGCTTATATATTAAAACAATAAGGAATAATTTCTGCAAAACACTTTAAGAAAAACTGCTTGAGGAAACACTACTTACACATCCTCTGACCAATTGAAGAAACAAGTGCAAAAAATGTTGAGACACCAAAGTATGTATGTGTCTCGGACATATGCAAAGTGGTCAACTATGCATCGCAAAGCAATGTCCCCTTTCAACTTCTAGAACATGCTTTGTGAAGGAATGGAAGGGTGACGTCAGACTATATGCAAATCACATCTAAAACAAACTGCTACCACCATCTCATGGTGATGACGAAAACTTCTAAGAAATTGGAGGACAGAATCGCAAATATGAAGTGTAGTTTCTGATAAGCAGAAGTGTTTTGAGATAAACAGACTATTACTGAGTGGAAAAAATATTTTAAGAGCTGTAACTAAAAGAACTTTATTAAATACTTTAAATAAAAGAAAAAATAGACTGCTGTAAAAGGTAAGTGAGCTTCTAATGATTTAATTAAATACAGGAAATATTTATATGATAGGTGATATATGGCTTTGTGTGCAAGGACAAGACCAGGGATATGCTTATACACATCAGTACCTCTCTTGTTACCTGTACAACATGACAGTCAATTCCCAAAGGAATATCACAAATATGCATGTCACAAAACTCTCATTAACATAATTGGCATGCACAATAGCAAAAATATAGCATCCTCACTTCAGTGGCGTAGCTAAGGGGGGCGGAGGGGGCGGTCCACCCCGGGTGTCACCCTCTAAGTGGTGACACCCAATTTTTAGTTGCAAATATATATATATATAATCTTATAAGATTATGGAAAAGAGTTCTGAAATAAAATTAAATTTCTAGAGCACCATGCAAGAGTAAATTTGATTTTCTTGGAGAATCTGAAAATTTTCACGGAGTGGGTGCCTAAATAAGATATACACTAGTGAACAAAAACCTACCGATCCAACGAGTAGGTAGCAAAAGTAAAATTTAAAAGAAAGAATTTTCTTCTACATATAGGCACCGTATTGACTTATGCGGACTATTGGATGAGTGATGAATTGCCCCTGTGGTTTCTTATGTGGGAGGACAAAAGGTAAATAAGGAATGGTTTGGTCATTTCCTGTGTTATTGTTGCCTTTGATTATTTTACCTTTTTACTTTCTTCTATCTTCAATAGAAGAAAGTATTGTAATCGAAATTTTTTTCGACTTGCGATTTTCGATAGATTTACACATTTTTTGGGCCAGAGATATAAAAAAGTGTTTATACAAAATGGTTGTCTGTCCGTGTGTCGCCATAGTACCATCGAAAAGTGTATGAAGTTACGCATAAATTGAACCAAATTTTTTGCGTATGTTTTTGGCTATATCAAGCAGGTCCTCCCTCAATTTGAAAAAACTCCGGCGGAAGGGGACGCTGTAATAGCATTTTTTAAACATTTTCATTATTGTACCATCGAAAACTATGTGAAGTTATGCATAGAAAATAACCAAATTTTTACTTCCTTCTATCTTCTATAGAAGAAAGTATTGTAATCGACATTTTTTTCGACTTCCGGTTTTCGACGGGTTTACACGTTTTATGGGTCAGAAAACATATTTATGCAAAATGTCTGTCTGTCCGTCTGTCTCCATTTTACCATCGAAAAGTGTATGAAGTTATGCATAGAATTGTAGCAATTTTTTTTCATGTTTTTGGTTAAGACCAGCAGGTCCTCCTTGAATTTGGAAATATTCTGCCGGAAGGGGGCACTTTAATAGCAATTTTTGTGCCATTTTCATTTTTATACCATCGAAAATGTATGAAGTTATGCGAAGAATTGAAACAAATTTTATACTTTTGTTTTCGGCTATGGCAATCAGGTCCTCTTTGAATTTCAAAATATTGCACCGGAAGAAGTTTCGCTTTAATAGCGATTTTTGTATAATTTTCTCGATGTCTTGCAGTTTCATTGTACATTGACGCCTCGTGCAGGCATGTGAACTTCGCATTCTGCTATGCCAGCTATTCGAAAACAACAGATGTACAACAAAATAATGAAAACCTATTGATTATAATAAATATCACGATCGAGATTAACTCGTTTTTACTCTGATTTATTGACTGAAGCAGAAGATTAAGATGAAAGTCAAAGCTTCTATAGTATTGAACTAATAATGTTGAAGTTTTAACATTTGTAACTATTTTTTTAAATATTAAAATGTTGAAATAGAAGAAAGTTTTGGTATTCGCACATCCAACAAGTTTAGAAACAGATTGTACACACAGACAATATAATCTATACACTAGTCTGTGATTGCACCCTTGACTTCTAGGAAAGCACATACTTTATGTTGCAAACTAGTAGACCTCAATCATTGTAATATTCAATGTAACAACCATTGCAATATTCAACCATCAGGAGACGGCGGCTGTGATAAATGAGTCACGACTGGTCAGAAAAGTTTATTTCAGCAATTTAGCGAACAGAGGAATGGGAAGAGAACTTTTCGACAAAGCGCTTTGATTTAGTATTACTTTATTTGGCTAGTTATTGCCTTTTGATGTAGAAGGAAAATCAAATAATGTTATGTTTACAAGATTTAGTTTGAGGGAAAATATAAATACGCACTTCAAACAGTGTTAGCGATAATATTTATCTTAAAAATATTTTATTTTGTTGGCATTAGAAAAAGAATTGCTTTTAGAAAGGAAAAACTTAGTATAAAAGAATGTGGTGTAGATATTCTGGGACGCCTATTGGGTTTATAACAATCATAGACACATTAATTAAGTAATTGCATGTGCCAATCCCAAAACTTTCTTCTTTCTCATACATGTTAATAATTCAAAATTTGCTATCACAGTGCCAAAATTAAATGACAATTTATGCCCATCATGAGGATTGTAAAGGTAAATATATAGGTTCGTAGAATTGGATGCATTTTTACAAAGAGCTATAAGTATCGCATTGTTTCAAACAAATCATTGAATATTTGAACCCACCATCTTAGATGTCCGCAACCAAAATTTCCAACCCAAAGAGTATAAAATCAACATCCGTTGTTCAGTATACACTCATGTCTAATCGGGTATATTTACGGGAAAATGTATCAGAATATTAAGTTGCGGGAATTAGTTTTGATATATAGCTTTTGCAAAAATTGTGAAAACTTCAGCATAGCAGTGCCACCTGTTATGCGATTTACACCAAAACCTAATCAGTAACAGCTTACGTCAACGTCTAACTGAATCCGATGTTTGGTGAAAATCCGTGTATTAGTTCTTGAGATAGAGCTATTGCAGAAGTCGTACAAAATGCAGCACAGCAACGCCACTTTTTGGGCGATATACATCAAAAACTAATCAGCACCCGTTTATATCAAGGTCTAACTGAATCTAAAGTTTTATTAAATCCTGTACATTAGTTCTTGAAATAGAGTAATTGCAGAAATAGTGAAAAATGCAGCACAGCAGTGCCACTTGTTGGGCACTATACACCAGAATCTAATAAGCAACACCTTAAGTCAACTTGTAACTGAATCTGAAGTTGATGAAAATCCGTGCGTTAGTTCTTGAGATAGAGCTATTGCAAAAATCGTACAAAATGCAGCACAGCAGCACCACTTTTTGGGCGATATACACCAAAAACTAATGAGCAACACCTTAAGTCAACTTGTAACTGAATTTGAAGTTTGAGGAAAATCCGTGCGTTACTTCTTGGGATAGAACTATTGCAAAAATCGAGAAACCTGAAACATAGCAGCACCATCTGTTGGGCGATGTACACCAAAACTAATCAGCACCATTTTATATCGAGGTCTAACTGAATCTAAAGTTTTGTGAAATTCTGTGCATTAGTTCTTGAGATGGAGCGCCCACAATTTTTTCTGTTACATACTGACAGACATTTTCTAAAAAACATTAAATCGTGTTGAAGCCGGACCTTCTAAAACATATAAATCAATTGAAAAATGGAAGCCGAAATTTTTGCACAAATCCAATACTTTCCTCTTGTAAAGACAGAAGAAAGTAAAAATGAAATATAAAGTAAAGCACCTTTCCTACGTTCAATTTTCATGCGTTTTTACTTTCTTCTGTCCTTTCAAGAAGAAAATATCAGATTCGTGAAAAGATTGACTTCCAGTTTTTGACGGATTTATATATTTTAGAAGGTCCTGAACACGATTTGACTGTTTTTAGGAAATGTCTGTCCCATCAAAAAGTTTTCTGTAAAAAAAAAAGCACCAAGTTCTCCTTAATTTTCGGCCAGAAAAAGTAGTGATATCTGAAGTTCGCACAAGTTAAAAGCCAAACAACCCAAATCTTTCATTGAAAATGGCTTCCTGCGACTTGGCCGTTAATGCCTTCTACAGCATTTCAAAATTAATGACTGGAAATTACGCATTTATGAATTATTTAAATATTAAAAGTAATATTAGAATGCGAAGAGGCAAATTCTCATAAAGACAATATAAGTAAAAGATTTCTGATAAATACCATAAAGTTTCAACAAACATTAGTTTTAATTACAGATCATTTAGTCCACTTGTGGTTTAATTGCCATTTTGTACGGTCTAAAGCTAAAGTCATTAACGTAAAACCCAAGAAATAAAACAAAATTTACTGACTTCAAATCTCACAATATGTTACATTATATTTTATTGTATAATATTGAAATCTTGTGTATTGACGAAAGAGATTTTTTTCGTTTGAACATTTATTATACCCTGTTCACACTAGAAACTTAGGATATCTTAGATTGCCAATTTTGAAGTGGTACCCTCCCGGAATTGGGTGCCTGTTCACATTGAGAAACTTACCTTAAGATATCTCAGTAGCGTCACTGTGTCTTTGATCTGATCAAAAGTACAGTATGCGCATGCGCTTAAAATAAAAACGGCCGCAACAGCCAATCAGTAAAAGCGAAGCTTCATAGCCAACGAGACTGAGTGGTCGTTCCTGTATCTAGCTAAAGTAAGTCGAAACTTACTGAGAGGGTTTGTGGATCTCTCTCAGAGAGTTCGGCGGCCTAAGATATCTTAAGTATCGTACTGTAAACATAGTATTATAGTTTGTTTGCATACATGAAGAAGTATTCGATTTATAAATTGTTAAAAGCTGTAACTAATTATGTTTTAGCAATTAGGGATATTATCTCCTGAATACAAGTATTTTGCTATTTTTAACTTCTAAGCATTTAAATAGACTGAAGTTGTTTAAATGCTTTTTTCAAATGTGTATTTTATTTCTGTAGTCTGTGTCACAAAATGCCTAAAATAATAAAAAAATGTAGTTGGCATGTAGCTCATTTATACATATTTTAAAATTTGAAAAACTCTCTCGAAGGCATTAACGGCCAAGTCGCAGGAAGCCATTTTCAATGAAAGATTTGGGATGTTTGGCTTTTAACTTGTGCGAACTTCAGATATCACTACTTTTTCTGGCCGAAACATTAAAGAGAACTTGGCGCTTTTTTTTTTTTTTTTTTTTTTTTACCGAAAACTTTTTGTTGGGATATCACTACTTTTTGTATGTTTTTTCAAGTTTGTTATTCTAAACTATATTAATATGAAAAAACTTAAATTTCGATACTTTTATGTTATCCAGGAGCAAATCTCCTCATTAGCCTTTTGTTTTTTCGGCAATAGCAGTTTTCATTTTTCAGATGTGTAAATTAGAAACAATGCTTTGATTTTCAAATAAAACATTTTGGTTTATGTTATTATTTCTTATTTATTTATTTATTTATTTCTATGTTAAATATTCTATTAAATAAAATGAGGGAAATGCATATATTTTAATTGAGATGACTGAAAAGTTTATATCTTTAAATGAAATGAATGCAATATGAACAATGGAGTTGGGAACAGTATTTGGCGAATTGCCACTTGCGCCCGGCTAACATAAAAATACCTAAATTTATTTTACTGAGCTTTACAAATTTATACTTTATTTCTTTTTATATTAAAGTACTAGCCCCCTCTAGCAAGCAGTATTTACCGTATTAATTCCATGTTAAACGTTGCATCATGTTACTGTTATTCATAATTTAATTTACTTGCCCATTCTTTCGTCAAGTCGGAAGCTTTTGATAGAGAAATCAAGAACACTTTACGATCATGGAAGCACATCATATATATTGTGTTGTTATGTATTTTATCTTTCGTGACAAATATCTCTTAACTCACTTATGCATGTTTCCTTAGCAGTTACGATTCGTTCTCTAATGCGGAAATTTTTAATCCTATTAAGTAATCTTTTCTAATTGGGCTCACTGCCAATTGTTGTATTTTAACTGATACGACTGGGTATAAGTGAAATGTTTCTTATGAAATCCTTTGACAATATCTGCATTTGTGTTAAACCATATTGATGCTACTATCTTTTTGTTTCACGTTAACCTTTTCAATAGACTCGATTACGGAAGAATAGAAGGTCTACCGGCTCACTGCCATGATCCATTTGAAAATCTATCATTCTTCTCATCTGATCGTGTGGAAGAATTAGTCAATGTGCCATGGTTTAAAAGATTTTAGCTAATTTTATTCGAAACCTGAAAACTAAAATACGAGGAACCGGATTATAGAAGATTCATTCTAACGTACATATCGATTAACAGGTTACATATTATAGAATTATAATAACCATAAGGAGAACTGGCAGTTTCAATGCTTTAATAGTTTCCGTAAATTCTCTTTATATAATACAGAAGTTTTAACGGTGTAAAGATTAACAACATAGTCACAGTAAATATAATAACAGTACAATATAATAACAATACCAGAGGTTTTGGGCAGTGACGAAACTATTAGCACTTTGGAAATATTAGTAAGTTATATCATTTAACTATTCAGATGATATGCGGAAAAATAAAAATAGATGGCTCGAATTAATAATTAACTCATTGAAAAATAGCCACTAGCGTCAAATATTCGCCAAGCTTGGCGACATTTAGCAAAGTTTTGCCAAATTTGGTAATATATCATGTTAATTCTCAAATTTGGCGACAAAAAATGTTTTGTTTATTCTGACGTCATAATGATGCATATGTATTATGTATTATACACATACCTATAATATGTATGATGAAACTGTATTACATATTATGTGCATATGTATAATATGTATGATGCATATGCATAAGTTCATTAACATCACTAAAACACACTTAAAGGAATAGTGTTCCATAAATAGTAGGGATAATTGCCAGATTGACCAGAGTGCTATTGAGATTAGAATTCCGACATTTATAATAGACCGGGAAGCGCCTGTACACACCATCATCTCATCGAGTTTACAGCTGAAATTTTAGGATTAGTTAAAACTAGATTAGCATATTTAAATGCAACTGGTCTGTTAAGTCACATCTTGGTGGAAACCACCTGAAGACCTAATTTTAGTGGTTAATTGATAGGTTTACTATTGTATTTTCCTGCATCCAAAAGTTTGAAAGCGTGGAGGAATGAATGCAGGAAAACACAATCGAAAATCCACCAATTAATCTGTAAAATCGGGTCTGTAGGTGGTTTCCACAAAGATATGACTTGGCAGACCAGTTACATTTCAATACGCTAATCGATATTTAACTAATCCTAAAATTTCAGCCGTCAACTTGATGAGGTGATGATCTGTGCAGATACCTCCCGGTCTTTAATAAAATTTGTTTTAGGGAAGTAAAAGATAGAAATATGGACAGATAAACTGAAATATTTGCCTTATTAAGATTTTTGCAAAAGCATATAAAAATTCATTCAGCTTGAAATCATGTAACACCTTTATAACTCAGGCTAATTTTCTGTAATTGGGTTTTGGCGACCAACATAGCTATAATTATAATCTTCCTTTTACAGATTTAACATTAACAATAAATTAACAGTAAGTAGGCTAATAATACAATATTATAACATTAGCAGCAGACTTCAAACGCTGCATCTGTCGCACATCGTTAAAGACAGTTTATTAGTTACACATTTCATTTAATTAAAAGGAGATTTTTAAACTTTCATATGGAATTAGGATATTTTTCCACTATAGGGACCTTGGCATTTTTTTTAAATCTTGGCGCAATTCGGACTTCAGAAACTGAGATATGTTTCCAAATGATATAAACAACCATGAAAACAAACCTGATGAACTTTTATGTTATTTATATATGTGTTACTATGCATATAAACATTTTATTTATACATTTATAAAATATTATTTTTTATATACAAATTTTTTATTTTGGTATATAAAAATAAACGGGTTCCTTACATTAAATAAATTGTATACATATGGAAAAAATTGCTTGTGTATATGACATAGTAAATAGGTTGCCAGAAAATACGTTATTATCAAATTTCTTTTCTCGTCAAGACTATTTTCTGTATTTCGCCAAGGCTACTATATCGGAAACGTACCGAATTGCGGTTATATTTTGTTAAATGTTTTATTGTTTTAATATCGTAAATATACCATAACCAGGGTTCGTAAATATCATGATATTTTCGAAAATATCAAAAATATCCGATATTTTGATATATATCTGATATTTTCGATATATATCCGATATTTTCAAAATAGTTAACTTTGCTGATAATAAATATTTTCAAGCATAATATGCATTAGAAACTAAAACATACTGCACTTAACATGAAAACTTAAACAATATACTAAAAGCACATTTTTCTTTTTTTTTTTTTACTTAGAATAAAATTGAAGATCAACTAATTGAAAACATGAAAACCGAAATAATTTGCTTTATGCACTTACATAAAAAAAAAAAAAAAAAAAAAAGTAAATAAAATAAAGCTATAGGATTCAGTATCATCAAGAAATCAGAAATTTATAAAACAAAATGTTAAATACATAATATTGTTTTAACTGAAAATTTTTTATTCCGTAACATGCTGTACAGTTTAAACTGAACTAAATCAATACCAGAAGAGATTATTTTCTAATGAAGCTGTATATATATAAAACTGAGTATTTAAATTACAGTTTATTATTCAGTGTCTGTTCTGAATTAATAATCTCCCTCATAATCTACAGTTAAAAGTAAAAAATTCAAACATAAAGCTTGGAAAAGATATTTGTTTTCTTCTTCGGCTAAAAAAGTCACTATCAGAGACAAAAATTCTTTATTTACAGAACAACACAGTTAGAATTTTCATTTGCACTTATTTTGACTGAAAATATCAAAAATATCTTGCACAGTGATATTTTGAAAATAAATATAAAATATAGAAAAATATTGAAAAAAGCACACATCTTGATATTTTGAAAATAAATATGGAAGTAATATGAAAATATCGAAAATATCAAAAATCTTGATATTTTCAAAATAAATATCGGATATATATCATGATATATATCAAGATATATATTGATTGATATATATCAAGATATATATCGATTGATATATATAAACGAACCCTGATCATAACCTATACTGATTAAAATTTTTAGGTACATTCATTTTTCCTAATTAACAAACATCTTTGGAAAAGCATATACAATGAAACTCGTTTAAGATACGAATCAAGGGACCGAGAGCATTTCGTATCTTAAGCGGGATCGTATCTTATCCGTATTTCCTAGATTCTCGAGTAATAATGCATATAAAGCCAGTGCACATTGTTATTAACGTATTGCAGCCCTTTGTAACTCTCATTTTACTCATTTCTAACGATTTTTGTATATTCTAGGAAATTTGAGTTTTAGATATTGAAATGAAGAATGGCTTTCTTTTTCTCCAAAACTTTATTAAATCACTGTTTGTACAATAACAAAATTTATATGCCTTTATGCAATACTCTCTGCCAAATAAAAAAAAAACAAAACAATAAAACGAACTTTTTGTTAATCTTTAGAAAACCAGAAACTAAA
The DNA here is from genome assembly GCA_963932465.1 of Maratus speciosus. NCBI lineage: Eukaryota > Metazoa > Arthropoda > Arachnida > Araneae > Salticidae > Maratus > Maratus speciosus. Next base: position 384,116,562 of record OZ010788.1, on the reverse strand, counting down.
ATACACTACATACTTAAAGAGGAAAAATAATAGATTTTCATAATTTATTTTTAGAAAGACAAACTAAATCTATGCCAGGAACAATAATTATTTGATACATTATCAAAATTAAAGTACGTGAAGTAGTTTTAGTTTGTTGAAAAAAAGTCGTTTACCTTGGTTTGGTGCAACGTAGGGCGAGATTTTATCATGAAGTTTTCTGCCTTGTTGATGTGGTAGAAAAAAATCTTCGACGGAGGGACCAGCATCCATCGAAGAGGCGTACCGTAAAGTAAGCTGAACGAGCTCATTACAGATGCGAATCATGGTATGGCTGGCACATCCGTTTCTTCATCTGCATCGTCTTCTGTTTCTCCTGAAAGCCTAGCTTCATCCGAACTTTTCACGTTTGCGATTATATCTGCGATAGAACGAACTTTACTTGTTACAACCTGATCGTCAATTTTGAAAAATGAGTCCCAATCTTTGTATTCTTCTTGATGCTGCATCCCTCTTCTGCGATGTCAACGTTTTGCTACGTCAAAGACTTTACAGAAGCAGTTCTGAGTGGCGGTTGATGTTACGTCTTCCCAGGACGCACTCAGGAAATGCATGGGGGTCCAAGAGGTTAATAGGCTTGCAGGTTGGGCAGGACAGTTTCTTTACGCGAAGATTTATTTGGTGTAGATGACGTACAACGACACGACTTTGGTATTTCATTTTGAGAACATGAATTGTGCCTTAATCCAAGGATTGAACCACGCTAGTTGCATTGTGTGGTAAAAAGACTAGTTCGATGTTTTGTAAGCTGGGGATGTCCTTGGATTGGGCGGTACTGTTGTCGGCGATACACAATATTTTCCTGGACTCTTTTTCCATTCGTTCATCGAACTTGCGGATCCACTTGACGAATATACCGCTTGTCATTCATGCTTCGGCTTGACTTTCATAATCGCAGGGAAGATTTCTAGCATTTTTAAAACAGCAACAATTCCGCGACTCGTCGGGGCGCGACTCGGGGTTTTCATTTATCTGTCCCGCTCATATTTGATCCAACGAGAACAGTGATACGTTCTTTGCTCAGTTTGCCTCCATTAAATCTCTCACCTTTAAACGCCAATTTTTTTAAAAATCCGGCATTAATTTTTAAAAATGGCCCATCTCGTCGACATTGTAAATATTGCATCTTGAGTAATTTTTCAACAGCGGCCGCGAGCACGTTATTTTTCAAACAATTGACATCATCTACCTTTACAGCTGTACACTCTCCGCACATGTTCCTATTAAACTAAACCGTATCTTTGTCTGAAGCAGTGTGGCCAACTGTTGCTAGGCGTGAAATCCACTCCAAGACGTGGTGCAATTTCGTGGGCCAATGATCCGTTAGTTGGGATGTTCGTCGATTAGGTTTGGGTGAACACTCAAATGAAATCTTCTCCAATTCTTCGAAATTTGCCACCTTAATTTTCTTTCTGCCAGAGCCTCCAGCTGATACGCTGTTTTCCAGTTTCTGCCTATTTTTTAACAGAGTTCGAAGTGTTGACTCGTATATTCCCACAGATTTGGCAAAGACAATCTTACTTATCACATTCTCGACGTAGTTATTTCCTTCAGAGATATAATTTTTCAGTCAAAGAAAGTGTTTTTCTCTTTACTTTAAATATTACATAAGCACCATTTCGTATATTAAGCGGGTTTTTTGACATCAAGGGACAAATTTTCTTCGTATATTAAGCGGGATCGTATCTTATGCGTACGTATATTAAGCGGGTAATTTTACACAGGTTTAATAGGCAGTTTTCAAGGGACTGAAAATATTTCGTATCTTAAGCAGGCGTATCTTAAACGAGTTTCACTGTATATAAAATGTTATTCTGCTTGAAATCACGTGACCCCCCTTCAAATCTCTGTAATCGAGATTTGGCGACCAACATTGGCACAATTGAATGTGTTAAGGAACTGTTTACGGCCAAATGAACACCCCCTGTTTGAAGGGTTTAGAGGCGTAAATTCTGTGTTTTCAGATTTTTCTGGTTAATTGTGCTACAAACCTGACTTACTTGTGAAATTTCATGATTCTACGACTTTTAGAAGTACCTTAGTTATTTGATGATGCGAAGTGAGTCAGTGACAAAAAAGCGCTTTTTCAGAATTTAATATTTCGAAAACTACTCAATACAGAAACATGAAATCGTGGAACCTTAGTTCAGTTTGACCATACGAACATGTGTATAAAAGAAAATTTCTATATCTCTTCCTAAAACGACGTTATGAGGGGGTGAAAAGTATGCTGAAATGGTTCAGGAAAAGGTAGCTTACGGCTTGTGCGAACTTGGCGGGCGCACTGCCGTGCTCCCAGATCTGTCTGTATGTGACATAAATTTTGTGGGTGCTCTATCTCAAGAACTAATGCACAAAATTTGATAAAACTTCAAATTAAGTTATACGTACTTTGATATACATTGGTGCCGATTAGTTTTTGGTGTAAATAGCCCTACAGGTAACGCTGATATGCTGCATTTTTTACGATTTCCACAATAGCCGTATCTCAAGATCTAATGCACGGAGTTTCATCAAACTTCAGATTCAGTTATACCTTGATATAAATTGGTGCTGCTTAGGTTTTGCTGTAAATCGCCCAACAGGCGACGCTGCTATGCTGAATTTTACACGATTTCCGCAATAGCTGTATCTCAAGATCTAATGCAGAGAGTTTCATTTTCTATTAGACCTTGACGTAAGTTGGTGCTCATTATAGGTTTTCTTGTAAATCATATAACAGGTAGCGCTGCTATGCTGCATTTTTTACAATTTTCGCGATATCTATATCTCAAAAAGAAATGAACAGAATTTAACCAAACTTCCTATTCTGTTACATTTTCACCTTAATAGATCCTTACCAGGCTTGGGTGTATACTGCCCAAAAGGTGTCGCTTTTTTGCTTTTTGAATTGCGAATTTTGGTTTCAGACATCTAAGAGGGTGGGTGCCGAAATTCAATGGCTTGTTTGAAAGGTGCGATGCTTCTATCTCCCTTTTAAATGCACATAATTCAAAGAACCTATACCTTCAAAATCGTCATGATGGGCCAAGACTGTCATTAGGTGCGTTCGTAATTATATAAATACGTACCACCTCTAGACATCGTTCAGTCCGTCTGTCCGTCCGCATATAACACAGCAAAAACTACACAACCGAATTGTTTGAAATTTAAAATATATAATTGTTGCAGAATTTTGTCGAGTCATTTAAAATTTTATGAAAATCGGATGTATAGCTTAATTACAGAGGCAGTCAAAATTTTTCTGTTACATTACGGACAATGGGAAACAATTATTTCAAGTGCACTTTACTGATGTTACAGTCTTTCGAACAGAATGAAATTGATTTGCACTTATGAAGTGCACTAAAATATACATTCAGTACAATATGTGGTGCAAAAAATATTTATAAAACTAGTTATAGTACGAACGCACCTCATTTGCCACATTTGACGTGCAATTTCCAACTTGTTTAATTTTGGCACTGTGATAGTGAATTTTGAAGTATCTTGAAGATAGTTTTGGGTTTGACATATCCGCCTAGTTTATTTAAATATATTCTAATGTTAAAATATTTTCTTATACGATACAAATAAATTCTTAATTTCATTTATACGTTTTTTTGAAGGATACATCCAAATAGATTGACTAAAGTATAGAGCATAAAAAATAATAAAATATTTCTTTACTTATTAAAATTATTATTATTGTTGCTATTTTGAAAATATTATTATTTTAATAATATAAAGTTCTTAAAAGTTCTCCAAAAAAATTTTTAAATTTTATTTATAATAATGTAGAATTGTGATTGAAAAAATATGACTTAAGGAGATTGACACCTTGGCGGGTGGGGGTGACACCATTTACATCAGCCCCGAGTGTCACTCATCCTAGCTACGCCACTGCCTCACTTCAATCTTAAAACTGATTTACAAACCTAAAATTAAAACCCACTTACCAGAATCAATCTAAAAAAAATCCTCAAGTATCTATCTGAATAAAAACTGATCCCTTGCCAAAAGACATGACAATGAGCTCCAATGTATTGAAAAATAACCATATAGGTATAAACATATCATACTATTATAATAATTATAATATATATATATATATATATATATATGTGTGTGTGTAACAAACAATATAAAAACGTAATAATATCCAGTTGATAATTTATTACACCATGATATCCTAATACTATGTACCATATCATTTGATGCCAAGATTTCACTAAAAACTTTTAAACAATGAAACCTTTCAAAATGTGCATATATATGCGTACATGCTCCCAATTTAAAAAATATCCTGCCTCCAAAAAAAAAAAAAAAAAATCTAATGAAAATTAAACAATACATTATTCAGCTAAGTAATGTTGACACTATATGTTAGATTCCAGACTAACTATTGACTAGAAGATAAAATGCAACTCAAGAATTCATGTAAACATCCAACAAGTATTTCAAACTGATTAGGTAATGTAGGTAGGCCCGTATCACCTCAGTTGAGGATCACATGTATGGAATATATTAAAAATGCTTTCTCCAAGACTTCTCCCCATTATATTTCTCTAAAACTACTAAACAATATTAGAAAAATTCAGGCATCAACAAAAAAAACTTAAAACAAAGAATAGCTAACTACCTATGATTACATAAAAAACATTTAAATACTGTGAAACATCTTACACATACAACTTTCAAACGAGATGGCGTAGAATCTTCAATTCAGCCTTTTCCCATTTGCTCCTGACCATAAGATTTACATTGACATTCTCTCAAAATGTAAGACATTGGTAGAGAGCAAGTACTGACATAATGAGAATTAACTCAAAAGTTAAGGAAAATCAAAACAATTTCAAGATACCAACAACTACCATGAGAATGAACACCTATGTTACTGCCACCAGTGTTGGGTACGCTCACAAAATAAACGAACTAATTCAAACTCAAACTCAGTTTCTCAAAAATGAGTCAAGTTCACGTTCAAATTCAAAATTTTTGGAACGAACTCGTTCAACTCAAACTCATCTATGAAAGTGAGCGAAGTTCACTAAAAACTCGTTTTTTTTTTTTAGAATTTTTTTGTTTAACTTTACAAAATTTTGTGAACAAATCTTTTGGCTATTCAATGTAAGGGTCTTCATAGGCCCGGCCCAATTTTCCTTTCTAATACTCGCTCCGAGCGTGGTTTGTGGATTACTTATTTCTAGAGGTTCAGAACGAGATGGGCCGGCACCGGGACTGGATTTATATTCCGACCCAAGCCGGGGCTTGACTGCATTCTTCTTGAGGTCTGAACTAGCAGAAATTTTTAGTCCCCGTTCCAACTCAGTTCATTTGAAAATCACTGGACCAGCACTACTCTGGCCTATCTAGTAAAAATATCAGTAAAATTTGGACTGGCCCAATTTTTTAAAAATTTAATTGCACGCATTTTTAAATCGCTATTATTCCACAATTAAAATTCATATATATTTATTTTTATTATTCTTTAAGATGGGTAGATGGTAGATGCATTTCTTGGCAATAAAATTAAATTACAGTAAAACCCAAAAAAAAGAACCTGCCTATGACGCAATCCCGTGTTTACCCCCCCCCCCCCCCCCAACCACCACCACCACCAAAAAAAAAAAAAATTTGATCTATGTAAAATGAGCATAACAGTACTTGTGAAAAGAATGTAATGCATTTTAAACCGATGATGAACTTGCTCATAGGGAAACCAGCCCCACAATGGATTTTTCTTCTTTCCTATACAATTCCAAACATTTTATTGCATAGAATTTTTAAATTTTTCAAATATCCAAACCATAGAATGTGGATTAAGGATATTAATGGTAACAGTGATATTTATATATAATCAGATGCATTTAAAAAATAAATACCACAGCTCAGAACACTTTTTTTAAATCCTACACTTCATTAATGATATATTTCATTAAGTGTGTTCTCAAATCCAAAAAGGAAACTTTCTGACATAAGTTTTAATTTATTTTTGTTCGAAAATGCATGAAACGAGCTGGTGTTCAGAAACTATGTAATTGAGCTGTTTTTTCCATTTTTTTTTGCAAACCCAATAGATCTTTCAGAAAATAGCGTCAAAGTGGGCATTTTGAACCGAATTTCCGCACGAAGGAAGAAAGAGCACTCAAAAGCAGGCGAAAAACGTGTTTGTCACGTGATCAAAATTGCTTATAACTCAATAGATATTTGATTGATCAAAAAATGGGAAAAAAACAGTTCAATTCCAAATCACTTCCAAGGCCAGTCTTTCCAATTTTATACCTTTCCGTTAAAAAATGAATTTGTAAATGTGTCAAAACATTTTGCGCTTGTTGAGCAGAGCAGTTAAGAACAGCCTTAATGAAATCGTACATTTCATAAATGATATTTATTATGTTAATCTTTAAAAAATAAGTTTTGCAAACAAAACACTTTTATTAAATAGAAGAACTTTATCAGATGAAACTAAAGAAATTAATGTTTGTTTTGTTCAAATTTTATATTTGAGTAAGTGGATTTCATCTTTCGTTTCAAATTGCTATTTTTCATAACAATTTTTCACGTATAGAGAATGCCTATGAAGTAAAATCTTTCATTAATCAATTGTCATCGCGTTATACATTAAAAAATACACGTATAAACTATATTTACATATAGTTTCTTGTTCTTATAAATACATACAACACATTGATGCTAGAAAGGTCAAATAATTAAAAATAATTAAATAAATAAATCATTGTATATTTAAGGATTTGTGATTCATCCCCAAATTTAAAGCTGATAGCATTTTTCTACCAAAAAAAAAAAAAAAAAAAATCTCTTTAATTTAAAGGAAATCTGCATGAAAAAGGTTACTGCTTCTGATTCGAAAGAAGAGGGAAGGTGCTTTCCAACAATTGACAAATTGATTGAAAGCGTACCCACTGTTTTCGTTTCCTAGAATCGTCCGTCCTCTGTCCTTTTCAACAACTTTCATCAATAGTTGTTGTTTATGACGACCAATTATCTACACGAGGGGTATGGTCCCGAAGGGGAGGGAATGCCCTGCGTAGGGGGTCTTTCTAAGGGAACCTAATGCGCATTTACGCAAGGAAATCCAAGTTTTATTCATACCATAGTAATTTACGGATATACAGACATGTTACTTTTCCGCGAAAACGCAGAATTTCGCTTTTTCGGCAGTGAATTTTATTATCTCTGCCGCTCGATGCAAATATGCATTAAAATTTGTTGACATTTTTAATAGAGGGGGGGGGGGGATTAGCAGGAATGGATGTAATACAACAAAAACGCGAGTATGAACCGTGCCAAATTAATTGAGCAAATTTCTTCAACTGATCGCGGGAAAATGCAAATTTCTTCAAAGAATCGCAGGAAAAGTGCAAATTTCTTCAAAGGATCGCGGGAAAAAATGCGACTTCCACCAAAAGATAGCTGGAAAAACACGATTTTCATCAAAGGATTGCAGAAAAAAGCGTATTTTGCCAAAGAATCTTGTAAAATATGCGAATTTTGGCGAAAGATCGTGCAAAATATGCGAATTTTGGCAAAAGATCGTGTAATAGCGAATTGCTTTGAAAGGTCGTGGAAAAAACGTGAAATTCGTCGAAGGATCGTGAAAAAAGAATGTTAATTTCATCAAAGAATCGCAAAAAAATGCGATTTTTGTCGGATGGTAAAAAAATGGATCTTTGGCGAAAGATCATGGAAAATGCGCGCTTTTTGGCAAAAAATCGTGGAAAATGTGCTATTTTTGATGAAAGATCGTAGTAAATGCGTGAATTTCTTCGAAATATTGCAGAAAAACACGAATTTCTTCGAAAGATTGCAGAAAAACGCGATTTTCGTCAAGTGGTCGGGGAAAAACGCTAATTTCGTCAATGTATCGCAGAAAAAGCGCAAATTTCATCTGAACGCTGCGAAAAAATGTGAATTTCGTCAAAATTCCATTAGGCCGTGAAAGTTCAGCTTTTTTTTTGCTGAGCCTGTACCATGTCGGGATATACGATTAGATTACTGCACTAGTAACGACACTAGCAAGACTAGAACGTTTTATCTCAAATAATACTTCAAACATGCTGCGGGTTTTTTCGTTTTCTTTTTTTCCCCATCCTTTTAAAATGGATATAATAAGAAATTCACCAATTACTTACTCTGTGCAACAAAGCACAAAAAAAAAGTCTCTGGCGCCTCCTCTTGTAATGGTATTGCTTATATAATCTAACTGAACATGACTTTTTGTCCTAGTGTGGAGTTTTTCCTTTATATGCTTTCTCTATTCTTTTCTGATACTAGTCTGGGACCTGGGACAAAGGGTTTAGGTATGCACCGCATGTGTCATCTTTTACAATAGGAGCCCATTCTTAATTTTTCTTGGAACCCCATTGTGTTACATTTGTGTGAGAAAATACAGCGTATGAGTTTATCGCTCGTTTGGCTGTCTTTCTCTCTCCTGATAAATAGTTCATCTCTAATAACATAAAAATAAACTGAGAAAGAACAAGTTCCAAAGAAAGTTTATTTAAGATAATCTGTAGTTAAAAAATGTTATTGTTTAGATGTAGTAATCTTACTTGGAGTTCTGGATTTAGAATTGTAAGCAAACAAGTAAAATACTTATTGATTAGCATGTTATTAAAACTGAGTACTTACTAGAGTTTTCTGTTTTCAAAATTTAATATATCTCAAATTTATAATATATATATATATCTTGTATATATATATATATATCTTGTATATATATATATACAATTGATAAGAGAGTAAAAAAGAGACTTAAGTAGTTTAGAAAACGAAATCATTTTTTATCCCTTTTGTTTTTGAGAAAAAATTTCAGTCTGATTTTTATAACATATATAACTTTTTGTATTGTAATTGATAAGAAAAAAATATATAAAAGAGATTAATGGGGAGGTGGGTATTAACTGAATGTGTTAAATAATTTATAAGCTTTAGTAATTTTTTTAGCAATTCTGTCTTTGAAAATTCCATTTAACTCATTTCAATTAATTCCATATAACATACGTACATCATGTTATATGGATTCATTTTTTCTACATTAAGTACGAGAATAAGTAAAAAGTAAGTATGATAAATAATTTTGAAATTTTAATAATTTTGAAATTTTATTTCAATGTTGAAATCAGGCATTTTTCTGGAGGAAGAATTTTTAAAGCTCCGGGAAGTATTTGCACTTAACAATATTAATAAGCGCTAAACTAAAAATCTTCCAGTGAGGTTACGCCCCCCCCCCCCCCCCCCACACACACACACATACATACATACATGCACACACACTCAAACCAAGGCTACCTCCTGAATTTATCATTGAGCACCTTTGTTTTGAAATATTTTAAAAATATGATTTACATTAAAGAGGCAAATAAAATCTTATGCGCTGCAATAAAACAGTTATGGGAACCGTTGAAAAGTTAGGGCTTGAGGAGAGGACTTTTATATTTTTAATTTGTATTTGACACTAGGAATGTTTATTTAGTAGAAATTAGAATTTAAAACAAGTGCCTCCCTTTTTTTAACCTGCAGGCATGTTTTATGCTATTACAAAAATATTGATTAATTAAAAAATATGTGTGTGGGCGGGGGTGGGTGGGGGGTGGGGACTGAAAAAAGGTGGTAATAAATTTTACATCTACTCTATCATATCTGTTTGTGCCATGTTTTTGATTGTGTAGTATTTCAGTTTATATAAATTTATTCTTTTTATTAGATATACAGGGATATTTTTTATAAGGGCCTTTTGTTAGATTTTTGAAATGCAAACAGAGCATAATTTTTATTTCTTTCATCAGATAAAAAGTAACAACCATTACTGAAATAAAATATTGCAGTTTTAAAAAACTTGTAAACTATTTATGGAAATAATTTTATTGAGATTCCAAGTAATCTTTAAAAATTCTAAGAAAATGGATGTTTAAAACTAATTTTTGAGATATGTTTGTCATGAAAAGGCAGCTTTACTCTATGTTCTGGGCCTTACACTATAAGGCCTTATTCTAGTTATATGTAATACTTCTTTTTCCTAAATGAAATGATAAAAATGATTCATGGCTGAATCATGAAAACTTTTGTTCATAAAAAATATACAGAAATTAAATTAATACTTATTTTAATAAAATTGCTTTGAATTGTTTTTCATCATATAAGACATTCACCTTCATTTAAATTATCTTTGAATTAATTTCAGATTAGTAAGTCAGAAATAATAAACATAAAGAAATTAAGGAAGCAAACAAACAAAAAAGGGAGGATTGAGGAGGTATAAAAAATTTCAATATCACAGAATACGCGAGTAACTTTTATATAATTAAAAATTAATTTAATTTCAAAATATTATGTTATATAAGCAATTTGCATTAATAATTTAATGAGAATAGTAATTTAGTAACATAAAATAAAGTAATAGACTACTGCTTTAAAAATCATTATTTAAATTACGATGCATTATTAACATTTAAATAATAAAAGTTACCTTATATATATATACAATGTATGATAAACGAATATATTATATTGCATGAAAAGAACTTTTTTTTTTTTTTGTTCAATAAAGAAACATAAATCTATATTTATAAAATATTATGTAAAAGTTAACAGGAAATTTTCACTTAAAATTTCAATTACATCCAGCGGCAAATAATTGCATATTGTATTTAATAATTATTGTTTGTAAAGTTTTAATGAAATAAAAATATTATAATAAAAGTTATATTAATTATATTCTATATGCATATTTTCATACCTTTCTGAACAAAAATGAATTGAAACTTGTGTCATAAAGTTGCCCCTTTAGATTTGAGAACAGTCATATCCATGTCATATCATATTATATCCATGTCATATCAGTCATATCATATCCAAGTCATCTCCATGACAAAAGTTTCATATTTTCAGTATTGTCAGTATATTCATATGTTCAGTTTCATATTTTCTGACTTATGCAGGGGCATGCGTGGCCGCCGCCCGGGGCTCATGAGAGTAATCAGGATTTTCATTAAAAGGTGTCAAATGATATAAATTAGCCAAAAGTGACCAAAATTCATATATTTCAAACATTTAGGAAGGACTGTGGTCCCCCTTACTCCCCCTTCTGCTTCCAGTACACGCCCCCCCCCCCCATCACGCACACACACACACACACACACACACAAACAACACCCATGCAAAAAACAAACTACATCATTAGAAAACTAATGATTAAAATTTATTAGTATGTCATTGTTTTCAAAAGAAATTCTACATTAAGGCTGTTCTTAACTGCTCTGCTCAACAAGCGCAAAACGTTTAACACATTTACGAATTCATTTTTTAACGGAAAGCCTGACCATGGAAGCGATTGGAATTGAACAGTGTTTTCCATTTTTTTTTTTAATCAATAAATTACTTATTGAGTTATAAGCTATTTTGATCGCGTGACAAAAACGTTTTTGGCCTGCTCTTGAGTGTTTTTTCTCCTTTCTCGCAGAAATTTTGTTCAAAACGGCCACTTTGACTCTATTTTCTGAAAAATTTATTGCGTTTCAAAAAAAAAAAAAAAAACAGCTTGATTACATAGTTTCTGAACAACAGCACCAGCTAGTTTCATGCATTTTTGAACAAAGATAAATTAAAACTTATGTCAGAAAGTTGCCATTTCGGATTTGAGAACATCCTTAACGTTTTCCTCGTAATGTGGCAGTTAAAACATTAATGATGACCAATTGTGACATTCTCTTTTAGACATCTTATAACATACAAAGTAAAACTTTGCAAACAAATATTCGTGTCAACCAATTTATCATTTTTTCTACTATTGTCCGACTAGTATTTTTTCTTAAGGCTGTTCTCAAATCCAAAAGGACAACTTTGACATAAGTTTAACTTATTTTTGTTCGGAAATGCATGAATCGAGCAGATATTGTTGCTCAGAAACTATGTAATTAAGCTGTTTTGTCCGTTTTTTTTTGCAATTGCAATAGATCTTTCAGAAAGTAGTGTCAAAGTGCGCCAGTGGGCGTTTGACCGAATTTCCACGCGAAAGAAGAATAATCACTCATGAAAGGGTGAAAAGCGTGTTTGTCACGTGATCAAAATTGGTTATAATTCACTAGGTAATTTATTTATCAAGAAATCGAAAACACAGTTCGATTCTAAATCGCTTCCCATAGTCAGGACTTCCAATTTTATATCTTTCCGTTAAAAAACGAATCTATAAATGTGTCAAAACGTTTTGCGGTTGTTGAGCAGAACAGTTGAGAACAGCCTTAAAGTTGTGACCATCTTTTTATGATACCCTGTATGTAGATGTGAGCAGTACCGGGCACAAAATTTATGCATACATATATGTATGAAGTTTAATACTAGCCACTTCCACATTATTCACAAGAAAATTCTATAGATAGATAGAAGCCCCACCCCCAACCACCAACACCAGCAGAATGATGCTTGCTCCGGGGTCTTCTATGCTCTTAGTCGGGCTCTGCATATTTTATCTATTTCGTTTAAATTTTTATGTCGGACCGGCTCGTTTAAAAAATTGTTCTAATTCTGCTTTTCGGCCTATTGGAAAGTTCAGTGCTTTGGCGAAGCCCCGTTCGCTGACTGCCAAAGTAGAAAAAGGCAGCAAGACGCGAAAGCGCCATATCTGTCCTTCAACTTTCACACCCCACCCCTCTTGACCTTTGGGGAGGAAAAGGTAATTAAAGCGTGCACAGCGAGATTACCCCGGGACAAAGATACTATCTATTCCACAAATTCTCCTATTTCTAACAGAAAAATAATACTATTTTATTTTCCGATTGAGGTGTTTATGCGGTCTGGGGAAAATTCCGATCCCAATTATAAGTGTTTGCAGTTATTGGGTTTTTATATTTTCGACACAGGGCATTATATTTTTTCGTTGCGAGTCGGGTTCGGGGTCAGTTTCGGGTCGAGTTGACTATGTTTGTTGTACGATTTTTCGGGTTCGGATTGGACTTTAACTCTTGTGATTTGGGTTTGGGTTGACCAGATTTTTCAAAAGAATATCCAAAGTATTTTTTTATATTAAAAATCTATTTACAATAAGATCTTCATAATGGATACTCCCGAAAGCACATATCTAGTTAGCGAACACTTTTGCAATTCCTAATACCGTATTTTATGGCAGAAACACCGCACCCATCATAAACGCCACACTCCTCAAATTGGCCTGAATAAGCTTAAAAGTATTATAATCGCCGCACCCGTTGTAAACGCCGCATCCGTCGGAACGCTACTTTTGTTGACAGTGTCACATTCACCTAACTTTAATCAAAGTTTTCTGAGCGGCGTAGGATGCCTCGTTTTTAATATCTTAAGATGTCTGAAGTTTTATTTAAAATATTTAAATCCGATTTTAAGTATTTTTATGAATTTTTAAATTAAGGAAAATCAGTTGGTATTTAAAAAAAAAATCGTAAACGCTGCCCATGACATTAACGCCACACTTGGAAAAAAAATTAACTTTTGACCTCGTAAACGCCGCGGCATTTCTTCCATAAAATATGGTACTTATATATTTATATGCTTATATCGCTAATTTGGGCATATCACAATCTACACACATGTAACATGTGTATGTGTGTGTAAACTATCACAAGTATCAGGGCCGAAACTAGGGGGGGGGGGGGGGGGGGGTAGAGGGGGCATGTGCCCCGGGCGCCAGAACAAAGGGGTGCCAAATGAAAGATTATACCCTTGGAATGGATCATTTTTCTGATGGACTGGTGGCTTCCATTATTATGAAACAGCCATTATAAAAGAAGTGCTAGGTGAAGATGAAAGAGCAGACGTAAAAAGTTAGAACTCTGATTTTCTAGTCAGAATAAGAAAAAAAAATGGCCATAATTTTTTTCTCTTTCATCTTCACCTAATATACTTCATTTATAATGGCTGTTTCATAATAATGGAAGCCACCAGTCCATCAGAAGAAAATAACTCGGTTAAAGCGGAGACTCGGTTAAGCAAGACTCTACTGTATATTTCATTTTAAAAATAATCTTTAGAATCTTTTTGTTGGTGTTCAGAGGTTGGGGGTGGGGTGGGGGTCATGATCCCCCGTGACCTCTTCCTTGGATCCGCCATTGTGGATTACTTAGTTCAGTATTACATATTTTATTATGACACATTTTAAATTTTAAAATTAATCAATCAACAAAATCCATGTTTGTCCCGATTGCAAAAAAGGCTAGTTTCGGCCCTGACAAGCATCATACATACTTTTTTGTTGTGTATCAAAAATTAAATGCTGGCAACATTTTTCACATTCCGAGAGAAGAAAAATTGTTCTTAACTGTACTGTAAAGAAGGAATAATCTATGGTCACATTTTTTATAAATTTTATTTCTTATGCAGTAATTTAATATATGTTTTATAATATATTCATACAATAAAACATATTTATTTTATTCTGAAACACAGTTTTGCTCAAACTTTTTGTGAAAATGCAAACAACCTGACTTCCTAAAGATCTAACTATGGCTAGCAAGGGTTATTCTAGGCTACCCAACCACAAAAAGAATATTAGAATCATTAAAACATGGAAACAGAAATTTATATACAACCTGACCCGATGCAAGACTCTATTCAATAATCCTGATGTCCCTACTATTCAGAGGTTTTACTATATTTAAATATTAAAACATAAATTTTATGACTATTTGAATATTAAAGACTTGCCTTTTTTTTCCTAAAAAGCATAAAATTGGTAGTAGAGATATAAATGTAGGTTACTTTTCACAACTGCATTAAAACATAATTTCCTTTCATTTCGTTTCGGATTCAGCACGGGCCGGGCCCAGGCTTGGTCCTATTTTCATTCACGGCAGTCGGGCCGGCCCCGGACCATACTTTTTTCTGAAGGCTCGGGCCGAGCCTAGTCACTTCTCTTTCCGGGCCAGGCTCTGACTTTTTTCCTGAAGGACCAGGCAGGGCCTAACTTATTTTTTCCTTACCAAACCGGGATTTGTATCATTTTTTCTAGTCTTCACGGGCCTACATTTTCAGTCGCGGTTTTGACATAACCCGTATGAAAATCATTGTCTCGGCGTGGCCTGGTCCATTCAAAAATCAGTAAAATTTAGCATGGCCCAAAAATTTTTGCAAAAAATGCATATACTTTGAAATCACCATTATTCTATTATTAAACATTTAATTTTATTCTTTACTAGCAAACCCCGCGGCTTTGCTCGCGTAATATTTGAAATATGCCAAGTGATATTTATATGTCTAATTTTTATTAAAAGGTACTAAATTTTTATTTTATTAAAAGGTAATATTTTATTTTATTAAAAGGTACTTATTACTTTTAGGAATAATTTAAAAAAATTACTATTTAAAACACAGTTTGATTAAATATCATTGTTACACTGCATAAGGCAGAAATGAGACTTAAATTAATAAAACGAAATAAAACTAATTAAATGATAATTTAGAAAATATTTTGAAACTTTTATGCTCAATTAATATGCTCATTTCAGTATTCATTTGAAGTTTTGTATTTTTTAGAAACCATCTTCTTACATCTTAAAATTAACCATCATGTCAAATTCCAAGTCCTACCACCTCTCTCAACATAAAGGGCTATGTTGAAATAGGAACTGTCACCATTAATTTGCCAACATTAATTTTGAAATTGGTTTGTTATTTCCTAATATTCCACAGAAACGTAATTTAGAAAGCTTTTAAAGGCCTTTTTTAGAGCGTTTGTTGTTCCTGTGAATCCCAGGTGGTAGAATCATCGGCATAAAATATAGCCTGTGTAGGATCAGAGACTGTTACCATTGATTCGCAACTATTACTTTTATATTTGCTTTATATTTCCTGAAATAGCGTAGAAATCGTAATTTAGGACTTTTTTAGAATGCTTTTTGCACCTCCCCTTCACTTCACCCCTTTTTAATTCGAATTTATTTTCGACAGTCCTTCGAGGGCATTTATATTTTATAAGTAACTACCATGCCATATTTAAAGTTTCTAGCCTTTTCAGTATCACAGAAATCACAATTTAGAAAGCTTTTAGCTACTGCAACCCTCTGGTGGTAGTGGCACAGACATAAAATATAGCTTATGTTTGAGCAGGTTCTATCACCAACAATTTGTTATCATTATTTTTTTAATCGGTTTGGTATTTGAAAAGATTACATAAAAATTGTAATTTATAACGCTTTTCGCTCACTTCATCTTTTTGAATTTGAAATTTTCTTTCGACAGTTCATAGAAAGCAGTTGCATCTTGTAAGTAAATAACATGCCATACTTCAAAGTGTTAGACCCTTCAGTTATGCAAAAAATGCAAATTAGAACATGTTTTGCTTTTTCAACCCTCAGATGGTAGTGACAGCAACATAAAATATAACCTATGTTATAGCAGGGACTGTCACCATTGATTTGCAACCATTACTTTTGAAATAGCTTTGGAATTTCCTGAGATTGAGTAAAAATCGCAATTCAGAACGTTTTTAGAATGCTTTTCGCGCATTTTCACCCCTTTTTAAATTTCCAATTTTTTCGAAACTGTTCTTAAAGATCATTTATATGTAATACATATGTACCTTGCCTAATTTTAAGTTGCTAGCCCCTACCGATCACAAAAATCGAAATTTGGAACGCTTTTTTGCTCCTGCAACGTCTAGGTGATAGTGATACCGACTTAAAATAGCGTCTATGTTAGAGCAGAGGCTGTCAGCATCAATTTCTTAACATTACTTTTGAAATCAGTTTGATTCTTCCTGAGATATTGGTGACAAATCAGCATTTAGAATGTTTTTAGAACGCTTTTCGCTCATTTTGCTCCTGCATCTCCTCTGGGTTAGTGGAAACATATATAAAATATAGCCTATCTTGGAGCAAGATCTGTCACCATCATTTTAACACCATTATATTTGAAATCGGTTCAGTATTTCCTGAGATTGCATAGAAATCGCAATTTAGAACGTTTTTTACAACGCTTTTTGTGCATTTTGACCCCCCTTTTAAATTTCGATTTTTTTAGGAAATGTCCTTAGAGATCATTGATATCTTATAACTAACTACCATTCTAAATTTCATGATTCAAGGCCCTTCCGTCATGCAAAAACTGCAATTTAGAACGTTTTTCTCCTGCAGCCCCTTTGGGGTAGTGGCACCGACATAAAACATAGCCTATGTTGGAGCAAGGATTTTCACCATCATTTTGACGCAACTATTTTTTAAATTGGTTTGGTATTTCCTGAGATTGTGTAGAAACTACCATTTAGAACGTTTTTTAGAACGTTTTTCGCGCATTTTCACCCCTTTTTAAATTTTGAATTGTTTAAGAACTGTTCTTAGAAATCCTTTATATCTAATAAGTAGCTGATACTTCAAATTTCATATTTCTAGGACCATCAGTAACACATAAATCGCATTTTTAGAACGTTTTTTGCTCCTACACCCCCTTTGGGGTAGTGGCACCGACATAAAGCATAGCCTATCTTGGAGCAAACATTGTCGCTATCATTTTGACACCAATATTTTTTAAATCGGTTTGGTATTTCCTGAGATTATGTAGAAACACCCATTTAGAACGTTTTTTAGAACGCTTTTTGTGTATTTTCACCCCTTTTAAATTTCGAATTGTTTAAGAACTGTTCTTAGACACCATTTATATCTTATAAGTAACTAATATTCCAAATTTCATATTTCTAGGTCCTTCAGTAACGCCAAAATCGCATTTTTAGAACGTTTTTTGCTCCTGCATCCCCTTTGGGGTAGTGGCACCGACATAAAATATAACCTATGTTCTAAGTTGGACTAACACCATCATTTTGATACCATTACTTTTGAAATTGGTTTGGTATTTCCTGAGATTATGTAGAAACTATCATTTAGAACGCTTTTTGTGCATTTTCACCTCTTTTAAATTTTGAATTGTTTAAGAACTGTTCTTAGACACCATTTATATCTTATAAGTAACTAATATTCCAAATTTCATATTTCTAGGCCCTTCAGTAACGCAAAAATCGCATTTTTAGAACGTTTTTTGCTCCTGCACCCCTTTTGGGGTAGTGGCACCGACATAAGATATAGCCTATGTTCTAAGTTGGGCAAACACCATCATTTTGATACCATTACTTTTGGAATCGGTTCGGTAGTTCCTGAGCTTATCTCCGACAAATAAACAATTTTTTCCTCTTTATAATATGAGTATAGATATAGATAAAGAATAGTACATTTCTAGGGTTATTAAAATGTAGCTAAATTAAAAAATAGTAAAACGTGTGAAAAAGAACCTGCCTATGACGGAATCCTCTTTTAACCTGAAAAATATCTTGATCCATGCAAAATGGATGTGCTAATACATGAGAAAAGAATATAATAATACATTTACACCTGTTAAGATGGGAACTTGTCTATAATGTATTTTTTTCTTTCCTATGCAATTCGGTCTTAGAAGATTTTACTGTATAGCATTCTTTAGATTTCTAAGTCTCCAATACATGGAATATGGATTAACTATCTATATTATAAAGGACAAACATATCTGTGCGTAACGCATACGTCATTTTGCGAATGGCAACACTTTGAAATTTGAATTAAAATTTTGGTTTTGCAATTATATCTACGGCAAATTTTTAAACGTCTAAATCTAAACATCGCACATTTTAAATTTTAACATCGTCGTGTAAGGTAAAAAATGCTCTTTTAAATGCAATTTGTTTGAAAGCTGTATCTCAATTTATTTTTGAGATATTAATTTTTTTGTAGTTTTTAATACAAATTTTGTAATTGTGGCAACTGAAGTACTCCATTTATATTGAAAGTAAAGGGGAAATAGTCATGGTTTATTATTTTTATTGATTATATCCTTATTGATGCCATTTTTACAATACAAATAAAAGTAACTTTTTTATAATTTTTGAACAGAAAATGATGTCAGACATAAAAAAAAACACGCATTCTTCTTCATAAATCAGTTACATTTCAATATTATTCCATTACGCTGATACTGAGTTTGAGATGCTAGGCAAAATGATTCAGTGAGTAAAAATTATGTCATATTTAAAACAAAACGATCATTTATTTTGATAAAACTAAATATTTGACCAATACTAAATGGCCAATACTATGACAATTAAAGGCAAATTTCTGATTTTTTTTTTCTCGCAGGTATTGAGATTAGAACTTAAAGTTTGTGCGAATGTTCACATGAAAAGTTGTATCGCACAAACGTGACTTTAAGTTTAGAAATACATTCATTAATAATCTATTGTGCGTTAAAATACATTCAAATTGTGTATTTGAGTGGTGCGTATGTAAATTATGGGAATGTGAAAATAACGTACAATTTAGATTTCATGGGGGAAAATTTTATGATGTGACAAAGCGAAATCATTTTTACTGATTTTTCATCCCATAAAAACAAACATAAAAGTCTCAATCGATAAATTCATCATAATTACTCATCTTGATTACGTATTCTAATAGAGTTTAATTTTTCAATAATTTAAGCAATTGAAGTTTGTGGAAATAATATTTTGGTAATTTTAGGTTAAAAATATTATTTGTTTTAAGAGTGAGACAACCAATGTTAGATGAATTTTTTATTGTAATCATTTTGTACGTTTATTATAAATTTGATCTGACAGTTCATTTCTAACATATTAGTTCGTCGAATTTCAACGGGTTCCAACTCGTATTAATAATAACTGAAACATTTATGTACAACAAATAGTGATTCATAAAAAATAAATAAATATCGCAATAACTTTTATAAAAATGAAACTGGAAACATGACAATAAGAATCAAAGATAAGTATTTTCGTCAGAACTCTTCGTACGAGACAAATTTTTAACCAAATTGATGGATGTTTTGTAGCAATTCATTTGGGCCGGACTGAGCTCGGGCCGAGAGATTTTGACTTTTTTCCGGGCCGAACTTTTAGCTATTATACAGGGCCAGGTCGGGCAAATAATTTTTTCTCTACGGGCCGGGCCAATATTTTTTGTACGGGTCAGGCCGGGTTCGGGCCGAACTTTTAATGTTTATACCGGCCGGGCCGAATTTTTCTTCTATGGATCGGGACGGGCCCGAGCCTAGAAATTTAGGCCCCTTGCAGACCTCTACCATAGGCTGCATGTACAGGGACCTCCGTTCCAAAATGCTGTTTCTACTACATTTCTTTCTATATATCTTATTGTAAGCTCTATTAATTTTTTAATGGATCTCTATTAGTATGTAAATATCTGAATTATTATCAATATCATTAATCCATTTACGCGGCTTGGATACTTAAAAATCTGAAAATTCTATCTTGAAAAACCTTCTAAGACGGAAACACATAAGGAAGAAAAAAAACCCGTTATAGTTAAGTTCCTTTTTTATCAGGTCTGTCATCTCTTGCAAGTGTATTATTTATTTTCAAACAGATTATTATATCCATTTGGAAGATCCAGCAGTATTGCCAGATGGGATACTTTTTTAAAATTCGGATTCTTGATTGGCACCAATTTTTGATATGCTAAAATGCACCTTACTTAATGACCTGTTAATTAAAGCGAAAACAAAGGTAATTTTACCATTTCAAAAAAGAACCACCTAACGAAGCTAAGCTTTGAAACTGCCGCGAATCTATTTATAGTTCACGGGAGGATCGAGACACGCGCCGTGAAAACGGAAGTAGGAAGCTCCCTCTACTCCGGACAACGTCAGAGGAAGTTAAGCCGATCGTATGCGCTGAAACGAAAGAGTGATCGTGCGGACAGAGGACGTCACTGCGTGGCAAAGTTTGACATATGAATCAGTCTAAGAAAGATTGTTGTCAAAGTCGGCTGAAAGGATTCGCGATATACGAAAAATACAAACTAGCAAAGATGCTTAAACTTTTAAAATAAAGAGGCCAGGAAAAGATAGTAAGTAAAAATAAAAGACTTTCAATAAATAAACTGTTTAGAAATATTGTAGTTTAAAATAAAACTAGGAACATAGGTGATAAGAAAATATGGGTATATGGCTAACAAGATCCACCAATCAAGAAAATTTTCCGTGTAAAGCAGGAATTCGTAATACACAGATTCTTAAAACAGGGTTTTCAGTATTGTATGCCCCCCCCCCCCCTAGAAATGTATATGTACTACTATTCTTTAAAGAGAATTTTAATTGTAGAATGATGGTAATTAGAAAATATATATATTTTCGGAAAAAATTGTTGACCCAAGGTAAGTTGTTCATTAAACAGATTTTTGCACGAGTCAGACTGGGACGGGGCAATAGTTTTCATACAAGCAGGGGTGACCGGGCCAGAAAATTTCTGTCGGTACAGACTTTTAGGAATAATAGAACACAAACCCAAAAATAAGTCCTGTTCGGCCCAACCCCAGCCTCCAGAGAGAGCAAGACTCGAGCACAACCCAAAAAAACTGATGATCACACTCGACCCGCCTTAAGTCCGTTTAGGCCTCTAAATGGCATTTGAATGGGGAAAACGTGATCTTAACGGCTGGAACAGTTTTAAATAACTTATGAAAAAAATTGAGTTTGAGTTGTAAATTTCGTTCAAACTCGCGGATTTTTTGAGCTTTCGTTCAGTTCACGTTCGTTTATCAAAAACTGAGTTAAGTTCAGCTCAAAGTTCACAGAAATTGAACTAAGTTCGTGAGTTTCCATTCAATGAACGCGTTCTTACCCAACACTGACTGCCACCTGCTATTGGATGGAGCTTTCATGACCAAACCATGTGCTGTATCTGTTACATGTGAAAACGGGATCGCAGATCAAATACCAGAAACTATTTAAATTTTCTATTTATAAACTACAGAAAAGTATCCGGTATTCAAAATGCCATTCTGCCACCATATATGGCCGTATTGTTATCGTATAGTGAATCATTTCTTGGCAACTAAGGATTTTAAGAATTAAATTAACTGAGTTTACTAAATAATAATAAAGTTGCCTTAAATTTACTTCAAGCTGAAAAGGAAAATAAACAAAATAAACTCATCCATAGAAGAAATACATAATACACAAAATTGACTTGGTTTAATTGTATTTATTAAAATAAACACATAAGAAAAGAAAGGTACTGCGCAGACCCCAACATTTAGTTAAGTATTAAAAATATAAAGGTATACAAATTCATGATCTACCACATAAAAATATCTACTTTTAAACAGTTGCTTTATCATTGGATGAATTTGTGAAAGGATCGTAAACAATGATTATTTAAACAAATTCTGGTATGATCAGAATATATATTAGTAATGGAAGAATCAAATTGAGATATAATCAATGATCGTCCGATAATATGATTAACATGAACCATCAGTTTATCATTGGATCGTCAAAAGTTTCACCACTTATAGGATGCTATGAAATTCGTTCATATGTGAAAGGATTTCATTAAGTTTCATCCAAAGTTTGCTAGCATGAAAGAAGGGCTGCATTGAATCTTCCTCATAGACATATTTGAGATGCAATAAGTTAAAAGCAAATTTACGTTACCATCTCCAGGCATGAAGAGACATAAGAATACCTTCCAGAACAAGTTGAATTCCTCAGGATACACTGAATCTGAATGCAATCCGAGAGTAATCATTACAGTTCATTAAAAGTTCAAACCATTAAGAATCCTCTGAAGGAACTGAGCACATTTAATTAGAAGCTCTTAAAATACTTAGAGGGTGAATATCAGCCCGTTTAGCCGCATTCATTCCATTCTGAAGATTATTGATAACTTTTGTAGTTTCAGCCTTTTTTTAAACATATATCAATATGTGGTAAAATTATTGGCACCTCTTTAGTTGCATTCATGAAAACCACAATTAATCTGTATATTTGGAATTGGAAAATCGTGAATCTACCGTAGCACTGTTTTCAAAAACACAGTACTCCGGCAGAAACACATCCGTCTTCCACCAACTCCCAATGTGAAGAGAGAGATAAAATCCCGTAGTATCTTTCGAAAAGGACGCTAAAATTTTGAAAGTCAATCAGTATTAACCAAAAACAATTCTCCAGCATGCGGTCGCTGAACTTGCCACAAAAATGCAACTCCCTCGAGCAAAAATGGCGTCTTGTGTGACGTAGCAATGTTGTTTTGAATCGGTGAAGAAGCGAAATCATGGTGAGCTCAGTACGTCTTAAAATAGGTGATGCACGGATTTTAAAAGTAACGAAAATAAATAAAACTTAAAACTCGAATAACTTGCAATCTATTGCATCAAAATAGATGAAATTTTGTCTGTTGAAAGTAAATAATTATTTAAATTGAATAAATATATTTTGCAATGAAATTAACTAATATTTAAGGTGAATTTTAAGGACTTATCTTTTTGTTTATAATCTAGAAATCACTAATAAATAAATAATTTAATAGATATTTGAATAACATTTTAGTACAGTATAATATCTTTAATCCGGACATCTCTAATCTGAAAACTTCTGTAATCCGGACATTTCGGTACGTTTATTCGTTTTTATTTTCAATTAAAGATAGTAGATGGCGCCATAGTACATATGTGAATAAATTTCCGAAAATTATTAAGAAAAATGAAAAGACTGCCTAATTTACTAATTTTTTTCGGTTTTAAAATTGTAAGAATTTTCTAAATAAATATGTAATTAATATAGGTGTCTTTTTTTTTAATATTAATTTGTAAAAAAATAGAATTAATGGTAATTTTACAATTTTTCTTTTTCCAAAGATAAGAAGATGCGGCCAAAACATTGCAAAATCGGATTTTATTATTATTATTTCTTCTAAGTATTTAATTTGTGACTTACTTCAATATTTGTAAGTTCTATATATTTAATTTTTTATAACATTAACATTAGCCTTATATATCACTATTTTAAATATGTTAATGTGTTTATAAAGTTATTTTTAAATTAATTGTAAGCATTATTTAAATTTTTACTATAAATTTTTTTGGTTTTAGAATTATTTTTCAATAACTTTCATGATATGTCTGTTATTCTTGTATTTTGTATTATTTATTGAGTATTTATAAATAATAAATCGTAATTTTAAAAAAAATCATACGGTTATTGGTTTTTGCTATTTACAACAGATGGCGACACTGCATAAAATATATATAATTATTTAAAAAAATTTAAAATATACATTTTAGAGGATTCTGAATTGATTTTTCTCAAAGTTTTTCAATTATTTTAATATACAAAGTTCTTTACATTTTTGTATTGCCATATTAATGAAAGATATTAGTATTAATATTTATCTAAATGTATTCTAGTTTCAAAACTTCTGTAATCCGGAATTGCCGTAATCGCGATGATTCCAGATTAAAGAACTTATACTGTAGTTAGAATTATTAACGTAATATAGATATTTTAAATTCTTATTTGGCAGGGGTGCCATCTCAGAACTTTCTTGTGGGGGGGTGGGGGGGGGGGATCTTGTTCCATCCGAACAAAAACCGAATCAAAATTCCGTTTTAAGCAGGTTTTCATCTTAGCAGGTATACTTTCAAGACACTAAGGTTTTCCATTTAAGACAGTTTCCATTTTACAAGTATATCTAAGGCTGTTAAAACATCCTTTCTATAGTCAACCTCTGAAGAGCATAGGTACTTTTTACTGTAAAACTTGTGAAAATGAAATCTGTCAAAAAAAGAATTCTTTCGGAAACGGGGAAAAAAAATCGTGTTTCTTTGAGAAAAACACCATATAATTACACTTGCTAATATGGAGACCTGCCTGAAATGGAGTTTTCTCCCCCTGATTTTTAGACTTCTTCTTTGCAGGTTTTGCTGCAGGGGTGGGGGAGCCATTTCAAGAGGTTCTTGGAGGTTCGAACAAAGTTTTCTTTGAGGGGAAGGGCTTGAAACAGCATACAGGATTTTGCCCTCTTAACGTCTTTTAAAACCATGGGATTCTTCCAGGAACATTAATTTTCGTGGAAGAATCTTAAATTTTGCAAATTGGACTTGGAATATATAGTCAATTTGGCAAATTAGTCGCGGAAAAAATATTACTTCCTAAAAGGACCGTGAAAAAATATTGCAAAGATCGTGGAAACAAGCAGCGATTATTGCCAATCGGTTGTGGGGAAAAAATGATGAACTCAACATTAGGTCGGAAAAAAAAAAAAAAAAAAAAAAAAAAAAATCAAATTTGCTCATCAGTCGTAAAAAAAATTTGTGAATTTCGAATATCTATTAAGGAAAAAAGCAAATTTTGTCAAAGGCTTTGGATAAAAATCACAAATTTAGTCAAAGAATCGCGCAAAAAATTCAAAAATTTCGTCAAACGATTGCGCAAAGCAATCGCAAATTTTGTTAGTCGGCTGCGAGAAAAAAAAACGAATTTCAACAAATGATCGTAGAAAAGAATCGTGAATTTCGTCAAAATATCTCCGATAGGAATAGCGAATTTCGTTAACCGCTGCAAACAATATCAGGAATTTTGACAAATGGTCACAGAGAAAAATTGTGAATTTCGTGAATCGATCACGGAAAAAAATCGCGAATTTTGTCAAATTGTCGGGGGGAAAAATCGTGAAATTCAATCGCTCATGAGATAATCAGCACATAACATAGTCAACACGTCAAGAAGTTTGCAAATTTTGTGATTAATAGGAATATGAAATTTTCAGCAATGATTTTCTGTGAGTAAAAAATTTCCTTAATCATTTTCTGCATTCCTTTTCAGACTATGATCCAAATTCCACACAATTCAGAAATTTGCAAAATATGGGATCTTGTTCCATCCGAACAAAAACCGAATCAAAATTCCGTTTTAAGCAGGTTTTCATCTTAGCAGGTATACTTTCAAGACACTAAGGTTTTCCATTTAAGACAGTTTCCATTTTACAAGTATATCTAAGGCTGTTAAAACATCCTTTCTATAGTAAACCTCTGAAGAGCATAGGTACTTTTTACTGTAAAACTTGTGAAAATGAAATCTGTCAAAAAAAGAATTCTTTCGGAAACGGGGAAAAAAAATCGTGTTTCTTTGAGAAAAACACCATATAATTACACTTGCTAATATGGAGACCTGCCTGAAATGGAGTTTTCTCCCCCTGATTTTTCGACTTCTTCTTTGCAGGTTTTGCTGCAGGGGTGGGGGAGCCATTTCAAGAGGTTCTTGGAGGTTCGAACAAAGTTTTCTTTGAGGGGAAGGGCTTGAAACAGCATACAGGATTTTGCCCTCTTAACGTCTTTTAAAACCATGGGATTCTTCCAGGAACATTAATTTTCGTGGAAGAATCTTAAATTTTGCAAATTGGACTTGGAATATATAGTCAATTTGGCAAATTAGTCGTGGAAAAAATATTACTTCCTAAAAGGACCGTGAAAAAATATTGCAAAGATCGTGGAAACAAGCAGCGATTATTGCCAATCGGTTGTGGGGAAAAAATGATGAACTCAACATTAGGTCGAAAAAAAAAAAAAAAAAAAAAAAAAAAATCAAATTTGCTCATCAGTCGTAAAAAAAAATTGTGAATTTCGAATATCTATTAAGGAAAAAAGCAAATTTTGTCAAAGGCTTTGGATAAAAATCACAAATTTAGTCAAAGAATCGCGCAAAAAATTCAAAAATTTCGTCAAACGATTGCGCAAAGCAATCGCAAATTTTGTTAGTCGGCTGCGAGAAAAAAAACCGAATTTCAACAAATGATCGTAGAAAAGAATCGCGAATTTCGTCAAAATATCTCCGATAGGAATAGCGAATTTCGTTAACCGCTGCAAACAATATCAGGAATTTTGACAAATGGTCACAGAGAAAAATTGTGAATTTCGCGAATCGATCACGGAAAAAAATCGCGAATTTCGTCAAATTGTCGGGGGGAAAAATCGTGAAATTCAATCGCTCATGAGATAATCAGCACATAACATAGTCAACACGTCAAGAAGTTTGCAAATTTTGTGATTAATAGGAATATGAAATTTTCAGCAATGATTTTCTGTGAGTAAAAAATTTCCTTAATCATTTTCTGCATTCCTTTTCAGACTATGATCCAAATTCCACACAATTCAGAAATTTGCAAAATATGGGATCTTGTTCCATCCGAACAAAAACCGAATCAAAATTCCGTTTTAAGCAGGTTTTCATCTTAGCAGGTATACTTTCAAGACACTGACTAAGGTTTTCCATTTAAGACAGTTTCTATTTTACAAGTATATCTAAGGCTGTTAAAACATCCTTTCTATAGTAAACCTCTGAAGAGCATAGGTACTTTTTACTGTAAAACTTGTGAAAATGAAATCTGTCAAAAAAAGAATTCTTTCGGAAACGGGGGGAAAAAAAATCGTGTTTCTTTGAGAAAAACACCATATACACTTGCTAATATGGAGACCTGCCTGAAATGGAGTTTTCTCCCCCTGATTTTTCGACTTCTTCTTTGCAGGTTTTGCTGCAGGGGTGGGGGAGCCATTTCAAGAGGTTCTTGTAGGTTCGAACAAAGTTTTCTTTGAGGGGAAGGGCTTGAAACAGCATACAGGATTTTGCCCTCTTAACGTCTTTTAAAACCATGGGATTCTTCCAGGAACATTAATTTTCGTGGAAGAATCTTAAATTTTGCGAATTGGACTTGGAATATATAGTCAATTTGGCAAATTAGTCGCGGAAAAAATATTACTTCCCAAAAGAACCGTGAAAAAATATTGCAAAGATCGTGGAAACAAGCAGCGATTATTGCCAATCGGTTGTGGGGAAAAAATGCAAAACTCAACATTAGGTCGAAAAAAAAAAAAAAAAAAAAAAAAAAATCAAATTTGCTCATCAGTCGTAAAAAAAAATTGTGAATTTCGAATATCTATTAAGGAAAAAAGCAAATTTTGTCAAAGGCTTTGGATAAAAATCACAAATTTAGTCAAAGAATCGCGCAAAAAATTCAAAAATTTCGTCAAACAATCGCGCAAAGCAATTGCAAATTTTGTTAGTCGGCTGCGAGAAAAAAAAAAGAATTTCAACAAATGATCGTAGAAAAGAATCGCGAATTTTGTCAAAATATCTCCGATAGGAATAGCGAATTTCGTTAACCGCTGTAAACAATATCATGAATTTTGACAAATGGTCACAGAGAAAAATTGTGAATTTCGTGAATCGATCACGGAAAAAAATCGCGAATTTCGTCAAATCGTCAGGGGAAAAAATCTTAAAATTCAATCGGTCACGAGATAATCAGCATATAAACATAGTCAACACGTCAAGAAGTTTGCAAATTTTGTGATTAATAGGAATATGAAATTTTCAGCAATGATTTTCTGTGAGTAAAAAATTTCCTTAATCATTTTCTGCATTCCTTTTCAGACTATGATCTATATTCCACACAATTCAGAA
This sequence comes from Maratus speciosus, assembly GCA_963932465.1. NCBI lineage: Eukaryota > Metazoa > Arthropoda > Arachnida > Araneae > Salticidae > Maratus > Maratus speciosus. The sequence goes on along the minus strand of OZ010788.1, from coordinate 384,088,266 downwards.
ATTTGCAAAACATTTGGTATCAGGTAGAATCTGCATTAAAGATGAGTTCGGGCTCTTTTTTCAGAGCCCGGGCCCGCCCGAGGCCGACGATTTTAAATAACATTTTGTGTCATCAGAGCTCGAGCCTGATACTGAAAATAAGCAATAGTAAAAAATTGCATAATATTAAAAAAATTTTTTCAAATGTAATTATCATTTGTAAACTACTTTTTACAAAGAAATGACTGTTAAAGGAAAATTTCAATTTAATATTATCAAAAGAAAAGTTTGGTATCAAATAAAAATGTACTTCATACTTAAAAGGATTCTCATATCTTTTTTCTTTTAACAAGGAAATCTTATGGGCATGTTAATGAAGTGTGTTTCATGAATAAATGCATGGAATTTCTAGAAATTACTATTTATCTAGCGAATAATGGAACAACATTTATCAATTTTCTAAAAAAGTGCACATTTTTAACTATAACCAATTCCTCCCTCATAACAATCTTTCAGGATTGGCGTGACCCTGAAAATAATCTTAAATTAAAAATTTTAATGTCCTGGTGTTTTTACAGGAAAAGAGGTAACACTGCTCGATTGCTTTCTATCGGAATAATATGGAAATTAAATTTACTTACGACTGAAAGTGACTTCGTAAATTGCAGCGTAAGTTCACAGCTTCAGCATCAGCAGAGTTCATAATAGATATAATAATCACTAAAGTTATTTCCATATGAAAAGCTATTACGACTTCTGTACACTGTGTACAATCGAAATCTAAATTATTCACAAACCGCAAACTATAAACAGAAAAAAATATTATCTTTGTGTTAGATCTCTAAATAATAATAATAATAATAATAATAATAAATCCAATTGCAAAATAACCTCTGCCACAAACGAAAATCGAACTAAAAACAAATTAATTATTCCTGCCTCTTTCGTGGCGGCGTATCATAGGACCGTTGTCGGCAAAGCCAAACATAAACCTGTATACCATATGACTAATCATTTTCTTTTAAAATAGCATTCTATTCTAATAACTAAAATAGAAAAACACAATTTATGTTTCCCCTTCATTCTGATCAAAAAAGCAATACCATTGTATTGCTTTTTTGGAAAAAGGAATAAGTAATTTTTAAGGGAGGAAAAAGTTCTTTTAATTATTTCCATTCATGCATAAATAAAATTTTCAGGTTTCAGAAAGAATGAGCCCGAGCCCGAAGATCAGAATTAAAATAGACCCTGAGCCCGTGTTGGGCCCAGGCTTTCGGGCTCGGGCTGAGCCTGTCTCATCTCTAATGCCTGCATTGGGTCGTGCAATCGGATTTCTTTCAAAACCGACACGACCTGATCCGGGGCACATATCGAGGCGGGTTAATGTGTCTTTTTTTCGTTTCGTGTCAGGTTGACAGTCTTGCATCGTGTCAGGTAACCTGATTTTACCGGAACTCGAGTTCCGGAGTCAAGTTTATGCTATTTTTTTCGCTAGGTGTAGGTTAACTTTAAGCGTTTCCGGTTATGCTTTGTCTCTCTTTGGATGAACCGATTTTTCAAAAGGAAGATCTGAATATTCTTAAAATGAAAAAGCTATATATCGGAGTATTAATGGGTTCATATGTGTTCATTTTTGTATATAAGCTATAAAATTGTAGACTACTTTTCCATAAATGTAATTAAACATAGATTCATTTTCTTTCACTTTGAGTTCGGGTATGAATACTTCGGTTTATTTTGCAGTTTGTCAGGCTAGAGTTGAGTTTATCGTTAACGACTTTTGTCTGGTTCCGATAGGGTAGAACCCGATCCGAGCAGATCTCAAAGTATCAGGCTGAGCAGATTATTAAGAACATACTGTATATAATACGATTTAATAAAGCAAATGATTTGATACTGTTCTAATGACTGCAGTAAATATAATGTGACACTAATAATGAAAAATAAAAAATTCCAATAATTAAGAACTTGAACTAACCCCTTTTGAAAAAAAAGAGAAATCCTCTCTAAATTTCGGACTAAAGGGGAAATTCACCTCGAAAATTCTAACCCTGAGCAGGGACGAGTTTTCTTTGATCTTTTTGCACACGGCTGGGAAGCAATTAATAGAATTTTTCCTCACATATGATTTTAAAATTAGCCAAAATACTCATCAATGAGAAATGTCTCACCTTGAGAGTGTTGGAATAGTAAAGTCTTTAGAAAATATTTTTGATAATTATCAGTTTCTGTGTATAAAGTATTTATTTATTGCATGTGTTTTCATTGTAATAAAATCTGTCAAGTTACTAGCTTTTGAGGAATTTATGAAAAGAAATGTTGAGTCTGACCTGTGATGACAGATAGGGATGCATCGAATATTCGGTATCTATTCGGTATTCGGACATGCTGCCGAATATTCGGTTAGGCAGAATATCAAACTATTCGGTCTGCTGAATATCGAACTATTCGGTCAAACCGACTACTTAAAAATATCTTTTGAAAAAAAAATTTATATCCTTACACAACTTCTACTTTTAACTGTCAATTTATAAAGATATTCAGAATAATTGGAAACAGAATCATATTTAAATCAAATAGAATGCTGTTACATTACTTATTTACTGTTTGATAAGTGTCACTTTAAAAAATTAACCATTAATGATGACCCGCATAGAAATAAATGATGCACAAATGGAAGTTTCTGAACAATGTCTTGTAAATAATCTGTCTGTTGTTTTTTTCGCAAAAAGAGTGTTTCTAAAGAAAATGGGGAAAGCTTTCAGTTGTGATAATAGACATCAAGACAGACCATTTTTGCCCAAGAAACCAGTATCGCAATCCGCTTAATCAGCCAAAATCAAAAATACAGTGTATCTCATTTCACTTCAGGTCAAACTTAGATTTTCATTTGTTACTTTAACAATAATGAAGATATCGTAACTATATTTTAAAAAGAGTTACTTTGATTTCTGTGACGTATGATATCATGAGAAGTAGTGCCGGAAACTGGGTGTGTGTGTAAAGTTTACTTGTAAAAAGGACTTGTTTATCAAAATGGAAGTATCTATGTTAAGTATTATGAAAAATTGTTTTAAAATTTAATTTTTTAATATCTTTAAACTTTGAATTCGGCCAGCCGGTATTCGGTTTACCTGTAGACCAAATGTTTGGTATTCGGTTACCCGAATATTCAGTATTCAGTTTACCCGTAGGCTGAATATTCAGTATTCGACCAAAATCATTATTCGTTGCATCCCTAATGACAGATAAATTTTCTGAAATATCAAATTCCTTGGGAGGGGGGGCACGCCCCCCCTCAAATGGCACCCCTGTTATTTGGAAAAATAAACAAAGTTTTTGAATGGATTAATTTTTCCTTAATTAAATAAAAAATTATTAAAATTATTAAACAAACAGAATTGTACGATTTATCGTAATAGTATCTTTAGTGCTTTTGTTTGAAAGTGAAGTGATCAGGAGAAGTAACAACTACTAATGAAGCTAAAAGTGGCAAACAATCCCACTTAACCATTTTTTCCCCCAAGGTGCTGTTAAACGTACTAATACTCTTAAGGATAATATTAGACTGAAAAATGATGAGAGAAAAACTAAGATCTTTCATATTTTTAGGTAGGTTTCGTCAGAAATACTACCTATTACATTCTCCGCTATGTTGGAATTTCTGAAAAATTTTGCTGATCTACGTAATCATTAGGCCTAGAACCCAAAACCAACTCCAGTTCAAAACTTTATCTATCTATCTATATCACTTTTTTATGGGCACAATAACTTCCATAACTCCGTATACATCTCTTCCAAACTGATACATAAAATCAAGTTGCAGAAAATCTCTGTCAGATTTGTTAATGGGCAAAATCTGACAAAAGGGGTGAAAATGGGGAGCATTTTTGTGAAAACAGGATTAATTATGATTATTATGATAATTATTATTAAGGACACTTCTTAATTATGATACATGTCAAATCAGTGTAAAGTTATTATTACTTCTAGGAAAAGGATAAAAAAATTATGTATGACAGATTTTTGATATCATTAAAAATGACCTCAAAGGGCGAAAAAAATAGGGTTGTAAAAAGAAATTCATAACTTCATCAATTTCACAAGGTATCAAATCCACTTAAATTTATTATAAATCTTCTTAATATTATCTACAACTTTTATATTGGGGGGGGGGGGGGGGGTTAGAAAAAAATTCTATCTGTTAATCTGCCACTAAGGCGAAAAAAAATTACATTGACGTGATGAAAATTTTTGGCAAGCCTTAGAGATGCTGTATATAGGATTGCGTTGTTAAACGCACATGTGTCTCAATAAAAAGAACGCCAGAATTTAAAATATAGTGTGTGGTTCATTTAATGAAACAGTCACCACATGGTTTAAATTTATTATATAAATCTTCTTAATATTATCTATAACTTGCAGTAACAAGTTTTTGATAAGAGGAACTCTACTAATGTGATGATATTACTGAAAATATTTTCAAGAGATAAAAAAATGGGTGTTGAAGAAAAAATTATCGTATTAACAGGATTCTGATAAAACCAACTCTTACAGAAAAATGAAATTAATAACTTGTCAAAAGCGGCCAGATAAAATTGTTGAATTGGGTTTATCTCTAATCTTGATTTAGTTTTTGTTGGTGAAATTTGTACTTTGAAATCTATCTATGCCTGTAGGTCCAGCCGGCAGGGATTTTTTAAATCTTTCCAAAATATTAAAATCAAAGAACAGTAAAATTAAATACTTTTTCCTAGAAGCAGAAAGTTTTCTGGCAGTTAGCAACCACCATTTAAACAATTAAAAATATTCTGAAACCATTGATGAGAGATATGGCGGGAGAAGGGAAAATGATAGAGGAGAGTACTTATCAGATTATAGCTATAAAATGATGCAATTACCTGAATTTAACTCAGCCTTAAAACTACTCATTAATTAACTGTGTTTTCAATTTATTTATCTTTGTTTAAACTTTTTGATTCATTCATTTCAACATATTGAATTTCTTTGCTGTAGAATTGCTTTGACTTTCCTGATGATCCTACTGTCATTGTTTCTGAAGAAGCTAAAGATTTGATGAGGCGACTGATTTGTTCTTCTGAATGTAGATTAGGGCAAAATGGTATTGAAGATTTTAAAAATCATTCCTGGTTTGATGGAGTTGACTGGGAAAATGCCAGAAACAGTAAGTTTCATGCTACTTTTCAAGCCAAATTATGATGTATGATCCCAAAGTTTTCACTCTGAAATTATTTGCTAAAATTATTTTAATAATTATTCACAGTATTATTTATTTTATTTACATCTATTAATTAATTTTTTCTTTTTGTTTAATTTTTTTTGTAAAACATCCTTAAGTATTTCTGAAATTTAAAGTAATCAAGAATTCTTTTCTCATAAAATCTGTACACCTTGCATGTTTTACTCTTTTAGCACTGCAGGGACATACCGTAATTTCGGAAAGGAGTGCCGCGGCACATACGAGTTTAACCACTTCACCAGCGACAGGTATAGGGAAACAGTGCTTTTGCCCCCGACTTATCTCGGGGCAGCCGTTGAAGTGGTTAAAAGTTAAAAATATCCTTAGTGCGGTGCTTCTGCCGGGGCATTGGGTATGGTGACTTTATTTTTTCCTGCAGCGATATCTATTGCAGGGGTGATTCTGTTCAGAATTTTCAGAAAAATTTAAAAAATTGGTTATCAATCTGAAAATTGGATTAAAAAAAAAAAAAAAAAATATATATATATATATATATATATATATATATCACGAATTTCGACAAATGGTTGCCAAAAAAAAATTAACTTTTGTTAATCATTCACAGAAAAAATATCTAATTTTGTCAAAGGATCGGGGAATAAGTGCAAATTTTTTCAAAAGATCACAGAAAAAGCAAGAATTTTATTAAAGGATCGTGGAAATAGCAAAAATTTCAGGAAATTATCGCAAAAAAACAAAACAAAAAAAAAAAAAACATGAATTTCATCAAAGGGCCACAGAAAGAACACAAATTTCGTCGAAGGACTGTGAAAAAAAAAAAACACCACTTTCTTCAAAGGGTTGAGGAAAAAATGCGAATCCTTCTATATAAAAAAAAAAGTTTTGATTTGGAAATGGACCAATGAAAATCTGCGTAGATATTCCTGGCAGATCGCCTTCCAATTTGAATGCTTAAGCATGGCCTTTCTTCGTTAATATTAAAAAAACTGTTGCATACAAAAAATATGAAAATCGGTAGTATTATAGAGAAATGTTTGATAAGCATGCTGATGCAGACAGTTTTCAAATCGATGAATTACTTTAAGAGATATTTAAAGCAAAAGTTGGACAAAATCGTTCCATTAAAAAAGTTTTTTAGGAGCAAAAACTGTACATAATAATTTAATCATTTTTAGATCATTTTATGCGTCAGAATTTCCCGGTGTGCAGATTGCATTTAGTTTTTTGATTTGACTAATTTTTTGAGGTTTTATTTCTATTTTAAATTCAAATTTTCAGCATTTCGAGAGATATTTTTTAGATATTTTAGAAAATTGTATTAATTTAAACTGTTGCCAGCTGTATAATCAGCGCAAACAATAATGTTTGTTTAAAAATTTATTTTACACGTGACTATTATAAACAAAAAATATAAAAAGCAGGAACTCATTGAATAATTACGTCATAAAAACTATGTTAACGTGTGAATTTTAAAAGAGAAAGAATATTGTAAAATAATAAATTCATTAACATGAGTTAGAAGCCTTAAATAGGAGAATTTTACGTCACATTATGCTTATTACGTAAAATGAACAAAAAATAATATTGCAAAACAGTTTAAATTTAAAAAATGTGCAAGACATTTATTTGACTAGCTGCACCCGCCCAGCGTTGCCCGAGCCCGTAATAATATTCTTAAATAAGCCTGAAATTTGTATCGCATGTCGATACAGAGGGTTGGGGTACAGATGGTGCAAATTACCAGGGACCGACTCTTGTTCAGTTGGAAAGTTGTGTAAAGTCTGTATTTAAGCTTTTGAATTTTTGCTTGTGTCACGCTTTAAACTCTTTTATTCAAAATTATTTTGTGAATTAAATTAAAATTTAATTACATTTCAATATTTTAAATTTTTATTTAAAATCTGTAGGTGAAATAGTAATTACAAATGCATCATAAACTGTATTACTGAAAAAGAAATTATAAAATTGCAAGCAAATACTACTATATAGATTTTTTAAAAAGGTACTATCCAGCAAATTTATTTTCTAATTGAGTAATAAAGGCTGTTTATAACGGAGTTGTGCAATAAACTAAAAACAGGTTTACCCCCCCCCCCCCCCAAACAAAAAAAAAAATGCAATGATTGCTTTGTTCAATTTAAAGAGCCTGCATAAAATGGTAATTATCATTGGTCGTTGTGTTTCCATCTAAGCAGGTTTTGTTGTATCTTACTTTTGGTGGGGACCCTGTATTGGAATTATTATCGGAACGGACAGACCCTTTGTATGGTCAAATTTGTATCATTTTATATCTTTAGACAGTTTTTTATTTTTGGTGCCATTAGCGAGGGTTTTTATAAGTGAAAGAATTTTTTTTATTGGTATAGATTTAAAAAAAAAAAAAAAAAAAAAAAAAATATATATATATATATAACAAAAAATTTTTAATTAAATTGATTGGACAATGTAAAATGCAGTTTTATTATTATTATTTGATTAATTTATTTACAATTTTTTTCTCAAATAGTTCAATTGATTATCAATTAAAAACAATTAAAAACCCTTAAAATTGTTAAAAAAAAAAAAAATTCTTTTAATTAAATACATTTAACAATGATATTTATAAAATGCAGTTTTTTATAATTAGATTCATTTGTTTGCAGTCTTTTTTTCTTTTAATAATTCAATTGTTTTAAAATTAAAAATATTTACTGTATGTATTTATTTACTTATTGCCACTTTTTTCACTTTAGATATCTTAAAAGAAGAATGAAATCCTTAAAATAGCAAAAATATACTAACTCAAATTTCAACTTAGCCCTATCGAGTTTTGAACCAGAGTACGTTTGTATAGAAAACTAAGGCGTTAAACCTCTACACTACAAATGCTACGAACAACTTACTAAATGAAGGTTCCCTATTGGAGTGTAAATCTTTTCTTTTCTTTTTTTTCTTGTCACTTTCATTAGCGTAACAAAATAGATGCTTATACTCCCCACAGTTATCCTCCGGAACGTTTAAATCAATAATTTGGATTTCAGAAGCAACGCGTTTGCCCATGCGATGGTTATTAAGCCTATTTTGGTGATCACTTATGCTCTGTGATTGATGGCGCTCTCGATGAAATCTATTTCGATTTTCTGCTTAATGCGGCTTCTTCTCCACTTTCAAGCATTCGCCGAGATCTTTTACGAGCATTTCTAACGATATTGTGAAGTTCCATAATTGCATTAAAAGGGGGAAACGTAAATAAACAGGATTTACCTCCGCCTAAATCCTGCCAGAGGACTTTAACACAATAACCAATGAGAAGCTTTTCATAATGGCGTTGCCATTAAACAATTAACAAATAATCGCAATTTCTGTGCCACGCACGATAGCGTAATATATATATATATAGATATTTTAAGATGATCATAATATTTCATTTCTAACAAAAGTATTTTTACATGAATATTAAAAAGAGAAAGAAAAGTTTGGTGAAAATTACGTCAGATTATAATTGTCAGATTCAAATTATAAATCAGTCTTCCGAAATCTTTTTAAAGCCGATCAAATTAGCATGCTGTTAGAGTCTGTGGTTCCTGAACAGGGGTTGACGAGCGTAGCTCGTAGGGGGCAGAGCCCCCTAGTTTTGTAAAAGAACCGCTAAAAAAATGTGGACTTTGTCAAAGGATCAAGGAAAAAGCATAAATTTCGCCAAAAGATTGCAGAAAAAGCACAAATTTCTTCAAAGGATTGAGGTAAAAACATGAATTTCTTCATAGGATTTTTCGATTTTGTTTATAGGGTTTAAAAAAAAAATTTTTTTCAATACTTTTGCTTTCGGAATTGGTTTCGAAAGTGAAAGTATCCCCTTAAAAAACCTGCTAAAGAAAGCGAAAAAAGTAAAAAACAACCTTTGTTGAGATCGACCTGAGCTAGCCAATACAAAATAATAATAATATGGATTAACTTCAGCGAGCAGGTGTTTTCACATAGGTGAAGTAGCCCTTTAATCCGTCCTAACCATGCAAAAAACAGATGCAGCAACTAGATACTGATTGCATTTTCAATTTGAAAATCGCCTGAGAATGGCACTCATTTTCGAAATTCCTCATTATTTCACTCTTTAAAGTTATGTTTTCATTACAATGCAAACAGACATTAAAGGAAGACGCTAATGAAACATGAAGTATAATCGTGTAAAAAAATAATTGATATTTTTAAGTACTCTTTTTCTTCAGTTTTGCTTCAGTAAATATTTTTTGTTGAAATTGTTTTTTTTTTTTTTTTTTTTTTTTTTTTGCATAATGAAACATTTATCAGAACGCTTTTATCTGATTCTCACAGTGTCCAAGTTCTCGGAGTTAAATAGACAAACCAAAAGTAGTGCATAATTTTTTTTTCTAGTGAGTCTAATAGTGGACTTTTTTTAAGGGTGACTATAATTTTCTAAAAACTTATAGCAATTATTTTTTTTAATAGTAAGGAAAAGAAGTGTTTTGCTTTAGGTTCTTTTCTTTTAATCATTATTTCTGTTTGTTGTTAAAAAAATTTTTTCCAACAACGGAAAACTTTCTGACATATTCATGAAATCTTTTTTTACACTTAAAGGAGTAAAATTTGCAGGCATGGAAGTATGGCTATTGAAATGATTTGGAATTGAAAATGCGTTCCTTATTTTCAATAAATATAATCTTTCTTGAATTTAAAACATATTTGTGAATCACAAAAAAAAAAAAAAAAAAAAACTTAATTGCATGAAAAAATCATGAAAAATTAAATACACATAAAAATTAGAGGAACAAAATGTTTGGTGAAAAAATGGGAATCCTTTTAGAAATATCAAAAAAATGGCACAAAACACATAAAAAATCGCATTGAAAATTGCTGTATTAATACGTATAAACTTTATTGAAAAGAAGACAGCTATATTGGGATAAGATGTTAATACTAACAATTATATTAGTAATACTAATTATAATTAATATTAATAATCATTTTTATTATTAAAAGAAAACATTTTATGAGTGTCAAAAAATCGCTGTGAATTGTGAAAAAAATCTTAAAAATCGCATAAAACATCTCAAATAATTAAAAAATAGCTGTAGGAATTCCGAATAAAATTTTTTGAATAAAAGATAAAATTTATTATATGGGTTTTTTGCCAAAACAATAAATTTTGAATTTTGCCAAAAAAAAATCAAAAGTCGCAGAGAACAAAAATTACTATACTAGGCTAATAGATTAAAGCAGGATTTCTGTTACAAATTTCGAAAAATCTCCATGAAACGTTAAAAAAACAATAAAAATCGTATAAGAAAATTCATGAAAAATTAAAAAATCGCTGTACGAATTCAGATTAAATTTTTTCGGCAAAAAGACAAAATCTACTATATTGAACTTTAAAGCAGGGGTGATTCTGAGTAAAAAAAAAAACAAAAAATTCAGAAATTCACAACAAATTTTCTGAAAAGGTAAGAGAGAAGGGGGTTGGGGGTCGGAGGATCCCCTTCAGGCACCAACTATGCGTTTTTTCTGTGATCCGTTAATGAGATGCACATTTTTTTTTGTCACAATCTTTTGATTAAACATGTTTTTTCGCGATCTTTTGACGAAATTTGTGTTTGTTGTGGATCTTCTAACATGCTTTCATTGAGTTTCAATTTTGATCGGTGCTTCCTCCGAGGACCAAAAATAAATCACATCTGAACTCAGAGAGACACAGCATGAAGAATACTTTATTTACAAGAATATACATAGAAAAATATGTAAAACAGACTCCCATTGGTTGGGATCTGCATGTAAGAAGAGCTCTCATTGGTCTCCTTAAAGGTTGCGGGCAATACATCACATCATGTCACGCTTCGGACTCCACGATCGTCTGAAGAGAAAATGAAATGGAGGATGACTCGAGGGAAAAGCAACATGCAGTGATTTACTGAGCCGCGATAGAGATCCCACAAATCTCTCCCTTTCTCTCGACTCATCCTTAAAAAAAAAAAAATTAGTATATGACACACACACATAATTATACATAAGAAAATAACATACCACAATAATATTCATGTTTATCTAAGGTTAGAACTTTGGTTAACATATCAGAAACATTTTGTTTCCCTGAAACATGATTTAAAACAAATAACTCTTTCATTAAATAGTCCTTTTCAAAAGAATATTGTGTGTCAGTATGCTTTGTTCGCTTATTTCCAACATTATTTTTCGAGAAATAAATTGCACTCTGACTATCACAAAATATTACACGTTTTTTAATTTCTAAATTTAAGTTACATATTTATGATACGAGACAGCCATAGAATTTCTTATACTAATTCAGATAGTGCAATAAATTCTGATTCCATGGTTGATAAAGCTACAGATTGCTGCTTAGAGGACAACGATGTTATCGGAACATTTCCCATCATTACAACAAAACCATTTACAGATTTCCTCTCATCCCTATCAGCTGCATAACTTGCATCACAATATCCAGTAATAAAACAATCTTTTGCATTTGACAAGTTTATACAATAATTTGACGTATTTGCTACATATTGAAAATTTGACAAAGTAATTTCCAGTGAGTTTCAGAAGGTGCATTACAGTATTTGGACAACAATGTAACAGAGAACATTATATCTGGTCTGGTTCTAGATGCTAAGAATAGAATAATAAACTCCCTATTAATGATCTATAAGGAACATCTTTTTCAACAATAATACCTGTACTCATTGGTAGTTTACGTTTTGTTTTAGGAATGTTCTTTAAAATATCACACATTTTCATAATATAACTCATTTGATGCATTAACTTAACAGACAACCATTTTTCGTTTCAAATTCTACTCCAAGAAATTTTGAGATAGGACCTAAATTTTAATATCAATTTTTTTCATTTAACATTTTAAACACACGATTCATATAATAGCTCTTCTTGGTAAACACTGCAAAATCAACAACATAAATAAGTACAATAACATTCCAGTTTAAATATATACACAGTTACAATTTTTAATTTTCTCAAATCCCATTTTTATAAAATTTTTATGCAACTCCAAGTACCATTTCCTATCTGATTGATGTCATGTAGACCATATAAGGCCTTTTTCAATCTCCATACATAGGATTTGTTGTCACATTAAATAAAACCTTGTGATTGTTCGACATATATTTCTTCATTTATTTTACTATAAAAATAAGCACATTTCACATCTAAATGATTGTGTTTCCAGTCCAATAATACAACTAATAAAATCATAAAATATCTTACCAATGTAAAGTTAACAATAGGGGGAAATGTGTCTACATAGTTAATCCCTTCAGTTTGTCTGTACCCCTGAGTAACAAAAAGCACTTTAAATCTCTGAATTTTCCCATCAGAATCCCTTTTCAAATTATATACCCATTTACTTCCCAATACTCTATGCTTTTCAGGCCTAGGAACTATATCATAAACTTCCCTGTGTCCATTTCATCAGCCATGGCTTCATGCCAATTTTTACTTTCTACTGATGTCTGAGATTCTAAGAACGATGAAGGTATTTTCACTTCAACAGAGATTGCTTCAGCCTTACTGTCCTCATCATGTGAATTTTGTTCAGTTTCCCTTTCAGAAAAATTAAAGTTATCAGGATCGAAATTTATCTTTTTTGATTTACAATATTCTTTTACATCATTTAGGCTTCGCAATCTAATACTGCTTTCTGGATAATAATACACATCCTTTTTCCCTTTTGTTCTCCCATTTTTTCTTTCCTTAACTACTCTTTCCCATTGAACCTATTTATCTTCGAATGTTACATCTTAAGGAGGAGTAATTTCAAAGGGATCATCAATTGAACTCTCATTTTCATCTGGTGAATTTAACTATATTGTGAAATCAGTACTACCCCCATTTGTTGACTTACTGAACTTTGACAGAATGTTTGAATCCTCAAATCTTACATGTTTGGTTTCAATTACCTCCCTTGTACGCATTTTCCAAATACGATAGCCCTTGATTCTTATTGCATATCCAATTAAAATTCCCTTCAGTGCACTTTCATCTAGTTTCTTCCTGTGTTGTTTGGGAGTATGATTATATGCAACACTGCCTATTACTTTTAGGTGTCTAACTGAAACTTTTCTATCTGTCCATACGTTTAAAAGTATTTCCCCTCCCCCCTAAACTTCTATGTGGAAAACGATTCTTTAAGTAGTTCTGTGTGTTTACTAACTCTGCCCATAATGTTTTTGGCAAATTCCCCTGATATAATAAAGTTCTTACCCCTTCTATAATTGTCCTATTAAATCTTTTTGCAATTCCGTTCATTTCCGGCGAATACAGATTTGTTCTTTCTACTCTAATACCCTGTTTTTTCAAATTTTCCTCAAAGTAATTAGCACGAAACTCCATCCCATTGTCAGTCTTTATTCTCTTTATCTTTTTCCCTGTTTGCCTCTCCATTTCTGTTTGATATTGTTTGAAATACTCAAATGCCTCATTTTTGTGTTTTAGAAAATAAACTGTAGAAAATCTAGAAAAATCCTCAATTACACTCATGAAATATTTTGATTCCCTTATGGATTCTACAGGAGCTGGTCCCCAGATATCTAAGTGCAACAATTCCAAAATTCCCATACTAGATATTTTGTTTATGGGCTTAAAAGATTCCCTATGAGACTTATACATATTACAAGTATCACAACTTTCAACTTGACCCTTTACATTTTCTAAACCATATATAACATCAGATTTCATTAGGTTACACACATCTTTTACATTTTGATGCCCAAATTTAGCATGGCAAGACAATATTATCATTTATAACATATGCGTCAGGTGCATTTTCAATTATATTTGCATTAGCTACATAAAAATTATTACTCAAAAATGATACAATGAAAAAAGAACCACTTGGCCTTCTAATGACCAATTTTCCATTTCTTATAATAATACTATAACCTGCATTATCAGTCAAACATGCAGAAATCAAATTTATTGACATTTTTGGTACATATAACACTTTATTTAATGTTAAAGGAACCTTACCTCCATTTTGATGAACAAGTAATTTTACCTTACCAAAACCACAGATAGGTGTTGATCCTTCAGCTATGTTTGCTAATTCAGAGTTCTTTAAATGACGAAAACTACAAAACATATTAATATCATTTAATAAAATCTTTGAAACCTAGTTTCAAATACCATAAAAGGTGCTTAAAAAATATATTTCGGTCCTTCCTGGACCATTTTCAATTTTCTACTGGTTCAGACTCGTTTTCCGCTGGCCACTCTTCGGATCCCCCCTCCTCTTCTTCCCATATTCGCATCTTTTCGTAATCATTTCTCTCCAACCTTGCTCCACCAGTGCATGTTCCATGCAGTTGATCGCATTGTTCTCACTCACAATCTCCACAGCCTCTCTCTTTAAGGCATGATTAAAGTTTTCATAATTTGCCAATTTTTTAGTACGCTCAAATTCGATTTCCACCTTTTCCTCCAAGAGCCTTGCTAAAGCTGTTGTTAGTCTTCCTTTCTTTATGTCCTCCCTGTGCTCTTTTACTCTTTTTTCTATTCTTCGCTTCGTCACTCCAATATAACATTTTTCGTCCCCATTTTCGTTTTTTAGGTTGATTCTATATACTCCTGAAGTTTTCATATCATCTATTCGGTCTTTTTCATTTCTTATTCTCTGAAAGATATTTCTATTAGGCTTTATTGGTATATTAATGTTATATTTCATGGCTTCCTTTTTAAGCACATTAGCGGCTCCTTTATCATACGGTATAGCTCTTGTAAAATTTCTTCGTGCATTTTGTGCGGGGGGATATGTTCGATAGTTTTTTAATACGCTTTTTGTATAACTTGTCCACTATATAGGTTTTAAAACCAGCCGTTTTTGCTATGATCTTTATTGTCTTAATCTCTTCTCTTAATAATTCTTTATTGGAGCAAATTTCAATAGCTCGATTGACATAGGCTCTTAGGGCGGCCCATTTGTAACTTTTTGGGGTTTTACATTTTTCATTAATAATATGGTTAGCATTTGTAGGCTTTCTGTATACCGTTGTTCTAATTTCTTCATCTGTTCTTATTATTTTCACATCAAGGAAATTTAGGATTCCCCCTTCTTCCATTTCCAATGTGAACTTAATGCTGTTGTCCATCTCATTCATCTCCTTTAGAATCTCCTCCGGATTTTCTCCTCCTTTTATCACCGCGAAAACGTCGTCTACATATCTTAACCAGGTCTTGATTTTTCCGCCTTGATTGTCCAGAATTTTTGCCTCTAGATCTCGCAATTTAAATTCGGCTAAAATGCCTGATATAGGCGACCCCATGGGGAGGCCATTGGTCTGCTTGTAAAAGCGGCCATCAAATGAGAAGTAACTCTCGTTTATTTCTAAGTTACTTGATCTAACATATACATCTGCCATTTGGTTTTCCCCAAATCTTTTCTCTAATTTTTCATTTACTACATTCGCTATCTCCTTTGTATTTACCGAGGGATACAGTTCTTTCACATCGAAACTTACAAGCACATCATCTTTTTCAATACTTATTTCCCTGAACTTTTTTATAAACTCCTGTGTTGATGTTAACACATTTTCCGATGCTGGCAGAATTTCGCTGTATATATTTTTCATTATCTTCTCCAATTGATATGTAACCCCTCCCCTTTTTGCTTACTATTGGCCTCATTTTATAAGGGTTCTTGTGATCCTTTAATCTCCCAAACAACCTTGGTGTTATTGTGGTCCCATTGAAGTTGAACATTGTATATTTAGGCCATTTCGGATCTTTTATTATGGCTTTTGTTTTTTCAATTGAAGGTCACGATACCTAAAATGGAGGAAATTATCGAAAAGATGCCTAAACTTGAACAGAATATAATGAGGGGAAAAATTCAAGGTATTATCTCAAAGAAAATCAAAGAGAATGGAACGGATAGTGAAGATAGAAAGGAACTGAATAAACTTAAAAAGAGGGAAGATATCACTTTTCTTAAGACGGACAAGACAGGAAAAATAGTAATGATGCCAAGAAAGGATTACGTAAAGAAAATGCTAGAGACAATTGAGGGAATGAAAGTAACGGAATTAAAAAGAGACCCTAACCCAGCGCTTATTGAAAAAACAAAAGCCATAATAAAAGATCCGAAATGGCCTAAATATACAATGTTCAACTTCAATGGGGCCTCAATAACACCAAGGTTGTTTGGGAGATTAAAGGATTACAAGAACCCTTATAAAATGAGGCCAATAGTAAATAAAAGGGAATTATATATCAATTGGAGAAGATAATGAAAAATATATACAGCGAAATTCTGCCAGCATCGGAAAACGCGTTAACATCAACACAGGAGTTTATAAAAAAGTTCAGGGAAATAAGTATTGAAAAAGATGATGTGCTTGTAAGTTTCGATGTGAAAGAACTGTATCCCTCGGTAAATACAAAGGAGATAGGGAATGTAGTAAATGAAAAATTAGAGAAAAGATTTGGGGAAAATTAAATGGCAGATGTATATGTTAGATCAAGTAACTTAGTAATAAACGAGAGTTACTTCTCATTTGATGGCTGCTTTTACAAGCAGACCAATGGCCTCCCCATGGGGTCGCCTATATCAGGCATTTTAGCTGAATTTAAATTGCGAGATCTAGAGGCAAAAATACTGGACAATCAAGGCGGAAAAATCAAGACCTGGTTAAGATATGTAGACGACGTTTTCGCAGTGATAAAAGGAGGAGAAAATCCGGAGGAGATTCTAAAGGAGATGCATGAGATGGACAACAGCATTAAGTTCACATTAGAAATGGAAGAAGGGGAATCCTAAATTTCCTTGATGTGAAAATAATAAGAACAGATGAAGAAATTAGAATACAAAAAGCCTACAAATGCTAACCATATTATTAATGAAAAATGTAAAACCCCAAAAAGTTACAAATGGGCTGCCCTAAGAGCCTATGTCAATCGAGCTATTGAAATTTGCTCCAATAAAGAATTATTAAGAGAAGAGATTAAGACAATAAAGATCATAGCAAAAACGGCTGGTTTTAAAACCCATATAGTAGACAAGTTATACAAAAAGCGTATTAAAAAACTGTTGACCATAACCCCCGCACAAAATGCACGAAGAAATTTTACAAGAGCTATACCGTATGATAAAGAAGCTGCTAATGTGCTTAAAAAGGAAGCCATGAAATATAACATTAATATACCAATAAAGCCTAATAGAAATATCTTTCAGAGAATAAGAAATGAAAAAGACCGAATAGATGATATGAAAACTTCAGGAGTATATAGAATCAACCTAAAAAACGAAAATGGGGACGAAAAATGTTATATTGGAGTGACGAAGCGAAGAATAGAAAAAAGAGTAAAAGAGCACAGGGAGGACATAAAGAAAGGAAGACTAACAACAGCTTTAGCAAGGCTCAATGCGGAGGAAAAGGTGGAAATCGAATTTGAGCATACTAAAAAATTGGCAAATTATGAAAACTTTAATCATGCCTTAAAGAGAGAGGCCATGGAGATTGTGAGTGAGAAAAATGCGATCAACCGCATGGAACATGCGCTGGTGGAGCAAGGTTAGAGAGAAATGATTACGAAAAGATGCGAATATGGGAAGAAGAGGAGGGGGGATCCGAAGAGTGGCCAGCAGAAAGCGAGTCTGAACCAGTAGAAAATTGAAAATGGTCCAGGAAGGACCGAAATATATTTTTTAAGCACCTTTTATGGTATTTGAAACTAGGTTTCAAAGATTTTATTAAATGTAAAGGAAGACTGGTGTTTTGTGATTATCCTATACATATTAATATCGTTAAAAAATTGTTCGGTTGCCGCTGAGTCATCACAAATTCTGCTACTTCAGGTTTCGATTTCGTCAACACCGTGGACATTGTTGCCGCTAAAAACACAACGGGTCCTTTTTTCTGATTTGGCCGGAAGTTCTTTCGTTGGAAAATTCCTGCTGTTCTTTTTGCAAAATTTCATGACATCTCCAGGTAGTCCACATTTATAGCAGGTTCGTTCTTTATAATACTTATTTTCGGTTTTGTTACCGAATTTCAACTTGTTCTTTCTTTCGATGTCGGAAGCCAGCGCTGTACAAAGATGATCAAATTTGGTAATAAGTGCTTTGCGCACATTTTCTAAGGTGAAACTTGTATCATCTAACTGGTATAGCTGAATAAACCACATTGTCATAATTACGTACGTAATTTTGTCATCAGGAACAGATTTTCCTGCCAATTCTAAATCTTTAGCAGATCTTAGAAGACGACTCAAAAATACTGACATTGATTCATTTTTCTTCAATTTTACATTCATAAAATCGGCACGCAATGATGCAATTTGAGTGCACGTAGTTGGCTCAAAGTTCTGTTTTAGAACGTTCCATGTAGCTACTACTGATTCACAGTCTATAACTAGGTTTTAAAATCATCTTTTGTGGATAAACAAATCGTAGATAATGCTCTTGCATCTCTTTTAATCCAATCGGCGATCTTAATATCATCCGTTTCAGGTTTCTTCTCCGATCCTTTGACAAGTCTGTAAAGTCCCTGGTGCATCAACAACATTTTTATGTTGAATTTCCATTGCTAATAATTTAAGCAATCCAAATTCTGTATTCGAAAAACACGAAACTTTCTTCCCTGAGATTCATATTTTTCTTTATGAAAAATGTTCTAAAACCCACAAAACAAAAACAAAACAGCGCAACCATGCTCTTGCTGCCATATGTTGCGGATCTTCTAACACGCTTTCATTGAGTTTCGATCGGCGCTTCCGACAAGGAGCGAAAATAAATCACATCAGAACTCAGAGAGACACAGCACGAAAAATGCCATATTTACAAGAATATACATAGAAAAATATGTAAAATTGACTCCCATTGGTTGGGATCAGCATGTAAGAGGAGCTCTCAGTGGTCTCCTTAAAGATGCAGGCAATATGTCACATGATGTCATGCCTCAGACTTTGCAATTATCTGAAGAGAAAATGAAACGGGAGACAATTCAAGGGAAAACATGCAGTCATTTTCTGATAGAAATCCCACAGTGTTTTTTTCACAATCTTTTGACGAAATTTGAGTTTTTTTTCGCATTTCTTTCACAAAAATCTCATTTTTTCTGCAAACCTTGGAGGAAATCTGCTTTTTTTTTTTTTTTTCTTCACAACCCCTTGCAGACATTCACATTTTTTTTTCGCGACACTTGGACAATATTCGCGATTTTTTTTTTTTTTTTTTATCCTCTGTGGTAATTCGAGTTTTTTCGCGATCCATAGACCAAATCCGTGTTTTCTTCTACCCTTTGATGAAATTCGCATTTTCCCCGCGATCCTTTGATGAAATTGGAGATTTTTTTTCTGCGAACGAATGACAAAATTAATTTTTTTGGCAATTATTTGTCGAAATTCGAGATATTTTTCCATGATATTGTTTATGTCTGAACTTTCGGACTGATAGCCGACTTTTTTTATTTTTCGGAACTGAATGTCTTAAATTTTCGGAAAATTCAGAACAGAATCACACCTGGCTTCTAATTGAATTCCTTTTACAAATGTAAAAAAAAGTGCTGCAAAACGCGAAAAAATGCTGAAAATTGATGGGAACCCACAAACATTGTGGTTCTCATCGCCTCTTTTATCTATCTATATCATCATTTCATTCCATATACATCATTTTATTCATAAGTTTATATTTCACATTTAATTCTTTAATTTTCTTTATTATAACGTTAGTAATGGATAGAAACTAACTTAATCTTACCTATTTATATTGTTTCCAGTCAGTATCTCTTGATTTAAATACCACTTAAGATCTTTAAAGTTCGTACGAACTTTCACTATTTTCCGTTTCACTACTTCAATATTTCTCCAACCTACACCGGCAAAATCTTACTTCAAGCTGATTTTGATTTTCCATAAAGATATTTTCCCCACCAGATGCCAACAGCGCATATCGCTAATTTAATCTATTCTTCATCGAATCTCTGTTTGCATGGATTCGATGCCATTCTGTGTTAGGTTCATTTGGTGGGCATCGCTCCCAAACGATGTTTTCAATCCTGGACATATCAGTTAAACAAACGATTTGGATGCCATGTAAGTTGCATTTTTATCTTTCTTTATGGAAATAATGTTTCAAGAGCTACATAGCAGCTGGTCCGTATCTTGGAAGTATTTATTCACAATACTTTTTATCCTAAGTTTAATTATAAGTGGTTTTAATATAAGTATTCAAATGTTCTGTAAATAGTATATATTATCTCTGTGCTTCAAGTATATCGCCATGTTTGTGTATCATGCTTAAATTATCAAGATGTCACTTGGTGTTCATTACTGTGAATTATAACGATGTCAAGATCCTTCATATGATTTAAATAAACTTTTGAGTTTCGTTCAAGTAATTATGACTTTGTTTCATTCATCTAATCTAAACTTTAATTTACATTTATTTATTCAAGGCTAGGGATGCACCGAATATTCGGTATCCGCCCATATTACCGAATATTCGGTTTGGCCGAATAACAAACTATTCGGCCTGCCAAATATTCAGTTTGACCGAATATTGAAATATTCGGTCGAACTGAATACTTAAAAAAAAACTTTTAAAACATATTTTTTAAAACCTTATACAACTTCTACGTTTAACAGTCAACTCATAAAGATATTTAGAATAATTAGAAACAGAATCATATTTAAAGAAAAGAGAATGTTTTTACATTATTTATTTGCTGTTTGTTAAGTATTATTTAAGAAAGTTAACCAATCACGGGGATGTTCATAGGAATTAATTATGTACAAATGCAAGTTCCTGAGCATTGTCCAGTAAATAATCTGTTTCTTGCTAAGATTTTAAGAACACTGTTTACAATCTCTGAAAATGATTGCCCACTCCAGCCACCGATCTAGGATGCATTTAAAAAACTTCCTTGCTTAATCTAAGGGAGTAGAAACAGTTATTCTTGCTAAGTTGCCACCATATAAAATTTGAACATATTGTATTATTTATTTACTTTTGTCTCTTCCTGACAAACAAGCAATATATGATCCTGTACAATTTTTCTTCCAATTTTTTCAGAATTTCTCTTTGATTTTAAAATGTTTGCTTTAAAATTTAAGAAAATTTTATTCATTTGTTTTAATTCTCAGAAGAAGCCATGAAATTAAAAATTTTATTAATTAAAAAGTTTTATAACTATCCTCTTTTTAAATAACTCAAAGGAGATTTTTTCTGCATAAAGTTTACTTGAAAAAAGCTCTTGTTTATTAGATTAAAAGTTTCTCTTATATATATTTTGTAAAATTGTTTTAAAATTTAACATTTTACTGCCTTTAAACTTTAAAATATAAAAGATTCGACAAGCCGAATATTCGGTATTCTGCCGAATATTTACTATTCGGCAGGTTGAATATTCGGTATTCGGCTAGCCGAATATTCGGTATTCGGTTCGCCTGTAGGCCAAATATTCAGCATTCGGCCAAAATCGCTATTCGGTGCATCCCTATACAAGGCATACTTATTCTTCTGTTGTTCATATGTTCAGCTAAGCTTCTACGGTGCTAAATTAAAGTTTCTGCAAGTTTTAATTTACCCTTTTCAACTTATATAATTACTAAAATTCTATAATGCACAAGAAAAATAGCACAATTTGAAAAATTTCAATATATTTTGGTAAGTGCGGCAGATATTCCTGAAATTACGGTATATGTCCCAACTGAATAACATATTCAATAATAAAAGAATTAAAACCTTTTTAATTATTCATATCCTCAATAACCAAGAGTTGGATTTTTTTTTTTTTTAATATATATTTAAATACTTATTTATTTCCAATGTCACTTCTCAATGTTAAATTAACACAGCAAAGCCTATGAACCTCATAACTTTTTAGACTTTTCTTCTCACTGTTTTGTCCCTGATGCCACAAATTTGTTATTTTTTGGTGATTCTAATAATATTGTAAATTTAAAGTATGAAAATGTTTGACTGACGTCAAGGTCAAACCAAATGATAAAATGCCATTGCATATGGATGAATATATTGTAAAATAATAATAATAATAATAATAAAAATTGTTGAATCAAACTGTTTAATACACATACCTTTTATTTTTTTCAATTTTTGGAAAAACAATTATCCTGAGTTGTCTGTTTCTTATTTACAGAAAAAAGTTTTTAGACCATTTTTCTAATCTTAATATCATATTAATATAGAGTAAAACCTCTGAATTATGGACATCTCGGGAGCATGGAATTTGTCTGCTTTTCGGAGGTGTTCGCTTTCCAGAGGTAAAAACATGCAAATATCAGACTTGCCAACCTTTGAAAATGGGAAATCGTAGCACACAAAATTAAAATTAATCTGGAGGTTGGTTGGTTGTTTTTTCGTGTTTCGCAGCCATTTTTTGACATTCGTAAAAGGAATACGGTTTCAGTCTTTCAACTCAATATAGTAAATTTTTTCCTCTGAAAATTTTTATACGATTTTTAGTTTCATCTTGTTGCGAAGCGTTTTTTTTTTTTTACATTTGTAAAAGGAGCCTGGTTCCAATTTTTTAGCCCAGTGCAGTAAATTTAAATTTTGACGAAATTGGCGATTTCTTTCCCGCAATCATTGCAGGATATTCACAATTTTTTCCCCACAATCGTAATTCACATTTTTCTATAACGATTCTTTGTTGAAATCTGTATTTTTTACCACGAACTTTTCACGAAATTTGCATTTTTTTACCGCGATCCTTTGACGAATTTTGCGTTTTTTACCACGATCTTTTGACGAAATTAGTGTTTTATTTCTGCGATCTTTCGGTGATATTTGCTTTTTCTTACTGATCTTTCAATGAAATTTCCATTTTCGTACTGATCTTTTGGCGAAATTCTCGTTTTCTTTCTGCGATATTTTAACAAAATTCACGTTTTTACCACGATCCTTTGATGAAATTTATTTTCTTCTGCGACCAATTGATGAAATAGATTTTTTTACACGGTCATTTCTCAAAATGTGCGATAGTTTATCGCAACCAATCGGCAAAATTTTCGATACCTCTTCGCGACCAATTAACAAAATTCACTACTCGTTTCCGCGACCTCTTGACAAAATTTGCAATATTTTTCCCTCAATAGTTTATCGAAATTCGTGATCTTTTGCACAATCTTTTGACGAAATTCGTAATTTCTTTCTGAACTCTTAATGAAATTAGCGATTTTATTCAGCGACCAATTGAAGATCACTATTTGTTTCTGAGATCTTTGACGAAATACCCGATATTTTTACATGATCATTTGAAGAAATTCTGTATTTTTTCCGCGATCGATTCACGAATTAATTTGGGGGAAATTCCTTAAAATAAAAAAAATTCGCGGACTTCCAAGGAATCCTTTCGCTACTAACCTAGCTTTAAAACTTTTAATTTTACCCGACACATCCTTTTTAAGTGCATATACCTATCTTGTACCAAGAACTTTATTCTTTTTAGGACGCGTCACAAGGTCATACACTTCCCTATCGCTTAATATTTTAAATTCGGTACTCATAGCTTTAACTCACTCTTCTTTCTCAGGGAGGTTTTGAGACTCTCTAAAATGATTCAGATTTTTATCTCTGCACAATGTGCTTCTGGGTTAGATTCTAAATCTCCTTCATCAGTTTCTGTTATGGTAGGGTTTTCAACTTCAGGCTGGGAGGGAACTGAATTAGTTTTAAGTGGTTTAAAATTAAATTCCTCAGGTTTAAAAACTATTCCATTTTCCTTACAATAATATTTTACTTCATTTTTACTCCTCAACCTAACACTTGGTTCTGGATAGTAGTAAACATCTACACGACCTGCAGAACTACCTGATTCTCTAACCTTTTCAATTTTCTTCCAATCTGCAAAAGAGGTATGCTCAACGGGATCATCTTGAACTCTTAACTGTACCATTCTATCCCTGGAGTCTCTAACTGGTTCTGAAATAAAATCATTTTCAATAATTTTTAGATGTTTAGTTTCCCGTACTTCTTTGGTTCCTGGAAACCATACTCTATAACCTCTAGTGCTTCTGGCATAGCCGATTAAAATTCCTTTTTCAGATCTTTTCTCTAATTTATTTCTATACCTTTTTGGAGTATGAACAAAAACAGTACTTCCTATAAATATTCCTTGTGTTTAACCAAAAATTTTCCACCTTTCCAGACATTCAAAGGAGCTTTCCCATGCAATTTGGTATGAGGGTACTTATTTTTCAAGTAATTTACAGTACAAACCATTTCAGCCCATAATTCTTTAATGGAGGGAGTTAGAGCAAATTTTCCTAAAGTGTGATTGTACCTTTCCGTGATGCCGTTCATCTGCGGCGAATATGTGTCCGTGTTCTCATGTTTAATCCCCTCATCTTTTAAGAAATTTTCAAATTGATTAGAGCAAAATTCTCCACCACAATCAGAACGAAGTCGTTTAATTGCATGGCCTGTCTGTTTCTTAACTTTAGCTTTATAATGCTTAAAATAATCAAATGCCTGTCCTTTATGTTTAAGAATGTAAACATGCGAATAACTAGAAAAATCATCAATTAAACTCATGAAAAACCTAGCTCCACTTAAGGAAGGTTCGGGTGCTGGTCCCCAAATGTCGAGGTGCACTAACTCTAAAATGCTACCTGTCTTAATGTCATCTACAACATGATGTGATTCTCTAGTACCTACTCTTTGCTAAATTACAAACTTTGTATGACCTCATTCACCAGATAAACTTTTAAGTCCAGCTACATAGTTTGATTTTGAAAATTTCCCTAAGTAGCATTTAAGTGGCCGAAACGCCTATGCCAGAGCACTAAGTCACTAGAACAATTATTTAACCTACTATTTCTAACAACATAAGCACAAGATTCATTAGACACACATTTAGCAGTAATACAATAAAATTTAGTTACTAAAGGCACTGTTAAAAACTCAGAATTATCAGGATAAAAGATTATAGCATTACATTTTCAAATTTTACTTTAAAATTTTTATCAGCTATCTTTTTAACAGACACAAGGTTTCTCACCATATCAGGCACATAATATACATTTTTTAAAGTAAAAGTTCTTACTACAGTACCACAGTTCACTTGTAAGTCAATGTCCCCAATGCCACGAATGTCAAAGGTTCCTTTTGCTATTACAGCTTGACTGTTCAGTTCTCTAAAATTATAGAAGATAGATCGGTCAAAACTAAAATGATCTGTTGCTGCAGAATCCAAAATACAGAAGAACCTCAGTTATCCGAAGTAATAGGGACCGACCCTCTTTCGGAAAATCTAAATTTTCGGATAATTGAGAATGCTTCAATTTTAAGATTAAGGAGAAATATATGCAATATTTCATATTTTGGTAACAAGTGCTTAATAAAAATAAAGAAATAGCGAAATAGAAACAAGAATAATTTGCCGGAATTTAAATTTTGAAATTAAATACCTTTTACATATATGTTTTGTTTATCGCAGTTTCCATTGTTTTTGCTTTGAAGCTCTATCTTTTAATATTATTAGTTAACCAATATCAAAGTCTTTCTGCTGCTCCAACCATGCCAAACCTTTTATAAAACATTCAAAAGCTTTAGAATTGCTCATTTGTTCGTTTTCTTTGTTCCATTCCGCAGCTTACGGTAAGCTCAAGTTAAATACAAAGGAACTCTAAGAAAGGGGATCAGAAATATTTTTATATGTACTCGTAGTTCGGAAAGGACTGCTTGCGCACAAGAAATATGGTAGTTAAAAATAAAAAATATAAATAAAAGAAAAAAAGCTTTCAAAATGGATTTCGGTTAATCGAGAGTTTCGGATAAAAGAGGTTCTACTGTAAACTCAAGTTCAGGGCCATCTGATAACAGGGCAGTTGCAAAGAAAGCTTGATTAGGCAGTTGGGATTTCCTTGAACTTGATCTCCATCTCAGTCTAATCTGATTTAGTTTTGTTTGAGATTCATGTCTACAATTCTTGATTAAGTGGCCAACTTGACCACACCTGTAACACTTTCAGGTTTCTTGTTGCACAGTTGAATTCACAGCACTAGGAGGATGAACTTTTGGTATAGTATCAGTAGAAAAATTTCTAGAAGACATTAAAGCTGAATTTCTATTCTTAAATATTGCTTGGTCATCCAACTCTTTATTTTTCAAACGGTCATACTCAGCAAATAAAAATGGTCGAAGACCTTCAACAGTGAATTCATCATCAGACAATTGATAAAGACGAGCAATTAGGTTTTCATAAGATGGTGGTAAACTCTCGAGGATTTGAAAGGCAACTTCATCTTTAGGCACACTCTTCCCGTTTGTTCCAACTCACGAACTATTTCTAAAACTTTTCCAATATACTGGCTCATTGTATCACTGGCATTGAACTTTATAGTCATAAACATTCTACGAAGGTGGGCAACTCTAGCATGTGACGTAGGTTCATAAGCACTTTTCAATAATTGCCATGCTTCAAAAGATGATTCAGTACTAAAAACTACACTTTTTATCTCTTCTGTTAAACATATATGCCAAAGCTTTCTTACTTTTCTTCATATAATCATCAAAATTTTCAATGTCTTTTCCCTCTGTTTTTGCTTTACCTTTTTCACTATCAGAAGCATATTTATCTAAGTTTTGGCTTATTAGCATCATATCCATGCTGAACTTCCATGATTTCCAATTGTCATTACCCAATTTAGGGAAAGAGAGTGTTTGTTCAATTATCTTGCTCATTTTATCACAAAGTACAACACCACGAAATAAGAAAAGGTAAGCAGAGCAACCAACCACGCTCTGCTACCACATTGTTGGGTCAGATTAACAACTCCCCCACAATATTTTTAGCCACACTGCTTACCATATTTGTTGAATGGATGTATCTGATGGAGGCCTAAAACATTTAAACATCATCTTCTGAAGAAAATAAAAGTTTATTATAAAACTGTGGCATATATCAGATAACACATCATCTAGTATAAGCATCACAAAACATAAACAAAATCACACTGCACATAACACCATAAAATGAGTAGACACTTTCTACTAAAAAAAAAACATCTCCTAAAACAGATCTCTAACACTACTCTCATGTTGAACAGCAACCACTGATTAGCAAAGACAACTTGCCAAATATATACTGCAAACACAGTAGAAAAATTTGAATTACAAATGATGCCAAAAAAAAAAGTAAAATAAAGTTTCAATAAGTAGGACACACCCACTGGAACAAAATGACATCACTGTGTCAAAATGATGTCACTGTAAACAACAAATCAGAAATAAAAGGTTAACTTAAAAGCAACAGAAAAATAACTTCACCACCAACCATCCAACCACATGCTGAAAATGTAAACAAGCATGTACACTTACTGTAAGTACTGTACTATTTAAGATAAAAATTAAAACTTTAAACAGAAGTAAACTTTTATGTGGTGGTGGTGGCTACTAAACAAAATAAAAGGTTTTTTTCTTTTAAATACTTAAACACTATGCAGAAGAGCTGGGAAAAACAAAAATATAACTTTAACCCTACAATGACCAATTTTTTAAAACTTTTGGAAATGAATACGTTGAATTTTTTTTAATTTTGGAACAGAATCACTCATGAAAAATATGCTGCGCAATGATAAAAATCTCAACTAGAAACAAAATTTGCGTTTGTGTCTTTTGCAAAAAATCATAGTTTAAGACCGATTTTCGTAGCATCGTAGTTTATAGGTCCAAATCATAGCATCTATGATTTTTTCGTAGCAGTTGGCAGGTCTGAAATATATAGGTGTTGGAGGTTGAAAAACTGTCTGCTAAATAGATGTGTCAGCTGTTCGGGAGTGTCCGTTATGGGAGTTTTACTGTACTTTCTATTGTTTTTATTATTTTGGACAAAATAAAGTGTAACTTGTTCATACAACGCCGAGCTGACCATTTTTTATTTGTTAATTTTACACTCCTATATTTAATTTGTTTTTTGTATGCAAAGATGGAATTTTGTAATCAATTTTTCAATCACTTCCTGATATGCTAGAAATATAAAAATTATGCTCATGGGTGTATTTCTGATGACATTACAACATTTTAATATTTTTAGAACTTAATTGAATAGATTAATTTTAGGGCATTTTTCCATTGGCCATTCGCAGGCGATAAATCGCCAAAAATTCTTTATAACTATAACTGTTTAGGAGTTACAAAAAAAAAAAAAAAAAAAAAAAAAAAAGGAGGGAGCTAATTATGTGCCAAACCATGATTAACAAAATATGCCAGTTGGCTGTGGAACTGCAACAATGAAATATTTTACACACTAAAAAGTAGAAAATTTAGATAAAAAAAGGAATAGTGTCATTAAAAAAAATGATTTAATCAATTAATAGTTTTGTATTAATTATGATTTTATATTGAGAAAGCAATCTAGAAATCCAAAAAATAATGCTTTTTTTCTCTTTCCTGTAGCCATATCTTTAACAAGAAAGAAAAATCATGCATTAAACATAGATTATGAAACACTTTCCAACACTTCCTGAATCCTTTAACAAAACTTCGTTATTTAGGGAAATAGGGTAAATAAGATAACTTAGTAAACATTTTAGAAAATGCATAAAACATTTGAAAAACTGATTTCAGCAGTTACTGTCCATACCCAAATATGTATTCCAATTCTTTTGAATAGCCCTTATTTGATCTGTAGGTTGATAGATACATACTATATAGTGGGAAAATTTAGTTTAGCAAGAAAATGCATAACAGGTTGAAATTTCTCTTTCAGCAATTTATACTAATAGATGGAAAAATACTTGAATACTTTTGTATAACTCATATTACACGCCACTATTTAGCTAAAATTTAATTCTAACTAGACACTAATAAAACTACTGAAATCAGATTTCAAGAAATTATCATTTATGTACGGCTATGTGTCCAATTCTTTGTGCGACTCTGTATGTCATTTTATCTATATTCTACAAACATTTCGTAGTAAACTAATCGCAGTTCAACATAAAAATGCATAACTCAAATAAAAATCACCTTTAAGCAATTTGCGCTTATATCCAGTAACCCTTACAAAATCTTTTATGTAGCCCTGTATATGAATTATAACATTTATATACACCATATACTATGCATAAATATAGTGAAACATAAAATCGCATATCATAATTAAAAATGCATTTCCAGCAATCATCACTAATATACAGTACTTCGGATACAATATAGTATCTGAAATCATTTGTGTGTCCCTGTAAATTTGCACTTTGTCCCTGCACTTTGTATTATACATGAAATAAGTTATAGTAAACCTCACCGACGGATATCAATTTCATTATATATGAAATAGTTGAACATAATTAAAATATGCCACAAACAATTCCTTCCACCCCTATATCATTATGTAACGGAATTCTTTTGTGTGACTCTGTAAATGAATAATGACTATTCTGTTGCCGCATATTCTATAGAATGCATATTTTAGTGCACTTCGTAAATGCATATCAGTTTTATTATGTTTGAAAGCGTGTAACATAATTAAAAATCATTTGAAACGGTTATTTCCCATTGGCTGTAATGTAACGAAATACTTTTCATTGTCCCTGTAAATGAGCTAAACATGCTACAAACTTCTTTTGAAATAGGGACCATGCTATGGTAAACGTCAATAACATCCAAAAATTTCAGGGCAATCCTAATATACTTACGAGAGTTAGAGCATGGACAGACGGCCAGACAAACCGAAGTCATAAACACTTTTCAACTTTCTTGGAAAGTGTTAAAAAGAAACAGAGCAAAAGTTTTTTATTTTTAATAAATTCTTGGGCTTTCTACCAAGCATTAAAAAAGTGGAGAATTATCCATAATCAAGTTATATGCCACATTAACACACTATAATGGAAATGTTTTGGAAAAATCATGAGTTGCAGTTTCAAAATTAGGTGTAATTTAAAAAATAAACATTGAATGTTTATAAAGTGGGGTTTTTTATTATTATTTATACTTTTATACTCATTTAACTTTTTTACTCAGAAAAAGTTTTCTGTAGGGTGCTTTGGTGTGTTTTATAATGCATGTGTGCAATAACGTTCAGCAGCAAAGTTTTCAAGTGCACATTGCTCTTTTCTTGATTTTTATGCATTATCTAAAATAAGTAATACATTTATAGGGGGAATTTTTTTTATTTTATATACAGAACTCGCAAGCATAAAAATAAATGACTTATTTAAATAAAATCTATCCTATAAGCATGTTGCAAAAAAAAAAAAAAAAAAAAGACATGAACATACCAAAGCTTTTCATCGTTTAACATTGACTGCAGTCTTGCACAGCGATTCATTTTCATTAAGAATGTACAACTCTTCAAATTAACTGCTTTAACTAGCCCATTAATCGATAGAACAAAAAAATTTCAAATTAATTTTTACCACTATGATAATCTCCAGCAATCCAGTAACAACCATTCCTCGACATAATTCTGTATTTTTCCAGTTTAGAAATCACTACGCTGAGAGTTAATACGCAGCTGAGCTGTCTAAAATTTAAATGGACTTCTTTGGTTTATAGATGAATGCCATCAAAAGTCTTTTCTGAATTTATTCCTTGCACAAGAACAAAGTGCATATTGTTCCATGGTTTTCAGTCATAACAATCACAATGAATTCAATTTTTTTTAAGCAGTTTGTTTACATTAGTGATGAAATTTTGATTGTCGATAATGCCAAACTTATATATTTTAGAAGGTCACTCATCTCTCAAAAACTTTAAAAATAAAGATCTTTCTAAAAATGTAATTTTGTGCAGTTTTATATATATATAAAAAAAAAATAATTTTGAGACAAAATGGCAGACTAGCATTTGAAACAAGAAGCAATCAGTCTTCTATATTTATTTCGGATTGTCACATGTTATGTCCTATTATAATTATTCTATTATTGCTTATAGTCATGAAAAGCTTAAGTTATTTAGTCCTGGGATTTTTTGAAAAGCTTCCTAAAAAACCTGGAAAAGTCAAGGATTTTTGTTGTTGCTTAAATATGAACCATACAATCCCAAGTAAAAATTTGTATAAGGTAGGGATTTACACTTCCCTATCATATATATTAAATGAGCAAATAATTTTCACGATTATGGATGATATTGTAAACAACTATACTGATTTTCGCAAACCTTCCTTCTATACTAAATTGAGCACGAGAAAACGATTTAGCTAGGTCCCATATTCAAGAAATGTCCTTTTCATTGCTGAAAACTGTTATAAATGCTTGATAAAATGCAGTAAAAGGTAAAAAAATTAAATATAAGGAAATTGCACTTACTTACTTTTCTCGATCGTTCATCGCACCTGGTATTTAATCCACTTTTTGCGATGAGGTAAATAATCTGCACAGCTGCTTGGTGATCATTTGTCATCTTGAAGGTCACTTCTAAGTTGTAGAAAAAATGTCATTTATATTCCTATGTGAGGAAAAAATACGTATTAGTTTTGTACTTTGATTCTTTGTTTAACCAGAGGACAATATTAAAAATTAAGTAAAAATTTATCTCCGTTAATTTTATAGTTATATGTTTGGGCCCCTGGGATTCCCTCATATTCCATATTTCCCTCATTCTCCCAGCAGCAGAATTTTTTTCTGCACTCTGCAACACAAGTAGAAACTTCAAAAACAGTCTGCAGAACTTAAGGACAAACGCCCTTTTTCCAATCCCTCATGCACTCCCCCCCCCCCCCCCCCCCCAGTATTTGTGATTAACATAAAAGGAAAGCATTTTTTAAAATAATTTACCTTTGTCCTCAAAATTTTTAACACCACTATCTGAAAAATCTTTCATAGAATTTGTCAAAATTTCTGTGAAGTTAGAAAACAGAATAACAGTAAAAATAACATATGAACACCAATTACTAAAATTTTTGAAAAGATTGATACAATGTGATAATATCAAAAATTATATATAGACGTGACAATACAGGGATGAAAGTGCACTAAAACCACTTTGAAGCAGCAAAAATCTAATTTTTTAGCAGTAAAATCCATTTTTGTAGCAGCAAAAATCTAATTTTTTAGCAATAAAAGCTGTTATTGGAGCAGATTGAAATTCTTAGAAAATCAAATTTGAGTAATTCATGCAAATACTATAAGTAATTCTAATGCAATGTTTTATTTAGCAATCTTAGCTAGTTGTGCAATTCAAAATTTAACATACTTTCACTCAAAACAAAACAAGGCTAACTAATATTTAACCTGCCACTCAGCTGTAAAAAAATTTCGTGAAAACATCAATGTTGCAGCAAAATTTTCTGCGATTCTTTGACGGAATTCACCTTTTTTTCCTCGATCCTTTGACGAAATGCGCGATCTTTCGATGATTTTCGCGACATTTCCACGATGTCCGTCTTTTTTATCTCTTTTTTTTACGATGTCCGCTTTTTTTATCGCGATCTTTCGACGTTGTTTGTGTTTTTTTCGCGATCTATCGACGATGTTTGCATTTTTTCGCGATATTTCGATGATGTTCGCGTTTTTTTCGCGATCTTTGGATGTTGTTTGCTTTTATTCGCGATCTTTCGACGATGTTCGTGTTTTTTTCGCGATCTTTTGACGAAATTCGCATTTTTTCTGCCGATCCTTTGAAAAAAAAATTGTGTTTTCTCCGCGATCTTTCGACGATATACGCGTTTTTTCGCGATCTTTTAGCGAAATCCGCGTTTTTTAGCGATCTTTGCGCGAAATTCGCTTTTCCCGCTATTTTTCGACGAAATTCGTGTTTCTTCCGCGATCTTTTCACGAAATTCGCGTTTTCTCCGCAATCCTTTGACAAAATTCGCGTTTTTACCGCGATCTTTGTCAAAATTAACGTTTTCCCCCCGATCATTTGACGAAACTCGCGTTTTTCCGCCATCCTTTGTGGAAAGTTGCTATTTTTCCGCAGCTCTTTGATGAAATGGGCTTTTTTTTCGATCTTGTGATAAAATTTTCGCCATCTTTTGACAAAATTCGCCTATTTTCTACGATCTTTTGACGAAAATCTCATTTTTTAGCAATCCTTCGATAAAATCTGCATTCTTTCTGCGATCCTTTGACGAAATTAGTGTTTTTTCTGCAATCCTTTGATGAAATTTACAATTTTTCCGCAATCCTTTGAAGAAAGTTGCTATTTTTCCGTAGTCCTTTGACGAAGTTAGTGTTTTTTCCGCGATCATTTGATAGAAGCCGCATTTTACCGCCAGCCTTTTGCCAGTTGCTATTTTTCCGCAGCCTTTTGACGAAATTGATGTTTCCTTATTGATCTTATGACAAAATTTCGTTTTTTCTTTGCGATCTTTTGACGAAATTCACGTTTTTTTCGCGATCCTTTGACGAAATTGGCTATTTTAACTGCAAACGATTGACGAAATTGTTTTTTCGGATCGTGATATTTACGTCCGAATTTTTGGACTAATGACCGATTTTTTTTTTTAATTTCTAAAGAAATCGCCCCTACGAGGATTGACTCATTTAATAATGGGCG
Source organism: Maratus speciosus (assembly GCA_963932465.1). NCBI lineage: Eukaryota > Metazoa > Arthropoda > Arachnida > Araneae > Salticidae > Maratus > Maratus speciosus. Next base: position 384,054,646 of record OZ010788.1, on the reverse strand, counting down.
TTTCACGATCGCGTGTCTAGTTTTCTACGTGAATTTTTTTTAAGGAATCGGAGCTTCGTCAATCGCATGTGGCGTGGATCGTATAATTATGGCACATGGCAAATAATTTCTAACAAACTTTATTTTTCTAAATTTTAACAGTTGAAAAATAGTCTGCAGACCTTCTCATGAGTCTGCGACGTGCGTCGCAGTGTTGCGCCGATTCTGCACCCGGGCTCATTCTCCTGGGATTCCGTGCATAGTTTTGGGAAGTTGTCGTAAATTCAGTTCATCTAAAAGTTTAAGGATCCATTGTAGTTCTTGTGATGTGTTAGCAGCTGACACGTATTCAGCTTCTGCACTTGATAACTCGATGCATGATTGTTTCTTTGTGAACCACTGTATAGTATTTTTTCCTAGTAGGAAAAAATTTCCGCTTGCTGATTTTTGACTTTGAATGTTGTCTGCCGAGTCTGAGTATCTGTATATTTCTGGAATAGGTGCGTGTGAAGTATCTATGATAAGATTCATGTTTTTTTGGTTTGATTTAGATTAGTACATATCACTTATTTGACTGCTTTCCAGTCTCTTTGTAGTGAAGTTTCATTTTTCCTACTTAGGATGTTGACTGCTGCTGAAAGATCTGGTCTAGTAATCATGGCTATATAAAGTAAGGCTTTGATTACCTGTCTATAACTTGTGTTTGGTAGTTTGTTTTCTTCATCATCTAGACGTAAATATGCAGTCTCCATGAGTGTGGTTTGGTAGTTTGTTTTCTTCGCCATCTAGAAATAAATATCCGGCGTCCATGGGTGTGGTTTGGTAATTTGTTTTCTTTGCTATCTAGAAATAAATATCCGGCCTCCATGGGTGTGTTAAGTGGTTTTGCTTCTAATTTAAATTTATTTACTAGTTCCCTCTATTTTAGTTTTTTGATTTAATTTGTATCCCATTGCTGTTTTATCTATTTTTATTCCTAAATAAAGCTTTGTTCTCCTAAATAAATGGTTTTGTTTCTATTTATTAACTAGTTCCTCTATTTTAGCTTTTTGATTTGATTTGTATCCCTCTACTGTTTTTTCTATTTTTATTCCTAAATAAAAGCTTTGATCTCCTAAATCTTTTAATTTGCATCTGCTTTTAACTTATTTATGAAGTATTTCTCTTATTTCTTTTCCTGCTATAAGGATGTCACCTACATAAATGGTTATTATACAATTTACTTTCTCCTAAGTTTCAAGTTAATAAACATGTATCTGAAGTACGGATGCACCGAATAGTGATTTTGACTGAATACTGAATATTCAGCCAACCAAATAATAACTATTCAGTTAAATACTGAATATTTGTCTGTCCGAATATTTTTAAATTTCAGAGTTTAAAAGTATTAAAAAGCTAAATTTTAAAATAATTTTACATAATATTTAACACACATACTTCCATATTGACAAACAAGATCTTTTTACAAGTAAACTTAAAAATGCAAGTTTGACGTGGAGGGAGATACTGTATTTTTGAGTAAATAAGTAGATTGTGATCATGGTTTCCTGACCAAGAACTGTCTAAATGTCTATTATCGCTCCTGAAAGTTTGTTTTTCATTTTGTTTAGAAACACTCTGTTTAGGAAAAAACAAGAAACAGGTTGTTTACTACACAGTATTTATGAACTTACATTTGAACGTCATTAATTTCTGTGAAAATCGTCATTCTTGGTTAATTTTCTTAAGTGATAATTTACAAATAACAAATATATAATGTAAAAGCATTCTCTTTTATAATTAATACTAATATAATTCTATTTCTGATTATTCTGAATATCTTTCTTAATTGACAGTTAAAAGTAGAAGTTATTTTAAGGTTTTTAAAAAGGGTTTTTTAAGTATTTGGTTTGGCCAAATATTTCGATATTTGGCTAGCCAAACATTATGTTCGGCCAAGCCAAATATTCTCTAGGTTGAGTAGTTTGGTATTCGACAGTATGGCGCAATACTGAATATTCTGTGCATCCCTAATCTGAAGTAGGATTATGTGAAGTTTTGATTTCTTAACATTTGTTATTTTAGAGTGTCATGCTGTAATATGGTGAGTGTCATGGCCATAAATTGATTTATTTAATCTGCATTCTTTGTTTTCCTGATGTGGAATAATGTAGCCTTCTGGCTGAGTAATGTAGATTTTTTTGTCTAAAATACCATATAGGAATGCAGTTTTTATATTACTGATATAATTTTGAATTACTGATAATCAGCTGTGGCTAGGAAGAATCCAAGTGTAGTATGTGAGACCACTGGTCTGAAGGTTTCTTCATTGTTGATTTTTGAGAATATCCTTTGGCAACTAATCTGGCCTTATATTTCTTTATTTTTCCTTTATTACCATATTTTTTCTAAATGTCCATCTTAAATCTATTATTTTTCTACCTTGTGGTGGTGGTGGTGGTGGTGGTGGTGGGAGGATCTACGGGTGTCCAAGTGTTGTTGTTATTGAGGGACTCTATCTCTGCTTGGGTGGCCTTAATACAGTTTTGATTTTCTTCTGGATTTTCTATATTTATTATGTCATTGAAATTTTAGAGTTCATTCTGACTGTCTTCTGTACCAAGTTTTATTATAGCTCTCACCTTCCAGTTTTTTTTAGACCAACCAGTGGTAATTGGGGTAGATGGTGTTTCAGTAATGGCCTCAAAGAGACCTTCCTTTATTAGAAGCATTTCCATTTCATATTTCCAATTGGAATAATCTATGGAATTGAGCTTCTCGATTATTTGTACTTCTTGTGAAGATGCCATTCTGTTTTCTATTTCCACCTTTTATTTCTAAATAAACCCCTTAGTTTGTTGTAATATTATATACTAGTATCAAATATTTAAAGAAAGCCTGCTACATATATTTATTCTCTTTCCTTTATCCTATTTGTGCTTTTTTAGTAGTCATAATCATGTTATAAATGCTCAGTAAGACACAGTAAAAGGTAAAAAAAAGTTAGAGGAAAGGAAATTGCACTTACTTTCTTTTTTCTATCATCTCTCGTGCCAAGTATTTAATTCTTTTTTATGAGGTAAATAATCCGTACAGCTGCTTGAGGTCATTTGTTTATAGCTTCTAAGTTGTAGAAAAAGCATTATTTGTTGTTTAACCATGAGAACAGTATTAAGAATTAAATAAAAATTTATATGCGTGACTTTTACAGTTATATGTGTAGCATACATATCACTCCTATCTATTCTAGATTACATAGCAGAAGTGAGAAAAAGTATTACATCATAAAAAGAGAAATAATGTTATATAGTCCTTGAATAAATGGAAATTTACTGGATTACACATATTTCACTTCTTATGTGAAATCCGAGATTTACGAGCAAAGTTCCCAATATTATGATGTGATTATTATTTGAAGGTTGCTTTCATTAATTATGTGCATTGAAAGAGATGTTATTAGTCTGAAGAGATTTCTTATGAAAAACAAACTCACCATTGAAAATCCTGTTTGCTATAAATTGAAAAATGTGCATGCTAATTACATGAAACTTGCCTCTCATACTAATTTGAGTACAAGAAAAAAACTCCAGCAAGGTCCCGAATTTGGGAAAGTTCATTTTGACATGTTAAAACAAACACAGTACTGAAAATGCTACTATATATCGAAAGCGGCTTGATAGTTTTCACAAAATTTGTTTCCTATACTAATTGTAGCCCGAGAAAATGATCTAGCTAAGTCACTAATTTGGGAAAATTTGTTTTATATTGTTAAAACAAGCTCATTACTCAAAATGATGGTATTAATTCAAAACAGTTCATACGATTTTTATCAAATAAGTTTTATTCTAATATGAAAAAAAAAAAAAAAAACATCTAACTGAGTCTAGACTTCAGAAAAATTTGTTTCGATAGGTTTAGGCATTTAAAAAAAAAAAATCTTCTTTAATCAGAATTCTCGCCAATACGCTTAGTTATTGATCAACACAATAAAGGATGCTCTTAAAAGCGGTGTTAACAATTTGCCTAAAACACTAAATCGAGCACGAGATAACGAGTATCCAAGTCCCAAATATGGTAAAATTCATTTTAACTGGCTAGAATAAGTAAAATGGTTTTTATCAAATGTTGATTTGGTGAATTTAAATATTTTCATAAATATTCTATAAATATTGTAATATTTATTGATAGATAACTGCACTTATACTTTTGCTAGCTCTAAAACCACTACCATATTGTTACAAACTTCGCTATAGTTTGTTTGTGCGATACACCCTAGTGCAAAATTAGCAGCAATTTTAAAAGCAAGAGAATTTTTCTGCCAAACTAACTGCATCATTGCCAAAATGGCTCATGTGTGCCGCAAACTATTGACTTTAACAACGATTGTTGAAGAAGAATCATTTAAATTTTTATAAGACATGTAGAATAGTACTCAGGATATTCCTGACATGATCGCATTCATATAAAACACATTTATTTTCATAAATGACAATGTAAATTTCCTGCTATATATAATTTTTTTTTTTAACAATTTGGAAAAATGGTATTGTCCTCGGTCAGGGTAGGAAATCAAAAACATATCTGAAGCATTTTATTAGTTGAATCCTGCATTTTATTCGTTTTTTGATTGGTCTATAGAGTAATCTGTATTTTCCCTTTACTTTCAACAGAGATGGATACTTCTGTTGCCACTATGACAAAAAAGTAATAAAAACTACAAAAAAAATTATTAACTCAGAAACAAATTGAGATACAGCTTTCAAACAAATTGCATTTAAAAGTACATTTTTTCTCTATACGACGGTGTAAAAAATAATATTGTGGGATGCTTAGAAGTTTAAAAATGAAATTTCATATAAATTTGGTCCAGGAATATTAATGTTTAATCCATGGCGTACGTAATTTATGACCAGCTCCGTAGAAGTTTAAAAATTTACAGTACTGTAAATTGTAAAACGGAAATTTCTTTTAAAATTTGTTCATGATGGGTCCAGGAATGTTAATGTTTAATCCATGGCGTACGTAATGTATGATCAACTCCGTGCGATTTTTTATGTCTTAAATTTTAGTCTTTGAAAAAAAATCATTTTTCAAATGGTCGTTGTAATTTGTTAAATTGCTTTTAGTTTGTTTTATTTTATTTTATTTTTTTAACTTTAAAATATATCTCTTACATACATGATTCAGAATTAAAAATCTAAATTCCACATTCCCCACACACACACACACAAAAAAAAAAAAAAAAAAAAAAAAAAAAAAAAAAAATTAAAAAATGACATTTTATTTAAATTAAACAAGCATTTTTATATTCAAAATGTAGATATAAATATAACCTCCATAACTTATTCATGTTTTATGCATAGTAACTTTCACTTTTCTGTATTTATTGAAGAAAAATAAATAAATATTGAAAAACTACTGAGCGAGACTAGGTCTACCAGGTAATAATGAAATAATCTTCCAACCTAAATGATTTTCTGCATAAAACATCTTTTTTGTTTTTCTTACTGTCTGTATAAAAAAAGTGAAGTAAATATTTAAGTGTTTTAAAAAGCAATGATCTTTAAATGAATTTTGGGAGATTTAATTTCCTTATGTGCAGAAATCCTTACTATCCCTTTAATTTCCTTATGTGTCAATGCATGTAATGCTTTAGTGATACAATCATATTAAAATATTTTATTTTCATGGATGTAAATGATCTTTTCTTTTGAGAATGTCGTTTTCACTGCTAGAACTAGTCTGCAATTCCTACATTAAGGCATCATTTAACACAATCATGTTTAAAATTTATAAATTTATGAATGCCAGTATTATAATATGACATGATTTTAACTTGTAAAGGCACGCTTCTGATTGGTAGATTGTTGATCAGCCAAATTGAGGCAAATGACTTCTTTAAATGTGGCTCTAGAATTTTAATTAAGAAACTTGGAAAGATCAGAGGAGGAAAATTTTGATGGAATGCGAATCCATTAATAAAATATTCTTGAATTTCTTCCTGAGATATACATGTTTTTGCTTTTGTAAGTTTTATGTTTTGGTAAATCATTGGCATAACAGTAAGAAATGTGATAAATTTACTATATTTCTCTAGTTTGTTAATGATAATTAAAATAAAAATTTCACTGAAGTTTGTATGCATCTCGTTGAGTATTTGTAAACAAATACAGACTTTAATATAGCTTTAATTAATGCGATAATTGTTTAAATTTTAGCAACAGCACCATACATTCCAGAGGTCAGTAGTCCAACTGATACATCTAATTTTGATGTTGATGAAAGTGACCTGAAGCAATCGGTAAGTTTTTATTTATAAATTTTTTTTATTATAAATGAGTACTTTATTCTTGAAGATTTTTTATTTACTGCTTTATTATACTCTGCCCCCTACGAGCTATGCTCACCAACCCCCATTCAGGCACAGCAAAATCCAAAAAGCACGCTAATTTGATTGGCTTTAAGAATATTGAATTATAATTTAAAACAAAAAAGCAATAGCGATCTCTCTGTAAACGGGTTTCCATTCGTATTCCTTGGATTAGGGATTTTTAAGACCAAATCTGCTAACCCTCTGACTGTCTTGGAAAAGGGCAAAATTGTAATGTTGTTTTCTCTGCATTTTGCTTTAAATGCTAAAAAAAAAAAAAAATGATTCTTTGAACACATTATAAAAAAACTTAATAACGAATATGAATATAATCCTTAGAAGTATTAATCATTGTTCAATGTATTAAAAATACATTAAATCAATAGAATTATATTACTTTAGATATTGCTTGTATTGCAGTGAAACCAGGAGCTGAGTGAACGTATTAACATGGGCTTGTCAGTGAGGGGGTTAAGAGATACAATGGTGTTTTCGTATTTAATAAAAAAAATTAGTTAAACATTTGAAAATAAGCTAATGTAAAATGAATTAAGTAAACAGTGTCATTGTCTCCCGGTATTTTTTAACAGCACTATAAGATAGTTCTTTTAAATAATTCATTTTAAATGTATCGTTTTAAATCTGACGTCATTTTCACCAAAGTTTTATTTCTCTTATTAATATTCACATGAAAATACTTTTGTTGTTAGAAGGAAATATTAATTCAGCTGTCTTAGAATTCATGATAACAGTTGAAAAGATTATTTCAAAATATGACATAAACGTCTCGCGCCATTTTAAATATGACATAATTTCCTCCATTTATGAGTTTTAATGCATAATAATGATTTTTTTTTTTTATATTAATGTTTTCTTTCTCTTTTAAAATTCAAGTGGTTCTTAAATATGGTTCTTATAACGTAATTTTCAATATTTTCTTGCTTTTAACATGTAATCATTTAATTCTTGTTTGAAAGTTTTTTTTCTGTTAATAATAGTCATGTAAATAATTTTTAATTTGAAGGAAATATTATTCTTTGCAATGTTTCTAAATTTGGCAACAATTTAAAATAATACCCTTTTCTAAAATATGTAAAAAATATCTCTGGAAATGCTGAAAATTTGAATTTAAAATGGAAATAAATCCTCAAAAAATGAATCAAATAAAAAAAAATAAATGCAGTATGCGCACCAAGAACTTCTCATGTATAAAATCATCTAAGTTTTAAATATCTATGTGTAGTTTTTTCTCCTGTAAAATTTTTTTAATGGAACGATTTTGACCAACTTTAACATTAAATATCTCTTAAAATAATTCTTCAATTTGAAAACTTCTGCATCAGCGTGTTTATCAAATATTTTTCTATAATACCACCGATTTTCATATTTTTGTATGCAACAGTTTTTTTTAATATTAACGAAGAAAGACCATGCTTAAGTATTCAAAATTGATGCCGATCTACCAGGAATATCTACGCAGATTTTCATTGGCCCATTTCCAAATCGTAACTTTTTTTTATATATAGGATATTTAAAAATTGTCCTTTTCATGTTTTTTCAGATTAATTTGCAGTTCAATGAAAACTAAACTTTAAGTTTTTCACAAACACTTCTTTTTTCACTATTTTATTCCAATGAATAATCTTTAAATTGTTTCCTATCAATCTTACTAATTGTAATGAAAATATAATTAAAATACAACTGTAATTGATCAAGTTGAAAACTATATTTTCAAAATGGGTCACAAGAATTATGGATAAAATTTAATGGCATAGGATTCTTCTGATGATCTGTATATATATTACGGATGCATTAAGTAGTCATTTTGAGCTGAATATTGAATGTGCAATATTCGCCACACAGAAATACTGGATATTTGGATAGCTAAATAGTGACTTTTTGGTCAAATACTGAATATTTGATTGGCTGCTTCTTCTGGCAATTTCAGACGAGCATGGTTTAAAATTTTTAAATTTATATAAGTAGTGCAAAATCTATACTAATAAAAGAAAATTGTTTATATGTGTGTGTGTCTGTTGGCAATGGCTAGGGAAATCTCACATAGATGTCTGAAAATTTGGATGAGAATAGATGAAGACAGGTCCGAATGCAGCCAAAATTCAGATTTTTCTTATTTTACTAATTAGCCGAGATATTAATTAAAAACCTTAATGAAGATCTCTAAAGAGCTAGCTTTTGTAATTCCACTGATTTTGCCTGCCCTTTATGGGCTTTCCTCAGATGTTCATAGAGATGAATGTGAAGTGTTTTGTTTTTTTCTTGCATTTTTTCCCCATTTTCTCAGTCCCTTTAAAGATATTATTTCCTGCTTTGAGCGAATTGTGCGTTAGGAAGTTTTCAGAAAGGTTTTCATTTTTATGCATGTCGTGGGAAACCTCTACATTTTCAAAGATGTCAGGGCTCCCAAATGGTCCCCCTTTTAACCCCAAAGTCCCCTTTTTGGAAAATGGTCCCCTTTTATGCATTTTGGTCTCCTTAATCTCCTTTTTGGGACTGGAAAAAATTTACTAATGTAGAAAAATCGCTGCAAAACTCTAAAAACCACAAAAGTTCAAAAATTGCGTTTTACTGTAGCAAGCTAAAACATTGTAACTGGAATTCTTTCATGAATGTCAAAAAATTGCTGCACAATGTGAAAAGATGTTAAAATATGCATTGAAAATCTCATTTAAAAATCACTAAAAATTCAAGTTAGAGGACAAAATTTTACTACATTAAGCTAGAAGTTTGAAACCAAATTTCAAAAAATCACCATAAAATGTAAAAAAAAAAGAAAGAAAAAAAAATTTCTATAGGAATTTGATCTTATTGAAAAGAGGACAAAATTTAATAAGTTCTGTGAAAAGATTGAAACTGGAATCCTTTTACAAATGTCAAAAAATCACATAAAAAATTCAAAAATTGCTGTGATAAACTTTAATGAAAAAAGGATAACATTTACTGAATTGGGCTAAAAAATTGAAACTGTATCCCATTTACTAGTGTGAAAAATTCACTGCATAAAAATCGCTAGAAATTCAGAAAATCAGAGAAGTCAAAATGTACTATAGTAGGGCTAAAACATTGTATCTGGAATTTTTTTACAAATGGGGGAAAAATCTTTGTAGGATGTAATTTTAATTGCTAAAAATTTAAACCAGAGGATGCAATTGTGGAAAGACAAAATTTATTACATTAGGATTAAACGTCTAAAACCGAATTTCTTTTATAAATGTCAAAAAATCATTGCAAAATGCCAAAAAACAATGAAATAATTCGGAAAATTTTACTCTATAAATTTCAAATAAACTTCCTTGTAAAGAGGACAAAATTTACTACATTCTGCTAAAAAATTTAAATCAAATTCCTTTTACAAATTTGGAAAACTGTCCATAAAACATGAAAAAAGGTTAAAAATTACATTTAAAAAAAAACTGCTCGAAAATGTCCAAAAATTGGCTTCTATGTGCATAACTTTAGACATACAGCTAGCTACCTTGCCAAATCTTATAGCTCTATGCACAGCGATCTCGTCAGCACAAAGATACATAGGCAAACCTCTATCTTTATTAGATTAATTTTTAATACAATTATTCAGTTGGTAAATAAATCATATCAGTTGTAAATTTCCAAATTGGGGGGCAAAAAGTCCAGGCCAGGATTCGAACCAGGTATGTCTTGGCTGGAGCCACCAATGCTCTACCTACTGAGCCATCCTGGGGAAATCTGGAGGACTAATTCACCCAGCTAACCCTAATGTTGCCATACTATGGTTTTTCAGCTGAACATTATAGCTTATTTCAGCTTTTATTGTGTAGTACAAAGGAACTAAATTTTATGTTTGAGATTAATAATTAACAATATCTAATCAATAGTTAATCTAATTTGAATACTCAACAAGAGGTGCTGTTATGCTGTGCTTGTTTAGCTCACAGACTATCAAAGCTGAGAGCTAATGTTTCCGCCGGTTATGTATGTATGTATGTGTGTAACGCGATAATTCTTGATAGAAATATCCGATTTGTTTCAGGCTTTTTGTCTAGGTTCATTCTGATAAGGTGCTTCTCTGATAAGTTTTGGGGGTTTATTGGTTAAGTATAAAGGGGGAACGGGGGGGGGGGGGTAATCCCTCCTTAACTTAGGTAAATGCGTTTTTCGTGCTGAATTATCAGATTTTCTTCAAATTTTGGTATACCGGTTAATTCTGATTGATTAGATTTGAAGGTTCATTGTTTAAGTCTAAAGGGGGGCACGGGAGGCCAATACCCCCCTTCCCCCCCTCCCCCTTAATTTAGATAAATGGAGTTTTCTATCCGATTTGATTCAAATTTGATATACAGGTTTATTTTGATAAGGTGCTTGCTTCCCTGATGAGATTTGGAGGCTTATTGGTTAAGTATAAAGATGTGAAACAGTAGGGGAACTAATCCCCACCCCCCTTAATTTATATTTCGAGGGGCATTATTCTGTGAAATAAGAGTATACTTTACAATTAATGTGAATAGCCTGTAAGCTGAATGCCATCTGTTTAACTGGGCATTTTTCTTTTTATTTATTCATTGATCACTGTTACTCCATATTAAATTCGAAGACATGTTCTATACTTTGTAATTGCTAGTGTGCTGTTCTGTTAACAATTGATTTGATATTTTCTTAGATGCATTAATTTTTAGTGTTTATATTTTATTGCATATAATTTTTTTCTGTTACAAATAAAAATGAAAGACATCGGTTAAATTCTTTGAAAAAAATATTTTTTTTTATTGGCTTAAAAAATTCTTTGAACCTTCCTGAATCCATTGGTATGCCAAGTTTTTTTTCTGACCATTAGAAGTAATTGTAAAAATTTAAGGGAAGACAAGACTGGGACACTACACCTACTCACACATAAGGAAGATGCGACTGGGACGCCACGCCCATTCACATTAATTTTACTCTAGCATTTTATACTCTTATTATATGTAACTAAACTTCATCCAAGTGTTTATATATTCTTTAATTCATGTGTTTGAGGAAGCATTGCAAGAACTTCACACAAATTAGAAGTGTCTAAATTTTGTAGCTTTTCGAAAAATTATACTTTTCATCTAAAACCCCTATTAACTCACTTGAGTGATTTCGATAAAAAAAAATTTGTTGGTAGAGCACAAATATAAGATTATATGTGGTAGACAGTTTTAAAATATTTTAATTAGTTTGAGAAAAAAACATTTCTGAAAATAGAAAATTTTTGAAAAATTGCGATTGCTCTAAAATAAGAAGTTTTAGTCGCAGAAAAAAAAACTGTCTGCCATAAGTCTTGAGCATTATCCAGTGAATAGAGATTCAGAATTTCATCAAAATCGGTCTGGTAGTTTATGAGGAAACAGGTCTTAAAGCTTGCTTTTCCTCCCTATGATTGCACCTATTCTTGTCTTCTTTCAAAAACACTTTTCGGCTTTGTCATTTTGTAACACAAAGTGCAAGTTCAAAAAATACAAGTCACAGTTCAACACACAACAAAACACGAAAAGTTGGCATCTTCTGATTGAACAATAAGAAGGTTTTAAAAAGGTGTACAAACATTTGACTGACTATCGACACTCCCAAAGTCTGTTCTGTCGATATATAATCAGAAAACTCAATTTGTCATTCGCAAAGAGTGAGTAATGTGAATATTTATGTTTTTTGGATTTCCTGAAAAATTGTATTTTTCAGGTAAAAATCCCGATTATCTCATAAAGTACTCAAGCGATTTTGATATATATATATATATTGTGGTAGAGTATAAATATAAGATAACAGCTTACATATGTGGCAGACAGTTTTTAAAAAAATTAATAAAATTTCTGAAAAATTGTCATTGCTCTAAAATAAAAAAATTTGTCACAGAATAAAACTGTCTGCCATAAGTCTTGAGCATAATCCAGTGAATATGGATTCCAAATTTAGTCAAAATCAGTCAGGTAGTTTCTGAGAAAACAGGTCTTAAAGCTCGCATACTTCCCATAGTATTGCACCCAGTCTTGTCTTTTCTTAATAAAGCATCAATTTAAATTAAAAGCTCCTTTAAGGAGAATTATCAATGTGAGTACTGAATGTTGGAATACTTCCTATCTTCTTGCAGTAGAATATTTAGCTGAGTGTACTTTTTAGTGACCCATCTTTATAAAGATAACCAATTAACATATTTTTGGAGGTAATTTTTAAAAATTTGCTTGCATATTTAGGAAAACTTGGTGCACATTTCCTATTATTTAGGTTTTCTCAGGAACTTTTGGTCAAAATTCAAAGTTTAATATATCTAAATGTCAGAGGTTAAATTGGCAATCATCATAACAGGGGTCTCTTAGTTTTTTTGGGAAGATTTTTATTTAATCAATATAAAATCATACAAAATTGAGGTTCATTTGCAGAAGCAGACCAGAACATGCCTAATAAGTTGTCAAAGGCAGTGAGACCTACATAGGGATTACAATCCCGAGACTAATTTCCTATCCCGGGATTTCGGGATTGCTTAGATTCAATCCGGGATTAGGAAAATTAAAATTTCTGTAGTATCATCAATTTTTACAATAGCTAAATATCATAATACTATAGAAAAGACAAAGCAAAATTACAGCCTAATTTACATATGAAAATATACCAAATTAAAAAAATTAACTTCAATTAATTATCAAAACTTATAGGATAAATTAGAACAATTGAAAATTAAAAGAAATATGCTGTTGATGTTTGAAAATGCAACAAAAAACATGAAATGTCTATGCTTCATCTTCTAGATAATTTCTTTTATTTCCTGTTAAACAAGTTTTTGAATAGTTTAATATTTACAATATTAAAAACTAATTAATATCACGAATTATGAATTATTCTCATACCCACGTAATTAAAGTTTATAATTCTAGGATATTGCAAATGCAAGGTTTTCCCTAACATGATGATTTTTTTCTTGAAATAAAAGAACGTAGCCCCACACACACACAGAGAATAAAATAATACATAGATGTATAGTCTAAATTTCTAAATAGCAATAGATGTTAAAATTCGAAAACGTTGCATAATATAAAAAATTATTACGTACCTCGTGAAAAAAAAAGATTATTTAGAATAGTTCACTGTTTCCTAACTAATCGGTATTCCTTTGAAAATATGTTCTAAGAAATATGACGGTATCTAAAGTTTCATCTCCAAGTCCCAGTTGTAACATTGTCTGTTTTTAGGGAAATGTCATATTCGTTTAAGCACTCTGTTAGCATTTCAATGCACTTTTTTGCTGTAAAAGATCCATATATGCACATAGGGCCTAAATTCCTGAATTTGCTCAAATTTAAATTTCTTGAATGGGCATTAATATTCATAAATCGCTTGCTTGCAGTAAATTACTATTCGTCAAAAGTCAAACTAAATTTTTTTCCTGAATTTTAAAAGTTTGTATTTCACTGGTAATTAACTCTTTTATTATAGTTCACTACACGATTTCGAATTGATACTGCAGATTTTGGCAAATCATTATAACCTTTAGCTATCAGTAAGTTTATTAAATCAGTTGAAGTTAAAGGAAAAGCAGTCTTTAGCTGTCATTCGCAATAAAATTAAATCCAGTGATTCCTTATCACTACTAAAATAATCTTCTATTTTCCGCTTTTTAGAAAGCAATGCATGTTCTATGCAATCTTGACATGTGGAAGGAAGAGATGATGTATTAAATTCTTTCTAAATTTTAGTACCATGTTTCGTCGATAAATGTGCATGCAACCCTTAGTAGATGCACCTAACGTTTTAAGCACTTGGCTACATCTTTTACGTTTAGCGATTTTTTTCATCTTTTGACCTTAAATAGCAGTGCCATACTGAAGATGTATCATTATCTTTCCTATGGTCTACAAAATCCTTTTCATTAGACATCTTTAAAGCAAAATAAGTATAAACTCCCGAAAAGCAAAGAAGTTAGCACATAATAATGACTATGAAGCTCAAATACGACGCTTATCAGTAAACTCTAATTCGAAATTTTGTGATTCCCAGTTGCTGAAACGACCGGCTTTCTAAACGCGGCGAAATCGAAATAAACAAATGATTTGTTCTCTAATAATAGCCGAGACTACATCTGTTTGCAAGTCAAAAGGTTTTCATGTTAAACGATTTAATCGCTTTGAAATATGTAAAAAATACTTGAAATATGTATATTTTTTCAAGGATATATAAATTTCATAAAAATTAATTCTTTTTCTTTCCAAAAGAGAAAGTCTATAAATATTTTTTTTTTATTTCAGCTGAATATTGTTTCATTTAAAAAAAAAGGACAATCCCGAAAATCCCAGGATTTTCGGGATTAAAAATGATGCGGTATCCCGGGATTGTAATCCCTAGACCCACATTAGTTAAATTTGGAAAGATTTTCCTTTAAAAACATAAAATCATTCCACACTAATTTTAGGTATATTTAAGGCTATTTACTCAGGCCTGGGCACTTCTGGATGGTTCATCTGGTTATGATAAAATAATTTTTGTTTGAAGCTGCATTAAAAAAAAATTGTAAAAAAAAGAAAATAACCTAAGGTAAATGCACCAATAATCGGCCACATTGAGATGAAATACGTAGCTTATTTTTGGTTTCAAATGAAATATTACAATTCCCCTATATATAGCTATCCTTTATACATCATAAGCCATCAGCAAAGAATTGTAGGTATTTTTAATGCATTAGTAATCAGCCATTTTTTATTTGGTTGTGGTCAAATAACCGTTTTTGCTATTTTTTTGTTAACCGATGACAAAATTTTTTAAAGACTAGTATTAATTTATTTTTTATTATTTTCTAAAATTATAAGACTGTACTATTAAAAAGTTTAATAAACTAATGTTTTTCAGTATAAAAGTTGAATAAGTGTGTTTGTATTAATTAATTTTAACCCTTACCGGCACGGAGTAATTCTGTTTATAAACTGATGAAATAATGGACTGACATCGCAATTTATAAACTAATTTATTAGAAAATACAAACTTGCTTATTTTCATGTACATTATAATAGAAAAATTTTAGTTAAATATTCTTGGTGCCATTTGTCAGTTTTGGAATTAAAATTAGGTGTCCTTTTTTAAGGACACCGCACCGGTAAGGGTTAATGTGGCCGACTACTGAGTATTATATTTACTTACATGTTCAGTAATTGGCCACCACGTTTGACTACTGGTTAAAAGCCCATTTCACTTTTTTGAGTCTATTTTTAATAATTTGATTTTCACAATTTGAGATTTATATAGCCTTTTACTTGCATTTTATTTATGCACACTATATATAAGATGTCCTGGGGTAATAACGCTATGTTAAGTTTCTACCAATTTTTACGGCTTAGTTTTAGATTGTTTTTTCCCCAAACAAATACAGGATTTGATACAGAAACTTATTGATATGTATACAAAAAAGACTATTTTAGCAGATATATTATTCATAAAGTGTAGTGGCGTGATTTCTTGATCAAAGCTATTTGGCATTGGCGTTATTACCCGACTAGCGGGTAATAATGCCATGCAAAGAAAACTATAAAATAAGATGGAATAATGGCATGTAAATTATCCAGTTCGAAAGATACAAACTCTACAGCTTTAGAAATTGACAAATTGCTTTTACTTACCATTTATTGCCATATCAGGATGCAGTAATAGTCATATATTTTATTCTTCTGACATGAAAAAATTAGCAGCATTTAGGATGTACAAATTTCTCTTTATCTTTTTTAGTTTTAGACAATGACAATAACGCTCCCCCGTGTACAAAATAAAATAAAATAAAATAAAAAATTAGTTCTGCCACTGAAAAGAATCAACTAGGGTAATAATGCTAATGGATGGCGTTATTACCCCAGTATGCATTTTGCGCAGTATATTTTAAACTACAAGCTACCTCGTGAATACATCCAAAATCTCCCACAATATTTAGAAAGTACATGAAATACATTACAAATTTATGTAATAAACAAAGTATTTCCTATCAAATATATAGTTTTCACATCACAGAACTTAACTAGCAATTTTTAGATTGGGCATTGACTCTTACGAGCTTATTCCAATGATAAGGCCTACAAATTTAACAAATGAACTTTTAGTGGTTGTTTTTGATTCCAATGGCTCAGAGCCTTTCAGCGCAGAACCCGCATAGTGCCATTTTTCTGTCATAACTGCACCTAATAAATATTAGTATGTGGTGTTTATTACCCACCCTAGTGTTTATACCCCAAGACACCTGATATAAAATGCGAATGAGAATTTCATTCCGGCCGCTTATAACATTACTTTTGCTGAATAGATTTCAATGGAACATGTATCGTTAATTAGATAATTTTTCAGGAAAGGTTTTAGTTTATTATATATCATTCTATGTTCCTTAGTTATACAATCACGGGGGAAAGTTCAATAATCAGGTGAACTCGATTATGAATTACAGCATTTAAAAAAAATACTAGACAGTTTTGATGAGATTTTCATTGTTAATTAGATAATGTTTTAAGGATGTTTTAGTATTTTGCATTACAGTAGATTTCTGTTACAACGAACTCCATGGGACCGCTAAAATATTTCGTTGTAACGATTTTTTCGTTGTAACAGAATCGCTGTTACTAAACGCTGTTACTAATGTTTACTAAACGTATACATAAACTAATTATGTAAGATAAATTTACCTTTCATTATAGAAGATTTAAATAAAAGACTAGTTAAATTAACATAGAAAAAGTTAGAAAGAATTCAATATTAAAAATACAAAATTACGGATTAATCTTTATTTAGTAGAACATTATTGCAGAAAATCAGTGATTTTAGTTTGTATAAAGGAATGTGTAGTTGATGATGCAAAAACTTGTGCAACGAATGAATGTGAGGAAATACCTCCTCTGGAACATTCTTTTGATGAGAAACAAAAGCATGCATTTTCTCCAAGCATGGGAGAGTTTCCAAAGATGTCAATTTTGAATTGTCGATAACATCAATATCATCATCACCATCACTGCTTTCGTCGTGTTGTCTGTCTAATGTTGTTTTAGTGGAAAATATGATAATCTTCATCAGACACTTCAGAGCATGTTTGAATATTGTCATTCACAGATAAGAAATCCCCCAAATCCACCTGATCAGGGACTGATGTTAATTTTTTGGCAGTCTTCCAAATTGTGTTTAACTCGAAAGACTCATCCAAATCTAAAATTTCTGATTCATTTTCTTCGGTCTCAGTTAACCAGGCATGTCTCCAACAGATAGAAATTGTTTTTGGGTTGATTTCTTGCCACGAACCAGAGGTCATATCAATAGCTTCTTTAAGATTTATTTTTGGCCTTTCATTATGTTCTAAGCCGCAAATTTTTTTTTTTTAGCAAAAGAGTTCTGTAGCGAGATTTTATAGCACGGATGATGCCTTGGTCTAGAGGCTA
The DNA here is from genome assembly GCA_963932465.1 of Maratus speciosus. Taxonomy (NCBI): domain Eukaryota; kingdom Metazoa; phylum Arthropoda; class Arachnida; order Araneae; family Salticidae; genus Maratus; species Maratus speciosus. The sequence goes on along the minus strand of OZ010788.1, from coordinate 384,036,913 downwards.
TAGAATAGCAGTGCAATTTGGCGGAAAGTACTCAATGGGGATGCAGTCCAATTTGGAGAGATTATTATGAGGCATACAATTATCAATCAGAACAACAATTTTCCATTTTTTGGCTTTCAATTCTTTGACAAATTGTAATAGCCAATCATTAAAGATATCTTGTGTCATCCATGCCTTCTTATTCAATTTATAATCGCAAGGCAGTGAATGACAGTTCTTAAAGCAACGGGGCTTGCCAGAGTGACCAACAATGAATATTTTTTTTCCTTTCGGTTCGAGATTTGTTACAACAAAAGAGTGTTGTAATTTATTGCTTTGAAGTTTTCCTACAATGCATTTATCGCCTTTAAATGTTAATGTTTTTCTCTGTTCAAGTTTATAAAATATCCCACCTTCGCCAGCATTGAAAACATCATCAGAGCTGTATGTCTTTATGAGGTCAGCTACTTCTCTAGCTCTGCATTCGTTTACAGTCTTTGTAGGTACATAACTTGCTTCGCCGCAAATTGATTTCGTTACAATTCCATAGCGAGCACGAAAGCGATTGATCCATCTGACATTAGCTTGGAAATTTTCGATACCAAGCATTGTTCCGAACTCTTGAGCTTTCTGACTTAGCAGAGGACCACTTATAGGTACATTGCATTAACGAACATCTTCGAACCATTTGAACACGGCTTTATCGACATCTTGGAATTGGGCCCAGTAGCAGAAAGTTCGAGATGGGAGACGGGCGTCGCAGATTTTCTTTCCTCGTTTTCAGATTATTTTTCTATCGAACCTTTATTTCCCTTTATATTATGTTTAGCTCTTTATTACTTAATACAAAAACTTAAGGATATTATTAGTAAAATTAATAAAATGCATAATAACAAAGGTAAGTGATCGTTTGATTAATTAACGCATCATTTCTAAAATATTTTACCTGCAGATTATTTTCTGACCCTGAAGTATCTGTTGCAGACACTTGGCAAAGTTTTTTCTACTGGGGAATTTGGACTGTCGCATTCATTTTCTATGGTAACCAATGCTTGCATTTTGGAATTGTCTCTCAATCTTTTCTTTATCTTTTAGAAAGGTAGATAATGTCGATGGTGTTATTCCATTTTTTTGGCTACATCAGTTTTCCGCAATCCTTTATCAATCTCAGAAATTATGGCTTTCTTTTCTTTCAAAGAAAATTGTTTTCGTTTCACCAAGCCATTTTATCAATGAGCGAAGTAAGAAACACACTGCAACAGGAACTGGCAATAGAGATATCCCAGAATAAGAACAAACACTCCTTTCACAGTGAAGCCCATCTGCTTTCTGTGACGTGATCATTTTGAAGGGTATGGGCTAATGAAAGAAAAGGAATTCAGGAAAAGAAGTAGAAAAAAGAAAAAATAGCAAAGTGGAGAAAAATTTGAAATAGCACCTGTCCCAAAAACACCTTTTACATATTTTAATCTTCCACATTCTATTTGAAGTAGTATATTTCATTTCTGTTAAAGCAATTGGAAAAAAAAAATGTTTAAGATATTTTGTTGTAACTGAATTCCTAAAAAAAGGCACTTCGTTAAATCGGAATTTTTAATACATTGGGGTTAATGGAATTTGAAAAAGGGATTTGTCAAATTTCGTAGTAACGGGATTTTTCGTTGTAACATAAATCTACTGCATATCATTCTACAGTTATTTACTAGTCCTACTGTAAATGATCAACTCAATGGTTGTTCAATGATTCTTAACAGCGAAAAGTTTGTTTCACAAATTGAAACATATAATAGTGCAATGATATTCATATAGTTTACTTCAATTCGCAATGACATTTCAGACAAAGGGTCATTTTGCTTTAAAATTTGTAATAACGGCGATGGAAAATATGTAAACTGTGAATTTAATCTTGTATTTACAAGGTTAAATTCACCAATATATTTCGTTTGGGAAAATGGACTAGCATGAAACCTTCTAATATACTAATGTTAGAAAGAAGAAACGTTTATTTGGGTTTTTTTTTGTAGGAGGAAATCTTTGTAACTGCAGAATCAATTTTAAAAGTAAAAGTGAAAAAATGATGTTGACAGTCTCTGCAGAAGCAGAACACATTCTAATATATCCTTTTTTTGTAATACTGAGGATGTTAGATATTTGAAACTTGACGTGGTGTTTTTGAAGCGATAAATGCCCACTAAAAACAGTTTCTAAAAAAAAAGCGAAATATAAAAGGCTGAAATGAGTAGAAAACATTCTAAAAACATTTGAAATTATGATTAATATTAAAATGTGAAGGATAAAGACTTGAAATATTAAATGACAGTTATTTATAAAACGTAAATGTTTGTGCTATGATAAATTTGAAATTTAAAAAGATAAATTAATCAAAAAACGCTATACTTGTTAGGGATAGAAGTAAAAGTAATTTCAATATTGGATTGAAACTTGACGTAGCTGTTGCTTACTCGCAGAGAACAGGTTTTTTCAATATGGAAATTTTAAAGTGTGAAATAAGCGGAAAGCATACTTAAGGGTCCTGTCCCTGCCGGCGAAGACACTCATGAGCTAATGCTAATCCTATGGGGAGGGATTTTTCTAATATCTCGTTTGCATTTCGACATTTTTAAATAATTTTTTTTTGCATTGGATAGCCGAGGTCTGTCTCTACAGCGCACCTTGGTTACTTTTTCGATTTTGGTTGCAGGTATTTTTTAGAATGACACTTTCATTTTCAGAACCGGTTTTGAAAATGAAAGTAACTTTATTTCAATCAAATTTAATCAAATTTCAAATTAATTGCTTAAAAGGCAATTTTAATTTGAAATGTTGTATGCAAGGCGAATGTTTCTCCCTGGAAAAATTTCCAATTATTAATATAGTTTCAATCGATGCTGGATTTAATTAAGTTTCGTGTTTACCCCATGTCGGTGGCTCACGATAAATATTCCATCTTGTGCTGCGTTTTGTAGCCTTGCCAACATGTAATAGTGAGAAATGTTACAGGCTGGGCGTCGTTCCATGTGGTTTAGTCGGTGGAATGTCAGTGTGTTATACTGATGGCCCGGGTTCGAGTCCTGGCATGGAATCTTTTTCACTATGTTGGCCTTTGCGCCATTTAAGCAATTAATTTGATATTTGATTTTCATTTGAAATATTGTATATAAGGCAAATGATTCTCTCTGGAAAAATTTCTAAGTATTAATACAGCGATGAATTTTAAAATAAGATTTTATATTTACAGCAAAAGTTTATCTTTTTACCGTACTTTTTAGCAAAATATCGCTATTTTGGAGTCCTATTCTTCTAAAACATTTAAAATTTTTCCACTTAAAAAACAATGCTTATCAACTGACATATTTTTTATTAAGTTCTATGCTTGATATTGAGTTCAAGCTTGATATTTAGAATGTGTAAGTTTTTTAATTTGTTGTGATTTGTTATTGCTTTATTAAATATGAACATGGAGACTAACGGATATTAATACAACTATTATTTGTAGAGCGGCATGATAAGCGATATTTATTTAAATTTTTTATTCCCGTGTATATTGTATTTTGTGAATATGAGCTAAATAGATTTGGTATGTTTTATAGGAAAAGACTGATCTGGGAAATAGAAAAAAAAAAGAGTAAGAAAAATCATGCGTTAAGCATAGATTATAAAATACTTTCCAACACTTTCTGAATGCTTTAACAAGACATCGTAATTTAGCGAAATGACGTAAATAAGATAACTAAGTAAACATTTTAGAAAACGCATAAAACATTTGAAAAACTGATTTCAGCAGTTACCGTCCATAGCCAAATATGTTTTCCAATTCTTTTGAACAGCCCTGTATTTGATCTGTAGGTTGATACACTGAAAAAAATGAAGTACTCAAAAATGAGTAAACCGACGTACTCATATTGAATTGAATATTTTTGGATCAAAAATGAACCTATGCTTTCTCTATTTTGAAACATCACATGCTATCAAACCCAAACAAACGAATAGTTTTGTACCCTGTAATGGTTAATTTCATTTATGGCGGCATAAATGATGTTTATTAATGTAAATATTAAATTATGCACAGCATTTTAAAAATAATTTAAAAGTGCTTGGAAATAATGCTCTTAAAAATATTTGATTGGAGTATCTTGTTAAGAACTTTGAACGGGAAATAAATGTCAGTACATTTTTACTTTAAATTTTAGGGGGGTTTTTTGGGGGGGGGCAGTACATAACGATTCATATTTGATCACAACCATAGAATAAAAAATGAGTACATGTGTTTCTCAACTTTGAGTACATTTGGATCAGAGCTATTTTGAGTATGTGACGCATTTAAAGTTGAGCACTTTTTACTCAATTTTGAGTACCCATTTTTTTAAGTGTACACTTTATAATGGGAAAATTTAGTTTAGTAAGAAAACGCCTAACAGGTTGAAATTCTTTTTCAGCATTTTATACTAATGTAGGGAAACATACTTAAATACTTTTGTACAACCCTGTAGTTTACCTAGAATCTTTATTACACGCCACTATTTAGTTAAAGTTTAATTCAAACTAAGACACTCTTAAAACTGCTGAAATCACATTTCCAGAAACTATAATATATAGACGGCCATGTATCCAATTCTTTACATGACCCTGTATATCATTTTATCTATATTCTACAAACATTTCTTGGTAAATTAAATGCAGTTCAGTGAAAAAAAGCATAACTCATTTAAAAACCACCTTTAAGCATTTGCGCCCATACCCAGTAATCCTTACGAATACTTTTGTGTAGCCTTGTATAGGAATTATAGCATTTATATACACCATATACTATGCATAAATATAATGAATCATAAAAGCACATATCATAATTAAAAATACATTTCCAGCAATCATCGCTAATGAACAGTACTTCGGATACAATATAGTAGCTGAAATATTTTGTGTGTCCCTGTAAATGCTATATACGTATTATTCGTATTATACATGAAATAATTTATAGTATGTAAACCTCAGCGACATATATCAATTTCATTATATATGAAATAGATTAACATAATTAAAGTATGCCGCAAACAATTCCTTCCACCCCTATATCATTATGTATTTGAATTCCTTTTTTAGCCCTATAAATGAACAATAACTATTCTTTGCATCGCATAGTCAACAGAATGCATATTTTAGTGCACTTCATAAATGCATATAAATTTTATTCTGTTTGAAAGCGTGCGTAAAATCATTAAAAATCATTTGAGACGATTTTTCCCATAGGCTGTAATGTAACGGAAAACTTTTGGCTGTCCCTGTAAATGAACAAAGCATGCTACAAACTTCATTACAAATAGGTACCGTGCTATGGTAAACGTCAATAACATCCAAAAATTTCAGGGCAATCCGAGTATATTTTCGAGAGGTAGAGTGCGGACAGACTGCTAGACGGACAGACGGAGAGACAAACCGAAGTCATATGCATTTTTCAACTTGTGTCCTATTTGTTCCGGGGAATCCCCGGAATTCCGGGGATTTGATAAAACGTGCCCCGGAAATTCCGGAGTTACACAGGCATGAGATTCTTCCGCTTTTTGTCGTTTTCCGTTTTTTCCGATTTTTTGCCGTTTCTCGCATTGATGATTTGTTCCGAAATTAAAAAAAAATCGGTCATCAATCCGAAAATTCGGGCACAAAATATCACAAATTTCGACAAGTGATCGCCGAAAAAACAATTTCGTCAATCGTTCGCAGAAAAAATAGGCAATTTCGAAAACTATCGCGGAACAAACGCAATTTCGTCAAAGGATCGCGGAAAATTCCTGCAAATTTCGTCATAGAATCGCGAAAAAACAGCTGATTTCGTCAAAGGGTTGCGGAAAAATGGTAACTTTCGTCAAAGGATCGCGGAAAAACACTGATTTCGTTAAAACATCGCGAAAAAACACGAATTTTGACAAAAGATCGCTTAAAAAACACTAATTTCGTCAAAAGATCGCAAAAAAAAAAAGTGAATTCCATGTTAAAGAATCGCATAAAAAACGCGAATTCTGATAATGACGGATCGTGGAAAAAATGCAAATTTCGTCAAAGGATCGCGGAAAAAACGCGAAATCGATCAAACAATCGCGAATTCTGTCAAGGGACCGCAAAAAAACCCGGAATAAACGCCTATTCTCAAAAAAGATCGCAGAAACAACGGGAATTTTGTGAAAAGATCGCGAAAGAAACTTTAATTTCGTCAAAAGATCACGGAAAAAAACCGATTTGCGTCAAAAGATCGCAGAAGAAATGCGCATTTCGTCAAAAGATCGTAGAAAAAAAACCCCGGGAAATCCGTCAAATCGCGGGAAAAACGCAAATTTTGTCAAAGGATCGCAGAAAAAACGCTAATTTTGTAAAAAGATCGCGGAAAAACGCGAATTTTGTAAAAAAAAAAAAAAAAAAAAAAAAAAAATCGCGGAAAAAAAAAATCGCGGAAAAAATGCAGGGTTCGCACAGACTCCTTGGAAACTTCTTAGAAATGAAAACATTCCCAAGTAGTACTTAGAACTACTTAGATAAGTAAACCACTCCTTCGAAACTCCTTAAATTGTATTGCGGCTTTGGACGCAAGCGATATTGCTACCGAGGGAAAAAAATCGTGATTGTAAAACGCACGGTAATCGGTAAAACCTTTATGCACGTCATTCATCTGAAGCACAGCATTGATTGGGTAGGATAAGCTTAATAGAAGGGCTCCCACTAGGTCCATTTTCAATTATTAGGTCAGTAAAGTCCGTTTTTCGACACTGTTAGCCGACCTTTATTTTAAATTTCATCGATGTTTGGCATTTAGCCAAGAATCTCGGAAAAATCGCGTTTTTCGCAAATATGTTCCAAAAATACCGTCAAATTTCGTCAATCGATCACGGAAAAAATTCGTAAATTTTATCAAAGGATCGTGAAAAAAAGGCGAATTTCTCCAACAGATCGCGGAAAATCTCGAATTTCTTAAAAAGACGCGAATTTACTCAAAGGATCGCGAATTTCGTTAAAGATCGAGAAAAACGATTTCCTCAAAAGATCGCATAAAATGCGAATTTCCTCAAAAAATCGCGAAAAACACTCTAATTTCCTCAAAAGATCGCAAAAAACACGCGAATTTCCTTAAAGGATCGTGAAAAACAGGCGAATATCCTCAAAGGGTCGCGAAAAACACGAGAATTTCGTCAAAGGATCGTGAAAAACACGCGGTTTCCATCAAAAGATCGCGAAAAAAAGTCAGTTTCGTCAAACGATCGAAATAAAACGCGAATTTCTTCAAAAGATCGCGAAAGACAAGTGAATTTCGTCAAAGGATCGCGAAAAACACGCGAATTTCGTCAAAGGATCGCGAAAAACACGCTGTTTGCATCAAAAGATCGCGAAAAAAACGTTTGATTCGTTAGACAATCGAAATAAAACGCAAATTCCATTAAAAGATCGCAAAAAAGCGAATTTTCCCAGAAGATCACGAAAAAAAACGCGATTTTCCCCCAGAAGATCGCGAAAAAAATGCGAATTCGTCAAAATTTCACCTTCAAAGAAAGCGATTACCGCTGTTCTAAAAGAATAAATTCAAAACTTGTTATATTTTTTCTTGTATGTTGCGTTTAGCATTCTTTTTTTCTTTTCTTTTTTTGCCTTTTAAAATTTTCTTTAAGATGTATCATGCATATGATATACATAATAAGTGTTTGGGATTTGACTAATCTCTATTTATATGACCAAGGGGTGATTCTAATCCTAATTTTCCGAAAATGTAAGGCATTCATTCCGAAAATTTTAAAAAATCGGTCACCAATCAGAAAATGCGGACATATGGTTGCCGAAAAAATTAAATTTTGTAAATCGTTTGTAGATAAATCGCCAATTTCGTCAAAGGATCGCGGGGAAAACGAAAATTTCGTCAAAGAATCGCCACAAACGCAAATTTCGTCAAAGAAGCGTGAAAAACCCCGCAAATTTCGTCTAACGATCGCGAAAACCCCCAAAAATTTCGTCAAAAGATCTCGAAAAAAAAACCCCACAAATTTCGTCAAAAGATCGCGTAAAACCCCACAGATTTTGTCAAAAGATCGCGAAAAACGCGAATTTCGTCAAAAGATCGCGGAGAAAAGCATAGCTAGTGTCGGGAGTGGATTCCCCCCCCCCCCCCCCGTGACATGACCATTGGTCACAGCATAAAAACGTTGATTGTCAATTTTGTATTTAAACTTACAAAATCAGTAAGTAATATTGTGAATACTGTGCAATTTCAGCACTAACAATTAGATTCTAACACAGTAAAATTTGTTTTTGAAATGTTTTTCTCTCCAAATTGGGCATTAAAATTTGGAGTGTCCATACCACATATCGATGTAGCACATAAAAACATTGACAACAACAACAACAAAAAAATAAATGGCAAATCCTTAAAACTTTTTGGACTCCTTGGATTTTTTGGGTACTCCTTGGATTTTTTTTCCCCAACTCTGTATGAACCCTGAAAACATGAATTTTGTCAAAAGATTGCGGGGAAACCGGGAATTTCGTCAAAAGATCGCCGAAAAAAACGCGAATTTTGTAAAAAAAAAAAAAAAAAAAAAAAAAATCTAACGCAAATTTTGTAAAAAAGATCGCGGAATAAAAGCGAATTTTATAAAAAAAGATTGCGGAAAAACGCAAATTTTGTCTAAAGATCGCCGAGAAAACGGGAAATTTATCTAAAGATCGCCGAAAAACGCGAATTTTGTCAAAAGATCGCCGAAAAAACGGGAATTTTGTCAAAAGATCGCCGAAAAAAACGGGAATTTTGTCAAGGATCGCCGAAAAAACGCGAATTTTGTCAAAAGATCGCCGGAAAAACGCGAATTTTGTCTAAAAATCGCCTAAAAAACGGTAATATTGTCTAAAGATTGTGGAAGAAACGGGAATTTCGTCAAAAGGTCGCGATTGCGTGACGCCGTGAAAGTTCAGCCTTTTTTTTTTTTTTTTCAGGGGATTTTATGAAGTGTTACAAACAGCCATGCCTATATTATGTATCCTGTATTATATGAACTTAAAAAAAATATATTCTAAAGCAATTTAATCTATAACTTCCTATCAGGCATGAAAAACACTTTATTTCAATGCTTAAATATTATATTTTACTTTTTAGTGTGAATAATTACGCGTATCATAAACGTAGAAAATGAATTTACAATAGAAGAAATTTTAATAACCGATTCAGAATGTCTATAATTGAATGTTTGATTAAAATCACAAACAGAAAAAATGCTTACATACAATTTAAAAATATAAATATACCAATTTGAAAAACACTAAAAATAATAATTAGTATTTATAATTGTACTATTAAACAACAGCAAACTACAATAGATAAATTAAATGCATTATTAGATTTAACAATATCTCAAAGATATTTCCATATGGTATAAGGAATTCCTATTATTTTATAATTTTGGCAAATGTTAAATCTGAAAACATTGGTTTGAAGATTTAGGATTTTAAAAGATAATTTAAAATATTATTAGCACTAAAAAAAATTTTTTTCAAATGTTTCACTACTGTAATATGTAAAAATACATTTTCCCAGTATAATGTTAATTTCTAATCTGAAACAGTTTTGTAATCTCATGATAATCGAACATCATATTTAACCCCAAAATAATAATAACTATAAGTGTTAGTAATCAAAAATTAGTAAGAAGCCAATAAAATAATTCCAAATCATTGTCGTTCCATACATTTTCAATCTCAAGTAAGAGTAAATTAATGTTTATATTAATTCCAGTATGAATGTAGGCAAGAATCAGTCTCTGCGCAGTTTTTTTTTCCCCCTAAGCGATGGCAGATTAAGATATTTTTCTTTACAGTTATCGAATTGGAAAATATCGCTTCTGACAGTTAAAGATCAGTCTCTTACAAATATAACATAAAACTATTTAACTCATAATATACAAATCAGAAATAAAAAATTTAAATTAAATAAGACTTACATATACGTTCCATTAATATCCGTGTATCCTAAAATGGTCATTTCATTATCTTAAAGTGTTGTAGATGTGGCGATGTTCTAAAAACAGTGAACTATTTCCCGCGTCTTCTCATATTTATTTTTCTGTGGGCAGACGATTTTCAAGCAGATGGTCTGTTACAGATTATTTGTTTTTGTATACAAGAAATATGGAACTTGAATGCGCAGTAATTTTCTGAAAGTATCGCTAATTAAAATTTTGTATTTGAAGAAATGTCCAATGTATTTAACCTTTTCTTTTTATCCGTACCAAATAATTCAAGTTAAAATGTATTGTAAAGTTCCTTTTTTCTAAATAATTATAATAATAATAATATTCATAATTAGAGTTTATTAGATAAAACATTGTTTAAATTTTTAAAAGGTGTAAAAATAAATTTAATGGTAATAACGACCCCCCCCCCTTTTTTTTTTTTTCTTTTTTTTTTTTTAAAGTAATGTTTGTTTTGCATAAATTTTGTATAGTTCTTTTATTTTCGGAAAATGCTAATTTTATTTAAAAAGTCTGAAAGAAGTTGAAAGAAGTAGAATTTATGACTTGAATAAAAATTATAAAAATATTCTAAAGCAAGAAATGCATAGATGCTAAACTCTGAAGACTCTTTCTACGTGCTCATTAAAAGGTGCAGATTTAACTGTAATAGAAAATTTTTAGTTTGAAACCACAGAAGTGTTTTGAATAATCCTGGTCGGTAAAAAAAGAAATAAATAAATAAATTTCCTCCCAGCAAACTAAATATGTAAAGTGTATACATTTAATATTCCTAATTCTAAATATATTATCCAAATGCTAGATAAAATTGAAATCATCAAAAAGTATACATTCACTGTCTTAGATATCAAATTGATAAAATATAGCCTGAAAATTTAGTTTATTAATGCTTGTATCGTGCACTTTATTTATTATGCCCCCCCCCCCCTCCCCTTTAGTGACAGAATTTACCATTTGCTATCCACTAATATATTTTCATTCCTTATGCCGCTGTAACTCGTGACTGTTTAAAATATTTCTCTTCATTTTCAAAGATTTTTGAAGTTCATATTTTTGTCACACTGTGACTTACAATATGGTGGTTTTTTTGTCACATATGTGACGTGACGTATGTTACATAGCAGTGACATAGCAGTGACGTCACAATTTTTTTTTAATTGACAGAAAAATATAATTTTACAGTAAATAACATGTTTTGAAGAATTTTCGTAATTTTTTAAACTTTTCTAAGAAGTTCACATCTCAGTCACAATGTGACATCACTGAGTGGTGGCATTTTGGTCACAGATGTGACGTGACCACAGTGACTTACAGTGACGTCACAACGACGTCACCGTGACCATGCATGCTATGAGGGTAGTATCAAACTGCGATAAAAAAAAAAAAGTCATATAACCTGGTATTTACAAGCATTATGAAAATACAGAAAAATCTCCTGAACGTTGTAGGATTAAAGATTTTAAGACTGAATCAAATTATTTCTTCAAATATTTGAAATTCTCATTTAAGTTCTTAAGACTGCACTGAAAATTAAAAATGTATCATGATTTGTTGCCAGTTTTTAAAAAAGTTTTTTCCTTTTCTTTGTAGCTTATTTTGTTGTATTGTATGAAATCATAATACTAGCTTAACTGGACAGCATCTTAATAAAATAATCTTAATGACTCATAATAAAAAAAAAATCTCATTTTGTGTCATTTGAAATTAATTAATTTTTCTGAATTTCTGATTTTTAAACATGTTACAGTAAAAACTCTGTAATCTGCTATTCAAGTAACCGGAAAGCTCAACTGTCATTCTCAAATTATCTCGGGAATTGATTCAGTGTAAAACAACAAATCTGTGGATGTTCGTGACGATGAATGTTATAAAATGAAAAATTAAAATATAGCTTAAGGAACTGTCTACAGCTAGGTAGCACGGAATAGCTGCATGTTGCGTCATAGTCTGTGATTACCCACCGGCTGTTTTTCACCACGAAAAAGAGAAGGAGGGAGAGGACTTCTCTTGGCGAAACTGGATGAGAGGGGGAAGGGGAAAATAAACGATACAAAAACTATATCTTTTCCAAAAACTAAACAACCAAAGGAGGAAGCAAGAAGATGTAGGAAAATTACTTTTTATTTTCTAAGAATTGGGATGGGGATATGGTCATTTCAGATATTAATTTATATATATATATATATATATATATATATATATATATCTTCAGATGCACAGTAAAAAAAAGTCATATAACCTGGTATTTACAAGCATTATGAAAATACAGAAAAATCACCCCCTTTTATATTATATCTTAAATATTATATTTACTCAAGATTATTTTATAATTGAATGTGTTTGGATCATCTATACTTCCAGGAAAGAAAAAAAAAAAAGACACTCCGGGGTAAGTTTCTTTGTTTTTGTTTTATTGTTGGATTTTTATCAGTTCAAGCTTTTTCTTCTAGCTGGTTGCTGATGACTGAGTTGTATTATTCTCATTGTTTAATTAGTGGTTGGTGGGGGGGGAATTCAAATAATACCAAATTTCTATTAAAATACAATGTTTCCAGAAAATTAGAGCCCCCCCCCCCCCCCAAAATATAATGCTTACTATCTGAGCCACCCCCCCCCACCCCCCCCCCAAAAAAAAAAAAAAAGCTGATGACTGTGTGTAGTTTGTTTTTATCATGGTCGGAGATATCGGCAATGTTCTTATCTATGCAGAAAGGATTCATTATTATGGTGGGGTTGTTGCACCTGTTCTTGGCTTGCATGGGGCGGGTATGATTGAGACAACGCTAGTGAATCATGCAGAACTTAATTTTCGAAGCGTCCATGTGTTTTTTCTGGAAAGAAGGAAAAAAAGGGGCAACATTAAAAAAAAATTTACAGTGGTAAAGTTGATGTTTTAGGAAAAGGGCAGGGTACATTTTTAACACTTTCCAACATAGTTCAAAAGTGTGTGACTTTGTTTGTCTGCCCATCTGTCTGAGCTCCAACTCTTGTAAATATACTCAAATTGCCCTAAATTTTTTGTCTGTTGTTGATGCTTATACTATAGCATGATTGGTATTGAAAATAAAGTGTGTGCCGTTAATAGTTCATTTACAGGGACGGTCAAAAGTATTCCGTTACAATACGGTCAATGGGAAAAAAATCGTATCAAGTTCATTTTAATGATTTTAGGCATTTACAACAGTGATGGAACAGCTGCGCCAATTGCTCCAATTACGCCGAAACGATCACTTTTCAACAAAATTGCGCCCAACTGCGCCAAATCGATCAGTTTCCACGCCGAAAAAAAAGTGAATTTAGTCAAAGGATCGCTAATTTCGTCAAAAAACGAATAAAACGCGGTCAAAAGATCGAGAATAAAAAGCAAATTTTGTCAGAAGATCGTGAAAAACGCGCAAATTGTGTCGAAAGATCGTGAAAAAAAAACGCAAATTTTGTCAAAAAATCGCGAAAAACACTCGTATTTCGTCAAAGTATCGCGAAAAACACTCGTATTTCGTCAAAGGATCGCGAAAAACACGCAAATTTCGTCAAAGAATCAAGAGAAAAACGTGAATTTTGTTAAAGGATCGCTAATTTCGTCAAAAAACGAACAAAACGCGTTCAAAAGATCGAGAAAAACACGCAAATTTTGTCGAACAATTGCGAAAAACACGCGAATTTTGTCAAAAGATCGCGAAAAACACTAATTTCGTCAGAGGATCACGAGAAAAACGTGAATTTTGTCAAAGGATCGCTAATTTCGTCAAAAAACGAAAAAAAAAAAAACGCGGTCAAAAGATCGCGAAAAACACGCGAATTTTGTCAAAAGATCGCGAAAAACACGCGAATTTTGTCAAAAGATCGCGAAAAACACTAATTTTATCACAGGATCGCGAGAAAAACGGGAATTTTGTCAAAGGATCGCTAATTTCGTCAAAAAACGAACAAAACACAGTCAAAAGATCGTGAAAAACGCTAATTTATTTAAAAGATAGAGGGGAAAAAACGCAATTTTTATCAAAAGATCGCGAATAACACGTGAATTTCGTCAAAAGATCGCGAATAACACGTGAATTTCGTCAAAAGATCGCAAATAACACGGGAATTTTCTTCAAAAGATCGCGAATAACACGCGAATTATGTCAAAAGATCGAGAATAACACGGGAATCTCTCTATTCTAAAAATAAGTAATTTATGCTGTCACCGCCGCCGCCGCCGGTTTTGAATTTTTTTGTGACAGGAAGTCATTCTCCGATAATATTAAGAAAAATATTGCATACAAAATATGAAAACTGACGGTATTATAGAGAAATGTTATAATAATATAGAAAAAAAAGGGGGGGTTGGCGAGTGTAGCTCGTAGGGGTCCGAGCCCCCTAGTTTCGTAAAAAGGTCGCAAATACAGACCTTCCAACTGCTACGAAAAAATCGTAGTTGCTACGATTTGGACCTATAAACTACGATGCTACGAAAATCGGTCTTAAACTACGATTTTTTGCAAAAAACGCAAGCGCATTTTTTGTTTCTAGTTCAGGCCCGTAGCTAGGTGGGGGCCAGGTCGGGCAAAGCCCGACCTGGAAAAGTTTTTGCCCGACCTAGCGCGAGACTGCATTCCGATCACAACAACATTAAATTTATAATTTTTACCCTTAATTATCACCCACTATTTCACATTAAACAACTTTTATATAATACAACATTAAATTTACATTTTTATTCTCTTTCATGCCAGACCTAGCCAAAAAGAACACCTCACACCTAACCCTCTGCCCCTCAATTTCGTTATTAAACTGGAAACAAAAATTTCATCTATAAACCTCTTCTCTCTCTCTTTGACAGACCAGTCGGAGATTACGACATTGGGCATTCCTCGCTTTTTTGCTTTGCAGAAATTATTCCATACTGCTGTATTAGCTTATATCCATAAAGCTTGCATTTTTTGTACAATTGGCACTATACAAAATTTATCGCAAGTAGTCGGTGTTGAAACGAAAGGCTTCTGAAATTAAAAGTGAAACAGCCTACAATTATGTTTCCTTAATTTGAATTTGCTGTACATGACATTTAGTTGCTTCTTTCCTGGAAACTTGGTTCGATTCCACGAAACAGCTACTATCAAGCGTTGGGATTTTTTTCTTTCTCTTTTGTAATTTTTACCCGTTCCACTTCTCTGAAATTTATAAAATTTGCACTTCTAAAATAAGCCAATCATTATTTCACATTTAAATAGTATAATATGTCAGGTAGGATTTTGCAAATTCAAATTGGTTATTTACTTGTACATTCATAAAGTTATTTTTATTTTTAAATAAAAAAAAATCTATAGGTTCTCTTAATTAGAAACAAAGAAATTGAATAGTGTTTTGCACTTTCTCATAAAAGCAAATAAGTTTTCTGATAATGTCGTCAAAGTTGCCGTTATAAACTAATGTTTTGATAAAGGCCATCAGAAGATAAAAATCGATTACAACTCTAAATATAATACAGTTATCGAAAAGTGAAAAATGATATTCAGTTCGAAATCATTTCAGTAGTAATGCCTGCAAAATATATTTTTTGTGTATAATTATGATACTGAGAATTGTAAAAAAAATTCATTTTGCTGAATCTGAAAAATATTAGGTAGATATAGACATGTATACATTTGTTCTGTGCTATAATTTAAAACTAACACTATTTATACTGTTTGTTTAGTACCGAAAAGTATATGCAAATATCAAATATAATCAAAAATTTTTAATATATATATACGTACAAAATAGCTTTACTTTCCTTCGTACATGAATTTCCAAACTCCTCATTGATATACTAAACAATCGAATAGCATTTTCATTATCTTAGATGATGACTTCTTGAATGAAGTCGATTTCTCCTTGATGACTAAACTACATTCTCACGCACACAATTGTGTCGGTCAGGTCCTAAAGGGTTAGAAGAACCCTTTTTTTTACTTAAGGCTGTTTAGTGACTTTCTAGCATATCACTGGACCAGCTGTGGCATTATCCTTCCTCTGAAATATTCTTTAAACTGCTCTGGATTATTATTTCTTTTTTAAATAAAGAGATAGTGTGACATGTTTTCTAAAAGTTAATTTTGACAATTTTACAATGGGACGATATAGATGCAATTTGTCATCCCTGTGATTATGACGACTGCGAGCCTGTGTTTGTGCAGAGCCACCCTGGAAACTTTTGTGTCCCTGTCAGAGATTTCGATGAATAGATTAAGGACTCTTAAAACTCCGCTTCTGAAAATAATGCACTATGCATTACAGTTTTAGCTCAATCGCTGTGGATTTTAGTTGCTAATCGGTTTTTGGTGAGTGTGAAAGAAAGGGGGTTCTCCTTTTAAAGCTTAGTGCAATAACTAGTTACTTGTTCTTTCCATTTTATTATTTTTTTAACATCTCTTTATTGTATGATGTATACATAATGAATCATTAGTTAAGAAATTATACCTGAATGTATCGGTAACAATAAGTAAAAAAGTTCGCGTGTGCAGGGCCTGATTAATGCACGGGCCTCCGGGGCCTCGGCCCTGGGCCCACCCATTTCAGAGGCCCACAAATTTGTGTGTATTTTCTCACAATTTAAGTTTTTCCACTGTTTGCATTTTATATTTTGGTCTCTGACGTAAAAACGAAGTTCTACTGTAATAAAAAACCTCCATATTTAATTTTTCTGTAAAAGTTCTTTTCAATTTGAGAGTACCGTATTTTATGGAAGAAACGCCGCGGCGTTTACGAGTTTAAAAGTTAATTTTTTTCTAAGTGTGGCGTTTACGATGTTTTTTAAATACCAACTGAGTTTCCTTAATTTAAAAATTCATAAAAATATTTAAAATCGGATTTAAATATTTTAAATAGAACTTCAGACATCTTAAGATATTAAGAACGTGGCATCCTACACTGCTCAGAAAGC
Organism: Maratus speciosus; assembly: GCA_963932465.1. Lineage (NCBI taxonomy): Eukaryota > Metazoa > Arthropoda > Arachnida > Araneae > Salticidae > Maratus > Maratus speciosus. The sequence continues at coordinate 384,020,035 of OZ010788.1, read as the reverse complement.
TTTGATTAAAATTAGGTCAATGAGACGCTGTTGACAAAAGTAACGTTCCGATGGATGTGGCGTTTACAACGGGTGCGGCGTTTATGATATTTTTAAGCTTATTCAGGCCAATTTGAGGAGTGCGGCGTTTCTTCCATAAAATACGGTACCTATAATTTTCAAAACTTGCCGTATCCAGAAAATCAAATTTGGGGAAAATGCCAAAAACTGCATACTGTGTCTATTGGTTGACAATATAAACGAGAATTTTACAATGTCAGAATTATAGTTTAAAATGATTACTAGACTGTTAGGGAAAACACAATTTTTATGATTTTGGAAATGGCGAGTTTTGAAAAAGACGTCCTCACTTATTCTGCAACATAAACTGTGGATCTTAGATGTTTGTGAATTATACAAATGCTTATTTGTGGACGGTAATTCATTTTCTTGATTATTCTTGCAAGTTAATTTTTTTTTGTAAACTTGAAACTTTCACACAAACAACTTTGTCAACTCATGAAACTTTGTTTACTCATGAAATAAACCTACTTTTTTTCTGAAAGTGTCGCCGGGAATGGGGAGGTATACGGGGCCCAACTTTTTAACAGGCCCTGGGCCCAACTTCAGCTTGATCGGGCTCTGCGCGTGTGAGTGTGTCGACAGTGTTTTGAAGAGACCGCTGGATGTAGAACTACGGAATTTGGTAAGAAGATACCTGTATGTATGAAGTTTGGCATCTCGAAGCACGATTTTGGATTTTGTGGTGAGATTTCCTTCTTTATTTTTTATGCGATTTTTAGCGCTTTTTCATGTTTCGAGGAGATTTTTCTACATTATTAAAAGAAAAATGACGTCATTTTTTTTTAACCCAATATCATAATTCTTATCCTCTTTTTAATAAAGTTTATTCGGAATTCGCACAGCAATTTTTGAATTTTTCGCGAATTTTTTTTATTTGATTTTTAATGTTTTTACTTTCTTCTATCTTTACAAGAAGAAAGTATTGGTTTCATGAAAATTTTCGAATTCCAGTTTTCGACGGATTTACACGTTTTATGAGTCAGAGATTCCAAAAAACATGTTTTTACAAAATGTCTGTCTGTGAGTCTGTCTGTCTGTCTGTCTGTCTGTCCGTCTGTCTGTCTGTATGTGACACAAATTTTGTGGGCGCTCTATCTCAAGAACTAATGGACGAAATTCCACAAAACTTCATATTTAGTTAGACCTTGATATAAACTGGAACTGATTAGTTTTTGGTGAAAATCGCCCAACAGGTGGCGCTGCTATGCAGCATTTTTAACGATTTCTGCAATAGCTGTATCTCAAGAACTACTGCACGGATTTTCATAAAACTTCAGATTTAATTAGTCCAGGATATACTTTGGTGCTGATTACTTTTTTGTGAAAATCGCCCAACAGGTGGCGCTGGTATGCTGCATTGTTCATGATTTTTGCAATAGCTCTAACTCAAGAAAAAATGCACGAATTTTCATCAAACTTCAGATTCAGTTAGTCCCTGATATAAATTAGTGCTGCTTAATTTTTGGTGCAAATCGCCTAACAGGTGGCGCTGCTGTGCTGCATTTTTCACGATTTCCACAAGAGGTGTATCTCAAGAACTATTGCACGGATTTTCATCAAACTTCAGATTTAGTTAGTCCTTGACATGAATTGATGTATAAATTAGTGCTGTTTAATTTTTAGTGTAAATCGCTCAACAGGTGGCGCTTCTGTGCTGCATTTTTCACGATTTCCACAAAAGCTGTATCTCAAGAACTATTGCACGGATTTTCATCAAACTTCAGATTTAGTTAGTCCTTGACATGAATTGATGTATGCATTAGTGCTGTTTAATTTTTGGTGTAAATCGCTCAACAGGTGGCGCTGCTATGCTGTATTTTTTGCGATTTCCGCAATAGCTTTATCTCAAGAACTAATGCTTGGATTTTCAACAAACTTCAGATTCAGGTATACCTTGATATCGTTTAGTGCTGTTTACTTTTGGTGTAAATCGCTCAACAGGTGGCGCTGCTCCATTTTTTCAGAATTTCCGCTATAGCTCTATCTCAAGAACTAATGCGCGAATTTTCATCCAACTTCAAATTCAGATATACTTTGATATGAATTGGTGCTAAATCGTTGTTATTTCTTGTACTATTTAAATGATTTAATTGACGTGATTTATATAGAAGAAAGTTTTGTGATGGCCACAACATACTAGTTTCAATTTGCTTAGAAAATGCAATATTTTTCCAATGTAAAAGCCGAAAACTGAATAGATTTTGACCCTAAGCTAGGAGCGAGTGTAGCTTTGAAGAATGAAAATAATGATAGGGTTGCCAGAAAATCCAGGTTCCTAGAATGAATAAGACAGTCAGAGATTTTCAGACACATTAAGAAAACTGGGGTAGGGATTTGAAAATCGGCACACAGACACAAAATATTCTATTTCAGAAATTCGAAAAATCTAATAAAATCCACCAGTAACATTTTATTTTATCAAAAAACTGATTTTTATAGGAAAAAATAAATGGTTCGGGTTTCGGCATTTGTAAAAGGAATTCTATTTAAAATTTTTAGGAATATGAATTTGGTTTCAAACTTTTAGACTAGTTTAGTCAATTCCTCCTAGGCGATTTTTAATGCCGTTTTCAATGCAATTTTTAGTGAGGTTTTTCGAATTCGGTGGCGATTTTTTGGCATTCGGAAAAGAAATATCATTTTAAACATTTAACCTAATACATTAAATTTCTCCTGTGCTGTTTTTGAGATATTTCTATCGGGATTTTTAGCGTCTTTTAACGTTTCCGGGCATTTTTTGACGTTTATTTCAAGCTTTTATCCTAATATGAATTTTCTCCCTCGTCATTTTTGAAGTTTTTCGATTTTTACGTTTCTTTGCGATCCATGGCGATTTTTGGGCCTATAATATAGTAAAATTCTGTTCTCTTTTCAACAAAATTTTTACTGATTTCGCATAGCAATTTCGAATTTTTTCCTGAATTTGTTATTATTAGTTCTTTTTTGCATTCCCCAGATAATATTCTAATTTCGTAGAAGAAATCCTGTCTTTCAGCCCAAAATAGTAATTTTTAACCTCTGCGATTTTATATTAGTGATTTTTCGCGATTAGCAGCGATTTTTCCATATTAGTAAAAGGAATTTGGTTTCAATCTTCTAGCCTAATATAGTTTGTTTTTTTATCTTTTTGATTAAGTTTATTCGGTCTTTTTAAATTTTGAACGATTTTTCTTTTTAGATTTTTGGAATTTTTTCGTGCCATTTTTTGACGGACCCAGGTAGCGCCGGGCGTGTCAGCCAGTTATTAACATAAACGAACATAAAACATGCATATATTTAAATTATTTAATTAAAAGAAAAACAACTTATTTACATTATATCAAATATTTTATTTATCTTTGCTATATTTTTATTGTGTCTTGGAAGGAACTTTAAAAATTTCATCCTGGATTTTGAAAGATCTTATGCTTTAAATAAAAAAAAATTATACCCTATTGCATATGCAGTGCATATTTTTTGAAGAAATACAGATAAGAGACAGAAAAAATTAAAGAAATAATCTGCCCCTCCTGGAAAAACATTTGCCCTTCCTGGAAGTATGTTCTGGCTACGGGCCTGTTCTAGTTGCGAATTTTATCCCGCACAGCATATTTTTCAGGAGTAATTCTGTTCCGAAATTACCAAAATTTCAAAGTTTATTTCCGAAAGTTTTAAAAAATTGGCCATTAGACCGAAAATTCGGACAGTAAAAAATGCTCATAGAAAAAAAAAAAAAATTTGGGCTGCAAAACAAACTTCTTAACACAAAACACTCTTTTTATGTATATTAACCACGAGTGAATAGTGTTTCTGTAAATATTTATACAGGAATTCGCATCCTTAGAACCAAGGTGCCATTTTAAGAATTTCTGGAAAGGAGAGGGGGGCGGATTCTTTGAGGGGCAAGGTTTGAAATAGTGTGCAAAATCGCACGATTTGCGATAAACTACCGCGAATTTCGACAAATGACCGTATAAATAAAATCAATTTCGACAAAGGATTGTGGTAAAAACGCAGTGTTGATTTCAGGGTGTGGCCCGGGGGGGGGGGGGTGGTCGCCCGGAAGATTTGAGATTTTGTGTTTTTAATGGTGTGAATTTTGTCAAAATATCGCAGAAAGAAAACGCAAATTTCGTCAAAAGATCAGTAAGAAAACGCAAATTTCATCGAAAGATCAGTACGAAAATGCAAATTTTCACCGAAAGATCGCAGGAAGAAAACACTAATTTCGTCAAAAGGATCGCGGAAAAAAACGCAAAATTCGACAAAGGATTGTGGTGAAAAATGCGAACTTCGTCAAAAGTTCATGGTAAAAAGTGCGGATTTCAACAAAGAATCGTGATAGAAAAATGTGAATTACGATTGCGGAAAAATTGTGAATATCCTAAAATGATCGCAGGAAAAAAATCCGGAATTTGGTCAAAATTTACTGCACTGGGCTAAAAAATTGGAACCAGGGTCCTTTTACAAATGTTAAAAAAAAAAAAAAAAACGCTGCGAAACGAAAAGAAACTCTAAAAATCGTATAAAAATTTTCAAGGAAAAAAATTACTATATTGAGTTGAAAGACTGAAACCTTATTCCTCTTACGAATGTCAAAAGATGGCTGAGTAACAGGAAAAACCAACCAACCAACCTCCAGATTAATTTAAATGTTGTATGCTACGATTTCTCATTTTCAAAGGTTGGCAGGTCTGCAAATAACACGCGAATTTCGTCAAAGGATCGCGAAAAAAAAAAAAAAAAAAAAAAAAACGTGAATTTTGTCAAAGGAGCGCTAACTTCGTCAAAAAGCGAACAAAATGCGGTCAAAAGATCGTGAAAAAATGCGATTTCGTCAAAAGATCGCGAAAAACATGCGAATTTCGCCTAAGGATTAGGGGAAAAAAAACGAATTTTGCCAAAGGAATACTAACTTCATCAATAATGAACAAAACACAGTCAAAAGATCGTGCAAAATGCTAATTTCGTTAAAATATCGCGAAAAAAATGCAAATTTCATCAAAAGGTCGCAAAAAACACATGAATTTCGTCAAAAGATCATGAAAAACACTCTAATTCAGTGAAAGGATTTTGAAAAAACGTGAATTTTGTGAAAGGATCGCGAAAAAAATGTGAATTTTTTCAAAAGATTGCCAATTTCGTCCAAAAAACGTACAAAACGGGGTAAAAAGAAAACGCGAATTTCATCAAAAGATTATGGGGAAAACTGCAAATTTCATCAAAAGGTCTAAAAAAAAACTGCAAATTTTGTCAAAAGCTTGCGGAAAACTGCAAATTTTGTCAGATTTCGAAAAACCCTAATTTCATCAAAAATTTATCGAAAAACACGTTGATTTCATCAAGGGGTCTGAATAACATGCGAATTTTGTCAAAAGAGTGTGAAAAATGCACAAATTTTGTCAAAAGATCGCGAAAAACATGCAAATTTCGTCAAAGAATTGTGAAAAATGCGAATTTCATCCAAGAGTCGTGGAAAAAACATGAATTTCATCAAGGAATCCCAGAAAAAGCGCAAATTTTGTCAAAGAATTCCAAAATGAGCACTTTTACTGCTCCAAAATTGTTATTTTCTGCTCCAGAATGAGCGTTTTTGCTGCTCCAAAATGGCTTTTTGATGCTCCAAAATGTGGTCGATACTGTTCCATCACTGTTACAAGCATAATGAAATTGATATGGATTTATGAAGTGTACTAAATTATGCATTCTGTAGAATATGGAGTGCAAATCATTTACTATTCATTTACAGGGTCGCACAAAAGAATTCTGTTACATAATAGCCTACGATGCTCTGTTGCTCTATTTCGAATATAAGGAAATCGATATAAAGTATTACAGCTTACTGTAAGATACTTGTTGTAAAACATGGTGTGCATAGCATTTATCCTTCATTTATAGGGTCACACAAAAGATTCGGATACATTACTGTATTTAAAGTACTGTCTATTAGCTATAAGTGCTGGAAATGCGATTTCATTTATGGTATGCATTTTAAAGGTTAAAAATTTCTACTTTTTTTGTGGTGTGAATAAATGCTGTAGATCATATACAGGGTTATACAAAAGAATTCGTAAGTAATGCGGATGAATGGTTCAAAGATAGCTTTTAATTGAGTTATGCATTTTCAAGTTGAACTGTATTTCCTATACTAAGAGATCTTTATGTAATACAAATAATATCATCATATACGGGACCACACAAAGAACTGGATACATGACAGGGTGATAATGTCTGGAAATATGATTTCAGTAGTTGTAATAATGTTTTAGCCTGAAATGAGTTTTAGCTTAATATGTGACGCATATGAACAGTTTGTAATATGGCTGTACAGAAGAATTCAAGTGTGCTTCTGTATTTTGATAGAAATTGCTAAAGGTGAATTTTCAACCTATTATGCATTTTCTTATTAATTAAATTTTAGCATACTCTGTCGAATATATACAAATCTGTAGATTAATTACCAGGTTGCACAAAATAATTGGACTATTTTTTCGACTGTGGGCGATAATTACTGAAGTCTGGTTTTCAAATGTGTTATAAGTTTTCTAAAATGTTTACTTAGGCATTTTCTTTATTTTACTACTTTTGTTAAAGAATTCTGGAATTGTTGGAATGTGTTTCATAATTTATGCTTAATGCATTATTTTTCTTTCTTGTTAACTTTTAAAAAGAGCAGGTATCGGCTCCCTTTGAAAAATGTCTAACAGGAACACTAGTTGGTTAGTTGATTTAGTAATTAGTTTTGTTATTTCCCATGTTGAAGTCTACTTTATTAGCACATGAAGTAAGAGCAGTATATTTGTTATTCATCTTAGTCCTAAATTAAAATCTTTGAGATGTATAATAATAAATAATGTAATGTTATAAAAGATTAATAAATAAATTTAGAAATTACATCCTAACACAAAATATTGTTTACTTTTATTTTAAATTCAGCTAAAGTAACTTTTATCAAATGCAAATTTAATAACAATAAAATAATTATTTGATCGACCCCAATCAAAGGAAAATAAGACAAAAAAAAAAATTATTTTCCTGTTGCAGCGATGCACCACCCCCCTTCTTTCATGACAGGTTTGGTAGCACTCAACTATCTGGACTTTTCAAGCATCCTGCTATTGGCGCTTCCTGAGCATGCTAGTTAGTAGAGGTTTTTCTGTAATTTAATAAAGGAAATGAAGAAACAAAAAAACGTATCTCTGTGATTAGAAAGTACACATAAGTTGTGTTTAATACTTTCTTTCAACTATAATGTCTGCTTTTTGTTCCAAATGAAAATCTTAAAAATTCCTTTCTTTCATAGCTTCTATTTCCTAATATAATAGCTATAGTCTGAAATGAATTGCTTTCTGATAGCTAAAAGTAACTTTTAAAAGAGATCTCATTTAATATAATTGTTTCATCATTTATTTTAGCATATTTCTTATTTCAAAATTTATGTTTAACTTATGAATTGACTATTATTTAGTTAAAATTTAGTACATATTTAAAAATAATATTCTTTTGTACAGGATTCAGCTCCTCCTTCTGCAAATCCTGTTTTTTCTGGGCTACATTTACCTTTCATCGGATTTACATTTACCAGTGGGAGGTAAGTATGTCATATATTATTTTATAGTTTTGATGTAAATTTTAGTGAGATTCAATTTTTAAGTTAACTATTTGCTTTTTCCTTTGCAGTAAGTTATCTGATTTGGGGTTCTACAAATTTGCAAAGTCCGTCTGTGATATAATTGATGGTATTCCAAATTCACATTTAGAACAGAAAGTAGAAATATTAGAAAGAGAAAAAAGTGACCTTGTGAAAAAAGTTAAAGGTTAGTCATTTACATATATATATTACTATATGATTCTATTTCTACTTATTTATGGTTAAATTTTACAATGTAAGTAATTTGCCACTGTTCTGTAATAAAAAAATATAAATATCTTGTATTACTGCCGTTGCAGGTTTGAGAGCTATTCTGTGATTCTAAGTATAATAATCAAAATAGTATTTTTAAAATAAATTCAGAATGAAATAGGTTAAAAGTGGAAAATTTCATGCAATTGAAACTTTTTAATGGAAATTTACCTTAAAGTATTTTCTTTTTTCTTGTAATCTTATATCTCTGTATTATATTTTCTAAATTTTGTATTCCTTTGTATCCTTAAGAGTCTAGCTATCATGCAGCAGGTTTAGAGTTCGGCTCCATGCTAGGCAAAGTTCACTCACTCACTCACTCAGCCTTTCATCCCTTCGTGGTCAATAAATTGAGCAGGGTTGGGTTTTTGACGTCAAAAACTGATTTTCGACATGACAAGCATCAAAAACTGGTTTAAACTGTCATAAACTGGTTTAAACCGTCAAAAACTGCCAAATGCATGTAACACACTAAAACATTTAACAACAATAGGTAAACATTAAATAAGTCAATGATATATGTGATCTTTTATTTAAATTTATTGTAATTTAATAATTAAAAAAAAATTATTAATTGCCATAAAATATTTTTATTTTTTTTTAATTTTCAATCAGAAGAAAATCCTTTCGTACAATTAAATAATCTGGATAAATTTTACCCCCCAGCATGCTGCATCACACAACGTGTTCACATTTATTTACACCCAAATGATTTCCGAGTTTAGAGAGTATGAAGCATTAGAAAATAGCCTGTCTCTTAATTGATGCTGAATTAGTAGGATTTGATAGCAAAAACATTGCTAGATGAGCAAGTTTTGAAACAGGCTCAAAAAGCTATTGCATTTAATGATACCTTTCCACCAAGTAATGGGGTCCTCCCTATAGCACTGAAATAAGCAGATGGGAAAGGGGATTCTTTAGCTTCATACACAATCAATTATGGGTAAGCATCCATAAATTCTCTCTGTAGCTCAAGCACGAGATGAATCAACTGATACATCAGCCAACCCTTGCCCCTGATGGTTAGGATGCAAAATATAAGCCAAACAATGGTATGGTTTCATGATTTGATCCCTGCACCCTTTTCAACTTACGTGAATTTTCTTTTAGAAGATTTTAGCCAATTTTGTTCAGTTTTAAAATCGAAAACATATTTTTATATATTTAAAAGAAAGCTGTTTAAAAAGAATTTTGACTTTAAGCTTTTTTTTTATTATTATTACTTCTCTTATTTTGTAAATGTTTAAGATTAATAATCCAATTTCAATTTTGAATGGAATGGTTATTGCTTAGACTAGAATAACATTGATTCACATTTTCTTGTTATATATACAAAAAAATCTGCACGTTTCTAAGTTTTTATTTCTTATTAAAAAAAAAAAAAAACCTAGCTGGTGCTTTAAGCTCTGAAAAGTAAGAGAAATTAAAACTATTTTAAGTACCGTATTTTATGGAAGAAATGCTGTAGCGTTTATGGGTTTAAAAGTTAATTTTCTTTCAAGTGCGTCGTTTACACCATGTGCGGTGTTTACAATTTTTTTTTTTTTTTTTCCGCGCACGTAAAATTGGGATAAAATAAAAATTCCTGTAGACTGTTTTCAAGTCCACTGCCCAACAACTTTCTGACTTTGCTGATAATGAAAACTGTGACATTTCTGATGATGATAACGAACCATACAGTATGGAAAAAGAAAATTTACAACTCATCCATTCTGATATTGAAGACTCAGATTTTGAGGGCTTTAAATAGAAACAAAAGATTGACTAAAGTAGATACGATCCACTCATAAAAAGCGTGCCAAGTTGTGCCGACCACTTAAAAAAATATGGAATGCCTAAGGAGAGGGTCTGAATCCCGTGCTCTGGATGGTTTAAATACCAACTGACGTCTCCTTAATTTAAAAATTACATAAAAATATTTTAAACACGATTTAAATATTTTAAATAAAATTTCAGACATCTTAAGATATTAAAAATGAGGCACCCTACACTTACACTGTTCAGAAAACTTTGATTAAAGTTAGGTCAATGTGACGCTGTCGACAAAAGTAGCATTGCCACGGGTGCGACGTTTACAACAGGTGCGACGATTACGATATTTTTAATCTTATTCAGGCCAGTTTTCAGTAGTGCGGCGTTTCTTCCATAAAATGCGGTAAGAAAAAAAATTTACAGCTCAGGTGAGCTTAATGTCTACTTTTTAGAAAAACACAATTTTATAAAAAATAAATAAATAAATGAAAATTTTACCCTGTTAAAAAATTGCACTTAACAATAATACTTAACTATGTACTAATTATTGATATACAGTAAAGTGAATTTAAAATATCACATGTATGTAATGTTGGAATGTGTGACATTTAATGTGAATTTTTACAGATTCAATTTAGTATTTTAGGTTTTGACGAGGTTTTTGACAGGTGGTTTTTGACAAGAGGTTTTTGACATGACGGTTTAAACCGTCATAAACTGACACATGTCAAAAACCTGCCAACCCTGAAATTGAGTACCAAGCTTTCTTGGGAACTAAACATTGAGGGTTCCAGTTAGGCTGACCATCTGACTGGGACACATGCTTTATACCACCTCTGATCCCATGCCAAGAAAACAGGCTTGGGCACTGTAGGCCCTGATCTTTAATTGATCATACCATCACAGTTTAGTGTTTTGAGGAGCTATCATTAAAAATTTAATTTGCCTAGAATTTTGATTAGACATGGACTAGATATGCATTTCGCTGGATATCGAACCTTTAATCTGTTTTAATTTCTGACGTATTCAGTTATCCAAAACTTTTCTCTCTTAGTATTATTACGTGCAATATTCTGATTATAATGAGTTCACAGATATAATAAAATTGATTGCATTAATTTTTTATGCAAATGGATGTTATAAGCATAAAAAAAAAAAAAAAAAAAAAAAAAAAAATGAAACTACATGTAAACACAATTTTATATCTATGAAAAAATGGTAGTATTTCAAATTTTATAGGTGGTACATATACTTTTGGATTATGAGGTTGTCACAGGAAAGATTCAACAATAGTTACTTTAGGAATCTAAAATTACTAAGATAATTGTCTAAATAGTAGTAGACTGCAAAAATTTTAAAATGCAAAATTTAATTTAGAGATGCACCCAATAATGATTTTGGCTGAATATCGAATAATTGGGCCAGTTGAATAGTAACTTTTAGGCCAAGTACTCCTAGATTTCAAAGTTTAAAAGAATTAAAAGTTCAATTGTAAAACAATTTTTCATTATTTATCACAAATACTTTCTTTTTGATGAACAAGACCTTTTTACAAGTAAACTTTACACTAAAGCTCTAACACAGCTGTATCTGATTTAAATGTTATTTTTCTCAGCCTGTCTCAAAATCTGAGCCCAAATTTTATGGCAAATCTATTTAAATTGTGTGAGGTAATCTGTTCCTCATTAATGTACAGTAGTTCATAATGAACTGATGGCAGACTAATCTGATAAAAGTATATCAGTATCTTATTTATAAATTTTAATGGTTAATATAGAGAGCAAATTAGACAATGTTACTTAGCATTTCATTTTCTAAGGCATAAGGAGGTATCCACCTTATGCCTTAAAGGTATCCTCCTTAAGTGCATTTTGGTTGAGAAAACATGTAGCTATATTGTTTCCCTTTTGATATTAAATTCTAGGTAAAAATAATAAAAAATGCATTCCAAAAGAAATGAGTGAATAAATTGCTGACTCCCTCTTCTGTTTAATTAATAAAAATTAATCTTTATTAGAAATGAATAACACTGTACAAAAGACTATTGATGATGAAGATAACATTGGTTTCAAAGTTACATCTGAAATTGAAGTTAGAAAATTGCAAGATGAAGTTAATACCTTAAGGAAAAAATCTTTAGGTTTGTACCTAATTGCCTTTGAATTTCCTAACATTTTTATTACCTTTAAATCGATTGTTAAATCATAAGAATTTTTATTTTAGAACTGGAGAAAGAGCTTCAAAAACATAGATCTGATCATCGTAGGATTTTAACTGCTAAACAAGATTTAGAATCAATTCAAGATGAAAAGCTTACAAAAATAAAAGAACTTGAGAAAAATGTCAAGGTGTTAAAGGCTGAAAAAGAGGATTTACACAAAGTAAGAATACATATACTTTTAAATACCGCCCTTCTTAGTTTTTCCCTATTTTGAAAGTATCTTGTTATAAATTTAAACGTTAGTTATGTTTTCCTAAAGTTGTTAGTTATGTTTTAGTGGACAGTTATAATTTCTTCTTGAAATTTGTAAAATATAGTTCATTCATATGTTTATATAATTCTTCTTAAATACAAAAAGTTTATCAACTAGTCTAACTTTAGAATATTTTCTCTAAAGTTATTAAAACTCCATATATTATGCAAAGAAATTCACTTGCTTTATAAATCATGTGATATACTGCAGAAGAGCATTGTTGACCTAATTTTGTAATCTGCTACCAAGGAGCTTTTTACTATGGTCTCGTGCTCAGCTGATGTTGGCAATAAAGCTTTGTTATAAAACCAAAAGCATGGAGAATTTTCGTTTCGAATCTTTAGTTTAGGTATAGAGTCATTTCATGTCAAATCACCCAGAAAAATTTCATCATGACACCCACCAACTCTGATTTTCATGAAACTTTGTAAACTTGATATTACCACATAGTTACAAACCCATGTAAAAATTTTCTTCTCTGGGCCAATAGTTCTTGAGATATAAGTGGTCAAATTTTTCAAAAATTGCTTGAAAATGTCACCCATCATGCTCCGTTTATGGTGCAATGTATATCAGAAAAAAATTTCTATTTCAGTGCCTAATCCACAGTGCCCTCTTTGAAATTTTTATTAATTGTCAATCAAAATATGGAGATTTCAGAAAAAATTGTTTTAACTCTCTATCTACTGACGGTACTTAGAAGTACCATTAAAATAACTTGTTATAAAATTCATTTAATGCATCGATTACTTGTAATACAGTTTAGAATGTGTTATAGATACATTATTTTATCTTGTTCCAAAAACATTATTGGTTATACAAAACAAAAATATTTTTAAAAGGATGATTTCTTTTGCCTTTGCATCTTTTCAGCTTTCTTGGCGATCAGGAAAGGGGGGGGGGGGTATTTTTCATTTTGGAAATATTTCTATTGTAAGAACATTATATTTATACATTTCCTAATTCTACAAAATACTAAGAAAAATATGTAAAATAAAAGATTTGAGCGGGGTTATAAATATTGCACAAAATCCCTATAAATTCAAATTTAATTAATCCTTCTAAATCCTTCAATCCTTCTAAAATCCATTAAGTGATTATGTAAATCTTCTAATGTAGTTTAAACAATTCACATAAAAGGCTTTAGAAGATAAAATTTTCATGAATTCATAATTCAGTACATAAAGGGTTAATAAGCTTTCCTGATTCTGAGAGTAATTAACAATTCATTAAAAAAAAAAAAAAATTACTTAATCAATTCATTTAGTTCAAAATTAATAATTTGTTTCTGCAAAAATAATTCTGTGTTCAATAAGCATTATCCACCTAAGGTGGAGTAGTTACCATGCCCATTTTTTTTTTTTTTTTTTTTTTTTTTTTTTTTTTAATCCTTAAAGTGAACTTTAAAAGGCTATGAAAGAAAAATAATGAGATTTTCACTGCTTATATTAATATTTTAATGTTCAAGGGGTTATCTCCAGTCACGATCTTCAATCAGAGGTTACTTTTGACCTTTTTTTTTCTCTGAAAGTATACAATAGATAAAAACAACAATTAGTGTGTTCAAAGTCTTCAGTCTTATAGTTTATTCACAAATTTTTGTGTGCAAAAATGATAAAAAATGACAGAGTTATGGCCTGATTCCAGAGGCACCTCTCAGCAAAAATAGTGCGTGATAGATAGAATAAATCGAAAAATACTTATCAAAAAGAAATAAAAATAATTCATTTTAATAATACACTAGAATACGTTTAACATGAAAAATCGGTTAACATGAAATAATATAGCGGTCCAGACAGTATACTATTCAATTTAATAAATTTTTTTTCTTTTAGCACAAAACAAAAATCGTTTAACATGAAAAAAAATTCGCTTTTGATCTTTAGTGGCATGTTTGCTACAAGTCACTGTAGAATTTATTTATGGAATTATTTAACTTCCGGGAGTCTGTTCCTCTTCCTTCACAGCCCTCTTTTTCTCCCGGTGGTCATCATTCACAAGGGCTCTCCCCCTCCCCCTAATGAATAGAATCCTTTTCTGTACCAAAGAATGGCCAGTAGCGGGAACCCAGCTCAGAGTAAGAGTGACTAGACAGCAAATCCCATTATTATTTGGAAGGAATGTTGTAGCACACACAGGTACTTTTTGGCACTTTGAAGTTTGCCGGTAATCACTCACTTGGCAACTTGCTAATTTCATTCTCTCAAAGCAATAGTGGAGGCAACTCTAGAGAAATGCTGACACAGCAAGAATCTGGAGGGAAATTCCAAAGAGATTTTGGCAGGAGAAAAACCAATTTGAATTTTGGATGAAAATCAGTGAATTTTATGTTTTTTGTAAATTAGCTTATGGTTTATGAGCACAAGGGCTGAGAAATTGTTACGAAAACATACCGCTATTTCCCTCTAAATGAAGATGAGAAAATATTCCGCATTTCTCCCAGAGAGAAGCTAGCTGCTTAGCTCCCCGTATCTGTCAAATGGGAGATTATTGTTAATTGGCGTGAAGTCCGTCCCTGTCAATTGACAAAATTTATGACCTCAGTGGTAGGGAGAGTTATTTTGGACAAGTTCAGGAAATGTGACTTCTGTATTCTTTTTCAGCTTTTAGAAACACATCAAATGACTTTTTTGACTTAGTTCTGTTTGATTATAATTTAAAAGTTTGCTCGTATATAAGTGGCATATCTAGACTTATCATTTCAGAGGGGGCTGAGTTATAATAAAAGTTTCTAAGAGGAAATCACAAGAAACGGAGAAAATTCTGCTTTAAACAGGTTTTTATCATAGCATGTAACACATCTATTATACAATTAAACATGTTAAGATGAGATCGCATAGGAGTGTGAAAATGTTTGTTTTAGGCAGGTTTTCGTCTTTAGAAGTATAATTCCATGGTTATACCACATTTTTTAAAACTCAACACTGAGAATTATCTATTAAAAGGTATCTCAATAAATAGTATAAAAACCGAAATAAACATCAAATTTAAAACTATTTAACAGCATTCTCACTCTATCTCTTCCCTACCTCCTTTAACACTTTCTAAGATTCATTTTGAAGCATACATGCATGACATTTGTAATACTTGAATATTGAAAGCGTTTTCCATTTTCTCATAAATGGGATACATTTGAAATAGCAGCTCCCTGGTGATAACTTTTCCTAGATTGTCACGGTTCGAAAATCGGCTTTAACTGCCAAATTTGACTTTATTTTCTGAATTCTTTTTAATCATAAATTGTGGTTGATAGGAAGCTTTTTGTGTATTCCAGATTCAGAATAGCTCAATTAGATTTATGATGTATTTTAAATGTAAATAAAGCTTATTTCTAATCAAAAAGTTACACAACCATAGTAAAAACTTTTTTGTCAATATTTTGTAATCCTATGGAAATAAAATAACATGTCACAGTGATGTAACGAGCTGAATAACAAGACTATAACGTAACATTCTTAGCATTTATCATATAAAAAGGTAAAGGGAGTTTAAGTGTGAAAAATTTGAATTTTTCAGCAATTAGCTGCAAAATGGCCAAAGAAATAAAAATTAAGAGCACCCCTGGTGGCAAAAACAGGAACTAAAAAAATGGTAAATGGGATCAATATTTATTATTGATTTTTCTATTTCATTTGAGACCTGTTCCATAATTTTCCCATTAGAAGACCCCCTACTGGAATATGTTAAATGTACCCCTGAGGGGGGGGGGGGGGGCAAGAAAAGTGCATAATATGATTAAGTGGTCGCAGGGCTTTCCAGCGATGTATCACATGAGGGGTGCCAGCTCAATTTAGAAAAGTGCCCCCCTTGGGGCAAAGTAGGGGAGGGGCACAGGAGGTGTATAACATGAAATAGTGGTCACAGAGCTTTCCAATGATATATCACAGTGTCGGCAAAAGTTAGAAAAAAGCCCCCCCCCCCCCCCCAGGGTTCCAACTATCGTACCTCCCGGAATACACACTCCCTCCATCTCTTTGGAATGTTCATATACTGTATTTTCGGAAATACCCGCCACACCCACCGTAAGCGCTGCATCAATGAAAATCTGTTTAAAAAAAAAAGTTTATCGACGTAAGCGCCACACCCAAGGAACTGATATTTGTACAATCTGAATTCCAGAATTGTTTCGGCCGCGGCTTTTCCGGATTTTAGAGGTATTGAAATATCGTATAGAGACACTTAAGAGGTCTGCACGGGCCGAAATTTCCGGGCCCGGCCTGAAATTTCTAGGTTGGGATTACCCGACTCGTAGGAAAAAAATTCGGCCTGGGACTGCCCGACTCGCAGGAAAAATTCAGCACGGACCAGCCCAATACAAAAATTAAAAGTTCAGTCCGGCCCGAGACTGGCTTGGAAAAGTTAAAATCTCGGCCCAGCCCGACTGAATTTCTACAAAACATTGATGAAGTACCGCAGGCTGTGATATTTATTTTTTTAATGAATCTCTATTTCTTGTATGTAAATGTTTCAGTTATCATTACTTTTGTTAATCCATATTCTATGTATTGAAGTGTTAAAAATCTGAAAAATGTTATACAGTAAAATCTGCTAAGATGGAATTGTTTAAAAAAGAAAAAAAGAGCGTTATAGACAAGATCCTCAACACGTTATTCAGTTTAAAACAGGATTCCGTCATATGCAGGTTCTTTACGCTCATTTTACTATATTAATTTAGCTATATTTTAATAAGCGTATGAAATCTACTACTCTTTAAAAAGAATAAATTTTAATGTTTAATTGTAGAATAACGGCGATTTAAAAATGTATGCATTTTTTGCAAACATTTTTGGTCCAGGCCAAATTTTACTGACCTTTGAACGGACCAGGCCACGACGAGACAACGATTTTCATACGGGCTTTGTTAAAACTGGGACTGAAAATTTTGGATCGTGAAGACTAGGAATGAAACCAGTCCAGGCTCTGTTCAGAAAAAATAAGTTAGGTCCGGCCCGGCCCGATCTTTCAAGAAAAAAGTAATGCCCTAACCCGGCCCGGACAGAACCTCCAGAAAAGAATATGGCCCGGCCCGAAAAGCCGGCTCATGCAGATCTCACACTGCCAAAACCACTTTAGGATAACTAGAAACGCTCCTTTTTTTCTTTCTTTTTTTTTTAGCAGTTCACCTATTGATAACTGTTTCACTGATTCTGTTTGTGGCAGATTTTATTTTTTATTTGCTACATACGCATCTTTTCTTGTTCATTTTTAAAAATAATTTTGTAAGTTTTAAAAATATTTCTTGCTCAGAATTTAGACTTTCCTTTTCATCATAAGTTATTATGATGATAATTATTATGAAGATATATATCATAAGTTTAAGAAAAGAGAAGAAAATTAACGAATCCACTTTGCATTAAAAAAATCTCTTATCTTGTTACCTCTTTTTTCTACTGCATTCAAAGTTCTTTTCAAAGAAACGAAACAGAAACTATTAGCCAACTACATGTCAAGGTCATAGGGTAATGTGTCAGGACGTTCGGTCCGAGGAGATGGAGTGAATTTGAAATCAAGTATGTTTATCTTAGAGATAACAAAATTACGTTTGTTTTTTACTTATAAATGCGTACTTGAGTTATTTTATTAGGCACTTCTTTAAAAATAAAGATTATAAAAAGGGAAAAAAAAAAAAAAAAAAAAGATAAGTATTTTTGTTGAACTGTTCGTACGAAACAATTTTTAACCATATCAGCGTAAAAATCAATGTTTTGAAGAAATTCATTCGGGTCGGGCCGAGATTTTAAATGTTTTCCGGGCCAGGCCAAACTTTTAGCTTTTATGCCGGGCCATTAATTAATTAATTAATTTTTTTTTTTTTTGTACGGGCCGGGCCGATTTTTTCCCCTATGGATCGCCTACTTCACTCAAGGGTAAACGGCCGTTCGCTAATGTTAATCCTATGGAAGAATTTTTTAAAAAAATACATGGTTCGCATTTCAATATGCTTAAATGATTTTTTTTTTTTTTTTTTTTTTTTTTTGCATCGAATAGCTGAGGTTGATCTCGACCCTTTTTCGATTTTGTTTACAGATGTGTTTCTTAGTATACTTTAATTTTCGGAATCAGTTTCGTAAGTGAAAGTATTCTAGTAAAAAAAAAAAAAAAAAAAAAAAAAAAAAAAAAACACCTCTAAACACAATCGAAAAAGTAAAAATGACTCTTTGTAGAGACCGACCTCAGCTATCTAATCCAAAAAAGATTATATAAAAATAATGGAATGCGAACGACATATTTAAAAAAAAAAATCTTTCTTAGGATTTACATTAACGAGCCGGTGTTTTTGCGTGAGCAAAATAGCCCAATATTTATATCGCGGAAGTCGTCCCACTTAATTTGTTATATTGGTCAGGACCGTTTATTTTGTTTATCGCCCGACTCGGTTCATCAAAAAAACTGTACTAATTCTGCTGACCCGGCCGGTTTCAAAGTTTAAATTCATTTTGTCTGGTCGAGTCGGGTACGGCCTCTATTTTAGGGGCCGAGTTTATAGAGTCCGGTACTGGAAAAAAAAAAGAAAAAATCTTGCTCTCCAGTGTTTTTATTGTGTATTAGGAGACCCATTCTACAAAAGATCTATGCCTTGATTTGAGATTTCTCTAGTTAGAGACCAGTAATTTCACAGAGTGAGCACTCTGTGAGCAGTTTTGCTTTGCAAGTGGAAGGAAAGGGGGTTTATTAGAAGAAAATCTCACGAGAGCTGTACTTTCCAGTATCCAGAGAGTAAAGTAATTATTCACGGATGGGCGGAAAATGTAATCATTTTTAACTTGAGAACCGGTGAGATAAACGTTATTCATCCCGCTGATTGTTTAAAAATAAACAAAACAAATAACATTTCTCGGACATCTGCAGTTGAGGGACATTTTCTAATATTTTGATACCAATTCAAGAGCATGAAACTATTGATCAAAGGCGGGAAATTGGCGTCATAAAATATCGGTTTGACAAAAAAAAAAAAAAAAAAAAAAAAAAAAAAAAGCCATAAAACATTGCTATAAAAGAAAAGAAAAATCACCATATGCGCCGCCCTGGCGTAAGAGCCGCACTTAGAATATTTTATACTTTCAAACTCGTATGCACCGCGGCTCATACGCCCAAAAATACGGTATTATAAATAATAGTTATCGGAGGGCTTTGTAAACAAATTCAATCCAAAATGATAAAAATGCTACGATTTCAAAAATGTTCAAAAGGTGTCACCACTTGGTGCCAAATGGGGGTGGGGGGGGGGAAGAAAGGTACCCCCTCCCAAAATAAGAGTAGTCCGAGGTCTTTCCGGTGATATATTACATGACGGGTCCAAAAAAAAGTTTGAAAATTTCTCCTCCTTGTGGGTCCACTCTTTCTCCCTGGAATTCACACAGCCCCCCCCCTTTTTTTAAAATTTTTATATTTAATACATAATAATTACCAGAGAGCTCCATCAAAAAACATCTAAAATTATATTTATTGTAGAAACCACTACGATATAAAAAAAAATGCTTTTGTGCTCCCCCCCCCACTCAAATTCAACTCCCGGTGGAGAAAAGTTAAATGAATAATATGAAAGAGTGGTCAAAGGGCTTTCCAATGATATGTCATAGGAGGGGTTTGGTAAAAGTTTGAAAATTAAATAACCCATGGATCCACTCTCGCGTCCCCGGAATTCAGTTACCTCCCCATTTGAAATTTTTATATTTAATAAATAATATTTATCAAAGGGCTCCAGGTATGGGATAAGTTGGGAGGGCTAAAATAAGAGAAACATTGAAAATTCACATCAAACTGATGCGAAATTCAACAGTAAACATTGAAACTAGGACACTCTCTATCTCTCTCTCTCTATCTATCTCTATCTCTATTATTACATGAGTTGGGTTTGTTTTTGAAGAAACATTGTGAAAGAAGTTGAATTGTATAGCACTTTACCTAACAGAATGAAATGCTCAACTTTGATTGGCTTAAAGGCGTGAATTATTTTTGGACAAAATTCATTGTTGGAGAGCTTGCTGTGTGAATGATTACCTCCACAAATTAATATTTTTTTGCTCAATGAAAGAACAAATCTTTTGTGTTTACTTTGGTGGAAACAGATATTGGATTGTCAATGTCATTTCAATTGAAGTTATCTCAGAATAAATAGATATTTGAATGTAGCTAATCTCTCAAACATTATAATTTTTTTAATACAATCTTCCTCAAAGTGTAACTTCTGTGCAGTTTTATCCTGTTGCAAACTGTTGATGACAGCCAAATGCTTTGTGCTTTATAATAATAATCTGTATAATATTTGGCGGCTTATCACCTGTGCCTATTGGCCGCTTTACATATAAAAATAGAAGCGGGTAGCCGGGAACTGTTGATGACAGTCATATGACTTAGGCTTTTATTATATAGATTAAATATAAAAATTTCAAAGAGGGAAGTGGATGAATTCCTGGGGCGCGAGAGTGGAATCTTGGGGGAACAATTTTCAATCTTTTACCAAACCCCTCCTGTGACACATAGTCAGATAACACTTTGACAGCTCTTGATGTGGTTTTTTGATGGAGCCCTCCAGTAAATATTATTTATTAAATATAAAAATTTAAAAGTGGAGGTTGTGTGTATTCTGGGGCGAAAGAGTGGACCCAAGGAGGGAGCAATTTTCAAACTCTTTTTGGACCCGTCATGTGATATATCACCGGAAAGCCCTCAGACCACTCTTTCATATTATGAACCTTTCTTCCTCCCTCCCCAATTTGGCCCCTTGAGGGGCACTTTTTGAACTTTTTTTAAATCATAGCATTTTCAATGTTTTAGATCGGATTTTTTTTACAGAGTCCTCCAATAAGTATTATTTGTAATATATGAAATTTTAAAAAGAGGGGATTGTATTCCAGGGGACACGATAGTTATCCCCTGGAGGGAGCACTTGCCTAACTTTTGCCAACATCCCTCATGTGATATATCATTGGAAAGCCCTGTGACCACTTATTCATATTATGATTCTACTGTGTCCCCAGGGCATTTTTCAAAATTTTGTTGATATTCCTCATGTGACATATTGTTGGAAAGGCCTGTGACCACTTATTCATGTTATGCACTTCCCGTGCCCCTCCCTTCCACTTTCTTCCCATGGGTTGTACTTTTCTAAATTTAGCTGTGACCCCTCATATGGCATATCGTTGGAAAGGTCTGTGACCACTTACTGATGTTATATAAGGTTAGTTGGGGTAACTGGGCCATGATTTTACAATGTGACTCTGGAACTTCTGACAATTCAGCTTCAAAAAGCTAATGTTCATTTGAATTAAAGTCTGAACTTCTGTAAATGTGTTCAGTTAGGTTCCCTCTATCAGACAGAGATGCTCAAAATTACATTTTAATATTTAAAAATATAAAAATATGCATATTTCATCTTTCTTTCCTCATGGGTCCAGTTGCTCCCAAAAATGGGGTAACTGGACCAGGGGGGTCTATGTTCCACACGCATTTATATTTTTTCATATCGGATATCAGGTCCTGTTTGAAAAAGTCTAAACAACTTAAAAAAATTTAAACCAGGCAGATCATGTAAATTATATGTCAATAAACAGCGTTGTAAGGGAAACCTTTGCTGCTAATATGTCTGAAAAAAGCACTAAAAGTGAAAATATTAGATTTATTTATACCAAAAACATAAAACTTAAGTAAGTACTAGGGATGTACCGAATATTCGGTATCTATTCGGTATTCGGCCTATTCGGCCATGTTACCAAATATTCGGTTTGGCCGAATAGCAAACTATTCGGTATGCCGAATATTCGGCTTGGCCGAATAACAAACTATTCGGTATGCCAAATATTCGGTTTGGTCGAATATCAAAATATTCGACCGAGCCGAATACTTAAAACTTTTTTAACATATTTTTAAAAACCTTATACAACTTCTACGTTTAAGAGTCAACTTATAAAGATATTCAGAATAATTAGAAACAAAATCATATTTAAATAAAAGAGAATGTTTTTACATTATTTATTTGCTGTTTGTTAAGTATTATTTAAGAAAATTAACCAATCACGAGGATTTTCATAGGAATTAATAATGTACAAAGGCAAGTTCTTGAACATTGTCCAGTAAATAATCCGTTTCTTGCTTAAGATTTTCAGAACAACGTTTACTATCTCTGGAAATGATTGCCCACTCCAGACACCGATCTAGGATGCTTTTAAAAACTTCTATTCCTTGCTTAATCAAAGGGAGTAGAACAGTTATTCTTGCTAAGTTGCCACCATATTAAATTTGAATAGATTGTATTATTTATTTACTTTTACTTTAGTCTCTGCCTGACAAACAAATACTATATGATCCTGTACAATTTTTCTTCCAATTTTTTCACAATTTCTCTTTGATTTTAAAATGTTTCTTTTAGAATTTAAGAAAATTTTATTATCTGTTTTAATTCTCAGAAGGAGCCATAAGATTTAAAATTTTATTAATTAAAAAAGTTTTATAACTATCCTCTTCTTAAATAACTCAAAGCAGATTTTTTTCAGCATAAAGTTTACTTGGAAAAAGTTCTTGTTTATTAGAATAAAAGTTTCTGTTTTAAATATTATGTAAAATTGTTTTAAAATGTAACAATTTAGTGCCTTTAAACTTTGAAATATAAAAGTATTCGACAAGCTGAATATTCAGTATTCGGCAGGCTGAATATTCGGTATTCAGCCTGGCAGTTACTATTCGGCTAGCCGAATATTCGGTATTCGACCAAAATCACTATTCGGTGCATCCTTAGTAAGTACTTATGTACTTTAGTATAGATAATAAGTATAAAAGTCACATGGGTATTTTAAGGAAAAAAATAGCAAGGTAAATCTATGAACAAAGGGCTACTTAAGTACTTTATCTTTATCCAGGGGTCACATTATATAGGGGAAATTTTACTGTTCCTACCAGAACCCTTAAAGAAAGGTGCAATGAAGATATTATTTTCAAAATAGTGGTAGAAACGATAAAAGTTTCCATATAGAATGCGACCCCTGGTAATAGTACAATTTCAAGGTTTGCCTATCTCACTTTCAGGGGCAAGGTACTTGCATTCGTGAAATGTTGAAATAATTTAATGACACCAATATTTACAAGAGAATCTATCTGAAAACAAGTAAAAGTATATTTTCTTGTACTTAATAAAGCTGACATTTTCATTATAAAATTCAGGTGCCAATATGGCAATTAGGAATTAAAATTAAGTGATGCCATAACGGCATCACCGCCTCTCAAGGGGTCAAGGAATTTGTTTTGATACCACTCAATATGCTTTTTTTAAATTTCATTACGTAATTTTAATAAGGTATTCTATCATTTTCTTTATATTTGTTAGATAAAAAATGAGACTTAATGTGTATTAATAATAATCACATTAAATCACAAAATAAAGATAAGGTAAATCTCCTTACCTTTTGGTTCATGATCGTCCACGAAGAAACCGGTACTTTCTTCATCTTATCCAATGAGAAAATGTTGGTTAAATCCAAGATAAAACTGAAATATTCAGCGATGTTTATCCTGTAAAAACTTGTGAATTTATTTTATTAAAAGATTGTGTATCCTTTTTGTGATATTATACTTCAGGAACATTTTGACTGTTCTGGTTTTAAACTATAATATTTATATATTTTTTTTAAATACAAAACTGGAGCATACATTTTTGCTCCTTTCTGATTTACATATCTATATACAAACTGAAAAAATTATAACATACAAAAACATTATTGATATTTGATTAAATAACATAAATAAAAAAAATTCTTGATTACTTATGTTAACAAAACACTAAATAACATTTAAAGTCTTAGATTATTAATAAAGTTATTTCAGCTGTCAAAAATTGCATTCTTTTAATCTAAATGTTTATCAGTTTTTGATTGACACATTACACAAACAAGGAAGTGATTTTCTATTTTTCCTGACATGATTGTTGAAAGAGTAATCAAGTCTTTTTTATGACAGACATAAAGTGTTTTGGAAAAACAGTTTATCTTGATTAATAATGAGTTTTATCTAATTCTGAAAGAGATTAGTATTTCCAGTATGCCTTCTTAATCTCTTCAGATTGATGAGGCAAACACGTTCATTGAATTTCTGTGATTCACTAATTCAGGCTTGGGAGTTCTTGAGTGCATCAGCAATCATATATTTCGATGGACAGTACTTTAATTCAATTATTCCATCTTCTTTGAGTTGTTTTATTGCGTGAAATCTAATATCTATGTGTTTACTCCTTTTTGAAAACTTCTCACTTTCAATCATTTTGATGCAGCTTTGATTATGTTCATATAAACAGATAGGTTTTGTCTGTGCTAAGTCCAAATCTTCCAGGAGTTTCAATAAATACGTAATTTCTTGCCCCACACTTGTGGCTGAGACATATTCAGCTTCTGCTGATGAAAGGGCGATGCATGATTGTTTTTTTGTAATCCATTGAATTGGATTATTACCTAAGGTAAAAAGATTGTCGCTGGTTGATTTTCTTGTACTAGTATCACCTGCCCAGTCAGCATCCGCAAAAGCCTGAAAGCCAAATCGGTTCATTGTTAGTGTCAATGCGCATGTTTAGTTGTTTTGTGCAGCTTAAATATCGTATTATTCTTTTAGCTTCCATCCAATCTTTTTGACGCGGGGATTCGTTTCTTCTACTTAATATATTAACAGCAGCAGAAATGTCAGGTCTACTGACAGAGGCGATATAAAACAATAAACCTATCGCCTGTCTGTATTTAACATTATTTGGTAATAAATTGTCATTATCTTCTAATCTATTAAAATTAGGTTCCATCGGAGTACCGACTGGTTTATCTTCCTCTAAATTAAACTTTTTTACTAGTTCTTTGATTTTAGCCTTTTGATTTAATTTGTAACCTTCTGCTGTTTTCTCTATTTTGATTCCTAAATAATAACTTAGTTAAAATAGCAATTAAATCCTTTGTGCAGGAATATTAAAAAGTAGCCTTGCTTTCTTGCTAGCTCAGCCTTGCTTTTTCTAGCACGCTGTTCCTTTTTCTCTATCTTGCACTGAAGAAGAATCTCGCTGTAGATTCGAAATAGCTGTTTGCTGCTTTTCACACATTATTTGTGCATTTTAAACGTTGGTTTTCTGCTTTTTAATAACTTAGTTCTCCTAGATTTTTTAATTCATATTCTTGCTTAAGTTTTTCTATTATGTCTTTAATTTCGTCATCTTTTCCTGCAATCAGGATATCATCGACATAAACGATAATATACGTTTTGCTTTCTCTTTCATTTTGAATATATAAACATTTGTCTGAATTAGACTGTTTGAATTTTAAATCATTTAATGATTTTGTTATTTTAGTATGCCATGCCCTGGCTGCTTGTTTCAAGCCGTTAATGGATTTATTTAATCGGCATACTTTGTTTTCCTGATTTGGAATAATATAGCCTTCTGGCTGAGTTATGTAAATTTCCTCATCTAAATTACCATACAGGAAAGCCGTTTTGATATCAATGTGATTAATTTTTAATTTGTGGTAAGCTGCTGCTGCTATAAAACATCTAAGTGACGTATATGAAACAACAGGGGCAAAAGTTTCTTCGTAGTCTACGCCATATTTTTGATAATATCCCTTTGCCACCAATCTCGCTTTATATTTCTGTATTCTTCCTTGATCATCATATTTAGTTTTAAAAATCCATCTGGATCCAATTATTTTTTTACCTTGTGGGGGATCAACTAGTGTCCATGTTTTGTTTTTATTAAGAGAATTTATCTCTTCTTGTGTCGCATTTAACCAATGTTGTTTTTCTTCTGGATTTTCAATATTCATTATGACATTAAAATTTTTTGGTTCTTTTATATGTTTGTGTGTTGTGATGTAAATAAATCTGTCTGGAGGGACTCCTTTATTTGATCTATCCGACCGTCTTGGTTCCGGTGTTAAATTTTTAGACTCACTTGATGTGTCTTCAGTGTTTGTGACTTATATTTCTACGAAGTTTTTATTCTGTGATTTGTCATTTTCATCAAATGTTTTTCTCTCAAATTTAACTGTGTTTCTACCTTCTTGTGTGTATTTTTGATGCACAATTATTTCTTACAGTTTTATCATCCTTTTGGAAAACAAGCGAAGAATTAAAATTTTTCTTGTTGTTTTGTTTATAGTTCGTATGTGAAGAATTATTTTGTTTATTTTTATAATTGTTATTATGCCAGCAATCTTTAGTGTTATGTTTTTTTAATTTACAATTTGAACAGTATTTTTGTTCCTTCTTGTATCCTGCATTATTGAATTTGTAACCCGCATTGTTAAATTTCTTTGTAGTTTTAAATGCTCTTGCGGTGTTTTCAGAGGGTTCTGAACTATCGCTTCAGCGATAATATTCATCTATCAATTTACTTTTAATAAAACTAGGTGTCAATTCTTCTTCATTACGGGACTCTAATGCCGTTATTAATGTATCATATGAAGCTGGTAAGTTACACAGTAACAACACTGAAATA
This sequence comes from Maratus speciosus, assembly GCA_963932465.1. NCBI lineage: Eukaryota > Metazoa > Arthropoda > Arachnida > Araneae > Salticidae > Maratus > Maratus speciosus. The sequence continues at coordinate 383,993,406 of OZ010788.1, read as the reverse complement.
TGATTTTCTTTTATGGATTCACCGATTGCCGATAATTTATCTATCAACTCAAGTATGTTTGTGATATGCTTTACCATATCACCACCTTCAGGTAATTTTGTGCTATACAACTTGCATAAAAGGTATAGCTTGCTTGACAAATTTCTTCTTTCATGAATTGCTTTTAAAGTGTTCCATGTATCAGTAGCATTTTGAATATTTTTTATGTGGACAATCTGGCTATCCTCAATGCTGAGGTTAATTATAGCCCTTGCCTTCCGGTCCTTTTTGGACCAATTGGTCGTAATTGGGTTTGGTGGTTCATCAGTAATGATCTCAAAAAGATCTTTTATGAGAAGCATCTCGATTTTAAATTTCCAAACATTGTAATTATTTGAGTTGAGCTTCTCGACTATCTGTGCATCTTTTGCTGAACTCATTTTTACCACCTTTTAATTTTCAAATAAACCCTTTTATTAAATTATCATGTACTTATATTTAATATTTAAGGAAGGCAATGCGTCAGTCTCATAATCATTGTTAGAAAAAAAATGACACTTAATGTGTATTAATAATAATCACATTAAATCACAAAATAAAGATAAGGTAAATCTCCTTACCTTTTGGTTCATGATCGTCCACGAAGAAACCGGTACTTTCTTCATCTTATCCAATGAGAAAATGTTGGTTAAATCCAAGATAAAACTGAAATATTCAGCGATGTTTATCCTGTAAAAACTTGTGAATTTATTTTATTAAAAGATTGTGTATCCTTTTTGTGATATATATTTCAGGAACATTTTGACTGTTCTGGTTTTAAACTATAATATTTATATCTTTTTTAAAATACAAAACTGGAGCTTACATTTTTGCTCCTTTCTGATTACATATCTATATACGAACTGAAAAAATTATAACATACAAAAAACATTATTGATATTTGATTAAATAACATAAATAAAAAAAATTCTTGATTACTTATATTAACAAAACACTAAATAACATTTAAAGTCTTAAATTATTAATAAAGTTCTTTCAGCTGTCAAAAATTGCATTCTTTTAATCTAAATGTTTATCAGTTTTTGAATGACACATTACACAAACAAGAAAGTAATTTTCTATTTTTCCTGACATGATCATTGAAAGAGTAATCAAGTCTTGTTTATGACAGACATAAAGTGTTTTTGAAAACAGTTTATCTTGATTAATAATGAGTTTATCTAATTCTGAAAGAGATTAGTATTTCCAACAATTGTGAGCAAAAAACAATGGAGAAATTTACTTCCCGTAGTAAGAAAAGCACAAAAAATTATTTACATGCCTGTTTGTGTTCCAGGGAATCCCCGGAATTCCGGGGATTTGATAAAATGTGCCCCGGAAATTCTGGAGTAACACCGGCATGAGTTTCTTCCGTGGATCCGCGATTTTCCGTTTTTTTTTTGTCTTTTTCCGATTTTTTGCCATTTCTCGCATTGATGATTTGTTCCCAAATTAAAAAAAAAATCGGTCGTCAGTCCGAAAATTTGGACATAAAATATTACAAATTTCGACAAGTGATCGCCGAAAAAACAATTCCGTCAATCGTTCGCAGAAATAAAAATAGCCAATTTCGCAAAATATCACGGAAAAAAAACACAATTTCGTCAAAGAATCGCGGAAAAAACCCGCAAATTTCATCGTAGAATCGTGAAAAAACGCTGATGCATCAAAGGATCGCGAAAAAACACAAATTACGTCGAAATATCGCGAAAAAACACGAATTGTGTCACAAGATCGCGAAAAAACACGGATTTCGTCTAAGGATCACGAAAAAACTCGAAATTTTGCCGAAGGATCGCGGAAAAAAAACGAATTTCGTCAAAGAATCAAGAAAACACTACTTTCGTCAAAAGATTGAAAAAAAAAAAAAAAACGTGAATTCTATGTCAAAGAATCGCGTAAGAAAATCTAATTCTGTCAAAGGATTGTTGAAAAACCGTGAATTTCGTTAAGATTTCGGAATAAACGCCTATTCTCAAAAAAGATCGCAGAAACAACAGGAATTTCGTCAAAAGATTGCGGGAGAAACCCAATTTGCGTCAAAAGATCGCAGAAAAAACCAGATTTGCATCAAAAGATGGCAGAAAAACACGCATTTCTTCAAAAAAGCGCAGAAAAAGCCGGGAATTCCATCAAATCGCGGAAAAAACGCAGATTTTGTCAAAGGATCGCAGAAAAAAAACACAAAATCTGTCAAAGGATCACGGAAAAAACACGAATTTTGTAAAATGATCGCGGAAAAAAACCGATTTTAGTCAAAATAACGCGGGAAAAATGCAAATTTTGTCAAAATATCGGCGAAAAAAAAAAAGCAAATTTCGTCAAAATATCACCGAAAAAAAGCAAATTTCGTCAAAATATCACCGAAAAACGCGAATTTTGTCAAAAGATCGCGGAAATAATACAGGAATTTCGTCAAAAGATCGCCGAAGAAACGCGAATTTCATCAAAAGATCGCCGAAGAAACGCGAATTTCGTCCAAAGATTGCTGAAAAAATGAGAATTTCGTCAAAAGGTTGCAGAAGAAACTGGAATTTCGTCAAAAGGTTGCAGAAGAACCTGGAATTTCGTCAAAAGGTCGCAGAAGTAAGGCCAAAATGTCCTTTTTTTTCAGGGGATTTCATCAAGTGTTCAAACAGCCATGTATTTATAACTATTGGGATAACTGTATCCAGCATGGTCCAGTTACCCCATTCTTGAAAAATTTATGGGTAACTGGGACACCGGGCTTACATTTGAAACATGAAGTAAATATGTATAGATACCTAATAATGTTAATGTAAATCTTATAATATGTCTAATCTTTAAAAAAAAAAAAGATTGTTTATTAAAAGTACTTACAGTATTTTAATAAAAAGCCAAGGAAGTTCTACCATATTGACGTTGTTTTTAAAAAAAGAAACATAAATTTTTGACAACCTATCACAGCAAAGTGAGAGTTATGATTGAATTGATACACGTTGTTTTAGGAAGTAGAGATTAAGGGGCATTGTTCACAAAAGCAAAAACTTAAAAAATACCAACAGTTTTTTATAAAATAGCCTATGGGCCAGTTACCCCAACTAACCTTACCTCTGGCCTCCCTCCCCTCACTTTGGCCTGGGGCACTTTTCTAAATTTTGCCGACACATTTTATGTGACATATTGTTGGAAAGGCCTGTGACCACTTATTGGTGTTATGCACCTCCTGTGCCCCATCCTCCACTTTGCACCCACGGGGGGGCAGTTTTCTAAATATTGCCGGTACCCCTCATGCGACATATTGTTAGAAAAGCCTGTGACCACTTACTCATGTTATCTACTTTCTGCACCCCTCCCCACAGTATGCTCCCGGGAAGTCGAGACCCCTCATATGACATATCTATCAAAAGGCCTCTGACCACTTATTGATGTTATGCACTTCTGGTGTCCCTCCACTATATCCATTGTATAGTAGGGGTAATGAGTGTATTATCCACAGTCTAGCCAGGGTATTGCGATCATCACAATAAATGGTTTTGTTCTTCTTAGCTAGTTAGGTTATAGCAGTGGTTCCCAACCTTTTTTTTGGCCGCGCCCCACCTTAGCATCTTTAAAATCTCTGTGCCCTCCCCATACACACACATACTTCCTACTGTAGCATAAAATTCTTAATATATAAAATTTAACTTATTCATATGAAGAAAGACTGAAAGAGCATTAACTTTGATAAGTCATTTCACATTCTTTAAATTGTGAAAAGGATCAATTTTTTTTGTTTTTATTACAATTCTATGAATCTGATGATGTCATACATCTTCACATTTACACCTAAAAAAGTGTTATTGTTTTTGTTTGTTTGTTTGGTTGGTTTTTGTTCTTTTTTTGGCAACTTAACTCAGACACAAAAGTGTTATATAGTCTGCATTTTCATCTTCGTGAAATTTTTTCGAGAGACTTCCACATTATGCATTACATTTGATAGAATTGATACATTTATTATTGAATTTAGTTCTTCATTAAAATATTTTTAATGACGAGACTACCTAAAAATTAAATTCACAAGTAGAATTTCCCAATCGTGCCCGTCGACCTAATCGTTCGGAGTTTTCGTGGTTTTCTTTGAACCTTGGATTTCCAAGCGTTAATACGGGTTAGGTTCCATTAGAAAGACCCCCACGAAGGGCGCGCCACCCTGGTCCTATATCCCTCGTGCAGCTAATTGGCCGTCATAAATACAACCAACCAACCAACCAACCACAAGTAGAATTACCAGAATCACCTTTATCATTTTACAGGATCCATTTTTCTTTCACCTATATAACATAATTCTCTGATTACTTCTGCTTTTACCCATTATCGTTAGTTGGCCACTATATGTTATCCGTTTTTAAAATTTAAAAAACATATGTTATGATGTATTTTTATATATGTGTGGTCTGCACAACATCCATAAGAAGATTTATTTTTTACCATTCCCTTATGCGATACTCATATTTAGGGATTTATTGATTTAATAAAAGCAGTATCTTGTTTAGGTATTTCAAATATATTTTAGATTAAATGTGTTCAAGATATGTAAGAGTTTTTTCATGTGACATATTGCACTGCAATAGAAATGCAAGTTTCTTTCAATAAATATATATATATATATATATATATATATATATAGTCTGTAATAATAAAATAATTTTATAACCAGAAAAATTGTAAAATTATTTTTAATACATAAAAGTGCCTAAATATTAAAACTCAATCATACAATTATTCCGTTTGTAATTTGTTTTGATTTTTTAATTGGGAACTTTTTGAAAATGTGTTTTTGTTGAGTTATGTTTTAAATTTTCATATATTATTTTTATTTTTAGCCTACATCTTGTCTTTTATTTAAAAATAAAAGTAAAGTAAAAAACTGGCTGAAAATGGGTTAATAAAAATCTGAAATTGCCCCCTGAAAAGTCAAAATGTCCCCCCCTGTGGGGCGTACCCACGTTGGAGACCCACGTTGGGAACCATTGGGTTATAGGGATATGAGAGGAAGAATCCAGTTTTTTTAACTGAGAATTTTTATTGTATTTCCCCTTTTCAACTAGATTGTTGGGTGGTTCGTGGACAGGTTACCACTATTTTCTAATAGGCCTGTTTTCTTTCAACATGCACCTTAAATGTGAATTAAATAATTACCATTTATTTGCTCATGTGCATGTGGATCAAGTCTTGCCATTGCACTAAAATATTTTACAAACATCAGAACAGCAACTTTTCTGCTTGCTGTGCATATTGTTCTATGCATGGAAGGGAAAAGTGCCAAATGAATGTCAAAAAAATAATGTTGTTGCTACTAAAGAACAATTACCGTATATACTCGCGTATAAGTCGACCCCCTAACTTTCGAAGGCAAATTCTGGAAAAAATCAAAAACTCGCGTATAAGTCGACCCCTAACTTTTTACTTCAATTTTGTACAAAATCAAACCAAAGATTTCACTTGCCAATGCGAAAAGGTAGTAAGTAAACAAAAACAAATCATTGAAAATTTTTTAAATGATAAATTTTTATTATTTGTATATTTTATGTATTATTTTTTTATTCATACACATAAAAAGCCATAATTTTGCAGCATTCGAAGTTTGACTCGCGTATAAGTCGACCCCCCCAAATTGCTTACCAGAAATTGTCAGAAATTCCTTGACTTATACGCGAGTATATACGGTATTTTTCATGATATTGCATACTTTATTTATATAAAGTTTGTAAGGCATTTATTTTTTAGAGTTATATAAATGTGATAAGTTTCACTGAGAAAATTTATGTTACGTGTTAAGACAATATTCAAGATATGCTATAACTATGATCATGATTACTATTTTTCAATCAATTCATAAAAAACTTTTATGCTTTTTGAAAGTCCATGATTAAATTAAAAAAATAGGGAAAAAACCTGACAACACAGTAAGGGGTAATTATTTTTTCTGGTGACTTTTTTTTGCTGATTAATAAGATTTTTTTCAATTTGTAGAGCTCTGTATAAAACTGCTCCTCAAAATTTCTGTAAATGCCCGTCAAGCTGTTCTTGAAGTATTGAGCATCAATGTTAATGTTGCTTCAAATTAATCTATTTTTTATTATTATTATTTTTTTTATTTTGATATTCAGAGCACAGATCTGAGAAGGAAAAGTTAGTTAGACAAAGCTGAGTTTTTGAGATAATTTTGTTATAATTCTTTCTTCTATAATAATTAAAATTACTAATATTTAATAATTTTAATTATATTTTATATATTTTTCTTTCTTAAGGAAGTGATTGAATGTCAGGAAAAGCTCAAATTACAAACTAAAGAATTAAAAGAAGCCCTTGTTCAAAGAAAAGCTGCCATGGCTGAGTACACAGAAATTAGTGATAAGTAAGAATCCTTTAAAGTTTTCTTTATTTGATTAATAATTATGTTTCTTTTCTTTGATCAGATAAAAATGCATGTAATGTATCTGCAGTCTTTTCTTATTTGTAGGGTGATCTGTGGTAATTATGGGTCAGAAAACAATAATATCTCAATATGTAGAAGCATATAAAAGATAAAGTTCTCAAATTTGGCATGGAGTTGACTTAGTGCTGTAGCTTTTGAATGAAAAATTTATTTTACCCAAAATATATGAAATTTTTTAAGTGACCAATGGGGTAAATATGGGTCACAACTGGGGCAATTATGGATCATTCTCTTTATGAAGTATTAATTCATGTTTTTTTAATAACATATATTTGAAGGTTTTTGGAAATCACTTCTAAGAGAGAAATTTCTATCATTAGAGATTAAAAAATTTTAAAAGACCTAAAAATTAAATGAAAATGCTATTTTTATGAGATGTTTACGAAAATCTCATTTTTTTGTTACACACAAATGCTTAGCCAAAACTGATATCTTGATTATCACCTGGTCATGAAACCACCTCAATCAGAATGATATTTTATGATAGTATGATATTTATATAAGTTGCTTTTAACATTTGTCAATTAATAAACTGTACATTCATAGTGCAATTGTTTAAAACTTTATTTTATTTAAAATTAGCCGACTCGTTTGGCGTTGCCTAGGTCCGTCAATTTTTCCAAACGAGCAGCGAATGACCCGCTGCCTTCGGCACTGTATAACAGGCATTCCGTGCACACGCTTCAAAATCCTTTAATTCCACCTTCCTCCGTCAGGGTGTACAATATGTTCTATACAAACATTTGACACAGATCCCTGATACCTGTGGGACTGCATAGCAGGCACTCTGCGCACGTGATGCAAAATCCATTCTATTCTAAACAAAACTCCTTTATTTAACCTATTCGGAGATATATTAGTCAAGGGGGAGGGGAGGGGGGCTCAAATAAGAAAAACCTACGGGGTGGGGGTTACATAATATGAAAGAGTAGTCAGAAGACTGTACAATAATATATCGTGTAATGGGGTCAGAAAAAGTTAACAAAGTCTTCCCCTCCTTGGTGGGCGTTGGGCAACTCAGCCCCTAATGGTCGAAAGGGTGGCAACTGAGGTTGTGGTATTACCAAATGCCAAGGTAGTTAAAATGGTTGTTTAAACACATTCAGGTAGTGATCGTATTAAGCAAATAACTATTATGTGGTAAAAAAAAAATATTGCATTGTGATTGCAAGACCCGTTGTGTTCTTTGCGTTCAAGCAGATGTAAGAATAAAAATAATAGGAAACTTCTTACTTGGATGGTGTCAGCTGTATACAAATGATGAGGAGACTTTTAAGAACAAATCAAACTTTATTCATCTTTATCTTAGAAGAGAAGAAAAGGTCTTCACCTGTTGATTACTGATTTAAGTTAATTCTTTGGCCAATAAAATAATCTATTCCTCTTGAAGAACATCTTTAAAAAGTAAAGTGCAGCACAAATCAAATTTTCTATTGATGAAAACCACAATTAAAACTTTTCCAAGCCATCAAAAGATAAATTTAAAAAGAGTTATTAAAATCGCAGACATCGGTTTCAAAAACTTTTCGCCAGGCCCCACATCCATAGGCAGGCTGCTGACTGCGCCATTGACCCTTCGAGTTTTGAAACAAAAACTATATCATGATAGCTTCACCAACAAAATGGATTCTTATTAAAAATTAACAAAATTTTTAATTTATATTAAGTAACGGGGACGACAAAAGTACAGGGAGAAAAGACTTAAATCTATTAGCTTAATATCTTAATAAGTAAATCCGAAAGAATGCATTTAAAAACATTTATTTTTATTTGCTCAAGCAATCATCAAATAAACATGTCTCCAAAAGCATCAGCCTCTGTGTAATGCATACGTCATGAGAGGGAGAGAGATGGCACTTTGATGACATTGCCATAATACGTGCAGACATGATAGAAAGAGCACATCAGCTACGAGTGCGATATGTAGGAAATTGCCGATGTATGCTTGACACAAAGCACTCACGTAAAAATAAATATGAATTAAATTTAAACAATATTGGTGTGTAAGGCCGAAAGAAAATAAAAAAATAACATCATTTAAACACTGTGAGATTTCATCTCACAGAGGTCAGAAACAGATAACCCGTACCGAGTTATAAAATCTCTGCCTAAAATTACTCCAGCACTCAGAAAATGCATGGGACTGGTACCTGAATCCAGAAACTTAGTTTAAGTATTAGCCGAAATTATTATTCTAAAATAGTGGTAACTACTACTGCTCAGAAATTAACTTTAAGACAATGGAAGGTGATAATTAAGATATTAAAGTAATTTGGGATTAGTTTTGAAGAGATATGAGAAATAGAAGAGTGGTTCAGGTTATTAGGGATCAAGTTACTTAACTCATGATTTAAAATTGAAATGGGGTTGGGGGAGCAAATTAGGAGAAGAGGGGATGGAGGATACATAATATGAAAGATTGGTCAAAGGGCTGTCTAATGATATTATCACATCTTGAGGGTTTTCAGAAAAAAGTTAGCAAAGTGCCCGCCAGGGGGAGACTAAGTCCCTAATGGTCAGGGGATAAGCCGAATGCAGAAACAGGTCAGCTGTACCAAGTTATTCCTTTGGTCAAGTTTTCAAAAAGGGGCAATGTAAGAGGATTGGATAATTAGGGACCAAGATAGGATTTTCAGAAATAGTGGTAACTCTCAATATTTTTATACGTTATTAAAAAATATGTATCTACAGGTTTCCATAATAAAAATCAGACTTAAAAAAAAAAAAAAAGTGAAGAAAGCGTTAAGATTTAAATATTTGCGATAGGATAACATTTCTTTTTCCGAATGAAGATAGTTTCTTTCATAAAATAAAAAGTTATTGATGGATTTTCTCCATTTTTCAAATTTATGAGATAGAATGCTATTTTACATATATATCTCAACTTTCAAATCCCTACCATAAATAGATTTTTAAATTTCAATACGCCTGTAAATTTCTGACTGTGGTTTCTATTGCCTAAGGCTAATGAAAACAGGTGCCTCGATGTAGGCATGCAAATAAAAAGTAACTTATTTCATTAAAAAGTTTTTAATTAATATCTCCAAAAGTTCTTCACCAAATTTCTTGATTTTTGGAATTTTTGAAATTGAATGTTATTTTGCGTCTGTGTCCAAATTTTCAAATCCCTACCTCAAATAGTTTTTAAAATTGCTACTGTTGTTTTCAATCTGGTAATTTGGCACTGTGGTAAACCTTTTTTTTATTCTGATAGAATTGAGCAGGTAGTAGACACAATGTCTGTGGCTTTCCAATGAAAGGAAAGTAAATAATTTTCTCTAATGAGGTTTTTATTGATTTTTCAGAATTTCTCAATGAATTTTTTTAATTTTTGGAATTTCTGAATTAGAATATTATTTTGCATATGTGTCCAAAATTTCAAATCGCTACTTCGAATAGTTTTTAAAATATCGATGCTTTTGAAAACCTCTACTGTCTTATCTCTCTTGCAAACCTACATTTTTCTGGCATCCCTTCCCTCTTGCAGTTTTGCTCAGTTCTGCGAAAAGTTATAAATTCTTGCACCTTTAGTTTTAAGAGTCTTTAGTTATTTAAAAAAAATCTAAACAAAAAATTCAAAATCTGGTTTTCAGGTGCAAAACAACATACATAGTGGTACCTTCCTCCCAAATCTTGTAGCTCTATGTGCAACGATCTCTTCAGAACATTGTCAGCACACAATTGTAGCTAATTTCTTAATTTATGTTATGAGATATGAACTTTGACTGACCATAACATTGTATAGAGACCTGCAGATTGGACAATACACTCCTAATAAAATTAACTTCTCCTTATTTCACTCATTAATAATGTGTGGTGAACTAAAGGACATCATGAGAATCTCTTAACTTGGATAAATACACATTCAGTCACAAGTCACAACTTTTCATAATAATGTAATCTTAGGAACAATCATAAAAAAAAAGAAAAGAAAAAAGTACCTTCTGTGTTTCAAGCTGGAAAAAAAACCCCTACTTGCACCACCACTGGTGAAAATTGTCAGAAAATTTGTAAGGGGGGTGAGTGAGTAGGCAGAAAACTTTAGGGGATTGAATCTTATACTACATTGGGTGAAAAGTCCCGGGACTCGTCATTAGATGGCAACGTCAAACAAATATCCATATTATGTTTTGTTAGTATAAACCTTTAAAAGACTGGTATCAAAGTTTCATGATACGTCGGACATTTATTTACTAGTCGCAGTCATGTAAGTGATGCTACTTTTGCTTTTGTGTAAAAAATGGATCAGAAAGAATTCTGTGTCTTAATCAAACATTGCTTTTTGATGAAGAAAAATACCTTCCAAACCCAAGAATCGCTCGAAAAGCATTATGGCACATCTGCTCCATTGAAAACAACCATTTGTCCATGGCTTAGTGAGTTTAAACGTGGCCGTATGAACACCGAAGATGCTGAACGTTCTGGACGTCCAGTTGAAGCAACAACTCCAGAGAACATCAAAAAAGTCCACCCAATTGTTTTGGATGACCGCAAAGTTAAAGTAAGGGAGATTGCTGACATTGTAAAGATATCAACAGAATGGGTGGGACATATTTTACATGAGTATTTAAATATGGAAAAGCTTTGTGCAAGATGGGTGCTGTGTTTTCTGACAATCAACCAAAAACAGGAATGTGTCAATAACTCGGAGCACGCCTTGGAACTATTAAAGTGTAGTCCAAATGAGTTTTTCCATCGATTTGTAACAATGGATGAAATGTGGATCCATTACTACATGCCTGGGTCGAAACAGCAGTCTGCCGTGTGGTTGGAACCTGGTGAAAGCTGCCCAAAGCGACCAAAGGCACAGCAATCGTCTGGAAAGATCTTGGCCAGTGTTTTTTGGGATGCACATGGCATAATATTCATTGACTGTCTTGAGACAGATAAAACAATCACAGGAGAGTATTATGCAGCATTATTGGACCACTTGAACAATGAAATAAAGAAAACAAGTGGGTAAGTGTGATCACAGATCGCACAGAGGGTTTCGTTTAATATTCCTTTCAAAACACTTTATCCTTTCGTAAAATCTGTTAGTTCCACATTTCGCAACCAGGGGTGCACTCTAGTCTAAACAAACATCTATCCGAACGAAACTCCATTTTACATACTATCCGTATATATATTAGTCGAAGGGATTGGGCCCATAGCACACCAGATAAGTAGGCGCCCCTGGCAGTAAAAAGTGGAACTAAAATATGTAAGGCTATGGTGCATAATATGAAAGAATGGTCAAAGGGGTATCGGCAAAAGTTGGGAAAGTGCTCCCTGGGTGAAAAGGGCGGATGTTAGAAAAATTGCTTAAAATATAGAAGTTAGAGCCCGGAGGTGTAAATAATATAAGATTTTTTGAAAATTTTATGATTTGTCGTGTGGTCTGAGGTATTCAGCTACACATATGCAAAAATTCATGTCTCCAACTTAATTAGGAGTTCTCTTAGAAAAAATTGCTTAAAATACATATGTTGTAGCTCAAAGAGTTAAACGTAAGACTTTTTCAAGGTTTTATTCCTTGTCGCCTGGCCTCAGGTGTTCTGCTATAAGTATGCAAAATTTCAAATCTCCAATTTTAATAATGGGCTCAGTTAGAAAGAATTGCTTAAAATATGCATGTGGGAGCCCAAAGGGTTAAATGTATGACTTTTTCAAATTTTTATGATTTGTCGCATGATGGTGTTCAGCTATAAGCATGCAAAATTTCACGCCTCCAACCTAAATAGGGTGTCACTTAGAAAGAATTGCTTAAAATACACATGTAGGAGCCAGAAAGGTTAAATGTATGACTTTTTCAAAATTTTACGATTTGCCGTTTGATGTGAGGTGCTCAGCTATAAGTATGTATAATTTCACGCCTCCAACCTAAATAGGGGGTCACTTAGAAAGAATTGTTTATGATACACATGTAGGAGCCCAAAGGGTTAAATGTACAACTTTTTGTAAATTTTATGATTTGTCATTCGATGTGAGGTATTCAGCTATAAGTATGCAAAATTTTACTCCTCCAACTTAATTAGGGGCTCACTTAGAAAGAATTGTTTAAAATACACATGTGGGAGCCCAAAGAGTTAAATGTACGAGTTTTTCAAAATTTTACAGTTTGTCGTTTGATGTGAGGTGTTCAGCTATAAGTATGTAAAATTTCACGCCTCCAACCTAATTAGAGGCTGACATAGAAAGAATTGTTTAAAATACACATGTGGGGCCCAAAGGGTTAAATGTATGACTTTTTCAAAATTTTATGACTTGTCGTATGATGTGTGGTTTTCGTCTATGAGTATGCAAAATTTCAAGTCTCCAACATGTATAGTTTCTGAGAACAGGCTCTGTGATGGACAGACGGACGGACAGACAGACAGACAGACAGACAGACAGAGGAGCGAGACGAATAGGGTTTTGTCAGATGAACGAAACCCTAAAAAGGCCACACATGGTGAAAAAAAAACTGCTGTTTCGCCAAGACAATGTACCGGCTCACACATCAATGAAAACAATGGCAAAATTGAATGAATTAAATTATGAATTGCTCCCTCATCCCTCGTATTCTCCAGATCTGGCCCCCAGCGACTATTATTTGTTTCCTAACTTGAAAAGATGGCTCCAGGGGGAGAGATTTATGTCAAATGAGGATGTTGTATGCGAAACTGATGCATATTTTGAAGGTCTCGATAAATCTTACTATATGAAAGGTATTCAAATGTTAGAGGACTGTTGGAAGAAATGTATCACTCTGGAAGGAAACTATGTTGAAGGCTAAAATCAATTTTTGACCAAAAAAAAAGTTTTTTTCATTGTTAGTCCGATGACTTTTCACCTCACGTAGTGTACATAAAAATTATTAAAACCAATAAGGACTTGAAAGTGTGAACCTTCCTTTGTCAGTTACTTTTAGTTACCCTTAGAAGTTAAGCCATTACACCTTTTGTCACACACACCCTTCCGCTGGATTATGTTAAATCCCTTCGATTTTTTTTTTTTTTTAAAGCAATAAAAAAGCACACATTTTTGTTTATATTATTCAAAGTAATAGGGATGAGAATCTTCCACGGATCTGTTATTTTCCACTTTTGTAATGTTTAATTTATATAGCATTTTTTTCTGCTTTTTGTGTGTCTTCTACAACCTCTCCACACACATACAGAAATAGAATTTTGTTTCTTCTTACAATTTCTTTTAAAAACCATCATCTTTTATTAAACTTAAAAAGTTGAAAGTTTATGGAAACTTCAAAAATTTAGGGATTTCATTGATCTGTGACAGTTAAAAAAAAATGTGTGGATTTCAAGATATTAAATTTAAGATCAAGGAAATTGGACATCCAGTCACCTTATGTATGGCGTTATTATTTTAATTATTTTAAATATATATTACACACATATACATTTGTAAAATGTGCATGTTCATATGGCATTTTATAAAAATACTTTTATACAGGGTGTTTCTAAATGAATATCAAGATTTTAACGCTTTGTAGTATCTCTCTATTCTAAAAAAAAGTAACTAACGCTGTCACCACCCCTGTTGGTTTTGAATTTTTTGTGACGGAGGTCTTTCTTCGTTAATATTAATTAAAATATTGCATACAAAAATATGAAAATCGGTGGTATTATAGAGAAATGTTTGATAAATGCACTGGTGCCAACAGTTTTCAAAATCGAAGAATTATTTTAAGAGATATTTAATTTTAAAGTTGGTCAAAATCATTCCATTAAAAAAGTTTTATAGGAGCAAAAACTATACATAGGAATTTAATCATTTTTAGATAATTTTATGCATTAGAAGTACCTGGTGTGCAGACTGCATTTATTTTTTTAATTTGACACATTTTTTGATGTTTTATTTCTATTTTAAATTCAAATTTTCAGCATTTCAAGAGATATTTTTTACAACTTTTAGAAAAGGGTATTATTTTAAATTGTTGCCAAATTTAAAAACAGTGCAAAGAATAGTATTTCCTTAAAATTAAAAATTTATTTACATCTGACTATTATAAACAGAAAATAAACTTTCAAATGAGATTTAAATGATTCCGTTTTAAAAACAGGAAAATATTGATAATTACGTCATAAAAACTATATTAAACGCATCTCATTGGTTATTGAATAGCATTTAATGCATCTCCATACCCATAAGGGGGCTACCATAGGTTGAACTCTGTTTTGTTGCCAAATGCTGCCAACTCAGTGATATATGTCCAAATTTGGCAACCAAAATTAGTCGTGAACTTGCCGATATCTCTAATATTTTGCCAAATTCCCATAGACTTCCATTGTAAACCAATAAGGTTTACTTGCTTACAGAAAATCAACAAAATTGAGATATTTTGAACCAAAGAACCAATACAGATGTTATTGAAGTGCCTACAAGAATTCTCATTGCTCTTGTGTTGAGAATTGAATTCTAAGACAGTGCAAATAATATTTCCTTTCTAACAGCAAAAGTAGTTTCACGTGAATATTAAAAAGAGAAAGAAAACTTTGGTGAAAATTACGTCGGATTTAAAACGATACATTATACCGGGAGACAAAGACTATGTTTATTTAAATCATTTTATATTAGTTTATTTTCTTTCACATGTTTCAATAATCTGATTTAATCAAAGATGAAAACAACTCGTTAATAGGGAGATAGCCACTGTTTTTTTAATTAGCGTGGCTTTTACAGTTTGTGGTGTCTGAATGGTGGTTGGCGAGCTCAGCTCGTAAGGGGCAGAGTCCCCTACTCCTAGCACCCTTAAAATTATACTTAATACATAAAATAAAAGAGCAACTCAAACAGTTTGTTGGTACCTGTGCATGCACACACATTGTTTCTTTCATTATTCGTTAGAAAGCACTAGTAGCAAAAATGGTGACTAGTGAACAGAAAGCATTTTGTGTTCTACAGTTTCCAAAGGCCGAATCTGTAGTTACTGTGCAACATGCACTCTGGATTAAATTCAAATGTGATCTCCCAAGTGATAATAACATCTGTAGATGGTATCATTCGTTTGAAAATACCGTCTGCCTTTATAACAATTACCCCACAAACACTAATCAAAGTTTGGGAAGAACTGAGCTAAAGACTTGATGTGTGCCGTGTGATGAAAGGTGCTCACATTGAACACTTAGCTTGTAGGTAAAACTGTTTGAGTTGCTCTTTCATTTTATAAATACTACCAAGCGTTAAAACCCCGATATTCATTTAGAAACACCCTGTATTTTATTTATTAATTATTTTTTGATATATTTAATTATTCACATGCAGATTGTCAGAAGTACGGACACTGAAACAAAAGCTTTCAAGGCAGCTTCGTGATAAAGAAGAAGAACTTGAAAATGCATTGCAGAAAATTGATGCATTTCGTCAAGATATGAGAAAAGCTGATAAATTACGCAGAGAGGTACTAAAACTTTTTAATTAATTTATCATTAGAATAGTGATGAAGTGTTATAATCTGTGAAATATATCTTAATTTGTCTTAAATGAGCAAAATTCATTGTTAGTAGTAAAATTTTCTTTAAAGGTAAAGTAACATTTCCTCCTCAGGTAGGCATCATTATTACATGCTTGTTGTAATCAACATTATTCAAATCTTGTAATTTAATAATGCCTTTTTGTTTTCTATTGTTTAGCTAGGTTTAATGGAATGTATATATTGTCTCTTATTGCTAATTTGCTACAACACTAATCCATTAAAGTTTGTCTTCTTTTGTCTGTGATTCAATTTCATTTGTAGGCTTTCAAATTGGGATCAGATTACAGGTTTCACTGCTATTAGTCAGGAACATGCCAGTAGTATCCAGTGCTTGTTTACAGAACTTACATTGGTGTGCTTATATCAACCAAATCCACAGCTACTGCCATCTGTTGGTGGTAAAAAAAAAATGAAAATTAGCAAATGACTTTTTTTTTATGATAAATTTTAAACATATATATATATACAGGGTGTATCTAAACTCTTGGGCAAAACTTTAAGGCATGACAGTGCACATCAAGACAAACAATATTAAATAGGAAACTAACAGTGCAGAACAATGCAGAAAAGAACTTCTCCGTCCAGTGGTCGGGAGTCTAACAAAAGGAATAGATGAAAGACTCTGCAGTTTATGTTGATTTCTAGTAAAAAAAACAGTGTGCAACGCAAAATCTCTCATTCAAAGTTTTGGTCGGACGTTGATTGCAACATCAAAGAATTCACCAGCTAAATCTGTAAATTACCTGTCTTTATTTTAACTCATTATGGCAAAAGGAGCAGTTTTATCAATTTCAGAAAAGCGGGAAATTTGTGAATATAAAGAAAGAAATGTGAATGCATCGCAGCAACACATCTCCAATCATTTTTCTACTATCAGGAAACGGCCTGTTAGCAGGCGCTATATGGGAGACATTTTGATGAGTACAGAAAAATAAATTAACACTAACGATCTCCAGTCAAATGTAAAAAGACTGAAAACAGCAAAACATGAAGACTTAGAGGACGACTTTTGCACATGGACACAACAAATGAGTGCTAAAAAGGCTACCATAAACGGAGACACCATCAGAGAGCAATCAGAAGTCCTTGACCAGCAAATGAATATCACAGATTTCGAATACAGCAGTGGCTGGTTAAACAGACTTAAAAAGCAATGAGGATTCTCTCAGTACATACGACGTGGTGAGACTGCAGATGTTGATGAAGAAATTGTGTTAAATGGTCGTAAAAAACTGAGTGCGCTAATTTTAAAGTATAAACCGAAGGACCTTTACAATATGGACGAACGTGGCTTTTTTTTACCGCTTGTAGCCACATAAAATAATTTTGAGTCGGCCTGCTAAAGGATGCACAAAAGATCGTGTGTTTCTTGTGTTCTGTACAAAAAGTGATGGATCTGATAAAAGAACTATGACAGAGTGTTTGGAAAATTAGCTAAGGCAATATGTTTTAAAAATTTTTAATCTTGCTCGTTATGTAGATTATGAGAATAACAAGAAAGCCTGGATGACTGGAGCATTATTTCAAAAAGGATTAGTAAATTGTGAATTTCAACTTAGAAATGAAAAGAAGCAAGCAACATATTTTAATGATTTTGGATAATGCCCCTTGTCAAATAGCATATCCAATGAGCAATATCCGCATTGAATTTTTACTTCCTGACTGTACTGGATTTTTACAACCTTTGGATGTGGGCATAATAAACTCATTCAAAGCTCATTATCGAAAGTATCACGTCCACCATATCATTGAAAAAATCAGTAAATATAATTTTTCTCCAATCCTTTTACATGATGCTATTCGCATGATAAAAAAAGCATTTGATGAAATTTCATCAGAAACTTTTGTTAATCACTGAAAACATACTGGATTGATTAAATCTGAAGGATCTACTAAAAAACAAAACAGTACAGCACTTCAAGAACTACAAGACGAAATACACAAATTAACAGATATTCAGCATCCTCTGTTGGCAATTGACTACATTAATATAGACAAATGTGTTTCAACATTTGAAGATTTGGCAATCAGAGAAATTGTTGCCAATCAAAATCCAAATTCATCTGACAACAAATCTGCAGAAGCTGAACGCCGCATGACATCTGATGAAGTTAAAAATTGCATTGGGAAAATAAGAATTTTTTTAGAAAAACATGCAACTAAAAAATAAAATGATGAACAATCTTTTAGTTGTAGAAAAAGATATGGGAAAAATCAATATTGAAAAGAAAACTCAAACTAGCATTTTGAAATATTTCCCGGTAAAAGATAATTAAAGTAAAATAAATTCAGTGTGAGATTTAATGTATATGTGTGTCTGTAATGTGCATGTTAATTTCATACATTAATTGGTTAATTTTGAATCATGCAGTATTAATTATATTATGTTTACTAATTATATATACTGTATACTATTGGATAATTTAAAAAAAAGGCATTAGGACATTTATTTTTAAAATAATAATAATATTAGAATAATAGTACCAAAATTAATTTTTATCGTTTTCTAATTCGATACACCGCCAAACTCGTTATAGCGCCGAAAATTTCTCGAGCGGGTAATGGCGGTATAATGGTGTTTGACTGTATATTTTTTCAGTAAGAAGGACAAGGGCCAACAAAAATGAATAGGTGGGCTGTAGATTGGACCATACTGGCTTAAAAGATGCAAATGCTTTCTAAGAACTGTCAAAAGAAAATTCCAAATTTAAAAGGATGAAGTGAGCAAAAAGCGTTTTAAAAATGTTCTAAATTATGATTTTTTATGTAATCATATGAATTACCAAACCGATTTAAAAAATAATGGTTGCAAATTGGTGGTGATAGAACCTGCTCAAACATAAGCTATATTTTATGTCAGTGCCACTACCACTAGAGGGTTGCAGGAGCAAAAAATGTTCTAAATTGCGATTTTTGTGATACTGAACAGGCTAGAAACTTGAATTATGGCATGGTAGTTACTTACAAAATTTAATTGCCCTCTAAGAACAGTCAAAAACAAATTCAAAATTAAAAAAGGGTAAAGCAAAAGGAAGGAGTGAAAAGCATTCTAAAACAGTCCTAAATTACGATTTCTATGCAATCTCAAAAAATGATGAACCAATTCCAAAAGTAATGGTTGCGAATCAATGATGACAGTTTCTGATCCTACACAGGCTATATTTTGTGCCTGTACCACTACCATCTCGGGTTGGCAGGAACAACAAACGTTCTAAAAAAGCCTTTAAAAACTTCCTAAATTACATTTTCTATAGAATATTAGGAAATACCAAAGCAATTTCAAAATTAATATTGGCAGGTTAATGGTGACAGTCACTGTTTCAACATAGGCGTTTTATGTTGGTGCCTTTCTAAATTATCATTTATTTAGAATTAGTTTTAGTTCTTCTTATTAATTGAAGTCTCATTTCTGCCTAATGCAGTGTAAGAATGAAGGTTAGTCAAACTTTGGCTTAATTAGTAATTTCTGAATTATTCCTAAAAGTATAATTTCTTCTAATAAAAATTAGACAAATATTACTTGGCATATTTTAACTAATACACAAGCAAAAACGTGGGGTTTGCTAGTATCTGATAATTATGTTCGATAAACTTTGAAGCACTTAACTGTACAACTCCTTTCAAATTCAAAAAAACAAAAATCCTTTTCAAAAACTCCTCAATGTTTGAAACTCTGTAACACCATTAAAAATCATGTGAAATGATTTTTTCCCATTGGCCATAATCTAATGGAATTCTGTTGTGTGGCCCTGTAAATGAATAATAACTAATCTTCGCACTGCATATTCTACAGAATGCATATTTTACTGCCCTTCATAAATGTATATCAATCTTGCTATGTTTGAAAGGGTGTAACACCATTGAAAATCATTTGAAATAATTTTTTCCCATTGGCTGTAATGTAACGGGATACTTTTGACTGTCCCTGTAAATGAACTAAACATGCTACAAACTTCATTTGAAATAGGGATCGTGCTATGGTGGAGGTCAATAACATCCAAAAATTTCAGAAGAAGCGGAGTATATTTACAAGAGTTTGAGCGCGTACAGATGGACAGACAAACCGAAGTCATAAGCACTTTTCAACTTTGTTGGAAAGTGTTAAAAATAACTATTCGATTTAGTAAAATATTTTTCTACTACTGCACATTTTTTTTTTTACTGAAATTTAATTTATCATGTTACTATGGCAGCAGACGATAAAACGATATCTTTGGTATAAGGGAATAAATAGAATAAAAAGTTTTGTTGACGTTTCGTATAAAATATTTACTTAAAAATAATAAAATATTTTTTTATTGTAATAATTAAGCACAATTAAATAATCTCTAATTATTTGCATCGTAATACCTACTGGAGCTTTTTAGTATTGCAGCGTGGCGTATGTAATATCTAAATTATTTGCATGTGAAGTAAAAAAATTATCGTAATACATGCTACAGCTTTTTAGTATTGCAGCGTGGCATACGTTATATGTATATCTCACATTGGTTAAAGAACTCACGTGATTACGGGTTGAACATAAAAAGAAAGGATTTTATTGTGAATTTTTAATTGTTGGCAGCTGCTATAACAAAAAATTTTTTAATTTGATGGAAAATTGCTGTTAAATTGATGGTTTTTTATTAATAAAAGTTAACTATAAATTATTTTGATTCCAGATTGCTTTAGTTGTCTCGGCCGTGTTTTAATACATGTATACATAACATTTTACAATTCTGGCTTCCAAACTGTGGATTTGTATAGCATTACAAACAGACAGACAAATTTTCATTTTTATGTATTAGATTAGCTAGCTGGCAAAGATAAAGCTACTACTCAATGCAACCACAGTCCTTCCTCTTTTCAGAGACACCAGCAAGTGACGAAAACAACCAAACAACTCAGAAGCGAGATACTCCTGTTATGGACAGTTTTATGCCTTCTATCGAAGACCTCATACAACCAATATTGAATCCAATAAAGATGAATTTTTTCACCACTTCTTACTTTACTTTCAATTCTACTATTAAATTTAGTGGTGTGTTCCAGTCACTCTCAGCAGTTATGAATCTTCCAAAAGATTAAAAATTAGTTGATAGTTAAACATGAGTGTTTCCTGGGCCTAAATTCTGAAATAATTTTCTAAAACTTTCTTTAAAAACATAAGTAGTTTTTAGTGACAATCGTAGTAGAACAAGCTAGCGCACTAGAAAAATAAGTTACAACTAGCTTAACTTTGCCGGATATACAACACAGGTACCTTTTTTTAGGTCAATTAATATAGAAAAATTACATAAATTGTAATGACAAGGAAAAATTAAAAATGGCTAATTTAGCAGTATGATCTTAACTTTAAGATTTTTGACATAATAATATTCAGTCTCTGTGAATAAGCAATATTTTTTGTTCATACATTGAAACCCCGATTTTACATTTCTCAAGTGACTGAGTAAAAAAAAAGCGTAAAATACGGGAAAAACATAAAAAGCAAAAAATCATAGAAAAAAACTAAAGGTAGTAACGATTACTCTTTCAAAAGGTATTGCAATCTATATTTTATGAAAAGAACATTAAATATACATACCATTTTAAGATCACCTTAACACATTTAGTTGCGAATCCTGGGGTTTAGGTTGAAAATATCCCGTAATAGTAGATTGTTTTTTAGTCACTGAGTTCAAAGTGAATGCAGTATCTTCCAAGATTGAAATACTTTGCAAGTTTTTTTTGCTGGTCTTTATGAAAAAAAAAAAATAGTCTTTCCCTATTTGTAAGCTCTTCAATGCAATATTGAACGAAGGGATGGGCTGTGGTTCTGTTTCTTCTTCTCCATCTTCATTGGTGAACGAAAAGTCCATAATGTTGGCTATGGATGGAGCAATAGCCTTTTCAGCTTCGCATGTTGCTAAGTTTTCCGCAATGTAATCGTCAAAGTCATAGATAACTGTTTTGTTGTCATTCTCTGAGTCTACCGCAGCTGATTCTTCATTTGTTCTCGGTTCATTTAGATGCTACGAACCCGCTTTCTTCAAAACAATGGGAAATGCACTGCTGTGTAATGTTTCTCCACGACAATAAAATGCATAGCCTCTAGAACACTTAACTTTAATTTGCAAGCATAATTTAGGTTTCCATTTTCTATTTCAGCTACAGCTTTTTGGACAAGTTGCTTTCTATAAAAAACGTTGAAAGATCGAATAATGTCAAGATCACAAGGCTGCAATTTTCTTGTGCAATTTGCCGGAAAAAATTCGACATGCACATCAGACAGCTGGAAAACCGGATGTGCACTGCATTGATCAATGACAAAATTATTTTATGATTCTGCAACTCCATTTTTTTCATTAGTTTACGCAAAAAGTCTCCATAAAGAGGTTTGGTTATCCACGAATTTTTGTTTGCTTCGTACTTTGTCGGATAATTTCTTACGTTTTTGAAGCATTGTGGGTTGTGTGACTTTCTAACAAGAAGAGCCGTCAGCTTCTCACTTTCATCAGAATTACAGCACAGTAAAACTGTAAGACACAGTTTAGACATCTTCCTTCCATGGCAGGAGTCTCCTTTAGCAACATAATTTTTATCTGGTAGGAGGTTAAAGAAAAGTTCAGTTTCATTTGCATTGAATACGTCCTTTGGCTTGTATCCTTTGGTCAAATTTTTGTAGATTTTTCTTCCAGTCTTCTATCATAGCTTCATTTACACTTGACGATTTTCCCAAAATCGATCTATACACAAGATTGTCTTTTTTTCATCTGGTCAATCCAGCCATTTGAAGCTGTGAAGTCTTTCAAACCACCAAGCCTATCAGTGATTTCTAGAGCATTTTCTCTTAGTATTGTGCCATTTACAGGTACATTTGTGGCATGAGCTTCTTTAAACCACTTTAATAAGATATCTTCCAGCTTGTTGTACGGCGATTTTTTTCAATGTTCTCCGTTTCTTGGCATTGTTTTCTCCCACTTTCTCGATGTTTTTTTCAATGCATTCTTTATTTTGCAGTATGGATTGCAGGGCTGTCACGGGAATTCTTTGCAAATGAGTGAACGCTACTTTGGTTCCGTGAAATTCATCAAATCGTTCACCAGTTTTGGTTTTCTCAGCGACAGAAATGTCTTTGCGTTTTTTACTCGTCATTTTGGCACAAAAATGTTCGAAATGCGACCACTGCATGCTAAACGGTAACTGAATCTGAAAACATGAAGAAGGGTAATGACCTCTTTCTCTCCCCGACGAAAGAAATGAGTCACCCAATCTGATTAGTAACTGGAGTATCTCTTACCCTGCCCATCTTATTCCTACACCAATAAAGTGTGTTGTTTCTGTACTTTGTTCCCTCGCCAGCTGTGTGGGGGAGGGAAGGGAGCAGTCCGTGACAGCAGGTGTTTAATAAAAGAGGAGTGGGGGGGAACCAGTTTCAGAAGACAAGAGTCTGTAGAATCCGTTTCTGCTTTCATAAATTACATAACTTTCAACAGTGTGGATTAGCTTTAAAAAAGCACAAAAGGAAAAATTATTGCTTATTTTAGAACATTTTTTCTTTTTTTTACTTTCCAGAGAAAACGTAAAATGCGGGAATTTTTATAAATAACAAACTTACGATCCAGGTTAAATTAACATTACAATTATACAGAAAAACTGGGATCTGGTGAAAAAAACGTATAATGCGGGAAAAACGTAGATTCGGGGATGTAAAATCGGGGTTTCACTGTATTAAGAATAAAAATTCAGATGATACAGTTTTTTTTTAAGAAAATATTTTTTATTTTTGATAATGGGTCAAATCATAAGAACTCATTGCTGAAATAATGCTATGTTGTTATCAATGCTTTTTTAAACGATTTTAAAAAGTAATTTATTATTTTGAGAATCATTAAATGTTGTTTTTTTAAAATAATTATAGTATTTTTGACTTTCATTTTATTAGTCATTTTTTTAACATAATTTATTATGATTGAAGTTAAGTGTTTTTATTTTTTTTTCTTTATAGCTTGAAACAAGGCTTGAAGAAAGCAAATCTGAATTAGGAAAAGAACAAAGAATGCGAGAAAGAATTGAAGAAAATGTCCGGCAGTTAAAATCTGAAATAGAAACTTTAAAACGTAGACAGGTTGGAAGAGCATTTTCTCCTGAACAGGCTGAAAATACTCAAGAAGTAGGAAGGTAAATATATCATTAACTGCATAAGCATATGGATAACTTATGTTCAGGTTTTTGTGATTAAAACTTTTAATTTAGAATATTTAATGGAAGAGGTTTGATAACTTGAGATTAAAAGTCAGTTTTTCATTCTCCCATAATTCTAAAAGAAGAAAAGACTCATGAAATAAAATTAAAAAATATGTTTTTACCTATTTACTTTTTGCTTTTTTTGCAGCAGATATTCTTTGATGTTTGATTATATATTTTTTATTTTATCCCTTTAATATTAGAACATGCTACATTTATTATTTTTTCATTTGCAGATTAAAAATGGAGCTTGAAAATATTTCATCTGAACATAAAGAAATTATTGCCCAATTGCAGTTAAATCATGCAGAAAAGGTCAATTCTTTGAGAGAGCAATTGCAAGAGGCCGAGTCCTGTAAATCAAAAGCTGAAAAAGAGGTACCATTGATTTATTATTTTTTTTTTTCTTTTCTCAGTTTTTTACTTTCTATAATTTCTTACATACAAAATGTGGTGATATGTAATTCACATACATATTTTAGAGGAATAATAATATTAAATTATTCAGATAACCTAAAGCCATAATTTGTAATATTCTATATACTTTTCTATAGTGTTAGTGCATGAAAGCATTATATCTTGGTTCATCCACCCTTTATTATGCAATAATAAATTAAATATAATTTAAGTTCCTTTTGAAAAATTCTCCTTCAGGATAAATTTTTCTCTTGAAAGTAACCATACACAATGCCATAGCCAGATTTTTTTTCAGGGGGTGGAGATTAGAGCCCTGCATCATGTTGGGTTACTTACACTGGACCTGACCTGCTGTCGGGTTGGCATTAGATTTTTTGTTGCGGGTCGTGGACTGCCACTTTTTTTACTGCAGGTCGGGTTGACTTTCATTATTTCGGGTTGGCTTTTGACTTTAGTGGGTTGTGTTTGGGTTAACCTGAATTTGAAAAGAATGCCCAAAATTTTTTTTCATGTTAAAAAACTATATACAGTAAGACCTACATAATGGCTTTTCTCCCTAAAGGCAGACACCTTTATTTAACAAACACTTTTTCAATTCCCAAAATTTATATATTTGAATGCTTATATCTCTGAATATTGGGCATCTCTCAATCTACATGCGCACAACATGTGTATGTGTACATAAACTATCAAAAATATGATACATGTGTTTTTCTGTGTATCAAAAACGAAATGTTCATAATATTTTTCATATTTCGAAAGAAGAAAAAATGGTTCTTAAAGAAAAAAAAAATCTATGATCATATTTCTTATATACATTTTATTTCTCATGCAGTAAATTGATTATATACTTATACATATTCAAATACATATTTATTTTCATCTGAAGCATAGTTGTGATCAGATTTTTTGTGAAAATCATAACAACCTGAGGAAAAAAAAAAAAAAAAAACTATATATGACCCGCAAGAATTCTTCTAGTGTGAACTCGACCTGCAGAAAAAAAATTAGTCATTCCTAGCCAAAAAAACAAAATTCGGAATAACCCAACCCAGTGTTTGACTCTATTAAACGATTCCAAATTGTCTGCTATTCAGAGGCTTTCACTATATGTAGATATTAAAGAATATATATTTGTTCTTTCTTCTATGTAAAACTTAAGAATGGTATTAGAGATACAATTGTAGATCATTTTTCATAATGGCATTGAACATGATTTACTTTACTTCAATTGCAGGTTTGAAGTTGAAATATTGCAGGATTGGGTTTGAAATACCTCAGGTTTAGGTCGGCTTTTGGGTTGTTGAAAATTATTTTTGTGGGTTCGGGTTGGGTTGCAGGTTGACTTAAAATAGAATCGTGGGTTCAGGTTGTGTTGTACTCGACACACGCAGGACTTTAGGGGGATGTTCACTATATCGAAAATGAAGTATTGAGATATAATCAGATTTAGCAGTGGTAGCTTATTTCTTTAGAATAGAAAGCTAATCTGCCAGAAGTTATGTTAATTTGTGTTGATAACAATAGCTTATTTTCTTTTTATATTTTTATTTTGATAGTGATTCGAGTTAATTTAAGTTTTGGTTCTTACAGGTGGCATTCTTCAAGGATAAGATTGAAAAAATACGTTCTGAAAGGTATGTATGCACCTTGAAAATATTTAGCTGTTTTTATTTTAGAAGAACTATTTTGGATTAAAATAAGCAACGTGAATACTTGATTCACAATTGTTACTAAATAGGTGCAAATATATAAAAGTTTTAAAAACATTTAGAATTATTCAAGATGTTAAAATACCTTGATGTCCGAACATGTCAACATTTGACATGTTCTGATATCAATGTTTTTTAACATTGTGAATAGTTTTAAATGTTTTTAAAGCCTTTATATACTTACACCTATTTAGTAATAAATGTATTGTAAATCAAGTATTCACGATGTTTATTTTTTTATTAAGGTGAATATGACGTTTCAACTTGAGATATAAAGTTTCTATATACATTTTATTTTGAATTATATAATTTCTAGCATAAAGAGATGGAGGTCTGCGCAAGCTTGTACTTTGCTTACCTAAAATATTAGTTTATTTATTAATACAGTCTTAAAATAAATAAATAAATAAATAAATAAATAAATACATAAAAAAAAAAAATAAATAAACCCTCCTATTATTTTATCGCAAAGAGAAGTGAGTTACATTTGACGGGAAACTGTATGTGTTCTAAAGTTCTGTATGAATAAAGGAAGCTTAGAGAGAGTCATCTCCGTATTGTAATAGAGACAAACTTTAAAATTTTCCGTACTATCACCTAATATTCATGTCATATTTGAATTCTTCAGAAAATTTCATCTTTGGACACCAAATATGAAGTTATTCAGTTAAGAAGTTTAGTAATCATGCAATGTAAAATTTTGAACCCCTAATGTAAAATTCTTTTTTAACCCATTTAGGACCATGGGTGCATAATATGTTTTTGGTACCAGTAATATAAAAAAACTAATATTTACCTTATTTAATTAGAGCATTTTTGCAATTACAAAAGTAAAGGTAACTTAAAAAAAAAAAAAAAAAAAAAAAAAAAACATTGGTGCCAATCGAATTAAATTTATGTAACAGACACCGGTCTTGAAGGTGTTAACAGTTGCAAAACAAACTGCAATGCAGGTTAGTTTTTTAAGCATAACGCAAAATCTTCTTGGCAGAATGAGATGAAATTTTGGATTTTTTTATTTGAAGCTTCTAGGAATTGCATTTAATTTAGTACTTTAAAGGGACATTGAACATAAGAATAATTAAATAAATTGAATTTCCTTTTTCTCCACCTCCTTTTAGTAATTTGGTAAATTGACAGAAGTAAATTGCATAAATTTTAAAACTAATTGGCTTTTCAAAACATTTTGTGATTACTGGCATTCCTGATAATAGTTAGATTAGATTTTACAGCCCTAAAATATTAAAAAATAGAAAACTCTTTCTTTTTATTGTCATGTCACATCTTTATGTGTGATAGTATAAAGTATTGTGAACAGTTAAATGTTTTTTATTTTTTAGATTTTCTTCATTGAACTGAATACTGAAATTGAAATCTTAAAGTTTTGAATTTTATATTTAACATGCAATTAGCATATATTATGGTAACTCACTCAGAGTTCTGCATTTCTAGAGATGAATGTTATACTTGGAGTATAAAGAAATTAGAAAGTTTGGCCTTTTTGTTTTGAAAATTCTTTTAACTTTTAAAATTTAGGAGTACAAAATAATATATATATATATTTTAATCTTTTTGCTCAAATTGCTCTGTTATATTGTAGTGAAAGAAATGCATATTTATTTTATTTCTTTGTCAATACTTTTAATAAACTGATAACTGATAAG
This sequence comes from Maratus speciosus, assembly GCA_963932465.1. Taxonomy (NCBI): domain Eukaryota; kingdom Metazoa; phylum Arthropoda; class Arachnida; order Araneae; family Salticidae; genus Maratus; species Maratus speciosus. Next base: position 383,965,488 of record OZ010788.1, on the reverse strand, counting down.
GTCAGTGTTTTGTTATTTATTTTTTGCATTCCTTGTTTTACTATGTTTGGTTTTGCAAGAAATCATTATTCTTATCCTATTAGGATTTCTCATTAACCCCTTTGGGACGAGCATCACTTATACTTGATTCATAAGGTGCTTAGAATCCTTGATTTTTCCTACCAGTTATTTTCCATTGTAAATTTTTCCTTATTTTATCATAGCATTTTCTGGTTTCAATGAGACAAAAATTACTGTTTTGAAAAACTGGGGATAAAAGATTAAAAATTCTGTAAAAGATGCTCATTGCAAAGTGGTTAATATGAGTTTTATAATGCAGAAATCAGTAATAAAATTTGTATGCTGTCTATTTTTCCTTTTTTTACCTAATAGCATATTAATCCTACATTTAAGTGTCTCAACAAGACTATTTCATTTTATATCTGTATGGTGTCTGCCACATTATTAATTTTTGTGACATCCTATAACTTTGGCACTCGAAGGATTCGTATAGTTCTAAAAATATCATTTGTCAAAATCAATTAATCTGCTTCTGTTTTATGATATAACATCTGAACATACATATATATAAAGTAAAATAAAAATGTACAAAGAAAAAAAAACTGGCACCAAAATATGTAAAATATTATATGTATGTTTATAGCTATCATAAACATTCTGCCATCTATGGCATATTGAGCTCTAATAATTAAAATTGTACTTTATAAAATTGAAAACATAATATATTTTAATCGAAGAAATGCTGCTACAAGCAAAAGTATAATTTTGCCTTTATTATATAAATGTAGGAATGATCTAAATATCTTTTATGCATTTTTAATACTTTGTTTTTGTGACCTTTTAAAAAAAATTTTTGAAACTCTCCCTTTTTATTTATAGTGCACTAGAGCAGCAAGAGTTGTTGAAAGAGATGAAGCATGTACATGAACGTGACAAAGGTGTGCTACAGGATGAATTAAGAAAAGTTACTGCAGATTTAGAAAAAGTGTGTCTTTTATGTTTCCCATCCTGTATAAGATTTTTAGTTCTTACTTTATGAAAACTAAATTTAATTACCGTATATACTCGCGTATAAGTCGATGAATTTCTGACAATTTTTGGTAAGGAAATTTGGGGGGTTGACTTATACGCGAGTCAATTAAAAAAGCAAAACCAAAAACTTCTAATACTGCAAAATTATGGCTTCTTATGTGTATGAATTAAAAAATAATATATAAAATATACAAATAATAATAATTTATCACTTAAAAATGTTTCAGTGATTTGTTTATTTGTTTACCTACTACTTTTTCTCATTGGCAAGTGAAATCTTTGGTTTGATTTTGTGCAAAATTGAAGTAAACAGTTTGGGAGTCGACTTATACGCGGGTTTTTTATTTTTTCCAGAATTTGAATTCGAAAGTTAGGGGGTCGACTTATGCGCAAGTATATACGGTATCTGTATTTAAAGATATTTTTCTTCTCATCCAAAACTTTATGATTGTTACTTTTTTTTTCTTTTTTAAGTATATGAAAGCATTGCAAAAATCTGAAGATGAAAGGAAAAGAATCGAAAGTGACTTTATTCAGATTCGAGAAAAAAAAGAATCAATAACTCAGTGGGAAGCTCAAATTAGTGAGATCATCCAATGGTAATTTCTTATACATTATTTAAAATTGTTTATTAAAATATTCACTATATATTAATATATATAATATATAGTGATATATTATAGAATATATTAATATATATGAATATCAATATATATATATATATATTAATATATTTGCATGTTTTTCAGCTTCTAACCTTGATATGATGCGTGATTATATTTACTTATTTAATTTTTAATATACTAAATGTTGTGTTATGTGAGTATGAATTTTGGTACCATATTTTTTGTCATTGTAATATTACTGTATTAAGAAACATTTTACTGTTCGCTAAATGCAATATTTTTGTACAAGAGACTTAGTAGGAATTTTCATAGTGTTTCTATTTTTCATGCCAAACATGTACATTGTGAAGAAAAAAAATGTACACTATTTAATCACAAATTCTTGTATAAAGGTACCTTAACACATAATGATAAATCTATTTTTAATATTTTCTTTTATATATCCTGTAATAACTTTTTTATGCTCAGGGATGAGAGTTCCTACAAAAGGAAGAAATCCTTCTTTCTGAAAACAATTATGAATGTTGTCTGGATTGATCCAAAAATGAAAAAAAAAAAAAAAAAAAAAAAAAATATGCTGTGGATGCTTATTGACATAGGCTGTGTGTGTGAGAAAGATAAGTCTCAAACATTTTATCTGCTGAAACCTCAAACTCTTGCAGTTTATTTCTGTTCTTTCTTCAAAGATCAGCTTATGTTATGAAATTTATATGAAGTTGTTTAAAATGCCTCATTTTAAAAGACATTTGTGTAAGGTTCATTTTTGAAAAATAATATTTTGGCTCAACCATATCTAAATTCTTTTGAATAGTTTTAGTGTATTGGAGATGTAATGCTGGATCAAAGACAACATTGATGAGGAAGGATCTAGCATAACATGAAAAAATCTAAAATAATCACCCATAAATAACTCTGTCATATTGTAGTGAAAGAAATATACATATTTATTTTACATCTTTGTCAATATTTTTAATTAAATTTCGAACATAAGTTTTAAAACATTTCACTTAACGTAAATTCTTTTTTTTAATCCCACTTTAAATAATTTAACAGCATTTTACCTATAGCATGCATCATTAATTGTCTTCCTGCTGCTATGACCAGTATGTTAGTATTTTTTTTTGCATTCCTTGTTTTATCATGTATGTATTGATTATTATATTTTACTTTATAATTATCCATTAAAATGTTATTTAATTACTAAGATAATAAACAAAAAATGTTTGGTTAATGTCTGTGTTACACTATATATCTAAATCCATGGGGTAATCCATGTATGTCTGTATCTGCTATATTTCATCATTGTAAAAGACGCAATTTTTTAAAAAAATTGAAGAAATTCAAAAGATAATCTGAAGAATTTATCACAGATGCATGTATGTGAATTACATTTTAATGACATATTATATTTTATTGACACACAAAAGCACTTATTTGCTTATAAAACGAAATAGACATATTATATTTTATTAATACACAAAAGTACTTATTTGCTTATAAAACAAAATAGACATATTTTCCCATAAGATGATAATAAGTGTATTTTTAAAGGCAGAATAAAAAAAGCTTTTTAGAAACTATATTAAGATTTTTTACAATGATGAAATGTAGATGGCACTACACAAGTCCCCCATTTTTGGATACAGTAGTGCCTGATGAGAATTGATATGGATTTAGATGTATAGAGTGACTTAATTAATTATCTTTGTATAGCTTGAAAAAATTTTCCTTTTTTTTTTCTTTGCCACACATTCATGCCTGGTAAATAAAATCTCCAAATAAAAGCAGCTTTTTTATTCTCATTATTATTATTTCTAATTTATTACTCTGATGGAGAGTTAGTTTTGCTTAAAAGGTGCACCTTTTCATTAGCTTATGAACCTCATTTAAAATTGTTCACCGGTTGTATTTTGATAGCGTATGTTTTCTTGAATGAGTAGTAAGGCGAATTGTTTTTATCAGTTGAGGTTTGATGTTGAATGGAAAATATCCTTAATGTCACCCTATGATATTTATGGAAGAAAGAATAAGATTAGTTAACTAGGAAAAACTGCTAATTTTTTTATGAGAGGAGGAACAATTTCTATTAATTAAAACACATTTAAGAGAAAGGCTTATTTCGTTCTTGTAGTGTTTTTTCTATCTTGATAGTTGACGTTAAATTATGTTTATGAAATGCACATGTAATTATGAAATAGTTTTTTAGTTACATACATGAATGTTTTTAGCATTTTAATTTAGATTACAATACTTGATCCCCCAGACGTTTCTGTCTTTATTTTTCCTTTACACTTATTTATTTATTACAAAACAATGTATAACTGTCTCAATAATCTGTAATTTAATCTTACTTTATTTCAATTGGAAAAAAAAAAAAATTATATTTGTTGCTCCAGGTAGATACAGTGGCATTATAACAGTGGTGCCAACGTACCACCCCATGTTGAAATAGCATTTTGATATACAATATCTAAATATACAATGAATAACATACATAATAGGATAATAATGAATAATTAAATATGCTTCAAACATTTGTTTACACAATAACAAATTTGCAATTGAATGTTTTTACAGTGTTAAATTTAACTAAATTAGATAATAATTTGTCACTGTAGCAAGCATAGTTTTAGTATGCCTCATTTGAAATACCGTGAAGAGTTTTTACAAAAACAACTGTAACCTTACCATCTGGTCCATTATCTACTTTTTTAACTCTACTCATTGTCCACCTGCAAGGTGGTAGATTATTCTCTTTTAAAAAGACCAATGAATTTGGAATAATATTGTCCTTTTTAAATTGCATTTATGCCTGCCTTGTAAGTTGCTAAGGTAGTTCAGTTTCATTTTTGCTATATAAATTGGACAATTTTGCTTAACCCGGCAGGACGGGCGAGGCCGTGGGGTGTTTTGAAAGAGTGTAATTATCATGAATTTCTCTAACAGACAGAATTCTAAAGTTTTTTTTCGTATTTATGCCATATAATATGTTTGGGGTGTGCTGACACCCCATGCCCATTCTCATGTTATGTTTCACAGCGTGCATCCTGCCGGGCTAATCTTTGTCATTTTGACAAATAATTATCATGTTTGCCATTAAGGTTAGGTTCAGACACACTGCTCAGAGTTCCTATGAGAAAATGGCCTGGAGTTAAAACTTCAAAATCATTGAAGTCAGAAGACATGAGTGTTAAAGGCTTTCTATTTAAAATGCCTTCAATTTGCATGGAAACTATTAAAAATTGTTCAGCACGAGTTTTCTACTCGTCTGTTTAGACTGTGCTTAAATTACTTCACCCCAGCTTCCCATAAACCACTGGAATTTGGATGATTTGTGTGGAATGAAATTCTACGCAATTTCCTCACTTGTTAACTTTTAAATGCCATACTGTAAACGGATCTGCATTGAAGATTCAGTCAGTAGGTTGCCTCTTTATTATATTAGTATAGATTAACTTTTCATTTGCATTTTTTTATTATTAAATTGACACTGGATTTAAATACAGTAATCTTCAAAATGTTATTTGATATGCATCTACCAGACATTTTGACATAGAAAATTGTAATTAACTTTGTCATAAATCGATATTGACCATTTCATTTGCAGCAATTTAATATAGTTGATTGATTGTACATTCCATCTTAATCACATATGTGAATAAAAATAGGGTAACGTGTAGATAAGGTACTTACTTGTATCCATAATTTTGAAATCTGTATTATCTTATTAAACATTTTTCTCCCATTGCATTATGAAAAGATTGAATATATCTGTGTAAATTTCACTACTTGCAAGACTTTTAGTTTTATATTATGTTGGGAAAATATTTATTTGGCTTGTATTCAAGAGCAATCAGTACTTTTCTATTTGCGTTGAAAGGTGCATTTGAAGATTGGGGGGGGGAGAAATAAAACTTTTTAACGAGAAAATCAATGAGGGTAATATAATATTAGCTTATGTATTGCATATCTTACAGTTTATTTAGAAGTATTATTTAAAATACATGTCAGTGTTTTACCACTCAAGCTAATTGCAAAGATGGAAATCATTTTATGAATATGTAGAATTCATTTTATAATTTTTAGGGTTAGTGATGAGAAGGATGCTCGAGGTTATCTCCAGGCTCTTGCTACAAAAATGACTGAGGAATTAGATGCTTTGAAAATGACTGGAGTCCCACCCACATCAACTGTTGTACGTTAATTTTTTATGATTTTTAGTATTTATAATAATTTTACTTAGAGATTTAAAAAAACAAAAAACAATTATGATAGGCAGCATTAAATGCTACTATTGTTGCTATTTATATTTTGTATTATTGTACATACCTTAAATAAAAAATAAAGGTATCCTTTTGAATATTTTTCTTTGTCCAATGAAAAGGGCTTTTTTAAATATACTATTTTATTTAAAAAATAATTCTATTGTGATTTGAATGCATTTATGTGGTCTTAAAAAATGTGCCTTTCATTCTTAGAATTCTTTTTTGCCTTTATTACTTTAAAATTATATACTGTATTTTTCTGCATATAATCTGCGGATATACGTTTAAAAAAGTCGCTTATTCAGTTATACGGATTATACTCTGCTGTGGATTATACAGAGATTTTCTTCTACTGCAAAATCTAAACGTAAAATTTTTGAAAGAATGGGTGATTTCTTTTAAGCTGGTGAATAATAGATGGCGTAATCGCTTTAGTGATCCAAACTTAGACCTCTGACGTCCATGTGCAGTATTTTAATCTAGCACTTTATTCGCAGTTTTATTCCATGATTGCTTAACAAAATTCACTGTTTTTTTCCATGACCAATTGATGAAATTTACTATTTCTCCATGACTGATTAACACAATTTGTGATTTTTTTCCACGATCGTTTGACAAAACGATTTTATTCCTCGATTGTTTGATAAAATTTGCGATTAATTTCTGGAATTGTTTGGCAAAATTCACGATTCATTTCTGGAATATATTGATGAAATAAGTGTTTTTTTTTCTTTTTCTTTTTTGTTTTTTTTACCCCTCCACAACAGACTGTCAAAATTTATTATTTCCTCCATGATCGATTGATGAAATTCACCACTTTATTCCACAATCATTGGGGAAAATTCGCCTATTTTATTCCTTGATTGTTTAACAAAATTCATGATTTTTTTTTGCTGTTATAATCTGTGGATTATGATTTTTTTTTTTTTTTTTTTTTTTACTTTCTTCTATCTTTACAAAAAGAAAGTTTTGGATTCGTAAAAATTTTCGACAGATTTACACGTTTTAGAGGTCAGATATTCTGAAAAACATATTTTTACAAAATGTCTTTCTGTGAGTCTGTCTATCTCTGTGTGACACAAATTTTGTGGGCACCCTATCTCAAGAGCTAATGCATGGACTTTAATAAAAATTTATATTCAAGTAGTCCATTAGTTTTTGGTGTAAATCGCCCAACAGGTGGCACTGCTATGTTGCATTTTTCGCGATTTCTGCAATAGTTCTGTCTCAAGAACTAATGCACGGATTTTCATCAAACTTCAGATTCAGTTATTCCCTGATATGAATTGGTGCTGGTAATGTTTTGGTGTAAATAGCCCAACAGATAGCACTGCTATGATGCATTTTGCAGCATTTACATGATTTTCGCAATAGCTCTATCTCAAGAAATAATGCACAGATTTTCATCAAACTTCAGATTAAGTTAATTCTTGACATGATTGACGTTTTTTACCTTTTGGTGTAAATCGCTCAACAGGTGGCACTGCTATGCTGCATTTTTTGTGATTTCCGCAATAGCTCCATCTCAAGAAGTAATGCTTGGGTTTTCAACAAACTTCAGATTCAGGTATACCTGGATATGAATTAGTGGTGTTTATGTTTTGGTGTAAATCGCCCAACAGGTGGCGCTGCTATGCATCATTTTTCATGATTTCCACAATAGCTCAATCTCCAGAACTAATGCACAGATTTTCTCCAAACTTCAGATTCAGTTAGTCCTTCACATGAATTGACTTTTTATACATTTTGGTGTAAATCGCTCAACAGGTGGCGCTGCTATGCTGCATTTTTTGTGATTTCAGCAATAGCTCTATTTCAAGAACTAATGCTTGGATTTTCAACAAACTTTAGATTCCGGTATACCTTGATATGAATTAGTGCTGGTTATGTTTTGGTGCAAATCGCTCAACAGGTGGTGCTGCTATGCTACATTTTTCATAATTTCCCCTATAGCTCTGTCTCAATAACTAATGCCCGAATTTTCATCAAACTTCAATTCGGATATACTTTGATATAAATTGGTGCTAAATTCATGTAATTTCTTGTGCTATTTAAATGATTTAATTGACGTGATTTATATAGAAAAGAGTTTTGTGATGGCCACAACATACTAGTTTTCCTTTGACTTGGAGTAATATGTAGGGAAATATTGTACTTTTCCTATTTTTGGTCTGTGCATATCCAGGGCTTAATTTCTAACAAAAAAAGTACCGGAGCCCTAATATTCTGCAGTACTAACAATCGCGGCGTCCCCCACCCCCACCGGTCATCACTCCAATCTGCATATTTAAATTTTAAATATATCTATCTGCGTATACTTAGCTGTCAACTATTCCACTTTTTAGTTATCACTCCTTCCGAAATGAAGTGTTTGCCTAATTTTAATGATAATTAATTTCAAAATTCTGCGATTAAATACTGTAAGGATTATAATTCGGACAAAAAAAAAAATTGCAGTAACTCAATTACCTAGATATTTTTCTTAGACTGCCCCCCCCCCCCCCCCCTAAATTGAAAGCTAAATTTTGAATGAAATGAGAGAGTGGCATTTGTGAAAATCATATGATTACAGAATAAAAATTACAGATCGATTACCTTAGAGATCTTAAATCTATTCTAACCTGATGGAAGAGTTGCAGTGTTGCATTCCAGAATGCTGTTCTGAAGTGACGAAGTAGAAAAGAACCAAAGGCTCTTTTTGTTTTTTGTTCTTCACATCGGGGAAATGGACAAACTGAAAACATAGTCTTAAACTTCATACTGTTTACTTTCAAACATCGCAATCAGTTTAAAAAATTATAACCATTTAAAAAAAAAAAAAAAAAAAAAAAGTTCAATTTTGCACCTCCTTATTTTTGAAGCTCACACCCACCCAAATCTTCAATAATGAAAAAAGAAAAACACCTCCTCTGTACGGGTACCTTCTTCTCTTCAACAATGCAATGAATTTAAAAAAATACAAATAATAACCTTCCCGAAAATTTGGTACTAGAAGTCACTTTACGTCTCCTTTCAACTTTCTTTTCCTTTAACTATCTGTATGTCCATGTGGTGCCACTGTACCACGAAAAGTTATTGAAGTATGCATAGAAGCATAGAATTAAACCAAATTTCATATGTATATTTTTTGGCTATAGCTTGCAGGTCCCAGTTAAATTTGAGAATATTCTGCAGGAAGGAGGTGCTATAATAGCAATTTTTGTTCAATTTCCATTATTGTATCATCGGAAAGTCTGAGAATTTATGCATGGAATTGAACCAAACTTTATATTAGTGATGGGCGATTTCGATTTTTTAAAATCAATTTAATTGATACTATGGCCAACTCGATTTAATCGATACTATGAATTTTTTAATAAATGTCTCTAAGACAAAATAAGATATCATTCATTTCATTTTCCTTCAAAAATTGAAGATTAAGTAGTTGGATGTGCCAATCCCAAAACTTTCATCTGCTTCATAAATGTTAAAACTTCAAAATTCGCTATCACAGTGTCAAATTTAAATGATAACCTATCCGCATCATGAGGATTCAAAAAGGATAGGTTCGTTGAAGTATGTGCATTTTAAAAGAAAATATAAGCATTGCATTTTCCTAACAAATCATTGAATTTCGGCCCACACCCTCTTAGGCTAATGTCAGACAGACGTCTTTTTGCATGCTTTTTTCGCTTTTACGCCATCCCTACACCTTCGCTATCATGTGTAGGGACGGTGTAAGAAAGAGCGTAAAAAAAAAGCGTGCAAAAAAGACGTTCGTCTGATATTAGCCTAGATGTCCGCAACGGAAAATCCCAATTCAAAGAGCATAAAAGCGGCACCTGTTGGGCAGTATACACCCAAGCCTAATAAGGATCTATTTATCTGAAAGTGTAACAGAATGTGAAGTTTGATTAAATTCCTTGCATTAGTTTTGAGATATGGCTATCACAAATATCATGCAAAAAAAAAAAAAAAAAAAAAGTATAGCCTGTTACATGATTAACACGAAAAACTCAGGAACAACTTATGTCACTGACACATTATCGTTAATATCGTGTACATTCCAATGTTCCCCCGCGTCATCCCCTGAATTCTATACTAGGTTAAATCGTTATACTTTTGTTTAGAAGCCTAGTTATTTGGGTTACTAGTATATTATGTTGTATTTTCAAGTTCGTCCCATCTAATCCTTTTCCCCCCCTTCCTCCCCAATCTTAATTTACAGGGCCGTTCAAAATATGCATGCTATTTTAGAAATGCCCAATTCTCGTTCTATTTTATTATAAATCAACATTTTGAAACCTTGACCAAAGATACATTTGAGGTGACCCCTCCCACCGTTTGAGACTTACATGTTCCCCGGGGGGCATATTTATTGTTTATTCCAAACCATCTCGTGTAACATATTGTTGGAAAGCTTTTAATGTCCTCTTTTATTCCCCCCCCCCTACACACACACACACACACTAGTTACGCGCTCTTGGCACTTTTTAGCTCACAGGCTATCAAAGCCTGAGATCTAATGTGCCCGTCGGTTTTGTATGTATGTATGTATGTATGTACCTACGTAACGCGATAACTCTTGATAGAAATATCCGATTTGCTTCAATTTTTTTTCTGTGTTCATTCTGCTAAGGCGCTTCCCTGATTAGTTTTGGGGTCTCATTGGTTAAGTATAAAGGGGAAACAGGGGCTAATCCCCCCGTTAATTTGTTAACCAGAGAAAAGTATGTTATTTCATTGTTAATGGCTCTCGGATGAGAACATTTTTTTTTTCTTAACAGCTGAAAATTTGGTAAACATAAAAAAGAAAGATATTTATAAACTGTAAATGAGATAAGAAGATATATATTTTAAAAAGGGAAAGAAATTTTAGTTAAATATATTATTAAAAGGAGAATTTTGATTATTAATTGGGGGATAATTAGTGTGCGATGATTGGTTAATTACATTTATCACAGCTATTTTAAAAGAAGATTTGCAATATTTGCATTTCCCCCACGCTTATAGGAGACCCTAAAATGACTGAAAAACCATTTAACTTTTTAAATAAATTTAGAGCCTTCAAAATTTCGCTCATCTGCACATTTTTAAGAAGTTTATACACGTTTTAGGGAGTTTATAGGAAGTAAGTCCCCATCTGTTTGGTTCAAGGAAATAAGAGTAGAAAGTACATCTTTTCCGGATGGAAAAAAAAAAAAAAAAAAAAAAAACATTTCTTTCTTTTTTTTTATATGACCGAGATCTTTTTTAAAGATAAATTTAAATATAATATAAACTATTATCAAAATTATATCTTAAAAATAATAATTTTAAAAGTTAAAAAACCTTATTATTTGACTCAAAGGTCTGTAGTAGCTTACTTCTGGGCTGCTAACATTGTCTAGGTCCCCCATAAATGGAGGTGAGAGGTAAGAGATAGTCGTTACGGCCAGTGGCGTATCTACATTTTTTGGCGCCCGGGCCGGGAAGAAATTTTGCCCCCCCCCCCCCCCCAAAAAAAAATAAATAAATAAATAAATAAATAAATATATAAAATCACATTATTTTTCCATGGAAATTTCAAAAACTTAGGGGAACGTGTTTCAAAACAGCAGGCAACCAAGAATTTCAAATTGCTATACCATATTTTAAGATAGAGGGGAAACCAAACAATTTTCTTGAATCCTTCTATCAAGACTTAATGATTATGCAAGAAATAAATTTGTATTTATAATTTTTTGTACATTTTTATTTTAATTTGAAATTTTTAAGGGGCTGCTATTTTGAAACAGGATGGTGGATCAATATGTCCAATGAATTTAGTCGAGATCTTAATAAACCCTCAACATATGCTCAATCACATCCAAATGGCTTTATAAATACGAGCGCAGTCGCATGACAATGATAAAATATTTGTAGATACATACTATATATATAGATGAAAAAGATAAGAATTAAAATCCTTTTAAAATTCAAAATTAAAATTAAATTTCAAAAATTTAAATTAAAATCTTTGTTCTTTTTCCTAACTTTAAGTCTTACATTCTAAAATCCGTCTTAACCATTGTAACTTTGTTTCCCAGCTCAACATTAGGGTGGTCCTTATTTTCGAAGTTTTAAAATTCATTGCTCTTACCCTCTAAATATGTTCCATTATATCTAAAAATAATTCTTGTAGAATTTAATCACTAAAAAAAAATATTTAGAGGTAGCTCAAAGAAGTATAAGCTTCATAAATCGGGGTCATTTTGCTGTTTTTTTCTCCTTTAACTTGAAAAAAAAAATTATAATTATAATATTGATAAATTATTTCAATGTAATTAAAATGTCAATTATCTATACTATAAAATCCATAAAAGTATTTGTAAATGCAATTATTAAATAATTATCTACAGATAATTTCATTGATATTTGATATGAAGAAGAGAAATGTCTCTCACCTCTCATAGATGGCAGTACTAGCAACAGAGATTCAACAAAGAATTATTTATCTGTTTATTATTTTCTAATTCTTTTGCCTTATTAGATAACAAATACGTGCTAAATAAATTTTAAATTGGTCTATTTTATTGTGAGTTTTAAACTTTTATTGAGTTAAATTAGTTACAGGTATATTATTATTTTAGACTTAACTGCAACAACTGTTATCTTACTTTTGGTTTGTGCTTTGTTTACTGATGAATATTTTTTAAATTTGATTAATCAGTCTAAATCTTTTGCCCTATAAGTTAGTAAGTTTAAGGAAATTTTGATTTTTAAATTGTACTATTTTACTGTGAGTTTTAAACTTTGGCAGTAGAAATGGAAATAGCAGTACTTGAGTCTTTTACAGATAGCTCAAATGGAAAAGATGGAAATGAAACTGAAGAACGCGATCACAAAATTGAACTGATTGAGGATGCAGCATTAGATCCCTGGATATCTAAAGCTAAGAGAGGGCATATGAATATCATAACTCCAGAATTAGCAACAACTCTAGACAGGGCAAAATTATCAGACAGAAAAGCAGTGTTTGTAGTTGCAGAAACAGCAAAGACTTTAGAATGTGATATTAAAGAAGTCAGTCAGAACAGAAGTGCAATTCGCAGAAAAAGAATTATGAGTATAATTAAACAATCGCAGAAATTAAAGAACAGCTACAAAGAAATGTTCCCCTCATTGTTCATTGGGATGGAAAACTTTTACCAGAGTTAACTGCTAAAGAGAAAATAGATAGATTACCAGTTATAATTTCTGGAAAAGGAGTTTCTCAGATACTCTCAGTTTCTAAACTTCCTTCTGCAATGGGCGAAATACAAACCCATGCAATTTATGAAGCTTTGAATGAATGGGATGAGCTTTGACACCACATCAGCAAATACTGGAAAAGAAAAAGGTTCTTGTGTCCTTAAGAAAAGCTTTGAACGAAACTTTTTTATTTTGCCTGCCATCATCATATTATGGAACTTATCATTGGAAAAGTATTTCATATTTCTTTGGGAACTTCGTAGTCAAGTCCAGAAGTACCTTTATTCAAACGTCTCCAAGAGTACTGGAGCTTTCTAGATAGAGAAAAATTTGAAACAGGCTTGAAAGATTGTAATATTCAAGCTCTTGTACAAGATGTAAAAGATGAAATTTTGGAGTTTGCCACTACATAAGAGTCATCAACATGTGGACTAAGAGATGATTACTAAAGAATTTGTCAAACATGTTTTTTTCCTTGGGAGAATACCTGTCAGTGGAATTCATTTCAGACTTCCAGGGGCAATGCATCATGCTTGTGGGATGTCTAAGGTAATATATTCTTTGAAAATAGTCATCTTTAAGTTCCAATTCAAGCTTATCGAAAAGGAAGAAAGAGGTCTTCGTGATGTTTTTGTTTTATAGTCAGGGTGTATTAAAGCTTGGATCACTGCTTCAATAACAGAAACTTCACCCTATAATGACTTTCAATTGATGAATATTTTATTAGAGTACTCAAGAATACATGCAGAAATTGCAAAGTCTGCATCAGAGAAATTTCTAAGCACCTGTGGTATATGTCAGAAGATCTTTCTGGATTGTCCTTTTTTGATAGCAAGGTGTCTGTTTGAACAAAAAGAAAGATGGTTGAAGTCCTTCAAAATAAAAAAGGTACAAAATATCCTGATAAGAGGATAACTGTTTCCCGTAAAATTTTTCAAGTAAAAAAGTTTGAAAATTTTGCTACCAAAGAATCTTTGAAGTTCAAAGAAGTGAATTTACCGCAAGGATTCTTTCAAATAGACCCAACACATTGGAACACTAATTCTGATTATATGATTGCATTAGAGATTGTGCAATCTATTAAAGTGGTAAATGATCATGCTATGAGAGATATTACTTTGATCAAAGAGTACACTGGAACCCTTGCAAGAAATGAACCTCAGTTTCAGCTATTGACGAAAGTTGTGGAGGAGCACTGAAAAGCGTATCCTCACTGCAGAAAAATGGACTTAACAAATTAAACTAATTACGGATACTTTCAACTTTTTATATGCTTAATATTGTGTTTTTGTGTTATAAAAAAGCAAAATTAATTTACTATCATAATAAAAATTATCATTTTGGCTTAATTTCTTTTTGTCGATATCATCATGTTTTTTAGTATAATCGCCAAACTTCAGCAAGCTTGAGCTGCCTCTAAACATATTTCTTTTTCATTCAAACTTTTTCTCCTTTGTTTTTTACTGTATTGGAACAAATTTTTAGGGTAAGACATAAGAAATTTAAAAAAAAGGTAAAATTGACCATATAAGGACCACCTTACTCAACATTTACTGCATTCACCATTAAGTGGCTACTTCAGTCAAGTGAAAAGACCCATTCGCTAATGCTAATCCATGGAAGAAATTTATAAAGATATCTCGGTTGCATTTTAATATTTTTAAATGATTTTTTTGCATTGGCTAGCTGAGATCGATCTGTACAAAGGCTGTTTTTTACTTTTTCGATTTTGTGTACAGATATTTTTGATGAGGACACTTTCATTTTCGGAACCGGTTTCGAAACTGAAAGCATCTTTAAAAAAAAAATCTATAATCGAAAAAGTAAAAAATGGCAGATGTAGAGATCGACCTCAGCTAACCAATGCAAAAAAAATCATTTAAAAATATTAAAATGCAACCGAGATATCTTTATAAATTTCTTCCATAGGCGAACATTAGCGAGCGGGTCTTTTCACTTGACTGAAGTATCCTCTTAAATTGAGAGAGTAACTTAAGACTGAAAATGCTGACGATTGGGCAATTCTCCTTCGTTTGTGGTTAAAGCATTGTATGTCACAGATCCCGTGAATTTTGCAGATCTCGACCACTGTCAATCAAGAGCTAATTAACCATTTAAACTAAAAGTTCCACCCAAATTGATACCTTCGCCCCCTGCTTGCTGGAAAATATTGCCAACATATTAGCTAGAACACGCATAGAAAAGATTAGATTTTGCGGAGATGCCTGTACAACCTACGACTATGTATTGCGTAAACAGCTCGTGAGACATGCGCGGAGATGATTGTAAGATGCAGTGAAGAAATAAATGAGTTCAGTCCATAAAGAGATTCCCAAGTCATATTCATTTCTCCGATTAATCTCCCAGTTATTCCTTACATGGATAGATATAGATATAGTTTTCTCTAATGCATATGCGCTGAATTTAAGTATATATCAAATATAGTTAACTTTTAAAACAATGAAAACAGCCATTTGTACTGGTCATACTAGGAAGACTGAAAAGTCCTCAGATTGCAGGTTCGGTAAATTCAAATTATTCCGTAGTGCGTCGAAGAATAAGAACGTCTTCATAAATTAGTTCTAATATATATCAAGTTCGTAACTTCAATAAGTAAACACACTCTATAGCTCAAATTAAACAACTTCTTCTTAAAAAAAACTTATATACATTTATTTACAAAACAATATTAAATATTATTATTACTCTCATTTGAGAGTTCTATTTTTACCGACACACCGGTTCAAATCAAAAGTTACATCTACACTGAAAAGAAAATCGGGAAAACAATAAAAGGGGGGCTGCCACAGTGCCGACTAACAGAAAATGGCAAGCATCGCCAAGCTGGCATTCTCAACATCCTGCCCCTGGCTGAACACTTAGTTCAGCATCTATATTAAATAATTTAATAAACATAAGAATATACTTACATACATAACAAATTTTCAGATAACATACTTACATACAGCTACAGATGTAAAAGAAAAAATTATAAGAATGCTGCAATCTACAAAATAAAATAAAATACATGAATTGTATGAAAATTAAACAATAATAAGGGTAAATATGAGTAACAAATGAAATTAAATGTTCGATAATAGTTCTTATTTTTAGTGTAAGAGTTTGTGTCTTTTAGTCCACTACTTTGTATAATAACTGCACAGGTCGTTTAAGATCACCTTTTACAGTCTGTAATACACATGATCTTATTTTCGAGTCACGACCAAATATGAGTTCTTTAACACGACCACACTTCCACATATGTTTTGGGAGCTTTTCATCATGAATTATCACTATATCGTTAACTTTGAACTGAGGCGATGAATTTATGTTTTTCACTTGAAAAGCAGATCTAAGTTCTAACAAATATTCATTTCTCCACCTTTTCCAAAAGTGGTCAGTAATTTGTTGCTTATATTTATATTTTCTTGTCAACAAAATCTTATTGGATTTCTCTTGCATACAAACTGGTAATCCATAAGAAGGTCATTAATTGTTCATTATCGATCATTAACATATCAATCGATCATTAACATTAATCGTTTACCAACTAAAAAATGAGATGGCGTTAAAGGTGATGGTTCAGCATTTTCTTCGTAGAGATAACATAAAGGACGTGAATTAATCACAGCTTCAATTTCTGTAAGTATTGTTTCTAGCTCTTCATAACTGAGACAAGTTTTGCCTAGAACCTTTTTTAAAGGTGTTTTAACTGAATTGACCATTCTTTCCCAGAAGCCGCCCCACCAGGAAGCCCTGGGAATTATAAACTTCCATATTATCTTATTCTTTCTCAAATAATCAAAAATTTCTTGCTTAGAAATTCTTTTCCAAGCATCTTTTAATACCAAATCAGCCTTAGAAAACGTTTTGGCATTATCACTGTACATTATTTTGCAGAAACCTCTTCTAGAGAAAAATCTTCATAGTGCTAAGATAAAGGTTTCAGTACTTAGATTGGGGACTAACTCTAGATGTATCGCTCTCGTTACAGCACATGTGAATATGACAATATAAACCTTCCCAGTACCTTCAGAAGTTTTATAATAAATCGGACCGGCAAAATCGACACCAGAGGTTTCAAAAACTGGTGTTTTGACGATTCTATCTTTCGATAAAGGTGCTCTTTCCACCTTTCCAGGAATAGCATTAAGTTTTCGACATATCATACACGATCTTAAGACGGATTTTACAAATCATCTTCCCTTTAATATAAAATACCTTTCACGAAGGTGAGCTAAAGTGACAGCTACCAAAATGGTACATTCTTTCATGAGCATCCTTAATGAGTAATTTTACAAAATAAGATTTATTAGGAAGTATCCACGGATGTTTTTCCTGCTCTGTAACTTCAGAAAACTGAAGTCTCCCAGATAAAACAAGTAAATTATTTGCATCGAATTGTGGATTAAGGCTGTACAAAGAAGAATCTTTATTAAGTGTTTTTTTTTTGTTTAAGTGCTTCTATTTCAACTTTAAATGAAGTTTCCTGAGTTTGTTTAATCCAGTATTTTTCTGCTATTTCTATTTCTGAGGTAGTTAAAGGTCCTAAAATTTTAGGGTTTTTCAAATTGGCATTATGAATAAAACGCATTATCCAAGCAGTAATATTATACACGCGATTTAAACTACTGAACTTTGCCATATCAAATACTGGCTTAGGAGTGGAGTTTGATTTGTTACACAATAGTGTTAAATTTGGTTTTGCTTTCATTTCATTAAAAGCTTCGGGATCCATTTCTATAGCCTTTTTTGAAGGCCACATATCTTCTGGTAGTGATAACCAAGGTGGGCCGCGCCACCATACTTTATTACCCATTAACTTCGATAAGTTTTCTCCTCGCGTAAGCAGATCTGCAGGGTTTTCCTTTCTGGGACAATAATTCCAGTCCTTTGGATCCGTCAATGACTGAATTTCGGTTACACGATTGGAAATAAAGGGTTTCCAGTTGGTAGTAGAACCTCTAATCCAACAAAGAGTTATTTCTGAGTCCGACCATAACTTTATATTTAAATTCGAAATATGTAATTTTTGTTTTAAGTATTTCCACATTCTAGCAGCAACTACTGCACTGATCAATTCCAGCCGTGGAATGGTTAACCTCTTGAGGGGGGCTATTCTACATTTACTCCAAACAAAACTTGTTTGAATTTCGCCAGTTAATGAAATGGAGTGCAAATAAGCATCTGCTCCATACCCTTTGAGACTAGCATCACAGAATATGTGAATTTGTGAATTTTCAGAAATGTTTATCATATTAGGAAAATATTTTCAGGGTATTTCAAATGTGCGTAAATGTACAACTTCTGAACACCAAGTGTTCCACTCGCATTTCAAATCTTCGGGTAATTTATTGTCCCACTCAAAACCTCTTTGCCATGTTTCTTGCAACAAGGCTTTAATACATATTACAAATGGATTTACAAATCCTAATGGATCATAAATTTTCAGTAACATTTTAAGAACTGTTCGCTTCATGGGATCATCGATATAACACTCTTCAAAGGGCTGCGCATCTAACTTCAAAACATCAGATTCAGTATTCCATATCAATCCCAGCACTTTTAAGATACTACCTGTGTTCTCCTCACTTATACCTAAGTTACCAGATTCCCACATTTCCCTAAGTTTAATAGAATTTGAATTAAACTTTCTTAAATTCATCCCAGCTTCTTTAAGAATTTCAGAAGCTGTAGCTGATAAATAATAAGCTTTGTTATCTAAATCTGATCCGGAAATTAAATCATCGACGTATATGGAATTATCTAACACATCTACAACACTTGGAT
Organism: Maratus speciosus; assembly: GCA_963932465.1. Taxonomy (NCBI): domain Eukaryota; kingdom Metazoa; phylum Arthropoda; class Arachnida; order Araneae; family Salticidae; genus Maratus; species Maratus speciosus. Next base: position 383,946,584 of record OZ010788.1, on the reverse strand, counting down.
GTTGATCTCGATATTTCTATATGATGTTTAATTGTGGCAGCCAAAATGAATGGTGAGCATGTAACGCCAAATGGTACACGTCTAAATCTTAAAATTTTGAAAAGGTTGTTTGCGTCATTATCGAACCAAAGAAATTTAAGGTAATCTCGGTCTTCTTTAGCTACAGAAATTTGAAGAAAGGCCTTTTCAATATCTGCACAAAACGCAGTATTGAATTTTCTGAAATTAATAATAATTTCTAATAAATCTGGGTTCAAATTTGGGCCACCGTACAAACAATCATTTAATGATTTGCTGTTTTCTTTTGAGGAAGCACCAAATACCATTCTAACTTTAGTTGTGGGTTTATCATCTCGCAAGACAGGTCGGTGGGGCATAAAATAACCGCTATTTACAGTTTTATTAGAACATTCTTCCACTATGTTATTTAATTCCTGTTCAATCACAATTTCTTTATATTTCTGCAATAATTCCTTATATTTAAGCAATTTTCGATTTAAGTTAATAAATCGGTTCTAGCATTGCTATAATTGCTTCCTAAATCTCTTTTATCATCTTTCCATAATAATTTAGCTTTGTAACGGTGCTCACGAAAATGCAAATTGTTTTCGAATTTTTCGATTATCTCTTTATCTAATTCAGAAATATTTTCTTCTGTGTTCATCCCTAAAGTTTCTAACTCCCACAATGATTTCAAATCATTTTGAATAGGTTTCATAACCGGGGTAGATAAAACCCCAGCTTGCTTACTCTCACTATTTTTATTTACGTCAATTGTCCCGCAGAGGGAATGCCCAAATAAATTTTCACAGACGAACAATGATTTATTTATGGGATATGTTCTTTCATTAATTTGATATAAATAGTCAGCTCCTATTAATATATCAACATCACTATTTTCCAAATGTTCCAATCTGTCAAGACGAAATTTGGAAAGTTTTCTCTTAATTTTGATTGGAAGAGGAGGAATTTGTATCAAAGAATTGGTTATTAGCGGTGTGACTAATGCTTCAATTATTAAACTACGTTTTCTGTCCGTCAAGTGAATTAGATTTAGCTTAATGACATCATAACATCGTTCTTCAGATTTTCTCGAACCGAAAGTAAAGACAATTAATTTTTCCTTTCTAATGACCTCAGGTTTTAATTTTGAAACTAAATTTTCTGTAATAAAAGTTCGATGACTAGCAGAGTCAAATAAACAAAGAACAGTTTCTGAATTTTCACCCGCTTCCACTTTTACATAAATTGTTTGCAATATTACTTCTCTACTGATATTATTTATATTGCTTTTACAATGAGATACAGAGGAAATAATACTATCTGAATTTTTTGTTTCTACTGTTTTTTTATTAGAATTACAAAGTATAGTATTATGATATGTTTTACCACAAACTTTGCAGTTTTCATTCGAAATTTTACAAAAATTCGCGATGTGAAATTTACGGAAGCATTTGAAGCACCTTCCTTCCCTTTTCAATTTTTCTCGCATTTCCGGAATGGTGAAAGACTTGCACTTTTCAGTATTGTGATCAGTCTGGTTACAAAATATGCAGTTATTTTTAATATTTGTGGTTAAGGCAGAAGCTGATGGAATGAATTTTTTATAATTTTTCTTATAATTTTCCTGCTTCTCAGGGATTTTTTCAAAATGGTTTAATTGGACAGTGGCTTCGCGAGATTCAATTTCGTCTTTAATGAAATTTATCAGCTCATTAACATCCCAGTTAGTGTTTTTAATTCGTTTTCTATTAAATTCTAGTGCAATATCTGACGGAATAAGTTTCAGAAGAATCGGACATAACAAGTGCCCATATGAACCTGAGGCAACACCTAAAGAATTAAGATTTCTTATTTGAATTTTGCATTCATCATATAAATCTCTAAGAGCTTTAATGTTACTAGAATTTCGTACTGGTTTCAAATTTAGTAATTTAGTCATGTGACTATTTATTACCAGGTCATTACGACCAAAACGATTTTTCAATAATTCTATAGCATGAGCATAATTTTCCTTAGTCAGCGAAAAGCCTGCTATAGTATTTGCAGCACTTCCACCCAAAAGTGACTTTAAGTAGAAAAATTTATCAATCGGAGTTAAATGTTCATTATTGTCAATTGCATTCGAAAATTGACTCCAAAATTCGAGCCATAAACACGAATCACCATAATATTTAGATATATTAAGTTTAGGAAGTTTAATCAAATTTTGATTCAGAATTTTCTGACTTTTTAGTGGAGAACTATTGTTGCTACTACTATCACTTTCAATGTCTGAAGAATCTTGTTTAGTTTCAGGAGTAACTGTGTTATCATTTAAAAATTTGGAAATTTTATATTTCCATTCAATAATATTCTCATTATAAGATTCCGATTTCTCGATTTCTTTTTCAAATTCAGTACTTGGAACCAGTGGTTCAATTTCAGAATTTAATGATTTTAAAGTTTTCATTTTATCATTTAGTTGCTGTTTAAAAAGATCCAGCTGTGATTTTATATTCTCAAGCTCTAATTCTTGTGTATTATCTAATAAATCCCTTATGTTATCAAATATTTTCGTAGTTTGACTACGAATCGTAGCTCTTTTTTTCTTCAGCGTTTCGAAATCCATCATAAAATAAAGAATTCAATTTATTCGATACAGTTCAGTTAATAAATATATTCATAATTCAATTTATTCAATATAATTTAATTTGAGGTACTTACCTCATTCGATGATGAAATCCAGACATCCTGGAAGCTTTGATGCCAGAAAAATGATACGTCGTCATTCAAATTATTCCATAGTGCGTCGAAGAATAAGAACGTCTTCATAAATTAGTTCTAATATATATCAAATTCGTAACTTCAATAAGTAAACATACTCTACAGCTCAAATTAAACAACTTCTTCTTTAAAAAAAACTTATATGTATTTATTTACAAAACAATATTAAATATTATTATTACTCTCATTTGAGGGTTCTATTTTTACCGACACACCGGTTCAAATCAAAAGTTACATCTACACTGGAAAGAAAATCGGAAAACAATAAAAGGGGGGTTGCCACAGTGCCGACTAACAGAAAATGGCAAGCATCGCCAAGCTGGCATTCTCAACAGTCCTACTTTGTTTTTTATAGGATTTTAAAAAGGAAATTTTTGTGATAGGTCGCCTACATTTTATTATTTGGCTTTTCTCAATGGCAATTCGACGTGAAAATGGAATTTCCAATAAAGTATAAATAATATCTTTACTTGTTGTTCTTCCAGCTAAATCCATTTTGCATTGGTTTACAAAAGTCCACATTACACGAAAATATTCATATGGAATGAAGAACGCAAAAATCAGCTTAAAAACCAAACTATGTGCCAGTTTGTGTGACGGAGATGGCTAGAAATATCTACCGCACGTGCAAGTCTGAAAATTTGTGTGAGGATAGTCCAAAGCAGGTCCTGATGCGCATGAGGCTCAGATTTCTAATTTTTTTTTTATAATTAGCCGAAAATATTAATTAAAAATTCATCAAAAACGCGTTTCTTTTTCGCAAAATGGCAAAATTGCGCTCACATCTGAACCTGATTCCACAGCCGAAATGGAAGAAATTAACGATTTTCATTTATCAGAAAAAAAATAAGAAAACTAATTAAGATATCGATTTGAAAATTTCAGAGCACCTGTAGAAAAAAATTTTACACCTGCGTATAAAATTTTTGAAAATCCGTCGGTAATTTTCTTAATGTTTTAACTTTCATAAAAAAAACTGAACTAAAAAGAGATCTTTTTCCAGCCAACACCTCCATTTTATTTCTGAAAATCGATGGATCAGAGATTATATGACATGTGGGCAATCGACTTAATTATTAAACATAATTTAAAAGCATTTTATCAATTTAATCGAAGATTATTAGTGTGTTCTGGGGCAAGAGTCCCTTGATATGAGTTAAAATTCCACCCACAAGAGTTTCTCCTCTTTATTTACATTTAAAAGTATGTTTTCCAAAATATAGACTTCTTTTACACACAATTATTGAACATTAGCGGTGCATTCTTTTCTCGGATTCTATGGGCCAGATTTCAGCGGGACTTGATTCATTCAACTTAGCTTATGATTTTCTTGCAGTTTTCATCTCCACCTCCAGTACAGAACCCCCATTATTATCTAAATCGGTTGGTTCTATGGACTGAATTTCAACTTGGTTTTGCTCATTCCACTTGGTTTTCGATTGTCTTACAGTTTTTGTTTGTACCTTCCACTGCCAAGGGACGTTTTTAACTCTGGTTTCATGGGACCGAATTCTGCGGAATTTTTTTTCTTTCGACTCATCTTATGATTCTCTTCAGAATTTCCAGCACGTGCGCAACATGCTTGCTATACGGAGACATAGGCAGTGGGGATCCATGCCAGAGATTAATTTTGAAATAAAAAAATTTCAATGGAGGTTTTTAGTCGTTAGAGATGCGTGCGTAACACTCCCGGTCTGTACTGCCGAAGACAGTGGGGACCTATCCCAAAGGTGTTCTTTTGATACCAGAAAAGTCACTCCAAATCGCAATCAGGCCTTTTGACATATAAACTGGAGGCTAAACAGTTAGAAACTTTCATCAGCGATTAACAATTATTGATCTCTCCCTTCCCTAACCCAACCTTCACCAAATTTCTTCAAAACATTAACACAGACACACACAAAAAAAAGCTCTACAATCCTTATTTATTGTCAAAATATGTGAAATAATTCCGGTTTAAAACTCCTCTCAATTTGGCACCCCCTATTTAATCTTTTTAAGCCTCAATTTAGGTACATAATTATATTAGGTACCAAGTGTGTTGAGCCATCCCTAAAAGCATTTTTTGAAGCTTTTTCTTTCTTAATTATTTAGATATAACAAAATATCTAACTAAATAAAACATTCACACACACACACAAAAAGGGAAAAAAATTAACAATTCTTATTTATTGTCAAAATATGAGAAATAATTTCTGTTTAAACATCCTCTCAATTTGGAGCCCCCTATTTAATCTTTTTGCACCTCAATTAAGATACACAACTATTTTAGGTACCAAGTGTGTTGAGCCATCCCTAAAAACAATTAGAGAAGCTTTTTCTTTCTTCATTATTTGGATATAACAAAATTCTTAATAAAGAAAACATTCACACACACACAAATCAACAATTTTTATTTATTGTCAAAATATGTGGAAAAAATTTCTGTTTAAACATCTCACAATTTGGCGCCCCTTGGCCTCGGCACCTGGGGCGGCCGCCCCCTTTGCCCCCCCCCCCCCCTAGCTACGCCACTGGTTACGGCACTGTTGATTCCGTACGTTTTGGAATTACTATTTTTCAGCTTATCTGTGTGAATCTGTGAACATCGAAATATCGATTCAAGTATCGATTCTAGAATATGGGAATCGATTCTTATTGCGATCGATTCTGTTTTATATGATGTCAATTTTAATCGATTCTCAAATTTTCCAGAATCGCCCATCACTACTTTATATGTTTTCAACTACTGGGCACTCCGATATTGATTTTTCTCTATTTTTCATAGTTCTGTTGTACATTGGCTGTTTTTGCAGCGACGGACAATTAGCATCTAGCTAATCTGCTGATTCTGAAGCAGCTGATTTACAACGGAATGACAAAAAATATTGATTTTATTTAAAAGTATGATCAAGATTAGCTTGCTTTTTCTCTGATAAGTAAAATGCAGCAGAAATTTAAGACAAAAATCAAAGTTGGTAATAACACTGAAGTATTAACATGTGTGACACAACATGTTTTTTGAAATATTAACATGTATGAGAAAGAAGAAAGTTTTGGGATGGGTGAATCTAACTATTTTTAATTTTGGAGAGAGAAAATTTTGTCTGTTATTTATTAATTATTGCGTAGGGAATATTTTTAATTCCATATTTTTTTAAAACTTTTTTTAAAGGAAAAGAATTGGAGGAACAGGCGTTCTCAAAAATTAGATAAAATGGAATTATTGAATCTTCAGTCAAGTCTTCAAAGTGAAATCCAAGCTAAGCAGGAAATAAGTCAAGAATTAAGTAAAGTGCGTGCAGAATTAGTAGCAGAACAAAAGTAAGTACTTACTTGACTAATAGAAGTCTTTATATTTTATGTTATATATAAATTTATATATATATAAAGAATATATTTTTTGAGATATTAACCCTTAAATGCGCAATTTTTTTTATCTTGTTTCGAAAAAATTATGTATGATACTCTGAAAGGTTTATAACACAGGAAAAATAATGAAAAAAAATCAGAGATATATTTTCCATATAATATGCCAATCTTTTCTTCTGTTGCACATCCGCAACACAAGTAAAAACTACTGTCGTGTGGCTGTTTTATGCTAAAATAATGCAAATTAGTAAACACTTTAATAAGTATGTCTCCAAATACCTTATTTTATATAATTATTTATTTTATAAAACTTAACCTTTAACCCTTTAGGGTCATTCCATATCAAATCAACCAAAAAAAAATTATTTTTGAACCTTCAGGATTCAGATTTTTATATGTTTTCGTTTATTTGTTATACCTGTCAAGAGGACAAGAAAAACCAAAATTTTCAATTTTTCGGGTTTTTAATTTTTGACTTATTGACTTTCAAAAAAATGAAAAATTGCCGAAATTTGACTCCACTTTGACACCTTTAAACGGCTGTAGACAAAAATCTATTTGACTTAAAAAGCTCAAATTGGTATCATTCTCTTCTGCTTTTTACGATCTTTAATTTTATATACAACATGATTAAAGTATTTAAAATTTAAATTTTTTATTAAAAAATTAAAAATTTAAATTTTAAAATTTCAAAAACACCCCTTTTAATTTTTTTGAAAAAAATATATGTTTTAAAGACATCAATTGACTATGTGTAGGCCAACTTTCATAATGGGATGACAATGGGTTCCTATGGAAATTAATATTTTTGTATTATCATATATGAAATTTGCAATATTTGTATTTTCATGTCAAAAATGTAACTGTAAACTCATTGGTTAATGTTTGAATTAGAGGTCTGCACAGGTCGAAATTTATAGGCCGGGGCCTGGTATAAAAGTTAAGTTTGGCCTGATCCTGCCTGCCCCCCCCCCCCCCCCCCCCCCAAAAAAAAAAAAAAAAAAATTAATGGCCCAGCCTAGTATAAAAGTTTGGCCTGAGCCCGACACGGTATAAAAGTTAACAGTTTCGGCACAGCCCGGGCCAGCATAAAAGCTAAAAGTTTGGCCAGCCCAGGTGAGAAAAAAGGTAAAATTTTTGCCCAATCCGACTGGGTTTCTACAAAACATGGATCTTTACATCGATGTGATTAAAAATTGTCTTGTACGAGAAGTTCTGATCAAAAATACTTATTTTAGTCTTTTATTATTTTTTGGGTTTATAATCTTTATTTTTAAAGAAGGGCCCTAAGCTGCGATTTTTTTCTTTTTTTATGAATCTCTATTTGCATCTAAATGTTTCAATTATCATTAATATTGTTAATCCATACTCCAAGTATTGGAGACTTAAAAATCTGAAAAATGCTATACAGCAAAATCTTCTAAGATGGAATCGCATAGCAAAGAAAAAATAAAAAAGCATTATAGACAAGTTCCCTTCTTAGCAGGTGTGAATGTATATTATTCTTTTTTCACATACGAGTATTATTATACAGTAGACTCCCTCAAATCCGCAACCCTAAAATCCGCAATACCTAAAATCCGTACATCATCACAGATGTAATCAATGAAACTTTCAGTTCAGATGTAAGGACAAAATTACAGAATTTTTTAGTTTTATAACATTCTTCTGTATGCATTTTAATATGTAATTCTTGATAATATGACTAAACTCGTGGTTTTTCATGAAGGAAGTATAAATTTATTTCTGAAAAAAATCCAAGATATTACTGATATCACTGGTAATCACAATCTTTTTACCAAATATATTTATGCAGTAATCAAGCTTTTTTTTGTTATTAAGACTGGCTAAACCGGAAATAAAACTTCCTTACTTTATGATTTTGCTGTGAATTAATAAAGTACCTTTAAAAGGAAAGTTTTGTTGATAAATTTAAGGGATGTATCTCATCTTTACTATGCATATTTAATTATACATTATTAATTATCTACTTGACCTTTTAATAATTTAATCATTTAAAAAAATATCTTACTTTTTATCATTTTAGTTTATTACTTTACTTAATTATTTTAATATTTTACTATATTGCAAGCATTATTTATAATTTTGATTGCATTATTACATTCAAATTATTGTTTAAAAAATGTAAACAAAGCAATGACCAGAAATCTTCAAAATTGTAAAATCCGCACACCCTCTGGTCCCAAGCTGTGCAGATTTGAGGGAGTCTACTGTATTAATTTTGCATGGATTTTCATATTTTTCCTTTTAAGACAGGATTCTGTCATAGGCAGATTCTTTTTAACAGGTTTTACTACTGTATTTTAATTTTATTGCCTAGAAATTTACTATTCTTTAAAAGGAATACATTTTAAAGTTTAATCGTAGAATGATGATTTAAAAATATATGCATTTTTTGCAAAAATTTTTTAGTCGGGCCAAATTTTACTGTTAGCACGGCCCAGACCACGTTGAGACAATGATTTTCATACAGGCTGTGTCAAGGCAAGAACTGAAAATTTTGACCTGTGCAAACCTAGGAAGAATGAAGGCAGCCCCCTGGCTGGGTTAAAAAAAAATAAGTTAGGCCCAATCCTTCAGAAAAAAGTAAAGCCCGAGCCTAGCCTAGCCCGAGTGTCGTGAATAAAAATAGCCCAGACCTCTAGTTTGAATACCACTACTAATCTATGAAGTAGTTTTTGTATTACAAGGAAATATGAAAATTTAATCTATTAAATATATCAGGAAATAACAATTTGAGAAATGTTTGTTTATTTAATGACAATAGAGTAGGCATACTAATACATGGTTTACTTTTAAATTAAACAATAAAGATATTCAAAAGAAAATTAACTTGCTTCAAATATCAAATTTCATTAAAGCTAGCTAATACAACATTTATATAATATGTCAAGCAATTTTAGTGGACTCTTTGTTACAAGTACCTGATCTCCATTAAGAAAATTTGAAATTTATTATAAAGACTAGAGAGTTAATTAGACACAGAGACTGTAAGGTTTTTTTGCATATATTGTTTAATTTAAAAGTTAACCATGTATTAGAATGCCTGCTCTACTGTCATTAAATAAACAAGCATTTTACAAATTATAACTTGATATTATATTTAATAGATTAAATTTTCATATTTATTTGTATTACAAAAACTACTTAATAGATTAGTCATCGTATTCATTCAAACATTAACCAATGAGTTTACACTTTACAGGTACGCTTTAAACATGGAAAACAAGCAAATTTCATATGTGATAATACAAAAATATTAATTTCCATAGGAACCCATTGTCATCCCATTATGAAAGTTGGCATACACATATTCATCGTATTCATTCAAACATTAACCAATGAGTTTACACTTTACAGGTACGCTTTAAACATGGAAAACAAGCAAATTTCATATGTGATAATACAAAAATATTAATTTCCATAGGAACCCATTGTCATCCCATTATGAAAGTTGGCATACACATAGTCAATTGACATCTTTAAAACATATATTTTTTTCAAAAAAAATCAAAAGGGGTGTTTTTGAAATTTTAAAATTTAAATTTTTAATTTTTTAATAAAAAATTTAAATTTTAAATACTTTAATCATGTTGTATATCAATTTAAAGATAATTAAAAACAGAAGAGAATGGCACCAATTTGAGCTCTCTACGTCAAATAGTTTTTTGTCTACAGCTGTTTAAAGGTGTCAAAGTGGAGTCAAATTTCGACAATTTTTCATTTTTCAAAAATCAATAACTCAAAAATTAAAAGTGCAAAAAATCGGAAATTTTGGTTTTTCTTGTTAACTTCACTGACTCTACCACTGCACCAAAAATTATAAATTTCTGAGATGTCAAGGTTCAGACCATTGGTTGATTTGACATGGAATGGACCCTTTAATTCCCATAATAGATTATGTTCTAGAAATTAACGTAGTTTAGAGAATCTGGCTTTGCACCAGAAAGTTTCAGTGATTAATTTCGCTTTATTTAAATACGGAATGTCTGTTTTTTAATTAAAGCAAATATTGCTATTTTAATTTTCTGGTGTGAATTAGGTATATGCAAAAAAAAAAAAAAAAAAAAAAAAAACTATTAAATTCAAAACAGTGTTCTTTTGCATCTATGCAAAGCTGCTCACTAAATTGTTAAGGTTTAATGTAATATGAATTTTACTGTAATAATGATGAAAAAAAAAAAAAGTAATATAACCAATTTAGTTATTAATGATTTAATAGTTTGTTTTGAAACATTAAAAAGACTAATTTTATCAAGAATTCTCTCATTTAGTCAAATTCTTGTCAATTAATAATTTAGCTATAGATAGATTGCATCAATTTCTTTTTATGCATTTCCTTTTAAACTTTTTAAAATATTTGTTTAAGCATAAGACAGACATTTATAACTTTCTAAAATTGCCACAAGAGTGCTGAAATCAATGTCTTGAAGCACTGACATGAAGCCATTATTACTGATAGTATCAGAATGCTTAATTGTTGAACTTCTATATCTTGAGTCTTATTCAGGATATCTTTTTTTAACCATTAAGTGTAATTAATCTAAAATGAATTTTACAATAATAAGGATCCATAAACAAGTGACAATGAAAAACAGATGAAACAGACTGTAATATAACCTATTTTAACTGTTGATTTAATAGTTTCAGTTTTGAAACATTAAAGTTTAAAAAGATTAATTTTATCAAGAATTTTGTCATTTAGTCATATAAAAGAAACTATTAACACTTTTATATTTTTAACTCGAAGAATTTTCTATAGGCATACTGTAATTATTTATCTAAATTACTTAACTTATGGCATGTTTAATAAATATTCAGTTACTGTTTTTATGAAATACGCTCAAATTATGTACCCCCCCTCACACCGAAAAAAAAAAAAAAAAAAAAAAAGGCGAATATCTTTCAAATTACACAAGTTAAATATGCTCAAGAATAAATTATTGAACAAAACTAGCTCAACTCAGTACACAAAATAATACAAAAAAATATCAAATTCACAACCAAAGTTACTCATAACATATTAAGATTCATTTTTACAATTTCAGTAATACCACATTGTCGCATATATACATTACTACAATATTAATTTTGTTTTCTATTTGTTATATATGAACTTTGCTTTATTCATGCATGGGCAAGATACATAATTTACTGATGGATCTTTTTAAAGATTCCCTTTGAGTTTTCACTCAGTTTTTTGCTTCCCCCCCCCCCCTCCCCCTGTGGCAGATTTTATCTGCGACATATCAGTTTCACCCCCCGTTTTTCAAAATCTACTTTAAACAAGTAAATTCACTATAGCAATTCTCTTTTTCCTAAAACAATTCATAGTTCTACATTCATTTATTTATTTTTTCCTTTCTTTTTTCACACGGAACTTTACTCAACACATATAAAGATTTATAGTTTCATATTTTTTTCTACTTATTCAAAATTCTCATCCTCGCATATTTATTTTTCCATTCCTAACGGTTTTTATTTAAAAACAATCATGATCACATTTAACTCCGTACATCACATCTGCACTTTCTTGTAACATTTCATTTTCTTTAACGTATTTTATCTGCACTATAAATAAACCACTCTCATTTCACATTAGAACTTGACGATTAAAAAATGAAATAAAGAAAAAATGTATTTATTGGAATTGCAGTTTTAAATTATATTTTCATTTATCATTATGCTTTCTACTTTTCACATACATTTATTAAAGATTACTCAATCACATTTAGCTGAAATCTGTTGTTAATGTAAACAAAAACGAGACTATATGTCGCATTTAGTCTTGAAACATGTAGGGTTGCTTCACATCCTGTGGGTGCGCACAAAGGCTGGGCTGCCACGTTATTTGTCTGCTAATCCTGCAGCCAATCCTTTGTCTCTATAATATCGGCGTCAAAAACTTGATTAGTTGGCGATAATACAATATGCCAAGGCATGTGATTTCAGTACGCATTAACCAGAGTTCGCTCCCGACCGCCCTGCTAGAAGGTCCGCAAAAAGGACCGCAGTTGTTTTCTTTTCCTTTTGTGACGTTGCATAGCAGTTTTTCACAAACGGATATGCTTCTACACATAGAGTTATTTTTAATCTCTGCTTTTACATAGCTTCATATTTGAGGCTCTCTTTTTGTGAGATGTCTTCCTTCGTATTGAAAAATGAATAAAAAACTGATTGTACTTACATCTATATGTTGGAGTTTTTTTTAACCACCATTTCAGCGAACCCGAGAACCACCAGATGTCAGTCCAATCTTCTCCATACCCCCCCCCCCCCCCCTTCTGTCATATATTTCTAAAATTCTGCCTAGTGGCCATTTATTCATGGGTAAATATTCTTTGATTAATATACAGTGAAACTCGTTTAAGATACGAATCAAGGGACCGAGGGCATTTCGTATCTTAAGCGGGATCGTACTTATCCAGATTTCACAGATTCTCGAATAGTAATGCATACGCAGCCAGTACACATTATTATCAAAATGTTTTAACTGTTTGTAACTCTTATTTTAATTCTTTCTAACAATTTTTAGATAGTCTAGAAAATATGAGTTTTAGATTTTGAAATAAAGAACAACCTTTTTTTTTTTTTTTTTTTTTTTTTTCACTTTTGAAATAAAGAATGGCATTTTTTTTCACTTCTAAATTTCATTGTGTTACTGTTTGTACAGTAACAAAACAAAAGTGTATTTATTCAATACTCTCTACCAAATTAAATAAAAGATAATAAAACAAAATTCATGTTAATCTTTGGAAAACAGAAATTTAAATATTACACACTCAAAGAGAAAAAATAATAAATTTCCATAATTATTTTTAAAACGACAAACTAGATGTATGTAAGAATAATTATTTGGTGAGGAAATCTTTTGCTCTTCTTCCCTTTTGTCCTAAAGACACGTAGTAAACGGACTGCACAAACACCGTTTCGTATACTAGTAAATCTGCAGATCAAGAACCTCAACGTCATCTCTGCAACTCATTGTTTTTATCAAACTTTGCGTAATATTAATCTTTCTACAAAAACAAAATTTAAACTATTTAAATTACACAAACATTTATAAAAGGAAAAAAATATTTCGATGGTTTCAGACGTTAAAAGCGTTAAATTAAACACGTTGTTATGTAAGGATATTCTGAAATTCTCACGAGCTACTTATTCTAGTAATTTTTATATAATAAAGCAAATTTCTTCAGGGGGGCTCTGCCCTCTGAACCCCCGTTGTGTAATTTATTTTGCATTTGTAATTTTCTACTGATTGAGTTAATGATTACCCTATATCTTAGATTTCTTTTTACACTGCGATTTATAAGGATAAGCAATAATTCGGTCAAGCATTTTACGTTATCCCAATATCCATACAGCAGTATTTACTTGCCTGCTAACCACAAATACCTGTATCTAATGGATAAAGAACTTTTGGAAATGTAAACTGAAACATCTAATTTAGAAATCTAATACCTTTATAAATTTTGTTTATAAAAAAATAATTTTGATTACCATTCTGCAATATTTATATCTAAGATCTAATCTAAATATCAAAAAATGTACTCGATAGCATTAACTTACTAAAATCACCCTAAAGTAGGGGGGCTTCTAAACCTAACAGTTAATAATTCATCATCGTTAAATAGATAAACATGATTTGGCGCCTTTAAGTATTTTTTGTGATTTTCTTTTAATAGTATCTACATTTAATTTAAAATCGTGATGTTACAAATACCGTTGAAATTTGACGCAAACCTATGTTCAGGTCAAATTACGAAAGATTAACTAACATTTCATTTCCCTTAGCCGGACTTTCTGTTTCATTTTTCGTAATAAGGATTATTTTAATAATTTAATTTATTTTACACTCTACAAGCTGTTACACGGACGTTGTTCACGTAGCATTAAAATAGAGATAAATGCATTAAGTAAAACATTTCACTCCCCACCAGACATACCAAGTCTCAAGCTTTTTGCACATCACTATTATCTTAGAGAAAATGTTCTTTTAAATCGGGCAAATGTTTCAATTAAATAAAGTAACATTTTCTGTATTAAAATACTGGTATCCAGAACGCCGGAGGCTTGGCAGCTCTGCTCCTCTTAATAAAAACATATATGATTAACCAACACTTTATCACATTTTATAGGAGACAACACGGAATTTCTTATTTGTATGGCCTTACATATATCTCAGTCATAAAAATGTAAAATTTTGTGCCAATTAATGCACGCAATTGCGAAAATGAAATCGCAAAGAATGAGAAAAGGAAGGCCAAGTAAAATCGTGTAAATCGAGGAATCTTTCTTCGTAGTGCTGGGAAAATACTGCTACAAAAACTATTTTATGTGGTATTTGGTGTGAAATGTTTATATGTATTCATTCCTGTCCTATATATCCTTTTTTTATTTTTTATTTGCTTATCATATTTTTCTTTTGCACGTGAAAATCTTACAAATTAAAATTAACTCTTTGGGAGAAATTGTTATTCATTTTTTTTTTTTGGCAACAATAAAGTTTATAAAATTTAACAGAATAATGTCAGTTTATTCTGTATGAAAATAACGAACTTTTTCATTTATAATCAAATAGTTGAATAAATAAATGAAAATATTATTCTATATAGTATATAAATACTATTTTCATTTCTGCGTTTAAATAAATCTATATGCAAATATCTATACAAAGGCATTCATTAATTCATTCCTTTTGCTTTGATTTGACTTCAAAAAACCATACATACTTTCACATTTATGATATTTTTAGATGAGATGCTGTTGCTACGCAACGGTTAAAAGAAAAAATGAAATATAAGTAAATTCATAAAATAAAATGTTTTATATTATTCGAACACATGTATAAAATTCTATCATAAGTTATACACCTAATTTAAAAGCTCTGACAAATGTTTTGACAAAATTGCAAACTAATAAGAATAATTTAATACTCTTATTTAAAAATTTCAGCATCCAAAATTTACCATTTAAATCTATTATTCATATGAGCGATTTCTTTCAACAAATGAAAATTTGAAAATCGTCTGACTTCCCATAGAAAAGCATTATATCACAAAATAAAATGTTCTGTATATTCCGAACGAATGAACCAAATTTAACCCAAAACTATACAGCTAAATCCGGGGAGCTCATCAACATGCCCAGGGAATTTCAAGCCGATCGGATGCTTTTTGCGGCAGTTATCGCGGAACAGACAGACAGACTAACGGAAACCAAAACTTTTCGTGTCTCCACAGTAAGCCTTCACTGACGTTTCGGCAATAAAGCGGGTTTTTGACATGAACATACAAATTTTCTTCGTATCTTAAGCGGGATCGTATCTTATCCGTACGTATATTAAGCGGGTAATTTTACACAGGTTTAATAGTCATTTTTCAAGGGACCGGAAGAAATTCGTATCTTAAGCGGGCGTATCTTAAACGAGTTTCACTGTAACTAAATCTGATAATTCTAATAACCTCTTTTTTACTGCAGTATTGCATTTGATTAAGTGAGTACATTGTCACTTTTACCAAAATAACTGTATAATTTTGGTTATTTTTTTTTCTCCTTTTTTTTAGTTTGTTTTGTCTTAAGTTAATAAAGTCAGGCTCAATAATAAAATTTAAGGGCTTTTTTTTAATCAGAAATTGGACTGGATATATAATACCAAAGTCCTGTGTTGGTAGCAGTGAATGTGACATAAGGACTCAAAAAATCTCCCTCCCAACCCAGAATTACTGTTATTTTTGAATTTTTTTTTGTATATTTGCTCTAAAACTGAAACAGTTTTGTTCTAGTTTATTTTATTAGACGCTTAATTATTAATAATTTTTTGTTGGTGTTTGTTGAGTATTACCAGAGGATAAAAATACAGTAAATATATTCTAAACAGAGTATAGAGCCTATTGTCATTTATTACAAACTTGTTAGTAACATTCTGTCAACAGTGTGTTGACACCTTCAATTTTCCCAAAAAGGGTGCAAAAATTGGGAAAATACCTCACAATATAAACAAGTTATGTGCAAAAAAAAAAAAAAACGGAAAAAAAAAAAAAAAAAAAAAAGATTGAGCACACAGTATTGATACAGGTTTAAAGAAACTACATTCAACATGTTAATCATAAAAGGACCACAGAAATACACATCTGAAATGTGGGAGGAATAATCTAATTGGACTCTGTCTTTAGGCAAATTGTCCATCAATTTGAAATAATGGGTTTAGATTTAAAACAAGGTATATACTGGTTTACCTTTTGACATATAGCACAACCATTTATTGACCAAAATTTGTCTCTTAATATACCTAATAAATTCAAACCACCCACATTCAAATGTTTCTTATGAGGTGCTATCTGAAAGTTCTTGGACTTAATGGAAAAATAAGTTTCGTTTGAACTTATCTAATTTTGGCTGCCATCTACTTCAAAATAGTCACCTTGTGAACGTATACACCAGATCCCATTGTCTATTCCACTTCTCGAAAGCACTCCTGAAGTCATTCTCTCGAATGCTGCCAAGGACTGCCTGCGATTCTCATTGAATGTTGTACACAGTTGCAAAATGTTGTCCTTTCAGTTTCATTTTCACTTTTGGAAATAATGCAAAATCACAGGGATTCCTTAAGGAAAGGAAAGAGTAACAACAACTTTGGAAAGGCTCAATACGGTGGAGAGGCTGGAAATCGAATTTCAGTGTACCAAAAAGCTAGCACATTATGAGAACTTTAACCATGCCCTAAAGAGAGAGGCTGTGGAAATTGTAAGCAAGAGCAAGGCGATCAACTTCATGGAACATGCGTTAGTGGAGCATGGTTGGCGAGAGATGATTAAGGAAAGACATGAATATGCGAAAAAGAGGAAATGGAATTTGAAGAAAGGCCCAATGGAAAACAAGTCTGGCTCAGTACGAAATTGAAAATGGTCCAGGGAGGACTGAAATATATATTTCATGTTTTTTAGCTGCTTTTATGGTAATTGAAACTTGGTTTCAAAGTTTTTATTAAATGTAATTGAAGACTGATGTTTTATGACTGTTTTATAAGTAGTTGTTTAATGTTTTAATATTTTTATCAAATATTCTTTATTTCTTTTTTCTGCCTTCAATAGAAGAAAGTATCGTAATTGAAATATTTTTTTACTTCCGGTTTTCGACAGATTTACATGCTTTAGCAGTCAGAGATCCCCCCCCTCCCCCCCCCCCCCCAAAAAAAAAAAAAAAGGTTTATATAAAACGTCTGTTTGTCAGTCTGTCTGTTACCATTGTACCATCGAATAGTGTATGACGTTATGCATAGAATTGAACCAAATTTTTTGTGTATGATTTTGGCTGTGGCAAGCCATTCCTCCTACAATTTTGAAATATTCTACCCAAAGGGGCGCTGTAATAGCGATTTTTTTGCCAATTTCAATATTGTACTATCGTAAAGTGCATGAAGTTATGCATAGAATTTAACCAACTTTTTTGTGTATGTTTCAGGCTATGTCACGCAAATCCCCCCTGTGCAGTAAAAATAAATATGTGTTGATATTAAGGTGCTGATAAATAACATGTCGATGATAAATGTTGTTGCAGTAAAAGTAAGAATAAAAGAAGGATAAATTGAATGGCAATAAAATAGCTAAGAATAAATAAGTAAATAAAACATTCTTACTTAATGAGAAACAGATGACTCAGAGGCTTGTTCAAGGAAGAAAAGTAGATACGATAAATCCAACTTTATTAATCACATGGAAAGGTGGGAAGGTATATCAGAGAATTAAACTGGTCATCGTACATCGTAGAAAAATGCAACTTTAAAATAGAATTCCATGACGTTAATGATTGCTGGTTGATTCTGGTTAAAATTATTCCTTAGAGAATGGCCTAATATTAAAATGTCCAAATAGAAATGCATAAAATAAAATGCCAGTGATTCAAGATAAATTTTTATGGATCGAATTAACATTTTAGAAGAACACCACATTCATAGAATGATTGTTATCGCTCCTTCAAATTAGGCGTTAGGTCTGAATTCGAAAAGAGACAATTACATTGTCAAAAATACAGTATCAAATTTTCGTAAAATCTGTTGAAAAACTAGCTGCACTTAATATATATACCATGTAAACGGGGTTTACAATAGTGCATGCAAAATAAGTTTAAAACCATTAGTTAAATTAAAATTACATGATGATTTGTAGAACAAATAAAAACAGAGAAATCGAAACTACGATTAATTGGCTCAGTGAAGACACCTCTGATATGACGTGGTCGACGTCACTACGATATGCGCTGGCCTGAAAATAGATCGTATGACGAAAGAATAAAGGGGGAAAGATGAGAATAAAAACTATCTGTTTACCTTTCGGTAAAAAGAAGAAAAAAAGCGATTTGGACGATGTTGAGCTGAAAAGAAAACATTAAAGGGGCGAAATAAGAATGCTACGTTACAATTAAAAGACAAATGTGATTACTACATCACACTCCCTGAATTTGAAAAAAAAAAAATCTGCCAGAAGGGGGTGCTGTAATAGTGATTTTTGTGCTATTTCCATTATTATACCATCGAAAAGTGTATAAATATATGCATAGAATTGAACCAAATTTGTTGTGTATGTTTTTGCCTATGGCGAGTAGGTACTCCTTCAATTTGGAAATAGTCCGCCAGAAGGGGGCGCTGTAATAGCGATGTCTGTTCCATTTTCATTATTGTACCATGGAAAACTGTATAAAATTATGCATACAATTGGACCAAATTTTTTGTGCATGTTTTTGGCTATGGTCAGCAGGTTCTCCTTGAATTTGGAAATACTGTGCGGTAAAGGGGCTCTTTGATAGCGATTTTTGTATAACTTTCTTGATCTTTTTTAGTTCTATTGTCCATCAGCAGTTCGTGCAGTGATGGGAACTCGTGTCCTGCTAAGCTGTTTATTTGCAAACAGCTGATGACAACAGAATAAGGAAAAACTATTGATTTTAACAAATATCATGATATAGATTAACTCGTTTTTAATTCGATTAATTCACTGAAGCAGAAATTTAGGATGAAAATCAAAGTTGGTATAGTATTGAACTAATAATATTGAAGTATTAACATGTGTAACTATTTTTTGAAATATTAAGATGCATGAGATAGAAGAAAGTTTTGGGATTGGCACATCCAACTAGTTTTTAATTTATTCATATAAATCACAAAAATAATCTGTCTTTACACCAAGAATATAATACATTTTTTTTTTTTTTTTTTAAAGCAAAATTTTAAGCATAAATTTTAATTCCATAAAAAGGGTGCACAAATTCCTTCTGATTTCTAGATTTGTTTGTGGTATATATATCGGCGATCGTTTATGTTAGAAAGATGAAAAATTACTAATTTTTGAAGAAAATGCAAAGAAATTTATACTCGCTCTGTCACTTCACATAACTTTTTCGCATGCCTGTGTCCCTTCTTTGTCTGGTTAAAAATGACCTAGCTTGCACCATAAAAAGAAAGAACTTTGAGAGGTTGGATAAGGTGGGAGAGAAAGACCTTGAAAGGGAGTGGGCAGTCACTTGATTCGGAAATACTTGTAGACGGAAACTGCAAGGGATATTGATGGAGGACACAAATTGTCTAGCATTAGTCATTCCAGGAAGTTGACCGATATTATTTTTGGACAAATCTATCAGTTAGTGTGATTTTTTGCCGATATCAGCATTGGACTATTTGAACAGGGTATTGTTATCATTACTGAACGTAATGATAGGGATTTGAGAAATAGCAGAGATTGATTATACAGCAGGTGGACACATTTATGCTTATTTTCATAAACCCCAATAGTATAGTTAACGATCGTTACTATTGTAAAGCAAAAATGTATCCAAATGATTACATAATGAAAAGATAACTTTAATAGATATATGTGGTGGATTTGTAAATAACGATGACATGTTTAAAAGTACACTAGCTTTTATTAACAGTTAACATATAACTAAAACATAATATCTTTACTTTGGATTAAAAACAAAACTTAAAAAAAATATTTAAAAACAATAAGTTAAAAGCTCATTCATGTTGATTAGATAAACATTACTTACATTAGAAAATCATGACTTGATTGCATAATCGCTTTCTTAATTAAATATCATAAGCACTTTAGAAGATCTATTAGTCATCAAAAAAAAAGAATTACGCCGAACCAAAGAAAATATCTGTATTCTGGTAATAAAATGCACTTTACTTTCAAGCTCGACATGAAAAAGTAGAAAAGAGGAATGAAATACCAACATGGGAAAAGAATCCCTTTTACACCAACTGCTGACCAAGTTGAAACTAGCACCTTAGCTGCATAAGTCCTCCATGATATCGTAAAAGATGGTTCAGCCTAAATGAAAGAAAAACATTTCCTTTTACATAGCGTTTCTAGGACCCACTTTAAACAGTTCCAAACACAATGAACTAACACATCAGTAACTTCATTAGGAGATTAAATCTACAGCCTTAACTTCAAATGGTCATGCATGAAGATTTCACTTTGATAAAAAAAACTACCAGACATCCAGTTTAGAAGAATCCGGAACAAACTGAAAAGAGCATCTTCAACAGCCAACACTACGAACATCACTCAAGAATGAAAGTGTACTCCAAGCTACCAGAGATGGCCGGTCATACTATTTATCTCTGGCCAATGATCTAAAATGATCATCTATGCATGTCCGATCTCTCCTTCCATTAGCTTCCAGAACGTCGTATACAAAACAGAATGAAGTGACGCAAGTCACATAATGAACTATGCTGACGTCATACCTCAACGCCATCTTTTAATGCTATCGAGAGTTACTCAGATAAACAGATAGATGCCGGACTGGAAACGTGTAATAAAAGTTTGATATAGATGACAGACAGGTGTTCACATTAAATGAATAGACCAGAAGAATAAAAGTAAAACCTTTCTTTTAAAGTATAAATGGGAAAAGGAGAAACTATAATGAAGTAACTGCTGGAAAAGGTAAGTGTTGCTTAAAGTGTATTTATTTTAATAAATAAAGTTACTTTAAGTAATAAAGTATTAAATACAGATCTTTAAAGTATATAGCCACTAGCACGATAGAATAGAAATATGCATTGAATCAAGTATGTCAATGCAATATGCAAATGTAATATGGCAATGTAGTTTAAGCCTATATAAACACATTTAAGTTAGTGCAAGGTTGATAAGATACAAGAGCATTAAATATTCCTAACAGACATGACTTATTGACATCATAACAATGTCAGTGATAGATTACCGATAATTCAGGTAAACGGTTGAATTGATTTAGACATCTTTTGCTGTTTGGGTAATTATACTCTTTCGATACACAACATTCATCACATTCTGACCGACCTCGGAACCTGCCCTTGTAAGTTTTCTTCAATTGTAGTGACTCTGTTTTGTACAAATTGTTTTAAGTACATGCGTTCTTTCTCTATCCATTGTAATACAGTCATAGAGTTGCACCATAAATATACTCAAGTCATCACTTTCATGGAATCTAATACTTTCTTCACAAGCCTCGATAACAAGACAGTGGCACACAGCTCAAGTCCCGGAATTGTCAATTTCTTTACAGGTGCAACTCATGATTCGCTAGCGATTAATTTCACCATAATATTTCCTTGCGTATCACAAGATTTGCAGTTGTCCTATAGCAGCACTCTGAGGTTAAGCCATAAGTCTCTACATTTGTGAGTTGTTCAATTATTATGCATCTCTTTACACTTTAAAGCAAAATAAAAAAAATGATGCCATTCTCAAAACTTTAACTCAGAAAACATATCATTCCAATCAATGTTTAACTGCCGCTATCTCTGCATCAGTATTTTGATCTTTGCCAAGAAAACTCGGTAGGTCTAAAATTCTGTGTACGGTTGACAGTACCTCTCTTTATTTTTATATGAATCACAAAGTTCCGCTTTAACCCTAAATGTAAAAAATCCCCTTTTGGATTCCACGATACATATAACGTTTCGGTTTTAATTTCATCATCTAAACTATAACCTTCTCCAGAGGCCAGGAAAAGATTTTCATTGCAGCCTCATTCCTAGCTTCTGCATAATCACTAACAGTTGCTGCTGTTACTCTTTGGCTTCTTCTAATGTAGGTGTACCGCTTAATACATCATTCATGTAGAAGTTTACATGAAGTACAGGTGATGGGATTGCTTTGAAAGGAAATTCTATTTCTCAGCAAACTTAATTAAAAAAAAAAAAAAAAAAAAAAAAAAAATAATTGAACAGAAAGAATTAATACTTTAGAAATACAACATTTAATTGGGCCTTTAAAGATGAAGATTACAAAAACAACTGCACAAAGTCACTGATTACTAGAGAGATATAACCTGCTTTATTTTCCTCTTCTAATTTCCTTATATTTGTTCTTGATTTTTAAGTTAAGGATGTCATTGTTATATCAGCAACTCCGGCGTTGATTGGCAAGATATGGTGTATGTTTTGAATGTTTGTATGAATCTTTCTTTTATTCTACAATTCATCAAGCAATTTAACAATAGAATCTTGTACTTTGATTATAGGAAAATGCAAAACCTCTATTGTATTTGGCACTACCTTAGTATATTAAGCGACAAAATGTACAAATCATACATATCATGTTTGACGTCACACTTGAAAAATAAATTGAGTTAAGATGTCTAAAATTTAACTTCTAAAGCTGAAATGAGACTTCGTTATTTCTTAGGCAAATGACATAAAAGGCTCCTCAGATTTTATTCTCTGCAAGCGAATGATGGTTTGAATGAACAATTGTTCACCATGATTTTTGAAAAGAAAAAAAAAAATCACAATCAATTCAATTCCTTTTCAAGCACTTTTGTTTACATTAGGAATGAAATTTTGAATGCAGATAACTCCAAATGTATACATTTTAGAAAGTAGTTCATCTCTCATTTTTCACAAAAATATAATAAATTTCTCAAAAGTAACTTTTACTTTTCACAGATAGGTTAATTTCCTTAGTTTATGAAATTTGGGAGTATGAAATTTTTATGTTTAATACACGATTCTATTATAAACAGCGTTCATTATCCCAGATTTTACTGAACCATGTACATTAAAATATGTAAAAACATAATTGCTGGGAACCAAAAAAAAATTTTCTTTTTACACAAGTTTCCATCTTTGAAGGTATATTTGTATGATATTCCTTTCAGCAAGACCATGAAATTTTTTATTAAAGACAGGTTCTATTTACACAAATTTTACTGTATTAAGTTCCACTCAATGCAGACTGATGGTACTAAAAGAAAATTAAGAGTTTGTATATCATGAAAAATCAGGACTACTAGCATCCCGTGCAGTGGTTTTGCAGGATGGGTCTTAGAATCCCTGTAAATTCCCAACAAAGACAGAACTTATGGGCCGCTCACTGCTACGTTAACCTCTGCCATAAGTGTTTGATTGCGGCCCGCTATCATTTTCCGTTCGGCTCCATCAAAAAAGTGTCACGCTGGACATAATGTGGCCACAATATAATTGGCCGTAAATACATGAATATGTCCACAATCATACCACTAACTTTTTATCGAAACTGCTAAATAGCCTCATACTGGCCACATTTATTCTTTTAATGCCCATGAAAAATAAAAGCTAGCCAGAAGTTAGCCATAGCCCTGCCATTTGTGGTTGTCAATAATTAAATAAAGCCCAAAGCTGCCCATAAAAAACATTTATATGATTTTGTTTCTTTAAAATGTCAAAATTTGTTCTGTAAAATACACTTGTTGGAAGATTAATTAAATGATAAGCGCTTTTGCATGAAAAAAAAAATTTCCAAAACACAGTATTTGACAGTGAGTTTATTAATTTGTTTATTTATTCAATTATACATTTTAAAAATTTATATGTGATGCGATTTTTAAATAGTTGCATTTCATATACATTTTTAAAGTATTAATTGCAAAATAAAATAATTAATTAATTCACTATGCCAAGCATTGTGTATGGGAAACTTTCGAAATAATTCAAGATAAGAAAATGTATAATATTTTTTAAAAGCGTACCTACATGATTATTACTATATTTTTTTTATGCAAAAGCACTTAAGCAATTAAGCAATCTTCCAACAAATATTTTTTACAGAACAAATTATAAGTTATGTATTATATTATAATTTGTTCCTTATATGGTCCTTATATGGTCGATTTTAATTTTTTTTTTTTTTTTCTTATGTCTTACCATCAAAATTTGTTCCAATACAGTAAAAAACAAAGGAGAAAAAGTTTGAATGAAAAAGAAATATATTTAGAGGTAGCTCAAGCTTGCTGAAGTTTGGCGATTATACTAAAAAACATGATAATATCGACAAAAAGAAACTAAGCCAAAATGATAGTTTTTATTATGATAGTAAATTAATTTTACTTTTGTATAACACAAAACACAATATTAAGCATATAAAAAGTTGAAAGTATCAGTAATTAGTTTAATTTGTTAAGTCCATTTTTCTGCTTTTCGGTGCTCTTCCACAACTTTCGTCAATAGCTGAAACTGAGGTTCATTTCTTGCAAGGGTTCCAGTGTACTCTTTGATCAAAGCAATACCTCTCATAGCATGAACATTTACCACTTTAATAGAATCTCTAATGCAATCATATAATCAGAATTAGTACTCCAATGTGTTGGAGCTATTTGAAAGAATCCTTGCGGTAAATTCATTTCTTTGAACTTCAAAGATTCTTTGGTAACAAAATCTTTAAACTTCTTTTCATGAAAATTTTTAAGGGAAACTGTTATCCTCTTATCAGGATTCGTTGTACCTTTTTCATTTTGAAGGACTTCAACCATCTTTCTTTTTGTTCAAACAGAGGCTTGGCTATCGAAAAAGGACAATCCAGAAAGATCTTCTGACATATACCACAGATGCTTTGAAAATTTCTCTAATGCAGACTTTGCAATTTCTACATGTATTCTTGAGTACTCTAATAAAATATTCATCAATTGAAGGGTGAGGTTTCTGTTATTGAAGCAGTGATCCAAGCTTTAATACACCCTGACTATAAAAACACAAACATCACAAAGACCTCTTTCTTCCTTTTCGGTAAGCTTGAATTGGAACTTAAAGATGAATATATTCAAAGAATATATTACCTTAGACATCCCACGAGCATGATGCATTGCCCCTGGAAACCTAAAACGAAATCCCCTGACAGGTATTCCCCCAAGAAAAATAACAAGTGCGACAAATTCTTGGTAATCATCTCTTGGTCCACATGTTGATGATTCTTGTGTAGTGGCAAACTCCAAAATTTCATCTTTTACATCTTGTACAAGAGCTCGAATATTATCATCTTTCAAGCCTGTTTCAAATTTCTCTCTATCTAGAAAACTCCAGTACTCTTGGAAACGTTTGAATAAAGGTACTTCTGGACTTGATTATGAAGTTCCCAAAGAAATATGAAATACTTTTCCAATGATAAGTTCTATAATATGATGATGGCAGGCAAAATAAAAAAGTTTTGTTCAAAGCTTTTCTTCTAAAAGGACACAAGCACCTTTCTCTTTTCCAGTATTTAATGATGTGATGTCAAAGCTCATTCCAATCACTTTATCTGCAATATCCCATTCATTCAAAGCATGGGTGCAAGACCTTCAGTCTCAGGACCGATTTCAGTCTTGGAGAAATTTTTGACTAATAGTAAATTATACTTTATGTGGTGAAATAATAAAATTTTACAAGCAAAAACTTTTAATCACTTTCTATTATTGTAAAAAATCAATTTATAGCTCTAATGCAAGGAAATTTGAGCCTTCTAACTAGTGATGGGCGATTCTGGAAAATTTGAGAATCGATTAAAATCGACATCGTATAAAACAGAATCGATCGCAATAAGAATCGATTCCCAAATTCTAGAATCGATACTTGAATCGATATTTCGATGTTCACAGATTCACACAGATAAGCTGAAAACTAGTAATTCCAAAACGTAGCGAATCAACTGGGCCGTAACGACTATCTCTCACCCCTCACCTCCATTTATGGGGGCCCTAGACAATGTTAGCGGCCCAGAAGTAAGCTACTATAAACCTTTGAGTCAAATAATAAGGTTTTTTAACTTTTAAAATTATTATTTTTAAGATGTAATTTTGATAATAATTTATATCATATTTAAATTTATCTTTGAAAAAGATCTCGGTCAGATAAAAAAAAAAAAAGGAAGGAAATGATTTTTTTTTTTTTCATCCGGAAATATGTACTTTCTCTTCTTACTCTTATTTCCTTCAACCAAACTGATGGGGACTTACTTCCTATAAACGTCATTCTCCTAAAAAAAGGCGCAGATGAGCGAAATTTTGAAGGCTCTAAATTTATTTAAAAAGTTAAATGGTTTTTCAGTCTTTTTAGGGTCTCCTATAAGCGTGGGGGAAATGCAAATATTGCAAATCTTCTTTTAAAATAGCTGTGATGAATGTAATTAACCAATCATCACATACTAATTATACCCCAGTTAATAATCAAAATTATCCTTTTAATAATATATTTAACTAAATTTTCTTTCCCTTTTTAAAATATATATCCCCTTATCTCATTTACAGTTTATAAATATCTTTCTTTTTTATGTTTACCAAATTTTCAGCTGTTAAGAAAAAAAAAATGTTCTCATCCGAGAGCCATTAACAATGAAATAACATACTTTTCTCTGGTTAACAAATAAATAAAAGTATATTCCTTGATTATATGTTTTTTTTTTTGTTTTTTTCCCCAGCAGTAATCTAAAAACCATAAACAGTTATTGACTCATTTGCTGACATGCAGAGTGCACTCACCGAAACAATAAAAAAGAAAAGTATCGAGTTAAACTGATGGCATTGAGCTCACAGTCTATTCATACTAATTGTATTTTATACTCTTACTTCAAAGAATGCCTTTCGAAAAATAAATTACGGGGGAATCAACCCCCCACCCCCCCACCCACCCCCGTCACATCTCCATACTTAAACAATAAGCCTCCAAATCTTATCAGGGAAGCACTTTATCAGAATAAACTGGTTACCAAATTTGAAGCAAATCAGATAGAAAAACCCATCTATCTAAATTAAGGGGGTTAGCCCCTGTTCCTCCCTTTATACTTAAACAATGAACCTCCAAATTTAATCAGGGAAGCGTCTTATCACAATTAACCGGTATACTACTAAAATTGGAGCAAATCTGATAATTCTGCATGAAAAACCCATTTATTTAAGTGGGGAGAATAGCCCCCGTACCCCCGTCCTTTATGCTTAACCAATGAACCCTTAAAACTAATCAGGGAAGCTCCTTATGAGAATGAACCTAGAAAAAAAATTTGAAGCAAATCGGATATTTCTATCGAGAGTTATCGCGTTACGTATGTATGTACATACATACATACATACAGAAACTGTGGTCACATTAGCTTTCAGGCGTTTATAGCCTGTGAGCTAAAAAGAAAAGTGCCCAGTTAAACTGATGTCATTGAGCTCACAGGCTATTCACACTAACTGTATATTATGCTCTTATTTCAAAGAATAATGCCCCTCGAAAAATAAACTAAGGGGGGGGGGGATTGCCCTTCCCCATTTCCCCTCTTTATACTTAACCAATGACCCTCCAAATGTCATCAGGGAAGTGCCTTATCGAAATAAATCGGTATACCAAATTTGAAGCAAATCGGATAGAAAAACCCATTTATCTAAATTAAGGGGGTATTAGCCCCCTGTTCCCCCCCTTTATATTTAACCAATGAACTTCCAAATCTAATTAGGGAAGCGCCTTATCAGAATAAACTGGTATACCAAATTTGAAGTAAATCGGATAGCAAAACCCATCTATCTAAATTAGGGAGGGTATTATCCCCTCGTCCCACCCTCTCCCCTCTTTAGACTATAACAATGAACCTTCAAATATAATCAGAGAAACTCGTTATCAAAATTAACCGGTATACCAAAATTTGAAGAAAATCTGATAATTCTGCATGAAAAACCCATTTATCTAAGTTAAGGGGGGAGATTAGCCCCCGTTTCCTCTTTATACTTAACCAATGAACCCCCAAAACTAATCAGGGAAGTGCCCTAGCAGAATGAACATAGAAAAAAAATTGAAGCAAATCGGATATTTCTATCAAGAATTATCACGTTATGTACGTACATACATACATACAAAACCGACGGGCACATTAGATCTCAGGCTTTGATAGCCTGTGAGCTAAAAGTGTGCCAAGAGCATGTAACTAGTGTGTGTGTGGGGGGGGGGGGGGGGAGGGGGAGGTAAAGAAAATAAAAGAGGACATTAAAAGCTTTCCAACAATATGTTTGTAGATGGTTTGTAGATGTTTGTAGATGGCCCACGAGATGGTTTGTAAGAAACAATAAATATGCCCCCCGGGGGACAGGTAAGTCTCAAACGGTGGGAGAAGTGACCTCAAATGTATCTTTGGTCAAGGTTTCAAAATGTAGATTTATAATAAAATAGAACGAGAATTGGGCATTTTTAAAATAGCATGCATATTTTGAACGGCCCTGTAAATTAAGATTGGCAAGGAAGGGAGGGGGGGGGGAAGGATTAGAAGGGACGAACTTGAAAAATACAACATAATAAACTAGTAACCCAAATAACTAGGCTTCTAAACAAAAGTATAACGATTTTACCTAGTATTGAATTCAGGGGTTGACCCGGGGGAACATTGGAATGTCCCTCCCGAAAGTTTTGAGATTTTATGCTTTTTAATGGACAAGTGTGCATCTCCACTTACGGAACTCTAAAATCCCCCCCCACCCCCTCCCGACCAGAGCAGTCTAGAAATCAACCTGCCATTCAACACTGAACTTAGAAAGAATAAAAAAAAGGCTCTTATACAAAATTTTACAGCAATTCTGCCACTAAAACTGTAAAATTGGAAGAATCTATTCAACCCGAATCATGGATCATGCGCGATGCGATTTGAATTGAAGTAAATCAAAAAATAACAATTTCACCTGCATCTAAAAATCGGCATCGAATCTGAACTGAATCGATTCGCCCAAATCTAAAGAATTGAAGTAAATCAAAAAATAGCGATTCTGCCCGCATCTAAAGATCGACATCGGCATCGAATCTAAACTGAATCGATTCGCCATTTCTGATCTTAATTTACGGGCAGAATCGATGTGTTAATTTTTTCTTGCTTTCTTTTGACTTTAGAAAAAGAAAGCGTTGGATTCGTGAAAAATTTCGACTTTCGGTTTTCAAAGGATTTATAGTTTTAGAAGATCTTGTCTGGAATACGATTTGACTATTTTTATACATTGTCTGTCTGTCTGTCAGTCTGTCTATTTGTTTGTCTCTGACAAAAAAATTGTGGGCGGTCTATTTCGAGAACTAATGCATGTAGTCAGTTGAAACTTTAGATTCAATTAGACTTTCACATAAATTGGTGCTGATTACTTTTTGATCTAAATCTACCGGCAGGTGGTGCTGCTATGCTGCATTTTTCCTGATTTTCGCAATAGCTCTATCTCAAGAACTAATTCACGGATTTTCATCAAACTTCACATTCAGTTAGACGTTGGCATAAATTGTTGCATATTAGATTTCGGTGTAAATCACCCAAAAGGGGCTTTGTTATGCAGATTTTATCAGCAATGTTGAATTCAAACAATTTTCTCCGAGAGGGATTTCTGCGGATCCAGAGAGGGAGAGTTCAGAGGGGAAGGGGATTGAACTTTTGTACATTAAGCATAAAATCTCAAACCTTCTGGGAGGACATTTGAATGTTGCACGGGGCGGGGGGTTGCCACCTGTACCAGCCCCTGAATTTAACACTGTTTTTCAGAATTTACACGATATTAACGATAATGTGTCAGTGACATAAGTTGTTCCTGAGTTTTTCGTGTTAATCATGTTACAGGCTGCGCTGCTGTACTGTTTTTTTTTTTGCATGATATTCGAGATAGCCATATCTCAAAACTAATGTACGGAATTTAATCAAACTTCATATTCTGTTACACTTTCAGATAAATAGATCCTTATTAGGCTTGGGTGCAGAGCCCTGCATCGGGTCGGGTTACCCGCTTTTACCCGAACCCAACTTGACCCTCGGGTCGGGTTGGAGCTATATTTTCCCGTTACGGGTCAGGTCGGGTTGAGTTTAAATTTTTTTGGTGCAGGTCATGTTGGCTTTCATTGTTTCGGGTTCGGTTTGGTTTCGGGTTGGCTATTTTACTCTTGCGGGTCAGGTTCGGGTTGACCCGCTTTTTTAAAAGAATGTGGAAAATATTTTTTCCTGTTAAAAGTCTATATAAACCGCAGATCAAAGTTTCACAAAAGCAAAATGTGTGCCTGTCTGTTTTGTCTTTAGTCATCCTTTCACCAGTCTTCGAAATAACAAATTGCATTATATTTTTATCGTATTTTAAAAATACAATACGCAGCAAAACGCTAAATGGTCTATCGAGTTGCCTGTCTGTCAAGTCAATAATTTAATTGTTGTGATATGCGATGCAGTATGTTAGACAGGAAAATTTTCAAAATAATAACTGCTGATAAACTAAAGGCAGATGGCCACTTGTGTAAAACAAAGTGTATCGGTATAAATGGAACTTTTGAAACTGCAACTAATTTTAAAGCATATTTAAAGATTAGATTTTTTGTTTTATACCATATAGAATCCTGCATTGGGTTGGGTCAAAGGTTTTACTATAGTTGAATATTAAATTATATAGATTTGTTCATTCTTCTCTATAAAACATTAAAATGATATTAGAGAATTAGAGGTCTGCACGGGACGGAATTACCAGGCCTGGAAACAGCCCGCCCCGTCCCGTCCCATCCCGTGTAAAACTTAAAAGTTCGGCTCTAGCCCGAAAAGGCCCATTTATAATTTTATCGGCTTCGTCTAAATATTTATATCGGGCCGGTAGACTGATCAGCCCGACCCGTTGAAAAAACTGTCCTAATAAAACGGCCTGGCCAGTTTCAAATTTTGCCGACCCGCTGCGGCCCGAGAGCCGGACTGGTGCAGACCTCTATTAGAGATACGTAGATAATTTTTCATAACGATATTAAAACATGATTTGCTTTCCTTACATTGCGGGTTGAAATATTTCGGTTCGGGTCGGGTTGCGGGTTGACTTAAAATGGAATTTGTGGGTTCGGGTTGGGTAAAACCCGACCCGCACAGGACTCTACTTGGGTGTATACTGCCCAACAGGCTGCCGCTTTTGTACTCTTTGAATTGGGATTTTCCGTTGCAGACATCTAGGCTAATATCAGACGAACGTCTTTTTGCACGTTTTTTTTCCGCTCTTTCTTACACCGTCCCTGCACATGCTAGCGAAGGTGTAGGGATGGCGTAAGAGCGAAAAAAGCGTGCAAAATGACGTTCGTCTGACATTAGCCTAAGAGGGTGTGGGCCGAAATTCAATGATTTGTTAGGAAAATGCAATGCTTATGTTTTCTTTTAAAATGCACATACTTCAACGAACCTATCGTTTTTGAATCCTCATGATAGGCATAGGTTATCATTTAAATTTGACACTGTGATAGCGAATTTTGAAGTTTTAACATTTATGAAGCAGATGAAAGTTTTGGGATTGGCACATCCAACTACTTTATCTTCAATTTTTGAAGGAAAATGAAAATGATATTACCTTATTTTGTCTTACAGACATCGATTAAAAAATTCATAGTATCGATTAAATCAAGTTGGCCATAGTATCGATTAAATCTATTAAAAAAATCGAAATCGCCCATCACTACTTCTAGCCAATTTTCTTTAATTATACCTAATACTTGGAAACATTTTCAGTCTTGGTTTGAATGGACTTCTTGCATCCATGATTCAAAACTTCATAAATATCATGGGCTTGTACTTCACCTATTGCAGAAGGAAGTTTAGCAACTGAGAGTATCTGAGAAACTCCTTTTCCAGAAATTATAAATGGTAGTCTATCTGTTTTCTCTTTACTGGTTAACTCTGGTAAAAGTTTTCCATCCCACAATTATAATGAGGGTAACATTTATTTGTAGCTGTTCTTTAATTTCTGTGATTGTTTAATTATATTAATAATTCTTTTTCTACAAATTGCACTTCTGTTCAGACTGCTTCTTTAATATTGCATCCTAAACACTTTGCTGTTTCTGCAACTACAAATACTGCATTTCTGCCTGATAATTTTGTCCTGTCTAGAGTTGTTGCTAATTCTGGAGTTGTGATATCCATACACCCTCTCTTAGCTTTAAATGTCCTGGGATCTAATGCTACATCCTCAAGCAGTTCAATTTTGAGATTGCGTTCTTCAGTTTCATTTCCATCTTCTCCATTTGAGCTATCTGTAAAAGACTCAAGTGCTGCTATTGCCATTTCTACTGCCAAAGTTTAAAACTCACAGTAAAATAGTACAATTTAAAAATCAAAATGTCTTAAACTTATTAGCTTATAAGGCAAAAGATTTAGACTGATTAATCAAATTTAAAAGATGTTCATCTATAAACAAACAAAGCACAAACCAAAACCAAAAGTAAGATGACAGTAGTTGCAGTTAAATCTAAAATAATAATATAGCTGTAACTAATTTAACTCAATAAAAGTTTAAAACTCACAATAAAATAGACCAATTAAAAATTTATTTAGCACTTTTTTCCTTATCTAATAAGGCAAAAGAATTAGAAAATAATAAACAGATAAATAATTCTTAGTTGAATCTCTTTTGTAAGTACTGTCATCTATGAGAGGTGAGACATTTCTTTTCTTCATATCAATGAAATTATCTGTAGATAATTATTTAATAATTGCATTTACAAATGCTTTTATGGATTTTATAGTATAGATAATTGACATTTTAATACATTGAAATAATTTATCAATATTAGGATTATAATTTTTTTTTTCAAGTAAAAGGAGAAAAAAACAGCAAAATGACCCTGATTTATAAAACTTATACTTCTTTGAGCTACCTCTAAATATTATTTTTTAGTGATTAAATTCTACAAGAATTATTTTTAGATATAAAGGAACATATTTAGAGGGTAAGATCAATAAATTTTAAAACTTCGAAAATAAGGACCACCCTATTATGTATGTTATATTATACTAGAAAGGTAGCCCGTCAAAAATGACGGAAATTTAGATATAAAGATATATACAACTCATGTGCAAGAATATGAGTTTTCTCATTTGTTCCGCAGTGATAGATGAAAATAACACATTTTAAGAACGAAACACATTTATGAAAAACTGTGTACAGTAGAAGACCACTAATCTGCACAATTCCAAGTTTTCTGCAGATTTTTGCGGTCATGTCTATTCAGTCTTTGTTTACATTTTTTTTTTAATTCATATATTGGACAATTTAGATTATTAAGCCTTAAAAATAAATAAATTACACACTTGAAGTAAGGTGAAAACTATTAAATTATAGTATACGATTTCATAAAATGGTATTATATGGTATTATATGTGTGTGCTTCACGATCTTGGTTACGACTTTGGCGAAATTGGCTGCAACTTGTCCTCTATAACAAAAAAGTAACCAGTTTTTAGTAAAATTTCTGATATAAAGTAGTTTTCAAAAACTTGTGTAAAATTGCAGGCTGTTCTCATGTTATGCCAGTCCTGGGAATAATATTTCTAACACTGAAGAGTTTCCATGTATATGTAAAATTTAGAAAAGCTTCTCCAAAAGAAAGGTCCTGAAATGACATTGTAATTCCTCTAACTTCAAAGTTTAATTGGGCCTTGATGTTGTTTACTGAAATCTAATAAATACAGTTATTTTGAATATTACAACAGAATTAAACAGCTAAACTTATTTAACTTAAACTCGCTGTTACTTCCCGATGTTATTTTTTAGTATTAAGAAAGAAAATTATTTAAAATTTTCAAATCATGCACATTTATAATTCTTTTTCCGTCTTTTGCCGTCTATGCTTTTGTTCTGATCTCATAAATACGACAATAAAATAATGTAACTAAGAGACATTGCAAAATTAAATCTTTGTGATTTCAAACCATAAACAAATGATACCGCCACCATTTTACATACTATGACGTCATTAGAATATTGTCCATTGATTGTTGGAGAACTTACTTTGTGAATGACTACCTCAATGATTTAATATTTTTTACGGTTCACGATGAATGAATCACTTGTGTTTGTTTAGGTTTATGGAATGAGATATTAAGCCGTGAACCCAATTTCAATTAAAGTTATCCAAAGATATATGTATTTTTAATCGAAATTAAAAACAATGCTTTAATCTCGAAATAAAATGTTTTAGTTTGTATAATTGGTTATTTCTGTTAATTATTTATTTAGGTACTTTTCCATTATAGCGCATTTAAAAAAAAAATCTTGGCGTAATTCGGGCATCAGAAAGTGAGATATGTTGCCAAAATATACAGCTATGAAAACAAATCTAATGAACTTTTATTTTTGTTTATATATGCACTTATATACATAAAAAATTGTTTCTAAATATATATAATATTTTTTTATATACAAATTACAGCACAGATTTCAGATATGAACCGGGATACCTATGGCGATAAAATGGTGTTATTTTGCCGGCTATTGTTTTTTATTTATTAATAAATTGTTTAGGCACAGATGTCATATTCGCCCCATATTGGCGTGATTTTTTCCGACGCCGATTTGGCGAAAACATCAACAGCATAAGCAACAACATCCGGGTTACCATATCAAGCAAAATAACGACACTTTGGCGCCGGTTAAGTATACATTGCGTATATGACATTGGCGTCAGAAAAAAATCGCGCCAATATGGGGCGAATATGACATCTGTGCCATTGTTTATTTACTTTTATTTTCTGTTTTTAAATTATATAAACTGTTTTGTTCTATAGTTATTATTCAAACTTTTATTTATTTACAGTTATTTCCTTTTCAAAATGATAGCAAATAATTTAAAAATATATAAGTAACTGGTATTCGAAAGCGAGATTTCTGCCGAATTGGCGTCAGAGAAAAATCACGCCAACCCCGATGCGTATATGACATCTGTGCAAAAAATACTTCTGTTTCTTTATAAAAATGGATAAATAGTTTTTTTTACATTAAATAAATTGTATACATATGCAAAAAATTGCTTGTGAGTATGAAGCAGTAAATAGGTTGTCTAAAAATACGTTGGCAAACTTCTTTCTCGCCAAGAAACTTTTCTCCGAAGTATTGTACGTACATAAGCAATGATTGCTAGAAATGCATTTTTAATTATGATATGCGCTTTTATGTTTCACTACATTTATGCATACTATACCGTGTGTATAAATGCTACAGTTCATATGCAGGGCTACACAAAAGAATTCGTAAGGGTTCCTGTGTATGAGAATAAATTGCTTAAAGGTGGTTTTTAAAGGAGTTATGCAGTTTTACGCTAAACTGCATTTAGATTGCTAAGAAATGTTTGTAGAATATAGATAAAATGATATACAGGGTCACGCAAAGAATTGGATACATAACCGTCTATGGATGATAATATCTGGAAATATGATTTAAGTAGCTTTAAGAGTAGCTTAAATTAAATTTTAGCTAAATAGTGGCATGTAATAACGGTACTATTGCTATGGACGGTAACTGCTGAAATCAATTTTTAAAAAAAATTATGCGTTTTCTAAAATGTTTACTTAGTTATCTTATTTACCTTATTTCCCTAAATAACGAAGTTTTGTTAAAGCATTCAGGATGTGTTGGAAAGTGTTTCATATTCTATGCTTAACGCATGATTTTTCTTTCTTCTTTAGTCTTATTTTGCATTTATTTTATTCTTAATTTTTAGTCTTATACTGCTTTATAGAAACTTTGGCACAGTTGTCATATATACCCCATATTGAAGCGATTTTTTCCGACGCCAATTTGGCGAAAACATCAACAGCATAAACCACAACATCCGGGTTACCATATCAAGCAAAATAACGACACTTTGATGACAGTTAAGTACCCGTTGTGTATATGACATCTGTGCCGAAACTTTAATATTTAATGTTTAAACTCTTCGCTCCACTCACCTTGCATATAGTATAAACTATAACACAGATAGCGCAAAGTAATAGACAGTTTGATACTTTTCCACTGTAGGGGCTTTGGCATTTTTAAAAAAAAGTTTGGTGTAATTTGGGCATCAGAAAGTGAGATTTGGGTACTTTTCCGTTATGCGGATACCATTGTCGCCAAGCGTAATAGTTGGCGCAAAATGAAAGTCACGTGAATTAAGGCATTTGAAAAATAAAAGGAAAAATTATTGTCGTATTAAAGTGAGCATTTAAAAAATATAACATTTGAAAATTCCAGACTTTTACGAACTATTTCATTAAATCACAAATATATACTTAAAATAATTGAACAAATAACTGTTATAAAATAAAGCAATAAAATAAAACTCATATTAAACTGCTGGCATAAAATTACAAATATCTTTTAGCATTTTGAAATAATTGGCGCATTAGCATACATGGTACTTTTCCGTTATACGGACAGCATGCTAAAATGTATGCTAATGCGCCAATTATTTCAACCTTGATGGTAGATTTTTATTGTAAACCATGCGAAACATTGTGATTTGTTATTTATGAAACGTGAATCACGTGAATGATTATTGTTTAACCTTAACCTTGGAAAGCTTTTTAATCTGCTATTAATCGAATTAAAAATGCTTTTTTTTATAAAGTTGTAGTTTACTTTTACTGCTGATGCTGAGATGGATTTTATCATTTGGCAATTACCAGATGATGAGAAAGTTGTGATAAAACTGTTTCAGGAATTTGGAATTCTGCATAATAAAAGATTGTGTTCAAAACATCATGAAATGAAATTATGGATGAGTTCTGGAAATCCGAAATTGAATTGTAGCTTACGATCATGCGAAGAAAGCGTAGAAATACGACAAAAAACTTGGTTTAAAGGATCGCGGGTGACTTTTCTTAATGCTTTGAGGATTATATATTTATCGTGCAAAGAGTTGACATCGATTGAGTTTTGCAAGCTGCAACTTGATATGAACCACAACACAACAGTGGAATGGAATAGTTATTCGAGAGAAGTTTGTGCAAATGCTTTATGTTCTCGATCAAATAGAAAAATCGGTGGACCTAATAAAATTATAGAAGTAGATGAAAGTCATGTATTATTTATACAGATTGTTGGAAAGGATATAAAACAGATGAACTGCTAAGTGCTGGTTATGATCATTTCACAGTAAATCACAAATACAATTTTGTCGACCCTAATACTGGATGTCATACTCCAAATGTTGAAAGATTATGGGGCATCGCAAAATGGCGCAACAAAAGACATCGGGAAGCTGTTCGTCATCATTTAGAGTCGTATCTCATAGATTTTATGTGGCTACGCCTTCATTCAAAAAATGAAATGTATACTGCAATGCTGAAAGATATTTATAATTTTATGGCAGCAGTTTAATATGATTTTTTATTTTATTACTTTATAGTATAACAGTTATTTGTTCATTTATTTTAAGTATATATTTGTGATTTAATAAAATAGTTCGTAAAAGTTTGTAATTTTCAAATGTTATATTTTTTAAATGCCCACTTTACTATCGAGAATGTTTTTTCTTTTATTTTTCAAATGTTTCAATTCACCTTATTTTCATTTTGCACCAACTATTGCGCTTGGTGACAATGCTGTCCGTATAATGGAAAAGTACCGCATACATTTTGGCATGGTGTCCGTATAACGGAAAAATATTGAGAATTGTTGTCAAATCATATAAACAGCTATGAAAACAAACTTGATGAGTGTTTTTTTTTAATATGTTTATTTTATATGTATATTATTCATGTTTTTATGTACAAATTACATCTGTTTCTGTATAAAATTAGAGAAACGGCTTTTTTAATCGTATAAATAAATCGTATAAACATCGGAAAAAAAAATGCATGCGTATATAAAATGAAACAGTGGATAGGTCCCGGGAAAATGTTGCCAAATTTCTTTTTTCGCCAAGGCACTTATACTGGAAAAGTACCTAAAGCACATTAAAATCGCGCAGTTAGGAGATCATATAGTACAGCGTCGTCTATTGGCGGTTATTTTATTAGTAGCATCGGGAGGAAGATGTAAAGATGTACTTTAAATTCTCACCCATAGATTTTGAAAAATTATCTTAAAAGAGCGGAGTTTAAATTAAATTTTGGTGACCTCCTTTATGAAAGATTAATAGTTATAAGTGGGAATTTCACCAAATCAGCCAGCTATTGCCAAGTTAGCCAACATTTGGCGCTACTGTGGTAACACTGCATTAGTATTTTTCAACAATTACTCATTTGAATGAGGTGGTCCTACCGGAATCGTGAGGGACACACAGAGACTTGGATTTTATATAAATAGATAGAACGTGTTTGTGATTTTTTTTTTCATTGGTTTTTACACATAATGGTATGTCTGTTACCAATATTTTATGTTTTTTCATTAAAGAATTATTAAGGAACCTGTTGAATATTTTTTGCATCATTTGAATATATTAAAATTTCACATTTAGATTTTATTCTCATAGTTTAATAGTCAAATATTACAAAAATATATTACTTTAATCTTTTCAAAATCCCTGAGAAATATTTGCAGTAACTAAAAATGTCCTCAAAATTTTGAATGATTTCTCTAAATTTTATTGCATTTTATTCTGATTTTTCAGAATTTCAATTGTTTAATGAATAAATTTTTTTCGATGGTAAACTGTTAACTTTCTTCACTCAAAATATGAAAAGAAAAAAATCTTTCCTTCACAGTCACATTTTTTATTATTATGCTAAAACAAGCTGTTTTAAGAATCTAAAATGAAACCAATAATCATAATATCTAAAATAATTCAGCAAACCTCTACAAAAAGATTTTTTAAAAGTCAAACAAGCATCTATTAAATGATATTTTGTACAATTTTACACAGGACGATGATCATACACGAAAACACTCTTTCTGACATTGAATATGTGAAAAGAAAAGTACATTTTATCTTTAATAATAAAAATAAACTTTACTTAAATTAAACTATTCAAGTTTTTGCGATATTTTTAATGACATGCACTGTCAAAACAACAATCGTTATTTGAAAATATGATAAATTTTCAAACTTTACAATTTTCAAAAAGCGTTCATAATTTCAAATTAGCTATTTTTCCTAATTTACATAAATTTTTAATAGAATCGATAATCGGTGAATAATATAGTATAAAGTAAATATTATCTTGCGTTTGCTAAAATTAATATATATTTAAATATACGTGTGATTCCATAAAAACAAATATATTTCTTACATCATTCTATTATATTTTCTGTAACAAACAAGCCTAATATTGATGAAAAAAAACTCAACAGATTATAATGAAATAAATTAATAATTCTTTAATGGATAAACATAATAAGACTTACCCATATTTTGAAAAATCCAAATCATGCAACCATTTGAACACTCATTCGCGCACTGACTGATCTGATCTACTTATCAACAAGGACAAAACGAATGGAAGGAAAGGTACAGTCAAATTCTCGGAAAAATTTCCCGTACTTTATAGTTGTCCTTGACCTTGAACAAGGGGTATGGGGACTTTTCTTTATCTCAGATACTCTGTGTATCTCAGAACACGAAACAATTTTTACCCCGGCGAGAAAAAAAAAAAAGCTTCTAAATAGTTTTCTGTTTTTAATTGTATAAGGCAATGAAGAGATAGTTTTACTTTAAGCTAAGGAAATATGTATTTCATATCCATATTTTGCACAAATCACAATTTCCACTTATATCTACATATGTTAGTATGGCCGAATACAGACAAATTTTCTTTTCAGATTTTAGCAAAATCTGAGAACATTATACACTGCAGTAGTCGATTTAACATAAGAAAATTGTTTTTTCTCCTAATAAATGGCAAAACACATACGTACATATCATGTGTTTTTCGACTTGTGCTGACGAAATCATTTCCAATTATAAAAACAAATTTAAATATATTCTTATTCAGATGCAAGAAAAATCGAATAACATTTCTCATTTTTTAGTACAAGCAAAGGAACACCCAATCAAACATGTTCTAAATTTTATGATAATTAATTTTTAATTTGAATGAAAATGAGTAAAGATAGTGACACGAACCCAGATAATAATAATAATAATAATAATAATAATAATAATAATAATAACAATAAAAGAATATAATTTATTCTGCAATCCTATCGCTTTATTTAACATCGGTTTTCATGTGTCTGACATTGAGTTTACTATTTATATACATATGGAAAACAATATATGGCTTTATCTGTAAATTTTATTAGTAAAATGTTGATAAT
Organism: Maratus speciosus; assembly: GCA_963932465.1. NCBI lineage: Eukaryota > Metazoa > Arthropoda > Arachnida > Araneae > Salticidae > Maratus > Maratus speciosus. The sequence goes on along the minus strand of OZ010788.1, from coordinate 383,906,195 downwards.
AAAACAAATAAATATACCTAAATTGCTAGGAATTTAATTTAAAAAAAGGTTTATTTTTTACTTTTTACGAATTCAAATGTATATATCTCACATATTTTACTGCTTTAAATATAAATCTCATAACGTATTTATATTTTTACTAAAACCCACATTTAAAGTAATTAAGATTAATTTAAAAGAAATGAAGAAAAAATACATTTCTTCTCTTTAAATAAATATGCCAGTTAGATAATATTAGCCCTCGACTGTCTATACGATGAGGGTAAATTAAATGCTTGCCGGAAATTGCCCTCAACGATTGACCAGTAAAATAAATGTAACTTTTCTCACTTCCAATCTGTAATCTGTTTGGTGTTAGCTGCCGTAATTAGCGGTGCGTCACTTACGGCACAGTATTGTTTGGTTACAAATGGCCTTAATTCACCCTAGCTGCAATGAATACGTCATGCTACCCGAAGTCATGTGTTTGTTTGGTTGGGATGTCCAGCATAAGTTGATACACCTGGCAGCACTATTTGACTAAAATTGTACACTTGTACAATATATTTTATTTATTTAAAAAGTTTTTTTAGAAAAATGTAAAACACGGTGACATCTGAAAACTAGTATGTTGTGGCCATCACAAAACTTTCTTCTATATAAATCACGTCAATTAAATCATTTAAATAGTACAAAAAATTACACCAATTTAGCACCAATTCATATCAAAGTATATCTGAATTTGAAGTTTAATAAAACTTCGTGCATTAGTTATTGAGATAGAGCTACAGTGGAAATTCTGAAAAAATGCAGCATAGCAGCGCCATCTGTTGAGCGATTTGCACCAAAACATAAACAGCACTAATTCATATCAAGGCATACCTGAATCTGAAGTTCGTTGAAAATCCTAGCATTAGTTCTTAAAACTGAGCTATTGCGGAAATCGCCAAAAAAAAAAACCCACCATAGTAGCAGCATACGTCGCATATATTAAATGCAGCATATAGTAAACAGCATACGTCGTGGAATTCTTGCTTCAAGCATGGATTTTTAAGGCTTTCTCTGCTAAGACATATGGTGGGATTTCGGGATTTGTCCCGCGTAGATGCACTCTGTCCAGCCGACTTTTCAATGTAATGAATTCAGCGCTACTTCTGTTGTTTCGGTGTAGATTGGGCTGACGTAGGATCGCTCCCTCTGAGCTTCTAGCATCGGTAGGTAGTCGCCGTGAGTGGTATCTGAGAATTAATGAAAGTTTATGTGAGTATCTGCCTAAAGAAAGACACAGTGTTTTCGGAGACCTGATTTATTAATCCTTTGTACATCCTTTTGAAAAATCAGGCCCCTTTTGGCTTGAAAGCTGTTCAGTTACTTCTTTATGGACATCTGACTCGGGAGTTAAGGGTATCGCAAAGCAATACTTGGAAAGCAAAGTTGCGTGGACTTAAAGCATTCTTTAGTTGGTCAAAAGGTCTGTCCTGTGACCCGTGCAGCAGTATAAATATGCTGTATTTTGCATTATTCTTGCTAGGGGCCGTTGAAGTCAAAGGAGGCGTCTTTACACTATAATTGGTCGTTAGCTGACTGATTGACTGCCCGGGATAAAGGCGGTGGCTCGAGTTCGGCCGATTGAATGCAGCAAGACTTGCAAATTGCACTTATTCAGCAAAAGTATTCTTATGAGATGTGCCAAAACGATCTTCGAAAGTTATAAGCTGCGATGCTGAAAAACTAATTTACCAGGGGCAAAGGCGTTCAATCAACTGAGACACAATTACTAAAGCATTTTTAAAGTTTTAATTTTAATTTCTAAATTTAAATTTCTGTTTCTTAAAACAGGGATTTCAAATTTTAAAAGGGGCAAAAAGGGGGATTTTAAATTTTAAAAAGGGGCTTATCTTTTATCATTTCATATATATACATGAATATAAAATGAAAACATGCACTGTAGGCCTACTTGTAGAAGCGATCTTAAAAAAATTTCGAATAACAGTTTGTTTGCCAGTCAGTATAAAATTCTTTTCTAAAATGCAAAAAGATAATAAAAATTTATTTTTCTTTCAACAGTTTGATTTCACAAACTGTTAAAAAAGAAAAACAAACAAACAAAAAAATTCTGTAGATATGTTTTTTTTCTTCCACCCTTGTCGACGTGGTGACTGAGCTGTTTATAGATTCGCGATTTTGAACCATTTGTAATGGGATGTTACAGAATTCCTCATGCTGAATTTCCATTGGATTATTATAAACATCAGGAGTGAAGCAAAGAGTACTATTTTTTTTCCAAAAGTCATGGCGGATTATCCAGCATGCCGGGCCTTAGGAGGCTGGATTAGAGGATGTTTACTGTACTACTGTGTACTTATAACTTGCAATCTTTTAGCACACATCTTTTTCTTTCTTTCTTTTATCGGAGTTTCAGGTAATCCGATTTTTTGTAATCTGAACAGGCACCGGTCCCAATTTGTTTGGATTAACAGGCTTCTACTGTATGTATAAATTCTATTGATATACAAGGCTGGATAAAAGATTTTGCATATATTACTGATATGGACAGCAATTGCTGAAAATTGATTTTTACTGTCTTATGTGCTTTTTAAATTGCTTATTTAGATATTTCATTTCATTGTATGAAAAAGTAAAATTTCTTAATAATATTCTGTTAGTGTTGGAAAATGTTTCATTATCTATGCCTAATTTATGATTTTTCATTTTGTTTTCCTTTTTTATTTACTTTTATTCCTAAATACAATAGGACTTTCTTTGTCATAATTTATGTATTTGTAGGGAGCATAAAGATTGTTTACAGAAGCTAGACCATTATAAAAGAGATCTCCTGAAGAAAGAAGTACAAATTAAAGAACTGCAACATAGGATTGATTCTGGTGATAGCTGTAAGTTATCAGAATATTTTAATATGTAAAGTTCATTTTTTAATTGCATATTTCAGTTGATTTTCAAATAGTTATTCACAAAAAGTTATATATTCTGTGAGCAAAGATATTACCTTTTGGAATTTGTGGTGCCAAATGACTTTCAGGATAAAGAGTTGACCATCAAGACTACTACTATAAAGTAGCGAAAAATTTTGTTTTCTATAGGAAACATTGTAATGAATATCAACATCAAACTCATTTTCATTATATTTAATGTATTAAAATTTCATTACAGTATATTTGAAACAATTTCTATCCATAAGCCGTAATCTGAAAACCTCTTTTTGTTCCCTTGTATGTGAAAATTTTATGCTATATACATAATTTTCATTGGTGATAATACCTGCAATAAATATAAAAAACATACATTAATTTTATTGCAATTTACACAAACTTATGGAAGTTCGAGTGCAAAGAGATGGATTGACAGACAGACAGACAATCTGAAGTCATAAGCAATTTTCAACTTTGTTGGAATATATTAAATTAATGCCTTTCTTCTTGAAATTGATAATTTATTAGTGACCTTATTTTTAAAAATATTAGTAGGTTTGGAAGGTCTGTGTCCTCCCGGTCCTTAGCATCCCCCTTGAAAATAGAAAATAAAGGGACACTTGAGATAAAATATAAAAGTGAGGACACATTGTTCCCCCATGTTCCCCCTTGACTACTCCACTAGCAAAGACACAGTATATAAAAATAACAAATAAAGCCTTTATGCAACAATATTAAAAAGCAGATAAAACAATGTTTAAAAATGCACAAATAATACATGATTTTCATGTATTATTTGTGCATTTTTAAACATTGTTCTTTCTGCTTTTTAACATAATTGATGCACTTCTTGAAGTGAATATCCAGCAAGAGTATGGCAAAAGGTGGGGGTTGTTTTTGAAGAATTGTCCCTGTTTTGCGAGAATAGCAAAATTAAGAATATATTGTGGACTATAAAAAAAATGGAATGATATTAAGATGACAGAACGCAGATAAGTAGCCTCAGCAGCACTCTACTCTCAAGGTTTTTTCCATCTCTGAAAAACAATTCATAACTTGCTCCAGATCTCCCGTCCGATAATGGTTTTTAGAATTTTGATTTCCATCAATCTGTGCATGACACAACCATTGCCGATCCCCTAAAACAGCAGTAAGATCATGGACTGAGCGTTATGGTCACATAATCACTATTTTTGATGCATTATTATTGGAAGAAGCATTGATGGCTGTTCCTTAAATTTTTTTAACATGTTTATCAGTTTGGTGATAGACAGGTGCATGCTATGAAAAATAAAATATGGCTGTGAATTGAGTAAAAGTTACTATAAAAGTCATGAAAGTTATCTATAAAAGTGGAAAGTTATCTACAAATGTATCTATAAAGGTCGTGAAATCAAAGATGTCTAAGTTCTAAGAGGAAAAGATGAATATAAGATAGCAGATGGTGAAAGATTTAAAAATTAGGAATCATGAACAAAGTCAAATTTCTGTCAATAAAAGTTAAATTTTTTAAAGAATGAGATAAAAATTATATAAAAAAATGAGGGGAATTAAAATAAATGTGATTAAATAATTATTACTAATGATTTTAAGTTGGAATTATTTATTTAATAGGACATTTGTTTTTACTTACTCGGAATTTGAATAAAATTAAAGATAATTGAGATTGATGAATTTAGAGACAAATGTTTAAACAAAATAACTAGAATTAATTAGAGGGATTATTAGAATTTTGATTTTATTGGGGAGATAATAAGAATTTTAACTCGTAAAAGAAACATAAAGGAAATGTTACGTGTTTCGTAACAAACATCATTGTGGCAATAAAAAAATAATAATCTTACTAACACTTATTTTAGCATTTTGTTATGATGAAACACTCAAACAGAATACATGTATCTATAAAGGCTTGCACAAAAAAAAAAAAAAAAAAAAAAAAAAGACCCGTTATCATTTTTAGCATTAGGGTTCACACTAGGAAAAATAAAACAAACAAGACAGATTTTTTAGAAAAGAAAAAAAAATCATGATTTTAAGGTGAATTTTTTTAATGTTATTTTGAGAGAAGAGTTAAAATTTATATATATTGCAGGAACTTCATGATACGCTTTCTAGTGTGAAACCTAATCATTACAATATATTTTACCATATGCTTAAATATGTATGCATTTTATTCAAAGATTTTCAATGAGATATTAATATTACATACATATCTTTTATTAAATTAAATATATAAAAAATATATAGTAAAACTAGCTTTAACTTATTTTATATAAAAAAAAGTCTAGAAGTATTCCAATTTCTTATAAAATAAAAAGTTGAGATTTTTCTTTATTGTTTGCTCAACAAATGATTAAAATATAATTCTTTCAAAATTTGAAAGCTTTTTATTTGTTCAAATTAATGTTAATCCTATTAATTTATTTGATTTAAAGTTTCTGTTCTTTCTTTCTTTCGCTGTATTGATAATATTTTGCTCTTCCTTTCTTATTAACTTAGCTGCTGATATAGGGGAACCACAGTGTCAGAATGGTAACTACTTACTAATAATTCTGTCTTCTTTTGCTTTATTTTACTTTTTGCTGCTTTTCTTGCATTAATCTGCTAATTTTAATACATAAAATTGATATTATTTTCTCTTTTAGTTTTCACCTTTAAAATTTTAGCTCTATCTGTACTCTTTTCTATACTCCTCTCCCTCCCTTCATTTTAATTCTGAATAAAAATAAATAAAGTGAAATAAATGAAAATATTGGGTAATTATTTTCACATGTTTTCAAGATCTAAATTTTAAATTATTATTTTTTCATTTTTAAATAGAAGCAAAGTTTATTCAATTTTTTTTATTTTTAATTTTTTTCTTTAAATGTTGGTAAAAAAAAAGGTTTGTTTTTATTATTTATTTATTTTACTCACAATAAAAAGTATATTTTCTGACTACTTTGACTCTGTTAAAGGAAAGCAACTTTTAATTACTTTGGCAATATATCATTTAATATTGTTCTTATTGATTTTCATTATGCTATTTTGAACAGAACAGATGATTGTACAGTTTGTAAGTTTCTGTTATATGAAACACTTTTTAAAGATTTTCTATTTGCTTTTTGTGTTTATTTCTGTAGAAATCCTTTATGCACCTCAAGAACACGGGCTGCTGTTTTAATTTCGGACTAATCTGCTTTGGAGAAATAAAATATTGAAATTGTTCTTGCTGAAAGATTTCTTCTTTTCTCTTCCTATGTACATTCCTATGTACATTCTATGTTCATTCCTATGTACATTCCGTTTCCCCCCTTTATACTTAACCACTGAACCTCCAAATGTAATCAGGGAAGCTCCTTAACATAATAAACTGGTATACCAAATTTGAAGCAAATAAGATAATTTTGCATGAAAAAAATATTACACTAAATTAGGGGGCGGTCTAATCCCCTTTATACTTAACTAATGAACCTCTAAATCTAATCAGGAAAGGTCTTTATCAGAATGAACATGGAAAACAATTTAAAGCAAATTGGATAATTCTGCTAGAAGATGCATTTATCTAAATTAAGGGGAGGGGTCTTGGTCCCCTTTTTCCCTTTTATACTTAACCAATGAACCTCCAAATCTAATGAAGGAAGTGTAATATCGAAATAAACCGGTATATCAAATGTGAAGCAAATCTGCATAAAAAACCCATTTATCTAAATTAGGGGTGGAGGACTAGCCCCCGCCCCCTTTACACTTAACCAATAAACCTCCAAATTTAATCAAGGCACCTCCTTAACATAAAAAACCGGTATACCAAATTTGGAGCAAATTGAATAACTCTGCATGAAAAACCCTTTTATCTAAATTAAGGGGAGGGGACTTGCCACCCTTTCCACTTTTAAAACTTAACTAATGAACCTCCAAATCTAATGAAGGAAGCGCCATATCGGAATAAACCGGTATATCAAATTTGAAGCTAATCGATACTTCTGCATGAAAAACCCATTTATCTAAAAAGGTGGGGGGACTAGCCCCCGTCCTCCCCTTTATACTTAACCAATAAACCTCCAAGTCTAATCAGGGCAGCTTCTTAACATAATAAACCAGTATAGCAAATTGGAGCAAATCGAATAACTCTGCATGGAAAACCCATTTATCTAAATTAAGAGTGGGGGGGGGGGTCTAGCCCCCCTTTATACTTAATTAATGAACCTCCAAATCTAATCGTCAGCTCCAGGAGGTGTTTATCCTCCTTTTCCCCATTTATCCTTAACCAATTAATCCCCAAAATTAATCAGGGAAGCGCCTTATGAGCGTGAACATAGAAAAAAAAAATTGAAGCAAATCGGATGTTTCTATCAAGAGTTATCACGTTACGTACATACAGAACCTGCAGACACATTAGCTCTCAGGCTTTGATAGCGTGTGAGCTAAAAAGAAAAATGCTCAGTTAAACGGATGGCATTGAGCTCGCAGGCTATTCACATAAACTGTATATTATAGTCTTATTTCAAAGAATAATGCCCCTTGAAAAAAAAATTAAGAGGGGGATTGCCCCCCTCCTTGTTTCCCCTCTTTATATTTAACCAATGACCCTCCAAATGTCGTCAGGGAAGCGCCTTATCAAAATAAACCGGTATACCAAATTTGAAGCAAATCAGATAGAAAAACCCATTTATCTAAATTTAAGAGGGGTATTAGCCCCCCGTTCCCCCAATATATTTAACCAATGAACTTCCAAATCTAATTAAGGAAGCACCTTATCAGAATAAGCCGGTATACCAAATTTGAAGCAAATCGGATAGAAAAAACATTCTATCTAAATTAGGGGGTATTTGCCCCTCCGTTCCCCCCTTTAGATTATAACAATGAACCTTGAAATCTAATCAGAGAAGCTCGTTATCAAAATTAACTGGTATACCAAAATCTGATAATTTTGCATGAAAAACCCATTTATCTAACAAGGGAACCACTTTAGGTGTTGCTCGCACCTAGAATCGAGACCTGGTGCATTTTGTAACCCTATGCATAAAAGTTAGAGAACCGATAAAAATTCTTTGTTAAAAACATATTTTATCTATTTTTTTACATTTATAATTTTTTATTATTGGATTTTTATTTGTTAATTTTACACCAAGAGAGAGTTAAGTCACCAGATATGGCACTTCAAAATTTTCACTAGCTTTATACCTGTAATAGGTTTATGTCCAAACGATTACAACACGATACGTAGCGAAAATACTGAGCTAGGGTTGCCGGAAAACTGTGCGGGACGAAAGACGCCAATCTTTCCCCGCCAAATATGTAAATATAATATTGTATTTTTTGTAAATCAAATTAGTAGGTTCTTGAAGGAATTTTAAAACTTTTTTCAACATTTTATAGTTATTATTGACTAATTTATATTTTTAACTATTTTTTTTTTTTTTTTTTTTAATTTACGTTAAAAGCCCGAAAAGTGGTCTAGAAAATTGCCTTTTCAGAAAGTTAATCTGCTGTAAAATCAAAAAATATTATTTTAACAAAAAATTTTTATAGATTCCCAAACTTCCTAATATAGAGCTTTAAAATGCACCAGGTTTCAATGCTAGGTGCGTGCAACACCTAAAGTGATTCCCTTGTAAGTTAAGGAGGGATTAGCCCCGTCCCCACTTTATACTTAACCAATGAACCCCCAAAACTAATCAGTTAAGCGCCTTATCAGAATGAACCTAGAAAAAAAAATTGAAGCAAATCGGATATTTTTATCAAGAGTTATCACGTTACATACATACGTACGTGCGTGCATGCATGCATACATATATACAGAACCGGCAGGCACATTAGCTCTCAAGCTTTGATAGCCTGTGAGCTAAAAAGTGCCGAGAGCGTATAACTAGTGGGGGGACAAAAAATAAAAGAGTACATTGAAAGGTTTCCAACGATATGTTACACGAGATGGTTTGGAAGAAACAATAACTATGCCCGACCCCCCCCCCCCCCCTCGGGAGGGGTGGGGACAGGTAAGTCTCAAACGGTCGGAAGGGCGATCTCAAATGTATCTTTGGTCAAGGTTTCAAAATGTGGATTTATAATAAAATAGAACGAGAATTTGGCATTTTAAAAATTGCATGCATATTTTGAACGGCCCTGTAAATTAAGATTGGCGAGGAAGGGGAGGGGGAGGGAAGAGGGATTAGAAGGGACGAACTTTAGAAATACAACATAATAAACTAATTACCCGAATAACTGGGCTTCTAATCAAAAGTATTATGATTTAATCTAGTGTAGAATTCAGGGGATGGTCCGGTGGGGACATTCCCGACAGAACATTGAAACCCCCCAGAAGTTTTAAGATTTTATGCTTTTTAATGACAAATGTGCAATTTCCCCCCCCCCCCCCCTGTACGGCCCTGTAAATTAAGATTGGCGAGGAAGGGGAGGGGGGGATTAGAAGGGACGAACTTTAGAAATACAACATAATAAACTAATTACCCGAATAACTGGGCTTCTAATCAAAAGTATTATGATTTAATCTAGTGTAGAATTCAGGGGATGGTCCGGTGGGGACATTCCCCACAGAACATTGAAACCCCCCAGAAGTTTTAAGATTTTATGCTTTTTAATGACAAATGTGCAATTCCCCCCCCCCCCCCCACACACACACACACACACACACTCCTTACGGATATCTAAAATACGCTCTCCCCCGAAATCACAGAAATAGCTCTCGTAAAATATTACCAGCATTCAACACTGATGTAACCAAGAAAAAAAAAAATCCTTCCTGATATGAAATTTTACATCAATTCTGCCACTAAAACAGTAAAATTGGAAGAATAAATATAACGATTCAACCCGATACCAAATCGTGAATCGACCACGATTCGATTTGAATTGAAGTAAATTAAAGGATAACAATTCTACCTGCATCTAAAGAATTGTCCACAAAATGATTCTGCCCTCATGTAAAGAAATCGTCCGCAAAATGATTCTACCTGCATCTAAAGATTGACATCGAATCTGTGTACTGAATCGATTTGCTATTTCTGATCCTACGTTACAGGTGGAATCGATTCCTTCATTTTTTTCTTGCTTTCTTTTGTTTTTAGAAAAAGAAACGTGTTGGATTCGTGAAAAATTTCGACTACCGGTTTTCGAAGGATTTATAGTTGTAGAAGGTCTTGTCTGGAATACAATTTGACTATTTTTATAAATTGTCTGTCTGTTAGTCTGTCTATTTGTCTCTGACAAAAAAAATGAAAATGTGGGCGTTCTATTTAAAAACTAATGCATGGAATCTGCTAAAACTGTAGATTTAGTTAGACCTTCATATAAACTGGGGCTGATTACTTTTTGGTGAAAATCGCCCACCAGGTGGTGCTGCTATGTTGCATTTTTCATGATTTCTGCATGATTGCTATCTCAAAAACTAGTGCACGAATTTTTACCAAACTTCAGATTCGGTTAGACTTTGATGTAAGTTGTTGATGATTATGTTTTGATGTAAATTTACTGGTACGTGGCGCTGCTATGCTGCATTTTCCCCGATTTTAGCAACACCTCTATCTCAAGAACTAATGCACGGATTTTCATCAAACTTCACATTCAGTTAGATGTTGGCATAAGTTGTTGCTTATTAGGTTTCGGTGTAAATCACTTAACAGGGGGCGTTGCTATGCTAAATTGAATTCAGCATTTTTCTCTGGGAGGGATTTTTGCGACTCCAGCGAGGGGGCATTCTAGACTTCAGAGGGGGGACGAGGTTGAACTTTTGTACATTAAGCATAAAATTTCAGACCTTTCGGGGGACATTTCAGTGTTCGGGAGGGGGGGGGGGAGGGGATGTCACCCCTTCCGGGCCACCCCCTGAATTTAACACGTTTTTCAGGATTTACACGATTTTAGGGATCATATCTCACAAACTAATGAATGAAATTTCATCAAATTTAATATTCCATTAGACACTGTCATATGTTGTCCCTGAATAGGTTTTCATATAACAGGTTGCACTGCTATGCTGCTGTTTTCACTAAATTTAATTCAGACCATTTTTCTTCGGGGGGGGGGGGGGTGATTTCTGAAGTTCTGGAGAGAGACATTCTAGAGTTCTGTGCGGGCGGGGAGACTTTTGTCCATTAAGCAAAAAATCTCAGCTGGGGGACATTTCAATGTTCCGGGGGGGGGTGTCCTCCGGTACTACCCCCTGAATTCAATACTGTTTTTCAGGGTTTACACGATGTTAGCGAGAATATCTCAAGAACTAATGAACGTAAATTCACTAAACCTAATATTCTGTTAGACATTGACATAAGTTGTTCCTGATTAGGTTTTCGTGTAAATCATATAACAGACTGTGCTGCTATACTGCATTCTACACGATATTCGTGATAGTTATATCTAAAAACTATTGCATGGAATTAATTCAAACTTCATATACTGTTACACTATCACATAAATAGATCCTTATTAGGCTTGGATGTATACTGCCCAACAGGTTTCGCTTTTATGCTCTTTGAATTGGGAATTTCTGTTGCAGACATCTAAGAGGGTGTGGGCCGAAATTCAATTTTTTGTTTGGAAAATGCATTCTTTAAAATACACATATTTCAATGAACCTATACTTTTTGAATCCTCATGATGGTTGTAGGTTATTATTTAAATTTGACACTGTGATAGCAAATTTTGAAGTTTTAACATGTTTGAGATAGAAGAAAGTTTTGGTATTGGCACATCCGACTACTTTACTTTCAACTTTTTAAGGAAAATGAAAATGACATTACCTTTAGAGACATTGATTAAAAAATTTATAGAATCGATTAAATCGAGTTGGCTATAGTATCGATTAAATCAATTAAAAAAATCCAAATCGCCCATCACTATAAGGGAGTCTAAGTAAATTAAATTATGAATAAAGTAACATGATACAATGCTTAGCATGTATCACATGTTTTATTTTCATATTTTATATTATGTATATCCATGATGGGTAAGTATTACGGCGGACCCCAACGACTAATTTTATTTTTGCAACAATAGCTTCTCCCGCACTTAAACTGAAGAAGAGAATTTCCATTCAAGTTATGTAGCTTTTCTTTTTATAGTGTTGTTGAAAAGCTTCAAAGTTAGACAAATGTGTTTTGAAAATTTTTTTAGAATAATATTTTTCTGTAACAATTAATTTGACTGAGAAACTGAAATATCTATATTTTGAATATTGTTCTTTTTAAGAAATATTTTTACATTGTTATAGACCGGGAGGCAGAAGCACAGATAATCACCTCATTGAGTTCACTGCTGAAATTCCAAAATTAGTTAAAACTCGATTTGCATATTAAAACGCAATTGGTCTGCCAAGTCATATCTTGGTGGAAAACACCTGAAAACCTGATTTTAGAGGTTGACTTGTAGGCTTACTATTATGTTTTCCTGCACCCAAAGAGGGAGAACTAAGAGCAGGAAAACACAGTGGTAAACCTATGATTCAAAATGTGCTAATCGAGTTTTAACTAATTCTGGAATTTCAGCTGTGAACTCGATGAGGTGATTGTCTGTGCTGCTGCCTCCCAGTCTATTATTCTGTTTCTTAATTGATTTTGCAAAACTCTTGCATGCATTCATAGGAGATAGTGAACATAAACTATTTGTAGATGGTAAATATTTCTCTCTCTATCTCTCCCCCCACCCCCACCTCCTTTTTTTCATGTGTGTGTGTGTGGAGAGGGTTAGTACCTGAATTTTGATTTTAGTGCACTTTTATAATTTTTTTTCAGCTTTATGTGAATCTTTTAGGCTCACAAGCAAGCATAACAATTCAAAATTAACCATTATATTTATATTTGTAAGCTACTGAATCCTATTTGATTTTGTCTATTATGATGTAAAACTATAGATTTTAAGTACTTCTGCATCATTTATTTTAAATTTTACCCTTTTCTCCTTTTTATAATAGTGTTTTAGATTATAACTGGATTTTTAAGGGAACTTTATTTTGGCATTCTATTTTTATATGTGTCTGTGTCTAATTTCCCCCCCCCCTTTTTTTCCAATGTGCAAATTACGTCTTATAGCTGTATTTTTATTTTTTTAGTTGTATATGTACTTCCATATGAAACAGTAAAATATTAATAACTAAGAGAGTAAAAAAAAAATAATACATATGTACATGAATCTATTAGTGTTTAATTAAATTAAAAGTTTAGCCAGTTTTTACAGAAATATAAACTAAGTTTTGTATCTGAATCTGTAAATATGCTTGAAAAGCTTTTAATTTTCAAGTGTTTTTCAGTTTACCATTTGCTTTACTTTTCCTTTCTTATTTTTTCTGTGATGCATTGTTCAAATAAACATATTAGAATACATATACATATATATATGAACTGTTTGAAGCTAAAGTGGTGAAACTTCAAATATTTTCCTTATTTAAGGGAAAAATTCTGTATTTAAATATGGTTATCATTACTTTACCAAATTTCTGGTATTCAAAGCCTTAAATGCCCCTGAATACCTTGAGGCATACCTGTTTAATGCAAATCAATAATATTAAATCTCTGTAGAATCATATTTAATTCTTGTGATAATGAGTAACCTTATAATCAGTCCTTAATTTTTTTTATGTAAAATGAAAAATCTATCCTTGTTAGTTGTTAATCTTTCTTTAAAAAAAAAAAAATATATATATTGATAGCATGACAAAAAGTAAATGAAGCATAAAGGATATATACAACCACAGTCCCATTTATTCAATCTTCACAAATTTCAGTCTTTGTTTTTTTTTTTTTTTTTTTTTAAAGTCCTGACTTTTGTTTAACTCGTAGTTTTTGTTTAATGCCATCTATTGTGATCAATGTATGTTGCAATTGCCATAACATTTCATTATAAAATATATTAGCTATATAACACACATTAAAAAAACTTATAACTTATAATTATAAACTTATAATTAAGTCATTTCCAATAGCATATAATGTCAATGTCAGAATAGTGGAGTCTGTGTTTTTTTCGTTGTCTTTGCCCTTACCTGCTTTGTTCTTGGAGTTATGGACATACATAGAGATATCTTTTTTTGTGTCATTGATAATGCCTTATAAACTTCCAAAGTCATTTGTACTGATGCTTTTGTGATGTAATTTAGTCTTCAAGGAAGATCTGTTTTTTTCCTATAAGAATCATAATAAGATGCCCCAATGAAAAGGATGAGAGTCCAACCAGCCACTTGAAGGTTAAAATTATTTGTTGAGAATCTTTGCTATCTGTGAAGTCATCTGTTTCACTACTAGCCATTAGAGATATGTTCAAAGCCTGGGCTCAAGTGTACTAGTCAAACAATATCTTTCATACATCATAGTATTTCTTGGTTTTAACCTCATTCTCTTAGACAAACAAGCTTCATTCTCTTAGACGAACAAGCAACTGCAGTGTTGCCAGTTGTGTCTGGATTTTCAAGATAATACATAACGTTGGTCCAAAATATTTGTTGATTTTACAAATGCTTTTTTTTTTTTATTTATCATGCCCTTCAGAGTCATATTTTTATGTAATGTTTAAATTATCTGACATAAATAGTGCCTTTTTTTTTTTTTTTAATTCTATGGCTATTCTCCATATTGACAGAAAAAGTGTTAAAACTCTAAGACAAAATAAAAGTTGACTTGACTCCATGAAACTTGTGATGCAACTATCTTACTGAGCATGAATAAACACAGGAGCAGGCACACATCTGGAGAAAGTAACAAAGAAATAGAAGTAAAAACGAAAGAACATATTTCCCTATCTCTTCAAATGCATTTAAAAGCACACACTACTAGAGAGGCTCTACTTCAGTAAAAATATACATGAAGGCGAGATACAAAGAATTTTAGAACTTGGGATCAGTGAAAAGTGGCAGTGTTGCTAATTTAACAGGATTTTTTTTTTTATTGAAATGTGTTCCACTATTTCTGATTAATAATATTCACCTTCACCTTAATTGTCGGAGCACAGCTCCAGCTTTCATCCAAAAGTTACACTTTTGTGAACATGATAGCATCCAAAATATCTGTCGCATCGACACAAAAAAATGAGCGGGATGTCAGTAGTACCAAAATCTCGGCGGTATTAAAAATCATAAATATTCGTCAACCCTAATAGTCTAAAATGTCGGCTCAAAATTTTCCTATAAAGATAATATTGTTAGTTTAAATCTATATATTTGAAAGATAAAGCTTTTTTTTTTAGTCATCTACCCAGAACTTTTTTCTGAACCGATTTTAATAATTATTTTTTTAAATGACAGCTGTTTCTTTGTAGATTTGCCTGCATGAACTTTTTTTTAAAATATTCCCATTTTTATGCTTAAATTTAAAATTAAAAAAATTTCTATGAATTTTTTTTTTCAAAATCGTAGCAATTTGATTGCTTTGATTGTTGTAAAGAAAGGAAAAATAATAAGGTTTATCTTTATTGATGCCCTTTTCTCATAAAAGTTCAAAATAAACTTTCTAAAAAAACTGAACAGAAAATGACGTGTCGATTAAAAAAAAAAACACACACAATTTTTCCTGAAAAAGTTGTTACAATTCAATACTTTTTTCATCTAACTGAGTTTAAGACGCTTGGGGAAATGCTTCAGTGAGGCAAAATGACATCATATTTAAACGAAAACGTTCAATTTCTTTCATAAAACTAAATATTTTACTTCAAATGCTCTAAAAGATATAAATTTCTGGAATTTCACTTGCCGATACAGAGATTGGAACCTCAAGACAAGAGTGTGAGTGTTCACATGCAAAGTCATAGTTGACAAACTTGATTTTAAGTTTGGAAATATATGTATTAAAATCTATTGCATATTGCAATATTTTTGAAATGGTGAATGTAAATATGAGAGATGCTTATGCAAATTTTGAGACAGTGAAAATAACGTTAAGTTTAGGTTTCACATGAAAAATAATTCTATGGTTGACTCAAAAAGAAATCATTTTTACTGATTTTCAAATGTAAGAGCCTCAATAGGTAATTTCGTCATAATTGCATATCATGGTTAGGTATATTTATACAGTTTAATTTTTTAATACTTTGAACAGTCGAAGTTTATGGAATTAGTATTTTGGTAACTTTAAGTTAAAAATAATATTTGTTTTAAGAGAGTAAGTACTAACCAGTGTATGAGTTCCTTTTCAAACTATTTCTTTCGGCACAATTCGATGGGTTTTATGTGGTTTTTAATTAAAACATTAGCTCCATTATTGTAATTTATGCGTTTTAACCTCATCCAGATCGTCAACATTTGTGACCTGAGATATAGATTGGCTTTCAGAAGTTTTACTTTCTATGAGCATAACAACCACAGTTTTTTTCTTTTTTTAGTGCAAATCTTTCATTCTCCGTAGCCTTTGAAATAGATGGAATTCATTTTGAATTTTAAATTAAGAGAAATGAAAAGAAATTGAATACGGAGAATGCTATTTTGGATATTAGCCGTATGTGTTATATAAGAAAAAAATAATAATAAAAAAAAGATATTGATAGTTTAAAAGGAGAGAATTTTAAGAAGATAAATTTTAAAAAAGGCTCATGATTAAGTGGTATAGAATAGGCAGTGCAAAGCATTAAAAAGATTATACATGATGAATAATAAATAATAATTAAAGCAGTACTCACCTGAACTGTGCAGTTCGCATTTATTTCGAGATATTTGAATTGATTATTTTAAAATCAAAGGGCACAAGTACCTGAATAACCATTATAAAATATTCCATGTAAATTATAATAAACAAAAATGACACATATTTAACAAATCCTGGAGAAGTATATTGAGGGAGGTCAAAATCCTACATGGATTGTAGCACCATTGTGTAAGTAAGTAAGTATTTAACAAATCAATTGTTTTTATTGACATTCCAGTATATGTTGTTTTAATAATTTTAGTGAAAGTACTGTGCACAAACCCTCACAAATACATAAAATAAAAGGAGGATTATATTCTATATGAGAACGTATATTATAGATTCCATATTTAACCATTAATATTTCACAAAAGTTATTTCTATATTTAAACAATAATATCTGGCGTTATATGCAATTTCTCTGCCTCAATACATTTTAATAAAATATTGGTTGAAGAGATTCCACATATTCTAAGTAGTACTAAAAAGTTTTCTATTTGAAATCGCGAATGTTTATTACTCTTTAGAGGAGAGCATCTGATTTCAGTAAGAAAATTCAAAATACCTTGAAGAATCACACATAAGAGACTTTAAGTGTCAAACACTTATACAAATGACTTTCGATTGTTCATTTATAAATTCAGCATTCACAAGGACAGTATATATTCGTTTTAAGTACTCAAATCTCACTGCTGGAAATAAGTAATAGAAGATGAGGTAGATATTTAAATATGTGGTTTGGAAAATTGCATAATGACAATCTGCAACAACATGGTGTACCATTCCACTGGTAGATGAATACTTTTCATGAAGAGCACTTAGACATGGTGATTCGGCAGGCATAGAGGGAAATCTCCAAGACATAATCGCAAGATATGCTTGTATGGGCTTGCTAGGGCGTATTCTTTTTGATTTGGTTGTTTGATAAGCAGATTATTTTTATAATTAATTTTATTCAAGTATATTAAGTTTAGTTTTGTGTAATCTTAAGGCAGGGCACGGCCGACAGCATAATTGAAACAACTTTTATTTCAACGGCTACCCTGCGGTTACTCATTTTTTTAATTATCATTATTATTATTGACTGTAAGCAAATGTGTAGGAACTGAAATGCAGTGAACATTTGGAAGTAAATGAGAAAAGTATTTTTGATCAAGATGTACACTTGAAAACGGAAATATGTAGATTACAAAATAAAGAATTCCTGTATGTGTTGGAAAAAATAGCTTCACTATTACTTGGTTTTAATTTTTTAGCTAATTTTACTGGAAAACACGAAGTTAAAATGCAAAGAACCCAATTAGAAATGAATCATCAATGCTGAATTTCAATGGAAATTTCACCAAATTAGTCAGCTACGGCCAAGTTGGCTTCATTTATGGTGATTTATTTTTGGTTGCCAAGTTTGGTGATATTTTGTCAAATGTCGCCAAGCTTACCGAGAAATTTTATGTTAATGTTTATGACTATATAGTTTTATGCTTATCATCGGGAAAATAGGTACAACAATGAAAGATAATTTGTGAGAAACCATCTTCACTAAAAGTTATAAATCAATCCCTGATTTTTTAAAAATTTGTTGCCTAGATTTAGTGTACATTTTAAGAAATGTACATATTTTTATATGTGTAACGTTATACACAGAAGTTTCGAAAATGCCTGTTAAAAGAAAGCAATTGATATGAAATAGTTATTCAGTGTAATTCTATGTGGAAAAGTCTCATAACAATAACCCAGATGCCTTCCGAGTATTTGCAGAATAACGATATAACAACAACTCAGATGAATAAAGGAATAAAGTTTGATAGAGGAGTATAGCAGACTACCTATGTGTGTGTTTTTCATACATGTTACAAACCTTTCCCTGATACTATATTAAATAAGACTGGCCTCTGCCAGATATGCAGGTATTTGAAGGGGCTTTAAAGTTTTCTACTCCTAACTCGATGAATCCAGTGTGATATTACGGAATAATATGGGCCATTAATTAAAGGAAAAATAGTCGTGAAGTTCTTTATTTAAATTATTGCATTGTATTTAGCAAGAATCGCTTGCATTCTTTATGGTCAAGCAGTTGTAGGAATAAAATTAAAAAGAACTTACTTGACTAGTGTCAAATGAAGAGGAGCCTTTTTAACAATATAAATCAAAGCTTTATTCATTTTTCAGAAGAGAAGAAAAAGGCCTTCACCCTGTTGGTCACCTTTTTTTAATAAATATGTTGGCTGATAAAAATGATCTTTTCCACTTTAAAAATTAGAGCAGCATTAAGTCAATTTTCTACAGATTAAAATTCCAACTAAAACTTTTGCATGCCATCAGGAAGTAAATTCGAAAGGGGTTATTAACCATGTAGACATTATCTTAGAACATCGCCAGACCTCACATCCATAGGCTGGTTGGCCTGGACCCCCAGCCCTGTGATCTTTTTAAAACAAAAACTATATCATAACATCTTCACCAACAAAAAGATTCTGATTTAAAATTAATGAAATTTTATAATTTATAGTAAGTAACGCGGCCGACAAAACTATTGGAACGAAAAAATTTAAATCTATTAGAGAATTTAAAAAATTAGGCAATATCTTAATAAGCAAATCCGAAAGAATACATTTAAAAACATTTATTTTAATTTGCTCTAGCGATCGTCAAATGAACACACCTCCGAAAGCGTGAGCCTCTACTTAATGCATATGTCACGAGAGGGAGAGAGACAGCATTTCGATGATGTCATCACAATATGTGCAGACGGGAGAGAGAGCACATCAGCTAAGAGCATGGATATGGAGGTTGCCTAACGCATATGTCACGAGAGGGAGAGAGACAGCATTTTGATGACGTCATCACAATATGTGCAGACGGGAGAGAGAGCACATCAGCTAAGAGCATGGATATGGAGGTTGCCGATGTACGCCTGATACAAAACACTCACATAAAATTAAAATATGGATTTAAATTTAAACAATATCGTTGTATAAGGCCGAAAGCAAATAAAAAATAACATGATTTAAACACTGTGAGATTTCATCTCACATCCAGTTCCAATTTTTGATTATCTCAAAGATCTGAGCTACATTAAACAAATCAAAATCGCTCAAATACATCTGGTGGTTATTCTTTATCTTTACCGTAGACTCTCTTATCCAATGGTTTCTCTTTACTTTTAACGTTTCTGAATTATTCTAATTCATTGCATGAAAATTTTGAGAATTCTGACATCAGATTTACAGATGAGCAGCAGCAGATACTTCAGGTATGCACTGAACACCTTTTTTCTTTGCAAACAAAAGTTACAAATTTCCCTAATTCAACTTTTATTATTGGAAAAGCAAGAGCTGGAAAAAGTACGATAATCAAAGAAATTAGTAAAACAATCATAGAGCAGTTAGGTTCAGAAGCTATCCTTTTTTTGGCACTAACAGGTACTGCTGCATTTAATGTCGAAGGCAAGGTAATTCACGCTGCACTTAAAGAACCAATGCATTTTAAATGGTTCACTGATTTAAAAAGTCAAACAGCAAGAAGTTTACAGCTCAGCATGGATCCAGCATTATTTCTCATTATTGACGACCTTTCAATGATCATATATCGTATTTTGGCTGACCTTTAACAAAGATGTTGTGCAGGTAATACAGATAGCATTGAGCCTTTTATACTCTTATTTGTTTATCTCCTTGGAGTTATTAGGTAGTTACATCCCATAAAAGACATCCCTCTATATAAGAGACATTCTAAAAAAGACTTATTGACTCTTCGAGGAAAAAAAATGCTTAGGGCTTTTGAAAAATGTTTCACATTAACACACAGAGACAAAACGACGATCAGCAAACACAGTTTCAAAAGATTCTTAATTCATTTTGCATGGGTCAAGTTTTAGACTACCTCTCATCCCTTATACAACGATGCAAAAATATACTGCTTCCAGCTAACTTAAATGATTTGAAGATGCCATACGTCTTTTTCTCAAAAACAAGCAAGCTAAAGAGCATGATCAATAAGTACTTCTTAAATCAAAGTGGCCAGTGACAAGAATTTTAGCAGAAACACAATATTTAACTAGCAAGATGGAGTGAAGATGATCACACATCTGGACTTCAGGCTGGACATTCCTCTGCAGCTGGATGCAGAGTTATGTTACATACCAATATCTGGACAGGGTGAGGGTTGTTAATTGGTGCACTGAGTAAGATAAAAGATATTGTCTATGGTCCAAGATTTCAACCTTGAGGCTTGCCACAGGCTATAATTGTTCATTTTGTTGATTATCATGAGCCATTTCTAAATTGAAGATTTTTCCTTATCAAACCTATTTGTAAATATTGGAAAGAAAAGTCCTCATGCTCACAAAATCAGTTACCTTTAACTGTTGCATATTTTGCACCATACACGAATCAAATAGTTTAACTTTGTGAAAAACGTTTGCAGACATTGCACTAAAAGTCATATAAAACTCATATCACTTTTAGTATAGTTTGTCGTTTAGAGGAAGTTCTCATTGAAGCGCTTTTTGCAAAAGACAGGCTTGACCAAATTAGAAGTATGGGAGCACTTGAGCATTACCTAAGGCAACTGACGACTGAATTAAACATTTTAAAATTAAGATTCTACGATTGTTATTTCAAACTTACTTTCATACTATTAAACAGTAATCACGAAAATAAAACTTATTTTAAATATTATCTTTTAAGTTTATTTTATGCGTCTACATGCGCCAACATTTCGGCCTGATGGATGCTAGTAAGTCTGCCATTAAAAAGGGTAAGTATTATTCAGAAATTGCAGTAGATATCTGTTAAATAAATCCTGCTAAATTGGCAACACTGTACAAGAGAGAAGAATCTCGCATTTGAATCACACATTAAGAGAGATTGTTTGCTTCAAAAGACAAACTTTATTGTATATTAAGCAGGATAATAACTATTTAATAATAACGCATAATAACTATTTGCATATTAAATGTCATATTTTTGCCATTAGTCATAGGCAATATTTAAAGGTTCTGAAAAAATCCACGTATTAAGTGGGATTGTGTCTTAACAGAGTTTGACTGTATACTGTAAGAAGTAGTAGTTCTAAATGCTTGTTTTGGGAATTAGTACAAATGTAGATGGTGGTGAAATTTGAACTCATGATGGAATTTTCTAAGACAGTTGTAATAGAAGGCTTTTAATCTTAAAAGGAAAATAATACTCTTTATATCTTAAAAGAAAAATAATGCGCTTTATATCTTAAAAAGAAAAATAATGTGAGTTACACCACTTTAAATGGCTCCTATATCTACAGTACAACTTTGTAAATCTAGACCACTGTTGCTTTCAAACATTTTTTCCAGGAGCCATTTTTGGGGTTTCTGGAGGGGGGGGGGGGGGGGTTGCACTCCTAGACCATTAAATAGTATAAAATTCTCGGTCTTCTCTTTGATCTAGTCTTCCAAAAGCCATCCAAAGTATAAACACTTAAATATTGATTTTAATTTTAATTTCTTTAATAGTAACAGATAGTGCTTACAAAATAGGAAAAAAAAAAGTCTTTGTTTTATACAACCAGTGATAGAATACACTGTGTTATTAAAAATAAAGGAGTTGATTGTACAGAAATGTTAGCAGTTGTGAATTTTTATTGTTTTTGCAGTAACATCACATTGTGTTCTTTGAGACCAGAAACAGAATTTATTCTTAGCAATCTCCTGGAATTATGTAATTGAAGACATCCTTTTAATAATAATAATAATAAAAAAACTTCTTTATTTGAAGATCTGGATGAAGTAATAAACATGCTTTCCGCCTGGGCTTTAAAAAATATTCTAGAAATAATTAACACTCGAGGGCTACTTATAAGATTTTTAGTAGCAACATTTTCTTCAGCTAAGTAACATCACCTTTTCAGCGATTGAGGGTTCAAACTCCACTGGCTAGAAATAAAACTTTAAAGTAAATCTCCAAAATAAATCCAGGAAAACTTCAAAATAGTATGCCAAATAAATAAATAAATAATCAATGATTTTCCAAAGGGAGGAATGAAATATGCTGATAGCGTAACTTCATTTTGGATGTAATTGGCCATGTTCCATGATCATGGAAAAAATTCGCTATCAGGAGTAATGGCACTGGAGATAAAACAGATCGCTCCTATTGTGACAATAAAATAGCAGTGAGTGAGAATCCTCACATATATTACTTTTTAAAAGGTTTTCTCATGAAGATTGGGCTATAAATTGATTGAAAAAATTCGCCAAAGCTATCAGGAGATTGGGCTCATGAAGATTGGGCTATAAATTGCAACCTTTCCAGTTTCTTTTGTCTTGCATTGGGCCTGACTTAGTCATAGGTACCAAAAAAAAAAAAAAAAAAAAAAATTTGGAAAGGTAAGTGATATCTAAAATTTTAAGAGTGTTGAATTTATTTTTTAAAATATGGTAATTTTTTTGAAATGTAGAGTGATAAGCGTTTACTACTACAAACTCAGAGAGAAAATAAATATCAGAATAGTTTTGCTGAGAATGCACTGATTCTTATCAAGCAAATATTGTCACATGTAAATGAAGTCAAAGTGATTGGCTGCCCAAATATTAGAAACTTTAAAGGAGATGCATGTGGCATAGGCAAGTATTGAACCAGAGACCCCAGAACAGGAGATGAGTTCTTTACTTCTGAACAAAAGGCTAGCTCGATTACTTACTGCTAGAAACTAGCTTTACTGTTTGTGCAAGATTGCATTGCCACAGTACTCTACCCTCAGTGTGATGAACATCTTGTTGACATTGAACAAGTGATGTTCACTCATGTTGCATGGTTGATGCTAGGGTGATGTGTCGCAATGCTGTGCATATTTGTTTCCAAGAAGATGTATGGTATGACGGGCTTCATTCTATGAGAGTGGTCATAGTCTTTGTACTGTGAGTAACAGGCTTTTCATGCTGTGAGTATTTTCAGTGCTGCCATCTGTTGGCCCTGAGAGCAGATGATGCTGCTGCTAAAGATGCGTGTTTGTTTTGTCCAAGGTCACCAATGGAGAAACCGGACTGCATTGGCAATGATCGAACCAAAGACCATAGAAGAGCAGAGTTCTACAGTGCTGAGGAGAAGTCTATCTCAGTTGCTTCCTATTAGAAACTCCTTTGCTATTCATACAAAAGACATCACCACAAACTTTTTGAATTTGTATGTTTAGAACTTATTGCAGAATTTTACTTTGTGTGAAACATCTTACACTTATACAGAAGCACTGGTTAAGTTGAAACGTCTTTTGTACCTGTACAATGTATCATAAGCGCTAACAATTAAAGGCTATTCTGTTATTGGTTTCATTTTATAGAAAAGTAAAGTAGTCAAAGTACTTTTCTATAATTTAAAATTCTGTACCTGATACTACAAAATAATTATCAATAGATCTTCCAACTAAATTATGTAAAAGGAAAAGACAACTACAGTCTTGAAGAATGGTTTATGGAATTTCTGAAATAGCCAATAGTCCAGGCAATAGAGGCTGTATAGGGGCTCTCTACCTAGCAAAATTAATGGTAGTTCTGGAAATTGGCTTACTTTGTTTTTGGGGTCGCTGAATCCGAATTTGTAACTTCCCATCAAAATTTCCCCCAGCAACCCCCCCCCCCTCCCCCCCAAATTTTGGTAAAATGCCACCCAAAAAGGTTTTTATAAAAAAAATCAATTTTTTTTTATTGATTTAGGGAAAAAGTATCTAGAAATTCCGAAAGTAGACAAATTTTGCAACAAATTACACATATAACATTATGACATAGGATGAAGGGGGAGGGGATCTGTCTCGGAACATGTGCTGCGGTGCTGTGTGGACTAAGTTGCACAATTCCACTTAACCACTCACATCGTTTACATTCGTCCTCCCATCTCCCCTCCGAACTTTCCCTATAAGGTTTACTTTAAGTTTTTTGGGTAGCTGAATCCGAATTTTTAACTTCCTCTCAAAATTTTGCCCCCCACAACCCCAAAAATAGTTGCTTTTAAATTAAATTTTTTATTGTTTTAAGGGAAAAGTATGTAGAAATTCAGAAAGTAGACAAAATTTGCAACAAATAGGACACATGACATTATGATGTAGGATGAACGGGGAGACAGAGGGCTGCCTCGGAACATTCCCAGCGTGCTGTTCTCAAAAACCAAATTTTTTCAAAAAATCAATTTTTTGGAGGTTTGCCAGGGGAAATTTTGGTAGGAAGTTACAAATTCGGATTCAGCGACCCAAAAAACTTAAAGTGAGTCGAAATCCAGAACTAGCATTAATTTTGCCAGGTAAAATCCCCTAATGCCTGGACTTGCATAGCTTAGTGCACATAGCGCCACAGTGTATGTTCCGAAGCAGCCCTCTCCCTCCCCTTTCATCCTATGTCGTAATGTCATGTATCCCATTTGTTGCAAATTTTGTCTACTTTCTGAATTTCTGCATACTTTTCCCCTAAAACAATAAAAAATTTAATTTAAAAACAATTTTTTTTTGGGGGGGGGAGGGGTTGTGGGGGGCGAAATTTTGGAGGGAAGTTAAAAATTTGGATTCAGTGACCCAAAAAACTTAAAGTAAACCTTATAGGTAAAGTTCGGAGGAGAGATGGGAGGGCAAATGTAAACAATGTGAGTGGTTAAGTGGGATTGCGCAACTTGGTCCACGCAGCACTGCGGCGCATGTTCCAAGGCAGATCCCCCTTCATCCTATGTTATAATGTCATATATGTAATTTGTTGCACATTTTGACTACTTTCTGAATTTCGAGATACTTTTTCCCTAAAACAATAAAAAAATTGATTTTTTTAATAAAAACCTTTTTTTTTTGGGGGGGGGGGGGGGGGGGTGCCGGGGGAAATTTTGGTGGGAAGTTTCAAATTCGGAATCAGCGACCCAAAAAAACATAAAGTAAGCCAATATCCAGAACTACCATTAATTTTGCCAGGTAAAATCCCTATTGCCACTACAATTCTTCTTTTAAATTCATTTTTGCATAAACGGAGAATATTCAGAATTGCCGCAAGTAGTTGTGTTTAATGCTGCTAATATGTTTGACAATTACTCCTTAGACTTGTAAAGCAAATGCAATGAATCCAGTTTATTGCTTAATGCATATATGTATGTATGACACATACAACATATTTACTTGGATGCTTTTCCTTTTGCCATTTTTTTTTTCAATGCCAAAAATAGATTTGAAAATTCCAAGAACTTTCTAAAATATTGATCATATTCTTTTCTTTTGGAGAAAATATCGAAGTAGCAAAAGAAATTACTATGTTTGAGATAAAAATAATATTTTAATAATATTATTAAATAAACTGTATTATGATTTTTAAGTTTTTAAAGGGATAATAAAGAAGTAATTGCAGAATAATTTTAGAAGTTTTAAAGTCATTTAATCTGCCCAATTGATAATTTTTTAAGCTGTGTAACATTTTAGCTTACCTTCTGATTAATGGTATTTCTCAAATTGGAACCATGAAAGGTTATTTTTTTACTTTATTAGGTGCATATTTTTGCTTCTGCCATTATCAAGTAAATGTTTAATTTACACTGAATTCTGTTCCACTTGTACCATTTTTTAAATTAAGCAAAGCAGACTTCTCTAAATTTGAACCTTGCATCAAAACTTACTTTTTCTTATATATATATGGGATGAGACTCTATTCATGAATCACAACGCACTTCTAAGACGAACACTGACATTTATTGAGACGAAGACAAAACAAAAATACAGTTAAAAACACTCTTTTAAATCTATATTTAGCTTTAAAGCAACTCTTAGGCTTCTTTTATTAACGTCGTTGAATATATCTAGCATTTCCATATGTCGTTTAAATCTTCCATTTTGTAGCGTCTAAATTATTCTGATTCTTCTACAAAACCAGCGTCGTCGAACTTTTTCCGTTCTATTTACTTTTTCTGCATTTCCACTTCACACAGCTTTGTTAAGGCTCGTTTTCCTTTTTAAACTCGAAAACAGAATACAACGTCAGAGGCATTCAGTCTGATTCAAGTGTTGCTTGCGAAATTCCCACATATATTACATTTTTATTTTATTTATTTTAATTTAAACACTATAAACAAATCTTAACAACTGAAATTTATTATCTTTCAATAGGGTGAAATATGATTATTTTTTTTCTAAAGTAATTTCGGCCGTACAAGATGAAATTCGTATGAATCAAATTTCATTAATTCAAATTATCTGATGTTTTTGGTGCAAAATAGATATGCATTCTCTCTCCCCCCCCCCCCCCCTCCCAAGAAATGTCTTTCAAACATAGAGTGGACAAAAATACATGAAAATGTAAATTATATGGTTAAATATAGTGTGTTCGTTGCCTTATTTTAAAAATTACTAATATAGTAACTATTGATCAAAGTCTTAAAAGGTGTCATTTGACACTAGTAGGAATAGTGATATATGGCTGCATTTGTTTGTGAAGGGGAAGGGGCATGTATTTTTATACATTTTCACATTTATTCACTTATTTATAAAATCTTCTGTTTCTTTGTGACCATACAAGGCCGAAATTGAAACTATATGATATTTATTTATTGCCTAAGTGGGACAGAATCACCAGACCTCAAGGGTCAGATGTAGCTTGCCTGAAAGACTCACTGTACAGCCTGGTGAAGGAAGGTGGTTGAGAAGAGATCCAATCTAGTGCCCGCAGAATCGCAAGAATTTCTGCTTGGAATACAGAGTTATCATCCCTGATTCTACAGGCCCATTCATGGACCACCACATCATTCCACATGACACAGAATGATGATACTACGCACGATCCCGTGTGGGATCCATCATTGTAAACGATTGGGACTCTTGAGGGTACAAATGAATGTTTAAAAGGGTTGGCTTGCAGATGTGATGTTTTTTTTGCTGGTTATTATTACTTAATGTTATAATAGTAATATAGTAATAATAATATATAGTAAGCAAAATGCTACTTTTTATTCATTTTATTTATTTTTAAGTTTTAGATCGGCCATCCTCCAGAATGTCATTTTTGGATCAGTTTTTAAAAGACACTTCACAAAGATTAGCTCATAGTGATAGTGGTGAATCTGGTGGTGCTGGTGATGAGGCTGATGTAGAGGATAATCAACCTGCTTCTGTAGGCAGCAGCAAATCAACTGCATCTGAAGCTAGTGCTGTAAGTATGTAGGGTGTGATGTGTGAATGTTTTAAATAATAATGAAATTATTTGCATTATATATGTATAATATGGAAATGTTATATATAATATTTGCATTATGAATCTAATATTTTGAAAAATCTGCAGTTAATAAATCATAAAATGTTGTGAACATTTATTACTAAAAATGTATTCTCTTTAACCGACTTCAAAAAACAGGAGGAGGTTATCAATTCGACGCGTATGTATGTTTTTTTTTTTTTTTTTTTTTTTTTTTTTTTTTTATGTATGTTCACCGATTGCTCCGGAACTTTTTGTCCTATTTATGTGATTTTTGTTTTAATTGAAAGAGGATACTCTCGAATTGGTACCACTTCCGTTTAATCGAAATTGGTTCTGTAGTTTTTTAGTAATTCAATAAAAACCAATAAAATGAAGGATTTCATCCAAATTAACTTTCATTGTTGTAACCGGTTTCTCAATCATAAGCATAAAACTATGTATATATATACGTTAGCGCCAAGTTGTCGCCAAACTCTGCGCAGTTAGGTGAATTATCACCAAATTTGGCGACCAAAATAAGCCGCCATAAATGAAGCTAACTTGGCTGTAACTGACTAATTTGGTGATATACCCATTCAAATTCAGTAATGGAACTTCCCCAATCTGTTTCTTCGCATTTTCTTATCGACAGTCATATTTAAAATTTTCATTTGGCAATCACATTCAAAATAGTAATTTAATGTACATTAATTAAATGTACACTATTATTTAAAATGCTAAATAATACAGAATCAAACTAACTTGGTACAGATGTCATATACGGCCCCATACTGGCGCGATTTTTTTCCGTTGCCAGTTTGGCGAAAACATCAACAGCATAAACAACATCATGTGGATTACCATATTAAGCAAATTAACGACACTTTGGTGCCAGTTAAGTACCCGTTGCGTATATGACATTGGCGTCAGAAAGAAATCGCGCCAATTATGTATATGACATCTGTGCCACTAACTTAATACAAAACAATAATTTAGTATACAATAGTTTAGTTTAATTAAACACATAACATCATCTTGGCGTCACATAATATATATATATATATATGTGTGTGTGTGTGTGTGTGTGTATAATATTATATACATACCTATATTGTATTATATTAAACAGTTATATGTATGAATGCTTTTTGATTGCCTTTAATATTTCCACTAGATAACATTAATGATAACTTTCCTGTATAGGAGTGGAGAGAAAATTAAAATTTCACGCATATTTTCTGACAACCTATTAACTGTCTTGGTACTATTTAGTTATCCCGTCGACCAATTTTGCCAAATTATATAAATCGCCAAACCACTCGCCAAATTGTACAAATTGACGTAATTTTTATTTTAAATAACGAAAGAACAAATAAATTAATATAACATTAATAAAAATAAAACGTCGAAATAAAAATCACTTGATGACGTAAGCACGTGTAACTTGCTTAAAGTCAAGTGAATGTGACATTTACGATCAACCATTATTGGCATTTAATCTTATAGTTTGGTGATAGATTTTTGGTCGACGGGATAACTAAGCAGTACCACTGTCTCATATACACAAGAAAGATTTCCAATATTCATAAATTTATTTAATGTAAACAACCATTTGTCTACTGTTATATGCAAACAGAAGTTGAGCCAAAATCGCTATGCTGTTAAAGTAGAAGATTAACAACATAGAAAGGAAATAAAGGAGTTACTCTAATTAGTATTACAGGCTATATTGTTTTAGTGCGGTGTATTTACATGGCACAGAACTTAAACATCAGTAGGCATAAGCATAATTGCGAAAGCAAGTCAGTGAGTTACGCAGTCATGAAAACATTTGAATTGTATCAAGAAATGAGAGCATGTAAATTTGAATCAGATTGCCCGATAAAAGCAAAAAGTGAGCGATACTAACAGCAAACATGGTTTAAAGGAAATGCGAATATCATAAGTTGCTTCCGAAAGTTCTATATGTTCTATATGTTTTGCAGTACTATACTCACTAAAATACGTCAGTTACTATGCAGATCGATGACACTTTAACCAAGACTATTAAATGAGCATGACGATGAATTTCTAATCATCCGTAATCGAGTCCGCAGTCAAGGCTAACGTTAAAAAAAAATATATATAAGCAGCAATGTGGTTTAATGTAAATGTGAATATCATAAAATATTTAATTGGCAAAACGCCTCAATGCACCAAATCATATTAGCTCAGAAACAACAATTGGCAATGGGCTCAATAATGGTGGATTACTTAATAGTTTTAAAATCTCCACTGCCCAACGTATTGCAAATGATGATGCAATAAGAAGCATAAATGCCTAAGTGAGTGAAGCTGATTTTGTCAAGAAAGATTAAATACATAACAACCAAAAATAAACAAAATGCCGTCATGATGCAATGAGTTCTCAATTTCTCTATCAGAATCTTTAGATTTGGCGAAAGATTAAGCAAATAATTTAAATTACGAATAAAAGTACCATGCTGAAATGCTTATCATACATTTAAGCACATTGGCATTACGTATGCATTACATATTGGCACTTGCATAATATCTCCATATAAGAAAACATTAATGCCACTAAAAAATAAATTGTTTTTAAATTCTTGAAGCCTCAAATGAATTATATATAAATTATCTTTTGACACTATAGAAATTTCATCAATGACCAGCCATTTGAGGGAACGCCATTTAAGGCTTTCCCGCTGTAGTCTTTTCACAAT
The DNA here is from genome assembly GCA_963932465.1 of Maratus speciosus. Taxonomy (NCBI): domain Eukaryota; kingdom Metazoa; phylum Arthropoda; class Arachnida; order Araneae; family Salticidae; genus Maratus; species Maratus speciosus. Next base: position 383,875,804 of record OZ010788.1, on the reverse strand, counting down.
CATTTTTTGATAAGTTATTCGGTTGTCATGTACCCTAACGGCTCCTGTTGCATGTAAACTCCATCGAGGGTGCAAAGACCTCGAAGTTACCAATGAATTATGCCTCTGAGGTGCCTTGCCAGGTGAAGGTCTCATCATCTGATTAAGCTTCTAAATTACGAGATCAATATGAGTATCAATGCGCAGGTGCTAAACAACAAGATATAAATGTTAAGTAACTGGCATAAAAAAGTTCATAATTAAGAAATAGGCACTGCCGGTAGAAAAACGAACTAGGCGCTCATTAGGTTTATTGCTGCTACCTGGCGATTAGGTGGTCTTCTATGCCGATGTCAGGTATCAAACCCGTTCATCTAGTGCAACCCGGAAGATAAGGGCCTGGTCATCGGTTAGAAAGTATGAAAATGAGTCATTGGTTCTCTTTTCTCTATTTCATAGAGCATTTTTAGTAAGCCGAAGAACTTTTTATTGTCAGTTTCCAAAGTTCGATATTTTTTTATGTGAACAGCATTTCTTGTCGTTCTACCCATGTCCAAATAGAGAAACAAAAATATTTAATTAAAAAATAAAGCTATTACATCTGAAGAAGAATAAATGTAACATATATATAAAGAATTTTCACAAAAAACCTGTGTTATTAATGTACACACAAATCTGGACAAAAGTATTTACTTATCAGAATAACACCTTTAAAAGTTTTTTTAAAAGTCCGTAATTTCCTCCAAAAGAAGCATGCAAAAATTATAACTCGAAAAAACTAAAAAGTGGAAAATAAACTTTTTTTACCAAAAATAAAACCGACTTCCAAAACTACTACAAAGTAAAAAATAATTTTTTACATAATAGTTAATAAGAAATTAAATTAAGAGCATTGTATTTACCATGCGTATTATTATATTTATGTACATTAATTTGATTTTTTGGAGTCGGTGCCAGCCAAGCCAAGTTCAAAATTAAAATTTTTTATCCAATACAAATCGTAACAAGATTCAGCAAAACCGTTTAGGAAAAAAATTCCATTCTCAATCAACTCTGACACCATCCTGCATTTGAAAATTTGTGTTTGGCTACGATTTTTTTACATAATAGACCGTGTAATCGCACTAATTTTATAATAACCCTTAATTTAGCACGCATAATTACAGCTAATCTCACTTGAAAAGACACGTTTATAAAATCAGATGAAATGTTTCAAAAATGGTAAAATTAAAATTTTTTAACTAAATAACAAATCGTAAAAAAACTCTTAGATATTTGGATGTGTGTCTGTTGGATAATTATACTACATTTGGCTGGCACCGACACTAAAAAATGAAATTAATGTACATAAATATAATAATACACATGGTAAATACAATGCTCTTAATTTAATTTCTTATTAACTATTATGTAAAAAATTATTTTTTACTTTGTAGTAGTTTTGGAAGTCGGTTTTATTTTTGGTAAAAAAAGTTTATTTATTTCTAAACATAATCTTAACCCTCCGACTGTCTTGGAAATGGGCAAAATTGTAATGTAGTTTTCTCTGCATTATGTTTTAAATGCTTAAAAAAATGATTCTTTGAACATTTTATAAAAAAAACTTAGTAACGAATATGAATGCAATCCTTGGAAGTACTAATCATTGTTCAATGTATTAAAAATACATTAAATGAATAGAATTATACTACTTTAAATATTGCTTGTATTGCAGTGAAACCTGGAACTTAGTGAACGTATTAACACGGGCTTGTCAGTGAGGGGGTTAAATAATATAAATATGTTTATCCCACTGCTTCATCATTTCTCTTTTTGTTACAATTTAAATGTCTATTGTACAGCAGACATTAAACTACATTTTATTTTTATTCGTACAAGTACAGTATGTCCCCCAAAGTATTTCTCCTTTTTAGAGCAATGTGGTATTAATAATATGAATGGTGATAAAATATTAAGAGAATTTCTGGATTTTTAATCGTATAGCTTTTTACATTGCATTAAGGAAAATTTAAGAGCTGTGAATAACTATTTAAAACAATAACCTTACACTAAGTGTACTGTCTTTGGATAGTCAAAATTAGAGAAAATAAATATTTAAAATTGACCTTACTTAAAAATGCTGAAGTCAATAAATCAGTATGCTTAAATAAAACAATGTACTTGTAAATATGTGTAATAAAATAATGTATTATAAAATGTAATAAAATAATGTTGGCTTGATCAAAATAATGTTCCGGAAACATTTTATACTATGCTGAATAATATTGAAAATTTTGTTTTTTCAAAAATGCATTGTTAACTTCAGAACAGAAAAGAATTTCTGATTTTTTTGTAAAGAAATAAAGTTATGTTAATGGCACATGCCAATGATATTTAATTTTAAGCTTTCAAGTATATAAGATAAGTTATAATTACTTTAAAATAATAGTTACAATTAAAATCTTGACATTTAACCCCATGTTAGTCGCATGTGCATCTCTATGATACAAACCGCTTTTTTCCCTCTTGTAAGTTTTGAACCAAGTCAATTCACAACCTGTGGCTCCTTCTATCTTCCCCCACCAGTATCAACTTTGCAACTGAAGCAGTTGTTCACAAACAATCTAATGCATTCAGAGCTTAGAAGATGAAAATATTGGCTTGTATCACAGAGTTCTACATGCGACTAATGCAGGGTTAATGAAGTTAATAAATGCCTCATTTCTAACTTGTAAATCACAATAATATAATGTATATTTATTATTTACTGATATGTTTGCATATTAACCAAAATTTAATAAATGTGTAGTAATAATATATATTTTTTTATTCAATATACATGCAAATTTCATTTTTTTTTTTAAATCATTTTTTGGAGCTTTTGAAATTTTACATTAACAAATTTTTTACTATAATGAATTTAATCCGTGTTTTCTAGAAATTTAGAGATTTTACTGCATGCATAAAGTTTTCGTTGTAAAGAGATTTTACTGTATGCATAAACTTGATATCCATGTTATTGTCTAACTCTGAACTGTTGGGCCAAGTCTTATTCTGGGGTCCTTTGTGCCCCACACAGTACCCTTTAGTTTCTGTTCTATGAAGTTTTAACTTCAGCTGTTTCATTTTAGGCAGTTTTTTGGCTTTTTCAATCTACCCAGTGGTGTCTGAAGTATGTTTTTAGCTTTTTGCACCCATGGATCACTGATGCATGTCCACTATTAAGCTTGAATCTCGCAGATTTTTATTTAAGATCGAAACAGCAGGGTGGTCACAAACCTGGAAAACATGGAAATATCAGGGAATTTTGTTGACATGGAAATATCATGGAAATATCAAGGAAATTCAAACTAAACCTGGAAATTCATTGAAACAAATGTTAATTTCCATTACGATTGCGGTAATCTGAAATGAAAAAAAAAAATCTCGGCTCTTGGGTTTAGTCCGTGTTTGAAACCAGCTTAAACTCTTAGCAGTTCTTCGGCTCAGTCCGTGTTTGAAACCAGCTTAAACTCTTACCAGTCTTCGGCTCAGTCTCATGGTAAAAATTTTATTTATATAAAAATTGAAAAAAAAAAAAAAAACACTATTTGAGAAACAAGAATGTAGCCTAAGTTTCTTACAATGTTTAACAATCCTTTAAAAACCAAAAGTAAACTGAATTGTTATTAATGTTGAAATGTGATATGAAGAGAAATATTCTATCTGATTTTGAAACCTTTGCATTGTCAGTATTGGTAACATAAAGAAGCCATGAGATATCTCTTATCTATCCTCTCTTTCTGTTTGATGTCTTTGTTTATTGGAAAACAGAACTCATGTCTTTCTGCCATAGCTGTACAATGATATTTTATAACAATGAAAACAGTGACTTTTATAGATTTTCGGCAGTAGTTGGATATAAAAACAAATTTGCCATTTTAAGCAGATTTTCAGGAACATAAAAATCAAGGCTTTTAAATGAAAATATTAATCTTGAAACAGTTTTAAAATGTTATTAACAAATTCCTGTTGTGTACTTTTGGTATCAGTCTCGACCAAAGAAGAAAAAAAGTCTGAACTCTTTAGGTTAAAAATGAATGATTGTATGTCCCTTGTACAAATCGACAAAACTTGATATGTGAGCCATTCTCAGATAATGGGAAAATTTATGTGCTTGGCTAAAAAGTGTGAATTAATCAAGTCAACTGTGAATGTTTGAACTTTTTGTGACTATTTCTGTTTAAGCACTCATTACAATATGCACTTTAAATATGAAAACAACAAAAATCAATCAATCAATCAATATCTAAAAAGATTGTAAAGTTGTAAATGTATTTTCCAAGGCTTGTCCCAAACTTCAAATTTATTAATTGAAACCCTTATTTTTAAAACTTGAAAAGCTTTAGAAGAAATGCAGTGATTGTGTGGGTATACTTCCTGTCTCAATTTTTTGTATATTTGACACTTTGGACAAATCAAAAAGCGTTTCAATTAATTATCCAGTACTTGTCTATTATCTTGTCAACTACTTTCCGTTAAAAAAGCAAATTGAAGAATGTTGTCATTCCAAACTTTTATATGTAAGAATATTGGGAATTAGAGTTTAAAATGTCACTGAAGAATAGGGTGCCTTTATATGAGTGTATATTATATCTACCCTATATATATATAAAATCCTAATGAAACAGATTTATGAAACGACTAATTATGTTTCATGGCGATTTCTCCTGAAATATGGAATATTTATGCTGTGAAATTAACAACAAAAATCCGTATTGATCTGCAGATTTCAAAACTGGTATTAGAATTTCAAAATTTGAATTAGTTTTCGAGATATTTTTTTCTAATTTTAAACACTTTTTCATAATGATGTCAACTCAAATTTTAATCATAATACATATTTTTTTTTTCATTTTAGAAAAGGTTATTATTTTAAACTAATTTGGCGACCAGTTTGGTTTCCCTTAAATGTATGCTAAGAAATGTAGCATGTTATTTTTATTCATAACTCAATTTACTTGAACAATCTTTCGCCAAATCGGAAGATTGTTAGAGAAATCAAGAACTCGGTATTTTTATGTTAGCAGGATACAGATGATAAATCGCCAAACATTTTTCCTGTCTCATTTGTTTTGTATTTCATTTAAAATATAATCCTTTCATTCATTTATATAAAATACAAAACCTTCATTTAAAATTGAAACATCTAAAATTAATGGCTTTCACTTCTTTCTTTTTTTAAAAAAACAAATCAAAACGAAAAATATTAGGCACAGATGTCAGATATGCACTGGCGTACCTAACTGGCGCTAAACTGGCATTATTTTGCTTTGATGTCATTAAATTAACGACAAGGATTTAAATTAGCAGAGTTTAGAATAATACACAATGAAAGCAAAAGCTAAATGTCCCGTTTGGGTTTTAAATAGTTATGAAAAAGATAAGAGATGTATGGTGGCGAAAAGAAAACAAGTTAAGTTTAAAAACAAACTAAACGTTTATTAAATAAAATATAAAACAATATGATTAAATATATTTCCAACAGTAATAAATCTTTAAATTCCATTAAGCACATTATATTATCAAATTATACATATCTAGAAAAACATATTTAACAATAAAAGGAAAACTGACCTCATAACACATAAAGAAATAAAAAGATGAAATCGCTTGAGTGAGCGTCAATCCCTAAAAGTTCCGCGGTGTTTAGATATATCCATGAACTGCCAATGACCTATTATGATTCACAAATATCTGTGCTAAATAACACCGGGAAAATATTTCTTTACAGATGAAATCACTTTATAAAAGGACACTTAAAAATGGATGCAGTAAAAACCATTGATAAATAAATCAACTTCAAGCTTCACTTTAACAACTGCCATTCATGACTCACGACTCGGCATTTACTTGTTGTCGAGATAAAACAGAGTCCATACATCAAAACCGGAAATGGCTGACACAAGTTAAAGCAAGAACAGGTAAAGAGACGATTTGTTGAAAACCAACAGAACTTCTAAATGGACATCCTCAGCCATCGAAACTCCAGAGAGATAAAACACTGTTAGTGGGTAAAGAAGAAGGAGGCGAAGAGAAAAGAAAATGAATCTATTTATATCAGCCGGGCGTTCAAATAAGAACTCATTACGCAATTCAAGGAGCAGCTGCAGACAGTTCCAGAATGACAAAAGATCGTACATCCAATGTGCCGTAGGCTCAAATGGACGACGCTATCTGGCGGCGGATATGGAACTATTATTGTGGTGGTCATTCGAATGAAATGCGTGCTCTTGAATGCATAGAAGCTGATAGCTGAAAAGTGAAAGTACGGCCGGCAAAGAAAGTAAATAAAAATAAAGGCTTTACAAACAGGATAACAGAAGTGGTAAGTAAAGAAATGATTGACTTTATATTATTAATAAAAGATATTTAAAGAGTGTTAAGATATTTAAATAAAGAAATATATGAAATGTAGAGGAGATATCTCTGGACAGTGTCAAAATAGGAATAAGGTGTTTTACACTTGTCATGCTTGACATGGTAACACAGCTATTATTGTTTATTTATTAATAAATGTTTACTTACTTTTTATTCTCTTTTTTAAATTGTACAAATTGCTTTGTTCTATAATTATTATTTTTATTTATTGTTATTTCATTTAAAAAATAATAAAAAATAATTTTAAAATACATATGTAACTGGTATTCAAAAATGAGGTTTTTGCCAAATTGTTGAAAAAAAAATTACGCCAAACCCGGTGGGTATATGACATCTGTGCCAAATATTAAATAATGCAACAAACCATGACATTTAATTTCAACTTCCCAACAATGTTTTTTTTTTAATTTACCACTCGAAAAAAAAAAAAAAAAAGCTAACTGGCGAGTTAAAAAAAGCTATTGGTGAGATTTGCATCCAGCTAACATAAAAGTACCAAGAATTCTTTGCGATCATGGCAATTTTTATGTAATTTTATTTGAAAAATTTTTTTTGGTTTTTTAATCAAAATGGAACTTTTCATAAGAAAAGCAAAGGAATCAGCTTGTAATTGTTTATGGCAGTTACATGACTGACTATTATAATATACAGGAAACGATGGTGATGGAATAATATTTGGCAACTTATCACCTGTGCCTGGCTAACATTGAAGTACCAAAATGGCACCTGGAATATAAAAAACGAAGTGGTCTGTCCGGAACTATTGATGATAGTGATAGTCACATGACTTAGGCTATTATTATAGATATTGTTTTCAATTGTAAAAACAGTGCAAAGAATAATATTTCCTTACGATTAAAAATAAAAAAAGGGAAAAAAAACTTTAAAATTACTGTTAAATGAGTACGTATTAAAAGTAGGAAAATATTGAAAATTATGCCATGAAAATTGTATTTACACTGGAATATTTTAAGAGAAAGGAAACTTTAAAATAATAAATACATTAATATGTGTTTAAAGCAGTAAATTGTAGTAATTACATCACATTTAAAATGACCAAATAATAATACTGGCAAACAATTTAAATATATCTATGCTGGACTTTGATTTCATATTTCGAGATGATCTTTTTAATTAATGTTCCCAATTCTAAGACACCGTGAATAATAATATTTCCTTTTTAAAAACAAAAGTATTTTCATGTGAATACTAAAAAGAGAAAGAAAATTTTAGTGAAACTTAGGTCAGATTTAAAACTATACATTTGAAATGTCTGTATTGTATTATATTAATTGTTTTATGATGCTGTTAAAAAATACCAGGAGGCAAAAACTCTGTTTAGTTAATTCATTTTACCTTCTTTTCAAATATTTAACTGATCTTCTTTAATCAAACATGAGATTGAAAGCTGGTAAAATTAGCATGTGTTTAGATTCTGCTGTGTCTGAACAGGGGTTGGCGAATGTAGCTTGCAGGGGGCAGAGCCCCCTAGTACCAAATTTAATATGTGTTTAAAGCAGTAAATTGTAGTCACATTTAAAATGGCCAAATAATAATACTGCCAAGCAATTTAAATTTATCTATGCGTGACATTAATTTCATATTTTGAGATGATCTTTGAAATTAATGTTCCCAAATGTAAGACACTGCAAATAATAATATTTCCTTTCTAAAAACAAAAGTATTTTCATGTGAATGCTAAAAAGAGACTTTAGTGGAACTTAGGTCAGATTTAAAATGTTACGTTTAAAATGTCTATATTGTATTACGTTTCTTGTTTTATAACGCTGTTAAAAAATAAAGGGAGGCAAAGACTCTGTTTAGTTAATTCCTTTTATTTTAGCTTCTTTTCAAATGTTTAACTGATCTTCTTTAATCAAACACGAGATTGCCACAGATTTTTTCATTATAATTCAGTCTTCTATAATCTTTTAAAAGCCAATCAAATTAGCGTGTTTTTTTATTCTGCGGTGTCTGAACAGGGGTTGGCAAACATAGCTTGAAAGCTATGTTTGCCTATGTTTGGCAGAGCCCCCTAGTACCAGATATAAAATTTCATTTGTTCAGACAATTTTGGACAATAGAATGTTTAGAATAATTGGCATTACATTATGAATGCTAATTTTTTGCTATGCAGTGCCTCAAATTAATGAAATCTGTTTTTCAATAATTTCCTTAGCCTTTCACAATTTTCTATATTATTTTATGTAATTCTATGCATATGCTCAAAAAATATGTAAGATTTTTCTTTATCATTTTTACAATTTTGAAATAATGTCTTTTTTTATCCTTTTTTTTAAAATTTAAAATTTGCCTAGTAACTGAATTTTATAGCATATCAGAATGAAATTAGGCTAATTTGGCATTCTTGAAAATTAGATTTTCTGAACTTTTAAGAAAACATATATGCTTAGACATTTACAAATAATCTAACATTATTATTCGCATTCAAGGTGCCATATATTAAGTGGAGCGAGATGAAAATTAAACTGTTTTGAAAAATTGACATTGAAGCCTCTGATCCAAAGATTTACTAGATTAATAATTTAAATGCAGAATTATTAAATTAAACAAAGGTTTTAAATATATATTGCATGCATGAAGGAAATATAAATACTTTATTTCACATATTTAATATGATACATATAAAAAAATTAATATGAGCCGTAAGAAACTATGTTTTAATGTACATTTCATCCGTATTAGAAGAATGTTAAATGGTCATTGCATAAACATTACATTAAACCTTGAAATTATAAAAAGAATCAATTTGCAGTAATTATTCTGGAGGCCAGAAATCTCTAAATGCTATTCAAAATAACGACAAAATAATTAACCTTTCTGTGAATTGGAGACCATATAAACTGAGTTAAACATGAATCAATTTCTGACGTGCTGTTCTGTTCTGTTGTGTTTCTTATTTCGCCATTTAGCTGAGCTCCAAAGGCGTTTGATGTTTTGCATATGTGCACTAGTTTCTGGATTTACAAAATTATAACGATGTTTCGAATCCTGCAACATTTAATTTGTCTGTTTTATAAGCCTCCTATGATTCTGAATAAATGAGAGAGCCATCTTCTATATATTCTTTTATTTCTCCCATCAGTGTAGCTGCACTTCTATTGGAACTTTTACTATAAAACATTCATCAGTTTCTCGGAATAATCCCCCAAGCAACCATTGCTAAAGAAGAATTAGACTAGCTTGATTTTTTATTATTATTTTATTTATTTATTTATTATTATTATTATTTTTTTTTTTTTTGCTTTAAAAAGAGACTTTTATCAATCTCTACAATTTTTTTTTTTTTTTTTTTTTTTTTTTTTTTTTTTTGTCTTCTAATTTTTTCAGATTTTCTGATTAGTAGGTTAGATATACAAACTTCTCTGAGATAACTTTTCCAATCAATAACTTTATAATGACTTAAATCAAATTGCTTTTTTCTCCATTTTATTGATGTTAATTCGTCAGACCAGTTATAAATGAACCTTAATGCAGTTACAGATGTTAATTTGGAGCCATCCAACCAGCTTCTTTTTTTAAGGAATATTATTTTATCACAGTTTTTCACATTACATCGCCACTGTTTATCAGTTAGTAGATAGTCACATATCATGCCCATTAATACACACTTTCTTTATGGTTGAATTCCATATTTTTGAAAATAGGTTATTGTCTCATTTTCTTTAGATGGCAGATCACAGATCTGTATCATTTTTTCTCAGCATGCGAGAAAAAGCATAGAAATAGAAATTAACTAATATCGTTCATTAGAAAAACTAAATGATTTTCCACAAAATGCTGTAAAGTACTGAAAGTAAGCTCCCCTTCAAATAGAAGCCCCGCCCCCTCGTATATGTGATTTTTTCCTTTTTTGCAAAAGTGCCATTTATAAATCCTCTCCTAAAAGTTTTATTTTCTGACGCTTTCAATCCTTCTGTTTTTTTTTTAAAGAAATTCCTTAAGTTTTTTATTTTCATATCTGTTAAAAGAATCTACTTTATGCAATTAATTTTTATCTAATTTCTTTACATATCATTCTATCAGAATGTGATATTTCGCTATGTGCGCTACCAGACCTGGAATGTTCCTTTCAAAGGATATTAATGTTTTACTTGAATTTTTTGCGCTAAGATTTAATAGATATTTATATTAAGCTTAAGTTTTATAATTTTTTGTTTGTAATTTCTTTGATATCTAATTTAATTATTTTATGCAAATTTGTTTCATTAATTAATTTTTTTTAATTAATGGAAACTGTAGTTTCCTTTAATAAATATAATGCTAATCCTTTTCATGAAAGTTCCAATTATAAGCCCCCCTTAAAATCATTAGAATTTCCTGTCTGCTAAAGGGGGGCTTACTTTCGGTACTTTATGGTAAACAAAAAAGGAAAATGTACATCACGTGCTAGCGTTTACTTTAAATTAAAATATTATTTTACGCTCTTGTTATTTTGGAGTTAAATACGACAGTTCTTAATTAATTTTTCTTAATTATTTTTTTGGCTTGCGGATAAATCATCACATAATTGTTTTTTTAATTAACGAAAGAACTAAACAAATAGTAAAATATTATTAAAAGTACAGAGAAAGCATCAAATTAAAAATCTCTTGATGCCATAACAAGCACTTGTAAACTCATCTGACATCAATTGAATTTAACCCCATGATCATTCGTTTTTGGACGTTAAATCCTATAGTTTGGCGATCTTTTTTTTTTAATAATGCAAAGTAGTCGACGGGATACTAGACAAGTACCAATTATCCTTATTTGAAGTTTGTCTATATCAGCATTCTTACATGCCTGGTTGCCATGGGCGACTATTTTTTAATTCTATTTCGCACCAATTTTTCAAAGCAAAAATCTTTTACATACGCTTTGACAACATTTGCAAAAGAAATATAGTACAAAACACATTTTTTTAAAATAGTGGTGTGAACAGATTATAAAAATAGTCACATGTGGGCAGCCTTGCACAAGTTCTAATAAGCAGTAATGTCTATTTTTAATTGATTGTGCAAGAACTTGTAGGGTGATATATATATATTTCTAATATAAACTCTTACTAAGTAATATGTATTAGAGTAATGTTGTAAAAGAAATTATTTATGAAAATTTCACTTTTTTAACGCTGACCTGGAACTTTGAGAGTGACCTGGAAATATCAGGCAATTTTAGCATAAGATATTTGTGACCACCCTGAAACAGGCATTTTTTCACATTTTTCCTCCTTATCTCCCATAGCCTCCTCCACCCTTTCTTTTATCATTGCTAGGCTTCTTTTAAGTTTGCATATAATTTTAGTGAAGATTGGATCATTTTAAATATTTTTTGAGCATTTTGCCCCATCCTCTATATAGCGCTGTTGCATAGTATACATTTCTTATTTACTGAATATCTCAGGTTCTATGGGTTTGATCCTCGCACAACTTCGGCCATTCATCGTGGTGCCAAAGCCACTGTAATTTTCTGTATTGGCATATATATTGTCTTCAGCTCTCATTGTCGACATGTTTTTGGTGGAGGAAGCTTTCCTTAAGCATTTTGGCTACTCTCTTCCTTTCTTGGAACCTTAACCAAGATCTCTAATGTTTCAAAAGGTTATGCAAAACAGTCAATCCAAAACTAGTCAATTTACTGCGAATTGAATAAAAATTTTTTTCCTTATTATATATATATATATATATATATATATATATATATATATTATGGAAATTTTTGATAAAATCCAATAAAATATTGGATAAGAATAGCAGTTAATTGACTGGAAACATCGTTAAACAGTTGATACTAATGATAAAATCGTTGTCCATACTGTCGATAAAATCGAGTTGTCCATACTATCGTTAAAATCAAGTTGTCCATACTATCAATAAAATCGAATTGTCCATACTATCGGTAAATTCAAGTTGTCCATACTATTGATAAAATATATCATTAGTGCCTATCACTATACAAAATCACCTCCCCCACAGAAAGCCTGAAACCTTTTTAAATTTGCATATTTAATAAAGCCTAGTATCTTCAATGCTCATAACACTAATCCATCAAACTAAATTCTGATTAAATTTTGAGTGATATAATATTAAATACCATAAAAACGGGGATCATAAAAGTGTGTATTACAGTTTGTACATTTTCTTTTAATCCAGGTTGAAATTTATGATTAAACGCACTATTTAGTCCAGTGCAGTATCAAAATTTTAATATTTCAGTCAGTTTTTGTAATAAAATTCCATTATTTCAATAAATTTAATTATTTTTGTTATTAAATTAAAATTAAGTAATGCTATTATTAAAATTCATTAATTCACTTTTCCTGTTTAAAAAAAAAGTTCTTTTAGATTGTAACATTATTTATCATGGTATACATTTCAAAAGTCTTAACATTTCAACTTTCTAATTCCTGCAAGATCTCAACTATCATAACCTTTATTTAATGTTTGCTTCAGTTTAATGAATAAAAATGTTGGTCCTGTTCAGTGTATTAAATTAGGGATTCAATTGTAAATATATATTTGTTTATTTGAATTCTAATTAATTTACAATGTTTCTTAAATACATTTTATTTCTAGGAAAACTTTACCTTTTCTCCTGTAATAGATTCAAGGCCTGTAATAAGTCTTCTGAGTCCTAAGGTAATTTCTTCACTTGTTGATTTCCCTAAATATATGTCTACTTTTATACTTGTGTTACACCAAATTTTTTTCTTTTATTCATTAAGTAATTTTGTATATTACTGTGCTTTCTTCCTTTCTTTTTTTTATGAAAAATTAATGGTGGAATAGAAACTTAATTTTTAGTTTCATTTGTTAGGAAGTTTGAAGCTACCTTGTTTGCAAATTTCTGTATGTTTCAGCATAAAATTTGTTTGTACTTATACAGGAATTATTGATTAGCTGCAAATGCAGCACAACTCAAAAGTCATCGTTATAAATATTTCTACCAACAAGTTTTCTGTCTGAATACTAAACTGTTGACCAATATTTGGTGTATATATTGCACAACTTTTCTGATTCTCCATACAGATCTTCATAACAAAGTTTTCAAAATACTTATATATCAGTTTTTTCCCCTTTTTTTCTTTTCTTGCTGTGATTATACGAATATTGGTTAAAGCCTTTTTAAATAAAAAACATAATAATATTTACATGAAGAAAATAATTAATAAAAGGGTAATTCTTACTTTACAGTTGTGCAGAAAGTTGAAGACAAAATGAAGAAGCCATTTTGTAGAAGTAACAAAGAGTATTTATTTATCTTGGCTAGTAGTTGAAAGGTTATTAAAGATATCACTCTTGGTCACCGTGATTTATGAGCTTGGCAAACTATATATAAAGTATAAATCCAAAAGAATTCTTTAAATCTTTAATCTAATGTAAGGAAAAGCAGCACAGATTATATAATTATTACACCATGACACGCAATCCCACATCACGAAGGATTATTTACTTTATATACGATAATGTGCATTTTAAGCAACTTTTCAGCCAGCATTTGAATGGTAGGCAAAGGCCTGCATTCCGGAAAACCAGAACTACGCAAAAGACTTTACATCTTATTAGCATCCCATCAAAACAGAATTCTAATTTAAAATTTACAAAATTTTGTATTTAAACAAAATCCACGAGGCGAACAAAGTAAACAAATGTAAAGATTTAAACTGATTAGCTAATTAAAATAATGATGGAGTCAGTAATTTAAAAGAGGGATTTTAATTCGCAAATATGTGGAACAAACTCTCACCTCTCGGAGGTGAGACACGCTCAATGACTTTGGCCAGTGAGAAAACGAAAGCTCCAAACAGTGCATGCGCAAAAGAAACAGGATTGGGACCTCAAAGAGAGAAGTACATCGGTAAAAGCTCTCCACTGAAAACGTTGTAAAAGGCAAAGGGCAATCTCCACTAAGGGTGGAGAACAGCAGTTGATGGCAGGCTCAACATCGCACTGTGAAATACATAACTGAATTAAAAGCTGAAAAGGAACAAAAATATTTAAAATTTAGAAACTGTGAGAACTTATCTCACACTTGCATTTTTTTTTTTTTCAGTTGTCACATTATTATTATTTGTAATGAAGTGTTGTAGGCTTTTTCACACAGGGTAAGCATGAATTTTGGCCCCCCTGGCCCCCCTGTTTTCCAAAATAAATTTATAAACAGTAGTTTTCGATTCATTACTTTTTTAAAATATGAAATAACTGCTTGAAAGTACAGTAGACTCCCTCAAATCTGCAACCCTAAAATCCGCACATCATTGCAGATGTAAACAATGAAACTTTCAGTTCGATGTAGGAACAAAATTACAGACTTTTTTATTTTTATATCAGTCTGTAGGTATTTTAATATGTAATTCTTGTTAATACGACTGAACTCATACTTTTCCATGAAGGAAATATAAATTCTGAAAAAAATTCAAGATGTTGCTGATAACGCAGGTCATCACAATCTTTTTACCAAATATATTTATGTATTCATCAAGCTTTTTCGGTTATTAAGACTATCTAAACCTGAAATAAAACTTCCTTACTTTATGATTTTGATATGAATTAATAGGGAACCTTTATGAGAAAAGTTTCATTGAATAATTCGAGGAAAATGTATCCCATCTTTATTATGCATATTTAATTATACACTATTATTTACTTGACCTTTACTTTTAATAATTTAATCATTTTTTAAATTATCTTACTTTTTATCATTTTAGTTTATTACTTTACTTATAAGTATATTTTACTTTACTGTAATCATTCTTCATAATTTTGACTGCACTGCATTATTACATTCAAATTATTCTTTAAAAAAATTAAACAAAGCAATGACCAGAAATCCACAAAATTCAAAAATCTGCACAACCTCTGGTCCCAAGCTGTGCAGATTTGAGGGAGTCTACTGTATATTGAATCTTAATTTTTTTTTTACATAGCGAATTCATGAGAGCTTAATTATAGATTAATAATTTATCTGTGTAACCTCTTTGGAATCGAACTCCTTTATTTGCAATTCCATGATACAGGTATCTTCTCACATTCAATCAGAGGCCCCAGGAGCCATTTACATTAATTTCGGCAACCTATATAGTTCGAGATGTTATAGGCAGGGCTGTGGAGTCAGTGGGAAAAATGTCCGATTCCGGGATATTTTAACGACTCTGACTCCAGGCTGGCAACACTAGTACTTGGCCTGGGGTACTAGTGTTGCCTGTTGGTTAAAATAATGATGGAATATAAGAAAAATAAAGCAAAAAAGGCACTATTTCGACATTATCTTTTACGAAAAAAATTATATTTTCTGCTTTATTAATTTTACAATTTCTCGCCCGCAAAAAATCCAACTATCGAAGTCTAAAGAACACAAAATGAAAATTTCACTATTTTGGATCTTGAAACTGTGAAATCATTACAATTTAGTTGCTATTTTGCTGTGTCCTCCAGATTTGAAAAACTTATATGGAAAGGAGGAAAAATAAAGATGAAAATTTTATTTTAGAAATAATTCGGATCCTTTGAATTCTAATGAAATAATAAAAGAAATTGCATTTTTCAAATTAAGTTTACAATTTCGGCTTTACTTTGGGTTCTGTAGACCAGAGAAATCAGAAATTCAAATGCTGAAAGATAATGAAATTTCACTATTTTATCATTATTTTGGGTACCGCCAATTAAAAAAAAAAAAAGAATTATAATTACATGTTATTTTGACTTCTGTGTACAAAAATAAATAAATAATAGAAAGGGTATTTCAGAATTTTGACTTTTGGCCATACAGACGGGAAAAATTAGAGGAGAAAAAAAGGAAAAAGGCTTCTATTACAATACTATACCTGTTTCTTAGTTCTTTTGCCTCCAAAAATAGTGCAGATTTATAATTTTCGCATTACCTCTGGCAAGAGATCTGCATGAACAGAAATTTTAAGGCCCATAGAAGTAATTAAAATGTTTTGCCATGCTTTTATATTCTCACCCCAATCATGGCTATGCCTGTTGTAAATTGATCCTATTTTATCGCCATAGTTTGATTCTTTCAAATTTGTTATATTGGGCTTCTCAGCCTGTTCAATTTTTTTTATCAGTCTGATTCGGCCTATTAACGTAAATTGTTTTAATTCTACTTACACTGCCTGTTTGAAAAATTGCCTTCATTTAACGGGCCTTGGGTCCTTCCAGACTTTTGTACGTCGGGTTCTATCCTCAAACCCCAAAAATACGAGGAGAAGTGCTTATATAGTAAATTTAAAATATCTACTACAGTTATGAATTAAAACAGTTTTCATCTACTCTGTACATGGATGGTACCCTGTAGCTACCCCTGTATCTACTTTGTACACCACAGTAAATCTGTCATCTTTAACTTGAGTAGCCTGATATAGTCCATAAATAACAATAATAATTCAATTTAAGGAATTAAAATTACATATAATTAGTTTAATTTTACTTTAAAATGTCTAACAAAAAAATCTGGAGTCGGAGTCAGCTTGTTTATTAGCAACTCCAACTCATTTGCTCAAAAATGGGTCTGACTCTGTCTTCACAACCCTGGTTATAGGCAACTCAAATCTACCAAAAAATCTCTCTTTTCCATTTGGAGACCTTGTTATTCTCAGCATTCTATTTTTTCTTAGCCGAGGGTGAAAAACTTAAAATAGGCAGTTTCTTCAACCTTGATTGACTACATCTATTTTTAGTAATTGGTTTTCTAAGTTGACACAAGTCCTGCCTCAGCCGGATTAGAACACTTGTTGTACCTCCTTTGACATTAATGGTTATTTATGATTTAATAAATGCCCACTAGAGAAACTTTAATTAGGATTTATGATGTATCTAAATACTGTTTTGACATTAATGTGAATTTGTGTTCTAAACACAGTGGTTCCCAACCTATGGGTCGCGACCCACTGGTGGGTCATGGAACAATCAAGATTTGCCACAAAAATATACCTTTTATTTCATCTGTTTAGAAAAATATAATAAATACAATATTTTACAACCCCGATAATTGTGAAAGCTATTAGCTTAAACTAAAACTTCATGAGAAGACAGTGTTTTCTTAAATTGTCAGTAGGCGTTATGATCTCATTGTGAGATATGTCAGTAGTCATGCAGTCGTTATGGCACCCCTGTAAAAATCCTTAATTTCCATCTGGATGTACATAGGAGCGTAATATCCAGAAATATCTAAATCAACTTTGAGGTCCTTGATGGCATTCAGCATGACGTACTTTTGTGAACATGCTTTTCTTCTTTGCTGTTTTTGAAAAACAAGTACAGAAACAAATTGCATGTAGAAAGCGACTTAAGGTTAAAATTAAGCAGTTTTAATTCTGATATAGAAGCCCTCATCAATAAACACCAGTGCCAGAAATCTCACTGATTGCAAAGTTGTGTTTAGGTAATAATTAAACATATTTTTCATTACATTTGTTGTTTTAATTATTATTCAATTTATACACATTGGGATTGCCAATTCTTATTTTTGTTGATAATGCATCCTTCGTATGAAAAGTTGCCTTTTTCGCAGGATAGGATAGCTGATAGCTCATAGAGGTCATAGAAAATTTCCATACTGTCATTAGATACACCGTCATATGAGGTAGGTCGCGAAATTTTTTTTTACTTAAGATTTATGATTTTAAGTACTGATTTCCATTTTTGACTCACCAATTAATGTCAAAGATAGTTTATGATGGTAAATTGACTTTACACATTAGATTTAAAGTTAGGAAAAGAAGTTAGAAATTTTGAATTTTGAAAAAAGTCTTATATTTTATCTTGATATGTGTCATGTATACAGTATATATAATGCAAATTTTGTCACCCCGATAACGTCTGAAATATTGAACCAATTTGAACCTAGTTATGACAGTAAATTGATCTACCATTATTTTGGATGAGTTCATTAATCAAGTATGTAGCTGTTATAGTTCGTTTACAGGGACACACACACACACAAAAAAAAAAAAAAAAAAAAAAAAATACAACGTGTAATTACAATAACGTCCGAAATATTGAACAAATTTAAATCTAATTGGGACAGCATTTTGTTATTAAAAGTGTTTTGGATAAATTTGTTAATCAAATATTAAGGTCTCTATGGGGTCACTTAATTTAAAAACTGCCACTGTTAAAAGCAAAGTTTAAAATCAATGAATACATTTTTACTTGGTTTATTTTGCCCAAATGTAGTTATTAGTTCTTTTGTACCAAATGCTAATCAAATTTTCTTTTGGCACCCTGCGCCCTTCTGCACTGTCGCTGGGACACATCCCCCATTCCTCTTCTCCCCCTAGTTTCGGCCTTGGTGTTGTGAAATGCACCTGAAAATATATTACAGTAAATACTTATTTAAAATGATGTATATAAAGTTAAATGAAGCCAGAATTTTTTGTAGCTAATAATATATATATATTTATTTAAGAATGTTGTTAACCTGTATTGAAATTCTAGAAGCATGAAAATTGGGAGAAACATACTTCTTATGACATAAGTGAGCACTAAGGAAGGATTTTCAAAAATTCCCTCTCTAAGGATGTTAAAAGAGGAGTCAAAAATTTTAGAACATTTGGCCATATCTCAGCAGCCGTTTTAGGTAGAAGCATGAAATTCCAGAAAATAAATCTACTAAAAAAAATAGTTGAACACATGTTTCAGCGATTTTAGAAATTCTCCCCTAAGGGGGTTAAAAGGGGGGGGGGGGTCAAAAATTTTTGAATATTTGGCCTATATAAAAGACAATGTCCCGTTCACTGACTCATTATTGCCCAGTCCAAACTACTGTACCTAGAAGCATGAAAATTGAGGAAAACATACTTCGTATGGCATAAGTGAGCGATTAGGAAGGATTTTTGAAATTCCTCCTCTATAGGGGTTAAAAGGCAGGTCTAACATTTTAGAGCATGTGGCCATATCTCAACAGCCATTTTAGGTAGGAGCGTGAAATTCCAAAAAATAAATCTACTAAAAAAAAAAATTAAACATATTCTTCAGCGATTTTAGAAATCCCCCCTCCTAAAGAGGTTAAAGGGAGAGTCAAAACTTTTAGAACATTTGGCCATATATTAGCAGCCTTTTTAGGTAGAAGCATGAATTCCAGAAAATAAATCTACTAAAAAAATAATTGAACACATGTTTCAGCGATTCTAGAAATCCCCCCCCCCTCCTCCAAAGGGGATTAAAGGCAGTAGAAATTTTAGAATATTTGGCCCTATCTCGGCAATTTTAAAACTTTTTCAGAAACCCTCATGTGATATATCATGGGAAAATCCTTGGACCTCTCTTTCATATTATGAACCTTTATTCCCCCCTTACTCCAATTTACCCCCCCCCCCCCCATCCTCCCAAGGGATTCAATTTTCTACGAGGCTAACGAGAAAGACAGGCTACCGCGATGCATTCCACGTATCTTTTTTTTACAGATCGCTGGAGTCACGTGATGCTCAAATGCACCAATGAAGGTGTGCGAAAAAACATCACGTGTCACTAGCAGTCTGTATAAAAAAAGACACGTGAGATGCACCGCGGTAGCCTGTCTTTTTTGTTAGCCTTGATTTTCTAACTCAGCTCCTAATTAAGCTACAGTGAGATTCGACCTCATTTGAAGGCTTGACCAAAGGAGAAACTCCTTACAGACCTTCAATTGGTGGGGTCTGTTTTACTCCCAGATAGTTAGGGAGAATCCCCTCTCCTTGGAGGGCTGGAAATGGATTTTTTCATGTGACATATCGTTTGAAAGCTCTTGGCCTGTAGATTACTAAGCAGCTACCCCCCCCCCCCCCTTAATTCATTTTTTCATCACTAGAGGACCTTTTAAAATTTTAATTTGTTCATTATTACCCCCCATACAATTTTCTGTAAATTATGAAAAAGTTTATATAGCAAATCTCAACAATTAGCAGCTTCTCCCCCCCCCCCCCCATTTTCACGCAATGAGCAGGTACGTATTTTAGACAAAATCGAATTAAAGATATAAAATCATACAAATTTAAGGTTCATTTAAAAATATTATCACTTGCCATGGCAACGCCGGGCATGGCAGCTAGTAGAATATAAAGTGAAAATGTTAATATAAAACATAAGCGTGCCCACACTCCAGCTATCCCAAAATAAGGAAATGAATGTATAGTGCTTATGATCAATAGTGTTATGACTAGCAGGAATGACTGAGCTAAGCTCGGTCAAAATTAGCTTTCTGTTTATCTCAATATATTTTTCCCACTGAATCCTTCTTGCTGTTTTAGATGCAGTTAGCTTGGCTGTGAAACATAGTGACCCAAAATGACCCACTAATCGAATTTTTTTGAACATGCGACCTAACACAATGCTCTTCACGAGCCTGAAAACGATGAGATACAAAATTTAGTGAAAATAGTTAGTCGTTTTCTAGATAAAATAAGCTTGATCCACGTTGATACAAAACCCCACTAACCGAAAATCATCGACAGATGTGAACTATTTCAATGGTCTTTTTGTACTGTGAAACGGTATAACAAAAAATTGCCAAAATTGTTTGAACCGGATTGCCAAAATTATTTGAAACGGTATTATACAAAATTATGTCAAAATGTTTTGAAGCGCTTTTTAAATGTAATTAGCTTGACCCTGATCCATTGTGACCCAAATGGACTCACTAATCGAATTTTCTTGAACATGCGACCTAGCCCAATGGTCTTCTCGAGCCTGAAAACGATAGAATACAAAATTTAGTCAAAATCGATTAAGCTGTTTTTTAGATAGAATTAGCTGGACCTTGACCCGTTGTGACCCAAAATGACCCACTAATCGAATTTTCTCGAACATGTGACTTAGCCCAATTCTTTTCTCGTGCCCAGAAATGGTATACGTAATATAAAATTTGGTCAAAACATTTTGAGCATGTTTTTAGATTCAATTAGCTTGACCCTGGCCCATTGTGACCCAAAATGACCCACTTATTGAATTTTCTCGAACATGTGACTTAGCCCAATGGTCCTCTCATGACCAGAAACGTCGTATATTAAAAAATTTTGTGAAAATGTCTTGAGCCGTTTTTTAGATATAATTAGCTTGACCCTGACACATAATGACCCACTAATCGAATTTTGTCGAACACGTGATCCATCCTAATGGTCTTTTCATGCCCGAAAACGATAGATTACAGAATTTCGTCAAATCATAGTACCGTTATCTAGATAAACTTAGCTGGACCCACGGTGACCCGAAAATGACCCACAAATCGAATTTTCTTGAACATGTTACCAATGGTTTTTTCGTGCCCGAAAATGGTTAGATACAAAATTTAGTCAAAATCGATTGAGCCGTTCTCTAGATATAATTAGTATCACCCTGACCCATTGTGACCCAAAATGATCCACTAATCGAATTTACTCAAACATGAGACCCATCCCAATGGTCTTTTAGTGCCCGAAAATGGTTAGATACAAAATTTAATCAAAATTGATTGAGCTGTTCTCTAGATATAATTAACTTGACCCTGACCCATTATGACCCACTAATGGAATTTTCTCGAACACGAGATCCATCCCAATGGTCTTTTCGTGCCCGAAAACAGTAGGGTGCAAAATTCCGTCAAAATCTTTAAAGCCGTTATCTAGATAAACTTAGCTTGACCCACGGTGACCCACTAATCGAATTTTCTCGAACATGTGACCTAGCCCAATAGTTTTCTCGTAATCCAAAACTCTAGAATATAGAGTTTAGTGAAAATCATTAGAGCCATTTTTTAGATAAAATTGGCTTGACCCAGAGAGATCCAAAAATGACCCACTAATCGAAGTTTCTTGAACATGTGACCTAGCCCAATAGTTTCTTCATGTGAAAAAATGGTTGGATATGAAATTTTGTCAAAATCGATTGAGCCGTTTTTTAGATATAATTAGCTTGACCTTGACCCATTACAACCCAAAATGACCCACTAATCGAATTTTCTTGAACACGTGACCTAGCCCAATGGTCTTATCATGCCCGAAAATGGTAAAATACAAAATTTCATCAAAATCGTTAAAGCTGTTTTTAAGATAAAATTTACATACACATACAATTTTTGCTCGCATTATAGTATAAGATTTAATCTTAAATCTTTTTATATAAGTACTAGGGGGCTCTGTCCCCTGCAAGCTACGCTTGCCAACCCCCGTTCAGACACTGTAGAATCTAAAAGCACGCTAATGTGATCGGTTTTAAAAAGATTAGAGAAGATTGAATTATACTGAAAAAACCTGTAGTGATCTCCCTGTAAACGGGTTTCCATTCAATTCCCTTTGATTGCAAAAATTTAAGGTAGAATCAGTTGCTGTTAAGACATCCAATGGTTGTTTTCGTGTTTGGTTAAAGAAGATAAACATTTGAATAGAAGCTAAAATAAGATGAATTAAGTAAACAGAGTCTTTGTGTCTCGGTATTTTTTAACAGCTTTATAAAACGATTGACATAATAAAATTTCTAAAATTTGCTGCTTTAACCCCTTCAAGGGTGGTGGTTCATTTTTGGACCACTTAATTTTAATTCTTAAATGCCACATTAGCATCAGAATATTGGGATGAAAATTTCCCTTTTATTAAGTAATAAGTGAACAAAAGCATTTTTTTATTTCGAGATTTGTTTGTAAATTCTGGTGCCATTTACTGATTTCAAGATTTTACGAATAGAAGTGCCTTGTCTGTGAAAGGGTTGAACGCATATTAATGTATTTATTATTTTAAAGTTTCCTTTCCCTATTAATATTCACGTGTAAATACAATTTTCAGGACATAATTTTCAATATTTTCTTGCCTTTAACACGTACTCATTTAATAGTAATTTTAAAGTTTTTTTTCTGTTTTTAATAGTCATGTGAAAATAAATTTTTAATCGTTAGGAAATATTATTCTTTGCGCTGTTTTTAAAATTGAAAACAATCTCCATAATAATAGCCTAAATCATGTGACTATCATCAACAGCTGCAGGCGATCCCTTCGCTTTTTATATTCCAGGTGGCCATTTTGGTACTTTAATGTTAGCCAGCCACAGGTGTGATAAGTCGCCGAATATTATTCTATCCCCATTATTTCGTTTATATTATAATAGTCATGTAACTGCCATAAACAACAGGCTGATTCCTTTGCTTTTCATAAGAAAGGTTTCCATTTTGATGAAAGAATTAAAATTATTTTTTCGAATAAAACTACATAAAAGTTGCCATAATCACAAAGAATTCCTGGTACTTTTATGTTAGCCAGGTGGAAATCTCGCCAATAGCTTTTTTTTAACTTGCCAGTTAGCATTTTTTTATTTTTCGAGTGGTAAATTAAAACGGTGCTACTTGGTTATCTCATCGACCAAAAATCTGTCGCCAAACTATAAGATTAAATGCCAATAATGGTTGATCGTATATGTCACATTCACTTGACTTTAAGGAAGTTACACATGTTCATGTCATCAAGCGATTTTATTTCGACGTTTTATTTGTATTTTTATTAATGTTATACTAATTTATTTGTTCTTTTGTTATTTAAAATCAAAAAAATATGTCAATCTGTATAATTTGGCTATTTACTACATAATTTGGTGAAATTGGTCGATGGGAGAAGTAATAACATTAAAACGTTGCTTTGAAGTGGAAATTAAATCTCATGATTTGTTGCATTGTCACATACGCACCGGGTTTTGCATGATGTTTTTTTTACAACAACTTGGCGAAAACCTCGTTTTCAAATACCTGTTACATATGTAGTTTTAAATTATTTTCTGTTATTTTTAAAATGAAATAACAATAAATAAAAAAAAATTAATTAATAACTATAGAACAAAACAATTTATAACATTTTTTGTAAATAAAAAGAAAATAAATTCAAATAAACACTTATTAATAAATAAGCAACAATAGCCGGGTTAACATGTCAGGCAAAAAAACGCCATTTTGCCGCCAATTAGGTACCCTGTTGCGTATATGACATCTGTGTCTAATATTTTTCTTTTCGTTTCGTTTAAAAAAAAGAATGAAGTAAAAGCCATTCATTTTAAAGGTTTCAATTTTAAATGAAAGTTTTGTATTAAATAAAATGATAATGAAATACAAATTGAATTCTGAATAAAAGTAACATGATGCATTTCTTAGCATAAAAGCATCTCTTAGCATTTCTTAGCATAATAACATTTAAGGGAGGCCAAACTCATCGCCAAATTAATTTAAGATAACTTTTTTTTTAAATATGAAAAAAAATATCTGTTATGATTAAAATTTGAGTTGCCATCATTAGGAAAAAAATATTTAAAATTAGAAAAAAATTAATATTTCAAAAACTAATTCAAATTTTAAAATTCTAATACCAGTTTTGAGATCTGTGGATCAATGCAGATTTTTGGTGTTAATTTCATCGCAAAGTATTCCATATTTTAGGAGAAATCGCCGTGAAACGTAATCAGTTGTTTAATCAGTCGTTTCATAGAATCGTTACATAAATTTGTTTCAATTCGATTCTTTAGGATTTTATATATATAGGGTAGATGTTTATTTATTTTGTAATTTAATTTAATTTTATTTGCAAAGGTTAATTCTTCATGTTCATAAGAAATTTTCAATGCTGTCAGCAAGTACAAATAACAATAATTAGAAATATAGAAAATGAGTTATTTATGTCAGGAGTGACTCTTTTTTGTTAAATTTGCCATAAAAGAAAATAGTCTAGTAGTTGTGACAAATGATGAAATCTAATTTCTTTTCTAATTTTATTTATTTTATATATACTGATGTGTATATATATATATATATTAGATGTTCAATTTTAGATGTTTTGTTGAATATCTAGAGAAATACTTGATGAATAATCCTTCTGGAACTTCAGGAATATAAAGAACATGTTTGATATTTTTTAACATTTAGGCAATTAGGGGGCGCTAATACACTGGTTGTGGTTAGAAATTAAATTTTCTAAAATGTCGTTGTACAAAATATAATGTTAAGGACTTTTGGAATAAATGCTCATTTCATAATTTGTAAGTTAAATTTTTATGCGCAAAGTAGGGTGGTCCTTATTTTTGAAGTTTTAAAATTTATTGCTCTTACCCTCTAAATATGTTCCATTATATCTAAAAATAATTCTTGTAGAATTTAATCACTAAAAATTAATATTTAGAGGTAGCTCAAAGAAATATATGTTTCATAAATCGGGGTCATTTTGCTGTTTTTTCTCCTTTTACTTGAAAAAATATATATATATAATCCTAATATTGATAAATTATTTCAATGTATTAAAATGTCAATTATCTATACTGTAAAATGCATAAAAGCATTTGTAAATGCAATTATTAAATAATTATCTACAGATAATTTCATTGACATGAAGGAGAGAAATGTCTCTCACCTCTCATAGATGGCAGTACTAGCAACAGAGATTCAACTAAGAATTATTTATCTGTTTATTATTTTCTAACTCTTTTGCCTTATTAGATAAGCAAATACATGTTAAATAAATTTTCAATTGGTCTATTTTATTGTGAGTTTTAAATTAGTTACAACTATATTATTATTTTAGACTTAACTGCAACTGCTGTCATCTTACTTTTGGTTTTGGTTTGTGCTTTGTTTGTTTATAGATGAATATTTTTTAAATTTGATTAATCAGTCTAAATCTTAATGAAGGGAACAAATATTTTTTCCAACTGGATTAAATCATATTCGAGGATGGAGTAGCACAGTTGACGTTTTTCCAACAGAGCGAAAAATGCCCAGACCAGGAATCGAACCTGGATACTTGGCGTGCCGTGCCAATGCCTTACCTGTTAGGCTATCCGGACAATAACTGGCTGACATAATTCACTCTTATTTGCTGGACCAGGCTGCGAACTGCAGCGCTAGTTTCATTCATCCGAGCTATAACTATAGCATTTACATGATGAAAGTGTGTTTTAACACGGAAACTGCTGTATACCATGTATTAGGTCATAATGAAGGGAACAAGTATTTTTTCCAACTTGATTAAATCATATTCGAGGATAGAGTAGCACAGTTGACGTTTTTCCAACAGAGCGAAAAAGGCCCAGACCAGGAATCGAACCTGGATACTTGGCGTGCGTGCCAATGCCTTACCTGTTAGGCTATCCAGACGATAACTGGCTGACATAATTCACTCTTATTTGCTGGACCTGGCTGCGAGCTGCAGCGCTAGTTTCATTCATCCGAGCTATAACTATAGCATTTACATGATGAAAGTGTGTTTTAACACGGAAACTGCTGTATACCATGTATTAGGTCATAATGAAGGGAACAAATATTTTTTCCAACTGGATTAAATCATATTCGAGGATGGAGTAGCACAGTTGACGTTTTTCCAACAGAGCGAAAAATGCCCAGACCAGGAATCGAACCTGGATACTTGGCGTGCCGTGCCAATGCCTTACCTGTTAGGCTATCTGGACGATAACTGGCTGACATAATTCACTCTTATTTGCTGGACCTGGCTGCGAACTGCAGCGCTAGTTTCATTCATCCGAGCTATAACTATAGCATTTACATGATGAAAGTGTGTTTTAACACGGAAACTCCTGTATACCATGTATTAGGTCATAATGAAGGGAACAAATATTTTTTCCAATTGAATTAAATCATATTCGAGGATGGAGTAGCACAGTTGACGTTTTTCCAACAGAGCGAAAAATGCCCAGACCAGGAATCGAACCTGGATACTTGGCGTGTCGTGCCAATGCCTTACCTGTTAGGCTATCCGGACGATAACTGGCTGACATAATTCACTCTTATTTGCTGGACCTGGCTGCGAGCTGCAGCGCTAGTTTCATTCATCCGAGCTATAAGTATAGCATTTACATGATGCAAGTGTGTTTTAACACGGAAACTCCTGTATACCATGTATTAGGTCATGACCTAATATTCAGATACTCTCCGTTGCTAAACTTCATTCTGCAATAGGCGAAGTACAAGCCCATGCAATTTATGAAACTTTGAATGAATGGGATATTGCAGATAAAGCGATTGGAATGAGCTTTGACACCACATCAGCAAATACTGGAAAAGAGAAAGGTGCTTGTGTCCTTTTAGAACAAAAACTTTGAACGAAACTTTTTTATTTTGCCTGCCGTCATCATATTATGGAACTTATCATTGGAAAAGTATTTCATATTTCTTTGGGAACTACATAATCAAATCCAGAAGTACCTTTATTCAAACGTTTCCAAGAGTACTGGAGTTTTCTAGATAGAGAGAAATTTGAAACAGGCTTGAAAGATGATAATATTCGAGCTCTTGTACAAGATGTAAAAGATGAAATTTTGGAGTTTGCCATTACACAAGAATCATCAGCATGTGGACTAAGAGATGATTACCAAGAATTTGTTGAACTTGTTATTTTCCTTGCGGGAATACCTGTCAGGAGAATTCGTTTCAGGCTTCCAGGGGCAATGCACCATGCTTGTGGGATATCTAAGGTAATATATTCTTTGAAAATATTCATCTTTAAGTTCCAATTCAAGCTTACCGAAAAGGAAAGAGGTCTTTGTGATGTTTGTGTTTTTATAGTCAGGGTGTATTAAAGCTTGGATCACTGATTCAATAACAGAAAGCTCACCCTATAATGACTTTCAATTGATGAATATTTTATTAGAGTACTCAAGAATACATCCAAAAACTGCATCAGAGAAATTGTCAAAGCATCTGTGGTATATGTCAGAAGATCTTTCCAAATTGTCCTTTTTCGATAGCCACGTGTCTGTTTGAACAAAAAGAAAGATGGTTGAAGTCCTTCAAAATAAAAAAGGTACAAAGAATCCTGATAAGAGGATAATTGTTTCCCTTAAAAATTTTCATGAAAAGAAGTTTGAAGTTCAAAGAAATGAATTTACCGCAAGGATTCTTTCAAATAGACCCAACACATTTGTGACGTGAATA
Organism: Maratus speciosus; assembly: GCA_963932465.1. Taxonomy (NCBI): domain Eukaryota; kingdom Metazoa; phylum Arthropoda; class Arachnida; order Araneae; family Salticidae; genus Maratus; species Maratus speciosus. Next base: position 383,847,553 of record OZ010788.1, on the reverse strand, counting down.
TTAGAATATTCACAAATTGTTTTGATCGTATTTTTGAATTAGTTTGTTGTAAAATTTCTTCTTTTAAAACAATGGAGACAATAACCCTACACTTAGTTCTTTTACGTCATTTTAAAATTAGAAAAGTCAAAACGATCTTACTTGAAACAAGCAGTGTTGAGGAAGAGACAGGAACTACACTTTCTTGAGACTAAATCAATCTTTATTTAAGTATATTTTTAGATGAAGATGAATAATTTTCCCCCTTGATCACCCGTAAATGGTTCTTGAAAATACCAGCACTTAGATTAAAAAATTCCCGAGAGAATATCAAATATTTAACTGAAGAACAAAAACTTCGTTGATAAAAAATGGCACAACTACAAACAGATATCGACATCGTTGTTTCGGCAATCCCGTCAGAACTTTAACTGCCTAAAAAAAATTAAGGGAGACAGTATATAAACCTCGCTACGGGGCCCGCAAAAGTAATTAAGCGAGAGGTTTAAAACAATTGACTAAATTCAAAAGCCACCAGTATTCGGAAAACAAATGAGAAAGCGAAACCAAAAGCAACGCAATCTAATTCGTTCGTGAAACGAAACGTCACTCGTTTGAAATCATAGCAAGCGCCCGTTTTCTACTGAGCATGCGCGCACTTACAGCCTCGGATGAAACACGGAGAGAAAAAGGAAGGGAAGAATAATGAATGAATGGCGTGCGTATGCAAGCACTGGGGAAAAGCCAACTTACAGGCCTACACTAACGTTGTCTGCGAGGGAGACGGGAGAAAAAAGAAAAGAAACAAAACACAAAACGGGCGCGGCTCCATCACAGATGCAAACAGGTGAATAGGTGGAAAAAAATGTGAGATTTCATCTCACAATACCCCCCAACGTCGAATAAAATTTTGATGTGCCAGACAGATGTAAAAAGGTGACCTTTTGCATCAGGATGGGAAAATCAAAATTTTGAAAGCCAATTAACAAGCCCTAAAAATAAAATGTGGTGATCAAAAAGGAAAAAGAGAAGGAAAAGGAATACATAAATGTTACATCAATGTAGTATATACAATATAAATATGTACATTTAGAATGAGTATTCCAATTATTTACATGTGGCATGCCATAAAAATAGTTGTGCACATAGTATATCTTTAAAAAGATCTCATATCAAAAAAATATTAAACATTAATATTTCACCAAAAAAAAAAAGGCAAACAACTTTGCTGTCAAGAGATATCATGAAAAATGTATTATTCGAATAATATAAAATAACAGTTGCAAGTATAATAAGTAAAATTGGTCGACCAAGAGTATTATAGAGTAACTTACATCTTCAGCTATTCAAGTTTTTATCAATCAAAGTATCTCATAAATCAAGAGTACTAGTATAATTTGTTTACTCATTGAAGATATTTATATAGCTACTCACTACCATTAACATATTAGTTAAAATGTATATCAAAATAATATCAACAACAGTAAACAACACGTATAACCTCTAAAATAAAAAAAGTCAACATCAATAAATTGCTCTTCAACAAAAATATTTAACATAATTACTCAAAATTCATCAACCTAGGTATGGTACATATATATACCGTATTTTCCGGGAATAACGCCGCGGCGTTAAACTAGATTTTTCTGGTTTGAAAACAAAAATGCGGCCAATAACTAGGTGCGGCTTGTAAATAGTACCAAATTTACTGCCAATCATTATTTAAAAATTTTAAATCTGGTTAGAAAAAAAAAATAATCCATGATCTTATGTTGTACTTCTGAAAAGAAAAAACGTCTCGCACGGCGGGAAGGTATCAACATGTTTACAAACAATGCAATTTTCATGAGCAAAAAATTGCACTTTGTCCGGGCATAGCATCCAATTACAATGATCCTCCTCAAGTTCACCTGGCATCTTGCATGCCATATAAGGAATAACTCCTCCCACTTTCTCCCTCGTTCATTCTTCGCCAGAGCCGATAAAACTACAGGAAAACTATTTTGCTCTATGTTCATAATTACTTTCAGCATTATGTTTGGCAACAGCTCGATTAATCTTAAACACAATCAAGCGTGCAAGCCCGATCCAAAACAAACGAGATGCGATCTGCTGGCTCATTTTTTTTATAGTGACACGAATGATGCAGATGATTTCATAGACACCAATCACAGTTTCTCGCCTGAAATTTAAAAATTATTCCAGAGTGATACTGAGGACAAAGATTTTGACGGGTTTTCAAATGTATAACATCAATTATTCGTTGCTACTGTATTATTATTTTTTTCTGTTTGTTAAAATAAATAACGTTGATAATGGAATTAATTGTTCAATTAATTAAAAGATAAATTATTTAAGTTCAAAATGTTTAATTCTATGTCCGCCAATTAATAATTTTAATTAATTGCACTTGGTATATTTTTATAATGTATGTGACGTTATGCACAGCGCGGCGCACCCGGTGCGGCGTTAAACTAGGTTTTTTTTTTTTTTGTTTTTTAAGTAACTGCGGCGTTATACTCGGTGCGGCGTTATTCTCGGAAAATACGGTATATATATATATATTGCTGTATGAAAATAAAAAAAAGTGGAGATCTCCAAAAAAGAAAAAAAAAAATTAAAAATATACTATCAAAATCATTATACATTTCTATGTAATAAGCTTGATCATGTCAATTTATAAATGAGAAACATGGTACCAAAAAAATAAAAAGGAATTGACAGATAACCTGGAACAGATATTACCATCATGTTTTTGCTAAAATTAAATGAAATTTACTAGAACTTAGAATACTAGGTGAACAAACTATTGCCATAACATCATCACATTGTCAGGTGCAACTACTCATAAACCTAAAAATAAATACAAAAAAAAAAAAATAACTATTAATATTTATGAAAATACATATTTAAATGCAAATATTAATGTCTTTTTCGTAAATTATAGTTGTGGGGTAGAGGTGTAATTGGATGAGGACTTTGCAACACTAAGTGTTGTTGGCGTTTCTGTACAGGTATTACTCTATTAATATTTATTGTAAAAGACTTGTCCAGTTCATCTTCTAAAACCCTAACAGAAAGAAGCACATCTGAAATTACATTTATCACAACATAAGGACCAATGTTTCTTGGCTTAAATGCATCATTAGTTCTAATGTAAACAATATCACCACACTGGAACTTTCATAGATGAGCATGTTTATGTTGACGTTGATTACGTAACTGTTGAGCCTCTTTCATGTTTCCATAAACTTTCTGGTACACATGTTTCATTGTTGACATATGCTGATAGTAATCGTACGGATATGATAACGCTTCCAGATCAGGATAATCGAAAAGATAAAAAATATTGGATATAGATCTGCCAAAATGCAGAAAAGATGGTGAGTATCCAGTTGAAGAATGTATTGTGTCGTTATATAGGCTTTTATGTATCATTAGGGACTGTTGAAAATTATATCCCTCCTGAGCTAATGTAGCAATTGATGACTTAATGCTGGTATTTATTCTCTCTGATGATCCTTGCGTTTGAGGATGCCCAGAGGATGAATGAACAATACTGATCTTGAGGCTTTCTGTAAAATTATCAAATACTTGTGAATTAAATTGAGGGCCCAGTTCAGACATTAAAGAAGCCGGACGACCATAGGTGGTGATGTAGTTGGTCAGGGATTTAACAACAGACTGAGCAGTAGCAATCTTGATCGGGTATAACTCTATATGTTTTGAGAAATGATCCAGGAATGTTAGCACATAAAATTTATTCGAAAAAGGGCCTAGGAAATCCATTGAGACGAGCTCACCAGGTTTAGAAGGGATGAACATCTCTTGTAATGGTGCTGCAGGTATTCTTCGTAGTTTATGTCTAACGCATAACTCACAGGACAGAACAAAATTTTTTGTATCTTTATAAATTCCTGACCAGTAAAATTTTTTGAGTAGTCTTCTATAAGTATTTCCAATACCAAAGTGAGGCATATGGCAAATATGCAAGATTTTTGACTTTAAAATATGAGGCACAATAATTTTAATATGTGGCGAATTTTCAGGTTGTAAGAATTTACGTTTTATCATAAGTAAACCTGTATCAGGATGAATAAAATAATTTTTGAACTTGGGATTAGGTTTATCTGAAGTTATGGAGTCAATTATTTTCATTATTTTAGGATCCTTACGTTGTTCACAGAGGAATGTGGACTCAGAAATTTCCATTTTTGGGTCTTGAGATTGTTGGTTTTGATCATCTATGTGATGCAACTCAATAGTTGGTGACTTTGTAGTGACTGGAAGAATATTTTTATCTCTTATTAAAGCAGGGTTAGTGTTAAGATCTTGAGAATTATTTGTAAAATCTTCACAAGAGAAATAATCTGCTAACACATTACTCTCGCCTTTAAGATATTGAAAGGTGAAATCATAATTGTAAAGGTCAACCAACCATCTCGTAGTCAGATCAACTGGTGAACTAGTAGACTTATAATGTTCAATAGGTTTGTTGTCACTTAAAATCGTAAAATGTCTATTATACAGAAAAAATTTAAATGCATTAATTGATTTCACAATTGCCATCAATTCTAGCTTCAGAGCAGGATATTTTCTTTCTGAAGGAGATAAAGATTTACTAAAATAACTCACAGGTAGTAGATGACCATTTCGCTTTTGTAGAAGGACACCAGAAATAGCTATACCACTTGCATCCGTATTGAGGTAAAATGGTTTGGACCAATCAGGCAAGGAGAGAAAAGGTTTTGAGAAAAAAATGTTTTGAACTTCTGTAAAAATTTTATTATGATCTGGCATCCATGTAAAAGGAACCTTTGGAGAGGTAAGTTTAATTAGTGGATCCATAAGTTTAGAATATTTGGGAATAAGTCTGCGATAAAAACCACATAGACCAATAAATCTTTTTAAGTGTTTCTTAGTTTTTGGAGCTGGAAAAGATGTAATTTTGGTTATATTAGAAGTCACTGGTTGGATAGTATGATTCTGCAAATGAAAACCAAGGTAATCTATGGCTGTTTGATGAAATTTGCATTTAGCAGGTGACAAGGTAAGGTTATGTTTCTGTAAAATTGAAAACAAAACATCTAATTTGTGAATCATTTCTTGAAATGAATCACCAGCAACAATAATGTCATCCTGATATGCATAAACACCTTGTAATTTACTTTCTTCGATTATTGCATCAATTAACATTTGAAATAAAGAGGCTGCGGATCTGAGTCCAAACATTAAACGAGAAAAACTATAAGTACCCCATTCGGTAGTAAAAGAGAGTTTCTTGCGAAATTCTTCTGGGAGATTTATCTGATGATATACAGATGGAAAATCTAATGTGGTGAAGTATTTAAATTTAGAAATATTGTTAATAATAGTATCAATTCTAGGTAATGGATAAGAAGAACTACGAATCATGGTATTAATTAATCTTAGATCAAGTGCCATTCGAAATTTAGGTTTTTCATTTGGAGAGGATGCTTTCTTTTTAACCATAAGCATTGGACATGCCCATTCGGAAATACTTCTTTCAATAATTTCTGCATCAACTAACGTGTCCAATTGCTGTTTTGCCTCTTCTTGGATAGATTGTGGCACAGGGAAGGGCAGGGTCTTAACTGGAACATCTGAGATAAACTGGATATGAGGTATAACTCTGTCCGTTTGACCCAAAGATTTCAAGGAAGAAGAAAACACTGTATCATATTTAGTTAATAAATTTTGTAATTCTGTTTTCTGATATGGAAGTAGATGATTTAGGCTAAAATTGCTAAGCTTAAACTCTGATTTTCTTAACTTTAAAATGTCAGTAGAAGCTTGAATTAAATTAATTTCATGGGGAGAACTAATATTTTGAGTATCAAAATCTTCTTGAATTTCATCTATCTCGTGAATTGTTCCCAAAACTGAATCTTTATTAATGTGAATGGGTTCTTCAGCATTATTAGTGATAGGAATATAAAAGTAACTACTGAGGTTTTTAGCATTTTTAGATTTCGAGCTAAGTTCTGCAGAAATTATGGATTGATATGCACAAGTTGGTAATTCATACTCCTTTGGTTCAAACAAAAATTGATCACAAGAATGAAAGGAAGACACCGCAGGTACATATACAGTACTGTCAGGTGGAATAACGACTTTCTTTCTTGAATAACAAGAATTATTTGAAGGAAGAGAACTACATACTTTATTATTGGAATTAACAGACACTGATACATTTTTATTGGAAGATTCAGGTAGAGACCTCTTTTGAGTTAAAGTGTTGACTTGTAAATCCTGTGTTTGATCGACCTCTTGAGCAGAAACAGAGTCTAAGATGTCAAGTAGGTTATTATTTATCTTAATTTGGCTATTATGTAGATCAATAACAACTCTATGAGATTTCAAAAAATCAAAGCCAAGGATACCAACAAACTTAGAATCTTCAGGAATATCAATGAGAAAAAAAGAATGTTTGTAGAAAAATTTCCCTATCTTAAATGACAAGTTTATACAACCAGAACAAATAACAGCAGAATTCACCGTGGTAATTTTTACATTTGAAGCAATTCTGCTATAATGTACATGCTGTTTTATACGTTGAAAATAATATTTTGATAATAGAGAAAGGCTTGCACCTGAATCGATAAGAAAATTTGCAGGATTCTTGTTAATAGTTAATTGAATAATTGGAAGGGTAGGTTGATCAACTGCCGCATGGAGAAGAAATTTGATGGACTCAACAAAGACTATGTCATTTTCAGATGAGGTTGTTTGTATAGCAGAGTTTGCAAAAAGTGGAATTTCTTTATTTGTTTGACTAGCAACTGATTTCACAAGTCTCTGTGATGAAATCGGATAGTTAATTTTAGTCAATGGAGACCGCGGTACAATAATATCCTTCTGGACTTGAAAAGGCGTAAAGTCACGACTTAAGGCAGAAAAATCATTAAAGGACGGAAGTTGAGTATTTATGTCTGGAGATAACTCTTGAAAACATTCAGGGGTTATGTTTGAATTATAGAATGTTCTTTCACATTGAAAAACGGGAACAGCAAGGTCTTTAACAGAATTTACATTATTGAAAGAGACAGCTTGAGAGTTATACTGTGGAGAAAAATGACACAGGGGTGAAGCAGCTCCACACCCACTTCTCCCCAAATCGTGTCAGTACCTATGAGGATTTTTATTTGAGTAGTTCTGACGTGAGGTCGAAACTTTAGAGGAAGAATGTCGAGATGAATGAGTCGGATGAATGTGGTTTATCATCTGAGGAGTTGTGATGCCGTTTTTTAAAAGATGCTTGTTTTGATTTGGAAGTTAAATTTGATTTCAATTTGAAACATCTGTTTGCTGAATGTCCAGGTCTTGTGCACCACTGGCAAATAATTTGTTTATACGAATGTTTGAAATGATGACTGAGTCTTATGTTTCTGGAAGAATTGTGCCTGGACTCTGTATCACAAGATGAGTTATCACCTGAAGTAGCGGAGTGAAGTTTGTTACACACCTCTGATGAGTCCGCAGATTGACTATTATGAGACAGAGAATCATCAGGTTGTTCATGTAAGTTATGTAACATACTGTATTAAGGTGGAACCGAATTAGAAATTATAGGTGCTTGAACAGAATCAAGAATCTCTTGATATGAAGCAGCAGCTTCAATCATTTTTCAAACGAATCTATGTGTTGTGTAAGAATGTGAACTTTTAAATTATTAGGGATGAGATCAGTGAATTTTGATATTAGAATCTGTTCAATGGAGGGATCAGGCAACTGAGGAAAATGTTTATGAACAACATCATCTAACCTTGTAGCAAAATTCCGGATAGATTCTGAAGGTAGAAACTTTATACTATTGTATTTAAGAGCAATGGAGGTAGCTGACTCTGTCTTAAAATGTTTTCTAAAAATATCAAACAAGTCTTCAGGAGAAGTTGCCTTTTTACATGCAGTAGAGGAAACATAAAATTTTAATGCCTGATCAGAGAGTTTAGACTTGAGGAAAATAAGTGCCTGTTCATTACTCCAGTTAGAATAAGAAATGGTCGCCTTAACTTGCTCAGCAAAAAAATCTAAAAGTTCGGGATCACCAGAAAAAGGTGTCACTATTATTCTTAGAGGTTTAATTTTTGACGTTATGATAGATAAATACAACAAAATTAAAAAATAAATGCAATAATTCAAACAAACAGCATTCAAATAAATTAATAATCTCAACAATATATAAATACATCACTAGTTCTAATAAATTGTGCCTTAATATTTGCCATATGCCCCTTCAAACAATGTAAAATTATAGGTAATTGTAAAAATATTTGCATACTAAGAACAAAAATATCTTCTATCACTTCATACAATCAAAAGAAAAATCATGCTCTGCAAAAAGAAAAGGAGATATTTCCTACCATTTACTTCTCAGAACAAAAAAAAAATCTCTTCAAAGTACATAAAAATGAGCAATTTGTTCCCCAAATACAAATATAAGTTCAACAAAATAATATATTGAAATAAACTCTTCAAAAAGTAACAGCTTCAGACTAAAATATTAAAATATCACAGCATTATAACATATTATTATTATTTTTTTTTTTTTTAATTAAATAAGTATTTCCGTCTCTCTTATAATTCCAGGGTGCATTTTTCAAGAATTTCTCCAAAGTCGGCACCAAGAATTGTGACGTGAATATTAGAATATTCACAAATTGTTTTGATCGTATTTTCGAATTAGTTTGTTGTAAAAATTCTTCTTTTAAAACAATGGAGACAATAACCCTACACTTAGTTCTTTTAGGTCATTTTAAAAGGAGAAAAGTCAAAACGATCTTACTTGAAACAAGCAGTGTTGAGGAAGAGACAGGAACTACACTTTCTTGAGACTAAATCAATCTTTATTTAAATATATTTTTAGATGAAGATGAATAATTTTCCCCCTTGATCACCCGTAAATGGTTCTTGAAAATACCAGCACTTAGATTAAAAATTTCCCGAGAGAATATCAAATATTTAACTGAAGAACAAAAACTTCGTTGATAAAAAATGGCACAACTACAAACAGATATCGACATCGTTGTTTCGGCAATCCCGTCAGAACTTTAACTGCCTAAAAAAAATTAAGGGAGACAGTATATAAACCTCGCTACGGGGCCCGCAAAAGTAATTAAGCGAGAGGTTTAAAACAATTGACTAAATTCAAAAGCCACCGGTATTCGGAAAACAAATGAGAAAGCGAAACCAAAAGTAACGCAATCTAATTCGTTCGTGAAACGAAACGTCACTCGTTTGAAATCATAGCAAGCGCCCGTTTTCTACTGAGCATGCGTGCACTCACAGCCTCGGATGAAACACGGAGAGAAAAAGGAAGGGAAGAATAATGAATGAATGGCGTGCGTATGCAAGCACTGGGAAAAAGCCAACTTACAGGCCTACACTAACGTTGTCTGTGAGGGAGACGGGAGAAAAAAGAAAAGAAACAAAACACAAAACGGCCGCGGCTCCGTCACAGATGCAAACAGGTGAATAGGTGGAAAAAAATGTGAGATTTCATCTCACAACATTGGAGCACTAATTCTGATTATATGATTGCATTAGAGATTGTGCAATCTATTAAAGTGGTAAATGATCATGCTATGAGAGATATTGCTTTGATCAAAGAGTATACTGGAATCCTTGCAAGAAATGAACCTCAGTTTAAGCTATTGACGAAAGTTGTGGAAGAGCATCGAAAAGTGTATCCTCTCTGCAGAAAAATGGACTTGACAAATTGAACTAATTACTGATACTTTCAACTTTTTTTATGCTTAATATTGTGTTTTTGTGTTATACAAAAGTAAAGTTAATTTACTATCATAATAAAAACTATCATTTTGGCTTAGTTTCTTTCTGTCGATATCATCATGTTTTTTAGTATAATCGCCAAACTTCAGCAAGCTTGAGCTACCTTTAAATATATTTCTTTTTCATTCAAACTTTTTCTCCTTTGTTTTTTACTGTATTGGAACAAATTTTGATAGTAAAACATAAGAAAAAAAATAATTAAATCGACCATATAAGGACCACCCTAGCGCAAAGGTTAATTCTTCATGTTCATATGAAATTTTCAATGCTGTCGTTTTATTTATTTTATATAACTTACGTATATATATATATATTAGATGTTCAATTTTAGATGTTTTGTAGAATATCTAGAGAAATACTTATTGAATAATTCTTCTGGAACTTCAGGTATATAAAGAACATGTTTGATATTTCTTTCCATTTAGGCAATTAGGGGGTGCTAATACACTGGTTGCGGTTTGAAATTAAAACTTTTAAAATGTTTAATTGAATAAATCATTGTATAAAATATAAAGTTAAGGACTTTTGGAATAAATTCTCATTTCATGATTTGTAAGTTAAATTCATTACTGTAAAATACATATAAGATAAAATGTCTCATTTAAATGCAAAATTCAAAATTAAGATTTACTCCATTTGTTGATGTGTAATGATGAAACAATAATCCATACAAATAATGGCAACAGAAAAAATTATTCATGGCATTCACTTCTTCCTGAGCATAAGTTGTCATTTTTCATGTGCTGGAATAATAGCTACTGGCAGCATAGAGAAAGGTATCGACCCAGAATTTAAAAGTGAGATATACACAATATATTTTTTTCGCTTTTCTGCTAAACTCCTTAATGAATTTCACCGAAATTTTGACAGTGAAATGATAATAAGTATTTTTATCTATAAAATATAATTTGAAACATGAAATTTAATAAATAAAACTTTTAGATTTCTAATATTTAAGCCTTGGATAAAATTTTGGTTGACATGACATCACTGTTTTTAAGTGAAATACAAATTTTACAGATTGATAAAAGTAAATGATGATATTGTTTAATTTGCAAAAGATTATTAAATAGTAAAAATTACTTTAAATAGAAGAGATTTTTATACTTATTTTATTTTTTGAGAGAGAAAGTTTAAACCTGAGATTGAATGAAAGCAGGATCATTTATGATAAATTGAAGTGGAGAAAAATTTTTATTTTAAATATTTTAATAATTTGAAATAGGAAATTTTTCATTATAACTTTATGACATAACAATTGATCAATTTATATAGAGAATTGAAAGTTTATCTTGCCTTTGTATTAATTTTCAATTGATTTTTCAAGTATTCATTTAGCCTTTTCTTTTCAGCCTAAAGCTCATCAATTCCTGATAAGGACATTTCCTTCACCAATAAAATGTAATCACTGTACATCACTTATGATAGGTTTGTGTCGTCAAGGAGCTGTTTGTGAAGGTAATTTTTAAAAAACTATGAGATTTTATGTTTTTCAATTTATTTTAAATATATGCCCCCCCCCCCCACACACACACACACACACTCACACACACACACACACAAAAAAAAACATTAGTCTTATTTTTAGTCTTACTTTTAATGCTTTGTATAATTTTGTAATAAAATATTTGTTTTAGAAATTAAACGATCTTATGTGAACTTTAAAATCTGTTTTTAAAGAGTATTTATTTAGACAACATAGTCAATTTTTAAGTTTTAAAGTTTATATAATAATTTGTTTACTTGCTTGTGTTGGTTTATATATATATATATATATATATATATATATATATATATATATATATATATAGTACCTGGTACTCTAATTTAACACAACTTGGTATTTGTATGCAAAGATGGAATTCTGCAATCGATTTTTAACCTGCTTCCAGATATGCTCAAATTATATACAAAGGTGCATTTCCAATAACAATACAACATTTAAATTTTTTTAACAATATAATTAAAAATTATTACATTAATGGTAAAGCATTTTTCAATTAAGATATACATACTTTTTAATGTGTGAATTAAATCAGTATTTAAACTAACAATGAGACATTAGATATACTTTTTAGATATACATTTAAAAACAATTAAATTAAAATATATACTTGAAAAATTTTAAATTGAAATCAAAAACATAAAAAGTATATGTTTCGCTATGTCATCACATAGCCTCTTCAGTACTAGCATCAACCACAACACCGCGTTGTAAAGGGTTAGTTCTTATATGTTTGGAAACTGATTGTACTTGATACACAATATCTTTAGTGATTTTGTAAGGAAATGAAAACACAGAAGTGAGTGTATAGTACGTTAAAGTTTAAGTATTTCCATAGTAATGCTTGGCTGTAACTGTTTAAGGTTACAATAAATTTGAATAACAAAGAGAAGAATGTTTACCTGTAATCTGTTATTTGAAATTCAAAAGCTAACTTAGCAGTTGAAATGCTCATCTGTTCTTACATCCATATGCCATAATCAAAGTTAATAATTAAAATGCAAAGTTAAAAATTTAAGTAAGATCTAAATCGACATATTTGTGCATGTGTCCTCTTTTTTGAACCTCTTCAATTTAGAGGAAAGTAGAATGAGTTCCTGCTGGCTCAGCAGTTTAAAGCTCCGAATTTTTGTAGAGAACGCAGGTTCGAGCCCAACACCCAGCAAAATGATTTCTGTAGTATTTTTGGTGATAATTAATTTCAATGATCACATATTTTATTAGGAGGAAAAGCTATAAGATTTTTATTTTATTTTTATTATTATTTGAATGTTTTATAATTAAATTAAATTTAGCACTCAGCAATATTTTTAAAAGATACTAATTTTATTTTTGAAATGTTTAAGCTAAAATATTTCCCATGTAATTATGAATTAAATAAATAGAGCTGAGCCATGGTTTAATTTTTAAAAATATATAAAAATGTAAAATAAAACTCAAGTAATAAAAAATATATATTATAAATCTTTAGTTGCATCAAGTTTCAAATTTAGGCTTTTAGAGAATAAGATTGATGAAAATAAAATTCATGGCAGCTTTTTAATGATCAAGTACTTAAAGAGACCGTAGTAAGTAAAAATAATGCTCTACCCAACATTTTTAGGCAAATTTCTGATAAAAAGCAAGCATAATTGGTTGTAAAAGCCAATTATGCCAAAATTAAACTTCAAATTCTTTCACTTCATTGAATATGTCGGACTGACAGCACCATCTACCACTTTAAAGAAATAGGAATCACTTATGCAACATAGAGATTTGTCATGCTTTCAATAATTAATTTAAAAGCAACTAATTTAAAATTCAAAATTTTTGCTAATGAAACATTCAAGTTATTTACCATCAAATCTTGACAGATACTATCAAGATAGTGTAGGTACTGTCTAGTTTTATTTAATTTCTGACTTTGTTTAATCTGATGTAACATATGTGTAAGAAAGTGAAATGTACAAATATGCCATTCGTTATATACAACAATTTATCAATCCCCAAATTCGCTGTAGCAGGATTTGTGCTTGACATTTTCATAGTCTATCTCTCACAGAAATGACAATTTAGAAGATTCTCATCTGATTGGAGTTATTTTATTTCATGTAATTTACCTACTTAAATATCCTGACTCTTTCAATGAAGTAGTCAGATGTGACAATCCCAAAACTTCTAAGAAAATAAGTTGAAACTAGTGTGAATTAATACGAACTAAAATAACTTCTTAAAACACCATCAAAACCTTAAATGCGCTAGGCCTTATGAAAGAGTAAAGTCTTGCTGCTGCTTTCATAATAGAAGCACGTCTTTTTGCGCCTGACGAAGAAAGACTCAGATCTTTCGTAGGGCCTAGCGCATTTAAGGTTTTGATGGTGTTTAAGAAGTTATTTAAGTTCACCCAAAACTTCTTTCTATCTCATACATGTTAATACTTCAAAATTCGCTACCACAGTGCTAAAATTAAATGACAATCTATGCCCATCATGAGGATTCTGAAATTATGTGCATTAGTTCTTGAAATAGGACTATTGCGGATATCAAGAAAAATGCAGCATAAAAGCACCACCTGTGGCGTGATTTATACTAAAACATAATCGGCAATAATATTTATCAAGGTATACCTGAAACTGAAGTTTGATGAAAATTCGTGCATTAGTTCTTGAGATAGTTGTTATGGGAATCGGGAAAAATTCAGCATATCAGCACCACCTGTAGGGCGATTGACACCAAAACATGAACAGAACCAATTCATATCAAGGATTAACTGAATCTGAAGTTTTATGAAAATCCATGCATTAATTCTTGAGATAGAGTTATTGCAGAAATGTGAAAAATGTGCCACCTGTGGAGAAATTTACTCCAAAAACTAATTAGCATCAATTTATATCAGGGACAACCTGAATATAAATTTTTATTAAATTCTGTGCATTAGTTCTTGAGATAAAGTGCCCACAAAATTTATGTCACATACAGGCAGACAGAGTCACAGACACACAGGCAGACATTTTGTAAAAACATGTTTTTTGAAATATTTGACCCATAAAACATGTAAATCCGTCAAAAACCGGAATTAAAACATTTTCACGAATCCAATCTTTCTTCTTGTAAAGATAGAATAAAGTAAAAATGAAAAGGATGATTGTAAAATTAATTACAGAAAATCAAAATGAAGAACTAAATAAGGATATAAAGGAAACTGAAAAATATATACCTTACTTACTGAAGCTTTTTTTTTTTTAAACAACTGATGAAGTTTTTGATCTGAAACAATACAAGTATTTGAACCAGGGTTTGTAAATATCATGATATTTTTGAAAATATCAAAAATATCCGATATTTTGATATATATCCGATATTTTCAAAATAGTCAACTTACTGCTGATAATAAATATTTTCAAGCATAATATAAATTAGAAGCTAAAACATTGCATTTAACATGAAAACTTAATCAAACAATGTTCTAAAAATGCATTTCTCTTTTCTTTTTTTCACTAAGAACAAATTTGAAGATAATAAATATTTTCAAGCATAATATAAATTAGAAGCTAAAACATATTGCACTTAACATGAAAACTTAATCAAACAATGTTCTAAAAATGCATTTCTCTTTTCTTTTCTTCTTCTTCTTTTTTTTTTTTTTTTTTTTTTTTCCCCCCACTAAGAACAAATTTGAAGATCAAGTAGTTGAAAACAGATACAATTTACTTTATACACTTATATAAACTATAGAATTTCTATCCAATTTCAAGATAGTTTTTTTAAATTGAAGAATTTTAACATAAATGTTCGTAAGCTTGTCCTATGGAATATAATTTAGACTCAACTAAACCAAAATCAGAAAAGATTCTTTTCTAAAGAAGCTGTATAATAAATGATTATCTAAATTACAGTTTATCTTCAAATGGCTGTTCTGAATTAATTGTCTGACATAATTATTAGTTATACATTTAAAAATAAAAGTTTCAAACATGAAACTTGGAAATGATATTTTTCTTCTTTGCCTAAAAAAGTCACTGCCAGAGACAAAAGGTGTTTATCTGCAGAATGACACGGTCAATAACAGTTGAAAATTTCATTTATACTTGTTTTGACTGATGAAAATATAAAAAATTATCTTGCACGGTGATATTTTGAAAATAAATATTAAATATACAAAGTATCAAACATCTTGATATTTTGAAAATAAATATTAAATATACAAAGTATCAAACATCTTGATATTTTGAAAATAAATATTAAATATACAAAGTATCAAACATCTTGATATTTTGAAAATAAATATCAAGAATTTGAAAATATCAAAAATCTTGATATTTTAAAAATAAATATCGGATATATATATCAAGGTATATATCATGATATATATTAACAAACCCTGATTTGAACGTTATCAAGTAAACTAATTACGTTGTAATGTTTCTATATTTTATATTCTATAGCTTTTTTAATAACATTTCTAAGTCTGGGAATGAAAAAGAATTGAAGGCTGAATACAAAGCTTGTAAAGCAGTAGTTAATGTAATGTTTGAAAAAAGGCAAATTATTATTATTTGGACAGTTAAAAATAGAATGCTATCCCAATCTTACAAAACATCAGTCTAATGTTTATCAAATTCAACAAATTGTATTTTCAATAGTGTAAAAAAATCATGATTTTTTTTTTTTTTTTTTTTTTTTTTTAATTAAAAAAAAAATGGATTTTTTTTATTTAAATTGGATTTTTATGATTTTTTTTCCCAGTGTTCAAATACTGAATAGCTACCAAGAGTTTTAGGTTTCCAAAACAATTAAACCGCCAATTGCTAACATAATCTATGTTTTTACACTTTAATTAACAAAATTATAATTATTAGTTAGTACTAATTACAGAAATTATAAGAACTGCAAATTAGTAGTTTCATTAGGTAGTATCATATAATAATATTATATACATTAATATTGTAATAATTATGTAAAATTTTATTAAATACTTGTGATATTTAACAGTTATTAAAATTATTAACTGCATTTAATATTAAATAGTTAACACTACTTCAAATTAATAATTATTAAACAATTAACTCTCTAATTAGGAACATATTATACATTTTTAATCTTTAATTATTAAAATGATAATTAATAATGTAGGGGGGGGGAAGAAGAAAAAGGGGCAGGATGCTAGTTCCAAAAAAGGCACTATTTTGTGAGGAAATATATTAGTAATGTGTTTAGTAATGATATAAGAAAAAAAAAAGAGAATAATTTTTAGTATGATAAATAAAGTGTCCTTAATTTTTAATAATTTTATGAATCCCAAATTGAAAAATACAATTAAATAACATGTTTTAATTTTAATAATATCCTGTTTTTTCTAAAGAAATAAAGTTCTATTATTTTTACAAGATCTTGTGCACATGAATCTAGAAATACTGCTGATTGGGAAAGTTTTTTACAAGAAATCTCTGGCTACAACTGTTTTGTGCAGTAATCCCAGAATTAATAAAAACTGCAAATTAGTAATTTCATTAGTTAGTAGCAAAAATAACAAAACTAACAAATATTATTTGCAGCTTGGTTTGCATTTGTACTAAAAAAATTACTGTTAATCACCAAAATCTAAACTTACACACATGCATGTGTATGCTAAACAAAAAAATTATGAAAATGAGTTAAACCCATTCATACATACATACAGAATAAATATAAGGATAGCCAGTATACATACATACAGAATAAATATAAGGATAGCCAGTTATAGCTGAAATCCTCAAAATATTTAAATAACAGCATTATTACCTCTCAGTGAGGATTATTAGCTTTCTATGGTTGGTTCAATCTTTTTTCTTTTTAAGAAAAGTTTTGCTGCCTTTTCAATACCTAATTAATTTTTTTATTTAGTATATAAGAGTTGCAAAATAAACTATTCAACCTGTACTGAAAAAGCTCTTTCTGTGTATAACATTTTTATACCAATTCTTTTTTCTTTTGCATTCATTTACAATTTAGTTGTTGAGCAGATGTCACTCTTTCATTTTTCTTTAACTCAATATTGCTGTTAATTTATTATTACAAATGTAGAACGAGAAACTAAGACACTGAATATTTTTTCTTTTGCAAAAATTTATTGCACTTGCTACGTTTATTTTATATAAAGTAATGCATAAATTGATTTCCTAAAGGAAATTATGGCATTGCAAATTATATTAGATTTAAATATCATTTTTAAATGAAACTGTTTTATATTGATAAAAACAATGCTTTTCAGAAACTGAACTGCATTTAATTTTTTACAATACTCAGGCATTGAGCTTGGAAACAATTATTTAAAGCTCTTTTTTTGTTTATTCATAAGTCAAAATACCCGTAGAAACTTTCCAATTATGTTCATCTTAGATTTTAATATTTTTTTTGACATTTTAAACATTTAGAAATTTTTTGATTTAAATCAATGATTTAAAAAAAAAAAAAAATAGGTTGATTAAAATCACGATTTAATGGCTGATTTAAATCAACTGGTTAAAAAAATTAACACCCTAATTTTCAAATAACAAAAATGTGTTATGGATGGAAAGAAACACTAAATTAGAGTAATTTAACCATGTATGATATTTTATACCAACATTCTGTTTCCTTCGGGGTGGGGAAATATATTTATAGAGATTTATTTGAAATATCATGTTATTTATTTATATGGATGATATTTTCACCGTTTACAAGCTTTCAATAAATAAAATTGAATGTTATAACTGTCTTTTTTGTGTTAACATTTTGTGCAAATTTTCTATAAATTTTGATCTAAACATTCAGTTTTAATTCATATTTCATAAAGTACAGTTATAATTTGTATGTTTATTCTGTTGAATTTTCATGAACATTTTTAAGTATATTTATTGAAAGAAGAAAAAAAAAGCTCTTGGTACATTTTTATCAAATTATTTCACAGTTTGTGGATTTGCTTGCCATGTGACTTGTCAGGAAAAGGTCCCAGCTGTGTGTCCTGTCCCTTCTGATCAAAGTAATTATCTTCATAATTAATTTTGTTATTTCTTTTGCATGAAAGAGCAATTTTATGTTTGAAGAACTGACAATATGTTTTAATAACTGATGCGTTTTATTATAGGCTATAATATTAGATTCTGTCTTCATTGAATAAAATGTAATCATTCAACTTGTGTATTTAATGCACTTAAAAATATATATTTATTGTATTAATTTCTTAATGCACTTATAATGATATACATTAATTGTATTAATTTCTTTCTTAGTCAAAAGACCGGTTGGTATTGATCCAACCCGTGGTATAGGAACAGCTTATGAAGGTTATGTTAAAGTAGGTTTACTCTTAATATTATAATAAAATGTATACATAAAATACAGTTGTGCATAATGCATTATCTAATTATGTTATATTTCATAGGTTCCTAAACCTGGTGGAGTGAAGAAAGGCTGGATGAGGCAATTTGTTGTTGTCTGTGATTTCAAATTGTTTTTATATGATTTAGCTCAAGATAAAAGCACACAACCTAACACTTGGATCTCTCAGGTTTTAGACATGAGGTATGTCATTTTTGTCTTATTAACACAAATGTAAAAAATATATTTATATATAAGTAATAGTATGTTAAAATTTATAAATATAGTATAATTTTATAAATAATAGTATGTTGAATTTTGCGTAATTTGCGAAAAAAAAAATCATCAAAAACGTGGAGAAAATGTTATTTTTAAATTTATTAGTGTTTTCTAATATTTTAAATGTGTAACTTATTGAATATACATTTTTTTTCTAATTTGTGTAGTAAATTACACTTAAATGAAAATAATGCAAGTAATGTGACAATAAAGTGCCTGGAGGCTTTTTCTTTTATTTTATTTTATAATCTTCTACTTGGTATATTTCATTATTATGGAAAGGCCACATTTAATAAATTTTATTTTATTTCTACATATTTTGTGATTGGTCAGTTATGTATACAGATATTATTGAAGATATTTTCCAAATCTGTTTGTTGCTAATATGTTAATGCAACACCAGTAATATGCGGTGTAAAAATGAGGTATATTTGTCTGTTTTGGTATTCTAATTAAAATAATTTTCAGTGCTTTAATATATACATATATCCCCCCCCCCCTTCCTGCTTGATTTTCTTTCACTCCTAAAGCTGACAATATATAAACTTGATATTGTAAATAATTTTATACTTAAGGAGACAAGCCATATCTGCCATAATTTCATAGTCTGTTTCTTTAGTTAAAAAAAAATTGCTGTTTTAAAGTGTAAATATGATTATTATATTTTAAATATACGCAATTTTAAAATGTCAATATTGTTACATAATATGGGCTTACATAGATTGATAGACTAAAAAAAAAACAGTCCTTTTGACATCAAACTATATTTATTTTGCAATTATTCCAGAAGAACCAGGTATTCACTAAGATAAATAAACACTAACAGCTGAATGAATTAAACATGTAGTTAGGCAATAACAATCTAATAGCATAGAACTCTAAAAATGATGACATTATTATTCCAAAAACAGACTACCACAGTCAAAGCACTGCTAAAATAGCTATAAAACCAACAAAATAAAACATTCTGCAACACTCTTCAAGTCTTCTTCCACACGAGCGGTGCCAGAAATTGCCCGACAGGGGGCCCAAATTATAGTCGTGCGGGTCGGGTACCGATCTAAACCTGAACATTGCTTTTGAAATCAACCCACAACCCGACCCGAACCTGTCGAAAAAATTTACTCAACCTGCAATCCAACCTGAACTCGTCAAAATAATTTTCGGCAACCCGACCCAAATTCGAAATAAAAGGAAAGTAAATAAGGTTTTAATGCTATTATGAAAAGTAATTTACAATTATAGCCCTAATACCTATTTTGTGTATTATATAGAAAAATGCACCAATCTGTATTCTTTAATATTCGAATATAGTAAAACCTCTGAATAGCAAACACCTCATTGAGCTGATTCCTGCAACAGGTTGGGTTGTCCTCAATTTTCTTTTTTCAAATTGGGATGACACTAACTTTCTTTCTGCTAGTCGGGTTCACTCTAGAATATTTTTTAATGGTCATATTTAAGTTTTTTGCAAGTCTGATTGTTGGGATTTTCAAACAAAAAAGTTTGAGCAGAACTATGTTTCAAATGAAAATAAATACGTATTTGAATATGAATGACTTTTCAATTTACTGCATGTGATATAAAATATATATAAGAAATGTTGTCATAGATTATTCTTTCTTTAAGAACCATTTTTTTATGTCTTGGAATATGAAAAATATTACCAACATTTGTTTTCTGATAAACAGAAATATAGTAATGTATCGTATTTGTGATAGTTTATGTGTACATACATATGTTAAGGTGTGTAGATTGGGAGGTGCCCAGCCCATTATTCAAAGGTATAAGCCTACAAATGTATAAGGAAAGTTAGGAATTAAGTGATAAGTTAAGAATTGAAAAAGCGTTTGCTAGATAGATATGTCCGCTTTTCGAGAGTGTCCATCTTGAAACCTTATTATATATAGATGTTTAACATGAAAAAATACATTGGGGATTATTTTGAAGAATCGGGTCAATCCGAACCCGACCCACAATGAAAAATACAGCTGCAACCCGACGTGACCTGCTCATGTCGAGTCGGGTGCTTGTAACACAAATCGATGCCCACTCTAGCCGAATTCATAAGATATATTAGAAGTGTCCACGATACTGGATTCTCAAAACTAGAGTTCGGTGAAATTTTCGTTCATTAAGATTGTTAAGGGCTTAGTTTTTATCTGAAGACTCGCGTCGGGCTGGGACTAAATTTTATTTTTTGAAATGTTGGGATAAGTGGGAATTTCATTCTTACAGGGACAGGTCTGGGTCTTTCATTTTTTCTGTAGATTCGGGCTGGACCGGCAATGTATTTTATTCATTCGGGGTTGTATTGGATGAGAATTTTTTTCCCACGAGTAATGTCTTGTTAACATACCTCCTTTATTAGTAAAAGAGAGATTGCACTATGTTAATGAGAAAACAGCATATCTTTGTTTCTTTCTTCTTCTTCTTTTTTTTTTTTTTTTTTTTTTTTTCCTTTGCGGTTTTGCGTATTTTAAAATAAAGGGTGAAATATGTTTTTAAATAAAAGGTCGGGCTGCCAAAATTTCAAAGGAAAGCAGACACACCGGGCTGGGATGGTATGTTTGCTTTTATAACAGGAACATGGGGGGGGGGGGTCCCCAGACCCCCTTATGGCACCACCTTTGTCCTTCCAGTATAACTATTATCACCTAAAACTAGGGATGCACCGAATATTCGGCCTACAGGTGAACCGAATACCGAATATTCGGCTAGCCGAATAGTAACTGCTAGGCCGAATACCGAATATTCGGCCTGCCGAATACCGAATATTCGGCCTGCCGAATACCAAATATTCGGCTTGTCGGATACTTTTATATTTCAAAATTTAAAGGCACTAAAATGTTACATTTCAAAACAATTTTACATAATATTTAAAACAGGAATTTTTATTTTAAGATCTTTTGTCAAGTAAACTTTATGCTGAAAAAAATCTGCTTTGAGTTATTTAAGAAGAGGATAGTTATAAAACTTTTTTAATTAAAAAATGTTTACATTTTATGGCTTCTTCTGAGAATTAAAGCAGATGAATAAAATTTTCTTGAATTCTAAAAGAAACATTTTAAAATCAAAGAGAAATTGTGAAAAAATTGGAAAAAAAAATTGTGCAGGATCATATATTATTTGTTTGTCAGGAAGAGACTAAAGTAAAAGTAAATAAATAATACAATCTATTCAAATTTTATATGGTGGAAACTTAGCAAGAATAACCATTCTACTCCCTTTGATTAAGCAAGGAAGCTTTTAAATGCATCCTAGATCGGTGTCTGGATTGGGTAATCAAAATCAGAGATTGTAAACGTTGTTCTGAAATCTTAGCAAAAAACAGATTATTTACTGGATAATGTTCAGCAACTTGCCTTTGTACATAATTATTTCCTCTGAAAATCCTCGTGATTGGTTAATTTTCTTAAATAATACTTAACAAACAGCAAATAAATAATGTAAAAACATTCTCTTTTATTTAAATATGATTTTGTTTCTAATTATTCTGAATATCTTTATAAGTTGACTCTTAAATGTAGAAATTGTATAAGGTTTTTAAAAATATGTTTAAAAAGTTTTTTTAAGTATTCGGCTCAGCCGAATATTTTGATATTCGGCCAAACCGAATATTCAGTAACATGGCCGAATACCGAATAGATACCGAATATTCGGTGCATCCCTACCTAAAACAGCTGATCCAATCACTACTCTATCTCATTAATAACTTCTATTTTTACCCTCTAATCACTGATAATGAAACACCTGAAAGAATCTACCCAGCTGTTAATCAGACTGAAACAGGCAAGTTCTAGCATGCCTACCACAAATCCTAATTGGGGCTCTGCCCCCCCCCCAAAAAAAAGGTGAAAAAATAAAAAATAAACTCCTTCCCACAGTTTGCTTGCACTAGCCAAACCAATAAATTACGCTAGGTCAAAGTTCCCAATTTCATAACATTATGAAATATTTTTCATAAAAAATAATTTTTTTATTTTTATCATTTAATTGTCAAATAATTACATAGGTATGTGTAACAGTGGTTATCAAACTTTTTTTCATTCATGGAGTATCTTTAAAAGGTAAAGTTACAGATGGAGCACTAAATTTCACTTCACAAATATATACTATATTTTTAAAATTAAATAATACTGGAGAAGAAATAATTTCACAACTTTAGCAACACATTTCAAAATGAATTCAGAACAAATATTGCAGATTTGCAATGTTTTACATACAAAAACTTTTGTTTAAAACATTGTTACGTTTGTTGTATGCATTTACTTGGCTACAGAAAAAATGGAATTCAATAATACAAGTAATATTGTTTTAATATTTGCTCTGATATTCCATCTGGTTGAATTTCAAAGCTGTAGTCAGGGAGAAGAGGTGTGGGCCTGAGCCATCCCCATTGAATTAAGTTGAAAGGTGTTCATTCATATGTTTTAATTTTTTTTTTTTTTTTTTTTTTTTTTTAAAGCCATTGTAGCTTAAAATTTATAAGATTAATTTCTGTTTTCTCCTCCAGAAAAAAATTGTCTATGGATTTTTTCAATTTTGAACAGTTGTAACTGAATTTCTTGATTTGCATTCAGACATGATATGTCTTTTCTTTTAGTTTGAGAAATCCTGCATTAAAAGATGGGATCAAAATTAAATATCATTTATGAATTTTAAGTGTCTTAATGTTTGATAGTTATTTCTTTTTTGTATAATTGCTATTTTTGAATCCAGTAATCCCTTAACATTCGCAAGTTTTGATTATTCGTGAAATTAAAAATGTGGAACATTTCAACATTCGTGAATACTTAACCTTGTTATTTGTGAATGCTTAACTTGATTATTCGTGAATTTTGTTTTATAAAGAATATGTTTTTATAAAATAAATTCACTGTGTTTAATCAATTCCATAAACTATTTGACACTAACACCTGATTTCTATTATAAAGCCTAAGTTTCTGGATCTTCAGCCTTTTTATTGAGGCAAAATTTCGATCAGTAATTCTGAGAAACCCAAAACATGACTTGATTAAAAAAAAAAAAAAATCCTAAATTTTCTGAAGTTCAAAATATTTATTGCAGTTGAAATATTTTCTGCAAAAATTGTATTGGAAATTTTAAAACTTCAACAATGACTTGTTGAGAAAGCAATAGAATGCTATTCTTCACTGGTGAGGAGTCTTAAATTTAAAAGAAACATCAAGATCACAATTTTTCCTTATATGAAAACTCATAAGTAAAAGATTTGTTATTCCAAAAAATCTTATATCAATAAATTTTTTCAGTCATCAACTAGCAACTAAATTTTGTGCAATATGTTTATAATTACTTGAATTTATTTACAGCATGTACTTTTTAATGCTTAGTAAATATATTTTTACATTTCAATTGCTTTTTTCCATTAAAAAAAAAAAAAAAAACCTTAAAACATAAGTGGCTTTTATGCACGGGAAGATAGTCTTGACATTTATGATTTTGACATTCACAAATATTTCTGCGAACCTGACCCTCGCAAATGTTAACGGATTACTGTATTTAAAAATCACATATGTATGTAAAATTTTATTTCCTTTTTCCAGGGATGAAGAATTTTCTGTGAGCTCTGTTTTGGAATCGGATGTTATTCATGCAAATAAAAAAGATATTCCTTGCATTTTTAGGGTACATATGCATTTTTCTTAATTTTTATTTTTTATCGTTACTAGCAAACACCGCGGCTTTGCTCGTGTAATATTTGAAATATGCCAAGTGATATTTATATGTCTAATTTTATTAAAAGGTACTAACTAAATTTTTATTTTATTAAAAGGTAATATTTTATTTTATTAAAAGATTTTATTTTATTAAAAGGTACTTATTACTTTAAAAACTAAATCAAAAATTACTATTTAAAACACAGTTTGACTAAACATCATTATTACACTGCATTAGGCAGAAATGAGACTTAAATTAATAAAATGAAATAAAACTAAATAAATGATAATTTAGAAAATATTTTGAAACTTTTATGCTCAATTAATACGCTCATATCAGTATTCATTTGAAGTTTTGAATTTTTTAGAAACCATCTTCTTACATCTCAAAATTAACTATCATGTCAAATTCCAAGTCCTACCACCTCTCTCAACTTAAAGGGCTACATTGAAATAGGAACTGTCACCATTAATTTGTCAGCATTAATTTTGAAATCGGTTTATTTCCTAATATTCCACTGAAATGTAATTTACAAAGCTTTTAAAGGCTTTTTTTAGAACGTTTGTTGTTCCTGTGAACCCCAGGTGGTAGAATCATCAGCATAAAATCTAGCCTGTGCAGGGTCAGGGGCTGTTACCATTGATTCGCAACTATTACTTTTATAATCGATTTATACTCTTTGAAATTGCATAGAAATCGCAATTTGCGACTTTTTTGAATGCTTTTCACACCTCCCCTTCACTTTACCCCTTTTTAATTCGAATTTATTTTCGACAGTCCTTCGAGGGCAT
This sequence comes from Maratus speciosus, assembly GCA_963932465.1. Classification (NCBI taxonomy): domain Eukaryota; kingdom Metazoa; phylum Arthropoda; class Arachnida; order Araneae; family Salticidae; genus Maratus; species Maratus speciosus. The sequence continues at coordinate 383,822,188 of OZ010788.1, read as the reverse complement.
TTATATGTTATAAGTAACTACAATGCCATATTTAAAGTTTCTAGCCTTTTCAGTATCACTGAAATCGCAATTTAGAAAGTTTTTTGCTTCTGCAACCCTCTGGGTGGTAGTGGCACAGACATAAAATATAGCTTATGTTTGAGCAGGTTCTATCACCAACAATTTGTCACTATTATTTTTTAAATTGGTTTGGTATTTGATTAGATTGCATAAAAATAGTAATTTAGAATGCTTTTCGCTCACTTCATCTTTTTAAATTTGGAAATTACTATCAACTGTTCTTAGAAAGCAGTTGCATCTTGTAAGTAAATACCATGCCATATTTCAAAGTGTTTACCCCTCAGTTGTGCAAAAAACGCAAATTAGAACATGTCTTATTTTTGCAATCCCCAGATGGTAGTGACAGCAAGATAAAATATAGCCTATGTTGCAGCAGGGACTGTCACCATCGATTTGCAACCATTACTTTTGAAATAGTTTTGGTATTTCCTGAGATTGAATAGAAATCGCAATTTAGAACATTTTTAGAACGCTTTTCGCACAGTTTCACCCCCTTTTTAAATTTCCAGTTTTTCTGAAACTGTTCTTTAAAATCATTTGTATCTAATAAATATGTACCTTGCCTAATTTCAATACCTAGCCCCTACCGATCACAAAAATCAAAATTGAGAACGTTTTTATGCTCCTGCAACCTCTAGGTGCTAGTGATACTGACATGAAATAACATCTGTGTCAGAGCAGAGGTTGTCAGCATCAATTTCCTACCATTACTTTTGAAATCAGTTTGATTCTTCCTGAGTTATTGCTGACAAATTGGCATTTAGAACACTTTTCGCGCCTTTTCACCCCTTTTAAATTTCGAATTTTTAAAGAAATGTTCTTAGAGATCATTTATATCTAATAAATATATAGCATGCAAAATTTCATGCGTCTAATTCCTTCCATAATTCAAAAATTGCATTTTTAGAATGTTTTTTGCTCCTGCACCCCCTTTGAGATAGTGGCACCGACATAAAACATAGCCTATGTTGGAGCAAGGGTTGTCACCATTATTTTTCAAATCGGTTTTGTATTTCGTGAGATTGTGTAGAAACCACCATTTAGAACGTTTTTTAGAACACTTTTCGCTCATTTTCAGCCCTTTTAAATTTTGAATTGTTTAAGAACTGTTCTTAGACATCATTTATATCTTATAAGTAACTAATATTCCAAATTTCATATTTTTAGGCCCTTCAGTATCGCAAAAATCGCATTTTTAGAATGTTTTTTGCTCCTGCATCCCTTTTAGGGTAATGGCAACGACATAAAATATAGCCTATCTTGGAGCAAGCGTTGACCATTATTTTTTAAATTGGTTGGTATTTCCTGAGATTGTGTAGAAACCACCATTTAGAACGTTTTTTAGAATGCTTTTTGTGCATTTTCACCCCTTTTAAATCTTGAATTGTTTAAGAACTGTTCTTAGACATTATTTATATCTTATAAGTAACTAATATTCCAAATTTCACATTTTTAGGCCCTTCAGTATCGCAAAAATTGCATTTTTAGAACGTTTTTTGCTCCTGCACCCCCTTTGGGGTAACGGCACTGACATAAAATATAGCCTATGTTCTAAGTTGGACTAACACCATCATTTTGATACCATTACTTTTGAAATCGGTTCGGTAGCTCCAGAGATTACCTCGAACAAACACACAATTTTTACTTCTTTACAATATTAGTATAGATTACTTTGAGATGTGACCACTTTTATAAGCTGCAAAACATGTATTAATTTTTTTAAGATAAAAAATATCTTTAAGCAATTACTTTCAAAATATATAAAGCAGGAAAGAAATTACATAAAAAAAGCTCTTGCATTTATTTTTCTTGATTTATGTAGTTCACATAGTTTTCTTCATTATAAATTGGTACCAGTGGACTCTAGTTTCTTCTTTCCACTTTTCTTTTAGCTCGCCTTTTCAAATGATTGTTTCACAAATATAAACTTTTCGTACATATATATATTTGTATTTTATAAATATATATTTATCCATTTTAAAATTATTTTACTAGCATTTTCTTATTTTCAAAAGAATCAATTTCATTAATTAGTACAAAATTCCTCAATTCCTTAGACCATTGGTTCCCAACCTTTTCATGGCCACATCCCACCTAAACATCTGTAAAATCAATGATTGCTCCCCTCTGTAAAATATTACTTTCATTATTTAAAAAGTGAACTCTTATTTACAAATGGGAAGCATAAGAGAGCATTGATAATGTCAAGTCACTTGACATTATTCATTTTCATAAGTACATTAATATGTATTTTAAATAACATTGGAATTGCTAATTATTGAAAGTGCAAAACAGTAAATGTCAAGAAAAGACATTTTAGTCACCAAAGTGCTTTATAAATTCAAGACATGAAAACAGATGGCAAAATATGCAGGAAATTTCTTTTTGTGAGAAATTTAACTATACATTAGCTGAAGAGGTTTTTAGTGCTCCTGTAAGTCTAATTGATGTCCTTCCTTACTATTTTTCAAACAAAATTATTTTGAGAACGTTAATAAAAGTAAATTTAATTTCAGCGATTAAATAAATAAAAAATAAATTGCAAATAAATAAATTAAATCAATCGAAATTGGGTGGGCTCGCATCCCATGGGCCCATATAAGTTGGCATCACTGCTGTATGCACACAAATAGAGAGTGAAGCGAATTAAAAATAAATATGTTAAGTACTCTGTGGGTGAATTGGCAAAAATCCAAAATAAAACTGTCTTGCAATTGCAATGACCCCCCTACCATTGCGAGCTTAACCCTATAGAACTTATTTGGGCACAAGTTAAGAACTTCATTGCGAAAGAAAACAAAACATTTAAAATGTCTCATGTAAAAGATTTGTGCATTCAAAGTATCAGAAGAATTGATGCTGAAGAATGGAAAAAAAATTCATTCAACATGTAACCAATGAAGAGAAAAAAACAAATGTGGGATTTAGACATTGCTATAGTTAATATAGTTGATTCTGTAGTGATTAATCTCCCCTCGAATACTTCAACATCATCTTCTGAAAATGATTTCTGTGGTAAGGGTTTTAAAATTTATCAAAATACAGTACAAAGTCTCAAAATCAGACATCCAAAATTCTCCAAAATCCAGACATTTTGCTAACTACTGTTTATATATATATATATATATAAAGTATTATAAATTTGGAATTCTTAAAACTGGATCGAAAACATCTCCCCTCTTCTAACAATTTTTAAAGAGCAAAGATAGCCATACTCTTTTTATTCCACATGTCTAGTTTCAGCAAAGTCATTTTACGATCTGTTCTTCCGTAATGCTTTTCCATGCTCACGATACCCACATCAACATGCCTTCGCAGGATGCAAGATTACAAACCAACGAAACTGGAAGGGTTTGGTGAGATAAAACGCAATGAGCCGAAAGCGCTAAAATCTTCACTTTCTACCCTGACTCCAGTAACGCATTTGTTTACAGAGGGGAGTGCAGTTTCAATTAATCTTATTGTTCGTGAAAGAGGGTGCTGTGAAAGAAGAAACACAATTAACGTTTGGAAAAAAAATGTGCTAAAACAATTAAGTTTTATGAGCAATATATGACTACTAAAATACTTGTGAAAAATGTTATTTTAATGTTTATAAAAGTTATTTTCAAAGTTAATAAAAATTGTCTAAACTATCTAAGAACTTTGTCATTTTTTAAAAGTTGCATATGTCCTATAATATCATAGAAACTCGACAGAGCTTCTCGCCAAGCAAAACAAACAACAGTGCAATAAACCGTAAATGAAAAGAATTTCCGCCAATTAATGCCAAACGATATTTAAAAAATTTTATTAGTACTCTGTCAAGTTTATATTTTCTGGACTGACCAAAGCAGGATTTTGGCCCTTCTATATCTCTGATTGTATTTATGATAGAAACAAAATTCTTGTTTCTATGTAATGAGGTGTGCCACGTGACTCAGAAAACGAAAAAAAAAGTGGAATCCGGCCAATAGGTTTTTAGTATATGCAATTTTAAAAGTGCTATTTTTGCACTTTTGAAATTCTTGTTCTGACCAAATCTGTTGACAGGGCTGCAGCAATGTGTAATTATTGGATTTTTAAGCGGTTTACGACATTAGAATTTTTTGTAAGAGTAGTTCAAACCTTTGAAAATTTTATGTAAAAATATTAATTAGTTTTTGATTTATACCAGTTTAAAGTCTCTTTATTTTTGCAGTGTGGCATGCATAATATGTGAGGCATTCTCACAATCTTTTAAGTCCCGGAATAATAATTTTTATTTTAGTAAAAGAATTATCCTAGTACCCGCTAGCTTCTTATCATTGCAGCGTGGCATATGTAATATGTGAGGCATTCTCACAATCGTTTGCCTTTTAAGTCGCTGAATAATAATTTTTACTTTCTTCTATCTTTACAAGAAGAAAGTATTGGATTCGTGAAAAATCGATTCGAGCAAGACAAAATAATTTCTGTCGACACGCAACCAGAGCAGAACCTGATAACAAAAAAACGAAATCTCACACGAACCAAATATGATAGCCGACAAATATATTCTAAAGCACCATAAGCCGATCCGAGTAAAAGAAAATAATTTCCGTGAACCCGCAACCGGAACCGAACCTACGATTTCCATTAGAAAAAACTCGAAATCTTACATGAACCAAATCTGAGACCAGACAAAAATATTCCAAAGAACCATAACCCAATCCGAACCAGACAAAATAATTTCTGTGGACACGTAACTCGACCCGAACCTAAATTTTAAAAAAAAAAAAAAAAAAAAAAAAAAAAACAAATATGACCCGAACTTAATATGATAACCGATGAAAATCATCTAAAGAACCATAACCCGATCCAAGAAATACAAAATAATTTCCTTGGACGCAACACGACCCGAACCTAAAAATTCCATTAGAAAAAACCCAAAATATGACATGAACCGAATCAGAACCGATAAAAATATTCCAAAGAACCATAACTCGATCCGAGCATTACAAAATAATTTCCTTGGACATGCAACCCAAACCAAACCTAAAAATTCCATTAAAAAACTTGAAATCTGGCCCGAACCAAATCTGAATCTGACAAAAATATCCCCAAAAAACATAACCCAATACGAACAAGAAAAAATAATTTCCGTGGATGCAACACGACCCCAACATAAAAATTCCATTAGAAAAAATCCGAAATCTGACACAAATTAAATCTGAACCCGACAAAAACATTTCCAATAACCATATCCCGATCCGAGCAAGACAAAATAATTTCCGTAAACACGCAACCCGATCCGAACCTAATTATTTAAAAAAAAAAAAAAAATGAAATATGACCTGAACCAAATTTGATAACTGACAAAAATATTCTAAAGAACCATAACCCGATCCGAGCAAGACAAAATAATTTCCTTGGACACGCAACCCGAACCGAACCTTCCATTTAAAAAAACCCCTGAAATCTCACCTGAACCATATCTGAATCTGAAAATTTAACCTAAAAACCATAACCCTACAAAATAATTTACATGGACGCAACACAACCCGAACCTAAAAATTCCTGTTGAAAAAACCCAAAATCTGACACGAACAAAATCTGAACCCGACAAAAATGTTCCCAGGAACCATAAAACAATCCGATCAAGACAAAATAATTTCTGTGAACCCGCAAACCGACCCGAACCTAAATTGTTTTTGAAAAAAACCCGAAATATAACCCGAACCAAATATGATGACTGGCAAAAATATTCTAAAGAATCATAACCCGATCCGAGCAAGACAAAATAATTTCCTTAGACATGCAAACCAAACTGAACCTAAAAATTCGATTTTAAAAAAAACCCGTGAAATCTAACCCGAACCAAATCTGAATCCAATAAAAATATCCCCAAAAACCATAATCCGATACGAGCAAGACAAAATAATTTCCGTGGATGCAACACGACCCGAGCATAAAAATTTCATTTAAAAAATCTCGAAATCTGACACGAACCAAATCTGAACCCGACAAATAAACTATTCCAAAGAACCATAATCCGATCTGAGCAAGGCAAAATAACTTCTGTGGACACGTAACCCGATCCGATCTTAAAAATTTCATCTTAATTTAAAAATTCAATCTGATCTTAAAAATTTAGTTTGAAATAAACACGAAATATGGCTCGAACAAAATATTTTAATTGACAAAAATATTCTAAAGAACCATAACCCGATCCGAGCAAGACAAAATAATTTCCGTGAAAACGCAACCCGACTCAAACCTAAAAATTCCACTAGAAAACCCTTGAAATCTGAACCAAACCGAACCAAATCTGAATACGACACAAATATTCCAAAGAATCATAACCGGATCCAAGCAAGACAAAATTATTTCCGTTGTCATGCAACGCAATCCGAACCTGAAAGTTCTACTTGAAGTTAACCCGAAACCCGAACAGTACCTGAAATAAAAATACATCAGGCCGTACCCCGATCTGAGCAAGGCAAATTAATTTCCGTGTACACTCAATACGACCAGAATCTGAAAATTCCATTTGAAGTCAACCTGAAATCCGACCCCAAACCCGATCTTGAAGGGACAAAAAAATTTCAAAGAGCCGTAACCCGATCTGAGCAAGACAAAATTATTTCTGTCGACACGCAACTGGATTCATGAAGCCAACCCGAAAAACGTAACTCAGTTTCGGATCGAGTTCAATTATAACTTACTGGTTCGGATCGGGATGCCTGTCAACGGAAATTAGTTTGTCTTGCTCGGCTCGGGTTATTATAGTTCTTTGGAATATTTATCTCTGGTTAAGATTTGGTTCGGATCTGGTTTCAAGTTAACTTCAAATGGAATTTTTAGGTTCTGGTCGTGTGGCGTGATCATGGAAATTAATTTACTTTGCTCGGATCTGGTTATGGATCTTTGGAATATTTTTATTGGGTTCAAATTTCGGGTTTCTTTCAAATGAAATTTTCAGATTCGGATCGGTTTGCGTGTCAACGGAAATTATTTTGTCTTGCTCGTATCGGATTATTGACCTTTGGAATATTTTCGTCGGGTTGAAATTTCGTTTTTTTTAATGAAATTTTTAGGTTCGGGTCAGGTTGCGTGTCCACGGAAATTATTTTGTTTTGCTCGATTCGGGATATGGTTCAATGGAATGTTTTTGTCGAGTTTAGATTTGGTTCGGGTCAGATTTCAGATTTTTTTTTAATGGAATTTTTAGGTTCGGATCAGGTAACATGTCCACGGAAATTATTTTGTCTGTTGGGATCCGGTTATGGTTCTTTGGAGTTTTTTGTCGGCTTCAGATTTGGTTCTGATCAGGTTTCATTTTTTTTTTTTCAAAGGGAATTTATAGGTTCCGGTTGGGTATCATGTCCACGGAAATTATTTTGTGTTGCTCGGATCCGATTATGGTTTTTAGGAATATTTTTGTTGGGCTCAGATTTGGTTCGGGTCAGATTTCTGGATTTCTTCAAAGGGAATTTTTTGGTTTTTGTTGGGTTGCATGTGCTGGGAATTGTTTTGTCTTGATCGGATCAGGTTATGGTTATTTTCAATATTTTTGTCTGCTATCAGATTTTGTTCTGGTCAGATTTCGGGTTTATCAAATGGAACTTTCAGTTCGGGTCAGGTTTGAGACTGAAATTTTTTTGGCTTGCTCAGATCGGTGTATAGTCTGTTGTAATTTATTTTTTGGGTTCGGTTCGGGTTATGGGTTTATAAGTCTAAAAAAATCACCTTGATTGGGAAATAAGTGGTTACTTGTCTATTAGCCTAACCGCTGTCTAGGCTCTATGCAATAGTCCTGAAAAATATTAGGCTAATTGGAAAAGGAGAGATGATTCTCCAATTAACCTACGACATGTATATCTGACATTGCATTAAACATTTAAAGCTAGTTAGAACTCGCGCAATTACAGGTTGAACATAAAAAAAGGCAAAAATTCGCTAAAAATGTAAAATAAAAATAATTTATTCAAAATTTTCGAATTTTCGGCCCACTTTATTAAAATGCTTCTAGATTTCAGCCCACACCTTTTTAAAATTCCAATACTATGGGTATTCATGCACACAAAATTTACATAACAATTAAATGAACTTTTGTTTTTCACGAAATCAGAATGATTTTTGACGAAGGTACTGTGCACAATAATCATCACCGAATGTCCTGCTGATATTTGAGGAGAAACTGGATTATAGAAACGTGCCAGTGGACCTCGATTATGGAAAGATTCTAGGTAAACACTGACTATGGAGAAACCACAGAACAGGCTCAGAAAGATAATGTAAGTACTTTAGTGAATCACAGAGTACTTATAGTCATGAAAACAATTCGACAGAACTTAAGGATCACTGAATATTTGGCAGTTTTATTGGAACTTTTCCTTTTCTTTTCATTTAAAAAGATTAATAAGGGGGTTTATTAAACTAATCGATTCTGTTATTTTGGACTTGGAACTTTAAAGAATGCTATCAATATGCCATAAATAGCTTTCAGTTAAATTTTAATCAGATAATTCAGCTACTTAAAAATTTACAAATATGACTGAAATTAGGGAAAGTCATTTCATAACGATGAAATATCGAATTCGGAACCTTTATTGAAATGAATTATAATTTATCGAAAATATACTCCGAGTCCTTTGGAAACATTATGAGTAGTGATAGATTTTTACACGGCACTCGGAGTATGCACTTCTATATCGCTTCTTTTTATATGATATCACTTCATTTTATGACTGACGTCTTAAAGTTTGTGGCTTGCCGGCATCATTTACAACGAGTTGTTTTTGATTAGATAGCTATATACTTCGCTTTTTAAAAAATGTTTTGTGCTGTCTTATGTTTTTATGATTGCATTTTCATTAATGATTTGTTAAAAAATTACAAGAAAATGTTTTGTGAATTTAGTTTAAATAGTAAAACACATTTGTTCGTTTATTAATTAAAGTGGAAATTAAGAAATAGCCACAATATGTATGTTAAAAATAGCGAATTTTAAAAGTTATATTTTAAAAGAAGGAATACCATTTTAGAGAACATCCAAAAGTAATATTAAAATATTCTTCTAAAGGTTGCTATTATTATTCGTAACTCCACTTATCATCTAAGCTCTATCGTATATAAGACAACAGCACTTAGATTATTGTTAAATATTTCAATTGCTGAATATTCAAAGTTCATTTTATCAACCATTAGACTCGTTTCACTTTAAGAAATCGTACTATTTTAAATAAAATGAGTTCTGTTATTATAAAAAGTAAATTTATAAAACAAATATTTCAGAAAACAGTAGTGCTTCAATAACATTTTCTTTAACACCCTTTGGGACGAGCGACCAGTATACGTGCCTGCATCATTGGCACTTACATCCTGCGCGACCGGTATACGAGGCAGCACTGTTGGCATTTACTGATGCATATCGCGGCATTCTCGCCGATATCAATGTTTCAAGTTGTTATGCTTTGCAGCCCAATTCTGAGACTGTTCGGTATCGATGCTTGTTTTCTAGTTTAACTACAATATTGTTCCTGCCTTTAGCTTACAAGCGTTTAGTTTTTCTGACGATATGACGTCATACATTTATGAATTCCACGCATCTGGAGATGAATGACTGAATTTCAATTTAAGTATTGCATCATCGTGCCGGAGACGTATGCTAGTTCCTGATTGGTTGATTTATATAACTGCAATCTTCACTGTTAGAATTGATTCTGAATCCTGACAAGATGGTATATATTTGAGCGACTTCATGTTCGGATGGCTCGTTTTGTATGTTACATTTCAGGAATGTGATTGATATAATTAAAGGCTCGTTAAATGAGCTGTTTAAATTCTTGGCCGAAGTTATGGCCTTATATTGTTATATTTAATATCTTTAATCGTGTTTTTAATTGTTTTTAATAAAGTTATGTTTAAATTATAATCTGACTTCTTTCTGCATGTGTGTGGACACCAATCCTTAAGAACTCTGCTTTAAGTAGTTTGTGGCCTCAAGGCTTTAATGGATTTTTGCGATAGCAGCCCGTTACGGGTTATGGGCCCAGCCAAGATTGAAGCCCACGATATGCAGAGGGGTTAGGTATTTTAAATTTGTGCTTGCTTTCCTCATTTGAATAGTTTAAAGGCATGATGTTCTTTTCATCGGGCACCGAGTTTCTTCCTATCGATAAATTAACGTCATATAATTACAGTGCATGAAGGGAGGATGTCCGTGTTCTTCTGATGGAGAAATCTCTGTGGGAATGCGTGTCTACAAAATTACCAGAAGTCAATGACCCAGCTAAGTCTCCTACTGCTACTGAATTGGTAAAAAGAATATGCGCCTATTCCATGCTGTATTTGAATGTTTTCTAAGAATTGGGGCCTTTATTGTCTGGTATCGAGGATTCGCATGTAGCGTGGCAGTCATTGGAGAAACATTTTCGTCCTAGCAGTTGTGCATGTATTGTAGAATTGACCGACTTGTTTTTCAAATGCAAATTGCAACCTGGTGGACATTTCGATAGAGCGTAATGGTAATGCAATTGTGATCGTGGCGCCTTTAGTGACAATGGGGAAGAAAGTCACCATCCTTGTAATATTTTTATTATTGAGTACCTACCTTATTCTTATCTTTCTTTTTTTATTGTATGGATTCATAGAAACGATTTAAATGCAATGAAAAACAAGATAAAAATTTCGTCTTGAATGCTATATGTCAAAGGCAATGGTGTAATTTAAAAATATACGAAATATTGCATTCTACAAGTCCCAGAAAATTTCATAATTATTCCTATTTCGCATGAAAATTTTTATAGCCGATGTTTTATTAATTTATGAAGTTTAATGTATTAAACAATCGTTACAATAATCTTTTAAAATTTATGCATTTTCACTTTCTTACACAGATAAAATAAAGATATTGTTTTAATTTAAATAACGTACAATCAATTCAATAATATTTATACTATTGACATATAAGAAATAATTAAAATAAAATTACAGATAGGGAAAAATTCCTTTCGACAAATTTTTAGAATTATATAAATCTAAAAGTTAAATAGAGGTACTGACATTACACTCGATAAAATTTTATTCGATATGAATAAATTGACACAGTACCTGAATTTGATTTTTTACAATTTAATCTCATAAACTGATGTATTTACTTCTTAACAAAATTTTCTAGGGTTTTTCTTTTGTATTATTACTCTAATTATCATATTGTAAGTTAAAGGTGAATGATACAGGTACGATAACAAACAAAAGCAGCTAAAAAATCAAGCATAAATATAAAATTGTCTGCCTTGCTTCGTTTTAGAAAAGAATAGATATTCAAAACATAGAGCGTAAACTTATTTCTTCAACACAGGAAAATTTCGGAGGCTTGTTAATTCTTCCCCCTTGTCGGTAGTGACACTAGTACTGTTGCCATTACAGATTTTGCCGTAAATGTCCTATCTTGCATAATAATCTATGGCCTGTAAGACCTGTGGGTCTTATCTCGTGAATCGGTCTTATCTCCCAGGGTAATTTTTTTTTCTTTTTTCTTTTTTCTCTTCAGATTTAGATTCTTATTTTCTCCAGCTTTCAAACCAATTGGACCTATTTTTACATTTGTATATCAAGTTTACATAAAAATATCGGTTACACTAACATTGTGATTCTTTCACTGGTGTTGCAGCAAAACAACAGTGGTCAGTCTCGAGACATGGGACATATCTTGCTTACAAAAATGTTTCATAAAGCAACTCTGTTTTTGATGTTTCCTTTTCTTTCCAGTTTTTGTTTTAATGTATTTTTTATAATCTGTTGGGAAACATCCTTTTTGTGTATAGTTTCAAATTGCAACAATAAAATATATAGTATACTAAAATACTCAAAGGTAAACATACTAAAAAATATACAACATATTCAAATGCAAAAATATTCACAAATACAAAATATTCAAAAATATAAAATATTCAATAATACAAAATATGCAATAATACTACCAACAAAATATACTGTATAACAAATGCAATTTGAAAAGTATTGCATTTGTAAAAATACTGAATTGTCAGGCTGAGATAAAATAAAGGTAAAATACACTATAATAATAATAATAACAACAACAAACACATTAGATTATTCTTATTCTACCTTTCTGTTTTGGTAGGGATTTATCTACTGCTATGATGCAGCCTTAGGGTTATATTCATGAAAAACAAAACTGAGTTGTCTAAAAAGGAAAACTATAGCTAAAAAAAATACAAATATACACGTGCTATAATTTTCCCCATGCTCAGGGTAAGTGTGATACGGGTTTTAATACTCCAAGGTCAATATCATCCCCAAAAATGTGCCATTTGCACAACTGAAAAAGGATGGTGGGTAATTGATATTCACCTACAGAGGGGAAGCGGAGCAGTTTTGCCAGATTCTCCATTCAACCTGGAAAGAGAATCTGGGAAAACAGTTTGGCTAAAGATGGGTGGCTAGAGAGCGGAGGACCCCTTCCTATGTCACAAAATCATCATAATGGTATATTCTTAAAAAAAAAAAAAGCCCAAAAATTTTAACAGTAATTTTAAACTGTTACCATCATTCTATGCCGCTGGGGGGTTGGGTCACATGCCCAGCTGGGTTCTCGTCCAAATGCTACAAGCAAGGAGGACAATAGGAAAGCAGAAATAAAAAAAATTTGAAAGATGAAAGAGATAGATGAGATTTATTCATAGTTGAGTTTAAGATTTTGAGGAGGATGGTAGTATCTTAACTTGGATAAATGGACAATTTCAGATTTTGTCTTAAAATGTAGGCTAGATTTATCAATTTCAAATGATACATCAGAAAGTTGTTTTAAAATGGTGTATGGGCCAGAATATGGCGAAATTAATCTACGGGTATTAGGATAATGAAATTCTTCATGCATCACAATGTCACCAACTTTAAATTTTACAGGAAAGAAACAAGTATCCTAACGGACTTTATTCTTTTTATGGTAAGCAATTGTTTTTTCTTTAGCCAATTTTCTAGCTTCATCCACAGGGGGATAATAGCTATTATTTGGTAAAGGAAGATCATATGGCAATTTTCCTAACAACAAATAACTAGGGGTGAGCTGAGTTACAGAATGAGGAGTATTATTATATTCGTATAAAACTTCATCTAAAAGCTTAGTCCAGGGTATTTTCTTGGATGTGGAATTGACTTTATATTTTAATCTAGTGACAATAGTCTGATTTAAGCGTTCAATTTTCCCATTCGTTTCCGGGTGGAAACAAAACTGAAACCTGGAAGCTGTAAATGCTCCATTTCTGTCGGTTAGCAATTTATTTGGTACTTGTATCTGAAATAATTGTTTCAAAATATTTGTATAAGTTTTGGTAGTTACACTTTTTGAAGGAAAACCCCACACATAGCGAATTACATGGTCGACGACTAAATGCAAATATTTTTTTGTAAAATTGTAATATTAATTAATTCTGCCAACAGAGTCTTCTTCCAGACATTCAAAAGGTATATCTATTGGGAGCATTAATTGCAATAAGCCAAATCTTTTTTGTCTACATTTTTTGTTGATCTGACAAGTATCGACAGTGTTATACAAAATTTTCAATGTCATGATTAATGGTAGGCTAATAATATTGCGGAGAGATTAAATTTATCATTATAAATTCCAGGGTGACCAAATTGTGTGTGAGTTTTTTCTAAGAGGGGTAAACGTAAAGACATGAGGACCACAATCTTATACAAACTTTTCTTTTTAATTACAACATCATCATTTATCTCAGTGTACTTTTTACCATGAACTGTTACATTTCCTTTTTCTGATTGTCTCTTACTTCATTCAAGTCAAGGAGATGTATAATATGGGGTAAATTTTCTGAAACAGGCTGTCTAGATAGCATATCAGCTTCAACATTAGTGGAGCCTTTCTGGTATTTAATTTCATAGTCAAACATACTAAGTTTTAAAGACCAGCAGAAAAGACGTCCTCTTAAATTTTTAATATTTTTGAGTCAGGTAAGTGCCACATGATCTGTATGTATGACAAATTTTTGACCGTGTAAATAATGATAAAATTTATCTAAAGCATCCACAATTGTCAAACATTCTAATTCAGTAATTACATAATTTTTTTCATAAGCGCGAAGATTTCTAGAGTGATATGCTATAGGATGTATTGTTCCTTTTTCATCAACCTGTTTCACAACACATCCCACTCTATGACTTGATGCATCTATAAACAAATGACAAGGTGTTGATCAAACAATTTTAAGATTGGTTTTTCAATCAAAGCATTTTTTAACTTTTCAAAAGAATTTTCACAATTTTGGTCCCACACATAAATGTCATTTTTCTTCAACAAATTGTTGAAAGGGTATCGAATGTTAGCATATTTTGGAATAAATTTGTGATAAACATTTAGATATCCCCAAAACTGTTGTAATTCTTTTACATTCGTAGGTGGTGTTAATTTCTTAATTGTCTCTGTCTCTATATTAGGGTTGTCTGGTGTGATACAACCATCAGAGACTTCTTATCCTTGAAAATTAATTTTGGATTTAACAAAATTACACTTTGACAATTTGAGTTTAAGGTTTTCTTGGATTCAGATATTAAATAATGTCTCTAAATGACAGAAATGTTCCTCTTCATTTTGGGAGAATCAGTGCCTGATTTAGGGCAGGGCATTCGGAGCACATGCCCAGGGCCCCTGGTTTTCAGGGGCTCCCAAATGCTGCTGAAGGATTTTCAATTGTTGTCCAAAATCTGAGGTAGTTTCAACAACTAATGGAATTTTACATTCCATTCTACATTCTATTGTGTTCCTATTAGGGATGCACCGGATATGGAGTTTTGCCCGATACCGAATATCCAGTACAAAATTTTACCGAATATCAGGTATCCGGCCGAATAATTTCTCATTTTTTATTTTAATAATAATATTTCTATTTTATGCATGATTAAAGAAGAAAACCTTTAAATTATTACAATTTTGTGTCATGCAAGTAATTATTAATAGATTTTAATTCATTTGTTAAGTGAAAGTTACTTAAAAACAAATAATAGTAATAATTAAATATTATTAAATTTAATAGTAATATTTAAATATTGAAATTTAATCATATTTTGCCTTTTCATTGTTACTTACAAATCTTCTAATGTGACATGCATATTTTTTTCTACCTCTTTAGCCTCTATCACCAAGTTTAAATGGCATCTTGATGTTTTTTTAGATGCACGTGTATCGGTTAACTGTCAAAAAAAAAAAAAAAAAAATATCCAATTGACACATAATTAACAATAATTGAACAGTTATGTACTATGTTACTCCAGCCATCCTGAGTGAGACGAGTTACAATTTTCCTATTAAGTTCTTTTTGCATTGTAGAGTGAGCTTTAGAATGAACTTTATTTAAAAGCTCACTTGTAATTTTATCATGACTGAGTGACTTATAACCAGGCATAATTTAATTACGCTTTGAAAATTTTTATTAAAATATGTTAACAGAATTAAAAAATTTAGCAATTTATATATTTAATGAATTTTTTTTTTTTTTGTTCTTTTGTTTTTACCACAAATTTTTCTGTTGTTGACTGCTTAATTTGGGTAATTGATGTTCCAGCAAAATTTGAATAGTGTTCTTTAATATCAGCACCATTTTGTTCTTGATTTTCTACACGAACACACTTTAGATCTGGAGTATGAATATTCATAATAAACTGTTTATTTTGGTGGACACTTTTACATTTTTCTAGATGGTTTTTTTTCCATCATCAATACTTTGGCACTTACAAGATGGCCACATTGTATACATTTCTGACTCAGAATTTTTGATGTATTAACAGCAACTTCATAAAACTTTCAGATTGGATTTTCATACATTCCTCTTTTGTTGATATGCATAATTCAAATTAATAATAAAGTTATTGACAAAACACTTGAGAAGAAGTGTGAAAGCCAACTACTTCATTACTGCTATGTAAAAACAAGTGAAAGCAAAACAAAGTTGAAGTTGTAGTTGAAATTCTAGCTTTGGTTTTATAATTACAGTTATGACAGAATAATTGAACACTGCAGTTAAATTTTAGCTAGTGAAAATTGCAACAAAACACTTGAGAAGAGGGTAAAAGCCAACTACTTTATTACTGCAATTTGAGAACAATTAAGAAAAATAAACATTTGAAGTTGTAGTAAATATTCTAGTTTTGGTTTCACAATTACTGTTATAAGTTATGGCAAAATAATTGTTTTGTGTTCCTATGATATAAATGCAAATATATGTATTCTCCACTCCAGTAATTTTGTGTTGATTTTATTCCTGTGTAGTAGAATGAGTACTTTTACTAAAACAAAGAGCCCAGTTTGGAACTTTTTTGAGATTATAGATGATGATAAAATGAAGGCTAAATGCAAACTTTGTAAAACTTCTGTTTCTAGAGGTGGCATAGGAAGGAAAGCTTCTACCACTCCATTGTATAACCACCTAAAGTTTAAGCATCCAAATCAATGCATTAAAGACGATGTTAATACAAGCAATGTAGAATCTTCAGTGCTTGATGCAGATCAAGATCAAGATGATCCATGTAGTCATCGTGGTATGAAAAGAAAGCAACAAACTTTAGAGGTTTGTTTTGAAAAGGAAAAAATATGGGACATTAATGATGTTAGATCAGTTGATTTACATTATGCCACAGGTGAAATGATCGCAGTCGACAACCAACCATTTAGTATTGTTCATGATATTGGCTTTAAAAATCTTATGATGAAAGCCCAACCTCAGTACCAAATGCCATCACGAAATTATTCTACTGATATAATTATACCAGATATTTATTCAAAATGTAAAGCTAAAATATCATCTGATGTAGCAATGGCAGAAACGATTTCAGTGACATCCGATATTTGGACGTCCATGAATAATGATAGTTATATTAGTTTCACTGCCCATTGGATCACTTCTGATTTTGAAAGGAAACGTGCTGCTCTGAATGTAAAACACTTCCCAGGCAGCCATACTGGCCAAAATATAAGTGAAATCCTCAGTAGCTTTCAGCAGACTGGAATATATCTGACAAATTGCATCTTATAATTTGTGACAATGCATTTAACATGGCTAAAGCTGTTAAGGAAGCGAATATAAATAGTGCATCTTGTTCATCCATAGTCTACAGTTAATCATAAATAATGGAATTGAGTCACAAAGAATAATTAGAGATATAATTTCATGTGCAAGAAAGATAGTGACACACTTTAATCATTCGCCTATCGCTTGTTCGAATCTGAAAAAAATTCAAGTAGAAGAATTGCATATATCCCCCCAAGAAACTTATCCAAGACATTAGTACACGCTGGAATAGTACTTTCTACATGTTGGAACGCTTACTAGATCAGAAAAAAGCAATTTCTTTATTTTTAACAGAATATGGGCTTGATAACTGCAACTTGAAGGCAGAGCAGTGGGGAATAATAGAGAATATTCTTTGGCTACTGCAACCATTTGAAGAAGTTACAAGAATTATGATCAAAAATGAGTCCTTTTTATCTGAAGTTATTCCAACTGTAGCAACTTTAAAAAGTTACTTGTCAAAAAGTGGACCAGAATTCTTTGGGGTTGGTAGCATGAACCAAACTTTAAAAACTGAACTAGATGACTGCTTCTCTAACATTCACGAAATTGATTATTTTTTTTTTGTCAACTCTGCTTGATCCACGTTTTAAAACTGCCTTTTTTAACAATGATGATAAGATTCAAATGGCCAAACTTGCTCTTACAGAAAAAATGCAAGAAATTGATTGTAATACTGATTACATTATGAATGATATGAATACTAAAAAAGAAGAAAATGATTCGCTCTCTGAGAAAGTGCACCATTCATTTTGGCAATGCTTCAATGAAATTGCTGGAGAAACAGAAACAAATACATCTGAAAGTTTATCATCAAAATATTCAATTGAATTGAATCGTTACTTATCACAGCCGCTCATACCAAGGATGGGCAATCCATTGACATGGTGGCGACAAAATCGACATTCATATCCTGCTGTGTCAAGGTTAGCAAAGAAATACTTGTCTGCCTCTGCTACTAGTGTTGAAAGTGAACGTTTATTTTCTGAAGGAGGAAATATTTGCGATCAGAAACATAATAGATTACAGCCTGAAAATGGTGAGCGCCTGATGTTCCTACATCATAATTTACCTTTAATAAAATTTAATTATAAATAATTAGTTGTCGTATTTTAAATATATATTCATTTACATATAAACTTTATAATTTCATGTTTATAAAAATATATGATGTTTATTTTTGTTAGCATTGCTTTTATTCAGATAAGGTTGGCAAATTAATTTTACACTAACTTTTTTCAGAAAATGTAAAAAATAGAATTTAAAAAAAATTTCACTATCCGGCAACCGGATATTAAAATATTCGGCCGGACCGGATATCCGGTTTGAGTGCCGAATAAGCAGGATATCCAGCAGGAGCCGGGTATCTGGTGCATCCCTAGTTCTTATTGTATTTTTATAACACTGTACATTTAAAAATAGCAATTAAAGACTTTGTGCAGGAATATTTTGCTCAGCCTTGCTTTTTCTAGCATGCTGTTCCCTTTTTTTTCCCCTATCTTGCACTGAAGAATAATCTCGCTGTAGATTCGAAACAGCTGTTTGCTGCTTTTCATGCATTATTTGTGCATTTTAAATGTTGGTTTACTGCTTTTTAACTGTACATTTTGTCTGAAACATCCATATCCAAATATTTTATTATAGTGAATATTTTCTTTAATCGTTATCATTTAAAAAATATATTGTATTTTTGTTTTTATTTAATCCTGTTCCTGCTCTCTTTAGATTATTTGAGGGTTGATGAGCATAGCTCGTAGGCGTCAGAGCCCCCTACTGTTTTAAATAATTGTAGTTTGGTATTGTGGAAAATTTATTATTAGTTGTTGCATAATTTATCATTCCAGATACATAGACTTGAATAGGAAAAGAGAGTCAGCACCACAAAAATGTCTACTCATTTCATAATTGTGAAATAATTATTTAAAAGTAAAAAAAAAAAAATGATTATCAAATTTAATTTTTTACTGGATATTTTAAAGTAATTGTTAAAGTCAATAGTGGTTATCTTAATGAGTACCATTTTCATTAATATTTTTATCCAATCTGCCTGTAAGCATTCGTTCAAGGGGGCCCCCGTGAACATCTGTGCCTGGGGCTCCCAAATTTGAAAAATCAGTCCCTGGGGAGAATAGAATAACATCATCAAAGTAAATGTAGGCAAAGTCGATTTTGTATTTATTAAGGACTCTTCTGAGGGTACGGTTAAACCATGCAGGCACATTTTTCCATCCGAAAGGTAAACGATTCCACTCATATAATCCAAAGTTGGTTGAAAACGCCAGGTTCTCAGTGTCTCGAGGGTGGATAGGGATGTGCCAATATCCACTGGCTAAGTCAAGAGTAGAAAAAACTTTAGCATGCGCCAATTTATTTAACAGGGTGTCTATTTGAGGTAAGGGTTCTGCATCTGTTTTTGTAATGACATTTAACTTTCTGAAGTCAATACATAACTGGTTTTTCTTCCTTTCTTCATGTTTATACACCAAAGTTACGGGTGATGAATAAGAGGAATAGCTTTCTTTAATGATACCGGCTCACAATAAATTTTGAATTTGTTCATTAATTTCCTCTTCCTTTTTAGGAGAAATGCAATACGCTTTTAATTAAATGGGGATGTCTGATGTTAAATGTATTCTTTGGGGTTCAATGTTTACACAGCCTACATCATATTTATCTTTGGTGAAAATTAGAGATGTAAATTTTCCAGAAAATTTGAAGTGGCAGAAAAAAACCGTTTTTTTCCAGTAAAAATGGGAAATATTGGAAAAATTGATGTCCTATAAATGTTTCTCAAAAATAAGTTATATTTTCTTAAAAAGTATACAATAATAAACTTTTTCAATATTTATGCACACTAAAAAAATTATTTTCCCTTTATATGTGAATATGTTACTAAAAAAAAAAAGAGAAAAAAAAGCCAGCTTTAAAAGTTTATCCTTTCAGTCTCAGAACAGTAGGTTTTCTTGCTTAATTTAACACCAGTGTTTGTAATATATCATGTATCTGTTGAAATGATTTTTCAGTAGCACTTGTTTAATTATATCAGTAGAGCTAATTAAAAAAAAAAAAAATCTTTAGTTTCAACCAATATTACTCTAGTTTTAAAGCAGTTTTAAACTATATTGTACAACTGATCTACATAGTACTGGTTTTCAATACATAAATTATGCCAGTGTAAAATAAACAAACTATAGTAGTTCTCATTATTATAAATACTATTATCATTTTCAAAGCTTAAGTTGTTTAAAAATTGGTATTATTTTACAATATTACCCCCCCCCCCCCCTTACAGTTATAATTTTCATTTCCTGTATATATAGTTTTGGTACAGCTTTCCAAACTAAAACCAAACTATGTTTTAGTAAGATTAAGATATTTAATATTGAAAGCAGTATTTTTTTTTTCTTTAATGAAACTTTTTAAACAGGTGGATTTTTCCATATGTTTAAAAATTGCTTTCAACTAGATTTTTCACAGAGATTTGCTTACATTTTCTTTGCAAAGTTCGTATGGATTTATATTTTTTGAAAATACATTTAGACAACTCTAAGAACCTATATTTCAAGAAAAGAAAAAAAATGATACATAATTTTAAATGCATGTTATTATCAAAAGAAATTTTTCTAACAATAGTGAAAAATTACAGCCATGCGAATAAAAATAAATGCATGTTTAAAATTTTACATTAAATTTTCCATCTTAACATTTTCATTTATTGATATAATATTGAAATACTTTTGCACATGAGTTTTCCTTTTTAACGAGAGAAGTTGCATTTAATTATCTTACCAAGGATTTGCTTGGATTTTTTTTCACACGATCATGTTTTTGCGGAATTGTGAACTTTTATAAAAACTTGTGAACTTATAAAAAATGTGAATGAAATGTAAAAAATGTAAGCGGAATTTTGCAAATTAGAAATAGAAATATAGAATTAGAAATATTTAAGTTCTTATTTAGACATTATTGAGATGGTCTTTTGTACATATAAACAGCTAGATAATAGATTCATTGGTTATTGCAGTTATCATACAACAGTTTTTTTTTTTTTTTTTTTTAATTCTAAAATCATTACGTTTGTGAAGGGTTTAATTTGGAGATCGTAAAAAAAATTCTGAAATGTCTGTTTTTAAGAGAAAGAATTTTGTTAAAGGTCATATGTTTTAAGGAAAAAAAACTGTGAAGGATCCTTTAAGAGACTTAATTTCATTCTAAAGAGATCCCTGCTTACAGATAAGATTTTCCATGTTAACCCATTAACACCCAAATTAACAAATTTTGAAATTTTTTCTTGAAATTGATAGATATGGATAGAAAGGCATAAATTAAGAGTATTTCAAAAGCATTTTGAAAAATTTTAACTGCAATCATATTTTTTTAGCCGTCCTCATCTGATGACGCTGGGCGTTTGTATGTAAAAAACCTAAAATTTTTTATATAAAATTATTTCATTTTAATATATAAGCAAACTAATGGGTAAAATAACGATAAAAATCAATTTTTTTTTTTTTTTTTTTTAAATATGCAAGAAAACTTTTTATTTTACATTTTTAAGATTGATTTTTAGTGTGAAAAAGAGGAAAACATTGTATGCATAAAGTTGCATTGCATTTCATACAATATGTTCTTGGCTTTGAAAAACAAATATCATATTGGCAACGCCTTTGTTTCTACCTTTTGCTAATAACTTGCTGTATTTTGTCCAATTTTACGTTTGGAAGCACGTTGGATCTGGATGTTATCTGCCTTTGCATGGAACTTCCCACAATTACATTTGAAAGGCTCCTTTTTTTAAATAGGTTATTGCACCACTTAGAACCATGGATCTTTTTATACATGTCATAGCCATATACAACAGCCGTATTTATCAGCCTAGCAATAAGGCAAAAATATCATTTCTTTCCTCGTATGTGTATAGAATGTTTCTCAAGAAGCCAATCATGAAGGTCGACACCTCTCATAAATGAGGTATAGAAACTTATAGCATGAAGCTAATTCACTTTCACCATTTCTTTTTTTTTTTTTTTGGACACTTCATCTTTGTACTGGAGAAAGCGGCAATATGGTATCAAAATTAGTGGCCAAAAAAACACACTTATTCTCCTTCCATTTAACAACAAGAATTTCATTTGTTTTGTCAAATTTACTATCGTAAAACCCATCACTCTTTTTTACTCATTTTCTTATCACCCATTATTGCGCATTTTTTAGTACGATTTTCTTGTCTGAGCTACATTTCTTTCAGTTTTTTAGGAACATGTGACTGGCAAAGAAGTTATCAGAATAAACACGATGGCTCATAGGATCTTCAACGATAGATAATAAATTTAACACCACTCTTGTGCCTAAAGGAAGTTTGTCAGATTCAGAAGTATTTGATTCTTTTCCACAATAAGGTGTAAAGTTGTAACAGTAACCATAATTGCCACACAAAGCTCAGTGTTTATAGCCAAATCTAATAGGTATAGATTTTATGAACTATTTCAGCCTATGATGATCATAATATCGAACGTTCATTTCTTCAACAGTCACATTTTCATGGAAAATGCCCCATTTCTGAAGATTCTTGGAAAGCATTCCTAACTTGAGACGTATTTTGAATTATTTATCATGTTTGTCATACTAATGTAATTTATTATCTTGGAAATGTAATAATTGCTTGAGCTTTAAGGAGAAATTTCTGGGTATAGCATCCTTCAATATTGCTACTCTTCAACCATCTGCTCCAGCCCAGTAGTCCCATTCACTTGGTAAAGTATGACATCCCAAAAGTATCAGAAATCCTATAATTGTTTTTATTTCGTCTTTACAGATACATTATAGTTCAATTTACTTTTCATTTCCTGAGGATATCGATTAGCTTCCTCTACGAACATATCATAAACCCTTTCAGTAAAAAGCTCTACAAACAGGCCAACTGGACTCATATTATTGGTTTCAGCTGTCAATGTATCCGAATTTCTCTTAGAAGAACTTTCCAAAGTTCCGAATGTGTAAGATGGGGTTTCATTTGTCATACAATTAATATTTCACTTTTACATTTACGGTAATTTTCTTACTTTTTCTTTTATTCGAAATAATACAGTTATCATTATCATCTGGTATTATAATTTCCAACGTGCCTGCAACATTAATACATGGAAATTATTCCAGAGAGAAATATTCGCCTTGCATACAATATTTCAAATGAAAATCAAATTTCAAACTTCAAAGTAATTGCTTAAAAGGCGCAAAGGCCAACATAGTGAAAAAGATTCCAAGCCGGGACTCGGACCCAAGCCATCAGTATAGAGCACTGACGTTCTACCGACTAAACCACTTGGAACGATACCTAGCTCGGAAAATTTCTCACTATTATATGTTGGCAAGGCTACAAACGCAGCACAAGATGGAATATTTATCGTGAGTCACCGACCTGGGACAAACACGAAACATAATTAAATCCAGCATCGGTAGAAATTATATTAATACATGGAAATTATTCCAGAGAGAAATATTCGCCTTGCATAAAATATTTCAAATGAAAATCAAATTTCAAACTTCAAAGTAATTGCTTAAAAGGCGCAAAGTTCTACCGACCTGTCGATAGAACGTCAGTGCGCTATACTGATGACCCGGGTTCGAGTCCCGGCTTGGAATCTTTTTCACTATGTTGGCTACTATGCTATTCTCACTATTTGCGTTCTCACTATTTGCCTTTGCATTCTCACTATTATATGTTGGCCCTTGCCAACATATAATAGTGAGAAATTTTCCGAGCTAGGTATTGTTCCAAGTGGTATAGTCGGTAGAACGTCAGTGCGCTATACTGATGGCCCGGGTTCGAGTCCCGGCTTGGAATCTTTTTCACTATGTTGGCCTTTGCACCTTTTAAGCAATTACTTTGAAGTTTGAAATTTGATTTTTATTTGAAATAGTGCCTGCAACATCTGATAAAACCGGAGTGCCCAAATGATCATCATCGAACTGCTCTTCAACAGTTAGATCATCTACATCTGGAGACATTAATATAATATCTGCTTCTATTTCTTCAGAAAAAATATAAGCAGTTGTCTCTTCCAAGCTTTTAAAAACATTTTTTCTACTCATATTTCAATTTACTTTTATAGTTTACCTGCAAAAAAAACCGTATGAAACTCTTAATAAACAATTCTGAATATGAATAAAAACTATACCCTATCGCCCAGCGTCCTCAAACGATGACGGATAACTTTTCCTGTTTATTACGGATACATTAACAACAATAAATATTAAAAAACATGCTAATGGCATAATAGGGACTAAATAGATTACATTTATACCAATTTGAAAGAATTTAGCTCATAAATCCAGTTTCATACAGTAGTATAAAAAATACACAACGTGATTACCAAAAAACTGGGAAATTATACTGCATTTTTCCCGCGCATTTTTACTTATTTCCAAAGAAATCGCATATATTATATTTTGTGGTGCTTTCAACTATCATACCAATTTGTAAATAAAAGAACATTTTTCAATTTAATGTAGGAAATAACATTTTTTTGCAGCGTCATCAAATGAGGACGCTGGCGCTAATGGGTTAAGGTTTTCATGAGGGACACTAAACATGAAAAAAAAAAAAAAGTATCAGAATGTAGCAGTTATAAAATTTTGACTACATTATTTTATAAATGAAATTTCAATTTTTCCTATTTGGAAAAATTAAAAAATAGCCCTTCAGAAAAAGACTGAAAAAAAAAAAAAAGTTTTTTTTGCCAACTTTTCCGTGTTTTTTCTGAGCATTCTCATCTCTAGCGAACATACAGACATATTTGGCTAGAAGAGCAGGTAATTGTCCCTTGACAGACTGAACATTTCGTACATGGTCAATGGTCTCGAACAACTCTGGCTCAAAATTTTTTTCAAATATCTCTGCTTTTTCAATTTCTGGCTGGCTGGTATATGATTCTGACAAATGTAAAGTACGGTGAGAAGAATTAGTTGAAATATTGTCCATGATAGGTATTTTCTTGTTATCTTGAGTGATTTGCATTTTTACACAGTCAATATTTAATTTAAATAGTTTACAATGGGGTAGCCCAATCAAAGCATAAGGTAACGGATTATTAATTATAAAAAGTTCTTAGAGATACATCCTAATTGCAAACTAACAAGGCATTTTTCTTTCAAAGCAAGAACACCTTGTGTTTGCGTGACCGATATACTCTCTGAACTTTACATATTTTTAGGTTAAGTTTATGGGCTAAATGACAAGGAATAATACTGATTGAACTCTAAGTATCGATCAAACAAGGTAGTGAGTCTTCATTTTTTACATAAGTAACTTTTTGACAATTTCTATTTGATTCTTTATGGCTAACTTTTTCTTTTTGTATATGTCAGACATAAGAAATCGTCATTGGTTACTAGCTGTTTAAAGTTATAAGATGCAATGTGTGAAAACTAACTTAACAGGGGCAAAGGCAGTTTCAATCATTGAGACACAATTGCTAAAGCATTTAAAAAGTTTGAATTTTAATTTCTAAATTTAAATTTCTATTTTTTAAAACGGGGATTTCAAAATTTAAAAGGGGCAAAAAGGGGATTTTAAATTTTAAAAGGGGATTTTAAAATTTAAAAAGGGGCATATCTTTTATTGTTTCATATATAATAACTTATTTCATGTCTGTGTAATTAAAAAAGGTTGCATGAAAAAATGAATCTTTTATAATTTTTTAAAGAACACTTTACAAGAGTTAGGCTTAGCTTCACAAAATCCTTCAACCCTGAAAGTGAAATGAAATCTTCCCACTCTGTCCTGAGATGTGCACTTTTGAATGTGTGTGCCGTCGCGAATAAGTTAAATGTTAAACGTTCTAAATCATAAATGAATGAATGAATGGATTTTAAGTATATTGGTATTAATTATTTTCATCATCGAATTAAATTTCCCCCCCTGTCCTTTAATTTAATGAATTTACAAATCTAATTTATAAAGTAGAAAAAAAAGGCTATCCTTTTCTTTTGTGAATGCAAGAATTATGTTTTCTAGTTACAAAAAGTTATATTGCCCCTACTCTTACTCTATCAGATTATTTCAAATATTGATTTTAATTTTGTAGTGATATTTCATTATTAGCTTACAGTATATTATTCATTATTATTTAAATTAATTCACTATAAAATTTATTTTTTCAAAGACAACACTGCTCATTCATGGGTCTGAATATAATTGAAAATTGCTAATCTACGAGGTTTAGAAATTTGATAATCACACAAAATGCTGAATTTAGCTATGCATATTAATTTAGAATATACCTTTAACAAAAATTTATTATACTTACAAAATTATTCATGTGTTCTTATTCAAACTCCAAATGAACTTTTTCTTTCTTGTTCAGTTGTAAATTTGATGCTTTTTTAATAGCTGGTCACTAGCTGATGATTATATATATATATTGACAGACGGGGGTTTCCCACCACCTCTGAAGGTACATACAAAATTCTTAAGTTTTTTGTTTATGTTAACCATTGTTACAGCACAATTAATACATTTTCATTTTTTGATATAAGTACTAAACATATGAGTTTCACAACATCTTTCCTGGTGCAATTTGACTTTTCACAACAGTTCTGAATAGTCAACCTTTTTACTATATTTAAGTATTGCGCGGCAGTGCAATACTTATTTATTTCCAGTGTCACTTCTCAATGTTAATTTAACATAGAAAAGCCTATGGAGATCATAACTTTTTCATTTTTTCTTCCCACCTTTTTGTCCCTGATGCCACTCATTTTTAATTCTTTGCTAATTCCAATAATATTATAAATTCAAAGTGTAAAAACATTTGCCTGACGTCAGGGTCAAAACGGACCATAAAATGCCTTTGCATATAGGCGGATTATAATCTAGAGAGTAACATGGGCTAATTTTTATTTACATTATTCAAATATTTTTCTTAATAATTCCAAATTTCGCTTTTTTCATGGAGAATCAATGGACATTTTCTAATAAAATTTAACATTTTTCCTTCATTGTTGTAAATAATTCAAAAGCCATAGTAATCATTTGCCTATTTTTAGTTGAATGATTTTCACGTGAAACATGATACTGAAGAAACTGAAATAGTTTTTTTTTAAGAATTAAAAAGAAGATGAATATGGCGTCATAGTGGAAATAAAAATGACATTTTCAAGCAGATTTTTTAAGTTCAGATTGTAATTATTTTACCAAACTACAGCAACCTACATTACTGCACTGGTGAAACATTTTGAATTTTACATAGGTAAATTGCATCACAAATTGTGATGCAATATCGCACAAATCAAAGCCTGATGATGATACTCTCCATTAATTTTGAAATGTGTTGGTCTGAATGCAGTAGTTATTAAAAAACTTGACATATTAAACAAAAACCTAATTTGCAGAACAAATTTAAAAAAAACAAAATTTATTTCCTAAATTGTTTAAGCCCGAGAAGGGGTAGATATTAAGATATTTCATTCAATTTGTTCTACATTTAATGTTAAATTTTTTTTAACAAATAAGTTAAAACAATTGAACATTAAAAAATAAGAATGAAATTCATACAACATAATACTTTAAACACCTATATACTTAGATTCTGTTCAAATGAAATCGAAATAAATCTTAGACTTTTTCCATTTTTAAGTTGTAAATATTTGTACTGCAGATTTTGCATTATGTTTATGACGATTGTACATAATATGATTGTACATAATATGATTGTACATAATATGATTGTACATAATTGATACATGCAAAATACAAAACTTTAAAAAAAGTCTAAGATTTATTTCGATTTCATTTGAACGGAATCTAAGTATATAGGCGTTTAAAGTATTATGTTGTATGAATTTCATTTTTATTTTTTAATGTTCAATTGTTTTAACTTATTTGTTAAAAAAATTTAACATTAAATGTAGAACGAATTGAATGAAATATCCTAATATCTATCCCTTCTTGGGCTTAAACAATTTAGGAAATAATTTTTTTTTTTTTTTATTTGTTCTGCAAATTAAGTTTTTGTTTAATATATATATATATTTAATTTGGTATTTCCTTTATCACCCAAACCCATTTTAGAATATTTTTATAAAATTCGGACTTTACATTTTGGTTTCAGGATTTTTTCACGATTTTAGAAAAGCGAAGAAATGGTGTAGACCAGACATACTCAACCTTTTTTTCTTGCGGGCTGTAAACAAGTGTTAGAAACGTTACGCGGGCCGCAACACACTTATATTGTTAAAAAATAGGATAATTAAAAAGTATGATAACAAAAGTAGTATAGCATAGCATTTTAACAAAGTTAATATAATCAGTACGGTTGAACTGTAGTCATGGAAGAAATATCAACAAAAATTTTAACACAACTATTAACAAACAATACACTTCATGGTAAATTTCTTTTGCAAATGTGGAAATGTGCAGCAAAGATTTTTGTTTGGAGTAGTGGTGTAAAAAGTTTTAGATGCCATTTTCTTATTGCAACAAACGTTTAACACCAGTAAACAGTATTAGTTGTGTTATAAGTATAAAATCAATTAATATGACAATGCAGAATTTCCAAGTTCAAAAAGAAGGAATAATGTTTGATTGATGTTGAAGATTAAGTAATGCTTAGGACTACGTGTAGAAAAGACTTTTGACTAATCAAACTGCATTTAAAATGTTTTAATAAAATTTTAAATTAATTACAAAAAAAAGGAGAGTTTTGTCTTCCCAGGAAAATATATAAAACAACAATGAAAGTCTTAAATTCCTTTTATGCACATCTCAATTTTATAAACATGGATTCATGGTTATATGTCTCGGGCCGCACACAAAAGGTTGCCGGGCCACATGCGGCCCGCCCGCAATACTACAAATTTTCAGGAAATCTTATCAAAATATATTACAAGTGTAGTAAAAACTAATAACAATGTGTAATAAAAACTGAAAACATTAAAATGTAAAACGATTTGAAAAATCTATATAAATGAAACAAATTTTAATGCAAATAAATGATCATTTATTTGCATTAAAAAAAAAATCAGAATTATAAATTATCTTTATAAATTGTAAAATTTATTTTTTATTTTAGGAATAGAAGAGTAATTTTCTATTTCCAAAGCATTTCGCAATAAATTACACAGTACAATATCACATAATACAAAGAACTACGATGCATTTCCCCCCTCTAAGAACTGGTTTCTCTTTACCAGCAAAAGCTGCCAATTCCAATACTCCATATCTTTCAAGTGTTATTGGATTGTAATGTCGCTGCCAGGATGGCTTTTTAAAAAGCCGTGATAATTCAAAACTCTATTTTTTTTTCTCATTTTTTGCATGATAAAAAACTATATAAATTCTATTCTTTTAAATATAAAATGGACCCTGTGAATGTGTCCACAAGTTTGTGTTGCTTAAGTGCAGAAAACAAAACAAAACTATTGAGTTGCAAAGGAAAATAATGAAAAAGCAAACTGTTTTTTTTTTCCTTATTGTTAAAAAGAAAAAACCCTTAT
Source organism: Maratus speciosus (assembly GCA_963932465.1). NCBI lineage: Eukaryota > Metazoa > Arthropoda > Arachnida > Araneae > Salticidae > Maratus > Maratus speciosus. The sequence goes on along the minus strand of OZ010788.1, from coordinate 383,792,585 downwards.
CTCCTATGTAAATTCATCGATTTCTTTCAAATTTTCAGCAAGATGAAGTAATAATAAATTAGGCTGTGTAACAATTTTTTATTAAAATATAATCAGTTATTAGAAAGTGGCAACGCCTGCCAAAAATGCCTACTTTACAGAAACTGCAAAGAAAAAGAAGGAAACTATCTTGTTTTTCTTTATTCACCTCAGCTTCGCAAAAATGAAAGTTGAATGTTTAGACAATCAGATCATCAACTTTGGGTGGATAATATGTTTTGCTATGCAGAAAGAAACCATGGATAGATTTTTTGTTGTAATTCAGATAAGTTTTTACTTACTTTTATTAAAAAAAAATCTCATATCTACTTTAGTTTATTATTTTTAAATTTTTTTTTTTTTTTCAATATTGTAAACGTGTTTCTGATGTAAATAATTTGCAGGGAAAAGTAGGTGTTCAATGTGGATAGATTTATTATTTTTTTTTTTAACTTAAAAAAAAAAAATCTATTAAAATATCTGCTTTAATATTATTGTTTTTTAGTATTGAAAATGCATTCTTGGCATAAATCGCGCACTTTTTTGTGAGGGTGTGTATGTGTGTGTGTGTGTTTGTGTTTCTGGATTAATTTTTTTTTTTTTTTTTTTTTTACAAATAATTTGAAAGTGATCTGAAATTCGGAATCGACGGTGTCTGGAGGATTCTAAATTTTGTAAATGTACAAAAAAATTAACAAATCAAAAGAAAAAATTAATTTTGCCAAACTAGGGATTTGGACCAAAAGTGTAGCTCCTTGGTGCAACCCATTTGTTTACTTTCATTCTCTCTTTTCCGCGAACAAGGTATAGTAGCAAGCCTGTACCAGAAATATCTCAGCAATAGATGAAGCAATGAGTTTTGTGAGCTTCCATGAGTTTATAAGTTCACATCAGTTCTCCCAAACAAAATATGAAAAGCAAAAAATACCCACTTAAACTGCATACCTTTATCTCTCTAAGATGTTTTTAGTTTAAAAAAAGAAAAAAAAAAAACCTTTAACAAAGTTCTTTTTCGAAAGTTTTTTTAACGGCTTTTATCTTCTCTACAATTTTAATATGCACTATTTTTAATTGAAATACAAAAAAATAAAATAAAATAAAAAATACCCACTTAATCTGCATACAATTTACTTTCTAATGACGTTTTTGGTTAAAAAATGTTAATATTAACCCTTTCAAAAAAATATTTTCTGATTGCCAATTGCAAGTTTTCTGCAATGGTTAAAATTCTGCATACACTTCGCAAATCAAAAAAAAAAAAAAAAAAAATTGCACACTTAACTGGTGTATATTTATTTACTTTTCTAACGATGCTTTCAGTTAAAATATATATATATATATATATTAAGCCTTTCAAAAATATTCTTTTCTGGAAGTCTTTTTGCGATTTTGCCAGACTTTCTTAGTGAAAAGTAAATTTTCCCCAGAATTTCAAGTTTAGAAATCAGAAGTAACAAGGCAGCCAGAGAATTGTGTTTTGTAAGTTTTTGGAAGAAAAATAGACGATCTCATTTCAAGTTTTAAAAAACAGGGGAAGGAGGTTTCTAGTATTTAGATTTCTTTGGAAATTATTGGTCAGAATTGAAAGCAACATGCAAAATTTTCAGTGCTGAGTTTGTTCAAAACTAATTTTCTTGAATTCAGGACCTTACTAAATTGTTTTCTTGTACTCGATTTAGTATTGGACGCAAGTTTTGTGAAAAACAGTTAAAGCCGTTTTCATTATCGATCAGACAACCAACATTGCTTGCTTGTTTAATATATATTAATAATAATTACTATTAACAGTAAGTTCTATCAAATCCATATTTTCTAACAGTAATAATGAAAGAATTCATTTGTAAAATTACAGGAGGAAAAAAAAAATAATAAGTGTGTTATATTTAAAAGCTGATGGTGGTTGTTTTGAGAGGTTGTAAGTTATTTGATATTTGCTCCGGGAATTATTAAACTTATTCATAGTATGTTTTATTTATTTAATTATTTTTAGGTTACTACATCAATGTTGAATCCTCCTGGAATAAAAAATCACACACTAATGCTAGTTGAAAAAGAAAGTGAAAAATGCAAATGGGTAGATGCTCTCAATGAACTACACAGAATTTTACGTAGAAATAAACTAACTTCTAAATCAGTAAGTTATTTTAATGTAATATTTGTTGGATTCATCTTCATCATTTCCCATGCGTTATAGAAAAATAATTTTTTTTCTTCCCCCTAAATAGGTATTTCAAGCTAAAGAAATCCTAGATAATACATTAAGTGTTATTAAGAATGCTACATCAGCTGCTGTCATTGGTATATTATTTATTGCATTTCAACTAAAATTTATAAATTTAATTAGTTTAAGCTAGTAAAGAAAAACAATAGGTATTTTATAACTATTTGTTTTATGTGTATATCAGAGAAAAAAATATTTGATATGCTAGTTACATAATTCTTAAAGAACCATACTTGTTTGAATACACAAATGTATATATGTAAAATTTCTTATCATTTATTCCATTCCTGTTTTCTTTTAAAACTTTTCACAATATTTTGTAACATACTTTTACACTCAGGATTACTTTATAAAATAAAATAAAAAAGGTAGCATATATATACAGGATGTTTCACTACCAGACCGACAAACTTACAGGAGGTGTGTGTGTGTGTGGGGAGGGGGCACAAAGATGACTCAGAATAACATAGCAATGCAAGGTCGAAAATGCCATAGTTGTGAGTTATGGTGCAAAGCAGCAGAGAAACAAGTGGGTAAGTGTGATCACAGATCGCACAGAGGGCTTCGTTTAATATTCCTTTCAAAACACTTTATCCTTTTGAAAAATCTGTTAGTTTCACATTTCGCAACCAGGGACGCACTCTATTCTAAACAAACCTCTATCCGAACAAAACTCCGTTTTACATATTATCCATAGATATATTAGTCGAAGGGATTGGACCCATAGCACCCGAGATAAGTAGGTGCCCCTGGTGGTAAAAAGTGGAACTAAAATATGTAAGACTATGGTGCATAATATGAAAGAATGGTCAAAGGGGTGTCGGCAAAAGTTGGAAAAGTGCTCCCCGGGTGAAAAGGGTGGAGGTTAGAAAAATTGCTTAAAATATACATGTTAGAGCACGGAGGAGTAAATAATATAAGACTTTTTGAAAATTTTATGATTTGTCGTGTGGTTTGAGGTATTCAGCTATACGTATGCAAAAGTTCATGTCTCCAACTTAATTAGGGGCTCTCTTAGAAAGAATTGTTTAAAAGACATATGTGGTAGCTCAAAGGGTTAAACGTAAGACTTTTTCAAGATTTTATGATTTGTCGCCTGGCCTCAGGTGTTCTGCTATAAGTATGCAAAATTTCAAATCTCCAATTTAATAAGGTGCTCAGTTAGAAAGAATTGCTCAAAATACGCATGTGGGAGCCCAAAGGGTTAAATGTATGACTTTTTCAAATTTTTATGATTTGTCGCATGATGGTGTTCAGCTATAAGTATGAAAAATTTCACACCTCCAACCTAAATAGTGTGTCACTTAGAAAGAATTGTTTAAAATACACATGTAGGAGCCCAAAGGGTTAAATGTACTTTTTCAAAATTTTATGATTTGTCGTTTGATAAGATGTATTCAGCTATAAGTATGCAAAATTTCACTTCTCCAACCTAATTAGGGGCTCACTTAGAAAAAATTGTTTAAGATACACATGTGGGAGCCCAAAGGGTTAAATATACGACTTTTTCAAAATTTTATGATTTGTCGTTTGATGTGAGGTATTCAGCTATAAGCATGCAAAATTTCACGCCTCCAACCTAATTATAGGCTAACATAGAAAGAATTGTTTAAAATACACATGTGGGAGCTCAAAAGGTTAAATGTACGACTTTTTCAAAATTTTATGGTTTGTCATTTGATGTGAAGTGTTCAGCTATAAGTATGCAAAATTTCACGCCTCCAACCTAATTAGGGCTCACATAGAAAGAATTGTTTAAAATACACATGTGGGATCCCAAAGGGTTAAATGTACGACTTTTCCAAAATTTTATGATTTGTCGTTTGATCTGAGGTGTTCAGCTATAAGTATGCAAAATTTCATACCTCCAACATAAATAGGGTGTCACTTAGAAAGAATTGTTTAAAATACACATGTGGGACCCCAAAGGGTTAAATGTACGACTTTTTCAAAATTTTACGATTTGTCGTATGATGTGTGGTGCTCAGCTATAAGTATGCAAAATTTCAAGTCTCCAACATGTATAGTTTCTGAGAACGGGCTCTGTGACAGACAGACAGACAGACGGACGGACAGACAGAGGAGCGAGACGAATAGGGTTTCGTCAGATGAACGAAACCCTAAAAAGAACAGTAACAGCAACGCATTAATGGGACTGATAACATTTTATTGAAAGGTCGTACTACGGAAGGTGTTCGAAATTATGACCAGAAGTCGTCAGGTAGGCTTCGGTGGCACTTGCAGTCTTGTGGTAGATGGCGCTGAGCGGATGGTCGTGTGAACAGCGATTCTGCTGAAAGTCGTCATTTGCAACATTCCAGGAATCTTCCAGAACTTAAGGAATTCCATTTGCCGCCACTGTCAAGCCTGCCTGATGACTTCTGGTCGTAATTTCAAACACCTTCTGTAGTGCAACCTTTCAATAAAATGTTTTCTGTCCTATTAATATGTTGCTGTTTCTGTTTTTGCTGCTTCTTTGCACCATAGCTCGCAACTATGACACTTTCGACCTTGCATTCTTTGTGATTCCAAGTCGTCTCTGTGCCTCCTATACCTCCTGCAAATTTGTCGGCCTGGTAGTGAAATACCCTGTATATTAGGGTGGAGAGAAAAAAAATTATTTCTTTAAAATCAAAAATGGGTACATGCCAAAAGTTGCCTTTATACTAGTACATCAACTGCACGCAATTTTACCACTGGAAAAAAAAATGGCTCGAGTCTGCGCTTTTGGTCCAAATGTCAAAATTTTTGTAAAATTTGATATTTTTTCAAAAAAATTTTTAAATTTTTATAGAGATGGTTATTATTAAAAAGTGCTTAAAAGTTTAAACCTTTATTATTAACTAGAAGATAGCCCATCAGAATGACATGTTGGTATTTTCAAAAGAATGATAAAGCACAGCATTATAAAAAGAATTATGAAGTAATAAATTATATCTTACCTGAGTAATAGGGTCAGGTGGGGTAAAATAGTTATAAAAACAGCCCATTTTTCATTAAAATTTAATTTGCAGAAAAAAATTTAATTGAATTGGTAAAATAATGACATAGAATGTGCGAATGAATTTCACTCACAAAATTGGAAGGACTATTTCACAAAAACGTGCAAATTATTACTAATAAGGCTATTTTAAAACATATAGTCAATTAACTTTCGTCTTCATTCATTCCATTTAAAAAAATCACTAACCTTCAATTTCTTATAAATCAGAAAAAAAAAAATAAAGAAATAAGAGTCATTCATGGCTGTGAAGAAAAAATTAAAACAGCCCGAATATAAAAATTCTAACAATATTGCATTTAATACACACTTCGCTTGCCGTAAATTGTCTTTTTTAAAGAAAGTTTTTATGCATGGAGTTCGTTCAGATCGCTATATTGCCAATGAACTCAATGGTATGTATTTTAAATCTCAAAGGAATGAATCGGAAACATTCATAATTAAACATTGTTTTTGAATACAGCTTTATTGAAGAAATTAAATCTCTGAAAATTAAAATAAAATAACTGATTTCAATGAAAGATTATCAGGACCCAGATGAGTTCACTTCGGAAGTGTTATACACTTAGCGCTATTATATATATAATGCAAACAAAGTTGATAACATGCAGAATAAAACACAATTTCAACAGAAAATTTATTTGCTTTTATTAATTGTCGATAGCTTGGCACCAAAATAATAAATATATAACTTAAATCAGTGATGGAACAGCTGCGCCAATTGCGCCAAATCGATAATGCTGCGCATTTCTGCGCCAAAACGATCATTTTTCAACAAAATTACGCCCAATTGCGCCAATTCAATAATAATTCGTAAGCCAAATCGATCATTTTCCACCCGAATTTCGAAAAAAGATTGCGAAAAACATGCGAATTTGGTCAAAAGATCGTGAAAAACACGCGATGTTTCTCAAATGATCACAAAAAAAAGTGAATTTTAACAAAGGACCGCTAATTTCGTCAAAAAACGAACAAAACGTGGTCAAAAGATCGCGAAAAAACGTGATTTCGTTAAAAGATCGCGAATAAAACGCAAATTTTGTCGAAAGATCGGGAAAAACACGCGAATTTCGTCAAAGGATCGCAAAAAAAACGTGAATTTTGTCAAAAGAGCGCTAACTTCATCAAAACACGGTCAAAAGATCGCGAAAAACAAGCGAGTTTTTTCAGGCGATCGCGAGGAAAAACGTGAATTTTGTCAAACGATCGCTAATTTCGTCAAAAAACGAACAAAACGGGGTCAAAAGATCGTGAAAAAGCGCTTTTTCGTTAAAAAAAACGCGGGAAAAAAATCCCGCAATTTCATCATAAGAGTGCGAATAAAACGCAAATTTCGTCAAAAGAGGGCGAAAAACACGCGAATTTCGTCAAAGGATTACAAAAAAAAAAAAAAAAAACATGAATTTTGCCAAAGCTAACTTCGTCAAAAAACGAACAAAACACTGTCAAAAGATCGTGAAAAAACGCTACTTTCGTTAAAATATCGCCAAAAAACCCCGCAAATTTCATCAAAATGCCGCAAAAAACACGCGAATTTCGTCAAAAGATTGCGAAAAACACGCAAATTTCGTCAAAAGATCGCGAAAAACACGCGAATTTCCTCAAAAGATCGCGAATAACATGCGAATTTCGTCAAAGGATCGCGGAAAAAACGTGAATTTTCTCAAAAGAGCGCTAACTTCATCAAAACACGATCAAAAGATCGCGAAAAAATGCTCTTTCGTTAAAAGGTCGCAAAAAACACACGAATTTCGTCAAAAGATCGCAAAAAACAAGCGAATTTTGTCAGACGATCGCGAGGAAAAACCTGAATTTTGTCAAACGATCGCTAATTTCGTCAAAAAACGAACAAAACGGGGTCAAAAGATCGTGAAAAAACACTTTTTTGTTTAAAAAACGTGGGAAAAAATCCCGCAATTTTCATCAAAAGAGTGCGAGAAACACGCGAATTTCGTCAAAGGATCACGAAAAAAAAACTAATTTTGCCAAAGGATAGCTAACTTCGTCAAAAAACGAACAAAACACTGTCAAAAGATCGTGAAAAAACGCTACTTTCGTTAAAATATCGCCAAAAAAACACAAAATGCCGTAAAAAACACGCGGTTTTGTCAATGGATCACGAAAAAAAAAACGTGAATTTTGTCAAAGGATTGCTAATTTTGTCAAAAAATGAACAAAACGGGGTTAAAAGATTGTGGAAAAATGTGAATTTCATTAAAAGATCGCAGGAAAAACCACAAATTTCCTCAAAAGGTCACAAAAAACCGCAAATTTTGTCAAAAGATCGCGAAAAACTGCAAATTTCGTCAAAAGATTTCGAAAAACACGCTAATTTCGTCATAGAATAGGGAAAAACTGCAAATTTTGTTAAAAGATTTCGAAAAACATGCTGATTTCAACAAAGGGTCCGAAAAAAATGCGAATTTCATCAAATCATTGCAAAAGAATGCGAATGAGTTGTGAAAAAAAACGCGACTTTCGTCAAAGAATCGCAGAAAAAACGCGACTTTCATCAAAGAATTGCAGAAAAAACGTGAATTTCATCAAAGAATACCAAAATGATGTTTTGATACTCCAAAATAGTTATTTTCTGCTCCAAAATAGCTATTTTCTGCTCCAAAATGAGCCTTTTTGCTACTCTAAAATAGTTATTTTCTGCTTCAAAGTGGCTTTTTGCTGCTCCAAAATAGTTATTTTCTGCTCCAAAATGAGTGTTTTTGCTGCTCCAAAATGGCTTTTTTCTGCTCCAAAATGAAGTCCATGCTGTTCCATCACTGCTTAAATTTTTAAAAGTTTATCTCAGATTGAATCTTGATGTTTTTTTTTAAACATGCATAAAGAAACCAGAAATATACTTGAAGGAGTGTCACAGCAATCATCTAATGTCTGTGGATACAAAGAAGAGATGGACTAGGTTAATACATAGAAACTTATGCCAGTCTTTGATAAAAAATCACAATTCAATGTGTAAATAAAACATTGTGCTCAGATGGTAGAGTGGTCGAGCTATGTACTGTTGTGACATGAAATGCAGCCACCTCCATGTGGTATATTATGTGGTATACCACATAGTAATTATATAAATCTTAATTGATTGGAAAACTGTTGTGGTAACAGAACCCCTAATCAATATGCATTTATCAGGTGCAATCTTGGTGAAGATAATAGACGGCTGAATAGATTTCAAGAATATCATCACCACTGCATTACATTGTTTGCCTTCTCTTACACAAACAGTAGAAAAATACGTGAAGGAGATCACAGCAGCAGCATCCAAAGTCTGTGGATACAAAAAAGAGATATGGACTAGGTTGATACATAGAAAACTTATTCCAGTCTTTGATAAAAAATCATTATTCAATGTATAAATAAAACATTGTGTTCAGGTGGTAGCATGGTCGAGCTAGATGTCCTGGATAGTTTTGAAAGCAACTAGGTAAGAATATTCTAAACAACAATTAGTTGTATGACGCAACAGAGTGGCAACATCTTTTTTTTTTTTTTTTTGCCAAAAGTTGTCAGTTTTGCTCCAGTTATACAGAATAAAGATATCGTTTTATCATTTAATATGTTAAGTCATTATTAATAAAGGTTTAAATAACACACTTAAATAATAACTATCTATAGCTTTTTTTTAATTTTTTTGAAAAAATGTCGAATTTTGCCCAAAATTTCAACTTTTGGACCAAAAGCGCAGACTCAAGCCATTTTTTTTTCAACGTTAAAATTGCATGCAGTTGATGCACTAGTATAAAGGCAACTTTTGGCAGACTACCCGTTTTTGATAAAAAAAAAATTAATTTTTTTCGCTCCACCCTACTGTGTGTATATATTGTAAATGAGACACAGATGAAACATTTATATATATATTATATATTCCATCATCATATTTATTTATTCCATTTCTGTTCCACTTTATGATTAACTTCTTTTTATTTCATTTTTTATTTAGCATTATTTCATATATCTTTAAAATGTTTATAATTCTTAATATATTGAGATTTCCTTGTAGGTTTTATTTCTCTCTCTCTTTCTCTCTCTCTCTGTGTGTGTGTATATATATATATATTACTATAACAATTATGTAAAATATTATTACATGCTGTCTTTAAATAAGAAATTGTCATTTTTGTTATAAGAGCTTTTGAGCTGTTTTTTTGATTTCAAATATTTTATGTATAGACAGAGATGTAACATTTCTATTAGTTACAAGATCCTAATGAAAGATAATGTTGCATAGTTAGAATAATTCTGGGACAGGCCTGGATTGGAAGTAATAACGAGTATCATATTTAGTTCATAACATTTTGTGCTATGGTGAAGCTAAGAAATCATGACAATCGCAATTAATCTCTTCAAAATTTACCAATTTTGAAGTCAGTGTAGATGAGACATGGCGATTAAATGGATTGAAGTGATGTCCAGTAGGCCGAGCTGGCAGGGATTTTTTGTAATTGGAAGTTGCATTATAATAGTCTTAACTACTTTTAAATAAGCTTTCTTCATGGCGAGTTGCTTTTGACACTTACTGAATTTTTTAATGTTTCTTTGCTTGCAAAGATTATGGAATGTTTTGTTATTGATTGAAGAAGGTAACTCCATACTTAGTTATCATAGGCCTTTGACATTTGTTGTGTCTAGAGTAGGGATGCACAACCTGTGGCCCGCGGGCCAAAAGTGGCCCGCCATGGGTTAACTTGTGGCCCGCGATCACAATTTATATAATTTCTTCGTTTTTTTTGACACAATTTTGTCAATTTATAACTGAAAAAATTGCAATTTTTTGTCCATATGTCGCGGGCAAAAATCGCGAATTTCGTCAATTTGTCCCGGAAGAAATTGTAAATTTCATCACAGCCAATTAAGAATCGCAAATTTCGTTGATCGAGTTTGGAAAAATCGCGAAATTTATCGATGAGTCACAAAAAAAATCTCAAATTTCGTCAATCAATGGGGGAAAATCTCGAGTTTTGTCAGTTTATCGCAAGAAAAAAATCACGATATTCGACAATTTGCCGCTGAAAAAATTGCAAATTTCGTCACAGTCAGTTAAAAATCATGAATTTCGTTCATCAAACGCATTAAAAGTTGCGAATTTTGTGGATTATGTAATCCTTGATCGGTTGCTGAAAAATTGCGAGTTTTGTTAGTTGATCGTGAGAAAAATCGGAATTTTGTCAATTTGCCGTGGGAAAAATTACAAAATTCGTCAGAGTCAGTTAAGAATCGCAAATTTCCTTTATCGGGTGCGGAAAATTTTCGAATTTTGTTGATCGCGAGAGGAAAAATCGCGAATTTTGTCGACTCGGCGCGAAAAAGTCTCAAATTACTTTAATCGGGCACAGAAAAATTGCGAATTTTATCGATGAGCTACGGAAAAATTGAAAATTTTGTTGACCGGCTGCGGAAAAATCGTGAGTTTTGTCGCGTAAAAATTACAAATTTCTTCAGAGTCAGTTAAGAATCGCGAATGACGTTGATCGGACGCGGAAAAATCGTGAATTTTGTCGAGGAGCTGCAGAAAAATTGCAAACTTTCTTGATCGGCTACGGAAAAATCACGAATTTCGCCAGCTTATCGCGGGAAAAAATCGCAAATTTTGTCAATTCGCCGCGGGAAAAACTACAAATTTCACCAGAGTCAGTTAACAATCACGAATTTTATTAATCGGGCACAGTAAAATCGCGAATTTTGTCGATGAGGTACAAAAATCGCAAATTTCGTTGATCGACTGGGGGAAAAGCGTGATTTTGTCAATCTGTCGCGGAAAAAAAATCACGAATTTTGACAATTGATAGAAAAAAATTATAAATTTTGTCAATTGGTCGCAAAAATATTGCGAAATTTGTCAATTGCTCGTGAAACTAAGCGAAATATATGCAAATGGATATTAGGACGTAAAGAAATCACTTACATAAATTTTACTTTTGATTTTGGATTGTGTGGTACAAAAGCTAAATCAATTTATTCATATAAATACATTACAGTGCATTGTACAGGTTCAGTGAAAGTGGTATTTTTAACAGTGTATTGGAAAATTAAAAGTTTTGGTTAGATGTGTAAATATATTTAGTCAAATCAAAAATAATTAAAATTGAATTTTAAAACAAATTGTTTAAGGCTACATCAAGGCATCACTTAAATTTTGATATCACATCTTTTAAAACTCATAGTTTAAATTTATGAAAAATGTGAATGATAACGCATCAATGAATAAATTTTTATACATTCTTTTAAATTTAACATAATTCTTATGCATGCGATTATAAATAAAACAAAAATAAAATGATAAAATAAATATAGCGTCACTTAAAATTTGATATCATTATTTTTAAGTTCCATATTTAAAATTCTTATAGCAATAAGATAAAGTGCTGCGTCACAAACTTTTAACCCGTTAAGGGTTTTTTTAATTGATTGAATATACAGAATTTCATCAAACTGCATATACACCTGAATAGAAATAGTTGCCGATTAGCTTTTAGTGCACATCAACAGGTAGCACTGCTATGATATGTTTCTCATGATTTCCGCAATAACTATATCTAAGAGACTATTGGACAAAATTTAATCCAATTTCATATTATTTTAGACCTTCAATTAAATTAATGGTGATAAAGTTTGGAGTGCATCGTTCAACAGGTGGCGTTGTTATGCTGTGTTTTTTTATGATTACCCGTAACATGTATGTAAAACTTTCTTTTTTTTTTTTTTTTTTCTTACCCAAGAAAAATTGATCATATTTGTAAATCAAATTGAAATTAAATAAGTATACCATGTAGATAAAAGCTACCTTTTTATATCGCAGGCTGTCAAAGCCTGAGAGCTAATGTGCCCTCAGGTTCTGTATGTACGTACGTATGTCTATATGTACGTAACGCGATAACTCTTTATAGAAATATTTGATCTGCTTCATGTTTTAATAATTGGTTCATTCTGATAAGGCTCTTCCCCAATTAGTTTTAGGGGATCATTGGTTAAGTATAAAGGGTGGACGGGGGACAATCCCCCTTAATTTACATAAATGGGTTTTTCATGCAGAGTTATGTTATCCGATTTGCTTCAAATTTTGTAAATAGGTTCATTTTGAAAAGGCGCTTACAGTTTTAGGGGATCATTGGTTAAGTATAAAGAGGGGAACAGCCGTAATCCCCCTTAATTTAGATAAATGAGTTTTTCATGCAGAAATATCTGATTTGCTTCAAATTTTGTAAAAGTTTCATTCTGATAAGGCACTTCCCTGATTAGTTCTGGGGGTTCATTGGTTAAGTATAACAGGGGAGAACAGGGGGGAGCACCCCTTAATTTAGATAAATGGGTTTTTCATGCAAAATTATCCGATTTGCTTGAAATTTTGTAAATATGTTCATTCTGATAATGCGCTTCCCTGATTAGTTTTAGTGGATCATTGGTTAATTATAAAGGGGGAATGGGGGCTAATCTCCCCTTAATTTAGATAAATGGGTTTTTCATACAGAGTTATCCGATTTGCTTCAAATTTTGTAAATAGGTTCATTCTGATAAGGCACTTCCCTGATTAGTTTTAGTGGATCATTGCTTAATTATAAAGGGGGAATGGAAGCTAATCTCCCCTTAATTTAAATAAATGGGTTTTTCATGTAAAGTTATCCGATTTGCTTCAAATTTTGTAAATAAGTTCATTCTGATAAGGCGCTTCAATGATTAGTTTTAGGGTGGGGAACCGGGGCGGGGGCTAACCACTCTTAATTTAGATAAATGGGTTTTTCATGCAAAGTTATCCGATTTGCTTCAAATTTTGTAAATAAGTTCATTCTGATAAGGTGCTTCCATGATTAGTTTTGATGGTTCATTGTTTAAGTATAAAGGGGGGAGAATGGGGGAGAACCACCTTCCTTAATTTAGATAAAGAAATTTTTGCATGGAGAATTATCCGATTTGCTTCAAATTTGGTATACCAGTTTATTTTGATAAGGCGCTTCCCTGATTATTTACTATTTTGCTCAAAAAGTGTGAGTTCTATTTTATGAATAATAAACACAAGTAAGAGTATTGTATACAATTCGTTTGAATAGCCTGTGATCCTGTGAGCCAATGCCATTAGTTTAACTGTGCACTTTTCTCTTTATTAAAATATATTTTCTGTTTCGGAGTACATGTATTTAATTTTTTTTTTTAAATCTGAAGTTGGCATAGTTATGCCGTGAGCTATACCTCAAAATGTAATGCACTGAATTTCATTCAAACTTCATCATATTCAGTTAGTATGGGTGATATTTTGGTGTATACCGTCCTACATATGTTTTTTTTTTTTTTTTCTATACTGTGTTTTTTAGGATTTCCGATAGTTTTACATATATTGTAGGAATTGCACCAAACATTTTAAGCTTTTCTGAAAGTCAATATTGTCTTAATTTTGTCTTCCAGCACTCAATATTGAGCGCTGCTATTCTATGCCTCCTACAGGACATTCCTTATCGGATCCACAATAAATTGATGCAATTTAGCGAGCTTGGTTGGTTTGCCATATTATTTATTCCTAGTGAATAACTACCTTTAAAAGATAATTTATTCATTATTAGTTATTCTTGTAACTTTCATACACTTTTAACATATTGTTGCTGCAATCTCTCAGTTTTGTTTTAGCTATCTTTCGTTAAGTTTTAATTGATTTTGCTTCTTTAGTTGAAAATTTATAATTTCTAAAAATTTAATCATTTTTGCAAATGATTTCTGCAGTTGCGTAGTGCAATTTAATGCATAAGTTTTTTTTTTTTTTTTTTTTTAATGTACTAGGGGGCTCGGCCCCCTACGAGCTACGCTCGCCAACCCCCGTCCAGACACCGCAGACTCTAAATGCACGCTAATTTGATCGGCTTTAAAAAGATTTCGAAAGATTGAATCATAATTTAAAAAAACAGTGGCGATCTCCCTATAAACGAATTTCTATTCATTTCTCTTGAATTGGGATTTTTAACGTCAAATCCGCTGCGGTACTACTTGATTATCCTGTCGACCAATTTCGCCAAATTATATAAATCGCCAAACCACTCGCCAAATTATACAAATTGATATAATTTTTATTTTAAATAACGAAAGAACAAATAAATTCGTACAACATTAATAAAAACACAAATAAAACGTCGAAATAAAAATAACTTGATGACGTATACACGTGTAACAACATTTCAAAATAAGCTAATATAAAAGGAATCTCTCTATTCTAAAAAAAAGTAACTACCGCTGTCACCGCCGCCGCCGCCGGTTTTGAATTTTTTGTGACCGAAGGTCTTTCTTCGTTAATATTAAGAAAAATAATGCATACAAAAATATGAAAATCGGTAGTGTTATACAGAAATGTTTGATAAACACGCTGATGCAGACAGTTTTCAAATCGAAGAATTATTTTAAGAGATATTTAATGCTAAATTTGGACAAAATCGTTCCACTAAAAAAGTTTTATAGTAACAAAAACTATACATCGGAATTTAATAATTTTTAGTTCATTTTATACGTTATAATTTCCCGGTGTGCAGAATTGATTTATTTTTTTAATTTGACTCATTTTTCGAGGTTTTATATCTATTTTAAATTCAAATTTTCAGCATTTCGAGAGATATTTTTTACAGATTTTAGAAAGTGATATTAATTTAAACTGTTGCCAACTGTATAAACAGCGGAAGCAATAATGTTTGCTTAAAAAAAAAAAAATATTTATACATGTAATAAATTAAAAATTTATTTACACGTGACTATTATAAACAGAACAAAAAACATTTGGAATTAGAATTAAATAATTATGTACAAAAAGCAGGAACTTATTAAAAATTACGTCATAAAAACTATAATTACACGTGAATTTTAAGAGAGAAAGGAATTTGTAAAATAATAAATTTATTAACATGCGTTGGAATTCTTAAATAGGAGAAATTATGTCATATTTACGTCACATTACAGTTATTACATAAAATGAACACAAAATAATATTGCAAAACGGTTTAAATTTATAAATTGCGCTAGACATTTATTTGATATCTTGAGAGGATACTTTTCAACTATTTTTCTTAGGAAAGCGCAAATAATATTTTATTTCTAACACAAGTATTTTCACGTGAATATTAAAAAGAGAAAGAATAGTTTGGTCAAAATTACGTCAGATTAAAAACGATTAATTTAAAATGTCTCATTTAAAAGAACTTTCTTTTCGCTTTGTTAAAAAATATCGGGAGACAAAGATTCTGTTTACTTAATTCCTTTTATATTAGCTTATTTTGAAATGTTGTTACACGTGTCAACGTCATCAAGTTATTTTTATTTCGACGTTTTATTTGTATTTTTATTAATGTTATACTAATTTATTTGTTCTTTCGTTATTTAAATTAAAAATTATGTCAATTAATTATTTGGCGAGTGGTTTGGCGATTTATATAATTTGGCGAAATTAGTCGACGGGATAATCAAGTAGTACCGCTGCGGATTTGGCGTTAAAATTTTTCCAATCAAAGAGAAATGAATAAAAATCCGTTTATCGGGAGATCGCCACTGTTTTTTTCAATTCTTACTATTAGTTCACACTCTCCCTATATTTGTTTATTTATATATTATTTATATATTTATTTATATATTTATCTTGTTCAAATTTTCAATCGTTAATAAAATACTCATTATTCATCCTATCAAGTTGAAATAATTTTTTTTTGAACTTGTACTGGATGACAATTGATGTTAATACAGATTTTTCAAATATTAATTAATTAATTAAATTTCAATTAATTAATTTTAATTTTGCATGGGAAACAAAATGGTGGCTATTGGTTATCGAAGGTCAATGAAAATATTTTCAATAAGGGGTTACCATAGGGGAGACCCGGTTCTGTCGCCAAATACCGCCAAGTTTGTCGCCAACTTGGCGATATATCGCCAAATTTGGCGTCCAAAATAAGTCGCCAAAAGTGACGCCAACTTGGCGATATTTCTAATATTTCGCCAAATTCTCATAGAATTCCATTGTAAACCTACTTGCTTATAGAAAATCAACAAATTGAGATATTTTAATGCAACAAAAACTAATATTAGCTTAAGGGATTATATTAAATTTTTCTTTGGTGACCTAAGTAGGAATTGACTTTAAAAACAAAATTTTTATATTACTTGTTTAAATTATAATTCAATCTTTCGAAATCTTTTTAAAGCCGACCACATTAGCGTGCATTTAGAGTCTGCGGTGTCTGGACGGGGGTTGGCGAGCGTAGCTCGTAGGGGGCCGAGCCCCCTAGTTAAGTAAAGAGAGTCTTTGTCTCCTAGTATTTTTTAACAAAGCGAAAAGAAAGTTCTTTTAAATGAGACATTTTAAATTAATTCTCAAAATATCAAATAAATGTCTAGCGCAATTTCTAAATTTAAACTTTTTTGCAATATTATTTTGTGTTCATTTTATGTAATAACTATAATGTGACGTAAATATGACGTAATTTCTCCTAAGACTTCTAACGCATGTTAATGAATTTATTATTTTACAATATCCTTTCTCTTTTAAAATTCACGTGTATACTTTTTATGACGTAATTTTTAATAAGTTCCTGCTTTTTATACGTAATTATTTAATTCTAATTTGAAAGTTTTTTTCCTGTTTATAATAGTCACGTGTAAATAAATTTTTAATTTGAAGCAAACATTATTGCTTGCGCTTTTTATACAGTTGGCAACAGTTTAAATTAGTACAATTTTCTGAAATCTGTAAAAAATATCTCTAGAAATGCTGAAAATTTGAATTTAAAATAGAAATAAAACCTGAAAAAATGAGTCAAAATAAAAAAATTAATGCAATCTGCACTCCGGCAAATTCTAACGCATAAAATGATCTAAAAATGATTACACTGCCATGTATAGTTTTTGCTGCTATAAAACTTTTTTAGTGGAACGATTTTGTCCAACTTTAGCATTAAATGACTCTTAAAATATTTCTTCGATTTGAAAACTGTCTGCATCAGCGTGTTTATCAAACATTTCTGTATAAAACCACCGATTTTCATATTTTTGTATGCATTATTTTTGTTAATATTAACGAAGAAAGGCCTCCGGTCACAAAAAAATCAAAACCGGCGGCGTAAGCGGTGACAGCGGCAGTTGCTTTTTTTTAGAATAGAGAGATTTTGTATTTTGAATGTATTTTCAAAATACGTGTATTTTGTATTTTGAATTTTTGAAATTTGAAAAGTGTTTTGTATTTTGTATTTTAAGTTGTAAAACCAATGTACTTTGTATCGAAAATGGTTTTTCGATGTATTTTTCCCAACTCTGATTTCAGCCAGCTGTATTAGTAAATAAATCAGAATTTATATTTTCTTCATTATCATTGATATCACATGAGCCTATAAGTTGAAAGTAAAAAGTTATAAAGTTTTTTTTAATAATTTCCATTCTTATTTTTTGGATTTATTCCCTTCTTCCATTTGGTGGTTGAATTATATTTTGATTATTAAGATGCTACATGGCGCAGAATGATATACATTTTAAATTCTCCCTTTAACATTCCCCCTTCCCCTTTATCAGATTGCTGGAAATATTTCATTAAATCCTCTTTTGCTTAATCACTACCATTTTTTTTTTTTTTTTTTTTTTTTTTTTAACTCATTTCTGGTGGCATTTCCAACACTAGTCTCCCATTGGCTGGTACCCAGTTTTTCCTGTTTCCCCATTGGGTAATGAACTTCTCAGTTGAATCCGCTTCTCCTCTATATAAGTGAGCAAGTTTCCGTTATTCTTTGCATTGAGGACAGTACGCTAAACGCTACCGAAACTAGTCTGCGAAATTTTTGTTTATTCTGGCATTTTTAACATTGCTTTTAAAATGTATATCAATTATATTTTGTAATTTTGTTGGGGATATTTTTATCACACACATCCTCTGCTCTTATAGCAAATTACTGTGGAATTTTCAGACATAAATATTGTGTTTTAAAAACTGATAATTTTACTTTTCTTTATTAGATCCAGAAAGAATAGTTCTTGGCACAGAAGAAGGTTTATATTGTGTAGATCTTGATAGGGAAGGTATGATATTTTTTCTCATATTTTATTTCAATTCTGTATCATTATTGAGTGCTTTTTATTTAGTTTTTTACATTTATATATACTAATATAATTATATTTTTATTATTGAGGACTTATAACTCTTACAAGAAAGAAAATTTAAATTTTTGTTATAATTTAATTTAATAAGAATATATCACAATCTAGGTTTCATCAACATATTTTAAATGTGTTTAATTTCATAAGCAAAAATGTCTTTCCTTTCTTTATTTTTTTCATTGCTTTCTCCTCCCCCCCTCTCCTCCTCTTTTTTTTTCCTTTTGTTAGCAATTACCATGTATTGAAACAGTAAAACAATGCAAGCCATCATTTATTCTATTTTTCTCCTATTCACAGAGATTGCTCGAATTGGTGATGGGAAAAAAATTAGCCATTTAGAGTACATTGCTGAAGAACAGTTACTTCTTGCTGTGGCAGGTAATTTTTATTTTGTAATACAGCGTGTTTCAAAAATAATCATCCGATTTAAAAAAATCATAACTGTTCAAATTTTCATCCGTTTCAAATGAATAATGTATAGATAGAAAGAGGAGAATCATAAGTTTTATGTAGTTATCAACAGGTGGCATGTGCTCTTCCTTTGCCCACCACTTCAGTGTTTGTTAAGATGGCGACTGCACAACAGAAATCGTTTTGTGTCTTACGCTTCGCGAAGTGTGAGTCCGTGAAATCTGTTCAGTGTGATTTTCGTCGAAAATATCAACATGTTCATGTTCCTACCGCTCAGAGCATAAGACGATGGTATAAACAATTTGAAGAAACGGGCTGTTTGTGTAAAGGAAAACGCTCCGGCCGGCCCCGCGTGTCAGACAAAAATGTGGAGCGCATTCGAGAAAGTTTTGCACGTATCCCATGTCAATCCGTTCGGCATGCCGTCAGGAGCTTGGTATTCCTTCGACATCTGTCTGGCGTGTTTTGTGGCGATGTCTGTGTTTGAAACCATGTAGGTTACAAATGCTGCAAGCTCTTCAGGTGACAAAGAACGATGTGTGGAGTTTTGTGAATTCATCCTTGACAATGTGTCAGAAGATGAAAATTTTTTAACACGCTTAGTTTTCAGTGACGAAGCTACATTTCATCTAAGTGGCAAAGTCAACTGCCACAATGTTCAAATATGTGGTATGGAGCAGCCACATGAAATTGTACAGTATGAGAGAAACTCGCCCAAAGTTAACGTTTTTTGTGCAGTTTCTACGAAAAAGGTGTATGGGCCCTTTTTTTTCACAGAGACCACTGTTACGGGAATCACATATCTGGATATGCTAGAGTACTGGCTTTTCCCACAGTTAGAAACCGATTCTGATGATTTCATTTTCCAACAAGATGGGGCACCACCACACTGGAGCTTGGACGTTTGAAATTTTTTGAATAACCGAATTCCTCAATGATGGATCGGCAGTGTGGGAGCTGACGATGCAGTTAAGCATCTATGGCCTCCCAGATTGCCGGACCTCTCAGTGTGCGATTTCTTCTTGTGGGGGTTTATAAAAGACCACATTTATGTACCCCCCCCCCCCCTTCCTGCTACATTAGTTGAATTGAAGGTACGCATAACAGCAGCCATCGAAGTCGTGTATCCAGACATGCTTGCAAAAGTTTGGGACGAATTTGAATACTGTACAGACATATGCCGTGTATCCAAAGGTGGACATATTGAGCACCTTTAATTTGGTATGTAAAAAAAATGTATGATTAGCTACATAATATAAAATTAATCTTAAGTATCTATGTTCACTATTTTTTATCATATACGCATTTCAAATCGGATGATTATTTTTGAAACACCCTGTATATTTTTTCTATCGACCAATACTGTTTAGTAGAAAATATTGTGATGACAAAGTATATATGGGATGAAGTACACTTTTTAATACATCTTATAGTCATAATAGTTGAGAGTTCAAAATAGACAAATATCCAAAGAAGATTTCTCCAATTTGACAGAAAAAGAGTTCAGTTATGCTAAAAAAGATTTTTAATTGCATTTTAAAACAGTCCGAGAATCTAAACTAACCCCTGAAAACTTCACCTACTTTAAAATGATACAGAACTACAATCATACATATTAAAATAACTTTAAGAGATCTACAAAAGAATTTGTCTAATAGAGATGCAATGCTGTTTCATGGTAAGTGAATAAAAAAATTGCAAAGCCTAGCTGGGAAAGAATGCTATCTATATTAATAAAAGAAAAATTTTGTTTGTGTGTCTATTCACAGTGGCTAAGAAAATGTACCACTTATAGAGGTATGAAAATTTGGTTGAGGATAGACAAAGACAGGCCAAATGCACCTGAAGCTTATATTTTTCACAATTAGCCAAGATATTAAACACCATAATATAATGAGCATCACAAAATGACAAGTTTCCTTTGTTCCGAAAATTGTGCCTGTTCATCTGCAGATCTTGGCTCTTTACACAGACAACAGATAAATGTACAGTATTTTTTATTAACTATTCGGAAAAATGGTTATTGTCCTCTGTCAGGGTAAGAATACAAAAACCTATCTGAAGCGTTTTATTGGTTGAATCCACATTTTATTCGTTTTCTGAGTGGTCTATACAATAATCTGTGTTTTCCCTTTACTTTCAACAGAAATGGATACTTCTGTTGCCACTATGACAAAAAAGTAATAAAAACTAAAAAAAAAAGAATTAATAACTCAGAAACAAATTGAGATACAGCTTTCAAACAAAATGCATTTAAAAGTACATTTTTTTCTCTATACAACGGTGTAAAAAGTAATATTGTGGGATGTTTAGAAGTTTAAGAATGAAATTTCATTTAAAATTGGTCCAGGAATATTAATGTTTAATCCATGGCGTACATAATAAATGACCAGTTCTGTAGAAGTTTTAAAATTTACAGTACCGAAAAATGTAATCCATGGCGTACGTAATGTATGATCAACTCCGTGCGATTTTTTATGTCTTAAATTTTAGTCTTCGATTGTAATTTGTTAAATTGCATTTTATTTATTTATTTATTTATTTTATTTATTTATTTTTTTTTGAAATTGCAATCACCATGTCCCCGTATAGTTACTAAAAAAAGAAAAAAAAATTGGCTTACCTTTCCGATTTCATGGTATCTCTCGTTTAAAAAGATGTTAATATTTATTATTTCATTTTTCTTTTCTTTTTTTTTTTTACTTCAGCTGACTTTTGTTTTTCTGCAATTTTAAACTGTCACATCTGCTTCCAGGAAAAAAGTGCAAAAACAGAAAAATATCTACTTATTCAAAGTAACTTTTCCTGTCCCCCCCCCCCCCCCCAAATTATTAATATTTAGTATTCCAAAGGAAATATTTTCCAAAACTTTCCAGGTTGATTTTTGTGTTTTTTTATCCCTTTTCAAGGTTTCTGTTTTTTCAACATTTTTAAACTGCTGCATCTGCTTTCCAGACAGAAATATAGAAAAACAAAAGTTACCCACTTATTTAGCATACTGTATGGCTGAGACAAGAAAAACCCTGGAACTAGTCTTGACTCGAACCTGTTGCCATGGTAACTGACCAGTCGACTTTATTTTAGGGACGTCCAGCATTTTTTTTTCTCCCGTTCAATTTGGTCATTCCAAGAATCCCCGTAGCCTTTTCTTCCCTTCCCCTCTTACATATGAAGTTCTTTCCCTACAAGTTTTGGAAACTCTGAAAGCAGGAAATCTACTCAGGGTTTTTCTTCTCTCAGTCTTTTCTGGTTCTGGAGGTATCTATGAATTGGTCAAATATTAATACTTTTTCTTTCAAAAAATTATTTCTCTGATAGTCCAGGCAATAGAGACCGTATAGGGACTCTACGTAGCAAAATTAATGGTAGTACTGGAAATCGGCTTTCTAGATGTTTTTTGGGTCACTGAATCCGAATTTCTAACTTCCCATCAAAATTTCCCCCGGCAACACCCCCCCCCCCCAAATTTTGGTAAAAAGCCCCCCCCCCCCCCCCAAAAAAAAAGTTTTTATTAAAAAATTCCATTTTTTTATTGTTTTAGGGGAAAAATAGCTAGAAATTCAGAACGTAGACAAAATTTGCAACAAATTAGATATATAACATTATGACTTAGGATGAAGGGGAAGGGGGATCTGCCTCGGAACATGCGCCGCAGTGCTGCGTGGACTAAGTTGCGCAATTCCACTTAACCCCTCCCATCTTCCCTCCGAACTTTCTCTATAAGGTTTACTTTAAGTTTTTTGGGTCGCTGAATCCGAATTTTTAACTTACCCCCAAAATTCGGCTCCCCCCCCCCCCAAATAGTTCTTTTTAACTTAAATTTCTTATTGTTTTAGGGAAAAAGCATTCCAAAATTCAGAAACTAGACAAAATTTGCAACAAATAGAATATATGACATTATGACGTAGGATAAACGGGGAGAGAGGGGGCTGCCTCGGAACATTACCCCTGCGCTTTTCTCAAAAACCAAATTTTTTCAAAAAATCCATTTTTGGGGGGGTTTGCCTGGTGAAATTTTGGTGGGAAGTTACAAATTCGGATTCAGCGACCCAAAAAACATCTAGAAAGCCGATTTCCAGTACTACCATTAATTTTGCCAGATAAAATCCCCTATTGCGTGGACTTCATCATTTAGTGCACGTAACGCCGCAGTGCATGTTCCGAGGCAGCCCTCACCCTCCCCGTTCATCCTAATTCATAATGTCATATATCCTATTTGTTGCAAATTTTGTCTAGTTTCTGAATTTCGTAATGATTTTCCCCTAAAACAATAAGAAGTTTAAGTTAAAAACAACTATTGGGGGGGGGGGGGGGGGGGTTGGAGGGGGAATTTTTTGGGGGAAAGTTAAAAATTCGGATTCAGCGACCCAAAAATCTTAAAGTAAACCTTATAGAGAAAGTTCGGAGGGGAGATGGGAGGGCAAATGTAAACGTGTGAGTGGTTAAGTGGAATTGCGCAACTTACAAGGAGAGGGTCCGAGGTTGGTCTGACGGAATCCAGCGATCCTTTGTACATTGATAGAGTATAGTTAATAGATAAACATATTAACAGGATAAAGTGCAATATTCAGGAGGGTCGTAAAAAACGAGCCCCAAAGTTCACCCATTATTGACTCTTTAGTATATAACCGGATAAATTACTCGCGCTTGCGAGAGGCTCGGTAGCACAGTTGGCAGCGCGCCAGACTTTTTATTTTCTCCTTTTGGGACGTCTGCGGGTTCGGTACTCCAACAAGCTTTTTTTTTTTTTTTTCCAGCCAAAATAATGATCAGTTATTTTCAAACCATAATTAAAAAAATATATCTAATTATTTAAAGTTAGACAAATATTCATAAAAATATGCCTCTGCACGCAGACACACACTTATATATATTATGTGCTTATTAATTTACAGAGATATTGCCGCTTTATGCATCTAATGGGGGGGAAAAGGAAAATAACTGAATTATTCAGTAGACAAAATTTTATTTTATTCACATTTATTTATAGACTTTTCTATGAATAGATACCTGTTGTTTTCAGCGAAGTAAATTAAAATACGCTACATAAAATTAAAATATGCTATTTTATTTTTATCTTGTATTTTAAAATGTTATCCTTTTTAATTTTTTTTTTAATTTTTTTAATTTTTAAAACATAATTATTTTTTATCATGGGATCTCATGTTTGGAATTAGAATAACTGTTTTTGGTTTAAAACCTTGTAACGTAGATTTGCAGGTGGTTTTTAAGCAAAACAAGTACGCTATAGAAAATGAACAGGGTGGGTTTAAAATGTTTACCTTTCTTTTGTTGAAATTTAAGCGCCCATCTGCCGCAGAGCGAATGAGTACGGCATTTTGTTTTTAAAGTTTTGAAGTGATTAGACGTTGTTCTTTATTATAGTGTCATAATTAAAATGAAAAAAGCTATTTTGTAAAAAATGTCGAGTGAAGAAGATTCTAAATTTACAAATATTGAAAAGCGAATTTCATAATACACAATTCATAGCGAATCATCAAAATTGATATTAAAAGATGTAGTCGTGTATTACACAAAGTTACTCTCTGAAAATAATTTAATTTCATCGGAGTCTTCAGACGCTATTTCTTGTGAAGCCAAGCTTATCGGGAATTAACTTTTTCACAATAATCTAGAACTACTTTGTGATAGAAAAACTTATAGTTGAAGCACAGCTTTGGTAAAACTAGGCGACGTTTATTTTTATAGGCAGGTGAAAAATATGATTAAGCGGTTACAAAATTGTAATTGTTTAATTGAACGGAAAAGAGAAATTAATTCTCGCTAGGATTGTATAAAAATTCATTCAATTGTGCATTATCAACTCTCTTCACCTATATTTTGTAACATGATAAAATACCCCTGGCATGCATGGAAACTTTCACATAAAAGAATAATATTTATGAATGTGAAGTGTGTTTTCCAAATGATCTTTTTTAAAACGCCTTGTTCCTGTAAAAACACTTCTTTTATTATTCGTGCACGCTGTCGCAAAAGTTTCTGTTTCATATGTTTTTATGATAATTATCACCCCGGTTCCTGCCCGTAATCAGAACCTCAATTTTAATAGAACACATTTATTTTTTAAGTACATAGTATAGACAGAAATGTAAAATAAATTTAAATAACCGTAAAATAAGTGTACGTCATTGTGAAATATATGTAAGTAATTGTAAAATAAATATAAATGATTGTAAATAAAACTAAATATAAAATTTACAAAAATGTTGAATGCAAAAAAATACGTATATACTGCATAAGATTCTTGCTTTTTTTTCATTATATCCATAAGGATGCAATAAAACTGTCTCTCTCTGTAAATAAATAAATATGTGTGAATGCGCCAATATTTATATTTGTCTTACATTTAAATAGTTATATATATATTTTTTTAATTGTGGTTCAAAAATAATTTATCATTATTTTGTCGGGAGAAAAAAAATCCTCGTTGGAGGATCGAACCTGCAGATATCCGTAAAAACGAAAATTAGAAGTCTGGCGCGGTGCCAACTGTGCTATCGAGCCTGTCGCAAATGAACTTAATTTATCCGATTATATACTAAAGAGTCAATTGGGTGAACTTTGGGGCTCGTTTTTAACGGCCCCCCTGAATATTGCACTTTATCCTATTGATATGTTTATCTATTGACAATACTCTATCAATGTACAAAGGATTGCTGGATTCCGTGAGACCAACCTCGGACCCTCTCCTTGTTAGTTTACGCAGCACCGCGCGCATGTTCCGAGGCAGATCCCACTTCCCCTTCATTCTAAGTCATAATGTCATATATCTAATTTGTTGGAAATTTTGTCTACTTTCTGAATTTCTAGATATTTTTTCTCTAAAACAATACAATTTTTTAATAAAAACTTTTTTTGGGGGGCTTTTTACCAAAATTTGGGGGGTTGGCAGGGGAAATTTTGGTGGGAAGTTTCAAATTCGGATTCAGCGACCCAAAAAACATCTAGAAAGCCGATTTCCAGTACTACCATTAATTTTGCTAAGTAAAATTCCCTATTGCCTGGACTATGAGGTCTATTTGCAATCTTTTCATCTTTTATGTTTTTTTTGCAATTTCAAAATGCCATCTCCTTTTTAACAAATGGAAATACAAAAAGGTATAAATAATAATAAAAGTACCCCTTTATCCCCGGTACTCTTTCAATTCTAAAGATATCTTTAATTAAAAAAAATATTTATATTTACTATTTTAAAAAAATATTTTCTTGAAGTCATTTCATCACATTTTATTTTTCTGATCAGTGCATTTGCAGCTATTGTTTTTCATTTTAATTGTGCTTTAGAATATTTTTGGAAGAGATTTCTTTTCTGCACATGTCCAGGGAAACTTCTACATTTTCAGCATTGATTGTCAATACACTGGAATATATCATTTTTCATTTTAAAAGGGTGAGGGGTTTGTGTGCATTTTATATTATTTAGGTTTTTTTCAGAACATTTGGTCAGACATGGAAGTTTAATATATCTAAATAGCAGAAATCAAATCGGCAATCATTCAAATGGGGGTCCATTAGTTCATTTGGAAATTAAAAAAAAAAAAAAAAAAAAAAAAAAAATTAGAATCATACAAATTTGAAGTTAAAATTAAAAAAACACCAGAGTGTATGTAGCACCCCTTTGTATGCTGAGGTAAGTAGTTGGTGTCATTTGCATAGATTTTCATTCAAAAATATAAAATCACACAAATTTGAGGGTGTAAGTTGCTGAAAGCAGTGGGACCAACAACATTATGTTCGTTTGGAAAGATTTTCATTTAAAAATATAAAATCATTCAACACTGATTTTACATATATTTAAGGTTATTGTCATGGGCCCGGTCAATGACATTTATTTAAGGCTAGTGATAGAATAAAATTGGTATTATGAACTAACTACTCGGTATGATGACAAAGAGGCTTAAATCTGGAATTTTAAGAAAATATATATTTTAAAAAATCTATTTAAAAATAACTGATGATTACCTTCATAGCATGCATGAAGTACGTTGTGACGTCACTGTGAGTCACTGATGTCACATCACATCTGTGTCCGAAATGCCACCACTCAGTGATGTCACATTGTGACTGAGATGTGAACTTCTTAGAAAACTTTAAAAAATTACAAAAATTCTTCAAAACATGTTGTTACTGTAAAATTTTATTTTTCTGGGAATAAAAAAGAATTGTTATCTCACTGCATGTAACGTAGGTCACGTCACACTCACAAAAAAAAAATCTCCCTATATTGTAAGTCACAGTGTGAGAAAAATATGAGCTTAAAAAATCTTTGAAAATGAAGAGAAATGTTTTAAAAGGACCGAGTTACAGCGGCATAAGGAATGAAAATATATTAGTGGGTAGCAAATAGTAAATTCAGACACAAAAAGATGGTGCGGGGGGGGGGGGGGGGACATATAAAGGAAAATGCACGGTACAAGTATCAACAAACTAGATTTTCATGCTATATTTTATCAATTTGATATCTAAGAGAGTGAAAGTATACTTTTTTCCTGATTTCAATTTTATTTAGTATTGCAATTTAATATAATAATCCTTCTCTTATTCTTATTATTATAAAAGTGTTTCTCGGAAAAATGGTACGTGCTGGAGCAATTTGGATAACATATTTAGAATTAGGAATATTAAATATATACACTTTACATATTTAGTTTGCAGGAAGGAAAATTTTTAATTTATTTTTACCGACCACTGGTATTCTAAACATTTTTGTGGTTTCAAACTAAAAAGTTTCTATTATAGTTAAGTCTGCAGCTTTTAATGAGCACGTAGAAAGAGTCTTCAGAGTTTAGTCATACATACATTTCTTGCTTTATAATTTGCATTCAAGTCACATTTTTTCCTGTTAGTGTACCTATTTTAAGTAACTATTTTTTTAAAAAATTTTACTTCTTTCAGACTTTTAAAATAAAATTAGCGTTTTCCGAATTAAAAAAAAAATATACAAAATTTATGCAAAACCCATGGTATAATTTATTATTCGTATTTCAAATTTGTGCTTTAGAGATATGACTTTAAAAAAAAGTTACTTTATGAATTGTTTTATTCTACAGGAAATTAACATGAAAAGAATGACAATTGACAAAGAAAATTTTTTTATCCTCGATATTTATTTAAATCTTTTTATTTTTTAGGAAGATATTTTGTATTTATTATGTGTGAAACAATCTTTACTTAGAAAAAGGGAGGGGGGGGTGGTTAAAACTGATAAAAAGAAAAGGTAAAATACATTGGAAAATTCTTCAAATACAAAAATTTAAATACAGACAGTCTTATAAAATGATTGCACGCGTAAGTTCCAATTCTGTTTATATAAAAGCAAATAAACTAACACCTGCCCAAAATCGTCTGCCACGATACCGCAGGTAAACAGAGAACTTTTTGTTCTAACAGATGCGGTAAGTTACTAGTCTAAAATGTAAGTTTTTGCGTGTGCTTTTTTTAATGAAAGAAAAAGACGTCGCCATTTTTGGATACACACGGATATTAATAATTAATTTATGGAGCTCAAAAAGTAAGTCTTATTTAATTTAAAATGTTTATTCCTGTTTTGTATATTTGGTGAGATGAGTTAAATAGTTTTATATTATACCTATAGAAAGAGACTGATCTGGAGTTGTTTTTCAGATTAGAAATTAACACTATACTGAATGGGAAATGTCGTTTTACATACTATAGTAGTGAAACTTTTGAAATACTTTTTTTCATTGCTAATAATATTTTAAATTATTATTTAAAATCCTAAATCTTCATATCAATGTTTTCAGATTTAACATTTGCCAAAATTATAAAATAATAGGAATTCCTTGTAACATATGGAGAGATTTTCGAGAAATTGTTAAATCTAATAATACATTTAATTCATCTATTGTACTTTGTTGTTGTTTAATAGTACAATTATAAATACTAATTATTTTGTGTTTTTCAAATTGGTATATTTATTTTTTTAAATTGTATGTAAGCACGTTTTTGCTGTTCGTGATTTTAATCAAACATTTAATTGTAGACATTCAGAATCAGTTATTCAATTTTCTTCGATTGTAAACTCATTTTCTACATTTGCGATACACGTTCGATACTTCGCATTAAAAAATAAAATATGACATTTAAGCATTGAAATAAAGTGTTTTTCATGCCTGATAACAAGTTTATAGATTAAACTGCTTTACTATACTTTTTAAAATTTGATATTTATAATATTTATAAAAAAATATTTATAATTTATGATATTTATAAAAGTTCATATTGTACTGTTCATTAGCGATAATTGCTGGAAATGCATTTTTAATTATAATATGCGCTTTTATGATTCACTGTATTTATGCATAGTATATGGTGTATCTAAAAGCTATAATTCATATACAGGGCTACACAAAAGTATACGTAAGAGTTAAGGGGTATGGGCGCAAATTGCTTAAAGGTGTTTTTTAGATGAGTTATGGATTTTTATGTTGAACTGCATTTAATTTACTAAGAAATGTTTGTAGAATATGGATAAAATGATACACAGGGTCACACAAGGAAATGGATATATGGCCGTCTATAAATTATAATTTCTGGAAATGTGATTTCAGCAGTTTTAAGAGTGTTTTAATTTGAATTAAATTTTAACTAAATAGTGGCATGTAATAAAGATTCTAGGTAAACTACAGGGTTGTACAAAAGTATTCAAGTATGTTTTCATATATTAGTATAAATTGCTCGAATGAGAATTTCAACCTGTTATGCATTATCTTGCTAAACTAAATTTTCACATTATATATTAAACAAAAACATAATTTGAAGAACAAATTAAAAAAACAAAATTTATTTCCTACATTGTTTAAGCCCGAGAAGGGACATATATTAAATCATTTCATTCAATTAGTTCTACATTTAATGTTAAATTTTTGTAACAAATTAGTTAAGCCAATTGAAGATTGAAAAATAAAAATAAAATTCATACAATATGATACTTAAAACACCCTAAAAAAATAGATTCTGTTCAAATGACTTAAACAATTTAGGAAATAAATTTTGTTTTTTTTTAAATTTGTTCTGCAAATTAGGTTTTTGTTTAATATGTCAAGTTTTTTAATAACTACAGCACTCAGACGAACGCATTTCAAAATTAATAGAGAGTATCATCATCAGGCTTTGATGTATGCGGTATTGCATCACAATGTGGGATGCAGTTTATCAATGTGTAATTTAAAATATTTCACCACTATAGTAATGCAGGTTGCGGTAGTTTGGACAAAAACTTCCAATCTGAATGTAAAAAACCTATAATCAAAACATAAAAAATTAACTTCACTTAAATTTAGATACCCTATTTCCCGCACAGGAATGCTATGAATGTAAATGTAAATTGGGTTGAATCCTTACTGCTAATATTTAACAATATTATAGCTGTGATACAGTAAAAAATAAAAAATAAAAGTGTTACTTAAATTTTTAAACCTTATTCTCTGCCAAGGGGTGATGCAAACACAACAGAAAATTATTACCTAAGTTTAACTTGGGGTATAAATAGTTCTCATCTCGGGAAAAAAAATACATTTTAAAATTTAAGTTATGTAATTCCCCACTAAGTTCGCTACCTGCGTAAAAATAGCTATCCATTAGAAACTTTTTACTAAAATATAAACTCGACCAAAGCAAAAACTTATTCTGAAAATATCCTTTTTATTTCCACTATGACGCCATATTCACCTTTTTAATTTTTGAAAAAAAAAAAAAAAAAAAAAAAAACTACCTCAATTTAATATTTCACGTTAAAATCTTTCAACTAAAAAGAAATAAATTATTATTACGGCTTTTGAAATTTTTGCAACAATGAAGTAAAAATGTTACATTTTCTATGAAAAATGTCCATTGATTTTCAATGAAAAAAGCAAAAATTGGAATTATTAAGAAAAATATTTGAATAATATACAAAAAAATTGGCCCTTGTTTCTCTCTGGGTTATAATTCTCCCATATGCAAAGGTATTTTGCCATTCGTTTCGACCCTGACATCAGGCAAGCGTTTTTAAACTTTAAATTTATAATATTATTAGAATTAGTAAAGAATAAAAAATGAGTGGCATCAGGGACAAAAAGGTGGGAAGAAAAAATGAAAAAGTTACCATCTCCATAGGCTTTTCTATGTTAAATTAACATTGAGAAGTGAGACTGGAAATAAATAAGTATTGTGCTGCCGCGCAATACTTAAATTAGTATATATCAACCTACAGATTAAATATAGGGCTATTCAAAAGAATTGGAAAACATATTTGGCTATGGACGGTAACTGCTGAAATCAGTTTTTCAAATGTTTTATGCGTTTTCTAAAATATTTACTTAGTTATCTTATTTACGTTATTTCCTTAAATTACGATGTCTAGTTAAAGCATTCAGGAAGCGTTGGAAAGTGCTTTATAATCTATGTTTAACACATGATTTTTCTTACTTGTTTTTTCTATTTTCCAGATCATTCATTTCCTATAAATCATACGAAATCTATTTAGCTCATATTAACAAAATACAATATACACGGGAATAAAAAATTTAAATAAATATGGCTTATCTTATTCTTCTTTAAATAGGAAATGTATTAATATCCATTAGACTCCATGTTCGTATTTAATAAAATAATAACAAATCACAACACATAAAAACTTACACATTCTTAATATAAAGCTTGAACTCAAGATCAAGCTTAGAACTTAATAAACAAGTTGGAAATTGTTCGTCAAACGTGGCAAATGAGGTGCGTTCGTACTATAACTAGTTTTATAATTATTTTTTGCACCCCATATTGTACTGAATGTGTATTTATTTGCAATTCATAAGTGCATAGTCTGTAACATCATTAAAATGCACTTGCAATAATTTTTTCCCATTCCCCTTAATGTAACGGAAAACTTTTGACTGTCCCTGTAATTAAGCTATACATCCGATTTTCATGAAATTTGAAATGGCTCGACAAAATTTTGCAGCAATTATATATTTAAAATTTCAGCCCATTCGGAAAGCTGTAACATCATTAAAATGCACTTGCAATAATTTTTCCCATTGGCTTTAATGTAAAGAAAAACTTTTGAC
Organism: Maratus speciosus; assembly: GCA_963932465.1. Classification (NCBI taxonomy): domain Eukaryota; kingdom Metazoa; phylum Arthropoda; class Arachnida; order Araneae; family Salticidae; genus Maratus; species Maratus speciosus. The sequence goes on along the minus strand of OZ010788.1, from coordinate 383,760,739 downwards.
TGTCCTGTACTTAAACTATACATCCGATTTTCATAAAATTTGAAATGGCTCGACAAAATGTCGCAATAATTATATGTTTAAAATTTGAGACCATTCGGAAAGCTTTAACATCATTAAAATGCACGTGCAATAATTTTTCCCATTGGCCGTAATGTAAAGAAAAACTTTTGACTGTCCCTGTAATTTAACTATACATCCGATTTTCATAAAATTTGAAATGGCTCGACAAAATTTTACAACAATCATATATTTAAAATTTCAGACCATTCGGTTGGGTAGTTTTTGCTCTATTATATGCGGACGGACGGACGGACAGACAGACGGACTGAACGACGACTATAGGTGCTACGTATTTATATAATTACGAACGCACCTAAAAAGGATGCCAGTTGATAAGCATTGTTTTTTTTTCAGTGTAAAAATTAAAAGTATTTTAGAAGAATAGGACTCCAAAATAGCGATACATTGCTAAAAAGTACGGTAAAAAGATAATATTGTATATTTCAAACAAAACTTTACTTTAAAATTCATCACAGTGTTTATAACAAGAATCATCACAGTATTAATGCTTGGAAATTTTTCCAGAGAGAAACATTCGTCTTGCAAACAATATTTCAAATGGAAATCAAATTTCAAATTGATTGCTTTAAAGGCGCAAAAGCCAACATAGTGAAAAAAATTCCATAACGGTACTTGAATCCGGGCCATCAGTATAGCGCACTGACATTCTACCGACTAAACCACATGGAATGAGACCAAGCCTGGAAAATGTCTTACTATTACATGTTGGCAAGGCTACAAACACAGCACAAGATGGAATATTTATCATGAACCACCGACATGGGGCAAACACGAAACTTAATTAAATCCAGCAGCGATTCAAACTATATAAATACTTGGAAATTTTTCCAGAGAGAAACATTCGCCTTGCATACAATATTTCAAATGAAAATCAAATTTCAAATTAAAATTGCATTTTAAACAATTTGAAATTTGATTTTCATTTTAAATATTGTATGTAAGGCAAATGGTTCTCTATGGGAAAATTTCCAAGTACTTATGTAGTTTGAATCGATGCTGGATTTAATTAAGTTTCGTGTTTACCCGATGTTGGCGGCTCCCGATAAATATTCCATCTTGTGCTGCGTTTGTAGCCTTGCCAGCATGTACTAGTAAGAAATTTTCCAGGCTGGGTCTCGTTCCATGTGGTTTAGTCGGTAGAATGTCAGTGCGCTACACTGATGGCCCGGATTCGAGTCCCGGCTTGGAATATTTTTCTCTATGTTGGCCTTTGCCCTTTTAAGAAATTAATTTTAAATTTGATTTTCATTTGAAATCATCACATTGTTTATGACAAGTTCGTCACAAATGACACATATTTCACAAATTAGTCACAGTGTGACGTCAAAGCATTGTCGCTGTCGTCACAGGTTCGTCACAAAGTTAATGCCAAAATAGTCACAAATGACACACTTTTCACAAATTTGTCACACCATGACTTCACAGAGTGGTCACAATGTGACGTCACAAGCGACCTCTAAAACGGCCATAACGTCCTCGCATTCTAGTCACTATGACGTCACATCGACGGTCACAAAATCACAGTGTGACTTCATAACGACGTCGCCGTGACATCACCATGCCTTACAGGTATATACATGACAAAAGTGTCATGTCGTTAAAGACTACTTGTCTGCTTGGTCCTGCCAATAGCTATTACTTGATTAATCACTACACATAACACACAGATATTATAGCAGGCATTCACATTCTTCAATTCAAAATACAATAAAATGATCGATAGCCGAGATTTACACACCTCCTCAGATCAGTGTTTCGAACGAAACTCACAAGTTTTTAAACAATTTATATAGATGATGCTTCTAGTGGCAACATACCACCAGGCTTTGAATGTTACAAGCATTCAATATTTAAATGCAATATCAGTTTAGAATACAATATCTAAATGTGAAATACAATCTCAATAATACAAATTTTTCTCAGAACACATACACTAAATGAAATATTAAATTTACAAACAAAAGCACAAGAATATAATACACCATAACACACACACACAAAATTTGCTTAATTAAATAAAATATATGAATTTAAATAGTTAATGCCATAAAAAAAGTTATGGTGCAACTTTTTTCCAAAATCTGTTGATTGTGTATGAAATGATCCAAATGTTAAATCAAAAAATGTCCAGAATATAAGATACTTATGTAAAATATTGGGTAAAGTAAAACTTCATCTACTTCCTCTGATAAGTTGCTACTAATATAATTCTTAATAACTAAAGTATAATTTATGGAGTGCTTGTCCATTAAATTTAACATATTATCATTTTGTTTTTGCTTTTTTAATATAGGCAAACAGCGGTACTTAAGATTGATACCTGTTGGAGCTCTTGATGGTCAAGATGTTGAATGGACTAAAGTTGCTGATACAAAAGGATGTATTACATTTTGCACAATGTGTATTCACAAAGGCAATTCATCAATATATTTATTTTGTTCAGCCATTAAAAAACAGGTAAATTATGCTTATTTTAGTAAACAGGATATGATTAAATATGTTTAAAGTTAAAATCATTGTGTAATTTATGCAAGCCAATTTTACCATATAAATGTTCAATTGTACTATTATCATCACTATTATGATTAAAGTAAGTAATGAATAAGTTGTAATCTGACAAAACCATTTTTTTTTAGGTTGTAGTTTATGAAGTTAATCGAACAAAAGGTAGGCATCACAAGAAAAAAGAGATCTGTTTGCCAGTTCCTGCAGTTACTTTAGATGTAATTGGAAATCGGTTATGTGTTGGTTTACCATCAGCTTTTCATTTATATTCTGTTTTAGATGACAGCCCACCCATTTGTAAGTTTTCCATCTTAATTTCTATCATTTAATTACTTATTTCTGTAGCTTTTTGTTACCACTTAAGAACATGGTTGTTGTGGTAGTTATGTAATTTGTGCTTTCTTTGTAGCTTTGGTTAATACTGACTGCAGTGATCTATCATTCTTGGCTCATAACTTGATGGATCCTCTTCTTGCTGTTGAATTAGAAAATAATGAATATCTACTAGTTTTTTCTCGTAAGTGGTTGTGTTGTGTTTTATTGACATGATTTTAATTGCATTTTTTATATTTCTATTTATTTGTATTTTCTTATATTGTTGCAGTCTCCCTTTTTAATTTGGAACAGATGAGTCTGTGGCCTGCGCCATAAACTTACCGATTTTTTTTTTTGTGCCAAAATGTTGTCTTCGAAAGTGATCGCCAAACTGAAACCAGGAGAGAAATTTATTTTCAAATATAGCAATCTCTTTAAATACTCATGAAAGTCTGCATTTTTTAACAATGAAAATAAATATTTAAAACTAATAATTTCTATTTCAGGAGGGAGGGCTGTGCATCCCCCACCTCCTGTGAACCCCCCTGTTCAACAACAATTTTTGCAGGAAGAAAAATTTTGCTTACAAATATTTCATTAAAAAAATATACAAACACTCAATTTTAGCAGAAAAATTTAAAAGTTAATGCTTTTAACTTTGGAAAGTAATCGCCATATTTGAAAATGAATTTCGTTGGTGCTTCAGAATTGCAATCAATTTCGAAAATACAATTTTAGCACGAATAAATACAAATAAAACAAAAATAGTACTTACATTTTGCAGATTCCTTGAAATTTTGAAGAATAGAAAAAAATAAAAAAAATCAGAGCAGAGTAATTTGGATTCTAAATAAAAAAATTCTATATGCACATTGCATAGGGTAAAAAACAATCGAAGATTCATTAAACTGCCTCTGTCAAAACAATATGCCAATCTTTGCAATCAATATCGATCCATGTTTTGTGAATCACAAATCCACCTGAACATAAATAAAATCGGCATGAAGCCATTATCAAAAATAAGTCGAAAAAAGTAATAAAAATTAAACCAATAAAAAATACTACAAGGAATCTCGCAAAATTATGGCAGCCATAGCTGCCGAGACGCTGCAGAAAAAATGAACGCAGCGCGGGAAGCTGTTTCGTTCGAAATTTCAAGTTCAACAAACAGGTTTAGATGCACAAAAGTCAAAAAACTAAAACAGCGCAGGTCCATTATAAAATGACATCAAATGAGCAAAAGAGAATTCTCTATCTGCCAAGATTTGTTCCCTCAGCTGAGAAAACGGCCAGGGTTACCATAAATGGAATCTGGCATGGTTTGTGACATGGTTACCAGAAATAAGGTTTATCGCCAAGTTTGGCGAGATTTTTTCGCACGTAAATTTGCAGACCACAGAGTCATTTGTACCTTTAATTTTTCTTTTTTTTTTTTTTTTAATATAATTTTATCCAAAGCATTCTCACATGCCCATTTGTTTTATACTAATCATGTTTATTATTTCTGTTGTCAACATATCTTTTTCTATGCAGTTATAAAATGCGCAACAATGAATGATGCATCATCCAAAAGGTTTTTCAACTGACTTCTGGCATATTACACTCACATTTCATTAAGGGGTCATGTAACCTTTGAAGCGTCCAAAAATCGATTTTTTTTTTAATAGCTTATAATTAAATATGATTCTTTGGGAACATTTAAAAGCAAATCCCATACAAATAATCACATTAGAAGAGAAGTTATGTCTAAAACACTTTGAGCTTTTGCTATATGATCAACGGGTTTTTCAATCTTTAAAGCCAATTTTCTCAAAACAGCGATTTTGATCGCTGCGCGCACGATTTCTGAAAAACGGTTGGCTAGAATTTCACGAAATTTTTGTTGGATGTATTAAACATACAGATGCACAAAATGACCTATTATTATGTTTCTCAAGTTAGAAGTTTAGAATTCACGGCTACTTTTGTATAAAAAATATCTCGATATTTCGAATTACTCTAAAAAATTTTTTTTTTCTCGGGATCTACAAGTTTTATTTTTTTCTTTGTAGGTCATTTTGAAAACACTTTATATCTGTACTCATAAAAAAAATTTGGCTTGTTTCAGCCATTCAAATGGGAAAAATCATGTGCGCAATGCATGCAAGAATAATTCTTTCGTAAAAATTGTATTATCTTTAAAAATAAATTACAAAAAACTATATATGTGTATACCTTTTCTAACAATTTTGATTGATAAAATAAATCGTTCCTAACATGTGTTTTCAATTTTATAATTAAAAGTTAATTAGTTCAAGAATGACTGCAATTCTTACAGAGGTCACTTTTCCATGTACTTTATTGGTTAAATTAAAAATTGCAGTTAATTAAAAATTAAATCAGCATTATTTTCATAAATGAAATGAAAGGTTTTTCTCAATTCAATGTTACCACAAAAATAAAATACTGCATTATATCATGTGCAGCAATGATTATAAAAAAAAATAAATCGTATAAAACAGATAAAGCATGGATGCCCCTGTTAGGAATTTTAAGCTATTTCTTATTGCTTCTATTACCTTTATTTCCATATCACTTCTATCTGCATTTTTCTTACTGTTTCTTTATTTAAATTACCTTTTATTTCTATTCAAAACACATTTAAATATCTTTTATTACACTTTATTACTTTTATATTGGGGATATACCAGATATTGGATACCAGATATCCGAAGCTCCTTTGCCTACCGGATTCGGATATCCGACCGGATATCGGGCACTATATATGTGAATTATTTCTTTATACTATAGTGCCATCTCAGAACAATAAATTGCAAACATGTTTCACACATCATTAAAACATTTTAAATGTATTGAAATATAATTTACAAAAACTATATCTCTTTGAATATCAGGGCTTTAAGTACAAGTTTTCCCAGGAAGGGAGTTTCTCACCCAACATTTATAAATGCAGGGAAGTTGAACTGCTAAAAAGGAAAAAAAAAAAATCTTTAAACACCGCTATTTTTATGTGCCACTTAAAGAATTACATTAATATAGACATGACAAATACCATTCAAATAATTTAAATTAACAACTCAAGATAATTATCCAAAATGTTTATTTTTATTAAAACAAAGGAACAGAATGAAGCTTTATATATACCATGTCTATTTTTCAACTTTCACCCAATGTTATGTGCAATTAACAATTGGGTTGCTAAATGAATTTCTTAATTTAGATTTTATTCCATTTTGCAAACTCTTTCATAAGTTACACTTTTGGCAAAAACAGCACAGAGCAACTTTTAAAATTTTAAAATTATCGGAAACACATGGTTATGCTCGCTTAAGAAAATTTTAGTCAATTGATTTCTTCTATTACATGAGAAAAGGTTGATTTCAAAAAGCCATGTCCTAATTTCTGTGAATTGCAAGAATCAACTAGTTCGTTGTTTCTAAATATTTTTTTAAGTTCACCAATTTTTTTTTTTTTTTCATGTGCACCACAAGTGAAATCTCATTTTATTTAGTGCTGACTATTGGCCAATTTGGTAGGGCTCAGTCTCCGGTGGCCGTTACTGCCCTTTTAGTTATTTCCTATTTTGGGCACAATGAAAAACATCGCAAAATACGTAAATCGGTCATAGAAAAAAATATTGCTGAATTCATCAATCACAGCAAAAATAAATAAAAAAATTTGCCGACCAGTTGCGAAAAAACAAAAAAAGCTGAAGTTCGTGGGAAATCAGCAGCGGGAAAATATCACAAAATTTGTCAATCGATCATGGAAAAATATTGTGAAATTTGCCAGTCCATCATAAGCAAATATCATGAAATTCCTCAGCCGGTCGCAGAGAAAAAACGTCAAAAATTTTAACCGGAAGTAGAAAAACAGTCGTTACTTTCATCAGTATGTCACAAGAACAAACAGGGAAATTTGCCAATTGGTCACACAATAAAATTGCTAAATTTGTCAATTGATCACAAGAAAAAATTTATGAAATTCACCAATCAGTCTCCAGAAAAAATAGTGAAATTCATCAGTCGGTCGTGGAGAAAAATTACAAAATTTTTCAGTCAGATCCAGAAAAACAATCATGAATTTTGTCAATCTGTCGTAAGAAGAAACTGTGAAATCTGCCAATCAATAGCAAAAAATATCATGAAGTTTGTCACTCGGTCCCGAGACTTGATCATTGTTTTACAACGAAACATTATCGGAAAATGATTTTTTGGAAACAGAAGCCCCCCTCCCCGCCCATAATATTCTTTAGGGCACGAATCCTGCTATCCCGTCTTGAAATTCAAGCCTTGTATCTGCCATTCAAGCTCTATAATGTATATTAATAATGTTGTATAAAAAATTTAATTTAAACATTAAAACATTCTGTTTATTTATACAACGAAATGCTGTAATTGCTATTGGATTTTGGATATGGGATTGACTGTCTTGATAATTGCTAATAATTAGTAGAACAAATTTTAACCAATTAATGTGCCTATAATTGTAGAATATTTTCACAAAGAAATATATATACTATTTTTTTTTTTTTTTTTTTTTTTTTTTTTTTTTAACATAAAATATCTGCTAACATACCCATGATTGATGGTCCAAGAGTCGACAGCATAAAAACCTATGTTATCAAGCACAAGAAAAAATCCTTTATTTTATGGGAGAGTAGAAGTAGGGGAATCTAATGATCCATGTCTCCCAGAAGTGAAGTGGTGCATAAGCTAAAAATTAATACCACCAGTGGTTGACTCGTAGGTTTATCATTGCGTTTGTCCTACAAATAAAGGTATGAAAACATGGGGGATAGTTGTAGGACAAACACAATGATAAACCTATTAGTCAACCACTAGTGGTATTAATTTTTGGCTTATGCACTAATTTACTTCCGGCATATGGATCATTAGATTCCTTTACTTCTACTCTTTCATAAAATAAAGGTTTTCCTCTTGTGCTTTATACATAGGTTTTTGTGCTGTCGGTTCTTGGACTATAAAGAGTTATTTTCTCCAAACAAAGGTTTAGTTCAGGGGTCGGCAAGAAATTTTAAGTGGGGTCCGAATACTTTTGAAAAAAATTTTCGAGGTCCAGTGAAAAAACGCACATAAGTAATATAAGTACTTATTACTTTAAAATTTTTATTTTTACATACACATATATAATTTAAAATAGAAAAGTCAGATATTCGTTCTGAAAAATTACTACATACCCAGGTATACGTTCTGGAAATTTTTACATATACATAATAAAATAGAAAAGACAGGTATTCGTTGAAAAAATAATGCGAAAAATTATACTTGCTTTCTTAAGCCAGTTTTTTATAGTTTGGTTCATGTGGTGAACAGTAATGCAAAGAGTGTCTTCAAGGTGGGCGTCCGTTAATCTTGAACGATATTTGTTCTTAAAAAAAATTCATTTTGGAGAAGTTGTTTCACATACATAAGTGGAGCCAGGTTGAAAGATAGTTTTTTGCAATTTTCATACTTTTCTGAGACATGTTTACTTTAAATTCTTTAGGGGATACAGTTTTATACTTGCAAGTCAATTATCTTTATTCATAGTAAAGGTTTTGAAGACTGAACAACTTCATTATTACTTGTAAAATTGAAACAATGATAAGAATATCACTCAGACGTATCTATTATATGTAAATATTAATAAATTATTTATTCAAACTGAAAATTTCTGGCGGTCCAGGCATCAACCTTTCGCAGTCCGGAAGTGGACTGCGGTCAGCCTGTTGCCGACCGTGGGTTTAGTTGTTGCCTTTTTTCTGTTTTAATTATTTAATACTGTTTTGCTTTAAGTCACATTTAGTTTTATTTTAAGTTAAATTACTTTAATATTTATAAGCAAAAAGAAAATTATTTTTAATTTTAAATATTTATAATGAAGTTACAAAAATAACTAGTTGGATGTGCAATCCCAAAACTTTCTACTATCCCATACATCTTAATATTTCAAAAAGTAGTTCCAAATACTTCGATATTATTAGTTCATAATACTGAAGAACTAATAATATTGTACCAACTTTGATTTTGATATAAAATTTCTGCTCCGGTCAATTAATCAGAATAAGTTAATCTCGATCATATTTATTAAAATCAATAATTTTTTTGTTATTCTGTTGTACACCAGTTGATTGTGAATAGCCAGCTTAGAAGGATGCAAAGTTCCTGTCGCTTCATGAGCCGCCAATACACAATACCAAAAAAAAAAAAAAAAAAAAAAAAAAAAAACTGTGAAAAATCAAGAAAATTTTACAAAAATTGCTGTTACAGTACCACCTTCTGGCAGAATATTTCCAAATTCAAGGAAAAACTGCTGGCCATAGCCAAAAATATACACAAAAGATTGGTTCAGTTCTATGTTTAGCTTCATACACTTTTTGATGTTAAAATAATTAAAATAATACAAAATTCACTATTATAGTGCCCCCTTCCAGCAGAATATTTTCAAATTGAAGGAGGACTTGCTGGCCATAGCCAAAATCATACTCCCAAAAATCGGTTCAATTCTATGCATAACTTCATACATTTTTCTATCGTACAAGAATGAAAGTGGCAGAAAAATTCGCTATTACAACACCCCCTCTGGTAGAATATTTCCAGTTTAAAGGGGAACCTGCTGGACATAGCCAAAAACATACACAAAGAATTTTGTTCAATTATATAGATAACTTCATACACTTTTCGATGGTACAATAATGGAAAAGGCACAAAAATCACAATTACAGCACCCCCGTCTGGAAGAATGCTTCCATACTGAAGAAGGACCTGCTGGCCACAGCCAAAAACATACACAAAAATTCTGTATCAATTCTATGCATAACTTCATATACTTTTTGATGGTACGATGGCGACACACGGTCAGACAGACATTTTGTATGAACATGTTATGTGATCTTTGACCCCTAAAACATCTAAACCCGTCGAAAACCAGAAATTGAAAAAATTTCAATTACAGTACAAGTAAAAATAGGCCTATTTAACTTTATACTTAAAAGAAAGAAAGAAAATTAATAAAGTCATACTTTAATAATAAACAACTTTAAATTTTGTTTTATATTCTGAAGGTACAATTTTCTAAAAGATGTAAATGTAAATTCTCAAATTTAACATAAAGAGTTCAAATATCAATATTAGGAAAGCTGGCAATTCTTTAAACATTTGAGAATTACCTTTTACTCATGAATAGTGAACTTACTTTCATATTTTGCATTATAAACAAAAGTTGTTCAGCATTGTTTGGGGTCAAACGATTTTTCTTATCCTTATATATTCGCTGTGGATATATAAGGATACCAGCAGATTCTCTGCTGGATATCCGGCAGAGAAATCGGATATCCGATGGTATTTCGGATATTGAAAAATCAGCCGGATATGCCGGATATCGGATATTTGCTGGATATCCGTTGCATCCCTATTTTATATATATAATGGACTTACCTTTATTCAGGCTTTACTTGGCCCTAGAAACTATTCTATTTTCATTTCACCGGTAACTTCTTTATTTACATCTCCCTGCAACCTCCATTCGTCATTCCCGCGATCGTTCTGCCATAGTTATCTCATTATCTAACAGATGGCGGTAGCCATCTGTGCATACGTTTCTCCTCCTTGACGAATCAGCATCAATTACATTATCAAAGAGTTCTGGAAGATCGGAAGGCGCGTGGATGAGTTGCGCGGTGTGTTTGTTTTGTCTTAACAGAAACATATAAATATTGTCTACTGCAAGTTTAGTGCAGCTTCATTGGTTTTTATGTTTCAGTAATGTTTTGAGTTTAGATTTTCGCTTTGGCAGAATACAACATTTTGTTTAAGTTAAAGTTTTATCGTAATGTTTATTCATCATTGGCTTTCCAGTATCCCTGTTTTAGTTTAAGTATAATTACAGTAAATGTCATTTTTATGAGCAGGATATATATTTTACGAAATTGAAAGTCTCTATTATAGTTCAATATGTGAAATGGTTGTTTTTAAAACTTAGTTGATATTCTGCGACTTCGTTATAAGCTTGAAGTGTTTCTTTTCTAAATCGTGGCTTGTGATACATTCATTGTGACACATACTTGTGGCATTGTTTACTACCATGGACCAGTGGATTTATATGGATCCCTGGAGACTGTGTAATTATGTGATATTGTATTTATAAAAGTTTAAGATATCATGATGGCCATGTTTTCCTATTGAAAGTCGAGACTATCTTTTCACTGAATACTAGGGTAATGCTTTGCTTCTTTGTATTTCACAACAATTAAACTTAATCTATTTATGAATTAAGGTTCTTTTTATTTTCATTTGATATGCTGGGATTTTCTTTTTCAATGTAAATTGTCTTTATTTAAAGCTGTTTTAGATATGCTCAATTATCTTAAATATATTGTTGATAATTTGAAGTAAAGTTTAACAGTTCACTTAAAGTAAATGCCATAGGATATATTAATTGATTAAACTTTTAACTTTTGCCATATGTTTCAGTTCGATTGGTTTATATTAAAAGGCATATAGTTACGTAATGGAAGTGAATTTGAATAAGGTTTGAATAGTATATTCCGCTGTAAGTTTTTCTCCATCATGTTATATTACACCTGGACTTAGATACTCCATTATGCTAAAAATGAATGTTTGTTTTTCTTAGGTTAAGTTTTTATTTTGTTTTATTTTAATAAAATTTGTTCTTGTTCTTAAAACTTTGTCAATTTTATTTCCAGTCAACTCTAGTTTTATTTAGTTAATAGACATGATATTATTTTTCAGATTAACGACATTCCAGATTCACTTTACTTTTAACTGCCACACTACTTTTAGCCTTAAGCTGTTTCAACTGCATACTGTCTTTGACAGCCTCTGCTTATTTTAATTATGCATCTACTTGAATTCTTTTTAGGATGCATAACCTGTTATACCTTAGTATAGTATAACAGTCCCCACATGGGTTTATTTTATATTTATGAAAAAGCAAAGTTAAAATGTTTAGAAAAAAAAAAGACATCATCGATCAATCGAAGCAGAAGTATTTCACATGTAGCTTAAAAAGTATGTATTCAATGTATTTTGCTTGTCCTACATTTTTCCCTAAGGGGGCGACGTTATTTTCTAATGCACTTAAACTACGATTGCTAATTTTTTTTTCTTCTGCGTGCCTTTTGCTATGTTTGATCAGTTTTTACCATAACTTCGGTAGAATAAATGCGATGATATTCTGGCTTGACTAATATTGTTTCCAGATATTTATATCCTTCATTTTTCTTTTGAAGTTTAAACCTGCATCTAAAAATACTCGATATTGCTAAAATATATTTGACTGCAATTGGTAATTCTCATATGGATCCACACGTTTTTCAATACTAAGGGGGTCTGCCCCCTACAAACTATGCTCGCCAACCCCCATCCAGACACCGCAAACTCTAAAATCATGCTAATTTGATCGGCTTTAAAAAAATCTCGGAAAAACAAATTATAGTTAAAAAAACAGTGGCTACTCCCTGTTAATGGGTTGTTTTAGTCTTTGATTAAATCAGGCCAGTGAAACATATGAAAATAAGCTATTATAAAATGATTTAAGTAAATGCGAGTCTTTGACTCCCAGTATTTTTTAACAATGCTGTAAGAGAGTTTTTTTAAATAAGACATTTTAAATTTATCGTTTTAAATCTGACGTAATTTTCAGCAAAGTTTTCTTTCTCTTTTCAATATTCATGTGAAAATACTTTTGTTGTTAGAAAGGAAATATTATTTGCGTTGTCTTAGAATTCTCAACACAAGAGCAATGCGACTCTTTTAGGCACTTTAATGATATCTGCATTGGTTCAAATTATCTCAATTTGTTGATTTTCTGTAAGCAAATAAACTCTATTGGTTTAGAGTGGAAGTCTATGGGAATTTGATGAAATATTAAAGATATCGCCAAGTTGGCATCACTTTTGGCAACTAATTTTGGTCGGCAAGTTGGCAACAAACTTAGCGGAATTTGGCGACAGAACAGGGTTCTCCCTATGATAACCTCCCTTATAGTTATAGAGATGCATTAAATGCTGTTCAATAACCAATGTGATGTGTTTCATTTTCTTTCAATTTTAGGTAGGTTTCGTAAGAAATACTACCTATTGCAGTCGTTACTATGGTGCGACTTTTGAAAAATTCCTTCATAACTTTTCATTATAGGACCCCAGGATCCCAAAACCACCCCCACCTAAAAAGTTTATATATATATATATATATATATGTATGTATGTACTAAATTTTGTCCGCACGATAAAAGTCGCAATTATGCACGGATTGTTCTCAAACTCGCCAACAACTTTGATATGGCTAATATCTCGGCGGGGATTGAAAATGGGCGAAATCGGTCCAAGAGGGTGGAAATGGGAAGGGTTCAAAATTTTGAATACTGTCTTAACATGATTCTGATAAAACCAGCTCTTACACAACAATGGCAGAAAAAAATAAAAGTTTTTCGTTATAGCAGTTGCCAACAATTAAAAAAAATAAAATAAAATTCTAACCACAACAATTACTTTTCTAATGCAAAATTTTCACGTGTAAAATTAAATAGTTTGACAAATTGAAAACAAATTGAATATTACGTCATAAGTTTTTTAGAGCAAGATTTCAGCATGAAAACTCAAAATAAAATAAATAGTTTGACGAATTAAAAAAATATGTATATTGCGTCATATTGGAAATATAATGGACCTCAGCAGGTGAATATTTAACACCATGTGAGTTTGAAGAAACGTATTAAAACATGATAAAAACCCGACTATGGAAATATTAACATATTTTAACACTTTAAGGTTCTCTGAATTTTTTGTAGCCATTTTTTAAATCTATTCCATATACATGTGTGTGTGTATTCATGTATATTATAATTTTCACAAAAAGTTTAGCTCCATACAGCTCACTCTTTGTGAAGAAACTGGGTTTATCTCTAATCTTGATTTAAGTTTTGTTGGAGAATTTAGTACTTAACTTCGAAATCTACCTCCGCCTGTAGGCCCGAGCCGGCAGGGATTTTTTTTAATTTAAGCTGTTTTGCAATATTATGGTTTGGCAATTTTAAATATGACCTAATTTCCTCCATTTACATTTTTTAATGCATATTAATGAATTTATTATTTTACAGTTTTCTTTCTCTTTTAAAATTCATGTGTAAATATAGTTTTTATGGCTAATTATAAATAGTTTTCTGCTTTCAATACATAATCATTTAATTCTCATTTGAAAGTGTTTTGCTGTTTATAATAGTCACGTGTAAATAAATTTTTAATTACATTCTCTGCGCTGTTTTTAAATTTGGCAACAATTTAAAATAATACCCTTTTCTAAAAGTTGTAAAAAATGTCCCTCAAAATGCTGAAAATTTGAATTTAAAATAGAAATAAAGCCCCAAAAAATGAATCTATGAGTAAAATAAAAAAAATAAATGTAGTCTGCACAGTGGGAACTTCTAATGTTTTAAAATGATCTAAAAATGATTAAATTCCTATGTATAATTTTTACTCCTATAAAACTTTTTTAATGGAATGATTTTGACCAACTTTAGCATTAAATATCTCTTAAAATAATTCTGTTATTTGAAAACTGTCTGCAGCAGTGTGTTTATCAAACATTTCTCTATAATACCACCGATTTTCATGTTTTTGTATGCAGTATTTTTCTTAATAAATGTTAACAAATAAACGTCTGCAGTCACAAAAAATTCAAAACCGGCGGCAACGGTGACAGCGTTAGTTACTTTTTTTTAGAATAGAAAGATTATGATTAAATAAAAAATTAATCATTATCTGTTATTTAGTTTTCTAAATTTTGCTCAGATAATCAATATAAACTTGTTTTTAATTAAATAATGCAAACACAAAATATTTTATCAATTAAAATGTTTTATTTTTAGCTAGTTCTATGGAAGGGTAAATCTAAAAATATGTTTATTTTTATTGTCTAATAAAAAAAGTCTGGAGTGGCTCCACTCGACTTTCTGAACACTAGTGTGTGTGTGTATCCAGAATGTTATATACACACACACACATAGTAGACTTTCTCAAATCTGCAATTCTAAAATCTGTAACTGCCTAAAATCCAGATATATTGCAGATGTAAACAATGAAACTTACAGTTATGATGCAGGAGAAAAATTCAAGATTTTTTCATTTTTATATTATTCCGTATACATTTTAATATGTAATTCTGGTTAATATGACTGAACTCATGTTTTCTCACAAAAGAAGTATAAATTATTTCTTAAAAATTAAAGTTGGCATTGTTGTGTTTAAATAAACACAAATGCTAAGTTATTGTATATTGTATATAAAATAGTTTTTCAGTACTAAGGTATTTTTGCATTTATACAGTATTTATTGTATTGTTATATTTAATTAATCAACATCAAAAGAATTTTAGCCATGTTGTTCTCACGTTCTCGTAGGTGCTATAATGGGCAATAAAAACAGAGATGCCACTTGGGTCATTTATGTGAATTGACCCCTCAAATTGATATACACAGGCACTTAGCAAAATTTATTGCTTGTGAGCCAGGTCACATGAGACCAACATCAGTGGAAAATAGATACAAAATAACTCTAAAATTATTATTCAGTGATGTGCAAAACACAGCTCCAATCTCTTGAAAGCAGATCCACCCTAACCAATAAGTTTAATTAGGCAGGCTCTCTTGGAGTGGACCAGAGAAAAATTATGCGGCATCAAAGAATCGAGAAAAAAAAAAGAAGTTTTGGAGAATTCACTCTCCTTTTCGACTCTTTCAGGAAAAGGGAAATGAAATGAAAAATGTGGTCATGAGACATCATCAGCGAGATGAGCAGAAGAAAAAATAATAATAAGTGCACTCCTACGATGAACGAGTATGAAAATAATCCCCAGTGAAGATCTGTTAGCATTTTAATCTGAAGAATTTATGTGAGCATTTATTCAATCTAATGTGCCTGTATCTATATGAACATTTATTCAATCTGAAGTGCTGCATTTATATGAACATTTATCCAATCTGAAGTTCTTGCATTTATATGAACATTTATCTAATCTGAAGTGCCTGCATTTATATGAACATTTATTCAATTTGAAGTTCTTTTGTCCATATGATAATTAATTTTTACAGCCAAGCATCGGGACGGTGAGAATAATTTTAGTCTTTTATTCCTCTTTACTCTAATGGCTATTCTTATGTACTTAGGGTAAAAATTTAATGCAGTTACGCATTATTTTCCCTCTGGGTGGGAAATATTTATTTTTATTGGAATCTATTTTGGCGTTAGTCTCGTAATAATAAAATAAATAAATAAAATAAACATAGTAAAATAAAATGGGAAAATTATTTTATTAGCAATCTTGCTTTGCTGTGATGTAAGCATCTCATACCATTTTTTTTATAAGTTTAAATTAATAATAATGATAAGTCTAGTGATAATAATAATAATAAAAAGTATAAATATAATGATAAAGTGTAATATGTTAGTTTTTGTGTGCAAAACAATAAAATGCAAATACACATATACTAATCTAGCTGTTAAAATTCTGTGCTGAATAAAATTATTATTGTGCATTAATAGGTGATTTCTTTCCTTTTTATTTTCCCTTCTTCTGGTATTCTTTAAATTATTTGATTAATTTCATATGCCTAAAGAAGTATTTTCCTTCTGTTCCTCAAAATCATCACCTCACCAATTAAGCATTATCTATTAAGTTATTTAGAGGTTGACTATTCCAAAAATCTTTTCCTTACCTTTAGTAACTACAACTGGCAGATAATCTACAGATGGTAATAAAAGTTTGAACCAGGGATATTATCTTTTTCTTATTATTCTATGCTGTAATTACAATGTGCAGCTAGATAACTTATTTCCCTCTTATTTTTTTCGCTATATTTCATGTCTTTGTAATTTGGGCCTGTTTTCTGCCGTACCATGCTGATGTCATTGGCAATTGCGATCTTTTTACAAAATGCATTTATTAATTAATCAAACTTTTTTGGTTATTAAGTCTGTCTAAGCATGAATAAAACTTCATGATTTTGATATAAATTATTAGTGTACCTTTTTACTGAATAATTCAAGTTTGTTTTGTTGAATAATTCAAGAAAACATGTATCATTATTAATAATTTATGAGTCCTTTACTTTTAATATTTTAGTCATTTTTTAAATTTTCTTAATTTTTATTATTTTTCTTTATTACTTTAATATTTTACTTCATTGTAAGTATTCATCATAATTTTGAATGCATTATTACATTCAAATTGCTGTTTTAAAAATCTAAAAATAGTGACCAGAAGTCTACAAAATTATCTGTACAATCTCTGGTCCCAAGCTATGCAGATTTGAGGGAGTCTACTGTATATAAATTTCTAACACAATAGAATTGGTTTAATTCAATTTCTGATTTCCCATTTTGAAACATGATACCATTACCTTTGTGCTACTAGTACTTGATTACATTGCTGCAGTATTTCTCACTTATACTCTATCACATTTCGTTGGTCCTTTTTCTCATAGAATCAGTTCCAAAATGATTTTAAAATGGATTAAATAAATCTGTTGTCAGATTTGTACAGAAATGTATACATGGTTCTTACAACAGTGGTTTATAACATATTTGTCAAATGGGAGCTCAATCAGAAGTACAGGTTGAGAGTTATGTTCAATTGCACGCACACAAATCACGATTACAATACTTTCCTTACACTATGTGTTCAGAAAACAATAATTCAGATTAAAAAACAATGTTCAGATTTTTGAAAAATTTCCAGCATTTGGTCATTCTGGTGTTTTGCAACCCCCTTTTTTATGAGATTGTTTTATTATTATTGTATTTTTTTACAAAATTGTTCTAAAAAAAGAAGAAAACGAGAATAAACACATTTAATAATGAAATAAAGAAGTCCCAGCTTAAATATTCATTCCCAGCTCTATTGTTATGAAATTCACTGGATGTCTGCATATGATTCATTTTGTGCAGCGTCAATTTAACTTCAGAATATGTTTTATTTTATTCGCCCCTGGTATGCTATTTCTTTCTCCCACCTATTAATGTGTTGTCTCCAAAAAATAACATTATGTTGTATAACCCAGCTATAAAACAAAGCATATGTATCATTGTGCGGAATAATCTCTACTGCAATTTTTTTAACTTCTAAGCATCGCACATTTCCAATTTTCTTGAATTATTTCATTTTCACATGATGCATCTCTCTATTCTAAAAAAAAGTAACTAACGCTGTCACCACTGCCGGCGGTTTTGAATTTTTTGTGACCGGAGGTCTTCGTTAATATTAAAAAAAATATTCCATACAAAAATATTAAAATCAGTGGTATTATAGAGAAATGTTTGATAAACACACTGATGCAGACAGTTTTCAAATCGAAGAATTATTAAAAAAAATATTTAATGTTAAAGTTGGTCAAAATCGTTCCATTAAAAAAGTTTTATAAGATCAAAAACTATACATAGGAATTTAATCATTTTCAGATCATTTTATACATTAGAAGTTCCCAGTGTGCAGACTGCATTTATTTTTTTAATTTTACCCATTTTTTGAGGTTTTATTTCTATTTTAAATTCAAATTTTCAGCATTTCGAGAGATACTTTTTACAACTTTTAGAAAAGGGTATTATTTTAAATTGTTGCCAAATTTAGAAACATTGCAAAGAATAATATTTCCTTCAAATTAAAAATTATTTACATGTGACTATTATAAACAGAAAAAAAACTTTCAAACAAGAATTAAATGATTCTGCATTAAAAGCAAGAAAATATTAATAATTACATCATAAAAACTATACTTACAGGTGAATTTAAAAAGAGAAAGAAAATTGTAAAATAATGAATTCATTAATATGCGTTAAAAGATGTAAATGGAGGAAATTATGTCATATTTAAAATTGCCAAACCATAATATTTCCAGTTTAAATTAAAAAATACACTTATGCAAGACATTTATTTCATATTTTGAGATAATCTTTTAAAACTAATCTATCTATATATATATTATGCTATCGTATGTGGCATAGAAATCGTGATTATTTGTTAATTGTTTAATGGCAACACCTAGATACGCATATCATTGGTTATTGAACAGCGTTTAATGCATTTCCATACCTATAAGGGGCATACCGTAGGGGGGACCCTGTTCTGTTGCCAAGTTTGTCACCAAAAGTGATGCCAACTTGGCAATATCTCTAATATTTCACCAAATTCCCATGGACTTCCATTGTAAACCAATAGTGTTTACTTGCTTACTGAAAATCAACAAATTGAGATATTTTGAACTAATGCAGATGTTATTGAAGTGCCTAAAAAAGTCGCATTGCTCTTGTGTTGAGAATTCTAAGGCAGCGCAAATAATATTTCCTTTCTAACAACAAAAGTATGTTCATGCGAATATTAAAAAGAGAAAGAAAACTTTGGTGAAAATTATGCCAGATTTAAAATGATACATTTAAAATGTCGTATTAAATAAAAAACTTCTTTATAGCGTTATTAAAAAATACCATGAGACAAAGACTCTATTTACTTAAATCATTTTATATTAGCTTATTTTCATTGATCTGATTTAATCAAAGACGAAAACAACCCATTAACAGGGAGATAGCCACTGTTTTTTTTAAATTATAATTCATTCTTCTGAAATTTTTTTAAAGCAGATCAAATTCGCGTGCTTTTAGAGTTTGTGGTGTCTGAACGAGGTTGGCAAGTGTAGCTCATAGGGAGCAGAGCCCCCTAGTATTTTTTAAAAATTGCACATTTTGAACTGAAATGTACCATATATACTGTATTATTTGTTCTTTGCAAAGGTTTCTGAATCTACGTTGAATTATTTTTTAAAGTTTTAATTTCAGCTGGCTAACATACGAAAAATAATGATATTAAAATCTAAAAAAAACCTTAGATAAAAAATTTTTTAACCAAACCACATGCTCTCATTATTATTATTATACATTTTTATTGAGAAAGAACTGCACTTTCGTATAGGTTAGGGATGCACCGAATATTCGGTATCTATTCGGTATTCGGCCATGTTACCGAATATTTAGTTTGGCCGAATATCAAACTATTTGGTATACCAAATATTAGACTTGGCCGAATAGCAAACTATTCGGCCTGCCGAATATCGAAATATTCGGCCAACCGAATACTAAAAAAAAACTTTTAAAACATATTTTTAAAAACCTTATACCACTTATACATTTAACAGCCAACTTAAAGATATTCTGAATAATTAGAAACAGAATCATATATTTAAATAAAAGAGAATGTTTTTACATTATTTATTTGCTGTTAAGTATTATTTAAGAAAATTAACCAATCACAAGGGTTTTTATAGAATAATGTACAAATGCAAGTTCCTGAACATTGTCCAGTAAATAATCTGTTTCTTGGTAAGATTTTAAGAACAACATTTACAATCTCTGAAAATGATCACCCACTCCAGACACCAATCTAGGATGTATTTAAAACTTCCTTGCTTAATCAAAGGTGAACAGTTATTCTTGCTGAGTCGCCACCATATAAAATTTGAATAGATTGTATTGTTTATTTACTTTTACTTTAGTCTCTTCCTGACAAACAAACAATACATGATCCTGTACAATTTTTCTTCCAAATTTTTCACAATTTCTCTTTGATTTTAAAATGTTTGTTTCAGAATTTAACAAAATTTTATTCATTTGTTTTAATTCACAGAAGAAGCTATAAAATTAAAAATTTTATTAATTAAAAAAGTTTTATAACTCATCTTCTTAAATAACTCAAAGCAGATTTTTTTCAGCATAAAGTTTACTTGAAAAAAGCTCTTGATTATCAAAATGAAAGTTTCTGTTTTAAATATTATGCGAAACTGTTTTCAAATTTAACATTTTAATGCCTTTAAACTTTGAAATATAAAATTATTCGACAAGCCGAATATTTGGTATTCGGCCTAGCAGTTACTATTCGGCTAGCTGTATATTCGGTATTCGGTTCGCCTGTAGGCCGAATATTCGGCATTTGGCCAAAATCACTATTCGGTGCATCCCTAGTATAAGTATGGTGATTGGCAGTAAGATTTTCATTTATGCTTCTCAAAATATATGTTTTTTATTATAGCAAAGTGACATGTACAGGTATAAAGATTAATATAAAGATTTTTGCCTAGTAAATCTGAATTTGTAATGGAGGAATGCTTTTTTATCCTCTATTAATGAGTATATTTTATGGATTAAATGTTTTAAGTTCTTTCAAAGACAAAAGTTGAAGAATAATCTTCATATATTCCACGAAATTTCACGTTATCACAATTCAAATCAAAGTTGGGAGAGCTTATTAGATGAAAACGTCACGATTCATGTAAAATCACATTATTCTGAATTAAATCATATTAAATTAATCGAGCATATTTTCACAACTGAAAATGGCGCTGGTGTTGTTCAGTATAAGTCCAAGCAAGCACAGGATGATTAAAAACTTTAATTCTATTTACACTTATAAATATTTACAGTATTTACAATGAAAACATTTGGATAATATTTCTTTAAAAACATGTAAATATTCCACACTGGGAATTCAAGATAATTTCTTTTATATGTTCAAGAATATTTATTTCTCCCTTTTCGGAAGATCAAGAAACACACAGCCAGCATGCTGCTTTCGAGATTCACATTCGCAACAAAACTAAACTAAAAAAAAGAACAAGAAAGAAAAAAAATGCTTTTTAATATTAATTCTCTAGTCAGACCACGTGACCTGGGATCACTGGCGCCTAATCAGTCTGGCTGAGAAAAGAAGGGATTTGCGAAATTTCACAAACTCCCCACCGATGAACAATGGTTCATCAAAATGGGGATTCAAAATAATTAAAGTAGAAATAAAATTATTCTAAAAAATTATCAGTTTCACTATACATAAATACAATACAAATCAAAATATATACTTACATACTGGACTTCAATAAAATAATAAACAATTTAAAAAATTTGCCAAGATGTTTCTGCTACTAAAAATAGAAAGAACAATTTAAATCTATACAACTTTTTCTAGAATATTCAGCACAAAAAAAATTAAACTAAAAATTAGAAATATTATCAAACAAGAACCTTTTTTTTTTTTTTTTTTTTTTTAAGTGAAAAAAAATAAAAAGCTTTTTAAAGTCAGTAGCAAAGACAATTCAAGATTTGTTTTAAAAGTCAAATGTCAATGAGAGTTTTTGAGTCTCTAATAATATCAAAGTTTTTTTTTTTTTTAGTTTGTGAGTTCAAGATTGTACAATAGATTTATAGGACTTTTAATTAATGCATTATTTGTTTTGAGTTCACAAGATCTTATTTTGCCGTCTCTGCCCATAAAGGTTTTAGTAACTTTTCCTAACTTCCACAAACTTCGGGGTAAGTGCATCATGTACAAGCACCACATCATCCACTTTAAAGTCTGAAGCTTCATTCTGGTCCGTGTAGTGAGCAGATTGTAAGTTGAGAAGGCACTTATTTTTCAAGCGCTTCCAAAAATGATTCAGAAGAGTCTCGCGCAAATGGAAGCGTTTCACTAAGGATTCCTTGGTTGCAGGTAAACACAAGATATGCTTTAGAGTTGCTATAACTAGTTGACCAGGGCGAACGCTACATTTCTTGGAGATTGCACGTTTGTTTAAGACTGATTTTATGCATTGTGTGGATCTTAAAATCCAAAACTTTTCACGAGTTGGTAATAATGTACTGGACACTCCTGAATGAAAAACTTTTTCATGTGCATCTTTCACGATTAATTCAGCAAGTTTGTGTTTTGCAGGAATCACAACAGGATGTTTTTTATAAAATGAGGAATCAGACTTTTGTAACCGTCCTCGTACCAACAGCAAAACTTCATCTGACAACATAGGATTTAACTGTAGAAGATTCGATTCTTTAGGGGTACTTTTGTTACATTTCAAGTATTTTGTAACTTCGGAAAAACTTTCTTTCTGCACTAGCTTTGACAAAAAAATTTCGGCATGTAACATTTCCTCAGCTGATAATTCTGAAAAATCTCTTTTTTCTACCTTCAATTTTATATTAGAAATAAATCTAAATAGCCATACAGTTACTCGATACAATTTCTTTAGGGAGCTATACTTTTCAAGATTAAAAATGGGAATTTCATCAGATTTATTTGTTTGAACAACACAAGAGATGGTGGCTGCTTTTTTATACTTCTCTTCAGAAACATCAGGTAATCGAGATGCAGCAATTTTAACACTAGGCCACTGATTTTCAGGCAAGGAAAGAAATTCAGGAACATACACATTAGGGTTAGCATCAGGAAAAACATGCAATTGGAGATGCTCCTTTTCCATGATCAGGTTGCTAAAATACTGCCAGGGAATTTTAAAGTGAGCAAGATCAGGGATTTCTGAAAGCCAATTTTGCCAATCATTTTCTAGTTCACCAGAAACAAAAGGGGCAATAAATCCGGCTGAATCAAAGAACATAGTTGCAATTTTCAAAACATTGCGTTTAGTAGAAGAATCATTATTTAATTTTTCTAACAAGGGTCGTAATTCTAGTCCAAATTTATCTTCTGTATTGTTACAGATCAATCCTAAAATTTTGAAGGAAGTATTTGGGGGTTCGAAACTCGATACAGGAATGTTTTCATCATTTAAAACATTAGAATTCAAGTTAGGGACATGATACAAACATTCGTTTAATAATAGAGAATCATCATATTTGGAAGAAGCATCATAGACTATGCGCATTTTTGTTGTAGTTTTGTTGTCACGGATAACAGGTCTGTGTGGCATGTAATAGGAATTATTAGAATCTTTCTCGGTGCACAATTCTATTACACCCTCATTAAACTGCTCTATCAAAATGGAGTTATATTCTTTAAATAAAGAATCGTTTTTCAAGAATTTATTTTCTAAACTAGAAATCTGCTTCTTTGCTACTTCAAGATTATTTCTAAGTAATTCGCGAGAATCTTTCCACAATAATTTTGCTTCATAACGCTCATTTACGAATTTTAGATTTTCTTTAAATTCTTTTATTACCTCATGATCGGTAATGTTCTTTTCATTGCTTTCAGCAATGCCAATTGATTCAAGATCCCAAAATGCTTTCAGTTGGGTATTTATATTTTCAACGGAAACACGCAAACAAGCTACTTCTTTTTTATTAGACTCTATTTGCCCTTGCACCGTATGACCAAAAATAGTTTCTGCAATGTATAATTCTTTTGTCAATTTTCCTTCGATTCCCTTTAATATTTTCCACAAAAAGTCAGACCCTAGCAAAATATTTATTTCCTGTTCAAGACCTGTATCAGCAGGCTTAAAGCCTCTTGTTCTTATTATGTCTAGAAGTTCTGGTTCTAGGGTTTTCACAGAAGCTCCAGTTATATTATCAACCACAAGTGCTTCGATATTTATCGAGTTAATAGGTTGCACAATACTGGATAATTCAAGAGCAACAACTTCATAACAAGATTCATAAGGGCGTCTCCGCCCAAAAGGATAAACTAATAAATTTTCTCTTCGCAATGGCTTCAATTTTATTTTTTGTACTAGCGATCTCTTCACGAAGCATTTTTCTGAACCACTATCACATAAAACGCGAGCCAACAAGCATTCCTTACCAGCAGGCACAGAAACTGTACAAGTCTGCAATAATGTAGATTTATTTTTTTTTATATTTTTGTTCCGACATCATAGATACAATTGCACCTTTCATTTCTTTTTCAGGATTTTCTTTTGCTGTTTCTTTAAAACAAAACAAAGGACTATGGGTAGTGTTACCACATTTGGAACAAGGGTTAATTTTTGTTCTACAGTTTACAGATAAATGTGACTTATTTGTGCATTTGTAACAGCGGCCTTCTTTCTTTAATTTATATCGTTTTTGAACATCAGTGAATTTCGAACAATTTAGTCCTACATGATCAGAAGACTTGCAAAATATGTAAAATTGTTTTGTAGATGTATTTAAAGCAGCAGCTGAAGGTATATTTTTCTTTTGAGGAAAATTTTGACATTTACTTGAAGAATTTTCATATTTAGTTTTAGAATTTTCATAAGCTTTGCTTTGGGAATTGTTTACTAAATTAGTAGCTTCACGACATCTTAATTCCGTTTTAATAAAATTTATTAAATCGGTGACTTCACAGTCCTTATTGGGATCACGTTTTCGATGAAAATCTAGTATCAAATTTTCGAGTAATAATCTTATTAGTATGGGTAGTAATAAATGGCCATAGGAGCCTGATGTTACTCCTAACACATCAAGATTTCTCATACACGTTTCAATATTATCATACAACTTTCTTAAAGAAGCAACATTGTTAGAGGATTTTACTGGCTCAAGATTCAGGATTTTGTTCATGTAACAGTTTATGATATGTTCCCGCTTACCATACCTCTCTTCTAACAATTTTAAACAAGTTGAATAATTTTGATCTGTCAGTTCAAAACCAGCTACAATATTATATGCAGGTCCAGACAACAAAGATTTCAGGTATTGGAATTTTTCAATTTTTGATAACGATTCGTTTGAATCTATCGCACTAGTAAATAAATTAAAAAATTCTAAGAACTGGCTTGCATCACCAAAAAATTTTTCTATGTTAAATTTAGGAAGCTTCACTGTCGAAACTGGTTTACTACCGATTTTTGAACCGTTACTTGATTCTAGTAAAACTTTTGGTTCAGTTTTGATTTTACATTTTTTAAACCTCATCTTAATTTTAAATTTCAAACTTGATATTTTTTCAGAATATTCTTCTACCGATTTTAGTTCTTTTTCATATTCAGTTTTTTCCTGAATTAGCTCATCCATTTCGGAATATAACTCCTTTAGTTGAGCTTCCTTTTCATTTACGAGCTCTAACGATTCCATTAAAGAATCGCAATCAGTCTTATCAATATCAACAGATAATAATGTGTCACATTTTGTGATTATTTTGTAACTGCTGCACGAACAGTAGCTCTTTTACTTTTAAGTTTATCTGTCTTATCCATGTTTAAAATTAAATTCAATTTTCAAAATAAATGATCATGAAAAATGTATATTTTCAAGAAATCAACAGTCATGCAGAATAATAAAGGTATTTCTTACCTTTTTTCCGGGTCTTGAGGCACCAAAACATGAAGAATAATCTTCATACATTCCACGAAATTTCACGTTATCACAATTCAAATCAAAGTTGGGAGAGCTTATTAGATGAAAACGTCACGATTCATGTAAAATCACATTATTCTGAATTAAATCATATTAAATTAATCGAGCATATTTTCACAACTGAAAATGGCGCTGATGTTGTTCAGTATAAGTCCAAGCAAGCACAGGATGATTAAAAACTTTGTTAATTCTATTTACACTTATAAATATTTACAGTATTTACAATGAAAACATTTGGATAATATTTCTTTAAAAACATGTAAATATTCCACACTGGGAATTCAAGATAATTTCTTTTATATGTTCAAGAATATTTATTTCTCCCTTTTCGGAAGATCAAGAAACACACAGCCAGCATGCTGCTTTCGAGATTCACATTCGCAACAAAACTAAACTAAAAAAAAGAACAAGAAAGAAAAAAAATGTTTTTTAATATTAATTCTCTAGTCAGACCATGTGACCTGGGATCACTGGCGCCTAATCAGTCTGGCTGAGAAAAGAAGGGATTTGCAAAATTTCGCAAAAGTCATGAATGTTTGTATCTGTCAAATAAAAGTATGAACTTTTTTTCATGTATAAACTGAATAAAACATAAATGGGTAGAGGAGAGGTCACTGATTGTTCAGTTTAAATCTTGACCTTCCTTTTTTTTCACCTTTTAATAAAATTACAATGCTTGATCTGACATGTGATGCTTTAATATTGGTCAACAGACAAAATGTCAGAAGAGTATTTTTTTATTTGAGAGATGGGTAGGATAGTTACTGGTTAAATATAATTTTTAACTGGTTTTATTGTATCGATGCCACATTAAATATTTATTAGCAACCAGGGACGGTGCAGCGTCGCATGGGAGAACTAAAGTAGTTTGTGGTGCCCTACATTTGTGACTGCAATATTGAAGATCTTGAGTAATAAAATTTTTGAATTGTGCATATTATAATAGAATATAAAAATAATTTAAAACAATGCTCATTGTCATTTGTGTTGATGTTTCAAAAGAACATGGGTTTTATACATTCAAGTTTTTTTTTATTTATTCTGAATCTGAAATATATGAAAAAACACCATGCAGTGTCTTCTTCAATCATGAGAAAACAAATTATTGTAAAGAAAAAGGGCAAGTTGCAAGTATTAACCCATTTTAGGCCAAGTATAGAAATTTTATAAAATGTGGTATTATTTTCATTGAAATATGCTTAAATTACATTCATTAAGACAAAAAAAAAAGTTTCGTGCATGAAAAATAATATTTTATTTGAGAAATAAAATGCATTCGGCATTTTCATGCATTCGGTCAATGGTGCGCTAACGCACCAATAAATTTAAAACTAATAATTTTTTTTTAATTTTTTATGACATTTGTTTTATTATTATTTTATTTACAGAACTTGCAACTTTAATCCATTATAAAAACATATGATTAATCTCAAGTGGAATAACTATACATTTTCAAAAAGTCGAATTTGTCAATAACCGTTTCAATTTTAAAAGGCTAGCGTATTTTGAAAATTTCTCAACAGAAAGTGTTTCCTCCAACTGAATTACTGATATTTTATAGATGTCTCCAGAACACTTAAAAATAGCAGAAAAATAAAATTAGTGAAAAATATTCGTCAGAGTGTTAATAAAAAAATATTTATTGAAATGGTGCGTTTACGCACCTTTGTCCGAAAATGGGTTAAAAAAAATGTTGTATAAGAAATGAATCTATTTAAACTAGGATAATAAAACATATTGGATATTTAGGAAATTGAGTTAGTAAAATTTTACATTCAAGTTTCTTTTAAACATTAAAAAAAAATAATAATAAAAATAACAAATCATATACTTTTTCCTTTTAAAATATAAACTGCGTATCTACACTTCATTTTTGTTTCATAGTCTAAAACATGAGCCCCAGCAAATGAGGGTTAGGGAAAAGAAAATCCATTTCCCCTTACTGCATTTATATTTTGTTATTTTCTGGTGATTTAAAATATGTATATACTATTCTCAAATAGCTAAAAATAATTCAATAGAAAAAAAAGAAGTTAAGGTTTTTGCATTAGGAGGCTGATGTACCGTATTTTTGTGCGTATAATTTGCAACCACAATTTTTAGCCCTTAAAAAATTTCCAGCAGATTATATGCCGGACAATACAATGATTACTCATTGTTTACAACATTCCAAAGTACTATTAATAAACCACCTCCCTATTTATTTATTTGCTTTATTCAAATAATTGCAAATAAAATAAAAATAATTATAAGTTAAAAAGTATGAGTACTTTTTTTCATTGAATCTTATGTCTAAAATGTAGAATTTCTTGTGAATATAGGTAATTCAATAATAATTGCTGCTTTTAAATCATCTTCTGCTTTTTTTATTACCGTTTAGTTTAAATTCTGCAGTGTTAACTAACACATTTTCTCTTTGACATTATTATAACTTTCAATGTGATTGTGATAACATTACACGATGTTTAAGTTCTTTATTTCATTCAGCTAAATGGTGAGTTGAGAAACACCTTGTTCTTCAGAGAAGCATGTTGCCAAAAAGCCAGAAAAAACAAAAAAAAAACATAAAAATCGGAAGCCACTCCCACTATCATGTACACATCATACATGAACCAGTCGCAAGCAACTCCGCGAACGGTCGATACCAGACAATCGTGTGATAGCTGTTTACATTTTTATTTCATGACTGCCAATAGAAACTGGATATCTGCTTAAAAAGAATTTCAGCAGATAAGCCGCACTTAAAATTTTTGAGGTTTTTTAACAGAATATCCCCAGATTATGTGCAGGAAAAAACGGTATTAACGTGCTTCAGGGGCCCCACTTGGCTCATATAATGCAGTAATATACACTATAGGTTAAAAAAGGCTAATGTTGTCAATGTTAGCTTTTTTTCAATTTCATGCAAAATTTTCAAATTGATGATAAAATGAATTTTTAGATCTTATATTTGTTTTGGGATTCCAATTGCCCATAGTGCAGTAGTCTTTTAAGGGAGCTGGTCAATCAGCTTCAGAATTCTCCTCCGTAAAGTTTATGGTCTTTTGATGCATTCGTATATTTAAAATATCTTCTCGGAAAATTCATATTTGTTTTAATCTTAAACTATTAAGAGGCCGATTTAAATTACAGTGAGAAACTTTTTTGACATTTACTTTTACTTTATTTTATATGCAATTTGCAAACTCAAAATGCTATTAAAGCGAATTTTCCAATCTTATAAATTAACAGTCTTTGGAGGATCCCATTTGGCAAACTGTATAGTACATATTTTGAGCATGTGTGATTTTGTAAGGAAAGGGATTTATTTATGTGTTTGAGTGTAGTTTTTCAGGATCTAGAAGTATTTAACTCTTTTGTTGAACACGGCCCCACCAAACAATACTCACCCTGTAACAGCAGCAGCAGCCCATATAAACACACATCAGTGGCTTTTCAAACAAAATGGATTCCAGAATGAATTTTATGTTTTTGTTTAGTAATCATTTATTATAGCTGTATCATTTGTTTTGGCTTTGAATATAATTTTTCAGCTGATGGTAAACAAACTTTCAGAGATATTAACTGATTTTGGGGGAAAGGTGTGGATCATCCCATTTCCAGAAAAACAGATCATCAAATGTCTTATGTATATGTTTCTTGATAGTTATAAACTCTGGTTCCTATTAACTTTTTCTTAAAAAAAAAAAAAAAAAAAAAAAACTTTTAAAAATAAAACATACATGATCAAAATGAAAGCAAAGTATTGTATTTATTTTACAAAGAGGAAATGATTTCAAATTATGGGAAAATATGTGGGGTCCCACTGGATTTTAAAAGGTGCAGCAAGGCCCTGGGCAGTCACTCCGTTTGCCTGATGTTTGTGCCAGCCCTGTTAACAACACACCATAATACAAAATGTTTCATAAGTATTCCAAGAAGTAGGTATTAGTTTTATTTCTTTCTTTCTTTCTTTCTGAACAAGCTGTTTACATTATGTATCTATCATTTTAATTCACTTTTCATGCAAATTAATATTTGTTAATTTTGTTAAATAGAGTTGGGTATTTATGTTGATGGATTTGGTCGTAAAAGTAGAGAAAAAGAATTAATGTTTCCTGCACCTCCTGAAGCTGTCAGTAAGTATTTCTTTCAAATTAAAAAAAAAAAAAAAATTCTTGAATTTTTTTTAAATATTTAACTAATGTTCTTTTATGTATTTTTAGGTTTTACAGAAGGTTATTTAAATGTCTATAGTGAAACACATGTAGATATTTTCGATGTTGCAACCGGTGAATGGTTACAAACTCTCAATATCAAAAAGGTTTGTTACTTTTGATTTAATTATCTTTTTTAACAAAATTAAAGAATGTTTTTCAGCACGAAACAACTGTATTCAGTTGACAAATATTCAAAGTGGTTTTCTGAGTCCTAAAATATGATACGAAAAAAAAAACTGTTTTATTTTGCTATTAAAAAATATATGTTTCGTATATATCAGGATTTGCTATTTGAAAAAATATCTAATGTTATTTTAATATCATTCTTTTTATATTATTTATATCAAATAACCTATTTAGAGAATAATATAAATAATAAATTTAAGAAATAGAAAGTAAAATTTGCTATATAGCAATGAAATTTCCATTTACTAAAAGAAATTTTAAGATCACAGAAAGGAACTTTTAAAATTCATAAATGTAAAATAAATTTACTGAAGCCCATATGATAGTTGAAAAGTTTTACACATATCAATTATATTTTATTTGGAATTTTTTGAATTGGTATACAGGGTTCACAGGGTCACCCATTGGTATACAGGGTCCACATATAACCTGACCGACCTTTATTTTCGCAACCGTTGGTCCTAAATGCATACTTCCAATTACAAAAGTGGTCAAAATTAGGTGCAGAGTTAAAATAAAAAAAGTTTGAAGCAAAAAAACAATTTAGTGAAGAATTACAGAATCTAAATTTTTATACAGCCCCCAGGTTCCTATACTTATATTTGGGGACGTTTTGTCTATTCAAAAGTATTGCAAACACAACAAGTTCTGTATTTGTATGACCAATATTCACTGAAAAATTTGAGTTCAAAGTATCATGCATAGTATGGGGACTGCATACAAATGGAGATGCGAATATATCTCCTATCAGAAAGACAAGGAGGTTTTAGAGTTAGATATGATCATGACAAAAGGTTTGTTGTTCAAGTCTAAAAACAGTATAATATTTGCCTAATCACTGGTATTGAAAATAAAAATGTATATTTTGTATAATATATAAAATCACAGTGCAGAAACTCATACAAATTTAATAAAGTAATTTGAAATAATAACATAGTAAGTAGTGCTTTCTCGCAGATGAACTCAAATAAAAGTGAAATAGAAATAAACAATGTAGATAAATATCGTCTTTCATACTTTCCCACTACATGTGTTCCAAGTGTCTTCTCTGGACAGAAATTCTTCTTGAACATTTTTTAGCATCACAGGCATGACACATCTGATGGCAGATAAAATGTGATTCTGCAATACAATACATAGACGGGCACGTGACAGAAATTCGTCTTGAACATTTTTTAGCATTACAGGCAATGACACATCTGATGGCAGATAAAATGTGATTCTGCAAATCTACTCGGCTTGCTGATTCTACTTTGTAAATGTTGCTTTTTAAATAACCCCAAAGAAAGAAATCTAGTGGATTTAGATCCAGCGATCGAGGAGGCCATTCTACCAAGCCTCCATAACCTATGATGTTATCTTGAAACATGCTATGTAGAAAGTGTTTGGGAGGAGGCTGTTTTGTGGGCTGGTGCTCCATCATGTTGAAACCACATCTTGGTGAGGTCTGCTAATGAAACATGATCATCTAAGAAATCAGACAATGGTCCATGTTACAGATGTACATACTTTGTACCTGTGTTATCAAAAAAGAAGGGCCTCATTAACGCTCCTTTCCAGATGCCACACCAATGTTAACAGACCATCGAACTTGATGCTTGTTGGGTCATATGACGCATATTTTGCACTGGTCAGAAGTGTGTACTCTGCCTATTCACAACACCAGTTCTTGAAAACATGTACTCATCTGTCCAAAGAATGTCATTCAGAAACGACGATTCTGTAGCTTGTTCATAATGAAATTGTTAAAATTGAACCGTCCATCTTCATCTCCTGGCAAGAACACTTGTACCAATTGCGGTCAATAAGGATGTGCTCCGTGTATATTTAAAACATTACATGCATGGGATTTTGAGCAGCCACAAGCTTCACTAATATCCCTAACACTACATTGTAGATATGCAAGAGCATATCTCAAAATCTCCTCGTCAGAGGCATGCATACTTGAGCTTCCAGATCGAGGAAATTTTTTAACGCTACCCGTTTCTCATAAGCACTTTACAACATTTAAAATCATGTTTTTAGACAAATGACTATCATTTGTAAATTTAATTGTGCATTGCCTTGCAGCCTCTCGTCCATTCTGATTATACTGGCCATAAATTAATATAATTTCTACGTGTTGTTCCGTGGTGTACATTTTAACTACAAGCATTGACGAATCAGCTAAAAACATCTGGTGTAGGTCACTTTTATTCATCAATGAAGGTCTTGTGTTATTTTTTGTCTACCAATCAGTATGCAGTGAGTGAAATTTCATAGGAACCTGCAAATCCCACAGTACTGCATACTTCTTTGACAAAATAAGGATAGGGAAAATTCAAAATGCGATTTTGTTTTCAAATAATTGTGGTCGTTAGGTTAAATCAAGTGATCACTCTTTCCGTTAATAGTTAGATCATTAATGGAAAGTAAAATCAAGTAATCCTGGTTTAATTTCAGTTTTCCAAAACTCAAGGAAAGTCTACTTTTCATGTTATAGCGGCTAAATGGATCGCCCAAAGTGATAGAAGTGCGTTTTGGCTTACAACTAACTCCAGGAAACACAACACAACAGCATGAATTTGTCCAGCTTTGAGAAATTTTATAAGGGATATAATCATGCATACTCGACAGATTTCCTCTATGAATAAAACTGACTGAGGAATAGCTGTTTAAAATTGGAGTATATTTTTTGCTGTGAAATAGAGGTCATTCACAAATGTAGTAGAAATATAAATAATCGTCAGATGTAACCAAAAAATAGTTGAGATGAAAATTAACATTGCAATAAATGTGAAATCTATAGTCATTCTGACATACACTTTCTTTCAAATTTTGGGTTGTGCCATGTTTTTTAGCTTTTGAAAATTGATTCTTATGTATTCTTTAGCGCTGAAACAAAAAATGACCTTCATTTTAAACTTAAACCATCATGTCAGGATTTTTCTTAAATCGCAAATTTCAAAGTTAAAATTGATCCCCCCTCCCTTCCCAACCTCATCAGACCCCTGAGCTGTCATTGTCATTGGATTTAAGTCAGTATGTAAAATTTAACTTTGATCAGACTTTTGAAAGTGAGTTAAAGTTAGAGTACAAATTTTAAACTGGAAAGACTATCGTTGCAAGTTAAATAAAACCTTATGAAAATGACTTAATTTTCTTTAGCCTCTAATCCTTACAAAATAAAACATATGTTAAAATACAATTATTTTAACTAATCTGAAACTTAACTAATAAAAGTTAACTCAATCGTAATAGTTGTATGATTTCTTTCAAAGCGCAGATACCTTGAAATAAGTTTAAGTACTTTATGTACAACCTCTGAAAGCATGGCCGAAATCATCTGTTTTGAGATGCAAAAAAGTGGTATAGGCCATGCATTTCAAAGTTTCATAATTTGGTCAATTTTAATGTTAGATGAATGGGACTTTTATTGTCTTACTTGTTAGTGTCACAGTAAATTTTTACTAAATATCACTTATAGGACCGGGGGACCATATAAAAATTTGAATGTCGTAATTTTTTAATAAATGTTTTTCTTGACCCAAAATCGCTTTAAAAATAATTCTTTACCTTATTTAAACCATTTTTGTAATTGGAAGTATGCATCTTGGACTAACTGTTGCGAAAATAAAGGTTGGTCAGGTTATAAGTGAACACCCTGTATTTGCATATTCTCTGTCTGATGTTGCATTAAAATAGATACAGTGCATTGAATTAAATTATTTCAGTACATGCTTCATTAATCTCATAATACTTCAGTTATCGATGCCCTTTCCTAGTTTAAATCCATTAGATATCAAGCCTATTGATAGAGAACTTTTCTGAAAGGATAACCACTCTTAAGCTTTAGCTTATTATTATTTTTTCATTATTATTTGGTAGATGGTTGCTATAAAAAATCATTTTAACTTTCTCTTTATTTTTGTTAGTAATAAAAAGTTTTCATTTTATATTCTGCACTGGGTTTCATAATGATATGAACGCCTAATAATTTTGTGATATCCTGGCAAAAATTCATAAATAAATATCAGAAAACTGCATTCTCGAGATAAATACAGTAATTTTACATATTACATGACTGTAAAAGAAATATCAAATTTTAAATTCATTGAAAATATGAATTATCTAAAAAAATGGTGTTGCAAAATGATATGAACATTGATCGAAATTATCACTAAACGAGCATGTAAACTGTACAGTAATATTGAATGCCACTCCCAAGACGAAGAAATCAAAATATGCAAATTAGTTTAGCATATAAAGATACTTAGCAGACTAGGAAATTCCCAAACCTGATTGCAATGTGAGTTCTAGAAGTATGGGTCGTACAAGCGCTTCAAGTTGTTTTGAGAAAGGGGAAATTCTGCTTTTAAGGATCAAGTACTTTCGGCCAGAGCTATGGCAAAAAATTGAAAATATCTCCAGGTGTAATATTAAATTTTCTTTGTTTAAAAGAGGATTATGGAGCAAAGAAGTCTTCAAGATGCCCACCAAGGCTGTCCAAAAGGGGAAAAAAGAGCCATTATAAAAAGAATGAGCAATGGGAAAACAACTTTATGCGAACTTTCAAGAGATCCAATGATAGCCGTGCCAAAAAGTACCTTGTCTAAGAGTAGTCAAGAACTCTAAGGTAATGAGGTACAAGAAAAGAAAACTGTAACCACGTATGACTAAAATGCATCAGCAGAATCGCCCGGATTCGGCAAAAGATCACATGTCCTGGAAGTTATAATATGAAAGAGTAATATTTTCCGATGAAAAAAAAAATTGGATGGCCCTGACAGTTTTTCTTATTATTGAGATGGTCTATGCAATAAACCAGAAATGTTTTCAAAGCGGCAGCAGGGTGGAGTGGGGGTTCACTCATTGTTTGAGCTGTGTTCCCTCGTTCTTGTAGTCGCCGCCGAGAAGAGCCACGTGTTTTTTTAGCTCTGCATTTTCGCTAAATAGTCGCGGAATTATTCAGAGTTGAACAGAAAATTTTAGAAATTCGAAAAGATAAAAACCGGCTGAGTAAGAAGGTACTAGAATCAAGTCTGAGTTATGCCTAGTTAATTATTAACTAATTGGCAAAAAGCAGGGAGCCACATGCTCGCCTTCACGGAGGACCTAAACGACATCAAGCCGAGTGACGCCTCAAGCTAGCACCGGTAGAAAGAACGGAATTACCGGTGGGACAAAGAAGACCCCCCCCCCGACGAAAAGGAGCCTTGATCAAGCAAGGAGCTCTCACACGCGCATTTTGAAGCAATCAAGGATCTTAATAGAAGAAATCCTGGTAGTGATTATGCATAGGTAAGCATAGTTTTAACTAAAACAAAATCTTCTTTTGTGTGTCGACAAAGTATAAAAGCCAGCATTAATTCTACCTATTTTTTTCTAATTCTGTTTCTTATTCAAACTGTAATTTAAGTTAATTCAGCATAACCCCATACCCCCTTTTTTAGTCCCCCTTGCATAATTATCCTTAGTCTCATTTCTAATTTAATTTAATATTTCCATTATAGCAACTTCTCTATAGTCATTTTAATTAATCAGTTTAACAAATAATTCACAATCCCAATTTCAATTTCAGTTCACATCACCAACTAAAAGTTACATTACCAACAAAATTGTACTCACTAGTCTACGTAGATAACATCCAAACAATAGCCAAAAGGGTGCGTCAATCACCTCTCCAAACAAATAGCCTAGCCACATTCCACCAAGTCAACTCGCTCAATTCAGGTTCCAGGCTTTCCTCTGCTCAGAGTGACAATCACCATTTAACAATAGCGTAGCCACACCCACATCCCTCCTAGCTCCTTAATCCTAAGTAGGGGATTTTAGATTCTCATTTCCCAAGTAATCATTCAATTTTTCATAGTTCCTACCAAAGTGATCTTATTGTTCAGCTCCTTCCCTCCCCATTCAGCAAGGGCTCAATTATTATTATTGCAGCGTACATAACTAAGTAATTTTGCCCCAACATTTATTCTTTCGTACTTAATTCTCCCCTCTCACTTTAATCTAGTAGCTAGTTTAGCCCTCCCTCCCAAATTCATTCAAATCTCCATTAGTTAAGCCAGTTTAATTTTCGCCAGTGTTTATTGATAGCTATTAATATACTTTTTAATTAAGGTGTAAGGGCTCAAATTCTCAATCAGATTTATTGAATAACGAGCTTTCTGTGTCTAAAGTATCTAATATTTTCATATTTAATCATTCAATTAGTGTAATACTCAGTTATGCTAATGTCATTCTGCCTCCCCTACCCACTTGGAATTAAATACAATCTCAACAAAGTTTAGCAAAGCAATCAATAAAAACAAAACTAAACATGGGTCCAAGCACCCGCTCAATGTCTTTGGACAGAACGCTATCACCACCAGATACAAAACGCAGCAAACAAAAAAAGTAATTTCACAGTACTTAAACCAACAAAACTAAAAAAGACACCGGTAGTGGCGAGTAAATCAGGCACCACTGCCAAAAAAGAGCTAACAAACGCAACAAAGAATGAAGAGCAACAAGAGAAGACAAAAATCACCCTAGCAAAAATGCAAAAATATTTTGAAATAACAAAAGAAGAAGAGGAAGAAGAAGATTTGGACGTGGAGAACCACACAAAATTGCCCAATGCTGAAAAACCGGAAACAGAAGATCCAGAAGTGATCAACCTAAGAAAACAGTTAATTCCACTATGCGATTTACCTGACATCAGTAAACGGAGGTCACTGGAGCTGGAAAGGGGTTTGCTAGCGATCAACTATATGAAAATGATAACGGCCAAATCAACAAGGATCTCACCCACGACGAAAAGAGCCATTGACCAAGCGCTGCAAATAGTTATAAACTCACTGGTAGAGATGGAGGTAAGAACCAAGCATACCGAGGCAAAAATGGAAACCTTGGAACAAGTGGCAGAAAGGAGAACATCAAATCAAAACAAAGAAGAACTCTCACCGGTAGCTCAAGAGGAAATTCAGAAGACAAAAGTGGCACGAACCTACGCACAGGCGGTGCAAGAGGCAATAGCAACAGTAATCATTCAAGCGAAGGAAAACAGATCAGCTGAAGAAGTAGAAAACCAAATCACGAAAAGTGTGGAAAATAAAGAGGGAATCAAGAATGTTAAGCACATCAGAAATGGAGTAAAAATAGTATGTGAAAGTGCCGAACAAGCAACCAGAATAAAAGATGCTCTGACAGAAAATGAAGCAGAGAGTGGCGGCTTAAGTGTAAAAACTGCAAATCTGAAAAGGAAAAGAATTATAATATTCCATGTTCCGGAATCAGTAGAAGAAAGTGTCATTATATGCAAAATATGTAAACAACTAGGCCTGAAAACAGAAGATGACGCGGACTGCATTCGACTACTCAAACCCATTAGGGCACCAGCGGGTAAGGTGCATATTCCAGTGTCGCTCCCGGTGTCTCTGGCATATCACATGCTCAAAGAGAGGATGATCTGCCTGGGCCTAAGGGAATGCCCAGTGAAAAACTATGTCACCATCCAAAGGTGCCACAGATGCCAAGGGTTTGATCATATCGCAAGCCAGTACAAACAAACCAACGAGTTTTGCCCAATATGTTCGGGCAACCACAAATATGAAAACTGTCCAAAAGAAAGAGAATGCTGTGCACTATGCACCACATACAACGAATGGAACAAGGGACATCTCACAGCACCACTCCCAATCAACCACACGGCACACGACAGGCGGTGCAGGATTTACCAGAAACTACTTAAAATTAGACAGATAGAACTCGACAAAGGTAAAAAAAAAAGCTCACAACGGGTGATGAGGTTCTAAAAGATAAAGTTACAATAAACACATTCAGGGGAGTCACGCGGGTGTACAGGAGGACAGAAGCAGAGATTCAAGAAAGAGAACAGAGGGTACAAGAATTAAAAAGATTAAATTATGGAACAATCCATAGGTAAAATGTACACGTGCCCAAGAGGCACTCGAGGGATAAGAAAACAAGCACAAAATAAAACTAGTTGGATGTACCAATCCCAAAACTTTCTTCTATCTCATACATGTTAATACTTCAAAATTCGCTATCACACTGCCAAAATTAAATGGCAATCTATGCATCTCATGAGGATTCTAACGATATGAAATTCCGTGCATTAGTTCTTGAGATATGACTATCGCTGAAATCGTCTAAATTGAGCAAAATGCTGCCTAGCAGCGCTACCTATTGGGTGATTTATACCAAATCCTAATCAGCAACAATTTATGTCAACGTCTGACTGAATCTGAAGTTTGGAGAAAATCCGTACATTAGTTTTTGAGATAGAGCAATAGCGAAAATCGTGAAAATTTCTGCATAGCAGCGCCACCTCTTGGGTGATTAACACCAAAACCTAATTAACAACAACTTGTGTCAACATACAACTAAATCTGAAGTTAGATGAAAATTGGTCCATTAGTTCTATTGATAGAGCTATTGAGGCAATCGTGGAAAAGGCAGCAGAGAAGCGCCACCTGTTGGGCGATTTACACCAACACCTAATCAGTAGCAAGTCATATCAAGGACTAACTTAATCTGAAGTTTGATGAAAATCCGTGCGTTAGTTCTTAAGATAGAGCTATTAGGGAAATCGTGTAAATCCTGCAAAATTCATCATAACAGCGCCACCTGTTGGGCGATTTACACCAAAACGTAATCATCATCAATTCATATCAAGGACTAACTAAATCTGAAGTTTGATCAAAATCCGTGCATTAGTTCTTGAGATAGAGCTATTGCGAAAATCGTGAAAAATGCAACATTGCAGCGCCACCTGTTGAGCGATTTACACCAAAAACTAATCAGCATCAATTTGTATTAGGCACTAACTGAATATCAATTTTTATTAAATTCCATGCATTAGTTCTTGAGATAGAGCGCCCACAAAATTTGTGTCACATACACACACACACACAGACAGACAGAGTCACAGACAGACATTTTGTAAAAACATGTTTTTTGGAATCTCTGACCCCTAAAACGTGTAAATCCGTCGAAAACCGGAATTCGAAAATTTTCATGAATCCAATACTTTCTTCTTGTAAAGATAGAAGAAAGTAAAAATTGGTACAGAAAACACCAACTCAAGCGAAGACAAACAAGCACATGATAATATTCAATTCATACAAATAAACCTCCACAACAGTTTTCATGCGACCAATTCACTGGTGGGCTACATGGGGGAAAAACAAATAAACTTAGGGCTCCTACAGGATTATTACCAAAACAAAAAATCTGGTAAAATAACATCATTCAGCGATAACAACTGGAATATAACTAAAACTAAAACAAATAGATCAGCTATTGTAACAAGAATAGGAACTAACCCAATTATTATAGCAGAAAAAGTACACAATGGCAATAAAAATAGGAAACAAAACTGGTACAATAACAATAATAAATGTTTATGCTCCCCCATCAGTAGAAATCGAAACAGTGCTCCAGGAAGTGGAAGACACCCTGAAGATAGCCAAGGGTGAAATACTACTGACAGGGGACTTTAACGCACACTCGCAGCAATGGGGCTATGCAGATATTGACGACAGAGGAAAGAAACTCACAGACTTCCTTCTCCTGAATTCACTCTTCGTCCAAAACCCACCAGGGGCGCCAGCATCGTTCAGTACCGTAAGAGGAAAAAAGAAATTAGAAGGATAGCCAGATATAACCATAGCGACACCAATACTAGGGGAACAAATCACAGAATGGGAGGTAAGTGACGATGAATCTGGTAGTGATCATAAATATATATGATAACGCATGCTATCAAAGACATAGGCTTGAAACTAAATACGGCAAACACGCAAAATTTGAGAAAAAAATAAAGCAAATAAGAAATAAATACATAAAGGAACTAAGGAAAACAACACATATAGACAAGCTTGATAGTATAACCTTAAGATTACAGAATGAAATAACATCAATAGCATTTTCCTGCTACAAACAGAGGAAAACCCCGGTTTTATCAGCACCACAGTGGTGGACACAAGAGATCAAAGTAGCAAGAAATATGGTAAGAGCGTTCAGGAGAAGATTCCAAAAGCAAGAAGACGGCGAAATCAAACAAAAACTTCATATAGAGTACAAAAAAGAACGAGCAAAACTAAAAAAAATTGTACAAAAAGCAAAAAGAGACTCCTGGAAAAAATACTGCGAAGAAGTCACAAACACATATGGCCAGCAATATAAACTAGCATCAGGCAAGAAAACAAGCCCCTCAAGACTCGTTAATATACTGCCAAATGACCAAGAAGTAACAATAAAAAAAATGCTGAACCATTTCCTAAACAACCTATACCTAACAGACCCCTCAATAGAGCACAAACTAATACCAGAAAATAATGAATCTAAACCACCACTAATAACAAAACAAGAACTAAATAGAATAATAAAAAATATAAAACAAAACAAAGCTCTAGGTTATGATTACATAGACTACAACCTAACAAAAAGAATCCATAGAGCAGCACCAGAATTACTTCTAACATTATACAACACCTGCCTATGTCTAAATTATTTCCCTAAATCCTTTAAAATCGGCACAGTAGTTCTATTCTACAAAAAAGGCAAAGAACCGAAAAACTACAGACCGATATGCCTTTTGCTGGCTTTTAGCAAAATACTAGAAAGAATTATACATGGTAGGATAACATACCACCTCACAATAAACAAATATTGGAGTGAAAAACAATACGGTTTTAAACAAGGAATCTCATGCGAACACACACTAAACAACCTTATAAAAAGTATAAAAAAGGACAAGGAAGAAGACTACCAAACATTGCTAATAACCATGGATATAAAGGGAGCATTTGACAACATCAGATGGCCCATTATAGCCGAAAACCTAAAACAATCACAATGCCCTATATACCTGACAAACTGGATAAAAAGCTTTTTAAAAGACAGATTCATAACCCTAGAAGAGAATGGGATAAAAACAACAAAACAAACATTCGGTGGTTGCCCACAAGGCAGCTGCCTTGGGCCACTGCTATGGCTGCTAATAGCAGACACAGCACTGAAGAAAAATTGTAGGGATAACGTAAGAATCTAAGCATTTGCAGATGATTTTATTTTAATATTAAGAGCAAAAACGAAAGCAAATCTAGTCAAATTAGCAAACAAAATAATTAAAGAATTTAACAAATGGATCACAGCTAACAACCTAACACTTAACTGGGATAAAACAGAACTACTGTATCTAAACAGAACACATATAGGAAACCTCCCAACAGAGGACACACACAAAATAGAGGTATAAAATTTAACAACAGGGAACTCGAAGGAAAGGAACAAATGAAGGGGGGGGGGGGAGGTAAATAATGTTAAATCTTTTTATTGTTATTTATAATTTTTTTTTTTTATGTATTATTATTATTAATATTATTATTTTTTTTTGGACTACGCCTCTCTTTATATATGCGCTTTCTGCAGGAGCTACTGGACCTGCTCCAATGTCAAAGCCCAGGGAGCCAGTTTTTACCTGGTGGGGTACGGTAAAAAGGCGTAGCCTTATGTCCCTTGCAACGTTAAGTTTGCCTATCCATTCGGCCCAAAAAATTAACAGTTGGTGCAATTTGTCTATCTGCGGAGCCCCATTCTTTGTTTTCTCTACCCCCCCCCCACACACACACACACACACAAAAAAAAAAATAAATAAATAATATAATAAAATAAAAATAATAATCATTTTCATTTGACAAGTATGCATCAACAATTAGGCTTCAAAAATTCCAAGCTATCCCAATTAGATAGGGCAGCGGTGGCCAAGCTGGTAGAGCATTATACTCGTAGCCGTTGGTCGCAGGACTCAGGCTATCTGCCGGCTAAAATTCCGTCATGTACGCTAATGGCACCTGGTGCATGTAAAATCCCTCGTGGGTGCAAAGTCCTCCAAGTTACCTGTGAATTATACCTCTGGAGGTGCCTTGCCAGGTGAAGGTCTTCTCATCTGATCAAGGTTCTAAATTACGAGACCAACTTCAGTAGCAATGTGCAGGTGCCAAACGACAGGATATAGCGTTAAGTAACCGGCAAAACAAAGTATACACAAACGAGCAGTAGGCGCTGCAAATAGGATGACGATCGAGGCAACAATGTCAGGTTTATTGCCGCTCGTGGCGATTAGGCGTTCACTCGCCCCGATGTCAGGTACTAAACCCGTTAAGCTGGGGCAACCCGGCAGGTAGGGGCCTGGTCATCGGTTAGAAAGACAGAAAGAGCTGTGTTCCCTCTGGCAGAATGAGTGCATTAACCTACCAAGACCTACTTGAAGAAAACTTGCTGTCATTTGCTGAGGAAATTGGCAGACCTTTCTGGATGTTCCAACCAGACAATGCATCCATCCACACAGCAAAAAGCACTTGGAAATAGGGCTGGGTGATATATCAATAAAACCAATAAAGTTGATATAAAATACAAATCGTGATAATGATATAAAAAAATCCTACAAAACGATATATCATGAATACCATAATCACAATATATCACACAGGGCCATTTTTTAAATTTTGCCATTACCCCTCGTGACATATCGTTGCAAAGGCCTGTGACCACTTAATCACTTTATGGCCTTCCAGTATTCCGGCCATCACTTTGCCCCTCCCTCCAGGGAGGGGGATGGGGGGGGCTCTTTCCCAAATTTTGCTGGCACCTGTCATTTGACATATCGTTGGAAAAGCCTGTGACCGTTTAATCATTTTATGCACTTCCGGTGCTCCGCCCACCACATTGCCCCCCAAGGGGGCACTTTCCTAAATTTTGTCACACCTGTCATGTGACATATCGTTGGAAAGGCCTGTGGCCGCTATTCATGTTATGCACCTTTGGTGTCTCCCCCCCCCCCCACACACACACGGGAGAGACTTTTTCTAAATTTTGCCGTCACCCCTCATGTGACGTATCGTTGGAAAAGCCTGTGACCACATAATAATTTTGTGCACTTTCGGTGCTCCGCCCACCACTTTGCCACCCAGGGGCACACTTTCTTGAATTTTGTCGACACCCGTCATGTGACATATCGTTGGAAAAGCCTGTGATCGCTTATTCATGTTATGCACTTTCGGCCTCTTCCCTGCAGGAGGCCGTTTTCTAAATTTGCCGTTATCCCTCATGTGACATTATGCACCTTCGGTGTCTCACTCCCCAGTAGACATCCCCCCCCCCCAAGGTCTTTTTCTAAATTTTGCCGTTACCTCTCATGTGACATA
The DNA here is from genome assembly GCA_963932465.1 of Maratus speciosus. NCBI lineage: Eukaryota > Metazoa > Arthropoda > Arachnida > Araneae > Salticidae > Maratus > Maratus speciosus. The sequence goes on along the minus strand of OZ010788.1, from coordinate 383,717,126 downwards.
TCGTAACAAATGCCTGTGACTGCATTTTATGCACTTTCGGTGCTCCACCCACCACTTTGCCCCCCCCCCCCCCCCCCCCCCAGGAACTTTCCTAAATCGATATATCAGAATATCATGATATAAAGATGCTGATTTATCATGATATTTAATTCTAGACATCGCCCAGCCCTACTTGGGAATAGTTTCTTAATAATGGTGTACATGTAATTCCATACCATCTGTTTCACCTGATTTAAATACAATGGAAAATGTTTGGAGCCTACTGGTTAGGGCTGTTTACGCAAATGGGAAAACAAAAGGCCACAATTTCAGAATTAAAATCTGCTATCATCTTTCGCTTGAATAAAAGCAATCAAAATATGTTAAAAATCTTGGTCCACTCCATGCCTGATCGTGTTTTTACATTAATTAAAAGATTTGCTGCATACACTGGCTATTAATCTATATTTTTGGCCAATGTTCATATCATTATGAATCACTGTTCAATTTTATTTTGTTATAAAATAAAATGATTTGTTCTATTTCTAGCATTGATTAGACTTCAATGTCTTTTGTAACATTTACTTCTTTATTATGCTTGGAAAACTGAGTGTTCATATCCTTTTGAAATTCAGTGTATATTGTTGTTGGTCAAACATGCGTCCATGGGTGCAATTGTCTCCATAGGTCCATCTTTTTGCACCTGCAAGGTTTTTATAAATTTATATGAATAAATATATATTTTTTTAAGTCATCAAAAAGTACATCAAATATACAGAACATAAAGAAAATGTTCTTAGTCTGCATTTTTTTAAAAGTGTAATTTGTTGTGAACAACATATTAAAAATCTTGCAGTCATACTGAAAAAGGGCAGAGTTTTGGGCATTTTTTCATTCCCTGTATCCTTAATAGTTTCAAGTGTACATTTATGAACATCCAACATCCATATTTTTGGATTGGTATGTTTATGGATAAGATATCAACCATTTTAATTAAATGATTTAAATCAGTGATTAAATCATGATTTTAAACAACTGATTTTTTTTTTTTTTAAGTCATACTTTTTTATGTAATTTTAAACATTTAGAAAATTTATTAAAATTTAAGATAAGCATAATTTAAAAAGTTTCTATATAGGTATTTATTCTTATGAATAAACAACAACAAAAAAAGCTTTGAATATTTGTTTCTCAGCTTAGACTATTCCTTAGACTTGTAAAAACCAAGTTTTTATCTGTTACAAAAAGCATTTCATTTAAAAATATTTAAATCTAATATGATTTGCAATGTCAAAATTTCCTTTAACTAATCAAATTATTCATTCTTTTATATAAAATAAGCCTAGCAAATATATTAAATTTCTGAAAAGTAAAAGAATATTAAAATAAGTAAGTAGCCAGTATATATTTTTTTTCATTCTACTTTTGCAATAATAAGTTTATAGCAAATTGGAGCTAAAGTTGAATGAAAGAATGACATCTGTTCAACAACTGTTATAAAAGAATGTGTAAGAGTAAAAGAATTAAACAAAAACATAATTTGAAGAACAAATTAAAAAAACAAAATTTATTTCCTACATTGTTTAAGCCCGAGAAGGGACAGATATTAAGTTATTTTATTCAATTAGTTCTACATTTAATGTTAAATTTTTGTAACAAATTAGTTAAGCCAATTAAAGATTAAAAAATAAAAATAAAATTCATACAATATGATACTTAAAACAGCCTAAAAAATTAGATTTCGTTCAAATGAAATCGAAATAAATCTTAGACATTTTTTTCAGTTTTGTATTTTGCATGCATCTTATTATTTTATGTGCAATTGTCATAAACATAATACAAAATCTGCAATACAAATATTTTCAATTAAAAATGGAAGAAGTCTAAGATTTATTTCGATTTCATTTGAACGGAATCTAATTTTTTAGGCTGCTTTAAGTATCATATTGTATGAATTTTATTTTTATTTTTTAATCTTCAATTGGCTTAACTAATTTGTTACAAAAATTTAACATTAAATGTAGAACTAATTGAATGAAATGATTTAATATATGTCCCTTCTCGGGCTTAAACAATGTAGGAAATAAATTTTGTTTTTTTAATTTGTTCTTCAAATTATGTTTTTGTTTAATATGGTCAAGTTTTTCAATAACTACTGCACTCAGACGAACGCATTTCAAAATTAATAGAGAGTACCATCGTCATCAGGCTTTGATGTATGTGGTATTGCATCACAATGTGGGATGCAGTTTACCAATGTGTAATTCAAAATGTTTCACCACTGTAGTAAAGCAGGTTGTGGTAGTTTGGACAAAAACTTCCAATCTGAACATAAAAAATCTATAATCAAATCATAAAAAATTAACTTCACTTAAATTTAAATATCCTATTTCCCACTCAGGAACGCTATGAATGTAAATGTAAATTGTGTTGAATCCTTATTGCTAGTATTTAAAAATATTGTACGGAGGTGTTCTAAATTAAAAGAGAAATTAGTGCACTGTTAGCATAAATGTTTTAATGAAGGCTAATGGCGACTTGTTGCCGCAGAGGTTGTTCCTCTTACACTGCTGCGTACTCAACCCGTGATCCGGGTTCAACGAAAGGGTTACATTAAAAGGATTGATTGCCAATTGGCATAGATGCGGGGGTTGTGTTCCGTCGCCAAAGGCGAATTACAATGTTTGTTACAGGTACAGAACATCCCGCCCGGCGTTGAAATATTATATTTCAATATGTATAAAATGCAATACAGATAAAAAAAAAACACAACATAGTACAGATTATAAGCAAAGAAATAAAATAAACACAATTAATACACAATGAAACACAATTACAGTCCAGATTTTCGTTAATCATTGTCATTTATGGGTAATATGCTTATTTGGTTAACAGAACGTTTAAAATTGCCCTTAGCGGTGCGTAGTTCTACTACTCTGACCATTCCGTCAGCACCTGGGATTACCTTAGTAATGCGACCTAGAGACCAGGTGCAAAGTGGGAGTTGAGTGTCCTTTAATAGGACCAACATGCCTGGCAAAATATTTTGTTTTTTAAACATCCATTTGTTTTTCTCCTGTAAATTACTGAGATAATTGTTTTGCCAGCATTTCCAAATCGTTTGGGTTAATTTTTGAGTCCTTTGCCACTTGTTAAGCAAGTTATCCTTTACCTCCATCAAATTAGGTTCAGGAATTAAATTAAGGGGCCTGCCTATGAGAAAGTGGCCTGGAGTTAACACCTGAAGATCGTCAGCATCTGTGGACAAGGGACAAAGCGGTCGCGAATTTAAAATCGCTTCGATCTGTGTTATTACGGTTAGAAATTCTTCGATCGTGAGATGAGCGGAACCTACTACTCTTTTTAAATGGTATTTGAAGGCCTTAACTCCTGCCTCCCAAAGTCCACCAAAGTTGGGTGCTCTAGGAGGGGAGAATTTCCAGTTAATGCCTTCTGAAGCTAAAAAGTTACAAACTTCATCACTGGCTACAAGTTTACGTAAACGCTTCAGTTCTGCTGAAGCCCCAACAAAATTAGTAGCGTTATCGCTAAAAATTACCGAACTCCTCCCACGACGAGCGAAGAATCTCTTTAGCGTTGCTATTATCGCCTCGGATGTCAAGTCGGAGACAAAATCCAAGTGTACAGCTTTAGAGGCCATACACACGAAAATGGCAACGTATATTTTTTGGAAGGTACCCTTTCTCTGACCCTTATATTTTATTTCAAAGGGGCCACACAGATCTAATCCTACTCTGGAAAATGGTGAACTGGGCGTTATTCTTTCAGGAGGGAGATCTCCCATTACTTGATTAGCCAGCATAGGCTTAATTTTAAAACATTGCACACATTCATGTACTACCTTGCGAGCTGTGTTTCTACCGCTAAGAGGCCAATATTTTTGGCGCACAGTGTTCAAAAGAGCCTGGGGCCCGACATGAAAATCTCGTACATGATAATACTGGAATATGATTCTCGTTAAGCGACAGCTCGCTGGTAGCACTATAGGAAATTTGTGATCAAATGGTAAGTTAGATTTAGCCAATCTACCTCCCACCCTTATCAAGCCATTCGAATCAATAAAGGGGTTCAAAAATTTTAACTTACTTGAACCATGCACCGAAGATCCCCCCTTTCAGGGCGGAGATTTCCTTGGAAAAATACATTACCTGCACATGCTTAATCAGGCACACTTCTGCCCCCATTAATTCCTCCAGTAACAGAGGGCCTGTTGCAGTTGCTACCCTCTTACACTTTAAAAAAAACCTAAAAATATATGCTACAATTCTAATTAATTTAAGAAAATTATTTGTTAAAGTCAACAAATTATCAAAAAAATTAATGTCCATATTGTTGATTAAAGTCACTTGTCTACTGGCTTTGAATTCATTGGAATAATAACTGTTCGAGCAGTCAGTAAGACTAGAAATAGGTTTCTCTATTGCTTCTTTAAGAATTTGAAGTGGCGGCCCATTCCACCATAGTTCACTGGAGGCAAGGTTTTTCACATCCATTCCTCTGGATATCAGGTCTGCGGGGTTATGCTCCGATGGTATATGGTGCCATGGAATGTTCCTTGAAATGTCCTTTATTTGCACTACACGGTTGCCGACAAATGTTTTAAGTAAATGTGGAGCAGTGTCCATCCAAGCTAAGGCAATGGTCGAGTCTGAAAATAGTCGCACAGCATTCACCTGTTGGTTTAAAGCATCTAAGACCTTACAGGTTAATTTTGCAAGAAGATGACACGCTGATAGTTCCAAGCGGGGTACGGTTTATCACCTTTGTAGGGGCCACTCGTGACTTGCTGCAAAGAAGGTGACTAACCGTTTCGTTGGAGTTAGATATAGTTTGCACATAAATAACTGCACCGTATGCCTTTGAAGAAGCATCGGCGAAGCCATTAAGTACCACTGATTGGACGTGCACCTTTAAGAAGCATCTCGGTACGTTGATGGACTCGAGCTCTGGCAATGTTGCGATAAAGGTTTTCCATTGTTTGGAAATTTGCGAAGGTAAAGTATCATTCCATTGTAATTTAAGCAACCACAATTGTTGCATGAATATCTTTGCCTTTGCGATCACTGGCCCTAAGAGACCAAGAGGGTCATAAAGCCGGGCAATTTGCGATAGCACCTCTCGTTTGGTGAAAGTACTTGTTATTTTAACGTTGACTTTGTATGTAAATGTATCGCTAGAACTGTTCCAAAGCATGCCTAAAGTTTTAACCATTATTTCTTCTGAATTTCTATCCAAGGGAAATATCTGATTGTCAGTAGATTGGACCTTATTAGTACACCATTTATGCAAAATCATTCCCCCCCCTCTGAAGGAGTTGTGTTAATTCTGCTTGCATTAAATTAAATTCCTCTAAATTGGATGACCCCGACAAGCAATCATCCATATAGAAATCTTTCAGTACAATATTGGAAGCTAATGGAAAAGCCTTTTGCTCATCTAAGGCGAGTTGTTGTAAGACCTTGGTGGCCAAAAATGGGGCGCAAGCTGTTCCATACGTGACCGTTGATAATTGAAAGACCTTAACCGGGGATGATGCACTGTCTTTCCACAGAATTTTTAGGAATTTGTATTGGGACGGATTTATCTCTATCATTCGAAACATTTGTTTGATGTCGGCGGTAAATGCATAAATATGCTTTCTAAATCGAACCAATATCGAAAAGAGATCGTCCTGTAGCACACCACCCTTGCACAATAAATCATTCAATGAGTATCCATTACTACTTTTTGCGCTTGCATCATATACGACGTGCAATTTGGTTGTCGCGCTAGATGGTCGTAAAATTCCGTGATGGGGTAAATAATAGCCGTCCTCAAATTCATTAGTTTCCTCTATTTCATGCATGTGATTAAGAAACTGATATTCATTAAGAAATTGTGTATATAAATTCCGCATTATAGGGTCACGATCTAGACGTTGCCATAGATAATTTAATCTTTTCAATGCAACGATTTTTGAATTTCCTAAATTGGGCTCGGAAATTTCCGGTTTGAAAGGCATTTCTATGACATATCTGCCATCCGGATTTCTAAAATGCGTCTTATCGAAGTGCCTATTGCATTATTCTAACTCTTTGCTATCACAAGGTTTTAAATTTCCCACCTGTTGTATCTCCCAAAAAGATTTCAATGTGTTATCTAAAGCTTCTAAATTTTTCGTTAAGAAACAATATTTTTTCGTATTGTTTACTACATTGTTATACACACAACCAGAAATTAGATAACCAAACACACTTTCCTGTAAATATAAGTGCTTTCCTAACTTTATTTTGTCTACCTTTAATAATTCAAAGAACAGTTCTGCACCTAATAAAATTTCAACCTTATTTGGAATAAAAAACTGTGGGTCAGCTAAACAGATGTTCGAAGGAATGTTTAATTTATTTATGTTTATTTCCTTTCCAGGAGTGAAATCTGTGATTCTCGGGATGATCAACAAGTCCAGATTCCATCGCAAATCGCCTCTCTTATTATTAGAAACACACGCCTTCACTTTAGATTTCAAGGACATCGGTGAATTATTAAGACCTGAAACGGGAATGTTAATTGATTGTTTTTTCAAACCTAAAGTTTCAGCTGCTCTTAAACTTATAAAATTATTCTGTGAGGCGCTATCCAATATTGTACGAAAAGGCTTATTTATACCATTAATGTCTGCTATATAAACAATCGCAGTATTTATTAAGACAGATTTATGGCTCTTTTCATGTGAAAAAAATGAATGAACTACATTTTCATTTTGCGCTGAATCTTCAATCTTCGGGAGCTAAATTTTTATTAATTGCCTCTTCAGCAGCCAGATTGTTTATAGATTTTGACGGCTCATAAATTCGAACATCTGGTGATGAGTAATTATGCAACGAAGTATGATGTTTGGAGCTGCAAACAAGACATCTGCTCTTTGAAGTACATTGATGAATTATATGAAAAAAACTAAGGCAATTAAAACAAAGCTTATTTTTCTTTACAATGTTTAGACGATCGCTTAGTTTCATACTTTTATACTTCTCGCAATGATATATTGGGTGACTTTCTGTTTTACATAAAATGCACATTTTATTTTGTGATTTGGTGGTACGGATAAATAAAGATTTATTGGTGGTTTTTGAAGCATTCGCAGAAGTAATACTACTTAAAATTTGGCATCTGCGCTCTAAAAATTCTAAAAATTCATCGAAATTAGGCACTTCCTTATCCTTTAGTGTTAATTCAAATTGCTTACGAGTTTCTCGATCAATTTTTCCTAATATTATGTTCAACAAAATAGCGTTTGAAAAGGTGTCTCTATCGAATTCCAAGACCTTTAACGCTCTCAAATTCTTTTTTACCTGATCTACAAGGTTTCTCAGTTCTTTTGCTGACTCTTGTTTAATTACATAAAGATTTAATATATTTTTAATATGGCAATCCACAATAATTCTTTTGTTTTCATAGCGCTCTTCCAGCTCTCTGAAGAGTGAGCTAAAGGTGTCATCTGAGGTTTGTAAACCTTTCGGTTCACCCGTTAATGCCCCTCTGAGATAAAACAGTTTTTCGTTGTCTGTTAAATGAGGATTGCTATTGATCAATTCGTTGAAGGTGGTCTTAAATGTAGACCATTCTTCAAATTTGCCACTAAAAATCGGAAGTGGAATTTTAGGGAGCTTTATGCTGACCCCTCTGGCAATAACTTGATCATGGGATTTTGATTCAGACGTGCTGTCTATTTTACTATTTTTTTCTTCATTTTGTTTGTGAAAAGATGATTTAAGGCTTACCTCTAATTTCTGTATCTCCTCATCCAATTGCGAGAGTTGTTCTTCCGCTTCCTCAATCTTTTCTTCGTCCATAATTTTGTAGTATTCATGTTTGATCACTTCGAATTTTTCTTCGATTTTGTGAAGGAGCTCTAGTTGAGCCTTGGTTTCCGCAATTGAGAAACTTTTACCCTCGGTGGCGTTTACGATCTTCGTTAGCTGGGCCTTGATGTTGCCACGCCGCCGATTCAGTGCTGTAATGTCCGAGTCTGCCATCCTTTCGTCTTGTTGACGAAACTGACATAAATTAAATTAAATTAGTTTGCGCTGGTCTTACCTCCGGGTTGCTAGGACCAAAATGTACGGAGGTGTTCTAAATTAAAAGAGAAATTAGCGGACTGTTAACATAAATGTTTTAATGAAGGCTAATGGCGACTTGTTGCCGCAGAGGTTGTTCCTCTTACACTGCTGCGTACTCAACCCGTGATCCGGGTTCAACGAAAGGGTTACATTAAAAGGATTGATTGCCAATTGGCATAGATGCGGGGGTGGTGTTCCGTCGCCAAAGGCGAATTACAATGTTTGTTACAGGTACGGAACAAATATTATAGCTGTGATACAGTAAAAAATAAAAGTTTTACTTAAATTTTTAAACCTTAATCTCTCCCAAGGGGTGATGTAAACACATCAGAAAATTATTACCTAAGTTTAACTCGGGGTATAAAAAGTTCTCATCTCGGAAAAAAAAAAAAAAAATACATTTTAAAATTTAAGTTATGTAATTCCCCACTAAGTTCGCTACCTGCGTAAAAATAGCTATCCATTAGAAATTTTTTACTAAAATATAAACTTGACCAAAGCAAAAACTTATTCTGAAAATATCCTTTTTATTTCCACTATGACGCCATATTCACCTTTTTAATTTTTAATAAAAAAAACTAGCTCAATTCAATATTTCACGTGAAAATCTTTCACCTAAAAAGAAATAAATTATTATTACAGCTTTTGAAATTTTTGCAACAATGAAGGAAAAATGTTACATTTTCTATGAAAAAAATGTCTGTTGATTTTCAATGAAAAAAGCGAAAATTGGAATTAAGAAAAATAATTGAATAATGTAAACAAAAATTGGCCCATGTTTCTCTCTGGTTTATAATTCCCCCATATGCAAAGGCATTTTACCATTCGTTTTGACCCTGATGTCAGGCAAACGTTTTTCACTTTAAATTTATAATATCATTAGAATTATTAAAGAATAGAAAATGAGTGGCATCAGGGACAAAAAGGTGGGAAGAAAAAATGAAAAATTTATGATCTCCATAGGCTTTTCCATGTTAAATTAGCATTGAGAAGTGACACTGGAAATAAATAAGTATTCTGCTGCCGTGCAATACTTAAACTAATTGGTATAAAAATGTTAAGCTCAGAAAGAGCTTCTTTGGTAGAGGTTAAATAAATGTTTTTATTTTTTTTACTTTTGTTCTCATATACACCAAATAAAGAAATTAGTTAGGGATTGAAAAGGCAGCAAAACTTTTTAATTTGAAGCACTGAATGCTAAAATTGCTACTGAGTGGTAATACTCTTGCTATTTAATCTTTTGAGGATTTTAGATATAACTGGCTATTCTTATATTTACTCTGTATTAATGGGTATAATCCATTTTCATAATAATTTTTTGGTTAGCATACACATGCATGTGTGTAAGTTTATATTTAAGCAATTGATTTTTCTAAGTACATATGTTAAACAAGCTGCAAATGATATTTGCTTGGTCTGTTATTTGTGCTACTAACTAATGAAATTATACTTATTTGCAGTTTTTATTATTTCTGTAATTACTTACTGTCCTCTCTAGGCCATTTTTTAAGGTTGCAGCATCCTGCTTTTTTTTAAATTGGCAAAATACACCTTGCTTTAAAAAAAAAAAAAAAAAAAAAAAAAAAAAAAAAAAAAAAAATGTAATTCACCTTTAGTTGTACCCAGAGATTTCTTGTAAAAAATTTCCCCATACCACAATATTTTGAAGTCTGTGTGTCCAAGACCTTGCAAAAATTATAGAACTTTATTTCGTTAGAAAAACCAGGGTATTGTTAAATCGTGTCATTATTTAGTTGTATTTTTCTGTTTGTTAATTCATAAAATTCTTAAAAATTAATGTCACTTTATTTTTCATATTAACAAATTATATGCTTTTCTTCTTATATCATTATTACTATATACATTACATATATACATTACTAATTTATTTACTCATGAAGCAATGCTCTTTTTTTTCTGAACTAGTGCTGTTTGGGAACTAGCACCTTGCCCTTGTTTGTTTCTAGAATGAATACTAAATTATTAGTTATCATTTTAGTAATTAGAGCATAAAAATGTATATTATTTTTCTAATTAGAGAGTTAATTGTTTAATTATTATTTTTAAGCAGTGTTAACAATTTAATAAATGCAGTTATTAATAATTTTAATAACTGTAAATATCAGTAGTATTTAATATATTTTTAGATTTATTACAAGATATTAATGTATTTAATGTTATTATATTCTAATATTAAAAATGACTGCAGTTTTTATAATTACTGTAATTACTAACTAATAATTATAATTAATTAAAGCTTAAAAACATTGATTTTGTTATCAATTAGAGGTTTTATTGTTTTGGAAACCTAAAATTATTTGTAACTATTCCATGTTTTAATCCAGTAAAAAAAATCTTAAAAATCTGATTTTAGTAAAACAAATCCAATTTTTTTTTTTTTTTTAAAGATTTTTTATTATATCCTTATTTATGGATGGATGTATCCAGTACCATGATGGGTGCTCCTGCGAAGATTATTAAAAATTTCGAATTCACTTGTGACAGTAAAAATAAAAAGATTGATGGCTTGTGTTATATATCATACAATTCTTATTCAAATGGATATTTGTGTATTATTTCCTTAACCTAAAAATGTTGCAAGTATTTATTAATATTGATAACAAATGATGTACCACTGAGTTTATATGATGTCAGTTTCATGGAGCAAAAGATAACATTTTTATGTGTGAATGATTTTTAATAGCTAACCACTTTCTTGGTTTATTTTTTTTATTATTCTAGACCAAGTCATTATGTCGAAGTGGACTACTGTGTTTTTCTCTAGCCACTGATTTGCCACACATAATATACCTCCACAATGTGCTTCATAGATCAGATAGAGTCCTTGTACCTGAAACTGCTCATCCTTTAAAAAGCCGTCAATCAAAAGCGATGCTAAATAGAGTTCGAAGAAGATTCTCTGTCAGGGAACCTGAGAGAGCAGGAAAAGGGTAAGTTAAATTCTATAGCTATAATAAATTATTTCAGTAGAGGAACAAAAAAAATATATGTGTGTGAGTGGATTGTATACTATCAAGAGACTCTGTTCAGCTTCCAAAACCTTTTTTTATTTAAAGATCGGGACAGGAGATTTGGTAGTTTAGCACGAGAAATCAATAAAATTTAATGTCTGAAAAAGAGACACTTATTCTTGTCTTTTATAAAGATAAATTCCTGTAATCTTGAGTCTGTGTTCTGTAAATAAATTCTACAGTAAATAATAAGATATTTTATAGAATTTTCTATTATTTAGTATAATAAGATCCACAGTAGTATATTTTTAATTTTTTTCTATTTTATTTATTTATTTTATTATTATTATTATTATTATTTTTTTTTTTGGTTTTGTTTTGTTTCTTCTTCTGAAATTTATTTAAGTTGTTGAATTAATCAGATAAAAATATGATTATTGTAATAACCCTTTCTAATAAATTTGTCTATGCTGTGTGCTCAAAGTTCTCTTATGTTTGTTGAGTCTCTTCGGAAGACCAATATGAGTCTATCAATATTTCCCTGTTTCTTCAAATGTAATTTCATTTACTTCATTCATGAATTTTATTAATCATTCTATGTATAGAACCTTGTAGACCAAACTTCGATTGGCAGTTTTTTCCACATTCATATTGTATTTGAGTAGCGTAAAATTTTATTATTTATTTCTTCGTAATTCAGTCTCTGTTTGCTTAAAGACATTAGGGTGTCATTCATGTGATGAAACCCTATTCATCTTATTTCACTGTCTGTATGTTCATCATGAAATTCATTCTCAGAAACTGTATAAGTTGGAGACTTGAAATTTTGCATACTGATAACTGAACACCTGCAACTATACGGCAAATCATAAAATTTTGAAAAAAGTTTTAATTAACACGCATTATTAATTAAAAACTCCAATTAAAATAATGGAAAATGTTCATAATTCAACTAAAACATTGATTTTAATGCTGAAAAGGGGGAGGGTTTATCATAATTCAGAAGGGGTTCAATGGCTATAAATGGGCATTTTGAACTTTGTACTGGGCATATCTTAAAATCTACTGGACCTAAAAATTTTTAAATTGCGCACTCATACACAAAATTTTTTTCTCTTTCAGAATTTTTATAAATTTTTCAAATATCCCATCTAGAAGTTCAAATATTCATTAAAAATATATTTATATAAATCTATTTTTAATGGGGATATTCGCATTTAATTTTATTTCAAAGACTACTGTCATTTACGGTAGTGGCAAAGATTCCAGGCCTATAAAATTTTTACAAATATTGCAGTTATAGATCTAATACTTAGGCATCTATGTGTCATTTTTTTTGCTGATTCTGAATATGTACTTTTCGTTAAAATATTACCAGCAGACTACTCTAATTATATTATACTCTATTTAACAATTAAAAATCTGATAATGAGAGGATTTATTTTAAATTTCATTTCCTCTAAAGCCAGACACCTGGTAAAACCACAGATAATTTTTGGACTAGGATTGTTTTGCGGGATATAAAACTTTTACGAATACTGCATTTACTGATTTTAAACATATGCATCTATGCCTATTTTTCACTCTGATTCCAAATACGTAATTTTCGTAAAAATTGATAACATTTTTATTTTATAAAAAAATCAATTTTTATAAAGAAAAAGAAATGCTTTGGTGTGGCACATTATTTAAATCTAAGCGTTTCTCATTTAATTATCATTATTTTACATCAGATTTTTTTATTATAGGCTATGTAAATTGAACATATTGCCCCTTTTATTTATGAGTTGTACTAGCTACCACTATTTCCAAATATTAATTTCAGCAAAAAAAAGTAATCAAGTCATCAATTTAATTTTATAATTTCGGATATTTTATAACACTTAAAAATTTTAAAGACAGGGGGGTAGTTGAATTTCTAAGTTTCTTTTTTGCCTTTCCAGGCTCTTTCAACTTGTACATTTTAAGCAATTTTTCTAACTCAGCCTCGAATTAAGCTGCAGCAAAATTCAACCTCATTTGAAGGCCTGACCGAAGGGGTATCTTGTTGGGGTCTATTTTGACCTAGACAATTAGGGGACATTTCCCCACATAGGGAGGGCAGGAAATGGGTTTTTTCTTGCAATGTATCATTTTAAAGCTCTTGGCCTACACATTTCTAAGCACCCACTCCCCATCCTCTTAACTCATTTTTTCCCTACTAGGGGGTATTTTAAAAATTTAATTTGTTCATTACTATCCCTTAATTTTTTCCAAAAAGTAAGAAAAAAATTATCATAACAAATCTCAACAACTAACATCTTCTCCCCCATTTTTAGCTTTCTGTCGCCAGGGAATTCTATTGAAAAAAATTCACAAACTTCATATTTAATCTACAATATGTCATGTAATACTTTAAATGAAAAGCCACATCCCGAAGTTGCAAGGATTTAATAATTATAAATTAACAATTTGGATTTATTAATTAAAGGATAAAGTGTTTTGAAAGGAATATTAAACAAAATCCTCTGTGCGATCTGTGATCACTTACCCACTTGTTTTTATTATTCAGTTCCACATAAAAATATAATTTAAATTTTCTAAAAGTTATAATAACAAATGCAGTCAATTCATTTTTTGTATATACATTGTACCTACTCCATCCAGTTTTTCCATGTTATTGAGATAACAGGTATGATTTTTTGTTATATAGGTCTGCAATTGTAAAATACCAAATTGTTTTATTTGTCAAGCTATTGAACACTTTTTCCATACAACATTATAGATGTGATTAGGATTTTCTGTAGATAGAAATGCTTAGTTTCTCTTCTTAACTCTGAAAATGGAGACATAGGGCATTCCATATATGAAAAGAGATATACAGTATGGAACCAGTTATCCAGAAACCAGTTATCCAGAAACCAGTTATCCAGAAAAACAGTTATCCAGAAAACCAGTTATCCAGAAAACCAGTTATCCAGAAAACCAGTTATCCAGAATACCAGTTATCCAGAATGATATTTCCAATTCATTGATTTCAGAATCTTTTCAGAAAAAAAGTGCCAGTTTGACATGTGCATTGCTTGATACAATACAATATGTATAGTATAACTTGGTGCCAACATCTAGTACTTGAAATAGAGGCATATTTAGTTAGATATTTGACATTTTGATTTTTATGCTAAGGAAACAAGAATTTTTTTTTTTTCCAAGATATTCCCATAAATAGTCTTCTTTCAAACTCCAATTAACTTTTCAATAGTCAATTTTAATAGTCAAACTTTTTTAAAGTCCATTTAAATCAGAATCAATGCCACAGCCACATATATTTTTCCAATCTGATCAAATGAATATTGCTTTAATGCCCAACCAGTTATCAAGAAAACCCAGTTATCCAGGAAAACAGTTATCTAGAATACATCTGACCTTGAACATTCTGAACTGTACATGGTTGTATACAGAAAACAACAAATATGAATTGAAACAACCACACACTGTAGGCAGATGTATTTTTAGATGTATTAAGTTCTGAAGATGCTATTATTAAAAGGCTCGAATATGCTCTCAATCATGGAATTAGCCGTAATTTAATGGAATTACTAGAGCATATTACAAGGTTAGGATTGCAAAATAATTTTGCACAATCACTTATGATGGTTATGAGCAGGGATGTAGTGGAGGGTATACAGGGGTATACACCGTATATCTTCTGGATTTTTTTTAAGGAACACCATTTACCCCCTTTTTCTGAATTAGCCGTAATTTAATGGAATTACTAGAGCATATTACAAGGTTAGGGTTGCAAAATAATTTTGCACAATCACTTATGATGGTTATGAGCAGGGATGTAGTGATGGATATACACCGTATACCTTCTGGATTTTTTTAAGGAACACCATTTACCCCCTGTTTCTCAAGAAAGCTATAGTATATACCCTCTGTTTTTTTTATGACTACACCACTGGTTATGAGAAATTAAAGAAGGGAAATGGCATGCAGATATCGAAGGAATAAAGCCTTGTCAAACTGCTCTTTTACAATGCAAGAAAATACTGATTTAAAAAAACGCATTTTTTCTATGAGCTACGAAATAATCTTTTTTGTTACACTCAACTCTGATTCAAAGCATTATAGATAATGAAGGTTGTGAATCAGCATCACAATGAAAAACATTGTCACTTTGTGTAATACTGATAAACGTGTAGAACCTTCCACATACCCATTGTTTTTTCAAAAGGTTCAGTCGACCAAAAAAGGTAAAAACACCCCTTAGAGATGTAAATTTTTCTGAAATCTTAAAGCAAGACTGAGGTGCCAATGAATCCTGGTTTGTTAATGTATAAATTTGACTTAATGCATTCTTCTCTGTTAGGTAATGTTTCTTAAGTTTTAAATAAAATGCTTTAATCATGAAAATGTGATTTCTTTTAAGTAATAATTCTCACCCCAGTGATGACTCCCTCGTGATTGTTATTTCATATACCCTTGAAATCGAAAAATAACTTACCAGTTTGTGTAACAAAAATGACCAAATCTCTAATTGAAAGTTGATATCTAATAATATTTTATATTAAATGTTATAAAAATACAACTTACTTGGAAATTTTAATGTATTAAGAATCATAAACATATTTTAAAGATAAATAATGCTAAACAAAAAATTAAATAAAAAGAATTTAAACATAAATTGGAACAGAAATGCAATATAAAAATCATTTGATGATGGAAAATGAAAAACATACTAATAATTGGTTGTGTAATCTTCAATCTGTAATTGCATAAATTAACTTTAATCGCCCTGTGCAGTTTTATTTTATTCATCTTGAAAATCATTGAAATATTAATTAAGGAAACAACTGCAATACACATTCATATTACAGTATAGGACCCATTATCCGGAATTCCAAAATCCGGACGGACCCAAAATCTGGGAAAAAAAAAAATTATTTGAAAATTTTCTAAATTTGTAAATTTTTACTAAAATTTTAGAATTTCTGGAATTTTTCGAACATTTTGCAGATTCCATTTTTTTCAGTCCATTCTGTTTCAATGTGTAACTACTAAAATATCTTACTTCAGCGGTGGGGGAACATGGAGCCCCCCCCCCCCCCCCTCCCAAAAAAAATTAAGAAGTAGTCATTTTTCTCTCAAATTTTAGTATAAAATTAATTTATACTATTACTATTCGTTTAAAAAAATCGTAAGATATTTCACCAGGGGGGATTCTGTTCCGAATTTTCCGAAAATTAAAAAAAAAAATTGGTTTTCAGTCTGAAGATTCGGACATAAAAAATATCGTGAATTTCGACAATTGGTCGCTGGAAAAAATCAATTACGTCAATCGTTCGCGGGAAAAAAACGCTAATTTCGCCAAAGAAGTGCGGAAAAAAACACGAATTTCGTCAAAGGATCACGAAAAAACTCAAATTTCTTCAAAGGATTGCAAAAAAAAACGTGAATTTCGTCAAAGAATCGTGGAAAGAACACTAATTTCGTCAAAGGATCGTGAAAAATAAATGCTAATTTTGTCAAAGGATCACGGAAAAAATGCAAAATTTGGGAGGACCCGAAATCCAGAAAATTCCAAAATCCAGAAAGCCTTCGGTCTTGAGGATTCCAGATAATAGGTCCTGTACTGCATTTCTGAGTACAGATGAGGGGAAGAAAAAGAATCTTCTGTCTTTTATATTTTTAAAAACAAGGATAGTTTTTTTTTTTTCTTTTAAGCTTAATGGCGAAAACTTCTGAACTTTTTTTTTTAAAAAACTCAGTTTATGAAATGTGTCAGAAATGCAGTTGGTTCTTATCTGGTTTAAAGATTTTTTTTTAAAACTTATTTTTGAAAGAATATTGAAGTCAATGAAACAGTAGAAAACTGCATTTTGTAAATGAATTTGTTACTAAGTGTATAGTGTGTTTTTACTGGCGTGTGTTATTGTTTTTTTGTGTGTATGTGTGTTTTTTTATTCACAAAATAGAAAACTTAAGGGGACCAGGTAAGCGAAATTTGGGGAAAAAATCGATTTTTACTCTTTTATATCATTAAATAGTTTAAACTTTTATCTTTCCAACGATGTGTCACACATGTTTATTTATAAAAAGAAAAGAGTGTTGGAATTATTGATTCTTTCTAAGAGTACTTCACAGCTTAATGGCGATTTAAATCTTTAACTGACTTTTCTCAAAAACTTGGATTCTTGATGTTTGTGTTCCTTTTTTTTCAATATCTATTAAACTTATGAACTCAGATTTTTTTTTTTTTTTAATGCTTATTAGGACTGGGCGATGTAGAAATTTCTTAAATCGATTTACCATCCATCCAACATCGCGATTTAACACAGATTTTACATTTTAGAATATGGAAGCCTATTTTTTAATTTTTAGTAACAAAATACGATCTTTATGTGCCCCCCCCCCCCCCCCCCCCCTCCTGTATTATTTAGTATACTTAGCTTTAAATTTGTCGAATAATTTTGAAAAGAGGTATATTTTACACATAAAAAGGCTTTGAATGTCCCAAAACACTAGTTGTTTTTTTTTCCATTTTAAAAATTAGTGACCTATTGTAATACATTTTATAAACTCATTCTATAAGAAGTAATATAAAAGAAAATGATTTTTTTTTTTTTTTGTCTGACTTGTTATGCATGCTACAATCTAAATTCCTTAGGGGGGGGGGGGGTGCTTCTCCTAGCCCACTCAAATAGCACTTCATTGCTAACAGCCTACATACACCTTTTTTTTTTTTTTTTTTTTTTTACAGACACAGATTTAAAAAGTTACTGAGGTAAAACAGAAGCATATTAAAAGACTTCAATGATGAATTTAACTATTCATTTACCATGATGAGAAAAGTAGTAAAAAAAAGGGGGGGGGGATATGAGAAATAAGGTGCAATTTTATATCTTTTTAACTTTTAGATTAAAATAAGATTTGTTTAACATAAATGCTGACATTTATATAGCGGATGGAGAAGGATTGAAAGTGTGATCCTTGGAGCACATCACTGAAATTGCTGATTTTTTTCGGGGTTGTTGCCATCCTTTAAGATTTGTAATAAAATATAATCTTAAAATATCTCTTTTTAATGATAACAAAATGTTAAAAAAGCAAAAAATCGCAGATCTGCAGAAAAAGCTAATGAATGCCTCCTCCAGCCCTCCCTCATTCTGCTGTAAAAATAAAGTTACTTGAATCATTACAGAACTTTATTAAAGTATTTTTAATTAATTAAAAAATAATAATAAATTAAAACTAAAATATTCCCATAATTCCTAAACATATAAAAATTAATTTTTCATGAAAATAATGCATAAAAATATAAACTAAAAATGGATGAATTTGGATATAAATAGTGAATCAATTTCAGCAAGGTACTCAATCCATGTGACTGGTATTGAAATCGGATGTCAAATCTGATTCATGACTATTTTAAAATATTTTAATTAATTACAGAGTAATAGAAAATAAAGAATATGTAGTAAAATATTACCCAAACATGTGATTTTTCAATGTTTGATGTTTCATTATGAATGTAATGAATGTTTCATTAAAACAATGCATAAAAATAAAAACTGAAATTCGATGAATTTGGATTTTAAATATGAAACTTTATTCTTTTTTTTTTCCCAACCATAAATACTCAATCAATTTCAGGAAAAAAAATATTATTAGTAAAAGAAATATATTTCATGTGGATCATGGCCAAATAGTGATACACAAAACAATGCATGACTATACCTTTAAAATAATTGCATTAATTACAAAATAATAGAAAATAAAAAATAAATGTTAAAATATTACTAAAACATGTAAAAAATGAATTTTTCATCATAAGAATGCATAAAAGTATAAACTGCAAGTCGATAAGTTTGGATTTTAAATATAAAACTTTATTATTATTGTTTTTAATCATATAAATGCTGAATGAATTTCAGGAAAACAATCTTTTGAAACAATGCAGGATTCTACTTTAAAACATTTTAATTAGTTACAGAATATTGGAAAATAGAAAATACATATTGCAATATTACTCAAATATGTGAAAACTTAATTTATCATCAAAAGTTTGCATTAGCATATAAATTGAAATTTGATGAATTTGGTTTTTAAGATTTAAACATTACTTTTTCCTTTCAACTTTCCACTATATAAGTTCTTAATTTCTGAAAAATACACATTCCAATCTCGTAAACTCTGAATCTTGTTTACAAAATAAATAAATATCAATTCTTACTTAAATCATCGTTTTCTTAAAATGCCTTTTTCTTAAATTGGATCCTGCTAAATCAATTTAACACCAGCTTGCCTTGTTTTCATTAAATCGTCTTTTTCTTAAATCGGAAAGCATGGAGGCTTGCGATGTTTGCTTAAATCGGATCGTCCTAAATCGATTTAACACCAGCTTGCCTTGTTTGTCTTAAATTGGAAAGCATTGAGGCTTGCGATGTTTGCTTAAATCGGATCCACCTAAATCGATTTAACACTAGCTTGGCATGTAAGTGGTAGATACCTCAAAGTAGATATATCGGTTTTCCGATGTTAGCTCTGAATCAGTATTTTGTTTTAAATCGATTTAAAGCCAATGGCTAAATCGCGATTTAAGACAATGGCTAAATCGCGATTTAAGATAAGGGCTAAATCGTGATTTAAGACATTGGCTAAATTACGATTTGACATTAGCTAAATCGCGATTTCCGATTTTAGCTTAAATCGATTTAAGACAGATGGTTAAATCGGATTTCCGATGTAAGCTTTAAATCGATTTAAGAGTTAAATCGATTTAAGGTCCAGGCCTAATGCTTATATTATGTTACATTGTATATTTTAACACAGGGATTTAATGATTTGTTGAGAATTATTTATTTTAAGCAGTGAAATCTTACCAAAAATCCTAATTTAAAAATAACTTTCATTAAATAATTTATAATTAATTTTTAGTTTCACTTAGAAATAAAATGACTTGTTAAAATACGTAAAATGTGTTATTCTAACTACTCTAAAAAATCTAGACCTCTATCTTTCACCATTTCAGAGAAAAAGGTTATAAAGTTGGTGAATTTAACATGATGGAGATAGGGCTTTCCCGGCCCCCTTAAAAGAAAAAATTAGATAAAGCAAAATATCTTAAACTGTAGAATTTCTATATTTGTATTTAAAATGTTTTACATTTTATTTTTAAGCACTCTTTGCATTGTTAATTTTTTGAAAAGAGGGGAAAACATTTTCCTGCAAAATTCCTGATATTATTTAAAACAATTCAATAAATCAAAATTTTTTTGATCTAAACATAATGTATTGTTCTTTATAAAAATAAATAAATAAAAAATCCATACTATATTTTAAATTAATATTAATAGATTTTAAGAAATTAATGCCTTTTATGGAAATATTTGCATTTAAGTTTAGATACACTAATTATAAAATTTTTTAAAAAATTGTTTCAGAAATGTGGATCGAAGATCTAGGTTAATATCTGGGCCTACAAATTTCAACCATATTTCACACATGGGACCTGGTGTTGGTATTCAACTTCAAAAATTAGTTGATTTACCTCAGGTTTGTACTATTTCATACTTAATTGTGATTTCTTTTATAATTATTTATCATAAAGTGATTTTTTTCTCTTATCTTTCTAGTATAAGCCAAATTCTTCACCTCAAGATGAGAAAAATAAAACTGGTTCCTTATCAGGTAAAGTAACAGCGTATTTTGATATAAAAAATTTTCTCTTATTCTGTAATCATAAAATTTGTATTATATCATACTATTATATAAAACTTTTGAGTCAATTTGTACATTGATATAGTATCGCACAAAAACTATTACATAGATTTTAATGGGATTTTCACAGAATGGAGGTTGATGCACAATTTATCAAATAAGCTATTTGTGATTTGGTGCAGAGTTTAAGAAGATAATTAAAAAACTAAAGTTTTATTTACATTTAATAATGTAACTTTCTCATACATTGCATGTAATTCATACTTGTACCCTTGTGGGCTATCCTACTCCAGTCTCAAATCAAACAAACCTTGAATTGTGATTTTTTTTTTCTTTCAACACACATTAAATAAAATGTTCAGCATCATCATTCATGTTGAGTAACTGATTTGGCATTCTTGAATTTAAACATAGCTATAGCAGAATTTAGCAGAGAGTTCTTTTCCTTCTCAAAAATAAGTTGTCAAAAAATCCCATTTAAAAAAAAAAAAAAGAAAAGAAAAGAAAAAAAAAAAGAAAAAAAATTAAAAAGTCACAAAAAATTCAAAAATCACAAGACAAAATTTTCTATATTGGGCTAAAAGATTGAAATTAGATGTATTTTACTAATGACACAAAATCGGTATAGAACATGAAAAGATGCTGAATATCACATTAAATTTCACAAAAAGTAAAAAATTGCAGAGGACAAAATTTTCTATATTGAATTAAAAAATTGCAAGTAGATTCTTTTTACAAAAATCAAAAAATCAACTTTTAATGTGTGAAAAAAGTTAAAAGTTGCATAAAAAAAGAAATCTGCAAGAAGTTGAAAATCACAGAGGACAAAATTTACTATATTGGGCTCGAAGATTGAAACTGAATTTTCCTTTTATGAATGACAAAAAATTGCTGCCGAACATGAAGGAAAACCTACTAAAAATTGCATTGAAAAAATTAGAAATTGCTGTAAGAATTCCAAATAAACTTTATTGAAAAGAAGGTAAAATCTACTATATTGACATGGCGACTTTGTGTTATTTTAATTTTCCTAAAATATCAAATTTGTTATTTATACTCAATCAACATTTTTTACAGTGTGCAAATAATGATGTCTTTTTTGCTGACTTTTCTCTGCACCTAGACCAAAATTAAAACTTATATATATATATAAATCCCAACATTCACTGATAAAAAAATGTTGTATTGAAGGGAAAATAAAAAACTCTGATTTTATGCTTAGAAGAGCAGAATACAAGTTGTGCCATTCTTTCTGCCATCTTCACAGTCTGTATGCCACCAATAGTGTTACTCAGTTCCTAGATTCTTACTGTTATGTATGTTAGTTACTATAATGTGGAAATTAAAATGTTATCTTTTAATCACTCGTGCTTTAAATTTTGGTAAAATCAATCAAAACAGTTTGTAAAAACTTAAAGCTATTATGGATGTTATATTCCTACCTTCCCTATTTTCATTTTCATTTTCTTTATATGCAATTTTTAGACATGTAATGCCAGCTGTGTGCATGATTATAAAACTTTTAAAATGTGGGCAAATGTACTGTGTGTGTGTGTAAGTTATGGCACTGAGTAGCAAATGAATTACAGGAAAAATGTTGCAGGAATAGGCAGAAAAGGTATGGCAAAAGAATGGAAATACCATACACCATTTATGCATTTTAGACGGTGCTCAGATTTAGTTTTTTCTTTTAGATAGACCAATTTTGATCTCTCCAGGAGTTATTTCAACCTGGATATATTTCATTCTTTCAACCAACTAACTAATATTAAATTTGTTAGATTTAAAAAGAATAAAATGTAAAGTTTTTATATAAAAGAGTAAAATTATAAAATAAAAGTAATCAGGACCAAAATTAGGATTTTTTTTACCTGGAGCAAGCGTGAGTTTTAACGCCCCACTTCCCCTTTCTAAAATAAATTTATAAGCAGGAGTTTGCATCCACTGCTTTTATTTTTTTGTTTTAAATATGAAATAATCCGTAGAAAGTAAATTAATCTTAATATTTTTAGGTTTATTTTTTTTGGAAATTGACATATTGCAATCATTTCTTTTATGTTAGACTTCCTCAAATCTGCATAGCTTGGTACCAGAGGTTGTGCAGATTTTAGGATTTTGTGAATTTCTAGTTACTGTTTTGTTTACATTTTTAAAACTAATTTTAATGTTATAATTTACTCGAAATTATAATGAATGCTTACAATAAAGTGAAAATTTAAAATAATTAAGTAAAAAAATACATAAATAAAGCAAAATAATAAAAATTAAGAACATTTACAAAATGATTAATTGCTTTAATTTTATTTTTAATATTTTAATATTGCATATCTAAATATGCTAATGATGATGAGATAAATTGTTCTTTGATCATTTAATGAAGCTTGCTTCATAAAGGTACACTAATAATTTAAATCAAAATCATAAAATAACGTTTTATTTCTTGTTTAACCGGACTTAATAAACAAAAAAGCTTGAATAATACATAAATGTACTTGATAAAAAAATCACGTTTGCCACTTATATCAGCGCTATCTTGAATTTTTCAGAAATTTATACTTCCTTCATGAGAAAGCATGAGTTCACTCATATTAACCAGAATTACATATAAGGATGTGACTTTCAAAACTTGCCTTATCCAAAATTTAAATAATTGAGTTTTCTCTAACAATCTGTTCTATTGGTGTAACTGCATCGAAAAGACACTATAACCTGCAAGAAAACAAGTTTTATCAGGTAATTCTGGCATTGCAAATCTTGATTTACAATGAAAACCAATGGTCACAGTTAGAGGTTTTTCGTGATTTCCCAACATTTGATTTTCTGGATATAGCAAGTTTTGAAACTCACGTTCTCATATTAAAATGTGTACGGAAGGATATAAAGATAAAAAAAATCTTGAATTTTTGTCCCACATCTTAACTGTAAGTTTCATTGTTTAGATTTGCAATGATGTGTGGATTTTAGGATCGCAGATTTGAGGGAGTCTACTTTATATTTAATGCAAATCTTGTCATCACCGTAATGTCCGAAATACTCAACCGTTTCAAGTCTAATTGGGGCCACTGTATTTATCTTGCACATATTCATTAATCAAGTATTTTTCGTTAATAGAATATTGAAGTCCCTATGGTATGGAGTCACCTAATGGAAAACTGGCCCTGTTCAAAGCAGAGTATAAAATCAACGAATGCATTTTATACTTTGTGTTTCGATTGCATGACTTTATTTGTTTTTTGCACTGAAAGACAAATCAAATCTTCTTTTGATGTCTCCTTCTACACTGGTGCTTGGGCAATATCTTTCACTTGCCCCCCCCCCCCCCCCTCCCTAATTTCAAATCTGAAAGGAACCCTAGAAGCTTTCTAGACAAGATGTGTTATGATGGATATCAGACAGATAAGCATAATTGTCTGAAGATCTAATAATAGAGTACCCTTTGAAGGAAGTAAGAACAAAGATTTTTTTCTTTCAGTCAAATGTATCCAGCATAAGTGCCAGACTGTAGGATGAAAAATTAGTTACAACTAAAATATTTTGTTGACTAGCTGCCCCCTGGCAACCAATTTGTTCTCCCTTAAATGTAGGCTAAACATTGTATCATGTTACTTTTATTTATAATTTATTAATTTACTTGCTCAGTCCTTCGTAATATCAGAAGATTCTGATGGAGAAATCAAGAGTTCAGTGTTTTTATGTTAGCTGGGCACTAGTCATAAATCACCAAACATTTCCTTCGTGTTTCATTTAAAGTATAATCCTTTAACTCATTTTATTTAAAATATGTTACGTTAATTTAAAACAGAAACATTTAAAATTCATTACTTTCACTTACTTTATAAAGAAAGAAAAGAAAAATAATAACACCATAAACCAAGACATTTAATTCCAACATCAAAGCACAGTTTTTAATTTACCATACGATAAAAAAAAAAAATGCTACTGGCAAGTTAAAAAATGCTATTGGCGAGATTTGCAACCGGCTAACATAAAAGTACCAAGAACTCTTTGCGATCATGGCAGCATTTCGTATATTTTTTATTGTTATGTACATATTTCATCTTTCTTTACAAATATTGCTTAACTCAGTTAGCCATTTATGCTTCATGTCCATTTGTTTAACAGTTACAATATGTTCGATGATGCAGATATTTTAAAACCTATTAAGTAATCTTCCATAATTGGGTCCATTGCCAATTGCCGTATTTTAGCTAATACAGTTTGGTGCAATGGAATATTTTCTGTGAAAAGTTTTTAATGACATCCAACATTTATATACATTCAACCCTATTGTTGGTGATATTCTATTTGCTTCAGCTAAATCTTGGCAGTAGACACCATTACGGAAGATTAGAAAATCTGTCAAACTGATGTTATGTACTTAACAAATAAATATCAAATTACTGTACAGAGAATGCATTTGGCCATGTATGATTAGTGATTAACAATCATTTTCGGTTATCTATCTTCCCATCACGGATAATACTTACGTACAGAATCAATTAATTATAATCTGTTTTAAAATTTAATTCTTTAAATATTTTGACCTTGAGATTTATTTATAATTAACTTATGCCAAAAAAGGATTGGGTACTTTTATGTTAGCCTGGAAAAGTGATAAATTGCCATAATAATTGCCAAATATTGTTCCCAATTGCCATCGTATTGCATTAATTTCATTTAAACACACAGCTTTCGTTTCATATATACAGTACACTCCCTCTAATCCGCACAGGTCGGGACCAAGGGTTTTGCAGATTATAGAATTTTGCGGATTATAGGTCATTTTTTTGTTTGCCTTCTAATATTTGAATTTATTAACAAATATAAAAATCACACTGTAAATAAATAACACAGAAACAAAAGGAAATGCCTTTTTTATATAAAAAACGATTTTCTATATTAGAAATACATTTAAATGATAAATTACAAATTTAATAGAAAATATTTCTACTTATTTTTAAATCTATCAAAGATAGTGGTTTGCTTTATATAGCTTTTAATTTATACTTTGTAATTTAATCTTCCAGCCTTTTAAGAGTCAGGATATTTTGATCAGTAACAAAAGTTTGTTTTCTAAAAAATTAGGATATTTATCCTCAAGAGCTAAAACGTTCTTTAAAAGCAATTTTATCTTTTATATAGCCAGCAAATGTGTTCAGAATGTAGCAGTCTAATAGTTATTTACAAGAATAAGATAAACAAAAACATTTCCTTCTAATTAATGCAGAAATTCATTAAAATTTCTTAATAAATTCATCAGATCTGTCAACTTTTATTTTGGTTAAAGTGTAAAATATCTTGCTTAAAAAAAAGATTTTAACTGTTTGTTTACAACTAAAATATAGTGTGGATTATAGGCGTTTGTGGATTAGAGGGAGTGGACTGTATTCATTTTTAAAATATGTTACGTACATTTAAAATATATGCCTTTCACTTACTTCATGTAAAACACAAAATAAATAAAAATAATAATATCATAGACAAAAATACTTCTTTTCAGTATCAAAGTATTGTTTCTAATTTACACACGCAAAAAATAACTCTTATTGTCAAGCAAAAAAATGCTATTGGAGAGAGTTGCACTTGGCTAACATAACAATATTAAAGGATCATAAAGAATGTTAAGTTATATCACACTACACCTAACACAGTTATGCTAAACTTTGACTGCCTATTATTTTTCTGACACCAGACAGCGCTGCAAAATTCATTGCTGGAAAACTTGCTTTGTGAATTATTGCCTCCATAAATGGATATTTTTTCAGCTCACTGAAAAATGAATCTTTTGTACTTCGGTGACAAAAGATATTGGTCTATCAATCTAATTTCAACTAAAGTTATCTCTGAATACAGTAGACTCCCTCAAATCCACAACCCTAAAACCTGCAAACGGCTAAAATCCACACACCACCAAAGATGTAAACAATGGAATTTATATCATTCTGTATGTATTTTAGTATGTAATTCTCATTAATATGGCTGAACTCATGCTTTTTCATGAAGGAAGTATAAATTTATTTCTGAAAAAGTTCAAGGTATTGCTTATATGACTGGTGATAAAAATCTTTTTACCAAATATATTTATATATTAATCAAGCTTTTTTGGTTATTAAGTCTGGCTAAACCTGAAATAAAACTTCCTCATTTCATAATTTTCATGTGAATTAGTAGTGTAACTTTGAGGTAAGTTTTATTGAGTAATTCAAGAAGAAATTATCTCATCTGTATCATGCATTATTTAACTATGCATTATTAATTATTTACTTAACTTTTACTTTTAATAATTTAATCATTTTTAAAATTATCTTAATTTTTATTAATTTACTTTATTATTTTATATTTTACTATATTGTAAGTATTCATTATAATTTTGATTACATTATTACATTCAAATTACTGTTTAAAAAATGTAAACAAAGCAATGACCAGAAATCTGCACGATCTCTAGTCCCAAGCTGTGCAGATTTGAGGAAGTCTACTGTATATACATATTTGAATGTTACTTATCTCAAACATTTTTTTTAGACAATCTTTCTGAAAATGTAACTTTTATGTAGTTTTATTTAAAAAAAAGTAATTTTGATTTAAAATGGCTGCCTGGCATATGTAAAGTGCAGCAGTTAGCCCATATTTGTTTATGACAGTGACTTACGCTTTTATATTTATATGCTCATCCAGACAGATTAAAAAAAAAAAAAAAAATGGATATTCAGATGTATTCGGATGTAAAAAAGTAATTCTACATTTGCTCGTAAAGTTTCAAATCGATATCTTGATTAGTTTTCTTAATTTTAGCCATTTGGTGAAAATTGTCATTAGTTTTATTGTCACAAACCACTCTCTGCCATCAGGAATAGGGCTGGATTATTTATCAATATATCGACAAATATTGATATTTTTAAATTATCACAATAACAATATCCAAGCTCTGACTTTGACGATATATCCCAATATCGATATCTAAGTTCTGATTCTACCAATGGCGGATCCAAGGGTGAGATCATGGAGATCATTCACCCCCCCCCTTCCCTGGAAGAAGAAAATTTCTAAAGCACATTTTAAAAATGAAATATATATGTATTAAATTCTTTCGCATTTACCTATTTCTCAACAATGAGAATCTTTCTGACTCTTCGAAGCTCTACTTAAATCCAAAGCAGGTAATTTCTGACACATCCAAGGAAGTCATTTGCAATCTCAGATGCAGGACATTTGCAAGTTAACTTATTCAGAACAAATGTGAGTAATTAGCGTTTTCCATTTCTCGATAAAGCAAAAGAATCTTTCGGGAAATCTACGTAAAATGTGGGTTTTAAACTGAATTCCAGGTCGCGACAGCCAATTAATTGCTCCCTCGTGACGGCATTTTTGTAACTGTCAAGTCCTACAAATTGGCTTAAAATGCTCTGAATGATTCTTTCTTTTTATAAGAAAATGAGAACTTCTTCAATTTCTTGGTATCTAACAAAGTGTGTAAATTTTATATTTTTACGAATTTTTTTTGTATTTATGAATGAAAACGACTACACAAAAGTTATTAAATGATGTCACCCCAGCCCAAAAAAAGAAACAAAAAAAAAAAAACAGAAGGAGCCCTATGACAACCCCCCCCCCCCCTTCTCTAAATGGAGGGCTGGATCTGCCCTTGTACTCTACCAATATATATACAGTCGAACTTGGATAATTCGAAGTGCAAGGGACTACTGCAAAACTTCGAATTATCCAAAATAATTTATTTTTACGTCATAAAATAATCAATCGCAACAGAAATTGCAAAAGAAAAATGTGTTTATTAATTTTAAATAAAAAGATACAGTTTTTTAAAATATTGAGATATTACAGATTGTTTTAACGAGCTTGCTTGATTTTTTTTTAACAAAATCTTCAAGGATATCTACAGCTCGAAACACAGCTTCAATCACGTTAGATTATCCTTCTACATAACGACGATATTCCGCTAGATGAAAGACTGCCTCACTTGAAGTTGGAATTGGCCTCTGTTCTTCTACTTCATCTTTAATATCTTCATCGTCTTTTGTTGCAATGTTCTTATTGTTTAGAACTTCGGATAGAATATCTGTTTCAGATAAGCCCAGCATAAATGTGTATGCCATCAATGTCGACGTAATCATCAAATGGTATGTTATCTTCCCATGAAACTGGAGGAGGTAAATTTTCTTCATCTAAAGGCTCGCTAGGGACCTGTTCCTGATGAATTCTGCTTTCCAGAAACAATTTGCTATTGTTTTTTGGGTCACTTTGGACCGTGCATTTAAACACATTCTTGATGCATTGAGGAGGGTAATGGGAAGTTTTTGGGAAGATTCAGTAAGCAGGTGCTGAACGACTAGGCATACGTAGAAATGCTTCAGATTTTTAATGATGCCTTGATCCATTGGTTGCACCACTGAGGTCATGTTTGGCGGAAAAAATTCAACCGTGACATTTTCCATAGCGGCTATCGATTTATGAGCCGTGCAGTTATCAATAAACAGGATGATTTTTCTGGGTTTTTTTAACGTGCGATTGAGATCTAGCAACCATTCTTCAAAAAGATTTGCTGTCATCCATGCTTTCGTGTTAGAACGGTATTCTATAGGCTTTGTTTAGACATTATTAAAACACCTTGGATTTCTTGATTTTCCAATCTTCAGTAAAGGTAACTTCTCAGTGTCGCCCATGTTTGCTCCCACGAGTAGGGTTATTCGGTCTTTACTGTGTTTTCCTCCACTACATTTTCACCTTTAAAATCCAAAGTCCTTGCAGGGGTACAATTGAAAAAAAGCCCAGTTTCGTCGACATTTAAAATGTCTGTGTCCTCTGTATTAGTGATGGGCGATTCTGGAAAATTCAGGAATCGATTAAAATCGACATCGTATAAAACTGAATCGATCACAATAAGAATCGATTCCCAAATTCTAGAATCGATACTTGAATCGATATTTCGATAGTCACAGATTCGCACAGATAAGCTCAAAAATATTAATTTCAAAACTTAGCGAATCAACAGAGCCGTAGCGACCACCTCCCATACCTCACATTTAAAGGGTAGACAAAGTCAGGGGCCCAGTCGTAAGCTATTACAGACTTTTGAGTCAAATCTCAAATAATAAAGTTTTTAACTTTTAAATTATTAGTTTTAAGATGTAATTTTACTAATATTGTATTTTAGATTTTATTTAAATTTCTTTTTTAAGAAAGGTCTCGGTTAAATACAAGTTGGAAATTGCGCGTCAAACGTGGCAAATGTGGTGCGCTCGTACTATAACAGTGCACTTCATAAGTGCATATCAATTTCATTCTGTTCGAAAGTCTGTAACATCCTTAAAATGCACTTGAAATAATTTTTTCCATTGGCCGTAATGTAACGGAAAACTTTTGACTGTCCCTGTATCATAATCATATGTAAATCACCGTGATTTTCTTCCAGCCTGAATTAAAATTAAAATTTTCAGGGACATAATTCACGTTGCCATAAGAACCGATTTAGTATTCTTACAATTTGAGTTTAATAATGTAACTAGCAAAGTTTATTAAAGTTCTTTTATTAAAAAAAAAAAAAAATCGTCGCTGCAAGACGTGAAAATTTAGTTTTCTCAGAAGAAATAAAAATCAATTAATTTTACTGTCTTAGAAGGATAGTGGACGCACATGTATATTGCTTGGAAATCTTTACATTATAGCTAGTAACTAGCGGGTTCCCCCAATATGAAATCTCGAAGCGAACGAACCGCGAACCGGGTTCCCGCTGCCTACAGCACCGTATAGGTGTACCCCCCCACACTTTGCCCACCGGGTCGGAAAAACGCACTCACCTCACCCCCCCCCCCCAATTTTTGACATTCATCATTTAAAAATTTTTTATTATGTGTTATAAACTATCTTAAAATTTCAAACAAATCGCCCTGTTATATTTTCTAATTTTGTTCTGCCCCTCCCCTCTATCCCCCCCCCCGAAATGTGACGCGCCATTCTTTTTTATAATTTTTTATCATGTGTTATAAGCAATCTTAAAGTTCAAAACAGATCGCATTGTTAGATTTCCTAATTTTAACAAAATCGCGTTATGTTAGTTCCAGATTCCACCACCAGGGTGCGCACTCTATTCCTAACAAAACTGTGAACGAAACTCCGTTAAACAACCTATCAGTAGATATATTACTCAAGAGTGTGGCAATCTTGATCAAAAATTTAAGCTATTTGCCGAAATTACTATTCGGAAAGTATTTTCGTCATTTCTCCGGCTTTATTAACTATTACTTCTAGGTATTTTTGAGCTTCTGCGCAATCCCCCGGACGTCTTCTCCTGGTGAGACTGTTGTATTTTTCAATTATTTGAGACATTTGCATCTTTTGGACTGCTAATTCTCTAAATTCCAATATATTCTCGTCTTCCCTCGGTTCCGCATCTAGGTTCAGGTTACTCTGATTTATTTCATCTGAGACCAACACTTGAGCTGCTTTTTCAGCCGTTGCTGGATGTTCATTTTTATTTGATTTCGTTATTTCTTTTTGTTTCACTTTTGGAGTAGATTGTATTGTTATATTGGATTGAAAGGATTCTCTTGTAATTGTTGATCTTTCTCCAATTCCTTCCTCTTGTAGTTCCTTGACCCTCTGTGGCTTTGGTTTTGCCTGCTTATTTGTTGGTTGGATCTCTAAATCTTCTATCTTCTTGTTTAATTGTTTTATCTGTTCTTCTTTATTTTCCAACAATTCTCTCAGTTCCAGTATCTCCCGCTCTTTCTCTCCCAATTTCTGTTCATTGTTTTCATAATTTTTTATTACATTTTCTATTATCTCTTTGTATTTTGGGTAAAGTTCCTGTTCTTTTTTGCGTCGTTTTCCATTCGCTTTCTTATGAATCGTACAAAATTTTTCAAATGTTTGTTGGAGTGTCTGTTCTGAGCTACTCATTTCTATAGACTGCTCACTTATCGAAGAACTTTGCCCCTGTGTCTTGGAGCTATTTTGCATTTTTATGCTGTTTTATGAATAATTTTTCTTTCAAGAGTAATAAGATTCTCGAAGATTATAATATTTGAAATATGTATACTTTTATAATTAATTTTATAATTAATTTTAGATTAGAATTGGACGGGGCATCACCAGGCCCGCATCACACGTCTTTGAAGGAAAGGTATATAGGAAAGTAAAAAGCAAAAACCGATAGTCGAAACTACCGAAAATGACTGTGATAAAAAATTAAGCCAAATAAAAAGGGGAGATTTTTGAAAAATAAATGAAACAAATAAAATTAAATAAAATGATAGTTAAAGATTAATGCCAAAATAATAAAAAAAAAAAGGGGGGGATAGTATGTGTATATGCTTCTCGTGACACCATGACCATACACAACAAAATCAATTTCGACAAAATCAATTCCAATAAAGTCCATTGTACTATCAACATGTTATTGTTGTTGATGTGCACGTATTAGTTCTTAAAAATGTTTGTCTATGACACTCAGTATTTACAGTTGCACTCTTAGTAATTTTACCATTATGTTCAGCTTAATGCTTCACTAATAAATTATTATTTACAGTATGTTACAGCACAGTTAATACTTTTGATTTCAGATAAATTCAGTAGCAAATTAATTATAATATTTATATACAGAGATAAGTATGATTCCCAATGGTAAGGATAAAGAAGAAATAAATAAGCCTGACTGTTGCTGTCCAATGCGGCCGGGCAGAGGATGACCACACAGATATATTTGAAGAGTACTAAATGAAATTTGGAAAGGATAATGTATAGTGATAATTAAAAAGTAAAAGAATGGTTTTGCACTTACCCGGCTCATAAGTCCCGCTGCGCTTGCCTGGAAGGAAAAGCATGGTTAGGTGAAATGAAGGACTATCCTGTAGCAGAGATGAGTATTTGTTAGAGTAGCAACTAACAACTTGAAGTAATAGCGTCCTCAAGCAGCCAAAATAGAGTTAGAGCTTGGATGAGAATGGATGTGAGAAGGGTAGGCCATGATAAGAAGAATGATATGTACCTCGAGGGGGTGCGAGCAAAATTTGAAAATCTCTAAAAAACGCCCCCTGGAGGCTGAAAATCAAACTGTAGAATGAAAAGGATACTGAAGATGGAAAGTAGAGGTCAAGACCTTTCCAACGATATGTCACATGCCTACCCCCATGACGAACCACCGTTGCCCCCCCCCCCCCCCCCCCCCCCGGGGCCCCCCTGGTGCACCCCGTCACCAGGGGACCATAACCATCTGATGGCCCATCTGATAACTGAACTATACATGTTAAACATGTGGGGGTCTAGGACCAACGGTATACGAGTAAAGCGTGTTTGAAAATAATTTACCTAGAAAATAACATTTAATAGTGGTAACTAAACTTTTGACTTTTTTATATTTAATAAGTAGCATTTATCTCAGGACTCCGTCAAAAAACTCCACCTAAAACGGTAAGGAACGCTAAGGTTTAAAAAAAAAAAAATCTAGCGGCCTTCCCCCCCCCCCCCCTCAATACCGACCGGAGTCGCATAAATCCCTCCCTGAGAAAAATACCTGCATTCAACACTGATTTAACAACCTAGAAAGTAAAAAAAAAAGGCTCTTATACAAAATTTTACAGCAATTCTGGCACTAAAACAGCAAAATTGGAAGAATTGATTCAACCCGAATCGTGGATCGACCGTGATGCGATTTGAATTGAAGTAAATCAAAACATAGCGATTCGACATTGCATCTAAAGAATTGAAGTAAATCAAAAAAATAACGATTCTGAAGATCGCATCTGAAGATCGACATCGGCATCGAATCTGAACTGAATCGATTCACCGTTTCTGATCCAAGGGCAGAATCGATGCGTTCATCTTTTCTTGCTTTCTTTTGTCTTTAGAAAAATAAAGTGTTGTTTTCGTGAAAATTTTCGACTTCTGGTTTCTAAGGATTTATAGTTTTAAAACTTCTTGTCTGGAATACGATTTGACTATTTTTATAAATTTTTTGTCTGTCAGTCTGTCTATTTGTTTGTCTCTGACAAAAAAATTGTGAGCAGTCTATTTCCAGAACTAATGCATGGAATCTGTTGAAACTTTAGATTCAGTTAGACCTTCATATAAATTGGTGCTGATTACTTTTTGGTGAAAATCGCTCAACAGGTGGCGCTGCTATGCTGCATTTTTCATGATTTCCGCAAGATTGCTATCTCAAGAACTAATGCACGAATATTCACCAAACTTCAGATTCAGTTTGACGTTGACATAAGTTGTTGAGGATTAGGTTTTGATGTAAATCTACCGGCAGGTGGCGCTGCTATGTTGCATTTTTCCCGATTTTCGCAATAGCTCTATCTGAAGAACTAATACCCGGATTTTCATAAAACCACATTCAGTTAGACGTTGGCATAAATTGCTGCTTATTAGGTTTCGGTGTAAATCGCCCAACAGGGGGCGTTGCTATGCTGATTTTATCAGCAGAGTTGAATTCAGACATTTTTCTCCGGGAGGGACAGTTCAGAGGGGGAGGGGATTGGACTTTTGTGCATTTTAATGTACAAAAAGCATAAAATCTCAAACTTTCTGGGGGGCACTTGAATGTTGCGGGGGGGGGGGGGGAGGGGCGATGTTACCCTCCCGGGCCACCCCCTGAATTTAACACGTTTTTCAGGATTTAAACAATTTTAGGGATAATATCTCAAGAACTAATGAACGAAATTTCATCAAACTTAATATTCTGTTAGACAATGCCATAAGTTATCCATGATTAGGTTTTTGTGTAAATGATATAACAAATTGTGCTGCCATGCTGCTTTTATCAACAGTGTTGAATTCAGACATTTTTCTCCGGGGGGGGGGGGGGTTCTATGGTTCTGGCGAGGAACATTCTAGAGTTACGAGGGGGGGGGGGATTGGACTTTCGTCCATTAAGCATAAAATCTCAAATCTCCCTAGGGGACATTTCAATGTTCCGGGGAGGGGGGGGGGCTCCACCCGTACCAGCCCCTGAATTCAACACTGTTTTTCAGGGTTTACACAATGTTTGCGATAACATCTAAAGAAGTAATGAACGGAATTTCATCAAACTTAATATTCTGTTAGTCATTGACGTAAGTTGTTTCTGAGTCTTTCGTGTTAATCATGTAATAGGCTGCGTTGCTATGCTGCTTTTTTCATGATATTCATGATAGCCATATCTCACAACTAATGCACGGAATTTAATCAAACTTCATATTCTGTTACACTGTCGTATAAATAGATCCTTATTAGGCTTGGGTGTATACTACCCAACAGGTGTCGCTTTTATGCCCTTTGAACTGGGATTTTCCGTTGCGGACATCTAAGAGGGTGCGGGCCGAAATTCAATGATTTGTTAGGAAAATGGGATTCTTATATATATTTTTTAACTACACATATTTCAACGAACCTATACTTTTGGATCGTCATGATGGGTATAGGTTATTTAAATTTGACACTGTGATAGCGAATTTTGAAGTTTTAACATTTATGAGACAGAAGAAAGTTTTGGGATTGGGCATCCAACTACTTGACCTTAAATTCTTGAAGGAAAATGAAAATGATATGACCTTTAGAGACATCGATTAAAAAATTTATAGTATCGATTAAATCGAGTTGGCCATAGTATCGATTAAATCGATTAAAAAAATCGAAATCGCCCATCACTACTCTGTATGCTCAATGGTTTGAACAACATTTTCTTTCCACTCATTTGCTGCATCTTGGTCCACACTTGAACTTTCACCGCACACAGACTAAAGGAAATTTCATTTCTTTCCTTAAATCCGTTTAACCATCCGGAGCTTGCTTTGAGGTTGTTGTTTCCTAAGCTGACTGCAAATTCTTCTGCTTTTGCACGAATAAGAGTTCGACTGAGAGGAATGTTTTTATCCCGCGCTTGCTTAAACCACTTCAAGACACACTCGTCCACATCAGGATTATCGGGTTCTCTAGCTCATTTGCAATTTTGATTAGATTTCAAAAAAATTTCTTTATTTTTCAAAAAGGTCGAAAGAGTGTTAGGTGCTATTCCATACTCTTTTGCAATGATGCATTTCTTCTTTACACCCTTTTCTACCCCACGAATCACAGCAATTTTTTCATCGAAAGATAAGGTTTTATATGGGACACGGAGCTTACTCAACGACATGCTTGCACTGAACATTCACCACAGAAACTAAAAGCACAATGTAGAAAACTCAAGCGACTACAGTCGTGGTTTCGAAGGAATTCCAACGCGCGTCATCTATGATTTATCACATTGGCAAGAGTAGCATGTGTCACTTACAAGGGAAAAGGTGTACATTCCTCCTCCCTTTATCCCTGCTCTGTCTCCTAGAACAGATAAGACTATTCTCCCACCCTCTTCTCTTCGCTAAAGAATTTTCCACAATAGCTAAAAATAACCCCTCCACTTTTCAAATAACTGCATTGAAACTAGATTTTGCCATTTTTGAAAGGGTAAAAACTTCGAATTAAAGAAGTTGGACTTCGAAGTTTCCACAATAGCTGAAAATAATCTGGTCACTTTTCAAATAAACTGCATTGAAACTAGATTTTGTCTTTTTTGAAATTTTAAAAACTTCGAATTAAAGAAGTTGGACTTCGAAATAACCAAGATTTTTTAGCATTAACTGAATGCAAGTTTCAAGGGAATGACAAAAAACTTCGAATTAAAGACGTTCGAATTATCCAAGTTCGACTGTATAGCAATATCCCAAGAGCATTTTTCTTTCCGAAGTGCGACGTGAAATCATGAAAAAAAAAAAAAAAAAAAAAAAAACCACAAAATATTCCGCACCTATTATCGCAATACCTTCTCCAATCCTTACTTTCACCAGCGCAATTATTCACTGCCTATTCTATTCAAACAGAATATCCCCCGCCAGTGATTATCACCTCTGTTTTTTCATATTCCAACATATCCCAATATGTTATCTACATTTGTTGTTATTCACAGCAAACTTCATTGAACATTCGTTCAGTTCGTTACTGAATAAAAATCTTAGGTCTTATCGTCTGTGTTTAATTCTGCCGCTGCTATTGGTCTAGATCTATTGCAACATATCAAGACTTTGATATATCATAAGCTAAAATATGTGTGGAGTCGAGAATATTACTGTAGCTTAAAAGCTAGAAAGCTCGGTTTGAGAGCAACCAATCAGAGTACACTAATGATGTGCTTCCTGTTGAATAAGTACGCTTCACCTGTTTGGTTTTGTCATGAACATAGAATATAGAAATTTGTCATGAACATAGAATCTTTATTCTATGTTCATGGTTTTTGTTACCTTGACAGAGCCTAGCCGCTTGTTTATTGGTTGCTTTTGAGCTTGGTTTCTTACCTACTAACGTCCAGAAATTGCCTCTGCTGCGCCCAATGATGTAATTCGTATGATCTTATTTTTTTCTGCCATATTAGTGGAAGAGTGAATGTTTTTCGAGTATATTTAACGTAACCTGCTTCAGTATTTCAGCTTTAAATGAATATTACTCAGTGAAAAAAAAAATCGATTAGTATAAAATTATTTTCAGATGTCATTTGATTACTTATATTTCTGAAAAGGTTTCAATGTTCTATTCACGTAGTCAACAGATAGGAAGTTATAAATACAGTGACATTTATTTTTCATTTTTGAACTAAGCATTGACACAATAGAGAAATATTGAAAAACAGCATTTCTGCTGCATTTGTCATCCATTGAAACCTGTTTAATTATAAATATATTAGTATGACATGTGGCAATAAATCAATTTCAATTTTTGCGTTTGTCTTGTTTTAAACATATCAAAATCAACAATGTCCTAAATTTAAGAACATTTTATTTTAATATCTTTTTTTTAATATATATTCTCAGTTATACACGAGAAAAATAACTTAGTTAACATGTTATTAATGAATAATGCATAAAATAGGAAGAATAGGTAACCTACAATTTTTTAAGAAAAACCCTATGGTATAAATGCAACTGAATATCGAACATTGGTTCTTTTTTTAAATACTTCTATTTTGTATAAATAAATATATTTATTTATTTGAAGGATACTCTGTGAGAAGATAGGTAAAAAAAATTGATTCATTGTTTTCTACATACTGTTTGTACCTAAATTGCTGCCACCTACCAATTATCTTTCGAAATAAGGACTTTTTTCAACTCCCACTCACTTTAAGGTAGTTATCACAATATATCACCAATATCAATATTAACTCATTGATATATTGCAATATTAAATTTCTGAT
Source organism: Maratus speciosus (assembly GCA_963932465.1). Lineage (NCBI taxonomy): Eukaryota > Metazoa > Arthropoda > Arachnida > Araneae > Salticidae > Maratus > Maratus speciosus. The sequence goes on along the minus strand of OZ010788.1, from coordinate 383,679,135 downwards.
ATCGTCCAGCTCTAATCAGGAACAAAAGAAATAACTGTTTTTTCGCCATCACATACGCTTTATATAGATAGATATCAATTATAAGCTACTATGCTTTTTTTAAAATGAATTATTCATCTCATTTATAAGGCTTCTTCTTAAATGTAATTTTTGAATTTACAGTATGAAGCACACTGGGATTTTATGGTAACTTTACTTAATAGAAAATGGGGAAGGTAGGAAAGGTAAATGTGTATTTCAGGTGTTTGTAGTTAATGTGATCACAAACGGAAAAATGATAATACATTTAAAAAAAAAAAAAAAAAGTGTTGTTTTAAAAATAATTCACACCATCTAAAATAAAATTCTATTCAATTCCAAATTAACATCTTCTCATCTCTTGAAATTTTATCAACACTCTTCTTTAAATTGATAGAACAACTATAAATCGGCAGAATTATTGAATGGCATCAATTATTTCACCGCAAACATCAGTGTCTGAAGACCTAGCATCTTTTGAAGGAAGTGAGGGCATAAATGTTTTCTTTCAGTTGTATTTTCAAGTGCCAGACACCAGAAAAATAATATAATTGAGAGAATTTTTTTTTTTTTAGCAAATGTTTTATTGATCCCAATTATGAGATTCTATGTTTTTAAAAATGAAGTACTTATTAATTTCAATTATAAGACCTTTCCTTAAATGTAATTTTTGAATTTACAGAATGAAGCACACTGGGATTTTATGGTAATTTTAGTTAATAAAGAAGGGGAAGGAGGAGAAAGATAAATGCACATTTCAGTTAATGTGATCCAAACAGAAAAGTGATATTACATGTCAAGATAAAAAAAAAAAAGTTTTGTATTGGAAGTCAAGGTCGCAATGTATTTATTTAGTTAAGAATAGAAAGTGTCTCGCTTCATACCGAACCTATATTTTTATTCACAACCATAAAAATAATGGATTTAATATAATGACATTTTTTAACAGATTTATTTTTTGTGCAATATGATGACATCACAAGACATGATGGAAATACACAGTAATTTGGTTAGTGACATTGTATGTACTGCCAGTCTCATTTCAAAATATGGAGCATCAAAATAAGAGTATTTTGTGCTCTGGTGATGCCTATTTCTAGTAATAAAGTTATCCCATTTCAAATAAACCAAGGCAAATAAATCTGTTGAAAAGTTCATTACAATATTTTTATTATTGTTTATTAAAGTTAATGAAGTAAAATTATTAATTATTCATTTTTAAACTCCTTTTGATGCTCCAAAGCTAAATGGTCTGTATGTTGATATTTTTAAGATAAGGGTTATGTTAGCTCTTTTTATTAAATACTTGAGACCTCAGAAAACTGAGAGTAGTGTTTGGCTATGATTAGCATTTGTCACACATAGATTGTTTAAATGGAGTGCTTTACTTTTTATATATTATTTATTTTTATTTCTGTTAATAAACTTTGTTGGTTTTTACTTCTGTTGTAGTTCTTTTTACAGACACAGATCTATTATTGATATTTTATTTAAGTTAACTTTTCACTTCTTAAACCGGGTCGGACTATTTTCAGCCATAACGTTCCATTAGCGTATGCTAACTCTGCTATACCATTTTAAGATTGAATTACCCTTGTAATTCTCAACAGTTCTAGGTGCTGCACGAGCCGCCGATGGACAATAGAACTACAAAAAACAAAACAAAAAAAAAAAAAACAAGAAAATTATACAACAATCGCTATCACAGAACCCCTTTTCGGCAGAATATTTTTAAATTCAGAGAGGACCTGTTTTAAAATCAGAGAAGACAAAAAATTTGGTTCAATTCTATAGATAACTTTATACACTTTTCGATGGTACAATAAGGAAAATGGACAGTGCCCCATACAATGCAGCGCCCCATACAAGCAGAATTTTTTCAAATTCAGGGAGGACCTGCTTGCCATAGCTAATACATTACACAATAAATTAGCTTCAATTATATGCATAACTTCATACACTTTTCGATGGTACAATGAAAATGGCACAAAAATCGCTATTATAGCACCCCCTTCCGTCAGAATATTTCCATATTGAAGGAGGACCTGCTTGCCATAGCCAAAAACATACACAAAAAATTGACTGAATTCTATGCATAACTTCATACTTTTCGATGGTACAATGGCGACACACGGACAGACAGACCCCTGGGGATCTCTGATCCCTAAAACATGTAAATCCACCGAAAACCAGATGTAAAAAAATTTAGATTACAATACTTTCTTCTATTGAAGATAGAAAAAAAGTAAAAATCGCCTGTGAACCTAGTTTCTGAGCTTTTTTATTCTGGATTTTTGAATATTTAACTAATAATACAGATACAAAATGCAATCAATTATGAACAATCTTACCGCTTGGAATCTTTACATCCCCACACAATATATACCTACATTAGGTAGATATATATTGTGATACACTGATATATCTACATATATCAATCGACAGTGCAAAATGTTATTTGAAAGGTGAAGATATTAATCAAGATAATTGTTGTGCAAAATATCACAGAAGATGAATTATACATAAAAGACATGATGATAGCATGGATTAGGGCTACTATGATATGAATTGTAGGAACCTTAGCACGGATAGAGACGACGTTGCAGGGGAGGGAAGGTGGGAAAAGGAAAATTATAAAAGGGCGCCAAAGTCAGGTCCTCCCCCCCCCCCCCACTCCAATAAAATTTTCAAGCTACGCCCCTACACACACAACTAAAAAATCACGGGAAAACATCGCGATTTCGACAAATGGCCGCCAATAAATACCAATTTCGACAGTCGTTTGCATAAAAGACGAATTTCAATAGAGGATTACTGAGCAAACGCGAATTTCATCAAAGGATCGCAGAAAAACGCAAATATCTATCAAATGATCGCGGAAAAAATGTGAATTTCGCGCCAGGATTGCGGAAAAAACGCAAATTTCTATCAAAGGATTGCAGAAAAACGGGAATTTCGTCAAAGGATCGCAGGAAAGCAGCAAATTTAGTCAAATGATCGCTAAAAAACGCAAATTTCTGTCAAAGAATCGCGGAAAAAAATCTAATTTCTTCAAAAGATTGCAAAAAAACGTAAATTTCTGTCAAAGAATCGTGGAAAAAAATCTAATTTCTTCAAAAGATTGCAAAAAAACGTAAATTTCTGTCAAAGAATCGCGAAAAAAATCGAATTTCTTCAAAAGATCGCGAAAAATGCAAATTTCTGTCAATGGATAGCGAGAAAACGCAAATTTCTATCGAAGGATCGCGGGAAAACGCAAATTTCTTCAAAGAATCGCGGGAAAAACGCAAATTTCTGTCAAATGATCGTAGAAAAAACGTGAATTTCGAGCCAGGATTGCGGAAAAAACGTAAATTTCTATCAAAGGATTGCAGAAATACGCGAATTTAGTTAAAGGATCGCAGGAAAACAGCAAATTTAGTCAAAGGATCACAGGAAAACAGCAAATTTAGTCAAAGGATCGCTAAAAAACGCAAATTTCTGTCAAAAAATCGCAGAAAAAACGCGAATTTCTGTCAAATGATCGTGGGAAAAAAAACCGAATTTCTTCAAAAGATCGCGAAAAAATGCAAATTTCTGCCAAAGAATCGCAGAAAAAATGCAAATTTCTGTCAAATTGATCGCGGAAAAAAATCGAATTTCTTCAAAAGATCGCGCAAAAACGCAAATTTCTGTTAAAGGATCGCAAAAAAATGCAAATTTCGTCAAAAGATCGCGGAAAAATGCAAATTTCGTCAAAGGATTGCGAAAAAAAAATGCAAATTTCTATCAAAGGATCACGGAAAAACACAAATTTCTTCAAAGAATGGCGGAAAAACGCGAATTTCTTTCAAATGATCGCGGAAAAAAGCGAATTTCTTCAAAACATCGCGAAAAAGCGCAGATTTCTGTCAAAGGATCGCGGAAAAAACACAAATTTCTGTCAAACTGTTGCGAGATAAACCGCAAATTTCATCGAAGTATTGCAAAAAAAGACTAATTTCTTTAAAGGGCCTTGGAAGAAACGCATAAGAGCCAGGAGGGAATTTTCTCCCACCTCTCTCTGCTGTAACCTTTCAGAAAATTTGCTGTGAATTTAAGATTTTTTTTTTTTTTTTCAAGAATCACACTTGTGAATTTTATCAATTACACTTTGAAAAAATTACAAATTTTTTCAATTTGTCATGGGAAGAAAAATACTTTCGTCAGTTGGTTGCAAAAAGTAATCCACGGTTATTTTCCTCAACAGAGTTTTTCTCTGTCGCAGAAATAAATCGTGGATTTAGTCTATCGTTAACTGAAAAAAAAAAAAAGCCAATTCCAACAATTACATAAGGAAAAAAATCGCAAATTTCATCCATCATTGAAAACAAATGCAAATTTTGTAAATCAATCACACAAAAAAAAATCATGAAATTTGTCAACCGGTCATTGATAAAATTTGCAAATTTCTTCAATCTTACACAAAAAAAATTTCACGATTTTTTTCAATTTTTTAGAAAAAAATTGGCTTTGTCAATCGGTTGCAGAATAAAATCATGAATTAAATCTGTCATTGACATAAAAAAAATTGTGAATTCTGTCAATTATGTACAGAAAAAAATCAAATTTCTTGAAATACTTCTTTTACTCTTGTAATGGTACCATATCTTATATTTTTTTTTGTGCACTGAAAGGAAAAAAAATCAAGCTCTGTTTTCTTAACTTTTTATTATACGGGTGTCCGGTCTCAACGGTGTCCAATGGCTAATTCCTAAACCGTTAGTCATAGACATATAGTTCAAATTACAAAAATGTTTTAAATCAAGTAAAGAAATATTTTAAAAGCGATTTGGGTCAATAAAAACTTTTCTTAAAAAATACGAAATTTAAATTTTTATACAGTCGCCCAGTCTTATAAGTTATATTTAGTAAAATTTTCCTATTACACTGACAAGTAAGACAAAAAAAAGTCCCACTCATATAACACTAAAATTGAGCGAGTTATGAAACTTTAAAAATCCATGACTTATGCCACTTTTCTGCTCTGAAAACAAATGTGTTCGGCTTGGCTTTGAGGGGTCACATACCTAGTACTTAAAGTATTTGAAGATCTTATTTCATGTGTATCTGCGCTTTGAAAAAAAATCGTACAAGTATTACAATTAAGTTAACATTTATTAAGTTTCAGATTGGCTAAAATAACAAATGTTTTATTTTGTCAGGATTTGAAACTGTTTCTTTTGTGACAAGTATTACAATTAAGTTAACATTTATTAAGTTTCAGATTGGCTAAAATAACAAATGTTTTATTTTGTCAGGATTTGAAATTGTTTCTTTTGTGAATTATACCTCTGGAGGTGCCTTGCCAGGTAAAGGTCTCGTCACTTGATCAAGGTTCTAAATTACGAGGCATACTTGAGTAGCAAAGCGCAGGTACAAAACAAGATCAAAATGTTAAGTAACCATTTTAACTAAGTTCACATCTAAGCAGTAGGCACAGTCGATAGGATGAAGATCTAGGTCCTCGTCAGATTTATTGCTGGTACGTGGCGATTAGCCCCCTGATACCAGGTATCAAACCCGTTCAGCTGGGGGGAGCTGACAGGTAATTGCCTGGTCATCGGTTAGATAAAAAAAGAGACTGTTTCTTTCATGATTTCTATTAACAAAAATTATGGTTTTTTTATAAGTTTTTATGTTACTTCAACGATCGTATGTATGTTTTTCCAGTTCAAAATTTGTACTCGAACTTTAACCCACTTTCAAATATCCGATCGAGATTACATTTTACATACTGGCGCAAATCTGATAACAATCTAATATTATTATGATTTTCGGTGGTTACCATTTATACTTATTACAGGATAAGACAAAAAAATTTGGATAGATTACCGCCAAGAAGTTTAAGAAAAAGTTTTAGATTAGATAATACAAGACTGCAATTGTTGTTTTTAGATGCGTTCGTAATTATATAAATACGTAGCACCTATAGTCGTCGTTCAGTCCGTCTGTCTGTCCGCCCGTCTGTCCGTCCGTCCGTCTGTCCGTCCGTCTGTCTGTCCGTCCGCATATAACAGAGCAAAAACTACCCGACCGAATGATCTGAAATTTTTAATATATAATTGCTGCAAAATTTTGTCGAGCCATTTCCAATTTTATGAAAATCGGATGTATAGTTTAATTACAGGGACACCCAAAAGTTTTCCGTTACATTACGGCCAATGGGAAAAAATTATAGCAAATGCATTTTAATGATTTTACAGCCTTCCGAATGGTCTGAAATTTTTAATATATAATTGTTGCAATGTTTTGTCGAGCCATTTCTAATTTTATGAAAATCGGATGTATAGTTTAATTACAGGGACACCCAAAAGTTTTCCGTTACATTATGGCCAATGGGAAAAAATTATTGCAAATGCATTTTAATGATTTTACAGCCTTCCGAATGGTCTGAAATTTTAAATATATAATTGCATTAAATTTTGTCGAGCCATTTCAAATTTTATGAAAATCGAATGTATAGTTTAATTACAGGGATAGTTAAAAGTTTTCCGTTACATTACGGGGAATGGGGAAAAAATTATTGTAAGTGCATTTTAATGATGTTACAGACTATGCACTTATGAAGCGCAAAAAAATATACATTCAGTACAATGTGGGGTGCAAAAAATAATTATAAAACTAGTTATAGTACGAACGCACCTCATTTGCCACGTTTGACGAGCAATTTCCAACTTGTTTTTAACTTTTATGTATTTTTTAGCACTGAATCCGAAAATTACCTTAATTTTTAACCATCATGTCAGGATATTTCGCAAATCATATATTGTCAAATTTAAAGAATAACAAAAATCAGATACTATAAAGTAGAGTAGATGGTTGTGTTTTTTAACTTTTGATGATAGTGATAATTTTGATTATGTACTTTTTAGCACTGAATCTGAAAATGACCTTCATTTTTAACCATCACGTTAGAATTTTTTTGCAAATCGTAAATGTGTAAGTTAAAATATAGCAAAAATCTCATACTATAAATCATATGTAAAACTTTTATTTTATTTTACTCAATAATTTATTCGATATTTTTGCTTATCCTGGAATTCTTACAGCTAAACACCTGAGTAGACCGATGAGATGGGGGAGGAGATTCAATTTTAACTTTGAACTTTTTAACTTTGAAATTTGCAATTTGCGAAAAATCCTGATGTGATGGTTAAAAATGAAGGTCAGTTTTGGATTCAGCAGTACAGAATACATAAGAATCAATTATCAAAAGCTAAAAAAAACATGACATAACCCAACTTTTGCGGCTAGTGCAATCTAATAATAATTTAAAATACGTATCATTTTGTAAAGAATTGAGGTTGTTAGCATAATTTTATTTAACAAAAATTCTGTTTTTTCTTTCTTCTTAAATGTTTATTACAAATTGTACATTTTGCATTAATATGTCAGAATGATTAACGATTTCAAATTTATATTGCAATGCTAATTTTACCCTCAACCATTTTTTAATATATCTGACGAAATTATATTTCGACTAAATTTGTGAATGGCCCCCAATTTGCAGCAAAAAATGTGCTCCAACTTTAAACAGCTATTACTCGGTCAATTTTAATTGTAGAATAACGGGACTTTTTTTATATTACTTGTCAGTGTAAAAGGAAAATTTTACTAAATATAACTTATAGAACCGGGAGACTGTATAAAAATTTAAATTTCATAATTTTTTAAGAAATGTTTTTATTGACCCAAATTGCTTTTAAATATTTCTTTACCTGATTTAAAACATTTTTGTAACTGGAACTATATGTCTATGACTAACTGTTTAGGAATTAGCCATTGGACGCCGTTGAGACTGGACACCCTGTATATAAAATTTCTTCCATGGTACCTTACTAAATTAAAACATATTATTCTTTAAAAATTCTCTAATAATATTACGTATAGAAAATGCCTTTTATAAAAATTAAAAGATCTGATAAGATTTCTTTGAAACAAATAATTAGTGTGCTGATCCTTGTGTGTTAGTCTACGCCTTTTTTATGCATGTATCTAAGCAGTCCTTGAATAGTGCTAGAATAGTGCTTGAATTTTATTTGTTCTCGAGTGTATGAACCATGATTTCGACACATTTCCATTTAAATTTTTTTTTAAACCTGAAACCCTTCCCCCCTTGAAATTTTGCTTCCTTTCTGCAGTACACAAAGTTTCAAATCTTAAAAACTATTTAACATCTAAGTTTTTTTGTGTTATATTTTTTTATTTATTGCAACAATAAGCAATCTAATCAACCATCTAAATTCCTTCACCAACCCAAAATTATTTTGCCCTCTTTACCTCCTCTTTCCAAGCACACAAAATTTAAAGCTCTTTACAAACAGGACAAAAATATTTTAAATTAAATTTTTTGCAGTGGCAAATAAATAATCAACCATCTGTTAAAATCCTTCCACTCAAGAAATGTCTGCTTTTCCCACTTAGCCCCCCACTCTACCAAACTCATAAAGCTTTAATTTTTTAAAACTGTTTAATCTTTTCTGCCCTATTTATTACTTTGTAGAAATAATAAATTCTCCAAATTCCTCAACCTCCACCCCCTCCAAAAAAAGAAAAAAAAAAAAATTCTCTACCCCCTTTCCCAGATAAAAGAGGAGAATTTCTATTCATGAGGGGAAAACAAACATTTTCTTCTGTTTTTGTTTGTATTTTTGTTATTGTTATCCCTGTTACTAATGCAAAACTTGAAATTGGTTCGAGGTATTGCATTCTTCAAATTTACGTAATTGGGAAAATTTGAATGTTTTCCCATTATTTCTGAAATTATGCCTGAAATATGTATGAATGAACTGATGTATGAATATGTACTATAAATTATATATGTACTGTAGCCTAAACACTAAATATTTTTATTTTTATCTGTAATCAGATTTGTTAAATTTGAAGTAGAATCAAATAAGGCATTGTATACAATAGATTCTAGTTGAAAATGTTTCAACCAGATGTTTCAATGTTTGGAATAAAAAATATTAAAGTAAAAAACTATTAAAATTACGTCTGTTAATTGTGGCAACCACGTTATTGGGACAAATGGCATAGAACTCATGTGTCTAAATTAAGAGGAATCTACTGCATTATCAAATTAGAAAGAATACATTAAAGAATTCTTAAAGCAGAAAATTATTTATTATTATTACTCTAGACTATAATACAAAATAGATGAAAACTTTATGCGAAATTGAGAGTAAGCTCCACATATTTTTATTCTGTGACTAAGAAAAGAAGTCTTAATTATGTATTTTTCATATTTATTGTTATCTAATATATCCTATTATGTTTAATTTGCTCATTTTTTAAAGATCAATTGATGGTCAGGCAAAATTCTTAATATCTAAAGCTTTATTATATTTAATGTACTGTATATCATCTGTTTTACTTTTCTATTAGGGAAGACGTCTAATCTTCGTTCAGCTTCTATGCAGATAACTTCTCCAGATGGCTCAGTGTCTTCTCAAGATCATTCCTCTAGTTTTTATACTCCAGTATCTGGGCAAAGTTCTTCAGGTCCTAAAGATGTAAGGAAATTTGCTTTTGTGTTTAACATATTTAATGCAGTTCTATTAATTTGATATTTAAAGATTCTTTTTCATTGTTTTTTTGTAAATAATTTTGTGAGATTGATTTGTTCAGATTATTCTAGAGCTTGATTTTTTAAATTCTTTCCTACAGCTTGAAGATTCTAATATTTATTTCAAATAAACAAAATAAGCACTATCAGTCATGCATAGCATAATTTTGCTTCATTTAGTTCATTATTAAGATTTTGTAATTTTCTTTTTGCACAAAAGGTAGATAAAATTGTTTAAATATTTTACACATACCATTTATTACAGCATATAATGTGCTTCAGTGTATAATGCACGTCAGACTTCATTTTTATTTTTTTAGTTATGTTCACCATATAACTCTCATCTTAATTTTTAATAACGAAACCTTCATGCGATATAGAGCCAAAAATAAAATAAAGATTATTGTAAAGTATGCTATTACTTTTCTTGTAATCTGATAGCGAAAATTATTTTGTGGATATAAATATTTGCTCATTAAATTAAAATCATAGTTCTTATGATAATCTTTTTTTCCCCTTAATGTTTAAATGTTCATTTATAACTGCCGTATAACATGCACTTATCAATTTCAAATGGTTTTCTTGTATCTAAATTGTGCATTGTACTCTGGAATATACATTTACATATAGACCTGCAGATCAGCCTGGCTTTCCCTGTGCTAATCTAGGTTGGGGGGAGCTGTAAGGTAAAATAAACAAAAATAGGATAACCTAGAAATATGGCAAGCATTGTAGCTATAATGGAGCCTTGTGTGATTCAACGCCTCAGAAATCGTGAAAATGACAGCCACTATAATGGGACTTGTGAATTTTCATACTAAAGCCATTAAAACAACAATCATTTTAACAGAGCTCTGTGCACCTCAAACCCATTAATCGTCCATAAATATGGTGATCAGTATTTAAATCATAAATCTCAACTTCCGAAAAGAGAATTTTGAGACGAGGAAGAAATGTACTATAGGTAAATCTGGACGTTTGCTAAAAGAAAAATTATAATTAAGTTTGAGAGCTTTCTCCTGTGTAGGTGACAGTTGTGAAGTTGAAAGGTTTACAATAGCATTATTATTCACCTCTAGAAGCCAAGGAGGGGGTGTAGCAGTAAGAGGGAGTAAATTTGAAAGTTTTTTTACTAACGAAAGTTTATGAAAAGCAGAGAACTTGACAGACCGGTACCATGATAACTGATCAAGTGTGTCAAAATTTGACACTGAGTTCCCAAGAGAAAGATGTAAATGAAAAAGTTCTTTTTCAATAAAAGCGAGCTTACTACGAGTATCCTGAATAATGGCGCGAAGTAACACTAACTTGCAAGTGTGTAAAGATTTCGAAAGACGTTTAGTTAATTGAAGTTTAAAACCTAAGCGAATAAAACCAGGAACAACACCACGACGTTTACAACTACATAAAAAGTTCAAATGATTTAAAACTTTTTCACGTCTTAATCTAAGTTTGTAAAAACGATTAAGATCAGACATGATAAAAAGCCCCAAATAGGTCCGTTGCAACCAAATATAATAAGTACAGAACTTGTGTGAAAATATAAATTATTTGAAAACAACGTTTAAACACACAATAAAACAAGCAGATTTGACCATACGTTTCGTGGGTACTAGGACTCACATCCTCAGTGTAAAAACTTAAAAAAAACAATATCCCTCCAACTGCATGTACAGTGAAAAAACCCAAATGTCAAAACATAATACCAAAGGACCATCAAGTTCTAACAGCCAATGAAATTAATGTGGAAGTGAAGTGTCGTGACACAACAAATCCATCCAGAAAGTTGAGATGTATGGTGTACTAGATAAATCATTAACCAAGGAGTCTTTAAATTTATGTATATGAATAGCCTCAAAAAAGTCTAAATCCAGAGGAGTAAAGCATTTCTTGATAATGGTAGCTGTGTCAAAATTAAAATTATGTCCCTCCCCCCAGCAATGAGAGGCGATAGAGGATTTCTGTAATTCTTTTTTCTTTACATAGTTTCTGTGTTCATTGATTCTGTAACGGAGTTTTCGTTTAGTTTGTCCAATGTAGGACAAACCACATTGGCATTGAATGTTGTAAATGCCCCAATAATTATGTGGGGGAATTTGGTCCTTAAGTTGCGAAAAAGATAATTTATTAACCGGTTTAAAAACCACATTAAAATCATAATGTCTTAAGATATTACCCATCTTAAAGCTAATGCTATTATAAAATGGTAAAATGATAAGGTTGGAAATGGAAACCGCAGTAACAGGAGAATCAAGATTATTAACATATTTATTAAAACTATGAGAAATTAAATTATTGATATAAGATAAACTAAAACCTCGATCAATAGCCACAGATCTAATGTAATTTAATTCTGTAATAAGTGAATTATTATCTGAACAAATTAAGCGAGCTCTATTAATCAAATAATAAAAAGCCGAAGCTTTTTGGGAAGGCGGGTGACATCAATTGAAATGGGGGGGGGGGGGGTGACAGCAAAAGGTTTACGGTAATTGCAAGTGTCAAAGGTGTTAGGCTGACGTGTAATCAACACATCCAGAAATGGCAATCTATTATCTATTTCAACTTCATAAGTGAATTGAATGACTGAATTTATTATTCCATTATTCAGGATACTCGTAGTAAGCTCGCTTTTATTGAAAAAGAACTTTTTCATTTACATCTTTCTCTTGGAAACTCAGTGTCAAATTTTGACACACTTGATCGGTTATCATGGTACCGGTCTGTCAAGTTCTCTGCTTTTCATAAACTTTCGTTAGTAAAAAAACTTTCAAATTTACTCCTTCTTACTGCTACACCCCCTCCTTGGCTTCCAGAGGTGAATAATAATGCTATTGTAAACCTTTCAACTTCACAACTGTCACCTACACAGGAGAAAGCTCTCAAACTTAATTATAATTTTTCTTTTAGCAAACGTCCAGATTTACCTAACCTTATTGCTGCAGTTGAAAGAAGTTTCAAATTTAGCAAACTATCTAGTTCTCAAAAGGATTCCATTAGGGTTCTCATTAAAAACACAGTTGATCACAATTCTAAGAATTTCAAACCAAACATAACAAAGGATCTTAAAGAAGCTTTATCCTCTGTAAAATGTAATGATGACATTGTTATCTCTAAAGCTGATAAGGGAGGTCAAATAGTGGTACAGGATAAAACAGCTTATTTGGATAAAGTGCAAAATCTTTTACAATCCGGCCCATACATTAAATTAAATCGGGATCCTTCTGACAGTGATTTAATAAGTACCAGAAAACTTATAAAAACCTCTCCCTGTATTGATGACAGTATTAAAATGTCGTTAATTCCGTCTATTGCTAACTGCAGTCGCTTTTACGCTCTGCCTAAAGTTCATAAAATTGGTGTTCCCCTCCGGCCTATCGTATCCAATATCGGTTCTGCTTCATACCCTCTTGCTAAATATTTAGTGAAACACTTTTCATTCCTTTCAAATTCTAATATTTACACTATTAAGAATTCTAGTTCTTTTGTTAATCGGATTAAAAACTTCACCCCCTCCCCCTCTTTACGCATGGTTTCATTTGATGTTACTTCTCTGTTCACCCATGTTCCAGTTCAAGGTGCACTACAATGTCTCACTACTAGATTAAAAGAATTTCATTACACAGATTATGAAATCAACCACAATATTGAGTTATTCAGTACTTGTTTAAAACAAAATTCATTTCAAATTTCTAATCAATATTATTCTATGACGGATGGTTTAGCAATGGGTAATCCCTTTAGCCCTTTTTTAGCAGATTTATATATGCATTACTTTGACGTTAAAATGTTTAACCTTATCAACTTCCCATTTTATTGTAGATATGTAGACGATTCTTTTGCCCTCTTGGACCTTTCTCTATTTTCTGTTGACAATATATTAATGATTTTAAACTCAATAGATTCAGTCATTCAATTCACTTATGAAGTTGAAATAGATAATAGATTGTCATTTCTGGATGTGTTGGTTACACGTCAGCCTAACACCTTTGACACTTGCGTTTACCGTAAACCTTTTGCTGTCACACCCCCACCCCCCATTTCAATTCATGTCACCCCCCTTCCCAAAAAGCTTCGGCTTTTTATTATTTGATTAATAGAGCTCGCTTAATTTGTTCAGATAATAATTCACTTATTACAGAATTAAATTACATTAGATCTGTGGCTATTGATCGAGGTTTTAGTTTATCTTATATCAATAATTTAATTTCTCATAGTCTTAATAAATATGTTAATAATCTTGATTCTCCTGTTACTGCGGTTTCCATTTCCAACCTTATCATTTTACCATTTTATAATAGCATTAGCTTTAAAATGGCTAATATCTTAAGACATTATGATTTTAATGTGGTTTTTAAACCGGTTAATAAATTATCTTTTTCGCAACTTAAGGACAAAATTCCCCCACATAATTATTGGGGCATTTACAACATTCAATGCCAATGTGGTTTGTCCTACACTGGACAAACTAAATGAAAACTCCGTTACAGAATCAATGAACACAGAAACTATGTAAAGAAAAAAGAATTACAGAAATCCTCTATCGCCTTTCATTGCTGGGGGGAGGGACATAATTTTAATTTTGACTCAGCTACCATTATCAAGAAATGCATTACTCCTCTGGATTTAGACTTTTTTGAGGCTATTCATATCCATAAATTTAAAGACTCCTTGGTTAATGATTTATCTAGTACACCATACATCTCAACTTTCTGGATGGATTTGTTGTGTCACGACACTTCACTTCCGCATTAATTTCATTGGCTGTTAGAACTTGATGGTCTTTTGGTATTATGTTTTGACATTTGGGTTTTTTCACCGTACATGCAGTTGGGGGGATATTGTTTTTTTAAAGTTTTTAAAGTTTTTACACTGAGGATGTGAGTCCTAGTACTCACGAAACGTATACGTATGGTCAAATCTGCTTGTTTTATTGTGTGTTTAAACGTTGTTTTCAAATAATTTATATTTTCACACAAGTTCTGTACTTATTATATTTGGTTGCAACGGACCTATTTGGGGGTTTTTATCATGTCTGATCTTAATCGTTTTTACAAACTTAGATTAAGACGTGAAAAAGTTTTAAATCATTTGAACTTTTTATGTAGTTGTAAACGTCGTGGTGTTGTTCCTGGTTTTATTCGCTTGGGTTTTAAACTTCAATTAACTAAACGTCTTTCGAAATCTTTACACACTTGCAAGTTAGTGTTACTTCGCGCCATTATTCAGGATACTCGTAGTAAGCTCGCTTTTATTGAAAAAGAACTTTTTCATTTACATCTTTCTCTTGGAAACTCAGTGTCAAATTTTGACACACTTGATCGGTTATCATAGTACCGGTCTGTCAAGTCCTCTGCTTTTCATAAACTTTCGTTAGTAAAAAAACTTTCAAATTTACTCCCTCTTACTGCTACACCCCTCCTTGGCTTACAGAGGTGAATAATAATGCTATTGTAAACCTTTCAACTTCACAACTGTCACCTACACAGGAGAAAGCTCTCAAACTTAATTATAAATGTACTATATTTTGTTTATGCAAAAAAATCTTAAATCTTATCGTTAAAAGATGAAAAGTGCAAAAGCAATTTATAATATATATATATATATATAACCATTAAAAACATTTACAAATGACCACAAAGAAACACAGTAAAAAAATAATTAAAGGAATAAAATGGAAATTTGTAGAACCAAGATAGAATCATCCTCAGGCCCCAAATACCTAGATACTACAAATAAAGTGTGTGGTTTAATCTTCGTATTAGCCATAAAAAAAACTAAATAATATGAATTTAGGGCTACCAACACACAATAAAACCAGAAAAAATATGAAAAAATAAATACAGATTTTAAATCGATAAAAAAAAAAAAAAAATTACCGCATTGAAATCCTATGTAATCAGCAATGAGGTATAATAAAAACAAGGATAAGATTATATGCAACTGTTGCCAAAAACGTTTTTTAAAGGATAATGTACCTTGGAGTAATAATGCACAGTATAGTCAGGTACAAGCTGCAAAATATTGGACCAGCTCCATCTATAGTACATCTAAAAATGAATTCCACTTTGTTCAAGGAATTGCTGATACTGCTGCCGTCTGTTGAGTTTATTATTAAAATGAATTGTTTTGGAATAAAAATTATGTATATATATAAATCCATTAAAAAAATATCTTATCAAAAATCAGGAATAGTTGTCTTATTCATCTAACCTTCCATAATCAGGTCCCTAACCAAGGTTGCCGACATACATGATGCGTGATGCTGTCAGCAATGTAAATTCAAGATCAAGAGAGTGACAATAATGATTACTACAGTAAAATTAGTTTTGTGCCAAACCACACATGTTAAAATACACAAATTTGCTATAGACCAGATTGCAGAAAAATCTTTTCTTTGTGAACTTAGAAAACTCGGAGAACATTAAAAATAGAACAAAGAGAGGCCCTTATGTACCTGAGGATCAGATTTTTCATTTTTTTTTAATAATTAGCTGAGATATTAAAAATCATAATGAGCATCACAAAATGGCAAGTTTTGTTTGTTCCGACGATTGTGCCTGCACATATACAGACTTTTCTTGGCTTTTCACGCAGATAAAAGAGAAAAGCATTCCTTTTTTTATTTTTGAAATCACTATCAGCAGGTCCCTCGTAGCATTACCTAAAAATCCAGGAAAATTTTGCCTTACCTTCCTGATTCCACATATCTTTCGTTTTCCCATTTTTTTGTTACAAAATTAGCGATTTTTTTTTTTCACGATCGTTTGTCAAAATTAATGTTTTTCCCCCGTGGTCCATTGACAAAATTCAAGATATTTTTCTGCAACCATTTGTCGAAGTTTGCAATATTTTTCTGCAGCAGATTGACAAAATTTGCGATATTTGCTTCTTCTAAGCAACACTGATTATAGGAAAATTGCAGATAATGGGTGCATGGATTATCAATCCTTGACTGTAATTCATTAAAAACACCCTATGGTGTCAAAATTTTGAACTTTTTTTTTTTCTTCCTCAAACAAATTATTATTCCTTCGTTATGTCCTCCATAAAATTTCACAACTTTCTGAACAATAGTTTTGTCTGTAGACAACTTTAAAATAGGGTCGTTTAATTATAGACACTCCCAATGCTTTGAAGATATTGTTTCCTGTTTTAATTGTGCTTTGAAATATTTTTCAAGGGGCATCATTTCTGCACATGGGCGGGAAAACCTCCTACATTTTCAACTCTCAGAGATACCATTTCATGTTTTAAAAGAGTGAGGTGAACGTTTTATGTTATTTAGGTTTTCTCATTAACTTTTGGTCAGAACTGAAAGTTATGTAAATAGTGTTGACTCAGACGATTTAGCAGGGCACAGCGTCCGGCAGCCCATTTTATTTCTTTTATGCTTCCGGTGACCTTTTTTAGCACTTCCTATGCACCCCATGGCCTTTAACGCTCCGACTGTCTTGGAAAAGGGCAAAATTATAATGTTGTTTTCTCTGTATTTTGTTTTAAATGCTAAAAAAAATGATTCTTTGAACATTTAAAAAGAAAAAACTTAATAACGAATATGAAGGCAATCTTTGGAGGTATTAATCATTGTTCAATGTATTAAAAATACATTAAATCAATAGAATTATATTACTTTAAATATTACCTGTATTGCAGTGAAACCTGGAGCTTAGTGAACGTATTAACACAGGCTTGTCAGTGAGGGGGTTAAGAGAGTTTCATAGCAGACAATTGCTCTTTTTTATAATCAAAATCTGCTATGTTCTTTTCTTCTGTCAGCATTTGCACGAAAGCAAGTGCATTAAAGTGTAGTAGTACATTCGTTTAAATTTATTTGGAGTTAAAATACCTACTGTAATAGGCATATTTCAATTTCAAGAAAAATATTCAGGTAAAAAAAAATAATAAATAAAAAATATTATCCTAAATATGACATCACTTTTGATCCAACATTTTCAGTGTAACATCAGATTGACTTTAAATAAATGGTTACTATGTTTTATTTCCGATTTTGCTTGTATTTTGTAGTTATATCTTATAGCTAAGTGTTTTAATACTGTAGATGGTATGGTAATATTTTGTATGTTTTATATTTTATAAGAAATAAATCTTAGCAACAGTTTTTTAGATTCCGTTCTTTTATCTTTTCAACCAAACTTCATGACTGATGTCAGGATTGATTTGGTTGAATTTTTGCTTTTTTCAATATTGTCTGGGAAATCTTATATTTTTCTGTTTACACGCACCAAAGAAATTGTGCATTCTTATTTATAAAGCTGAGGTATTTTACTAAGATTGCATCAAAGAGCTCTGTTATTGTGATGTCATATTTTTAGGATATTGAATTTTTTTTTTCTCTAACCTGAAAAATATGTGTGGCTAACACTATTTGCTATGAAAATGGCTCATTGTTAAACAAAAGGTGCTATCTTGAATAAAGAATTATAAAACAGATTACAACAATACATTTAAATAAACAGCTCAAATTTCAATAGCAATGAAAGATTCTGGTTTGCATACTTTTGGTCGAAGTTTTTGACAGCCAAGAACTTTACTAGAGCTATTAACATATTATGTTGCTGTCAATATGTTATTGTCCATTTCTAAATCAGAAATTATCATAGTCTACTTGATGATATCAAATGAATATTCTCTCACCCAGCTCAATTTTTTGCAGGTCCTGCATGCAATTCCCTAGTAATAAGTCTTATTTAAGCTTTAAGTATTAATATTTTATTAGAACTTCTATTCTTTTGTTCTTTTTTGCTCCATAAAATTATATTTCTCTATCTTTATTTTAGGGTGCTCCTGATCAATCCAGTCCCCGTAATTCTATAGCTTCAAATAATAGTTCACTACTTAGTTCTCCTCCTAGCCCACAAACAAAAAGAGAAGAAAAAGATCATGGGTCATCTAGCTGTGAATCATAAAAACTATGTTTATAGACTCTTTATAAGGAAATTAATGCATGACTTTAGTGCATTTTATTATCACTGTCCAGAGAAGCTGAGATTATCACCGTACCTGATTCTTTCCACCTGGAATTTACAAAAGAAAATTAAAATAATAAAATGACCATTTTCATGTATAGGTGCTGATTTTCCAATTAATATCATATCTAGGAAATGAATTTACTTGTTTTAACTAAAATGGCACTGGAAATAGGAATAATTACTCCTCCCTACCTTTTTTTAATGTATGATTTTTCTGGTTATGTCTTGACAGTATTTTTCATGAATATAAGTATGGATAACCCTTTTAGGATAACATTTGTGCACCATCATCACTCTGATTTTTTTTTTTTTCTCTTTTTCTACTTAAAATGCCATAGCTAACTGAAGTCATTCTTCAAAAATTTAGTTTGCCACCAAGAACTATATATGCTGTAATACATATTAGTGAGAAGAAGATAATCATTGAAAGATTCACTTATTATTTCTCTGTCTGTGTGCCTTCTTTAACATGAAGTAGGACAAGCTTTTAATTGCAGAATTTTTTGCATTGTTATAAATGAAAGCCTGTACAAAGAAAGTTCTTCCACTTATCTTTTATTAAAACAAGTATCATTTTCATGAATAATGGATTTGTTCCGTTTTCTCAGTACAGTTTCAATGGATAAACTAAGGACAGTGTATGTAATTATGGATTCAAATTAGAATCCATTTGTACTACTTTTACTTAAAAGCATCTTGGGACTGTTAGATGCAAACCCCTAGTCTGTTTTATAATCTTCTTAGACATTGTGTAATGCAGTGTATCATATTATGTGCATTGCACTGTTCCTAGTCTTTTGTCGCTGCTTTCTGTTCTTTATTTTAGCACAAATATTCCATTATATTTTTACTGTTTAATAAAATTAGATTTTTTAAAAAGTTTTCTCATTATTTTCTGTTTTAGTATTTAACTATCGGTTGTTAAAAGTTAAATATTGTTTTTGTTGTTAATATATTGAAATATCTAATATGTAAATATAAGTTTTTGTTTACTTTATGAAAAAACATTTTCATGTAGCTGACTCTTGGAATTGTACACAAATGATACATAAAAAAAATAGCAATAAAGTTTTTAAAAATACTCATTTTATAGTTTCAAGAAATCAGTTTATAATAGGATTTTATTCTTTTTGTTCCTCTTTATGCTCCTGTATTTGTTCATTTTCAGTCTGTATCTAGAATTTTGTTTTAAACTTTTAATTTAAGATGTACCTAATTAGCTTTTATATCAGTGCTTTCTTACCTATTTTGTATTTGTAAATATTATACATATATATTTATAAAGTTCAATTCTTGTCTTAATTTCCATATCAAGTATATGGTTGTGACAAGTTTTTAGTTGATAATTTGCTTTTATATGCTAAAGTAATGACTATGAGTGTCTTCTTTGAAAAGTTATAATAAATTTATGCTACTCCTGCAGTGAAAATATAAGTAATTGCCAGTCTCTATACAATATGAAATTACAATTTTTTTTTCAAACTTGCCGTCCTGTTGCAATTTTATACTACAAATTTGTTTTAATATTTGTATTTTTTGATAAACAGAATTACCTCATTGTTGTTCACAAGCACTTTTTATGACAGCTTATGAAGATTTTGCAATTTAAAATCAAACATAAGTACTGTAAAAATTGTTATTCATCTTCTTTTAAAAATAAATAAAATTGTGAAAGTATAAATTACGCTTCTCATGAATTAAGACGTTATTTCAGTGCTCTTTTATGTAATATTTTAAGAATATTCAAGATTAATATTATGTTTGAACCCCATAATACTTTTATGATTTTAAATTAATATTCTCTGTTTCCCTTTTTTTTAAATAAATTTATTTTATCTTTATTATTTCTTAAATTGCACTTTCTACATTTGTTATGTGTTTTATTGTCTAGAATAATAAATATTGATTTTATTAAGTGACAGAAAAAAAAGAGGTTAAAATAAAATTGGTAAATTTTCTTTAAAAAACAGTTTCGGTTATAAATTGTACATCTATTTTTACTGAAATTCCTCATTTTGACATTTATATTAAAATGCATATTTTTGCAATAATTTTAGTTCATTTTATACCAATATATGAAATTAGTAAGCCAATGGAGAGAAAATGTGTTAAGCTATATGCAGTAGAACATTGCTAATCTGAAATTCCGATTAATCCAAACCAATTTTATTTAAAAAAAAAATTGACTTATTTTTGAAAATTACTGGACTTGAAGCATGCCGCCAGATTGCGAAATTTTCTGGATTATAGGATGAATGTCAGGGAAAACATATAGAAGTTAGAATTAAACAAAAAATGTCAGTAAAGCATATTTTTTATTCTTTAAAAAGCCTGAATAGAATTTTAAAAAATACACGATAAAAGTACAACATGTGCGCGAATATAAAATGAAAATGTTCATTACAAACCTACTCGTAGAAGCCATCTTTAATAAAATCTCGAATGTCATTATAAAATTCTTTTCTAAAATGTAAAAAGTATTTAATTAAGATGATAAAAATGTATTTTTCCTTTCAACAGTTTGATTTCGCAAATTATCTAGAGCAGGGGTTCCCAAACTATTGTACGTGTACCATTACTGGTACGTGAAGCTCTGACTACTGGTACGCTAAAGTCATATAATAGTATACAGCATATTACTGTAAAACAAAAAAATGCATGAATTTATCATCCAGGAAATTTTCGAATGCAAATAAGAGGCTGCAAACGCTTTTCTTTCTTTTTTTTTTTAGATATTTTCTAATGCAAATAAGAGATTGTAAACTTTTTTTTCATGTATTACTAGAAATTTCTGTTATTTGTCCACTATGAAATTGGTACACATTGCTTATGATACAATCAGTTTTACAAAATTAAACATGTGTAAAAATTGCATTAATATAGGAAAAAATAAATTTGGTAAATAAAAATAAAGAACCTAATTTTAAAATTAATCAATGAAACACATTTAATTAGCAGGAAAATAGTTGTTAAACATGCTTTTAAAATTGAATTATCTGAAAGTAAAGCCTGAATGAGGGGAAATAAGATGAACTTGTTCGAATAGGAATAATTAAAACTATTTTTCCCAAGTGTACTTTATAACCCCCCCCCCACCCCCCCACCCCTTTTCCCCCCCTTTGTGCTGGAAGTTCTGGTAGAAGTTGAAATTTTATTTCAGTGTTAAGTTGTATTTGAAATATGATTTATTATTTATATAAGTTTGTCGTATGAAATTTTTCTCTTCTGTATCAAACATGTGCATTTTTTTCTGTTTCATCAAAATTTGTTTTTAAGGCAGTAAATTTATTTAAAATAGTTATTTGAAATCAAAGAAAATATGGGAAGCTCTGTTTTTACTGTTTTTTCAATATTAGCATTAGGTTTGTCAGATGGTGGTACGTCGGTCTAAAAGTTTGGGAACCTCTGATCTAGAGAAATGGTTTTTCTTTCTTCCTTCTTAGTTGACGTGGTGACTGGGCTATTTATAAATTCAATATTTTGAACCGTTTGTAATGGTTTGTTACATAATTCCTCATTGTGAAATTCCATTGGATTATTATAAACATTAGGAGTTATTAAACAAGGAATACCATTATTTTACGAAAGTTGTAATGGATTGTCTAGCATCCTTAAGATACCGGATTGCAGGATGTTTACTGTAGTACTGACAAGGGAACCACTTTTGGTGTTGCTCGCACCTAGCATCGAGACCTGGTGCGTTTTGTAGCCCTATACATAAAACTTAGAGAACCGATAAAATTTATCTGTTAAAATCATATTTTATATACTTTTTTATACTTTTAATTTTTGATTATTACATTTTTATTTGTTTATTTCACGCCAAAAGTGAGTTAAGTCGCCAAATATGGCGCTGCAATTTTTCCAACCGCTTTATCCAAAGAGTAAATATACAGTATATATTACTAGTATACAGATTGCGATTTTTTTTTTTAAATAATTGATAGCATAAGAAACAAATATTAGGTTTTTATTTCTTTTTCTATGCAGACGATAAATATATAAGTAATAAATATAATTCTATAAAAGCTTCGAAGATCATTGAAAACTATTTTTTAGTGAAATAGAAAAGCAAACAATTTTCTTTTGAAATCGAACGGAATAAAGTTTCGAATGTTTAAAATGAAATGTTGCTGTATTAAATGGTCCTTTGGTAAAAGTAATCATAAAGTAAATTAATATTTTTACACAATTTAGAAAAATTACTGTTGTTAAATATATCGGACATTGCAATTTCTAGCCATTACAAATTCAGCTATGACATTTGGCTAGGGTTGCCGTAAAGCTCTACTTTTGAAAATAAACGCCAACTGTTTCCCCGCCAAAAATATTAATATAATGTTGCAATTTTTCAAAATCAAATTCATGAGTTTTTGAAGGAATTTTCGAACTTTTTTAAATATTTTATACTTATTATTAACTAATTTTTATTTTTAAATGCTTTTCTTTAAAAAAATTCAATGTTAATAGTCCGATAAGTGGTCTCGAAAATTGCATTTTCCGAAAGTTATGCTGCTGTAAAATCAAGAAATATTATTTTAACAGAAAAATTTTATCAATTCTCAAACTTCATAATATAGGGCTTTAAAATGCACTAGGTCTCAATGCTAGGTGCGAGCAACACCAAAAGCGGTTCCCTTGTGAGTACTTATAACTTACATTTTTTTTAGCATGCATCTTTTTCTTTTCTAATTTTATTTGAATGTCAGGTAATCTGAACAGGCAACGGTCCCAGTTAGTTCGGATTACTGGAGTTCTACTGTATTTGCATTATGACATCAAAAACCAATCCATTCAGTAAACCTGAAGTTGACAATTAAAAATTCTGAGGAGAAAATTATTAGCAATTTTCTTTTGATTTTGTTTGATCTTAATTATTTTAGTAGCTCTTCAGTTCGTTAAAAAGAAAAAAAGAAAAGAGAGATTTTTATGTAATTTTAAAATTACTTTTACTTTTTAAGATAGCATTTTTATCTTATTTATGAAAATTAGTTTGTTCCAAAACATTAATTTTTTTTAATGTTTAATTTTTTACTGCATTTTTTTTCCTGAGACATTTTTTGTAAAACAAAAATTCTTTTAAGATAATGATTAATTTCCAAAACTAAGCTTTCATTATTGTTGAATATGTAATATGTACTAATGAGGGAAAGATGTTTGCCTGTGCATGTATGATGGCTAGGAAAATCTACCATATTGTGGTCTGAGAATTTAGATGAGGATGGTCCACTGCAGGTTCTAATGCACCTGAGACCACTGATATGGGGTTTGTATGGAAAAATTTTTGTTTAAAAATATAAATTAATACAAAATCAAATTAAAGATATAATATCATACAAATTTGGTGTTTATTTAAGGTTATCGCTGGCCTGGGTAATGCCAAACAGATCAGCTAATATTAAATAATTAATGTATAGTCCTGGAAAGGGGAAAAAAAGTGAACAACCTTTATTATCTCTGCTACAAATAATTGTTGAATAATCATGCTGATTTTAAGGAATCGAGAATAACATTTGTTGTTAGTTTAATTATTTTAAGTTTTACGTTAGAGACTGTCCAAGTAAAATTAGTTTAAATAATTTCCTATGGTTTTATTCAAATTTGCCCATTGCCCTACAAAAGAATATAAGTTTGCATACCATTTCTACATTTAGTTTTGCAGTTATTATTTTTTACATAAGCTTATTTCAGGTTTATATGCAAATTAAAATGCAGTAATTGTAATTTGCAACTTTATCAAATGTACAACTGAATGGAAACAATGAAAAGTGATGCTATTTAATTTTGTTCAAGTTTTTAACTGTTTCTTTTTATTTCTCTGTCAAATTGAAGGCAGTTATGGTGGTATACTTCTAATTTTATGAGAAAGAAAGTCTAATGATTACAAAAAATCATAGTTTTTAGCAGCTCTGCAATTTCTTTTTTATATAATGATTAATGATCATTAGCAGTAATATAAGGTGTTAAATTTTTTAAATGCAAAAGTTAATTTGTAAACTTATTAATATTTTTTAAATGTTTAAATCACATACATTGGATACCTTTTGTAAACAATTCATGTCACACTATATTTTCTTTAGTTACATACTTACTAGAGATGAGTTTGGCTCTTTTTTCGGAACCCGAGTCTGATGATTTGAAATACAACCCTGCTTGAAACTGAGCCAGACACCAAAAATATGCAATAAAAAAACTGCTACGAACATTTAAAAATTGTTTCAAGAATAATTTTCTTGTTTAAAAATATCTTCTTACATAGAAATAGCTATTAATCCTAAATACTTTCACCTAGACAACATTCACAGTTTTCTTGTTCCTGAAAATCTGTTTAAAATAGATTAAAATAGTAGTCTTACCTTACCACTGGCAGAAATCTGCAAAAGTCACAATTCTTGTTCTTTTAAAAGGTGATTGTACAACTACAACAGAAAGCTATCAATTCTGTTTTTCAGTAACTCTGAAAAAGGACTTCTAGCAAGAACAGAGGATAGACAAAGGATATCCCATGGCTTCTTTATGTTACTAACAATGACCATGCCAATGCTTCAGAATCAGATAGGGTATATTTCTCTTTATACCTTCTGAATAACAATTCAATTCCCTTTCAAAGTGATTTTAGAGAATTGTAAAACACTTTAAGAAATTTGAGCTACATTCTTGTTTCGCAAATAGCATGTGACTACACTCATGTCCAAAATTAAGGTCACAAACATAAAATCTGTGAAAACTGATGAAGTATTCTCTGTGTTGCCACAAAATTTGGCACAGAGGTATATTACAATGGGAGAAATAATATAGCAGCATAACAATATGGAAAATTTTAATTGTGAATCAGGAAACAGGGTATATCAAAAGGTGTTAAATTATGAATCAGAGATAAAGCATTTATCTCGGGGGAAAGTCTGTCTAATATGGAGTGTGATCATTGTTCACTGCTATGCAAGCCTCACAATGAGCTCTCATATTGTTTATGAGGATGTCAGTAAATGTTTGTGGCAACAAAACCCATTCTTCCAAAAGTGTGTCTTTTAACTCCTGGCATGTCCTGGGAGGGAGGGAGGTTACGCTGTGCAATGGCTCTTCCTAGATCATCCCAAACATGTTCAATGGGGTTGAGGTCCAGGGACCTCGAGGGCCAATTCATACGACGAATATCCTCTTCAAGAAAATCATAAAAAATGTTAGCTCTGTGCACCTTTGCATTATCATCCATAAGCATGAAATCTGGGCCTAAAACACCCCGGAACGACCTAACATAGGCTTCAAGGACCTCATCCCTATAGCGTGACTATATGAGCTATATGCGTTGACAGTACCGGCATCAAAGACGTGCGGTATGTACGACTGCCCAGCTGTCCCAGACAAGGATTCCTTTGCCACCAAATCTGTCGATTTCTTTTACGTAGGAGGGATGATTGCAAGCTCCACGTTCTCCCCAGATGAGGATTCGACAAGAATCACTCTGCATGGTGAATCTCGACTCATCACTAAAAAAACACATCCTCATTCTTGTTGTGTCCAAGACTAATGTCTTCGGTTCCACAACAACTGGCTCTCCTGTAGCATGCAGTGAAAGGGACACACATGACTGGATGCCGGGCGTTAAAGATGAGCTCCTTGAAGCCTATGTGAGGTTATTACGGGGTGCTGTAGGCCCGGGCTTCATGTTTAGGGACAATAATGCGAAGCCACACAGATCTCATATTGTTGATGATTTTCTTGAAAAAAAAAATATTCATCATATGAATTGGCAGTCGAGGTCTCCGGACCTCAATCCTATTAAACATGTTTGGGATGGTCTAGGAAGAGCCATTGCAAAGCATAACCCCCTCCTAGGACCCACCAGGAGTTAAAAGCCACGCTTTTGGAAGAATGGGCTTTGTTGCCACAAATACTTATTGACACCCTCATAAACAGTATTAGAGTTCATTGTGAGGCTTGTATAGCAGAGCACGATGGTCACACTCCATATTAGACAGACTTTCTCCGAGATAAATGCTTTATCTCTGATTCATGATTTAACACTTTAATATACCCTGTTTCTTAATTCACAATTAAAATCTTTTCCATATTGTTATGTTGCTATATTCTATCTCCCATTGTAATATGCCTCTGTTCTAAATTTCGTGGCAACACAGCGAATAGTTCATCAATTTTAACAGATTTTATGTTTGGGACCTTAATTTTGGACATGAGTGTAATTTGTTTTCTTTCCCTATTTCAATTTGTGAATAAATAAAATTTTCATTTTGAGCCTGAAAACTGGTATAAAAATCGTCCTTAAGACCATCTCATCTCTAAGACATGCACAAAGACATGGATATATTTATGAACATACTCATGCAAATGTAAAAAAAAAAAGTTTTTATCTACCAATGAAGCTCCTTCATCCGTGTGTCCATCTTAAGTTTTTTTTAATCAGAATATGAACTTTTTGTCCTAAGGAATTTCTTGTCTTTCTTTTTAGATATGTTATAAGATTTTCTTTATTTATGAATTTCTTAACTTATTCTGAAAAAGAGTTGATCATTTTATACTCTTATCATAATTACCCAGTGCCTTCATTCGAAATATATAAGTATAGGAAGATTAAAACTCAGAATAATACTCTTGATTAATCCTTTTGTCTAATTCATCAACATTCTTTGTCTTCTCATATCTTAATAATTGTATATTTTAAATTCTAAATTTAGTCATTAAAATTATTCAACATAAAATTTTGGTCCTAACAGCCTTTTTCCATCATGTAATCTTTTTATAGCATTCATTCTAACCAGTATTTCTGTCACATAAGTTTTTAATTCAAGAGCTTATTTATCAAAAATTTGATGTTAATGTTAGTTTTTTCCAGTGCATAATATCAACAAATATGTAAGGTAATAAAATACAAATCCTATTGCCAATGGTTTTTATAGTTATTTTTTATGATTTGTTAAACATATGCATGAAAAATTTTGCCAGATGCTTAAAGGGTTAAAGGATGATTTAACAAAAATTTTATATTAATTTTTTCCAGTGCATCAGATAAATAAATATGCAAGGTAATAAAATGTAAATCCTCATACCAAAGCTTTTCATAGCTTTTTTGTATGGATTGTTAAATATACATGAAAATTTATGCCGAACACTTAAAGGGGTATACTCTTTAAACATTTCAAATGGTAGTTTTTCTTATTGCAACAACTGCCAATTTTAACAAGTATCTTTTTTTCTCTTTTATATTAAAAATGTTAATCATTTAAATAATAATAATAATAATAATAATAATAATAATAATAATAATAAAATCCAGTAAATTAATTACAAGTAGGATAAGATAAAAACTATTAACAAGACAAAAAATCATAAAAATTATTTATTGAGACAAAATTTGCAACTTTATATTAACTGATTTTGACAATTTTTATACTTTGTAATTTTTACATTTTTGGCGATTTTTCAGCATATCTTATATTGATATGTTGGATTTATGTATAATATTAATCTGTTAATTTATATATTATTTACTTCTACTTATTTATTTTCTTAAATTATTCTTTGAATTGGATTACTTAAGTTATTTGATTTATTTTTTTAGGAAATGTGTGTGTGTGTGGGGGGGGGAGGGGATAGGACTATAGAAAATAAGCTATGTTAACATTAACTGTACCATTGTTAACATTTATCTGAATGATATGCAATCAAACTAGGTTAATACAAGAAACAAGGGAATTATAAAAGTCTCTGTATTAACCGATACTCATAATATCCATGAAGATAATAAAAATCTTAAAAATACACACATAAGTAAACTAATTAATTACTATTAATTGCTCTAATTATCTCAATTCTAAAATGAACTTAATATGATAAAGTTAACATAAAATATTCATTCTTACCTTTGTTAGACTCTTCATTTCCTTTAAACAAGAAGGGAAGAAAGCACATAATTTTTGCTCACTGTAGAATTTTTTTTATGCGCTTAATGTCTATTTTATCACTAATTGATAAATGCTTTTCTTTTTAGACTCGACATTATAAATTTGAAACTTTTAAAATAAAATAAAATTTTTTAACAAGTTTTTTCATTTGCAGTTAAAAAGTACTAAACCAAAATCGCAGTACTGAAGTCAGAGACTCTAAAGAACTAGTAATTCCAAAGGATCTGAAGGACGTAGAGTAATGCAACTGATCACGTCCCTTTTTCCTGTCAAAATTCGGATACATTGCAGTAGCCACTGCCATTTTTGAGGTTATTGATTTCATACATCCTTTTCATTTTAATAGTGCAATAAGGTATGTGGAAAGGGTGGTTATCATGACACAAAGCCTAGATTTAAAGAAAGAAACAAATACTGGTTTCCTGTGTTTCTTTCTTTCCGTGGCAGAGTTATAAATTTTTCAAAGGGGCAGTATTTGAAACGTCCTTATCTCACTCTTCTTTCTTTCAAGACCTCAGCACATTCTTTTTCACTTTTTTTGTGGGGGTCTCTGTGAAGGTTTAAATTCTCTCTTTTATATAAAACTAATAAATTACTACATTTTGACAGACAGTTGTAACGTAGAAATATTATCGCTAAGAGAGAGCAATTTTCTATAAGAAATGGATTTACTGCCTAATTCTACCCTACTTATCACCAAAAATCACATTAAAATATGAACAGATGTTTTACTCATATTATCTGTGATCTTGCTTTTATAGCTTGTAAAAAGCATAAAAATCTTTAAAGTACTTTAAATTATGAACCATTATACATACATGTATATATTTATTTATTCATTTAAAGCCAGAAATAATTTTTAAGAGAGAATGTTAAGGTATTTATTTAAATTTACAAAATGTATATATTTAGTATATCAGTAAGACATGAATAATTATGGTTACTCTTAGTAATATAAAATTTGATTCATGTATTTTAGTATTATATATTTTTAACATGCATGAATAATGAATATTAAATTCAGACATTAAACTTTTCAGTTAAAGAAATTTATATAGTAATTACTTATTTCAATACTTTTTTAAATTAAAGTTTATGTATAACGTCATGTATCATGAAAATTATTTTGTGTGATAAATAAATAAAATAATTTAGGACATTTAATTTATTATTATTTTATTTTTCTAAGTGAAAAACATAAGTATTGCTAACCGATTATAAAGTAAAATTTTTGTTAGAGAAGGTTTAATTATTTACTTAATTATCTATTTAATTGCAATTTAGCTCAAGAATTCACAACTAAAATAAAACCCTGCTATATGAAAAACGAAAAAATATAAATAAATAAATAACATTCTAAACAAGATATTTTTAGATAGTTGGAAACCATTACTATAAAATCTACTTTCTTGCAAGGCATATAGGGAAAAGGGGGGAGGTGGGTAAAACCATGTACCATACCTTTGTTGATGAATAATTCCATCCTACCACTCAAATTTCAGAAAATAAAGGCATGGCTGTAATCTTAAACATGAAAACTATTGAAAAATTTTACGTATTAGTCAAAATTTAATGTTCCATGTTCACAAACTTGGAAGTGTAAAAAAACCAAAGTGTCATTTTTGACATAGGAGTGGATAAAACCGGGTACTTAGAAAAAAAAAAAAAAACATACCCAAAACCATTTATTATTCAAGCTAATTTTCAAACTTAATCGATTCAAGTAAATTGTTAAACTTAGAAACTATGCTATTTCGTTTTGATTTGCGGGGGAGGGGCTAGATCCTTGCAGAAATTGCAAACAAAAGCAACTTCACCATCAGAGTTAAATCCACTCCAGGCATCTTGGGCAAACTCCTTATAAATTGACCATCCACCTCTACTAGGTGCATTGTACACAAGTTGATAATAATACATACCTGAATCGCCACTAACCTCATCATCGGTTGAAGGCAGCCAGTCTTCTTCCTCCACCTCAGAAGACGACATTTCCCTTGTGACTTTCCTTTTTCTTTAGGTTCTCCTTTCTTCTGACATGTGTTTATCTCTTTGGTAGACTTCGTAATTTCATTAACAAATTTGGATTTGTAAAGAGATGAAGTTAAAATGCCTGTAATACCTCTTTTTCAGCTGGTTTTCTTTTTCTTTTGGAGGCAGCCTGATATATACAGAAGTGAATTGAAAGGACAATCCACTGCTGCTAGGCATGGAAGTACAAGTTTCAGGGGTTAGTGGTTTGTCAGGTTCCACCTGGCTTTGCTTCTCTGCTGGGTACCCGGTTTTATCCCATAGAACTTGTCTGACTAAACATGGCCTCAACTGAAATGCGAGCAGCTGACAGACGCTACAAAAGCAGGAAAACCTAATCAAACATTGTATCACTTACCCTGAAAATACAGCAAAGCAGAAAATATGTACTAGCTGTATCCAAGTGGCCTTATAAAGCATAAAATGTTTCACTTTTATGAAAAATAGGTTTACACTGCTAGAAAGTGTCGTTTTTGAACAGTAACATCACATGGATGATTGGCCCCATTTCATGTGTCGGGCTACAGGTGGAAGCACCTACTGGAGAAGAAATAAGAGTACCCGGTTTTACCTGGCTACCTGATTTTACCCAATTTCCCCTATAATTTTCAAAATTTGTTTATTCTAATTTTACTGCATATTGGATTTTTTTTTTTTTTGTGATTAGTCTTTTATTATTAAATTTTAATGTATCCATTTTAATGTAGATATTGATGTATTAGAACATTCTGAAAAAAAAAAAATGTTAAGAAGGCATTTCTTTTGTGTAGTATTTTTAATATAGTGTTCCTTTTTATTTCTCCACCACTACTCTTAAACAGTTTAATTATTCATGTTTTTTTAACATTTTTCCTTTTCTCTTTCATGAAAAAAGGTTTAGTATGATGAGCACTTACCCTTCTTGAATAATTTATTTTGCATCTTCAAAATATATTCTATAATTTTCTTTTCCTTATGAGTTTGGTAATATCCACCTTATGCTGGTTGTTTGTCAATTATTTTATCTAAAGTGTGCTGCTCTGTAGATTTTTAAAATTATTATTATTATTCATAGGGGAGGGGGGGGGGGGGGGATTCTTCCTTGGGTCTCTTGGATAGTTACTTATTTAAAATTACATTATACAACTACAACTAAGAAAAAGAAAAGATTAACAAAATAATCATTAAAATATCCCTTGAATTCTCACGATTTTAGAAGAAAATATTCATAAAAATTTTAAGACTAAGCATATGATAAAATGTCAAAATAATTGCATAGGTAATGTGGGTAATAAAAATTTTAAAACTAGTTCAAGGATATCTAGTCATAAATAAATGCAGTAAATACTATTGAATTTTTCTGTAAAAATAAAGTTTTCATGATGCTTTTTAAGTTCACTTTATTTTGCACCATTGACTTTTTTTACTTCCTTTTAAAATATTTTATATTTTGTAAAAAAAAAAAAAAAAAAAAAAAAACCTTTTTAAAAAAACTAAATTTGATTACATAATAAATGCCATTCCATAATAATACTTGGTAATATTTGGTACTCTAGGGCTCAATGTTTATAATTCAAAACATATTTTCTACGAAACTTTCTCTTTTTAAAACTTAATGTTTATAACTTAACAAGTGATAATCTGTGATTTCATAGTCAGTAAGACATTTCTACAATATTTTTACAGTACCTCTATAATATATTGTAATTTTGCAAATGAATAAGATTGCCCATAGTCTAGATTGTTGATTTCTTTAATAAATATTGTTTACATTATAATTTTTTCATAACTTTTCTGAATTTCTTATAAAAGTGTAAAAAACTTTTAATTTTAATGAAGTTAGTTTAGTTGCTTTCAGAATTTTAAAATGTTTGTTGCTGTTTTGTATTGCGTTAATTAGTTATTTCTGATTTCTTTTGACCCAATTTCTCTCTTCATTACCTTCTTTCTTAAATAACTTAAGATATTGAAGATGGAAATATGCAGTCTTAAACATTAATTTTATGCTTCTTGCTTTTCTACATAAGTTAAAATTTTTTAAAAGATTGTTCTGCAGTTTTAATCTTTTAAGAGTCTACACTGGTCATACGAAGACACACTCGCAATCTAATGTTAAACCAATAGCAGAATTCTTTTCAAATTTCTTATTTGCATTTCAATATCACAAAATGATTTATTTATTTTATTTATTTACTTGTATAGGTTAGTTGAGGCCAATCTCTAAAATAGTCCTTTTTTAATTCTTAAATTTTAGTTCTAGTTCTCTCTCTCTTTTTTTTTTTTTTTTGTGAGGATACTTTTACTTTCGGAACCAGCGCCAAAATAGAAAAGTGACCACATATTGAAAAAGTGAAAAAGAATCCGATTGGAGATCGACCTCAGCTATCTTATGCAAATAAATAAATAAATGAAATAAAATATTGAAATTGAAATGAGAAATTTGAAAGTAACGCTGTTATGAGTTAACATTAACTTGTGAATGTCTTCACTTGACTAGTGTAGGCTCTTAAGTGACTTGATTCAGTAAATTCTGCAAAAATTGCAATTTAATTATTGCTGGAAGAGACTAATTAAAATAAGTATTTTTTTCTTTCAAAAGGAGCATTAGTATTGATTTTTTTTAAATAAATTTTATTACTTTTGCTAATTTATTTATGTCACATTCCTTGCATTTGATAGGACAAAGAAAAAATATCTGACCTTTATATTGAATACTTTTTTTGAAAATTTAAATCTTGTTTTCATCTGTTCATTCAACATTTCAGTTTTGTATGTAATTTTATTGTTATTATTCTTTAAATATTATTACTTCATTATAATTAGTAGAATATTTTGGGAGTTAGTTTTAACTCATCATATTTAGCAGTTTTTTTTTATTTTACAAATGCAATGAAAACAGTGCATTAGCACTTAATCAGGATAAAAGTTTCCTCTTGAAAAATAAGCAGAATTTTTTAATAATAGAATGAAAAATACTGCTTTAAAGATATATTTATTATGAATTGTTTCATAAATTTACTTCATTTATAATATTAAGAAATATACATGTTATTTTGAAGTGATTTTGAAGTCTGATTAAATTTAGAAATATAGTAACTCAACTTGGAGGTCCTGAAGTCAAGAAAAATGTTTTTTTATTTTTTTTCTCTAGTGTGTGTGTTGAAAATATACTATGTAATTTTTTTTTAATTCTATATTTTTATGTTTATTATGTTAAATGTTTAAAGGATCAAAGAAGTGATATATTTAAATTTATTGTTCTAATTGTATAATACTCAGTTTATCTTAATTCAAATATTTTATGAATTAGAATGTCTTATCACATTGGAGAAGTAAAAATTAAAACATTAATAAGCTGTAACAAAATTAACAGAATTTAAAATGTATTTGATAACTTATTTCCCAATTTTTCCTATTAATCCTTGCTATGTTTTTAGAGAATTGTCTTGGAATTTAACATTGTTTGTATCTGTGCTTCTATTCATAAATAGTGTGTTATAAATTAATGATGCAGTAACCATATAAATTTCATCTATTCTGTATGTTCTGTCTCTTACAAGTAATAAATCAATTGCCATTTATTCTGCATCTTCCTTCACAAATATCAAAGTTAACTTTTGGAATATGTGTGATGTTAGAACAATTTATAGGATAGAATAATACCATATCATTAATTTATAACATATAATACATATTCTTACTTCCAAAAGAAGCATGTCTAATTTATCTAACAATAATTTTTTAACAAATTCTGCTTGCAATATTAATTGAACTCTCAGGTATTTCTCATTATTTAGTTGATAATTTATGTAATATGCTTTATTGCTGGTGTTTGTGTATTATCTGTTATAGAATTATCTTTTCACAAATTCTTTCTTTTTTTTTTTTTTTTAAATATTAATTTTTATACATGTATAACTTTTCCTTAGTTACTTTCTCAAATACAGGGTAAATCAAAATAATTTTCAAAATTGCAAATAACAACAATGTGTTTTGCAGATGTATATACATTTTTTAAAAAGTACAAGGAAGGAGAAGATTTATTATTTGAATAGAAATGCTGCTATGTTATTCCAGTCATGAGGAGCATACACATTATGCTGTTTTTATTAGTTGGTTTGCTCCTGATGAATTTTCCTTAAGATGGTTACAGAGAAGGAACAGTTAAAGACCAAGTGTTTACAAACTTTTGTGCTTACAGCAATGTAAGAACTGAAGATATGAATTAAGAATGCAATAGCGTTTAAGTGACTTGTTTCAAACTGTATGACATAAAAGGGCCTGTCATTCTAGTGATGTTTGTGTGACCAAGTAAAACCACATCATTAAAAGTATGCTAACACAAGGGTTCTAAAGTTCCTTTTGTTTAGGATTAAAATATTGTCATGACCAGGGATTATTTTGATTTATCCTCTATTAATATCTCTGAAATAAAAAGAACATATTTGTGGAAAATAACAATTTAACTAAGTTTTTTATTTACATGGTATTCTTTTGTAAAAATGTTCAACTTATTTCCTGTTTCTTATATAAAAAATTCATATTGCTTAATTTAAATTATAAGTATCTATGCTTTTAAACGAGAGAATATTTTTATGATTGTTCTGTATTATACCACATATCATCTTGTTTGTAATTATTTAAGAAATTTTATTTGCTTTAGCAGGCTCAAATTTGCTAAGTAAATGACAATGTTCATAAAAAATTATTTGTAGGTATATCTTTGTATATATTTGTTTTATACAACTCTGAGATAATATAATATATTATAGTTATATTTATTCAGTATAACAATTTTGCCAGTCTTTATCATTTCATGAAATAAAATTTCTTTTATATTACTTGAATTTCAGTGTTTTTAGTTTTGTAATTGAAATAATTTCATATATGAACTCGATCATATCCATCCTTTGGCCTGTGTCAGTTTTAATTTTGTCTGTCTGTCCTAATATAGATTAGATTGTATGATTATTTTCGTGTAACAACACACAATAGTGGTTGTAAAAATTAAAAAAAAACCTGTGTTATTTTGCCCCATCCTCTCACATGTAAAAGTCTGAAAATATTATTAATATTACCATTTATGATATAATATTTAGTAGCCTAAATTAAGTGGAATGATTATAACCATTATAGAATTGAAGATAATTTATCCTATAGTAATTTTTTTAAATGTTATATTCATTGCTTATATTCTGCTATTATCTGTGATGATACTCTTAAGACTTATTAAAAAGCCTTCTGACAACTTTTTTTTTTTTTTTTTTCAAATAAATTTATTTGATAAATCACTTTTCCTCCTTTTTTTAAGAACAGTTAGTTTTAAATTTCTTCGGGTAATTGGACTACTTTGTTTTATCATTTTATTTAAATTAATATTTAGGAACCCTATTCTCACTTTTCCCACTCTCTATAAAAAATTTTGTATTGAAAAATAACTAAGCAAATATAACCATCAGGGTTTAAAATAGCATGCAGGATTGCACGAATCATACAAAATAAAAAAATACTGCATAATGAAAGATTCTGTGTGAAATTCCCTCTCCTCTTCTTAAATTCTTTCCTAAGAGTGTGATTCTCTCACGGATACTTTTTAAATTTTTGTAGAATTATTTAAATTTTTCAGAATTTCTCAAAATCAATTCATCAGTGAGTCACAAAAAAACAAACAAACCCCATAAATTTTGACAACTTGCTACTGAAAAAAAATCAAGAATTTTGACAGTCATTCACGAGAAAAAAATAATTAAATGTTTTGTTAAATGGTCTCAGAAAAAAAAATAAGGAAATTCATCTGAAGATCGTGGAAACAAATAGCAAATTTCGTCAATCAGTCTAAAAAAGAAGTCAATTTTGTCAATTGGTTGCAGAAAAAAAAATTGGGTATTTCATCAAATGATTGTGGGAAAAATCGCAAATTTCATCAAGTGATTGTGGAAAAAAATTGCAAATTTCCTCAAACGATCACTGATAAAAATCGTGAAATTCAACTGGGCAAAAATTTTTTTGCTCCTATGGGTAAGAAAATCTGCAAAACCATTGGTCCCAGGCTGTACGGATTTTGAGTGTGTTCTGTATATAATATGATATAATAAAGTAGATGATTTGATAGCATTGTGATGATTGCAGTAACTACCGGGTGTCCCAAAAAGGACTGACTGATTTTAAAATTCAATAACTTCCAAACGGTGACAGATATTTAAAAAATTCTTGCAGGAGGGTTATGCATAAAGTCAAAAGTTTTATTACAGTGATTTTCGATTTTAGTTAGAATTACAAACAATAGATGGCGCTGCAATCAATAGAGGCTAAATTCAGGCTCGATTTTTGGTACTTCGTGGCCCGGATAATACATTTCAATCTCCCTTTTTCTGCATGGAACAACAGAAAGGACCAAAAATCGAGCCTGTATTTAGCGACTATTGCTTACAGTGCCATCTATTGTTTGTAATTCTAACTAAAATCGAAAATCACTTGTAATAAAACTTTTGATTTTATGCATAACCCTCCTGCAAGAATTTTTTTAATATCTGTCACCGTTTGGAAGTTATTGAATTTTAAAATCAGTCAGTTCTTTTTGGGACACCCGGTATAATGAGACTGTATTGAAAAATTAAGAACTTGAATTATTATAAATCTCCTTAAAATTCAAAAATCCCCCCTCCCCTTAAATTCAAACCCTGTATAATATTTAAATTTTACACTAAAGTAGAAAAAATTGGGATACTCTTGTTGATAAGTATTTTTTTAAGTTATAAATATTATTATCATAATTTTTATGTTGGAAACCCTGCACAATTTATGCTCTAAATCCTTAGCTTTTAAAGCACAATGATTTTTTTTTTCATTACTGCAACATGTAAATATATGCTTTTTGATAGAAATCAGTAACAGTGTTATTAAAATTATTTCCATTATTATCAAAGGTGCACTAGTGTGAAGTGTAAGAAGTGTATATGCACCTCTATGTGGCATATCTGTCCCTATCCTTGTTGCCATGAAAATAGTTTTGTTAGGGAAAATATTTCTGAACTGATTTTTTGCCAATCATAAATTCTCACACAAATGTTTTCAATAAAATTAGATTCTACACAAAAATAATGGATAAAAAATTAATTACTTGTTATATTACCTCTTTTCTGTACTAGAAATCAGAGACCGAGTTTGAAAAAGTGGCTTATATAAATTACTAGCAGGCTTTGCCTGCTACACTGGTTTATTTTACCAAACAAACTTGAATCAGACAAAATGTAACGGTGAATTTGAACTTGTTTTAAAGCAATATAAATGTTTACCTGAAATGTTCTTCTACATCGCTGAAAACAATATGAATGCCATTGTGCTATTACACTTTTCTAATGTGTTGGACAAATTTTGGGTTATTAAGGACCAACCCTTTTAGTTTATCATTTATAGTAGGATTTTTTAAAAGAATGGTAGACGATATGTAATATGCTAAATCCATCCCTGAAAAATTTTTTTACTAAAAATGCAAGTCTCATCAAAATCAGTCTAGTAGAAAATTTTGAAAAGGCTAATATTTCATAATTGGATTCACCTGATTGTAGAACTTTCCCCCAAAATTCCAAAAACAAGCAAAGTTGAACTATATGTTATATACTAAAATCTTTTCTGAAAAAATATCTAACTAACAGGGCAAGTTCCATCGAAATTCATTGAGCATAATCTTTTGAAGAGTTTAATCTTTCGTAATCAAGTTCATCCTATTATAGAACCTTTCCCCTATAATTCTTATAACTAAGTAATGTGGAATGTTATGTTATATACTAAAACCATTCCTGGAAAAATATTCAACTGGTAGTACAACTCCCATCAAAATCCATCAAGCAGAACTCAAGTTATAAGCGGTCAGAATAAATTTCAGCGGTCAGAAAAATTCCCATTTACATTACATATATAGTAGATTATCTGTTACAGTTGATTAGTCACTTAATGCATTCTTATGGTTTCCTTGTTAACTGGATCAGATCTGTCTTACAGCAACTTGATTTTACTATATTTATTTCTTTGGTTCCTTAGTCCTGCAAGATAACTGCTACACACACAGAGAAGTGATGAGTGCTGAGCAGTCCTGCACTAACAGGACTCAAACTCGAAAATTCTATTTGAAATCAACACAAAACCTGAACAACCGAACCCAACAAATAAAATTTTGATTGACCCTTAAACTAACACCATAATTTTTGATGCACGAAAATCTGATGCATTTAAATCCAAAACCTGGAATGCAAGAAACTCTATCCTTTTTTAAATATAATTATGGAAAGGTATTTTACTATTTCAATTTTATCTTTTTTTGTTAAACAATAAGTATGACATACTTATTCACATTCATATGTTTTTTCATATGAAAAAAATATTCAAAAACATCTTTTGAAACACTGGTTAACCTAAACCTAAC
The DNA here is from genome assembly GCA_963932465.1 of Maratus speciosus. NCBI lineage: Eukaryota > Metazoa > Arthropoda > Arachnida > Araneae > Salticidae > Maratus > Maratus speciosus. The sequence continues at coordinate 383,640,186 of OZ010788.1, read as the reverse complement.
CCACAAGAGTCAAAGGGGTGCGTACACCTCTGGAATTTTTCAGAAAGGCTGTTGCCCCCCTGAGAATATAAAACTTATAATGGAAGATCTGCCTCTTCATCTCTTCAATTCACTTCTGTGACCTGTGTAATCGACAGTGCCCCCCATAACTTTATTAAAAAATGACGTCTCTGACTGTATGTTCTTATACAAGAATTGCGAATTTTGTCAATCAGGCACGAAAAAATTGAGAGTTCTGTCGATCGGGCACGGAAAAATCTCGAATTTCGTTGATCGGTCATGGGAAAATCGCGAGTTTTGTTGATCAGCTGCGGAAAAAATTATGAGTTTCATCAGTTTACCATGAGAAAAAATTGCGAATTTTGCCAAGTGTTTCAATCAGTTAAGAATCGCGAATTTCGTTGACTGAGTGTGGAAAAATTGCGAATTTCCTTGATAGGGCACTAAAAAATTGCGATCTGTTGATCAAGTGCAGAAAAATCCTGACTTTTGTCGATCGGGCATGAAAAAAATCACTAATTGTGTTTATCGAGCGCAGAAAAATTGTGAAATTTGTCAATGGGGCATGAAAAAAATCACAAATTTCGTTGATCCGGCAGATGAAAAATCGTGAATTTTGTCTGTTAAATGTGAAAAAAATTGTAAATTTCGTTGGTCGGCTATGGTAAAATCGCGAGTTTTGGCAGTTTATCGTGAGAAAAAGTTGTGAATTTCGACATTTTGCACGGGAAAAAATTGAAAATTTCGTCAATCAGTTAACAATCGCGAATTGCGTTGACTGGGCGCGGAAAAATCACGAATTCTTTTGATAAGGTGTGGAAAAATTACAAATTTTGTTGATCAGACGTGGGAAAATCTAATATTTTCTTGATCGGCTGCAGAAAAATTGAGAGTTTCATTAATTTAACTTCATTCATAAGGTTCCTATTTTTTTTGTCACTAGCCACTTTCATGCATATGTTTGTTTTATAGCACTTTTAATAAAACAAAATTTAATCCCTTGAACAAAGTCAAGGAATATTTTCACTCCTTGAAAATAATCTTTGCCATAATATCTCTGTTATATATACACTGTTGATATATCCTTGCCAACTGAATTTGGTATGGCACACTGAACTGGGTATGTTAACTTTGTAGGGGAATCTAAAGGGGTAAAACGGTCACTCTTCTGAAACCATGTTTTTTATAGGCCACAGATCTCACCACCTCCCTGAAATAGAATTATCTATGTGTTACTGATGTGGCCCTTGACAACCCAGGCATTTTTCTAAGTGGCCCTTCTCTTAAAAAGGAGGTTGTGCACCCCTATTTTACATCAGCCCATGGTAAATCATGTTGTTGTGACATTTCCAATGTAACTTTTCTCAAACTTTGAGCAATTGCATCCTATGAACAAAACAGTAAAAACAAGATTTCATGATTTATATTGTCTTTCTGGTTTCTGACATCACAAATGTTGATTTGAATGTGAAATCTTCTCCCAATTTATTTTGCTATTTTAATTTACTTTTGTTATCAGTAGTAGATTTATTAGCTAATTCTTTTAAAATTATGTGCCAATCAGTGGAAAAAGTGTTTCATACCATCAAATATTTTTTCCACTTACCACCACCATTTGCAAATGCTAAGCTTTTAATATAAAAAAATACTATTTTTTTATATTGTCTGAATAATGTTCGCTGATAAGCTCTTAAATTTGTGCATATACAGTGAACTCCTGTTAGTGTCGACTTCCAAAAAGGACATTTTTCATCTGCTCTAAACTAAATCTGCATTAAACGATATCTTTAACCTTAATTAGAATAACTTGGGAGAATCTTTATACTGAGATATGTCTTAAGCGGAGACGTACTAACAAGAGTCCACTGAATAAAAATCATTTGTTGCCTTCTGACGACTCATATTAATATAAATTTTTCATTACTTGATTGTAAGTAACAAATAGTTCTCTGGATATGTTACAGAATTTTGTTTTGTAAACAAATAATTAGATTTTTAGTGTTACAGTGTTGGGTTACAAGTGTTATTATACTTATTGTATTGAAAGATGCCTCCTTCACTTGTGAAGAGCCAACAGCCTAAATTTTCACTGTTTCTGGTCAAGTTTAAATTTTGCTGTTTATTATGAAAGTTAATTTTGTCATTGATTTTGTTTGTTCAAATTCAAAAAGATATAATATATATAAATAGAAATAATAATTAAAAAAAAATCCCTTAAGTGTTTGCCCTTGATACAGGGATCCCAGAGCATTTTTTTTTTTTTTTTTTGTTTTACCTCTATCTTAAAATATTGCTGAGATACAGGAGTTTGAAATTCTAGGTTGGATGACATTTAAGAACAAGACTACATATTAAAAATAAGGGATTCCTCAATAAATGAGTTTAATTGAACATGGTTTCTCGCAATTTTTTTTTTTTTTCATTCTCTTAACCATTGTTCCAGTCTTATACATTTAAAACTACATAGTCAAATTCACAGCAAGCTTTGTGATACTTGGCATAATTTACCAAAAATTGGCGATAAAAATAGGTCACTATTACTGAAGCCAACTTTGCGATAGCTAACTATTTTTTTTAAATTTCCATTCAAATTCAATATTGGCGAAAACTGGGAATCTTTTAGAATCTGATTCCATGCATTTTAGTTCATGTGGTTGAATAAAATTAGATGAATTCTTAAAAACAAGGAATAGGCAAGCTACCTTTTCTCTTCCGGTGCAGATGGGAAGAGGATTGGGGGGGGGGGGGTGGCTTTTGATTTTGATGTTTATATGCAAACAAACAAAATATACATTCTCAAAAAGCTAATGATGGATAAGTATGCATACATATAGCCTGCTGTTATTTTAAATATGTAGAAATTGCTTTTTATAAATTTTTAAATAGCTTATATTGAATATTTTTATAAAAATTATGTCATAATAGAATTTAAAGTTATTCCTTTCCCCCTGTTCATAAAATGCAAATAATTAAATGAATTATTGTCAGCAATAAAATGTAAATTTTAAAACTAATATTTCCTTTACTGCTTTTACTTATTCTTCTTGACTGGCAATTCTTTACAAGATTTAGCCTGAATAATAATAAGGTTTGTTGGGGCAACTGGGACGTGATTTTACAATGTGACTCTGGAGCTTCTGGCAATTCAACAAAAAAGCTAATGTTCATTTCAATTAAAGTCTGAACTTTGGTAAATGTGTTCAGTTAGGTTCCCTCTATCAGACAGAAATGCTCAAAATTACATTTTAATATTTAAAAATATAAAAATATGCATATTTCATCTTTCTTTCCTCATGGGTCCAGTTGCCCCCAAAAATGGGGTAACTGGACCAGGGGGTCTATGTTCCACACGCGTTTATATTTTTTCATACCAGATTTCAGGTCCTGTTTGAAAAAGTGTAAACAACTTAAAAAAATTTAAACCAGGCAGATCATGTAAGGTAAAGTACCCAGTAGTTGACACCTTAAGGAATTTTTCGGCATTCGTCGCCTTTGGTTCGTGCAATTTTTAATTAAGGGTAACAGTTTGATCATTACTAGGGGGTTTGAACATTTTTCCACAAAATCATAATGTTTAATGTCCTGAAATGAATACATTTTGTAAAAATTAGTAGGGGATATGAAAACATGATTTTTGTCCAGAAGTTGACACCATCGTGGACGTCAGAGTTTAGTAGTTGACACCTTCGTGAACTAGTAATTGACACTGACTCCGGCGGGGCCTAAATTAATAATAATAAATACTCTTTATTATTATATTACTATATTAATTGCCCCATATGAAGATATAATGATAAGAACCGTTAATTAGCAAATTTTTTTAAAGAAATCAGAAGTTTTAATGAAAGATCAGAAGTTTTAATGAAAATAAAAAAAGTCCCATAGATCTGAAATTATAACATAAAACCACTTACTTAATTAATCTCAAATAAGAAAAATAAAAGATCGAGTGCAAAATCAAGCACTAACGGCCGATATTTTACCTTTTCATTGGGGTTTTTCCCTCAACTTTGTATTTCAGAGCTATTCTAGGCACGTTAAATTTTTTAGCCACTGTTTTGTACCCAGCTTTGTTGACTTTAACGTATTCTATGGCAGCTCTCATGCTCTCTTCCATGTAATTCCTAAAATTTCCCTTCGTAGGTGGCATCTAAAAAAATAAATAATTAATTTTAGTAGTTGACACTCCCTAATTTCTATAATTGACACCCTGTGTCATCTATTGGTTTAAATGCATTTTTAGTTTTTCAAAGGTCAGTCATGAATTTATCTGGTAGATTCCAGCTTATTTTCATTGCACTGAATTAGATTAACAAAACCCCAACATGAACGAGTAGTTGACACTGGGTGTCAACTTTTGAAAATCTGTTTCTTTTCGATTCAATAGTTGACACTCACACTTACTCCCGCTATTTTGGCACAAAATGCATCAATTTTATTCCAATACAATTCTTGGACATCGAAACAATCAATATCAATCGAAACATAACCAGAAATTAAGATAAATTACGGGTTTTAATACTTACTGTAACGTGCGATCGTTATCACTTTTCTTAAGATAAATTTGAAAAATTCAACTTTGCACACATGCTTCTTTGTTGTCTTCTGCCATATTGGAATTGGCCTCGACTGTTTATAGTTTTAGTTCTCAGTTTTGCTGTAAGGTGATAGATTTTTAAAATTCTGTGTCTCTCATGTTTCTACCTGTGACGTTTTCTTGTTACACTACTGTTTCTACAAAAGTGTCAACTATTGGTCCAGTGTCAACTACTGGGTACTTTACCTTAGATCATTATATGTCAATAAACAGTGTTGTAAGGGAAACCTTTGCTGTCAGTGTGCCTAAAAAAAGCACTAAAAGTGAAAATATTAGATTTATTTATGCCAAAAATATAAAAGTTAAGTAAGTACTTATGTACTTTAGTATAGATAATAAGTATAAAAGTCACATGGGTATTTTGAGGAAAAAATAGCAAGGTAAATCTCGGAACAAACGGCTACGTAAGTACTTTATCCAGGGATCGCATTATATAGGGAAAATTTTATTGTTCCTTAAAGAAAAGTGCGATGAAGATATTATTTTCAAAATAGTGGTAGGGACGATAAAAGATTCCCTATTGCATAGCTGCCAACTTTTACGTTTTTCTCTTACCTCTAAAATATTATAGTAAATGTTGTCTTATTTAATCGTCAAAATCTTATGATTAAACAAAACGAAAATCTCTATTAAATTTTAGTGGTAGCAAGAAAGCGTAAAAATTGGCAGCTATGCCTATAGAATGCGACCCCTGTGTATAGTACAATTTCAAGCTCTGGCTATCTGGCTTTCAGTAAAAGATACTTGCATTCGTAAGATGTTGAAATAATTTAATGACACCAATATTTACAAGAGAATTTATCTGAAAACATGTAAAAGTATATTTTCGCGTACTTAATAAAGGTTAAATTTTAATTATAAAATTCAGGTGCCAATGTGGCAATTAGGAATTAAAATTAAGTGATGCCATAACGACATCACCGCCTCTCAAGGGGTCCAGAAATTTGGTTTGATACCACTCAATATGCTTTATTAAAAATTTCATTACTTTATTTTAATAAGGTATTCTATCATTTTCTTTATTGTGAGCAAAAACCAATGGAGAAATTTACTTCCCGTAGTAAGAGAAACACAAAAAAAAGTATTTATAAATATTGGGGTAACTGGATCCAGCATGGCCCAGTTACCCCAGATACATGTCCCAGTTACCCCATTCTTGAAACATTTATGGGGTAACTGGGACACCGGGCTTACATTTAAAACATGAAGTAAATATGTATAGATACCTAATAATATTAATGTAGTTATATGTCTAATCTTTAAAAAAAAAAAAAAGATTGTTTAATAAAAGTACTTACAGTATTTTAATAAAAATCCGAGGAAGTTCAACCATATTGACGTTGTTTTTAAAAAAAGAAACGTAAATTTTTGACAACCTATCACAGCAAAGTGAGAGTTATGATTGAGTTGATACACGTTGTTTTAGGAAGTAGATATAAAGGGGCATTGTTCACAAAAGCTAAAACTTAAAAAACACCAACAGTTTTTTATAAAATAGCATATGGCCCAGTTACCTCGTGATTCCAGTTACCCCAACAAACCTTACCAAGAAAGTATTAAATTAGAAAAATAATTAAATTTAACAAAAAGTAATCTCACTGTGGATAATTTATTTTTGTCATCAATAGTAATGCAACAAAAGAAACCTGTGCATCGAAAAATATTAGGTGCACAAATGTTAAATTGACAACCAGATATGTCCATTTGGTTCATATAATTTTGAGCAGACGTATGATGATAATGGGGTGAAATAAATTTCATTAAAGTAAATGACCATCAGCCTCCTATTACTTATTAGTCTTTTTAATATATCTTTATTGTCAGTGTAACTAATTATGTTGTTTATAGCATTAATATCTTTAATAAAAAATTATTTAAAATAATACAATCGACTTCAAACACCACTTAATTACAATAAACTTTATATAAAATTTCAACTTAGAATCATCAGTGTCAGTGACTACAATGCCATAATGCTACAAGAATTTTATTTTTTTGTACTTCCATTAGGCTAGATGGATTCCGATTTTAAATATTGTTAGTATTATCAAACCAGTTTAGATATTAATTTATAATGCATTTGAATTTTTCTCTCATCTCGAAAAGAAAAAGTACAATACACCAGTGATTTTCATTTTAAAACTTTATTATTCTATTTCAACAATGTTACCAAATTGTTACCAACAATTACTACCAACAATTGTTACCAACAATTGTTACCAACCAATGTTACCAATGTTACAAAATATAATGTTACCAAATTACTTTAAAATTTGAACATTTTTAAGTTGATATATATAACAATCTGAATGTTCAATTTGAGCTAGTAAAAAAGAGTGTATTCAAAACTAATCATGTTAAGGAGGAAAAAAAAATCATGTTGTCTACACGAACAACATATTCAAATTTCGAATTAGATAGATTAGGATTATTATATTAATATTGGTCTTATAAAAGAATATTTAATTATGATGACCACTTAAAAAAGACGAAATATCGCTTTTCATTTCAACAAGAAATGGAAATTTCATACTAGTTAGAATATTTTTGTAGTACTTAGGCTGTGGGCAGACAAAGTCTTATTGAAACTAAATTATTAAGCTACAATCAGGTATGTGTTATAAATCTGTGAGAAATTAATGGATATTCCGAAAAACAAGGATATCAGGTCCTGTACCTCATTTTCTCAATAACTTGACATTTTATGCGTGATTATATAGTTAAAGCTGAACTTAGACAAATTACTTTAAAATGGGACCGTTGGTTGACTGTTTGAAAACTGAGCACGTAGTTACTATATCCACAGGTGGTTGACTATCTGTCTATTCAAGTTGGAAAGCCAAACTTTACAGATACAAGAGATTAATTGTAATTTATTTTGCCTTTATTATCAATAATTTTTTATCAGAATTCTTCAGATTTCAGAATCATCTTATTTCATGTATATTTTTAAGTGTGATCTTTAGTAATACCTATTTTCAGAATATATAGTCAGTTTTCCATTATACTTTTTATGCCCTTTTATTTGATGCAATACTATGACAATGCAACATTCTTAGACCTTTTTTTTAACGCATTGAAATGTCTTTCATGGAAATTAAGGATGTCTTTTCGTCCTCCAATGGTGTAGTCCTGGAACATAAAGTGGGGGGACGCTTATAGTCCTGAACATAAGGTCCGTGTCACATGGGTCAAACTTGTTTTTAAATCTTGTCTTCCATCTTGAATTGCCGAAAAAATTAAACATAGTTTAAATTAAATTTAAACCTTCGAAAAACACATTTTATCAGGTTTTTTCTAGAATTATTTAGGCTAAAAACCCTAGTAAGTAGATTACGTCTAACATGTAAGTACAATATGTGAATGTTTTTTAAAGATTGGAATTCTAAAGAGATGAAATTAAAAAACAAGTTCTAAAATCACGGTTTCATCATGATTTTAGTTGAGCTATTTTAGCAAAGAACTCAAGTAACGAATCTCAATATCGCACGTCATTTTCGATATTTTTAACACGTTATAATTTATTAAAGTTTTCAATTTTGTTGGAAGATATAAAAATTCAATGCTTTTATTCTTAAAATTGTTAGTTTATTAGAGAGCTTATCTTTGAAAAAAACAATAGGTTTGGGAAATCTGCGTTCTCCAGGTTCCTTACGTCCCCCTTGAAAATAAAAAGTAAGGGGACGTTTGAGATAAAATAAAAAAGTGAGGGGACGCCGTCCGCCCGCGTCCCCCCTCGACTACACCACTGCTTTCTATATTGATTATGGTTATTCTGATTCGTTTTTTGCTCTTTTGAATGTTGTCAGAAGTATTTTTATGCTTTCTTAATTTAATAGAGAAATTATCTATTAATTGGTCAAAGGGTAGATACTATTGAGAAATTAGAACATACATATTTCTCTTGCCTTGTAAGCTACTATGTTTTTCATCTTTTCTTCCTCCCGTCTTTTTTTTTTTTTTTTTTTTTTTTTTTTTTTTTTTTTTTTAATACTCGCTGTATAACATTAACAGCAGACAAAATTAAAATGCAAATCAATGTAAACTTTGTGTCATTTTTTAAGCAATGGAATATGAATGTGATACATTTATGTAATTATTATGATAAATTACTATTAAGTATTTGATGGATTAAGAGGTATTACAAATTTTGTAGATGATATGTTTTGATACAAAATGTGCCTGATAGTGTGCTAAAAACTGAATCCCATGTCTGAAAATACCTAAAAATTTTTACCTTTAATAAAAATCTTGTGCTAAGTTTGTGTAGTTTTATTGTATTATATATTATTTGCAAATTTCGAAGTTAAAATAGATTTCTTTACTCTTATAGAATATTAAATATTTCATAGGCTATTTGCGATTAATGACATTTTATGCAACACCCTGTATATATGTACTTTCAGTTACAAAAATGTTTTAAATCAAGTAAAGCTTTATTTTAGAAGTAATTTTTAAACCAATAAATGGATCTCTTAAAAAAAAAAAAAATACTAAACGTATTGTAATACTAAACTTTATAGTTTTTATACAGCTTTCCACTGGAAACAAATTCGTTTATTAAATACTAGTTCATATACTACATACAGTGTTTTAAAATTTTTTTTAAAAATTGTTTTATTTAACTCAATCTGCTTTTGGTATGTAAAAATGGAATTTTGCAATCGATTTTTAAGCCACATCCTGATATGCTATAGAATTATAAAAATCATATGCTCGAATTATAAAAATTATGTACAGACGTGTGTTTCCGATGTCAATAAAACATTTTAATTATTAATTATTACATTAATTTTAAGGCATTTTCCAATTATCCCGTCACACGTAATAAATCGCCAAATATTCTCTAACTCGTAGAGGTCTGCACGGGTCCGGTCTTGGCCCGAAACTAGAGGTCTGCACGGGCCCGTACCCGTCCCGCGGGCCGGCGGAATGAAGGCGAATTTTCAAACGGGCCGGGTCGGCAGAATTAGGACAATTTTTTCAACGGGCCGGGCCGATAAAAAAATTAATCGGGCCTATCGGCCCGATATAAGAATTCAAGCGAAGCAGATAAAATACGAGCCATTTTCAATGAATATGATTTTCACGAGACGTACAAATGTGCGTCACGAGCCGATGCGAGTTTAACAACATCAATACAGAAATGTAACATGTCCGTCGTAGAGATCGGCATCGTACAGTTACAAGATGTCTTATTCCGAGTTTAATTTTTTTCAGCAGACTCGTGCCGGGACGGAACTGGTCTTAATCGATCTCAGGATGTGTAGGACAGTCATTGTGTTTTGTCGTATTAGTAGTGATAATGAACTTCTCTTAACAGTATCTTTGGAAATATACCTTAAGGTGGTTCTCATATTCATTGCTCAACAATGCGAAACTTTCACAGACACATTTTCTGACTCATTTTTAACTATAAAGACATAAATTGACAGGCCTGACTATTGAAGGCATTTGGAAACGAATAGCTTTTTCCATATTTGATAAATTACTTACAGAGATAACAGAGATTCTTGTCACGTGACTGTACGTTCTTCTCCTTTCCTGTGCTATCGCTTCCGGAAATTAGATTAAAAACGCTAACTTTGGCAGTATTTTCAGAAAGATATATTGCTTTTAACTATGAAAAAAAAAAAGACATTTACATAGCTTCTGAATAAGAATACCTGCCAATCTTACGCGTTTCCGAAAAGAAATGAATTCATAAATGTGCCGAAATGTAGCTCCTTTGGATTTGAGAAAAGCCTTAAAAATGAGAAAAATATTTTCACTAATCTACTTTTTATTGTACAACTTCAAAAGTTATCATGTTTTTAATCTTTTATTCTGAACTGCATTAATATTTTAATGAATCGTTATTTGAATTTTGAAATGTCTATGTAGACACGATGACACTGTAAGTAATCGTTAATGTTTACTATTGTGTGTTTTCTGTTTTGCGAACATCATAGTAATCTAAAATATACTGTAAAATGTTCCCATAAATATGTATGTAGTATTCATTAAAAGAATCTTAATTGTACGTTGATAAAAAACGGATTTTTTTTTGTAGAAATTATGTCGGGCCGGGCCTGTTTTCAGTGATTTTTGTACGGGCCGGGCTCGGGCCGAACTTTCAATTTTTACACCGGGCCGGGCCAAGATAGCTTTCGTTCGGCGCCCGGGCCTGGAAATTCCGGCCTGTGCAGACCTCTACCCGACGCCCAGCAAAATGAAGGCCGACAAAAAATTTAAGCGGGCCATCCGGCCCAATATAAAAATTTGAACGAGTCGATAAAATATGAACCATTTTCAATGGATATTATTTTCGCGAGAATAATAAGTTAAAAATAAATGTGCTGCAGAAACCGATGCTAGTTTGACAACATCGATACAGAAATATACATGTTCAGCATCTAGATCGACAACGGACCGTTACGTCGTGTCCGAGTCCGGGCTGAGGCTTACATTTTTTTTCTACTTGCTAGGTCGGAACTGGATTTAATCGTTCATAGGATGTTTCCGGCAGGCAATATGTTTTGTAAAAATAGTAATAGTCATATAGTGAGCTTCTGTTAACGGAATCGTTGGAAATATTACTTGCTTAAGTTGGTGCTCAAATTCACTGCTCAACAACACGAAACTTTCTGACTCACTTTTAACTATAAAGGCATAAAACTGACAGGCTTGTCTATTGAAGCGATTTGAAATCGAATAGAGTTTTCCATTTTTTTTATAAATAAATTACTTATTGAGTTATAAGCGATTCTTGTCACCTAACGACAGGTTTTTCTCCTTTCCCGTGCTGTCGCGTTCGGAAATTCGATTCAAAACGCCAATTTAGACAGTATTTTCTGAAAAATCTTTTGCCTTTGTCAAAAATGGAAAACGCCATTCGATTATATAGTTTGAGGTTAAGAACACCTGCCAATGTGTTTCTAAACAAAAATGAATTCGGAAATATATCAGAAAGTAGCTCCTTCAGATTTGAAGACAGCTCTTTGAAAACAGCCGTAATAAATTACAGATAAATATATTCAAAAATCTATTTTTTGTTATACAGCTTAAAATGTTATGATATTTTTAACCCTCGTTTTTAGGTGCGTTCGTAATTATATAAATACGTAGCACCTATAGTCGTCGTTCTGCCTGCCTGCCTGTCCGTCCGCATATAACAGAGCGAAAACTAGCCAACCGAATGGTCTGAAATTTTAAATATATAATTGTTGCAAAATTTTATCGAACCATTTCAAATTTTATACAAATCGAATGTATAGTTTAATTACAGGGACAGTTAAAAGTTTTCCGTTACATTACGGCCAATGGGAAAAAATTATTTCAAGTGCATTTTAATGATGTTACAGCCTTTCGAACAAAATGAAATTGATATGCATTTATGAAGTGCACTAAAATATACATTCAGTACAATATGAGGTGCAAAAAATAATTATAAAACTAGTTATAGTACGAACTCACCTCATTTGCCACGTTGGACGTGCAATTTTCAACTTGTTTCTTTTACTCTAAACTAATTAATTTTTTTAAATGAATCTTTATTTGAATGTTGAAAAGTCGAAGAGTCTTAAGAAATCATTACTGTTGTTATTGTGTATTTTTTGTCTTGCGAACACGTAGTAATCTAAAATATACTGTAAAATGTTCCAATAAATATGCATGCAGTATTCTTTAAAGGAAATTTTTTTTTAGAAATTGAGCTGGGCCGGACCTGATTTGATTTCTGCACGTCCGGGCTAAGATAGCTTTCGTTCAGGCCGGGCCCAGACTTCGAAATTTCAGCCCGTGCAGACCTCTATAACTCGTGCAAATATATGGGGGTTGGAACAACAATGAATTTGTTATGCGCCAATAAACGCACGCCAAAATATGCCAAAACACTGTGAAACTGCAACAATGAAATATTTTAAAGATTTAAAAGTAGAAAATAAATTATAAGTAAAAAAGGAAGAGTGTAATATCAAAAAGAAGTACGGGTTTATCAATTAATAGTTAATATTAATTTACGATTATACCTTGAGAAATCAATTTAGAAATCCTAAAAAGATAGCATAAATAATGTTTCATTTTTTCTTTCCTGTTCCCTTTCTTAAATAACCACAGAAAAAATTATGTATTTTTTAATAAACTATGGATCTCTGCGCCCTATGAACTGCGTTAATTAAATCCTGTTCAGACATCGCGGACTAAAAACACGCTAATTTGATCTGCTTTACAAAGATTACGGAAGATTTAATTATAATTTAAAAGACCAGTGGTGATCTCCCTATAATCAGGTTTCCATTCATTACCCTTTGACTGACGAATTTTAAGTCGGAATCAACTGCTGTTGAGACAGCTAACGGCTGTTTTTGTGATTGATTAAATAAGATCAGTTAAACATGTGAAAATCAACTTATATAAATTGAACTAAGTAAACAATGTCGCTGACTCCCGGAATAATGACGCTATAAGAATATTGTTGTAAATAAGACATTTTAAATGTATCGTTTTAAGTCTGATGTGATTTTCATCAAAGTTTTCTTTCTCTTTTTAATAGTCAGGTGAAAAAACTTTGTTTTTGTTTGAACGGAAATATTATTATTTGTGCTGTCTTAGAATTGGCAACAACAGTTAAAAAGACCCTCTCGAAATATGAAATAAATCTCTTGTGTAAATATATTTTAAAATTCAAACTGTTCAGTATTATTATTATTTGGTCATTTTAAATATGACGTAATAACACCATAAAGAAATATTTTTCATTTGTAACTAGCTGACTCGCCTTGCGTTACCCGGGCCCGCTATAATAACCTTAAAAAACCCTCAGATTTGTATGATTTAATATCTTTAACCCGATTTTGTATGAATTTATATTTTTTAATGTAAAATTTGCGAAAAATATTGAATTTTAGCGTTAAAAGTGCCCGTAAAAAGACATTTTCTTGATTTTCACGTAGTCGTTTCATAGTTAAAAAAAAAAAAAAAAAAAAATGTTGTCCGAATTCTTTGAAATTTTTATCGCTTATAAATATAACGGTTTTACAGCCTGCGTAAAAATTTTGGGAAAACATATTGATATCTAGATGTAAAAGAAATGTTATCTTCTCCCCACTCACTCCTTGTCGGTTTTGTTAACATAACAACAACAAAAAAAGTTCTTATCGCCTGAACTCTCTGAAATCTTAATAGGTTATAAGTATAACTGTATCCGACCCCTCTTTAAAATTTCGTGAAAAAATATGCGTATTTAGTAGTGTATTTCTAAGACAGCGCAAATAATAATATTTCCTTTCACATAAAAAAAGTATTTTCACCTGAGTCATAAAAAGAACATTTTGTTGAAAAGTACTCCAGATTTAAAACAATATTATTCTACAATAAAATTGTGAATGTCTATAATGAAATTCAGGGAAGCAGCTAATTGTTTACTAATTTCATTTTATATATGCTGCTTTTCAAATGTTTGACTAATCTTATTTAATCAATCTCGAAAACAGTTGTTAGCTTCGTTAACAGCAGTTGATTCGGCTTTAAAATCCCTCAGTCAAAGGAAAATGAATAGAAACCCGATTGCAGGTAGATCACCACTGGTCTTTTAATTGTAATTCAATCTTTCAGTGATTTTTGTAAAGCAAATCAAATTAGCGTGTTTTATCTAGATTTCGTAAGAAATACTACCTATTGCATTACCCTTATGTTGGAATTTCTGAAAAATGTTTGCAGGTCTGCACTGATCATGACCCCTAGAACCCCAAACCACCCCCAATTAAAAACTTTATCTATCTATATAACTTTTTTTGGACATGATAACTTCCATAATTCTGCACAAATCTCTTCCAAACTGATACATAAAATCAAGGGGCAGAAAATCTCGGTAAGTTCGTTAATGGGCAAAACCGGACCAAGGGGGTGGAAATAGGGAGGGGTTTTGTAAAAACAGAACCCCCTCATAACTTCTTAATTATAATACATATCGAATCAGTTTAATGTTATTATTACTTCTAGAAAAAGGGTCAAAAATTTATGTATGTCAGATTTTTGATAAAAGCAAAAATTGGCTCAAGGGGCGAAAAAAATAGGGTTTTAGGGAGAAAAAAATTCATAACTTCGTCAATTTTCAAGATATAAAATCCAATTAAAATTATTATAAATCTCCTTAATATTATCTACAACTTTTATACTGACAAGTTTTTGATAGGACCAATTCTTACAGCAAAAGAAAAAAATAGGGTTTGAAGAAAAACATTATCGTATTAACATGATTCTGATAAAACTCTTACTGCAAAAACATATATATATAATAAAATGAGAACGAAAACAACAAGTTAGAAATTGCTCGTCAAATGTGGCAAATGAGGTGCGTTCGTACTATAACTAGTTTTATAATACGAGGGCAGTATGATAAGTACCTGGCCTCGGCCAGAGATGGTGCTGCTAGAATTTAAAAAAAGGATTTTTTTCGCAAAAGTGATCTTTCACATCAAATCTGGCCATTTGCCAAGTCACTAATTTGTTTAGTTTGTGAGTGGTAGCTATTTGAATAAAACAACTTTGGTAATATTTCAAAAATGAAAAAAATTTAATATTGAGCAGTAATAAAAAACCTGTTTTTGAAAAAGAAAACAATTGATGAGATTAAAGCGGAACTCAGGAAAGTTTATGGCGACTCTGCACCTTCGTTACCAACCATAAAATATTGGACAGCTGAATTCAAACGCGCCGTACAAGCATGTTTGATGAAGAACGTCCAGGTCACCCAACTGAGGTTACGACATCAGAAACGATTGAAAATATCCATGATATTGTGATAAACTATCCGAGAGTGAAAGTGCACGAGAATTCTGAGACTGTGGCATCTCAAATGAACGGGTGTAAAAGATTTTAACAACAAAATTGGATATGAAAAAGCTTTCCGCAAAATGGGTGCCGCAATTGCTCACTATTGACATTAAACACACTCGTATGCCAATTTCAAAATAATGTTTGGCGAAGTTAAAGTGAAATCCAAATGATTTTTGGCATCGATTCATAACTGTTAACGAAACATGGATTTATCACTATACACCATAAACTAAAGAACAGTCCAAACAGTGGGTTTTTCGTGGCCAGCTTGCGCCAAAAAAGGCTAAAGCGACTTTATCTGCAAACAATGTCATGGCTACGGTAATTTGGGATTCATGCGGCATATTTCTCGCCGATTACCTTGATAAAGGTAAAACGATTAATGGAGAATATTATTCCAACTTATTGGATAGTTTCAACCATGTTGTGAAAGAAAAACATCCGCATTTGGTGAAGAAAAAAATTCTCTTTCATCAAGACAATGCATGCGTGCACACCTGCGTCATTGCCATAGCAAAATTCTATGAATTAGGATACGAACTGTTTCTGCATCCACCATATTCACCAGATTTAGCCCCTGCGAATATTTTCTATATCCAAATATGAAAAAACGGCTCGGTGGAAAAAAAAATTGGCTCTAACGAGGAGGTTATTGCTGAAAAAAACGCCTATTTTGAAGGGTTGGAGAAATCGTATTTTTTATTGGGAATTGAAATAATAGAAAAACGTTGGGCTAAGTGAATCTAACTAAAAGGAGATTATGTTGAAAAATAAAGTACATTTTTGACATAAAAATGTGTTTTTCTTGTCAAGGCCAGGTACTTATCATACAGCCCTCGTAATTTTTTGCACCGCATATTGTATACTGAATGTATATTTTAGTTCACTTCATAAGTGCATATCAATTTCATTTTCTTCGAAAGGCTGTAACATCATTAAAATGCACTTGAAATATTTTTTCCCATTGACCTTAATGTAACGGAAAACTTTTGAATGTTCCTGTAATTAAACTATATATTTGATTTTCACAAAATTTGAAATGACTCGACAAAATGTTGCAGCAATTATATATTTAAAATTTCAGACCATTCGGTAGTCTGTAACATTTATAAAAAATATTTATATACTTAATATTTACTTCCTTCCGCTGTGTGCCCCTTCCAATATATCATTACTAGGGAGCTCTGCCCCCTACGAGCTACGCTCGTCAACCCCCGTTCAGACACCGCAGACTCTAAAAGTACGCTAATTTGACCGGCTTTAAAAAGATTTCGGAAAATTGAATTATAATTTAAAAAACAATGGCGATCTCCCTATAAACGGATTTCTATTCATTTCTCTTTGACTGGGGAATTTTAAGGCCAAATTCGCTGCGGTACTACTTGATTAACCCGTCGACCAATTTCGCCAAATTATATAAATCGCCAAAGCACTCGCCAAATTATACAAATTGACATCATTTTTATTTTAAATAACGAAAGAACAAATAAATTAGTGCAACATTAATAAAAATACAAATAAAACGTCGAAATGAAAATAACTTGATGCCGTAGACACGTGTAACTTGCTTAAAGTCAAGTTAATGTGACATTTATGATCAACCATTATTGGCATTTAATCTTATAGTTTGGCGAATGATAGATTTTTGGTCGACGGGATAACTAAGTAGTACCAAAAAAACATATGTCAATCGCTGTTTTTGTCTTTGATTAAGTAAAATAAGATAAACATTTCAAAATAAACTAATATAAAAGGAATCAAGTAAACAGAATCTTTGTCTCCCGGTATTTTTTAACAAAGCGAAAAGAAAGTTATTTTAAATTAATCGTTTTTAATCTGACGTAATTTTGACCAAACTATTCTTTCTCTTTTAATATTCACGTGAAAATACTTGAGTTAGAAATGAAATATTATTTGGGCTGTCCTAACAAAAATAGTTGAAAAGTATCCTCTCAAAATATCAAATAAATGTCTAGCGCAATTTCTAAATTTAAACCGTTTTGCAATATTATTTTGTGTTCATTTTATGTAATAACTGTAATGTGACGTAAATATGACGTAATTTCTTCTATTTAAGACTTCTAACGCATGTTAATAATTTTTTTATTTTACGAATTCCTTTCTCTCTTAAAATTTACGTGTAATTATAGTTTTATGACGTAATTTTTAATAAGTTCCTGCTTTTTGTACATAATTATTTAATTCTAATTCCAAATGTTTTTTTCTGTTTATAATAGTCACATGTAAATAAATTTTTAATTTATTACACGTATAAATATTTTTTGTTTTTTGAAGCAAACATTATTGTTACCGCTGTTTATGCAGTTGGCAACAGTTTAAATTAATATCACTTTCTAAAATCTGTAAAAAATATCTCTAGAAATGCTGAAAATTTGAATTTAAAATAGAAATAAAACCTCAAAAAATTAGCCAAATTAAAAAAAGAAATACAATCTGCACACCGGGAACTTCAAACGTATAAAATGATCTAAAAATGATTAAATTCCCATGAATAGTTTTTGCTGCTATAAAACTTTTTTAGTGGAACGATTTTGTCCAACTTTAGCATTAAATATCTCTTAAAATAATTCTTCGATTTGAAAACTGTCTGCATCAGCGTGTTTATCAAACATTTCTGTATAATACTACCGATTTTCATATTTTTGTATGCATTATTTTTCTTAATATTAACGAAGAAAGACCTCCGGTCACAAAAAATTCAAAATCGGCGGCGGCGGCGGCGGTGACAGCGGTAGTTACTTTTTTTTAGAATAGAGAGATTTATATAACAGGAATAAGAAAAAAGCTCTTACCTGTGTTCTCGGTAACGCAGCTACCCCCGGTCCGGTCACTGGTAAACCGCTTGCTATCTTCCTTAGCACTGTTTTAAGCACTAGGGGGCTCAGCCCCCTACGAGCTACGCTCGCCAACCCCCGTCCAGACACCGCAGACTCTAAATGCACGCTAATTTGGTCGGCTTTAAAAAGATTTCGAAAGATTGAATTATAATTTAAAAAACAGTGGCGATCTCCCTATAAACGAATTTCTATTCATTTCTCTTTGATTGGGGAATTTTAACGCCATATCCGCTGCGGTACTACGTGATTATCCTATCGACCAATTTCGCCAAATTATATAAATCGCCAAACCACTCGCCAAATTATACAAATTGATATAATTTTTATTTTCAATAACGAAAGAACAAATAAATTCGTACAACATTAATAAAAACACAAATAAAACGTCGAAATAAAAATAACTTGGTGACGTATACACGTGTAACAACATTTCAAAATAAGCTAATATAAAAGGAATTAAGTAAAGAGAGTCTTTGTCTCCTGGTATTTTTTAACAAAGTGAAAAGAAAGTTCTTTTAAATGAGACATTTTAAATTAATTCTCAAAATATCAAATAAATGCCTAGCGCAATTTCTAAATTTAAACTTTTTTGCAATATTATTTTGTGTTCCTTTTATGTAATAACTATAATGTGACGTAAATATGACATAATTTCTCCTAAGACTTCTAACGCATGTTAATGAATTTATTATTTTACAATATCCTTTCTCTTTTAAAATTCACGTGTATACTTTTTATGACGTAATTTTTAATAAGTTCCTGCTTTTTATACGTAATTATTTAATTCTAATTTGAAAGTTTTTTTCCTGTTTATAATAGTCACGTGTAAATAAATTTTTAATTTGAAGCAAACATTATTGCTTGCGCTTTTTATACAGTTGGCAACAGTTTAAATTAGTACAATTTTCTGAAATCTGTAAAAAATATCTCTAGAAATGCTGAAAATTTGAATTTAAAATAGAAATAAAACCTGAAAAAATGAGTCAAAATAAAAAAATTAATGCAATCTGCACTCCGGCAAATTCTAACGCATAAAATGATCTAAAACTGATTACACTGCCATGTATAGTTTTTGCTGCTATAAAACTTTTTTAGTGGAACGATTTTGTCCAACTTTAGCATTAAATAACTCTTAAAATAATTCTTCGATTTGAAAACTGTCTGCATCAGCGTGTTTATCAAACATTTCTGTATAAAACCACCGATTTTCATATTTTTGTATGCATTATTTTTGTTAATATTAACGAAGAAAGGCCTCCGGTCACAAAAAAATCAAAATCGGCGGCGGCGGTGACAGCGGTAGTTACTTTTTTTTAGAATAGAGAGATTCTTCGATTTGAAAACTGTCTGCATCAGCGTGTTTATCAAACATTTCTGTATAAAACCACCGATTTTCATATTTTTGTATGCATTATTTTTGTTAATATTAACGAAGAAAGGCCTCCGGTCACAAAAAAATCAAAACCGGCGGCGGCGGCGGTGACAGCGGTAGTTACTTTTTTTTAGAATAGAGAGATATTTTCACAAACGAAGCTAAAATGTAGGAAAAAATAGATTTTTCATTATAATGGGTGTATATATTTTTATGTGAAGAATTGTTGAATTTGTCATTCCTTCTAATTGTATAATCCTTTAATGGAGAATCTTGATTGTAATAAAATTGAACACGGAGGGATAATATTTCCCGGCACGTCTTCACGAAAACAACTAGGGTAATCGCACCGGTAGTGGGCCACTAACTTTCAAAGTTTAAAAACAAGCTCACAATCCATTTCAGGAAAACGACTGAAAGAAATCTGATTAGTGAAAGTCTTTAAATGTTAACTTTCCATAAACAGTTTGGAATAATTGTTATTTTTTTGTAGATATATTTGTTTATCTTCTGGAATGTCTTCAAACTCAGATTTTTTGGCAAATTCTTAGTGATTTCATTAAGAGATAAGGTTTTATCTAAAGCGTTGTTTCTTTAATATTATGTTTTATTTTGAATTAAAGTGCCGTTGATATACTCGATTACACTGTAAATAATTTGTTAGATTAGCTGAAAACTTAAAAATTGAAAATTATATTGATTTTAAGGGGTGGCCCACTTCTGGATCACAATTTCTTAAATTGTACCAATAGTGGGCATAGTGGTCCACTACTGGAGCACATGCCAATTTTTTTTTTATGTTTAAATTATTTTAATTAAGTATTTTTTGAGGTTCTAAGACTTTGTATATAATTTATTTAGTATTTTGTTCATCAGAACCAGTAGTTGACCAGGGGCCCACTACTGGTGCACAAGTGGCCCACTTCTGGAGCAGCGAAAATGCAACTTCACTAAGCTATCAGACATATGATTATTAAAAGAAATTAATATCTAAAATAATTTATACTTCAAAGGTTCAATACTCAATAAAGGTTCAAATTTTTGAGCCATATTTAAATAAGCATTGCATAGAAAAACCTGTAGTGTTATTTATGGATGGACATACTTCTCACATGTCTTTGAATCTAAGAATCTTCTGTTCGGCTCATGGAGTTGAAATGGTAGCTTTGCCCCCAAATTCTACATACCTAATGCAAGCAATGAACATTTCTGTTTCCCATACTCTTAAAAGTGCTTGGCAACAGGAAGTAGTGCACTTCAGAATAACTCATGAAGGCAAACAGATGCAGAAACATGAGTTTCCACCAGTCCTAAAATCAGCACTAGATCGTTTAACTCCTGCAACCATTGTGAATGGATTCAAAGCAAGTGGACTAGTTCCATGGGATCTATAGAAAGTAAATGTCGAATCCACACTAACATCAAAGAATGTGATAATATCACCAATAAAGGAGAGAGAAATGGCTTCTTTCTTGGAAGTTCTTGAAGATAAAATTGGAGAAGAAAAATAAAATCTTTCTCAGAAAATAAAGGCAAATAGAAAGGTTCTGTGGAGCAAACAGATCTTTACTACTTATGGTTGGAGATGAAGGAGACTTTAAACATGGATCCAATTTCTCAGGTAATCTATCGCAAAACAATTTGGGTATAAAACACTTGAGTATATATTTTTTACTATTATTTATTCCATTTTTACATTTTACTTGTTATAGGGTGCACCAGTCATATCAGTTGAAGCGGCGGACACTGAATAGCCTATTGACACTGTTGATACTGAAACTATTGATCAGGAGCAAAGAGCAATTGTTGACGATGCTGAGGTGAACATTTTCATTCAAGAAGGATCAACTGAGACTGGGAGCCATTCAGTGCTTTCAAATGGTAGGCCATCTAGAAATGTACCATCTCCCTTCAAAAGAGTTCTATTTTGGCCAGAAAGCGGAGATAACACAAAGAAAGAGAAAAAGAGAGAAAATTCCTGCAGTTGTGGCTTCTCCCTATATGCTTCAATATTATAAGAATAGAGAAAGCCTTAAAAATGCTAAAGATGCAGAAAAAAAAAACTGAAAGAGAAAAAAGAAAATTCAAAAGGAAGAGTTAAAAAAATAGCCGATGGAAAAAAAGGAGATCAGGAAATTATCGCCCCAGTCTGATGCCTCTCTTTCAATGTAAGTTTCAACCTAAAGTACTCTTTGTAATAAATTGACTATAAACCCCTCTCACACTTTGAAATCTTTTTCGTTTTTGGATAAATCATTTTGTTTTGCAGTCATTTCAGTTTTTAATTATCCTGTTTATTATATTTGTCTTATTATTTATCACCAGTGCGAAATAACAAATTGGGCGCATTTTTTTTTTTAATTACAAAATACAACAGACTGTTATTTAGAGAAAACAAAAACTATGCATTTCGATTTTAAAAGAAGTTGCTAAATTGTCTACTATTATTGTGGATAAAAACTGATAATTTTTTTTCAACCATTTGTATCATTCTGGTACAAAACACAGAAAATGAATTTTAATGTCAGAAATCGCTGAAAATTCATAAAATTCATTGTAGCACAATTCAGAAAGTCTTGATCACAGAATATGGGAATATTTACTGTTTAGCAAGTGAAAGCATATAAGCAGATTTTCTAAATATAACTTATAGATCACAAAAACTGTACAAAAATTAAATTTCGTAACATTAAGAAAATGCAACTATTTTGATGGAAATGGATTTTCACATGATGAAAAACATGTGAAATAGTTCAGCAATTACAATTATACCTCTAAAACTAAGCTTCTTGGGAATTAGTTATATTTTAACGATACGAAAGGACACCCTGTATATAATCTAAAAAAATTACTTTGCAGCTTGTAGGACATTAGCTTTTATGTACAGTGAGATAAAATTAAAATTGATTTACAGAACTGAAGTTGAGGCCCCTGATCTGCAGATTTACTAGTGAGATTATTTTACGTAATCATCTAAACTTCTATGTATGATTTCATTATTGTGAACATCCTTTTCTAGAACTGTAAAAAAAAAGTATAACTTCAGTATTTTCACACTAAACTCAAAACTGGAGTGGCCCACTACCGGTGCATCAAAAAATTACTAGGCCCACTAGTGGAGCATCGAGGAAGGTAACTTTTTTTATTTTTCATTTTTTCCAAATAATATATTTTGAAACTTTGAATGTTTATTCCGATACATGAAGGTTAGGACTACGTTAAAAAATATATATCATTTAGAATTCATAAATACTTTAATAATAATAAGATAAATGTCCTTAAGTGGCCCACTACCGGTGCGTTTACCCTACATAATACAGCAACGAAAAGGAGTCTGATACAGTGTATTAAAAGGAAAGAGTTCAAAGTTTTTAAGTCAGTGACGTCAAAATAACTGCAACCCGTGCAGTGTAGTTGTATGAAAAATAGGCGAGGCAACCGGCAAGTATTCACTTCTTCTCGAAGCTAGGAAAGTTTTAAATCTGCAATAATGGAAAAGGATTTCTGATTTTTTACTTTCAGGGATTACATTATCCAACAGTAACATCACTAAAATTCACTTGCAATAATTTTTTCCCACTTTGGCGTCAGTTAAGTACCCCGGTGCGTATATGACATTAGCGTCAGAAAATATCGTGCCAATGTGGTGCGGATATGACATCTCTGCAGCAATGAGTTCATGGTATGCGAAACGAAACAAATATGTTTGTCACTCTTCGCACAAGAAAAATGGCTAATAGTCCACATTCAGATACACAGGCAAGGTTGCCGTCAAACAAGAATACTAACAACAATATTTTTATAACTGTATAGTGATATAAAATTGGCTTTAAGCAGACAACCACAGAAGGAGTATTTTACTTACGTTTCGAGTGAAGCTCAATCATCAAGGTACTAATTAATTATACAAGCAACAGATATATAAACAAAAGTTTAAATTCAAATGTAAATATTTGCAACCTTTCCACCCCCCCCCCCCCCCCCCCCACCCCACAAAAAAAAGATTACCGCAATGAAATTAACTTGGCATTAAGCGACGCTTTTTAAAATACGACATTGGTTGCAAACCAGATTACGGAACATTACTCATTTGAAGTAATCACGGTACTTTATTTTTAGCCGGGTTAAAATTTAGGTAAGAGCACTTTTTCTCGCCAAAAGCAACTTTTTTTTTCGCATGAGTAATTTAGAAACAATTCTTTCATGCTGAAAGAAAATGTTTTGACTTATTATCTCTTATTATTATTTTTACTTATTTGTATTTAAAAAGAAATGAGTCAAAGTCGTGTTTTATAACTGTATTTAATTTATGTATTTCAAATGAAAGGAATGTATTACGAAAGTTAGCGATTTATCTCCTATATCCGGCTAAGTGCCTTATTACCATTGTCTACCATTATTATCTAATACCCTTCATGATACTTCGTTGTTATATGAGCCTTGGCGCTTTTTTTAAAAAAAAGTTTGACCCAATTCGGGTTTGAAAGTGAGATGTTTTTGCCAAATGATATAAGCGACTATGAAAATAAATTTAAAGAAGTATTAAACTGGTTTATGCATGTATTTTAACAAATACATCTGCTAACACGTATTAAATAAATTATTTATGTTTTTATATAATAAAAGTTAAAAGGCTCCTTTATCTACGTGTATGCTAATATTATAAAATAGTAACGTTTGTGTGTTTGTGGAATGTAATCTCAGAAACTAACCTAGCTTATTTAATAAATAATGGTCTGAAAATGCTGGTGACCATCTCTGCTCCAACAAAGACTATATTTTATGTCGGTACAATAACGTGCATGGGTGCAGGAGCAGAAAAGTTCTAAAATTGCGAATTTTGAGATATTGTTCGGACTAGAAATTTGAAATTTTGTGCAGTGGTTACTTTTAAGATGTAAATACTCATTATGAACTCTTTTTACAAGGTTCGAAATTTTAAAGATAGAAATAAACGTAAACGTTCTAGAAAGTTTCTAAATCACGATTTATTTGAAATTATTAGAGAAAGAAATTTTGAAATTTCATATGGCTATTACTTCTAAGTCGTTAATGCCGGTCAGTTAAAAAATAAATCTACCCTATCTATATTATAAAGGACAAACATATCTGTGCGTAACGCATACGTCATTTTGCGAATGGCAACACTTTGAAATTTGAAATAAAATTTTGGCTTTGCAATTTTCTCTACTGCAAATTTTTAAACTTCTAAACATCGCACATTTTAAATTTTTACACCGTCGTATAAGGAAAAAAGTGCTCTTTTAAATGCAATTTGTTTGAAAACTGTATCTCAATTTATTTTTGAGATATGAATTTTTTTGTAGTTTTTAATACCATTTTTCTTATCGTGGCAACAAAAGTACCTCATTCCATTGAAAGTCATTGAAAGTAAACGGAAAATAGTCGAAAATAGGAGATACTGTATCTTTCTGTTGCCATTTTCTCATAAAACCTAAAAAAAAAAGTTGAAATTAAAATATGGGCTATGTCAAGAATATTGTCTGTTATTCTGTGATAATGACGTCATATGCACACTTTTCTATAGACGAAGTTTAAAACTGGATTGTAAAAGTGGATTGCTTTAGCGGATGCAAAGGACGTCATTTTATAAAAAAGCGCGTATTTTATTTCTTAAACCTGAATTATGTTTTATAGAAGTGCGTCATTTTCACAGCCCAGCTGCTTTGAAATTCTTCACAGGTGAAAATGCTTCACATTTAAAAATAATGTAATCGAAATCACACACTGATAAAACGCAATATTTTACAAAAATTTAGAGTATCTTTATAAAGTATATTTTTCAATCTTCTGACCATCGTTACATTTTCAATTTTCGTCGCATAGAGAAAAAATTTACTTTCAAATGCAATTTGTTTAAAAACTTTATCTTAATTGACTGATGTATTATATTTTCTAAAATAATTTTTAAGCATGATTTTTTTTTTTAAGTTTATCTTATCACGTGCCGGTTTCAATACATAATAATAATAAACATTTTTCACATAAAGCAACAAACATTTTTCAGCATTTGTTTCTGACTATTTTTGCATAACGAAATTAATACTTCCTTTATAAACAAATAAAAGAATAATATTAAAAAAACCCAATCTAACATATTTGTGAAAGACAAATTAACGAAATTAATACTTCTTTTATAAACAAATAAAAGAATAATATTGAAAAAACAACAAATCTAACATATTTATAATCGTACAATTTAAATTTTTAGATCACCAAATACGATTTTTTTTTAATGGAATAACTTTGCAAAGTCCATCTCAGTTTACTGATTGTCTATAGTTTTAAAAACAATTTTTAAGCATGGAATTTTTTTAATTTATCTACATCGTGCGGAGCTCGATTACGAAAGATTAATCCGTTTGCCCTTAAAGCAAAATACAGACTTCATCATTTTCTTACGGCTGATATCCATTAAAAAATTCCCTATGAATAAATAAATAAAATAATATAAATAAAACACAAATTTACCAGACATGTATAAGCTCTGAAATTATCAGAATATAAAAGGAAGCCATAAGTAGCAAAATCTTGGCAATTAACTCTTAGCATGCGGCTAATATAGAAAATATCGCTTTTGATAAATTTCAAAAATTTATTTGATTGTATAATTCGTATTTTCCATATGAAAAATGCTTTTTTAATGTAAGTTGTCAATCTAAAAATATTATGGAATATAAAAAAATATTAGTTTTCAATTTTAAAAAATGATTTCACCTATATTCTTTAACCCGGGAAGCCCGGGTACGATCCCCTAGTATATATAAAATCTTAATGAAACGGAAGTATGAATCGACTGATTAAACAACTGATTATGTTTCACGGCGATTTCTCCTAAAATACGGAATACTTTGCGATGAAATTAACACCAAAAATCAATATTGATCCTCAGATTCGAAAACTGGTATTAGAATTTTTAAATTCGAATTAGTTTTCGAAATATTAATTTTTTTCTAATTTTATATACATTTTTCTAATGATGGCAACTTAAATTTCAATTATAACAGATATTTTTTTTTCGCATTTCAAAAAAGGTTATAATTTTAAACTAATTTGGCCTCCCTTAAATCTATGCTAAGAACAATGCTTTTTTTTTATTTCGTTATCATTTTATTTAATACAAAATTTTCATTAAGAAAAAAACATTTAAAATTAATGGCTTTACACCTCTTTCTTTTTTTTTAAACGAAGCGAAAAGAAAAATATTAGGCTCAGATGTCATATACGCACCGGCGCACCTAATTGGCGCCACAATGGCGTTATTTTGCCTGACATGGTAACCCGGCTATTGTTGCTTATTCATCAATGCATGTTTATTTACATTTATTTTCTTTTTATTTAAGAAAACAATGTTATAAATTGCTTTGTTCTATAGTTATTAATTTTTTTTTATTTATTGTTATTTCATTTTAAAAATAAAAATAATTTAAAGATACATATATAACTGGTATTCGAAAACGAGGTTTTCGCCAAATTGTCGTAAAAAAAAAAAAAAATCACGCCAAACCCGTTGCTTATATGACATCTGTGTTAAATATTAAGCAACAAATCATAACATTTAATTTCAAATTCAAAGCAAATGACCAATATCGCCAAATTATATAAATCGCCAAACCGTTCCCCAAATTATACAAGTTGACGTAATTTTTTTTTAAATAACGAAAAAACAAATAAATTAGTATAAAAATTCAAATACAAATAAAGCGTATAAAAATCACTTTATGGCGTATACACGTGTAACTTCCTTACAGTCAAGTGAATGTTACATTTTCGATCAATCATTATTATCGTTTAATCTTATTGTCTGGCGATTTATTTTTGGTCAATGGGATAACCAAGTAGTACCGTTTTAATTTACCACTCAAAAAATAAAAAAATGCTAACTTACGAGTTAAAAACAAGTAATATAAAAAATTTGTTTTTAAAGTCAATTCCTACTTAGGTCATCAAAGAAAAATTTAATATAATCCCTTAAGCTAATATTAGTTTTTGTTGCATTAAAATATCTCAATTTGTTGATTTTCTATAAGCAAGTAGTTTTACAATGGAAGTCTATGGGAATTTGTCGAAATATTAGAGATATCGCCAAGTTGGCGTCACTTTTGGCGACTCATTTTGGTAGCCAAATTCGGCGATATATCGCCAAGTTGGCGACAAGACAGGGTCCCCCCTATGGTAACCCCTTATTGAAAATACTTTCATTGATCTTCAATAACCAATGGCCGCCATTTTGTCTCCCATGCAAAACTAAAATAAATAAATTAAAATTTAATTAATGAATTAACATTTGAAAAAACTGTATTAACATCAATTGTCATCCAGTACAAGTTTAAAAAAAATTATTTCAACTTGATAGGATGAATAATAAGTATTTTATTAACGATTGAAAATTTGAACAAGATAAATCTATAGGTACTAATATTATAAAGAGGTAAAAATTGTTTATTTGTAAGAGGTAAGCACTGGAACTACCGAACCGATTCCAAAAGTAATGGTATCAAAATGATGGTGTTACTCCAACTTAGAACATAGGCTATATCTTATGTCCGTACCACTTGCCAAAAGGGGGTGCAGGAACAAAAAACGTTCTAAAATGCGCTTTTTGTGTTACTGAATGGTCTAGAAATATGAAATTTGGCATATTAATTACTTATTAGATATAAATGATTTCTAAGAACACTTCTTAAAAATTCGAAATTTAAAAGGGGTGAAAATGCGCAAAAAGCGTTCTTAAAAACGTTCTAAATGGTGTTTTCTACGCAATCTCACGAAATATCAAACCGATTTAAAAAATAATGGTGTCAAAATTATGGTGACAACACTTGCTCAAAAATAGGCTATGTTTTATGTCGGTGCCACTACCCCAAAGGGGGTGCAGGAGCAAAAAAACGTTCTAAAAATGCGATTTTTGTGTTACTGAAGGGCCTAGAAATATGAAATTTGGAATATTAGTTAATTATTAGATATAAATGATTTCTAAGAGCACTTCTTAAAATATTCGAAATTTAAAAGAGGTGATAATGTGCGAAGAGCGTTCTAAATGGCGATTTCTACGCAATTTTAGGAAGTATCAAATCGATTTCAAAAGTAATGGTTGTAAATTGATGGTGACAGCCCTTGCTCTAACAAAGGCTGTATTTTATGTTTGTGTCACCACCACCTGGGAGTTGCAGGAGCAAAAAGCGTTCTAAATTGCGGTTTTTGTGCTATGGAAGGGCCTAGAATAAGGAAATTTGGAATGGTAGTTACTTATAAGATATCAATGATCTCTAAGAATATATCCTAAAAAAATCGAAATTTAAAAGGTGTGAAAAGGCGCGAAAAGCGTTCTAAAAACATTCTAAATTTCGATTTTTATGCAATTCAGGAAGAACAGAATCGATTTCAAACATAATGTTTTAAAAATGATGGTCACATCTCTTGCTTCAAGATAGGCTATATTTTATGTCTGTTTCCACTACCCCAAAGGGGGTGCAGGAGCAAAAATCGTTCTAAATTACGGTTTTCGTGTTATGGAAGGCCCTAGAATCATGAAATTTAGAATGGTAGTTACTTATAAGATATGAATAATCTCTAAAACCATTTCCTAAAAAATTCAAATTTAAAAGGGTGAAAATGCGCGGAAAGCGTTGTAAAAAACGTTCTAAATTGCGTTTTTTATGCAATTTCTATCCAATATCAGGAAGTACTGAACCGATTTCAAACATAATGCTTTAAAAACGATGGTGACAGATCTTGATCCAAGATAGGCTATATTTTATGTCTGTTTCCACTACACCAAAGGGGTGTAGGAGCAAAAAAACGTTCTAAAAATGCGAGTTTTCTGTTATGGAAGGACCTACATTCATGAAATTTGACACGATATATATTTATTAGATATAAATGATCTCTAAGAACATTTCTTTAAAATTTTGAAATTTAAAAGGGGAGAAAATGCGCGAAAAACGTTCTAAAAGCCGATTTGTGAGCAATCTCAGGAAGAATCAAACTGATTTCAAAAGAAACGGTAGGAAATTTATGCTAACAGCCTCTGCTCTAATATTTTTATATCAGTGTCACTACCACCTGAGGGTTGCAGGAGAAACAAACGTTCTAAATTGCGATTTTTGTGATCATTAGGGGCTAGCAACTTTTAATTAGGCATGGTACATATTTATTAGATATAAATAATCTTTAAGAACAGTTTCGAAATTTAAAAGAGGTAAAAATGCGCGAAAAGCGTTCTGAAAACGTTCTAAATTGCGATTTCTACACAATCTCAGGAAACATCAAACCGATTTAAAAAGTAATGGTTGCAAATTGATGGTGACAGTCCCTGCTGCAACATAGGCTATATTTTATGTTGCTGTCACTACCATCTGGCGGTTGCAAGAGCAAAACTTGTTCTAATTTGCATTTTTTGCACAGCTGAGGGATCTAGCATTTTGAATTTGGCATGATAATTACCTACAAGATGCAAATGCTTTCTAAGAACCGTCGAAAGAAAATCCAAATTTAAAAGGTTGAAGTGAGCGAAAAACGCTCTAAATTACAATTTTTATGCAATGTTATCAAATACCAAACCGATTTAAAAAATAATGTTTGCAAATTGGCTGGTGATAGCACCTGCTCAAATGTAAGCTATATTTTATGTTGGTGCCACTACCACACCAGTGAGTTTCAGGAGACAAAAACATTCTAAATTGCGATTTCTGTGACACTAAAAAGGCTAGCTACATTACATATGGTATGATAGTTACCTTGGATATATAAATGCCATGGAAATTCGAATTAAAAAGGGGCGAAGCGAAAGGGAGGAGCGAAAAGCGTTCTAAAAAAGTCCTAAATTACGATTTCTATGCAATCTCAGGAAATATAAACCGATTATGGACGGACATATGACGATGACTCTACCACCTGGGGTTGGCAGCAACAACAAACGTTCTAAAAAAGGCCTTTAAAAACTTTCTAAATTCGTTTCTGTTTAATATTAGGAAATACCAAACCGATTTCAAAATTAATGTTGGCAAATTAATGGTGACAGTCCGTATTTCAACATAGCATTTTATGTTGAGAGAGATGATAGACCGTTAGACAAGAAGCTTAGAATTTGACATGATGGTTAATTTTAAGATGTAAGAAGATGGTTTCTAAAAAATTTAAAACTTCAAATGAATACTGAAATGAGCGTATTAATTAAGCATAAATGTTTCAAATATTTTCTAAATTATCGTTTATTTAGTTTTAGTTCTTTTTATTAATTTAAGTCTCATTTTTGCCTAATGCAGTGTAATAATGAAGTTTATTCAAACTGTGTTTTAAATAGTAATTTTTGAATTTTTCCAAAAAGTATAATTTCTTTTAATAAAAATTAAACATATAAACACCACTTGGCATATTTCCTATTACGCGAGCAAAGCTGCGGGGTTTGCTAGTAAATAAATAAATAAATAAATAAATATAGGGAGAGTGTGAACTAATAGGAATTGAAAAAGGGGTACTTTTCCGTTTACGGACACCATTGTTGGCAAGCGTAATAGTTGGCGCAAAATGAAAATCATGTGAATTGAAACATTTGAAAAATAAAAGAAAAAACACTGTCGATAGTATAGTGAGTCTTTTAAAAATATAACATTTGGAAACTACAGACTTTTATAAATTATTTTACTAAATCACAAATATAGGGTAATTCCGGGATTTATGCCGCACATTTTTTTGAATGTGTGTATAAAGTTCCATGGTGGACATAAAAAAAAAAAAAAAAAAACCATGCTGTGCTATTTAATCTTTATCTTTATAATATTATAAATATCAATGTGTGTCCGAATGTTTGAATGAAGTCAGCATCTAAACGGATGAATTAATGCTTTTGTATTTTTCTGATATAGATGGATTACAACCCGGAAATGAACATAGACTATAGTTTATTTAATTTATTCAAATAATTATCTTAATAATTCAAAATTTCATTCTTTTTCATACAGAATCAATTGACATTTTCCTGATAAATTTAACCATCTTTCTTTCTTGTTGCCAAGAAAAACTAAATCTGGAATAATAACTTCTCCTCTACAGTTAATTAAAAATTAAAATAAAAAGAATTCAAAAGAAAATAAATATGACGTCATACTTGAAACAAAAAATGGGGTATTTTTTATTATGCATGAAGGATGAATATCGGTTACGTTAATAAGGGGTTTTCTGCCAAAAATGGTGTCATAATTAGAAGGAAAAAGAATGAAAAAGAATAATATTATTAATAAAGTTATTCGATTGGAAAAATATGACGTCAAATTTGAAATAAAACAGGTATTTCCAAATATTCGTTAAAAATACAATGGGCATCAATATCAGTAACTAATGAAAATAGATAAATAATGACGTCATATCAAAACGAATAACAGAAATATTTTTTACAAATGAACCCTATTCTCGCTTTTGATTCGAAGCTATAAAAACCGCTATTTTACCAATTGTGACGTCACAGGAATACTGTCCATACTGATTAAAAAGTTTGAATGTAAGTTACATACAAATGAGAGTTTTCTTTTCAAAATTCACGTTATGATTATCAGGAGAAGATATTTTTGGTGGAAAAAAGGGGAATTAAAACGAATTAATATATTTTTTGACGCTATTTCCTCATTAAAATTAAAAAGAATTGAATTTCAATTAGTATAAATGGTGCAAAAACTTGATTAAATTAAATTTTCCAAAATTGAAAACATATTTACACATATCGAAACTTCATGAATGAATTTATTCCACAGAAACAAAAATCGTCTGTCGACATATTGAAGCAACCAAGGAGTAAATATAACTTCTGTGCATTTAAGTGGATAGTTATTGCCCACTATTCATACGAATTAAAATTAAAATCAAGACTCCCTTATCAGGAGGCCTTGATTAAAATAATCATATACTATTTTAATTGGTTAATTTTAAAAGATGGCAGTTAAAACATGTCACAAAGGCGTTTTTAGTAAAAGCTTTTATCGGTTAAAAATGATGTAATATTTTTTCATAGAAAGCATTAATTTTAATACGAAAACATTAACATAGATTTATTTTAATTTCGTCAAAGCGATGTCGTCTTCATTACACCAGCTTCGAAAGTTAAAACGAAATCTTAAAATAACAATATACTTTTCAGAAATAAAATTTTGCATCAAAAGTCGCATTCTTTAAAAATGAAATTTTAGCTTACATTTTAAATACATTTTCTTACATGAAATTTAGTATATTTAAAAAAATTATTTTTCAATGTTTTTCTAAATGTACAATAATATTGGATTTCATTAATCGGTTTCCCTTTTTTTAAATAAATTAAAATGCATAGTTTTAAATGATTCATGAAGTGAAAGAATATATATATATATTTATTTATTTCGACAAGTAACATTCCGTAGGAAAAACTAACCTAGTGTCGTCATATTTTAAATCATTAAACTAATGCCAGGCGGACGTCTTTTTGCACGCTTTTTTCCTCACGTATATGCCGCTAGCATTGTGTAGGGATAATACGCATGGAAAAAAGCGTGCAAAAGACGTTCGTCTGACATTAGTCTTAGCTGCTTTTCTTTCAGAAAATATTAGCATTTTATAGCAGTTTTTATACAAAATGGCGTGATTTGCACAGAATTTAACAATCGCAAATATATAAGTTTAACATCCTTTTACAGTACAATCTCCCATAACACTGGTTTCAATAAAATTTAATAAATGGCACAGGAAAGTCAACTTAAAAAAGTTTAGCAAGTAATTTCAATTTGAGATTAGGCTTTACATGTGACATCATTTACGTGTACACAAGAGCCAAAACCTTAACTAAGCAATAAATTTGCTTTTCACTTCACATCCCTCTAATGTATAAAGGCACCGTGTTTATCGAAAAGCGCAAAGGAAGAAGGGAAATTTTCTTTAGATTTTAAATTATCGAAATCTATAGTTAAAAATCTCTCTGAAACACAATCTATCACTGTTACCCCATTAGAGCATATTCCTGCAAATTTCAAAGCTTTCATAAGCCAAAATACAACACACAATAGATATGAAAATGTTTATTCATAATTGTGGTGCTTTTACATAAATCGATTTATTCCTCGAAAGCAATAAGTAACTCTATTGCTTTAATAATAAGTATTTAGGCTCAAGAGTCTTTGGAGCGTGATAAACATTTTGATATTATTGGTAGATCTAGAGCTCATAAAAGTGTGGTACCGTGAAATTAAAATGTAATAAATATTTGAAAGTTAAAGATATTTTCCGTGCTCTTATTATTTATTTTTGAACTTTGTTTTTTTTTTTTACTTTGAACTTTGATTATTTTATCACCACGTTTGATTATTTTTTTAATACCATATATCTTTTTTTTTCTCTTCCATTATGTGATTTTTTGGAATATAACCATAATGGTGCATGTTGATTTGTCGCTTATTCTAATCATATCAAAGTCACTTCTGAAGTGACCTACTAATAACCACTTTCCTTTAAAATTCTTTATTAATATATATCTTTAAATAATATTTTTTGTCTCGAAAACATAAATTAAATCAATATCCTTGAACGGAATAAATATAAATAATAAAATAGAATAACAGAAATGTAAATTTATTCCTCATTTAATCTTAGAAAAGGTGTATGAAATTTCATGCTCACAAAAGAAATTTAAATGGTCCTATATGTATAAACAAAAATAAGCAAATTGGGATCATCAGAAGCGTTTCTACTATAAAATGTGATAAAAGGTTAATTATATATGCTTTTAAATATTGAAATTTTTTGCTTAATTGATGAATTTCTTCTTCTTTAAATGTTACGTGAACGCAGTCACGGGTAACAGCTAGTGTTAAATATACAACGCGTGTACTGCGACAAAAATTTTCAAAACAAATTATTAATATTTTTTAACAATTTTTTTCTAAAACATTACACTGCGGCGCGTCACCCGCACATTCAGGCTGAGACGGCACACTTGTACGGTAGTTATGCCGCGCTTGTAATAAGAACAGAATGAAATTATAAACAAAAATATTTAAAAAAATATTCATATCTGGACTATAATTAACGATGTAATAACAAAATGAAACTAAATGAGTACAATGAAACGTATTAGTTGATTCAAATTAATAATTGCTGCCTACTTTCACTATTAAAATTATCGACTTATTTTTTTCACATTAAATTTTAATTGTCATTTCAGCAACAACGTAACAACAATCTACTAGAAAGGGAAAAGAAAAAAAGTAAAATTGTATTTACATAATTTATTTGTTAACCCTTTCGAGACCGGTGGCTTTTACACAAATTTTATTCGGTTGGTACCACTTTTTTTTTTTTAAGTTTTCTTTACTTAAATAATTCTGAAAATGCTCTAATTAAGTATAGCAAATATTACTTTTCTTTTTTACCGGTGCCAGAAACAAATTTTGTAAGCTCTTTATGAAAGTACTCATATTCGCTTATGGCCCCGAATGAGTTAAGAGACCTGTTTCTTCGACTACAATCTACAGAAAAAGTGTCGAAAAAGTACAGTCTCTATGCAATGCAACTACATTTAAACACATGATGCAACGAAGCCAATTATACTTCCTCTTTTTTGGAGTAGTTTTCTAAACATCCTTTGCGAAGAACGTCTGCGTTACGCGTAATCCAATTTTTCATTATTATCACCTTGACTTGCATCTTTCTTGCCCTTCTTACTTTTTTTTTTCCCTTTTTTCTCCTTTGGTTTTAGTAAACTTGATAACATGCTTAACATGGTTAGTCTGTGCAAAAAGAAAAGGAAAAGTTAATAACACTTAATCATCCCGTACAAAAGAAACTGCGGCATGTATACCGGAATAGCAGTGCGGCATGTATCCCATTTTGCATGGTGCAGACGTTGGCCATCACAGTTACCTGTCATCGCTAAGGGGAATGGCGAAACCATACACACAGTACTCTATACAAACGCTACACTTAGTTTTGACTTCGAAATCATGCATGCATTTAGTAATTAGTGTATGAAAAGTATTTAAACATAACGTGTTTAAAGTTTGGACAACGAAATCATGCACTTACGTCAAATTAAGGATTGTACTTCTACAAGTTAACATCGAAATGGGACTCACGCTATACACTAGTTAGATAATCTCATTGCGCACCTATACTGTGAGTTTGACGATCATCTATCGATAATTACCAGAAATACAAGGGGTGCGGCATCTATCCCGTATGCGGCGACTCTCCCGGAGTTACCCTATACTTAAAATAAATGAACAAATAACTGTTATACAATAAAGTATAGCAAATAATAGCAAATCACAATGTTTCGCATGTTTTACTATAAAAATCCTTTTCGCGATCAGGGTTGAAATAATTGGCGCATTAGCATACATTTTGGCATGGTGTCTGTATAACAGAAAAGTACCAAAAAAAGCTGTTGGCGAGATTTGAACCCGGCTAACATAAAAGTACCAAGAATTCTTTGCGATCATGGCAACTTTTATGTAGTTTTTTTCAAAAAAAATAACTTTGATTCTTTCATCAAAATGGAAATATTTCTTATGAAAAGCGAAGGAACTGTTGATGATAGCCGCATGACTTAGGCTATTATAACAGAGATTGTTTTCAATTCTAAAAACAGTGCAAAGAATGATATTTCTAACGATTACAAATTTACTTACACATGCCTATTAAAAACATAAAAAAACAAAAAAAACCAAAAAACACTGGCACTCCGGGAGTGCCAATAGAAGTGAAAACTTCAACAATTACGTGTGTGTTTTTTTAATCGTCAGGAAATGTTTTATTGTGCAGGAAATACTTTTAAATGTAGTGGTTTTTTATTCATTATTATAAACTATTACTACCAAAATTATATTACAATTTTCATAGTAATATAATTTAACTATGAATTACATATAAATAAACATTAATAATTTGTAATATATATTATTATATTAAATTATACATGTACATATAAATAAACAAATTTTCGTACAAAAATTCTCGTATTGCATTTAAAGATTTATCCGGTGAAATATA
Organism: Maratus speciosus; assembly: GCA_963932465.1. Taxonomy (NCBI): domain Eukaryota; kingdom Metazoa; phylum Arthropoda; class Arachnida; order Araneae; family Salticidae; genus Maratus; species Maratus speciosus. The sequence goes on along the minus strand of OZ010788.1, from coordinate 383,603,513 downwards.
AACGGCAACCATTACAATTCAATACTATCCAAATATTGAAATCCGTACTCCAATTCAATACTATCCAAAAGTATTTTTATTAATGAATACAATACCACAATTATATTACGCTTGGCGCGCTAGTGTCTATGTGACAAAATGCTAGCATGTCAGTTACGTAACAGTGTCTCCAAATCAGTGGTTTTTCTTCATCTCAAAAAAAGCTCAACGCGCCTAAAGAAGTTTTCGAAAACTGATAATGTGTGTGTGTGTGTTCCTGTGTGAATGCCGGGAGAAAAAGTGAGTTTTAGCTTCGTTCTTCTTTTGCGGATTTAGCTGAAGAGGGAAACGTTCCTGTCATTCACCGCTTGGCGAGCTAGTGTCTATGTGCCAAAATGCTAGCATGTCGGTTACGTAAGAGTGTCTCCAGTGGTTTTTCTCCATCTCAAAAAAAGCTCAACGCGCCTAAAGAAGTTTTCACTTCAAAAACTTTAAAATTACTATTAAATGAGTAGGAGTTAAAAGCAGGAAAATATTGAAAATTATGTCTAGAAAATTGTATTTACACATGAATATTAAAATAGAAAGGAAACTTTAAAATAATAAATACATTAATATGCGTTTAAACCTTTCAGGGGCAAGGTACTTCTATTCGTAAAATGTTGAAATCAGTGAATGGCACAGGAATTTACAAACAAATTTCGAAATACAAAAATGCTTTTGTTCACTTACTTAATAAAAGGAAATTTTTCATTCCAATATTCTGGTGCCAATTTGGCATTTAAGAATTAAAATTAAGTGGTCCAAAAATGAACTATCGCCCTTGAAGGGGTTAAAGCAGTAAATTGTAGTTATTGTAGTAAATTGTATTATGTCAATCGTTTTATAACGCTGTTAAAAAGTACCGGTGGGCAAAGAATTAATTCATTTCATTTCACTTAATTCATTTTATTTTAGCTTCTTTTCAAATGTTTAACTGATCTTCTTTAACCAAACACGAAAACAACCACAGGATGTCTTAACAGCAACTGATTTGGTCTTAAATTTTCGCAATTAAAGCGAATTGAATGGAAACCCGTTTACTGGGAGATCGCTATAGGTTTTTTCATTTTAATTCAGTCTTCTCTAATCTTTAAAAAACCGATTAAATTAGCGTGATTTTAGATTCTGCGGTGTCTGAACGGGGGTTGGCGAGCGTAGCTTGTAGGGGGCAGAGCCCCCTAGTAAATAAATAAAAGGGTGCACCATAAAAAGAGATCTAATCTGAAATTTCTGTGATACTGTTGGGTCTAGAAACTTAAAATTTGGCATGGTAGTAACTTATAAGATCTAAATGCTCGGTATAGAGAGAATTCAAACTGCAATGCACGTATTAGAACGAATTCTAAAAAAAATCGAAATTAAGAAGACTAAATAAATCGGACAAAGTTCTAAAGATGATCTAAATAACGAAGTACATGGAATTATTGGGAATATAAAGATGAAAATTTGCATGAATGTTGCTTTTAAGACGTAAATACTCGCAATAGAACAATTTCTAAAAAATTTGCTATGTAAAATGATGCAGGAACGAAAAACTTTCGATTATTTTTTCTTTTCTGTGCTACAGCTGACCTACAAACTTTTCATCGGGTTGAAATTTTTGGACGGGATACTTTTAAGATGTAGAGGAGACTAGGGAGGGTTGACCCACATTTTACAAAATGATTTTTTATTTTTTAAATATTGAACGTAGAATAAAGTTTTATATGTAATTTTATTTGTTATACAATCAGTTATCAAAATAAAATTCCTACATAAGTGTAACATATAAGAAATTTGAAAAATGATTGATTTTAATCATGAAAAATCCCTGCCGGCCCGGCCTACAGGCAGAGGTAGATTTCGAAGTTAAGTATACTAATTTCACTAACAAAAACTAAATCATTATTAGATATAAATCCACTTTAACAGTTTTATTTGTCTACTTTTGACGAGTTTTTATTTCCTTTTTATAAAATAGCTGGTTTTATCAGAATCATGTTAAGGCAATATTAAAAAACATATTTTTCCATACTCAACAACTCGAAATTTCCTGGCACATTTTCAGATTCATGTTTAATAAAAAAAAATATGAAACATGCTGACGTGATTTTTGAAAAGATTTTAAAGCGACCTGTGTTTTTATTTTTCTTTCAATTAATTAAAACTTGATTAATAAACAATTATTTTTCTCAGTAGGGCAATATTTTTCGTTTCTAACACAATCGCTTCGGGAAATTCTGTTCAAAATGCCCACTTTGACATCATTTTTTGAAATATATTCTGCCTCTATCAAAAAATCGATCATTACTGTACATTATATAGTTTCTGAGTAAGAAAACGTACCAATTGGAAGCCTTTGAGAGCAAAAATGAATTGTAAAATGAGTCAGAAAATATGCAGTTTGGATTTGAATACACCCTTACTTAGATGATTTTTTTCTTCAACCGCTATGTATTTTTAATTTGTTTTTGCTGTAAGAATTGGTTCTATCCAAAACTTGTCTATATAGATGTTGTAGACAATATTAAGAAGATATATGATAAATTCATGGGGATTTCATATCTTTTGAATTGACGGTGTTATGGATTTTTTACTTCTTCAAACCCCCTTTTTGTTTTCGTTTTTAATTTTTTTTGCGGTACGAATTGGTCCTATCAAAAACTTGTGAATATAAAAGTTGTAGATAATATTAAGGAGATTTATAATAAAATTAATTGAAATTGATATCTTGAGAATTGATGAAGTTATGAATTTTTTTCTCCCCAAAACCCTATTTTTTGCGCCCCTTGAGCCCATTTTTAACTTTATCAAAAATCTGTGATACATAAAATTTTGGCCCTATTTTTTGAAGTAATAAAAACTTTAAACTGATTTGATATGTACAAAAATTAAGAAGTTATGGGGGGTTTTCAGTTTTCACAAAACCCCTCCCTATTTCCATCCCCTTTGTCCGCTTTTGCCCATTAACGAACTTGACCGAGATTTTATGTCCTTTGATTTTATGTATCAGTTTGGAAGAGATTGGTGCAGAATTACGGAAGTTATCGTGTCCAGAAGAAAGTGATATATATATATATATATATATATATATATATAGATAGATAGATAGATATAAAGTTTTTTACTGAGGGTGGTTTTGGGTTCTAGGGGTTATGATCGGTGTAGATCTGCAAAAATTTTTCAGAAATTCCAACATAGGAACGATCCCAATAGGTAGTATTTCATACGAAATCTACCTAAAAATTATGGGTCAAGGCTCCCCACATATGGGAGGGTTGACCCACTATATGGGAGGCTTGACCCACTTTGTTTTATATTGCAATATTTGTGAAGAGAAATAAAATCAGGTTAAAAAAGCAAAATAACTTTATGCTACATGCTTTAATTATTATAAAAAAAATATTTTTTTAAAATATGATGCTTAAACAAACCTGTTGAGACGCAATCGCAAGTCAGAGGAGAAAAAATTTGTTTTAAACAGGATTTTGTCTGAGCAGGTATAATTGTACAGCAGAGAAAATGAAATGTTTACATTTAAGGCAGTATTCTGTTAGAGAGAGGTTCCGTTTTTACAGTGTTTCATGTTATTATGTCCGGATTTAGGAGCCACTGTCCCACTTTTTTGTCTCCTAGTCCTATTTTTTGTGACATTCGACTTGATAACTCTTGTTGTCACATAGTTCGGCTTCATCTCACTGTATTCACCCTGGTGAAATTTGTCTACATACCTTCCGAAAGTTTTTCGATCGATGCTATGTTCTTTTGAAGCCGCATGAGCACATAACTTATCATTAACATGATTTAAACTTTTAAGGGGCAAAGTACTTTCAGTACTAAAATGTTGAAATAAATGACTGGCACCGGAATTTACGAACAAATTTATTTGGAAATAAGAAAAAGGCTATATTTCATTTACATATTAAATGGAAAAGATTTTAGCAAAATCCTGATGTCATGCCAATGTGACGTTTCGGAATTAAAATTAAGTGGTTTTATAAATATACAACTGCCCCTGAAAGGGTTAAGACTGCTGCTTTCATCCTTTCTAGTTTTTCCCACTGTTTCTATTTACCTATTGTCAGGGACGTAGCTACAAATATTTTTTCGGAGGGGAGAATTAAAATATTTCCTATCTTGAAACAAATTGTTTTATTTTCGATACGAATGATATGTGCAATGTGTGTTTAATGATAATGATACTTATACATGAAAAAAATTCTTTAGAAAAATACTGAAACTAAAAACATAAAAATTATAATTATTGATTCCTTTAATGAAACTTTAAATACACCTCTTTCATTTAAATAATTAAAATCAAAACTAGACTAATTTCTATCTTCCTATCTTGGAATCACTGAGCATAAAAATAATAAGAATCCCAATTGCTAGATGAATAGTTAAGGACGCAATTTCAAACAATACAGTAAATGTAAGATTTAAACCTAGAAAAATTTCATACAGTGAGCAAAAAAAGTATTTGCACGCAGACGATTTTTTGCATAAGCAACCATAGAAAGCAAATTTGATACTATTCTCTTAATTATTCAATTATTTAAATAAGAAGAAAATAACAATAACTACCCATTTTCCTTAAACAGTAATATTACACATTTAAAAAAATAAATTAATATTTTCTCATACCTAAAAAGTATTTGCACAAGAAGCATTGACTGTTAAAAAAAGGCATTAAATGTGAACATTATGCAAATGTTTAGCATATCAGTCCCGCAGTACATTAGCCCCGTACTTTAAATTAACGTAATATATTAACTGGAGCAGGGATTCTGGGGATTTTTTGTTTTAATGGCGCAGAACTGTCTGTTGCTACCCGTGAAAAGATTATATTTCTTCACAATTTTGGATTAAGTTACTGAGGAATAGGTAAAAAATTAAATCTAAACTTTTCTAGTGTTCGTTATGTAATTAAGAAGAAAAAAGAAACTGGTTCAACAATAAATAAGCCGCGAACTGGGCGCCCAAGAAAGCTAAATACCTGGCAAAGGAGAGCCATCATAAAAGAATCTTCAAAAAACCCTTTTCTAAGTGCTCGAGAATTGGCTGTTGAAGTCGCTTCAACGTCGGGAACAATAGTTACACCACAATCAATTAGAAATATTCTTCATGATGCAAATATTCGAGGAAGAGCCCCTCGAAAAAAACCATTTATTAGTGAAACAAATAGGGTGAAAAGACTTGAATTTGCAAAAGCTTATGTTAGCAAACCACTAGAGTTTTGGAAAACTGTTATTTTTCCCGATGAAAGCAAGTTCAATATTTTTGGCTCAGATGGTAAGAAAACTGTATGGCGAAAGCCAAATACTTCTCTTCAAATTAAAAACTTGAAACCAACTGTAAATCATGGCGGTCGTCATGTAATGATTTGGGGATGCATGTCTTTTAACGGAGTTGGCGAAATGACCTTTATTGAAAGCAATATGAATGCTAAACAATATATTAATATATTGCGAGATCATTTATCTAATAGTGCTCTGAAATTAGGAATTCCTAATTCATATTATTTCCAACAGGATAACGATCCGAACAGGGTTCGAAATGGAAAAATCCACGAACCGGAACGCTATTTCAAATTATTGTCGACTAATTTTTTTTTAATTTTATTATTATTATTATTATTATTATTATTATTATTATTATTATTTTTTTTTGAAATTACAGTAAAGTCCCGATTATCCGAGTCCGGTTGGTTGTTGGTTGTATTTATGACGGCCAATTATCTGCACGAGGGATATAGGCCCAGGGGGGGAGTGCCCTTCGTGGGGGTCTTTCTAAGGGAACCTAACCCGTATTAACGCTTGGAAAACCAAGGTTCGAAGAAAACCACGAAAACTCCGAACGATTAGGCCGACGGGCGCGATTGGGATCGAACTCAGCACCTCCCGTCTACCAGTTTCGAGATATCCGAGTCCGGAGTTTCCGCTTTAACCGCGTTATTTTCCTCTGATGGGCTGATTATTATGACTTCCATTATTATGAAACAGCCATTATAAATGAAATGTTAGGTGAAGATGAAAAAGCAGTCGTAAAAGTTAGAACTCTGATTTTCTGGTCAGAATGGGGAGAAAAATATCCATTTTTTTTTTTTTTCCATTCTGACCAGAAAATCAGAGTTCTAACTTTTCGCGTCTGCTCTTTCATCTTCACCTAACACTTCATTTATAATGGTTGTTTCATCATAATGGAAGCCATCAGTCCATCAGAAGAAAATGATCCATTCGAAAGGTATAACTTCGATTGAAAAAAACTATTTAATACTTTGAGCAGAAAGAAGAGGTTACACTTGCAATTTTCATGACACGAATAGAATCATATAGCTGCTAATTTGTACAGATTTGTTACCTCTAAAATTGAATAAAAATTTTTGCTATTTTTAATCGTTGACAATTGTTAGATTTCGGCGATTGAATTAGGCAAAATTTACTGGTAAGTTTTAGAGGTAAGAAAAAAATCTTAGAAACTGGTAGCTATGCAGTAGCGTAATACTGCAGAAAAAAAAAAAAAAAAAAAAAAAAAAAACTACAGCAAAGTTGACATTCAACAAACAAAAAAAACTATCAAGGGCTTTTTCAAATAAACGATTTCATTCCCCGTATTTCTTAAAAGTAACGGAAATGTACATCAAAGAAATGTTGCTAGTACCATCATGTCCTTTAGTTTGTGACGGTTTGTGTCAATCCGGTTTATACGAATTTTTTACTTATCCGAGGTGAGCTGGGTCCCTATTAACTCGGATAACCAGGACTTTACTGTATAACAAATTTATATTTAGCCATAGAACAACCAATTTTAAAAAATGTATTCAAGATTCTAAATAATTAGAAAAAAAAAAAAAAAAAAAAAAAAAAAACGTTACAGAGAGCAAAGTTCAACTATATGTATGAAACTATAATAATATTTTTTTAATAATTCCACGAACCGGAACAATATTTTCCATACTTTCACGAACCGGAACAATAATTGTCACAATTTCACGAACCAGAACATCGTTCCGGTTTGCTCCGTTACATTTCGAGCCCTGGATCCGAAACACACTGCATATATTACGAGGTTATGGCTGCTTTATAATGTAAAAAATCAATTGAAAACGCCACCACAATCACCAGACCTCAATCCGATTGAAAATTTATGGCATATTTTGGATGTGAAAATAAGGAAAAAGAAATTTTCTAACAAATCAGAACTTAAGCAAGCTCTTAGGGAAGAATGGCTACAAATCACCAGTGAAACATGTCACAAATTAATAGAATCAATGACCAGGCGATTACAAGCTGTAATTGAAGCAAAGGGCATGCATACTAAATATTAGCACTGTTTTTAACTTATAAATAATTCCTCTAGTTCTATTGTTATTGCTAGTGTGCAAATATTTTTTTGGCAGTACAAATGCTACTTTTTTATGTTTTCATATTTTAAATATAATTATTAAGTCAGATATTAAATATGTTTATTTGTCTTGTAAAAGTGTTGGTATTTTTAATTCTTAGTTGCTTTTTATTTATTTATGCATATGCTACAACAAATTTACTTGGTGTGTTTTTTTGCTCACTGTATATTCAGTAAAAATCAGCATTAGTTTAAGGTTTGCAAATTTTTCGTGTAGGAGTCATAATCACACTTCATATGAAAATACTGTCATGTTATTTTTAGAAAGGAACAATTTTGGAGCAAATAAAGGGAATAGATTACAAACACTGTTGATGGACAACTGTAGGGAAATTTAGGTCTGGTAGATGTATGATATTTTCGCAGCAGAGAAAAACAAAATGACAAATTGAGTCTGGCTGCTTTTTGTACTCCTTTTGATAATTTAACTTGTTTATTGTTACAGAATTCAGAAAGATAGTTAGCAAAACAATAAAAATTTCATTTTTTTTTTTTTTACTATTATTTAAAAAAAAAAGAAAAAGTCTTTCAAAGATCTAGAATTTCCCAACTCTAAACTCAAATTTCCCAAGTTCACATATATTGGAGGGGGAGGCTCCCCCCCATAACTCCCTATCGCGACGCCTCTGCCTATTGTAAGGAATACTTAAAGGGAAAAAAGTTCCTATCAACTTTCCCATTTTCTAGCAATTTTTCACATCTTTTTACTTTCTTCTATCTTTACAAGAAGAAAGTATTGGATTCATGAAAATTTTCGAATTCTGGTTTTCGACGGATTTACACGTTTTAGGGGTCAGAGATTCCAAAAAACATGTTTTTACAAAATGTCTGTCTGTGACTCTGTGAGTCTGTCTGTGTGTATGTGACACAAATTTTGTGGGCGCTCTATTTCAAGAACTAATGCACGGAATTTAATAAAAATTTATATTCAGTGAGTCCCTAATACAAATTGATGCTGATTAGTTTTTTGGTCTAAATCGCTCAACAGGTGGCTCTGCTATGCTGCATTTTTCACGATTTTCGCAATAGCTCTATCTCACGAACTAATGCACGGATTTTGATCAAACTTCAGATTTAGTTAGTCCTTTATATGAATTGATGCTGATTACGTTTTGGTGTAAATCGCCCAACAGGTGGAGCTGTTATGATGAATTTTGCAGGATTTACACGATTTCCCCAATAGCTCTATCTTAAGAACTAACGTACGGATTTTCATTAAACTTCAGACTTGATATGACTTGCTACTGATTATGTGTTGGTGTAAATCGCCCAACAGGTGGCGCTTCTGTGCTGCATTTTTCACGATTTTTGCAATAGCTCTATCTCACGAACTAATGCACGGATTTTGATCAAACTTCAGATTCAGTTAGTCCTTGATATGACTTGCTACTGATTATGTGTTGGTGTAAATCGCCCAACAGGTGGCGCTTCTGTGCTGCCTTTTTCACGATTGCCTCAATAGCTCTATCTATAGAACTAATGAACGAATTTTCATCTAACTTCAGATTTAGTTGTATGTTGACACAAGTTGTTGTTAATTAGGTTTTGGTATTAATCACCCAATAGGTGGCGCTGCTATGCAGGAATTTTCGCGATTTTCGCTGTAGCTCTATCTCAAAAACTAATGCACGGATTTCCCCCAAACTTCAGATTCAGTCAGACGTTGACATAAATTGTTGCTGATTAGGATTTGGTATAAATCACTCAATAGGTGGCGCTGCTAGGCAGCATTTTGCTGGATTTAGACGATTTCAGCGATAGTCATATCTCAAGAACTAATGCATAGAATTTCATATCTTTAGAATCCTGATGAGATGCATAGATTGCCATTTAATTTTGGCAGTGTGATAGCGAATTTTGAAGTATTAACATGTATGAGATAGAAGAAAGTTTTGGGATTGGTACATCCGACTAGTTTTAGTTAGTTTTAAACATTTTATTTTCCATCACACCATTTTAGCTCCATCACACCATTTTTACCACTGTAGCTTTACAGAATACATGTTGTGTTCACAAAGTTTCAAGACTGGTCTGATAATTCAAAATTTTTTGAACATTTTTGCACCGCGAACTAAAATTCTTCAAAATATGACCCTAGGGCATCAACACACCGCTGCCAGTGTTTTTTACATTGTTCATAGGCCCCATAGTCTTCGCACGAAAGGCTGTTAAGGGACTTCGTCGAAGCTGCCTGGATCGCTGGAATCCTGACAAATCGCTTCCCTTTCAGGTATGTTTTGATCTGAGGGAACAAAAAAGTCCTGGGAGTGAGGTCGAGCCTGTAGGTGGTTTGCGGCAGTATTACCAAGTTAAAGATAGCCAAAACTTCGGCGGCGGCGAGCGACGTGTGAGAGGGTGCATTGTCGTGGGGAACAATCCAATCGTTTCTGATGTCTGGGCGGTCGCGACGGGTCAGGTCAGTTTTTCTCTGAAGTGCTCCATCAGTTTTGGCTATATTTAACGTGGCAATACTGCTACAAGCCCCTAACAGCCCTGATCTTTTCCCAGCAACTTTTTTTTGTTCCCCCGGGTCAAGAAAGACCTGAAAGGAAAACGATTCGACACGATTCCAGCGATCCAGGCAGCTTCGACGAGGTCCCTTAACAGCCTTTCGTGCGAAGACTTTTGTGGGGACTATGAACATTGGAAAAAACACTGGCAGCAGTGTGTTGATGCCCAAGAGTCATATTTCGAAGAATTTTAGTTCTCGGTACAAAAATGTTTAATAAATTTTGAATTATCAGACCAGTCTTGAAACTTTGACCATGTAAATTTACATTCTTTTATATATTACAAATCATTAACTTTTCATTATGCACAGTGCATAATAAAAAGATTTCCAAAACCACTTTATTAAGGGAGCCTTGAGCATCTGGTCACCCTCCCTCACATTGACTGGGTTAAGCCTCCCTACATAGACCATTTCTAAAGAATAGCACATTGTTATGTTAAGCCTTACTTACTGCACAATCTTTATGCCTGGAATGAAAGATCGATATATCTGCATTACTTTAAACCTACTTACTTAAATTTCTATGATATAAGTCATCTGAAAAAAGCTTACAAAATATTAGATGTAAATTTCCAACTTTGCGAAAAATGTCTGGACCAGGATTCGAACCAAGGATCTCCTGGCTAAAGCCGCCAGTGTTCTATCATCTGAGCTATCTCGGACGAATCTGGTGGAACTTTTTCACCCAGCTAACCTTAATGATTATAGCATCAGGTCTGAAACCTGGTTCGGCTCAACAGAACTGTTCATCCCTGGTTCGAATCCTAGCCCGGACATTTATCGCCCTGTTGGAAATTTACATCTAATATGAATTATTTACCAATTAGAATAATTGTGTTAAATTTAATCTAGTGCTTACAAAATATTTCTAAAAAACACAACTTTGAGGTTAAAAACGCCTCACAATTGATTTTTACCCGACTGGCAAGAAGGGTTATGTGTTTCACGCGTATCTGGGTATGTGGATTTTTTTATACCTTCGAAACATCCCAACGACTGGATGGATTTCAATGAATGAAGTCTCTATCGATTCCTCTTAACCGTCCGATGGTTATAGGTTTATTTGTGTTTTTATAAATTCAAAATGGCGGCCGTAAATTATAAAATGGCGGTAGAGACTAAAAAAATTTTTACGCACCCTATTGAGTGGCATATCATTGGATAGGTCTTTCAAAATGAAGACGATGTTTCATTGACTATTTTACAGTCAGAAGCTCGGTTGAAATATTACACAACCTGGAAGTTGTGTACATAGGATCGCTAGCTTTACTGCAACTCTAACCATCATAGACATCAATAGGCCTCATTAAAACAGTGTTTATAGATAGGAACTAACAATTAAACACAACTTAAAAGTCACCAATACAAGTAAATAAAAAAAGTAGGTAAGTAATATAAAAAATAGTTTCACATTGATGAGAAATAATTAATTAGTTCGCTTTTTACGCATTCGGGTTTTTTGATTTTTTAAATTTAATCATATTTTCCACACCTATTTTGATTATCTCTATGAAACGAAGACTGTTTTTTGAGCATTCCAGTACCTTTGGTTGACACCTATTGATAAAACTCTGAAATTCTTTTAAATATGAAAATTGATGGATGGGTCAAGCCTCCCGTATGGTCAACCGTCCCTAGTCTCCCCTAAATGCTCTCTAAAAAGGGCTTCTAAAAAATACAAAATTTAAAAAGATGATATGAACGGAAAACGTTCTAAATTGCCATTCATTTGCATTCTTAGGTATAGAAACTTTAAATATTTAATAAAACTATACCCCCCCCCAAAAAAAAACAAAAAAAAAAAACAGTGGCACTCCGGGAGTGCCAATAGAAGTGAAAACTTCAACAATTACGTGTGCTTTTTTTTAATCGTCAGGAAATGTTTTATTGTGCAGGAAATATTTTTAAATGTAGTGTTTTTTTATTCATTATTATAAACTATTACTACCAAAATTATATTACAATTTTCATGTAATGCGCCATTGTACATGAAAAATAATGCTACTAATACTAATAATACTAAATATCTTTCTATTGCAATCTATTAAATAATAATAAACGTAATAATAATACAATTTTCATTTAATGCGCCGTTGTACATGAAAAATAATGCTACTAATACTAATAATACTACGTATCTTTCTATTGCAATCTATTAAATAATAATAAACGTAATAATAATAGCAACGTTGAAATCCCAATATCTTTGTGTTGGTGATTCCCAGAAACTTGAAGCTTCGTATATCTAAAGCAATGTGGAAATGAAACTAAATGCTGAAATTTCACGTTTCTATCTTTTTTATTTCAGAAGATATATGAACTTAAACTGTCGCCTTTTCGACACTGATTCACCGATCATTAAAACTCGGAGGTACATCCTGTATCCCTAGAATCTTGAAATTTGCTATGAAGGTAGTGTTTGGGATACAATGAAAGGGAAAATTTAAAAAATCCGGAAAATTTGGATAAAAATCAAAGAATTTGGCACAGATGTGATATACGAACCAGGTTTGGCGCGATTTTTTAACGTCAATTTGGCGAAAGTCCGTTTTCCAATACCAGTTACAATATATATTTTTAAATTATTTTCTATTGTTTTAAAAAGTAAACAACAATAAATAAACGATAATTTCATTAATAACTATAGAACAAAACAATTGTACAATTTAAAAAAATAAAATAAAAGTAAATGAAGAATTTATTAATAAATAAGCAACAGTAGCCGAGTTACCTTGTAAAATAAAGTAACGCCATTTTGGTGTCAATTAGGTACACAAGTGCGTATCTGACATCTGTGCCCCGTATTTTATCTTCCGTAATCGAAATTCCCGCCAATACTATTGGTCATTGACCAGACCATCAACACGATAAAATACAGCGTTATCGGTTTTTAGTTACACGAAATAGGTAGGTCACGAATACGGTATAATTCATTTTAACTGACGAAAAACAAAATAATAATTTGTTTTACCAAATGTTGTTTTGGTGAATTTAAATATTTCTGCAAGTCAAAGATTTCTGCAAGTATGTTAACATTTCTTGATAAATAATTGCGCTTATGCTTTTGCTATATTTAAAACCACTACCATATTATTAGAAATATCGCTATAGTTTGATGCTATGACATACAGCATAACGCAAAAATAACACAAATTTTAAAAACAAGAAAGTTTTTCTGCTAAACTTACCCGATATTTGATCGAATAGTTCACTTTTGCCGCCAACTATTGACATAAATAACAACTGTTGAATAAAGATAACTTTATTTTGCTAGAGCAAGGTAGTTTTATTTTAGCAAGAGCAGGGGCGGATCCAGAGAATCTTTTTTGGGGGGGGCGATACCGAGTGACATATAATTAACGTAGTCATAATTTCTGTTGCTCAAATCATTCCTTGCAGTTAATTTTTAAATGAATATGAAATAATTAATGCGATTTGAAAATATTACAGACTCTCGATTATCCGACGCCCGATTAACCGAAACACTCGGTTATCCAACACTCTTATTATATAATCCCGGCCTCTCAAAATATGGTTTATTGTTACTTATTAGGTCGTAAAATTAAAAACGTTATAACAGAATTTATTTATTAAATGTCTAATTTTTTTTTCTTTTTACTCTTGTACTGTGGTAATTATTTGTCTTATTTTATGGTCTTTTAGTTATAGTGAACAATGTTAATAACACAAGCCTGCGATGATTGTGTTATTTAACTTTTGATAATTGATTTTGATGTATTTTTTAGCACTGAATCCGAAAATGACCTTCATTTTTTACCATCGCGTCACGATTTTCGCAAATCGTAAATTTCAAAGTTAAAAAGTAAAAAAATAGCGAAAATCTCTCAAAGCAATTTGTCAAAGCCTTAACAAAAGAAGGTCAATGTTTTAAATACATCTGCCACAAATTTCCCAGCTTTATCAACCGCCAAAATAAAAGAGGATACCGAGATGAACCCCATAGAGAAGATTAAAAGAAAAGCGCGAAACAGAGCATGAGCGGTTCAAAGAAACTTCCACGCATGGAATAAAATTATAAGGATTTTAAATACACAATATTTTGCATTTTTAACTGTAAAAATCCATAGTATAAGCAAAAAAATGAATAAATTATGAAAAAAAGTTACGTCTCTTTTATAGTAGCAGATTTTCGCAATATTTCGACTATTTAAAAATTTGCGATTTGTGAAAAATCCTGACTTGATGGTATGGTAAAAAATGAAGGTCATTTTTGGATTCAGCACTAAAAAATACATAGGAACCAATTACCGAAAGCTGAAAAACATAACCATCACATCCATTTTTTAATATCAGATTTCTGAAAGAGGGTAATCTCTGAAAAAGGATTCCCTTCAGAAATTTTAAGGGCCTTAACATCCTTGAAAGTCAAAATGTGTCATCTAAGTGATGTGTATACCTCTTCACAGGCGCGGATCGTGCCCCCCCTCCCCCTGGATCAAAAATTATAAATCCATCGATTATCGCGAATTCCGATAAATGGTTGCCAAAAAAATCAATTTCGTCAATCGTTCGCAGGTCAAAGGATATCGCAAAAAAGCGAATTTCGTCAAAGGATCGTGCAAATACGCGAATTTCGTCAAAAAAGCGTGGAAAAAACGCGAATTTCCTCAAAAAATCGGGCATGTCGTCAAAGGACCACGAAAAAAAAACGCGAATATCGTCTAAGGATCGCAGAAAAAACGCGAATTTCGTCAAAGAATCGCAGAAAAAACGCGAATTTCGTCAAAGGGTCGCAGAAAAAAATGCGAATTTCGTCAAAGGATCACTAAAAAACTCAAATTTCGTCAAAGGATCACTAAAAAAACTCAAATTTCGTCAAAGGATCACTAAAAAAACTTAAATTTCGTCAAAGGATCGCTAAAAAACGCGAATTTCGTCAAAGGATTGCATAAAAAAACGCGAATTTCGCCAAACAATTGACGAAAAAACAGCAATTTCGTCAAACAATTGCGGAAAAACGCTAATTTCGCGAAAGAATCGCGCAAAACCGCTAATTCCGCGAAAGAATCGCGCAAAAACGCAAATTTCGTGAATTTCGTCAACAGATCTCGGTCAAAAAGGCGAATTTTGACAAAAAATCGCAAAAATACGCGAATTTCGTCAAAGGGCCGCGAAAAAAACGCACAATTAGCACCAGGAGGAGATTCCCTTCTTGGCGCGCATCACCGGGGGGGGGGGATCGATCGGGGCGGTCGCCCCCCCCCCCCCCAAGATATAAATCCAACGCTTTTAACGGCAGTTTTCGCAGAACAGACAGATAAGCAAACAAAAACCAAACACTTTTCGGGTATCAATGTTAAACCTCACTGACGTTTCGGTAATTAGTGAATAAGATAGGATTATGTCCAGTCAAAAGGCATATGGCGACATAATTTTTGACACTATGGGTTGAGGTGGGGGACGATGCCACTTCGTGTACATTTTGTTGAATCTACACCAGAAATTGACAGCGTTATGCGGATCCCTTTAAAGTGTTGAAACTTTTTCGTTCTTTCAAAGAAGCTGCAATTCTAATTTCTGTATACGATATTTTTGAGGAGTGCTTTATTGTTTGAGAAAAGAATGGGATTCATACAATTTCCAAAGAAAGAAAGAAACAAGAAAAAGAAAGGTCCTTTGAAAAATTCAAGCATCTTAATGTTTTCTGAAGAAAGCCACTAATGTGTAAAAAATGTACTGTTATTGCCACTCAAATTGATAAATTTAAAGGGTATTTGATGAATGAACAAAAAAGGATTATGTCCTAATCCCAATCAGCTAAAATGCATATGGTGTGTTGATTTCTTAAAAACCAACTTGTAAATTTGTTCTTTCCTTCTTTGCCCCGATCGAACCCCCTCCCCCCCCCCCCGTGGATGCGTGCCTAGGGGAATCTCTTCCCTGTGCTAATTGTGTTTTTTTCTGCGGCCCTTTGGCGAAATTCGCGTTTTTTCATCGATTCTTTGACGAAATTTACGTTTTTTCGTGGTCTTTTGACGAAATGCGCGATTTTTTAACAAAATTCGCATTTTCCCCGCGCTTCTTTCAAAAAATTCGCGCTTTTTCGCGATCCTTTGACGAAATTCGCGTTTTTTCACGATCCTTTGGCGAAATTGGCGTTTTTTGCGCGATGCTTTGACGAAAATCGCGTTTTTTTTGCGATCCTTTGACCTGCGAACGATTCAAGAAATTGGTTTTTTCCGGAGACCATTTGTCGAAATTCGCGATAATCGGTGGATTTATATTTTTTTGGGGGGCGAACGCACCGATCGCCCCCCCCCCCCCCCGTGGATCCGCTCCTGGAGGAGACATTACTATCAGACAGAAACCTCTTCTTGTTTGCAACAAATCACGGGCCCTTTCCAGATTATCTTCTAAAGTTCGGAAAAGTCGACTCGGGCTACTGCACGTGTGGAAAACGAGGAACCTCGCTGCACTACGTAACGGAATGCACACTAACATCCATATACCACCTCAGAATCTCCAGAACGATAAGTCTCTCTTCATGGTTCAAAATAATCAGAAAACAACCAGCAGTATTACAAAAAATTATAAACTGCATAACACTGATTGAAAACAATCAAGGAGTTTTTCCAAATGCCTCCACAAGACCTATTATATGATAATGATGATCAGCTATTGAACTAATCAAACAAACTTTTACTTTAACAATAACACTAATTCTATAACTGTTTTAAAGAAACATTATATGTTATACGTCTGTAAAGCGCTCAACTCGGCTATCTTACTATTGTTACCTATACTTATTTCATTATCTCAATTATTTGTTCTTACCTACCATTATTTTATTAATAATTGCTCTGTAATATATTCTTTTTTTTTTTTAAATAAACATTGCTGGGTGGGGCTAGTTGAGCTCAAACCAATTGGTAGGCCTCCCCGCCTCGCTGAATCTGAATCTGACTAAAATTATAAATTTTCTAAATGTTTAAAATGACATAAAGAAATCATTAAAATCTAAGGTGAACATAATTTGAAAGGTTTCTATATGTATTCTCCCCTATAAATAAACTTTATCGGCCTTATAAATAATTGTTTAATAATTATTAATTTTAATCATTGTTTAAAATTTGATGTTAATTGCAATTATAAATAATTTTAATAAATGTAAATATCGGTAGTATATAATATAGTTTTACATAACTAGGGGTTTCTGCCCCCTACGAGCTATGCTCGTCAACTTCCATCCAGACACCGCAGACTCTAAAAACATGCTAATTTGATCTGCTTTGAAAAGATTACGGAAAATTAAATTGTAATTAAACGACTAGTGGAAATCTCCTGTAATCAGGTTTCTATTCATTTCCCTTTGGCTGAGGGATTTTAAGACAGAACTAATTGCTGTGGAGACAGCTAACTGCTACTTTCGTGATTGATTGAATAAGATCAATTCACCAATTTAAAGTAAGCTTGTATAAAATGGCTAAGTAAACAATTTTATAAAGACGCTATAAGAAATTTATATTAAATTAGACATTTTAAATGTATCTTTTTAAATATGACGTAATTTTCACCAAAGTTTTTTTTTTCTCATTTTAATATTCAAATAAAAATAATTTTAAAGGCCTATAAAAGACAAACTAAATCGGTGTGGCAATAGCAACTGCGAATTTCCAGGTGTCACAAGCCTTTCTAAAAGGGAATTGGATAAGAAATCAAAGGGTAGAAAGAGAGAATCTTCAACTGACGATGATATGGATGATGATTAAATTCCCTCCCAAGATTAAGAACACGAGGATTTTTTTTTAAAGTGAATGAGAATGAATTCGTTCAGAGTATCTAGCAGAGTCCAATAAAACCTCGGGAAATTGTGATGGGATAAAGTGCATTCAGTGAAACTGTTGGTTATATAAAAGATGTTCAAAGTTCCTAAGCAAATGTGCAGTTTGTGGAAGACCTGAGATATTGCTAAAAAGAACAAAGGGAGATATGAAAAAGATTAACAAAAAAGCTTGACTCTAAAGCACTTTATCACAGTGGCTTTACCGTAGTTAAACTTGTTATAATGTTTAAAAATAGGCATACTTAAGATCCATAATTCTTTTAAATGTTAAGTAGAACATAATATATTAAATAAATGTTACGCAACCAAATATATTAACATAACATAAATATTTATATAACAAATAAATATTAGCTTTATTATATTGCCAACGTTTGTTACATTCATATTTTTGTAATTTCCTAATATTAAGTTAACAACTTTAGTATGTCTAAAATATTAAAGTTACTTTTATTCACCCATTTATATACTGCTTCACAAAAATTATTGTTTACATTGAAACTCCATAAGGGATCTTACCCGAAAATAGTTGGCCATCTTACCCATACGTATGGGTAAGATGCCGAAATGCAAGTGTTTACAAAAACAAAATTTTCGATGCTTTCTATAACATCTGTAAAATGAAATGAGTTTTTAAATCATTACATAAGTCTAAACTTTAACAATAAATCAATGAATAACAAATATAAACAGCAGGCGATTTTTAAAACAATTAAGTCAAAAACTACGGCGTCTTAACTCAATCTACCCTATGTTTCAAGGAAAACGAAATGCTTTATTTTGTGTCCTCAGAAGATCAAGAATCAGTCCAATAATTATAAAAAATTCTGCTTTGTAAGATAAAAAGCTATATGCATTTGTACATATTTACACTCGATGAAAATATTAGTATAATTTTTCTTTGTTCCTTATTCTGAACCCAATAGCTTTTCAAAACACTTTAAAACTCACGTATTTAAATTACCGTTAAAAATTCCGCTACTCTTTTATTAGTAAACATCTTAAATTTCTCGAAATTAACATCCAGCCAGCTATCATACTCGATTTCACGATCAATTAAAAAAATAATTACAATAGTTTTCTTCTCTTATGAAGAACAAGGTTCTTTTTTTGCGGCTTACATTCGGCGTTCGAATTTACATTTGCATAAAAAATAAAAGAACAAATTTTTAAATCATTTTTTGTTTCTCTACTACAACACGTGACCACGTCGCTTGCCAGACTGTGACTAAAAGAGGACCCGCGAAGGCAAACTTGTGAAATATTCCACAAGCGCGCCCATTTCCCTTTAACTGTATTAGAGTTGCAACCTTTGTATTACCTTTTCAGCCTCCGGTTCGGTATGCTATTTCTTTCTCCCAGCTTATTTTGTGTCCAAAAAATAACGTTACCTTACAGAAGCTAGCCGTAAAACAAAGCATTGCGATTAAATACTCTTTAGCAATTTTTTAAACTTCTAAGCAAAGCATAATATATTAAATAAATTTCAATTTTCTCGCATTTTCAATTTTTATACCGTCGTATTGAAAAAAAAAGTAATTTTAAATGTATTTTGTTTGAAAACTGTATCTCCATTTATTTTTGAAATATTAAATTTTGTAGTTTTTGGAGCCATTTGCTTAATATTGGCTGTGCTTAATATTGGCAGCGGAAGTACTCCATTTCTGTAGAAAGTAAAGGGAAAATAGTTTTAAAATAGTAATTATATATTTTTGTTGCCATTTTCTCGTAATAACCGAAAGAAAATGTAATTAAAATACGTGCTATTTTGAAAAAAATATATAAACGAATGATTTCTGATAAAACAATGAAGCTATTATATACTATATTTAATTGTAATTATCTATGAATCATTAGATAGCCGTTTTTTTTTTTTTTTTGATTTTCTTGAATGGCGGAATCTTTTTGTTGCATTTGTGCATTATTTCGCGATAGTGATGTGCTATGCATGCTTTACTGTAGATGTTTAAGAGTAGATCGTAAATGTGGAATTCTTAAGTGGATGCGAATGACGTCATTTTACATAAAATAAAACGTGTGCTTTAAGTCTTAAAATTGAAATATGTTTTGTACTGCAGAAGAGTCCCACTTAACCGAGTTAAATTCTTCTGATGGACTGGTGGCTTCTATTATTATGAAACAGCCATTGTAAATGCAGTGTTAGGTGAAGATGAAAGAGCAGCCGTAAAAAAAATTATGGCCATCCCCCCCCCCCATTCTGACCAGAAAATCAGAGTTCTAACTTTTTACGGCTGCTCTTTCATCTTCACCTAACATTTCATTTATAATGGCTGTTTCATAATAATAGAAGCCACCAGTCCATCAGAAGAAAATAAAGTAATAGAAATGCCGGGGGAGACACTAAATTCTGAAAAAGCAGAATTCCTGCTCTCTAGTATTATTATTATCTTTTCCCTAAATTATTTTCTTGATATTGAAACGCCTGTATTAAAATAGATTTTCTCATTTCTTTTTTTCTCAATTTTTTATTATAATCAAATCTTCAACATATACTTTTCAATTGACTTGCTATTTTTTATGATCCTTAACCCTTTCAGTGCGGAATTTTTTGGGGGGTTTAATGCCCTGTGCGGAATATTTTGACCAAAACAGCGATTTGTTCAAAAACAACAATAATACGTAGTGCATCTCTTAGACGGTATAGTTTTTGACGGTGAGAAGGTCCAGTACGAGATGAAGCCAGCATAATAATTATTTTGATTTCAAAAGGTAAAAATCATCAATAAAATGGCACATAATCACAAAATCAATGTACACGCAAGGCACGCTACCGGTTTTGTTTATAGCCAAATTACTGCACTACGCTGGCGCAATACGTCATCACTGCTAAGCCCATAACGCACTACAGTGAGCGCAATACACACCGTGAACGCCTAGGCGAATTTTGTCGACTCTTATTGTGGTCTACAGCATCCAACTCCTATATGTCGACAGTAGTCGACTCCTGCACTCAGCCCCTTATGTCGCTTCTGTCGACTCCTGCACTAAAAGGGTTAAGGTGCATTTCGTAAATTTAGGGATTGGAATTTAAGTAATATAAATATATATATATATTTTTTTTTATGTTGAGTAAGTAGTTGTTTTTACTGTACTTTTTACCATATGTCAGGACATTTTATTTATCTTTTCTAAAACTAATTAAATTTTTGGAAATCGGATCCATAGCGTTGTACAAATACCTTTTGTAAGAAAAGCATGCAATAAAAATCTCAAAAATTTAAAATTTATAGCAGAAGTAGAGCTTTATAATTTATTTACATTTTTCAAATATTACTATAAGAATAGCATTTTCTTCTTGAATAAATCATCTTCCTTCGTAAACCATTTGTTTGTTTCGCATGCATCCGACTTGTGTGCTTGACATCAAGTGCCCCCTTACAAGCCGTTGTATATTTGAGGACGGGATGGACACAAGGAAACAGACAACACATGAAGATTAAATACGGGAACTCCACAATGAGTCACAACGGAGTCACCGGGAGTTGATCCTGGCACCACTCCTGCGCTCGCAAGCTATTAGCGGAGTGCTTTCTTAACCCTTAAATGCATAATGTAACTCACGATTTACTTGATCTTATTTCGCCCTTTCCATTGGTCTTTTGGAGAATTATAATGTGATACTTACGTGTGATACCATGCATACAAGGTCGTGAAGTCTGTTTTTGTTCTCATTTGTTATCACGGACAGGTTATAATTTTTTTGTTGATACTGCTTGCAATGTGCTCGACTGGCGTTTTTTTCTCTATTTTTATAAAGCAGTCATTATTAATTCTGCAAACTATTTAAAGCATTATAAAAATTATTATATCGTTGAATAGTTGTTATTGTGCAGCATAAACACTTTAAAGTAAGTATATAATTTAAATTGTCACTTTTTGAGCAATTTTTGTTATACAACTCAGGAATGACATTATGACATTGTGCTCAACAAAAACATAAATACATTTTTTCACTATTTTTCCAGTGGATAATTAACAAAAATAGACTCAAATATTAAATTTTCCGACTAAAATAAAAAAATCATGCATTAAAGTAGGAGTGCACAAACTTTTTAAGAGAAAAGCAACTTACAAAAATGCCTGGGTTGTCGAGGACCATATCGGTAACACAGAAATAATTCTACTTTGGGTAGGTGGGGAGATCTGTGGCCTATAAAAACATGGTTTCAGAGGAGTGGCAGTGTTACCCCTTTAGGTTCCCTTACCCAGTCAACATAACCAATTCAGTTGGCAAGGATATATCAACAGTTTATGTTTGTATATATAAAACAGAGATATAGCAAGGATTATTTTCAAGGCGTGAAAATATTCCTTGACTTTATTCGGGGTAGTAAATTTTGCTTTATTAAAAGTGCTAGAAAACAAACATAGGCATGAAAGCGGCTAGTGCCGAAAAAATGCGAACTTTATGAACGAAGATAAATTGACGAAACTCGCAATTTTTCTGCAGCCGATCAACGAAATTTTAGACTTTCCTGCTCCTGATCGACAAAATTCGCGATTTTTCCACGCGCATTCAACGAAATTCGCGATTCTTAACTGATTGACGAAATTTTCAATTTTTTCCCGCGGCGAATTGTCGAAATTCACGATTTTTTCTCGCGATAAAGTGGCGGAACTCGCGGTTTTACCGTAGCCATTTGACGAAATTTGCAATTTTTTCGCACTTAATCGACAAAATTCGTGATTTTTCCTTTGGCCGATCAACGAAATTTGCGAATTTTTTTCGTGCCTGAACGACAAAATTCGAAATTTTCCGGACTCGACCGACAAAATTTGCATTTTTTCGCGCCCGATCGACAGAACTCGCAATTTTTTTCACGCCCGGTCGACAAAATTCCCAATTTTTCCGCGCCCAGCCAACGAAATTCGCGATTCTTAACAGACTGACGAAATTTTAAATGTTTTCCCTTGGCAAATTAGCGAAATTCACGACATTTCCGCGATAAACTGATGAAACGCAATTTTTCCGCAGTCGATCAACGAAATTCGAGATTTTCCCGTTATAATCAATGGAATTTGGGATTTTTTCGCCCTGATCGACAAAACTCGCAATTTTACCGTCGCGGATCGACGAAATTTGCAATTTTTTGACACTTAATCGAAAAAAATTGCGTATTTTCCTTTGCCCGATCAACGAAATTTGCGATTTGTTCGCGCCAGATCGACAAAATTCGCAATTTTCCGCGCTCGATCCACAAAATTCGCGATTTTTACACGCCCGATCTAGTGCCGTGGCTAATGCCGAAAAAATGTGAACTTTATGATCGAAGATATATTGACGAAACTCGCAATTTTTCTGCAGCCGATCAACGAAATTTTAGACTTTCCGGCTCCTGATGGACAAACTTCGCGATTTTCCCCTCCCAGTCAACGAAATCCGCGATTTTTAACTGACTGACGAAATTTTCAACTTTTTCACTTGGCAAATTGGTGGAATTCGTGACTTTTTTTAGCGATAAACTGACGAAACTCGCGATTTTTCCGTAGCCGATGAACGAAGTTTGCAATTTTTTCGAGCTTCATCGACAAAATCCGCGAATTTCCCGTTCCCGATCAACGAGATTCGCTATTTTCCCGTGGCCGATCAAAGAAATTCGCGATTTTTCCTTTTCTTATTTTTCCTCTCCCGATCCACAGAACTCGCGATTTTTTCGTGACCGATCGTGACCGATCGCGATTCTTAACTGACTGACGAAATTTTAAATCTTTGCCTTCGGTAAATTGGAGAAATACGCGACGTTTTCTCGCTATAAACTGACGAAACGCGCAATTTTTCCCAGCCGAACAACGAAATTCGCTATTTTTCCACGCCCGATTGACAAAACTCACGATTTCTCCATTCCAGATCGGCGAAACTCGCGATTTTTCAGCACCCGATCGACGAAACTCAAGATTTTCCGCGCACGATCGACGAAACTAGTGGTTTTCTGCGCCCAGTCGACGAAATCCGCATATCTTAAATGACTGACGAAATTTGCAATCTTCCGGCGGCAAAAATGCGAAAGAAACTCGCGATTTTTCCGCACGCGATCGACGAAACACGCGATTTTTCAGCTCCCGACCGATGAAACTCGCGATTTTTCCGTGCGTGATCGATGAAACTCGCGATTTTTCCGTGCGTGATCGATGAAACTCGCGATTTTACCGCGCCCTATCGACGAAATTCGCGATTTTACCACGCCTGATCGAAAAACTTGCAATTTTGCCACGCCCAATCGACGAAAGTCGCGATTTTTTTGCGCGGAGTCAATGAAATTCACAATTCTTAATTGACTGAAGAAATTTGTAGTTTTTATACGTGCCACTAACTCAGTTTTATTTGAAGGAGGATTTTCTTGGAGTTTTTTCTTCCTTATAAACCATAAGTTTTTGATGGGATTAGGGTCTGATGAGATTGGTGGCTAAGAAAGTACCTTAATGTTGCGTTTGGCGGAACCAATTTTTAATTGACACCGAGGTATGCGGAGACGCTAAATATTG
Source organism: Maratus speciosus (assembly GCA_963932465.1). Lineage (NCBI taxonomy): Eukaryota > Metazoa > Arthropoda > Arachnida > Araneae > Salticidae > Maratus > Maratus speciosus. The sequence continues at coordinate 383,579,289 of OZ010788.1, read as the reverse complement.
TTGAAATTTGAAATCATCTTCAAAAAAATCTTCTGATGATGGAATCATGTAATATTCCAAATTTTCTTGATATATCTGAGAGTTAACCTTTTCGTAGACGATGCATAACTTCCCAGGTCCTTCTGCACTCATGCAACCCCAAACCATGACACTAGCAGCAAATTTTACGGAACGTTTAAGGCATTCTTTGTCAAATGCTTCTTGCTTCATTCTCCAATCTCGAATACCTTGATTACCTTATGAAACACAAAACATACTTTCATCACTAAATAATATATTTTCCAATCTTCTTTGCTCCATAAACGTCTTGATTTACACCAATTCAATCTTATACGCTTTTATTTCCAGTCAGTGGTGTAGTCGTAAAAAAACAGAGTGCACACGCTCTAAGCAGAGGGTATATGCTCAAGGCAGGCGGTATACCCTAGAGTGTATACACTATAGCTTTCTTGAGAAACAGAGGGTATACGGTGTTCCTTAAAAAAATTCAGAAGGTATACGGTGTATACCCCCAGTATACCCTCCACTACATCCCTGTTTGCAATCATGAGAGGTTTTATTTTCGGTACACGAGATTGAAACTCAAATTTATGGAGACGTCTTAATGTTGACGATGCAGAAACTTCAACTCCTTCTTCTTTCCATTTTCGGTACAAGAATCGCACACTTTTAAAACGGTTTTTCTTAACTATACGCTTCAGTTTCCTGTCATCTTTAGCAGATGTTTTTGGTCTTCGACCGCCATTTCGGCGATTATTTTGAAATATTCCATTTTTTTAATATTGTGTTAGTATTTTACTACCGCTTGATTGCGAACAATGTAAATAATTCGTTATATAACATTGATTTTTATCGTGCCGATACAAATCAACCATACGAAGTTTAATAGATTCAGGAATATCACTCACAAGACCCATTTTAAGACGAAAAAGCTAACAAACTGCAAAAAGAATACTCATTTTAGCACTAGATTGCTCAAGGAAGTCATTTTGACTGCTTTTTAATTTTAATTAGGAAAACAATTATGTATATAATGACACAATTTCTTAGAATTTTGTGACTTTTTGTACAACATATAAATGCGTTTATTAATAATTATGTAGTTACTTCCCCCTCTTTCATTTCCGGTATATATATATGTGTAGGGGCGGATCCAGAGAATCGTTTGGGGGGGGGGGCGATACCGAATGATAATCAACGTAGTCATAATTTCTGTTGCTCAAATAATTCATTGCAGTTAATTATTAAATGAATATGAAATAATTAATGCGATTTTGAAATATTTCAGACTCTCGATTATCCGACATCCGATTAACCGAAACACTCGGTTATCCAACACTCTTATAATATAATCCCGCCCTCTCATCAAAATATGGTTCATTGTTACTTATTAGGTCGAAAAATTAAAAACGTTATAACAGAATTTATTTATTAAATGTCTTATTTTTTTTTCTTTTTACTCTTGCACTGTGGTAATTATTTATCTTATTTTTTGTTCTTTTACTTATAGTGAAGTTTTAACAACGTTAATAACATAAGCCTGCGATGATTGTGTTTTTTAACTTTTGATAATTGATTTTGATGTATTTTTTAGCACTGAATCCGAAAATGATCTTCATTTTTAGCCATCACGTCGCGATTTTCGCAAATCGTAAATTTCAAAGTTAAAAAGTAGAAAAAATAGCGAAAATCTCTCAAAGCAATTTGTCAAAGCCTTAACAAAAGAAGGTAAATGTTTTAAATACATCTGTGACAACTTTCCCAGCCTTATCAACCGCCAAAATAAAAGAGGATACCGAGATGAACCCCATAGGGATGATTAAAGGAAAAGCGCGAAGCAGAGCATGAGCAGTTCAAAGAAACTTCCACCACGCATGGAATAAAATTATAAGGATTTTAAATACACAATATTTTTCATGTTTAACTGTAAAAATGCATAGTATAAGCAAAAAAAAAAAAAAAAAAAAAAAAAAAAAAGAATAAATTATTATGAAATAAAGTTACGCCTATTTTATAGTAGCAGCATAGTTGCCAACTTGTACGGATTGGCCGTACAATGTACGGATTGGCCGTACAATGTACGGATTTTGTTCTAAGTGTACGGTTGTACGGATGAACAGTACGAATGTACGGTTTTGCGCGCGTAAAAATGCTAATTTTGTCAAAGATCGTGTGAAAAAACGCTAATTTCGTCAAAGATCGCGTAAAAAAGCGCTAATTTCTTCAAAGGATCTCGACAAAAGCCCTAATTTTTGAAAGAAAAAACGCGAATTTCGTCAAAGATCACGGGAAAAAACACTAATTTCGTCGAGGGATTGTGAAAAATACGCATCAAATTTCGCGGGAAAACGCGAATATCATCAAAGATCGCCGGAAAAAACACGAATTTTATCAAAGATATTTGAAAAAAAAAATTGCCAAAGGATCTCGAAAAAAAAACGCGCATTTCGTTAAAAATCGCGCAGAAAAACACTATTTTTGTCGAAGGATCGTGAAAAGAACGTGAATTTTGTCAAAAGTCGCAGGAAAAACATTAATTTCGGCAAAAAAATCGTGAAAATAACGCGAATTTCGTCAAAGATCGCGGGGAAAGAACACTAATTCCGTCAAGGGATCGTGAAAAAAAAGCTAATTTCGTCAGAAAACGCGTAAAAACGCTAATTTCTTCAAAGGATCGCGAATATCGTCAAAGATCGCTTGAAAAAACACGAATTTTATCAAAAATCTTTGAAACAAAGCTAATTTCGTCAAAGATCGTGGGAAATAACGCGAATTTCGTCAAAGATTACGTAAAAAAAACGCGAATTTTGTCGAGGAATGCGTAAAATTTCGAAATTGACATGTTGGCAGGTATATGTAGCAGATTTTCCCAATATTTCGACTTTTTAAAAATTCAAAAATTTGCGATTTGTGAAAAATCCTGACGTGATAGTATTGTAAAAAATGAAGGTCATTTTTGGATTCAGCAGTAAAAAATACATAAGAACCAATTATCGAAAGCTGAAAAACATAACCATCACATCCATTTTTTAATATCAGATTTCTGAAAGAGAATAATCTCTGAAAAAGTTTCCCCTTCAGAAATCTGAAGGGGCCTTAACTTCCTTGAAAGTCAAAATGTGTCATCTAAGTGGTCGTTCGCAGGTCAAGGGATCGCAAAAAAACGCGAATTTCGTCAAAGTATCCCGCAAAAACGTGAATTTCGTCAAAGGATTGCAGAAAAAACGCGAATTTCGTCAAAGGATCGCAGAAAAAACGCGAATTTTGCGAATCAATTGCGGAAAAACGCTAATTTCGCGAAAGAATTACGCAAAAAATGCTAATTTCGTCAACAGATCTCGGAGAAAATGCAAATTTCGTCAAAGAATCGTGAAAAATACGCGAATTTCGTCAAAAGGCCGCGAAAAAACGCATGGAGATTCCCCTAGGCATGCATCCACGGCAGGGGGATCTATCGGGGCTGTCGCCCCTCCCCCCTAAGATATAAATCCAACGCTTTTAACGGCAGTTTTCGCGGAACAGACAGACGACAAACAAACGAAAACCAAACACATTTCGGTGTCAATGGTAAACCTCACTGACGTTTCGGCAATTTGTGAACAAAAAAGGATTATGTCCTGTCAAAAGGCATATGGCGCCATGATTTTTGACACTATGGGTTGAGGTGGGGGGCGATGCCACTTCGTATACCTTTTGTTGAATCTGTACAACAGAAATTGACAACGTTATGTGGATCCCTTTAAAGTGTTGAAACTGTTTCGTTCTTTCAAAGAAGTTTCAATTCTATAACGATATTTTTGAGGAGTGCTTTATTGTTTGAGAAAAGAATGGGATTCATAGCAATTTCCAAAGAAGAAAAGAAACAAGAAAAAGAAAGGTCCTTTGAAAAATTCAAGCATCTTAATGTTTTCGGAAGAAAGCCACTAATGTGCAAAAAATATACTGTTATTGCCACCCACATTGGTAAATTTCGAGGGGTATTTTATGAATGAACAAAAAAGGATTATGTCCTAATCCTATTCAGTTAAAATCTAAAATGCGTATGGTGTGTTGATTTCTTAAAAACGGACTTGGTAAATTTGTTCTTCCCTTCTTTGCCCCGATCGACCCCCCCCCCCCCTCGTGGATGTGCGCCTAGGGGAACCTCCTGACTGTGCTATTTGTGCGTTTTTTTGCGCGGGCTTTTACGAAATTCGCGTTTTTTCAGCGATTCTCTGGCAAAATTCGTGTATTTTTTCGCGATTCTTTGAAGAAATTTGCATTTTTTCAGAGATCTGCTGACTAAATTAGCGGGTTTTTTTTACGCGATTCTTTCGCGAAATTAGCGTTTTTTCCGCAATTGTTTGGCAAAATTCACGATTTTTCTGCGATCCTTTGACAAAATTGGCGTTTCTTTTGCGATCTTTTGACCTGCGAACGATTCACGAAATTTATTTTTTTCTGGGACCATTTGTCGAAATTCGTGATAATCGGTGGACTTATATGATTTTGGGGGGGAGGGGCGATCGCCCCGATCGCCCCCCCCCCTCCGTGGATCCGCGCCTGAGCAAGAGTCACGAGACTTTGCTAATTTTTACATGAGATGTTTTTGATGAGATTTCCTTTTTCTAACTCTTGTACGTGTATTTCGGGAACCAATAGCGCACAGGCAATCATGCGGCGCGCTTGCCTGTAAATTGTTGTTATTGATTAAGCAATCAATAACAATTAATTGCCTGCCCTCCTCATACCGAACTATTCACAATACACGTACATACTTATATACAGAGGCGTCGGTTACAATAACAGTAGCACGAGTTCAATGGTTTTTCCCATCTCAAAAAATGTCAAACGCGCCCAAAGAAGCTTTCACTTCAATAATGAAAGTATCAAGTATTTGTCTTTAACAATAAACACAACAGCGTACTGCAACGAAAATGTAAATTTTGTGTGTGTTCCTGCGTGAACGCCGGGAGAAAAAGTGAGTTTTAGCTTCCTTCTTCTTTTGCGAATTGAGCTGAAGAGGGAAAAGTTCCTGTCATTCACCGCTTGGCGCGCTAGTGTCTATGTGCCAAAATGCTAGCATGTCGGTTACGTAACAGTGTCTCCAAATCAGTGGTTTTTCTCCATCTCAAAAAAAGCTCAACGCGCCTAAAGAAGTTTTCACTTCAAAAAAAAAAAAAAAAAAAGGGTCGCACTCCGGGAGTGCCAATAGAAGTGAAAACTTCAACAATTACGTGTGTGTTTTTTTAATCGTCAGGAAATGTTTTATTGTGCAGGAAATACTTTTAAATGTAGTGTTTTTTTATTCATTATTATAAACTATTACTACCAAAATTATATTACAATTTTCATAGTAATATAATTTAACTATAAATTACATATAAATAAACATTAATAATTTGTAATACATATTATTATATTAAATTATATTATTAAATTATACATGTACATATAAATAAACAAATTTTCGTACAAAAATTCTCGTATTGCATTTAAAGATTTATCTGGTGAAATATGAACGGCAATCATTACAATTCAATACTAACCAAATATTGAAATCCATACTCCAATTCAATACTATCCAAAAGTATTTTTATTAATGAATACAATACCACAATTATATTACTCTTGGCGCGCTAGTGTCTATGTGCCAAAATGCTAGCATGTCGGTTACGTAACAGTGTCTCCAAATAAGTGGTTTTTCTCCATCTCAAAAAAAGCTCAACGCGCCTAAAGAAGTTTTCGAAAACTGATAATGTGTGTGTGTGTGTGTTCTTGTGTGAACGCCAGGAGAAAAAGTGAGTTTTAGCCTCGTTCTTCTTTTGCGATTGAGCTGAAGAGGGAAAAGTTCCTGTCATTCACCGCTTGGCGCACTAGTGTCCATGTGCCAAAATGCTAGCATGTCGGTTACGTAACAGTGTCTCCAAATCAGTGGGTTTTCTCCATCTCAAAAAAAAAAGCTCAACGCGCCTAAAGAAGTTTTCATTAAAAAAAAAAAAATCCCTGCCGACTCGGGCCTACAGGCGGAGGTAGATTTCGAAGTTAAGTACTAAATTCACCAACAAAATTTAAACCAAGATTAGAGATAAACCCAGTTTCTTCACAAAGAGTGAGCTGTAGGGAGCTAAACTTTTTGTGAAAATTATAATATACACGAATACACACACACATGTATATGAAATAGGTTTAAAAATTGGCTACAAAAAATTCAGAGAACCTTAAAATATGTTAATATTTCCATAGTCGGGTTTTTATCCTGTTTTAATACGTTTCTTCAAACTCACATGGCGTTACATATTCACCTGCTGAGGTCCATTATATTTCCAATATGACGCAATATACATATTTTTTTAATTCGTCAAACTATTTATTTTATTTTGAGTTTTCATGCTGAAATCTTGATCTAGAAAACTTATGACGTAATATTCAATTTGTTTTCAATTTGTCAAACTATTTAATTTTACACGTGAAAATTTTGCATTAGAAAAGTAATTGTTGTGGTGAGAATTTTATTGTTTTTTTTTTAATTGTTGGCAACTGCTATAACGAAAAACTTTTATTTTTTTCCTGCCATTGTTGTGTAAGAGCTGGTTTTATCAGAATCATGTTAAGACAGTATTCAAAATTTTGAACCCTCCCCATTTCCACCCTCTTGGACCGATTTCGCCCATTTTCAATCCCCGCCGAGATATTAGCCATATCAAAGTTGTTGGCCAGTTTGAGGACAATCCGTGCATAATTGTGACTTTTATCGTGCGGACAAAATTTAGTACATACATACATACATACACATATATATATATATATATATATATATATAAACTTTTTAGGTGGGGGTGGTTTTGGGTTCCTGGGGTCCTATAATGAAAAGTTATGAATTAATTTTTCAAACGTCGCACCATGGTAACGACTGCAATAGGTAGTATTTCTTACGAAATCTACCTTAAAAAAAAAAAAAAAAAAAAAAAAAAAAAAAAAAAAAAAAACCATGCAGCTTTAATGCAACAAAACGGGCAGTTACTTATGTAGCATTGAATAAGTTGTGTTAACATTGAATAAATGTCGGTATGAAACAGCGAATAGTTTGCACGATAGAACTTGTCAAAATGTTACTTTTCTGGGCAAAAGTGTCGAAAAGTATCTTTAAATTTGATATGCAATTTTTGAAGTGAAAACTTCTTTAGGCGCGTTGAGCTTTTTTTGAGATGGAGAAAAACCACTGATTTGGAGACACTGTTACGTAACCGACATGCTAGCATTTTGGCACATAGACACTAGCCCGCCAAGCGGTGAATGACAGGAACTTTTCCCTCTTCAGCTCAATCCGCAAAAGAAGAACGGAGCTAAAACTCACTTTTTCTCCCGGCGTTCACACAGGAATACACACAAAATTTACATTTTCGTTGCAGTACGCTGTTGTGTTTATTGTTAAAGACAAATACTTGATACTTTCATTATTGAAGTGAAAGCTTCTTTGGGCGCGTTTGGCATTTTTTGAGATGGGAAAAACCATTGAACTCGTGCTACTGTTATTGTAACCGACACCTCTGTATATAAATATGTACATGTATTGTGCATAGTTCGGTATGAGGAGGGCGGACAATTAATTGTTATTGATTGCTTAATCAATAACAACAATTTACAGGCAAGCGCGCCGCATGCTTGCCGCATGTCTTAACACGAGTTATTATTAAATCTATGTTCTCACTAACATCGCTCAGACTAATTCCTCTGAGGGAAGTCCTAGTATATTACATTATATACATTACATTATATTGTACTCCATATGTATTACTTCGCCATTGACTTTGAAGATGAATTAATGGTTTAGGGAAAGCTTATTAACAGTACGTGAAAGAATGACTGATTCAGCATACCTTAGTACAAAGCGAGAAGAACAGTGTGCCGATTCCCCATTTTCAGCGTACTATCACGTCATCGAGTTACGGCTTGAAATTTTGGCACATTAAAGATACCGATACGTAGAATAAGAATATTTCAGACTGCCTTGTGATATCTTAGTAAGAGACGATCTAAGCGAGGCGCCAATTCTTGATTTTGGCGGTATTATCACGTCATCGAGTTACGGCCTTAAATTTTAACACGAAATTTTAACTCGATGACGTTATATTACTGCCAAAATCAAGAATTGGCGCCCCGCTCAGCTCGTCTCGTACCAAGATATCAAGAGGCAGACTGAAATTTTCTCATTGTACTTATCGGCATCTTTAATGTGCGAAAATTTCAAGCCGTAACTCGATGACGTGATAGTACACTGAAAATGGGGAATTGGCGTCCCGTTCTTCTCACTTTGTACCAAGATATGCCGAATCAGTCATTCTTTCACGTACTATTAATAAGCTTTTCCTAAACCATTAATTCATCTTGAAAGTCGATGGCGAAGTAATATATATGGCAATATAATATATAATGTCAAATATTATGTTTATTGGGTTTGAATTGTACATTATGACTTTTTTTTTTATTATAAATTTTAGTCTGTCGTTGGTTTCTACCAGGATATGCGCAGACAGACCAAAATATTCTTAATATATTCTTATTATATTAGAATGCTTTCACCATTAGAATATTTATGGAGAAAGATGCCGCCAAACTAGTATATTCAAGGAAACATACATAAAGAAACAAATCTCAAAATCCCAGCTCTTCATGAAACTAAACTTAAAAGTAGACGAAAATCGATATACTCTTCTTCAGAGTTTTGATAAAACCACATAAAAAATATTGTGATTTCTTTCCCCTTTTCTCCGCAATCCGCGAGCAGATAATTTTCTCTTTTGCACCCGAGGTGTTTGAGCAAGGAAGGGTTCTGATGTTTGAATTTTTCGGCCTCAGCGGAATTAGAATAAATATAAAAGGAAGCAAAGAAAATTCATTGCGAATCGAGATGAAAGGAGAAAAAACGGGAATGAAATTCAGAGTTACGGGAGCGGAAATTCAGAGGTGAGAGACATCTTAATGCAAGGGAAAAATTCAGGAAATGAACGAAGCAACAGCATTCAGAAAAATGAAACTAGTTTCTCTTTTTCAATTTGAAACATGTTCTGCCACATTTAAAAGGTTACTTTTTCGAAAGATCAAAAGAGTGGAGTTTGGAATATATTTGATTAAAAGGCATAACATCGTCTTAGGATTATGCTTCATATATAGGATGCTGAGGCAATTCTATTATGACTGTCGTAAGTTATAAAATTTAAGAAAAATGATGTTGAGAAAAGTTAAATGTAAATTTTTGTAAACCAAGAAGTAGTTGAACTATATTTATTTTGTAATGGAAAAAAGCATCCTAAAGACGTGTTTACACTGTCGTTTAACTTTGCTAAACATCTTGAAATGAATGAGGTTTCTACAATCCAAGCGAGAAATCATTGCTTGCATCAGGTCGTATTTGATATGCAAGTTAACTAATCTGTGTGAGTTTTCATTGATTTTTGATTTAACAAAACTGCCATAAATGCATATTTATTGATTAACCTCGTGGATCGAATGATTTATTACTATGGCTGTAATGCTATTATTTTTGCTTAAAGACTGGGATGACACACATTTTAAAATTTTTTTTGTCTAATTTCGTAATTTAATATTTACGAAATATTAGTTGTAAGGGGCTGTACATATATAACGTTATCAACTTTTTGGAAAATGTGGACCCATTCCCCCCTTACGATATCATGCATTATCATTCCTGGACCGCCCCCCCCCCTCCCTCAAATAATATTGTTATCGTGATCTTTATTTCTTTCTTGTTTTTCTTTTTATAAGTTTCCAATAATATATAAATTATACATTTATTATTAGCATGCTTTACTGATTTAAGTGAAGAGATAGAGTTAATAAAATATCACTGTTACATATGAAATAACTTTATATCAAATAACACTAAGAAATAAATAATTGAAAGTATTTAATAATAGTTTTTTGTTACATAATTCATTCAACAGTAATATAGTCTTCTTGCAGCTGTCCCCTGCACGGGGGTAAGCAGAACTTCTTATAAACAAAACAGGTGGACAATACCATTCCCCATTTTTTCTAAGAAACATAACAAGTATCGTATCGAACCTGGTTTCTGTAACAATGAATTACATATGTGGCAGAAGAATAGGATTGGTAAACGTTGGAATTCGGAATATTCCATATGTTGGAATGAAATGATTTTATGAGTTAATAGTTTTAATAAAAACTTTGTATTTTCATAAAAATAGGTAACACACTATATTGACGTAATAATAATAATTGAAAAAAAAAAAACCAAAAGAAGGAAATTTTAGTTGGATCAAAAACGATAACGGCATCAAAAGACAAAGCCCCTCTGCCCTTAGAGATATCTTACGATATCAAGTGCCAGTCACCCCTTCCCCTAAAGTGATAACGATATATATGCACGGCTCCTAATGTATCAGTTCAAAGGAAGGTTAGTAGTTGCATCCTTAGTTTTTGGTCGATTCCTGTTTGATGAAAAAGATGTTAAAGGAATCGTTTACCTGGACATTCTTCAGATTTACTGTATGCCAATATGTTTAGGTATAATTCCCTGGTCACCACAATAGCCAGAATTTTTACCCCAAGATTTCAGTGTTTAAGATTTTTTTAATCATCAGGTTAATATTTCGCATCTTCCAAAATCCATTCCTGAACTGAAATCGCAGCACTGCAGCTGGTTTCATCGACGTGAGCTGCACGATATTTTAATTAATCTAAATAAGAATATTTATGTTTGGAAAGAGTATCCAAATAAAAAGCTGTCGTTTGAATGTGTTGCTCACAAGATTTACCAATAACGTAACTTTAGTAAATGTAATGATTAGTGTTGTCAGGTTCAGTGCAACAAAAAGCAAGATAATATCTTCCCAATTAAGACATATGCAAATGTAACTCCGTTTTCTTTTATCACTAAATTTATATAAACTAGGACTTCCCTCAGAGGGATTAATCTGAACGATATTGCTGAGAACATTGATTTAATAATAACATGTGGAAGCAAAGAAAATGAGATATCTTTAATTGTCCATATACTGCGATAAATTGAAATGATGAAGATAAACGAATCGTAGAATTACAAAATATTACATATAAATTCGTATACACTGTTTAAAAAATGGGATAGCAAACCATGCAAGATAGTCATGTATGAATATAAAATTTTAAGTACGCAATATATTAAAAGTAAAATAGAAAATGAAACTCTACATTATCTTATATCGAAATTTTAACTGTATAAAATGATGTCAAGAGCATAATCAGACGCTCCGCAACAATTTGAGTAACTTTAAATGACAAATATATGATGTTTAAAAAGAATGGACTATACTTTATACGATGTGTGCTCCCCCGGAATAGTTAATATTGTACAATATCTGTTTTCCACGGATGCAATGAGGTTGTCGATGAGAGATAAGGAATTCTCTCTTCAAAATCTGATATAGTATCAAAGTACCGAACACATCAACAGTGGCATGCAATGCGTCGCTAGAGTGTGTTTTAGATATTCTCGATCGGATTTAAATGATGAGTGTATGCTGGCCACTACATACGCTGTATTGTTTTGTTTTCAAACATATTCTGTACAAATTGAGCTGCATTTAGCATGTATTAAATAAAAGAAATCGGCAATGATTGCAACATAAAGTATGACTCAAGATCTGAATATATCGACTACATAACCTTTGAGCTGCCAAAGTGTCTTTTGAAGTAATTTACAAACCCATACATATTTTTTCAGCAAATCATGCAAGGTAAAATACGCCAATATGAACCCGATTAGGAAATTTCAATAGAATAAGTTAATATATAAAAAAATCTACTTATTACAATTGAGAATATGACCTTACGATAAAATGTCTAGAAAAATGAATCAGAAAAAAATCCATATCACATTTTAAACGGCACTTCCCTCTGTTAGTGGCCTTGGCGAGAGAGAGAAAAGCCTAGAGAAGGAACACTTTAACAAGTACTTTCGGGCAACCTACTCACTGTTTCATACAGGTCTTTATTCAATATTTACACAATTTATTTCATGCTAGGTGGGTATCTATCAGTTTTGTTCCATTTAAATTGCATGTTTTGTGGAGGAAATGCAGCATTATGAAATATTTAAAGTTGCTATACCTAATAATTCGAAATTAATGGTAAATGAGATCGTTTCCATTCATTTCATCTTTTTAAATTTTAATTTTTTTAGAAACCATTCATAGAAAGAATTATATATTTTAAAACTAACCCGAAACAAAATTTCAAGTTTTTGGGCTCAGCAGTAATACAGAAGTAGAAAATATTAAAAAGTTTTTTGTTTCTGTAGTGTTTTATATACCGACATTTTTGGAAATTGTTCTATTGCGAGAATTTACGTCATGATAAATACAGCCATGTCAATTTTCATGTTTATATTCCTAACAATTCCATATACTTCGTTACTTAGATCATCTTTAGATCTTTTTCCGCTTTGTTTAGTCTTTTGAATTTTTAGAATTCGTTCTACAACGAGCATTTACATCTTATAAATTACTATCATGCCAAAGTTCTAGTTTCTAACCCCAACAGTATCCCAGAAATTTCAGTATTGCAAATAAATCATAATTTAGAACCTTTCTAGAAATTTTTACGTTTATCTGTGAAATTGAATTTTCGAACCTTTTAGAGAGCGTTCATAACGAGTATTTACATCTCAAAAGTAACCACTACATCGAATTTAAAGTTTCTAACCCAATCAATATCACAGAAATCGCAATTTTAGAACTTTTTTGCTCCTGCAGCGATGTAGGTTGTTGCACTGACTTAAAATACAGTCTTTTTTTCGGAGCGGAGATGGACACCAACATTTTTTTAAGTTGGCTATGTAGTTTCAGAGATAACACCTCACAAACGTACAAACATTAATAATATTGTACACTTTATAATAATATAACGCTTTATAATATTAGCATTATATATACAGATACAAAAACTAATTATCTGTTACAAACTAAAGAGCCCGGCGTTGCCCAGAATTTGAAGGATGTTTGTTCTGAAAAATCAATTTCAAAATTTAATATACAACATAAAACAAACATTAAAAAAAGCAGTCGAAGTGTTGTACGCATGAATCAAATAAAAACACAATGTAAAAATGTATAAATGTATATAACAGACGCAAAAGACTACAGCTATAAATGAACTTATTTCAATTTATAATTGGAGCAATAATGTTGAAATACGCCAATATTTTCATAATCAGTTTTTTATCATGCTTCAAAACGTTTTTTCACACTCATATGACGTTATACTATATTCACCACGTCCTTTATATTTCCAATATGATGTAATATTTTCCTCTTTCACGTGGAAACCTTGAAATAGAAAATTTATGAAGTTATATCCACTTTCATTTAAATTCGTCAAACTATTTATTTCATTTTCATTTTTCATGTGAATATCTGCAATAGATAAGTTATGACGTCCTTTTTTTTTTAAATTCGGCAAGTACAACAATAAAACTATTTATTTCATTTTCATTTTTCACGTGGAAAACTTGCAGTAGAAAATTAATTGTTGTAGTAAGAATTTTATTGTGTATTTTTTTGTTGGCAACTGCTATAACGAAAAATGTTTAAATTTGATAAGAAACTGCTGTTAAATTGGTGGTTTTTTATTAGTTAAAAATTAACTATAAATTATTTCGATCCCGGATTACTTTAGTTGCTTCGGCCGTGTTTTAATACACGTGTACGTATTTTTTCACAATTTTGGCTTCCAAACTGTCGGTTTGTATAGAATTACAAACAGATTAATACACAAATTTTCATTTTCATATATCTACCCTATATATATAAAATCCTAATGGAACGAATTTATGTCTACCCTATATATATAAAATCCTAATGAAACGAATTTATGAAACGGAAGTATGAAACGGAAGTATGAAACGTAAGTATGAATCGACTGATTAAACAACTGATTATGTTTCACGGCGATTTCTCCTAAAATATGGAATACTTTGCGATGAAATTAACACCAAAAATCAATATTGATCCGCAGATCTCAAAATTGGTATTAGAATTTTTAAATTCGAATTAGTTTTCGAAATATTAATTTTTTTTTATAATTTTAAATACATTTTTCTAATGATGGCAACTCAAATTTTAATCAGAACAGATATTTTTTTTTTCAGAAAAGGTTATTTTAAATTAATTTGGCGACCAGTTTGGCCCCCCTTAAATACATGCTAAGAAATGTATCGTGCTACTTTTATTCATAATTCAATTTACTTGAACAATCTTTCGCCAAATCGAAAGATTCTGATTGGCACCAAAATGGCATTATTTTGATTGACATGGTAACCCGGCTATTGTTGTTTATTTAATAATAAATATTTATTTACTGTTATTTCTTTTTTAAAATTATATAAATAATTTTGTGTTATAGTTATTAATTATTTTTTTGTTATTTCCTTTTGAAAATAATAGAAAATAATTAAAAAATACGGTACTACTTACGCAAATAAGTGCGAGTAGTAGTCAAAATTACGTCCATTACTAATCATCATAATATTAAAATATTTATTTGCTTAAAAGATGTTATAAAAACACATTAAAATTAAATTAAAAATCTATATTTTGTAAATGTAGATAAAATATATTTGTAATATAGATTTTTAATTTACTTTTAATGTGTTTTTATAGCGTCTTTTAAGCAAATAAATATTTTAATATTATGATTATTCCGTCGTTAGTTATTCCGTCGACCAATTTCGCCAAATTATATAAATCGCCAAATTATGCAAATTGACGTAATTTTTATTTTAAATAAAGAAAGAACAAATAAATTAGTATAACATTAATATATATACAAATAAAACGTCGAAATAAAAATCACTTGATGACGTAAACATCTGTAATTTACTTAAAGTCAAGTGAATGTGACATTTACGATCTACCATTATTGATATTTAATCTTATAGTTTGGCGATAGATTTTTGATCGACGGGATAACCAAGTAATACCCAAAATGCATATGTAACTGGTATTCGAAAACGAGGTTTGCGCCAAATTTTCGTAAAAAAAAAAAAAAATATATATATATATCACGCGAAACTTGCGGTGCGTAATATGACATCTGGCCAAATGTTAAATAATGCTGGAAGAGTTCCATATTGTGTGCTGGTTCTTTTTGGCGAGCTTTTTTTGGCATTAAATGAATCGATGTGGTTGCTATCTTCAGCCTTTGGGGTTGCTTTTTTCTGGAATGGACTTTATTCATGTTTTTTGCGTATTTTTTTGCATTTTTCGGAAAAATATATATATATATATATATTTTTAATTTGACATGTATAATAAATGTAATAAATGCATAAAATTATAGATAAGTACATAATATTTATTTATAGGTGTATGTATAAGGTATATTATGTATGTATAAGGTATATCTCTATACGTAATATGTATAAAACTATCTGTATAAACATCGTATTTTTTTTAACATGTGACATATATAACATTTATTAAATATATATATATGTTTACAAATATTTAAAGACCATGTTTTTCCGCCATCCTGAAAAATTTTACAAGACGCTAAAATGGCTTTTTGGCGCCATTTTGGATTCCTTCGCCAATCGCGCCAACCAGCACACAATATGGAACTCTTCCCAATAATGCAACAAACCATGACATTGAATTTCAACTTCAAATTAATGTTTTAATTTACCACTCGAAAAATAAAAAAAATGCTAACTGGCAATTAGAAAAAAAGCTATTGGCGAGATTTGCACCCGTATAGCGTAACAGTACCAAGAATTACTTGCGACCATGACAACTTTTATATAGTTTTATTCGGAAAAAAAATTGATTTTTTAATCAAAATGGAAAACTTTCGGCACAGATGTTATATGGCCCCATATTGGCGCGATTTTTTTTTAGATGCCAATGTCATATACGCAACGGATACTTAACTGGCGCCAAAGTACAGTTATTTTGCTTGACATGGTAAGCCGGATGTTGTTGTTTATGCTGTTGATGCGATCCCCAAATTGGCGTCGGAAAAAAATCGCGCCAATTTCGTATATGACCTATGTGCCAAACTTTTATATGAAAGGCGAAGGGATCAGACCGTATTTGTTTATGATAGTTGATGCCTTCAACTATTATAATATAGATGAAATGATAGCGATAAAATAATATTTGGCGACTTATCACCTGTGCATGGCTAACATTAAAGTACCAAAATGGCATCTAGAGTATAAAAGGCGAAGTGGTCTGCCCGGAACTGTTGATGATAGTCACATGACTTAGGCTATTGTTATAGAGAATGTTTTAAAATACCGGGAGACAAAGACTCTGTATACTTAATTCCTTTTATTTTAGCTACTTTTCAAATGTTTAACTGATCCTCTTTAATCAAAAACGAAAATAATCATTGGATGTCTTAACAGCACCTGATTTGCCCTTACATTTTTGCAATCAAAGGGAATTGAATGGAAACCCATTTACAGGGAGATCTGCGCTGCTTTTTTCAGTATAATTCAATATTCTCTTATATTTTTAAAACCCATCAGATTAGCGTGTTTTTAGATTCTGCGGTGTCTGAGCGGGGGTTGGCGAGCGTAGCTTGCAGGGGACAGAGAACCCTAGTTAGATTATATACAAACATAAATAACTTATATAATACGTGTTAGCAGATGCATTTTTAAATATATATATATTTAAACACGAATAATACTTATTCTGTTTTATTTTCATAGTCATTTGACAAAAAAATCTCACTTTCTTAACCCCGAATTGCGTGCTTTTTACAAAAGCTTCAAAGTCCATATAACAGCGAAGTACCATGAAAAAAATTAAATCACTGTAAAAGAAAGGACTAAAATACGGAAATACTACTGGCAGCCTAGATGCCAGTACTATTTCCGTATTTTAACGGAACTTTTTCCCGGTAAATTACAGAAAATTTCCGTTTTTTTTTGGAATTTAACGGAAATTTTTCTGTAATTTACCGGGAAAAAGTTCCGCTAAAACACGGAAATAGTACTGGCGTCTAGATTGCCAGTAGTATTTCCGTATTTTAGTCCCTTTTTTTTATAGTATACTTAAAATTAAATTTTGAAAAAGAAATCATTCATTTATATTTTTTCAAAATAGCAGTATTTTAATTACATTTTTTAAAGTTGTTGAGGGAAAAAGGCAACAAAAAGGTATAATTACTAATTTCCAACTATTTCCCTCCTACTTTCTACATAAATGGAGTATTTGAGTTGCCAAAATTAAACAAATGGCGCTAAAAAGTACAAAAAAATTAAGATTTCAAAAATAAATTGAGATGCAGCTTTCAATCAAATTGCACTTAAAAGTACTTTTTCTCCCCAATACGACGGTATGAAAATGGAAAATGCGCGATGTTTAGAAGTTAAAAATCTTAAAATAGTAGAATAGAGAAGATTAAGATAAATTGAAGTTAAATTGCAGCACAGTGTTTGGTACTACTTAGTTATCCCGTCGACTAAAAATCTATCGCCAAACTATAAGATTGAATGCCAATAATGGTTGATCGTAAATGTCGTATTCTAAGTATCTTATTACCATTCATTATCTATATTAATATTACAAACAAATGAGGGCATATGAATCATGAGATAGAAGATTTTTTTTTTTTTAAAGTTTCTTGATTGTATTATTCAGCGATAGTGACGTCCTATGCGTACTTTACTGTAGAAGTTGTTTGAGACTTTATCGTAAATGAAGAATTCTTCAGCGGATGCGGATGACGTCATTCTGTACAAAATAAAAGCGTGTGTTTTAAGTCTTAAAACTGAAATATGTTTTGTACAATCCATATTTATATATTTTATTTTCATCGAGGGTGACACTAAATTCTGAAAAAACAGACTTCCCGCTTTCTAGTTTTTTTCAATCTTTGTGCAGTTTCGCCTCAAAAAGTGAGATTTCTTGCAAAAAGATATAAATAGCTAAGAAAATAAACCTGATGAACGTTTATGCTTATTTTTACAAGTAAATATGGCAAGAATGTCATATACGCACCGAGGTACCTAATTGGCGCCAAAGTGGCGCTACTTTGCTGACATGGTAACCAGTGGCGGCTCCTGACTGTCATATTTTGGGGCACTAAATGCATGGCAGACATTATTATTATTTTCTTACCATTATTTTTTGAAAGAAAAAGGTTACCTTATTTAATGGTCGAATATTCTGCTAACAAATATGGTAAATATTTCTTTTAAAGCAATAGTGGTAAGAGAAGAATAAATTTGGCAGCTATGGATTTAGTGCCCCCCCAAAATGCCAGTCACGAGCCACCACTGATGTAACCATATATAACGCTATTATAAATTGTTTTGTTCTATAATTATTAAACAAAAACATAATTTGAAGAACAAATTAGAAAAACAAAATTTATTTCCTACATTGTTTAAGCCCGAGAAGGGACAGATATTAAGTTATTTTATTCCATTAGTTCTACATTTAATGTTAAATTTTTGTAACAAATTAGTTAAGCCAATTGAAGATTAAAAAATGAAAATAAAATTCATACAATATGATACATAAAACACCATAAAAAATTAGATTCTGTTCAAATGGAATCAAAATAAATCTGAGACGACTTCCATTTTTAATTAAAAATATTTGTATTGCAGATTTTGTATTATGTTTATGACAATTGTGCATAAAATGATAAGATGCATGCAAAATACAAAACTTAAAAAAAAAGCCTAACATTTATTTCGATTTCATTTGAACGGAATCTAATTTTTTAGGGTGTTTTAAGTATCATATTGTATGAATTTTATTTTTATTTTTTAATCTTCAATTGGCTTAACTAATTTGTTACAAAAATTTAACATTGAATGTAGAACTAATGGAATAAAATAACTTAATATCTGTCCCTTCTCGGGCTTAAACAATGTAGGAAATAATTTTTTTTTTTAATTTGTTCTTCAAATTATGTTTTTGTTTAATATGTCAAGTTTTTTTAATAACTACTGCACCCAGACGAATGCATTTCAAAATTAATAGAGAGTATCATCATCAGGCTTTGATGTATGCGGTATTGCATCACAACGTGGGATGCAGTTTACCAATGTGTAATTCAAAATGTTTCACCACTGTAGTAATGCAGGTTGCGGTAGTTTGGACAAAAACTTCCAATCTGAACGTAAAAATTCTATAATCAAAACATAAAAAATTACCTTCACTTAAATTTAGATACCCTATTTCCCACTCAGGAATGCTATGAATGTAAATGTAAATTGTGTTGAATCTTTACTGCTAATATTTAACAATATTATATCTGTGATACATTAAAAAATAAAAGTTTTACTTAAATTTTTAAACTTTATTCTCTCCCCAAGGGGTGATGTAAAAATCAGAAAATTATTACCTAAGTTTAACTTGGGGTATAAATAGTTCTCATCTCGGAAAAAAAATACATTTTAAATTTTAAGTTATGTAATTCCCCACTAAGTTCGCTACCTGCGTAAAAATAGCTATCCATTAGAAACTTTTTACTAAAATATAAACTTGACCAAAGCAAAACTTATTCTGAAAATATCCTTTTTATTTCCACTATGACGCCATATTCGCCTTTTTAACAAAAAAAAAAACAAAACAAAAAAACAAAACAAAAAAAAAACTAGCTTAATTTAATATTTCACGTGAAAATCTTTCAACTAAAAAGAAATAAATTATTATTGCGGCTTTTGAAATTTTTGCAACAATGGAGTAAAAATGTTACATTTTCTATGAAAAATGTCCGTTGATTTTCAATGAAAAAAGCGAAAATTGGAATTATTAAGAAAAATATTTGAATAATGTAAAAAAAATTAGCCCATGTTTCTCTCTGGTTTATAATTCACCCATATGCAAAGCCATTTTACCTTTCGTTTTGACCCTGACGTCAGGCAAACGTTTTTACGCTTTAAATTTATAATATCATTATAATTAGTAAAGAATAAAAAATGAGTGGCATCAGGGACAAAAAGGTGGGAAGAAAAAATGAAAAAGTTATGATCTCCATAGGCTTTTCCATGTTAAATTAACATTGAGAAGTGACACTGGAAATAAATAAATATTGCGCTGCCGCGCAATACTTAAATATCATTTATTGATTGTTATTTCCTTTTAAAAATAATCGAAAATGTTTTGTTTATCACTTTATTTTCTTTTCATATTGAAATAAAAAATAACGTACTATTATAGCACGCTATATGTAACTGGTATTCGAAAACGACGTTTTCGCCAAATTGGCATCAAAAAATCACGCCAAACCCGGTGCGTTTATGGCATCTGTGCCATAAATCTAAACATTTTATTTAAATATGTAATATGATTGCGTTTTATATACAATTTACTTTTGTTTGTATATAAAAATAGGTAAGTGGCTTGGTAACACAAAATAAATTGCATAAATCTTTAAAAAATTGCTTGAGTATATGAAACAATGAATAAGTTGCACGAAAATACGCATAAAAAGCTTACTTATCTCGCCAAACTCATTTTCTCTACCTCACCAAGGCCCTTATACAGGAAAAGTACCAATTTCATTTTTAAAGACTAAAAAGAAATTAATATAAATGGAAATTGTTTTTTTCAAAATCATGCTTTCATTAAAATTCACAAAAATTTAGAAAATACATGTTTTTTAAATGAACTAAATATTAGAGAAGTCTTGAAAAAAAAACCCTTAAATGCACGGAGTTTAAATTTAATTCGGTGATTTCAATTATGGAAGATAAATGGATTTAAATGGGAATTTTGCCAAGTTAGCCAGCTATCTCCAAGTTGGCTTCACATATAGAAACTTTTTAGTCGCTAAATTTGGCGGTATTTCGCCACGTTGGCCAAAGTTTGGCGATATCGTGGTAACCCTGTCATTAGTACTTTTCAACAAATACTCATTGTTGAAGCTAATGATGATTTCTCTATTGAAAATAAAACGTAACCATTAAGCAATTCACCCCCCCCCCCCACACCGTTGCCCCTTAGGGATCGAATTTTAAAAAATCAATGTCCAATTCATATATTGCCCTCAGGAATACATATATATTCCAAATTTCAAAACTCTATGTCAACAGGAAGTGGGTGAAAAATGAATCACAAGATTTGAGTGCCACAGACAAATATAATTGTAAGTTAAAAAAAGCATGTAAAAAAAAAAAAAAAGAAAATAAGAAGAAATGATGCTATAAAGCAAAATATTTTATTACACATCATATAATTGTTTCTAATTTTCACACGCTAAATATAAAATATTCTTTTGGCGATTAAAAAATGCTATTGAGAGATTATCGCAAAATCTCAAATCAAAGTTTTTATGCCTTATATTTTCTTTTAAATGGAAAAACAAACAGATTTATTTTCCTGTTTGATTAAATTTAAATATGTTTTATGGCACTTCAATATTACTGCGTGCGTATTTTTTTTATTTGCTCATTGTGTTCAAACCAGTTGTCTACGAAAACATCAATCGATGAAAGTGACGCACACCAAATTTCTGTGACGTATGCAGATAAATTGTGCTTTTTTATCAGTTTTTTCTATATAATTTTTAAACGGTTTGGAACTTATTTTTCATAGTAGGTGCATTCAGTAGGCGACCCTCATAGGTACCTTCTGGTGCAATCAGAAACGAAATCGGACAAATATTTTTTGAATTATGCTTGACGAAAAGTTTTTATTAGGCTTTTTATTTAGTAAGACATGGCTATAATATCCATCGTAATGTCACTGATCGTATCCATCGTATGTGTCACTGAGTATTAGCCTTCGCTTCGCTCAGACAATTAAGCAATCCCAGAAGGATACAACAAGAAGTGCATCCAATAAAGATACTATCTGGAGTATTTTGTAAATAAATTTATGTCAATTGCTTTCTACATAGTATTTCTTGAAAAATCACTCAAGAAAATAACATTTCATTAACTCAAACTAAACTAAATCATTGGGAAGTCTTCTTAATAATTAACAGCAATATAATAAATGAAACTCACTATTCTTATTTCAATTTTAAACTATGTAAATAATTAATTTTAAAAGTTAAAATTTCTAATGCTTCTTTTTTTGTTGCTACGGATTTCATTCCACTTTGTAAAAGACTTATATAAAATAGAATAGCTGATTGTAAATAAGAAACAAACTGTCATGGAAATTCCACACTAAAATCTATGTAGATCAAGCTTATAAAAAATAAAGAATTTTTTTTTAAATTTTTTGATGTTTTAAAAACTAAACACAGAGCACAGAATAATATAATACGTACAAAAATTTAAAAGAGGTTGTGTATCGTGAAAAATAAAAACATTTGCACAATGGTTCCGCGGGATGCACCTTCTTAAATTCCCAACAACCCCACCTTCAAAAAAAAAAAGAAAAAAAATCAGTGACTAAACCTTCAATGAAAAAAAAAAAATGGCGTCAAACATTTTCTTTATATCCCTGAAGTTTCAAGAATATCGTAAATATTTCTCTAGATATTTGACAAATCTAAGCAGATAGAAAACAATATTCACCAAACATATAAGAACAATATTATCTGAATAAGGCATCAGTGCTGCATTAAGAATCGTTGACTGTGCAAAACTGCCAAATATGTGGAACGAGCTTGATTAGAGATTAGGCTTTTGTCGTGTTACGGGAGGTTCGCACATCGAACATTTGTAACTGAAAAAAACAAAAAAAAAAAACCAAAAAACAAACAAACTTGGAATGTTCTTCTTTATTTTCATATATCACTTATTATAATATGTGTAATGGTTTTGAAGATATAATTTTTTTAAATCCGGTCATTCATTTATGGTAACCCTGTATTACTTATATTGTTATCATATATTATTGCTCATTATATGAGCAAAATTCCAGCATTTTCTTGCACTGATGACGGTACGCTGATGCTACCTAAATTAGTTTGCAACAGTTTAAAACATTCTGATGCTGTAAACGCTGTTTTCTATCTACTTATATTGTTCTGTGAAACGTAATTTCTTATTCTCATTTGACGAATCGCCGAAAATCGAAAGTCTTCGGTGAGATTTGGTGCATGCGTGTATACAGTCAAACCTCGTTAACATGAACACGCTTAACTTGAATTACTTTTAACGTGAATTGTTTTCTCAGTCCCCTATAAAAACGAATACAAAGATTTGATACTGATAACAGGAATTACTGTTAGCATGAACAAAATTTTGATTCCCCTTGAGGTTCATGTTAACGAGGTTCGACTGTATTAGAATTTCCTTGCGTTTTCAGATCCCCAGAGTAGCACGGACCTGCCCGTAAGCCGATTTTCATTCACGACACTTGAGCCGGCCCGGGCCATACTTTTTTCTGAAGGCTCGGACCAGGCCGGGGCGGGCCTAACTTAATTTTTCTGTACAGAGCCGGGCCTGGTTTCATTCCTAGTCTTCACGGCCCAAAATTTTCAGTCCTAGTTTTAAGCTATCCCGTATGAAAATCATTGTCTCAGCGTGGCCTGGTCCATTTAAAGGTCAGTTAAATTAGGCCTGGCCCAAAAATTTTTGCAAAAAATGCATAAATTTTTGAATCACTATTATTCTGCACTTAAACTTTAAACTTTATTATTTTTAAAGAATAGTAGATTTCTACGAATATTAAAATATAGCTAAATTAAAATATAGTAAAATGTATGAAAAGGAACCTGCCTATGACGGAACAATGTTTTAAACTGAAAAACGTGTTGATCCATGCAAAATTAATATACTAATAAGTAAGAAAAGAATATATAATACATTTACACTTGCTAAGAAGGAAACTTGTCTATAACGCATTTTTTTTCTTTTCTTTGCAATTCCGTCTTAGAAGATTATACTGTATAGCATTTTTCAGATTTTTAGCACTTCTATACATTGAATATGAATTAACAATATTAATGATAACTGAAACATTTACATACAAGAAATAGAGATTCATTAAAATATAAATATCGCAGCCTGCGGCACTTCTATAAATATGAAGATTATAAACATGAAAAAAAAAGTTAAAATAAATATTTTTGGTCAGAGCTCCTCGTACAAGACAAATTTTTAACCAATTCGACGTAAAAATCAATGTTTTATAGAAATTCACTCGGGCCGAACATTTAATTTTTTTATCGGGCCGGGTCAATATTATTTTTTCTACGGTCCGGGCCTGGAAAAGGCGGCCCGTGCAGATCTCTACCCCAGAGTCCGTTTTTTGATGTTTTCTTACGATGTCGGCAAGTATGCATGCGTGTGTGAACACGATAGCGTCCAAATTATGCTTCTGTTTGATGAATACGTTACAAGCATATTGGTCACTGTCGCAAGAGCTGTATTCATCTTCGTACAAATTGAACAACGGGAATGATATCCAAACTATTTTTCAATTTGTGACAAGAGAAAACAGATAAGTATTTTCTCATTTTACCCAATTTTTCAATTAAATTTTTTTATTACCCACGCTTATGTTATGTTGATACAATAAAAATATTTCACTAGAGCGTGACTTTATGTAGTAAAACATTAAAATAAATAAATAAAAATAAAAATAAGTGAGTTTTATTAGTCTGGTAAAAACGAGTGAAAATTGAAGTATTGCATTTTATTGAAGTAAAAAGAAAAATATATGCATTTAAATCAACTTAAAACTCCCATGGCTGTGTATATTCAGTTTCAGTCAGGGTGCTCGCTGCTGCTCGCCATTGCGCCAAATCGCTACAAAATGGTTCATTTGGCGAGTAAACAAACAATCAGACTCGCCAAATTTCGAGTGCTCATTTTTTGCTCTTTGTGTGTGCGTGCTTGTGCGTGTATCAATAAAATCGAGGTTTTTATCTGCGTTACTGAACGACTGATGTCGCTTTTCATGTTGATTCGATTTCACCGTGCCATTTACATCATTTTATTTATAGATATACTGGCTCGTCATCAATTCAGTTTAGGTACAGCCAAAGACATAGTAAGGACTGTGCGATAGGTATTTCTCTATTGTCAGTTAATCACTATCTATGTGCCGGTGTCGTGTCGATAAAAACACAAACAAAATTATTCACTCAAATGCCGAGTGGAGAAAAGTTTTGCTGGGATGCGGAGTTGAAATTAGCCATATACCATACTATTTATTACAGAGCCGAAACTAGCCGGGGCAAACATGGATTTTGGCGCCAACCTCTTCCGCAAAATATATTTACAAAGAGAATTTTACTAATTTTCTAATAGCCGACTTATCTTAAAATTTAAAATATGTAATCATCTCTATATAATAAAAGGCAGTGTAACGCATCCGGGGCGAACCCACCAATCTTACCAGTCTCCGATAAGATGGAGTCATGTTAGGCTTAACTTTGATTTGAGATGTGTATGAGAAAACTTATCTGTCTAAATACAAATCTTTTCTACCTGAAATCCCTTCTGTTAAAAATAATTTTTTATAAAGGATTCAAAACTAACAAAATTTCAATGATTTACGCAGCCATTTCAGAAAACAAACGTAGCGCACTCCGTGCGTAAAACGTAAATAAGAAGCTGTGGTAGCGAGTCATTCACTTGATTCATTGAAAAAAAATTTAAACCATGGAGCTATGAAGATTAAAGGAGACGACATAAATGACATCACTTGAAGTTGTCCGAGGCTAACGAGAAAGATATGCTACCGCGGTGGGTCTGATTCTTCTTTTTTTACAGACCGCTGGGGTCACGTGATGCTCTTTTCGCACACCTTCATTGGTGCATTCGAGCATCACGTGACTCCAGCGGTCTGTAAAAAAAGAAGAATTGGATCCACCGCGGTAGCCTGTCTTTCTCGTTAGCCTCGAAGCTGTCCCACCCCTGCTGCGTGATGTCAGCCGCTGGTAAACAGAAGAAAAACACCAATAGGCGTGAAGAACACTTTAACAATGCTTCCCTTCGTTATTTCGGATGGGGTTCAACCCGAGATACCTATTTATTAATCAATATACTTATTAAAAACTTTTTGGAGATGGGGGGGGGGGGGTAAATGATAAAAATACAATTTCAAAGTGTTATTAAAAAAAATAGTATTATTTCAAAAGTTGCAGCAGACTGTTTTAATTACGCAGTTTTATTGCATATTTGTTAAATTTTTGTTTTATTAAGAAATCTTAATTTTGTTATAGTATATTAGCCGGAAAACCTGGTTTACCCAGAAATATTGTAAATGCTATAATTGTGTGTTTATTAGAACATAAACTAGCCGAACTTTGCTCATCTAAACGCTTCCATATTGTCAATTATTTTTTATCAGTTTTTCAAATTTTAAGTGAAAAACACATTTTTTACCCACCGTCCTAGGACGGGCATTTACACTAGTAAAATATATAATACTGAGCTACGTAATCTACAAAGGTGGATCCAAGGGGAGGTCACGGTGATCATGACCCTCCTCCGAACACCAACAAAAATAGTCTAAAGATCATTTTTCTAAATGAAATACACAGAGAGTCCCGATTATCCGAGTCCCACTTAACCGAGTTATTTTCTTCTGATGGACTGATGTCTTCCATTATTATGGAACAGCCATTATAAATGAAGTGTTAGGTGAAGATGAAAGAGCAGTCGCAAAAAGTTAGAACTCTGATATTCTGGTCAGAATGGGGAAAAAATGGCTATGGCCATTCCCCCTTCCCCCCACACCTTCAGAATTACAGGTTTGATCTATAGTTTAGTTAAATATTGTCTCAGAATAAACTTTCAAATGGAAAGTGGAATTATATCAATAACTCAACAATCTTATGTTATAGGGAACTTTTAGATCGCTTTGATACGACCCCTAGCTTTCCTATGGATGTAAATATTCGTTTTCAAAAAGCTTGAAAGTGCAGTGAGGACATACCCAAGAAGCACCATCGTTGGCAGTTTCTGTAAACCTTTGGGAAATGGTAGGATATGGAATGGTAGGGTTGGCAAATGGGATGTTCAGAGATCGTTCTAATTTGGAGGCTATCTGAACAGTATCCTGAGACGCAAATGATTGCACCTCTGTTGGGCTTTTGTAGGCAAATGGTTAGTTTACTAATGGGTACGGCAAGATGGGCATTTCTTACTGTGAGCCAATGAGGAATGCCAATCAGCCAATGTTCGTCCAATCATTTTGTGCTACTTGCGTATTTCTCTATAGGGCAATGTTTGGGAGTTTAATATATATTGCAACTTCTGCAAGACCCGACGCTGCGAATATAGTTAGACAATTAAGTCAATTTCAAAACTGCTATGACAAAACTCACTGGAATGCAAAACGTGTTTTACGCTTTTAAAGAAAACAACTAATTTTGGAATAATATTTAGGAATACTAATGGACCTTTATTCGGATTTACTGACGCTGTTTGGGGAAAAGGCCCTAATAATAGTAAATCACATATAGACAACTGTTATTTTCTGAGTGGTGGCACTTTTAATGGGAATGTCACGGAGTTTATGGCTTTGTTTGATGCTACAAAAGGAAGTATTTATCTTTCCACCTTGCTTAGTGAATTATAGGATTATAACATTAAAAATGTGCGCATACCAACAGATAATGAGAGAGAATCAATAAAATTATCTAAAAATTAAATTATCTGAAAATCAGTAAAGACGGATTTTTATGTCAATCTTCAATGCAAACAAGGCGACAAATGGGATTGTTTTAAAAGGGTTTTTAACTGAAATATGCGTCAAGGAAATTTTATGACCAAAATTGCTCGTTAACAGGGGACAAGATACTGTTTCACTATTAAAATTTATATGGAACTAATTTTAAGTCATGGCGAATGCTAAAATATATGAATTTACGAGTTTCACGCATTTGCTAACATAAAATAATATAGTGGGAATAATTTGGGAAAGAAAATACTTTTACTTTCCCAGGAGATAAAAACATAATTGGGCGACACATATAGCCGCTGGATGTTAAAAGACAAAGAAAGGGAGGATGGTTAGATAAAATGACAGTCTAAGACAGGGGAAGTTATTAAAGTTTACATAAGAAAAAAAAAAAAAAACGCACGATTCTAACGGAATTTAAATTTATTAAACAGTTGGAACTATGTTTTATTTATAGTAATTTTAGAAACAAATCGAAAATTGCACGTAAAACGTGGCATATGAGGTGCTTTTCTACTAAAATTTGTATTATAAATATTCAGATCTTGGTGCAATAGCTGTTGCACTGTTATGCAAAAATGCATGAATCTAAAATTTATTACGATTATATGTATTAACCGCTTCCCTTACCATTTTGTTTGAAAAAAAAAAAAACTGTAAAAAATCATCATATTTTTTGCAATCACATTATTGCATTTCAGCATTTGCATTGCATACCACAAAACTCGGAAAACTGCCAATTAAATATTATATATAATTTAATTGTATATAATTTAAGAATATTTTCTTTCTTTTTAAGTTTCAGGCAGAGTAAAAACGTGATAAAACAAATCGTAGTGACAAATTATGCCACGCCAGAGTTTTCTCGGGATAATAATTAATTGCAATGTATACGAATCCGATATAACTCGGGATAATCAGGGAAGTGGTTAAATTCAGTAATACGGAAATAATATGACTTCATCTTAAATAGGACGTAATCACCATAGCAACTTAGAATCATTACCTGACATGGGATAACATTGAATTACTTACGTATTTACAGGGTTTAATAGAATGAAGAAAACTTTTATTAATATCCGTTTAAGTTTTGATTTGATTTTAATAAAATTTGAAATGACTGGACAAAATTCTGTAACGATTATATACATTAAATTTCAGACCATTCGGTTGAGTAGTTTTTGCGCTGTTATATGCGGGCAGACAGAGGGACGGACCAGACCACGACTATATGTGCTACGTATTTATATACTTAAGAATGCACCTAAAAGGAGAATTTATTTATTTTTGAAAATAATTAACTGATTTACCCAATACGTTAAAAAGTTTTGGGTAGACATACAGTGAACCAAAAAAAAAAAAAAAAAAAAAAAAAAAGTTGGACAGCAACAAGATTCGATTTTGTTACTTAATATTGTTTTAACCAGTTGTGATATCGTAATCTAACAATATTTAAAAAAAAAAAAAAAAAAAAAAAAAAAAAAAAAAAAAAAAGATAATTTCTTCAAAGATTGAAATAGTTTTATTTAATCTTAATAAAATGTTATATTAAATTTTAAGATAATTTAAAAATAAATTGTGTATTTTTCACTGCCAAAATAAAACTTGGACACTTTTTCACTTTTACATAGGACTGCCATTATGCAAATTTTTAAGAGGGTGTTGATTTCTGGCACAAGTCTAAGCCAAAGTTGTGAGACTGAAACACGTTGAAATTTCCTTTTGCTTGATTAAAAATTCTAAAAATGAAGAAAAAGCAAACTTCTGTTGATATGAAAACTTAATTGTTAAACTATGGAAAGAGCAGAAAAGTATACGATATATTGCAGAAATTGTGAAAAAGCCACGTTCAGCAGTGCATTACGTAATAAATGCACAAAAAAAGTATAGATTTTTGCAAAGACCTTGTGGAAGTGGTAGGCCCAAAAAGATTTCCTCGTCTGAACAGTAAGTCGGATTGTCAGATTTGTGAAAGAGAATCCTAAAATATCTGCAGTAAAGATAGCCAGAGAGTTGAAGGAAGCATCTATAGTGAATGTGCATCCACAGACTATCGGGATTTTTTTTTTACTTTCTAAAGACTATAGAGCATACACAAAAAAGCGCCATATTTGTTTTTCAGAAATATAAAAAAAGGTCTCGAATAAGCTAAACAATGTGTTGGAAAGCCACAAGAATCCTGGAAGTCTTTTGTTTTTACAGATGTCGAAATTTAATTTGTTTGGATCTAATGGTTGACGTTTTATATGACGAATGGAAGGAACAGTACTAAAATCAGCAAATATAAAAGCGACTGTAAAACATGGTGGTGGATGCGTTATGGTATGGGGTTCAATGGGAGGTAGTAATGTTGGAAATCTGGTGTACATTGAAGGTACAATGAGTAAAATCGTGTATTTGAACATTCTAAAAGGCAATTTACCAGAAACAGCTTCAAAATTAAATTTAAATTGAAATTATTCTTTGGTCCAAGACAATGATCCTAAGCATAACGCTCGGATTGTAAATGCATGGTTATTATACAAAGTGAAAAAAACTGCTACCTCATCCTACCCAAAATCGGGATCTAAATCCTATAGAACATTTCTGGGCTTATATGGAGAAACAATTACAAGAAAAGGAGATTAAAAATAAAAACTGCTATTCTCACTATATGGCAAAATGTACCATCAGATTTAACCGAAAAATTGGCCGATAAATAGGAGGCTACAAACTGTAATAGCAGCAAAAGGATAAATATATTAGATGGTTTTGTTTTAAATTTAAAAGAGTTTTTTTTTTATTGGAAAATTGTGTAAGTGTTCAAGTTTTTATTTGGTACTATCATCATCATGTTTTATAAATTTATAATTTAGATATACGTTTTATTAAAGTAAAATAAAACTGTGTAAATCATCTTAAAAATTGTTATTATTTTAAATAAATATTTTCTTTTAAAGAACAACATAGAGCAAAATAATTAAACAATGAAATCAATAGAAGCTGTTGTCCAACTTTTTTTTTAGTTCATTGTACATAGATAAAAGTATGAAAGTCGGACATTCCGTTCAAAAGTTATGCGTGGACATACATAAAAAAGTACAAGCGAATTGTATAGTATCCTTCTTTTGAAATCGGATAAAAAAAATATAAAAGAATGTTAAAGATTCACAAGCATGAGCTTAAGAAGGGCACTCACCCTTCTTAATCATTAGAAGGAAATTTATTTTTCTAAAAAAATTACATGTCAAACATAGCAAAGGTTTTTTTTCTTTGTTTTGTTACATTTTTTATGGAAATATATATAACTTCTTGAGTAGCCTGTCAATTAAGAAATAAAATAAAGTTCAATTATAATAAGCTAATTAATCCATTTTAATTAATACCATTAATAATACAGCGACCGCTAAAATTTTCCAATTAGATCATAGATAAATATTTTTTTCTTAATACTATAACTTATAGGACATACGGCCCTACACTAGTCCGGAAGACTCGGAAGCTAATGTTAATCCTATGGGGAAGTTATTTTCAAATTGCTCGCTTGGATTTTAATATTTTTGAATATTTTTTTTTTCATAGGATGGCTGAGGACGATCTTTAACGGGGCTAGTTTTTTGCTTTTTCGATTTTGGTTTCAGACTAAAGAAAATACTTTCACTTTTGGAATATGTTGGAACCGGTTCTGAAATTAAAACTATCCTAAAAAAAAAAACAAAAAAAAAAAACAGTACTAAAATTGAAAAAGTAAAAACTATCCCTGTTAGAGATAGAACTCGTCTATCCTATGAAAAAAAAAATCATTTAAAAATATTAAAACGCAAGCGAGATATTTGAAAATAACGTTCCCTTAGACGTAACATTAGCGTTCTCGTTTCTTCCCGTGACTAATGTAGGACCACGCATGTAAATATAGGAAATTAAATTACCTAGAGTAATTAAATACTCTAGGAAATTAAATTGAATATAATCTGTCACATTCCGAATTCTTTTTTAGAATGTAAATTTAAGTACAATAAGTTACGTTGGTTGAATAACTTTGCAAATCTAAATATTTTAGATAAATATATGAAAGAGAAATAGTGTAAAGAAGCTAAGACATTTGACATTTCTGAATTTTGTGCTATTAAAATTGAATGTATTTGACGGCGTTCTGATACTACACCATAGTTTCTTCTCTCGCACGCATGTCCCGCTGTAGTAATACGTCTGTGATAGGCAGTAAATTTCCTTTCTTTTGTTGATTTTTCTTTGTTAATATTTTTGATCTCGCAATACTAAAGAATTCAATCTTCTCTTTGGTTTCCGTTTGCGAGCACCCTCAGTTGGAAACGGAAATTATAAGCTGTGGGTTGGAGATAATTAAAAATATTCTCGCTTTTTTTCTCCCAATATTCTTTTGTTATTAGGGAAAGCCAGGCTCAACGGAACTGAGGAAGAGGTGTGCCATTTGGGGGATGTTTGGAGAAAGAAATTAAGAAATTTGATATTTTAAAGTCTAACAGTCAACATAGGTCAGACTATTTTTTTTTTTTTTTGTTGCAAAAGTTGCACAAAAGACAGAAAAAAAAAAAAAAAAAAAAAAAAAAAAAAAAAAAAAACTGGTCATATTTGATTAAAATAGAAATATTGACGTTAAATAATATTTTAAGAACATACATTAATAATCATCAAAAATATTTGCTCGTCTTTGTGGTATTACAAATATATTATGAGCCGTTAATTAAAGGAAATTAGACATGAAGTTCTTTTTAAAGAATATTGCGTTGTATATTGCAAAACCCATTTCGTTCTTTACGGTCAAGCAGTTGTAAAAAATAAAATAAAGGAAAGTTCTTACTTGCATGGTGTCAGCTGTAATAAAATGAAGAGGAACCTTTTTAACAATATAAATCAAAACTTTATTCATTTTTCAGAAGAGAAGAAAAACATTCTCCCGTTGGTCACCGTTTTTAAATTAATTCTTTGGCCAATGAAACAATCTACTCCATTTGAAGATATTTCTTTAAAAATTAAAGTGCAGCACAACTCGAATTTTCTATTGATGAAAATTACAATAAAAAACTTTTCCACGACATCAGGAAATAAATCAAAAAGGTATTTAACAACGAAGACATTGTCTTCGGAAACCGTTCGCTAGACCCCACATCCGTAGGCAAGCAGGCTGGGCCCACGGCCCTGCGATCTTTTTAAAACAAAAACTATATCATGACAGCTTCACCAGTAAAACAGATTCTGATTTTTAAATTAACGAAATTTTTAATTTATAGTAAGTAACGGGGGCGACAAAACTATCGGAACGAAAAGATTTAAATCTATTAGAGAATTTAAAAAATTAGGCAATATCTTAATAAACAAAGAATACATTTAAAAACATTTATTTTAATTACTTACCCATCATACGTAGTACAGGGTAAGTCTTGTAATCGTTTTAAAAATCGAAAATTTTTTTTGACGGATTTACACGCTTCAGACACTAGAGATTCCGAAAAACATATTTTTAGAAAAAAAAATTTGCTGTCCGTCTGTATGTGTGTGTGTCTGTAAACGCTCTATCTCCCGAACAAATTCAGATAGAGACTTGAAATTCCGTGTGTACTTAGGAAGTAACAGTGAAAAGAAGCCTATTGAATATCAGTAACCTCGATTATCCGGAACTATTTTTTTCGGACTCTCGAAATATTCGTTCTGATAAAAGGTATACAAAAATTTTCGAAATTGTTCATTTGAAGGAGTGAATATAAAAGACAATAAAAAAAAAAAATAAATTTTGCATCATGAATGAACTCGATCGGATAATTAGTTGCCGAGATATCTGTAATTATATTTTTCACACTCTTTGATTTTCATGACCTTGTATTTCATTCAAATTTCAATTCAAAGATATATTTTAATTGGCAATGAGACGCTTAATCCGACGGAGTAAACTGTTAGTTATTAGGATTATAATTTTTCGAGTTATAAGGATGTTTCTTTTACGCAATTCGGTTCTACACGATTATCCCGCCAACCAAAAAACTATCGCCAAACTATAAGATTAGATGCCAATAATGGCTTATCGTAAATGCCAAACATTTAATGCATCTCCATACCTATAAGGGGGTTACTATAGGAGGGATCCTGTGCTGTCGCCAAATGCCGCCAAGTTTATCGCCAACTTAGCGATATATCGCCAAATTTGGAGACCAAAATTAGTCGCCAAAAATGAAGCCAAATTAGCTGTATCTCTAATATTTCGCCAAATTCCCATAGACTTCCATTGTAAACCTATAGTGTTTACTTGTTTACAGAAAATCAACAAATTGAGATATTTTAATGCAACAAAAAGTAATATTAGTTTAAGGGATTATATCAATTATATTTAAGGGAGTCTAAGTAAATTAAATTATAAATAAAGTAACATGATACAATGCTTAGCATGTATCACATGTTTTATTTTCATATTTTATATTATGTATATCCATGATGGGTAAGTATTACGGTGGCCCCCAACGACTAGTTTTCTCTAGCGATTGTGAAATAAATACGCCTTCGAAAGTGTGAGCCTCTACGTAATTCATACGTCACGAGAGGGAGAGAGGCAGCGCACCGCCCCCTGAATATTAGGCCTGAGCGCTGACACAAAAATATCAGCTGCCGAAGGCGGATTTTTTTTAACGTAGGTACGGTCCCTTAAATGTAGCTACCAGTATTTTAAAAAAGATTTCTCTGACTTGTTTAATTTCAGGAAAATAAAGCGGAAAAAACTTTTATTGGTAAGAAATATTTAAGGGACCGTACATATGCTGAAAGAAATACGCCTTTGGCAGCCGCCATTTTTGGGGGGCGACTCAAGAGTGAAAGGTTCCATTCTCTCATTGGTTGATCAGAAACCGGTCTTGCCTTGTTTCCCACGGATGATTTGGTGATGAAATGCAAGTACTTTGAAAAATATCGTACCTCATGCGTAATTCATGCTACTTTGATGAGAGCTTTGTGTGGACGATCTTCTCCAGTGGTTAAAGCACTCGTCTAGCGAACTCAAGTAGGCAGGTTCTATCCTCCCTGTTGTTTTTATATTCTTTATTTGTGTTTTGTTTTGATTTTTATTAAGTTAGTTAATAAAGATTTATCGACTGTTATTAACCGTTCATTTCCAATTTTTTTAAATTTTCAATTAGATAATTAAATAAAATTTTGATTAAATTAAGTTTTAATTGTTATTAAATAAAATAAAATTTAGTTTTAAATAAAATTGAAATTTAATTTTTTTCTTAAATAAAATAAAATTTAGTTTTAAATAGATTTCAAAATTCATATAAGCTATTTTTTTTATGAATTAAAGTGAACATTTATTGTAATTCAATAATAATATCGCCTGAACTTACATACATTATTTTTTTCCCTTATAACTTTATTATCAGATAAATATTAAATTAGCAAAATTAATTTATCAAAGTTTTTTTAAATTAATTAGTATTTTTCATGCAGAAAAACTTTATTAATTTATTATCAAATGCTTTGTATTTTTTTATTATGTATAAAATACTGTTAATGAAATTAATTTTTAAAACTCATATTACTTATAAGCTAGTTATTTCAATTCCTTAAATTGAATATTTTTGAAAATATAATGTTATTTCTTACACTTATATAAAATATTTTTATTTTTATGTTACATTATTTAACAATATATCTGAATACATAACTATATTCAATTTATTTTATTTGAAAGTAAAATTTTATTAATTTATATAACAATATATCTGAATACATAACTATATTCAGTTTATTTTATTTGAAAGTAAAATTTTATTAATTTATGAATTTATATTAATAATATTATTAACTTAATAAGTAATTAATTATTTAAATCAATTTGTAATAGTTAATTGTTAAATACTTTTTATTAAAATTTGCTAAACATTTTTTAATTGTTTTTATTTAAAAATTCTAATGAATACATAACTATATTCAGTTTATTTTATTTGAAAGAAAAATTTTATTAATTTATGAATTTATATTAATAATATTAATAATTTAATAAGTAATTAATTATTTAAATCAATTTGTAATAATTAATTGTTAAATACTTTTTATTAAAATTTGCTAAAATTTTTTTTATTGTTTTTATTAAAAAATTCTAATAAACTACTTTTCAAAACAATATATATATTATATTTGTATTATTTGAAAATTCAGTCAAAAACATAAATTATTTTTATTAAAAAAATTATTATAAATTGCTCTTTCACTATTACCACCCTAAATATTTGAAAACTAAGTTAAAGGCATTAGTCCAACTAATCATTAACTAGAAATATTTAATGCAACAAAATACATTATAAAAACTTCTTATAATTTTTGGTAGTTATTGCTCAGATATTATTGTTTTTGGTTCCAATTTTTTTTTCTTTTGGGTGTGTGGAAAAGAAAAGAAAAAATTCTGTTATTACTATTTAATTTATTTTTTCATTATATTTCACTACAAATGTGAACTATAATTTATTTTAGCTTGACCTTTTTCATTCACTATCTATGAAACACTTTATTTTTAGAATTTTTTTCTGCCCTGTTTATTATTTTGCAGTAATAATAAATAGATATTAATATTGCAAATTACTATACGGGCAAGGTAGAATTTAGATGATCTAAATCTCTTTCTGACAATTTTGATTATTTGAGTACTAGTTTGGCCATTTAATTATTTATATTTACGCACACAAAGTGCCATGAAAAAAAAAATGCACGAAGTTTGACTGAGTATTTTTATTAATTGTTTTTTATATATTTATTATTTTTAAAAAACACATCAGCTATCAAGAAAGGGGAGCGGTGTGTGCTTGAGCTTACTGTTGCTTTGCACACATAACTACAGTCAAAACACATAGGTAATTAAATGCAGTTGCGTAGCCAGGATATTATTTCGAGGAGGGGGGGGGGGGGCGTCTAATCCCCTAAGCTTCTGTCTTCCTGATGCAAAGCTATAAATCAAAAACTATTAATTTTACTTTTCGTATAAATATCAATTTTATACTTTAAAATATGGGATATGTTTGGGTTTTTTTTTAAAGTTTAAATTTACATACACCTGTATATATAGAAAAGGAAAATATAAGTAATGTGTAATTTAAAAATAAGTTGCAAAGTAATAAGTCTAAAATATTTAAATTGATTACTTTTTTAAAAGAAAGTCAGTTTTATCAATTTTTTGCAGGGAAAAAAGAATATTTAAAAAAAAAAAAAGTATCATTGTTTTTCGGGAATCACTTTATATGAGAAATAAATTAAAATTTCTTACATGTCGCAAAGAAAATTTAATACGTGTATGATTGCAACTTAATACTTGAAATAATCCCAAGTGACACTTGGCGATTTGTTTTGGTGGTGAAATGCGATGTGCCCTCTGATTTGTTAGGAAGAAGTGTCTACCACTGCTCAATTATCAGGACTTGTAAACTTGAGAAGTAATAATCGAGGGATTCTTGTTTCTTGTCAACCAATGGGAGAATGGAACCTTTCACCCTTGAGTCTCTTCCCCATTTTTGCGTCAGCGCTCAGGCCTAGTATTCAGGGGGCGGTGGACAGCGCTTCGATGACGTCATCACAATACGTGCAGACGGTAGAAAGATAGCATATCAGATAAGAGCGCGATGATACGGAGGAAATTGCCGATGTACGCCTGATACAAAACACTCGTTTTAAAAATAAATATGGAATGGACCTTATCCACGCGACCTGAAGTCGAGGCTAAAATTCGTCTGCTGGCGGTATTTACTGGCGGTGTTTAGCATAGCAGTCTATGGAGTGCGAGTTATTAATGCTTGTTTGTTAAAAATACCGCAAAAAGATTCTTTGATGCAGCAGCATATACTTAATATATTGTAATCTAAATTCAAAATGTTGTTCCGTATGCGAGAAAATTCCCTAAGTTTGCAAATTTTCAGTTAAAATGTATGCACTCAACCTGGGTCAAGGCTAAAGTCGTCTGCTAGCGGTGTTTGCGCCTGCGCATACTGGTATTCTGCCGGTGCAGTAACTAGAATAACAGATCATCATACCGCCAGCTCTGGCGTCTGACGTCACCTGAATAGAGTCCATTAAATTTTAACAATATCGATGTGCAAGACCAAATGAAATAAAAAAAGTAACATGTTAAATTTTATTATGTAATTTTAATAAGGTATTCTATAATTTTCTTTATTGTGAGCAAAAAACAATGGAGAAATTTACTTCCTGTAGTAAGAGAAACTCAAAAAAATTATTTATAACTATTGGAGTAACTGGATCCAGCATGGTCCAGTTACCCCGGATACATGTCCCAGTTACCCCATTCTTGAAAAATTTATGAGGTAACTGGGACACCGGGCTTACATTTGAAACATGAAGTAAATATGTATAGATACCTAATAATATTAATGTAGTTATATGCCTAATCTTTAAAAAAAAAGATTGTTTAATAAAAGTACTTACAGTATCTATACTATAAAGGACAAACATATCTGTGCGTAACGCATACGTCATTTTGCGAATGGCAAACAAAAATATGGGCTATATCAAGAATATTGTCTGTTATTCCGTGATAATGACGTCACATGCACACTTTTCTAGTAACAAAGTTTAAGACTGGATTGTAAAAGTGGATTGCTTTAGCGGATGCAAATGACGTCATTTTATAAAAAAGCGTGTATTTTAATTCTTAAACTTGAATTATGTTTTGTAGAAGTGCGTCATTTTCATAGCCCAGCAGCTTTGAAATTCTTCACAGGTGAAAATGCTTCACTTTTGAAAATAATGTAATCGAAATCACACACTGATAAAACGCAATGGTTTACAAAAATTTAGAGTGTCTTTATAAAAGAGAGGTGACATGCAAATAATAGCGATTTATTTTTACAGAAATTGATGATTCTCGCCTGGATGGATTTTCTTCGCCGAGTGAGACAAGCAAACAAATAATTCGTGGTTTAAAATAATATCGTGTTCCTGAAGTTTTTGTCGAAAATTCTCTCGAATAATAAAGTTTTAATGCTATTCTTTAGAACATTCTACTATAATTTTATAAAAATAACATAATTTGCTTAATTTAATTTTTCCTAATTTTATATAATCTATATATTTAAAACACAAGTGTGTTTTTTAGTCATCTGCCGTGATTTTTCTGCTGAACCAATTTTACTAATATATATATATATTTTTTAACTGAAAGCCTTTTCTTTGTAGATGTGATGCTTTTTTTTTAAATATCCCCACTTTTATATTTTAATTTTAAAAGCATTTTATGAAATTTCTTCAAAATGATGAAAATTAGATAGCTTTCATTATTGCAGACAAGAGAGAAATAACGAGGTATTTTTTAACTTTATTCATGCTATTTTCTGATAAAAATTCAAAATTGTCGTATAAGGTTTGGTGGCGCAAAATCCCATTAAGAGCAGAATATTATATTAGGGGCATAATAACGGAAAATGGCATACTGCTTTTGAAAACACGCATTTTTCCTCATAAATTTTCTATATTGTTTTTCCTTCTGCATGTGTACTGATACTTAGTTTCAGACACTAGGCGAAATGCTTATTTAAGTGAAAATGAAGTCATATTTAAAAGAAAACGATCATTTTCTTAGATAAAACTAAACATTTTAACACAAATGCGTCTAAAAAACATAAATTACGGAAATTTTTACTCTCCGGAATTGAGATTAGAATCTCAAGTAAAGAGAGCGTCTGTTCACATAAAAGATGTTGCTGACAATCGTGACTTCAAGTTTTGAGTTAAAATGATTTTTAAATGATTAAGCAAAATACATTTTTTAAAAAATGATGACTATGGATATGAGAAGTGCGTATGCAAATTTTGAGAAGGTGAAAATTGGTGTTTTCATTTCGGAAATCCAAGCATAAAAGCCTCAATTAATAACCACATCCTAATAACTGATCTTTATTATATTTTACTGATTAAGTATCTATATTATAAAGAACAAACGTATCTGTGCGTAACGCTGACGTCATTTTGCGAATGGCAACACTTCACGATCAAATTTCGATCTTTAAATTTTCGCTACTGCAATTTTTTAATCTTCTGACCATCGTACATTTTCAATTTTCGTCACATAGGGAAAAAAATTTACTTTCAAATGCAATTTGTTTAAAAACTGTATTCATTGACTGATGTATTATATTTTCTAAAATCATTTTTAAGCATGCTTTTTTTAAGTTTATCTTATAACGTGCCGGTTTCAATACATAATAATAATGAACATTTTGCACGTAAGCAACAAACATTTTTCAGCATTTGTTTCTGACTATTTTTGCATAACGAATTTAATACTTCGTTTATAAGCAAATAAAAGAATAGTATTAAAAAAACCTCCAATCTAACATATTTGTAAAAGACAAATTAACGAAATTAATACTTCTTTTATAAACAAATGAAAGAATAATAATGAAAAAACACAAATCTAACATATTTGTAATCGTACAATTTAAATTTTTAGATCAACAAATATGATTTTTTTTTCAAATGGAATTTGTTTGTAAAGTTCCTCTCAGTATACTGATTGTCTATGGTATTAAAAACAATTTTAAAGAATGAAATGTTTTTTAATTTATCAATATCGCGCGGAGCTCGATTACGAAAGATTAATCCGTTTGCCCTGAAAGCAGAATAAAGAGTTCATCATTTTCTTACGGCTTATATCCATTAAAAAAACTTCCCTATGAATAAATAAATAAAACACAAATTTACCAAACATGTATAAACTCTGAAATTATCAGAATATAAAAGGATGCCATAAGTAGCAAAATCTTGGCAAATAACTCTTAGCATGCGGCTAATAAGAAAATATCGCTTTTGATAAATTTTAAAAATTTATTTGATTATATAATTCGTATTTTCCATATGAGAAAGGCTTTTTTAATGTAAGTGCACTGTTAAAAATGTTAAAAATTTGCAGCATTCTGGCAGGTCATCTGACCGTTTTTTTCGAAAACGGTTACACAACCGTAATTTAACACTATTATGACTATATTATTGGCCATTTTATGGTCAGAATATAGTTAAATTATGGTTATGAAACCGTTTTTCCAAAAAACGGTCGAATGACCTGCCAGAATGCTGCAAAATTTTTAACAGTGTGGCCAATCTAAAAAATTTATTGCACATAAAAAAATTATTAGTTTTCAATTAAAAAAAAATGTTTTCAACTATATTCTTTAACCCGGGAAGCCCGGGTACGATCCCCTAGTTTTAATAAAACCCGAGGAAGTTCAATCATATTGACGTTGTTTTTTAAAAAAAGAAACGCAAATTTTTGACAACCTATCACAGAAAAGTGAGAGTTATGATTGAGTTGACACTCGTTGTTTTAGGAAGTAGAGATTAAGGTGCATTGTTTACAAAAGCTAAAACTTAAAAAACATCAACAGTTTTTTATAAAATAGCCTATGGCCTAGTTACCTCGTGGGTCCAGTTACCCCAACTAACCTTATACATATATATGTTTTTATATAATGCATATCAAAGATCAATGGATATCTGAGCTGAGTGACGATTTTGACGTTAATGACATATTGCAATTAACGAGATGCGAACAAAAGTAGGGAAATCAGTTAAATATTATGTGCAATAAAACATAATATTTCATGGTGGTATCTACATACTGTGTAATATTTATGTATAGACATAGTGTAGAGTTGCATGTCAGAGCATACTCATACTAATACACACATCACACATTCATATGTTTATACATAATATGCTATTTACGCAATACATAATTATACACAGACAATACACAATGAGACTTAAACACACACACATGCAATTATGATTACAGACACATTTACATGATTAAACTTTTATAAAGAGACACACAATTATGGGTTACGCACCCACCCTTCTACACACACATGTAATAATGATTAAAAACACATTTACACGATTAAGCTCATGTAAAAAGATGCGTAATTATGGGTTTTACACGCACACAATTAGTGTTATATATGCAAATAATTACACACATGTGCGCTTAAACACCCACACATACTTACACAAAAGTGTGCACATGCTCATACATTTACACATATGTACAGTACGTGTCAAAAAACAAAAAAAAGATACCCCCGAATTTATTAATCGATCAAATACAATAAAAACAAAACAAAGATGTCATTTTTGAAATAGTATATAAAAATCTGTATATAAAAAAAGGTACTAACTTTGTTTTTTTTTAATAATAACACCCTCTTTTGATGCCATATTTGAGTTTTTGAATCAAAGCAAAACAGAAAATCATAATTTATATACAATCTCTTAAATATTCATAGAGTTACAAAAGAAAATGGTGTTAAGTATTTATCCATAAATGTAGAACAAATAAATTAAAATCTCATAGAAAAAATATCCAGACTGTAACCAATAAAATTATAAGCCTAAATATAAGGTTATAAGCTAATTTTAGATAAATAAATAAATAATTAAATTTTCTGGTTTTTTTAATGATGTTCTTGAATGGGGTTGAACTATAACAGAAAATGATCCCTTTAAATTGCCAAAAAGTGAAAATTATCAATATAGCAAAATCTAATGATTTTAATGACCTTAAACTTAGACAAAGATTGCGGTTGGTTTCATGAAAAACTAATGTAGATCATAATATTTTTAAAATAATTTTCATAATTAAAAATATGTTTTTGAATAAAAAAAATGAGTAGATCGTGTTTTAGGTCTATGCATAGTATCTCATTTAAAAAATAACTTTTCAATCGGAAGATTGTTTGAGGATTATACAAATTAAAGATTATCACATGCATTTAACATTAGCATTGTGATAATAATAAATTATATTGTTTTCCGAGCTGCTTTGATCTAAGGAACTCAAATATGGAGTCAAAAGTGGGCGTTATCATTTGAAAAAACAAATTTGGTATAATTTTTAATATGTAGACGGCCCCCATTTCTAAAATTCCATTCATACTCTGAATATTATCTCGAGTTAAATGAGAGTTTATCTTTATCCCGAGTTCATCCTTGTGATTTTCTTTGAAACGACCTGCAAATGAAGGTGCAAATCTACAAAACTAGTTTTTGTAAAGTTACAGAAATCTGTAACTTTACAAATGAATCTGTTAAAAATACAGTAATCTTACTAAAATCTTATCTGTAACCCTGGTTGCAGTTACATGAAAGGATTAGGCATCCCAGTTTCCTAAAAAATTTTTAGTAACCTTACAGATTTTTTGATTTTCGGCGTAAAAGTATGTCTGTTACATGAACTTTTATTATTGCCGTTATATAAAAAGTTCTAGGAATCCCAGTTTCCTAGAAAAACTTTAGTAACTTTACAGATTTATTTTTTACAGTGTATAGTAAGTGTGCCAGTTTTACTTAAAATTTTTGAAGTGAAAACTTCTTTAGGCGCGTTGAGCTTTTTTTGAGATGGAGAAAAACCACTGATTTGGAGACACTGTTACGTAACCGACATGCTAGAATTTTGGCTCATAGACACTAGCGCACCAAGCGGTGAATGACAGGACCTCTTCAGCTCAATCCGCAAAAGAAGAACGAAGCTAAAACTCACTTTTTCTCCCGGCGTTCACACAGGAACACACACACACACATTATCAGTTTTCGAAAACTTCTTTAGGCGCGTTGAGCTTTTTTTGAGATGGAGAAAAACCACTGATTAGGAGACACTGTTACGTAACCGACATGCTAGCATTTTGGCACATAGACACTAGCGCGCTAAACGTAATATAATTGTGGTATTGTATTCATTAATAAAAATACTTTTGGATAGTATTGAATTGGAGTATGGATTTCAATATTTGGATAGTATTGAATTGTAATGATTGCCGTTTATATTTCACCGGATAAATCTTTAAATGCAATACGAGAATTTTTGTACGAAAATTTGTTTATTTATATGTACATGTATAATTTAATAATATAATTTAATATAATAATATATATTACAAATTATTAATGTTTATTTATATGTAATTTATAGTTAAATTATATTACTATGAAAATTGTAATATAATTTTGGTAGTAATAGTTTATAATAATGAATTAAAAAAAAACTACATTTAAAAGTATTTCCTGCACAATAAAACATTTCCTGACGATTAAAAAAACACACACGTAATTGTTGAAGTTTTCACTTCTATTGGCACTCTCGGAGTGCCACTGTTTTTTTAATCCCTTTTCCTTGCAGTGAACGATGTAAACGTATAAGGAAATTGTTACCTAAGTTAAACTACGGGCATTCATTTTGCGGCAGCTCCAGTCGTTTCTGTGCCAGGAGAAAAAATGGCAAAAGACCTTGAGGGAAAATTTTAGTTAAAAATGCGATAGACATAACGTTAAAAGTCCCAATCTTTTTAAAATTGACAAATAATGGACCTCGTCAGTGGTGACGTCAAAGGCAACTCATTTCCATGTACCAACAATAAATTAGATCCAAATAAAGCACAAAGTTCAGATACAGATAAGAGGGAAACATGATGGTTCGGAATGAAACTAAAAAACCTTGAAATCAATTAAAACCTGTTACAATTCGGTCCAAACAATTGCGGGTAGGTTTGAAAACCTCTCCCATTCCAAATAATTCAACCGTGGTTAAACGTACCATAGGCGTAACCAGCCTTTTGAACGGGGGGGGGGGGGTGCCCAGACTTTTTAACCTGAGCATGTTAGATACAAACAATATCTTATGTAGTAAAACCTACTAAAACGAAACCCTATGAAACCGGTCGAATTTCCGTTTTAGACAGGTTTTCATCTTACAAGGTATAATTGTGTGGTATTTCTTTTAAAAAGGGCTCAAACGCAATTTTTGTTTGCTTGAGGAGGGATGAGAAGGGGTTCAAAACATTAAAAATAAATCTAATGGTAAAAAAAAAAATATGTAAATGTCCTTGCAGCAGTGATATATAAGACAGTGACTAAGTGTGGTCACAAATGTCAAACCTTTTGGCACTCTAACTTCTTATAAATATTTGAAAAAGGCCTTTAATCATGCTGGTAACTTCTATAGACACAGGGGAACACTGCATGAGATCTAAAATTATCTCAAAGTCTTGTAGATGAAATTTTGCAGGATGATAAATCTCAGATAATACAAG
The DNA here is from genome assembly GCA_963932465.1 of Maratus speciosus. Classification (NCBI taxonomy): domain Eukaryota; kingdom Metazoa; phylum Arthropoda; class Arachnida; order Araneae; family Salticidae; genus Maratus; species Maratus speciosus. Next base: position 383,534,645 of record OZ010788.1, on the reverse strand, counting down.
CGGTACACAAGTACATAGCACGAAAGTTTTTCAGAATGTGACTCCATGACTTCTTAGGGATCCCCGGAGGGACCCAAGAAATTTTAGAGGAAAGTCTATATAAATAATTATTATGGCATTATAAATAATTATAATATTCATTAATACCGCAATTTCCTGCCTATAATCTGCGGATCAAACAATCAAGTTTCGGCGCATTTTATTTCATTATTGAAGTTAAATATTTATCGCGATTTAAAAAGTTACGTTTTATGAAACAAGATTTCTGGGTCCGAACATAATTGTTTGATCCGCAGATTATACTCGTAGTCCGGAAATTACGGTAATTAATGTTTTTACCCCAGAATGTGTCGAATATATTAGGTAAAGCAGGTCATGATAATATACACTAAATTTTATCAAGATGATAAAAATTATACTATCATGATCAGGGGTGTAGTGGAGGGTATACGGGGTATACGCCGTATATCCCCTGGATTTTTTTAAGGAACACCGTATATCTTCTGTTTCTCAAGAAAGCTATAGTATTTATACACTAGTGTATACCCTCTGCCTTGAGCGTATACCCTGAACTTAGAATGTGTACCATCTGTTTTTTTTACGACTGCACCACTGATCATGATGCGACTGTAATAATAAAGATAGGTGCTTGTCCGACCCTGTGTGTGTGTGTACGCGCGCGTGCTGAACTCTGAAAAAAACAATGCAGCCCGCACGACAATTTCTGGAACTTTTCAATTAATTTTTATGCGAATTTTTTCGCATTTTGCGGAAATTTTTTCAAATTAGTAAAAAAGAATCTGGTTTAAATATTTTATCCAGTAAACTTTGTCTTCTTTACAATAAAGTGTTTCCGAGATTCTTACAGCGATTTTTCAATCTTTAAAAATTTTTTTATGTTATTTTTAAAGGGTTTTTTCGCGTTTCGCGGTGATTTTTTTTCGACATTCCTAAAAGGTATCCGGTTTAAATCTTTTACCCAATTAGTTAATTTCGTTCCCTGTGGTTTTTTAATCTTTTCCGAATTTTTAATGCGCTTTTTAGCGGGGGTTTTCGTGCTTTGAGGCGATTTTTTGAAACAAAAAAATCTCTCCGGTAATTTTTGCAATTTCCGTGATTAAATTCGAATTGGAATAATGTCATATCAGTTCTTATAAGAAAGCTGAAAATTTAATTTTGTTCAAAATAAAAAACGCAATAATTCAAGATTCACTTGTTTCGAGACAGAAGAGGTCGTAGCTTGCTCGGGAATACGTTGCCGAAGGCAGTCTCCCCCGCCCAATCCTACATTTGTTTAATTCTATGTTCGTTTAAAAAAACAACCAACAAAACTCCTCTAGTAATGAAGTTTTGACAGGGTTTGAAATAACGTGCGGGATCGCGCGATTTGTGCACAGAAAAGGAAAGTCCCGCATAATAAAAAATGCTGTGCAGTATTTTCCCCCTTAAAATTCTTTCACAGACCTGTGATTCTTCAGTGAGTATTTAAAAAAAAAAATTTGAAATCCGCGATTATTATTTCTTTTATGGAGTTTCTCAAAATCAATTCGTGAATTCCCGAAAAAATTTGAGAATTTCTTCAAAGGATCGTGTAAAAACATCGAGAATTTCGATAAAAGAGTGCAGAAAGTAATCGCCAATTTAAGTAATCGCCAATTTAATCGCCAATCTAAAGATTACACAAAAAAATTACGAATTTCGATAAACAACTGACGAAATTTTTTTCAAATTTCGTTAAAATGTCGCGGAAAAGAGTAGATAATTTTGTTAATTGGTACGGAAAAATATCGAGAATTTTCCCGATCAGTCGCTCAAAACTATCCCGGATTTCGACAAATGATCTCGCTGTAAAAAAATCAGTTTCGCAAATCGGTCGCAACAGAAAATAAATTTCGTCAAAGAATCGCGGTAAAAACGAGAATTTCGTCAAAGGAACGCAGAAAGAAAGCGCGAATTTCGTAAAAAAATTGCGGAAAGAAAAAGCGAATTTCATCAAAAGATCGTGGAAAGAAAACGCGAATTTCATCGAAGGATCGTGCTAAAGAAATGCCAATTTCGTCAAAATATCGGGGTAAAGAATGCAAATTTCGTCAAAAGATCGCGGTAAAAAAAACACGAATTTTGTCAAAGGTTAGTGGTGAAAAGTGCGGATTTCGACAAAATATCGCGTAGAAAGACGTGAATTTCGTCACACGATTTTGGGAAAAAATTGTAAATATCATGAAGTGATTGCAGAATGAAATCGCGAATTTGGTCAAAAGTTACTGCACTGGGCTAAAATGTTGAAACCGTGTTCCTTTTCCTACTTTAAAAAAAAAAAAAAAAAAAAAAAAAAACGCCGCGAAATGAGAAAAAACTCTAAAAATTGTATAAAAATTTTCAGAGGATAAAAATAACTATATTGAATTGAAAGACTACAACTATATTTCTTTAACGAATGTCAAGAAATGGCCGCGAAACACGAAATTCAACCACCCAACCAAACAACCTCCAGATTAATTTCAATTTTCTGTTCTATTATTTTTCATTTTCAAAGGATTCAGGGTATGTGTATCCCCCCATTTTTTCCCCGGCTAATCTCATTTTGGAATTATCGTTTCACATCTGCATTTCCTTTCAAATTTTTTTGCTTCTTTCTTGACTTTAAACAACCAAAGCAAAGAGACAAATAGCTTCTATCCTCGTCAAGAACTTGGATTAATTTCTCATGAAATTGCAGAAATAACACGCAACAGAAAAAACGGCGTAAAAAAATCTCCTACAAACAAAAGACGTCAAAGTGGGATTATAAAGTCACCTTTTTGACTTACTATGACTAATACAGATTCTTGTAAATATTCTAGTTTTAAAAAAGATAAACAACATAATTTTCTTAAAAAAAAAAAAAAAAAAAAAAAAAGAACGTGGAATTCTTTTTTATCACATTTCAAAACCTAGGCTGTTAGTTTTCTGAACTAAACTAATTGAACTCTGCTTTCACTTCTTCTTTTTTCTTTTGTAGATTTCGATTTTTTAAAAAATAATTGTGCATGAATCTGCGCAAGCGGCGGGGGGGGGGGGGGGGGGTCTGCCCGCGCACCCAGGGCACCGCCCCCCCCCGGTTACGCCTATGCGTACTCGTCTTGTTTGGTCCGAATGATTTGAGCGATATCTGGCTTTATATTGCAAGCCGTTTTGACGCATAGTGCATCTCTTATACGCTCTGAACTTTCTGCGTTTGTTTGGATCCAATTGCGGTTCACGCGCGGAGTTCAGTTGCCTGTGACGTCACACTGATGGTATCCATTATTTTTAATTTCTTAATGATACAAAAGTAATTGCCTTATAAACAATAAATATATCACGCAGCGAAACTGTCTGTGTTTAACACTGACGTCATATTGACGATGTAACTGGCAAAATAAATTTCACTTATTTGAGAAATTATTAACTTCTAAACGTCGTAAAAATTCGATTTTTACGTCATCTTAAAACAATAGAAACAGTTCAGAAATGGTTTCCAGCTAATATTTCTTAACGAAATTAAAGCTTCGTCTATAAATAAATAAAAGAAAACAAAAATAAATCACAAAGTTAACACTTTTTTAATCGAACTACGCGCTCATCTGTATGTAACTTATAGTCACGCTTAAAAATCAATATTGGTAAAGTTTATTTAATTTTTTTGACGTCATATTCACATATTTTCTGTATTTACTCATATTAATGTTTCTTGTCTTACTTTTACTCCCACTATGACACCATATTCATCTTATTTTTAATTCTTAAAAAAAAATTATTTGAATTCCATATTTCACGTGGAAATCTTTCAACTGAAAATTAATTGCTGGAGACAAAAATTTATCACGGCTTTTGAACTTTTTTCAACAATAAGAATATTGTTAAATTTTATGTGAAAATGTCCATTGATTCAAAACGAAAATAGCGAAATTTGTAATTATTAAGAAAAATATTTGAATAACTTAAATAAGACATAGCCTGTGTAACTTTCTGGGTTATAATCCACCCATATGCAAAGGCATTTTATCATTCGTTTTCTGTCTTATATGAGGCAAATGTTTTTACACTTTAAATTTATAATATTATTAAAATTAACAAACAATAAAAAAAATGAGTGGCATCAGGGACAAAAAGGTGGGAAGAAAAAATAAAAAAGTTATGATCCCTGTACGCTTTTCTATGTTAAATTAACATTGAGAAGTGACACTGGAAATAAATAAGTATTGCGCTGCCGCGCAATACTTAACACTAGAACTACCGATGTTTCATATATACCTAGTTTTACCGCACCCGTCAAATTGACGGATTTTTGATAATGGCTTTCATTGTAACTTTTGACTTAGTTAATATAAATAAAAGAATACAATTTAACAAAAACAACATTTAATATAATAATTCATTAATTATCAATAAAAAAAAAACAAACAAAAACAGTTTCTATTTGGATTTATAGTGTACCACATTTGACACGTATGAAATAACTATGAGGCACATATTTTACAAGTACATGCTATCTTAGATGAACACTTGCCACTTAGTTAATGTAAATAAAAGAATATAATTTAACAAAAACAACATTTAATATAATAATTCATTATTAATAAAAAACAAACAAAAACAATTTCTATTTTCATTTACAGTAGGGCACAATTGACACGTATGAAATAACTATGAGGCACGTATTTTACAAGTACATGTTATCTTAGTTGAACACTTACCACTTAGTTCATGTAAATAAAAGAATATAATTTAACAAAAACATCATTTATTTTAATAATTCATTAATTATTAATAAAAAAACAAAAACAGCTTCTATTTGCATTTATAGTATAGTACATTTGATATGTATGAAATAACTATGAGGCACATATTTTACAAGTATATGTTATCTTAGATGAACACTTGCCACAAACATATTTGTTGCATACATTGCCGGTATAAGTCGCTCTGTTTTGTTGCACAATCGAATTTGGTAAGATTTGCGTTCATAAGGACTTTTTTGAGTTTTCTGGAGTGCAATCCATTACTTTCCGTTCTTTTTTTTTGAGAGGAGGCTTCTTTTCTGCAGCACCTATATTCACTGGAGAGTTCTTCGTATAATTGAAATAAAAATTATTTTCCAGTTATATTTTCATCACAAGTCTCTTTATAGAAAATTCACGCATTGATTGCTGCCAAGTCCAAAATATTATAAAATACCTGCAAAGGCCATCTACGTGACCCTTCTTTTACGCTATATTGGCGGGCCATCTAGTCAACTACATCTCCTCCAAACTTAGTCTCATTGTAAAACGACGCAATTTTTACGGATTTAGATTTTGATCTAAGAAGTAGTACTATTTATACGAGTCTTACTTTTGTAAATTGTTACAACAATATCAATTGATTTGTAGAGTTTTGTGGAGAAGAGAGCCATGTTATCTTTTCTAACTTCAGCTATTTTCGGATATTCTCTTTTATTTGCTCGCACAGTTCCAACAAGACTTGTTTTATTTTGTTTTGCCAGTAGCGTCTGTGCGAGTTGTATACTTGTAAAAAAATTATCCTTTGTTATATTTCTCCCACAATTTACATAGTTTTTTACAAGATTCAAAGCTACAAATTCATTGAAAGGTACTCCTGATGGTCTAGGTTCATCTTTGCCTAAATAGGGAAAGCCCATTTATAAGATATTTATTTCGCACGTCTACAGTTACCCAAAACTTAATTCCGAATTTGTCCGGTTTATTGAACGGTCTGCATGGATGCTGCATTGGGCATATTGCAGAATTCTGCATGTTGCCTTTGTGGGAAACAGTCGTTCATCTACGCTTATATTCTGATCTGGTTTCTAACAAGCTTGGCTGTTATCAATAAAGGACTTCCACATTTCGGAAAATAATCCAAATTTGTCAATTCGTAAGCGAACACTCTTCTCGCTTTTTCTTGCCGAAACGAATGAATCTCATAATTTCTGAAAATCTGTTCATATTCATACTTCCGTGAAAGATGAAGGTCCCCATTTTTCTGACCACAAATAAGATAATTTCACATTTCTCGCTTCGTAGGCTCTTCGAGCATACAAAATAGCTACAAACGCATATATTTCTTCAATAGTAATTTTCCAATCGTCCTTCTGTAAAACATTTCTGGCCCCGAGTAAACTGAATCGTAATCGGAGCAAAATAGACCCCGTTATAACGGCTGCCGAACACTCTGGATCATTCAACATTGAAATTGCCAAAGCCGTCATTTTGACGGGTCTTGGTATAAATAGGTATAGGTCATGCAGATTACGGAAATTAAAGTGGGCCAGTGGAAATTGAATACGAATATTTAACTATTCTTATATTTCATTAAAAGTCATATCATAAAATTCTAGAACAATACATAAATTATATCAAATTTTTAAGCATGAAATTTGAAAACCGTCAAAATGACGGTCGTGGTAGTTCTAGTGTTAAATCTATAGTAATAAGGAAAGAAGTTTGTGTGTGAGTGAGTGTGTCGACTTTTTTCTGAAGAGACCACTGCACGTAGAGCTACAAAATTTGGGGAAAAGGTACGTCTATATATGAAGTTTTGCACCTCGAAGCCCGATTTTCGATTTTTTGACTAGGTTTTTTTAATTTAATTTTTTATGCGATTTTTAGCACTTTTTAAAGTTTTGAGGCGATTTTTCAATATAAGTGAGAAAAATACGGTTTCTTTCTTTTAACCCAATATAGTAAATTTTGTTCTCTTTTCAAAAAAGTTTTTTGGAATTCGTACAGCGATTTTTGAATTTTTAGCGAATTTTTTATGTGATTATTGAACAGCAGTTAATGCATCTTCATACCTATAAGGGGGTTACCGTAGGGGACACAGTTCTGTCGCCAAATACCGCCAAGTTTGTCACCAACTTGGCGTTACATAGCTAAATTTGGTGACCAAAGTCAGTCGCCAAAAGTGACGCCAACTTGGCGATATCTCTAATATTTCGCCTAATTCCCATAGACTTCCACTGTAAACCAATAAGGATTACTTGCTTACAGAAAATCAACAAATTGGGATATTTTAATGCAACAAAAACTAATATTAACTTAAGGGATTATAGTAATTATATTTAAGGGAATTCAAGTAAATTAAATTATGAATAAAAGTAACATCAAACAATGCTTAGCATGCTTTCCCAAACATAAATTTTAAGAGAGTCCGCAGGTCAAATAAATTAGATTTGAAACTTTTATCCAATTATAGCAAATTTTGACTTTCGTGATTTTTGAACTTTTTGTGATTTTAATTCGATTTTTATGTTTCTTCGCGATCTGCTGCAATTTTTCGACATTCCGTTTTTGAAATATAATACTAAAGTAATTTCTGCCCTCATTTCAATAAAGTTTATTCGGATTTCGCATAGCAATTTTCGAATTTTTTGGGAATTTTGTATGTGATTTTTAGTGTATTTTTGGGATTTCCTACCATTTTTCCACATCAGTGAAAGGAATCAACTTTCAATCTTCGAACACAATGTATAATATTTTTTTTTTTCTCTTTTCGAAATTTATGCAGCGATTTAAAATTTTTTCGCGATATCTTATTGTGATTTTCAGAGCTTTTTCGCAATTCGGGCTGTTTTTTGACGTACCCGGGCAACGCCGGGCAAGTTAGCTAGTAATGAATAAATATAGAAATATAATGCGACAAATGAAGTCTCTTTTTTAAACATAATACGTTTCTACACGAATGAAATCGTCATCATTTTTGAATTCTTTACATAGATTTGGCCGTAGAGTGCAAGAAATCGGATTATAAATTATTTTTTTTCTAATTATAGTATTACTAGCAAACCCCGCGGCTTTGCTCACGTAATATTTGAAATATGCCAAGTGATATTTATATGTCTAATTTTTATTAAAAGGTTCTAACTAAATTTTTATTTTATTAAAAAGTAATATTTTATTTTATTAAAAGTTTTTTTTTATTAAAAGGTACTTATTACTTTTAGGAATAATTCAAAAATTACTATTTAAAACACAGTTTGATTAAACATCATTATTACACTGCATTAGGCATAAATGAGAATTAAATTAATAAAATGAAATAAAACTAAATAAATGATAATTTAAAAAATATTTTGAAACTTTTATGCTCAATTAATACGCTCAATTCAGTATTCATTGGAAGTTTTGTATTTTTTAGAAACCATCTTCTTACATCTTAAAATTAACTATCATGTCAAATTCCAAGTCCTGCCACCTCTCTCAACATAAAGGGATATGTTGAAATAGAACTGTCACCATTAATTTGCCAACATTAATTTTGAAACCGGTTTGTTTTTTCCTAATATTCCACAGAAACGTAATTTAGAAAGCTTTTAAAGGCCTTTTTTAGAACGTTTGTTGTTCCTGTGAACCCCAGGTGGTAGAATCATCGGCATAAAATATAGCCTGTGTCGGATCAGAGACTGTTACCATTGATTCACAACTATTACTTTTATAATCGGTTTATATTCCCTGAAATTGCATAGAAATCGTAATTTAGGACTTTCTTAGAATGCTTTTCGCACCTCCCCTTCACTTCACCCCTTTTGAATTCAAATTTATTTTCGACAGTCCTTCGAGGGCATTTATATTTTATAAGTAACTACCATGCCATATTTAAAGTTTCTAGCCTCTTCAGTATCACAGAAATCGCAATTTAGAAAGTTTTTAGCTCCTGCAACCCCCTGGTGGTAGTGGCACAGACATAAAATATAGCTTATGTTTGAGCAGGTTATATCACCAACAATTTGTCATCAGTATTTTTTTAATTGGTCTGGTATTTGTTAAAATTGCATAAAAATTGTAATTTATAACGCTTTTCGCTCACTTCATCTTTTTAAATTTAGAATTTTCTTTTGACTGCTCTTAGAAAGCAGTTGCATCTTGTAAGTAAATTCCATGCCATACTTCAAAGTGTTAGACCCCTCAGTTGTGCAAAAAACGCAACTTAGAACATGTTTTGCTTTTGCAATCCTCAGATGGTAGTGACAACAACATAAAATATAACCTATGTTATAGCAGGGACCGTCACCATTGATTTGCAACCATTACTTTTGAAATAGCTTTATTATTTCTGATATTGAGTAGAAATCGCAATTTAGAACGTTTTTAGAACGCTTTTCGCGCATTTTCACCCTTTTTTAAATTTCTAATTTTTTCGAAGCTGTTCTTAAAGATCATTTATATCTAATAAATACGTACCTTGCCTAAGTTTTAGTTGCTAGCCCCTACCGGTCACAAAAATTGAAATTTAGAACGCTTTTTTGCTCCTGCAACGTCTAGGTGATAGTGATACCTACATAAAATAGTGTCTATGTTAGATCAGAGGCTGTCAGCATCAGTTTCCTACCATTACTTTTGAAATCAGTTTGATTCTTCCTGAGATATTGCTGACAAATCGGCATTTAGAACGTTTTTAGAACGCTTTTCGCGCATTTTGCTCTTGCATCTCCTCTGGGAGTAGTGGAAACAGATATAAAATATAGCCTATCTTGGAGGAAGATCTGTCACCATCATTTTTACACCATTATATTTGAAATCGGTACAGTACTTCCTGAGATTGCATAGAAATCGCAATTTTGAACGTTTTTTACGACGCTTTTTTGCGCATTTTGACCCCCTTTTAAATTTCGGTTTTTTTAGGAAATGTCCTTAGAGATCATTGATATCTTATATCTAACTACCATTCCAAATTTCACGATTCTAGGCCCTTCCGTAACGCAAAAACCGCAGTTTAGAACGTTTTACTTCTGCACCCACTTTGGGGTAGTGGCGCCAACATAAAACATAGCCTATGTTGGAGCAAGGGTTGTCACCATGATTTTGACGTCTTTATTTTTTAAATCGGTTTGGTATTTCCTGAGATTGTGTGGAAACTACGATTTAGAACGTTTTTAGAACGCTTTTCACGCATTTTCACCCCTTTTAAATTTCGAATTGTTTAAGAACTGTTCTTAGAAATCCTTTATATCTAATAAGTAGCTAATATTTCAAATTTCATATCTCTAGGTCCTTCAGTAACACATAAATCGCATTCTTAGAACGTTTTTTGATCCTGCACCCACTTTGGGGTAGTGGCACAGACATAAAATATAGCCTATCTTGGAGCAAGCGTTGTCACCATTATTTTGACACCAATATTTTTTAAATCGGTTTGGCATTTCCTGAGATTATGTAGAAACTACCATTTAGAACGTTTTTTAGAACGCTTTTTGTGCACTTTCACCCCTTTTAAATTTCAAATTGGTTAAGAACTGTTCTTGGAAATCCTATATATCTAATAAGTAGCTAATATTTCAAATTTCATATTTCTAGGCCCTTCAGTAATATATAAATCACATTTTTAGAACGTTTTTGCTCCTGCACCCCCTTTGGGGTAGTGGCACCGACATAAAATATAGTCTATCTTGGAGCAAGCGTCGTCACCATCATTTTGACACCAATATTTTTGAAATCGGTTTGGTATTTCCTGAGATTATGTAGAAACTACCATTTAGAACGTTTTTTAGAACGCTTTTTGTGCATTTTCACCCCTTTTTAATTTCAAATTGTTTAAGAACTGTTCTTAGACATAATTTATATCTTATAAGTAACTAATATTCCAAATTTCATGTTTCTAGGCCATCCACTAACACAAAAATTGCATTTTTAGAACGTTTTTTGCCCCTGCACCCCCTTTTGGCCAGTGGCACGGACATAAGATATAGCCTATGTTCTAAGTTGGACTAACACCATCATTTTGATACCATTACTTTTGGAATCGGTTCGGTAGTTCCAGAGCTTACCTCCTACAAATAAACAATTTTTACCTCTTTATAATAGGAAGTATAGATTATCTACAGTATGACATTCACTATGAATCATTAACTGAAAGTTATGGAAATAATTACAACGCTATATCGATAGAAATATAAAGAGGAAAATGAAGCCTTTTTCATTTAAACACAATAAGTTTATATGCGAATAATATCTAAACAGATCATTTACCTCAAGTTATCAAGTTTTGTAATTTTTTGTATTTAATATTTATTTATTTCCTTAACTACGAAGAATTACACTTACTTTGAATGTAATCTAAATAATTCAGTAATTATGTATATCTAAGTTGTTTAAATAATCCTTTGTTCATAGGCTTTTATCGTTCTTTCAAAGATAGGGTAGATTCTCCAACAGTAGGCCACTCTCTAGTATTCTCCAAAATGAGATAAAATGCTTTATAAATAGTTTATTTTTGGTTCTAAATGAAATATCAAAACTTCCTTCATTTTTCATAAGCCATCAGAAAAGAATTGTAGGTAATTTTTTTTTGCATTAGCAACCAGCCATTTTTTTTCTGGCATAACAGACTGACTTCTAAAATTAAGCGGGCGACACTACCTGTACTTTTACTCTATATATACCATAATTAGTGATATCAAATTCAGGACGAAAATGAAATAGATAACATTAAAGGATACCATTTGATATGAAAGCTCAATATTTTATAGTTTAATGTATCGCAAGATTTATAATTGTCTCTTCGATATCTAAAAAGAAAAATATAGCCAATAATCGTAAGGAAAAAACAATCAGCTGAAATGTAAGCTCATCAAAACCTCCTTCTTTCAACTCGAAAATGAAAATGAATAAAAATTACGATTCAGATATTGTATTTGAAAAGAGAATTTTAAATTCCAGAAATTATATCTTCTTCTTATAAAAAATCACTTAAGTATTCATCTTGCTATTTTCAAATGTGCTTTGGGGAAAGAAATAAGAGCTCGAAAAATAAAATATCTCAAGATCTCATTTCATTTTCACCCCTTCGAATTTGACATTCGTTCGACGTCTTAAGGATGAAAAAAGAAAAAAAAAAAATCTCAATTTTCTTTCTTCCCTCTGTTATGCCCACAGGTCCAAGGCATCTATATTTATTTCGGTTTTGTTTTTCCCACGTCAGGACTTTTCTGATTTTAGCGGAATTTCATTTTCAGTCACTCCTTGGTCTGTCGGTTACAGTTACTGGCAGGGTGCCAATGTATCTCTATTGTGAATTGTAAATATGACAAGACAAGAGCTCAATAAATTCCAATATATGTGCAAACATGTAACATTTTCGTCTTACATAACACACTTCAGTCGTATGTTCTCTCTAAATTCAATCATTTCTCTGAAACACACAGCCTTCCAATTCTGACTATTCAAAAAGTGGCATTCCATTATTCGTTTGTAAAGTAACTAGCAGGGCAATAAAAGTGAGTAGTATATATTTTATTTGTTTGTATTTCTATAGGGAGCTTGTATTTAAAATTCACGAGAGCACAATGTGAAGGAAAAAAAATGTTTAAAATTATTCCATATATTTAGTCTTTAAAACGTCTTTTTTTGCAGCTCTTGAAAGCAGTACACAGTTTTTTTTCTAAATCTTATGAAGCAGTTCTTTTAAGATATTATCAGTAGCTTTTATTCATTCATAAAGATGACTTATTACATTATTATTACTAATTAATTCGGAGTAAAGTTATTTATGTATTAAAATTTGAAAGATTAGAAAAAAATAGGCCTTTGCTTCTTCACTAGCATCGAAAATACTGTTACGGTTTGTAGTTATTGACCATTTCTAAGTCTTTAGAATGTATACTTCTTTGTACTGCATCTGTCTAAGCCAGGTGAATCACCCAAATGACCATTTCTTACATTTAATTGGCAAGCAGCATGATGCTTCGAATGCCTAATTATAACATGTTACATTTGCCCTTCGCTCCTCTCGATGCACGTCTCTGGTGTAAAATCACTGCAGAATTGGTTTTGGGCAGAAAAATTAATACTTTTTCCAGCAGTTATTCATGGTACTCTACAGAAAAATCGATATAGAATGAAGTCTTTATTTAACGAATTTCTATTCAGTGAATTTTTCTAAATCATAAACTTTTTGCAGAATTATGAATAGGAAAATATTTTAATTGAAGATAGCATCCATTTAACATTTCTTCATTCTATTTAGGGAACTTCTTCTGACCAGGATCTCTATAATAAATTCTTTTTCTCAGAATTCTGGGAAAGTTCTTACATTCTTTAGGACAAAAATTATCCATGGTGTGAGTTGAAAAAAGAATTTTTAATTTGTTTTAATACCAATGAACAACCCTCCTCACATTAGATTTAAATTTCCAACTGGGCGAAAAATGTTCGGACCAGGATTCGAACCCGGGACCTCCTGGCTGAAGCCGCCAGTGCTCTGCCATCTGAGCTATCCCGGACGATTCTGGTCGAACTCCTTCACCCAGCTAACCTTGATGATTACAGCATCTGGTCTGAAACCTGGTTCAGTTCAACAGAATAAATCTCAGGTAATGGAACTCCAGAAATCGCTGGATACGAAATTACACTAGATTAACACTAGAACCCTCCTCACGTTCATAAGTGGAATATTGTGTGTGTGTGCTGGGCGAAATGTGCATGTCAACAGAAAATCGCTGTAAATAGAAAATTTGTCATTATGATATTCAAAATAATAGTGAAAAGGTTTTCTTTTTAGCTCTGATCGATTAAAAATTGTCTTAAGCAAGTGTTTCAGGGTGGGAGGGGAGGGGCTCACATGACAGAAAATTCTTCGTTTGAAATCGACATCTCAAACAGCTTTCCTAATTTTCGCAAATTAGTAAAAATTAACAAATTCCTTCGTCTGAGATTTCAATCGAGAGCAGCTGTTCTTTTGTTTGGTATCAAAAGATAGCTAAAAGAAAATGTTTGTCTATACAACAGAAATTGGAAATCTCAAAAGAAGTTGATTCTTTTAGGTAAGAACCTAACAAGGAAGGTCTCCTTACTAGGCATACTCAAAATATTTTGAAAAAAAAATACTAATTAAACTATTTATGTATGTAATAAAGGATCAGTCAAATTTAGCGGCAGAATTACAGTAGAAAGTCTGTAAAAAAATAAAATACTTTCGAGTGTTTGGCGCAAAAAGACGAAAGCGTCACGGGATTTGGCGAGCAGTATTTTTCCGCGCCAAAAGCAAACGATTTTAATGCACTTGAAAGTTGCTTGTTAATTGATTTTTAGAATACGTGTGTAAATAGTATTTAATGAATTTAAACTTAAAGAATGAGAGAGTTTAATAAATACATTTTTTTTGCATTACATATTCATGTTGCTTGTTATTTAATTTTATCACTTTAAAAACAATCATGTATAAAAATATTTCCATATATTTAAACATATTCGAAAATAAAGGAAGATTCATTTAGCAGTTATTCATTTCAATATCAAAGAAGTCGGTTGTTTCCATAGCAACAAAATTGAATCGACAGGGCTCAACAGGACTTAATTTTGTTATTGAAACAATTTTAATTAATTTAAATTCTGTTTTAATTCATAAAATTTGATAGTTAACTTTCATTATAAATATATAACACATATTTATATATAAATATATATTCATATATAAATATATATATATGACAAAACTATAGTTAAATAAAACTAAAACTGACAAAACTAAAGTTATTTACATTAAATTCATTTAAACAAGTTCAATATGGAACGTTTTTATCTTAAAGAGTATTTGACATAAAAAAGTATCTTTTGAAATTTTATTCCATCGCCAATCGGTGATAAATCGCCAAATATCGAAATTTTCATTTTTTTTTTACGGATGCTCTATCAAGTTTCCGTCGAAATTCTTTTTATAAACATATCTATCCTTATGAGTAGAACATTATGAGTATGCCCGTATGGAGACTTTGCTTGTAAGTAAAGCTATTAGAAGAATATCGTTTTTAAGTTTGAAATTCTTTGTAACAGTTTGTCGACATCATATAAAACAGAGTTCCATTTCAAATCAAACTATGCAAATCTAAATAGGCATTTTTAGCATTATGAAAAATCTGGGAATTTCTGGGAAGATTATGAAAACTATGGGAGGGGAGGGGCTCACATGGCAGAAAATTCTTAGTTTGAAATCGACACCTCAAACAACTTTCTTAATTTTCGCAAATTAGTAAAAATTAACAAATTCTTTCGTCTGAGATTTCAATCTTTTCTTTTGTTTAGTATCAAAAGATAGCTAAAAGAAAATGTTTGTCTATACAACAGGAATTAGAAATCTCAAAAGAAGTTGATTCTTTTAGGTTAGAACCTAAGTAAAGTTTTTAGAAGAATATCGTTTTTAAGTTTGAAATTCCTTGTAACAGTTTGTCGACCTCATATAAAACAGAGTTACCATTTCAAATCAAACTATGCAAATCTAAATAGGCATTTTTTAGCATTATGAAAAATCTAAATAATTATTAAATTGACTAAAGCTATATAGCAAGAAACGAAGATTTTCTTGTATTATATTTTATAAAGAATTTTATTTATCGAATTTTTTATATAGATCCTATTTTTTACATTATATTGAGAGTTCGTTATATGGAGGCTGGGCTGTATTTGTGAAGGTTTAGAGCAATTGGCGAAGGAAGCGGAAGTACATATTCAAAAGGCACAAAGGCAACAAGCGCTGAATTATTGCTGTTAAATAGAGGTTTATATAATTGGAAGCCACTAATTAAGTTCGAAAGAAAAAAAACCCAAACCGGTTGAAAATTTAGGACTAACTTTGAGGATTCCCATAAAGAGTTAAACGATAATTGGGCAAAGTGTTAAAAGAATTGTAAAAATAAAAGAATATAACGCGGTAAAGAAAATAATGTATAAAATGTTAAACAAATGTATAAAGTGTGAAAAATAAAATTTGCAAATTCAAACAGTTTATTTCTGCGATATTCAGGGGAAACTTATTTACCGTTAATATGGACCAGGTACAAGTTTATAAAATACTGGCAAACCTCGCGGCCTTGCTCGCGTAATAGTTGATATATGTCAAGTAATATTTATATGTCTAATTTTTATTAAAAGAAATTATACTTTTGAGAATAATTCAAAAATTGCTATTTAAAACACAGTTTGACTAAACTTCATTATTACACTGCATTAGGCAGAAATGAGACTTAAATTAATAAGAACTAAAACTAAATAAATGATAATTTAGAAAATATTTGGAAACTTGTAATACGCTTATTTCAGTATTCATTTGAAGTGTTATTTTTTTTAGAAACCATCTTCTTACATCTTAAAATTAACCATCATGTCAAATTCCAAGTTTCTTGTCTAACGGTTTACCATCTCTCTCAACATAAAATACTACGTTGAAATAGGGACTGTCACCATTAATTTTAAAATCGGTTTGGTATTTCCCAATGTTCCATAGAAACGTAATTAAGAAAGCTTTTAAAGGCCTTTTTTAGAACATTTGTTGTTCCTGCCAACCCCATGTTGTAGAGTCACCGGCATAAAATATAGCCTGTGTCTAGCCTGTCCATCAATTTGCAACCATTACTTTTGAAATCGGTTTGATATTTCCTGAGATTCTGTAGAAATCGCAATTTTGAATGTTTTTAGAACGCTTTTCGCGCATTTTCACCCCTTTTAAATTTCTAATTTTTTCGAAACTGTTCTTAAAGCTAATTTATATCTAATAATTATGTACAGTCGTGGAAAAAAAAAGTAAACACCCCTACTAACTCCTCAACAAATTATCGTAGAAGAAAGTTACTGGTACCGAACGATTGGAAATAAAGTCTACTTTTAAATGATGCATATAAAATTTGCTTAGGGGGGGGGGGAATATACATATTAAAACAAAAAAAAACTTTTTTTTAAAAGCAGTACACAATTGAAGAGCTGAGTGGATGAACATGTTATGTCACATTTTCTAAAAAAAATTTTTATCTTCTGGATGAAAGCGTTATGAGATATCCTATCACATGGTGAAGCTAAAATACTAAGATTCCATTTAGTCTTGAAGATTTAAGACATTATTCATTAATATTTAATATTTTAATATTTAATAATGTCAATAATATTAATAATTTTTAATATTTGAAAATTAAATATGAATAAGTTTTTCTGAGAGAGTTTAGTACCATACCTGTTAATATTTTAAACACATGGTATTAAATAGAAAATAAATCATTAAAATTGACAGCAAAAACTTTAACTTCAAATTTCTTCAAATGTAATTTTTGCTACTTAACATGTTCTTCCACTTAGCTCTTCAATTCTGACAGCATAAATGAACTGTACACCCTTCAATTAGTCTGAAAACAAAATTTTATGCAATTCGTACCACAAGTTTCCGAGAAATTAATTATTTTAAAACGAGCGTATTTTAAGGACTATATCCAAATTGAAGTTCGGTACTGGATTGTTAACCGAGGGAGCTCCCTTCTTGATCAAGGCACCTTAAGCAGTCAATTAAGCCTGTTAGATTACAAGATAGCATAAGAAATTTCAAAATATTTAGTCACTTCTATCATAGACGGACCCTTAAACCATCATTTTGCCGTTTTTTAAGCACAATTTGAAAACTACTAGGAAGAAAAATGCGAAATTTTGGATTTTCATAAAGCAGGACCTAATAAATCTGAATCTATCAAAAAAATTGTAGGTTGTAATTCATAATTTTTTTTAATATTAATTTCATAATTCATATCAGAAAATTATAAAAATTGCAAATTCAACGTATTTATGTTTGGGTATTTTAGTATTATTACTACACAAAAAATTAAAACATTAGGATCATAATTTCAGAAGTTATAAATAAAAATATGAAAATGTAATTTAACATTAGAAGCACAAAATTTTTGATGTTTGTAATTCAAAAACTTATCATTCAAATGACTTGCAATTTGCTATTTAGGCATAGTTTAAACCAAAGATTTGAAATATCTCATTAAAATTGGGTATTGCCATTGAAAAAAAATGAACTTTGGATTCGTTTTAATATGTAGATGCACCCTAAGTAAATTTTATATGTGTTATTTAAAAGTAAACTTTATTTCCAATCGTTCGGTACCAGTAACGTTCGTCTACGACAATTTGTTGATGAGTTAGCAGGGGGTGTTTACTTTTATTTTTCCACGACTGTACCATGATTAATATCAAGTTGATATCCCTTACTGATCACAAAAATCGCAATTTAGAACGTTTTTTGCTCCTGCATCCCCTTTGAGGTAGTGGAAACAGACATAAAATATAGTCTATCTTGGAGCAAGAGCTGTCACCATCATTTTTATACCATTATGTTTGAAATCGGTTCAATACTTCCTGAGATTGAATAAAAATAGAAATTTAGAACGTTTTTTACAACGCTTTTCGTGCATTTTCGCCACTTTTAAATTTCGACTTTTTACGAAATCTTCTTAAAGATAATTGATATCTTATAAGTAACTACCATTCCAAGTTTCATGCTTCTAGGCCCTTCCATAACGCAAAAACCGCAATTTAAAACGTATTTAGCTCCTGCAACCTCCAAGTGGTAGTGACACAAACATAAAACAGAGCCTATGTTAGAGCAAGGGCTGTTATCATCAATTTACAACCATTACTTTTGAATCGATTTGACACTTCCTAAAATTGCGTAGGAATCATCATATAGAATTTTTTTTAGAACGCTCTTCGCACGTTATCCCCCTTTTAAATTTCGAATTTTTTAAGAAGTGTTCTTAGAAATCCTTTATATCTAATAAGTAACTAAAATTGAAAAATTCATATTTCTAGTCCCTACAGTAACATAAAAATTGCATTTTTAGAACGTATTTTGCTCTTGCACTCCCTTTGAGGTAATGGCACCGATATAAAATATAGCCTATCTTAGAGCAAGGGTTGTCACCATCATTTGGACACCATTAGTTTTTAAATCGGCTTAGTATTTTCTGAGATTGCGTAGAAACCATCATTTAGAACGTTTTTTAGAACGCTTTTTGCACGTTTTCACCCCTTTTAAATTTCGAATTGTTTAGGAAATGTTCTTAGAGTTCATTTATAGCTTATAAGTAACTAATATTCCAAATTTCATATTTCTAGGCCTTTCAGTTACACAAAAATCGCATTTTTAGAACGTTTTTTGCTCCTACACCCTCTTTGGGGTAGTGGCAGTGACTTAAGATATAGCCTATGTTCGAATGTGGACTAATACAATCATTTTGATACCATTACTATTGAAATCGGTTCGGTAGTAACAGAGATTACCTCCTACAAAGTATCTTTTTATCTTTGTAATTTAAGTTCAATTTATTTTTCCAGACGGTGCACAGTGGGACGTTTTGATGATTCATTTTTTCCGATTATCTCGGAATTTGACAAAATCTCGTATACTGGTGAAGCGAAGGCTAATACACAACGCAGTATTACTTTCCGGTCAAAAACAGCTACGATGGATATTAAAACCTTTCGTCAAGCATCTCTCAAAAAATATTTGTCGGATTTCGGTTCTGGTTTTACCAGAAGGTACCTATGAGGGTAACCCACTGAATGCACCTACTAAGAAAAACAAGTTCCAATTCGTTTAAAAATTATATTAAAAAAAAAAAAAAAAAACTGATAAAAAAGCACAATTTATCTAGATACGTCACGGAAATTTAGTGTATGTCATTTTCACCGGTTGGATGTTTTCGTAGAAAACCGAATTATAGCACATGGAGCAAAGAAAATATGCCCGCACTAATATTAAAGTGCAAAAAAAAAAAAAAAAAAAAAAAAAAAAAAAAAAAAAAAACATATTTAAATTTAATCAAACAGGAAAATAAATCTGAATTTTTTTTCTATTTCAAAGAAAAAAGCCATATAATAGATTTCAGATTTTACGATAATCTACCCAATAGCATTTTTTAATCGCCAAAAGCAACCAATATTTATATTTTGCGTGTGAAAATTTGAAACAGTTATTTTATGTTTAAATAAACAATTTTTATTTGTGGCATCATTTATTCTTAATTTATTTATTTTTGTCTTTTTAGTATTTTAAAGGAAATTTGGGTACTTGTTAGTTATCCCGTCGACCAATTTCGCCAAATTATATAAATCGCCAAACCACCCGCCAAATTATTCAAATTGACATAATTTTTATTTTAAATAACTTTTAAAAAAATAACTTAATATTAATACTAAATAACTTAAATATTTTAAAGAACAAACAAATCAGTATAACATTGATAAAAATACAAATAAAACGTCGAAATTAAAATCACTTGAACACGTGTTGTCAAGTGAATGTGAGATTTACGATCAACCATTATTGGCATTTAATCTTACAATTTGGCGACAGTAATTTGGTCGACGGGATAACTAACAAGTACCAAAATTTGTACTTTTTCAGAATAGGCGTCTTATAGGTAAAGAAAATGGGTTTGGCGAGAGAAGTAAACTTTTCATGCATATTTTCTGGTAACCTACTCGTTCTTTCATGTACCCAAGCAATTTTTTAAAGATTTAAACAAGACATTTACGTACAGATGTCACATGCGCACCACGTTGGCGCGATTTTTTTCTGACACCAATGTCATATACGCACCGGGGTACTTAACTGGCACCAAAGTGTCGTTATTTTGCTTGATGGTAACCTAGATGTTGTTGTTTATTTATTAATAAATTGTTTATTTACTTTTATTTTCTTTTTTTAAATTATATAAATTGTTTTGTTCTATAGTTATTAATTAAACTTTTTTTATTTATTGTTATTCCCTTTTTAAAAATCTATATGTAACTGGTATTCGAAAACGAGGTTTTCACCAAATTGGCGTCAGAAAAAAATCGCGCCAACGTGGTGCGTATGTGACATCTGTGCCAAAAAGGTTTATATTTATTTGTAAAAAATAAACATAAACGTTCATCGGGTTTATAATAAATTGTCAGGTTTGTATCTTTTGTAACAAATCTCACTTTTTGAAGCCAAAACTGCATAAAGCTTTAAAAAAAAACTCCAATGCAAAGTAATGTTGTTAAAGTACAGTGAAATTCGTTAAAAACGTGTATTTTAAATGAAGTGAATGAAAGCTTTAAATTTTCAATGAAATGAATGCAAGATGAATATAGTATGGAAAAAATATTGTCAATTTATCACCTGCGCTTGACTAACTTAAAAGTATCAATATTGCAATTGGTACATGCTATGCAAATTGAAACAATTATGATATAACCTCTATTCGTGTAAGAAAAATGGCCAATAATTCGTATTCAGATACACAGGCAAGGTTGACGTCAAACAAGAGTAATACTAACAGCAACATTGTTATAACGGACGGGAGTTATAATAGCTAAGTAATAATGGCTTTAAGCACACATACCACACAAACAGTTTTTTACACATGTTTCAAGTGAAGCTCGATCATCAAGGTGCTAATTATTCATACAAGCAACCGTTACATAAACGAAAGTTTAAAATTTAAATGTAAATATATGCAATCTCGCATTCCCTTCCTCCTCCCCTTCCAAAAAAAAAGCAATTTATCAAATTACAACGACCATTTGGAAAACGATTTTTTTTGAAGACTAAAATTTAAGACATAAAAAATCGCACGGAGTTGATCATACATTACGTACGCCATGAATTAAACATTAATAGTGTTATTACACGTAAAAATTGCAAGCCAAAAATATCACATGCGACCTGTCAGATTTCATGAAACTTAAGTATTATCCACCTGAAACTTACGTAAATATCCAAGCATTTCATTGGCTGTTCGGGAAAAGGCTTTTCCATCGTCAGATTTCCAAGAAATCTGACGGCCAATTTTAAATGAAATTTCATTCTTAAACTTCTAAACATCCAACAATATTACTTTTTACACCGTCGGATAGAGAAAAAAATCTACTTTTAAATGCAATTTGTTTGAAAGCTGTATCTCAATTTGTTTCTAAGTTATTAACTTTTTTGTAGTTTTTATTACTTTTTTGTCATAGTGGCAACAGAAAGTAACCATCGTTGTTGAAATTAAAGGGAAATACAGATTACTGTATA
This sequence comes from Maratus speciosus, assembly GCA_963932465.1. NCBI lineage: Eukaryota > Metazoa > Arthropoda > Arachnida > Araneae > Salticidae > Maratus > Maratus speciosus. The sequence continues at coordinate 383,512,820 of OZ010788.1, read as the reverse complement.
GACCAATCAGAAAACGAATAAATTGCTGATTAAACCAATGAAAACCTTCAGATTTACTTTTGATTTAACATCCTGACGAGAACAATAACCATTTTTCCAAATGTTTAAAAAAAATGTTACAGCAATGAAATTTAATTTGAGTTAAGCGAAGCTTTTTAAAATACGATATTGGTTGAAAACCAGATTACGGAATATTCCTATAATATACGAATTAATCACGGTACATTTTTTTTTAGCCCGGTTCAGAATTTGCCAAGAGTATTTTATTTTTTATTTTTTGTCAAAAGCTGCCTTTTTCCCCCGCAAGTGTAACTTGTGTTGATGTTGAAATAAATGTTTTGACTTATGCTATTATCTCTTCTTATTGTTTTTATTTATTTACTTATTATTATTTTTAATTAAATGAGTCAAATCGTGTTTATAAATTTACTAGACGATAGCCCGTCAGAATGACGTGTTTGCATTTTTAAAAGAATGATATAGAAAAAGAATGATGGAGTAATAAATTTTATCCCGATCTGACCAATAGAGTCAGTTGGGGTAAAATAGTTATAAAAATAGTCTCTTTTTCATTCAAACCTAATTTGCCAGAAAATTAGGTACTATTTTATTATCCCATTGACTAAAACTGTCGCCAAAGTGTAAGATTAAATGCCAATCATATCATTATAGTATATATATATACAATCAATGTGATCGTAGTTCACAAAATTTGAAGAACTATTTCACAAAAAACATGCAAATTAGTACTATTAATGCTATTTTAAAACATTGTCAATGAACTATTTTACACCATGGTATAAAAAGTATACTCAGTTAAAGCATACATTTATAATTAAGATAATTATAATAATTAAACATAAATCAAACAAAAAATGTATTTTAAAGTTACTAAAAGTATTATTATATAGTAGATTAAGATGTTTGTAAATACTTATGGCATTTTCTCTTTTTAAATATCGCCTTTTCTCCATCGGTAAGACAGAAAACATAAAATCCAAAGGGAGTAAGAAGTAGGAACAAATTTTAAAGTTACTTACATCCAATATTTGTATTTATGTATTTATTCATAGGAAAATCGATAACTGGTAAAAAAAAAATACCAAATTTAATTTTATGAGTTTCACTGTTACTGACAATTTTCATTGTTTACATTCCAATGTGTAGTGCAGATAATAGACATTTACAGATTATACATCAGCAGATTTCACAGAGTTGACTGTATATAGGAGATTAAGATATTTATAAATACTTATTGCATTTTTCCTTTTTAAATATCGCCTTTTCTCCGTTGGTAAGACAGAAAACATAAAATCCACAGGAAGTAAGAAGTAGGAGCTAAAGTAACAAATTTCTGTAAACGAAGTGTATTGTAGATTTCACAAATTATTTGGATAGTTCACAAATTATTCATTTGGATTATTTCACAGATTATATGGATTTCACAGAGTTGACTGTATATAGTAGATTAAGATATTTATAAATACTTATTGCATTTTTCCTTTTTAAATATCGCCTTTTCTCCGTTGGTAAGACAGAAAACATAAAATCCACAGGAAGTAAGAAGTAGGAGCTAAAGTAACAAATTTCTGTAAATGAAGTGTATTGTAGATTTTAGAAATTATTTGGATAGTTCACAAATTATTCATTTGGATTATTTCACAGATTATATGGATTTCACAAAGTTAACTGTATATAGCAGATTAAGATATTTATAAATACTTATTGCATTTTTCTTTTTAAACATTGCTTTTTCTCCGTTGGTAAGACAGAAAACATAAAATCCTACCGGAGTAAGAAGTAGGAGCAAAAGTAAAACAATTTTGTAAACGAAGTGTATTGTAGATTTCAGAAATTATTTGGACAGTTCACAGATTATTCATTTGGATTATTTCACAGAGTTGACTGTATATAGCAGATTAACATATTTATAAATACTTATTGCATTTTTCCTTTTTAAATATTGCTTTTTCTCCGTTGGTAAGACAGAAAACATAAAATCCTACCGGAGTAAGAAGTAGGAGCAAAAGTAACCAATTTTTGTAAACGAAATGTATTGTAGATTTCAGAAATTATTTGGATAGTTCACAAATTATTCATTTGGATTATTTCACAGATTATATGGATTTCACAAAGTTGACTGTATATAGCAGATTAAGATATTTATAAATACTTATTGCATTTTTCCTTTTTAAATATTTCTTTTTCTCCGTTGGTAAGACAGAAAACATAAAATCCTACCGGAGTAAGAAGTAGGAGCAAAAGTAACAAATTTTTGTAAACGAAATGTATTGTAGATTTTAGAAATTATTTGGATAGTTCACAAATTATTCATTTGGATTATTTCACAGATTATACGGATTTCACAGAGTTGACTGCATATAGTAGATCAAGATATTTATAAATACTTATTGCATTTTTCCTTTTTAAATATCGCCTTTCTCCGTTGGTAAGACAGAAAACATAAAATCCACAGGAAGTAAGAAGTAGGAGCAAAAGTAGTAACCGATTTCTGTAAACAAAGTGTATTGTAGATTTCACAGATTATTTGGATAGTTCGCAGATTATTCATTTGGATTATTTCACAGATTATATGGATTTCACAGAGTTGACTGTATATAGCAGATTAAGATATTTATAAATACTTAATTGCATTTTTCCTTTTTAAATATTGCTTTTTCTCCGTTGGTAAGACAGAAAACATAAAATCCACAGGAAGTAAGAAGTAGGAGCAAAAGTAGTAACAGATTTCTGCAAACAAAGTGTATTGTAGATTTCACAGATTATTTGGATATATCATAGATTATTCATTTGGATTATTTCACAGATTATATGGATTTCACAGAGTTGACTGTATATAGCAGATTAAGATATTTATAAATACTTATTGCATTTTTCCTTTTTAAATATTGCTTTTTCTCCGTTGGTAAGAAAGAAAACGTAAAATCCAAAGGGAGTAAGAAGTAGGAACAAAAGTAACAGATTTCTGTAAACCAAGTGCATTGTAGATTTCACAGATTATTTGGATAGTTCACAGATTATTCGTTTGGATTATTTCACAGAGTTGACTGTATAAATTCTTTTTGCATTTTTCTTTTTTAAATACTGCTTTTTCTCCATTGGTAAGACAGAATAATAATTAAACATAAATCAAACAAAAAATGTATTTTAAAGTTACTTACATCCAATGTTTATATTTAAATAAATATTTATTCATAGGAAAATCGATAACTGGTAAAAAAAAATACCAAATTTAATTTTATGAGTTTAACTATTACTGACAATTTTCATTGTTTACATTCCAATGTGAAGTGCAGATAATAGACACTTGCAGATTATACATCAGCGGATTTCACAGAGTTGACTGTATATATAGTAATTCAAGATATTTATAAATACTTATTCCATTTTTCCTTTTTAAATATCGCTTTTTCTCCGTTGGTAAGACAGAAAACATAAAATCCAAAGGGAGTAAGAAGTAGGAGCAAAAGTAAGAAATTTCTGGAAAATAAGTGTATTGTAGATTTCACAAATTATTTGGATAGTTCACAAATTATTCATTTGGATCATTTCACAGATTATATGGATTTCACAGAGTTGGCTGTATATAGTATTTAAGATATTTATAAATACTTATTGCATTTTTCCTTTTAAAATATCACCTTTTTCTCTCCGTTGGTAAGACAGAATAACAATTAAACATAAATCAAACAAAAAATGTATTTTAAAGTTACTTACATCCAATGTTTATATTTAAATATTTATTCATAGGAAAATCGAGAACTGGTAAAAAAAAGAAAAAAGAAAAAAAAAAAATTAATTAATTTTATGAGTTTAACTGTTACTGACAATTTTTCAATGTTTACATTGTAATGTGTAGTGCAGATAATAGACATTTGCAGATTATACATCAGCGAATTTCACAGAGTTGACTGTATATAGTAATTTAAGATATTCATAAATACTTATTGCATTTTTCCTTTTTAAATATCGTTTTTTCTCCGTTGGTAAGACAGAAAACGTAAAATCCAAAGGGAGTAAGAAGTAGGAACAAAAGTAACAGATTTCTGTAAACGAAGTGCATTGTAGATTTCACAGATTATTTGGATAGTTCACAGATTATTCGTTCAGAGTTGACTGTATATAGTAGATTAAGATATTTATTGTATTTCTCTTTTTAAATATCGCTTTTTCTCCGTTGGTAAGACAGAATAATAATTAAACATAAATAAAAAAAAATGTATTTTAAAGTGACTTACATCCAATGTATATATTTAAATATTTATTCATAGGAAAATCGATAACTGGTTAAAAAAAAATACCAAATTTAATTTTATGAGTTTAATGTTACTGACAATTTTCATTGTTTACATTCCAACGTATAGTGCAGAGATAATAGACATTTGCAGATTATACATCAGCGGATTTCACAGAGTTGGCTGTATATAGTATTTAAGATATTTATAAATACTTATTGCATTTTTCCTTTTTAAATATCGCTTTTTCTCCATTGGTAAGACAGAAAACATAAAATCCAAAGGGAGTAAGAAGTAGGAGCAAAAGTAACAAATTTCTGTAAACGAAGTGCATTGTAGATTTCACAAATTATTTGGATATTTAACAAATTATTCATTTGGATTATTTCACAGATTATATGGATTTCACAGAGTTAACTGTATATAGTAGATTAAGATATTTATAAATACTTATTGTATTTTTCCTTTTTAAATATTGCTTTTTCTCCGTTGGTAAGAAAGAAAACGTAAAATCCAAAGGGAGTAAGAAGTAGGAACAAAAGTAACAGATTTCTGTAAACGAAGTGTATTGTAGATCAGAGAAAGTGAGTGTGTGTTACATTTTCTTTAAATTATAACAATTTTAAATAAGAGGGTCATTTGAAGCGTAGTTAAAAAAAAAAAAAACAATTATCAGAAGACTTCTTTGAAAACAATATTTTGGGTGAAATATCTATTGTCATTTAGTATTTTCCCTTGTTGTTGGCTTTCTTTTATCTGAATTTTAATTTGATGGGGATTTCTAGATCTTGATAGTGCAACATAGAGCTGACCATGTGAGAAGACAGGCTCATCAAGATAAATTCCAACATGCTCAAAAGTTTGTCCCTGTGATTTGTTTATTGTCATGGCATAGGCTGGAATGATTGGAAACTGGCGACGTTTGAGGATAAATGGCAGATTAATGTCACTTGGTGCTAACTCTATTCTTGGCAAAAAGACAATATCTCCCCGGTTGCATTCAGAAACTATTTCTGCGGTGATGAAGTTTGAAGCAAGTCCTGTGACCAATAGGCGCGTGCCGTTGCAAAGTCCTTGCTTGGGATTTAAGTTACGAAGCAACATGATTATGACTCCTTTTTAAAACAACAACATGTGTGGTGGCATTCCTGATGGAGTTAGCTCATGAGGAAATTCGGATGGGTAATTTTGAAAATCAGTTGCATCTTCAGATACGATGGAATCTGCACTATAATATATTTGAGCATCTCCTTGGATTTTTTGAATGATTGCATGATTGATTTCAAGAGTCTTCTTATTTGTTGGAGCTAAAATAACCCTTTTTGCCAGCTCTTCAACTTGCATGTTACATAATTGCTCACTGCAAATGGCTTCAATTAAATTGTTTTCTACAATCATTTGCTCAGGTATTTCAACAGAATTAGGTGGTAAACCTGAAATTAGAGGAAGATTGGCTAATCCAATATTCAACAGCCATGTATTGTGCTCATTTTGGCCGATGCTACGCATATTAATTTTAAGGCTGAGGTGAATGAATTTGCTCCACAGTGGGCTTGATTTTATACAGCTTTCAATAATATCAACAGAAGTACCTCTAGGGACTACTGGAAGTGTCTGTCTGAAATCACCTCCAAGTACTATGACTTTTCCGCCAAATGGGGTATCATTTCTCATTATTTCGCGAAGCAGCATATCTGTACAACGAAGACCATCTTTAGTTAGCATCGTAACTTCGTCAATAATAATGAGCAAAGCCTGTCGCAGATTTTCAGCTTCTGGAGATGTTGTTCTTATTGAGGAAACTGATGTATCAAGGAGAGGAACTGGTAGCTTGAATCCGCTATGAACAGTGCGTCCACCTTTTAGCAATGTTGCTGCAATGCCTGTTGTGGCAAATGGAAGAGCAATTTCCCCCTTACCTCGAACGTAATGCAATAGCGTTGAATACAGGTAAGTTTTGCCAGAACCTCCTGGACCATCCAAGAAAAAATATCTATTATTTTCGTTGACGTTGTCGATAGCTGTGGTAATTTTAAGAAATGCAGCAATTTGTTCATTATTGAGAGATGCGATACATCTTTCTGCTGATTCCTTTTCCTCAAACTGGTTATACTCCTGAATTTTGACTGAACTTCCTATTGGGATAGGTAGACCAGCTGAAGCACATGACAATCCATGCTGAATGAGAATTTCATTAATGTCATGTAGTGCAAAGTTAAGAGCTACTTCTTCAGAATTGTTACGTAAAAAATCAAGTGCCATGTCAACAGAATATTTACTCCAAAGGTCTAATGCATTTGTGGGATTACAGAAACAAAGAATAAATGCAAATGTTTGACGTAAATGCTTTGGCATTTGAAAGATCGAAGCCTCCTGTAAATGTGAATCCCACTCTTCATCTGACTCCAGCAAGTGACGATGGAAAGCTGCTTGCTTGAAAGTGTCAAAAACAACATTGTCAACCGTTCGTAAAAATTCAAAGCTTATAGCCCCAGGCACATGAAGCAGCAGTATGCATAGATAGAATCTCTCTTCATCTTTTACACTAACATTGTACATTCTTGGGAGAACCTTCTTTCCTCCTCGCTTTCGTTTTTGCCAAGTATTACGAACATATCTGTAGTGATATGGAATGTCGATGTACAACAATGCTCGTGCATCAGGATCAATTAAGTTTAGTTCAAACCATGCTACAAGCTTTGTTTTCGATGATCGTGCGGCTTGCAAGGCTTCTATCTCATGACCAGCGGTAAATGTGATACGTTGTTGATTTGGAAGATGAACAGGCAGTCTTATCACTGCGTGTGAACGATCATGCCTTTTTGACTCGAGCAATCTCCACATTGCTTCTGGTGCACCTACATATCGTGCATCGATGTAGTTAGCAATTTCATTGTTTTGACGTTGTCCTGCAGTCAATACCATATTGGCACAGTCAAATCCTTTATATATATATTTGTAATTTTTATTTTGTAATTTTTTGTAATTCTTGTAAAATTTAGATTATTGGCTTCTACCTGAAGATATGAATCAACAATATATTGCTGAGTAAGTTTTCCTGCACTAATTATAGGATTGAAATAATCTCTAATGGCAGTTAAAGCAACTTTGTACTGAAGCATTGTTACATTTTCTCTGCTGCTTTCTTGTGCTCCATCATAAGCTTCGCAACTCCAGTTTGGCTGCCAGCCCGGCTCCCCATAGGGAAACAAAATAGGATAACACATTGGATCTAAGTTTGGACTCAAGATATTAAGATTAATGAAGGGTTGCAAAGGATTTTCTGGATTGAATGGATAAACACGGATGTCACGTTGAAATGGAAGTTCACCATCATTATTCACGAAAACCACAGCAATTTCATTGGCAATCTGGGCATTATATCGCCGCTGATCAGAATGTCGGTCTCGGCGGAACACCATATTTACAATAGGAATATTCTCCCCTGCTTCATTTGCTTCTTGAATTGCTCGAGCCTGAACATCCCGAAGCATAGAGTACGTATTAGTTAGCCGATTGTGCTGCCTAAAAAAACGATCAATTTGATCCAATATACGTGGGAAGCATTGCTCATTAGCAGGATGACTAACTCTAATTTCAGTAGCTTGAGTGCTGTCAATGACATAGAGTTGCGCAAACTGGGGAGCTTCACCACTGAGCGGTTCAATGTGGTTTGTTCGGTGACAAATTTGACCATGGACTTTAAAAATATAAGGTCCCCTACCATTAAAATCAACAACTTTTGCCCCCATTGATGCAAATGAAACAGCACTGTTGTATGAGCGAATATTTTCGCGAAAGTTCTTGTAATCAGGATTGCTCGGATCCGTAAGCAAGTTCAACAAAAAATTAGGGTATGACAAAATATTTTCCTCAGCATTTATAGGCTTCTCAAGTTTCACTCTTCCTTTACGGCAGCAACTTGTAAATTTCCCGGGCGTTCAGCACTGAAATTTTTGGAAGCACAGAACTGGCACGTAGCATTCATCGAAACCGCAGAGGTGTTCAACAACTTCAACACTTAAATGGATTTGAAGCTCTCGAGAATGATGGGCTTCTGCATTTCTTTCTCGTCGTACTCGTTGAGCTGCAGCATTTTCTGCTCGAATTCTATCTCGCGACTCCTGGCTTTGCCTGGATAGCCATCTTGCTTTCCGCTCATTATTCCTTCGCCGTCTTCTTGAAATGGGACTTTCGTCTTCGTTCATTTCATTAAAAGAAAAAAAAAACTATAACCTTCCAATTTCTTATGAAAAAAAAAAGATGAAGGGTAGACTTCAATTTCTAATAATTTTGTTAGCGAATAGCGAAAAAGTAAGCACGTTGTTTTTAGATATTGAAAAATCAAATCAACATTTCTCGTGATGCCACTTGTACAACACAAATTCCAAATCCAGAAACAAATGAATGACTCTTTGAACGAATCATTAAAAAATACGGTCGACATCTGATTTTGCTCTTAAAATATTTTTTAAAGCATAATAAAGCCTTTAAATAATTTGAAATACGTTTATTTTTAGAAAGGAACCGTTAATCCAGTACAAAATAATTCACAGGAATGAATTCAAGAATACAGCTATATCGAGCTATATTCACTGAGCACTATGAAGCATTCTCATTGGTCAGGAAATAGATAGCCTTGAAAAAAAGGGTAATTTTTCGCGATATTTTTAACAGTGTATACTGAATTCAAACTGCAAATCAATGTAAACAAAAATGAAAAAGTATTTCAAAATATTAATATGCTTTTGCATAATATTTTAAGAGCATTTAATGAATAGCTGAAAGAGTCATTCATTTGTTTTTGGATTTGTAATTTGTGCTTATGAATGGCAACGGTAATCGCTTGTATACATCGGAAGCCTTTTGTTGGTATCTGGTTATTTTTAAATTAGATCTTAAAGCGTTATAATTGCATACTTTTTGAAGGTTTTAGAAAAATTGAGGAAGAATATGTTACACAACGAATAGATAGACAGATTAAATAAGGCAGTGGCAAATACGGCATCGGAATGCTTAAGCCTAACATGGCCGCGAGATTATCAGGAAACGGATGAGTTCAATCCCGGAAGTGTTATACATTTTGTGTTATTCTATGTATAATTTAATGTGTGTATTTTAAATTAAAAGAATGCATTACGAAGGATGGCGACAAGAACAATATTGACGATTTATCAATTGCGCTCACCTAAATGCTTTATTACCATGTGTTTAATTCCCTTCACGGAATTTCATTGTTATATGGACTTTGCTTTTTTATAAAAGCTTGACGCAATTCGACTTTAAGAAAGTGAGATTTTTGTTAAATGACATAAACGATTATGAAAATAAAACTGAGGAACTATTATACTGGTTTATGTATGTATTTTAAAAAATGCAAAAATGTCGGTATGAAACAGCGAATAGGTTGTCGGAAAGTACTTGTAAATGTGTTCCTTTTCTAGGCTATTCCATCACTTGCCAGGCCCCTTAACAGAGGGAAGAGCTGGTTTAAAATTGATATGGATTATTTTTTTCAGGTTCACTAATCTAGATATTTCATCATTTGAATTAGTAACCAGTATATGGCCAATTAAAGATAGTATCTCATTTTCTTTACTTGCAAGAAGTTATTATTAAATCTATGTTTTCGGCAATATCGCTCAGACTAATCCCTCTGAGGGAAATCCTAGTAGATGAATATCTGTATTTTGGAGATCCGTACGAGTTTTGTTTAAAAAAAACAAAAAAAACAGTGGCACTCCGGGAGTGCCAATAGAAGTGAAAACTTCAACAATTACGAGTGTGTTTTTTTAATCGTCAGGAAATGTTTTATTGTGCAGGAAATACTTTTAAATGTAGTGTTTTTTTATTCATTATTATAAACTATTACTACAAAAATTACATTACAATTTTCATAGCAATATAATTTAATTATAAATTACATATAAATAAACATTAATAATTTGTAATATATATTATTATATTACATTATATTATTAAATTATACATGTACATATAAATAAACAAATTTTCGTACAAAAATTCTCGTATTGCATTTAAAGATTTATCCGGGGAAATATAAACGGCAACCATTACAATTCAATACTATCCAAATATTGAAATCCATACTCCAATTCAATACTATCCAAAAGTATTTTTATTAATGAATACAATACCACAATTATATTACGCTTGGCGCGCTAGTGTCTATGTGCCAAAATGCTAGCATGTTGGTTACGTAACAGTGTCTCCAAATCAGTGGTTTTTTTTCTATCTCAAAAAACAGCTCAACGCGCCTAAAGAAGTTTTCGAAAACTGATAATGTATGTGTGTGTGTTCCTGTGTGAACGCCGGGAGAAAAAGTGAGTTTTAGCTTCGTTCTTCTTTTGCGGATTGAGCTGAAGAGGGAAAAAGTTCCTGAGATTCACCGCTGGGCGCGCTAGTGTCTATGTCCCAAAATGCTAGCATGTCGGTTACGTAACAGTGTCTCCAAATCAGTGGTTTTTCTCCATCTCAAGAAAAGCTCAACGCGCCTAAAGAAGTTTTCACTTCAAAAAAACAAAAACAAAAAAAAAAAAAAAAAAAAAAAAAAACAACAAAAGAAAAAACAGTGGCACTCCGGGAGTGCCAATAGAAGTGAAAACTTCCACAATTACGTGTGTGTTTTTTTAATTGTCAGGAAATGTTTTATTGTGCAGGAAATACTTTTAAATGTAGTGTTTTTTTATTCATTATTGTAAACTATTACTATCAAAATTATATTACAATTTTCATAGTAATATAATTTAACTATAAATTACGTATAAATAAACATTAATAATTTGTAATATATATTATTATATTAAATTATATTATTAAATTATACATGTACATATAAATAAACAAATTTTCGTACAAAAATTCTCGTATTGCATTTAAAGATTATCCGCTGAAATATAAACGGCAACCATTACAATTCAATACTATCCAAATATTGAAATCCATACTCCAATTCAGTACTATCCAAAAGTATTTTTATTAATGAATACAATACCACAATTATATTACGCTTGGCGCGCTAGTGTCTATGTGCCAAAATGCTAGCATGTCGGTTACGTAACAGTGTCTCCAAATCAGTGGTTTTCTCCATCTCAAAAAAAGCTCAACGCGCCTAAAGAAGTTTTCGAAAATTGATAATGTGTGTGTGTGTGTTCCTGTGTGAACGCCGAGAGAAAAAGTGAGTTTTAGCTTCGTTCTTCTTTTGCGGATTTAGCTGAAGAGGGAAACGTTCCTGTCATTCATCGCTTGGCGCGCTAGTGTCTATGTGCCAAAATGCTAGCATGTCGGTTACGTAACAGTATCTTCAAATCAGTGGTTTTTCTCCATCTCAAAAAAAGCTTAACGCGCCTAAAGAAGTTTTCACTTTAAAAAAGAAAAAAAAAAGTGACTCTCCGGGAGTGCCAATAGAAGTGAAAACTTCAACAATTACGTATGTGTTTTTTTAATCGTCAGGAAATGTTTTATTGTGCAGGAAATACTTTTAAATGTAGTGTTTTTTTATTCATTATTATAAACTATTACTACCAAAATTATATTACAATTTTCATAGTAATATAATTTAACTATAAATCACATATAAATAAACATTAATAATTTGTAATATATATTATTATATTAAATTACTAGGGGGCTCTGCCCCCTGCAAGCTACGCTCGCCAACCCCCGTCCAGATACCGCAGAATCTGAAAATCTAAAAATCTAATGGGTTTTAAAAATATTAGAGAAGATTAAATTATACTGAAAAAGCTGTGCAGATCTCCCCGTAAACGGGTTTCCATTCAATTCCCTTTGATTGCAAAAATTTAACGGAGAATCAGTTGCTGTTAAGACATCCAATGGTTGTTTTCGTTTTTGATTAAAGACGATCAGTTAAACATTTAAAAAGAAGCTAAAATAAAATGAATTAAGCATTCAGAGTCTTTGTCAACCGATATTTTAAAACAATCTCTATAACAATAGCCTAAATCATGTGACTATCATCAACAGTTCCGGGCGGAACACTTTACTTTTTATACTCTAGATGAAATTTTGATACTTTAATGTTATCCAGGCACAGGTGATAAGTCGCCATATATTATTCTATCCCCATCATTTCATCTATATTATAATAGTTCAAGTCATCAAACGCCATAAACAAATACTATCTGATCCCTTCGCTTTTCATATGAAAGTTTGGAACAAATGTCATATATATATTCCGCGATTTTTTCCCAGCGCCAATTTGGGGAACGCATCAACAGCATAAACAACAACATCTGGCTTACCATATCAAGCAAAATAACGATACTTTGGCGCCAGTTAAGTACCCGTTGCGTATATGACATTGGCGCCAGAAAAAAATCGCGCCAATATGGGGCCATATATGACATCTGTGCCGAAAGAAAAAAAAAAAGCCGGGTGCAAATCTCGCCAATATCTTTTTTTCAACTCGCCAGTTAGCATTTTTTTTTATTGTTCGAGTGGTAAATTAAAACATTGATTTGAAGTTGAAATTAAATGTCATGGTTTGTTACATAATTTAATATTTCGCCAGATGCCATTACTTAAACCTGTCGAAAAGTGTCCGAGCCGAATGCAGCTGGCCCATCAGTGATGGTCTACAGCAGGCCAGCATTGGTATGCCATCACATTACTTCAATCCGACACTTTTCCTGCAGTGCTAGCACATATCCCACTGCTATTCCTTTGCTGGCCCAGCACTTTCCCTTACAATAATTTCTTATAGAATTCTATAAAAAAACAAAGTATTATATAAGTATGGCTCTTTTTTCTATAAGCCAGTTTCACCAAGAGCTATAGAAATACCTGTACAAGTGTCTATAGAAATATTTGAACCGTATGTGGTCACCCTCCCAAGTACTGACCGCGCTCGATGCTGTTTGGTTTTCGTAATCGGACATGAACAAGTGCTTTCAGCGTACGCTACGACTGCTCGTAATTTTCAAGCTCTCATTATACTATTTCAAGTTTGTTTGTTTTGTGATTTACGTTCCCAATCATTAAACTGGTATAGAAATTATTCTATTGTATAGAAATCCTATGTATTTTATACGCTTTTTTTTATTATTGATTCTGAACTGCGTAAATTATGAAAACCGAAATCCTTTGTAACCTAGTAAAACCAGATTTAAGGAGAAAAAAAAAAGTTCGTTGAAATAAAGAATTTATTTATTTATTTATTTACTTATTTATTTTGTTGGTCGCAGTGGGGCTCTATTTTTTACAGTTAAAAAAAAAAAAAAATTAGCTTCACAGCTTAAATTGTGTTAAGATATTCATTTCAGATTTGTGTTCAAATACTCAATATCTTCGATATTCGCAGCGCCACCTAGTGTAAGGGTTCCCAGCAATAATACTGCAAAAGCTCGTGCACTTCCATGTAGTGGTGGGCCAGCGCATGAGATAAAATGGATGCCCACCAGAATTTTATCTGATGATTTCCAAAAGCAAAGTTGACTGAAGCTGTCCAGCAGTGGTCATGCAGTGGTAGACCATCAGCCAGCACTTCTCCATCATTGCCAGCACCTATCTTGCTGCTGGCCAGCAATTTCCTCTTTGCTGGGGAACATTAATAGTGTTATTACACATAAAAATTGAAAGCGACAAAAATCGTCTGCGACTCGTCAGATTTCTTGAAACTTACGTATTAACCACCTGAAACTTACGTGTTATCCAAGCATTTCATTGGCTGTTCGGGAAAAGGCTTTTAAATCGTAGAAATCTGACGACCAATTTTAAATGAAATTTCTTTCTTAAACTTCTAAACATCCCATAATATTACTTTTTACACCGTCGTATAGAGAAAAAAATGTACTTTTAAATGCAATTTGTTTGAAAGTTGTATCTCAATTTGTTTCTGAGTTATTAATTTTTGTTGTTGTTTTTATTACTTTTTTGCCATATTGGCAACAGAAGTATCCATCTCTGTTGAAAGTAAAGGGAAATACAGATTACTGTTTAGACCAATCAGAAGACGAATAAAATGCGGATTGAACCCAGTAAAACGCCCCAGATATGTTTTTGATTTCCTACCCTGACAGAGAACAATAACCATTTTTCCAAATGGTTAAAAAATCAGAGGTGTCCATCAGACTTGTATAAAACCAAAACTTTCTGCGCACATAAATATTGGGTCAAAAACTTTCTGCAAATTAATTTAATGTTTAATAAAATAACGTGTTATATTATTTTGACGGTATGAATTAAAAAAAGTAGTTTTAAAATATTTACCATTTAAATTAAAAATTTATATTAATTACAGAATAATCATGTTGGTTAAAAAAAATAAAAAATCCATGATAAGAAGGGGGATTTTTATCAATTATTTTGTCAATGCATTTAGAAACAGCCCAATCCTTAATATTGTGACCTGTTCACACAAAATGCCAGTCACTCTGTTCACATAAATAATGTGAAATTGCTTCTGAAACAACTGAATCACATTTTGTAAGGATAAGTCCATTCATAGGTATCATCATCGATGAGTTTTTATTGCAGCCCTTTGACGAAATTCCTGTTTTTTCAGTGACCATTTGATGAAATTCTCTTTTTTTCTGCGATCATTTGACGAAATTCCCGTTATTTTTGCGATCCTTTGGCGAAATTCATTTTTTTCTGCTATCCTTTACCGAAATAAGTTATTCTTCCGCGACCTATTTGACAGAATTTTCATTTTTATCGTAATCTTTTTACGAAATTTACGCTTTTTTCGCGGCGTTTTGACGAAATTCACGTTTTTTTTTCAGGATCCTTTTACGAAATTAGTTTTTTTACCTCGATTCTTTGACGAAATTTGCATTTTTTTCGCGCCCTTTTGACGAATTGCATTTTTTCGCGAACTTTTGACAAAATTCACGCCTTTTTCCGGGCCGTTTTCACGAAATTTGCATTTGTTTCGCGATCCTTTGACAAAACTAGTTTTTTTCTGCGATTCTTTGACGAAATTTGCATTTTTTCACGATCTTTTGACAAAATTCGCGCTTTTTCGCTATGCTTTTACGAAATTCCTTTTTTCTGCGATTTTTTGGCAAAATCCGCTTTTTTTGCGATCCTTTGACGAAATTTGCTTTTTCTGCGATTTTTTTGACGAAATTAGGTTTTTTGCGATCCTTTGAAGAAATTCGCGCTTTTTTCGTAGCCCTTTGACGAAATTCGTGTTTCTTACGCGATCCTTTGACGAAAATTAGTTTTTTTCCGCCATTCTTTTACGAAATTTGAGTTTTTTTTCCCGATCCTTTGACAAAATTCGCGCTTTTTCGGTTATACTTTTACGAAATTCGTTTTCTCCTGCACTCTATTGACAAAATTGGCGTTTTTTCTGCGATTCTTTTGCAAAATTACCTTTTTTTTCACAATTCTTTGAAGAAATTCGTGTCTTTTCCGCGGTCCTTTGACGAAATTCGCATTTTTTCCGCGATGCCTTGACAAAATTGGTGATATTTTCTGTGAATGATTGACGAAGTTGGTTTGTTTTCGGCGACCATTTGTTGAAATCCACCCGCTTTACCGCTTTTTTCAAAGGCTGAAATTCTGGATGATCCCTGATGTTGTTTACAAATTTCATCTTGACTTTTAACAAATTATTCAGCATTATTCAGCAATAAGCATTTTAAAAAATCAAAGTGCCATTCCAAAAGTATTGAAAAATTAAACAAACTCCTGCAGATAGCAGCAGATCAGTAAATTTTTATTAATAAACAAGCATCATATTAACTTCCAGTGCATGTATGTATGTTTAGTTCAAATCTTTCAAGTCAAATTTAAATCACTTTTAATTATCCTATTGAGCCGAAACAATGAATACATGTGTAATTTGAATGACAATACAATATTATTATGATTTAAAGAACGTAGAAGTTCGTTTAGAATACTGTTCACAAAAATTCAGGCTTCACAAAAATTTAGATTAATACTTGCAAGTTAATTTTAAACCAATTTCAACAATCTGATTGAGCTGAAACTTTGCTCAGGATATGTAGTTCTGATGACAATGCAATATTATTATAATTTAGGAAACGTAGCAGTTACGCTTTCTTACAGGGCCACACAAAAGATTAGTTCAAATCTTGCAAGACAGTTTTAAACCACTTTCAATTATCTGATTGAGCTGAAACTTTGCCTACATGTGTTTTTCCGATGACAATTCTATTAAATTATAATTTAACGAAACTATGCATTTGTTACAGGGTCACGCAAAAGATCGCGGGAAGATTGTTGCTAAAAGCAGAAATTTTAATTAAATTTCAACAAAATTACTATACGTTATTGAGATACACAATAGCATTTTTTAAATTGAAAACAAAGTGCTTAGTCACTGGCGCAGCAAAGGGGGTATTTTCGGGGTTAAATCCCCTCTCAGAGCTAAAATAATTAGTACATATTTGCCGCTTATATGAATCACTAAGTTAAGCAAATTAGCCGCTTTTATGAATCAAAATCAATGTTAATATTAATTTTTTTTGGCTTATTCAGAATCCCCAGCTTTGTTGAATAAAATTCTACTCAACAAATTGATTCAATTAAATGGCGAATATTGTATTTTAAACTGTGAAAGCGCACATTACATGCATTAGTTAAGTGAAAATGGTCATTTGTTTTGAAATAGAGCAGCGGTCACGTTTTCGAGACATCTTAGGCTAAAAGAGTGGTCATTTCCTGCGGCACAGACGTTTTGAATTTGAGTAATATACACTGGACAGTTTTTTAGTTGCAGTTCTGTCTTTGTTCCATGTTCAAAACGATAATGGACCATTAAATTCCAGAAAAAAAGTATAACACACTTTCTAGATTTCTCTCCGTTTCAAACACCCCGTTTTGCATTTTTGCAGTTACTGTAAGACCAAGTTATGTGCTTAATAATCTTTGGAAAAGTAAGAATTAAAAAAACAGTACTATAAACATAAAGATATTAACATAAAAAGCTGTTTTTATCGTGATTGAACATAGATTATTGCAATAAATGTTACTTTTGTATCGTTTCTTACAGTGTGGGGTACATAAATTTTAAGATTGCAGTCTATTAGTTGCTAATAGGTAACGTAGCTTGAAAATTTCCCCAGGAGGGCTTGCTATCGGGAAGTCACTGCCACACGTTTCCCATAGGAAAGAAGCACGGATTGCAATTTCATCGGTTTATAGATACATGCCTCTGAGCAGGATTTTCAAAACACAGTCATTAAATGTGAAGCATTTTTTTTAGAATAAATAAAAATTACTATATATATCTTACACACAAACTTATGCTAATTATGCATCAACTTAAATTAATAAACAATAAATTTGTTATTCATTGATTTACTCTTATTAATCGTAAATGCTGCTAGCTGTATATAATTAAAATTATGACCTAGTATTTTTTTTCAAGAGTACAAAACTACAGTCACTGTTTAAATTAGATAAGACGAAAAAACTACAAAATATCATTGGGAGGGGGATTTCTTATAGGTATTTAATTGCAATGCCTTTCATTTAACTAAAATTATATATCAGTAGATTCTTTCCCAACTATTTCGTGGAAGTGAAAGAGAAAGCACACCTCCCCGTTTTTTCGAAAATGTTATTGAATTTTTTTCGCCTGTTTTTTGCGGCCGGAGGTAGATGCCATCCATCTTTCATTCTGCTACAGGTATATCTAACAGAAAATTAAACATATCTAAATATTCCGTAAAAGCATAAAAAAATAAAAAATAAATAACATTTAGAAAGCATACACACATTTTTTTCTTTAAAAAATGTGACATATACAGGGTGTTTACAAAAAGGTAGGTAAGAGGTGAGTAGAGATTAGTAACATTTGCGTAGGAAACCAGGTCGCAAACCATTAAAGCGAAAAATGTAGGGTACTAGTAAAACCCATGGCTTTGCTGGTGTAATAACTGAAATATGCCAAGAGGTATTTGTGCGCCTATTTTTATTAGACGAAATTATTCTGCTACGGGTAGTTAAAAAGTTACTAACCAAGCCACCGTTTGACTAAACTTCATTATTACATTGCATTAGGTGAAAATGACACTTAATTTAATGAGAAGAAGTAAAATTAATGCTAAATAAATGATAATTTAGTATTTTGAAGCTTTTATGCCCATTTCTGTTTGCATTAGAAGTTTTGAATTTTTTTTAGAAAGCACTCTTAGCAAGCATTTACATCTAAAATGTAACCACCATACGGTATATTCCAAGCTTCCAGTCTAACGGTCTACAACGTACCTGATGGTAGTGGTACCAACATAATATAATATGTTATGTTTGAACAGGGAATACTACTATCAATTTGCCAACATTACTTTAGAAGTTGGTTTGGTATATCTTGAGATTCCATAGAAATCGTAATTTAGAAAGTTTTTAGAATATTTTTGCTCATTTCACTTTTTCAAATTTCGAAATTTTTAGTAGTTGTAGTTTAGTTTTACATTTTATAAATATCTACCAAGCCAAATTTCAAGATTCTATCTTCAACAATTCCATAGAAATCGTAATTTAGAACATTTTTAGAACGCTTTTCGTTCCTTTCATCCTTTTAAATTTTGATTTTTTTTTCAACTGTTCTTACATAGATTTTACATCTTTAAAATAACTACCATGCCAGATTGATAGTTTCTAGCCCCTTCAGTATCATAAAAATCTCAATTTTAGAAAATTTTTTGCTTCTGCAACCCCCTTGTGATAGTAGCACCGAAATAAAATATAGCCTATTTACGAGCTGGGACTGTTACCATCAATTTGTAACCATTACTTTTGAAATCGGTTTGGTATTTCCTGAGATTCCATAGAAATCGTAATTTTGAGCATTTTTAGAATGCTTTTATATCATTTCACCCTTTTAAATTTGGATTTTCTTAGGAATTGGTCTTAAAGATCATTTACATCTTATAAGTACTTACCACACCAAACTTCACGTTTCTATCTTTAACAATTCCATGCAAATCGTAATTTAGAAAGTTTTTAGAACACTTATCGCTCCTTTTTACCCCTTTTAAATTTCTATTTTTTTACAAACTGTTCTTAGAGAGCATTTACATCTTATAAGTAAATACCATGCCAATTTCAAGTTTCTATCTTTCAGTATCACAAAAATCGTAATTGTAGAAAGTTTTTTGCTCCAGCAACCTCCTGCAGTAGTGGCACTGACATAAAATATAGCCTATATTGGAGCAGAGAGTGCCACCATCAATTTACTACTATTGCTTTGAAATGGGTCAGATATTTCCTAAGATTCCATAGAAATTGTAATTTAAAACATTATTTAAACGTTTTTCGCTCATGTCACCCTTTTAATTTTTTGCTGTTTTTAGAGAGCATTTATATCTGATAAGTAACTACCATGCGATATTTATAGTTTCTAGCTTCTTCAGTATTACAAAAATTACAATTTTAAAACTTTTTTTGCTCCTGCAATTCTCTGGTGGTCGCAATACCACTAGGTACTGACATAAAATATAGCCTATGTTCAAGCTGGGATTGTCACCATCAATTTGCAACCATTACTTTTGAAATTGGGTTGGTACTTCCTGATATTACATCGAAATCGTAATTTAGAATGCTTTTAGAACTCTTTTCGTGTATTTTTACTCTTTTAAATTTAGAATTCTTTAGAAACTGTTCTTAGACAGCATTTATATCTTAAAGTAATTACCATTTCAAATTTCTAGGCCCTTCAGTAACACAAAAATCGCGTTTTTAGAACTTTTTGCTCCTGCACCCCCTTGGGGGTAGTGCCACCACATAAAGTATATATGTTAAAACAGGGACTGTCACCATCAATTTGCTACTTTTGAAATCGGTTCGGTAGTTCCAGAGATTACCCCTTACAAACACACAAACTTACAAACAAACGTTTCTTCTGTATAATAGTATAGATAAGACTTCAAGACGAACCCAGATACTTTTTTAGAACTACATTTACGTTGCTTTCCCTTTATGCGAAATTGAATGTCACTTTAGAGGTTACTTCACTCATGTGAAAACAGTCACTCGCTAATGTTAATCCTATGGGAGAAATTTTTAAAAATATCTCATTTGTATTTTCATATTTTTAAATGATTTCTTTTGCATCGGATAGCTGTGGTCGATCCCTACAAAAGCCGTTTTTAACTTGTTCGATTTTGTTTGCAGGTCTTTTTTTATTATGATACTTTCACTTTCGGAACCATTTTTGAAAGTGAAAGTATCCTCATTAGAAAAACCTGCAAACAAAATCGAAAAAATAAAAACGGTCTTTGTAGAGATCGACCTCAGCTATCCAATGCAAATAAAATCATTTAACTATACGGAAATGCAAATGAGATATTTTTAAAATTTTTCCCATAGGGTTAACATTAGAGAGATGATGTTTTCGCGTGAGTGAAGTAGCCCCTTAATATGTTGGTAGTGTACAGTAATTTAATTAACTATACCGTGTTTAATGTTAACTACATTCCGAAATATATAGAATACCTAATTCAGCACTGCTTGGACGAAAATAATTATAAATTCTACCAATTCTCGCGCTACTATTACATTGACACAAAGCAAAGTAAGGCTATTGAAAATTTTGCTAAAATTGTTTCATTATTAAAGTTAGGAACCTGGATTGTCTTGGAGTGAAGCCCTGTACATTTTTGAATGAAAAATTGGATTGCAACCCTGATTTTCGATACAAAATATGTTTGTTGTACTGCGCTCTTTCATCTTTTAAAATTTGTGTATGATTTTTAAAATTATATAAATCTGACATAGTTTTGTAATATTTCATTGATGCATTTTGAGTTTTGTAACTCTAAAATTGTAAATGCTGTTTTAATGAATTATAACCAGCGTAAATGCTGATTCTAATATAAAAAAAAAAAAAGCGTTATGGTTTCATTCAGTAAATAGACTGATTCGATTAGCCGGTGATCCAATTAATCGGCGATCACCGTTATCAACAATTCAAACAGACATGTTCCATCTTCCACACGCAAGAATTTCATCGAATTTGCGTATTACAATGTAGCGAGAGTAATAACTATTACACTACGTGGTAACTTTCATCTTCAGTTACCAAACTATTACCCTTCATTGGAATTCACTAGCAGGAATGACCGAGCTAAGATCGGTCACAATTACTTTGTGTTTATCTCGATATATTATTCCCACTGAATCATTATTGCTGTTTTAGTTACAATTAGCTTGACCCTGAGCCATAGAGTCCCAAAATGACCCACTAATCGAATTTTTTTCAACATGCGACCTAACCCAACGCTTTCTCGAGCCTGAAAAGGATGGAATACAAAAAATAGTGAAAATTGTTAGTCATTTTCTAGATAAAATTAGCTTGAACCACGTTAATCCAAAAATGACCCATCAATCGAATAATCGAACATGTGGCCTATTCCAATGGTCTTCACGTACTGGGAAACGGTATGATACAGTTAGCTTGATCCTGACCCATTATGACCCAGAATGACCCATTAATAGAATTTTCTTGAGCATGCGACCTAACCCAATGGTTTTCACGTTTCCAGAAACGATATAATACAAAGAATTGTCACAATCGTTTGAGCCGTTTTTCAGATACAGCTAGCTTGATTCTGATCTATTAGGACCAAAATGACCAACTGATTGAATTTTCTTGAGCATGCGACCTAGCCCCATGATCTTATGCTCGGAAACGGTATAATACAAAGTTTTGACAAAATGTTTTGAACTGTTTTTTAGATACAATTAGCTTGACCCTGACCCATTGTGACCCAAAATGACCCACTAATCGAATTTTCTTGAACATGTGGTGGTCACCCAATGGTCTTTTCAACCCCGAAAACTATAGAATACAAAATTTAGTCGAAATCGTTGCAACCGTTTTCTAGATAAAATTAGCTTGACCCATAGTGACCCCAAAATGACCTACTAATCGAATTTTCTCGAACATATGACTTAGCTCATTGGTCTTCTCGTAATCCAAAACTGTAGAATATAGAGCACAGTAAAAATCATTAGAGCCGTTTTTTAGATAAAATTAGCATGATTCGCAGTAACCCAAAAATGACCCAGTTATTGAAATAAATTTCTCGAGCATGTGACCTAGCCCAATAGTCTTCTCGTACCCGAAAACAGTTGGATACAAAATTTAGTCAAAATAGATTGAACCATTTTCTAGATAAAATTAGCTTGGCCCACAGTGACCCCAAAATGACCCACTAATCGAATCTTCTCGAACATGTCATTTGCCAATTGGTCTGCTCATGCCCAGAAACGGTACAATAGAAAATTTGGTCAAAATCGTTTGATTCGTTTTTAGATACAATTAGCTTCACCCATAGTGACCCCAAAATGACCCACTAATCGAACATGGGACTTAGTCCAATGGTCATCTCATGCCCAGATACTGTATATTATAAAATTTGGTCAAAAAGTTTTGAGCATTTTTTTTAGATTCAATTAGCTTGACCCTGACCTATTGTGACCCTAAATGACCCGTTAATCGAATTTTCTCGAATATGTGACTTAGCCCAATGGTCTGCCGAAGGCCAGAAACGGTATAATACAAAATTTTGTCACAATCGGTTGATTTGATTATTAGATACAATTAGCTTGACCCACAATGAACCAAAAATGACCCCTAATCGAATGTTCTCGAACTTGTGACTTAGCCCAATGGTCTTCTCATGAACAGAAACGGCATAGTACCGAATTGTGACTTAATCATTTGATTCGTTTTTTAGATACAATTCGCTTGACCCACAGTGACTCCAAAATGGCCCATTAATCAAATTTTCCCGAACATGCGACTTAGCCCAATGGTCATCTTATGCCCAGAAACGGTATATTACAAAAATTGGTCAAAATGTTTTGAGCATTTTTTAGATTCAATTAGCTTGACCCTGACCCATTGTGACCCAAAATGACCCACTAATTGAATTTTCTCAAACATGTGACTTAACCTAATGGCCATCTCATGCCCAGAAACGGTATGTTATAAAATTTGGTGAAAATGTTTTGAGTCTTTTTTTAGATCCATTGTGACCCAAAATGACTCACTAAACGAATTTTCTTGAACATGTGACCTAGCTCAATTGTATTCTTGTGCCCGAAAACGATAGATTACAAAATTTTGTCAAAATCGTTAGAACCTTTTTCTAGATAAACTTAGCTTGACCCACAGTGACTTAAAAATGACCCACTAATCGAATTTTCTCGAACATGTGAATTAGCCAATGGTCTTCTCTTAATCAAAAACTGTTGAATATAGAGTTTAGTGAAAATCATTAGCGCTGTTTTTTGGATAAAAATAGTTTCACCCGCAGTGACCCAAAAACGACCCACTAATCGAAATTTCTCGAACATGTGACGTAGCCCAATAATTTCCTCGTACCCGAAAGCAGTTGTATACAAAATTTAGTCAAAATCGATTGAGCCGTTTTTTAGATATAATTAGCTGGACCCTGACCCATAATGACCCAAAGTGACCCACTAATCGAATTTTCTCGAGCATGTGACCTAGCCCAATAGTCTTCTCGTACCCGAAAACAGTTGGATACAAAATTTAGTCAAAATAGATTGAACCATTTTCTAGATAAAATTAGCTTGGACCACAGTGACCCCAAAATGACCCACTAATCGAATCTTCTCGGACATGTCATTTGCCAATTGGTCTGCTCATGCCCAGAAACGGTACAATAGAAAATTTGGTCAAAATCGTTTGATTCGTTTTTAGATACAATTAGCTTCACCCATAGTGACCCAAAAATGACCCACTAATCGAATTTTTCCGAACATGGGACTTAGTCCAATGGTCATCTCATGCCCAGAAACTGTATATTATAAGATTTGGTCAAAAAGTTTTGAGCATTTTTTTTAGATTCAATTAGCTTGACCCTGACCTATTGTGACCCTAAATGACCCGTTAATCGAATTTTCTCGAACATGTGACTTAGCCCAATGGTCTGCCGAAGGCCAGAAACGGTATAATACAAAATTTTGTCACAATCGGTTGATTTGTTTATTAGATACAATTAGCTTGACCCACAATGAACCAAAAATGACCCCCTAATCGAATGTTCTCGAACTTGTGACTTAGCCCAATGGTCTTCTCATGAACAGAAACGGCATAGTACCGAATTGTGACTTAATCATTTGATTCGTTTTTTAGATACAATTCGCTTGACCCACAGTGACTCCAAAATGGCCCATTAATCAAATTTTCCCGAACATGCGACTTAGCCCAATGGTCATTTTATGCCCAGAAACGGTATATTACAAAAATTGGTCAAAATGTTTTGAGCATTTTTTAGATTCAATTAGCTTGACCCTGACCCATTGTGACCCAAAATGACCCACTAATTGAATTTTCTCAAACATGTGACTTAACCTAATGGCCATCTCATGCCCAGAAACGGTATGTTATAAAATTTGGTGAAAATGTTTTGAGTCTTTTTTTAGATCCATTGTGACCCAAAATGACCCACTAAACGAATTTTCTTGAACATGTGACCTAGCTCAATTGTATTCTCGTGCCCGAAAACGATAGATTACAAAATTTTGTCAAAATCGTTAGAACCTTTTTCTAGATAAACTTAGCTTGACCCACAGTGACTTAAAAATGACCCACTAATCGAATTTTCTCGAACATGTGAATTAGCCAATGGTCTTCTCTTAATCAAAAACTGTTGAATATAGAGTTTAGTGAAAATCCTCCTGTTTTTCGGATAAAAATAGTTTCACCCGCAGTGACCCCAAAATGACCCACTAATCGAAATTTCTCGAACATGTGACGTAGCCCAATAATTTTCTCGTACCCGAAAGCAGTTGTATACAAAATTTAGTCAAAATCGATTGAGCCATTTTTTAGATATAATTAGCTCGACCCTGACCCATAATGACCCAAAGTGACCCACTAATCGAATTTTCTCGAACATGTGACCTAGCCCAATAGTCTTCTCGTGCCCGAAAACGATGAATTACAAAATTTCGTCAAAATCGTTAGAGCGGCTTTCTAGATAAACTTAGCTTGACCCACAGTGACCCAAAAATGACCTACTATTCGAATTTTCTCGAACATGTGAATTAGCCCAATGGTCTTCTCGTAATCAAAAAGTCCTTCCGGCCAGTGCCGGGAGGAAGAGGTAGCTTTCATATTCCTTATTTTAAAAAAGCCAACTTATATCATTCAAACACATGAAGCTCAATTTAGTGGAAACTGAATATAGGAGATTCAATACTAATTTTTATCAATATAATGAATGAGAATTTCGCGAAATTAGTCAGCTTTATCCAAGCTGCTTTTCTTTAAAGTAACTTATATTTGGTTGCCAAATTCGTCGATTTCTTAAAGTGCCTGCCATTTTAAGACAACATGGTGGATGAGGGTAACCAGTGAACTTGGTCGAGACCTTAGTAATTGCTGTGCACATGCTCACTCACATCGGAATCTGTTGATATATACGAGTGCTGTCGCATGCAAAAAATCAGATTTTTCAAAATGTCACCCACAATAGAAATTGAAACTGCTATATCTGAGCCATTTTTTAAGGTAAAGACAAACAAAAAATGCTCCTGAATCCTTATATCAAGGTCAAATACTTAAGAAAGAAACCTTTTTCAATTTCTAATTTTTTTGCACCTCACTTTAAATATATATATATTTTTTAATTTAATGGCCGCCATTTTGAAACAAGATGGCTGATGAATCTGGCCAGCGAACTTGGTCGAGGTATTGATGTATACTATCGACATGCCTTCTTACATCGAAATAGGCGAATACGTATGTTATCGCGTGACAAATACAAGATCGTTTCAAAATGTCATCCATGCTAGAAATTCAAAGTGCTATAATTCAACCATTTTTTAAGATATAAACAAAAGAACAAATTTTCAGAAACAAAAACTGCTCCGGAATCTTTGTATCAAGGCCAAACACATAAAAAAAATCTTTTTCATTTTCCAATTTTTTAATACCTCATTTTAAATTTTAAATTTATTTTTTTTAAATGGCAACCCTTTTGAAACAAGATGGCGAATGAAGCTGGCCAACGAACTCGGTCGAGACATTGGTATGTACTATGTACAGACCAAGTTACATCCAAATCGGTTCATAAATACGCCTGTTATCGCGTGACAAAAATCAGGACGTTTCAAAATGTCAGCCACGCTAGAAATTCAAAACGCTATAACTCAGCCATTTCTTAAGATATAGACGAAACAAGAACCGCTCCCGAATCTTTTTATCAAGGTCAAACACATAAGAAGAAAATATTTTTTCAATTTTCAATTTTTTAGTACCGCATTTCAAATTAAAATTTTTCTTAAAAATTTAAATGGCCGCCATTTTTAAAGAAGATGGCGGATGAAGCTGGCCAACAAACCCGGTCGAGACATTGGTATGTACTATGTATATACGAAGTTACATCCAAATCAGTTCATAAATACGCCTTTTATCGCGTGACAAAATTCAGGACGTCTCAAAACGTCAGCCACGCTAGAAATTCAAAATGCTGCAACTCAGCCATTTTTTAAGATATAGACAAAACAAAAACTGCTCCGGAATCTTTGTATAAAGATCAAATACATAAGAAAAAAATATTTTTCCATTTTTAATTTTTTGGTACCCCATTTCAAATTTAAAAATTTTTAAAAATTTTTAAATGGCCGCGATTTTGAAATAAAACGGCGGATGAAGCTGGCCAACGAACTCGGTCGAGACATTGGTAAGTACTATGTACACACCGAATTACATCGAAATCGGTTCATAATTACGAGAGTTACAGTATGACATAAGTCAGATATATATATATATATATATATAACCATTAATTAAACATAACCTACCACCGTCAATTATTATGAATTAAAGCTGTAAGTATTAAAAAATATATATATTATAAGAATTATTATGGAAGAAAAAAGAAAAAAGTGGACACCGCCAAAAATTGAAAAGCTTATACATTGAATTACGTTATCAAGGGCACAGAATTCAATGATATAAGCAAAATGGTTGTTTTCTGTGGGAAAAATAAGCTAAAGCTAAAAATTATTTTCCCCTGTGCCCGAACAACCACTAAAATCAAGTGAATTGATTAAAAATGAAAGCAGAATAGAAACAAATAATATGAAATGGAAGAATCAATAAAACGTATTTAAATATTTATAGGATATAAAATATAAATAATAAACACCATACCGATTAATATTTCAGTATTTTACAAAATCCATGCGCACATGTCTACCAGTATATCAAAAAGATTAAGGTGAATAAAACAGTTAAGAAATCAAAGTAAATGATACCAAAGGATGCAGTTAATACATTTTGAAATAAAATTTGAAATACCTTGTAAAACACATTTAATCTAATATAAAATAAATAGATATTAATTACATTATTTAAAATGCACTATTAAATTAATTAATAACAGTTTAACAATATCGTCAAAATTTAGCTAAAAATACCCCCTGGTGTATAAATTATAACTGAAATGGAGCTAGAAAAATTAAAAAATAGAGCTATCTTAAAGAGACAAATTTGGTGCTGCCATCTATTATTACTTATATTAAACATCTATCGCAAGATAAATATTTGTAAGCATTTGAATGTAAATAACTGTTTAAACAGCAAAACCAAACATATCCTTATATATAGAGAATTATAAACCTAATATAAACCACACAATGTATTTAAAAACTATTGTTAATAAAATTTAATAGCATACAATATATTCTATTAGCTAACTTATTTAAACTAAACTAAGAATTTAAATAATTCTAGAACATTGATAATATATAGCATATAGCTATATGCTATAAAACAAAATAAATTCAGTAATAATTAATATAAATAAATTATTAAAAATAATATAAAAATTATTTTTTAATGAATTATATACAAGATATTTATAAAATGAACAGGAAATAATAATAAAAAAAAAACATGTGGAAGTATATAGAAGGTTAAATGATACTTAAATTCCCATTACTTAAAAAGCACAAATATAGAATGTGGATTATTTTCAGACATCCATAAAAATCCATAAAGTATGAATGTGGGACATTCAAAAACATTAAACCGATAATAAATATTAAAAAGAATAGAGGAATAATAATAAAAATAATTACCCAATTTTAATGCATACAGTATAACTATATTTATATTAAACATACTTATATGTATATTATTCACTATAAGAATCAATTTTGAACGGAGTGTGGTTTCGGGGTCTGGGGTTCATGATCGATGAAAATATACCAAAATTTTTTGAAATCGCTTTCCTCCGAACGGCTGCAATAGGTAGCTTTTTGTAATGAAAGCAACCTAAAACTGTAGAATATAGAGTTTAGTGAAAATCGTTAGATCCGCTTTTTAGATAAAAATAGCTTGACCCACAGTGACCCCAAAATGACCCACTAATCGAAATTTCTTGAACATGTGACGTAGCCCAATAGTCTTCTCGTACCCGAAAACGGTTGGATACAAAATTTTGTCAAAATCGATTGAGTCGTTTTTAAGATATAATTACCTGGACCCTGACCCATAATGACCCAAAATGACCCACTAATCGAATTTCCTTGAACATGTGACCTAGCCCAATAGTCTTCTCGTGCCCGAAAATGGTAAACTACAAAATTTTGTCAAAATCGTTAGAGCCCTTTTTCAGATAAAATTACACACATACATACACACACAATTTTTGCTCGCATTATAATATAAGATTTAATTAAATTAACACTAAGTACCATTTTATCTCTGTAAATTTAATTTTTCTAGACAGTGCATCAATTTTAATTGCACTGTTATACACAAACGATTACGAAGTAGAGAACATTTCGCTGAATTTAGCTCACCTCAAATACATGTTCCACCTTCCACATGCAAGAATTTTATTGAATTTGCATATTACCATGTAGCGAGGGTATAAACTCTATTAGACTACGTGATAACGTTGATCTTCTGTTACCAAACTGCTACCTTTCATTTGAACTCATTTAATTAAATTAACATTAAGTACCTTTTTATCTTTGTAACTTTACTTTTTTTCAGGCAGTGCATTAATTTTAATAACACTGTTATACACAAACGATTACGAAGTAGAGAGCATTTCTTTGAATTTAACTCGGAGTTACCACAGCGCTCCATACTGGGTAAATAAATGCAAAATTAGACTAACATATATATTTTTAATTAATAACTTCAAATATAATATTTGATGCATTTCTACCCAATGTAAATTAAGATACCGTTATAATGTTCATTGTAAAAATATAGCATAGCAGTGTCCACTGTTGGGTGAACAAAATTAAAATTGAATCTATATTATTTTTAATAAACATCTTGCATATTAATTTGGTGAAATTCTACCCATAGATGCCTATATATATCTGTCGCGGAAATCATGAAAATTGCAGCTTAGTAGTGCCTCCTGTTAAATGATCAAAGCCAAACTGAAACAACATAATTAAAAAAAAAATATTTAAATATTAAATTTGGTGAAATTTCATAGAATCTCTAGATATAGCTATTACGGAAACTGTTAAAAACACAGCATAGTAGCTCCTCCTATTGAGCAAGATACACCCAATCACAATTAACACTAGGGAGATTCTCAAAAGGTGGGATCTTAAACGTTAACTATATGTAATTTTTAAAATTTTCAAATTTAAGGCCAATTTTTTTTAATAGTATAGTATTTTGTCTATAAATATAATACATAAATATTTTTAATAGTATGTCTACAAAATTATACACAAACATTAAAAGACAACAACTATTCTGGAAAATTAATGATTAAAGCATTTAATTAGCAGTTGTGTACGTTACAAATTTTGGACATTTTTTCGCACGTACGTTACAGATTTTGGACGTTGCTCTTAGTATTTAAAAAATTCTTAAGACTAAGAATGTAGTAAATGTGTCTGTATACATATATATGTATAATTAACTTTTTGTTATCCAGTAATAATAATAATAAAATCAAATGCTTCGTTACGTACGTTACTTTCGGACATAACAAAATACAGAAAAATTCTTTATAGAAAAGTCCTTCTATCTTCAAAAAAGCAATAAATCAGCCTGCCATCTCTTAACGAAATTATGAAAAAATCATCCGTTTCCTTTGTGCATTCGTTGTTTACCATTAGAACCACCTGGAAAAAAAGGTTAAAACTCTTTTTCTTGGTGGTACATTGGAGCAGTTAACGTTATGAATGTCCGAAATTGGCCTCTTTAGCATAAAATAATAAAATTTTAAGATATTTATACAAAGCTTTTACAATAAATTATGTCATTTTCTGTCTCTGAATAGAACTAAAAACTCAGTGTAAAAAAAAAAAAATAAAATAAAATAAAGTCAATGATAATTAAAGTTATGTTTGAAGGGCTTAAAGTTATGACGTGTGTCCAGTGCCCACCTTTTGAGAATGGGTCAATGAAATGGGTCCACTAGTCAATGTCAAACAGAATACCAAATTCGATGAAATTCCTTACCATAGATGCTAAGAAAGTTGTATCATGGAAATCGTGCAAAACACAGCATAGCAGCACCACTTGTTGGGCTATATACGCCATATTCTAATCAGAACCGTTCATGTTAAGGTGTAAAAAAATATGATGTTTTATGAAATTCCGTGCTTTAATTCTTGCGATATAGTTATTACAAAATCGTGAAAGATGCAGCATAGCAGCGCCACTTCTTGGGTGATATACACTCAAACCTAAAAAGTACCAGCTCATCTCAAGATCCAGCGTAATATAAAGTGCTATGAAATTCTGTGCGTTAGTTCTTGAGACAGAGCGGCCATAACAATGCTGTCACGAACAGACTAAACAGACAGATAGACATTTTCCAAAAATAGTCAAATCGTATCCAGGACAACCCAAAATATGTAAATCTATCAAAATAAGCAGTAGTCGAAAATTGTTGTAGTTCCAACAGTTTCTTTTTATGTACATAGAAGAAAGAGAAAATGAACCAATCCCAATCTTGGAAAATATTTAATAATTTTTTTTCTCGGAATTATTCTAATTTCTAAATCGAGAAAAACTAAATAATACTAAATATATACCTGACAAAAATTTACAGCGTAGATCAGTATTTACTTTTGATACAAAAACATTCATTAACAATTAAAAAAAAAGCTTTTTAAAAATCTTTTTTAGAAAAATTAAAATTGAAAAGCTCTCTGCCGAGTACTTAAAAAATCCCGAAAAGAAAGAAAGAAAGAAAAAAGAATGAAAACCAACTTTTTCGAAATCCACAAAAATGTTTCTTCATAGAACGTAAAACAACTTTTTAAATGCATCTTTAACCCAGCTTTGAACATATTGCTATCAAATTGCAATTCTCGAATGCAATTAATTTGAAATAAATGTGGTATCGCTTCAAAGTTTTTAGGAATATGTTATGGAAATTTTTTTCTATAGAAACATAAAAAAAAGTAAATTTTGCTAACTGAGCACAATTTTAGTTTTTTTTATAATAGCTTCTCGAGGATTGAATGAATTTGAATTTGTAGTAAAATCCACGATAAAGCATTCTAATTTGTCAAGAAACTTTTAAAGCGGTATTTAAGTTTTCTCAAATGAACCCAATTTATAAATTTCAGTTTGACAGCAGTATATTCACAGTTAAGTGTATTTTCATTGAGCTGCCTGTTTACGTTTTATGCCAAAACTTTGTTGACATTTTGAAAATAGCTTCCATACCTTTAAAAAAAGTAAATAAATAAAAAAAAAATAAAACAGGAAGCAGAAAGTAGGAATTCAGCTTTTTCAGAATTTAGTGTCGCCCCCGATGAGAGAGAGAGAGAAAAAAGATATTATTATTATTTCGAAGTGGAACCGTCGAATTATGACGAAAGTAACTGTTTAAGAAGGAACTGTTTCATTAATTTATGATAAACCTACAAAATTAGTTACAATGAAAAATGCTTCTTATATTGGCTAGTCTAACTCTCAAAGAAATAATATTTTAATGTAAAGGGCACTGCTCTTCTATAAAGACAGTCTAAATTTTTTCTAAAATTTTGCGCTTTATCAGTATGTAATTTGCATTGCGTTATTTTCAAAAGTGAAGCATTTCCACTTGTGAAGAATTTGAAGATTTTTCAGATTTTATGAGGAAATGGCAAGAAAAAGATATATTAATCTACTATTTTCCTTTTACTTTTTTACAGAAATGGAGTACTTCAGTTGCCACCATTACAGAATGGGATTAAAAACTGCAAAAAAAAAAAAAAAAAAAAAAAAAAAAAAAAAAAAAAATTCTCAAAAATAAATTGAGATGCAGTTTTCATACAAATTGCAGTTAAAAGTACTTCTTTTCCCTATACGAAGGTGTAAAACATTAAAAATGTGCGATGCTTAGAAGTTTAAAAAATTGCAGTAGAGATTATCAGTATTTAACCATACAATGATACACATGTTTCGTTTTACGACTAATTTATGTAACGGAACGTTATTTATTTATTTCTATTGTAAGTTCATGTATAATTTTAGAACAGATGAACCAGTTTTGACAGGACCTTTGAATCCAGGGCAAGTATGATATTATTTCTGAGCCCCCTTTCATATGGCAAAAGTTTTCTGAATTCTTCATACATGAAGACTCCATCAATGATATTAATATTATTCACTGGATGGTTTAGCCGAGTTCACCTATATTTCCTTATACAGCTTTTTTTATACTCCATGTATATAGTACTCCAGATTTATTTAGCGCATATAGGTTTATGATCAGTTACTCCGGTAGTTTCTAACCAGCACATCAGGATATTATATGATTAATTAACATCCTATTGATGACATTCATATTTCCTAGTTAAATAAGTTTTCTGAAGGATGTGAAGGATTTCTGAAGGTGTGGATTTCCTCTTGAATTAGGTAAACTTTCTTTATAAAGAAAATTAAGAATGCAATGTAACAAAATGAAAATGGAAATTAGACGGCCCATTTCACAGTCATTTTGGGGCCATCTTAAATTTTAAAGGGGGAAATTAAAAAGGGGAAACACGTGCTTCACGTCTCTTTTGGACAGTCAGGCCCTGAGTTTCTATAAATAATTCCTGTTTGTTACCTTAAAAGCCTTTATTTTAAAGCTGATCTCATTTAATTTTTTTAATGAATTAATTTTGATGGCCCATCCATGCGTCCCTTTTTATTTTTACTATTTACGCGCTAAGAACTGTAAAACTATGCTCACCCATTTCTCGACGTTTGATTATATCATTGATGACAATCACAGTTTTTGCTTTTCTGAGAAAAGTCATCATATCATACATAGTTTTTTTAAAAGACCACAGGAACAGTTTTAAAACATTGCATTCTCCTAAGGTCTTTCTAGTCGCTCCTAAGATGTTCAAATTTAAATATTATTTGAATATGCTATTGACGTTAAATGGAATATTATTTCTCTCCATTCGGTGATTATGACAAGTCCCTACGAAGCTACGTTTGGATTAAAAAAAAGTATAAAGTTCACCTTCCTAGTGACGTGTACACTTTTATAGAAATTGAAGAGATATTGAAACAGCTTCTTTTCTCGGAACAAATGACGATCAGGAAAATATTGCTGATAAAGAAGACAATGAACAAATTAGTGTAGCTGAAAATAAATACAATAAAAAGAAGAAATCACGCGGGAATCAGAAAATAAAACAGAAGACGTTATACAATAATTAGAAAATAAAAATGCAGAAGTTGTATAAGAATCAGGAAATGCAGAAGAAATTGTACAATAATCCGAAAATATAAACGACAGAAAAATTGTGTGTATGTGCCTTGAAACTTTAAGGCGTTTCTCAAAAAAAAAAAAAAAAAAAATCGACCGTTTAACAACGCGAAACTTTCTGACACATTTTACGACTCATTTTGAAACATAAAAGAATGATATTGAAGAGAGTTGTAATTAAACAGTTTTCTGATATATTGAGTTATAAGCGACTATTTTCTCAAAACGGCAGTTTCTTTTCCGTGCGGTTGCATCAGGAAATTTGGTTCAAAACACCAAATTTGACACAATTTTCAAAATATCTTGTGCCTTTAGCGATAAACCTGAAAAATAGCTCACAATATAGTACCTGAATAAAAGCGCCTGCCAATTTGTTTACGTTTTCGAACACAAATGAATTAAAAAATTTCTCAGAAAATATAGCCAGTATGGTTTTGAGAACAGTCTTAAGAACTCAAAAAGTCATGAAAATGTTCCTGTTATCGACAGAGAAAGTATGAGAATGAAGGCTTTTGTGTAAATATTACACGTAATCTCAATATAAGAAAGAACAGTATCAACGCTGAGAGAGAGAATGTATCAAATCTGGCATAGAAAAACAGATACACTGACGGAAAAAGAAATTCCAACACCAAGAAAGACTTGTGTTAGATAAACGAAATTTAGTAGGCGCGTTTATACATCTGAAAGATGACATCGATTGAAATTTCGCGCTTCGCGCATAAGTGTGGCGCTAGTAGCGCCACTCAGAACTTGCAGATCAGGTTTACTTTAAATGCGTGCTGTAAAGTTCGTAGGCGTTATTTGGCTTCGAAATGTGACGTATTGAGTTGATGTTAGCTAAGAATGCCTTTAACAAGACGAAGAAGCCACTGTCAACAGCTCACCGAGTTGGAACGAGGTCGCATAATCGGGCTACGAGAAGGTGGATTTTCTCTCCGCGATATTGCAGAAAGACTTGGATGGAATTTATCCACTGTGCATGATTGTTGGAAGCAGTGGTCAAGGGATGGTACTACCTCAAGAAGACCAGGTTCCAGGCGGCCACGTGGCACTTCTGAGAGGGAAGATAGCCGTATTCGGCGTACGACTGTGGCGCATCGTACGGCGTCTGCGGCAGAAATTCGAGCTGCAGTTGATACAACACAGTGACACAACAAACTGTTAGAAATCGATTACTTCAAAGACAGCTCCGAGCCAGGCGCCCTGTTGCGTGCATTCTCCTGACTCCAAGCCATTGCCGTTTGCGACGCCATTCGTGTCAAGCCAGAGCTCATTGGTGGGCGGAGTGGAGATGTGTTGTGTTTCTTTTTCATCAGAAAACACAACAGATCTCCACACAATAAATCTAAATCCATCAAAAAATTGTAGGTTGCAATTCATAATTTTTTCGAATATTAATTTCATAATTGATAATTCATATCATAAAATTACAAAAATTGCAAATTCAAAGTATTTATTTTTGGGTATTTTATTACTATTGCTACACAAAAAATTAGCACATTAGGAGTATAATTTCAGGAGGTATTAATGAAAATATGAAAATGTAATTTAACATTAGAAGCACTAAATTTTGAATGTTTATAATTAAAAATGACTTGGAATTTGGTGACTAGACGTAGTTTGAACCGAAAAATTGAAATATCTTGTTAAAATTGGGTAATACCATTGAAAAAAAATGAAGTTTGGGCTCTTTTTAATATGTAGATAGCCCCCTAAACAAATTTTATATACATAATTTAAAAGTAGGCTTTATTTTGAATAGTTCGGTACCAGTAACTTTTCTCCTACGATAATTTGTTGAGGAGTTAGTAGGGGGTGTTTACTTTTTCTTTCCACGACTGCACCTGATGTTGACAGAAGATGTAGAGCTTCAAAAAAAGTTTTAACTTTCGTAAAAGGAATCAATTCACCATGACTTTATAAATTAGGAAACGAAGAAGACCTTATTGTCTGACTTTGTGTTCGTAATGGATATATATTACTGAGAGTATCTTCATTAAACTGCAAGATTTCAATAACACTTTGCTCCGCTTCTATGTCCACTATGCTCCGCTTCTATCTGGTAAAAAGCAAGTTTTTATAATTTACCACTGCATTGGATATTGCATTTATATAACATGTAAATGTCGTTCTAAAAACAAAAAAATGCAATTCTAAATGTCACAATAATAGTTTTTGTAAAAATAAATAATTGTGAAACAGTCTTAAGCGGGTTCTCAAAAAAAAAAAAAAAAAAAAAAAAAAAATATTTCCTCCCGCTCTACAGAGAAAAAATTTCTGACACATCTATGGATTCATTTTTAATCATAAAAGCATGACACTTGCAGGCATGTTTATTGAATTGATTTGCAGTCGAACAGTTTTTTTCATGTTTCAATAAATGAATTGTATCTTGAGTTATAAGTGATTATTGATTGTATCATGAAGATAATTGTTTTCTCGTGCTTTTACTCAAGGGAATTCGTTTCAAAACGCCAAATTTGACAGAATATTCTGAAAGATATTCTGCCTTTATCGAAAAATAAAAAACTGTTAGATTAAAATGTTTCTAAATAATAGCACCTGCCAATGGGATAGGTTTGGGAACAAGACTAAATTTAAAAAAATGTGTTTGGAAGGTTTGGATTTGAGAACAGCCTCAGTTCTCATGAAAATAATTAATGAAAGTTCCTGAACTAAGTTTTAATACTATTATTATTTTTAGCAGCTTAGATTTA
Source organism: Maratus speciosus (assembly GCA_963932465.1). Lineage (NCBI taxonomy): Eukaryota > Metazoa > Arthropoda > Arachnida > Araneae > Salticidae > Maratus > Maratus speciosus. Next base: position 383,476,157 of record OZ010788.1, on the reverse strand, counting down.
AAAATCATAATATGAAATTTAAGCATTATTTTTTAACACCAAAATTAGATTGATGTATTTTTTTAAAATTTGATCTTATAAATATGAAAAACAAGAAAGTTGCTTACATACATTAAAATAATGAAAAGTAATTCAATGAGATTGATTTCAATGCTTTATTCAGACATGTTATTTATTACGAATCTTAATGAACTTATATTGAAATAGATTCTTTTCCCGTGTTGTCTGCATCAACCATCGTGTTTAACGTGTTGTGACATTTAATTATTACCGTAATACGTAGTGGACGAATATTGAAAGAACCACAGCACAAATATCGCGTTGTGTCTTTTTTGAGTTAGTCAAAACGCGTTGTGTTCGTTTTTTTAAATGCCACAATATAAATTTAGCATTGTGGATGAAATTGAGACGCCATAATGCTTTTTTTTTTTTTTTCGCTCTTTGAACGTTTTTGTCTTTGAACATAAGGTATATTATCCTATTTTTTTCTCCCATCTAATAGGTATTATAATTATTTTTTTGCCTGTAAATTCATACTAATGTAACGTAGAACTTGCAGAGCTCTAAAATAGACGAATTATCGAAAACTGTTTCCAGTATACAAAATGCCATAGTAACAATTTAAATTCGGAGGTTCCCAAAATTTGTTATTGTGGTATTTTATAGTATGAAAGGTTCAAAATTAATAGATTTTTATCCAAAACTTTTATTCTTACTCAATTTATTTTAAAATATAGAAAAAAAATTATTGTACCAATTATATATAATAATTATTTATGTTTTCAAGTGATAGTAGTTTGAAATTTATTAAAAACGATAATTTTAAATCAAATAAAAAATTAACCTCTTACCTATTCTCAGTTTTTTTTTTTTTTATCTACATACGAAGTTTTAAAGGAATTAATTCAGACATTTTGATACCATTGTTCGAAAAACATTTTCATATTTATCATATTTTTAGGATAAATCAGTATGAGATACATATTTTGTAAATGAATCTGCACAACCATAGGAAGTACAATTGCTTTAATGCTTTTTTTTTTTTTTACAGAAAAACATGAAAAAGTTTGCATATGTTATGAAATGAAGTTCATTTTATTTACAATATAATTTCCAAAGTAAATCAATGAAATTTTTATTTAGTAAAAAGTAAAAAAATCCCAATAAAAAGATAAAAGAAGCTTCTTTTTTGCATTACATCAAAAAATGTAAGTAAAGTATGTTTTTAAAAGATTTTCAAAAGCCTGTATCTGAATTCGAATGGAATGAGATATGCTTTGAAATTTGCACCTGTTTGAAGCAGTTTTCTTAAGGGGGGGGGGGGGGTAAGGTTAATTCGGTGAAAAAACAGCATATTTTCAAAAATGTTTTTAGACGATACAGGTAATGCTGGTTTATTTAATTAATTTCCATACAATAATACAACATCTGAACGATATTTTCCTAAATTTTTATTGCAAAATATTGGTGAATAAGCAGTTGGCAGCAAATCTCCGCAGGCGCAGCGAAAAAAAAGTTGTTTTGCGGTGTACGTTATAACTCGTCACTGGAGCATCTGAAACAAAAAAATCAAAATATTAGGTGAGCGTGAGATGTTTCTCGAGGTAACGCTGTCGAGTTTTTATTATTATTATTATTATTATTTATTTTACAATAACAAATTTGCCGATTTTTTTTTTTTTTCAAGTGCAACCGAAAATGAAAAAAAAAAAGATAAAAAAACCAACAAACAACAACAGCAACAGAAAAAAAACTTGGCAGCGTTACCTCGAAAAACATCTCACCTAATAAGCGCATTTCGATATATTTTTTTTGCTTTAGATGATCCAGTGACGAGTTATAACGTACACCAAATATGCTTTTTTCCCACAGAATTGACCTTATCCCCCTTCGCCCCCCTTAAATTCTTGAGTTTTAGGAAGGAAAATATAAGTTACGTGTGACTGTTGACTTTTTTGAGAGATGAAGATATAAAAGCAATGTTTGAAAAAAGAATCATTAATTGAAACTTTCATAAACTTTATTGCTTTAAAATATCAAAAATGAACTAAAAGTGTAACATGTGTCATGTTAAAAAAATTTATGTATAAAAATGTAGCAAGCTGATACAAACAGAAAATTTGCATGTCGGTTTGACGAAAAAAGTCATCATGTAACTATCTAAATATGGCTCCCTTTTGCGAGAAATGTAAAGATTGAAAAACATATTGAACACATTTACAAATCCTGAGTAATTTCGTTGGAATGAAAACCTGAATCCCGAAGGAAATGTCAGGAAATGAAAATATAAATTCGAACGGAATTTTTATCCCTTTCATTCCTCATTGAAAGATTTCATGCATTCAATCCAGAAACACGCAGAAATACAGATTGCCTGAAAATTATTCTGTCAAGCTCTTCAAATAATTAACAAAGTAGAGAAAAATAATTCTAAAACCTTTTATCCAAGATTTGAGAATTTGAGTATTGAATTTAATACGAAAATATTAATAGGTAAATAGAATGGCATTTTATTAGCGTAGATTTTTTGAATAAAAATTTCTTAACTCTTAAATGCATAGTGTAACTTAGGAGTTATATGATCTTTTTTAGCCAATTGGCACTTTCTATTGGTCATTTGGTTAACTATTATGTGTTACTTACGTGTGATAACATGCATTTAAGGCTGTTCTCAACTGTTCTCTTCAACAATCGCAAAACGTTTTGGCACATTTACAAATTCATTTTTTAACGGAAAGATATAAAATTGGAAGGCCTGACAATGGTAGCGATTTGGAATTGAACTGTGTTTTCTATTTTTTTTTGATAAATAAATTACCTATTGAGTAATAAGCGATTTTGATCACGTGACAAAGACATTTTTCACCCTTTCTTGAGTGCTTATTCTTCTTTCGCTCGGAAATTTTGTTCAAAACGCCCACTTTGACAATATTTTCTGAAAGATCTATTGCGTTTGCAAACAAACGGAAAAAAACAGTTCGATTACATAGTTTCTGAACAACAACACCTGCTAGTTTCATGCATTTCAGAACAAAAATAAATTAAAACTAATGTCATAAAATTGCTCTTTTGGATCTGAGAACAGCCATAAGGTCGTGAATTTTTTGTTCTGATTTATTATCGCGGGGAGGTTATAACATATTTTGTTGCTACTGCTTGCAATGTGCTCGACTGCCGTTTTTCTCTATTTTTATAAAGTAGTAATTATTAATTGTGCAAACATTTAAAAGCATTATAAAAATTATTATATCGTTGAATAGTTGTTATTGTGCCACTTTAAAGTAAGTATATAATTTAAAATTATCATGTTTTGAGCAATGTTTGTCATATTATTCAGCAGTGGCATTATGGTATTATGTCCAACAGAAACATAAATAATCTTTTTCATTATTTTTCTAGTGCATAGATAACAAAAATAGACTCAAATATAATGAATTTCGAACAAAATAAAAAATCATGCATTAAAGGGTTAAAGGGCTAGATACCTTTAAATAGAAAAAAATATATTTTGTTAAATTTATTCTTACTGAAATAGTTAATTAAACAAATAGTTAAACAAAATTTAATAATTAAACAAAATCAAGTTCAAAATTTTACTGGAGAATTAAAAAGAACTTCATAGGTTGCAATATAAGGCATAGAGAACTTCATTTTTAAAATCATTTTATTCTAACGCATGATTTTTGCGAAAATGGCTTTCTTGACTTTCATGAAATTTTAATTTATTGTTTAGTAACTGAATTTATATTAAACTAGCAAACCCCGCGGCTTTGCTCGCGTAATATTTGAAATATTCTAAGTGATATTTATATGTCTAATTTTTATTAAAAGGTACTAACTAAATTTTTACTTATTACTTTAAAGAATAATTCAAAAATTACTATTTAAAACACAGTTTGATTAAACATCATTATTACACTGCATTAGGTCGAAATGAGACTTAAATTAATAAAACTAAATAAATGATAATTTAGAAAATATTTTGAAACCTTTATGCTCATTTAATACGCTCATTTCAGGATTCATTTGAAGATTTGAATTTTTTAGAAACCTTCTTCTTACATCTTAAAATTAACTATCATGTCAAATTCCAATTCCTACCATCTCTCTCAACAGAAGGGGCTATGTTGAATTAGGAATTATCACCATTAATTTGCCAACATTAATTTTGAAATCGGTTTGTTATTTTTAATATTCCACAGAAACGTAATTTAGAAAGCTTTTAAAGGCCTTTTATAGAACGTTTGTTGTTCCTGTAAACCCCAGGTGGTAGAATCATCGGCCTGTGTAGGATCAGAGACTGTTACCATTGATTCGCAACTATTACTTTTATAATCGGTTTATATTACCTGAAATTGCATAGATATCGTAATTTAGGACTTTTTTAGAATGCTTTTCACATCTCCCCTTCGCTTCACCCCTTTTTAATTCGAATTTATTTTTGACAGTCCTTCGAGGGCATTTATATTTTATAAGTAACTACCATGCCATATTTAAAGTTTCTAGCCTTTTCAGTATCACAGAAATCGCGATTTAGAAAGTTTTTAGCTCCTGCAACCCTCTGGTGGTAGTGGCACAGACATAAAATATAGCTTATGTTTGAGCAGGTTCTAACACCAACAATTTGTCATCATTATTTTTTTAATCGGTTTAGTATTTGATAAGATTGCATAAAAATTGTAATTTAAAACGCTTTTCGCTTACTTCATCTTTTTAAATTTGGAATTTTCTTTCGACTGTTCTTAGAAAGCAGTTGTATCTCGTAAGTAAATACCATGCCATACTTCAAAGTGTTAGACCCCTCAGTTGTGCAAGAAACGCAAATTAGAATATGTTTTGCTTTTGCAACCATCAGATGGTAGTGACAGCAACATAAAATATAACCTATGATATAGCAGGGACTATCACCATTGATTTGCAACCATTACTTTTGAAATAGCTTTGCTATTTCCTGAGATTGAGTATAAATCGCAATTTAGAACGTTTTTAGAACGCTTTTCGCGCATTTTCACCCCTTTTTAAATTTCTAATTTTTACGAAACTGTTCTTAAAGATCATTTATATCTAATAAATATGTACCTTGCCTAATTTTAAGTTGCTAGCCCGTACCGATCACAAAAATCGAAATTTAGAACGCTTTTTTGCTCCTGCAACGTCTAGGTGATAGTGATACCGACATAAAATAGCGTCTATGTTAGAGCAGAGTCTGTCAGCATCAATTTGCCTACAATTTCTTTTGAAATCAGTTTGATTCTTCCTGAGATATCGCTGACAAATTGGTATTTAGGACGTTTTTAGAACGCTTTTAGCGCATTTTGCTCCTGCATCTCCTCTGGGGCAGTGGAAACAGATATAAAATATAGCCTAACTTGGAGCTAGATCTGTCAGCATAATTTTTACACCATTATATTTGAAATCGGTTCAGTACGTCCTAAGATTGCATAGAAATCGCAATTTAGAACGTTTTTTACAACGCTTTTTGCGCATTTTGACTCCCTTTTAAATTTTGGTTTTTTTTAGGAAATGCCCTTAGCGATCATTGATATCTTATAACTAACTACCATTCCAAATTTCACGATTCTAGGCTCTTCCGAAACGCAAAAACCGCAATTTAGAACGTTTTTCCCTGCACCCCCTTTGGGGTAGTGTCACCAACATAAAACATAGCCTATGTTGGAGAAAGGGTTGTCACCGTCATTTTGACACCATTATTTTTTAAATCGGTTTGGTATTTCCTGAGATTGTGTAGAAACCACCATTTAGAACGCTTTTTAGAACGCTTTTCGCACATTTTCACCCCTTTTAAATTTCGAATCGTTTAAGAACTGTTCTTCGAAATCCTTTATACCTAATAAGTAGCTAATATTTCAAATTTCATATTTCTAGGCCCTTCAGTAACACATAAATCGCATTTTTAGAAAGTTTTTTGATCCTGCACCCCCTTTGGGGTAGTGGCACCGACATAAAACATAGCCTATCTTAGAGCAAGCGTTATTCCCATCATTTTGACACCAATATTTTTTAAATTGGTTTGGTATTTCCTGAGACTATGTAGAAACTACCATTTAGAACGTTTTTTAGAATGCTTTTTGTGCATTTTGACCCCTTTTAAATTTCGAATTGTTTAAGAACTGTTCTTAGACATCATTTATATCTTATAAGTAACTAATATTCCAAATTTCATATTTCTAAGCCCTCCAGTAACGCAAAAATCGCGTTTTTAGAACGTTTTTTTGCTCCTGCACCCCCTTTGGGTAGTGGCACCGACATAAAATATAGCCTATGTTCTAAGTTGGACTAACATCATCATTTTGATATCATTACTTTTGGAATCGGTTCGGTAGCTGCAGAGCGGTAGCGGCCTCCTACAAATAAACAATTTTTACCTCTTTATAATATGAAGTATAGATGACCTAAAATTTTGGTCTTTCATTTAGTATCTTAAAAATACGTTTCTTTATATTTTCAAAAAGTTTCCGACATTCAGATTTTTTATGAAATTTTAATATTTTATTATTCAAATAATACAAGTTTTATTTCGATCATTTTAATTAGGCGCTATTGCCAAAATACTTAACAAACAAAGCACGTATGACTAAGCTTTGTGCACTGTTAAAACTGGCTCTTATAACTGAGGTATAATTGCTTATTTTCCAACACATCATGTTCCTATAATAACTCCGATGCAAAATTATTTACATTTGAAAACACACGTTATTATTTTTGAAATACACCCTCTTTTCAAAAGTAATTCAACACGTTTTTATTTTATGTATGTTTTCAACATTCAAAGCTTGGCATGAATTTACCTATGAAAACCTAGCAATAAACCCCAATAATTTGAAAAATCAACCGAACTATGTTAACATAGATTATGCTTTTTTCTCAACAGCAGTTGAAATTTTGCTAATAAAGATGCCTACAACCTACTAGTACCTTTAACTATTGACAAAAGATAACGTCACTTGCTCAAAAGTTAAAAGCAAGTTATCAAAGCAGCAGCAAATCGGGGGTAAAACAGTTCAGTTTAAAATGATTTGATTATATTGAAGATGTTCAGTTCATGTAGATGATCGAAAACGTTACAAGTATATGCTATTTTTAAAAGTATTTTAATAATTTTAAATAAGCAATACTATTTGTTAAATATCTTTTGAAATTTTCTGTTTCTATAACTATGTAAATTTTAAGTACGCATCAGTAGTTTAAACGGAGAACAGCGAAAACTCATTTTCGTTTCAAAATTACGTGGGAAAAAATAAGCATATAATGTTCTAATTTTCTAACACATTTGTTATAGTACGGGTGTTATCTTGCGCAGTGTATCAATTCTTTAAAAAGTATGCATCTATTTATAAATATAAAATTATTTAAAAAAAAATTAAATTTATTTAATTTCTTGAAAAACAAAATTTAAACGACAAGGGGATTTTAAACTTTAAACAAATGTGTCTAATAATTTTTAGTTAGTAACAAGCTTTAAATCCTTTGCTAATTTTTGACATTTCAAAGTTATATGACACTTTAACTGGCCGGAATTCTTACAAAATGAATAAATTTTAACTAAATTTTAATTACTAAAATTTGTCACTATGTTTGCTGTCAAAATTTAGTTGAAACCATTGACGCACGATTAACTCGTTCGCGCCGATCAATAAATCTGTGTTTATATACCTTTTTAATACTTTCCAACAAAGTTGAAAAGTGTTTATGAATTCGGTTTGTTTGTCTGTTTGTGCTCTAACTCGAGTAAATATTGTCCGATTACCATCAAATTCGTAGATGTTATGGGGTATCCCTATGGCATGTTTGGTATTGCAAATGAAGTGTATAGCATTTACGATTCATTTACAGATACACTCAAAAGAATTCCGTTACATTACGGTCTATGGGAAAAATCGTATTTTAATGATATCACGCTATTTTAAACATGCCGAAATTTATATATATCACAGAAGTGTACTAAGGCACTTACTGTAGAATGTGATGCGCATAGAATATATCGTTCATTTACAGGGACACACAAAAGAATTTGGCTAAAGAAAAAATTTAACTATTGAAGTCTATGAACAATAATTGCTGAAAGTGCGTTTTCAATTCTGGTACGCGTTCTTAAATTGAACTATGTTTTTAAATATTACTTGGTGTGGATAAACTCTACAGATCACACACAGGGCGGCACAGAAGTTCTCAAGTACACTGCCATTTATTCACGGAAATGGCTGAATGGAAATTTTCAACTGTGCTATGCGTTTCACTTAACTAAATTTTAGCATACTATGTAGTATACATATAAATCCATAGACCATATACAGGGCTGCGCAAAAAAATTCATATTTTTCCGACTTGATTAAAATAGCAGAAATTGAGTTTTCAAATGCGGTATAAGTTTTTCAAATTGTTTATTTAGACATGACATTTCACTTTAATAAACTGTAAAGTTTTGTTACAGTATACTGAATGTGTTGGAAAGTGTTACATAATCTATGCTGGACGCCTGATTTTTCTTTCTTGTTTTAAATAATGTTTTGCACTGATTTTTCCGCATAGAATTTTTCTTCTTATTTAATCGCTTAAAATATGTAATTAGGTAAGTCAAAAATTTGTATACAGAAAAGCTGGTGTTCAGTTTCAAGGATTTTGTGCATCTTATACTTGTGCATAACCTGTGGTACACTTCAGCGTTAATGCGTTAAAAATTTGGGTCAATATTGTTGGAATTAATCTTATACAACAGCCTTAGATGATCGTGGATGATTTTGGAGAAAAAAATTAAATGATAAGTTTAATTCTAATTATTGTAAAATTCTTTTCTTTTCTAAAAGCATTTGAAAATTTGTCTGCATTATTCATATCAATGGATTTTCAATTTCTAAAGACCTTAGCTAAATTGAGAAACGCCACTGAGAGTAGCAAATCGAATTACTTATGAATCAGAAAAGTGATATAATAATCACCGAAGAGAAATTTTATATTTCTTTTTCAAATGAAATTCGTGGAAATTCGCTTTACATTTAAACCGTCTTGATAATTGGCCTCTGTTGTACAGTTACACAGCCAGTATTTCTTCAGGCAACTATGCCCTCGAGGACATAACTTCCTATGCATAACGCGAAATGATATTATTGCTCTATCACATTATGCATTAACATTTCGCTGGAAATATCTAATCTATATATATCTCATTGCCATTGTCTCATCAAACGACTGACTCAGTTTCTTCAATTTTTTTTTCTTCAATAAATTTTCATTGTGCGTCTTTAAACATTATCAGATTGGTAGAGGAGCGAGCGAAATTGTCCTTTTTAGCTTTACTTTCGCAGGCTTAAAGCATGGGGAGCAAAACATAAGTCATTTCAAGTAGGGCTTTCTCCCCGAGGCGTTCACGACAGCACTTGCATTAAAATCGTTCTGATTATGGGTTGCCTCCATTGAAAGGGCTATATTTCCAGAAGAAACTATACCGTAGGGAGGATATCTCTTTGTCTTGGTGTCTCGACAGATATTTGATAGTGTTCCTTCATTTATTTTAACAAGCTTTATCCCGTTTATATTTATGGCTTAATGATCCGACATGAAGATAAAGAAATGTGATGACTGGATCTTAATTTCTGAAATCATCAAAATTACTTAAAATGGTTTCATATTCAATGAAAGAATGGCTTTTCAAAGCTTCTTTTTCTCTTTTGATTGAACATCTGCTTGGTTGAAATGCTATCTGAAGGATATTCATTTCAAATATTCTATATTTAACTAGGCGTATTATCAGAACAGTAACAAGTATATTAGCACATGCGATATTTTAGTCTGAAATGTTTTGATATAGATTCGTTTACATCAATATTATGCTTGAAACGTTGTGTTATAACAGAAAGTGAAACATTAAATAAGAACATAGTTTCTATTAAAATTATAACATAATAATACATTTATCTCATAATTTTAATAATAAATTAATCCCTTTGTCTCGGTGCCTTGACAGATAGTTGATAGTGTTTCTTCATTTACTTTAACAATTCTATCCCGTTTATATTTATGACATTAAGATAAAGATATATGATAGCTGGATCTTAATTTAAAATTTTCGAAATCATGAAAATTTCTTAAAATGGTTTCAAATTCAATGTAAGAATGGCTTTTCAAAGCTTTTTTCCCTTTTGATTGAAGATACGATTAGTTGAGATGTTGTCTAAAGGATATACATTTCAAGCATTATATAGTCAAAAAAGTGTATTAGCTCATGATATATTTAAGCCTGATACATTTTGATATATATATATATTTAATTATTAAGTTATACAACTCATGGGGTATCTATAGTTTTAATTGCCAGTGCGGTCTTTCCTATATTAAACAGACCAAACGGGGTTTAAAATTTCGTATTGAAGAACCAACAATATATTCAAAAACAGGAAACCAATAAATCTTCAATTGCTAAACATTGCTGGAAGATGAACTACTCTTTTGATTTTAATCAGCCAAAATCATCTCTAAACCCACATCTATATATGAACTTAACTTTCTTGAAGCATTTCATATCTACAAAAATTTTGACAATATTTTTAATAGTGAATTCGCTATTCCCCCTTTATCACATTGCTGGAAATATTTCATAAAATCCTCTTTTGGTTAATTACTACTAGTATTTTTCACATTTTTGGTGACATTACCTATTCTATTCCCCTATTGGTTGGTACCCGTATTTTCCTGTTTCCCTATTGGTTAATGAACTTCTCAGTTGAATCCGCTTCTCCTCTATATAATGGAGCAATTTTCCGTTATTCTTTGCACTGAGGACGGTACGCTAAAGGCTACCGAAACTAGTCTGCTCAAAGTTTGCATATTCTGGCGTTTTAACCCTTTATCTACTGCAATTTTTTTCATGTAATATATTTTTTTCAGTTACTACAATGAAAATCAAAAGATAAACATAAAAAGTTACTCACCCGTGAGAAATTTAATAAATTAGAGGTAATTAATTAAATTGGTACTTTAAAGTACTGTCAGTACACTACATAAATTTTTTGGCAAATTCCGGTGCTAATCATTTATTTCAACACTTTAGCATTGAAAATTCTTAGCCCCTGAAAGGGTTAAAAAACTTTTTTTAAGATTTCGATCTTGTTAGCAGCCCTTTAGTTATGCGACGCCTATATTCCAGTGACATCATTTTCTCTCGCATCTCCACATATTCAACATATGATTTTACATATGCCATTTCTAGCATAGCAAAAAAGAGCCGATGCCACAACTTTTTCGATTTCCTATGAAAAATAATAATGAAACAGTAAAGAAATACAAGGAAAATTATTACTACACTACATTTTAGTAATTACATTTTAAATCACATGAAAACGATGAATAACTACACAGACGAAAAGTACACAAGAAGTTTTCTCCAACACACAGTGTACTGACGGTACTTATAAGTACCACCGAGTAATTCAACTGCTAAATCAAATACAGACACCGTTCACCTAAAATAGCTAGTCAAATTGTATTCTAAGAGCATAATGAACACATAAAACCCCACAACACTTATCTTATATCCTTTACTATGTTTGCAGTAATAAAAAGACGAGCGTGACAACCTGTACAAAATGTCGGCAAAAACACATCGACTGTTTCAAAGGTACCTTCCCTCCTAGCTAAAATAACAAACCTAGAACTACTGCTGCCATGTAACCGGATAAAGTGGAGTTAAAAGAGTGTTTTTTCAAAGTACCATTAGAATATTAGTAATATTCACTATGAGATGAAAGTTTAACCCTTAAATGCCCGTTGTTGCTTTTCGGCAACATACCCAATTTAGGCTCTAAAATACTATTAGAATAATTGAAGCTATAATCCTAATGTTGCTAATAAAATACATTCTGAAAATATTATTAAATCGATTTTTAACATGTAGATGGTAACACTTGTGCTGTTTAAGAATAAAGATAATTTATTTTTTCAATTGTTGCTACTTGTTCTTTTTGTTTTGTTTGTAAGCTTGCGAAATATCCTACTTTGACCTGCAGTGAGCAAGTAAAATTTATTTCTTATTATAGTTCCTAAAATTCTTGTGTGTTTAATATTATAGAATTTTATCAAGGGAAATTATTTTTTTAATTAAACACCAGTATTGCCGATTAGTAACAAACTGTTTTTTAGTTGTAAACCATACTTAAAACAAAATATGATTTTTAAAAGTATTTTTTCCATGATTTATTTAAAAAATGAAAGCCGAAAAACATTATTACAATGATTTTTGAAAAATCAGGCATTTAAGGGTTAAAGTGAGTGGTACTTATAAGTACCGTCACTATAAGTAGATAAAGGGTTAAACGTTGCTTTTAAATTTATATCATTCTGCGCCAAGTAGCATCTTAATAGTTATTAATAATTATATTTTAATTATATCAGTATTATAACACAGACGTTATAGTACAATAGAAAATGAATCATTTAATAAGATTTTAACAGTTTCTTTTGAAATTGTAACGTAATAATACTCTTATAATTATAAATATATCACATAGATTATAATTATAATACTATTAAAATTAAAATCTTATAAAATAATAATTTCCTTGTCTCGTAGTCTCGACAGATATTTGATAGTGTCCCTTCATTATTTTTATAAACTTTATCCCTTTTACATTTGTGTCTGATTGATCCGACGGAGTTAAAGAAATGTGATGACTGGATCTTAACTTTAAATAATAATTTTCGAAATCATCATAATTGCTTACGGCTGTCCTTAAACCCAAATTTATGACATAATTTTTAATTTGTTTTTGTTCGGAAATGCATGAAACTAGTAGGTGTTGTTATTCAGAAACAATGTAATCGAACTGTTTCTTCCGCTTTTTGTAAACGCAATAGATATTTCAGAAAATATTGTCAAAGTGGGCGTTTTGAAACGAATTTCCGAGCGAAAGAAGAATAACCACTCAAGAAAGAGTGAAAAACGTGTTTGCCACGTGATCAAAATCGCTTATAACTCAATAGGTAATTTATTTATCAAAAAATGGAAAACACAGTTCCATTACAAGTCGCTTCCATAGTCAGGCCTTCCAATTTCATACCTTTCCGTTAAAAAACGAATTTGTAAATGTGTCAAAACGTTTTGCGCTTGTTGAGCAGAGCAGTTGAGAACAGCCTTAAAATGGTTTCATATTCAATCTAAGAATGACTTTTAAAAGCTGGTTTTGCATATTGTTTGAACACCTGATTAGTTGACATGTTGTCTTAATAGTCCAAGAGTTAGCAACGTCAAAAAACACGTCATTTTTATCAAGGCTCATTTTCTGTATGTTCTTCCGTTTTATGGTGTAGTATAGGGATGGCGAACCTATGGCACGCGTGCCGAACTTAGTACGTAAGAAAACTTCTCTGGCACGCGAAAAATCTTAGACTATAACCAGTTTATGGAGAACTATCCATTTTATGTTCCCCCCCCGCCCCCCCCAAAGTATAGTTTTGTGTAGCAAGTACATAATTTACTTTAAAATACTTTTTACTTATGAATTAAGGTGGTATAAATTTCAATGCAAGAATCTTTCAGCCTCATTTTCTTGACAAACCATTCACCATAGTGATTTTTCAAAGTATTTTGCTTCTTTATCAACTTTCAAAGATTTTAATTTTGAAAATTGAATTTTAAGATATTTATATATACCTAATTAACATGCTTTCTACTTCAGATTAGGTTTATTTTATTTACGTTTAGGGTTTTAAGTTATTTTAGGTTTTACTGTATTTAGGTTTTAATTTTGAAAATGGAATTTTAATTGTTAGTGTAAATAATTATACATCTATTGGACCTGCTTCTACTTAAAGAACTTAAAATGATCTGATTTGGAAGTAATACAATAAAAGAAGGACTCATTTATAGAGTACTAGCAAACCCCGCGGCTTTGCTCGCGTAATAGTTGAAATATGCAAAGTGATATTTTCAGGACTTTTTTTTATTAGAAGAACACTTTTTGGAATAATTCAAAAATTAAAAATTAAGCCACAGTTTGACTAAACTTCATTATAAAAGTGCAATAGACAGAAATGAGATTTTAATTAATAAGAAGAGCTAAAACTAATTCCAAATAAATGATAATTTAGAAAGTATTTTTAGACTTTTATGCTTATTTCATACGCTCATTTCAGTATTCGTTTGAAGTTTTAAATTTTTTAGAAACCATCTTAACACATTTACATCTTAAAATTAACCATCATGTCAAATTCCAAGCTTCTTGTCTAACAGTCTACCATCTATTTGGTGTTAGTGGCACCAACATAAAATGCCGAAATAGAGTTGAAATAGAATGTCTCGAAAAATGTTGAAACAGAGACTGTCACCATTAATTTGACAACATTAACCTCGAAATCGGTTGGTATTTTCCTAATATTCATTAGAAAATGGAATTTAGATGTTTTTAAAGGCTTTCTTTTTGTTCCTGCCAACCAGGTGGTCAGTGGCGTAGCCAAGGGGGGGGGGGGGTCCAGGGGGTCCGGACCCCCCCCCCCCCCGAAAGTAGACCTAGTTTTCTGAATCACGGATACAAATACAACAGCAAAAACTGCTATGACAGAATCACAAAGGACCTATAAAACATTCCGCTTTAGAGAGGTATTCGTCTTAGAAGGTATAATGCAAAGGTGTGTCTTTCTTCGGGACTATGAACTTTTCCGTTTTAGACAGGTTTCCGATATAAACACTCTCCGTTTTCACAGTATCCCTTAAAACTGCTAAAACGTACTCACTTCCCAAACTTTTTTCTTTCACGTACCACTTTCTTAGGTTTTTCATTTCGGAGTACCCCCATTTCTCATAAACACGCCGCCCTTCCCTCCCCCCTCCACTCAAGGAGATAACATAAAGATGCTTTTTTTCATTAGTAATCTTCTTATCACAACCATATAATAAATCGATGCAAATTACATTGATATTCCTAACATTTTTGTGACTTCTGCCATTACCGATATTACTTTCACATATCCCGAGCAAACCCGCCACGTGCCCCAGGGGTATGCTACCCCAAAACTTGGAAACCGCTGCTATAACACCACCTCTGAAGAGCATAAATGTATTACAGGAAAATCTGTGAAGATGACCTATCTCAAAGGAAAACAATTCAAGTTTCGACGAAAACAACACTATATATTTGTGCTTGCCAACACTTCAAACCTATCTGAAATGAAACTTGTTCCAATTATGAATCCTTCTTGCAGGTTTTCTGAAAAAACGGAATCCTCTCATAAACAAAAACATTTTAATGTCCCGAGACGGAAGGATAACTATGCAAGTATACCTGCTATTCCGTTTACACAAATTTACTGTAACTAGATTAAACGTAAAACTTCTTTATCTTGGACTTCGATGGGGTTCTGTTGTCGACACTTATGGGAAAGAACGAGTTTATACGAACGCAGTAACGGTACATTGGTTGAGTTTTGTGACCCTTATCTTTGTTCACTTTATAACGGACAATATTAACAATTACTTTAAATCTGCTGCCTGCAATTAATAAAAGTAACTTTATTTTTGGACTGGTTATTTGTTACCACTTTCAAAATACACTGGCGAGAAAAATTAAAGGAACAACCATAAAAAAGTGCTTTATGTTAATTCTATTAAGGGAACTTCCAGAAAGGTACTCAATGTCAACGTTATCACGTTGTCCAATGGGATTAATATTCGCTACAGAAATATATGCAAATTTTTCAGCCTCAGCCCGTTCTTTCGGTTCACGTGTCAAAAGGAGCGCACGTGGGTAATTTGAAGTCTAATTTTATAATTAGGTAAAACTTTCGCTTCTAGTAGGTGGAATATGTCGTCCAGAAGACATTTGATCGATTTTGAGAAATTGCGTGCGGTAGGGAGAATGGAAGCAGGGAAGGCCCTCTTAGAGGTTTGTAAAGACATATAAATAGCCAAAAGCGTCATATCAAGAATCTGGAATCGGTTTAAAGACACTGGTATAATGTCCACAGACAACAAGGTCAAGGTAGAAAACGCACCACAATAGGCTCTCAGGACTGTAATTTGCCAACGATTGCTAAAAGAAATAGGCAATTGACGTCAGTTCAGATTGCAGGGAGTTTGCTGCCGCAACAAGAACTCGACTATCCTGGTTTACTGTGAGTGACAGGTTGCATGCAAGGAAACCAATGATTTGTGTTCCACTAAGTCCGGTAGCGAAATGCGCCCGGTTAAAGTGGTGCAGAGATCATCGTCATTGGAGTACCACGGACTGGAGACGAGTTCTCTTTACCGATGAATCCCGATTTTGTTGAGAGAGTTACTACAGACGTGTTAGCATATGGAAGGAGAAAATCACACGCAATAAGGCTGCAAACATCTGTGAAAGGCATCGATAAAAAGGACGTGGAATCATGGTATGGACGGACATCATTTTGAATGGCCGCAGTGACCGACACATTTTTACCAGTGCAACTGTGAATGCTTAAATATATAGAGATGAGATTCTTGATCCTCCTGTCAAGTTGTTTAAGGGTGCAATCGGAAGATTCGGAATTTTATTATTATTAATGGTCTAGAAGGGCGCTACCCCCTTCTACGGAACTCCTAAGTGCCCCTTCCAGAGCTGCATAAATCCGACCCGTCCGAAACTTACTGCTGAACTTGGAAAATGTTCTAAAACTGTTTCGAACCATCTAAAATAAATTGTCTGGGAAGTACAAAAACAGAAACCACCATGAACCATTTTTTACACATTCTAATACTTCCAAAATAGTGCTAATCTATCACAAATAAACTTATTACAAAAATTTAACTTCCTTAAAGACGACCAGATATCGGAAGCAACTATTAGATGGAATCTGGTATCAAAAGTGGCGAGACATGAAACATGGAAACCCAAAAGAATTATGGCTGAATAAGACAATTGTAATAAAACTGCTTTTTCCAGCATGAACTATATTTGATGTGTGTGCTTCTTACATTACTAGCTTCTGTAGCGGAAAATGCAAGATCTTTTTTTAAATTTAAAACCTTCCCACATATCCTTTTTAGTTTGCAGAAAATTTGCAACAGTTTTGCTTTGAAAACCTGCAAAGTTGCAGTAAGCTCAGAATGACAAGACTGAAAGTTCATAACAAGATTGCAGCAAGATAACGCAAACGCCGAAGTCACCACACTTTGAACTTGCAGCTAACTTGTCGTGCACGTTAAATTCATACTGTATCAAATTTATTGCAAACTAACGGCAAACAAGTAATCAAAAATACTGCAAACTTACTGCAAAGTAGTCATCTTTACATGTCACACTATAAGTTTAAACCCTTCGAATGGGTCCATAGACCTGATCAAGTCTACAGATGCGAAAGCGCCGTCAGAAGGTGCATGCATCGGTTTTATCACCATAAACAAGTGTAGGTAATATTTGTAATTTTCATTTCGAGCATTGTTTGGTATTTCATAAGTATAGCGCTTAGAAAAAGAGGTGACTACCGAATAAAATTTCTTCAATTTCTGTGTATGAGCTCATTGTCTATTCTCTCAACAGAGGGATTTTTTGCTTTCGTCACTTTCATGAATTAAAGACAGTCTTGCATCAGTTTCACAACAAACTACTCATGCAAGTGGGTGATGGTATACCTTGCGGGAGATTTGCTGCGAATTTCTCAATTCAAATTTGTCACGGAAAGATAATATCAGAAAAAATCAAACTTGCTGCTAACGTTCATGCTATCTGTGTTATCTCTAAAACTCTCATGGGGAGCGCGGCGGATCGCATGAACGGCTCATGCGATTGACACTTATGTGAAATCATTATCCAATATCTATTACAGCACAAGTTCTTAATTCAATGGCAAGAAATTAAACATGGAAATTGCTGTTTTAAACTTAACCACTTGATCCTAACTTTATTGTAGGCAAATGTTATGTAATATGAAACTTGATTTAACCCATTTGCTGCCAAAACCATAACGTAATAGTTTTCAATTTTTTTGTTAAAAGTCCTTTGCCACCACAAATTCAGAAAGCTAAATTTCGCTTTACAAATACAGCGAAATTTCTGCCAATAAATGAGGCAATTTTTTTAATTCTAAAATAGTGGTGACAAAGTAATTAATAAATTAAAGCCACGAGTATACTCGTGGATGACAGCGAATGGGTTAATTGAATTTAACTCTTCAGTATGCGCTCAGCTTTTTACATCATAGTGAATATTTTTCATTGGTAAATATTAATGTAACTTCAATGTATTATTAGTTGCAGTTATAGAGATTGGCCTTACATTTTTTATCCGTGCTTTTTTTTAAATTAACAAATTAAATAAGGATATACCTAAGTTCTTAAAATTACTCGAAATACTTCTATTATACATACACAGTCAAAGACAAGATTCAAAAGGACTGGTAAAGAGTTCTATTTTAGACAGGCTTCAATAGAAAGAAGTGTAATTAATTATGCTTCTAAGATACACTACCTCAATAAGATCTATTGTTCGTTTCTCAGGGATTCTGAAACTCTTCCGTTTGAGACAGGATTCCGTTATACAAATATTCCACTTTCACAGGTTTCACTAAAGAACGATGAAAATCCCCTTTCAGACAGGTTTTCAGCAAATTTAATTGTATCGCAATTCATATTCAGACCAAGTAACGCTTCAGTTAAAGACAGGATTCTGTTATAGAGAATTACTATTTTGACACGTTTTATTCTATTCATACGACATAATATTTATATAAATACACAAAACTTGTAAAAATGGAACCTCCCTATAACGGAATTCTGTCTTAAACAGAAATGTTCCGTGCTACGGAAAAGAATACTATACAAATACACCTGATAACACGAAAACCTGTGTAAAACGGAATTTTTCAGCAATATTTACGATTTTATCTTGACAGGTTTTACTATATATATAACTTGAAGAAAAAATTCTGGACCCCCCCCGAAACGAAATCCTGGCTACGCCACTGCAGGTGGTAGTGATACCGGCATAAAATATAGCCCGTATAGGATCAGGGACTACCACTCTTGATTCGAAACCAATAACTTCTGTAATTGGTTTATTATTTTCTGAGATTCCATAGAAATCGCAATTTAGGACTCTTTTAGAATGCCTTTCGCCCCTTCCCTTCGCTTCACCTATTTTTAATTTCGAATTTATTTTAGACTGTTCTTAGAGGACATTTTTATTTTATAAGTAACTACTGTGCTATATTTAAAGTTTCCAGCCAATTCAGTGCCGCAGAAATCGCAATTTAGAAAGTTTTTTGCTCCTGCAACGCTCTAGGGGTTGTGGCACCGACATAAAATATAGCTTGTGTTTGAGCAGCTTCTATCACCATCAATTTGCAACCATTATGTTTGAAATCGGTTTCGTATTTCATACGATTGCATAGAACGCTTATAGAATGCTTTTCGCCCACTTCATTCTTTTAAATTTGGAATTTACTTTCGACAATTCTTAGAAAGCATTTGCATCTTTGAAGTAATTACCATTCTAAATTTAAAATGTTAGACCACCTCTTTAACACAAAAAACGCAATTTAGAACATTGTTTGCTCCTGTGACCCCGGGTGGTAGTGACAACAATGTAAAATATAGGCTATGTTGGAGCGGGGACTGTCACCATCAATTTGAAACCATTTTTTCTGAAATCGGTTTATATTTCCTGAGATTGCGTAGAAATCGCTATCTAAAACATTTTTAGAACGCTTTTCGTTTATTTTCACCCCATTTAAACTTCAAATTTTTAAGGAAGTCTTCTCAGAGAGCATTTATATCTCATAAGTAATTACCATGCCGAATTTCAAGTTGCTAGTAGCCCCTTCAGTACAACAAAAATCACAATTTAGAACGTTTTTTAAAAAACAACCGCAAGTTGGTAGTGACGCCGACATGAAGTAGATCCTATATTGGAGCAAGGGCTGTCATGATAAATTTCCAACCATTACTTTTGAAATCGGTTGGGTACTTTTTGAGATTGCGTAGAAATCACCATTTAGAACGTTTTTTAGAACTCTTTTCGCGCTTTTTCACCCCTTTTAAATTTCGAATTTTTTAAGAAATGTTCTTAGAGATAATTTATATCTTATAAGTAACTACCATTCCAAATTTCATGTTTCTAGACTCTTCAGTAACACAAAAATCGCATTTTCAAACTTTTTTTGCTCCTGCACCCCCTTTGGGGGTAATAACACCGACATAAATTGTAGACTATGTTGGAGCAAGGGTTGTCACCATAATTTTGAAACCATAATTTTTTAAATCGGTTTGGTACTTCTTGAGACTGAGTAAAAATCGCCATTTAGAACGTTTTTTAGAACGCCCTTTTGCGCATTTTCATCCCTTTTAAATTTCGAATTTTTTAAGAAATGTTCTTAGAGATCATGTATATCTAATAAGTAACTACCATGCCAAATTCCATGTATTTGGGAACTTCACTCACACAAAAATCGGAATATTGAACGTATTTTTGCTCCTGCACCCCGTTTAGGGGTAGTGGCACCGACATAAAATGTAGCCTATGTTGGAGCAAGGGTTTTCACCATCATTTTGACACCCTTATTTTTTAAATCGGTTTGGTGCTTCTTGAGATTGCGTAAAAATCGCCATTTAGAAAGTTTTTAGAGCACTTTTTGCGCATTTTCAACCTTTTTAAATTTCAAATTTTTTAAGAAATGCTCTTAGAGATAATTTGTATATAATAAGTAACTACCATGCTAAATTCCATGTATCTGTGGGCCCTTCAGTAACACAAAAATCGCAATTTTGAACGTTTTTTTTTGCTCCTGCACCCCCTTTAGGATAGTGGCACCGACATAAAATGTAGCCTATGTTGGAGCAAGGGATATCACCATCATTTTGACACCAGTATTTTTTAAATCGGTTTTGGTACTTCTTGAGATTGCGTAAAAATCGCAATTTAGAACGTTTTTAGAACCCTTTTTACGAATTTTCATCCCTTTTAAATTTCGAATTTTTAAAGAAATGTTCTTAGAGATCATTTATATCTAATAAGTAACTACCATATCAAATTCCATGTATCTGGGCCCTTCAGTAACACAAAAATCGCAATTTCGAACGTTTTTTGCTCCTGCACCCCGTTTAGGAGTAGTGGCATCGACATAAAATGTAGCCTATGTTGGAGCAAGGGATTTCACCATCATTTTGACACCATTAGTTGTGAAATCAGTTTGGTACTTCCTGAAATTGAGTAAAAATCGCCATTTAGAACGTTTTTTAGACCGCTTTTTGCGCATTTTCAAACTTTTTTAACTTCGATTTTTTTAAGAAATATCCTTAGAGATCATTAGTATCGTATAAGTAACTACCATTCCAAATTTCATGTTTCTAGGCCCTTCAATAACACAAAAATCGCATTTTTAGAACGTTTTTTGCTCCTGCACCCCTTTTTGGCTAGTGGCACGGACATAAGATTTAGCCTATGTTCTAAGTTGGACTAACACCATCATTTTGATATCATTACTTTTGGAATCGGTTCGATAAGTTTACCTCCTACAAATAAACAATTTTTACCTCTTTATAATATTAGTATAGATTAGTATAGATTAATATGTAATTTGAAGCGACATGGCTATATTGTTGAGTAAATACAGCGTAATAAATAAGTTAGGAATCGAATTTAGTATAACTGAAAAATATTTAAGTAAGAATGCTATAAAACTTAATTATTGGATTTTATGTACAGTCGTGGTAAAAAAAAAAAAAGTAAACAACCCCTACTAGCTCCTCAACAAATCATCGTAGACGAAAGTTACTGGTACCGAACGATTGGAAATAAAGTCTATTTTTAAATGATGTCTATAAATTTTTCTCAGGGGTAATCTACATATTAAAACAAATCCAAATTTCATTTCTTTAAATGACAATACTCAATTTTAACAAGATATTTCAAATCTTTGGTTCAAACTATGCCTAGACACCAAATTTCAAGTCATTTGAATGATAAGTTTTTGAATTATAAACATTCAAAATTTAGTGTTTCGAATGTTAAATTACATTTTCATATTTTTATTTATATCTCCTGAAATTATGCTCCTATTGTGCTAATTTTTTGTGTAGCAATAATACTAATATACCCAAACATAAATACGCTGAATTTGCAATTTTTAAAATTTTATGATATGAATTATGAATTATGAAATTAATAGTCGAAAAAATTATGAATTGCAACCTACAATTTTTTTGATGGAATTAGATTTATTATGTCCTGCTTTATGGTAAACTAAAATTTCACATTTTTCTTCCAAGTAGTTTTCAAATTATACTTAAAAAACGGCAAAATGATGGTTTAAGGGGCTGTCCATGATGGAAGTGTGTTGACATTTTGAAATTTATTCTGGTGTACTGTAATCTAACAGGCTTCATTGACTCCTTGAGTGGCGTTTAAAGTGCCTTGATCAAGAAAGGGGCTCTCTCGGTTAACAATCGAGTACGGAACTGCAATTTGGATACAGCCCTTAAAATACGCTCGTTTTACAATAATTAATTTCTCAGAAAATTATGGTACGAATTGCATAAAAATTCGCTTTTAGACTAATTGAAGGGTGGTCAGAATTGGGTACTGCTATTGAAAAAACAAAGTTATGGTTAGTTTTAATATGAAGATGGCTCCCTAAGCAAATTTTATATACATAATTTAAAAGTAGACTTTATTTTCAATCTTTCGGTACCCGTAACTTTCTTCTACGATGATTTGTTGAGGAGTTAGTAGGGGGTGTTTACTTTTTTTCCCACGACTGTACATTTAAATGTTCCTGGCTCGTTAGAATTTTGGTACATAATAATTTTGAAATTTTTGGCACGAATACTCAAAAAAGTTCGCCATCCCTGGTTTAGTACATATGCGCGCGGTCTGGCTAGCTGGAGACGTTGCGTTTACCAGTGGGAAAAGGGGTTATGCTGGTCAAAAAACTTCAAAATTACGTCATTTTATCAAGGCTCATTTTTCTATATGTTCTTCCGTTTTATGGTGTAGTACGTATGTGGATGGTCTGACTGGCGGGTGACGTTGCGTTTACCTGCGGAAGAAGGGGTTATTCAGGTAAAAAAAACTTCTAAATTACATCATTTTAGCATGATTTTTGTTTATAACATCTGTTTCTACACTGCTCAAAAAAATTAGGGCAGCAAGCAAAAAAGTGAAGAGAACAGTGCAAGACAGCTATGTATGGGCATAAAATGGATAGCATACGTGTATCAATGCACAATACAGAAAAAAAAGACGCAGAAAAATCGAAATGGAGCTTTTATTCTTTGAAAAGATGAAAAGAACATGAAAAAATAGTTTAGGGCAACAATTTGGTTTCATGTAAATGATAAAAAACAAAGTATTGTTTAGAAATGATGCAAGATTTTTAATATGACATGTGGTCTCCTCAAGCAGCTAAGACTGCTGCTCACCTGTTTTCCATGGATGCGATGAAGTTATCGATAAGAGTTTGGGGAATACTGTTCCACTGCACAAGAATTGCAATCTCCAAGTCCCGGACGGTAAAAGGAGGCCCCGGTCTCCCAGCAATGCGTCGTCTGAGTAAGAGTATGTCCCAAACATGCTCCATCGGATTTAGGTCAGGAGAGCATGCTGGTCATTTCATACGCTGTATTGCTTTAGCTTCAAGCATGTTTTCCACAAGACGAACTGTATGAAGTCTGGCATTATCATGTATGGAAAAAAAGAAATCACTAATTGCTGCAACATAAAATACAACATGAGGTCTCAGTATCTCGTCTGTATAACTTCGGACCGTCAAAGTGCCATTCCGAATGATATGCTCCCCTAATTGTTTTGAGCAGTGTACTAACTATTTGCGATATTAATCCATTATTGCCAGACGTTGCCAATGTTGCCAAGACCCTGCCAGATCCACATTATTGGTAACATATTACTCTTTGGCTATCAGACAACCTATAATTAATTTGCAAAACACGAATTCGGTTGAAAAGTTAATGCCAGACGGCTTTAAATATGGCAACGAAAGTACCTGTTTAAAGAGTGTTTTATAGTTTAAAAATTATAAGTCATCTTTACGTCATTTTATCAAGCTTAAAAATAACAAGATATTACTCTTTGGCTATCAGACAACCTATAATTAATTTGCCAGACACAAATTCGGTTGCAAAGTTAATGCCAGACGGCTTTAAATATGGCAACGAAACTGCCTGTTTCAAGAATGTTTTATAATTTAAAAATTATAAGTCATCTTTACGTTATTTTATCAAGCTTAAAAATAACAAAATATTACTCTTTGGCTAGCAGACAACCTATGATTAATTTGCCAGACACAAATTCGATTGCAAAGTTAATGCCAGACGGTCAAACTTGTGGTAACGAAACTGCCTGTTTCAAGAGTGCTTTATAGTTTAAAAAAATCCCCGCCAGCCCGGCCTACAGGCGGAGGTAAATTTCGAAGTTAAGTATACTAATTTCACCAACAAAAACTAAATCCTAATTAGAGATGAACCCACTTTAACAATTTTATCTGGCCGCTTTTGAAGAGTTTTATTCCATTTTTATATAATAGCTGGTTTTATCGGAATCATGTTAAGGCGGTATTAAAAAAAAATACTTTTCCATGCTCAACAGCTCGAAATTTTCTGGCACATTTTCAGATTCACTTTTAATAGAAAAAAAATCCCTGCCTGCCCGGCCTACAGGCAGAGGTAGATTTCGAAGTTAAGTATACTAATTTCACCAACAAAAACTAAATCATTATTAGATATAAATCCACTTTAACAGTTTTATCTGTCTGCTTTTGACGAGTTTTTATTTCCTTTTTATAAAATAGCTGGTTTTATCAGAATCATGTTAAGGCGATATTAAAAAAAATATTTTTCCATACTCAACAACTCGAAATTTTCTGGCACATTTTCAGATTCATTTTTAATAAAAAAAAAATATGAAACATGCTGACGTGATTTTTGAAAAGATTTATAAGCGACCTGTGTTTTTATTTTTCTTTCAATTAATTAAAACTTGATTAATAAACAATTATTTTCTCAGTAGGGCAATATTTTTCGTTTCTAACACAATAGCTTCGGAAAATTCTGTTCAAAATGCCCACTTTAACATCATTTTTTGAAATATATTCTGCCTCTATCAAAAAATCGATCATTACTGTACATTATATAGTTTCTGAATAAGAGAATCTAGCAATTGGATGCGTTTGAGAGCAAAAATGAATTTAAAAATGAGTAAGAAAATAGACAGTTTGGATTTGAAAGCACCCTTAATAAGATGATTTTTTTCTTTAACCGCGATGTATTTTTAATTTGTTTTTGCTGTAAGAATTGGCCCTATCAAAAACTTGTCTATATAAATGTTGAATACAATATTAAGAAGATATATGATAAATTCATGGATATTTTATATCCTGTGAATTGACGGAGTTATGAAAATTTTTCTTCTTCAACCCCACATTTTTTGTTTTCGTTTTAAATTTTTTTTTGGTACGAATTGGTCCTATCAAAAACTTGTGAATATAAAAGTTGTAGATAATATTAAGGAGATGTATAATAAAATTATTGGATTTGATATCTTGAGAATTGACGAAGTGAGGAATTTTTTTCTCCCAAAAACCCTATTTTTTGCGCCCCTTGAGCCTATTTTAAATTTTATCAAAAATCTGTGCTGCATGAATTTTCGGCGCTATTTTTAGAAGTAATAAAAACTTTAAACTGATTTGATATGTACAAAAATTAAGAAGTTATGGGGTTTTTTCGGTTTTCACAAAACCCCTCCCTATTTCCATCCCCTTTGTCCGCTTTTGCCCATTAACGAACTTGACCGAGATTTTATGTCCCTTGATTTTATGTATCAGTTTGAAAGAGATTTGTGCTGAATTGCGGAAGTTATCGTGTCCAGAAGAAAGTGATAACACAATTGCTTCGGGAAATTCCGTTCAAAATGCCCACTTTGACAGGATTTTTTGAAATATATTCTGCCTCTATCAAAAAATCGATCATTGCGGTACATTATATAGTTTCTGAATAAGCGAATCTACCAATTAAATGCGTTTGAGAGCAAAAATGAATTTAAAAATGAGTCATAAAATAAGCAGTTTGGATTTGAGTGTATCCTTAATGCAATGATTTTTCCAACACAATCCGCTTCGGGAAATTCGGTTCAAAATGCCCACTTTAACAGCATTTTAAAAAATATATTCTGCCTCTATCAAAAAATCGACCATTACGGTACATTATATAGTTTCTGAGTAAGAAAACGTACCAATTGGACGCCTTTGAGAGCAAAAATGAATTGTAAAATGAGTCAGAAAATACGCAGTTTGGATTTGAATACACCCTTACTTAGATGATTTTTTTTCTTCAACCGCTATGTATTTTTAATTTGTTTTTGCTGTAAGAATTGGTCCTATCCAAAACTTGTCTATATAGATGTTGTAGACAATATTAAGAAGATATATGATAAATTCATGGGGATTTTATATCTTTTGAATGGACGGAGTTATGGATTTTTTACTTCTTCAAACCCCCTTTTTGTTTTCGTTTTAAATTTTTTTTTGCGGTACGAATTGGTCCTATCAAAAACGTGTGAATATAAAAGTTGTAGATAATATTAAGGAGATTTATAATAAAATTAATTGGAATTGATATCTTGAGAATTGACGAAGTTATGAATTTTTTTCTCCCAAAAACCCTATTTTCGCGCCCCTTGAGCCCATTTTTAACTTTTTCAAAAATCTGTGATACATAAAATTTTGGACCTATTTTTTTAGTAATAAAAACTTTAAACTGATTTGATATGTTTAAAAATTAAGAAGTTATGGGGGGGGGTTTCGGTTTTCACAAAACCCCTCCCTATTTCCATCCCCTTGGTCCGATTTTGCCCATTAACGAACTTGACCGAGATTTTATGCTCATTGATTTTATGTATCAGTTTGGAAGAGATTGGTGCAGAATTACGAAAGTTATCGTGTCCAGAATAAAAGTGATATATATAGATAGATAGATGCATACACATATATATATATATATATATATATATATAAGATAGATAGATATAAAGTTTTTTACTGAGGGTGGTTTTGGGTTCTAGGGGTCATGATCGGCGTAGATCTGCAAAAATTTTTCAGAAATTCCAACATAGGAACGATCCCAATAGGTAGTATTTCATACGAAATCTACCTAAAAAATGATACTTGCTGCCGTGATTTTTGAAGAGATTTATAAGCGACCTGTGTCTTTATTTTTCATTCAATTAATTAAAACTTGATTTATAAATAATTATTTTCTCAGTAGGGCAATATATTTGGTTTCTAACACAATCGCTTCGGGAAATTCTGTTCAAAATGCCCACTTTGACATCTTTTTTTGAAATATATTCTGCCTCTATCAAAAAATCGACCATTACGGTATTACATTATATAGTTTCTGAATAAGAGAATCTACCAATTGGATGTGTATGAGAGCAAAAATGAATTTAAAAATGAGTAAGAAAATAAGCAATTTGCATTTGAATACACCCTAATTAAGACACACCTTGAATTAAGATGATTTTTTTCTTCAACCGCTATGTATTTTTAATTTGTTTTTGCTGTAAGAATTGGTCCTATCAAAAACTTGTCTATATAAAGGTTGTGGACAATATTAAGAAGATGTATGATGAATTCATGGGGATTTTATATCTTGTGAATTGACGGAGTTATAGATTTTTTTCTACTTCAACCCCCCCCCCCTTTTTGTTTTCGTTTTTATTTTTTTTTTGCGGTAGGAATTGGTCTTATCAAAAACTTGTGAGGATAAAAGTTGTAGGTAATATTAAGGAGATTTATAATAAAATTAATTGGATTTGATATCTTGAGAATTGACGAAGTTATGAATTTTTTTCTTCCAAAAACCCTGTTTTTTGCACCCCTTGAGCCCATTTTTAATTTTATCAAAAATTTGTGATACATAAATTTTTGGCCCTATTTATAGAAGTAATAAAAACTTTAAACTGATTTATTATGTACAAAAATTAAGAAGTTATGGGGTTTTTTCGGTTTTCACAAAACTCCTCCCTATTTCGGTCCCCTTAGCCCGATTTTGCCTATTAAACAACTTGACCGAGATTTTATGCCTCTTGATTTTATGTATCAGTTTGGAAGAAATTTGTGCAGAATTGTTGAAGTTATCTCGTCCAGAAAAAAGTGGTATATATATATATATATATATATATATAGATAGATAGATATAGATAGATAGATATACACATAAAGTTTTTTACTGAGGGTAGTTTTGGGTTCTAGGGGTCATGATTGGTGTGGATCTGCAAAAAAATTTCAGAAATTCCAACATAGGGGAGAATGTAATAGGTAGTATTTAATACGAAATCTACCTAAAATTATAAGTCAGCTTTACGTCATTTTATCAAGCTTAAAAATAACAAAATATTACTCTTTGGCTAGCAGACAAGAGTGTTTCAAGAGTGGTTTATAGTTTAAAAATAATAAATCCCTTTTTACGTCATTTTACTTTATTTCATAGCTTGATCAAATGAAGTAAAGATGGCTTATAATTTTTAAACTATAAAACACTCTTGAAACAGGCACTTTCGTTGCCATATTTAAAGCCGTCTGGCATTAACTTTGCAACCGAATTTGTGTCTGGCAAATTATTCATAGGTTGTCTGCTAGCGAAAAAGTAATATCTTGTTATTTTTAAGTTTGATAAAATGATGTAAGGATGACTTATAATTTTTAAACTGTAAAACACCCTTGAAACAGGCACTTT
This sequence comes from Maratus speciosus, assembly GCA_963932465.1. Classification (NCBI taxonomy): domain Eukaryota; kingdom Metazoa; phylum Arthropoda; class Arachnida; order Araneae; family Salticidae; genus Maratus; species Maratus speciosus. The sequence goes on along the minus strand of OZ010788.1, from coordinate 383,447,446 downwards.
CATTGCCATATTTAAAGCCGTCTGGCATTAACCTTGCAACCGAATTTGTGTCTTGCAAATTAATTATAGGTTGTCTGATAGCCAAAAAGTAATATCTAGTTATTTTTAAGCTTGATAAAATGACGTAAAGATGACTTATAATTTTTAAACTATAAACCACTCTTTAAACAGGTACTTTCGCTGCCATATTTAAAGCCATCTGGCATTAACTTTTCAACCGAATTCGTGTTTTGCAAATTAATTATAGGTTGTCTGATAGCCAAAGAGTAATATGTTATCTATAAATATGGATCTGGCAGGGTCTTAGCAACATTGGCAAGGTCTGGCAATAAATAGTCACAAATAGTTAGTAGAAATAGATATGAATCATGCTAAAATGACGTAATTTAGAAGTTTTTTGATCTGCATAACCCTTTCTTCCGCCAGCCAAACCGCCCGCATACGTAGTACACCATAAAACGGAAGAACATATAGAAAAATGAGTCTTGATAAAATTACGTAATTTTGAAGTTTTTTGACCTACATAACCCCTTCTCCCGCAGGTAAACGCAACGTCTCGCGCCAGCCAGACCGTCCGCATACGTACTGCAACATAAAACGGAAGAACATATAGAAAAATGAACCTTGATAAAATGACGTAACTTTGAAGTTTTTTGACCTGCATAATCCCTTCTCCCGCAGGTAAATGCAACGTCTCCCGCCAGCCAGACTGTCCGCAAACGTACTACACCATAAAACGGAAGAACATAAGGTTAGTTGGGGAACTGGGCCATTATTTTACAATGTGACTCTGGAGCTTCTGATAATTCAGCTTCAAAAAGCTAATGTTCATTTGAATTAAAGTCTGAACTTCTGTAAATGTGTTCAGTTAGGTTCCCTCTATCAGACAGAAATGCTCAAAATTACATTTTAATATTTAAAAATATAAAAAATATGCATATTTCATCTTTCTTTCCTCATGGGTCCAGTTGTCCCAAAAAATGGGGTAACTGGACCAGGGGGGGTCTATGTTCCACACGCGTTTATATTTTTTCATATCGGATACAGGGTCCTGTTTGAAAAAGTGTAAACAACTTAAAAAAATTAAACCAGGCAGATCATGAAAATTATATGTCAATAAACAGCGTTGTAAGGGAAACCTTTGCTGTCAATATGTCTAAAAAAAGCACTAAAAGTGAAAATATTAGATTTATTTATACCAAAAACATAAAACTTAAGTAAGTATTTATGTACTTTAGTATAGATAATAAGTATAAAAGTCACATAGGTATTTTAAGGAAAAAAATAGCAAGGTAAATCTATGAACAAACGGCTACGTAAGTACTTTATCTTTATCCAGGAGTCGCATTATACGTATAGGGAAAATTTTATTGTTTCTACCAGAACCCTTAAAGAAAGGTGCGATGAAGATATTATTTTCAAAATAGTGGTAGGAACGATAAAAGTTTCCCTATAGAATGCGACTCCTGGTTATAGTACAATTTCAAGGTCTGGCTATCTCACTTTCAGGGGCATGGTACTTGCATTCGTAAAATGTTGAAATAATTTACTGACACCAATATTTACTAGAGAATCTATCTGAAAACAAGTAAAAGTACTTTTTCCCGTATTTAATAAAGGTGAAATTTTCATTATAAAATTCAGGTGCCAATGTGGCAATTAGGAATTAAAATTAAGTAAAGCCATAACGGCATCACCGTCTCTCAAGGGGTCAAAAAATTTGGTTTGATACCAGTCAATATGCTTTTTTAAAATTTCATTACGTAATTTTAATAAGGTATTCTATCATTTTCTTTATTGTGAGCAAAAAACAATGGAGAAATTTACTTCCCGTAGTAAGAGAAACACAAAAAAATATTTATAACTTTTGGGGTAACTGGATCCAGCATGGTTCAGTTACCCCGGATACATGTCCCAGTTACCTCATTCTTGAAAAATTTATGGGGTAACTGGGACACCGGGCTTACATTTGAAACATGAAGTAAATATGTATAGATACCTAATAATATTAATGTAGTTGTATGTCTAATCTTAAAAAAAAAAAAGATTGTTTATTAAAAGCACTTACAGTATTTTAATAAAAAGCCGAGGAAATTCAACCATACTGACGTTGTTTTAAAAAAAAGAAACGTAATCTTTTGACAACCTATCACAGAAAAGTGAGAGTTATGATTCAATTGATACACCTTGTTTTAGGAAGTAAAGACTAAGGGGCATTGTTCACAAAATTAAAACTTAAAATACACCAACAGTTTTTATAAAATAGCCTATGGCCCAGTTACCTCGTGGGTCCAGTTACCCGAACTAACCTTACATAAAAATGAGCCTTGATAAAATGACGTAATTTTGAAGTTTTTTGACCTACATAACCCCTTTTCCCGCAGGTAAACGCAACGTCTCCGGACAGCCAGACCGTCCGCAAACGTACTACACCATAAAACGGAAGAACATATAGAAAAATGATCCTTGATAAAATCAGGTGACGAAAACGTTGCTAGTTCTTAGACTCTTTCTTAGAACTTCTTTGAAACCATGGGTTCATATATGCATCTTCGAAAAGTGCACATAGCACTTAATTTTGCTACCTGCAATAAAGAAAAGTAAAATTTTCCTTATTTTGATTTGATGCTGAACCGTGTAGACAGCTTTGAGGCGCTTCTAAATAAATATGCATCTATGAAAAGTGCATATAGCACTTGCTTTTTCTACCTGTAATAAAGAAAAGTAAATCTTTCCTTATTTGATTTGATACTGAACAGTGTAGACAGCTTTGAGGGGCTTCAAAATAAATATCTACGCCCACTTTTTAGATGAGAGTCTTGCTAATAGATGGAGCCATTGGGAAAAATGTTTAACTGTAATTTTGAAACTAAGTTGAAGAATTTAATGATTTTAAGGAAATAACGTTAATAAAAAATGGTAGAGCAACAAATTTAAAATTTAATGTAAGTTATTTAGAGTAATAAAAATGTAAAGAATAATGAAGAATTAAAAAATGTATGAAAAGAACTAGTTCAATAATGGGGAGAGGTCAGTCTAGGTAAAAGGAAATGGCCAAAGTCGTCGGCTAAACAAACAAATTCATTTTTCAGAGCAGTTTTTTTTTTGTTACGAAGTAACAGCCGTTTTACAGTTTTTTTAATATAGTGAAAAAGGGAAAATTTTGACAAATTGTATGGAATTATGTCCACTCGTCTTCCATAATTATGAGTATTTAGGCCGTTGTGTATGTGCTAGGGTACAAAAGCATCATAGTCGGGTACTTCCACAAAAATTTTATCAAAGAGGTTATAAATATTTTCATAGAAATTTTTAGATAACGCAATTACTCTTTTCTTAAAAGTGGCGGTATTAAGATCTCTGCTGATGGTGAAATTTCTTAAGTAACGGGAAGCGTTACGAAAAATACGAAGATGTTTGTTGCGAAGGCGGCAATTCAGGAACCATAAAGATGTTTATTATATATTACAAGGGCAGGGCTATTTAAGAAAGGTTTAAAAGCAACGGAAACTCCGGCGACTTTCTCTGTAACATGATGGTATAAATATGTTTTTTCCATGTTAATTTTCTGTCAAGGAGGATCTTCCAGGTATTTAGAATTATCAGACCAGGAGATTATAATATTATTCATAGTAATTCTATTAGGATATGCAAGTTTTATGGAAAAATAAACAGCAGAAGATTCACTTGCATTAATTCTGACGCGCAACACATTGCATCAATTCATGAATGCGTCGATGTGAGTTTGTAGGTACCTGTACAGTGTATATGGATGATGTGCATATGCATAAATAGATATGTCGTCCGCACAAATTGCAAGATATGTATCTAATGAACAAACGAGGAATGTCATTTAAAAACAGATTAACGAGAAGTAGACCAATGAAACTGCCCTAAAAAATGCCACTTATAATTGAAAATATAGCTGAAAGAATGTATTTTATACGGACGAGAAAAGTGCGGTTGCAAATCTAGGTGTATTTTAAATGTATAACTCTAGCAGGGAATTTGAACCGCATTAATATGTTTATGAGATCCCCATGCCATACTTTAACGAATACTTTTGTGACGTCTAAAAATATGGCTGTAAGTGTAATCTTCATGTTGAGCTTTTCACAAAGAAACTATACAATACGAAGCAGCTGGTGTTGAGTTCAGGATCGGAAAAAAAATTGCTCGGACATAAAAAGATGTGTTGCTGAATGTGATTCTGTAATTGGGTTCTAATCACGTGCTCGACGACTTTGCTGAGAGAAGGAAGTAAGGAAATAGGTCGAAGTGGGACTAGATATATTAATACCAGGTTTTGGAATAGGAGAGATTATAGAAGTTTTCCATGATTTTGCAAAATAGCAGAATTTAAAAATAGAGTTTATAAGTTTAGTGATATACGGAATACAGTTAGGACGACAATTTTTCAGAGACATATTAGAGATTTTAGGGTACCCAGGATGTTATGTTTTTTAAGCTTACTAATAATTTTATGAACAATAAGGGCTTGAATAGGAGGAGCGCTAGAAGGCTGTGGCCAGGAATCTGCAAACAGTTTCGCTAACCTGGGAGAGGTGATCCTGTCTAGCGAGGATGGGAATGGGAGAAACTTGATTAGCGTAAGAGCTGGCAAGGTGTTCAGCTTTACTCTCATCGGTATATGCTGTGGTGTTATTGGCAGTAAGAGTGGGGGTGGGGGGAGGGGGTATAATTGTTATTCAGTTTGAGTATGATCTTCACTAGCTATATTTTTGAGAAAATTGCTCCAATTTTTATGTTTTTTCTTTATAGAGGAAATTTCGTATTATATTGTAAATCCTACTGGTAACGGGTTTGCCTGTGGATCTTTAGAATTTTGAAAAAGACGTCGGAGACAGGTTACACTGTTTACAGAGGTTATAAATGTAACGGGGTGGAATAAAGGAATTATCAATTTTAAAGTAATGATAAGTAGAAAAATTTTGAGCATCCTGAATATGAGAGTTCAGCAAGTCAACAGCTCACTGAATATCATTAGTATTGTTAATATCGGGAAATTGATATTCAGGTTTGCAAGGTAGTTGGTGAATTTCGTCCAATCAGTGACAACGGAGGGAGAGGGACAGATGGGGTATTAAATCAATTTTAAAAGAGACAGATAAATGATCAGAATTTAAGTCATTTATAACAACACAAGTAGTGATAGGGCAGGGGAGATTTTTAGATATAGCTAAGTTAATAATAGTAGAATGGGTACTAGGTGCGGTGTTGATGTATTTTCGGAAATGTGGAGGATGAAGGCTAAGATTGAGATGTGAAACTAAGTTATGTAAGGAGGATACCAAATGTACCTTCGCATGGCAGTTCGAACGCCTGTTTTTGTCGTTAAAATCTACAGCGATGAAAGAGTGGTTGTGCTGAGAAATAAGTTATGACGGACTATTGACCGGGAATTGCCCAGTAAGCTTAATGTAAATGGAGGTTAAGTTAATTGTGTTTTGTGGAAATTGCAAGACGATGATACTCGTATAGTCAATATCTGTAAGTGCTTTGTTTTGTGTAGGTAGTGAGGGTGATTATGTTTAATGCAAATAGCAGTGCCGCCCTACCTAATGAGTAGGCATGTGGTATATAATGTAGCCTTTACACGGGAATATTAATGTCACAATTGAGGTTACGGTTTTCTCGAAGAAATATTACATCAACAGAAGTGTATTCACAAATAAAAAGTCCAACTTCATTAATTTTATATAGTAGAGAATTACAGTTCCATGAAAAGACAATGAGAGGTAGATGAACTTAATTACAATTAAATTACTGAACTTTAAATTTACATGAATTATTATTTGACATTATTTATTACCTTTAATATATACCTATGGAAGTTAAATTTGTTTCTTGAAATCTTATTATCGGAACAGATTTAAACATTTTTTATGAAAATGTTTTATATAATATTAGTTCAGATTGTTTTGCAGTAACGTCTTTCTTACTATTTAATTTCTTCCCACAATTATCGCATGTTACTTAAAACCGTGGACATCCTTCATGAAGCTAACTCAAAGAAGAAACACACTGTATCCAATCTACTTTTTGTTTCGTCTCATTGTAATTTTCGCCCCCTTCAACGCATTCGTTTTCGTTCAAATCTTCTACATAGGCATCCTCCTCATCACACATTTCTTGAAGGTTTATATCCATGTCAGAGACGAACCTTTTCTAATATACGTAGTCGGCATGTTTTGAAAACAGAAAAATACAACCCCTTAGTATTTTAAATTCAGCTATTTTAAAAGCTACATTTAAAATTCAAGATTGTATGGTCCATCCCTTTCGACAGTCTATCTCTCCTGTCTAGACGTGGTCCATCTCTCCTGTCTACAGGTAGTCCATCTCTTCCGATCGCCTAGGTGAGAAGTATAACCCAATTCTACATTGAAGATATTACGTAGCCATTTTAGGCGACTAAATGTTCTCCGAGATGACATCCTTAAAACTAGATATATCATATATAAACCAAAACATTTAAATGCATAACTATTACCATAGGAAAAAATTATTTAACTTACCAAAAGCAATAATGATTTTTAGCTGAAAAATATCATGTTTTTTGAGAAAAAATATTTTTAAGTGTTTGACTAAGATAGTTGCACCATCTGTGGGACGCCGCATTAAAGAAATATTTGACTGGTCCATCTCAACCTGTGGGTTCGAGGGACCTGTGAGGACCGAAATTCGGTTTCAACCTGAAAAACTGGTCGTACACGAATAGAGACGTTAAAGAATTTCTCCCTCTCTCTCTCTCTCTATATATATATATATAAACTTTTTGTACAATTAAATCATTTAAACACATGGAAATTTACCAAATTTGATGCAATAACCAGTTATAGATAAAATGTACAAAACTCCAGCTAAATAAAGTTGAATGTATGAAAAAACAAATGAAAGATCAATTCGATTATATATATATATATATATATATATATATATATATATATGTATGTATGTATGGGCCATTCTCACAGTCTTTTAACGTTTATGTCCCTGAATAATAATTTTTATTTTATAGACACATTCTTGTGTTTTATTTAATTTCATATACTGGGGAACATCCCATTGTATGATTACATAATAATATTAACGAGATAAATAAGTTTTGGACGATGTTGGAGGTCCAGATACCAGAAAAACAACTATATCACCCCGTGTCCCTGAGGCTGACTTTTAAGTTTGGAGCTGTCTGTATAAAATTGTTTCAATAAATGTATGTATTTTTTTCCAAAACTGGGACAATTGTTTTATATAAATATGTAGCAAAAAATTAACCCGGACACATTTTTTCTGTTGATATTATTTTTTGAACTCTGTCCCTGGGTTTTATATCCTTACCATCACTCTTGCTAAATTTATACAGAAAATCACTTCAGATGCAGCCACAGAATTTTTTTCAAGTTTTTTCTCATGCATAAGTATGCTAGATAAAGAATGTCTAAAATTCTTTGACTGGAAATTTACTGCAGAATTTAAATCAGCATTTAAATATCAATTTCAAGCATCGTGGCTTTATTGATAGTCTTACCGTCCCCAAGGTTTATTCCTGCACTTTACGAGGTAAATTGATTTTTTTTTAAATTTAATCCAATGCAAATAACTGTTTCTAAAAATCGTTGAGCATTGTGGCTATCACTTAGACTTAACATGATTTGCCTAAAAATAGTGGTAATTTTCCTTACCGTCCCATCCTTACCATCCCTTTTTTTTTCATTACCGTCCCTTTTCTCCTATACCATCCCCTTTTTTCCTCTTCCGTTCCTTCTTTAACCCCCCTTTAAGACAATGTTATACCAAAATTTTGTACTAAAAATACTACATTGTTATTATTTCTTATTTGAATGTTCTGTGGGTATTATGCAAATTTATTATAAGCAAAAATTTAGAAAAAAAAAATAGAAAGTTATAGTGGTAAAATGGTAAGGAAAATTAAACTCGCAAGTTTAACTCAAACCTCACTTAAATAAAAAAAAATTTGTTGCTGACCATTTTTTCTTTATTTTGAATCATTAAGGCATTCGTCAATCAGATTAAAATGTTATTTTAGAAAGTTTAATTTCACCAGATTTTTATTCCCGAAAGTCAAAAGATTGTGAGAATGCCGGATATATATAAAAATTGTCAGCAATGCAATATACTATACAAGCAAAACCCGCGGCTTTGCTCGCGTAATAGTTGGAATATGCCAACTGATATTCGTATGTCTAATTTTTATTAGAAAAAATTATACTTTTACGAATAATTAAAAAATTACTAATTATGCTACAGTTTGACTCAACTTCATTATTTACTGTATTAGGCAGAAATCAGGCTTAAATTAATAAGAAGAACTAAACAAATTCTGATAATTTAGAAAGTATTTTGTAGCTTTTATGCTCATTTCATACACTCATTTCAGTATTTATTTGAAGTTTTGAATGTTTTAGAAACCGTTCTTAGTACGCATTTACATCTTAAAATTAACCATCATGTCAAATTCCAAGCTTCTTGTCTAACGGTCTACTATTTCTCTGGTGGTAGTGACACCAACATAAAACGCCTAAAAGGAAACAGGGACTGTTGCCATTAATTTGCTAACATTAATTCTGAAATCGGTTTTTTATTTCTTAACCCTTAAATGCCTGATTTTTCAAAAATCATTGTAATAATTTTTTTCAGCTTTCATTTTTTAAATAAATCATGGGAAAAATAGTTTAAAAAATCATATTTTGTTTTAAGTATTGTTTAGGGTTAAAAAACAGTTTGTTACTAATCGGAAATACTGGTCTTTAATTGAAAAAATAATTTTCCTTGATAAAATTCTATAATATTAAACACACAAGAATTTTAGGAACTATAATAAGAAATAAATTTTACTTGCTCACTACAGAGCAAAATAGGGTATTTCGCAAGCTTCGAAACAAAACATAAAGAACAAGTAGCAACAATTGATAAAATAAATCTATCTTTATTCTTAAACAGCACAAGTGTTGCCATCTACATGTTGAAAATCGATTTAATAATATTTTCAGAAAGTATTTTATTGTCAACATTAGGCATTATAGCTTCAATATTATTCTAATAGTATTTTAGAACCTAAATTGGGTATGTTGCCGAAAAGCAACATCAGGCATTTAAGGGTTAATATTCAATAGAAAACGTAATTTAGAAAGTTTTTAAAGGCTTGTTCCTTAGGAAATAGTGATACCGGCATAAAATATAGACTGTGTAGGATTAGAGACTGTCACCATTGATTCTCAACCATCACTTTTGTAATCTGTTTATTATTTCCTGAGATTGCATACAGATCATAATTTAGGACTTTTTTAGAATGCTTTTCGCTTCTACCCTTCGCTTCACCACTTTTAAATTTCGAATTTATTTCCGACAGTTTTTAGAGCGCATTTATATTTTATAAGTAACTACCATGCCCTTTTTAAAGTTAGCCTCTTCAGTATCACAGAAATCGGAATTTAGAACGTTTTTTTGTTCCTGCAGCCCTTTGGTGGTAGTGGCACAGACATAAAATATAGCTTATGTTTGATCAGGTTCTATCGCCACCAGTTTGCAACCGTTATCTTTGAAATCGGTTTGGTATTTTATAAGACTGCATAAAAATCGTAATTTAGAACGTTTTTAGCTCACTTCATCCTTTTAAATTTGGAATTTAATTCCGACGGTCCTTAGACAGCATTTGCATCTTTTAAGTAATTACCATGCCAAATTTCAAACTGTTAGACCCTCAGTATCACAAAAGACGCTAGTTAAAACATTTTTTGCTCCTGCAATCCCCAGGTGGTAGTGACAACAACATGAAATATAGCCTGTGTTGTAGCAAGGACTAATACCATCATTTTGATACGATTACTTTAGAAACTGGTTTGATATTTCCTTAGACTGCGTAGAAATAGCAATGTAGAACGTTTTTAAAGGTTCTTTTTAGAAAGTTTGTTGTTCCTGCCAGTCCCAGGTGGAAGAGGTACTGGCAGAAAATATACCCTGTGTAGGATTAGAGGCTGTCACCATTGATTTGCAACCATTACTTTTGTAATTAGTTTTTTGTATCGAATTTTTTAGAAATTGTTCTTATAGAGCATTTACATCTCATAAGTAATTGCCATGTCAGATTTCAAGTTACTAGTCCCTGCAGTATCACAAAAATCACAATTTAGAACGTTTTATGCTCCTGCAACCCCCAGGTGGTGGTGACACCGACACAAAATATAGCTTATGTTGGAGCAAGGGCTGTCACCATTATTTTTGAAATCGGTTCCGTACTTCCTGAGATTTTCACGCATTTTCACCAATTTTAAATTTCGATTTTTTTAGGAAATACTCTTAGAGATCATTTATAACGTATTATGCCAAATTTCATGTTTCTAGGCCTTTCAGTAACACAAAAATCGCATTTTCAGAGCTTTTTCCCTCCTGTACTCCCTTTGGGGTGGTGGCATGGCCATAGGATATATCCCATGTTGGAACAGCAACTAACACCATCATTTTGATACCATTACTTTTGAAATCGGTTTGATACTTCCTGAGATTGCGTAGAAATTGCCATTTAGAACGTTATTTGAACGCTTTTTGTACATTTTCACTCCCTTTTAAATTTCGATTTTTTTAGGAAATACTCTTAGAGATCATTTGTGACGTATACGTAACTACCATGCCAAATTTCATGTTTCTAGGCCTTTCAGTAACACAAAAATCGCATTTTTAGAACTTTTTTGCTCCTGCCCCCCCTTTGGGGTAGTGCCACTGACATAAAATATAGCTTATTTTGGAGCAGGGTCTGTTACTACCATTTTGACACCATTACTTTTGAAATCGGTTCGGTAGTTCCATTGATTACCTCTTACAAACAAAAAGAAACAAACAACTTTACTTCTTTATAATATCAGTATAGATTTAGAAATATAAAGTTTCTCTATTATATTCCTAAAATTCCAAGGTACAGCAAACCTAAACTTCTTTGATGAATAGATTTTTTGACTTGAAGCAAAATTGCGAAAAAGAGCTCAATCGCTCCTTTGGAGTGTGAAAGATTTCAACAAGATATATTTTCAGTCAAAAATTATTTGATAGAATCTTATCACTTTTTAAATTTCATACACCTATATTATGTTTATGTATTACTGGGTATGTACATGTAAGAACATAAAAAATATATCCTTTGGGACACTGTTTCAGACTTCAAGGACGTGTTATGTCGTTTAAAACAGGAGAAATATCTTACATCATCGTCGAAATATTTGCTATTTTATCTGTTTTAGACGTTTCCCTATTTTTTAAAAATAAGATAAGCATGTAGTATTCAGTTTGAAATGTAGTTCTCCGGGGAAAGAATTTTTAAGTTTGTCACGTTTCCATAACTTGAAATTTAGCTAAAAATCACGTTATGAATGAATACTTATTTTTTATGCTTATATTCGTCTTTCAAATGTAAGAGAATGATGAAAAGCATTACGAAACACTAACTGTTATTTTATTATTTATAAAGTCTGAAGAGTTTTTAGGTGCAACAAATTGCAGTTTCTGTGAAAGTAAATAAAAACGTGATTTTTGACCAGGTTAAAATAAATGACTCATTTTCATTTTATGCCAGCAGTTTTACATTACATGTAAACCAGAATAACGACTCACCCGATGCAGGACTCTAATACTGAATTACATATCGCATCCTTGCTTCTAAAGTGGCATAACTCAAAAAACTTCGTTTTTCAGGAAAGGCGAAAAACTGTTTCCGGGCTGTGGAAGGGTCAATGAACATCATGCAAACACAACTGCTACCTGGTGGCCGGATTTTCAGTCACTACCTGGTACTTTAGATGATTGGTAGAGGCGTAAAAACCAAGTAGAATGGCAGCCATAACTCAAAAAACCCAATTTTTGAGTTGTGACACTTTTGAAGCAAGGCTGTGATACATTAAATACTGTAGAGAGAGATATTTCCGTACTTATTGAATTTTGAAAAAAAAAGGTTAGTAAAAAACATCTTTAAGAATAATTATAAAACAACTTCAAAAAACAAAACTATTCCTTGTATAATTTACACATTGTAGAAAATAATATTAAATATTTTTAAAATATGTTGAAGGGGATGAGTTCGAAACAGCGTGTGCTAAAAACTCAGTTAAATTATTATACTAAAATTGTTGAATGCAATAATACAATATAAAATGTTCTCTTACCTTTTCTGGTAAGCAGATGAAGATTTTTCTTCCACCATTCGTTGCTGTCAGATTTGTTAAAAAGGTTTGAAGTAATTTTTATTTAATAATGAATTGTGTTGCACTGTAATGTATGAAAAGGACCATTTCTTCACGACAAAAGAGGCCGAATATGTGACACGCTTCTTTAATACAAACAACACTTTCTTGGCTAAATACTTGAACACTACAAAAAGAACAAGGATAAAATTGAATTAGTTAACATAGCATAAGATGTGAAATTCACACAGGAGAAGGAGTATTCCTTGGAACAATAGGCAATGCACAACAAATTTGTGCAATCCGGCTTGGTCGGAACCAGCCCATACACTAAAAAATTTGGGGCCTGTGAATGTTCTCTAAAAGTCAGAAACAAAGGAAAAACAGCTGAGTTCATATATTTCTTTCTTTTCTCTGGCGTATTTGAGCTTGTCTAATTAAATAGGATTGTTCGACAAATATCCGTGGTGCTGCCATCTAGTGTCAGTTTCGGATAACATCTAGTGAGCACTTTAAATGAAGCACTGATTAAAGCATATCATTTCACAAATAAATAATTATGTAGGGAACACACCGCACAAAAAATTGATGTGCCATAAGCGAGAGGGGTAGGCACAAAACACGCACATTTGAAAAGGAATTCTACCATATATATATATATATATATATATATATATAAATCTAAATATATTTTGACATGGTATTAGACAATCCATAACGTTATACACAGTGCTTCAACATTTATCATTCAAACTTACAGGGCATTTTTCACCACTTTCCTACAAAACAGTTTTGCTCGATGTGTAACTTAAATTTTAACTCTGAATGACTGATTCTTTTGCAGTTGTTTATGATATTGATGTTTTTACTGATAAGGCGCTTTGTTTATGGCAAGAAACGTCTGTTTTAGTCTATTTTCATTTTCATTTTAAAGTTAATATCTCTTAATGTTTTAGTGTTTTTGAATTAAAGTCATATTATTTATTTTTATAGTGATATTTAGGAATTCCGATGTAGAATGTTTATATATTTAAAATTTATTTCTATTCTGCGAAAACATCTTAGTACACTAAATATAGTAGTTTCGCTGAACAAAGCATAACTCAATTCAAGAGCACTCTGAAGCATTTTACTCTCATACACAATAATGCTTACGAATTCTTTTGACTACCTCTTTATATAACCTAAAGAATTTATACACACTGCATAGAACACAATATATATTTCAACTTGAAAACGTATAGAAAAATTGAAAACGCACTTCCAGAATTTATCTCTCAAAACAATATTCCAACCGAATTTTTTTTGCATGACCCTGTAAAGAAATGATAAATAATTTGTACGTGATATTGTACAGAAAGCATTTTTTAGTGCATCTCAGAAATTTAGGGGAGAATGGGTTGAATGGGACAGTGGGAGGAATAGGACAATAGGTTTTTCTCTTTATGTACCATTCTAAACATTTCACCAATTATACATTAGATGAAGCAATGGTACCCCGATCTTCAGTTGAAAAAAAAGTTGCTGATCTGCATAATCTTGCAATTATATACAGAAAAGATTATTTCAAAAATCAAAAGTAAATTTGCTTCATATACTTTTTATGCTTTCTGTATATTAATGACTTGTTTACGCGTATATGTAATAGTTTCCCTATTTATTGAACATTATGCTGTATATTATTCATAATTTAAACTATGCCTAAAAGCAGCATTTTTGTTTGTACAAGAAGTTTAACATAAAAAAAGGTAGAGGGAGGAATGGGACATTCCAGCAAAGGGGGGAATGGGACAAGTCTAATTCTTTTTTTTTAATAAGATTAATGTAAATTGCTAATATGTAAATTTTTCAGAGGATAATATATTAATTATAACATTGAAAATAAATTCAAATTACTTCAAAATGCAAATAAATTGAACTGATGATTTTTGAATGTCATCTCCGACTGAGAATCCTGAATTTCCCTTCCAGTGATGAAAATACTGGAATTTGATATTGTAGCACAAACATTATCAACCTATAATCTTTGTTAGACTGTATATGTAGCCGACACTAGACTATTTGTGCCTTATCATACATTGTTTTATAGCTGTCCCATACCTCCAGGTATGGAACACATTTTGAAACTGACAATTTCTTTAATTATAAAATTGTTTCTGCAAATTATGTTTCTATATTGTTCAAGAACTTTAGAAAGTGTTTCATCTTTTATTCTATAAATCGGAATTTTCGTTTTTGTGTCAAACGAAGTTGATTTTCTTATTTTTGTAAAAAAGTGTCCCATTCCACCCCGCTCTACCCTATATAAATTTTATTATGCTCGAAATAGTATAACATTATTGCCGAAACGTCAGTGAAGGCTTACTGTGGAGACACGAAAAGTTTTGGTTTCCGTTAGTCTGTCTGTCTGTTAGTCTGTCTGTCTGTTCCGCGATAACTGCCGCAAAAAGCATCCAATCGGCTTGAAATTCCCTGGGCATGTTGATGAGCTCCCCGGATTTAGCTGTATAGTTTTGGGTTAAATTTGGTTCATTCGATCGGAATATACAGAACATTTTATTTTGTGATATAATGCTTTTCTATGGGAAGTCAGACGATTTTCAAATTTTCATTTGTTGAAAGAAATCGCTCATATGAATAATAGATTTAAATGGTAAATTTTGGATGCTGAAATTTTTAAATAAGAGTATTAAATTATTCTTATTAGTTTGCAATTTTGTCAAAACATTTGTCAGAGCTTTTAAATTAGGTGTATAACTTATGATAGAATTTTATACATGTGTTCGAATAATATAAAACATTTTATTTTATGAATTTACTTATATTTCATTTTTTTCTTTTAACCGTTGCGTAGCAACAGCATCTCATCTAAAAATATCATAAATGTGAAAGTATGTATGGTTTTTTGAAGTCAAATCAAAGCAAAAGGAATGAATTAATGAATGCCTTTGTATAGATATTTGCATATAGATTTATTTAAACGCAGAAATGAAAATAGATTTTATATACTATATAGAATAATATTTTCATTTATTTATTCAACTATTTGATTATAAATGAAAAAGTTCGTTATTTTCATACAGAATAAACTGACATTATTCTGTTAAATTTTATAAACTTTATTGTTGCCAAAAAAAAAATGAATAACAATTTCTCCCAAAGAGTTAATTTTAATTTGTAAGATTTTCACGTGCAAAAGAAAAATGGAATAAGCAAATAAA
Source organism: Maratus speciosus (assembly GCA_963932465.1). Lineage (NCBI taxonomy): Eukaryota > Metazoa > Arthropoda > Arachnida > Araneae > Salticidae > Maratus > Maratus speciosus. The sequence continues at coordinate 383,432,013 of OZ010788.1, read as the reverse complement.
AAATAAAAAAAAGGATATATAGGACAGGAATGAATACATATAAACATTTCACACCAAATACCACCTAAAATAGTTTTTGTAGCAGTATTTTCCCAGCACTACGAAGAAAGATTCCTCGATTTACACGATTTTACTTGGCCTTCCTTTTCTCATTCTTTGCGATTTCATTTTCGCAATTGCGTGCATTAATTGGCACAAAATTTTACATTTTTATGACTGAGATATATTTAAGGCCATACAAATAAGAAATTCCGTATTGTCTCCTATAAAATGTGATAAAGTGTTGGTTAATCATATATGTTTTTATTAAGAGGAGCAGAGCTGCCAAGCCTCCGGCGTTCTGGATACCAGTATTTTAATACAGAAAATGTTACTTTATTTAATTGAAACATTTGCCCGATTTAAAAGAACATTTTCTCTAAGATAATAGTGATGTGCAAAAAGCTTGAGACTTGGTATGTCTGGTGGGGAGTGAAATGTTTTACTTAATGCATTTATCTCTATTTTAATGCTACGTGAACAACGTCCGTGTAACAGCTTGTAGAGTGTAAAATAAATTAAATTATTAAAATAATCCTTATTACGAAAAATGAAACAGAAAGTCCGGCTAAGGGAAATGAAATGTTAGTTAACCTTTCGCAATTTGACCTGAACATAGGTTTGCGTCAAATTTCAACGGTATTTGTAACATCACGATTTTAAATTAAATGTAGATACTATTAAAAGAAAATCACAAAAAATACTTAAAGGCGCCAAATCATGTTTATCTAATTAACCATGATGAATTATTAACTGTTAGGTTTAGAAGCCCCCCTACTTTAGGGTGATTTTAGTAAGTTAATGCTATCGAGTACATTTTTTGATATTTAGATTAGATCTTAGATATAAATATTGCAGAATGGTAATCAAAATTATTTTTTTATAAACAAAATTTATAAAGGTATTAGATTTCTAAATTAGATGTTTCAGTTTACATTTCCAAAAGTTCTTTATCCATTAGATACAGGTATTTGTGGTTAGCAGGCAAGTAAATACTGCTGTATGGATATTAGGATAACGTAAAATGCTTGACCGAATTATTGCTTATCCTTATAAATCGCAGTGTAAAAAGAAATCTAAGATATAGGGTAATCATTAACTCAATCAGTAGAAAATTACAAATGCAAAATAAATTACACAACGGGGGGTTCAGGGGGGCAGAGCCCCCCTGAAGAAATTTGCTTTATTATATAAAAATTACTAGAATAAGTAGCTAGTGAGAATTTCAGAATATCCTTACATAACAACGTGTTTAATTTAACGCTTTTAATGTCTGAAACCATCGAAATATTTTTTTCCTTTTATAAATGTTTGTGTAATTTAAATAGTTTAAATTTTGTTTTTGTAGAAAGATTAATATTACGGAAAGTTTGATAAAAACAATGAGTTGCAGAGATGACGTTGAGGCTCTTGATCTGCAGATTTACTAGTTGCCGAAACGTCAGTGAAGGCTTACTGTGGAGACACGAAAAGTTTTGGTTTCCGTTAGTCTGTCTGTCTGTTCCGCGATAACTGCCGTAAAAAGCATCCGATTATCTTAAAATTAAGGATGCATGTTGGTGAAATCCCCGGATTCAGCTGTATAGTTTTTGGTTAAATTTGGTTCATTCGTTCGGAATATATAGAACTTTTTATTTTGCGACTTAATGCTTTCCTATAGCAATTCAGACGATTTTTCAATTTTTATTTGTTGAAAAGAAATGGCTCATATGATTGAAGGATTTAAATGCTAAATTAAGGATGATGAAATTTCCTAATTAGAACCATACATTATTCATATTAGTTTGAAATTTTGTGTATACATTTGTCAGAGTTTTTAAATTCGGTGTATAATTTTTATGGAGGGATTTTATATAAGTGTTTCAATAACATAAAATATTTTTTTTAATATAAATTTTCTTTTTAAGCACATATTTAATTGTTTTTATTATCTTTTAACTGTTACCTAGCAGCGAACTACACCTAAAAATATCGTAAATGTGAAAGTATTTGTAATTGTTTGAAGTTAAATCAAAGTCAAAAGAGACGAATTAATGCCTTTGTGTCTTTACATATAGATGGAATTTACCACAGAAATAAAGAAAGACTATGTTCTATTTATTTTGTTCAAATATTTTTCTTTTAAATTAAAAAAGTTTATTATTTTCATAAGGATTTTTTTTTTTTTTTTTTTTTTTTTTTTGCCGTTGCCACGAAAATTCAATCCCGGAATAAAAATTTATTCTAAACAGTTAATTTTGATTTGAAAGATTTTTATGTGCGATAGGAAAATGAAATAAAAAATAGACATGAATACGCCTTCATATTAGAAATAAAGTGAAAATACGAAAAGAAGGTGAATTTGATCTCATATATAAAAAATAAAACGAATACGCTTTGAGGTTGAAATAAAAGGGGCTTGTGTTATGATATTAATTCTTATTATTAAAAAAAAAAAAAAATGTTACTAATATCTCATGGTTAATCGTCTGCACACAGCAAAGAGAAATGTTAATTCTTAATCGAAAATTCCAATGAGAAAAAAACAACTTTTGAAAAGCAAATATATAGTAAATATCAAAATTATGCACCGAAAAATTATCGTTGTCGAAAATGACGTCATTGTATCGGGAAATAAATATTTTCATTCTTAAAAACCAAGCATTAACTAGATTGCCTGAAAAAATGCTTTTTGACGGGTGTTACTTCTTAATGCCGCCTCATTTCAGAAAATATGAATGACAATTATTTTATTTTTAAAGGAAGTTACATTTTCATTCATAAAACCTGAACGTTTAATATAATTGCGTCAATGTAAATCATCTTCTGTGTTACCAGTATTGAAAAATAAGGTTCGGAAGTGTAAAAATAAATCTAAGATTTGCGGTAACAATTAGCGCAATCAATAAAAAGTTACGTATGTAAATTAATAAGACCACGGGGGTTCAGGGGGGCTCCGACCCCCTGAAGAAATCTACTTTATTATTTAAAAAATATACCAGAATTAACAGCTCATGAAAATTTTGAAATATCCTTCCATAACGTTTTTAATTTAATGCTTCTAATGTCTGAAAACTTCGTATTTTTTATTGTTATAAATAATTACATAATTTGAAAACTTTAAATTGCGGTTTGCAGGAAACTGAATATTACTAAAGTGAGTCTAAAAACAATGACTTGCAGAGCTGACGTTGAGGCTCCTGATCTGCAGATTTACTAGTTAAAATACACCGAAAGCGATCGCCTCTACCCGTAGACCATAATGTAACGGGATTCTCTTAAGTGTCTTTCTAAACGAGCTAAAATTGCTAGAAGCTCCATTTTCTACAGCGGACATTCCATGATGAACTTCACTACCATATACCAATTACATGGCAATCCGAGTATATTTACGAGAGTTAGAGCACAAATAGATGACAGATATGGCAGATTGACAAAAAATCCCTGCTGGCCCGGCCTATAGGCGCAGGTAGATTTCAAAGTTAAGTACTAATTTCACCAACAAAAACTAAATCATGATTAGAGATAAACACACTTTAACAATTTTATCGGGTCGCTTTTGACGAGTTTTTAATTTCATTTTCATATAAGAGCTGGTTTTATCAGAATCATGTTAAGGCAGTATTCAAAAATATTTTTCCATGCTCAACAACTCAAAATTTTCTAACACATTTTCAGATTCATTTTTAAAAGGAAAAACATGAAACTTGCTGACATGATTTTTAAAGAGATTTATAAGTGACCTATGTTTTTATTTTTTGTTCAGTTAACCCATTAATGCCGACTTCAAAATATTTGATCAATTTTAAAAATTTTGGTCATATTTGTTCATTCTGTGTCTATTAAGTACATCGTACATAAATTTTATTTTTCCCGTTGTATTTACTAACTTTTTTTTAATGGTAGATTTTTGTACCAACCGGCGTTTGCGTAGTACGAAATCACTCTTTTTTATGCAAATTTTGAATTTATTGTTTCATTGCAATAATAATAATAATAATTATAATAACAGATTCTAGATTTATATACTAGTAAAATATTACTTATACTAGTATAATAAGGGTTTTTAAAAATGAAAATTATATTTAAAAAAATTAATTGCAATTCAATTTTCAAAGGAAAATTTTGTAAATATATAATTTTCAAATTCTAAAACTTAGAAAAAAAGATTTAAAAATTGTAATTACCTTTAAAAAATAGTAACATATTTTTATTAAACGGAATATTTATGCATAACAAACAACATAATAACTTTTATGGCATTTGGGATGAAGCGGTTGATTACACTTTTCGCACTTATAACCATTTCTTCCGCCACACTTTTTACATTGGGCATGTTTCTGCTCTGAGTTGACTATTCAATGGTGTTATTGGTAAAATCTTTGTTCATTTTTAGCTTTATGTCTTATTGTCTAAATCCATAATAAGAGACTATGGACTCGTCTACACTGAGATATTCTGGGATGTCTAAATCTTTGCATGCTCTGTTGAAGTGCTCAAAAAGGGGGTGGACTTTATATAAACTATCATCGTCCATTTTTATATTATTTGCAAAATGTACTGATCTCAAAATCACATCAAAAGTGTCTCTTCTCAACGATTGTGAAATTAAATTATTGTGCATGTCAGTTGAAAGAGCCCAATAGAGTCTTCTGTTAGGTAGTTTGTTATATCCAGACACTAATAACATGCCAATGAAGGCAAGAATATTTTCCTTTGTGAGAATTTTGCGAGTCCAAACCAACATTTACACAGCACTAAAGAATTACGCATCTCATTTCGCGACACGCATTTATTCATAGGCGACTTTCTTTATGTGCCCTTGAATTATAAAAATTCGTTATAACGAGGGAATGGAAGTGGCACAAACGAAACACTTTGCGACAAAAGCCAGCACAAACGAATGCCGTAATACAATTTAGATTTCGTTGATTGGGCGGGTCCACCGAAATGGTCGCCCTATGTTCAAAAAGTGAAAAATTCGTTATATGGAGGGAGATAGATAGTATTTCATACGAAATATACCTAACAAAATGTATAAATATTTTTGAACTACGTTGGACAGAGTTAAAAAAAAAACTTATCAATATTTCAACCTCGTGAGAAGAAACATATTCTAAGAAAATCAATTGCTGATTTAAATCTACCGAAATAAAAAGCAAAAAATTACTACATTCTTTATTTTTTAATTAAATCGTTAAAAATCAATAAATTACGTAAAGAATATACCTAATGCGAAAATATAGTAAAAAATTCCTTAAAACTGAATTAAAAACAATATTTTGGAAAAAAAAATCTCTTCGAGGGCTTCCCGGGTACACCTTGGAGTAGCTTCGTGCTCAACGACGCAACGCTGGCCTAAACCATCACAGATTGTGAGCGCAAACAGATAGACTTACAAATTGTTTGTTTCAATAATATAGATGACAAGTTACGAAGAGAAAGAAACTGATAACTTATTTATATAACTGCATATGTCGTAGGCTAATTGCGAAACTTGAATATTTGCGAAGAGCCAGGCAAATTTGAAAATCATCTCTCTTTTTTCAATCAGCCTGATATTTTAAAAGGACTTCAAGAAAAAGGGGAGATTATCAATTCGACACGTATGTATTTATTTTTTGGTCCTGTTCACACATATTTTTCGTAAATGTAAACCGATTTTGGTAACTTTTTTTTGTTTGAAAGTGCAAAACATCCATTTGAATTTCGTCAAAATCTGATGTTTAGAACAAATTTGTTTTTATAAAAATTTTAATATTCAACGTTTTAACTCAATGTGAGATTAACATAACTCTCGTAAAAATACACCGATTTTTTATATACTGGGTGTCCATAATTAAACTTATCATTTGCGAGACGTCTGTAGCAAAATCTATGCAGCAGAATTTCATGAAAATTTGGTAATAGCATAATGAGATGATGGGAATTTTATCTAGCACAAAAAATTATTTCTAAAACCACCATCAGCTGGCGCTATGCAATGTAAAACTCTGGCACAGGCAAATGTCGTAACCATAGTAATCCTGTACTCGCGTAGCAATAGACGAACCGAATGGAATAGCCAGTGGCGAATCGAAGTAATACCCGTTTTTTAGTCAAGGAAGATGACGTTGAGTTTGCAGAAACGTGATTTATTGGTGAAATTGTTTTACCAAAAGTATGACTCAGCTATACTAAAGCTTTGTAGAAATTTCGGTCTTTGAAGGTGTTACGAAAAGGTCCGTTCACTAGCCAAGGATTAATAATATGGTTATGAAACTTGAAGCACCGAGATCATTGGCTGTTCAATCAGGAAGAGGACGAAAGTGTGTTGCAGCACAGGTAGTGGATGATGTAGCGACGCAAGTGCAGTAAGACAGGATATCTCGTTTCATGGGCAGCACTAGTGTTCGGCGTATTATAGAAACTATTAACTAACTTCGTTCCACGCTTCATAAAATTCTTCAAAAGGTGTTACGCTACTAGCACGACATGTGCGTAACATTCCCCGGCATACTCTGCTTTCAACTGTTGAAAATGCGATGTTACGCTTCCAGATGGTAGCAGACAATGGTGGACATGATATCGAGCAGGAGATTGTCGAAATTTGTAACAGTACGATTATACTAATACTAGTTACTAATATTATAGATAGTACGCCAGTACTACTAGATAATACTAGTAATTACTAGATAATACCAGTAATTAGTAGATGATACGCCATCTAGTGCTGGCTTTTGGAACTATTTTTTTGTGTTAGATAAAATTCTCATTCTCTCATTATACTATTACCCAATTTTCATGAAATTCTGCTGCATAGTTTTTGTTGCAGATTTCTCGCAAACGCCAAGTTTAATTATGGACACTCTGTATTTATTTAGAAACTCAACAAAAATAAATAAATAAATAAATAAAAATCGTTGAAATATTTCATATTCAACGATTTTCATCAAGTGGCGTGGCGCTTTCTGTTTGGCGAGAAAATCACAGCCCAGCGAGTCCACCCCTTTTCATACGGTTTTGTTTTTTGGATTTTTGTAGGGAAAACCAAAAAGCAATGTTTTAATCATTAAAAACTTTTATGGCATAAACAATCACTAAAAGAAAACAAGAAAGAAAAATCATGTGCTAAACATAGATTATGAAACACTTTCCAACACTTCTTGAATGCTTTAACAAAACTTCGTTATTTAGGGAAATAAGGTATATAAGATAACTAAACTAAAAATTTTAGAGAACGCATAAAAGATTTGAAAAACTGATTTCAGCAGTTATCGTCCATAGCAAACATGTATTACAATGCTTTTGAACAGCCCTGTATTTGATCTGTGTGTTGATATATATACTATATAATAGGGAAATTTAGTTTAGCAAGAAAATGCATACCAGGTTGAAATTTCTCTTTCAGCAATTTATACAAATAGATGAAAACATACTTGTATACTTTTGTACAACCCTGTAGTTAACCTAGTACTTTTATTACACGCCACTATTTAGCTAAAATTTAATTCAAACTAAAACACTCTTAAAACTACTGAAATCACATTTCCAGAAATTATCATTTAGAGACGGCCATGTATCCAATTCTTTGCGTGACTCTGTATATCATTTTATCTATATTCTACAAGCATGTCTTAGTAAGCTAAACGCAATTCAACGTAAAAATGCATAATTCATTTAAAAACCACTTTTGAGCAATTTGCACTCATACCCAGTAACCATTACGAATTTTTTTGTGTAGCCCTGTATATGAATTATAGCATTTATACACACCATATACTATGCATAAATATAGTGAAACATAAAATCTCATAACATAATTAAAAATGCATTTCTAGCAATCATCGCTACTGTAGAGTACTTCGGATGTAATATAGTATCTGAAATCTTTTGTATGTCCCTGTAAATGTACTTTGTATTATATATGAAATAAGTTGGGTTAATTTCAAGCCATTTGGGCCATTTCAAGTGGTCCAGCACTGGTTGCTCGACCATTTTTTACAAATCTGAAATTTTTTGTACAACAATCCTAACAGGATGGAAGTTCAAAATGACTATTATTTTAATTTTATTAATTTTTGTTTGTGCATGGCGACCATCTTTGTTTCATCGTCTGCAGCAATTTTCTCACAAGAAGGGTTTACGGAATTGTAAATAATTCATCGTTTATTTATCCAATTCAACTGTGGATTAAAGCAATTTGTGCATTATACATTGGGCTAAAAATTTGGTAATGGAGTAGTTTCCGAAACTAACTGCTTATTGATAAAATTTAAGCATAAAGTTTCAGTTTTTTTCCAAAATTTGTCCGTTTACAAGAGGAAATTTTTCTAACAAGGAAAACTGTCAACATGACATAATTTGTTTTAGAAATAGGCCGTAAGTACTTGTACTCACACGTCGAGTTCCAGATCTGAGACTTGCTTTCTCTTCGCTAAAAAAAAAAATCCCAAATTTTTCAAAAATGACAAAAATCGCACTTTTCAGGCTTTGATATCTCTGGTGGGGCACGAGATAAAAATCTGAAATTTTTTTTATAAGAGTATTGTATGGTAGTGTTATGCACAAGAAATTTCAGGATGGAGATTTAAATACAAGCTGAGATATGGCAAGGGCAACATGTCAAAACAATACTGCCAAACTATTGTTTTGTTGTAGTCACAGCTAAGTATTTATCTCAGAGTATCATTTAAATTTATTTTTTAGATTATCTTTAAATAATAGTAACAGAAAATAAAGCCTTTTGCAATTAATTAAAAAAATAATTATGCCTAAGGCCTACATTTTGCATGGTTTCAGTAATTTTTGTTGTAATTTTAATAACTAAAAGAAACCTCAGCACTTTTACATAAATATATATATATATATACACATATATATATATATATATATATATATATATACAAGACCTGAGACAGAAACAGAATAGGGAAAGAGAAAAGCTGTTAATGTTTGCATACTTGTTGAGACATGATCAAACGTGTCAAAACACATTCCTGGTTGTTGGTTCAAAACCACAATTTTAATGCTACTTGCTAGTCCCTGAAACTTGTTCCTGCCATAAATATGTTCCTGTAAATGAAACATTATGCGATGTTACCATGCATCAGCCTCAAGTAATTTTCAGAAAGTAAAGATATCCAAAGCCTTTTCAAAATTTATGTTGCAAAAAAATCACATTTTTCATAAGAAGTAAGCTAGGAATTATTAATGAACTGAGACTTGCACATAGTGATTTCAAAGTATATTTATATGAGCCAGCAGGGCCAAGATCTTCAATCAAGTTATCAAGAGATTACAAGACTTGGTTCCTACAAATAAAATTTGAGAAAGATCAAAATTGTGGTTTTTAAACCAACAAGCAAGAATGTGTTTTGACACGTTTGATTATGTCTCAACAAGTATGACAACATTAACAGATTTTCTTTTTCCATATTTTGTTTTTGTCTCAGGTCTTGTATATAAATATTTTTTTTCTTTATGTAAAAGTGCTGAGGTTTCTTTTAGTTACTAAAATTTCTTACAACAAAAATTACTGAAACTATACAAAATGTATGGCCTTAGGAATAATTATTTTTTTAATTAATTGCTAAGCTTTGCTAAGGGCTTTATGTTCTGTTACTATTATTTAAAGATAATCAAAAACATAAATTTAAATGACACTCTGAGATAAATACTTAGCTGTGACTACAACAAGACAGAAGTTTGGCAGTATTATTTTGACATGTTGCCCTTGCCATATCTCAGCTTGTAGTCAAATCTCCATCCTGAAATTTCTTGTGCATGACACTACCATACAATACTCTTATATAAAAAAAATTCAGATTTTTATCTCGTGCCCCACCAGAGATATCAAAGCCTGAAAAGTGCGATTTTTGTCATTTTTGAAAAATTTGGGATTTTTTTTTAGCGAAGAGAAAGCAAGTCTCAGATCTGGAACTCGGCGTGTGAGTACAAGTACTTACGGCCTATTTGTAAAAAAAATTATGTCATGTTGACAGTTTTCCTTGCTAGAAAAATTTCCTCTTGTAAACGGGCAAATTTTGGAAAAAAACTGAAACTTTATGCTTAAATTTTACCAATAAGCAGTTAGTTTCGGAAACTACTCCATTACCAGATTTTTAGCCCAATGTATGCTGTACAAATTGCTTTAATCCGCAGTTGAATTGGATAAATAAACGATGAATTATTTACAATTCCGTAAACCCTCCTTGTGAGAAAATTGCTGCAGACGATGAAACAAAGATGGCCACTATGCGCAAACAAAAATTAATAAAATTAAAATAATAGTCATTTTGAACTTCCATCATGTTAGGGTTTTTGTACAAAAAATTTCAGAATTTTTAAAAATGGTCAAGCAACGAATAAATGATTTTCTGGATCACTTGAAATGGATTGACCCAGTTATAGTAAACCTCAGCGACATATATGAATTTCATTATACATGAAATAATTTAACATAATTAAAATACGCCGCAAACAATTCCCTCCACCCCTATATCATTATGTAACAGAATTCTTTTGTGTGGCCCTGTAAATGAATAATAACTATTCTTTGCACCGCATATTCTACAGAATGCATATTTTAATGCACGTCATAAATCCATATCAACTTTCTTATGTTTGAAAGCGTGTAACATCTTTAAAAATCATTTTAAAAGATTTTTTCCCATTGACCATAATTTAACGGAAAACTTTTGACGGTCCCTGTAAATGAACTAAACATGCTGCAAACTTCATCTGAAATAGCGAACGTGCTGTGGTAAGCGTCAATAATATCCAAAAATTTCAGGGACGAAGTATAGTTACGGCAGTTAGAGTGCAGACAAACGGCCATACGGACAGACAAACCGAAGTCATAAACACTTTTCAACTTTGCTGGAAAGTGTTAAAAAGAAAAATAATTGTAAAGCGTTTAAATTCACCAAGATGTTTGCGATACACTCGCTTCATTTGAAGAACTATATTTTGTCGTTGGGGTGATTTGTACGCTGATACAGAGTGCAAAAGTCCCTTGTAATTTTTTTAATTTGATGTAAAATGGCGCAACTGAAGTCGGGTTCTTTTTGTTGGATGAAATATTTATAATTATTCATGCTTATTTTAAAGAGTCTATGCAGCGCTAGTCTAATTGGAATGTGACAGTTTGTTTCTCAATCAGCCTGATTTTTAAAATTTTTCCACAACCAACCAACCACAATGAGCCTATATAGTTTTAGGATAATTAGAAAATGACCAGCTGTTTGTCCAAACATCCAGGCTTATTGCAATAACACCAAGATAATGAATGATTATGCATAATTTTAAGCCATTAAGGGCCGCACCTTCTTATACTTGACACAAATGAAATAAAATGTTAGTTTATACATATTAATGACTAATTAAGAGAAAAAAAGATGTAATACAATTTAAACAAAAAATTTGAAATATGATTTGTTATGAAAACGCAACGTTAGTACCAATCAACAAAATTTTTGCCATATGACAATTTTTGAAGCATTTACTACTTAGCGGTACATTACATTTACTTCACTTAGTTATAGTTAAACTGCTACAATATCTGTATCCTGAATTGCAGAATTTTACTTCAATCTTTATAGTACAACTATGGACATAATCCGAAATTTATTAATGAAACTTTTCAAAACCTTCTGCATTATTTCATTCATACTTGTATTTCTAACTTTTCACAACTCAAATCGATTAAAAATTTTTTTTTCCTTAAAAATAAAAGTCATACATACTATATGTGATTATATGATTTGGTGAAAAAATCTTCGAAAAACACGAACATATTATTGCGTCAATGCAACGTCAGTCAATGCAATGGGTTAATGTAAGAAAATAGGAGCAGAAACTGAAATGCTCATAAATAAATGAGGAAAAAAATTGTCTTCATGACAGATTTTGATAACGCAACTGCGATTCTGAGGTTAGTGAGTACTTATTATTATTATTATTATTATTATTATTATTATTATTATTATGATTATTTTATCAAGACCATATTTTTTGGAAACACTCATGCATAAGTACCAATAACATCTGCAGATGAGGCAGATTTTTAATGTTTTCCTGGCATTACGTTGAGAAGATGGGTTACTGAATGAAAATAATTATCTAATATGTAAAATGAAAATTTGTCTTTCTGTCTGTAATGCTATACAAATACACAATTTGGAAGCTAGAATTATGAAATGTCATGTACATGTGTATTAAAACACGGCCGAGGCAACCAAAACAATCTGGAATCGAGCAATCCAGCAATTTCCTTTCAAATTTAAACATTTCTCTTTATAGCAGCTGCCAACAATTAAAAATTCACAATAAAATCCCTATTTTTTTAATGTTCAACACGTAAGCGCGCGAGTTCTTTAACCAATGTGAGATATGCATATTACATTCGCGACGTTGCAATACCAAAAAGCTGTAGCGGGTATTATTATAATTCTTTTACCTCACATGCAAATAATTAGAGATATACATATTACGTACGCCACGCTGCAATACTAAAAAGCTCCAGCGGGTATTGCGATAATTCTTTTACCTAACAGCAAATAATTAGAGATTATTTAATTGCGCTTAATTATTACAATTTTTTATAAAATAACGACAAACATTTTATCACAAACATTAACAAAACTTTTTATTCTATTTATTCTCTTATTCCAAAGATATCGTTTTATCGTCTGCTGCCATAGTAGCATGATAAATTAAATTTCCTTAAAAAAATGCGCAGTAGTAGAAAAATATTTTACTATATCGAATAGTCATTATTAATTTTGGTTTTAGAGTTAAATTCATGAACTCCCGTGGTTAGAACGGATTAAACGGCTAGTAAAGATATATAAGAAAGTGCTATATTAATGTAACCTAGAGATTAAGCAGATTTTTAATATGTTCCCAGCCTTACGCAGAAACGATGAATCTCTGAAGGAAAATTATTATATGTAGATTTATAAATTTCTGTATTAATAAAATCTGCAGATGAAGCCAGTATTCAGTTTTTTTCTAGCATCACGTAGAAAAGATGGGTTGTTGAATGAAAATTATTACAAAAAATATATATTAAAATTTTTGAATTAATTAAATCTGTAGATGAGGCAGTCTTTTAAGGTTTTCCCAGCGTTACACAGAGAAGATGGATTGCTGAATGAAAATAACTATAAAACACATATAAGAAGAATTGCTGAATCAATGTTTTCTGCACATGAGGCAAATTTATAATGTTTCACCAACATTATGTAGAAGAGATTGGTTGCTAATAAAATAATTATAAAATTTAAAAAAGGAAATTTCTGTAACAATAAAATCTGTAGATTAATCATATTTTTAATGCTTTCCTAGCGTTGCATAAAGAAGGTGTATGAGTTATTGAATGAAAATAACTAGTAAATCTGCAGATCAGGAGCCTCAACGTCAGCTCTGCAAGTCATTGTTTTTAGACTCACTTTGGTAATATTCAGTTTCCTGAAACCGCAATTTAAAGTTTTCAAATTATGTAATTATTTATAACAATAAAAAATACGAAGTTTTCCGACATTAGAAGCATTAAATTAAAAACATTATGGAAGGATATTTCAAAATTTTCATGAGCTGTTAATTCTGGTATATTTTTTAAATAATAAAGTAGATTTCTTCAGGGGGCGGAGCCCCCCTGAACCCCCGTGGTCTTATTAATTTACATACGTAACTTTTTATTGATTGCGCTAATGGTTAGCGCAAATCTTAGATTTATTTTTACACTTCCGAACCTTATTTTTCAATACTGGTAACACAGAAGATGATTTACATTGACGCAATTATATTAAACGTTTAGGTTTTATGAATGAAAATGCAATTTCCTTTAAAAATAAAATAATTTTCATTCATATTTTCTGAAATGAGGCGGCATTAAGAAGTAACACCCGTCAAAAAACATTTTTTCAGGCAATCTAGTTAATGCTTGGTTTTTAAGAATGAAAATATTTATTTCCCGATACAATGACGTCATTTTCGACAACGATAATTTTTCGGTACATAATTTTGATATTTACTATATATTTGCTTTTCAAAAGTTGTTTTTTTCTCATTGGAATTTTCGATTAAGAATTAACATTTCTGTTAGCTGTGTGCAGACGATAAACCATGAGATATTAGTAACATTTTTTTTTTTTTTTAATAATAAGAATTAATATCATAACACAAGCCCCTTTTATTTCAACCTCAAAGCGTATTTGTTTTATTTTTGATATATGAGATCAAATTCACCTTCTTTTCGTATTTTCACATTATTTCTAATATGAAGGCGTATTCATGTCTATTTTTTATTTCATTTTCCTCTCGCACATAAAAATCTTTCAAATCAAAATTAACTGTTTAGGATAAATTTTTATTCCGGGATTGAATTTTCGTGGCAACGGCAAAAAAAAAAAAAAAGATTGTTAAATTTCATAGCAAATGTCGATTTATTCTTTATGAAAATAATGAACTTCTTAATTTAAAAGAAAAATATTTGAACAAAATAAATAGAACATAGTCTTTCTTTATTTCTGTGGTAAATTCAATCTATATGTAAAGACACAAAGGCATTAATTCGTCCCTTTTGACTTTGATTTAACTTCAAACAATTACAAATACTTTCACATTTACGATATTTTTAGGTGTAGTTCGCTGCTAGGTAACAGTTAAAAGATAATAAAAACAATTAAATATGAGCTTAAAAAGAAAATTTATATTAAAAAAATTATTTTATGTTATTGAAACACATATATAAAATCCCTCCATAAAAGTTATACACCGAATTTAAAAACTCTGACAAATGTATACACAAAATTTCAAACTAATATGAATAATGTATGGTTCTAATTAGGAAATTTCATCATCCTTAATTTAGCATTTAAATCCTTCAATCATATGAGCCATTTCTTTTCAACAAATAAAAATGGAAAAAGCGTCTGAATTGCTATAGGAAAGCATTAAGTCGCAAAATAAAAAGTTCTATATATTCCGAACGAATGAACCAAATTTAACCAAAAACTATACAGCTAAATCCGGGGATTTCACCAACATGCATCCTTAATTTTAAGATAATCGGATGCTTTTTACGGCAGTTATCGCGGAACAGACAGACAGACTAACAGACAGACAGACTAACGGAAACCAAAACTTTTCGTGTCTCCACAGTAAGCCTTCACTGACGTTTCGGCAATTATGAAAATACTTAAGAAAGTGCTATATCAATAAAATCTGCAGAATAGGCAGATTTTAAATGTTTTCAAAGCATTAAGTAGAGACGATGGATCGCTGAAAAAAAATTATTATAAAAAATACATATGAAAATTTTTGTATTCAGCAAATTTGCAGATGAGTTCGATATTTAGTGTTTTCCCAGTATTATGCAGAGAAGATGGATTGTTCAATGAAAATTATTAAAAAAATTTATAAGAAATTTTCTGTATTAATGAAATTTGCAGATGAGGCGGGTTTTAAATAATTTTCCAGCGTTACACAGAGAAGATGGGTTGCTGAATGAAAATTATAATAAAAATTATATAATAAAAATTGCTGTATTAATGAAGTCTGCACATGAGGCAGATTTGTAATTCGCTCCAAATGTTATGTACAAACAATTGGTTGATAATAAAAATAATTATAAAAAACCTAAGAAAATTTCTGTATTATTGAAATTTGCAGATCAGGCAGATTTTTAACTTTTTCCCTACTTTATATGGCGAAAATGGGTAGCTGAGGAAAAAATAATTATAAAAAATATAAGAGAAAATTGCTGTATGAGTAAAATCTGCAGATGGTGCAGTTTTCAGTACTTTTTCCGCATTACGTAGAAATGATATATTGCTGAAGGAATAACATGATAAAATATATGTAAGATATATTTCGAAGTTCAGTTTTTGTCTTGCCTGCAGATATTTTTGTACATGTTGAAGGGGAAGAGGCAAATTTTACACATAAAAAAAAATAAGTTGTTTATTAATTTTAATTAGCAACCAAATCCATAAATCATATCTGCCCAATAAGGTAGTTTTCTTCTTCTTCTTTTTCTTTCTTTCTTTTCCTTTCTTTTTTGAAATCAATTTTACCCAGCAACTATTCTTCTCTACACAATTTTGAGAAAATATTAAAAATCCATCTCATCTGCATTTTCATTAATAGAGAAATGCTCTTAAATATTTTTTTATAATTATTTTCAATCAGCAAACCATCTTCTCTATGTAACGCTGGGAAAACATTAAAAATCTGCCTGATCTTAAGATGTTATTAAAACAGAAATTTTCATATAAATTTTTATAATAATTTTAATTCAGCTTTCCATCCGCTCTGCAAAATGCTGGAAAAGCATTAAAAAACCTGCCTCATCTGCAGATTTCATTGATATATTATTTTTCTTATATATTTTTATAATTATTTTCATTCAGCATCTAATATTCTCTATGTAATGATGGTAAAATATTAAAAATCTGCCTCATCTGACGATTTCATTGATATAGCTCTTTTTTTCATATCTTGTAATTTTTTGCATTCAAAAACCCATCTTCTTTACGTAATGCTGGGAAAACATTAAAAATCTTCCTCATCTACAGATTTTATTGATACTTCTGTACAGGGTGTTTGCAAGAAATACAGAATGTCCCAAATTTATCTTTATAACTTTGATCCCCCATAAAACCTAAACGAAATAAGAGAGCGAAGTTCTGTTTTGTCTGCGTATAACAGCAATTCATAATGTTTTATTTCCTTCTATATATAAAAAAAAGTAACGCTTTGGAAATGGAACAATGAAAATCTGCGTAGATACCACGAAACGAATCTATTGGTCAGAGCTTTCTGATGCTATACGGGTTTTACCAAGGGGGGGGGGGGGACCTGGCTCTGTCACCAAGTTTGTCGCCAAATTGTCGATATATTGCCAAATTTGGCGACCAAAATTAGTCGTCAAAAGTGATGCCAGCTTGGCGCTATTTCCAGTATTTCGCCGAATTTCCATAGACTATTATTGAAATCCAATAGGGTTTACTTGCTTGCAGAAAATCAACAAATTGAGATACTTCAATGCAACAAAAACTAATATTTGCTTATGAATAGAGCTTAATTGAACTATTTAGATTATTTTTAAGCGCAAACACAACTATTTACAATATTCGTAACACTATATATATAATTTTACACTTACATATATGAAGACGGCAAAATAAAAATTTCAAATGAGAGGAAATTTATATGATAAGATTATTTACTGTAACTACAAATTAGCAACTTCATTACGAAGATAAGGAAAAAAAATCAAATAACTTTAATAAATTTGTAATTATTCAAATAATAAATTTTACCTTCTTTTAATGTCTTATAATTATGAAACTCTGTAAGCTCTAATGATTATGTGCTTGAAGATAAAGAAATAAAATAGTCAGAGTTGGGAAGGAGCGCGTTTTTACCAAGTGGAATCTAAAAATTGAATGCATAGAAAATAAGGGAGGGCGAAGCGATCAAGAATGGAAACGCGGACACTGAAAAAATTAGGTTCTCAAAATTGAGTAAAAAGTACTCATTTTTAAATACGTCACATACTCAAAATAGTTCCGATCCAAAAGTACTCAAAATTGAGAAACACATGTACTCATTTTTGATTCCATGGATGTGTTCAAATATGAACCGTTATGTACTCATTTTTGATCTTATATATGTATTCAAATATGAAGTGCTTATGTACTCATCTCTCTGATCCCACGTATGTATTCAAATAAGAACTTGAAAGTAATTGCTCTTTGTTAAATATTCAATACAGTTTTTCCTTATTTTAAGCAATCAGCTGTACTTTCAGTAAGTATTATGTTAATGCAAATATTATATTATGCACAGTATTTTAAAATAATTTAAAAGTGTTTGAAAGCAACGTTTCTGTTATAAAAATATGAAGTTAAACAAGATGGCGTCCAAGATGGCCAATTAGTAACACGTGCGAAATCAAAACAAGATACTGGGCTAAAAGACATATAATTTATAAAAGCGTGCTGTTTATATATTAGCGTGCTGTTAGAGTCTGCGGTGTCTGAACGGGGGTTGACGAGCGTAGCTCGTAGGGGGCAGAGCCCCCTAGTACTTTAAACTAAAATAAGTTAAATGTAAAAAAATAGTTTTCTTGTCAAAATCCCCCCCCCCCCTTCCTCCGAGACACTTTACTGCAGATTGCAGTAAAAATTTTCTGACATTTATTTACCGCTAAAAATTATTAACAAGAAACATTTAATTATTTACTAAGAAGAAATAGCAAAAATATTATCAAGATACGCTAAACAATTACTTTTATGACATGAGCATTGCTTTCAAGCCCTTTTAAATCATTTTAAAATACTGTGAATAATTTAATATTTACATTAATATAATATTTACAAAGGTACAGATGATTACATTAAACAAGAAAAAAAATCTATTGAATATTTAACAGAGAGCACTTACTTTCAAAGCAGTTGGCGAAATAGTGATAATCCCATTTTCTAATTATTGTTTTTACGAACAAATCCATCTCACTTAGCACACAGGCCTGACCGAATTTACGAGCTGTGATAAACAACAACAACAACAACACAACGTAACCTTACGCGTTAGAAAGGAGACGTGGGATATAGTTCCTACAAAGGATAAAAATGTAATATTGTACCTCTGATTTCCACGTTTTGTTTTCCGATTAAAGAATGTCTTTTAAACCGCCATGAATGAAATAAACCACTAAAAAGCAGAAAATGATCGTTTCGTTTGGGTTTGATAAACATGTGCTGTATCAAAATTGAGAAAGCATGGGTTCATTTTTGAACCAAACATACTCAATTCAATATGAGTACATCGATTTACTCATTTTTGAGTACTTCATTTTTTTCAGTGAAACAATTACGTCTGGGGTTGGCTAGAAAATAGTGTTTGCTTTGCGATACCGAATGGAATCGCGAAGCGAATACGTGGGGCGTTGGTGAGCGTAGCGAGCAGGGGGGCGGAGCACTCCTAGTGTACTAAAAAAATGTTTTTGCTTTCAGGTTTACTCCAAGTAAAATCCATAACTGGTGGAGGCTACACCAGAGGAAAAGGCTCAGTGTGTGGGCTGGTTCATAGAGACGAGCTCAGGTACACAAGTCCAAATGAATTTCCGAACAAAATACGGACGTCATCCAGACCCTCAATATGCAAGTGGCATAAGACGTTTATGGAGACCGGTAGTTAGTCTAATCAAATTAGCCCGTTTTGGGGCAGTTTGCACAATAAATGCTACAGAGATAAAAATTGGTACAGTTGACTCATTGATACCTACTAATGACTAGGTAAAAAACCCTGATGGATAGGAAGTGAGTGGGGGGAGAGAGGTGCAAAAATAAGTTTTGCCCCGCCTACAACCATTCTTTTTAGTTTTTTTGAAATATCTCAGATACTGTGGGTTTTCTTAAAAAAATTACTCTAGCATAAATTAAAGAGCATAAAATTCTCTACAAATGATATGTATACGCAGTGGATCTCGGTTACCCGTCAGTCACGGGACCGGAACCTTTAGTCCAATCAAATAAGCCCGTTCTGGGGCAGTTTGCCATAATAAATGCTACAGAGATAAGAATGGGTACAGTTGTTCATTGATAGCTACTAATGACTAGGTAAAAAAGTCTTGATTGACAGCAAGTGAGCGGGTGGGGGGGGGGGGGATGGAGAGGCAAAAATAAGCCCCCCTCTTTTTTTTTTACTTTTTTGAAAATATCTCAGAAACTATGGGTTTTCTTAAAAAAAATTACTCCAGCATAAATTAAACAGCATAAAATTCTCTACAAATGACATGTATACGCAGTGCAACTTCGGTTATCCTTCAGTCGTGGGACCGGATCCTTGACGGATTTTCCGCAAAAAAATCCTTTTCTTTTCAAATTTATTTACTCAAAGTCTAGGGAAATTTATTAAATATTGTTACTAAAAAAGAAAACAGAAAACAACTTAACTTCCGGGTACTTACAAACAGGCTAAATTGACTGACGAATGGTAAATAATCTCGTGGGAGTCAATGTTTACAATCAGCGGGAAGAGAAACTTAAGTAATCAATAGTACATGACTTTTGTATTGCAGGTGGCATTTTCTAGGGATTGGGGATTCCAATTCCACACCCTTTGTTTTTGTATCTGGTATCCTTTCGTTCATTCAGTTAGTTTCTATAATTGGAATGACCATCTCAAATGTGTTCAGCAAATGATGCCGTTTTTCCACGGCTGTGGCCATTTCACTTATGCCAAATCATGTCACATATATCTACAGGATATGTTGAAACTACCGAGTATGATAACAGAAGAAGAGTTCAAAACATTTACTGAAGATGGCTACTTTACAATAAGGAGGACAGATTCGTTTTGGACTGGTGTTTGGTCAGACATGTGTATTGAGCAAACATTAATACGTAGTATGAAAAGCATAGATTGCCTGATGAGAGGCAAGGCATAACAGACAGCGTTTTGAGCAAGTTTGTGTTGGGAGTGACTGCAACTCATGGAATTTGCATATCACTCGAGGAATTTAGTGGTGTTTTGTTTGCCGGTAGTGAGCAACACGTAGATTTTCGAAAATCCACCCAAGCTAGAGATGTCGAGAAGCTCTCTTCGTGGTTTGAAAATCATTCACCATTTCCAATGACCGCAGGCATCATGTCTATAATTAATGGGATGGTAAAGGATGCAACTATTAACTGCTATAAACATTGGAAAACAGGCATTTGCGAAAGTGGTTGGAAAAGGTTTTTCCGATGTAAAGTTGCCACGTAAGGACCTTCCTTCTGGCCATCATAAACTGTTCTATTAAAATTCATTATGATATAGTTCCAGCCAACCCTTTCGTAATTTTTCAACGGATCTCCATAGCTAAACAAAATGATGAAGATTTGAAATTTTTTTAAAATTTGAGTTGGCTCCTTTTCCGCTAGCCCTTTTTTGACGCAGGAGGCTTGCGTAAGACGAAGAAAGCAGTCCTTTACGATTTCTTCAAACCACTGCAATAGACTATTGATTTTCAAAACTGTGATATTGTTGTGGATGGTGGTTTACTCTTCACAAAGGCCCCTGGTCAAGAGGTTCCACTTTTATTTCAATTTGTGAAGGCTACACCAAATATATCTTAAGACGATAATAATAATAATAATAATAATTATTATTATTATATAAGACGACCAATAAGCTTATATGCTTATTGGTAGTCTTATTGGACAGCTTATTATTTATTTATTTATTATCTATTTATTTATTTATTTATTTATTATTTATTTATTCATTTATTTTGAATTTAATAGTTTGGCGATTATAATGCATTGAGGCGATGTTATCTCTCTTTTTTTCTTTGTGGTCAACTACACTTTCAAATTATCAGATTTTCTTCATAGTTGACCTTTATTTATGAAAGTGAAACATATGAAACATATGAAAATTAATAGCACTCAACTTAAGGTCTATGTAGTTATTTAGAGAGAAAAAGAGTGTATCCGGGAAAGAAAAGTCTTGTGTGAAGGATTAGAGAATATGTCTCCTTTATTGGAGTAATACATATACTGGTGTTGACATGCATATATTAAGTGTACATGTTGCATAATTTAATTAAAAAAATTAAATTAAATTCTTCTCAATAAATACATTAGCTTTTTTACATTCTCCACTATATTTTAAAAAGACATTTAAATTCAATATGTATAAGTAAAATGTTGAGTTTCTGTAAAATTTAAGACTAAGTAATTAATTTAAAATTTAAATTTTGCTTTTTTTTTTACACTAAGCTGCTACAACTAATAGCAATAGGGGGGGGGGTCACTGCTATATTCAATTAAAAAATAAATACCCATTTTGGGTATTTACAATTAAAAATAAACACACGGGTCTTTTACATCACTGGCTATTTTTCAGTTAGCCTTACGCATTATAGGTTCTTTGGAATAAGCTTAAAAAGGATCAGGGTGATTGAGATAGAAATGTTTATCTTACAATTAGCCTAAAGTTGCATTGGCTGTTTGAAATAAGCCTGAGAAATATCAGACAGATTGGAACAAGGGAGGCGATTCTCCAATTGAACTGTTTTCTTTTCTTATCTTTTTTTTTTCTTTTTTCTTTTCTTTTCTTTTCTTTTTTTTTTTTTTTTTTTTTTTTTTGTAAACAGCGTATGCACCTTGCAAAGAGCTGGGCGTATCAATTAATCTACGACGACATATACATGGTTAATGCTGATTGTTAACTCATTTTCCAGCCTGTCTGTTAATTTAATTTACCATTAAAAAATTCAGACACTGAAAAATATTTTTAATGCAGCAATTTTGTAAGATTGACAGTATTTTACAAAGGTTTAATAAATAATAACGTGAGAAGAGTAGCGAATTTATATGCAGGAAACGAAATTTTAAAATACGAATATTTATTTTATACTCAAGTTTGATGGGTCCTATTCCCCTGGATCTAGAATCTTTTCTACGATTTATCTATGAGATTCAATCTCTCTGCTAACTTAAATTTCATTTGAATCCGCTTAAAGAGGAACTCTTCAACCGTATTTTCCGCCTTAACGTTATACATCATTGTTATGACTTCCCATAAAAATCTTTTCAAAATCTTAAAGTAACGACAGTTCATATTAATGCAGTGCGTTAAGTTTCGAAAATACTCCGAAAGTGCTATTGACAATGCAGAGAGGCCGGCCACGAGAGAACATCATTCACACAAATTCTTCTTAATATTAGAACATTGGAGCCGGATTTCGACTCCATTGCTCAGAATGAGTTTAATATGTCCTCTCTCGAGAGAATAATGCCTGCGAAGTTACGAACCTTCCTTCTCGTACGCTCGAACTAAAATGGTTCAATAATCTCGCTTTTCCGTTTACGTTCATTTGAAAGTTGTGCGAGAGGATGGACTACAAACAGCGAATATAAACCCAGAATGCGTGGTAGAAAAGTTGTTTCTGTCAAAATTTGTTTGCATTTATATCAGTAAGCAGATCCTTAAAAATATATTCCATGACTTTATCGAATGGTATACAGGTGATATGAAGATTAAAGTTCTTTTTGAAAACCACCGAAGTTATCAAGATTCAATACAAAAATTTTTGCATTTCACAGTAATGTTAAATTTTCTAAACATCCTAATTTTCATTTGATGTTGTGTAAACATGTGCGATATTGCTTTATTTGTTTTCTTTTGTGATTTATATCTGCTTAGTGATTTATATCACTAAGCAGATCCTTAAAAATATATTCCATGACTTTATCGAATGGAATACAGGTGATATGAAGATTAAAGCTTTTTATGAAGATCACCGAAGTTATCAAGAATCAATACAAAAATTTTTGCATTTCACAGTAATGTTAAATTTTCTAAACATTCTAATTTTCATTTGACGTTATGTAAATATGTGCGATATTGCTTTATTTATTTATTTATTTTCTTTTGTCATTTATATCACTAAGAAGATCCTTAAAAATATATTCCATGACTTTATCAAATGGTATACAGGTGATATGAAGATTAAAGTTCTTATGAAAACCGCCGAAGTTGTCAAAAATCAATACAAAAATTTTTGCATTTCACAGTAATGTTAAAATTTCTAAACATCCTAATTTTCATTTGCTGTTATGTAAATATGTTCCATATTGCTTTAATTGTTTATATTTTCCAAATTCTAGCATCGAAAGTATAATTTCATATTAGCTACGATGCAAGAACCAAGCAGAACGAATAAAACAGCATCGAGATTTTTTAAACATCACACGTTACGAAGAGAAAGAAACAATTTATATTTTATAACTGTATAAGACGCTAAAGTTTGTAGATTTATTAAACTTATTATTTCTTGTTTGATTTTTATCAACTTAATTTAGCATTTAAAAATACTGAATGTCTAGAATCTTTTAACGTTGCATTTTCATAATACTGATAATCTTATTATAAAGATTTAATAAGTAATAATGTGAGAAAAGTAGTGAAATAATATGCAGCAACAAAAATTTAAAGTATAAATATTTAGACTCAATTTTGTCGGATCTTATTCCCTTGGATCTAGAATCTGTTCCATGTTTTTTTTGTGAAATTGCACTTTTCTGCTAACTTAAATGTTATTTGAATGTCTCTTTATCCGAAAAACTCATCAAAACTTTTTTCCGCCCTTATGGTATACATCATTGTTATGAATTCTCATCATTGCTACAAAGAAGTGGATACTTTTCAGGATAAAAATTGATAGTGCCCGATAAAAAGGGGCCCATGCCATTATAAATTTTATGCAATTATATAGAAAGAATATTTTTTCGAAACTTTAAATTCTATTTTTGTGTAGAATGGGAATAAAACAAATTCACTGCTCAAAGCAATTTATAAGTTTGTTCTGATATGAACAACCCTTTTAAGCTTTATGGTTGCTATAGGTCTATAGAGGAAACGCACCCTATAAAAATAACGTAACGCGATATATACAATATACCCCTGTCCATATTGGGCTTGAAAATTGCGTCCACATATAGCACGTAAAAATAAACGTACTGTTACATATACACGTTATTATCTAAATAGTAAATAATTATTAATTAAGCATTAATTTCCTTTAAAACTGAAAGTAATTAATTAAAAGTAGTAAATTAAATTATTTAATTAAAAATAAGTGTAATAATAATGTTTATTTAATTATAAACATATAAATTAATTGAAAATTTAATTCCTTTTAAAATTAACGAATTTAATAAAAAAGTAATATCTAAATTTCTCCCCTTTTATGTAAATACATATATAGTGGGCTCTAGGCAAATTTATCCACGGGGACCACATTGGCTCCCTGCGCCTCTGCTTCCCATAAAAATCTTAAAGTAACGACAGTTTAAACTAATTCAGTACGTTAAGTTTCGAAAATGCTCCAAAAATGCTATTGGCAATGCATGAGGCCGGCCACGAGAGAACACCGTTCTCATAAATCCTTCTTAATATTAGAACATTGAATCCGGATTTTGACTCTATTGCTCAGAATGCGTTTAATATGTTCTCTCTCCAGAGAATAATTCCTGTAAAGTTACAGTCTTTCCTTCTCCTATGCTTGAAGTAAAATTGTACAATAATCTCTCTTTTCCATTTACGTTAATTTGAATGCCATATGAGCAGATAGACTGCAAGCAGAGAATATAAACACAGAATTCGTAGTAGAAAATTTATTTCCATCAAAACTTTTTTGCATTTATATTCTATATGAAAATTACCCGGAATTTATCATTTAAAAGACGTCCGTAAGAGATAACACGAAATTTTTTTTTCAGTAAGTGGGTACCATTGTACCGAGTTCTAAAATGGATTTTGAACGTCATTTGTGACTTAGCGTGTTGATAGCAGCTGTTTTTTTAGTCATTACTTTTGAGTGCTCTGAGATTATTATTGAACATATTATTATCATACTATTATCATATTATTGAACATATTATTATTATCTGAGAAAAATTATTGAACAAAGACTTTGCTTAAATTTCGTGTTTCAAATGAAATTTCGTGTGCCGAAGATCTTAAAAATCAACGAAATTTCGTATGGATTTTGCACTACGATAATGCGCTGTCGCACTAAGTTATTGTTGTGCAAGATTTTTTGGCCAAAAATGCAACGAATATCATCGATCAAGCATTGTGCACAGGGTCGAAACTAGCCTTTTTTGCACACGGGGCAAACATGTATTTTGGCGCCCCCCTCCCTCTTCCGCAAAGTATTTACAAAGAGAATTTTACTAATTTTCTAAAGGCCGACTTATTTTAAAATTTAAAATATGTGATCATAAAATATGTAATACTGAACTACGTAATCTACGATGGCGGATCCAATGGGGAGGTCACGGGGATCATGACTTCCGTCTAAACACCAACAAAAATATGCTAAAGATCATTTTTAAAATGAAATATATTGTAGAGTCCCGATTATCCGATTCCCGTTTAAACGAGTTTCGCTTTAACCGAATTATTTTATTCTGATGGCTTCCATTATTATGAAACAGTAATTATGAATGAAGTTTTAGGTGAAGATGAAAGAGCAGCCGTAAAAAGTTAGAACTCTGCTTTTCTGGTCAGAATGGAAAAAAATGGCCATAATTTTTTTGAAAAAAAAAAAAAAATTACGAGCGTTACGAAAGCTTTCACATGATACCCCACACGATATACCAAGAAAAGAGCTTTTTTTTTCAAGTAACCTAATTACCCCTATACATTTTTACTAAATATATTTATGAATGTTTAATAATATGAAAATATGTGGGTCAATAGTCTTTATTACTTCCCCCAATTTGAACTTTCCACGTTCCATAGTTTACGAGTAAAATGGCTGTGACAGACAGGCACAGGAGTGATCTTATAATGGTTCCATTTTTACTATTTAAATACCCTAATTTACCCTAAAAAAGAAAAAAAAATGTAATGTTACTCCCTAAAATTGGGGACAGCCTTGCTGACTCTATTTTATCGACTAACTTAACCGATATAACTGGTGCTACGTTATACTAATACATCATACCAGTTATATCAGTTTAAATTACACTATTATATAAGTTAAATTACTCCATAAAATTGGAGGCAGCATGTTGCCACCAATTTTATGGAGTAACATTACATAATTTTTCTTTTTTTCTTTTTTTATTTTACAGTGCATGACTTTCTATAAAAATCCTAAAGTAACGACAGTTCAAACTAAAGCAATGCGTTAAGTTTTTAAAATACTCAAAGTGCTTTTGGCAATCCATGATGTGGGCCACGAGAGAACATCTAAATTTTTCTTAATATGAGAACAAATTGATTGGAGTAATATTAAAACTGACTGGAAGATAAAACAATTAGAGCCAAATTTTGACTCCATTGTTCAGAATGAGTTTAATATGTCTTCTCTTCAGCGGATTAATTCCTGTGAAGTTAGAGTCCTTCCTTTTCTTGCTCTCGAAGTGAAATTGTTCCATAATCTCTTTTTTCTGTTTACGTTCATTTGACTGTCGTGCGAGGGGAATGGACTACAAACAGCAGGTATAAACCCTGAATTCGTGGTAGAAATTTATTTCTATCAAAATTATTTTGCGTTTCTATCGGTAAGCAGATCTTTAAAAGCTATGTTTCAGGACTTCATTGAGTGGTATGCAGATGGTATAGGATGGTGGACTTTAAAGATGAGCAAAATGAAACATTTTTCAATTAAAAAGAATAACAATAAAATCAAATTATTGATTATATTTCTTCTTTGATAAATTATCAGGATTAACTTTAAACGAAAAATTAATTCTGATTATATTTCGACTACATCGATATCATAAAAATCCCTCAATCCCGGTCTCATTAAATTCTTTTTTTTATCTCTCCGTGTATAGCATTCAAATTTTACCGATGCCAATGCAATGAAAACTGCAATTATGTATATTGCAAGATATATTATTATACATGTTCAAAAAGTTAAAAGGTGATATGATAATACAGTTGTTGAGATAATAATTTTTAAAAACAGAATCACATTCTTCTGATAAAGTCAAAAATACAAGTTATCTTAACTTACGTTGAAACACAGATTTTCGTTCACACCTTTAATAATAATGAAGTTCACGTAATGATATTTTACCATGAAACAACAAGAGTTGAGACTTCTTAAATTGAAAATGGTAACGAGGTTAAAAATATTCTGTAATCTTGTGCTAAAATGAAATTACGCTTACATAGTTTTCGTTAAAGATTATAGTGCGATAGGTTATATTACGGGTATATTACGATAGGATAATAATTAGACTGTGATTGTAGTCTAAGAAAAAATTCTTGATTTCAATTAAGTAAATGATTATTTAAAACCAAAATTTATGATTATTATTACAATGCAATGGCAGTTATTTTAATCGATTGTAATTTATTACAATTACATGATAACAATTATTATAAATCTGGATGAAATGATGATTGTTCTTTTATATGTTAAAATATCACGCAAGTTTAAGAACAGACCATTAAAAGAATGCTAAAACAATGGGAATGAGAATTCTTTTGATTTCTTCAAAACACATTAAAGATTAGGAATCAATATATATTTATAGTTTGAAGATAAAATGTCGGTTGGTAGTAACTGTTGTTTAAAACCAGAAAAAAAAATCCACTTTACATAAACGTGATCCAATTGATCAACTGAAAAAAAACGGTCCCGCCTTGACTATTTATATAAATTTATTACGAGTAAACTTCGAAAAGAAATCAATAAAAATACTATAAAAAGTTAATATACCTGTACAAGGTGATTAAGAGCACCTTATCTACGCATAAATGTAGTTTTTTCAAACTGATTCTTATTTATATTTATATTTATGTCTATTTATTATTTCTAATAATTTTCTTTATGATATTCGAGTTTAATGCACGACTTTATTTTTTAACATGTCACATATTTCCAATATGCAACCGTAATATGTTGTTCGATAAAAATCTTGTCTTCCCCAGACCAAAGTATTAATGTCAGACAACAATTATAGCCAAACATTTTCGCCTCGCGACTAAAAATTTTTTTTCACTAATCCCCCAGAAAACATGCCACAGGTATTAAACCACGAACTACCCACTAGAATGTATTATTCATTTATGTTTATCCCTTCCAAAAATCTTGCATAAATGTAGCAGAATTAGAGACCATTATGAAGTCAAAAGCTATTACGTAGGCAATATCATGCGGAAGAAACTTAGGACGATC
The DNA here is from genome assembly GCA_963932465.1 of Maratus speciosus. Classification (NCBI taxonomy): domain Eukaryota; kingdom Metazoa; phylum Arthropoda; class Arachnida; order Araneae; family Salticidae; genus Maratus; species Maratus speciosus. Next base: position 383,403,308 of record OZ010788.1, on the reverse strand, counting down.
ATAATTTTTGTTTTATGTATTCTTAAAGGGTAAAAGTTCTATTATAATGCATCTAAAACGTGCCCTATGTATATCTTTTATCATTAGAGTTTAAAGCTCCGTTGATCATCATTCGGTTCCAAATCATTCGTTGCAAATCCCTTAAGATAGAGAAATTCGTGCCTGTTCGGAAAAGCCCTGATGAAGCGATAGCACTTAAGCTGATACGTGCCTTTGGCAGGAGTACTACTGGAGTCATTAACAAACAAGATGGGAGATTGGGCAGATAACGGCAAAGCATCGAATTAAGATCCTTATTTACTATATTGCGAGATCTTTACTTACTGATACTTTGGGAATATATAAGGAGGAAAATATCGGATATCGCCGTGCGCTGAGTATCACAATTCTTTTTAAGTTATTGTGATGGTTATTTACATAGAGGAGAAGGGAGTACTATTAATCCCGGTGTGTGATACGGATTTGTTTTCCAAGGCGAAGATCTAAAGAGATCTTTTAATTATTTCATTTTTTCCCTCTTCTTTTTAAAGTTTAAAGAAAATATTAATTCTAAGTATCAGAGCTTAGTAATATATGAATCTCAGAGCTGCGTGCATTTAAAAATTTAATTTTAAGCTCGTCGTCCATAAGTGTTTATTTATTTATTTTTATGTACTAATTGTCATAAAATGTAGTTCAGATATTTTTGAGAAAATATTGAAATCTCTTATAAACTATTAATGTTACTTAGTATTTCAACAAACTAAAAATAAAAATAAATAGTTTTTTAATTTGATTTCTGTTTTTAATAACTTCTTAATTGCAGTAAAGGTTTTATAAAGTTGTTTAGTTCTGAAACCATTGAGGGAATTATTTTTGACGTTTGGTTTAATATATGCATTTTTTGAGTTAAGAACGAAGCTGGCGACGTAAAATCATATAAAAGTAGGTATATTTTTTCTAAGTTTATGAAATACACATGGAAAAAAAAGGCTGAAATAAATTTGATTAGGTAATGAAGTTTTAATATTTTAAATTATCAGTTTTACTTATTAGCAGAAATCTCTCCTCAAAATACGATGTTTGTTTAATAGGCATCAGGATTTTTAATATCAGAACATCCAATAAAAAATCAATTGATATAAAGAAAGAGATTCACAGTTTTTTAAATAGGATGCTCATTTTACTGTACTTTCATTTAATAATAAGATTATTTACTTTAGGAATAAAAAGATCTTAAAGTTGGAGCTTTTGGGATCAATCCTTCGGGGTTTAAACGAAGGTCAAATGTAAATTTGTTAGAATTCCTTTACATGAAAACGGTTGACTTTCTTGTCTAACGGTTAGGGTCAGTCCATAACTTAGTATGCATAAGATGCAAATCTTGGCTTTGACTTGAATGTAAGTAGTAATTCTAAATCTATTTGAAATTAATTGTAAGTCCTGATTTATTTAAGTCACAACTAAAAGGAAGAAAAAGAGAGAGACCATGATTCTACCAAAGAACAAATCAACTAAATTTACATAAAAACAAGAGCATTTTTGTAGAATGTCCACCTACAATGTGAAAGTCTAACGTGATATTGCCACTAAATGATTGTCACTTAAGGATGTATTCGAAAAAATATTTTTCCACCCTCAACAGCTCAAAATTTTCTGGGACATTTTCAGACTCATTTTTAAAAGTAAAAACATGAAACTTGCTGAGGTGATTTTTTTAAGAGATGTATAAGAGGTCGTGTGATTTCATTTTCGCCCAATTAATTAGAATTTGAGTTTTAAACAATTATTTTCTCAGTATGACCATTTTTTTCATTCCCTGTTCTCCCGCTTCGGAAAATTTGGTTCAAAACGCCAACTTTGACAGCATTTTTTACAATATTTTCTGCATTTATCAAAAAATCGAAAAGCACGGCACATTATGTAGTTTCTAAATAAGACAATTTCCCAGTTTGATGCGTTTGAGAGCAAAACCGAATTTAAAAATGAATCAGAAAATAAGCAGTTTGGGTTGGAATACACCCTTAATAAAATTTCTTATTTCCCATGGGAAGAACTACTCGCGAAAAAAAGAGTGGCGAATATACACACAATGGATATATCCAGATCCACTAGGCAGTCTAGTTGCGTTGAGCCAATTGACGACGGGAATTGTGTCAGGTACGTCCATATTCAGAATGTAGTTTTTGTTCAAACTTCAAACTATGGCTACCAGCGTTCCAGATCTGGGCAGTAATCGCTTGGGCGAGTTAAATTAGATGAATGAGAAAAGTCAACAAAAATTAGATTGGCGAATAATGGCAGGCAAGCCAAGATGATTCTCGGGATTGCACTAACACTCTAAAGCGAAAGCTGATTTCCCGAGGTGGTCATCGCTGTCATCGCTGTCGCTGATTGTCGAAAATCGTCTTGACCAACCAAATTTTATTAGCCGTATGTAGCCACTCTGATAAAGGGGCACTTTAGCCACTACCACTGAGCCCCACAAAGGGCAGATTTCGCAACACAAAAAATGACCCCTGGCAAACTATTTTTACGCTACTTACAGGGTCTGTCCAGGATGTAATGAGACTGATTTTTTCGCGCCAAGAAGTAGGACAAAGTGGCGGAGTTAGCAGGGAGTACGTGCTGTGGGGGCTGTCAGCTACAGAACTGGCGATATTGAGTTTCTCTTGAGCCTCTGCAGCACACGGATCGCTCGTGAAGCAAACACACGTTTGAAATTTGCCTTAGGTTCTCAGAATGCAGAGGAGTGTCGAGTAGCGATACGCCATAAAGTTTTGTGCACAACTAAACAAATCGGCTACTGAGACGCTTGCCCTGTTATAAGAAGCCTATGGGAAGGATTTTTTGTCCAAGGCTCAAGTGCTTAGGTGGCACAAAGCCTTCAAAGACGGAAAAGAGGACGTCGATGACGAACAACGCGCTAGGCGTCCATCAAAATCTCGAACTTCTGACAATGTGGCTAAAATTAAAGTGCTTTTCGACTCTGATGAGTGTCCGAACGACGTTGGGACTTACAAAATCGATTGTGCATCAAATCGTCACGGAAGAGCTTCAAATGCGGAAAATTTGTGACAAGCTGGTTCGAATACATCCTTCAAAGTGACTATGATCCTAGAAAAACATAGCGTCGCAACTCGTAACGTAGCCCCAACCGCAGTACAGCCCCGATTTGTCACCGTCGGACATTTTTATATTCCCTCGGTTGAAATCCAGCTTAAAAGGTCATTGTTTTGACAATCTGGTGAACTTGCAGAAAAACGTAACTCGCGTTCTGAACAGCATTACAGTTGAAGACTTCCAGGCGGGTATAAATGTGTGGCAGAGTCGTTGGGAACTGTGTATTAGTGCAGGAGCAGGCTATTTTGAAGAATATTAAGTGTCTGTAAAATTATCTTCAAATAAACGAATTTTATGGAATCAGTCTCATTACTTTCTGTACAGACTCTGTATTGTGCAAAAGAACTCAGTCTGCCACTCTCTTATAGAGGTTTAAGTAACGTTGGCTAAGCCGGCGAAATTCGTTATTGAGTGAATTTTGTATTTCTAAATGAAACACATTTATAAATCGAACAGGATGCATGATTTTAAAGAAGAAAAATGCACAGATCTTTTCTTAGGGTAAATTTTATAAAAAAGAAGGATTTTGAATTTAATATATTTTGTATTTGCATGCCTTTTGCGATATTTTTATTTAAGGTGTTAATCTGCAACTTTTTATCTTTATTATACTACTTATTTTTGTGCTTATTTGTAGATGGAATGATCATAACAATATTATTATCAAATCTCTGCAAAATGAGGAAAAGCTTTGACTGCGAAAATTAAGATAATTATGTAATACTTTCTTTGTGATGTATGTTAAATAAAATGTATTAGAAACAACAATTATTTTGATATGTTGTGGTTACTTATTTTATTTTTCTAATCATGTAAAACTGGATACCTACATTTATTGTTAATATAGCTGACAAAATGAAATATCCTTAACAAGATAACACGTTTGGTTCGAAGATGCAATATATCAGGACAAAATGTTATGCTTTATTTATATAACAAAACTTTATTAAAAGAAACTTTGTGATAAGCTGATACGAAACAGACATCATTAAAAGTTTCCGAAAATATTCGTTATCAACTGACATCGCACAATCTCTTTTCTTTTAATTCTTTCATGTTCTATAGAACGTCTCGCGTATGAGTAGTGTAAATTATGTAGCAAAATATTCTTTTTTTTCTTCCTATATTTCAGATGTGTATTTCATCCTTAAAGAAATCTTTCTGATTCACATAGTTAACGAAAGAAAAGAATTTTCAGCTAAAATAATCTACTTTTAATTTATTATTTAGTTTTTATTCATTATAGATATGCACCAAACTTTAGTAGACCGAAAGGTATATTTCAAACAATTTGAAATACAGTTTAAAACAACATACTGTGGTGGCCAAAATTGTGGACATTTTTTGAAATTTTCAGGTTTTATAACTTTGTGTGCTTCATGAATATAATAAATTTCACTTAAATACAGATGTTTATAGATCAAAGTCAAGGAAATTTAATGTAGAATTTAATTAAAAAAATAATTAAAATATCTGCATTACACAAAAGTTAAGCTTGCAAAGTAAGATCTATCTCAGATTTCATTATATTTTAAAGTTACACTTACACATTCAATATTTACTAGGATAACCCTTGTTTTTTATTACAGCTTCACAGCGTCTTTTCATTGAGAGAACTAGTGTTTGGAGTTCATCCTTTTGAATCACACGATGTCAAGAATCATTTATAGCTTCAATAAGTTGCATTTTATTAGATGGACACTCTTTTTGTACAGGGATTTTCAAACGTCTTTAAAATTTTCTATAGGTTGGTTGGTTGGTTGAATGATGTTTAATGGCACAAAATCCCCCAAGGGACATGCTGCGCCGAAAAAGAATAGATTAAACACATAAAAAATTGAAGAGCAATGAGAAAAGCAATCTGGATGGGGGATCCCATTCAGATGCAGTCAGACAAGTGTAGATGAATAAGAAAATTTAAAAGCTAAACTATTATAGTATAAAAGATTTTAAATAAAAAATGCAGAAGTACAGTCTGGATGGGCTCCCATCCAGATGTCAGAAAAGTGTAGAAAACATTTCAAGTTGTTGTTAAACCAAAGAAAGATATAAAAATTATATTTCAAAATAAAATCCAGCATGCTTTAAAAAAGTGAAGAGTGCCCCATGAGGTGTATCCCCAATGAGGTTTGCCAAGATTGGTGATGATGAGTTAAAATAAATTCTGTATAAGTGCTGGAGACCCGGACAGTCAGTTAAAACATGATGAACAGTCAGGTAATCAAAATGACAATGTGGACCCATGGGTGCAACCTCCCGAAGCAAAAGATGTTTATGAGTGATCCTAGAATGTCCAATTCTTAGACGAGTTAGGAGAACATCTGTTTTCCTTGGATAGTTCGCAGGCCAGGTCATGATTCTTGGTTTAACATGGTGCAGTTTATTATCATATTCTAAATCCCAACTTTCTTGCTATTTATTATGAATAAAGTGTTTTATAAGTAGTTTAACATCTGAGAATGGAATTTTATGGTATAAGGGATTAAGAGCACGTTTTGCCGCCTCATCCGCTTTCTCATTTCCGGGAATACCCATGTGTCCAGGTACCCAGCAAAATAAAATATTATAGCCACGTCTTGTCAATTTATTATAAAAATCAAGGATGGATGAGACATAAGGATGCTTTTTAAATGATTTAATTGCGTCAATAGAACTATTTGAGTCAGTATAAATGATGAACGATGAGCTATGGTGATGAGAAATGTGGAACATGGCTCACTCTATTGCACTTAGTTCGGCTGTAAAGACAGAAGTACAAGAATGAAGGCGATAGCTTAAAGAAGTGTTCTCACAAAAAATCCCACAACCAACAATATCACCTCTTTTAGAGCCATCTGTATAAATCTCAGTGTAGTTATTAAAATTTGCTCGATGTGAAGCAAATAAATGTTGGAAAACAACAGGAGCCAAGATGTTTTGATCATATCCTTTAAAAGGATGGAGAGAGGTAATATTAGGAGGATTCCATGGAGGTAGCACATGTGAAGGACATGGACTCACCTGGATATTATTCAGAGGACCATTATTAATAATGTTTCTCATTCTGGCTCCAAAACATGGGATGCAAGATAATTTTCTATCGGATTCAGATCAGGGCTGTTTCCTGGCCAGGGTAATAATTGTATGCTTTTATTTTTAAACCATTCTTTACATATTTTTGCCGTATGGCAAGGAGCTGAATCCTGCTGAAAGATAAATGGTGCTTTATTGGGAAGAGATCCCTGATGGAAGGTATCAATTTTGGTTCCAGGACAGTTTCGATGCATTTTTTTTTTTTTGCAATGCTATCAATCACTTGAATGCGGCACAAACCATCTGCAGACATACAGGCCCAAATGGTGACATTTGTTGGGTTCTTGGAAGTTGCTTCAATGCAATCAGGATGCAGCTCTTCCACTACTCTATGTCTCGCATATTTTAGCCTCTTACTACCGAAGAGTGATATTTCACTCTCATCGCTCAAGATTTTTTGCTTCCACTGATTTTCTGACCAATTAATGTGCTCTTTTGCTCACTGAACTCGTTTCTTGCGTTGCTGAAGATTTAAAAATGGTTTTTTCTTTGGAATACTACCTTTCAGCCCTAAACCTGCTAAGCTACTCCTTATTGTTCTTGAACTATGCATTCATTTCACATCTAACAGCATCTGATGAAATTCTTCCATCTTTGAGGCATATTATTTTTATCTTTCTATCGTCAGAAGCACTTATACATTTTGTTTCGGCCTGATCTTGCCTTATTTATCACTGATTTAGTTTCTTCATAAGGTAAGCACAACTTTTGTAGGTCAAATAAAGTGACTGATCTACCAACCTGTCTTGCAATTTCAGCATAAGAGAGACCATTTTCTTTCAATATGACAATTCTGCTTCTTTTTGTAGGTGTCCAATCAGTTCTCGTTGTTGATGACATAGTTTTAAGTTATTTGCATTAAGAAAAAAATAGAAATATTAAAAAAAAAAAACATTATTCTATTTAGTTACACTAGTATTCACCCTTCTGCAAAATACATTCCAGCAGAATACCGCTTTTACAAATCGAAATATACTACAGTTTAGTTGCTGATATTTAATTGGTTCCCAGAACAGTCATTGTGATTGGCTAGGGAGCTTTTATTACAATACATTTCAGCATTCCTGATTACTTGTGTTTGTATTTTAGACTAAAGTAAGCTTAACTTTTTTTGTAATGCAGATATTTTAATTCTGTTTCTTTTAATTAAATTCTACATTCTATTTTCTTGAATTTGATATATAAACATTTGTATTTAAGTGAAAATTAATATATTCTATAAGCACACAAATTTATAAAACATGAAAATTTCAAAAAATGTCCACAATTTTGGCCACCATTTTTTTTGTTCAATGTTATGAAAGAAAAAAAAGAATATCTGGTAATCGATACGGACAGTGCCGTAGCTAGGGTAGGGTGTCCAGAAGCTCTAGATGGTAGACTATTAAAAAAAATTCTTTGTTTTATCCGACAGTCAATTTTTCAGCGATTAAACATTAAGAAAATAAGTTTACGAAATTAGTGGTATCCATAGTATTTGGGGCCCCAGCCTGTCTACGACACTAGATAAGATATCAGTTTTGTTTCCTATAAAAAAAACGAAAGTGCTAAATATCCAAGTCCCTGATTTCGAACAATTTTAAAGATGTTATAGTATTTATCTCTCCTCAGAATTCCAATAAAAGAATTTACAATGCGACCCTTTTGGGGCCCACACTGGCTACGCCACTGGATACAGATATCAGTTTTGTTTCCTATAAAGAAAACGAAAGTGCCAAGTATCAAAATTCCCAATTTCGACCAATTTTAAAGATGTTACAGGATTTATCTCTCCTCAGAACTCCAATAAAAGAATTTACAGTGAGATTCTTTTGGGGTCTACCCTGGCTACGCCACTGGATACAGATATCAGTTTTGTTTTCTATAAAGAAAAGAAAATGCCAAACATCCAAATTCCCGATTTCGAACAATTTTAAAGAGGTTACAGGATTTATTTCTCCTCAGAACTCTAATAAAAGAATTTACGTTGAGACTCTTTTGGGGGTCTACCCTGCCTACGTCATTGCGGTTACAGATATCACTTTTGTTTCCTATCAAGAAAAGGAAAGTAACAAATATCCAAAACTCAGATTTCGAACAATTTTAAAGACGTCCCAGTATTTATCTCTCCTAAGAATTTCAATAAAAGAATTTACGTTGAGACTCTTTGTCATTATTATTTTTTTTTCGCAGTGGGATTCACACTTTGAAATAGTAGGCAATTAATATTGCGTTTCCATATCTATAAATGCTATTTTTAGCCAAAAAAGCTAGATAAATGCTTGAGAAATGAATGTAGCATCAAACATGATAACTATTATAAACTTATAAAAATGTTTGAAACGTAATAATGGAGGAGAAGATGTAAGATACTGAATAACTGCGCGCAAATAAAACCATTTAAAGATCGGTTAATTGTTTCAAAACTTTCGAGACACATAGCTTGTTCAAGACACGATTTAAGATATTTTGTTAAAATATAAAAAAACAGACTTTAAGGGGCTGTACATATATAACGTTAATAAACGTTTTGAATCCCCCCCCCCCCGTTCCCCGTATGATATCATACGTTATCATCCCAATCTCCCCCCCCCTCTCCCCCGTAATGATATCGTTATCAATATCTAAAATTTCTTTTGATATTTTCAATTATTTTCTTTTGTTTTCAGTGATATACAAATATCGTTATACATTTACCATTCGCCCACTTTATTGATTCAAATGTTGAGAAGTCAATAAAATATCACTATTACATATCAAAGAACTTTATATAAAATAATACTTAAAAGAAGTAGCCACTATTTAAAAGTATTTCATAATAGCTTTTGTTACATAATGCATTCAACAGTGAAAATGTCTTCTTGCACTTGCCCCACACTTGGTGGCGTAAGGGTGTCGGAATTTCTTATCAACAAAACAGGTGGACAATATTATTTCTCTTTTGTTCACTTACAAGGAGAGGGTCCGAGGTTGGTCTCACCGAATGCGATGAACATTTGTGTATCGATAGAGTATAGTTAGTATATAAGTATATGAGCGTCATAAAGCGCAACCCCCAGGGGGGTCTTCAGAAAATAAGTCGCAAAGTTTAAGCTACAGTTCATAATCGGATAAATTTCCTTCATTTGCAAGCGGTTCAGTAGCGCGATCGGCAGCACGCTGGATTTGAGTGTTTTCAGCCCGAGTTCAAATCCGGCTCGGACTTGTTTTTCGGAACGAAAATTTTATAAATAATTTTCGAACCCCAATTGAAAAAAATATGTATAATAATTGAAATTTACGAAAAATATGAATTAAATGCATGTTTTGTAGCATATAAGTGCTTTTTCAATTACGAAATTTTGCATGTTTAAATATATAATGAAAAAAAACCCCGCATATTTATGTCTATAGACCAGAAATTTTTTGTTGTTATTTAAAATTATTTACAGTTATTTCAATGAATAATCTACTATTTTTCACAGAGAAATAAATTAAAATATGTGATATAAATGCGTGAATGATTATATTATTTTAATTTTGTTTCTATATGAAAGTATTTCGAATATTTGATGATTTTAAAATACCCTTTTTAAAATTCTTAATATGACATTTTTTTTAATTTTGGATTTTTGGTTTTGTAATTATTACCTACGTAATAACTATTTTCCGCAATTCAATATCTTTTTATAACTTATTTTTAAGCATAAAGACAGTTATTCTGACTATAATAATAAGAATCCAAGATTTAAAAAATTCAAAAGTTAAAAAGCTAGTTAGTAAAAAACGATATATTTATTTCACTGTGAAAAATAGTATATTTAAACATGCAAAATTTCGTACTTAAAAAAGCACTTATATGCTACAAAACATACATTTAATGAATATTTTTTGTATATTTCAATTATTATACATTTATTATTATACATTATTATTTTTTCAATTGCGGTTCAAAAATAATTGATAAAAATTTTCGTTTCGAAAAACAAGTCTGATTCGGATTTGAACCCCGGGCTGAAAAAACTCAAATCCAGCGGGCTGCCGATCGTGCTACTGAACCGCTTGCCAAGGAATAAATTTATCCGATTATGAACTGTAGCTTAAACTTTGCGACCTATTTTCTCAAGACCCCCGTGGGGTTGCGCTTTATGGCGCTCATATATTTATATACTAACTGTATTCTATCGATACACAAATGTTAGTCGCATTCGTTGAGACCAACCTCGGACCCTCTCCTTATTAGTACACACAACATGTATAATTTAAAACGTACTTCGGACTTGATTTCTCAAATATCGGATTATATATGCATACACATATGACAGAAGAATAGGATGTCAAACGTTGGGGTATTCCACATTTTGGAATTAAATATTTTTATAATAATTTAATGATTTTAATACTAACCTTGTATAGTCATAAAAATAGATAATAGATTCAAAAAAGTTAATCGACTTTTTTGAGGTAAAGAACAAGTTTACAAATAAAAAAAGAAAACTTTGTTTCCATCAAAAATGATAATAATATCAACAGACTAACCCTTCCTCCCCTAGAGATATCTTACGATATCATGTGCCAGACCCCCCTCCCCCTAAAGTGATAACGTTATATATGCACAGCCCCTAAGTTAATGGGCATATTAATACACTCACTGTACTTGGAAAGAACCTTCGATACTTTTCTTTGCTGGAGTTAATTAATAACTTACTTGTGGAAGATATTTCTGCAAAATGTGTGGAAAATGAAAGTTTCTTTTCATCTTTTAATTTTGTGCATTATAACAATGGAAAGGTTAGATAAAATTTCTTTTATAAAAAGTAAAATTTTAAACGAAATAACTACTGTATTTAGTATTTTCACCTATATGAGAAATATTAATGGATTCTGGACATATTTTACTAAAACATTGCCACCTGATTCAAAAATAATAAATTAAATTACATTACACATTTGCAAAGAAAAACGAACTCACGGAATAGAACAACTAATTTTCCTCCTGCCCAGAATCATTTTGGGCATTCGAGATATTTCTTCTATAGTTTTAATGCAAATTGCATCTAAGTTGATTCTTCTCCTAAAAACTTTTTAGAACTACACAAATGCTGCTCCATATAAAATCATTACACCTATGTACTCCGTCAAGTAGACTATTATTGTATTTGATTATTCTGTTTTCTATTCTATATGCTATTGTTGACTTTCTATTTCTAGGCTAGGTCAAGTCACTTGCATTTCTATCATTTTCCAATTTCACGAAATATATTTATCTTTAAACTTAACGGCAAGCTTAAATTTTATTTTATTCCATTTTCAAAATTTCCCTTGAGTGTGTTATTTGGTTATACTTCAGAGTAGACTTTCGAGTTGGACAACGAATAATCTAAAGGTTTTTACACTAGAAATTTTATGCAGCATTTTAAATGTTTGAAACTTGAAAATTTATATCTGACTTGAGATTTTTGAATTTTATTTTGAGGATGACACATGTTTTAAAATATGTTAAAAATACTATGTGATACTTTAAACATATTTTGTGAAAAGAGAGTGCTTAACTAAAAAAAAATATATATATGTTTTTTTTTTCTTAAACGTTACCTATTCTGTTCTTAACCATAGTAAGTATGCATTTCACCCAAATCCTTATCAATGGTAAACTTGTTTTCAAGTAATTTTTATGCATTTTTGCCGAAAGAAGTGAAGAACTATGTCTTATATATAAAAAAAAGTGTTAATTTATGTAATTGCTTTTCTGCGTTATTTCTTTTCATTATTATAAAATTCTTAAAAAAAAAAAAATCTTTTTACTGGTTCTTTTTATTTATTTTTATCGATTTTAGGGAATTTTCTTTATGATTTTATATTCATTTTAGAGAATGAAATAAAATGTTGCGTTAAAAAGAAAATAGTTAGCTATAAAATTGGGTTTAATACTTGATGCTTTCAATTAAAAAGGGGCACAACCAAAAATATAAAAGTGTACTGAGTGTCAACCGGTTCATGTTTTATAAAGTAGTCGGCTTTGTATGCTTAATTGTTGAAATATGCCAAGTGGTATTTGTGTGCCTTCTAACATTAGAGGGAATTTATAATGCTAACGATAAATTAAATGTCACTAATAAAAACATTTCTTTTTAAACCACTCTTTTAAAAGCATTCAATGTTTATCTTTAAAATCCCACCTAATTTCATGGTCGTAATTCATGTAGCACAAAAATATTTCCGTAAAAATACGTTCATTTGGCACAGGACCAAATTATTTAAAAATCACTGCTTGGAAAATTTAAGATTGATAGAAAGCACTTATTTACGTTGCTAAAACGTTATAAAAGTTGCTAAAAGAATAATCGTTGGACTTTGTAAAAAACTATACAACGTAGATTTGGGTATAGCTGCATATACTAGAAAAGTATGAATGGGTATACTATAAAGTTCGAAGAGATATGAAGCCTAAACAATATCAAATCTTGCTATTCTGTATAACTCTTTTTTAAATCTTATCCTAATCTGTTTATGATGAAGTTAATCCGGTACTGACAGTAAAAGTAGTGCACATCTAAACTTCATTTGGAATTTCATAAAACTAAATTCAGCGCAGTAATAATCTTTTCTTTTTACAGTGTAGCTAAAACAAAACCATTGTTCAAAGTTTAAACTTGGCATCGTGCTAAGTGCGCTTCGAAAGGAGGTCGCAAATTTGCAACGCCGCCTTGGTCCGTGCCGCATTTTCCAGATGGGATTTTAATTAACTTTTAAAGACACGGGAGGCATATTGAGAGATCCACTCAATGTAAAGCAGTCGCGAATCCCATAGTATTTATGTAATTCTAGTTAAATTAGTCTGTTTTTAACAATTTGACGTTTATTGCTTTTATACCGATACTGGGCATTACATTACACAAATATATCATTAAAAGTTGTTATCTAGGCTTTAAAAGTTGATGGTACATAGAGTACACCACCTCTGTCATTATGCATGTCCAAACCGTCCGTGTCTTTAAGGGTTAATATCTCGGCTAATTACCAAATTTAAGAGTCCTGAGACCTCTTAAATTTGTCTGTTTTTAACAATTTGGCGTTTATTACTTTTATACTGATTCTGGAAATTACATTACACATACATATATCATTAAAAGTAGCTAACTTAGCATAGAGTACGCCGCCCCCGTCATTTTGTATGTCCAAACTGTCCGTATCTTTAAGTGTTAGGCAGCCTAAGAGAGACTGCTCAGGGTCGACTAGGCCTGCCCCTTAGAGCTTAACGTCTCTCCCGGTATGTTCCCTGACACGTTGGGGCTCGTCAGTCCAGCCTTGTCCGGCCAAATGCAGACGCACATACATAAGAAGCGCACGGGGCGACGCTCACCCGCCAATGGTGGCCACGTACCACCAACCACAGAGACCAGAATTTATTTGATAACGCAATATGGAAGTTTACAAAAAAAAGGGCAAATACCCCAGCCCGACAGGAAGACTCCTACTCGCGACAAAGGGCGGGAGTACAGAACATTGAATAATAATAATAATAAAAATACATCACTGCTCTTGGCCGCCAGGGGACAGACCCCTCTCGCGACAAGGGGCGGCAGGAAGGGAAAAGAATGATTTGCGTGGCAGCAGCAATTACTCAAGCGTCCATGAGAGGGTAGGTTCTGGGTTAGGTTAGTAAGATGGCACAAGCAGACACTCAAGCGTCCATTGGAGATGTAACACCAGATATAATGGTGGGAAGCACGAGCTCATGTGTCCGTAGGAAGGAGACTACACGATGGATAGGAGAATGCTCAAACCTCCAAAGAGGGCTGGATGTTGGTGCTGTTTGAAGCTTCATAATATCTCGGCTAATTACTGACGATTTTTATCGAAAATACTTATCAACAATGCTTTTATACTTCTGCAACGATAGGTACCTCCAGCGCAACTCAACACCTTTACTGAATGCCCGCGCAAATCGAAATTTGTGTGTAACGGAAAAATGCGCTTTTCTCAAAAACTATGTGATCTAGGGTAATCGCTATAATTTTCCTGCTAAATATAATTTTCCTGCAGATTTAAATTAACATCTACTACCTCTATTTTTTTCATAATTTTAGTTTCAGTAGATTCGGAAATAGATGGGGAGGAACATATTTTTGCACTACATTTTCGACGATATCTCTGAAAATATAACACTTAAAATTAAAAGAAATATATTTTTGAGTTCAGCGTTACGAAAACTTTGACATGATACCCAGGCCTGTAGCTAGACGATGCTTCCAGGTCGAGCAAATGTTTTTCCAAGAGGAGCAAAATTACTCCTTAATTTTTTTTAGCCTTTTACGATCTTTTAAAAATATATATTACGTATTCAGCATAAGTTTATAGCTCTTCCCAATGTAGTTGAAAAGTGATACGTATTCTTTCATCTCGCTGTCTATCTATTAACTATTTTTATAAGAATTTCCACAAAGATGTTGTTGAGGTTGCTACAACACCGTCATCAAGTAGTTGCCTGTGAATCCCCCACTCCACCCCCTTTGTCCGCTGAAAAATCTGGACACTTGCATTGTTATGTTTTAATAATTACTATAAACAAATACTACAATATTCTAAGATTCATTTACACAGAGACCAATTAAGGTTGACTGGGGCCCAAGGCCCAGCATTATTTAGCGCTCTTTAAAGAAAAGTAATAACTAGATTTATTTAGAAGTATTTAGAGGATATGACACTGTAAAACTAGTCAGATGTGGCAATCCCAAAACTTTATTCTATCTCATACATATTAACATTTCAAAATTTGCTATCACAGTGCCAAAATTAAATGACAATCTATGCCCATCATGAGGATTCTAACGATACGAAATTCCGTGCATTACTCCTTGAGATATGACCATCACTAAAATCGTGTAAATCCTGCAAAATGCAGAATACCAGTGCCGCCTGTTGTAAGATTTATACACCAAATCCCAATCAGTAACAACTTATGTCAACATCTAACTGAATCTGAAGTTTGGTGAAAATTCGTGCATTAGCTCTTGAGATAGAGCTATTGCAGACATCATGAAAAAGGTAGTATTAGCAGCTCCACCTGTTGGGTGATTAACACCAAAAAGTAATCAGCACCAAATTATATCAATGTATAAATGAATCTAAAGTTTGATTAAAATCTGTGCATTAGTTCTTGACATAGAGCTATTGAAGAAATCATGAATAATGCAGCATAGCAGCACCACATTTTGGGTGATTTACACCAAAAAATAATCAGTGCTAATTTATATAAGGAACTAACTGAATCTAAAGTTTTATTAAATTTTCTGCATTAATTCTTGAGATAGAGCGTCCAACATAATTTGTATCACATACAGACAGACTGACTCACAGACATTTTCTAAAAGCAGTCAAACCGTGTTCAGGACCTTCTGAAACGTATGATAAATCCACCGAAAACCGGAAGTCGAAAATTTTCACGAATCCAATACTTTCTTCTTGTAAAGATAGAAGGTGACCCACCCCCCCCCCCGGGATTGCACTGATGCTCGAAAGTGAAAGTTGAATTCCCAAGGCAGTTAACCCTTCTAAAGATTAGACTGATAGACATGTTTTAACCTTGTAAAATATAATAATAACTATGAAAGAAATATAGACTCTTTAAAGTTACTAATTTATTCCGAAAAGCGTTTTACATCTTTTAAAACCCCAGAAACCAAATATATTTTCCAGCTTTAAAGAAGAGTTTAGAAAAACAACGTTTCTTTTGTTACCACTGATTTTTGAAAACGTTTTTGAGTAGTTTTTATAGGGTAATAGTAGTTTTTTTCAACCCAGAATATAGGATTTTCGGATGCTATCTATTTTCAAGTACAGTTGCAAAAAACTGCTTTATTCCCGGGTTTATTTGCAATAGACTTGTTTTATTCCCAAAAGCCCTGGTTTATTAAAAAATAACCCGGTTTATTCCCTGCTTTAAACTGGATTTTTTTCTAGCTTTTGCAACTCAAGCAAACACTTTCAGCTGCATAATTGAATTTATCCACGTAAAATTAATAAAATAATATTAATTTTAATGTTAATGCTGGTATTACCATATTTGTCTATAAAACATGATTGCTGGACATGAAAATATTAACTTTATACATTAACAAACATTAATACATGAACAAAATTAACATCAATATTAAAATTAATATTATTTTGTTACTCTTGTATGCTGAAAATGTTTAACTGAGAATGAATACATGGTGATTCAAAAAAGATGGGAAAAATTTTAAGAGGTGATAGTACACACCCAAACAAACATTTTGCATCAAAGAATGCATGGTCGAAAACTAAACGTAAAAAAGTTAGAGGGCGCCAAAAGTTATGTTCTTATACGAGGCAAAAACACACAATGAACGCTTAAGTTAAGTTACGAAAACAAATTTAATGGCATTTGATTACAATAAGTGCTCAAAACATTCACCGGCAGCTGTTATGCACGTAGTACAACGGCGAAGAACAGATTGGCGAATTTTCTGAAACACACCAGGCACCACCGCGCTCGCCAGATCTTTCATGTCTTGACTTTTTTTTTTTTGTGGGGACAGCTAAAGGCTCTTGTGTATGAGACTCCCATTGAATCCGCAGAAGAACTTGTCGCCAAGTTTTCGGCTGCTGTAGGGGAAGTTCGCGATATGCCTGGTGTGTTTCGGAAAATTCGCCAATCTGTTCTTCGCCGTTGTACTGCGTGCATAACAGCTGCCGGTCAATGTTTTGACCACTTATTGTAATCAAATGCCATTCAATTTGTTTTCGTAACTTAACTTAATCGTTCAATGTGTGTTTTTGCCTCGTATAAAAACATAACTTTTGGCGCTCTCTAACTTTTTTACGTTTAGTTTTCAACCATGCATTCTTTGATACAAAATGTTTGTTTGGGTGTGTACTATCATCTCTTAAAATTTTTCCCATCTTTTTTGAATCACCCTGTATAGCGTCCTAAAAACAGAAATTCCGGTTTGAGAAAACTAAAAACTACACTATACAAACTACTCGAAAAAATTTCCGAAAACCACTGACAGCAAAAGAAACTTTCTTTTTATAAATGATTGTTTTAATCTCGAAAATATATTGGTTTCTGAAGTTTCTAATGATTAAGTACGCTTTTTGGAATAATAGGTATTTCGGAAGGCGTTATTGTATATTTTCACTGTCGTTGGGGATTTTGTTACATTTTCATAGATTAAGAAATTCATTTGTCTCTTTTTACAGTGTATATATTACGATAAAGTTGCCAAGTTAACCATAATATTTTTTCGTTTTTAGCAAATAATTGCAGAAAAATGCATTTATAAGAAATATTTTTGTAAATCATTTTATGCATTTTGAGGACCCTGTTAGCAGAGGGCCCCAAGTCCGTGACCTATATTTGGACTGTGCAATAATCTGGTCCTGTATTTACAGTAAGACCTGTAAAAATGGAATCTCAAGAGATTGAAAAAAATCAGTTTTAGTTAAGTGTCCATCTTAGCAGGTATAACTGGATTGTTGAATTTAGGCAGTTTTTTTTAGAGAAGGATTACTGATGCTCCCGGAGTGGTAGACAGTATGGAACGGGTAGGAATCGCACTTCTACAACTTTAATAAGCAGAAAATTACAAAGCTTCCAGGAGTGACATTTTAATGCTCAGGGAAGAATCCTCCTCCCGAGTTACCCCCTGAATTCGTCACTTATTGTTTGATATTCCTTTCAATGGGACCATGAAATGCTCTCGTGCAAGACAGGATTTTGTGTTCATACAGGTTCCATTTACTCAGGTTTTACAGAATTTATGGAATTTTAGATGATTTAAAATTTAATATAAAGAAGGCCCTGGTAATTACGTTAATAACGTTATTTATTTACAAAACAGGTAATCCTCTCACATCTAAATATCAATGTATTTTCAACCATTTTTTACGCATGCCTCAAAACCGTAACGTATGTGTTTATAACCGATGACAATTTCAAACAGTTTGAGCAATGGAAAAAAAAAAAAGTCTTCTTACCAGCACTGTAAAAAAATTCCGTTAAAATATGGAAATTGTACTGGCAATCGAGACGCCAGTACTATTTCCGTATTTTAACAGAGTTTTTTCTCGTAAATTTCAGAAAAAATTTCGTTTTTTTTCACAAAATTTACGAAAAAAATTCTGTTAAAATACGGAAATAGTACTGGCGTCTCGATTGCAGTACAAGAGCCGAGCCGGCAGAATTAGGACAACTTTTTCAACGGGCCGGGCCGATAAGCAAAATAAGTGGCCCATGCTGGAAAAAAAAATTGAACGGGCCTAATGATCCGATATAAAAATTTAGACGAAGCCGATAAAGTATGAACCATTTTCAATGAATATGACTTTCGCGAGAATAGGTATAAACTTACGTCACGAGTCGATGCTAGTTTGACAACATCAATACAGAAATGTAACATGCACAGCATAGAGATCGGCATCGGACAGTTACATGGTTTCTGAGCCCGTGTTTAATTTTTTCAGCAAATTCGTGCCAAGCCGTGATCAGCTTGCACTTTTTTTTTCCCTACATAGTCGAGTCTGGCCGGAACTGGAATTAATTGTTCTCAGGACGTGTAGGGAAAGCAATATGTTTTGTAAAATTATTAATAGCGATAATGAACTTCTGTTAACGGAATCTTTGGAAATATACCTTAAGATGGTTTTCAAATTCACTGCTCAACAATGTGAAAGTTTCTGACTAATTTTTAACTGTAAAGGCATAAAATTGACAGGCATGACTATTGAAGGAATTTAGGATCAAACAGCGTTTTCCATTTTTGATAAATAAATAACTTATAGAGATATAAGATATTCTTGTCAAGTTACTGCAAGTTTTTCTCATTTCTCGTGCTGTCGCTTCCGGAAATTTGATTCAAAACGCTAACGTTGCCGATATTTTTTTTTCAGTGACATATTAACTTTATGAAAAATGTATAATGCCATTCGAGTACATAATTTCAGAATAAGAAAACCTGCTAGTCTTATGTGTTTCCGAATAGAAATGAATTCAGAAATGCGTCAGAAAATAACTCCTTTGGATTTGAGAAAAGCCTTTACAAAGGATAGAGAAATATTTTCACAAATCTACTTTTTATTATACAGCTTCAAAAGTTATCCGGTTTTTAACTCACTTTTTTCTTTTATTCTAAACTACATTAATTTTTTATTGCATCCTTATTTGAATGTTGAAACGTCTAAGTCTCTTAGCAATCATTAATGTCACTATTGTGTATTTTCTGTTTTGCGAACACATCGTAATTTAAAAATATACTGTAAAATTATCCCATAACTATGCATGCAGTATTCTTTAAAAGAATCTTAATTGTATGTTAAGAAAAAACTGAAGTTTGAGTGGAAATTTAGTCGCTCGGATTGAGCCTGATTTAATTGCTATCTTCACGGGACGGGTCGGGCCTGTTTTCACTGATTTTTGTACGGGCCGGGTAGGGCTCGGGCTGAACATTTAAGTTTTACACCGGGCTGGGTCAAGAGAGTTTTCGTTCAGCCCAGGGCTGGAAACTCCGCCCCGTGCAGACCTTTAATCTGAGACATAATCGTTTAAAGCTCAAGATGCGATGCATTTGTCAAAAAATGAAAAATGCTATTCGATTCCAAATTACTTCAATAATGTTGTCTGCGAATGTCATGCTTTTACATTTAAAAATAAGTCCGCGAACCCATTATAAAGTTTCGCAAAGCCGAGCGAAAAAAAATTTTTTTTTACAAACAGCCTTAAGGCTGTTCTCAATTGTTCTGTTCAACAAGCGCAAAACTTTTTGATGCATTTACACATTCATTTTTCAATGGAAATGTATAAAATTAAAAAGCCTGACCGTGGAAGCGATTTGGAATCGAACTGTGTTTTTCATTTTTTGATAAATAAATTACCTGTTGAGTTATAAGCGATTTTGATCACGTGGCGAACATGTTTTTCTCTATTTCTTGAGTGGTTATTCTTCTTTCGCGCGGAAATTGGATTCAAAACGCCTACTTTGACACTATTTTCTGAAAGATCTATTGCGTTTGCAAAAAAAAAAAAAAAAAAAAAAAAAGAAAAAAAAACCCAGCTCGATTACATAGTTTCTGAACAACAATACCTGCTAGTTTCATGCAATTCCGAACAAAAATAAATTAAAACTTATGTCATAAAGTTGCACTTTTGGACTTGGGTAAATTGTAGCTACAAATTAAGAAAATACTAAATGAAAAATGTGTATTTCATAGCTTTAAAATATTAATGCTTGTTTAGAATTTTTGTTAATTATTCAATTTATATTTCCGTTTCACAATCTTATATTTATTTCCCCTTTTTAATACAGAAACTATGTGACTGATTTGAATATTTATAGGAAGAAAGGAACAAAACAAGTAAAAAGTAGAATAAATAATGTAGGGGCGAGTAAGCACCAGGGCCTAAACTAGCCTTTTTTGCACCCGGGGCAAAAATGGATTTTGGCGCCCCCCCCCCTTCTCAGCAAAGTATATTTACAAAGAGAAGTTTACTAATTTTTTTAATAGCCGACTTAATTAAAAATTTAAAATATGTAATCATAAAATATGTAATCATAAAATATGTAATACTGAACTACTGCTTTGTCAAATATTGATTCAATGGATTCATTAAAATCTTGTAAAAGGAATCTAAAAAAATTCCGCCTAATACAGGATCCTTATGCCATATCATCCTTAAATTCTTCTATGCTTTGGCATAACCCAGACAGGACGATTTTAACAAGACGGTGTTAAACATACACGAGAAAAAAAATCGACACAAAAAATCTTCATTTGGCGCCCCTTCGTTCTGGGGCCTGGAGTACATGCCACCTCTGACTCCCCCCCCCATCCTTAGTTTCAGCCCTGGGAAGCACCAGAAGAAACAAACACTTTTTATACTTATAAAAAGGAAATAATTAATTTTTAAATTACATTTATATGATTTAATCAACATGAAATATTCAAATATTCAAATATTAAATTCAAATAGTCATAGATGACATTAACATAAAACCCCTTTACTCTGAAAAGCACTTTCTAGATATTGCGATTCTATATGACACTGATTTTACAAACTTTTATAATTTGCAACAGTGTCAAGAAAGCTATCAAAGAACGTTTTCCACTTTTGCTGAAAAGCCCCCAAAAGCAAGATAGTGAAGTAAACAAACACAAAACCACAAGATTGTTACACATAATAGTTGCATATTTTGTTCAACCTGTCCTGTGAAGACATAAAATAGGTAGCCGACTGCAACTGAAAATCCATGCCTTTGGTTTCCCGTACCTAATTACAATAAATGTCATGTACGACAGTTGTACAAAGAAAACGATTTTCGTGGACATCAGTTAATCAGTTTGAGGAAAGGAGTTAAGAGGATAATCTCTAAACACGATTATTCTCTAAAGTCTGTAGTTTGACACTTTGAGGAGGTGGTAAAGTAAATTTCTACAAAGCAATTAAAAAACGAAAAATATTCTATAGCTCTTGGAATGACAGAAATAAAAGTCTTCACACGTGCATTTTTTTGTTTAAATTGTTTTGTTTGAATTGAGAAGTTTTAGAAATGGGTGTCTGTTTTCTTTCTTTTTTTTTACCCCAGGCAAAGAAAAGTTTAGAAATTTAATGTGTCGATCAGGATGTTCAATCATTTGTGCTAGGACGGGCAAATATTTTTACAGAACGGGCATCGCCCGATTCTGTAAAGATATTAAAAAGAGATTTTTTTCCAAGAAACTTAATTATCTCCTCTACATATGCGTATGAATATTTAATAATCTGTAAATATTTGGGTCAATAGTCTTTATTATATCCCTCAATTTGAACTTTCCATATCTCATAGTTTACGAGTAAAATGGCTGTGACAGACAGACACAGGAATGATCTTATAATGGTTCCGTTTTACCTTTTAAAGTACGGAACCCTAAAAATGGTAATTTCTGATAAAAAAAATATGTATTTTTTGACACATTTTAAAATATTTCAGTTAATTTTGAAGATACTATAAAACTCCTTGTTCAGTGCACAGGTAAGTGTAATAATAGTATGTAGCGCAAAGGAAATTGAAATATATTTAGTTGAATTAAGTGTACGCAGTCTGGCTTAAGCATGAAATTTTGCTAAAAAAATGGCATAACACCCCACCCCCAATTTTTAAAAATGTTATGAAGATATTGCTAGGATTTTACGTTTTTTCATAATTTTGTATTACAACTGAACTAAAAATATGTGTATTTATTCAATATTGTATATTGAAACAAAAAATCGCCCCGAATATAGGCAGAATACTAAACCATTACTGCTACTGAAAATGATGCAATCGAATTCTTTTGTGCGTACCTGTCAATAAAAAATAAATGTTACGTACACCATTTTCCACAAGAAACATGATTTAGTGTATATCTGCATTTTACATCAATTTCGAAAAGCTTAAACTAGTGTAACAATATTAAAATATATTTCGAAAATATTTCGTCCATGCATTATAATGTATTCGATTCTTTTTTAATATCGCTGTAAACAAACTATAAATTCTTCACACTTCATCTTAAGTAGGGACCATGTCATGGTATATCAGTATCAATAACGTATATCAGTCAACTAGAAATATTAGAATATTTACGAGATTTAGAGCGCATTCAAACAGAGAACTCATAGACACTTCTTAATCATTTTGAAAAGTTTAAAAAAATGCAATAAGCATAAAAGTAAAAATAGTTTTTTTAAATACTCTTTTATAAACATTTAATGCTTATCTTAAAAACAGCGCCCAATTTAATGACTGCAGTTTATGTTGTTCTAAAAAGTTTTCGTTAAAAATTTGTTAATTTGGCGCAGGCCGCGATTACAGAAAATTCACACTTTTTATTTACGCTCCACAGAAAAAGCGGACTAAACTTGAATTAAAATTGAATTTTCCAAGAAAAATCGAAAATATAAAAGCGTTTTTACCTATTCAAGTTTCTCGAATCAATTTATTCTATAGAACCATTAATCATCTGTCAACATATTGATATTTGATCATTGCATCTTAGATTTTTTTTCCAGCTTTAGATTTAGTAGGAAAATATTGTTCTCTATTTACAAAAATCTCTAAAGCTCTGCGTACAGGAGGAGGTAGATTTCGAAGTTAAGTACTAATTTCACCAACAAAAACTAAATCAAGATTAGAGATAAAACCCAGTTTAACCACTACGCTTTGTTTTTGAGGATACCCTCGAGGAATGGGAACACTTTATCACACACAGGCGTTACTTCATTTGTGGCGGAAACTTTAATGCGCAATCAACCCTATGAGGTTATGCGCGGTCCAATGCCCGTGAAGAACCCCTAATTGATTATCTGATTAAAAACAATTTAGTCAGATCAAATATCGACAACACAACACACACATTTGTTAAAAAAGGCAGCACAGGCAGAGTGGTGGCCAGGGGTTTCCCGGATCACACCCTGGTCACCCCTTTGGCCAATCGCAAAATTCGCGATTGGCATGTCTCGAATATTCATAGTGACTCTCACCACAAATACATTACTTTTGGTTTCGAAATTACACCACTTTACACCATGCAGCGCAGGTTTAATACCACACGAGGTATCCTGCGCAAGTTTACACACATAATTAAAAAACATAAATCACTCTTCAGCCAACACCTAAAGGATGTCACACATACAACAAAACTTAATCACATCACGGAGGTCCTCATAAATGGCAGATGGCAGCTAAAGCATCCTTTAGATACAAGAACAAACATAGGTCTGTTAATTTCTCCTTCTGAACGGCAGACCTCCGCATAAAACGTAACCAACTTACAGCCTTAAGAAGGAAGTTGAAATCACTTCGACCAACACAAGAGGACACGGACAACTTCCAAGAACTAGTTGCACGCTACAAACTGTTGGCAACCAAATATAAACGCAGTGTTCTTGATGCCAAGAATCAAGCATGGCGTAAATTCTGCAGCAATCAAACCGATCCAAATGACACTGCACAAAAATTCTTTACGGGTAAATTCTTTCGGTCAGACGAAATTAAGCTTGAACTGCCCTCGTCTGGAGCGTCCAAGCAGCACAATATGGAGTACTTAACAAAAGAACTATTCGGACCTTCGGCATACCCTAACAACAATAATGATAACCTAATATTTAATGCACCAGACGACCTCCCTTTTACAAAAGCAGAGCTATCACAGGCATTAAAAACGTTCGGTGACAAAAAAGCTCCAGACCCTGACTGTATTGATTTTCGCATCCTAAAGTTAACATTCAAAATTATTCCAAATATATTCACAAGATGGGCAAATCTTTGCCTATCGTACAATTACTTCCCGCTCACTCTGAGACAGGGAGAGATAGCCTACTTCCAGATGCAAGGGAAAGATCCCTCTGAACCCAATGCATATAGACCAATCTGCCTTCTTCCAACGTTAGGCAAACTACTAGAAATATTCCTAGTAACATGATTAGTACATTACTTGGAATCCCACAATATCTTGCACCACAGGCAATATGGGTTCAGAGAGGACAGTCATGTGAAAAAGCATCGTTCGACATCATGTCCTCCGTTGCCCTTAGTCAAGACTCTGGACTCTCTAGTCTCCCTCGACATCAAAGGTGCATTTGATAACGTGGAGTGGCCGAATATCTTACTCCAGCTTATTGCAATCGACTGTCCGGGAAATAAAGCTGGAAGCATCGGCTCATATCTCTCACTCCGAAGCATGTTAATTAACTGGGGCACTGGAAATGGAAGTCTATGGGAATTTGGCGAAATATTAGAGATATCGCCATGTTGGCGACAAACTTCGCGGTATTTGGCAACAGAACAGGGTCCCCCCTATAGTACCACCCCTTATAGATATGAAGATGCATTAAATGCTGTTTAATAACCACCAATGACCGCCATTTTGTCTCCCGTATAAAACTAAAATTAATTAATTAAAATTTAATTAATTAATTAATATTTGAAAAATCTGTATTAACATCAATTGTCATCCAGTACAAGTTTAAAAAAAATTATTTCAACTTGATAGGATGAATAATAAGTATTTTATCAACGATTGAAAATTTGATATATATAAATAAATAAATATAGGAGAGTGTGAACTAATAGTAGGAATTGAAAAAATAGACTTACATTAATTGATATTTTCTATGTTACAGAAAAAAAATCTAGTAAAGAGTAAAATTATTTCTTCTCGTGTAATTTCGGAAACATCGATTTCAATTTTGTTTGGTTCAAATTTTTTGGCCTTTTTTATCAAGTTTTTCTTGTATTTTATTAAGATGAAGAATCTCTATTTCGGAAAGGCAGTACATACCAATGTCTCAACCGAGTTCGTTGGCCAGCTTCATTCGCCATCTTGTTTCAAAAGGGTTGCCATTTAAAAAAAATTAAATTTAAAATTTAAAATGAGGTATTAAAAATTGGAAAATGAAAAAGAATTTTTTTATGTG
Source organism: Maratus speciosus (assembly GCA_963932465.1). NCBI lineage: Eukaryota > Metazoa > Arthropoda > Arachnida > Araneae > Salticidae > Maratus > Maratus speciosus. The sequence goes on along the minus strand of OZ010788.1, from coordinate 383,377,720 downwards.
TTTGGCCTTGATACAAAGATTCCGGAGCAGTTTTTGTTTCTGAAAATTTGTTCTTTTGTTTACATCTTAAAAAATGGTTCAATTATAGCACTTTGAATTTCTAGCATGGCTAACATTTTGAAACGATCTTGTATTTGTCACGCGATAACACACGTATTCGCATATTTCGATGTAAGAAGGCATGTGGATAGTATACATCAATATCTCGACCAAGTTCGCTGGCTAGCTTCATCAACCATCTTGTTTCAAAATGGCGGCCATTAAATAAAAAAAAAATTATATTTAAAGTGAGGTGCAAAAAAAAAAAAAAAATAGAAATTGAAAAAGGTTTCTTTCTTAAGTATTTGACCTTGATATAAGGATTCAGGAGCATTTTTTGTTTGTCTTTATCTTAAAAAATGGCTCAGATATAGCAATTTCAATATCTAATGTGGGTGACATTTTGAAAAATCTGATTTTTTGCCTGCGAAAGCGCTTGTATATATCAATCGATTCCGATGTGAATGAGCATGTGCACAGCAATTACCAAGGTCTCGACCAAGTTCACTGGTTAGCCTCATCCACCATGTTGTCTTAAAATGGCAGGCACTTTAAGAAATCGCCGAATTTGGCAGTCAAATATAAGTTACTTTAAATAAAAGCAGCTTGGATAAAGCTGACTAATTTCACGAAATTCTCATTCATAATGATTTAGTATTGATAAAAATTAGTATTGAATCTCCTATATTCGGTTTCCACTAAATTGAGCTTCGCGTGTTTGAATAATATAAGTTGGCTTTTTTAAAATAAGGAATATGAAAGCTATCTCTTCCTCCCGGCACTGGCCGGAAGGACTTTTAAGGTTTTAAGAGGGGATGTCCATTACTGGGAGGGTTAATTAGTCATTTCCCAGTAATGGACACCCCATGTAACATTGGTAAAAATACAATTTCAGTAATGTTTATAGTACATAACATATTTTGACTTAACTGTAAACCTAAATAATCAAATTTAATTTTTAAATTATACTTACTAAAATGTAATAACACCAAAACTTTTATAAATAGCTGCTTTTAAGTTATTTTATGTGATTAATAAAATTTCAATATTTTATTCACCTTTTTTTAAAGTATATGTATCTTGCATGTTTTATAATCTGGCAAACAAACCAGCCAGGAAGCAAAAAATATTGTTTAAGAGGACAGTCAAAGAGGGGCTCATAGGGCTTAATTCTTCTCCGTTTAAATAAAAACAATTAAGTTACAGAAGCTTTTAAAAATCTATTTTCTGTCTTAAATGTTTCCTTATTCACCTCTGACAAAAAAAAAAAATGTTAATGAAAGTTATAGGTAGTATTCATGAAACTAGTAAATCTGCAGATCAGTATCAAAATATCAGTTCCACAGTTTTATTTTAAAATTATTTTATTTAGTATTTAAAATATTCAACTCACAATGTCATTTCTTTCATATTTGTAATATTAATTATTATAAGTGATGCATCAAGTAGTCTCTGGAAGATTAATTGTTAAAAATAGTGAGACAAAACTAAATGATACAAAAGTAAATGATTACAAAAAGTAAATGATTATCACAAATGTTTTATTAATTATTGGTATCCTAATTGTTAAATTTATTTGGAAATAACTATTTTGTTTCATTAGTATGTATTCATTAAATTCTGGTTCTAAATACAGTCATAAAAACAGTTATATTTATTACTTTTTATGGGGTGTCGGTGTCCATTACTGGGCTTTCGTGTGTTTTGATATATTTCTGTTATTTAAAATTAAATTTCGATTCACATTAGGAAATGACACTATAAGAATGGTTAAATATTGTTGATAGGTTAATATAATATTGAAAAAACTGGAATATAATAATTATAACTATTAATAAAGAAATAATATTTAAAGAAATTAGTTAAGGGTGTCCATTACTGGCACATCTACATTATATATATAAAGTTTTGAACTGGGGGTGGTTTTGGGTTCTAGGGGTCATGATCGGCGTAGATATGCAATTTTTTTTTTCAGAAATTCCAACATAGGAGAGACTGCAATAAGTAGTATTTTTTACGAAATCTACCTAAAAATTGAATTGAAAGAAAAAGCATATACTATTCTCAATTAATTACTTTTGTAAGATGGTGGTTAAAACGTTTCAAAAAGGCGCTATAAATAAAATAGTCTATCGTGTAAAAATGACATTAAAACAAAAAAAAAAATCTTGTGAACCATTTATTTCATACGAAGTGTAATTTTCCAACTTGCAAAAAATGTCCGGGCTAGGAGATTCGAACCAGGGATCTTTTTGCTGAAGCTGCCAATGCTCTGCCAATCGAGCTATTCCGAACAAGTCTGGAGGACAAATAATGTTAGTTGAGTGAATTAGATCCTCCAGATTCATTCTGGATAGCTCAGTCATGGACATTTTTCACCCAGTCGGAAAATTACAACCTATATGATACATTTACCAATTACAATAATCGTAAATAGGTTTTTGTATAAACGTTAAAGTGGCGTCCTTTTTTTCCATCATCCCCGAAATTAGAGAGGAAATATTAAGAAAGCAAATATTAGAAAGCAAATATAAAAGAACAAAATTCTTTTGGCAAGTAATGTTTTGCATCCAACATCGCGCAAGCTGCAACATATAATTTTCTCAATTCTTATTTAACGTACATTCTAAATCTGATTTCTTATTTGAAATTTAGTATTTAAGAAATATATATATTCTTATATATTTTTTTCTACATGTACAATAATATTGGATTTTTTTTTCCGTCAAGAAATCGAAAGATGTCGTGCAATGCAAATGCAACACATCTGGCCTCAATTCAGATAGCAAAATCATAAATTATAACCGAAGCTCAAAAACACATAAACAATCTATAATAATTAGTAATAATAAAGCTTAGATGAGAAATGAAAGAACGATACTCTACTCTTACTTTCTAATTAATGTACATTATAAACATGATTTCTTACGTGAAATTTAGTGCTTAAAAAATATTCTTATATATTTTTTCTAAATGTGCTATTGGGCTATTTTGTCCCTCAAGAAATCGAAGGATCTCATGAAGTGCAAATGCAACATATCGGGCCTCCACGCAGCTAGTATAATCATAAATTGTCCCCCAAGCTCATAAATGCATAAATAACCTGTAATAATTAGTAATTATAAAGTCTAGATGAGAAATGAAAGAACGATACTGTACTCTTAATTCCTATTTGATGTACATCTTAAATATAATTTCTTACATGAAATTTAGTATTTAAAAAAATATTTTTATATATGTTTTCTAAATGTATAATAATTTTGGATTTATTTTTACCCCAAGAAATCGAAAGATCTCATGCAGTGAAAATGCAACATATCAGGCCTCCACGCAACTAGTATAATCATAAATTGTGACATAAGCTTATAAACGCATAAATAACCTGCAATAATTATTAATTATTAAGGCTAGATGAGAAATGAAAGAACAATACTGTACTCTTAATTTCTATTTGATGTACATTGTAAATATGATTTCTTACATGAAATTTAGTTTTATAAAAATATTATTATATACAGTGGAACCCGGTTAAGACGCGTTTCAAGGGAGTGGACAAAAGTCGCGTATTAAGCGGGATCGTGTATTAAACGTGATTTACATAATATTGCTGGAACAGGGCTTATTTACTCATCTAATCTTCTGAATGAACTTTAGAGCTTTTCATTTACATGTATACGGCCGAAAATTTCGAGCTTTACGCTTATTCAGATTAAAATTTAACTATATTCAAATTTAGCGCATTGCTTCTTTTTATAGGGCCGACTAGAATAATAACTTAAAATAAGTACAGACTCAAATATGGCATTATTGTAAATTAATGTAACTTTCGTGCTAGACATTTTTTTTTTTTTTAACTCAAAGAAAAAATATTAAATCTTTGAAGCCAGTTACAGAAATTATCTTTAGTACTTGTGATAATGAGTACATTATTGTCCGTCCTTCATTTTTAATATGAGGAAAAAGTATCCTTATTAGTCTTTCTGTAAAAAATTTGTTAGGTTAGAAAAAAATAAATGAAACTTAGAAAACATAAAAATAACGTATATTTAAAACCTCACTAACAACAGATATAATCATAATAAATTTTAAGACTATCAGAGCAAGATGTTCAAGGCATTTTTCACAGCGGATGCTTTATCAGGCATTAATTAATTATTTTGATGTCTGCATTAATAACATTTGCTTATTTAGCAGGCTTTTTTCATTCAAATATCTACCACTATTTCATATTAGTAATATTCGTCTTAATCTGTCCTTAAATAAAACAAACATTATTATTCGGAAATAATGGTTTTAATCTCAATAAAATAATCCGTTAAATGGACAACATGGTAAAGGAATTCGTATCTTGATCTATGAATTCGCGTTTTAAGCGTGACCTTTTTCTTCAAAAAACCGAAAATATATCGCGTATTAAGCGGGATCGCGTTATAACCGTTCGCGTATTAAACGTGATATTTTTACATTAGCCTTATGGGCGATGTCAAGGGACCGGAAAAAATCCGCGTATTAAGCGGGATCGCGTATTAACCGTGAGCGTCTTAACCGGGTTCGACTGTATTTTTTCTAAATGTACAACAACAATGGATTTATTTTTCCTCAAAAAATCGAAAGATCTCATGCAGTGCAAATGCAACATATCGGGCCTACATGCAGCTAGTATAACCATAAATTGTGACCTAAGCTCATAAATGCATAAATAACCTGTAATAATTAGTAATTATAAAGTCTAGATGAGAAATGAAAGAACGATACTCTATTTCTTAATTCCTATTTAATGTACATTGTAAATATGATTTCTTACGTGAAATTTAGTATTTGAAAAGTATTCTTATATATTTTTTCTAAATGTACAATAATATCGGATTATTTTTTCCTCAAGAACTGGAAAGATCTCGTGCAATGCAAATGCAACACATCTGGTCTCGACGTGGATATTAATCATTAATTGCGATCTAAGCAATAATCTATAATAATTAGTAATAATAAAGTCTATATGAGAAATGAAAGAACGATATTCTGCTCTCCTTTTCTATTTAATTCAGTTAAAAAGTGACTTTGGGATTTTGCGTATTATCTTTTTCTTAAAATATTAGATTAAACATTAAGCTGCTTCCGTTAAATATAAAAATATATTCGGTATTACTAAAACTTAAGAGTTTCTCTTTGGAAATAAGTTTCACCCAAATCTCTTCCAATCCGGAAGAGTGACATTAAGTACATACTAAGTAACAGAAGGAGCTCAGATTTATACATTGCGAGTGGAGAGATTATTAGGCACTGAATATAAATTTCAACAAACTGGTATTAAATTCCAGTCTAACTTTAGAAATTCCTACTTCCAAGTCGTTAGAATGCACTCTCTAATAAAGTCTTCTGTACCTGAGTGATTAATCTTTCGAAGTTTTGAATTTGTTCAGTTTTGTCGGTACCTGTGAGGACAAGATATCTGGAAATGTTGATAGATAAAGTGAAAATATTTTAAAATAATTTAATTAAAATGGAGGTAAAATAGTACAGTAGAAGGATTACGACATTGGAAAGTATTTGAATTGTTTATAGATTTAATGATTTAGTTTTTAAAGAGTTTCTTTTTTTTTTTGGAATATGTAAGAAACTGAATATATTGAATAAAAATAAAGTGTAAAATTGTTTTAAAATCTTGAGTATTTCGTCAGTGGCGTCGGCGACGTCGGCCATCGCCGACGGCCTCGCGCATGTGGGGGCCTCGCAAAAAAGTCTTTCAAGCTATTAAAAATTTAGTTATTTAGTTATACGTATTTACTTCCTTACGAGTGTAGTAGTATTTATCTAGAGTCGTCTGGCAACATTATGAAAGTTAGGCGATTCCGCCCGCGATACTTGGAGAATCCCCGAAACGTTAATTCTTTCTGCTTCATTCAATCCTCTGTCACAAAACTCGGAGACTCGCATGCGCAGAGTTTCTGGCTACGTTTCTTTTCATTATTAAGTGAAAAATTAATTATTTGTTTATTTTAAAGAAGGTATTATATTTTTATACATTCTTCATAGTATTGTGATTTATTTCATATTTGTAAGGTACTTCACTATCCGAATACATTTCTTATCATATTTATTTGTGTGTAAAACGTTATTACTTTCTTAGAAGAAAGTATTGGATTCGTGAAAAATTTCGACTTCCGGTATTCGATGGATTTTTAAGTTTTAGAAGGTCCTGAACGCGATTTGATGGTTTTTAGAAAATGTCTGTCTTTGAGTATGCCTGCCTCTGTGTGACAAAAATTCTGAGGGCGCTCTATCTCAAGAACTAATGCATGGAATTTAATAAAACTTTAGATTCAGTTAGACCTTGATATAAATGTTCTTGGTGTATATCACACAATAGATGGCGCTGCTATACTGAATTTTCCTGATTTCCGCAATAGCTCTATCTCAAGAACTAATGTAGGGATTTTCGTCAAATTTCATATTCAGTTAGTCCTTGTTATGAGTTGCTGCTGATTACGTTTTGGTGTAAATCGTCTAACAGATGGCTCTTCTATAGGTATACCTTCATAAATATTGGTGCTGATTATGTTTTGATGTAAATCGCCGAACAGGTGGCGCTGCTAGGCTACATTTTTCACGATTTTCGTAATAGCTCTATCTCAAGAACAAATGCACGAATTTTTATCAATCTTCAGATTCAGTTAGACGTTGACAGAAGTTGTTGCTGATTAGGTTTTGGTATAAATCCCTCAACAAGTGGCGTTGTTATGCTGCATTTTGCACGATTATAGCGATAGTCATATCTCAAGAACTAATGCACTAAATTTCATTTTATTAGAATCCTCATGATGGGCAAAGATTGGCATTTAATTTTGGCACTGTGCTAGCGAATTCTGAAGTATTAACATGTATGAGATAGAAGAAAGTAAGTATTAATATGTATTTGATAGAAGGAAGTTTTGGGGTGGCACATCCAACTAGTTCTATTTATTGTCGTAATTTTATGTTTGTGATTTGCAATTAATTTGTATTTTCATACTTATTAATAGCCATTTCCTTTGCTATAAACATAATCAATCGATTTTGATGATTCTTTTTTTATTGGATAGGTTTTACATAAGGTTATATATCTCAATAATATTAAGATTTTGCAGTTCCTCAACTGGAGCGATAGAGGAACATTTTGCTGGGATTGTTGCCGCAGAAACAACGGGAGAGTATTTAACAAATGCAATTTCAAAGGAACTAGAAAAAAATAGTCTATCTATCCAAAACTGTCGAGGACAGGGATATGATAACGGCGCCAATATGGTCGGCATTAATAAAGGTGTCAGAACAAGAATACTCAATATTAATCCACGAGCATTCTTCACGCCGCGCCGTGCGGATGCCATTGTTAGAATTTGCTTTTAATAGATGCAGCTAACTCTTCTACAACAGTTAAAACATTTTTCGACTTCATCAATGAAATTTGTGTGCTCTTTACAAAGTCAATCAAGCGATGGGATCTTATAAAAACTAAGCTAAAATTGACTGAAACACAATGGGAAAGTAGAATCGGAGCAGTAAAAGCGTTATTTTTGCAATTTGATGATGTCATCGAATGCGTGAATGACCGGAAAAATAAAACTGTTGATTCCGAAAGCCTTAGCGATTGTGAAGTAGTCTTGAACGAAATGTTAACTATTGATTTTAATTTTGCAATACACGTGTGGTACGAGATTTTACAAAGTGTGAATAATATGAGTAAACTATGACAATCGGTTCAATTGAATTTGAAAGTCGCTATTGATACGTTACGTTTATTTCGTGACAGGATTCAAGAATTCCGTGAAACAGGGTTTGGAACAAGCGTTGCAGAAGCTCGATTGTTTGTAGAAAAAAGTAGTTCCGAAATTAGTCTCAATTTAAAGAAAAAAGAATAGCAAAGAAAAAAAACGAATGTTCGGTTATGAACAGATTGATGAACCTATACAATCTGTTGAAATGCCAGTACAGAGTTAATTTTTTTTTAACACAATGACAGATGCATAGATGCTATAATAATCGACACCGAATGTCGATTATTCGCTCAACGAATATTTTGAACGATTTTGCTTTATTTACGATATCAATTATTTGAAATCTTTATCCAAGGAGGATCTTCTCAAACATTTTAATGATTTATGTATAATACTTCGGGAAGGCGAAAATAGCGACATACAGCCTTTCAAACTTTATGAGGAACTCCAGCTTTTAAAATCTAATTCACTGCACTCTATCAACGACGTAAAACAACTTACTCAGTACATTTTGGAAAATGATTTGGAAGAAATATACCCAAATGCTTACATAACGATCAGAATCATGCTCCCAGTTTCAGTCAGCACAGCTTCAACTGAGAGAAGCCTCTCAAAGTTAAAATTGATTAATACTTACTTGAGAAGCACGATGAGCCAAGAAAGACTATTTGCGTTATCAGTACTATCAATTGAAGCTGAAATAGCGGCTGGTATTAACTATAACATACTCTTAAAAAAAATCAGTGTGGCGAAAAGTCGAAAAGTTCGTCTATTTTAATTTGTTTTTGTTCATCTAATATTTTTATTTTTTTATTAGCAATTTCACTTGTATAGTACACTCATAAAATTAGTATATAATTATTATTAGTGTATAATTCAGCTCATTTAACTTTTTCTTCCTGACTGGAAAATGAAAGAGGCCTCGCAAAGCTGATGTCGCCGACGTCCACGTTTCTTCTAGCATCGCCACTGTATTTCGTTATTTGAAATACGCAGTTTTGAATGTGTTCAGTTGGTCGATACCTGTGAGGACAAGATATCTGTAAATGTTGATAGATAAAGTGAAAATATTTAAAAATACTATACATATATTTTAAAACGGAGGTAAAATAGTACAGTAGAAAGATTACGACATCCGAATGTTTTTGAATTGTTCATAGGTTTAATGATTTAGTTTTTAAAGCGTTTTTCATTTTAGGAATATGTAACAAATTGAATATATAGTGAATCAAACTAGACAGTAAAATTATTTTAAAATCTTAAGTATTTTGTGGTATAAAATTCTGTGTTGCTACAAGCATATAATGAAGAAAAGGATACTTTTAGGTAAGAACATATGGGTAATTCCAAGATCACGTGTGTGACAATTAGACTAAATTTTGATGAAAACTTTTGCAATTATGAAACTCATTTAAGGTTTATTTTTTTAAATTTGCTGGCAAAGAGTAAGTACTCTACTTATGGGATATTGTAAACAAAAAAAAATCATTCACGTTTTTAAATGAAAAAAAAATGATGAATAAGAGCTGTGGCGTGCAGGGCACATTATTGGACAGAACTTTGGATAGATGCTTTGCTTCTAACAAGAAATCCTCTGAATCTGCGGTGTTTATAGAACAGTAATTGTTTATGCTATATTCTCAGAATCCTTACTAAATATTTATTACTATTTGTTTGAAAAAGTAAAATTTAATAGAAGTAATAATTTTTCTAATAGATATCATATGTGGGACAAAGTGCGAATTCCTACTTTTAAGAAAAAAGGAATTAATTGCTTATTAATTGAAAAAATTAATTTAAGGGGGTAGGGTACCTTTGAGCACGTCGAAAAAGTAAAAAGTATTAACAAAGATACTATGTTCCAAACTTCAAAACTTGTGTAATAAGTCAAAAATAAAAATCAAACTTCATTTAAATATAAAGTTCATATTTAAATTTATATTTAAAAAATATATATACTTGTAAATTCATAAATAAATATTGAAATGATAAGTTAAAAAATATATGATAATAAGAGAAAAAAATCTTGCGCGCATGATAAAATCTGAAAATATGCATATAAAGAGAAAAATTTGTTGAAAATAAGTACATAATAGAGTTAGTTACCTTTATACTAAAACCAGAATATTTGTAAAAAATATTGACTAAATTAAAAAATTAACAAAGAATTAAAAATTTTCACTTTTTGAAAAATATTTTCAAAGTATAAAAACAGGAAAAAAAATAAAATTTTACATTTTTCTGGCTTTAAGTTATAGATAATACAGAAAGGAATATGTGGTAAAAATTTCTTTTGACTGCCATGCATAGTTTTTTAGTAACACTGCGCGCAGTATCAAAATTCATCGTTTTGAATAAACGCAACGCAAAGTTTAATTCTCCTATGTTGTCTTAATATGTAGTCATAATAAAACTGCCATAATTGGTAAACTAATGGGAATTTTTCAATGCAATTTTCTGCATATTGTTCAGAAATGATTACGAAATCAAAATATGTATTAAAAAAAAATTCGAAAATTTTAATGGTTTAAAGGTATACTACCCCCTTAACGTTCATTTAGGAAAGTTTCTACATTAATATGAAGAAGCAGGTATAAAATACAAAACATGTACTATTTTAAATTAAATTTTCATAAATAGAAATTGTTTGAAAAAAAAATACTGTTTGAACAAAATTATAAAAGCACAGTATTAATGACAAAACAAGGTTTATTGTTTTGTTTTAGAACTTTGAGTGCACAATTCTATATATCTTCATATTTATAAGAGCCTTTACTATTTGCAACAATTTTGCATAAATAGCTTTTACTATTTCTTCATGTTTGCAAGAAATTACATCGCAATATTTGGGCCATTAGAAATAATCTCGGATTTTTTACTCTTCTGTGTCATTCACAAAAAGTGTACCATTAGTTTATTAGGAATTTTTCCTGGATAAAGCTTGCCCTCAAAATTCAAAATAATCCTTTTTCCAAATTTTAGATCTTCATTGGGAATTAAGATTGTTGAATTGTTTGATTAATTTTTTTTTCTTTCGAGAGGGGTCTTGTGTCAATCTATGTTCCTTTTTTTTTGTGTGTTCAATGATATGATAACTTGATATTCCTTTGATTTAATTAATTTTTTCGAAGGATTTTTCTTATGTTCGCTTTCTTCAATTTCTTCTTTTCCAATGTAGAATATTTTTCAGCTCTATGAAAGCTGAACTGCTAAGTCAGAAAAACCTTTTGCAAATTGAAATGTGTGCACTTTGTCCTTACTCATCATCTTTTGGCGCATAAATAAGTGATTTTATGTTAACAGCCACCCCATCAACTACTTCATTTGCATGTGAATGATTTTCTTCCAAACTTTTTTCTGAAATAGAGTTTCACCATGGATTTATGTTTAAACTTAGATGATAGCCCATCACTCCATATAATTTCTTTCTATAGATGCTTTTTGTCTAAATGAAACTTTTCTTGATAAAGAAATTTGATAAAATCAAAAGTAATATTTTTGTCTTTATTTGTGGTAGTTAAACATATGGGATAAGTCTGATATTTACCATTGAAACAAAGTTACAACAGTGATTAAAACGCACTTGCCCTCAACCACAAAGCATTTTGTACTTCATCCTGATACGCGGAGGAATAAGACATTCCAAAGTCAATTTGCAAAATTCTTATGTTCTTCCTTTCTTATCCTTTCCAAATTTCATGTATTGGATTCTTTTAATATTTAAAGGATTAATATTTTTAGTCATCTTTTCAATTATTTTCATATTCTTCTCTAGTTTGAGAACTGTTGGGTATGTAGTTGAGTTTTGGCATTCATATTTTCCCATGTTTTACACAAAACAAATTTATTTGAATCACTAGGCATTGCAAATAGCTTTCCATCAGAACATTTGTCACACAATATATACAATAGTTGACTAAACAAAAGAACATTTTAAAGAAATATATATGATGATTTGACGAAGAGCAGTTCGCGTTTATCGGGTTCTAGTGGGTTTCCGTATTAAAAACACAGGTGTTTTTGTGCAGATTGCTTTGTTGAAGAATAAAAATAGATGAAGAATGCAAACGATGCATTTGAAAAGACATTATCCAAGTTTATTTACAAAATCAAAAGTAGTTCTAGGGGGAATGCTCAATTTAGTCGATAAAAAAAAAAAAAAAAAAAAAAAAAAATGGAATTCACTAGCATCAAACAACTCGCTTAAACTACGTTCCATCTCTCTGCTGCTTTCCACACGATAACAACATGCTCCTATTATTACCACGCTACTCATTATGTTTCGTACACCACTATATTTCACATTTCTACACTATTCCGCTGTTTTTTACACATATTTCTGCAAATATCTCTACATGCATCTCTACACCGTTTTTCTCTTACTTTTGCACACACTACCTGGCTGCAGCATTGGTATTTTAATTATGTCGGCGGAAAGTTACAATAAGATCAGCTGATTCTTCTCTCCCAATCATAATCGCTTTTTAGACGTTTTATTAATATTTCCGGTCGGATTAATATCGAAGTAAAAAGTTTCCTGGCGCGAAACACTGTTCTAGAACTTTCTAAATTCTCAAACCAGATGCATAAGGAGTAAATACAGTTTAGTCCCTGCTGTCGAGATTGCAGCTAAAAATAGCTTTTTTCCCCGTCAGACGATAAATTAAAAAGAAAAATTGAATTTACAGCCGTGGAACAAATTTTAAAAACATTGAAATATTCTAGTGGACACCTCGATACTTTTTTAATAAAATAATGATTTTAAATAAATAGTTTTTTTTGACGGGGTAAATTATGAATTATGATATTTTAGCAATTAAATAAAGAATTTAGAGGGGTTTGATTTACAGGGAAATAATAGCAAATGTTAATAAGGTTTTAAATAATAAAAGGGGTTTTATTAAAGAAATATAAGTAGCTATTGCCAGTTTCAGATTAACGCAATTCGGAATAAATATTATTAGATGGATTAGGCTCTTATGCCTTTACATACAGAGATTAATAGACTAGTTTAAGAATAGGGTTTTAACTTAATAAGATAGTATAATATATGGAATATTATAAAAAGGGAATTCTATATAAAATAATTTTAACCTTGGCGAAAAAACTTTAAATTGTATAATATACATATTAATAACATTCATATTCATTATTTAGAAATATTTTTATTTGAGACAGCATAAAATATTGTTTTATTAATTTATAAATAGATATTATATCAAAATATACTTGGGAAAAGTTTATACATAATGAGGTTTTTTATAATCCACAACCATTTTAAAGTGTAATTCTTGGTTCAGTAGAAATTTCAAAAACTACTGTTTATTCTGTCACGTGCGGGATATAAATTTAAAATAACTTTAATTTGTAATAATGTAATTGATATTGCAGGAAAATTCCTAAAACAATACATAAAATGGAAAAGGAACTTGCATATAATTAACTGTAACAGCAAAAATCTTAAGGTCGAAAAGAAAAGAAAATTAGGTTCTTAGGAAGTCAATGCATTTTAGCCGCATGGTATTCAGCTGATGGAGGCTATATTTGAATCACCGTTGCCACTCGCTAAAAGGGAAATACTGAAAAATTATTCCTATATATGTATTATTTGGACTTTGAAAAATAACTTCAATAAATTATATAATTATTTAAAAAATATTTTCCTATTCCAAAAAACGTTTTGTTTTTTGACCTTAATGAGTAAAATATATCACTTTTTGGGAAAAACATAATTGGGAATATCTTATTCATATATAGGTCTAGAAAATAAGAGATATGTGTCTTCATTAACAATTCATGCTTCAAATTACGAATTAAAAAATACATCTCCTCAAAACTTTTTTATATTAAGTTATAAAAACAGATTAGAAAATTTTTGCAATAATCTATCTATACTAATATTATAAAGAGGTAAAAATTGTTTATTTGTAGGAGGTAAGCTTTGGAACTACCGAACAGATTCCAAAAGTAATGGTATCAAAATGATGGTGTTAGCCCAACTTAGAACATAGGCTATATCTTATGTCCGTGCCACTGGCCAAAAGGGGGTGCAGGAGAAGAAAAACGTTTAAAAATGCGGTTTTTGTGTTACTGAAGGGTCCAGATACATGGAATTTGGCATGGTAGTTACTTATTAGATATAAATTATCTCTAAGAAGATTTCTTAAAAAAATCGAAAGTTAAAAGGTGTAAAAATGCTCGAAAGAAGATTAAAAAAACGTTCTAAATGGCGATTTTTACGCAATCTCAAGAAGTACCAAACCGATTTCAAAAATAATGGTGTCAAAATGATAGTGACAACCCTTGCTCCAATATAGGCTACCTTTGATGTCGGTGCCACTACCACTAAAGGGGGTGCAGGGAAAAAAAAAGTTCGAAATTGCGATTTTTTGTGTTACTTAAAGGCCCAGATACATGGAATTTGGAATGGTAGTTACTTATAAGATATAAATGATCTCTAAGAACATTTCTTAAAAATTTCGAAATTTAAAGGGGGTGAAAATGGGCGAAAAGTGTTCTAAAAAATGTTGTAAATTGTAATTTCTATGCAATCTCAGAAAGTGCCCAACCGATTTCAAAACTAATAGTTGGAAATTGACGATGGCAGACCTTGCTCCAATATAGGATCTATTTCATGCCAGCGACGCTACCACCTTGTGGTTGCATTTTAAAAAACGTTCGAAATTGTGATTTTGGTGATACTGAAGGGGCTAGCAACTTGAAATTTGGCATGGTAATAACTTATGAGATGTAATGACTCTCTGAGAAGAGTACCTTAAAAATTTGAAATTTAAAAGGGGTAAAAATGAACAAAAAGCGTTCTAAAAACGTTCTAATTAGCGATTTCTATACAATCTCAGGTAATATAAACCGATTCAGAATTAATGCTTTCAAATTGATGATGACAGTCCCCGCTCCAACACTGCCTATATTTTATGTTGTTGTTACTAAAACCTGCGGGTTACAAGAGCTAAAGATGTTCTAAATTGCGTTTTTTGTGTTACTGAGGAGGTCTAACATTTTAAATTTGGAATGGTAATTACTTCAAAGATGCAAATGCTTTCTAAAAATTGTCTAAAGAAAATTTTAAATTTAAAAGGATGAAGTGATCAAAAAGCGTTCTATAAGCGTTCTAAATTACGATTTTATGCAATCGTATGAAATACGAAACCAATTTCAAACATAATGGTTGCAAATTGATGGTGATAGAACCTGCTCAAACATAAGCTATATTTTATGTCGAGGGTTGCAGGAGAAAAATTGCGATTTCTGCGGTACTGAAGAGTCTAGAAACTTTAAATATAGCACGGTAGTTATTTATAAAATACAAATGTGCTCTAAAAACAGTCGAAAATAAATTCGAAATTAAAAGGGGTGAAGCGAAAGCATTCTAAAAGAGTCCTAAATTACGATTTTTATGGAATCTCAGGAAATAATAAACCGATTACAGAAGTTATTGGTTGCGAATCAAGAATGATAGTCCCTGATCCTATACGGGCTATATTTTATGCCGGTGTCAGTACCACCTGGTTGGCAGGAACAACAAGAAAGCCTTTAAAAACATCTAAATTCCGTTTTCTATAGAATATTAGGAACTACCAACCGATTCCAAGGTTAGTGTTGGCAAATTAATGGTGACCGTCTCTGTTTCAACATTTTTCGAGGCATTCTATTTCAACTCTGTTTCGACATTTTATGTTGGTGCCACTAACACCAGAGAGGTGGTAGACTGTTAGACAAGAAGCTTGGAATTTGACATGATGGTTAATTTTAAGATGTAAATGTGTTAAGATGGTTTCTAAAAAATTTAAAACTTCAAATGAATACTGAAATGAGCATAAGTCTCAAAATGCTTTCTAAATTATCATTTAATTGGAATTAGTTTTAGTTCTTCTTATTAATTAAAATCTCATTTCTATCTCTTGCACTTTTATAAGGAAATTTAGTCAAACTGTGGCTTAATTTGTAATTTTTGAATTATTTCAAAAAGTGTTCTAATTTAAAATAGTCATGCAAATATCACTTGGCATATTTCAACTATTACGCAAGCAAAGCCGCGGGGTTTGCTAGTAATATATAAAGTAAAAGAAAAACCTTTCGTTAATTAGAGATAATAAACTGAAGCAATACTTTTAAACGCCGCACAGTGGGGTACTTGAGCCGAAATCCCGGCTAAAAATATTTTTCAAGTGTTATAAAGTTAAAATCATTGCTGTTGATTTGTTATTAGTAAACACACTTAATAAATGTTATATTTTCACAAATGTTTGCATTTGTTTAAAAAATAAATATATTATACAAAGTTTACTTAAGGCTGCTAGTCATTCAATTTCCGAATTCTCTTCACTAATGTTAAGTCTATGGACATGTGATGCATTTGTATATTTAAAAAATCTCCTCGGTAAATTATAAAGTTGAAAGGTGAAAAGTGTTCATGAATTCGTTTTGTCTATGATGTCTGTCTGTATGTCCGTCCGTGCTCTAACTCTCGTAAATATAGTCCGATTGCCTTAAAATTCTTAGATGTTATTGTGTATCACTATGACATTTTTGGTATTGCAAATGAAGTCTATAGAATTTACGGTTCATTTACAGAGACGCTCAAAAGAATTCCATTACATTACGGTCTATGGGAAAAAATCGTTTGCTCTGCATTTTAATGATATCACACTATTTTAAACGTACTGAAATTTACATTCGTCACTGAGGTGTACTACGGCACTTACTGTAGAATATGGTGTGCGTATAATACATCGTTCATTTACAGGGACACGCAAAGGAATTTGGCTGAAGAATAAATTTAACTATTGAAGTCTATGAACAATAATCGCTGGAAGTGCGTTTGTAGTTGAGATAAGCGTTTTTAAATTGAACTGTTTTTTTTTAAATATTACGTGGTGTGGATACATTCTATACATCATATACAAGGCTGCACAAATGTTCTCAAGTACATTTCCGTTTATTCATGGAAATGGCAGAATGGAAATTTTTAACTGTGCTATACGTTTCAGTGAACTAACTTTTAGCATATTATGTAGTATACATACAAACCCACAGCTTAATTTAATTTAATATTTTATGTCTTAAAACTAACGAAGTGTAAGTAAGATTTTAACACTCCACATAATAATAAGTATACATTTTATAAACATTTTAAGAACTAAGGAAAAAAAAAAGAGACATTCTTTAAGAAGAGTACAAAGAAAAAAGAAGTTAAAATATTAATTTACTAAGTAGATATTTTAAAATACAAATACATCACATGCCCATAGACTTAACATTAGCGAAGGGAGTTTGGAAGTTGAGTGACTAGCAGCCATAAGTGTTTGCTGTTTATAAGAGAAAAGAATTTGTAGATAGATTGTTTTAGTTGCTAGCAATGTTTAATTAAATGTATCTAATTTTAATATATATAAAACTTATTATTTGCATTTAATTTACTTTAATAATAATTATTACATTTAATTTACATTTAATAAAGATTATTTACATTTGATAAAGTTACATTTAATAATACATTTAGTAAAGTGGAGTCTCTACAGCATAGAGATGCTGGTTTTTTGGTGTATTTAATAGATCACCAGTTTCAATTTGATTCTTCAGAACTCTGTTTTTCATATTTTTCATCACTCTCTTCTTGACCCTTATCAGGACTACCATCAGACTTAGCTGGAAGAAGAAGTTGTAGGGTCTCGCTACCGTATGGATTGCTATTTTCCCTTGTTGTGTGTCTAGAGTAGCTTATAAAAGATCATTTCTTAAAAGTAGCCAACTTGGGACATCTCTGTTTGTTGAAAACTTCTCTATTGCACTTTCTTGAGTACTTTGTACGGTACTGTCTAAAGTATTTGTTTCTAGCAGCGGCAACTTCTTCCGATCATTGCGTTGGCCAATGGCTACGACTGCTTTCTTAATTACAGTGGCACCATGAATCGAATCAAAACCTTGTACATTGTTGGAATCATGGAATGCCAATTGTAAAGGTTCACATACAGCCTTGATGTTTCATCAGCACATGTTTGGAACTTTTTTTCGTCAATGCAATGCCCACTTCTTATGACTTCCAATAGTACCTTTTAATCATTTCTGCGCCTACTCCAGACATCTTTAATTCCCTCCTTCTATCCCATTATTTTGCACCTATGAGCCTCCGAAGCTAATTAGGAAAACTTTTATCCGTAAATAAGTATTTATAATTTGAAGACGATCTGATATTTCTATCAAGAGATATAGAATGTACGTATGTATGTACCTACATACAGTGGTGGGATTCAACCGGTTCACACCGGTTCGGTAGAGCCGGTTGTTAATTCGTGTTGAGTTCGGCGAACCGGTTGTTACTTCAAATGCGAAAATCGCATTTTAGTCCAGGCAATAGGGAAATTTACCTAGCAAAATTAATGGTAGTACTGGAAATCGGCTTTCTATATGTTTTTGGGGTCGCTGAATCGAATTTGTAACTTCCCACCAAAATGTTCCCCCGGCAACCTCCCCAAATTTTGGTAAAAAGCCCCCCAAAACAGGTTTTTATTAAAATATTCCAATATTTTATTGTTTTAGGAGAAAAGTAGCTAGAAATTCAGAAAGTAGACAAAATTTGCAACAAATTAAATATATGACATTATGACTTAGGATGAAGGGGAAGGGGGTATCTGCCTCGGAACAGTAACCTTAGTAACAGAACCCAGTAAACCTTATAGAGAAAGTTCGAAGGGAAGATGGGAGGGTTAATGTAAACGTGTGAGTGGTTAAGTGGAATTGCGCAAATTAGCCCACGCAGCACCGCGCGTATGTTCCGAGGCAGATCCCCCCTTCCCCTTCATCCTAAGTCATAATGTCATATATCTAATTTGTTGCAAATTTTGTCTACTTTCTGAATTTCTAGCTACTTTTCCCCTAAAACAATAAAAAATTTGAATATCTTAATAAAAACCTGCTTTGAGGGGCTTTTTACCAAAATTTGGAAGGGTTGCCGGGGGAAATTTTGGTGGGAAGTTATAAATTCGGATTCAGCGACCCAAAAAACATCTAGAAAGCCCATTTTTAGTACTACCATTAATTTTTCTAGGTAGAGTCCCTATACGGTTTCTATTGCCTGGACTATTTATATTAATCTACTTTCTTTAAATGTTTATCTGCACAACAGCGTTTTCTAAACATTACGCTGTGGCATGTTTTGATGTGTTTCAACAAAATAAAAGTTGAAAAAAGTATATTTTTTTCTTCATCAGTCATGTAAGAAGCAAATTTAACTTTAAACGAAAAATGAAATTTATAAGATTTGAAGAATTTTGGGGTCCAAATCGGCAACCTAAACTAATCCTAGTTATATGGCATGCTTATTCAACTTTACGATAACTACTTATATTCGAATAAAAGGTACTTTGCTTTGGCTGCTTCTTTCTAAAATGTACGGAATAGTCCCTGTTATTGCTGATCAATAGCTATTAGTTAACTTGTTAGATTTAGTGGAATACCTTTAACAGCATTCTTTTAAAATATTGTTCATCATATGAGGACGTGAGTTTCGAAACTTTGTTCATCATATGAGGACGTGAGTTTCGAAACTTACCTTATCCAAAATTTAAAAAATCGAGTTTTCTCTATCAACCAGTTCTGTTTGTGAACCTGTACCGAAAAAATACTACAATCCGCAAAAAAACTAGGTTATTCTGTATTTCTGGCATTGTAAAATCTAAAACCAATCGACGCGGTCAGGGGTTTTTCGTAATTTCCCAAAATTTGATTTTCTGAATAAAGTGAGTTTTGAAACTCACACACGTCCTCATATCTTAGAAGTCATTTAAATCAACGTAGATACTTTCACAAATGTAAGAATTTATATATATATATGTAATAATAAAAAATTTCGCCTCTTTTTCTTAGTAAAACTATTCCAAATTCTTAATATTTTTCCTTTTTTACCTATCTTTAATAATATCTTAATATCTTTTGTCTTTTATTTCATGCATTTAAAGTTGCGTATTCTTTTATTATTCTAAAAACCTTAATCCATTCGCCTAATCTTATAAAACCCATTAAATTACTTTTTCATTTTATTCTAAAACTAAAATCTCTTTTTTTCGAATGTTTTAATATCATTTATTCTTTGGTGTTCTATACCCACAATTCCATGCGTCCGCCAGTACTATTTGCACTTTAATTCTGACGCCGTATAAAAGAGTTCATTATCGACGTCATCCTTTCCCATCGAATCGTAATCTGTTTTATGTCCCATCCTTCCCTACCTCTCTTGTAGCATTGGTCTTTTACCTTTCTGTAACCGCCCGCGCGCTGTTTTTCGGAGTACAAATATCGTTACATCGGCGAAGGAGAGGAAGATTTTACGTTTTTTTGGTTGTCTAATTAACCTGCGTCGCTTGGAGTAAACGTTCTAATGTGTAGATCCTAAGCTTGTAACATCTAAAGTTTTGTGAAGTGATGATCAATTTTTGAGGGTTGATGGAATAACTACTGGAAGTGTTTTACTATGTTTTTTGTCAATAAAACCAGTTTCAAGTGACGATGACTCTCTATATTCATTACGTAAGGGAAATTATCTCAATGTGTCTCGATCCTGTCTTTACTCGCCACCCTCACTGCAATCCGATATTTTCAATATAACGGATGGATGGTTTTGATTGCTCTACTACATTTTATGTCGAGGTGTACTGGTGTCGCCTAAATGTCTGAAAGTCGGTAGAAAAATGCTACATATATATATATATATATAAGATCCTTAAGTCCTATAAGTTACATTTAGAGAAAACATTTTCATGCTTTATATGCTAAGTGCTATTACACAAGAAAATTTGAAGCGACAAAAATTGCCCACGACTCATTAGCTGCATTAGCACGACAAACACTTCATTAGCTATTTGTAAGAGGCTTTGCCATCGTCAGTTTTCCAAGCTTTTGAATGGCTCTTCTGGGCAACATTGCTCATCAAATACATTGTAGACATTGTACGGGACAAAATTGCTCCGGCAATAAAAAGTTACTTGTTTTTCGAGCAATCTTTTGAAGCCATAGGTTTAACGATACCTATAGGTTGGCCGAAAGTAAGGGCAAGTTTGACGCCTCGTGTAAAAGTACTTTAACAAATGAAAAAACATTGTATGGTCTAAACTTGCCGAATCGTGATATTTTGTATTTTACGAATATTCAACGATGTGTGGTTCATCTTTTGTACCAAGAAATGATAAGCAATTCCTAAAATTCTAAATATCATAACTCTAGAAGTTTTGGCCGTGCAAAAATTTTTCTCACTTGTTATAAAATGTATAATGTTGTTTTTGTTTCTAAATATGTTACAGGACCGCATAAAAATTTAAATTTTGCAACTTTTTTCTAAAGTAAAAACGGTTTTTAAGATGATCAAGAACAACATTTGAAATATTTTAAAAATTAGATTTGTTCTGAATTTAACGATTTAGAAATGGAAAGGGGTCGGGCTCAGGTCAGCTATAAGAAGTGACGCCCTACGTATTTTATAACTAATATTGCCTTAATGACTGTATATTTTAAATGAAATTGCTAGTCTTTCAAAAGCACTGGGAGCAAGAAGAATACGCATCACTAAAGGATGAAAACTTATGATAGCATTTATTAAAACGTTTGAAATACATGGTGCATAATAAGTGCGTGCAAAATTAAAAAATTCATTATAAAAGAAGTAATGCTCTGAAAAAATTTCGGCTTGCGCGAACATGATCAGAGGGACATTTGATTTTTTTCTCCATGTATATAAAAAAATGATTCCAAAAGTATACGAAAAAGGGCGCTCACATGCCATACTCAGACGTTTTATGCAAATCAGACAATCACAAACAGTCAATGAAAAAAAATCACAATAACATGGCACTGTTGCATTGTTTTAAAGTAAAATATGTTCAACATGACAGCCACCACCAGGTAATAGGCAAGTGAGGCGCGTCAGTACGTCTATTACAGCTGAGTGTAGCGTGTCGGCATCAATGCCACCGACGGTTCGTCGAATGGCATCTTTCAGTTCCACCAAAGTTGCTGGGAAGTCCCGGTACACACGAGACTTTAAGTATCCCCACAACCAAAAAATCTGCCTGGGTCAAATCTGGGGATCGTGAGGACCACTCAAACTTACAACCTCGACCTATCACTCGATCTTCAGTGAAAGTGTCTAACAGGAACGTCTTTATTTCATATTCAAAGTGGGGTGGGGGGGGGGGGTTCATATGCAAAGTGATGGTGGGGGCACCATCCTGCATGAGGGTGATGACAGGTAAGGCATGTCTTCCTGCAATACAGGCACTACGTGGTCAGACAAAAGCGTAACATATCGTTCTGCAGTAATACTACATAGGTTTTACAACCGGATTCAGGACAAGGCACTTCAAAAAAAGAAAGACCCAGAATGAAAGACGCGATGAAACCACACCAAACCGTCACATAAGGAGAATCCAGTGTCGCCCTCCTTCGGTTGCTTTTGGAATATTTTTTTTTTATTCATAGAAAAAAATTCTATGTCCCTCTAATCACATTCAAGAAAACCGAAATTTTTGCCGATTATTACTCCTTTTATTATGATTTTTTTTAAGTTTGCACGAATTTATGATGCACCCTGTACTTCGGAAGAAAAAATCACATACAAAGAATGACGATGTAAGTTGTATTACTTCAGAAACTTGAAAAAATATCAACTTTGTAAAAGATCATAAATGTTTTAGTGAACTCGGGAACATGATTTAAAAAAAAAAACGAAAAAAAAATTGTTAGACTATACTGAATTCTGAACATTTAACACCAAGTTGTAGTCAATTTGAATATTAGAATAAACAACAGTTTTTTATGATTATCGAGGATTTATTAACTATATTTTAAAAACATTTCTAAAACTATGGAGTCTTTGAAAGTATTCAAAAGGTTAAAAATATTGTCAGAACAATTGCTGTGAGTTCAGCATAAATGGAAAAGAGGTTTTCAAAGATTAACTTAATATGGTCAGAGTAGAGAAGTCGACTAACTGTTTCTAATGTATCAAACATAATGACGATTAGTCTAATTGGCCTAAAAAGCTCTAAAAGAATGGATACCTACTTTTATAGTAAATGTATGTTAAGAAAAAAGCACACATCCGATGATGTTCGAGTAAAGACAAATAAAACTAAAATTGAGGATATTTATCAAGAAGCTATATGTAAATGTCTCAAATAAAACAAGTTATTTATTATTTTAAAACCATTTCCTATACTATAATATATTAATTTTTTCTACATCCTTTAATGTTTTATTTATTCAATGTATGAAAAAATATACTAACTTTCGAATACCTTTTTTAATTTTTCAACATCATAAATATAAAGTTATTTTCAGTAAATGATACCCAAAATAATTCGAATTTATTTTTGCTGTTTTCAATCTGAAAATGTATAGTGTGCTGATGTATTTCATTGGCAATTGTTATGCACGGACAATTATTGAATGAAAGATTTTCAAAAGGTGTTACATGTTTTTAAACTGAGCTAAATTTTATTACTGATACAAAATTTACAGAAGTTACCTTCTTCTCGTGCGCATTATTGTTAGTACAAAATAACTTTAGCGTCATTTAGGATTAATTATAGAAGACGACAATAACAAATTTCCGGTGAAATTTGCGACTTTGGTTACAAAACATAGCATAAAACACGATTTTAAAAAAATCCAGAAATCAAGCACTTACCACTCACAAGAACCGATTTATTGAGATTAACTTTCAAGAAGTTACGAGCATTTATCACTAAAGCAAGGATGTAAATAGGAAATCTTGATATTCAATGAGTTTGTATTCTTGTGAGATCAGAGACCATGAATATAGAAAAAAAAATTCCTGATATATCTTCTTTGCGCATGCATTATTGTTACTGCAAAAATAATTTTGAAGTCACTTAAGTCTAATTATATAAGACAGCATTGATGAGCATCTCGGCGAAATTTTGGTAACAAAACCTAAAATAAAACACGCATTCTAAAAAATCTAGAAATCAAGCTCCTACCACTCACAAGAACCGATTTATCGAGATTGACTTTGAAGAAATTACAAACATTTATCACCAAAGCAAGCATGTAAATATGAATGTTTGACATTCAGTGAGTTAGTATTCTCACGCGGCTAGATACTTCAAGCAATATCTGAAGCTCTTGCTATAGTTAGTGTTTTTAATATCTAGCTGATTGCAACTTTGGGTCATGGACATAAGTTAGTTCTTAAGCTTAAATTTCTGATATTTTTGTATGATCCTTATTGTATTATACTGTTTCGATGCATTTTCTGATAGAAATTTTGATCAGGGTATGATGATTACGTAATATTTATTAAATTATGTCCTTTTATTGGGAAACATGTTTCAGAAATATTTTTTTCACTATACCAAAAGTAATATAGATAATAATACTACCAAAAGTCACTATACCATGTATAAAAAATGGCAACAATATGCGGAACATTTTTTTTTGTGAAACTAGCATTCAAAACCAATCCGATTATACTTCAAAAATGGCCCGGCAAAGCCCGGCACACTTTTAAAAAGCTTTCCATATATTTAAACTAGAGCCAAAAACGCTTTAAAATTAACCCTTTTTCAAATTTAATGTTTTTTGTTATATAAAAATCATAACTATTTAAATTAACACATAGTTTAACACTAAGCTCCGACCGTTATTAAACACATAAGTCTTATTCAATTTCAGTTCAACAATCCAATCAGGAACAAAAGAATTACATTTAAAAATAACAACAATGCCAAAAAGCAACAAAAAATCATGTTTTGTTTCAAAGAAGTTTTCTCTTCAACTGAAGTCAGGAGCCACCGGATATGGCTCAGGTTCCTGAAATAGACATATATCGATGCATCAATTTATCAGTTATTAAAAAATATGATTTGTACAATTGTTGATGAATTTTTAATTTTTGAAATTTTAGCCAGGTTTTTGGGTCAAATACTCCACTGTGAGCCGTCGGACCAATATAGCTGAATGTATTTGACAACTTTCAGAAACGGAAATTGTACAAAATTTCATTGCGCTTTTTTATATAATTTTTTTACGGGATTCTTGTAGTATACATTACTGATTAAAACATAAAAACAGATTTTCTTCCCATTTAAACATAAAAACACGTTGCACATCAATTTGAGTTTTATAAGTAATAAACAATTATACAGGTCTGTAAAAAAAAATAAAGTATAATAATTTTTTTTCACCATTTTAGGTTTTTCTTGACATTTCGTAAAAGGCTGACCCTTTTTCTCTATCACGTAAGTTTTTTTGATTAAGTAAGGATGCATATGTAGAAAACAGCACAAAGATATAGCAGAGGATAATATACCTTTTTTAAAGCTTAGAAGTAAACTGTATCTTGCACTTTATTAATTCGCCACATTTGGCATATTTGCTGTAAAGTTAAATATCATTACAATATATTTTCTTTCCTTCGAAGAAAGATGTCCCCTTCCTCCTTTTGTCTTCTGTAGTGTTTGTTTATTAGTTTGTAGTTACGGCAAAATTTATAACTTATCATTTGGAAATTCTAATGTTTTTATAATTAACTAAATAAATTACCATACAGACGGGATTTCTGGATTTGTGTCAAAACTGTATATAATTGAAATTTTCGAGTATTTTTATCGAGATGACATAAAAAATATATAAGAAATACTTTAAAATATGTAAGAAACACTTTAAAATATGTAAGAAAGTTACTTTACAAACCATAAAAAATGAATAAATTGTGATACAGTTTTCAAAAAAATTTCATTTGAAAGTACATCCCCCCTCCTCTCACCCCCCAGTTCGATCGTGCAAAAATTGAAATTGTTGGCTGTTTAGAAGTTAAAAAAAATTCAGGAAAAGCGAAATTTAATCATTTGCTGTTGCCAAAATCGAAATGACGTCAGCGTTACGGATGTCCTTTATAATATAGACAGATAAATAATTATAAAATTAACTTATATAGAGAGTTCTTTTAAAAGGGTCCGGGGCTAAAACTTCTAAAAAAATGAAATTTCTTTTATTGGCTTAAAAAAAAATACTGAGTATTTAGCATAAAATACCGGAAACCGCATGCTTTTATCTTCATTAAATCCAGAGATATAACACCTTTTGCCTTGAGAAGCGATGCATCAGCTATCCTCTGACGAGAACTTTAACTTCATTTGTCTCAGAATGAATTTTTTCGCGATTTGTCAACTTTAAAAGAATATATCTAAAGTTCCTTGCAAGATATATGCATGAAAATTTCAACAGAGATTTTATGCTATATTTCCAACAAATTGTCTTCAGGATTTTTAATTTTGAGTGATAATTGTGAAAATATGCTAATTAATACAAAACTTACTCATAAAAAAACTTCATTTTATAATAAATTTTTTTTAAATGAAATTCATAATCAATGTTTTAAGAAATCCTGAAGGCGAATTAAAATGACACATTTTCTGTACATAAAAGTGTGAGAAGTTTGTAAATCGAGTACGTACTTCCAGAGTTATACCAAAAATTAAATATGTTTAAAATTTTAAAATTTAAATTAAAAAAAATATATTTAAAATTGTTCAGATTTTTTTACATGCAATATTCTTATTATATTAAAACATATTTCAAAAAAAAAAATTTCATAACAAAATCTCTATAAATAAAAATAGAATTTTGAGTCCCGGATCCTCTTAAAATTTGCTACAAAACCCATTCTTTATTAAAAAATTTTTTGATTTTTTTTTTTAAACACCGAAAGAATTTATTTAACTGTTTTTATTGCTTACAAATAATTAGTTTTATTGAATTATCACTGCTTTCTAATTAAGCAATTTGCTTTAAAAATGAAAAATAAATAGTGAAAAATCTCGCCATCTTTACTTATTGCTAATGAAAAATTAATCACGCATAATTTTTGGAAAAGCAATCATCATTATCAAAGGAAATATTAAACTATTTATCTAAATTTTAATTTACTTTCAGATAAGAACTGGGAGTTATTAGAAAGTTCGTGATTTTAATCAATGCACTATATATGATATATCAAACCAACACAATCCTCTTGAAATCTGTGTATAAAAATGGGTCTTATGAGACAGAATAATTAAAATTAAATAAATTGATTAATTTTTTTAACGAAAAATCAAGATTTATATTCTTTCCCTTGCGACACATTTGTGCTTATTTGTATTTTAGATAGAAGATGAAACTAAATAATTAGAATTAAGACCGATTTTGAATATTTTGAAATTAATTACTCTAATTTATTTCAAACATTCCATTATCATTGGATTTTCATAATTTCATCTATCTGTTGAAGGAATGAAATTCACTTAACTAATGTTTATATGGAAATGTTAGATAACTTTTCAAGATGGATAATTTCATATTTCATTAACATTTTAATTTTGTTTTAAAAGATAATTGTGAAATATATTTGCTATGATTAATGGTTTAGGAAGATAATGTTTGAAAAAAAGAGCTTTTTGCTGTATTGAATATTACATATTACTGTTTAATAATTTGGGAGTTAAGGAATACTCATTGTATTATTTAATTATTGCATACATTTAATTATCGCAATGTCTATTGTAAGTTAAAACTGACTTAAATGTCACTAAACAAATGATTTAAATGACATGATATTATTTTAAATAAAATTATTAAAATTTAAAAACTTAAACAAAATACATTGCAGTTATTTATTATATGGATCATGTTTTGCCATATACAGGATGTATCTGAAATGCTTCAACAAACTTAGAGGGATGATAGTACTCATGAAGACGAGCAAAAAAATGCAATGGAATGTGGGGTCGCAAATGACGTTTAAAGGATGAAAATCGAGAAAATGCCTCTAAAAATGGACAAACTGAGACAAGAAAGAAACACTCCAGAAAATTATTTATTGCACAGAATAGGTGCAACACAGCTCGTGATGTCCAGAGAAAACAAATCTTTTACAACAATTGTTCAAAGTGTCGACCGCGGACATTATTACACAGAGTACATCTACGGAGGAACGACTGGCGGACACGCTCAAATTTGCATACGTGGATTCCTGCTCACAGATTTGTTTGGCTTTCTTTGAAATTTTTGTTATCTATTTCTGACCGTATATGCACGAAGTGAAAAGAAAACCAGCTTCGTGCTACTAACTAGTTCAGTTACTACTGCAGAAAAGCAGCATGCGAGATTTCGATATTTTTACTGGTTTTGCGATTTTCGCCCTTTAAACGTCATTTGCGACCCCATGTTACATTGCATTTTTTGTTCGTCTTCATGAGTACTATCATCCTCCCAAGTTTGTTGAAGCATTTCAGATAAACCCTGTATATGAGATATATTTTCCAGGGAAAAGGGCATATGATATGTAATAAAAATTTATGCAGTCTATGATAAGATAATTAAACTAATTTTTTTCTGTTATGATGGTCCGAGACTCACTATCATACACTGTAAAAAAATTATGTAACGTAACTCCATAAAATTGATGGCAGCCTTGCTGCCTCAGTGTTATTGAGTAATTTAACCGATCTAACTGGTGTTACGTTATGCTAAAGTGTAATATTACACCAGTTATATCAGTTTAAATTACGCTATTATATAAGTTAAATTACTCCATAGAATTGAAGGCAGCATGTTGCCACCAATTTTAGGGAGTAACGTTCCATAAATTTTTTGCAGTGTACGCTTTTTTTATTTATGAAAAATTTTAACCTCCTTTTTATCTTAAGCGTGTTTATATATGCATTCTTTTTCGTTTGTAAAACCTTTAAGAAAATTAAAATTTAATTTTATAAAATTAAAAATATTGAAATTTGGCTATGTTTAAAATTCTATATACCACTTTAAATTCATTGTCAAATTTCAACGTCACTAATTTCAGTTATCATTTTTTGTACATTTATTTCACTTTTGAGTTCAAAAAAAGGATAAATATTAATTTATCATAAAGATTATACGTAATAGTAATAAATAATTTTTAAAAGAAAAAAATATTTTTTATCATGAGAATAATATTTTCTAAATTTTATTTCAAAAGTAAAAAAAGCTGAAAGATAAGTTTACAAATAATTCAGACTCTTAAGAACATTTCAAAAAAGTGTGGTTGATTGGAAGGAACATTTTAAATGCTCCAATATAAATAATGTTACAAATAATACAAACTTAATCTTTAAATCGGATTTTCTCAGTTTCTGATTTTTACACTTACCTGCAAGATTAAAAATATGCAATGACTGTAGAGTTATAATGTTTTGCACAAACCTTTTACACATGGGTCTTAATTCAGGGTAACTTAACCCCTTCGGGACAAGCGTCTTTTACAGAATTTTTTATCTATTATCACCGATTTTTCAAAACATAAATTTTTGCCTAATTGGATCGGGAAAATGCTTGGATTAAATAAGGCAAAATTTACAATAAAAATTTACTGGTGAGAATAATCACGGATTCTGAGCACCTTACGTGCTCATTAAAAAAAAAATCAATAGATTTTGATACCGGGTGTCCCAAAAAGGACTGACTGATTTTAAAATTCAATAACTTCCAAACGGTGACAGATATTAAAAAAATTCTTGCAGGAGGGTTATGCATAAAGTCAAAAGTTTTATTACAGTGATTTTCAATTTTAGTTCGAATTACAAACAATAGATGGCGCTGTAAGCAATAGTCGCTAAATACAGGCTCGATTTTTGGTCCTTTCTGTTGTTACATGCAGAAAAGGGAGATGGAAATGTATTATCAGGGCCAGGAAGTACCACAAATCGAGCCTGTATTTAGCGACTATTGATAGCAGCGCCATCTATTGTTTGTAATTCGAACTAAAATCGAAAATCACTGTAATAAAACTTTTGACTTTATGCATAACCCTCCTGCAAGAATTTTTTTAATATCTGTCACCGTTTGGAAGTTATTGAATTTTAAAATCAGTCAGTCCTTTTTGGGACACCCGGAATATAACATGAAAATGTTAAAAACTGCAATTTATTGAAAGTTTTTAATTTTTAAAATTATTAAAATATTAAAGACGTTAAAGATTTGGTTCAGTTAATAAAGATAATATTAAAATACAATTTCATACCAGAACTAGGATTCTCCTGTATTTTTTTCAAGTGTTATCTGCGGTTAAGAAAAAGTCATTAAATTTCTTATTTTTAATGTTATTTATGCAATTTATGTAATTTTTAAATATCTGTTAATTACATTAAAAAATTGAATTAAATTTATTATGTTATTACTTTATTATAAACACTGTGAAAATTTCACTGTAAAATGAGAAAACTTACTGATTTTATGTCGAGATGCAAAAAGCATAATCTTATAATGGACAATTTTTGACTCGCAAGGTACTATGTCATATATATGTATCTAAACTATACGTTAAAATCGAATTTACATAGTCATGCTAATGAGAGTTGCGAGTTTTAATTTCTTTAAATATAGATATTTCGCAATTATTTTCTCCAACAAAGATACTTAAATTTTTCTATGTTTTTATCGATTAATTAAATTCGTTCTCATTTCTTTTTTTAGTTTTTTTTTAGGAAAAAAAATCTTTTTAGTAAAATGTGACATATATGAAAATGAAATGAGCGTGAACAATACAAATATTTAATTGAATAAGTGAGCTAAAACTGAAAATACTTGTCGAGTATTTTTTTCGTTTGTCACAAAACGGTTGAAAAGGGTTTAGATGCCGTATCCGTTAACCTATTTGTACGAAAATTTATACAGTTCTTATATTCATGTATATTCTCCAAATGGAAACTCACTCGAAAATAAATTTTACGCGCTATCGCCATACATACACATACATACATACATAGCGACATTATCGTTTAAATGCATCGAAAACGGGCTACCTGAAAACGTAACAAAATTTAAACATACACATACCCATTGAATAAGTTTAAAAACATAGTTGAAAAGTTTTATGAATTCCGTTTGTTTGAAGTGTTTTATATGTCTGAAGTGTTTTATGAAGTGTCTTATATATCTGAAGTGTTTTATGAAGAGTTTCATATGTCTGAAGTGTTTTATATCTCTGCCCGTATATGTATGTAACTCACATAAATGTACTCGGATTGCCATCTAATTGATTAATGTTATTGAAGTTTATCATGACATCTTTAATTTTGAAAATGAAATGTGTAGCATTTATAGTTCATTTACAGGGGCATTCAAAAGAATTCCATTATGAGGAAATAGATTTGTAGTGTATTTTAACGATGTTACGTGTTGTGGTTACTTAGAACCACTGCCATTTTTTTTATTTAATTTCATTTAGAAAATATTTTTATTAATCTTGTATTCATTTAATTTTAATATTCGCATTCCAAAATTATTTTAATTCCCTTTTTTTTCAACTTTCCCCTGTAAGTTTTTCTTTCTGGCATAGCATTTCATTCTTTTTAAAATCATAAACTTCGTTTTGATATCTGTACTTCCGGTAAAAGAATTATCTGGAAAGTTCCATATCTTTCTATTTGTGAGGTCATATCCTTTTGCAGCTCCGCCCCTTAGCCAATAATATTTAAATCAGTTTAATTCGTAATTTAAAAATTCGTAACTCTTTACTACTGTTTGGCATCTTATCTCGGTGAATTCTATCAAATTTCCTTTTTTTAAAAGAAGTTTTTTATATACTTTAGCATTGCATTTTATGCCAATGCAGGGCGCCTGTATGGTCGTTCCGCCAAAGTTGGCGTGTTTCAGGTATTAAAGCATCCCCCTTTACTCTTCTTTTCGGAGAACTCGTGCGCATTCAATGCAGTTGAGTTGGGATTTCAATGCAGAATGGCTGCCTTTTGCCGTTCTGCGAAGAATTATGTCCACGCCTGCATGAGTGCTCTGTCAACGAACGCAGAGAATGGGTGGATGCCTCTTCCCCTTCTACAAAAAAAATAATAATAATAAACGGATTTCATATCTACAGTAAGAAATATTAAAAGTGCAAGAATATTTCTTTATGATTGTGTAATCGGCTGCATAGTTCGTCTTTTCTTTTTGTGGCGAGATTCTTTGATCAGTTACTTCTGATTCTTCAGTAAGATGTGGATAAAAATTCTGTTGACGGCATTATTATTATTTCTATTCAAATGGTGCTTTTACTTCGAGTCGTAGAATTATGATGCTAAAAAAATCATCTAAATGCCTGTGCCTCCACACTCCCCAAGGGAAAAAATTATTTATTTTTCTTTAGTAAGAACGTAGATTGTATGTGTTCATTATAAAAAAAAGTACATCTAAAAGAATAAGACATGTACTCTATGATAATGCGCTATATTCTGCAGGAAAAATTGCTTCATAAATAAAAAAATTTCAAGGAAGATTTGTCATCTGTTTATTTCCTTTCTGCAAATGTCTCCATCATTTTCTGTTCTTTCAGGTGAATGCAGGTAATGCTTTTACCTTTTATTTTTTTTGTTCTCAATTTCCAAATGTATGATAAGTAAATTCAGATTTTTTAAATTAATGACTGTTATGTCAAAGTGGTCTTTTGTGGCCGCAACAAAATGTTATAACACTATACGATCGAATTGGAATTTCAATATCCAAAATAACTTTACAATGTTATTCTTTCACCTCCTACCTCCAAACACAACAGTTACGCTATCTAAAATTTATTGAAATATCAATAAGGTGCACAACAAGATTCTTACTATTGAATACTGTGTGCATGGCATTTACCGTTCATTTACAGGGACACACAAAATAATTCGGTTATAGAACTATCTATGAGTGATGATTGCTACAAGTGCGTTTTCAATTGTGGAATGTATTTTTAAATTTAACTAATATTTTGAATATTACTTGGTGTGTATAAATTCTATAGGTAATACAGGGGGCTGCTCAAAAGAACTCGGGTACGTTTCCACTTATAGATGGAAATAGCTGAAGGGGAATTTTCTACTGTGCTATGCGTTTCCTAATTAAAATAATTCTTTTCATAGTATAGTATAACGCTTCTCCCCAACGTTTATACGCAAAAGAAAAAAAAAAGAAGAAAACTCAGGAACTATTCTACATTACATATAAGAAAATTGCCCTCTAATGAGGCATACTTTAAATTTTAATAAAACTGTTACAGTGAGACAAAATCATGATAAACCACATTTGATATTTTAAAGTATCATAAACTGAAAGAAAAATTACAACATTAGGAATAAACATTTCTCCTTTATCAACAGTAATTATGAACTCTTTTTCAACGTTTATAAAAGATTTTTTAATAGTATTTATATTGGTATTGAAAATTGTACATTATAATATTATAGTTCACATTGTGTTCACATTTTCGTACTGATACTGCTCCTATTAAAGTTTATTGGTTGTGTAATTCAAAAGATTAAGGGGTCTCAGGACTCTTAAAATTGGAAAATATGAA
The DNA here is from genome assembly GCA_963932465.1 of Maratus speciosus. Classification (NCBI taxonomy): domain Eukaryota; kingdom Metazoa; phylum Arthropoda; class Arachnida; order Araneae; family Salticidae; genus Maratus; species Maratus speciosus. Next base: position 383,344,552 of record OZ010788.1, on the reverse strand, counting down.
AAAAAGGACCATTTTCAACATTTAATATCTTAAAATGTATTTGATATTAAGACACAATTTTAAATGGGAATGAAAGATACAAGTATGTTCTTTCATTTCAAATATTTGAAAAATTGCAAGATGCAGAATTAGCATTTACAGGGGGCTCAAAACTGTCAGACATTTGACGAACAGAAAATCGGCATAACAGCTTATGCGCACGATTACAAAATAAATTTTGCAACTACAATGAAAATTTTGGTGCTTACTTATACCTCAGATTATAATAATTACACTGAACCTAAATAAATTTGTATTTAAAGCATTTTTATATTTTTAATACAAAGTTGTATTTAGCTAATGCAAAATTTAGAAAATTTCAACAATATAAACCCCTAAAAAAATATTGTTTTGAACAATAAAAAGGAAATTTTAGGTTCAGTTTATACAGACTAACATGAAACATATGTTTTGAAAATTTCATGAAAAAATATTCAGAAGTTTTTGAGATATCGTGCGCGTTATGCCCAAAAACGTCCTTTGGAGAAAAATGACTTCAAAATTTTGGAAACACCGCTTCAGCTATTGAGCGAGTATAATTCTAAATGCCATAACTTCTGTTCTAATTGGAATTTTAAGATAAATATTATATCAAAATGTTCAGAAAACAGAGAAGTTTAACATCTAAAAAAATTAAAATTTCGAAAATTTTAGAGCTTTAAGAGTCCTGAGACCCCTTAATAGATGTGTTACGCATTAGTTTTCTTTTTATTATTATTACATGATTTCTTTTAACTTACAATTCTGTTTGTTTCTGTGTGGCAGTCAAATCTTGATAATCATTTTCCCCCAATCTCCTGTTGACATAGAACTTTGAAATTTGGATACATATATATTCCTGAGGGCAATACATGACTTGGACATTGATTTGTTAAAATTTGATCCCTATGGGGGTCAACAAAAGGCAAATTTAAAATTAAAAAAAATTAAAGTATCTCATAAACCAATGGAAATAAAATCTTGAAACTTGACATGCCTGTAGTATAACTAAAATTAGTAAACATGTGTTTCAGAATTTTTCAAAATTCGACCCCTAAGGGGGGAAAAGAAGGGGCTTCACCCAAGCGCCTTCCGTTTTCGAAAGACATTGCAAAAACACTACTTAAGGGGTCCGGAACACAAAAACCTTCAAATTGTCTAAAAAACTTTTATTGCATTAAACATTTCTCTGTGTTTTTCTGCTTAAAATGACGTATAAATCATGTTTCTGTCTTAATTGGAATAAGAAATGTTAATTTTTTTCGTTTTGGTTTGTTTTCAAAATCTAGCTTTCAAGCAATGGTTGTCGTGGAAATGACTGCTTGTAAAAATGCGTTTTTCTTCATGATGTGTTTCTTCACCATTCCACGTAATGAAATTGTTATAACTCAAGAACCGTTAAAGATACAGGGTTCAAACTTGGAACATGTCTTTTTCAATTATTTTACTTTAATTTTGATTCAGCAAACAACAACAACAAAAAAAAAATATTTACCTTTGAAAATATGATTTTTTTTAAAAAAAGTTACATCATTTTTTTCTTAATTTTTACCTTAAATATCTATAAGTTTTTTTAAAAATTGGTATTTTTAAAAATGCTGAATCAAAATTAAAACTTATATATTTCTGTTTATTTAAATGAAAAAATAAAATTCTACAAATAATATTTCGAGTTATACGATTTTAAATTACCCCCACTTTTTTACTAATTTTTAAATTTTAAAATTTTTGAAAAAAATTATGAGAACTTTTATCATGTGATTTTGTTTACAAATTATATGGTTAACCATCACAAAAAATTTCAAAATTTTAATTCAATAAATAAAAATTATCTAAAATGTGTCCCGGGCCCCCTTAAGGTTAACACTACTTAAACTTAATGTTTATTCAATTACAGCTTGATTTCCTATGGGGAAATCAGCATCAGCTTCCACAATGAGTATTTGTTGAAAAGTACTAATGGCATGGTTACCAAAATAGCACCAATTTGGTAGTGCATTGAAAATAAATACTTTTTCTACATTTTAGTGAGTTTTAATGAAAGCATGTTTATATATATATTTTTTTACATTTGTATTAATTGTAAAATTTCTAATTACCTTCTTTGTTCTTTTTTTTATCACATAATATTTTTAAATGTTTTTCTTTATTGGACTTTGATAGTCTTGATCAAATAACTGGTTGAGGAGTTTACAGAGATGCAAAAATGGGATCTTCCAGTTTTTATTTATTTATTTATTTATTTATTTTTTAACCATTTGGAAAAATGGTTATTGTCCTCTGCCATTGTAGGAAATCAAAAACATATCTGAAGTGTTTTATTGCCTGAATCCGCATTTTATTCGTTTTCTGATTGGTCTATATAGTAATCTGTATTTTCCCTTTACTTTCAACAGAGATGGATACTTCTGTTGCCACTATGACAAAAAAGCAATAAAAGCTACAAAAAAATATTTATAACTCAGAAACAAATTGAGATGCAACTTTCAAACAAATTGCATTTAAAAGTACATTTTTTTCTCTATACGACGATGTAAAAAGTAATATTGTTTGGAAGTTTAAGAATGAAATTTTATTTAAAATTGGTCCAGGAATATTAATGTTTAATCCATGGCGTACGTAATGAATGACTAGCTCTGTAGAAGTTTAAAAATTTACAGTACCGAAAAATGTAATCCATGGCGTACGTAATGTATGATCAACTCCGTACGATTTTTTATGTCTTAAATTTTAGTGTTTGAGAAAATCATTTTCCAAATGGTCGTTGTAATTTGTTAAATTGCATTTTTTTTTTAACTGTTAAGAAATGTTGTCATATTTAATTTGAATTGTAAATGTAACTTTTTACAATTTTTACTTTAATGTCTTACGTAATATTCAGCATCTCTAATCTAAAATATGAATTTTCATTAAACATTTCCTCACCTGAAGAAAAGTTCTTCTTCTGTCTCTCGAAGAGTGAGTCATTTCATTTCATTTCATTAGACATATCTTTCACCTTATTAAAAGGTAAAGTTTCGCTACAGTAGCCTGGATCCATTGGAATGTATTTCACAATCTATGCTTGGCTCATGATTTTTCATTCATTTTTTTTTTCAACGAGCTATAACTTATAAGATTTAATATAGAGGAAGCATAAAAAGTTTATACGAGGTGTAAAGATTTTTTTAAGCTGAAGAATATGTCATGATAAAAAGAACCTTATAAAAAATCACGACAAAAGTTATAATAGTATGAAGATATATATGTTATTAAATATTTAAGAGTAACATATTTAAAATTTAATAAAAATCACAAAAAAGTAGAGTATTTAGATAGAATTAATATGAAATTTGATTCATACAAATCATGATTTGATTCATCAAATTCGAACAAAGAAGCTATGTGTGCTATAACTTGACACAAATGTCTAAAGAAGCACTATTTTGGGCACATTAGGCCTCTTTTGATATCTTTATTGTGGAATCTTGTTATTAATATGTGGTGAAATCATTAGCAGTAATGTAAATATAAATTATCTCATGTAAAAATCAATTTCAATGTCTTTGATAACACTCTTCTTCTTTTTTGGAATTTCATTAAAAAAGTCTCTTATTTCTTTCTTTCTATTTTTTTTATTGGATTTTTTTTTTATTTGCTATTAGAGGAATATTCGTTTTGCTTGCAACAGGCTAAAATATTTATTTTCCACAGTATTAAAAGTGGATTTGGATGTAAAATATTAAGAAAAATATCCCCCCCCCCATCCCTAAATCTTACATTTACATTTATACCACATTAATATTTACAGCAACTAAAGCCTATTTTATGACAGAACTCTTAAAATTAGTTAAAAAAAATAGAATACAACTTGCACTTTAAATAAAGTCATAATAAACACACTGATATTTAATGTTAGATTTATTTACAGAAAAATACAGATTTTTTTTAAAACTATAATTATATGTATAGAACCAATAAGCATATTTGTCAAAAACTATCTTTTGCATTACGATTATAGGGCTTCTACAACTTTATAGCATTATTGATTGATAAATGAACCATAATATTTTTTTCTTTTCCCATTTTCTGTATGAGAATGGGTTTTTTAATGTACCTTTTTTTTCAAATTTCAGTCAAAAGAAGTTTGTTATTTTGAAAAAAAATTTTGGCAACGGATTGGATTTGAAATATGTAATTATTTCTCAAGTAATTTAGGTATTATCAAAAATTTCATTATATTTCCAATTAACTTTACACTGCACTTCGGCAGATAAAACAATTTTATGGTTTCTTTTAGTATTTAGTGCAATTTATTTATCATGAAAATTAAATTTTAAATAAGCAAAAATAAAATAAAATTATAAAGGAAAGTTCCATTGCAACGAATTTTTACGATTATTTTATTTTATGAATTTGTATCATAAGCAAAAGCTCTTGCGATGATGTTTATGTTCTACTAAATGGTTTATTTTTATTTTCATTATATATTTTAAGTAGTGTCCGTTCATTTTATAACTACGTCAGGATAAGACACCAAGATGATTAAATCTACTGCTTTTCCCGTTTTATGGGTCATTAAAGAGAAATAAAACTAAAAAATCTTGGATGAAAGACAAATAGAAATACCATAAAACTTAAACCTTATCTTTCACGATTGTCATCGCAGCATTCGACGGTATTTGATGGCTATTTTTATTGGAAAAGCAGACGGTGGGCCGGACTTCCTATAGCAATGAGATGTTTTTGAAAAATCTTGAAATCGGAGTATAAAGTTTTTTCTTCTGAATTTTAGATATGATTGAATCTACAAATGTTTATTCAAAGAACATATTTTAAAGAGCTGCATCAAATAATAAAAACAAGACTTTTTATTTGAAAAAGTAGTTTTATTATGGTGATTTCATATATCAGTGAATATAAATTTTAATCGGTAGTTGTTACATAAAAAATGTTTATGGATATGGATAGGATTAAATTTCTTATATTTTTTCTTACATATGTTTTTGTATACGAATAGATGTATACACTCATACACCCGTTGGCATATTCAGCACTATAGAATGACCTCATTGAGATAGATAATCTACGACATACAACATGGGATGTGTATACGACATGTTTAATATTTCATTGGAAATAAAAAGAAAACTTAAATTCGATAAATTTTATAAGTTCAGCAACAACTATGCTGATGTTGATATGTGTTTTAAAAAAAGAAAGTTGGTGGTGACGATGTTAGCCTATTTCCTGGCGCAATAATATTTTATTAAAATTTTTGATCATACTATCACTCTAAAAAAAAAAAAAAAAAAAAAAAAAACCGGACTAAAAAACGGAGATTCTTCTGGCTATCTAGACGCCAGTACTACTTCCGTATTTTATTTTTACGGAAATTTTTCGCGATAAATTACAGAAAATTTTCCGTTTTTTTTAAAAATTAAAAACAGAAAAATTTCTGTAATTTATGGGGGAAAATTTCCGTAAAAATACGGAAATAGTACTGGCGTCTAGATTGCCAGTAGAATCTCCCTGTTTTAGTCCCTTTTTTTAAAGTGATTATTTTATCATAAATTAGTCATTTTATTGACAAAACTGCAAAGAGGAAAATAGCTTAAAATTAGGTAATTCGGCTTAAGATGCAAGTTTGTCCCTAGTACTTTTACGTGACAACAGATGCAAATAATGACCAGCTCGTGTGACGAGTCTTGTCCCGGTGTACACGTGGTTTGTGAATTTACCTTAATTTATCGCCTTTAATCGCCGTTATTTTTGGATCTTGGGAACATTTAACCGGGTGAGTAAAGCTCTTATAATATTCTGTTACTCATATTTAAAGTTTATAAACGGATATTTTATTTTAAATGAAATATTAACAATATAAGTGAGTTCCACATTCTGTTACATACACAAGGCAAGCAGAAGCGGTCATAATCTTGCAGCAATACGGAAATAAGTGTGTGTGGCATCTTCCCCCTATACTTGAGGGAAGAGGCAAAATGGTTCAGAAATAAGCTAAAATGAAGACAGAAATTGATAAATTGATTAATTCTTTTCTATCTTCCAAATCACATTACTCAGTACTTACAGACACTTGAACACTCATTTTTCAAACCGTTAAAAACGTATTGGCGACAAGCCTTGAACGCCTGGATCCACAGCAAACCACATCGTAAACTCTTAAGATTTCAGTTCTTATCTCTTCTGAATACAGCTTGGAGCAAGGCAGCCGCAGTAGGAAATGACACTTCTAGGTTTTCGATTACTGTGATTTATACCTATAACTCACGAGCAATCCCAGAACATGCGTTTGATATCTCTGAGTGTTCCATTAACGATAGAGCTGTTGCTTCCACAAGCAGCGCATGTGGCAATAAGCCTGCACGAGTAGTTGATTTCACCAACATATCATGTGGACCTACACCAGCAGTTGCTTCCAACAGCAGATCAAGTGGCACTGGATTATCACCAGCAGTTGCCTCCACTAGCACAGAAAAAGTGATTTCTTATCTAGAAGCAATCAGTCCTATTCCTCAGGTCAGAAAACCTAAACCATCTGGGCGTAAGAAACAAGCAGTAGAAGTCTTAACTGCATCAGAAAGAAGAAAACTATGCGGTAAAAGATAAAAGAAAATGTAGAGAAAAGGTAAAATAAATAAAAAGAAACCTCCGAAAAAACAGAAGTAACAGATACGTGTAAGCGCGTCTTTTTCAATTGAAGAAATTCCTTTTTTCACCAGTGGTGATAATTTTGATGTGGATAATGATGATAATTTTTATGCTGTATATAAAAGATACTTTTAGGATAAAAAAGGTCTCAAGTGTAGTTGGATTCTGTTGTTCAAATGCAAGAAATGGTTGCACGAAGATTGCAATGGTGATCATTTGCACTAAATGAAATGTTATGCAGGATTGTGCCATTAATAGTATTGGCAAAATAAATTTAAAAAAAATGACTTCAATTTACAGATTTGCTTGTTTGATCATAGTTATTGTTAATTCACAGGTAATGTTCCAATATTAGTCTTATTTTTCTTATTTTCTGTGGTGTGGCATTTTCCCCCATAACAAGTGGCATCTTTCCCGTATATATGGGGGGAACATGCCACAATTACACGAGTTTATTTATCATTAAATTTCTCAATCATTTAAATACTGGGGAATGAATTAATGAGTATACAGTACTGAGTACATAACCAGTTAACTATTAAAGAGCATCGTGGTATATTTTTTATTTATCTTATAATTTCAATTTTGGCTCTACTAAGCAAACTATCTTTATATGTGGCGTCTTCCCCCGAATTACCTTATATTTGTTTTAGTAGAGTGGAAATCGGCTCTTTATTTTTGAGCCGTGGTAGTAGAAAAATAATTAAGAATGTCATTATTATTACTATATTTTGCGAATAATAAATATTTTCTTTATATTGATTTATGTACGACTAAACCTTCTTCAAAGAATAATTGTCTTTCGAATAATTTACGTTTGAGGTTTTTAATAGTCCAATATTAGCTCTGAATACTCAACATAGTACACTGTCGCATGATGCTTTTTTAATTAGAAAAAAGGATCCCTGTAATTCCATGTTATATTCATAGAATTACACGTACTTCCTGTTCATAATTGTCAGAGAGTAACTTTGCTATCTATATTCATATATTACAATTAGTATATAGGAGAAAATTTTGTGATGATACATAACAGTTTTAAATACTAAGGTGCTTTATTTTTATTTTTTGCAGATAATATATGAGAGATGATTATCACGTGATATTTCAATATCTAGAAGTATTATGCAGACTGTAATCAAAACATTTACAAACTAGTGTACTATGGTCATCAAAAAACTTTCTTCTATATAATTCTAGTATATTAATTTAAATAATACTGTTGCACACCAACAATTATGAAGTAGGCGGGTGCTTTACTTTAAAATTAACTCGCAATTGCAGTGATCATTAAATGAAATGAGGTACTTTTCAACCATGCCTCCTATTGGGTATTCAAATACAAAATTGGACAACATATATATTTTTAATTAATAACTTCAAAAAAAATTTGGTACATTTCTACCTAAAAGAACCTGGGGTACTGCTATATTGAAGGAAAAGTAAAGTGTTCCCTCTAAGGTTTGATGAAATTTTATGGTACCTCTTTTTAATCAGTAAAGTTCCATAAACAAATACCAATAGTAACTATAATAACTTTAGTTTCAATTTCTATTTTATTTTATTTTAAAATTCATTTTAAAATGTACACATTACTTTAAAGGAAAAACTACAAAATGGCCACTTTGCCCACAGTGGCTGGGTAAAAAGGCCAGTATAAGTAAATGCGCAATTCACATTAATTCAGGATGTGTATTTAATCAACACAAACTAAAGTAACATACATTGAGAATAAATATTATGTTTTGAAATATTTTAAGTATTAAATCGTTACAAGATAAGATAAACAGTAAGGAGTGTAAATATGGCGAATGGAGGAATAAAGGGCCCCCAGCAGACATGCAGACTGCAAATGTCGAGAGTAAGCCTTTATCTGAAGAAGTTATTGCCACGACCTGCCTCCTTCTTTTTAAAGAAAATACTTTTGAGTAGTATTTATTTTATGAACAATGAATAAAAATCCGTTTTCAGGCAAAGTAGCCATCTGGCTATTTCGGCCGATCTCTTTGTGGCCACTTTGCCCGAAATGACGCCATTACAAAAACTGTGGCCTAGCATCTAATCTACATGACACGTAGAGTTTTTAAACACACATCATTTAAAAGCTTATTTTACACTCATTAAACAGCATCAGAGCAAATAATTGTAACATTACATATTATTTAGCTATAATCAAGAAAATTGTATCACTTTCCTAAAATCAAAAATACGAAAAAACAATAAAATGAGTTCAGAATTAGAAAAATTTAGCCTTTCGCTACAAAGTCGCAGACAATATTGCCAGCATCTATGGCTGTTTCGCCCAGTTCCTGCGTAGCAGGGGCACTATACAGCGAAAAAAACATCAGAAATGTCCACTTTGCCCTCAATGGTTATTTTACGTGTCCTTGCCCTAATGCTAATTTTCAAAATATAGCATTGCAGCGACCCCTGTTGGGTAAGCAAAGTGCAAATTGAAACAACATATTTTATAAAAATATATTGAATATTAAATTTGTTGAAATTCCATCCTATAAATACCAAGATGTAGTTATGATAGAAACCACGAAAAACAGCACAACAGCACAATCTTTGTGAAAGGTGCACCCAAACCTAATCTGCACCAATTTATGTCAAGGACTACCTGAATACGAAATTCGATGAAATTCTGATCTGACAGATGTCGAGATATAGTTATCATGGAAATCGTGAAAAACTCAACGCAGTAGCGACACCCGTTGAGAGGTATACACTCAAACCTAATCAACATAAATTTATGTCAAGATCTCACTAAATCCGCTTGAATTAATTTCGTGTATTGCGAAAATAAAACGGTCATAAAATGATTTTTTTTTATGAGAACTGCACATTCAAACAGAATTTTAAGCATACCAGCATAAAAAGGGTTTAGAAATATAACAACAGTATTAAAAATTCAACAACATATGCTAACAAGAAAGAAAAATCATGCGTTAAGCACAGATTATGAAACATTTCGTACACTTCCTGAAATCTTTAAAACAAAACTTCTTTATTTAGGAAAATTAGGTAAATAAGATAACTAAGTAAACATTTTAGAAAACAGATAAAACATTTGAAAAACTGATTTCAGCAGTTATCGTCCATAGCTAGACATGTATTTCAATTCTTTTGAACAGCTCTGTATTTGATCTGTAGGTTGATATATATAATATATAATAAGAAAATTTAGTTTAGGAAGAAAGCGCATTACAAGTTGGAATTTCTCTTTCAGTAATTTATACTAATAGATGGAAACGTACTTGAATACCTTTGTTCAGGCCTGTAGTTTACCTATTACCTTTATTACAGGCCACTGTTTACCTAAAATTTAATTCAAACTAAAACACTATTAAAACTACTGAAATGACATTTCCAGAAATTATCATCTGCAGATGGCCATGTATCCAATTCCTTGCGTGATCCTGTATATAATTCTATCTATATTCTACAAACATTAGCCGTCCTCTGTAAACTAAATTCAGTTCAGCATAAAAAAGGCATATTTCATTTAAAAATCGCCTTTAAGTAATTTACGCCCATACTCAGTAATCTTTGCAAATTTCTTTGTATAGCCCTGTATATCAACTATAGCACTTATACATGCCATATAGTATGCATAAATATAGCGAAACTTAAAAGCGCATGTCATAATTAAAAATGCATTTCCTGCCACCATCGCTAATATACAGTACTTCGGATAGAATATACTATCTGAAGTCCCTGTAATGACCCTGATGTGTCCCTGTAAATGCTACGCACTTCGTATTATGCATGAAATAACTTATAGTAAGCCTCAGCTACGTATACAAATGTTATAATATATAAAATAGTTTAACATATTTGAAGTACGCCGCAAACAAATACCCCCCCCCCCCCCCATATACCATTATGCAACGGAATTCTTTTGTGTGGTCCTGTAAATAAATAATAACTATTTATTGCACGGCCTATTATACAGAATGTGTATTTTAGTGCATTTCGTAAACGCATATCAATTTTATTATGTTTGAAGGGTGTAACATCTTTGAAATTCATTTGAAACGATTTTTTTTCCATTGGCCATAATGTAGCGGAATACTTTTGACTGTCACTATACAGTCGTGGCCAAAAGTTTAGGACCACAGTGCAGAAACTAGCGTTTTTAAAATTGAAACCACTGATAACGTTATAAATCAAATCGATTTTCGTCAGATGGCGTCATTCCATCTGACAGTGGAGTTACTGTATTCGCTTTTCGTTCGAACTTTCAGTAATAAATGTCGCAGACGCAATTTATTGTCTGGATCTTAAATTTCAGTGGTGGTCCTAAACTTATGGCCACGACTGTAAATAAACTAATCATGCAACAAACTTCATTTGACATACGGATCATGCTAGTGTAAGCGTCAATTACATCCAAAAATTTCAGGTCAATCTGAGTATATTTACGAGAGTTAGAGCACGGCCAGACGGGCCGTCCAGACTGTCCACCTGGCCAGACGGCCAGGCGGACAGACGGACAGACAAGCCGAAGTCATAAACACTTTTCAGATTTATTGGAAAGTGTTAAAAATGTAGAATTGAAGGCAACATTTTTGGCCTCACCACAGATTTATACTAACGAAAGAAAGGTGCTTGCGCGTGTGTGTCTGTCTGTTTGTGCAACAGCTAGCAAAATCAAACACACATAGAGGTCTGAAAATTTATAAGAGGGTAGTCTAATACATATTCTAACGCACCTGAAGCTCAAAATTTTACTTTTTGGATAATTAGCTGCTATTTTAATTTAAAACCACAATTAAAAAGGGAATTCCGAAAAAACGTCATGGTGTTGCGTGCCAGAAACTCCGTTCCGCATCTCGCATGGAGAAAAGATCCGAAAGTGCGACAGCGACTTTCCTTACCCTCCCCCCTTCCCTGTATTTCTAGGTGAGCATTGGCCGAACAGTTCAAAATACTGAAAAACGGAAGAAACCAAACCGCATCTACGTTCTTTAAGCTTTCTAACGCAGCATTCCGTTTCGAACAATTTTATAGAACAATCCTAAACAAAACTCGTCTAATTTTTGCTTGATAAAACATGATGCATTGTTGATTAGTTAGTTTTGAAGAATTTTAAGAATCGTTTCAGCCTAATTAGGAAATAATACACCTAAAATTGAAAAACATTCAGAACATTCGCATCAAATATCAGATAAATTAAATTTCCAACTGTTCCACTAGAGAGAAATAAAGTAAGACGCACAGTCCTGGAAGGAAAAATGAACACCACCTACTATAATTCTGCTGCAAATAATCATATAAAAAAGATATAGGTATCAGTCAACAGAGAATAATGTCTATTAATTAACGGCATGTATGTTTTTGAGGCCGTCAACATAATAAAAAATTGTACAGTTTTTTTTTTTCAAATGTTAACACTCGCTTTTCATGTAATATTCGAATTCCTTGGATAAAATCAGCCTGGAATCAGCCATTTTATGCATTCTTACTTAAATCTTCATACAATGAGTCAAAATTTGCAGGTGTTGATGTTAACATCTACTAACACCCACATCCACGAGAAAAACTTTATATCTTCCCGAAAGTTATCCGATTGATTTTTAACCATTTGGGAAAATGGTTATTGTTCTCGTCAGGGTAGGTAGTGAAAAGCATATCTGAAAGTTTTTATTGGTTTAATCCGCATTTTATTCGTTTTGTGATTGGTCTATACAGTAATCTGTATTTCCCTTTAGTTTCAACACAGATGGACAACAGAGTGTTGCCATTATGACAAAAAAGTAATAAAAACTAGAAAAAAAAATTAATAACTCAGAAACAAATTGAGATACAGCTTTCAAACAAATTGCATTTAAAAGTACATTTTTTTCTCTACACGACGATGTAAAAAGTAATAGTGTGGGATTTTAGAAGTTTAAGAATGAAATTATTTAAAATGTGTCATCAGATTTCTTGGAAATCTGACGACGGAAAAGCCTTTTTTCGAACAGCCAATGAAATGCTTGGATAATACGCAAGTTTCAGGTGGATAATAACTAATGAAAATGAAAGAAAATAAATAACAGTTTCTGCCAAAGAGTTAATTTTAATTTGTAAGATTTTCACGTGCAAAAGAAAAATGGAATAAGCCAATTAAAAAACAAAAAAGATAAATAGGACAGGAATGAATGCATATAAATATTTCACACCAAATACGAGTCGCAGGCGATTTCTGTCGCTTGGAATTTTTACGTGTAATAACACTATTAATGTTTAATTCATGGCGTACGTAATGTATGATAAACTCCGTGCGATTTTTTTATGTCTTAAATTTTAGTCTTTGAAAAAATCATTTCCCAAATAGTCGTTGTAATTTGTTAAATTGCTTTTTTTTTTTTTTTTTTTTTTTTTTTTTTTTTTTTTTTTAATTAGATACAGTGAATAGACCCAAACATAATGTAGGTTTTAAAAAAAAATTAAAAGCATATTTTTAATTAAGAAAATCTCTAAATTCATATTAAAAAATTGTGAATTTGACTTGTATTAATTTTTAAATAAAAATAATAAGAACCATCTAAAACATCGCTATGTGAATTTACAATTTTTTCCTATAATTAATTGTGGAGATACTGAGAAATTTATTTGTCAATGGCCTAAGAGGCCGTCCCATGTTATTGTGAACCATAGAAATGGAAATTTTAGAGAAAAAGCGTTATAAAATTTACCTTTTTAGCACTATGTGGGGGAGTATTTTTAAATGTATAGCAGGCATATCCAGTTCCGAATTCCGAATTATCACCAAAAAGTTTGAACCGTAAAAACAGAAGCTAAAATTTGTGATATTCTATATTTCCTTACCGAAACAGTGTTCTTCATATTTAAATTTAATTTGGTTTAATAAATTAGAAGGGCATTTTTTTATTTACTTTATCTTTGTATAGAGTTATGAGATAATACTTTGAAATCATCTATTATTTTTAATTTTAAAGTACAATATGCACTGGCAGGATAAGGACATTGCTCTTTCTTGAACTTTGAAATCTAATTAACTAAATTTCCTTTACCTCTGATGATAAAAAAAATAATAATAAATAAATAAAAATAAAAATTAAATAAATTTAGTTTTAGTAAGTGACATAAAAATTTAGTAAGTGACATTTAGTAAGTGACAAAGAGAAAAGAAATGAGATTTTTTTTGACATGAGGCTCGACGCCCTGAACAACCCCGTGGAAGACAATTTTGGATTATGTTTTTCTTTTTAAGGTCATGTGTTTCAATTGTTTCTTAAACAAAAATTGGCAGATTCTTAGAGGGAGGGGCAATGCACTTCTGAAGAGACAGAACCTTCTTAATTGTTCTGGGGTAACAGACTTCTTAATTATTCTGAAGGCAGAGCCTTCTTTATTGTTCTGAAGATAGAGCCCCCTTTATTGTTCTGAAGGAAGAGCGTCCTTGATTGCCCTCTCTATTTCTATATTTCCACGCTGAATTATTTAAAAATTGTCTGGTACAAAAAGTTCTGCCAAAAGTACTTAGTTTAGCTTAAAAAAAATAATTTATTTAAAAAACAAAAACACTCTTGGGCTGTGAACTACAGGCATGTCTGTTAAAAATGCCACTCCCTAGATTTAATTCTGCTTGTGCCCATATAAACTGCATTGATTTTTCATTGAATCTCTGTTTCTACGTAAATATCTACATTATCACTTAATATCGTTATATTAACTAGGGGATCGAACCCGAGCTCCTCGGTTTACAGAATACAGGTGAAAACCATTTTTTTTTAACTCTAATTATTTTTTTACATGTAATATATATTCAGAGCTGCCAAATTTTACGCTTTTTTCTTACCACTAAAATTTTATAATAAATATTGTATTATTTAATCGTCGAAATCTCACGATTAAAGAAGGCGAAAATCGCTATTAAATTTTAGTGGTGGCGGAAAAGCGTAAAAGTTGGCAGCTATGTATATTTTAGATTGCCCACTAACATCAAAAAGAATTTTTATATGAAAAATATCAATTATGGAATCAAATAAAATTTTGAAATTTATTAAAAGCTATACTTTCACATGCCGCCACATGCCAGGAGTTATTAACCCAAGATTTTTCGACTTACACGTCAGTCTTTTTGATCATTTCGGTGCTTTAAGCGCGTGGTTCAATCACATGTCTGTTAAATTTGTTTCTTATTTACATTATTTTATTTATTTTTTTTTATAGTGGAAGTTTCAATTTTGTTATGGAACATTAGACGGAAACAAATGCTGAACTTTTTACATTATTTTAAGGACAAGCGGATTAACCTTTCGTAATCGAGCTACACGTGATAGAGATAAATTTAAAAATAATTTATGCTTGAAAATCTATATATATATTACGATGTCATACGTGGCACAGAAATCGCGATTATTTGTTAATTGTTTAATGGCAACGCCCGAATGAAACGCATCTCATTGGTTATTGTGTAATATTATTAAAAACGGAATAACAATAAATAAATAAAAAGTTTAATTAATAACTATAGAACAATTTATATAAAAAAAAAATAAAAGTAAATAAATAATTTATTAATAAATAAACAGCAACATCCGGGTTACCATATCAAGCAAAATATCGACACTTTCGCGCCAGTTAAGTACCCCGGTGCGTATATAACATTGGTGTCAGAGAAAAGTCGCGCCAACGTAGTGCGTATATAACACCTGTGCCGTCTTTTATTCATCTAATTTAAAATACAATAAATGAATAAATAAATGAACGTACTTTTCCAGTATAGGTACTTGGCGAAATAGAGAAAAGGTCCATGGCGAGAAAATATTTTTTTTTCTGGCAACCGATTTAATCAAAATATTTTGTTCAAATAAAACTACATAAAAGTTGCCATGATCGCAAAGAGTTCGTACTTTTATATTAGCTGGGCGCAATTCTCGCCAATAGCATTTTTTAACTCGCCAGCAGCATTTTTTATTTTTCGAGGGATAAATTAAAACTATGCTTTGATGTTGAAATTAAATGATGGTTTATGATATTATTTATTCTTTTTCTTTTTTCTTTCTTTTTTTGAAGAATTTTTTTTTTTTTTTTTAAGTGAAAGTCATCAATTTTAAAGATTTCATTTTTAAATTAAAGTCATCCATTCTAAATAAAATGAGTGAAGGGATTATATTTTAATCTGAATTAACGAAATATGGAAAAAAAATGCGACGGGTACAATGTTTGGCGATTTATCACCTGTGTCCGACTAACATAAAAGTAGGGAGTTCTCAATTTCTTTATCAGAATCTTCCAATTTGGCGAAGGATTGAACAAGTAAATTAAATTATGAATAAAATTAACAGGATACAATGCCTAGCATACATAACTGGTCGTCACGGGTGACTAATTATTTTAAAAATCATAATAACTCAGTCAATTAAGATACAATTTTCAAACAAATTGCATTTGAAAGTAGATTTTTTTCTCTATTTGACGGTTTAAAAATTGAAAATGTGCGATATTTAGAAATTTAAAAAATCGCTGACATAGCACGTATTTTAATTTTAATTTTTTTTTCAGTTTTTATGAGAAAATGGCAACAAAAAGGTACAGAAATATAATATTTTCTTTCCTCCGTGATTATTTTCCCTTTACTTTCAATACTTTCAACCCGCCACGACTTTCAACAGAAATGGAGTTCTTCAGTTGCCACAATTACAAAAAATGTATTAAAAACTACAAAAAAATTAATATCTCAAAATTAAATTGAGATACAGCTTTCAAACAAATTGCATTTAAAAGAACATTTTTTTCCTTATACGATGGTGTAAAAATTTAAAATGTGCGATGTCTAGAAGTTTAAAAATTTGCAGTAGAGAAAATTGCAAAACCAAAATTTTATTTCAAATTTCAAAGTGTTGCCATTCGCAGAATGACGTATGCGTTACCCACAGATATGTTTGTCCTTTATAATATAGATAGATAGATAGCATTAATACTGAGTCTGCTGAAAAAAGTAAACCCCGTCCTCGGCTCAAAAAGTGTGGAGACAAAACCGGCCGGATTCTCATGAATGAAAACTAGGGTATGTCCGTCTCGGAACCGTGCAGACTTCTAACAGCAAGCTCTTTTAATTTTGTTTTTCAATTAATGCTTTTTTTCAATGGATGAAATTTTTTTGACATCTTTGCTATTTTAATATGTATTTTATAGGTATACATAGCTTGAATTATGTTTCGAAATATTAATATTAATAAAAAACATTGATGTAATCACTAATTATATATAAAAAAATTTCACAACTAGTGTAATAATTTGAAAAAAAAATGGATAAAAAAGAAGGAAATATTTTATATTCTTGATTGAAATCATAACATAAATACTGAAAAATAATCGCATTTTCAGCTACAAAGAATAATTGAGATAAGTAAATGTATAATTATATTTTTAGCGAAACTTATACAAATTTTAGCAAATAGAGAAACGAAGTTTTTAGACTAGATTTGAGCTGTCTTCTGTAACTCTCAAGGACTGTCGATTGGCAGTGACGTTACATGACTAACGGAAATGGGAAACTGCTGGCATCTCTTCCATCAAAGACATGAACTAGCCCTTAGTACTGTAAATATCAGCAATCTTTGAAAAAAATGATAATGTTTCCATTTGAAAACGTTTACCTGAAATATGTAAAATTTTAATGGTACTAAGCTTTTAATGCATGGTGTAGCTGATCAGCTACATACCTGTTTTATTTATTTATTCATTTTCTTTGCATAAATCACATGAAGCTTATTTTTCCCCATAAATGCATTTTATATTCATTTGTATTCCTTCTTATATCCCTTCCTAATATAAGGGAATGTTACATATTGCAACAAAAATGTGATTAGGTCGATTTATTGGCTAACTGCATCAATGAAAACCTGTGTATGTACAATTAAATAATAAAGAAAATGCATTTAAGAGGTAATATATTTAGCAAAAATATTATAATTTTAAATTCTACCTGATTCTTTAATATTAGCATAACTAGCTAACTAATGGAACTTTCGAGTTGATACGATAAGAAATATTTATATTTTACTATAAACATTTTTTAAAGCAATGCATATTCAAAATATTTTAATCCTAATAAAAGAATATATAACTGTCAGAATCCTCAATTTTTTGCTTTAAATTAAATTTCATGTTACTTTTTTATATCTTTACCACATTTATAAATCTTTCAAAAACCTCGATTTGAAACTCTATTATCCTTATATTTAAAGAACTTTTTTTAAAGATTATCTAGTTCCGTCGTTCGTTCTTGACGACTGTCTTGAAATTTTATTAAGATAACGCTATCTCCGCAAAAATATTTTCATTTTCTTCTCAAAACGCAATGATAGTGAATTTCTCCACTATTCCTTTTTAAAAGAAGAGATACCATACATTTTCTAGAAAAGGAAATGTCCACTGTAAAAAGAAATCAAGACGATACTGAATCCCACGAGAGTACGATTCGAATGAGGTTAGAAGGAAAAATTTAGAATTTAAGTACATACGCTTAAGTTCTGCTTCTGCGTTACATAAATATAAGAATATTTGCTGGAATACGTATTAAATAAGGAAACTGTTATGGAAAAAGTAAGACATTTTTGATTAAAAAAAAATATTCACTCGAGGTTATAACAATAATAATAATAATAATACTTTTAAGAAAAATGATTTTGATTACTTTTTAGTATTTAGTTTTTTTACAGGCTTTATTTAAATAAATATCACTAACATGCTGTCATTTTGGTTATAGAGATTACTTTTTCTACCGACTCCCAGTAGTCTGTGTGAATAATAAACTTAATTTCACAGAACTTAAAAGTTATGACATTTTAAAAACAAAACACAACAAAAACAAAAATAGAAGGTAGATATCGAAATTATTTATTATAATTGAATAAATTTAATTATTAACGCTATTATCATTGGAGAATAGTAATGTCCAATTCTGTAGAACAGTCCCATTTTGAGTATATCCATGGTTTTAAAAGCATTTAAAAGGAAAGGAGAAAGACAAACGAAGAAACAGACAAACTATGCTACAAAAATTAGGGTAAAACAAATGAAATATTGCATCATCATTAATAGACACAAAAACGCAAGAAATAAAATAATTTTATTTAGAAAGTGTCGATAAATAATTACAAATTTTTAATACGTTATAGAAACAATTTTTAAGTATGAAGAAATTTTAAGCATATTAAAATAGGTACATTCGAAGTTTGGGAGTTTAAAATTTCGATATGATTAACTGAAAGGTTGCACGTATAACTGAAACATAAATTGCCTAAAACTTCTTCATTTACGAAGTTTAATTTACAGAAAAGAGTGCAATAACTTTCAGAAAAAGTGATAATTATAAACTCTCTTTTTTGGAAGGCAACGCTTATCAAAGCAGATGTCGAAGCTGTTTTGAATAATAAAAGGTAACAAGCTTATACTTCCTTCATAATTTTATTGTCATTCTGAATAACGATTCCCTCGAAACAACGGCTTTTATACAAGATGGGGTAAAGTCTTACTGCACTGGTGGAGTTTTCATTTTCCAGGAGGAATGTTTTGATAAGAACACTGTAAAAAAATCTGTATTTTACAACAAAATTTGCTGGCACCCCGGCTGGCAACACAGTTGTTGTAAAATTTAAAAATTTACTAGTTGTTGTCTTTAAGAATGCTGTAAAATTTCACATGTCTGGAAAAAGTAGCATTACTGTTAGCTGTGTGGTGCACGTGACAGGTAGAATTTGATTTTTACTTAGCTTGTTGCTTGAATTCTCTTTTACAACATCGGTGCTTGAAAAATTACAACAGAAAGTGCAGGAAAAATCACAACATTTTTTTTTTTACAGTGAACGCGACTGTATTGCACTTCTTTACTCAACAGTCAGAGATGTCGATTGGCAATAATATTGACCGAATCTCAGTCCAAGCAATTTCTCACTTTGACGCAATTTAAAGAAGGAGTTGCACAAACGAAAAAAAAAAATCCCACAACGTTTTCAGAATCGGAACAAATCAGTTGATATGAGAGTGAAACCATTCCAATAGTGACGTTTCAGAAGCACCCCTTTTACTTTTGAACGCTGAATTACGACATCTAATTGTTGTAAATTAGAGAGCATTTTCATGTAATTTCCAAAAGTAATTAAACGATTAAAAGGTTCAGAAAAAGAAGAGCCACATACCAGTGGCATTTGCTACTGACAGAAGATAAAACCATACTAAAAATAATCCTGCCCACTCACATTAATCATCTACAAGAATAACTTTAATAAGAATCATAGTTTGCTTCTCATTCCCTTTTAAAATTCTTTAGTCATTTATACAGCACTCTGTAGGTGGTTTGCTAATGCTTATTTGGCTTTGTACTCAGTCTTGATTTATTTAACTTTGGGAGAATCTGTCTTAAGGTATTTTTTTTATTCTTACACTGTTTTCAATTTTTTGTTCAAAATAAAATAATTACGAAGTAGAAAGTTTTTATGAAGAAGAAAAATGAGTTTGAGGCTCATGGAAGAGTATTTGTTCTATTTCAACACAAAAGGAACTTATTTGAAAACTTTTTAGTGAGCTTCTTTATTTGAATTAAAAAAAAACCTTTCGAAAGCATCGCAGAGATAATTTTACAACTGAAAATGTAAATCTATATAAACACTTTGGCTGCATGTTTATCAATAGGTGTTTCTTCCTAGGAAGTAATGGAGAAACTACAGAGAAAACGACATGCTAATTTCAAGGAAATAGAGTTTTCTAAATTGAATTTAAGTTGTTTTCCACGCAAATATGCAGTGACGGTTGATATTCTTATTGCGTTTACCAAGCAATTTATCTTCTTTTGGAAGAAAAAGAGAAAGAAATGCGAAAGAAAAAAGTTTCGTAAAAAGAAATCAAGTAGTCTAAATCCCATGAGATCTTTAATTTAAATGAAGACTTTTGTGCTTGAATTCGATTTTAAGTGTACACAGAAAGTAATGTATCCATTTTAAGTGTAGTAAGGTGATTTTAAAGGCAAAGAAGACAGCAAATATAAAAGGTTTTTATGTACTATTCACTCATTTAAAAGTTGATTTTTATCAAGTTTCTATGGATTTCAATTTCCAATTCCGTACGCTATTACATTATCTCACTTTTTATTTTAGTTAGATGCTAATCAATTTAAGATAATACCTATCGTTCTACTCTGTTTCAATATCTGGAATTTTATTCAGGAGTTTTAAAGTAAATGATCATATTAAGTAATAACGTTTAACTTTTAAGAATAAAATGCAACTCATTTTAAAGTAAAGTGCAATACATCCCAGTAAATAGTGCAATACATTTTTAATATGTTTTAGAAAATATAAAATTTATCTTATATTTTTTGCGAACTAAATAGAGATTTATGAAAAAATGAACCAAATACAAATTTAGAAATGAATTTGCCAGAAAAAAGCATGTTTTAAAATATGGTTGAAACATTTTTATCCACTTGCAAAAATGCAAAACATTATCATTTATAATCAATGGATAAATCAGAAAATAATATTTATATTTCACACAAGTACAGTAGTGGAAACGTTTCGCTTGAATATTTTAAATAAGTATATAAATTTGAATTTTGTGAAATTTATCAGCATTTCTAAAACGAAATTTGCATTTTATATTCGTGATACAAAATGTGATTTCAAGACATTTAATGCAGACCGAATTCTGAATTCCAAATTCAATTACTTTGTTATAAAAAACTTCTAGAAGAGATCATCCAGATTTCTTATTCGTCTTTGATGGTCGTTCTTTATATCGTTTTTTAGGAAGAATGCCGTCTAGTAAGAATGTTTTCATTTCCTTTACAAATATGCAAAGATGTTAAGTTCTTTTCGTTCTTGTTTAAATATAAACAGAATCTTTTCTTTTCTTGTTTTTATACCGAAAACGTAAAATATTCATTTTAAAATGGAATCAAGGAGATTCTTAAACCCATGAGAATTTGCTTCAAATAAAATTACAAGAAAATCCTCTTGTTCGTGAAGCATACATGAAGAGTGTAAGAGTAGGGTTTATAGAGTTAAAATTTTAAACCGATAAAATGAAATATTCGTGAATTTTCAATGTGTCTTTTTGTTACGACATTCTATTACAAGATCTTTAAAGAAATAAGATTATATGTGAAAGATGTAGCAACAAAAATCATTTATTGTGAAATATCATCCCTTTAAGTGAGTTATTTTAGATTCATTTTCAGTTACCATGATTTTCTAAAGGGATTTTAAAAAGTCCCAATTTCAATTTACTCTGACGCTATGAATGTAATATACTGCCAGTTGAGTTTGTCATAGCTTTACAAAAGATTCAAAAACACGTTTTATATAAAATAACGAAAATAAAAAGTAACCGCTGAGTTACCTTTGAAATACATGATTATGATGCACAACAAATTGAAAATATATGATAATTATTTCTGGTGATTCGAGACCCATTATGAATATTTTTTAAATGTGAAACTGACAGCACTATTTTAAAAGTAAGAAAATAAGAAATGTTCTGTATGGGTCTACTATTTGGATGCTTTGTATATTAAACTTTTTCTTTTAAATTGTAGAATACTCTCATATTTCTTTGCTAAAAACGTCGAACAGAAACTTATGAATTTATGTGCTTTGTCATTACCAGCATAAGAAATATGATTTTATATTCTATCACTAGTTTTCTTTCGGTAGATAACATTGCATTTGTTTGATATTCCAAAATTTTAAAGATAGACAGTTTTCTTACCATCATCTACTACTCATCTTCTTATTAGCACAACAGTTGATATACGAGGATGGTTAAATAATTATTGTCCCGAGTATGTATAAAATACTTTTACTGCGATGGTTGATGTGGAATATTGAAGCCTAATGTCTTAGATGCCTATATGCTCAATTTCAGAACTGCGGCTGCTATATTAACATTTTTTTTCCGTTTTTGGTATGAGAGGTCGCACCTAGCTTGGAAGGGAGGGTTGGGGGGATGACAGTGAATGAGACGTGGCTACTGTCGTTTGGACTCGGGATCATAGTGATTTAGCCACATCTCATCCACTGTCACAATTCTATCACAGAACTGCTTCAGGTATGGCCCCATAAGCTCCAAACCAGCCTTTCCCCCAACCTACCCCCGTTTTAAGCTAGGTGCTACCTCTCACACCTAAAACAAAAAAAAAGTTAATATAACAGCTACGGTTCTTAAATTGAGCATCTAGGCATTTAAGACATTAGGCTTCCATATTCCACATCAACCATCGCAATACAAATATTTTATATACACTCCGGACAATAATTACTGAACCACCCTCGTAATAAAAATAGCAAATAAAACCTTTGTGCAACAATATTAAAAAGCAGAAAAACCAACGTTTAAAATGCACAAATAACATATGAAAAGCAGCAAATAGCTGTTTCGAATCTACTAGCGAGATTCTTCTTCAGTGCAAAAGGAACAGCGTGCTAGAAAAAGCAAGGCTGAGCAAAATCTTAGACAGAGACGCGCTGGCTTTTATACCCTATGCGGGTGGCGAAGGCGCCGAAACAACCAATGAGAGAGAAGCAGTGGAAACGACTGGGTGGACAAGTAGCGACATCTACCGGAGAAGTAGAGAAAAGAAACCAAAAAAGGGGAATTAAATTAACGCTTTCCAAATACTTGGAAAATCTGGAGTACTAGATAAGTCATTGACTAACCTTGATCTTGATTTTTGGGAAGCTTACCATATCATTAAAAATTCTCACTCTTTAGTCAATGACTTATCTAGTACTCCAGATTTTCCAAGTATTTGGAAAGCGTTAATTTAATTCCCCTTTTTTGGTTTCTTTTCTCTACTTCTCCGGTAGATGTCGCTACTTGTCCACCCAGTCGTTTCCACTGCTTCTCTCTCATTGGTTGTTTCGGCGCCTTCGCCACCCGCATAGGGTATAAAAGCCAGCGCGTCTCTGTCTATGATTTTGCTCAGCCTTGCTTTTTCTAGCACGCTGTTCCTTTTGCACTGAAGAAGAATCTCGCTAGTAGATTCGAAACAGCTGTTTGCTGCTTTTCATATGTTATTTGTGCGTTTTAAACGTTGGTTTTTCTGCTTTTTAACACCCTCGTAATGCCATCACCATGTTACAAAGGTCACAAATAATCACTATAACAACGTTGACCAAATGGTGGCTCCTGTAATTCATCACAATATAGAGATCGACCAAAAATTCGGTTTCGTTTTCGCTTTCGGCCCAAAATCTGAGTTTCACCGAACATTCGTTTTCGGCGAAAATGCTGTGAAAAATTCGGCCGAACCGAAACTCGAGCGAAACTATCTATATTCCAATCTGTATTCCAAAAATCTCGTTTCTTCCTTTGGAAATTTTCAACATCACTAATTGATTTGAGCTGTATCGGCTGAAATAAGACACTCTTTATTTATTGCTATGAACTTCACTGTTTATAATTATCAGTCATGACTGATTGAAGATGTAAGTGCAAATTATAAAGCAAGCAATGTATATATGACAAAACTTTGAAGTTGCTCACCTGTTCATTAAAAGCTACAGACTTAATAGTAATATAAAAGTTTTAGTTTGAATCCGCAGAAGTGTTTTGAATGCTCT
The DNA here is from genome assembly GCA_963932465.1 of Maratus speciosus. NCBI lineage: Eukaryota > Metazoa > Arthropoda > Arachnida > Araneae > Salticidae > Maratus > Maratus speciosus. The sequence continues at coordinate 383,320,304 of OZ010788.1, read as the reverse complement.
CTGAGAAAGTTCTAATATAACAGATTATCATTTACAAAACTCACTATTAAAGATAAATCGAGATATGTATACCTAAAACATTTTTTAATTAGATGAAATTCGAATAACTGAAAATAATTATGCATATTTATGTATGTATTAATCACTTAAGAAGTTTTTTTGGACATTTTCGTTTTCGGGCCAAAATAGGAAGATTACCGAAATTAGGTTTCTGCTTCTGTCCTAAAAACCCGTTTCGGTCGATCCTTAATTATATGTACAGTCGTGGAAAAAAAAGTAAACACCCCCTACTAACTCCTCAACAAATTATCGTAGACGAAAGTTACTGGTACCGAACGATTGGAAATAAAGTCTACGTTTAAATGGTGTGTATAAAATTTGCTTAGGGGGCCATATACATATTAGAACTAATCAAAACTTCATTTTTTTCAATAGCAGTACCCAAATTTAACGAGATATTTCCAATCTTTGGCTCAAACGAAATTTCAAGTCATTCGAATGATAAGTTGTTGAATTATAGACATTCAAAATTTAGTACTTCTAATGTTAAATTGCATTTTCATATTTTTATTTATATCTCTTGAAATTATGCTCCTAATGAGCTAATTTTTTGTGTGGCAATAATACTAATATACCCAAACATTAATACGTTGAATTTGCAATTTTTATAATTTTATGATATGAATTATGAAATTAATATTCGAAAAAATTATGAATTGCAACATACAATTTTTTTGATGGAATTAGAATTATTAAGTCCTGCTTTGTGGAAATCCGAAATTTCACATTTTCCTTCCAAGTAGTTTTCAAATTATGCTTAAAAAACGGAAAAATGATGGTTTCAGAGGCCGTCTATGATAGAAGTGAGTAAATTTTTAAAATTTATCCTGCTAACCTGTAATCAAACAGGTTTCATTGACGCTTAAACGTTCCTTGATCAAAAAGGCGGCTCCCTCGGTTAAGAATCGAGTTCGGAACTTCAATTTGGACACAGCCCTTAAAATACGCTCGTTTTAAAATAATTAATTTCTCGGAAACTTATGGCACGAATTGCATAAAAATTTGTTTATAGGCTAATTGAAAGGTGTAGAGTTCATTTATGCTGTCAAAATTGTGTACTGCTATTGAAAAAAAAACAAAGTTATGGTTCGTTTTAATATGTAGATGACCCCTTAAACAAATTTTATATACATCATTTAAAAGTAGACTTTATTTTCAATCGTTCAGTACCAGTAACTTTCTTCTACGATAGTTTGTTGAGAAGTTAGTAGGGAGTGTTTACTTTTTTTTTCCACGACTGTACACTCATTAGTGAAGTTGCCATAGTCGATTTTTTATTCATGTGGAACTCGTCACAAAATGGGATAATTCGACGTGATAGTGATTTGAATATGATTCATGCTCTATGTCATGTGATGAGAGTAAAAGTTGAGTTTTGCTCGCAATACTAATGCAGCTACCTTTTTGAAATATTAGGTTGGTGAATGAAATAGTTTTTTTTGGTGGGGAACATCGAATAAAAACAGGTAATTTCAAGCATAATAAAATTAATGAAACAGTTTATGCTTTTTCGTTGAACAAGATTTTCATCATTGATTTCGGTTTGTCACGCTAACAAAAACGGGACAAACTTACGCAGAAACTTAATAGATTCCAGTCAGTTCCTTTGAAGTAAATGCAATTGGTTAAAAACTCGCCACATTAATTCGTCACATTATGAGTACACAGGTGTGTGAAGTTGCCATGACCGATTTTTTAATTATTTGGAACTCGTTTCAAAATGGGATATATCGACTATTTGGATGTGATTCACGTCCCACACCATGTGATGACAGCAAATTTTCATTTTATAAATGAAATCATTTTCATTGTTGTGGAAGATCGAAAAAAAAAACAATCACAGGAAGTCCAGAGAAAAAGCATATGAAACAAAATAATAAAATAAATGAAACAGTTTATGCTTTTTCGTTGAACAAGATTTTGAGTACTTTTTTTCCGCTTTGCCACACTAACAAAAACGGCACAAACTTATTCAGCAACTTAATAGATTCTAGTCAGTTCCTTTGAGGTAAACATAATTGGTTAAAAAAATTAATTCTGCGCAATTTTATAGTTAAATTTACTTTTACTTTAGATAATTACAATGAAAGAAATAATTTCATCACCAGATTTTATCATAATATGTAATGTGTTTTGTTCTTTTTGATAATCGAAGTACCCATGTCTATAAAATATTCATTATCAAGGACTTTTTCAAACGTGATCTAATGCAAGAATACGTTTTGATAGTAGCTTATGATGGATAATATTTTGAAATTTAAATGACCTTCTTGACGGACATGGTTCAAAACTGATATCAACATTTAATTAAACATGCATTTCCTTGCTTTAGGTTCATTATTATTATTTTGTTAATTTTCAGATTACAAATTGCTGTTTGGATGAGAATTTGTTTGAAGCGGAGGAACGTTTTCAACCCATAAATTAAAAAAATTATAAAGCTTTGGGGACCTATAGGACCCATGGCGTTATATAATACGCAATTATTTTTTGTTGCCCAAATCTACTTTAACAAGGTAAATTTTAAACCCTATTAATGACCAGAGATAGATTAAAAGTTTCCAGCTAAAAATTATTTCTTTTTAATTGTTCTGTCAAAAAGTAACAGAATATCAGTTGTTAATAAAACTTAAAAATTGTTTAAAGAACAACAACAACAGCAAAATAATATACATTTTGTAGAAAACCTTGCAATTCTTATTTTGTTGTAACTAAAACCATTAATTTTCACTACATTTGACAAATGACTAGTATCATAATTCTAAAAGCTTCGTGCATTCACAATTGACAATAGGAAAGTCTTCGCATTCCCACGAACGATTAAGGAATAAACTTCGAAACTTCACTATTGACGAGTAAAAAACTTCATATCGACGAGTAAAAAACTTTATATCGACGAGTGAAAAACTTCGCTGCTCTAATATCGGCAAGAAGAAAAAAAAACTTCGCAACTGAACAAAAGTATTAAGCATTCTATTAAACATTACTGCTTATTACTATACAATATTTATTACTGTTAATACAAGTAGTTTCTTCTTTGTTACTTCAAAGTTTGTTTATATTATTTAAGATGCATAAAGAAAAAAATGTGATCTTATTGTGTGATCTATGTGATTTATTTTCATTTGATAACTCACAGTAATATTCATTCTTTTATAGACGAGAACTATAGTTAAATAATACAATAAAGATTGTACTTTTACTAACAATGAAATAAGATATGACGGGTAGTCTACCAAATATATATCATATATATATATATTTTTTTTACTTTATTAAATTAAAAAAAAGTTATTTATAATTGATATGTTTTTCTTCATCTCTTACCAATAATGAGTAATTACACATCGTTTAAAAATATACCCCGCTAAAATTTATACCCTTAAAGTGAATAACAACGATAAAAAATAATTGCAAATTACATACATCCATGAACCGTACATATCCCCGTAGTATCTTTTTTTTTTCTTTTATTAACTGATTGGGTTTTACGGGTTATGATGCATATATAGAATTTTCTCATTATTATTCGTAATTTTATTCCATTATATCTTATTTAAATTTCTCTTCTTTTCTTTTTTTTTCCAAATTCTTTCTACAACATTGTATTGTAAAATACAACAGAATACATTACAACCTAAAATACAATGCATCTTTCAATATTTTTCCTTTTTGCTTTAAATATACACCATCGCTCAATCAAAGCGCTCCATTTCCAACGCTATCCAACGAAGTTAAAAGTATTTATGAATTTGGTTTGACTGCCTGCCTGTCCGCCTGTCTGTGCTCTAACTCTCATAGATCTACTAGCATTAGTTTTTCTTGGCCGACTGCTTCTCTTCCGGCAAGTGTACTTTCCCGAAATATTACATTTACTGGTTGTTTGATGAACAGCAGTCTTGCTCACATGTATCCTCTTAGCTATTTAACGTTCAGAAAAGCCAACTTTATGTAGGGCAACTCTTTTTGCCCTTTCTGCTCAATCAAAGCGCTCCATTTCCAACGCTATCCAACGAAGTTAAAAATATTTATGAATTTGGTTTGACTGCCTGCCTGTGCTCTAACTCTCATAGATCTACTAGCACTAGTTTTTCTTGGCCGACCGCTTCTCTTCCGGCCAGTGTACTTTTCCGAAATATTACATTTACTGGTTGTTTGATGAACAGCAGTCTTGCTCACATGTATCCTCTTAGTTATTTAACGTTCAGAAAAGCCAACTTTATGTAGGGCAACTATTTTTGCCCTTTCTGCAACTGAAAGTGACGATTTTTTACCCATTACAAAGATTAAAAAACAGCACTGTCTACGGTTAAATCCACAAAACCAGTTGCGAAGAATGAGACGGGGGAAGTTATTTATAGCAGGCGAACGAGTCTATGCAATCGACACATAAGATGCCGTAATGTTCGACGTTAATGATACTTTCTCTATGCCAAAATTCGGCTGCTGGTCTTAAACTTTTGCACACGACTGTACTTGCTAAATAAGCATGTAATTTTAATCAAAAGACGGAACTTTCTTTTGCATGTACCCAATAGGCTAAATAACAGAATTTGCACACATTACAGCAATAAGGACAGCAATTGGTGAAAGTAGATTTTTACTGAGTTATGTATTTTTTTAAATGTTTATTTAGGTATCTAATTTCATTGTATGAAAAAGGAATTTTCTATTAATAATCTGTTTGTGCTGCAAAGTGTTTCATAATCTATGCTTGATGCATGATTTTTCATTCTTGTTGAAATTTATGCGATTTTAAAGGAAAAATTCTCACTATGACCGGGAGTAATCCACATAAATTGTACAGGACAATTACTACCTGATACTGTATGATGTATTACAATACAATGGGAAGTAATATTGTATTACATTTCTTTGTAAGGTATATAAGCTTGCTTACGTTGCTAAGTGATTCGTAATGTTTGTTGTCGTAGCATATTGCGGCCCATTGATGTCGCACAGAAATAGCTTTGTTTTGTATAAGAAATTATGTTATTCGTTATAGTGTTCATTAAGTATTTCATCAGTTGATTGCTAAACTATATGCAGTTTCCATTGACTTAATTAGGTCAGTTTTCCAGTCCTAATCTTAAACCAGTATGATAACACCGAATTTGGTTGTCTGACCGCTCTACTACATTCCATGACAATGGATGGATGAAGTGGAGGAAAGGGCGGATGTATAGTAGTGGAAAAAAAAGTAAACATCCCTTACTAACTCTGCAAAAAATTATCGTAGAAGAAAGTTACTGGTACCACACGATTGGTAATAAAGTCTACTTTTAAATAATGTATATAAAATTTGCTTAGGGGTCCACCTACATATTAAAACGAACCATAATTTTATTTTTTTTAATAGCAGTACACAATTCTGACAGCACAAATGAATTCTATACCCTTCATTTAGCCTAAAAACAATTTTTTATGTAATTCGTACGATAAGTTTCCGAGAAATTAATGACTTTAAAAAGAGCCTATTTTATGGGCTGTATCCAAATTGAAGTCCGGTACTCGATTGTTGATCGAGAGAGTCCTCTTCCTGATCAAGGCATCTAAGCCCCACTCAAGCACTCATTGAATACCGCTAGATTGCAGGATAGCATAAGAAATTTCAAAATATCTAGTCACTTCTATCATAGACGGCCCCTTAAATCACCATTTTCCTTTTTTAAAGCATAATTTGAAAACTACTTGGAAGAAAAATGTGAAATTTTGGATTTCCATAAAGCAGGACTTAATAAATCTAAATCCATCAAAAAAATTATAGGTTGCAATTCATAATGTTTTCTAATTTTAATTTCATAATTCATAATTCATATCATAAAATTATAAAAATTGCGAATTCAGCGCAGTTATGTTTGGGTATTTTAGTATTATTGCTACACAAAAAATTAGCACATTAGGAGTAAAATTTCAGAAGATGTTAATGAAAATATGGAAATGCAATTTAGCATTAGAAGCACTAAATTTTGAATGTTCATAATTCAAAAACTTATCATTCAAACGACTTGAAATTTGGTGTTTAGGCATAGTTTGAACCGAAGATTTGAAATATTTTGTTAAAAGTGGGTATTGCCATTGAAAAAAAAATGAAGTTTGGGTTCGTTTTGATATGTAGATGGCCCCCTAAGCAAATTTTATATACGTCATTTCAAAGTAGACTTGATTTCCAATCGTTCTGTGCCAGTAATTTTTCTTCTACGATAATTTGTCGAGGAGTTAGTAGGGGTGTTTACTTTTTTTTCCACGACTGTGCTTGAGAAGTTAACTGAATTTACATACACTGCAAATAGAAGCGTCTTAAATTTAGACACATATGTGACTGAAAAAGAATTTTAGACACTTATGTGTCTTAATCTGAAAATTAAGACACTATAGATGTCTTAATTTAAGATACATAAGCGTCTTACTATGACCATGGTGTAAACGAACTGAGAATAATGTCTAAAATATCCGCAAACGTCTTATTTTAAGACACTTCATTGCTTTAAACGTGTCTTAATTTAAGACGTTTTGATTCTTCCGACGCAATAACTACCAGGGGGCACTAGCACTCCCAGTTGCGCATGCGTTTTAGATGTCTTCGTTCGAAGTGGTATACGTTGTAATTCAAACAAAGTTTGTTTTTATGTACGCGTGTATTTTAATTCGTTTTTTGCGAAATGGGAAGTACTGTGATTTTAATTCGTATTAACTTGGATTATTTATTTATTGAATACATACATCTGACGTGTGTGCTCGACATCAAATGTCTCTTAGAAGCTGTCGTCGATACAAGGGCGGGATAGACACAGAACAGAAGTAGACGACGGTTGAAGATTACACCCGGAAATTCTACAAAGCGTGTGCAATGGGCTTAGTGTTAACTCGTATCAATTTATATCAATAATATTGTGTTATTCATCTTCGTCCTGTCGAAGCTGGCAAAAAAAAGAAACTTTTGTCTGGCGGGTCCTGTTTTTAGGATGAAACATCTCATTCTTTAAATATGGCTAGTCGGATGTATTATGGGATTAGCTTTTAAACTGATGAAAGTCTTTCTCCCTCACTGTGGTTGTGGTAGTTTTTAAAATTTCAAATCGAGGAATATTTCTTACCTCTTGCAGCAACTCAAGTAAGTTTCTTTATAGTAGTAAAATTAGTGTATTTTATGATTTTATTTATTGTACTAAACAAAATCCTGCATGAAATTTAATTAGTTTTGAATCTGTTCGCAAAAAACCCCACTAATTCTAGAAGTATATATTTTTAAACTTATGACGTTCTTTTTTATTACGAATTATATATTCAATGTCAGTTCTTAGTTTCAATGGATAATTTTTATCTCGCAGTAAATGACGGCCACAAGGAAGTAAAGAAAAAAAAAACTTTGAAAGATGACCTAATGCTTTCTTACTTCCTGGCATAAAACCGCAGATTAAAAAAAGATAAATAAAGTAAATGAGACTGGTCTATTATATGAAGCTGCCTGTAAAAATATACATATGTATTTGATTTGCAATCAACTCTAATACTGATTTTTTTATTATTTTTAATAAAAAAGTAATTTGAAATTTATAATGGGAAAAAGTAAAAACCTCTAACTAGATTTCGTATTTAAAATTGTGGTAACTTTATTTATATGCACTTATACGAAAAATACAAAAATGACAGATGTTACTGTATATATTTAAGACGAAAGAAGTTTGGAAATCATAAGTTATTTTTTCCTCATGTTTTTAATATAGAATATGTACTTATTTGTTTTTATTGATAGTTGAATAGCTTTTGTGAGTACCCTCTGATCTACATAAAAACTTGCCCATGTGGAAATATAAATTTTTTAAAAACATAATTTTTAAATAAGTATTTTCATTTTTTTTTTTTTTTTTGGGGGGGGGGGGGATTTTGCATGAATTTTTCTAAAGCTGATATCTTAAATCTTGCACTGATTATAATGAAAGTTTTGAACTTTTAGAGTAGGACAAGTTTAAAAACGCAAATATATTTAACAAAATACCAAAGTCATTTTTTCCCCAATGTTATTAAAGTAGAATATTTATTTATTTATTTTCATTATTCATAGTTAAATGGCTGTTGTGATTATCAAGTGATGTATATGTAAAATTGCCTATGTGGCAATATATTTTTTTATATTTTCATTTTTTTTGGGGGGGGGGGGGGCGGGGATTTTTGCAATTTTCGTACATCTGATATTTTAAATCTTTTTCCACATTCAACCGAGTATAATAAATATTTTGAACTTTTAGAGTAGGACAAGATTATAAAAAATATATATATATTTATCTATGTACCTTAAAAGCCCTTAATAGCGAACACTTCGGGACCGCGGAATTTGTCCGATAATTGGAGATGTCTACTTTTTTGAGGTAAAAATATACAAATATGTATGTCTGCTGATTAAAAAAGTATTCGTTAAATAGAGGTGTTCGCTATTCGAGAATGTCCATTAACCTCCACAACGGATACTCCCGAATACCGGACATCTCAATTTAGACAACTATAATGCAGGGTTGCGTTTTTTGCAAAAGTACTTCTTGATTAAAGGAAGGGCAAACTGGGAAGTGCCCCGTCCCCCTACGACTGTAGTGCCCCCAAATTTGATGTGCAATATTTGTAAAGCTTATATTTTAAATCTGTTTCGAAATTGTACTGATTATAATCAATATTTTGAACTTTTAAAGTAAAATAAGGTTAAAAACAAAATAAATTAAAAAAAATCTAATATTTAGATAATATTTTTTGTTTTTTAATCTTGTTCTACTCCTGAAGTTCAAGATATTGATTATAATCAGTACAATGTCGTAAAAGATTTAAATTATCAACGTAACGAAAATTGTATACCAAAACTGAGAGCACCGAAAAAATCAGGCTGTATTGGGGGGGGGGGGGAAGGACCACAGCCAAATATTTTTCCAGGATTCAACGTGGTCAAACATGGCTACGTATGATGCTTACAAAAAAATGGATGCGATTCAGACGTTTGAAGTGTCTGAAATTCAGACGCAAAAAGTGTCTGAAAAAATTCAGACATTTTAAAATGTCTGAAAATTGAACTCTCCATTTCAGACACTTAAGTGTCTGAATTTCAGACATTTTAATTTAGAGTGTATAGAATATAGAAAGTTGCTTTATTGTTTCAAGACTGCTAAGTCTTGATAAGCAAAAGAAAAGATTCTAAAACTATTACATACGCTAAAATGCGGTCAATTTGTTGAGAAGTTTGAGCCTGGAAAGTCATAAGTCATTATTAGATACTATAATTTAATAATATGACTATGGGAATTTAAAACAGTTGTTATGGCGATTATTTCTAAAACCGTTGATGACGGGTAGATAACTCGAATTGCAAAAAGCATATTATTTTTTGGAAACTAATGCATGAATTTTATTGTAACGAGTGATACAAGAAACGCTTTTAACAGTAATTCAAACTTATATAGTTTAATTATTTTTGTTCATGACAAAGTTTAATTATGTAGAAAGGAGTTTTCAGAAAAAAAAAAACACTATTGGAGGAATAATATGTTTATCATATTCACGAAATAAATAAAGATGCTAATAGGGAAAATTAAATGCAACATGTAACGGAGCTATACATATATACCTCTGCTCTTTAATAAATAAATAAATAAATTTACATGCCACCAATTTCATCAAATGTAAATTTAAACGTGTTATATTATCTACCTAAAAAATTGAGAGTTATAGAAATAGCAGAAATTTAGGTATAGTGACTATTTGTCTGGAATCTGGAATATACGTAGAATGTTGAAAGGGCTTCAGCACACGTTGCTTATCTATATTATAAAGGATAAACGTGTCCGTGCGTAACGCTGACGTCATTTTGACGGTGGAAAAATCAAACAATTAGATTTAACTTTTATTGCAATTTTTTAAACTTTTAAATACCGCGCATTTTCCATTTTTACACCGTTGAATAGGGAAAGAATGTACTTTCAAATGCAATTTGTTTGAATTGCATGTCGCAATTTGTTTCAAAACTGTATCCCAGTTTATGCAATTGTTATTGTTTTTAAAATAATTTTCAAGAATGATTTTTTTTTTCAAATCTATCTCTATTTCGCGCAGACGATTACGAAAGATAAATTCGTTTGCACTGAAATTAAAATAAATAGCTCATCATTTGTTTTCAGCTTATATTCCAGAATGAAATTAAAACCTTCATCAACCAATAAATAAAACAATAAAATAAAAATATAGAAATTTAGGACATGTAATTGAATTTCGCGCTTAATCCACTGAAATGAATTGAATAAACAAGGCAGATTGTAGATAGCGATCTTTGGCCATTTCTTCGACTCTTAACTCCTGACGCGAGGCCAACATAAAAACTTTATTTGAACGCATTATTGCTATTTTGGAAATATATATGATTTTTGGTATTGTTAGTGGGCATTGCTATTTTGGAAATATACATGATTTTTGGTATTGTTAGTGGGCATTGCTATTTTGGAAATATACATGATTTTTGGTATTGTTAGTGGGCATTCTAAAAAATATATATACTAAATGTAAAACATCTATTACAGTTATCAATAATAATAATAATAATAATAAAGCAGTAGACCCGTGTGGGGCTTTCTCGACGCAATCTTTGAGATTATTTGCTGATGTTTTACTTCATTAATTTTTCATTAACTGCATTTTTTAAATCAAACAACGTGTTTAAACGATTATAAGTATACTACGTTAAAAGCCTCTTGCAGAACCTTTCGAAAAATACCTCATTCATCGCTTTACTTTTAGTATGTGCAGAGAAAAAAAGTTGCTAACATCAGAAATAATAATATATGTGATGGTTTTCAGCTATCTTCTGTAACCCGGGAAACCCGCATTTATCCCGTTGTCGTCATAAAGTCATTGCTGAATGAGCCATGACTTGCCAGTTTGGCCTCCATTTTTATCTCAAAATTTCGACTTCAGACCAGAACTTTTACTTTACTTAATAAAGAAAAGTCTGACATTAAATAAATCTGTAATTACTTTTTGCATTTTCTGGTGTGAATCTGAGTTTTTTTTAAATAAAAGTGGAGGCCAAACTTCAACCCTGAATATCCGTGTAATTGTATCCAAATTCTTTATTGCATGTTAAAATCTCCTCCGAAGTCCTTTTTCCACATGTCCCTATTAGTGATGTACTAGCTGAAGTACCCGGCGTTGACCGGATCTTTACGAAGGTTTGTTTAGAATTTCAAAATTAAACTCCGTAAGGACTAATACTTGTCAGCATAATTTATTTTTCCCTTCAGTACACGAACCTTGCCCATATATGCTTTATTTAAAAAATTATGAAAGCGTAAAACAGTTTAGCTTTTATGTCAGTATATGTGTATAAAAACCCCCCCCACAAGACTAAATAAATATAGTCTTGATTCCTGAAAAAAAAATTGAAAGAGAAATGAAAATTCATGTTTTATAAATAAAAAGTCATTCATGGCATCACTTTCTCTTGTAAAAGTCATACATTAATCATATATTCGTTTTAAATATAACATCACATTTACCTCCTTTGTGTAGTTACTTATATCGATGCTATTTGCATTATTTACAAAAATTTGAAAATGTCCATTTTATTTTAAATTGTGTCCAGTATGACGTCATATTCATACTCCTTGTGTTACTATCCAATATTCGAAAATGTCCACTATCTTCCTGTTATGACATTATATTAATTTTCTTTTTAATTCTTTTAATGACATCCTATTTATCTGCTTTTTGTACTCATTCACATTGATACTCTTAGTATTATTTTCAAATATTTAAAAATGTCCGTTATACTTCTAGCATTATCGTCAAATATTTCAAAATCTTCGTTATATTTCCAATATGACGTCCTATTCATCCTCTTTTTAATTTTTTAATGACGTCATACTCACATGCTTTCTGCACCCTCTCGTATTCACACTCCTTGTATTATTGTCAAATGTTTGAAAATGTCCTTTATACTTCCAATGTGACGTCATATTCATCTCCATTTTATTTCGTGAATTTTTTTATTTCATTTAATTTTCACGTGTAAAACTTTCAATTTAAGTTTAATTGTTGTGGAAAGAATTTTATTGTCGGTTTTGAATTTTTGGTAACTGCTATAGCGAAAAATGGTTAAATTGTATAGGAAATAGCTGTTTGATTGTTAGTTTTTTTATTAATTAAAAATTAACTATAACTTATTTCGATTCCAGATTTCTTTAGTTGAACCGGCCCTGGTTTTAATACGCCGTATACATAATTTCACAATTCTGACTTCTAAACTGTGGATTTGTATACAAAGACAGACTAAGAGACAAATTTCCATTTTTTATACAGGGTGATTATAATTAAATTTATGTTTTCAAAAAAACCGCAAAAAAGAACCACTGGTCAAAATGATCTGCTATTTCTGCTGAGTATACATGAAGCAATAGGAATTTGTTCTGTGAAGGGAAAAAGTTTAAAATTTGACCGATAGATAGCGCTGTACTCACTCGTCATAAGATGCTAATTAAAAGACGCCACATCTGCGCCGCACATTACACTTGTGATAAAAAGACTGGAAACATGCATTTCCTGTTATTCTGCATCTGAGAAAGTAGTCATGACTCCATCATTGAAGGATCCGGCTCTGCTTGTGAAGCTTTTTTACAAGAACGGTGACTGTGGGGCAATTGCATTTAAGAAATTCCGAAAGGGTTTAAGAAACGGCTCTGGCCCGATGGCTGCATTCGGTATGCAGAAGATGATTGATAAATTCGAAGAGACTTGTTCATTTGACACGAAATATGACAGAGGGAGGAAAGCAATCGACGCTTCGACGTCAGTGGAGTATGTGGCTACAGCATTGCAGGAAGTGTCAAGTAGTGCTTTGTGAACGTGCAGTGCACGGGGAGTTTCCAGAACATTAAGACATGCCTTTCAGCACGGTTCGTAAAATTTCACGAGGTATCCTACTAATGCTATCCATACAAAATTGCACATGTTCAGGAGTTGCTTCCTGCTGACCTGCCAAAACGAAAAGCTCTCGCCCGGCATTTTTTGCTCGAATAGACGTTTGCAATGTATGGCCATGGAATATTTTGTGGACGGACGAAGCCCATTTCCATCTCCAAGATTCTGTCAATACTCAAAATTGCAGAATATGTGCCAGTGAGAATCCATTCCAAATGCATCCATTACCTCTTCATTCTGCAAAGGTCACTGAGTGGGTTGGGTTTACGGTGACATTTATCGTTGGCCCTTTTTTTTTCGAGGAGACTGGTCCTTCGGATCCTGTCACCTGTACTGACAATGGGACACGTTGTGAATCAGTTTTGCGCAACCAGCTCATTCCAGCACCGCAATAGCGCAGACGTGTAAATAGCACACTTTTTTTTTATGAAAGATGGCGCCCCTCCGGACATTGCAATACCAGTGAAACAATTGTTGAATCTGCATTTTGGAAATGACAGAATTATTAGTCGCCATTTTCCAGCAGCCTGGCCGCCCCAATCTCCTAATTTGAACCCTTGCGACTTCTGATTGTGGATTTACCTAAAACATGTTGTGTACGGGGATCCAATTGCGAACTTGAGTGAACTGAAAAGACGCATTACGTATCACATTCAGAATATCACACTTGAAACACTCCGATCTGTTGTGCAACATTCTATTTTGCGCTTTCAGCTCTTAGGAGAAAGCGATGCGTAGCATATCGAACATTTCTTAAGCAAGTCTTAGCCGACTTCCTTTTCTTGATGGTTTTATCAGTTTTTGCTTTTTCTACAGTTTTTGGCCTTGAGACAATTAAAAACCTAATTTCCGTTTTGCTTTTTCTACGATTTTTGGCTTAGGAACAATTAAAAACCTATTTTTTTCCTATCCGCTGTGGCACTACCTTGTCGTGGTGGATAGGCTATGAACAAAGGGTGTCACAACGGCATGTCACGTCTTTTAATTAGCATCTTGTTATGAGTACAGCGGCATCTATCGGTCAAATTTTGAACTTTTTGTCTATCACAAAACAAATTCCCATTGCTTTGTGTACACTTAGCTGAAATATCAGATCATCTTGATCAGTGGTTCTTTTTGTACGGCTTTTTCAACGCGCAACTTTAATTATAATCACCCTGTATATTAGATATAGTACAGACGTTTGAAGCTCTTTATTTACATGACAAAAATAGACATGCAGATGTACACTTTCATACAATAAAAAAAATATTTGATATTTTTTCGTGTTGAGTCACAGCTACGCAACATGGTACAAAAGTTAAACCGCGAAATGACACATATTTAGTAATTTTTTATATTTAACAACAGACTAAAACTACATAATGGTGAAAAAAAGGAACAAAATTCTTCAAGAATTATTATTTGCAAGTTTTATTTCTGTTTTAATGATAAAGATATTTTAACATTTAATTCTGTTTTTGATTCAAAATTCTATAAATTTGGCATATGAACGTTTTGAATGGTATATTTAAAGGAAAAGTGCCATTTATATTTGACGACGCTTTTTAAATCGTCTGAAATTTCATCCATATAATACTTATCTTGCAAAAATGTTTTCTTTTTCTAAGAAAAAAATGCAGAGATGGTGAGTTCCTCCTATCACATACCTTTTAAAAGAAGATAAACACTTCTTTTCAAAAAAAAAAAAAAATCCATTGTAAAGAGAAATCAAGAATATTCTAAATCCCAAAAGATTTTGATTCGAAGTAAGTTCCAAAAAATTTTCAAGTTGAGTTTGAGTATGAAGTGTATGGAAAAGTAAAAAAAAAAAAGTAAACAGAAAGTTTTTATGAACGGAAATGAATTGGAGTTTGTTTTTTGAAACACATGTACAGAATTTGTTTTTACTTCTTTCTGAAATACAAAGTAATTGAAGGAAATAGCGACTAGAAATAAAAAAAATGGGGAATACACAGTTTTGCATCTAACAGAAGATTCTATTTAACTGGTTTTTGCGGAACTTTAAATCGTTGTTAACACTTTTTAAGATACTTTATTTGTCCTGAGAGATTCGCAATGTTCTAAGCTAAAATTGAAAAGAAAGAAAATCAGAAGGTCGAAAGATCAACATGCAGTTAAAGTAAATTAAAGCTTTCAAATTGTTTTCGAAGTAATACCAAGACAATTATTGTTGTAGTTAAAGAAAAATAATATTTCTGGCACACTGTACATCAAAATATGATAGTCATAATAACTTTATTATTTTTTACAATAATCTTCAATATGTTATATCAGTTGCAAATTTGACAATATTATTGACAACTTGATTGACTTGATGATCAAGCTTGACGAAATTTTTTTTTTTTTAACTTAAAGGGATCTAACGCTACGGCCTAAGATTATTAGATAACTTTCCTTACAACAAGTAAGAATTTGCAGGCGTTTGGAAGGAAGCAATTCCGGAAAAGTTTGATATATTTTTATCGATCATGATCTCCAGACCAAACAACCACTCTACGTTTCAAAATCTGATTTATATATATTTATATATATACTAGAAAGGTAGCCCGTCAAAAATGACGGAAATTTAGATATAAAGATATATACAACTCATGTGCAAGAATATGAGTTTTCTCGCTTGTTCCGCAGTGATAGATGAAAATAACACATTTTAAGAACGAAACACATTTATGAAAAACTGTGTACAGTAATCTGCACAGTTTGGTTCCAAGTGTTATGCAGATTTGAGGCTTTTTGCGGTCATGTATGTCTATTCAATCTTTGTTTACGTTTTTTTAAATTCGTATATTGGACAATTTAGATTGTTGAGCCTTAAAAATAAATAAATAACACACTTGAAGTAAGGTTAAAAACTATTAAATTATCGTATACGATTTTATGAAATGGTATTATATGTGTGTGCTTCACGATCTTGGTTACGACGTTGGCGAAATTGGCTGCAACTTGTCATAATCCTAATAGTGTGGGGCGCTATAACAAAAAAGTAACCAGTTTTTAGTAAAATTTCTGATATAAAGTAGCTTTCAAAAACTTGTGTAAAATTGCAGGCCGTTCTCGTGTTATGTCAGTCCTAACAATAATATTTCTAACACTGAAGATTTTCCATGTATATATGGAATTTAGAAAAGCTTCTCCAAAAGAAAGGTCCCGAAATGACATCGTAATTCCTCTAATTTCAAAGTTTAATCGGGCCCTGATGTAGAGTACTGAAATCTAATAAATACAGTTATTTTGAATATTACAACAGAATTAAACAGTTAAACTTATTTAACTTAAACCCGCTGTTACTTCCCGATGTTATTTTTTAGTATTAAGAAAGAAAATTATTTAAAATTTTCAAATCATGCATTTATGATTTTTTTAATAACTAAATAATGAAAAAATAGGCTTTTGTTCTGAGCTCATAAATATGACAGTAAAATAATGTAACTAAGAGAGATTGCACAATTAAATCTTTGTGATTACAAACCATAAACAAACGATACCGCCACCACTTTACCTACTATGACGTCATTAGATTATTGCCCATTGATTGTTGGAGAACTTACTTTGTGAATGATTACCTCAATGAGTTCATATTTTTGACGTTTCACGATGAATGAATCACTTGTGTTTGTTTAGGTATATGGAATGAGATATTAAGCTGTGAAACTAATTTCAATTAAAGTTATCCAAGGATATATGTATTTTTAATCGAAATTAAAAACAATGCTTTGATCTCGAAATGTTTGTATAATTTGTTATTTCTGTTAATTATTTATTTAAGTGTTTTTCCATTATAGCGCATTTTTAAAAAAAGCTTGGCGCGATTCGGGCATCAGAAAGTGAGATTGTTGCGAAAATATATAAACAGCTATGAAAACAAATCTAATGAACTTTTATCTTTGTTTATATATGCACTTATATGCATAAAAAATCGTTTCTAAATATATATAATTTTTTTATATACAAATCACGGCACAAATTTCAGATATCAAACGGTACAGATGTCATATTCGTCCCATATTGGCGCGATTTTTTTCGGTTGCCAATTTGGCAAAAACATCAACAGCATAAACAACATAATCCGGGTTACCACATCAAGCAAAATAACGACACTTTGGCGCAAGTTAAGTACCCGTTGCCTATATGATATTGGCGACAGAAAAAAATCGCGCCAATATGGGGCGAATATGACATCTGTGCCGAACCGGGATACCTAAATGGCGCCAAAATGGTGTTATTTTGCTTGCTATGGTAACCCGGCTATTGTTTTTAATTTATTAATAAAAATTTTATTTACTTTCTGTTTTTTATTTATATAAAAAGCTTTGGGAACAGATGTCATATTCGCGCGATTTTTTTCTGACGCCAAATCATATAGGCAAAGGGTACTTAACTTGCGCCAAAGTGTCGTTATTTTGCTTGATGTGGTAACCCGGATTATGTTGTTTATGCTGTTGATGTTTTCGCCAAATTGGCAACCGAAAAAAATCGCGCCAATATGGGGCGAATATGACATCTGTACCAAGCTTTGTTCTATAGTTATTATTCAAACTTTTATTTATTTATAGTTATTTCCTTTTCAAAATGATAGCAAACAATTGAAAAATATATAAGTAACTGGTATTCGAAAGCGAGATTTCTGCCAAATTGGCGTCATAGAAAAATCACGCCAACCCCCATGCGTATATGACATCTGTGCAAAAATTACTTCTGTTTCTTTATAAAAATGGGTAAATAGCTTTTTTTATATTAAATTGTCGACACAGATGTCATATACGCCCATATTGGCGCGATTTTTTTTTTTGACGCCGATGTCATATATGCACCGGGTACTTAACTGGCGCCAAAGTGTCGTTATTTCGCTTGTAATGGTAACCCGAATGTTGTTTATGCTGTTGATGTTTTCGCCAAATTGGCGTCGGAAAAAAATCGTGCCAATATATGACGTATATGACATCTGTGCCAAATTGTATGCATATGGAAAAAATTGTGAGTATGAAGCAGTAAATAGGTTGTCAGAAAATACGTTGGCAAATTTCTTTCTTGCCAAGAAACTTTTATCCGAAGTATTGTACATAAGCAATGATTGCTATAATGCATTTTTAATTATGATATGCGCTTTTATGTTTCACTACATTTATGCATATTATACTGTGTGTATAAATGCTACAGTTCATATGCAGGGCTACACAAAAGAATTCGTAAGGGTTACTGAGTATGAGAGTAAATTGCTTAAAGGTGGTTTTTAAAGGAGTTATGCATTTTTACGCTGAACTGCATTTAGTTTCCTAAGAAATGTTTGTGGAATATAGATAAAATGATATACAGGGTCACGCAAAGAATTGGATACATAACCGTCTATGTATGATAATATCTGGAAATGTGATTTCAGTAGTTTTAAGAGTAGTTTAAATTAAATTTTAGCTAAATAGTTGCATGTAATAACGGTACTATTGGCTATGGACGGTAACTGCTGAATTCAATTTTTTATGCGTTTTCTAAAATGTTTACTTAGTTATCTTGGTACTTCTTAGTTATCCCTTCGACCAAATTACTGTCGCCAAATTGTAAGATTAATTGCCAATAATGGTTGCCATTAATTAATTAATTAAATGTCAATAAAACCATTAATTCGACGTTTTATTTGTATTTTTATTAATGTTTTACTATTGATTTGGCGATTTATATAATTTGGCGAAATTGGTCGACGGGATACCTAAGAAGTAACGTTATCTTATTTCCCTAAATAACGAAGTTTTGTTAAAGCATTCATGGTGTGTTGGAAAGTGTTTCATATTCTATGCTTAACGCATGATTTTTCTTTCTTCTTTAGTCTTATTTTGCATTTATTTTATTCTTAATTATATTGCTTATACTGCTTTATAGAAACTTATAGAAACTTTGGCACAGTCGTCATATACGTTATCATATAATGGCGAGATTTTTTTCCGACGCCAATTTGGCGAAAACATCAACAGCATAAACAACAACATCCGGATTACCATATCATGCAAAATTACGACACTTTGGCGCCAGTTAAGTACCCGTTGTGTATATGACATTGGCGTCAGAAAAAAATCGCGCCAATATATGACATCTGTGCCGAAACTTTAATATCTAATGTTTAAACTCTTTGCTCCACTCTCCTTGCATATAGTACAAACTATAACACGGATAGCGCAAAATAATAGACAGTTTGGTACTTTTCCACTGTAGGGGCTTTGGCATTTTTTTTAAAAAAAGCTTGGTGTTATTTGGGCATCAGAAAGTGAGATTTGGGTACTTTTCCGTTATGCGGACACCATTGTCGCCAAGCGTAATAGTTGGCGCAAAATCGTGAATTGAAGCATTTGAAAAATAAAAGAAAAACCATTGTCGATACTAAAGTGAGCATTTAAAAAATATAACATTTGAAAATTCCAGACTTTTACGAACTATTTCATCAAATCACGAATATATACTTAAAATAAGTGAACAAATAACTGCTATAAAATAAAGCAATAAAATAAAACTCATATTAAACTGCTGGCATAAAATTACAAATATCTTTTAGCATTTTGAAATAATTGGCGCATTAGCATACATTTTGGCATGGTGTTCGTATAACGGAAAAATATCTAGATTTGTTGTCAAATCATATAAACAGCTATGAAAACAAATTTGATGAGCGTTTTTGTGTGTTTTATATGTATATTATTGAGGTTTTTATGTACAAATTGCATCTGTTTCTGTATAAAATTAGAGAAACGGCTTTTTTATGTTAAATAAATCGTATAAATATCGAAAAAAAATGCGTGTGTATATAAAATGAAACAGTGAATAGGTTCTCGGAAAATATGTTACCAAATTTCCATTTTCGCCAAGGCACCTATACTGGAAAAGTACCTAAAGCACATTAAAATCGCGCAGTTAGGAGCTCACACAGTACACCGTTGTCTATTGGCGGTTATTTTATTAGTAGCATCGGGAGGAAGATGTAAAGATGTACTTTAAATTCTTACCCATAGATTTCAAAAAAATATCTTAAAAGAGTGCAGTTTAAATTAAATTTCGGTGACCTCCATTATGAAAGATTAATGGTTATAAATGGGAATTTCGCCAAATTAGTCAGCTATCGCCAAGTTGGCTAACATTTGGCGCTACTGTGGTAACCCTGCATTAATATTTTTCAACAATTACTCATTTCAATGAGGCGGTCCTACCGGAATAGTGAGGGACACACAGAGACTTGGATTTTATATAAATAGATAGATATCTGCGATTTTAGTCATGCGATAAAACTCGTTTCTATGAACCGATTTGGATGTGACTGAGCCCGTGTTCAGGACTTATCAAGGTCTAGACTGAGTTCGGTGGCTGGCTTCATCCGCCATCAAGTTTCAAAATGGCGAGCACTTGAAGATTTCAAATTCAAAAACATGTACAAAAAATTAGAAATCCAAAATGTCTTTACCTTAAGTGTTCGGCTGTTACAAGGAATCCGGATTTCTAATAACCAGGTTTCACTTAAGAAGTTTATTTTAGCATGGTTTCTTGAAAATTTGCTTTAATCGCTGTAACCATCGTTGCTAGTCTCATACGTTAGTATTCAGTCATATCCGCCATCGTCCAATTCCCGCCAAGTTTGGCGATACCTTCAAATTTGCCGACAAAAATAGGTTATTATAAATGAAGCCAACTTGGCGATAACTGAATACTTTTTCGAAATTACCTTTATAATTTCGAAGTATTGACGGAAACTGGGAATCTTCTATAATTGGGTATCATCCATTTTACCTAAGTGTATTTGAGTAAAATTAGTTGAATTAGAAAGCTAAGACAACTTTCGTCCCGGTTCAGGCCGAAAGGACATTTTTAGGGTTCCGTACTTAAAACGGAACCATTATAAGATCACTACTGTGTCTATCTGTCACAGTCGGTTTACTCGTAAACTATGGAACATGGAAAGTTCAAATTGGGCGAAGTAATAAAGACTATTGACCCACATATTTACAGATTATTAAACATTCACAAATATATTTAGGGAAAATGTAGAGGGGCTAATTAAGTTACTAGAAAAAAAATCTTTTCTTTGTATATCGAGTGGGATATCGTGTGAAAGCATTCGTAACGCTGAACTCAAAAATATATTTCTTTTAATTTTACGTTTTCAGTGCTATCGTCGAAAATGTAGTGCAAAAATATGTTCCCCCCATCTATTTCCGAATTTATTGAAACTAAAATTATGAAAAAAATTAGAGGTAGTAGACATTAACTTAAACCTTGCAGGAAAACTATAGCGATTCGCATAGTTACTCGGTCACATAGTTTTTGAGAAAATCGTATTTTTCCGTTACACGCAAATTTCGATTTTTCGGGCATTCAGCAAAGGTGTTAAGGAGCGCTGGAGGTACCTATCGTATCAGAAATATAAAAGCACTGTTGATAATGATTTTCGAAAAAAAATCGTCAGTAATTAGCCGCGGTATTAACCCTTAAAGACACGGACTGGTTGGATATGCGTAATGACAAGGGCGGCGTACTCTATGTCCCATCGACTTTTAAAGCTTAGATAACATCTTTTAATGACATATTTGTGTAATGCAATACCCATAAAAGAAATAAACGTCAAATTTTTAAAAACAGAATAATTTAATTAGAATTAATCACATAAATATTATGGGATTCGCGACTAGTTTGCATTGAATGGATCTCTCAATACGCCTTCCGTGCCTTTAAAAGCTAATTAAAAACCTATCTGGAAAAACGCGGCACAGACTAAGGCAGCGTTGCAACTTTGCGACCTCCTTTCGAACCGTACGTAGCAGAATGCCAAGTTTAAACTCTGAACATGGGTTTTGTTTTAGCTACACTGTAAAAAGAAAAGATTATTACTAGGCTGAATTTAGTTTCATGAAATGCCAAATGAAGTTTAAATATGCACTACTTCTATTGTCAGTACGGATTTAAGTTCATCATAAACAGATTAGGATAAGATTAAAACAAAAATTATACAGAATAGCAATATTTAAAATTACTTAGGATTCATATTTGTTTGTACTTTTATGATATACCCAACTCTACGTTGTATACTTTTTTACAAAATCTTATTATTTTTTTAGCAACGATTTCTTTTAATAATACAGTTAATAATTCATATATTTATTGTACGGAACCGTCTGAGAGTAAATAATACTTGCATTTGACCGTTTATTTTCTGCTGGTCTGTATAATCTATACTAAGTTATAGAAAAGAAAACAAACAGATTTAATTGAAATTTGGTTTCCCAGGTAGCTGTGAAAATTATATAGTGCAGATACTTTTTAATTGTTTAAATAATATCTAAAATATCACTGCGTACGAATACATGTCCTTAATTTTTAATATACGTATTTCTCACTTTCAAATATCCATTCGTGGTGCATTTCTACATATCATATTATGTATATTTTTTAACCATGTATATCAGGATTGAGCATGTCGGACTCTGGGGCGAAGATTCAATTGGAGCGAAACATGGTATTTTTCTAACTACCATCTGTTTTTATTTCAAGCGAAAATACCCATTTTTTAAATTTGGATGTCCCGGTTAGGAAGTGCAAAAGTCCTCGAAACCGCTCAGTTTGACCTTCCGATAATCAGACCCGGATATCTCTCCTATCTTTTTGCAGTTTAAAATTGTGTGCTTTAAATAGAACATAAATCGAACTTAAATTAGTTGATTTAGGCATGCTTACAAAATGGCCATCTATTTAATACCTTATGAAAAGAACTTTAGGACAAATAGTTCTTCGTATGAAACATAGAACATATCTTTGAAATTCCACTGTCTTATACTGTTTAAATTCACTGATTTACAATTTGGCAGAGCATCTGAACAGATGAAATTCAGTAAAAACCCACAGTCGAATAAGCATAGCATACATACTTTTCAAGCAGCTGGGGAGATTGTTTTCAAATGACAGTCAATCTCATCAAACATATATTCAAAATATTATTAGCTTAGCGAAATAAACATAATTTTGAAAAGTTATTTTTTCCTTCAAAAACCTTTTGCCCGAATTACCTGAAAATGAAAGATGATATAGAGATTCCAAGAGGAAGTCTAAAAATAAGTTTTCCTAAGCTAATATAGTCATATATTTGAGATACAAAATAGACAGTGGCCATATAAAGTAAATCTTACTTTATTTTTCTGCATAACCATCAATGATATTGATGTATTTGTCATAATGCTTACCGAAGTATAAAAAGCTTGTTGAAATAGTGCGTGTTCTGCATACAGAAGAACTGTTTTGCAAAACTGTTTTTTTTTGTCTTTACTTCTTCATAGGTACCAAAATGCCTTCCTCTCAGAATTTCTTGAATTCCAGAAGGAGATCAAAGACGATTCGCGCCAGGTTAAGACTGTAAGACGGATGAATAATGCACTCCCAAATGAGGGTGGCAACGACATCTGAACCATACACTTCCATGAACCTTTTAAAGATTTTCAGGACCCTTTATCATACACTGGGGAGCTCACCCATTTTTCTGCTAGTAATGCTCCAGTGCTATCTTCAAGATCTCGGTTGTATATCACCAAATCCTGTATGGGTAGTTCTCGCGTTAAACATATGTTGTGTTTGCCCAATTTCTTTACGATTTCTCATTAGAAAAAGTATAGGAAACTTATTTTCTGAATTTTTCCCGTACAGAAAACTAAAAATTAGTAATTTTTAAAATAATTTTGTGGATGAATGACATACGATAGATAAATCTATGTGACGTAAGTTGAAATAAAGGAATCTTGAAAATTGGAATTTTTTTAAGCATAGTAAATTTTGAACGTGTTGTTATAAGTTACTCATAGAGCAAATGAACACACTCTTGCCTTTTTGTTCTTTGTTAGGAAGAATTCAAAACAACTAATGATAGTTAGCCTAGTTAGATTGTGTTATTTCATGAACTTAGGTACCAAGATTTTCATTACTGAGGAAGTTAACAAGTGATCTGCCAGATCTGAATTAAAACTGAATATTCCAATTAACATTTGACAAGGCCTAATTCAACTGCAGGGTATACTTTAAATTATTTATTTCTATATTTCACCTTCTGATGCTTTAGTTAAAAAATATAATAAACGAAGTAAAAAAAAAATTATATACGATTTTTTTTGTCTTCCCAACTGGGAACATACGACATTTCTAACTATACACTGGATTCGAAAATGGAATATAGCGATGAGTACATTAAATAATAAGAAACGAGTGAGACATTTTGAGAAATTACTTTTTAAATTTAAGTATACATATGAATTAAGTTAAAAAATTTGTAAATAATAAAATAAGAGCGTTTTTAAACAATAAATCATAAAATGTATATTTATACCTTCATTCTATTGTATGAAGGAACGGAAACTTAATGTCATATATTTTTGGACTTATTTCAAACAATTTTTTCACTTACAGGCCAATGTTTCTAATTGATAGTATAGAAGATTAACCAACTACTGAAAGGATATTTCTTACATTTTATATTTGTTTGATAATGTGAATCACTTTAAGAAAGTATACCAATTTTTAAAGATATGCGTTTAATTATTGTTTATTGAATTTAAACGAATTTCTAAATTGTGGGATGTGAAAAATCGTAAAAATGCTGCTATGAATTTTAGTATGTTTTCAGTTTATTTTCATTTTAACGGCTGAAACATAATTTCTGTCAGAAAAAATTTAGCCAACTTTGCTATTTTTTTCAAGGCGATACGAAAAAAAAAAAAGTTTCATTTTCAATCTGATGTTTCCGATTTAGAACATTGATGTACAAAAAGTAAATATATTGAATAATTATGTTTTTGACACTTTAAGTTTGTGGAAAACACTTATGATACACAAGCTGTCTCAATACTGCATTAAAAAGCAGGTTTAAAACTTTAGTTTGTGAATAACCAGGATTTGTATGCTTCAAAGACTCTCAAGCAAATTTAGCTAGAATTTTCGTAAAGATATATATGCCTTATTTAATGAAAAAAAAATTCTATCTTCAGATGCAGCGACTAGTACTTTAGGAAATTTCTGGTACGAAAACACGTAAAATCCCCTGAATCCCGTGATGCGTAAGAACCCTGAACAACTTATTAAATTATTTACAAAGGGATTGTAGAAAATGACAAGTTGAATGACCCTATTGTGGAAAATGACCAGTTGAAAACGACAGTCAAACCTTCAAATAATATTGCAACATTAATTAAAGAGGGGAAACATGGGGGGAAGGAAAAACATTGGTTATCGCACCATTTTTAATTTTTTTTTATACTTTTTATGTGGAATCCCATATAGAAAAATTTCAAATCCATTTGAAAAAAAAACTAGTATGTTGTGGCCATCACAAAACTTTCTTCTATATAAATCACGTCAATTAAATCATTTAAATAGTACAAGAAATAACATGAATTTAGCACCAATTCATATCAAAGTATATTTGAATTTGAAGTTTGATGAAAATTCGTGCATTAGTTCTTGAGATAGAGCTACAGCGGGAATTCTGAAAAATGTAGCATAGCAGCGCCACCTGTTGAGCGATTTACACTAAAAATAAACAGCACAAAATTATATCAAGCTATTCACCTGAATCTGACCTGAATCTGAAGTTTGTTGAAAATCTAAGCGTTAGTTCTTGAGATAAAGCTATTGCGGAAATCGCAAAAAATTCAGCATAGCAGCGCCACCTGTTGAGCGATTTACACCAAAAATTAAACAGCACTAATTTACACGACAATTCATCTCAAGGACTAACTAAATTTGAAGTTTGATGAAAATCCGTGCAATAGTACTTGAGATACAGCTCTTGCGAAAATCGTGAAAATGCAGCACAGCAGCGCCACCTGTCGGGCGATTTACACCAAAAATTATACAGCACTAATTTATATCAAGGATTAACGAAATCTGAAGTTTGATGAAAATTCGTGCATTTTTTCTTGAGTTAGAGCTATTGCGATAATCATGAATAATGCAGCATAGCAGCGCCACCTGTTGGCCGATTTTCACAAAAAAGTAATCAGCACCAAACTATATCCTGGACTAACTGAATCTGAAGTTTTATGAAAATCCGTGCAGTAGTTCTTGAGATATAGGTATTGCAGAAATCATGAAAAATGCCGCATATCAGCGCCACCTGTTGGGCGATTTTCCCCAAAAACTAATCAGGTCCAGTTTATATCAAGGTCTAACTAAATAATAAGTTTTGTAAAATTCCGTGCATTAGTTCTTGAGATAGAGCGCCCACAAAATTTTTGTCACATACAGACTCACAGACAGAGTGACAGAGTGACAGACAGACTCACAGACAGACATTTTCTAAAAACCATCAAATCGTGTTCTGGGCATTCTAAAACGTGTAAATCCGTCGAAAACCGGAAGTCGAAAATTTTCACGAATCCAATACTTTCTTCTTGTAAAGGTAGAAGAAAGTAAAAAATATATATCTTATAAATCTTTTTAATTAGAGCTGGGTCGAAAACTACAATTTTACAAAATTCAATGATTTATAAAATTCTGCATTTTTCTGAACTATTAGAGATAAACAAAAAAATTTAAAAGATGTGAAATTCGCACAACTTTTTCTGTTAGATAATGTAACTGCCGTGGATTTATATATATTTTGTAAAATCTGGAGTACTTTAAAATAGACTATTAATCAAAATGCCAGTTTACAAAAAAATATATCTCATGAAGGAAAAAGATTCAATTTTTACTTTCTTCTATCTTTACAAGAAGAAAGTATTGGATTCGTGAAAAATTTCGACTTCCGGTTTTCGACGGATTTATACGTTTTAGAATGCCCAGAACACGATGTGATGGTTTTTAGAAAATGTCTGTCTGTGAGTCTGTCTGTCACTCTGTCACTCTGTGAGTCTGTATGTGACAAAAATTTTGTGGGCGCTCCATCTCAAGAACTAATGCACGGAATTTTACAAAACTTTATATTTAGTTAGACCATGATATAAACTGGACCTGATTAGGTTTTGGTGAAAATCGCCCAACAGGTGGCGCTGCTATGCGGCATTTTTCACGATTTCTAGCTATATCTCAAGAACTACTGCACGGATTTTCATAAAACTTCAGATTCAGTTAGTCCAGGATATAGTTTGGCGCTTATAATTTTTTTATGAAAATCGTCCAACATGTGGCGCTGCTATGCTGCATTATTCATGATTATCGCAATAGCTTTAACTCAAGAAAAAATGCACGAATTTTCATCGAATTTCAGATTCAGTTAGTCCCTGATATAAATTAGTGCTGTCTAATTTTTGGTGTAAATCGCCCAACAGGAGGCGCTGTTGTGCTGCATTTTTCACGATTTCCGCAACAGCTGTATCTCAAGAACTATTGTACGGAGTTTCATCAAACTTCAGATTTAGTTAGTCCTTGACATGAATTGACGTATAAATTAGTGCTATTTAATTTCTGATGTAAATCGCTCAACAGGTGGCGCTGCTATGCTGTATTTTTTGCGATTTCCGCAATAGCTTTATCTCAAGAACTAATGCTTGGATTTTCAACAAACTTCAGATTCAGGTATATTTTGATATCATTTAGTGCTGTTTATTTTTGGTGTAAATCGCTCAACAGGTGGCGCTGCTATGCTACATTTTTCAGAATTTCCGCTATAGCTCTATCTCAAGAACTAATGCACGAATTTTCATCTAACTTCAAATTCAGATATACTTTGATATGAATTGGTGCTAAATCGTTGTTATTTCTTGTACTATTTAAATGATTTAATTGACGTGATTTATATAGAAGAAAATTTTGTGATGGCCACAACATACTAGTTACATATGTTATTACTAATTCCTAAGATGTCCAGACAAAATTTTCAGAAATCAGCATTTCGACAACTTGTAATTCAAAATGGGGAAGATGTATCCCTATGCGATTTGCCAAGGACGTTTCTCTCTATGTACTGTCCGTAATCTGAAAGTCGTTTTTTGTTTTTCCATCTGGTCTATGAGGGGCGGAATCTTGAAATTGGCGAAATTGAGACTCAGCAAAGAATAAAAAATATTTAGAAGCAAGAAACATTTTATTGAATACCTTTTCTTATTTTAGCTAAAAAAATATTTCTGGAATTCATTGTACTTTTAATTAACTACCGAGAAAAATTATTTAATACAATGCTTATTGTTTCTAAATATTCTTTGTATTCGCGGATGGCGGACATTTCTCTAATTTCAATACTCCGTATCTCATTAGATCAGTTGCAAAAATAGAAAATAATGTGCAGATTACGGACAGTATATAGAGAGATACTTCTCTGGCATATCTTATATGAATACTGCTTCCCCATTTTGAATTAAAAACTGTGAAAAATGCTAAGTTTTAAAAATTTCAACATTTAAATTGGTATAATTTAAGAGGGAAAAATGATACCTGCCTAATTTTTTTATAGATATGTTTGGAAATAGTAATAACACATAAAATATTCATATTGTTATATCTCTCCCTGCATGATACATATATTTTTAAAAACAGGTAGTTTGATTAATTTCAGTGTATCTTAAACTACCTTTTTTTAACTGAGTAATTAACTTAGTAATTAAAAAAAAATTCTATTAGTTCAAAAAATATGCAAGATTTTGTAAAACTTTGAATAGTTTAAAATCGCAGTTTTCGGCTGCATCTAACTAAAAAAGGTTTTAAGGAAAAATTTTTGGCCAATCGATTTTACTATTTTAGTATATTTTATTTTTTCTACACACAATGTATGAGGATAATAAAAAAGTGTGCAGAAACAACCCTCCCCCCCCCCCAAAAAAAAAAAAAAACAACAACTAGAAAACAGGAATTCCGCTTTTTCAGAATTTAGTGTGGGCCCGGTGAAAAAAAAAATACATAAATACAGATAGTAGAAAACATATTTCAGTTTTAAGACTTAAAATACAAGCTTTTATTTTACATAAAATGACGTCATTTGCATCCAATGAAGAATTCCACATTTGCGATCAGTATTACAAGGAGAGGGTCAAAATTGGTAATCACAGATTTTGATTATTTTAATATATGTTGTAGGGTGTAGACCCCTTAGTCTCAGATTCAACGGATTTTATACAACGCTCCTCAGTTCTTGAGAAACCGGTGTGTGTGTGTGTGTGTGTGTGTGTGTGGGGGGGGTGATGGTCTATTATTAGCACACAACTTAGATACTTACTCTGTAACGAAAAAGGTTGGTTGGTCATAGCTCAGTTCGTACGGCGTTTGCTGGCTGATCTGCGGGCCTGGGTTCGATACCTGAATTCGCTACACTTGTTTTTCTCATTTTTTGTTCTTATTATTTACACTTGTAATTATAATTTAATAATCTCAATTAAAAATGTTAATATCGTACATTAATTATAATATTAACAAATTTAAATTTAAATTTATCATTTTTTATTTTGAACTATTATTTCTCATCCTTTAAAGATATTTAAAAAGAAATTGGATCTATTATTGAATAGTAAAAATTCCAAAATTGTTACACACCTGCTGTGGCGCCATCTAGTTATGATAAAAAAAGCATATTCAAATAAAATAAAAATAAAAGCAGAAAGAAGATAAAGGGGAAAGCAAAATAAGTTAAAGTACAAGCATACATATTACAAATTAAAAAACCTTTAATATGCAAAAAATCTGTTGTAATTTAATTTTGATGGTAATTTTTAATATAATTATGCTTGTTACCTTAAAGACAGAGTAATAGTATCATCGTATTGAGTTCCCTTGCTAAAGAAATGCATAAATGATGTTTCTTTAAAATCACGAATTGACACAATTGTTCAATATCATTGCATCGATAAAGAATATATGAAATACATTTTATAAGTGATTTAAAAAAAATAACAGTTTTATGATGTTTTATACAACTATTTAGTTAAAAGTAAAAAATTAAATAGGTTAAAATTATAATTGATATACAATATTATAAATTTTAATTGACAATGAGATTATTAAGTTAAAATTACAAATACGTTTATAAAACAAAAAATGAGAAAAACAATTGTAGCGCGTTCGAGTATCGAGGTTCAGCCAGCAAACGCCGTGCCAACGGAGCTATGACCAACCTATCCTTTCTCTTACAAAGTAAGTATTTAAGTTGTGTACTAATATTAGACCCCCTGGTTTCTCAAGAACTAAGGACCGTTGTATAAAATCTGTTGAACCTGAGACTAAGGGGTCTCTACCCTACAACATATATTAAAATAATCAAAATCTGTGATTACCAATGTTGGCCCTCTCCTTGTTAAACAATATCTATAGAAAAGAAGGTATTTGACATCAATATCCCGGAATAATACACAAACCCAGCTAAAAGCAATGCCGTAAAAACGACAAAAAAATCGGCTGTCTAACGATTCATATGCTTTCATTTAATTGTAATATTAATATGTATACTTAAAATTAAACAAAGTTTATAATAACTCCATATTTTATCAGAAATAATTCATTTATATTTTTTCAACAGTCGGAAAATGTTATTACACACGGATTAATAAAACTGTATTATTTCAGCCTTTTGATAGGAATTAAGTAAATGCGAAGAAAAAAAGTCACACCTACTTTAAAAAAACATTTTTATAGCAGACGATATTCTTAGCATACCACGTATTTTAAATACAATTTTTTTCAGTTTTTATGAGAAAATGGCAACCAAAAGATATAACAATCTAGTATTTTTCAACTATTTTCCCTTTACTTTCTACAGAAATGAAATACTTTAGTTCACCATTACAGAAATGGTATTAAAAACTACAAAAATTTAATATCTCAAAAATAAATTGAGATGTAGTTTTAAAACAAATTGCATTTAAAAATACCTTTTTTCCCTATACGACGGTGTAAAAAGTGAAAATGTGCGATGTTTAGAAGTTAAAAAAATTGCAGTAGATATTATCAATATTCAACTGCTCAATGACACATCTGCTTCGTTTTACGGCTGGCTTATGTAACGGAACGTTACTTTTTAGGGACGACACTTTAATTGTTACCCGAAAGAAATAGCATACAGGGCTAAAAATATAAATTAAATTAAATTTGTCGAAATTCTCTGGAATACCTATTTTGAAAATAAAAAATGAAAAAATAAAATAAAAATCTAATTCTTTTAAAAATTAACGTTACTAAACAACAGATTTGCAGAAAAAATCGATGGAACATTGCTAATTACAATAGCAAAAACATAAAAAATCTTGAAATATAATTAGTGTTTGCTGAGAAAATGGAACTTAAATATTGGCCCCTTTCCTCGATTTATAAACTGTGCCCGACCTATTAAATACTCAAGTCGACAGGCGCAGATGATAGTCATTTCTTCCAGGAATACCATTTTGTTAATAATAAAAATATGAAAAAAAAATCTAAAACTGTAATTTAAGAAATATAGAATATAAACCACTGATTTCAAAATTTAATTTTATAACTAAAATCATCGAATTGAAATTTAAATACTTTTAAAGAAATATTTAAATATGTTCTTTCTAGAAATGATTAAAGGCAACGAGGCTAATATATCTCTAGTACTGATAAATCAATTCCTTGTGAATATTTTTATTTACGATTTCTTAAAAAAATAACCCAAAAAACGACAGCAACATTCTTTTCTAAATAAAGGATAAAAAACTTTTTATGGGCTGAAAAAAATTCAAATAATGTAAAATCTCAAATCTTTATCCATTTCAGCGCAGAAAAAAATTCTAGCTTAAAAAAAGAAAAAAGAATCTTTCACTTTCTTTTTAGATTCCACAAACATACAAGAGTGTGCACTCAGACTCACTTTGAAAAATTTTGGAACTTCCAATGAATCTAAAGCTCAAGGGAATTCTATATTTTTTGTTACAAACAATCGGCATATTTATATGTATAAAAACTCTTTATTTTGTTTTAAAAACACTTATTGAGCGAAAACCACAATATTGTTGCTGAAGTACAGGATATAAAAAGAAAATGTATATAGAAGAAAATACAACGTTGGTGTGAAATGAATGCCTCCTAGAACAGAATATGCAGAATGTAATTTATTTTTATTGAATTTATAACATTTCTGTTGTTTCTAAAAGATAAAAACTAAACCAAGAAAAAAAGTCGTTCGTGCTTGTATATGAAGGAAAAGGTAAGTAGAACCCGATTACAGAACATTCAATACCAGTTTTCGTCAATACTGAATTTGAATGAAAATGTCTTCAGCTTAGTCCGCTATATCCAAGTTACCGTCATTTAGAGCACTTAATGTATGGTCGCCAAATTTAAGGTGTCTGTCATTTTAAAACAAAATTTCAGATGAAGCTGGCCAACTAAGTCTGTCTAGATCTTTGTAAGTGCCTGTATATGTGCTCAGTTACATCAAAATCGGTTAATATACGAGTGCTGTCACATGATAAAAATTAAGATTGTTTCAAAATGTCAGACACCCTGTGTTTCAAACTGCTATATATCAGTCATTTTTTAAGATAAAGACGAAACAAAAGATGCTCTGGAATCTTTTTATTAAAATCGAACACTTAAGAGGTAATTTTAAATTTCTATTTTTTTTGTACCTCTTTTTGAATAAAAAAAATAAAGTAAAAAAATTTCAAATGGCACCATTTTGAATAAAGATGGCCTATGAAGCTGCCAACGAACTCGGTTGAGGCATTGGTAAGTCCTGTACACTAAGTAACATCCAAATCGGTTAATATTACAAATACCAGAGTTACAGCATTAACTTTCAACACGGCATGGCATACTCAGAACAACATGATTCAGTAGTTGTTGAGGCAAGTTGCCCCGTTCCTCCTTCACTGCACGGAGGTTTCCTTGCTTGTGGGAGGAAATTGTCTAGCAGCAATACGTCTCCTCAAGGCATCCCATTCATTTTGAATATGTTCAGGTCAGGGGAACGTGCTGACCAGTCTATCCGAGGGATATCTTCGGCCTCAAGATAATCTTGTAAAGATTGTGTGCGATGACAAGGTGTGTTATCGTAAAAAAAAGAAACCTTTCGCCGACAGCACCTCTAAAAAGTCGAACATGTGGGAGCAGGACGTCTTCACTTTACCGTCTACCAGTCATGGACCCTTGGTCAAGCACATAGAGATCCGTGCGGTCATTGAACATGATGCCTGCCCACACTATGATACTTGAAGTCGCATATCGATATCTTTCCAGAATATTTTCGCGGCAGTAAGTACTACCAATCTCTCGCCATATCAGTTTATGTCTACAATCAGACGACAGACTGAATCTACTCTCATCTGAGAAGAGCACGGTAGATGAGTCGTCATCAGTCCAATTGCGATGCATACGGCACCACTGTAAACGGGCGTTACGAGCGCCTACAGAGTGGGACACACACAACAGGTCATCGGGCATAGTACACCTTTTTTCAAAGGCAACAGTTTAGTTCTTGCAACAATTTTCGGCGATATTTTAGTTCCTGTGGCAGCAAAAAGTTGATTTGCTAATTGTCCAGCTGTGCTGCGTCGCTTCCTTTTTGCCGATATAACAATATAGCGAACTTCTTGGGACGTCTTACTGCTAGGACGACCTCTTCCCGTACACCTAGTACATATTCCACTCTTTTGGATTGCCGCCCATAATCTAGAAACAATACTGTGCGAGATGTTAAATTCACGGGCAACATCCCTCATTTTGCGCCCTTCTTCCAACTTTCCGATTATTCTACCTCGGGTAATATCATCTAAAAGATGCCTCGAAGACATGTTCAAAATTTCAATGTTCAAGTTTCACTCCATCTCCTTCAATTTTTACATCTAATGACAACTTACAGCACCTGCCGATTGCCTAAAATCTCTTATCTCTGCTGTCACGTGATTCACAAAAACGGAAGTACAAAATTTGCACAAGTTTCGCAAAACAGAGTACATCCCGCATTCATGAAAATTTACACGTGCTGCTGCGGATCTATTTCTAATTGTAACCGTTGAAAATAACAGTGGTCCTTAAGTTTTGTCCAGCAGTGTATATTATTTGCAGTAGGGAAATTCGCGAAACGTTAATTTGCTGAAATATTCAAATAATTATAGAATGCTAAAATAATACGAACTTAATTTAATCCCTTGAAGACACTTAATTTTACAATGTGCTATAACTAGCTTTTCAAATACACCTGGATTAATACTTAAAAAACGGTAGTTTGTACAGTATCTGTAGAACATTGCAATTAGGCCTAGTAAATTCAATTGCTTTAATGACAGCTTCCATGCCAGTATGAGGGATAATAAATAAGAGACTGCTTCGTTTCAGATTTTCAAAGTCCAACGTCATTGCGCTCGTGATCCGTGAATTTTGCTTTGATGTCTCACACGTACAAATTATAGGCAATAATAAATGTCAGGGAATTAGTTAATTTACTGATCAGGCACGTCATAAGTGAAATAAATGATGCTATCTAAAAATTCAAATTCTATCTATATATGGGGCATTCTCACAATCTTTTGTCTTTTGGGAAAAAAAATCTGACAAAATTAAACTTGCTAAAATAACATTTTAATCTGGTAGACGAATGCCTTAATGATTCAAAATAAAGAAAAAAATGGTCAGCAGCGAAAATTTTTTTATTTAACTGAGGTTTAAGTTAAACTTGCGAGTTTAATTTTCCTTACCATTTTACCCTTATAACTTTTTATTTTCTTCTAAATTTTAACTTATAATGAATTTGCATAGCACCCACAGGACATTCAAATAAGAAATAATAACAATGTAGTACTTTTAATACAGAATTTTTGTATAACATTGTCTTAAAGGGGTGTTAAAGAAGGGACGGTAAGGAAAAAAAAGGGGATGGTATTGGAAAAAAGGGACGGTAAGGATGGAACGGTAAAAAAAAAATTACCACCTATTTTTAGGAAAATCATGTTAAGACTAAGTGATAGCCACAATGTTCATTGATTTTTAGAAACAGTTGTTAATATTGGATTAAATTAATTTTTTTTTTAATTTACCTCAAAAAGTGCAGGAAAAAACCTTGGGAACGGTGAGACTACGAATAAAGCCACGATGCTTGAAATTGATATTTAAATGCTGATTTAAATTCTACAGTAAATTTCCTACCAAAGAATTTTAGACATTGTTTCTCTATCATACTTCTGCATGAGAAAAAACTTGAAAAAAATTCTGTGGCTGTATCTGAAATGATTTTCTGTATAATTTTAGAAGAGGGATGGTAAGGAATCTAAAACCCAGGGACAGAGTTTAAAAAATAATAACAACCCTAAAAATGTGTGCAGGTTAATCTTTAGCTACATATTTATATAAAACAATAGTTCCAGTTTTAGAAAA
Organism: Maratus speciosus; assembly: GCA_963932465.1. Lineage (NCBI taxonomy): Eukaryota > Metazoa > Arthropoda > Arachnida > Araneae > Salticidae > Maratus > Maratus speciosus. Next base: position 383,285,033 of record OZ010788.1, on the reverse strand, counting down.
AAATTACATCGAATTATTTTTATTGAAACAATTTTATCTAGACAGATCCAAACTTAAAAATCAGCATCAGGGACACGGGACGGTATATGAGTTTTCCAGGTGTTTGGACCCCCAACATCGTCCAAAACTTTCTTATCTCGTTAATATTGTTGTGCAATCATGCAATGGGATGTTCCCCAGTATATGAAATAAAAAAAAAACACAAAAAAGTGTATTAAAATAAAAATTATTTTTCAGGGACATGAAAGTCAAATACATACATTTAAGCCCCCCAGGGGGATACCTTCTTTAGGTATTCACGGGCTTCGCAACCCCGGGTTCCTGAGCGATCTTTCTCTTTTCCTTTTCCTCTTATTTCTCTTGTCTTTCTTTCCTCTATGTTTCACTCTCGTTGTGGTTTCCTCTTCGGAGGTGAGGGCAATTCTGTATGAGCCGATATCATCCTGTATATCGACTTGTGGAGAATTGTAAACCACCCACGTGTTTGCCGTGCGTGGCGACCCGTGTCCCTGGAAAGGGGGATCCTGGTAGTTGAGGGTAACCAACACACTGCTTTGGCCTCTGCTTCAGGTAGACGGGAGGTGCATATTGGTCCCGTATGCATCAATCGGCTGGTCAGCTGACTTGTGTCACTGGCTGGGGATCAAGTGAGCGAGTACTTACTAGCCATCTCGCTAAGGGTGGAGACTGGCATAGGAGTGTCTTGTGACCGTATGGGCCCTGGCTAGCACTGGTGCACGAATGTGCATCCCCTTGTTGGGCTCGGTAGTGGGTGGTGCGGCCGGGGTCTGAATTCTTTTTCTTTTTTTCAATTATGGATGGAAAAACTAACATTCCTTCTATTTCTCTCCCAAGTGGCGAGCAACAAACTGTACAGACGTTATTCACTCGTTTTTTTGTAATTAAACGCACTGATAGTCTCTCAGATAGTTCTTTCAAAAAAACTTCACCTTTTCTAATAGCAAAAACATTTCAGTCTGTTTTGGGTGATGGTCACTTGCTCAAAAAATTGCAGTCTGGGGACTTACTGGTTGAGGTTTCTTCAGCCAGGCAGTCACAACTTCTGTCAAATTGCGATACTATAGGTACTTTTTCTGTCTCTGTTAAAGCACATCAAACTCTTAATACTTGCCGTGGTGTCATATCTGAACCAGATCTTTTATTTTCTACAAAAGAAGAACTTCTAGCTAATTTAAGTGATCAAAATATCATAGATGTACGCCGTATCACTATCCGTCGAAATGGGCAAATGCTTCCTACTAAACACATTATTCTAACTTTCAATAGCCATATGTTACCTTCTACAATTAAAGCTGGTTATTTAAACTGTCCAGTTAGGCCTTATATCCCTAATCCTCTGCGTTGTTTTAAGTGCCAGCGGTATGGGCATACTAATACTACCTGTCGTGGATCTGCTACTTGTCCACGTTGTGCAGAAGTCGGCCATGACGGTAAAACTTGCGAAAAACCAGAACGCTGCGCTAATTGTAAAGGTGACCATACATCGTACTCTCGCTCTTGCCCTAACTGGATCCGTGAAAAGGAAATTCTTGTAGTTAAGATTACTCAAAAACTTTCCTACCCTGAAGCCCGTAAACTTGTTGAATCTAGGACCCCCTCTGTTGGGGTATCTTACTCCAGTATACTCAAACAACAACCAAAATCCGTAAGGCACATCAGTACCCAGACCGACTGCTCTTTTCCACCAATTAATACATCTATGACACATTCAACCAATACTTCACCTAAAAAAACCCGGGACGTCTCTCTTGGTAGTAAATGCTATGGTACCCCATTATTGGAACGTTGGCTACCATCCTCAGAACCAGTTACAATAGAATATCAACTTACTCATTCACAGAAATCTCCAGTTGGATCCAAAAAGTCATCTAATCATCAGACTGAAACTAAGGTTGCTTCATCTCCAGTTCTATCATTACAGAAACCTAATTCTCCCCAAACATCATCAGTTAAATCAAAAATATCAACTGAACATAAGACAAAAAAAACGCCAGCTACAGATAAAAGCAAATTAGTGAAACCTATTGTTTGTCCAACTCCGAATACAAATGAAAAAAATAACGCGCAAAAAGAAAGAAAGAAACCTCCAACTCAAATCTCTTCACAGTGGAAAACTGTGAAGAGAAAAAGCAATAAATCATGTCTTAGCCCAGCAATAACTAATATTAAAGATCACAAACAGCTGCTCAACTATGCAGAAGAGGCTATGGACTCTTGTAGTTATGACTCTGATAACGATGACAATAATACAGTTTTTGAAGTTATTCATCCTACATAGCTTTATATCGTTTTTAAATTTTGAATTATAACTTCGTTCTTAAAGCAGTATTATATAACATTTTATGCTTTATTTCTTGAACATATAACTTTTCATAACTTTAGAGATTTTAGAATTTTTTAATTTAAATATTCTAGTGTTTTAACTATTTTTTGTCTTTTAAAACCTTGTGTATTGTCGCTTTCATTGTGCATTATTTTTTATTACTTGTATCATCACATTGCTTTCTTCATTTTGTTTTGTTTTTTCACTTTTATATCTCTGACAATCTTTTAATGTAACTTTTAATTTTTAACTATGTTTTACTCCTTAACTTTTTCTTGGCGCAGCATGTCCCTAAAGGGATTTTGCGCCATAAAACTCAATACAACCAACCAACCATACATTTAACACATCGATTAGTAGTAATACAGTTTTAGAATAAGTTATAGATACTTTACTTTATCTTTTTCCAAAAGCATTATTGGTTCAACAACACAAAAATATTTTTTAAACGATGATTTCATTAGCCTTTGCAATGTTTTCAGCTTTCTTGACATTGAAAGGATGGGGGGGGGGGGGGTAGAAGGCTGGAGTTTCAATTAGGAAATATTTCTATATTTCTATTATAAGAACATTATATTTGTATATTTCCTAATTCTACAAAATACTAAAAAGCGGATTTTTATCAATACTTTTTAAACGATGATCATTAGCCTTTGCAATGTTTTCAGCTTTCTTGACATTGAAAGGATGGGAGGTAAGGGGGGGGGGAGGGCTGGAGTTTCAGTTAGGAAATATTTCTATATTTCTATTATAAGATTTTAATTAATCTTAATTGGCACAATCCTTCTAAAATTTATTAAATGATTGTGTAAATATTCTAATGTAGTTTATAAAATTCACGAAAAATGCTTTAGAAGATGAAATTTTCATGAATTCATAATTTGGGACATAAAGGGTTAAGAACATGTGGCTGCGTAAGCACATGTTTGTGCATATATGAAACGTTACATAAACTTCCTGTCAGAACAGTGAAAATCTGTAGTTAGATGCATCAATTTAATAGAACACTGGCAAGCTGGTGAAAAGTCGTATTAATGGACTATATTTCAAATATGTGTTCGAAACTGAAAAAAGTCACGTGGGACCGGTAATTTACCCAAAGAACTTCTGATAAGAAGAGAAGCTACTACTGTTTTATCCCATGAACTGTTTCATTGATTAGCGGGAATAAACGTCTATTTACGTCTACGGATCCTACCCTTCTTTACCCTAGACATTTTTGCCTTGACCACATGATCACGACGTAGATGGAATATCCTCCATTTTGAAGTCAACAAATCAAGTCAACTTATGAATTTGTTCGTCATGACCGAGATCTGCGAATTCTAATGAAAACACATACACTCCTTTTGCAGTCGCATAATTAATTCGATGGTTAGAGCGTAAATATAACAAGGCAATGGCTGAGCAGTCCGGTGATTTCTCCAAAACAGACAAAGCCAGTTGACGTTCGAAGTAATTTTATTCACCAAAACATGGAAATAAAAGACAAGTCCCACATGATCAGAAATTTCGTAAAGGTATCAGGATGGAGCGTGAATAGCTACATAGTGATATATATCGGTCTTAAAGTAAATTAGAACTCTACATAACGTGCAGACTACGGATAACATTTTTTGAAGAATTGGAAACACGACAGAAATCCGACTTCCAAATTCACGCCAGCTGGTTTTTGTTAGCATTCGCGTAGGGAGATGAATTGCAACCCAATAGAGGAACTAATCAATCAGTGAAAGGCGCACGGACTCTCAGCTAATGGTTTGAGAGCGCGAGTGTTTTAAGAGAAGGAGTTCCATATCTGCTAGCGTAAGGTTTTCGGTGTAAAAAGTCTTGGTGTCGGTAAATGCGCGGGAAGCTGAATTCTTAAAATAAAATAAGAAATAAATAATAGGAAAATGGATTTAAAAACATTCGAAAATAAAAACTAGCTCCTCTCAGAATATTATAGTTTTGGTAGCTGAAAAAAAGTTACAAAAAGATTAAAAGTTTTAGATTAAGATTTCGAATAAGATAATTATTACTATGCGCGTTTTAAGTTTAAAGGAGATTAGATAGAAATAAATAATAGGTATTATTAAGAAATAGGGAAATAATGAATATACCGGGAAACTAGAAAAATTTAGATGTATATCGCGAAGTAAAAATTTTATATAACATGTATATGTGTATATGTATACATATGCATGCACAGTATTCAATGGCGTAATTGTAGAGTGACTGGGGTGGCAAATGTTGCGGTTCCGAGATTTAAGGGCACCAACAATCACTCTTTTTTTTTATGTATGCAATCACGAATAGGAAAAAGGGCGCTAAACGCAGTTGTGGGGCGGACTTTCATTACTAATATCACTGGTAATATGGGTAGAAATATATACAGTCAGTTGCACACACGCACACAATAAATCAAAAAAAATCTTCATACAATTTTATTACTAATTTGCCACAAAGAAATGAATAACAAATATCCTTCAACTTTGAATTGTATCCTCTGTAAATTTGTATGAATATAATAAGCTTAATGAATCTCTCCCTATTGAAATAGTGATAACTTTTAAAATTTCCATTACTAACATTTAAAGTCGAGATTATATTTCGATTCTACAGTAAATTTTAATTTCACGTGCCAAGATTTAATTTTTTCAGTGAAAACATATAGGAATAGCATAAATGAAAAGTTTTGAACTTCTAATAGCAAAATTATTTTTGTAATTTTCATTCATATCTCTTGCAGTATTTATTTTTCTATGCTGATATTTTCCGTGATTTTAAAATGAAGTATTCCAAATATAATCGTGTGATTTTTATGCATTTTTAAAAATTTTATCAGTAAATAAATTTCGAAATTGATATTAAAAAAATACACATTACAACTGTAAATATTTAAAAAAAAATCCATTTTTTTAGAATATCTAATATATGTGTACAGAATTTCCGCTCATTCCTCTAAGTAGTTTTTGATTTATGCTAATGAAACCACATGAATTGCAGTTTGATGGACCATACAGGGTGTTCCAAAAAGGTGAAGCACGCTTTAATTCTCTACCTGTTTGAAATAAACACATTATGTAAATGATAAAAGTGTTTAAAATATGTAGGGAATGTGATTATGTAAATAAAATAACCGTGCTGTTAATTTTCAACTAGTTACACTTCTCAAACTTTTATAAGACCGCTGTAGATAAAATATACATATTAGAACATTTTTCCTTTTGCTGCAATAAAATCATTATAAAAAAGGTGCATATAGGTATCTTTAAAATGGAATGAGTCATGATTGATTTAAAAAAATTACCATGAGAATGAGGATCATATCGTCGTCTCAGAGCAACAGTAGCAAAGCAGAATACAAAATAAGCGTCCTATCTTAAATGGGAGAGGTAACCGCAAGATTAAAGGCGAGGTCACATCAATCAAGGTCACATGCCACGTAGAGGACGGGGTCGAACTACAGGAATATACCTAGCTGTTTTCTTCTTTATGGATAATCTATTAATTGCACATCCATGAAATAGCTGCGCAAGCGCAAAAGACGTGTTTTTATTTGTTTGTAGTATTTATATTCTGGCAGTATAATATTCTATTAATTTTTATTCGTGATTATTTAATTTATTTATTATAGTTAACTATTTAAATAAAAACAGTTCTTTTTAGAACTAATATTATTTGTTAAAATGGCAAAATGTTGGCCATTGAATAGCTATAGTTTTGGAAATTGTAAGAAAATTCTTCTGATTAGAATTCATCTCTGTCCTTTTCCAAAGAGTAAAACAAGTTAGTTACGTGTTTTTATTTCAATTTGTAAAAAAAAGATAAAATATTATTTAACCCTTTATGCATTGAATTATTAATTTATAAAAATTTTATCTTCTAAAGCATTTTTCGTGAATTGTTTAAACTACATTAGAAGATTTACATAATCATTTAATAAATTTTAGAAGGATTTTAGAAGGATTGAAGGATTTAGAAGGATTAATTAAATGTGAATTTATAGGGATTATGTGCAATATTTATAACTCCACTCAAATCTTTTATTTTCAATATTTTTTAATATTTTTTAGAATTAGGAAATAGACAAATATAATATTCTTACAATAGAAATGTAGAAATATTTCCGAATTGAACCACCCCCCTCCACCAGCAACACCAAGAAAGCTGAAAAGATGCAAAGGCAAAAGAAATGATCCTTTTAAAAATATTTTTATTTTGTGTAACCGATAATACTTTTGGAACAAGATAAAGTAATGTATCTATAACTCATTCTAAACTGTATTACAACTAATGGATGTATTAAAGGAATTTTATAACAAGTTATTTTAATGGTACTTATAAGTATCCTTAGTAGATAAAGGGTTAATATATATATTATCAAATGTTGCTGATTTTACGTTCGATTTAAATTTTTTTTTATGTAATGAAAAATGATGTATAAAAATAAGTAAGTAGTTAATATGTAAAGATAGAATTTTGTAATCTCATTTTTTACTCAATTATCGATGTATTAAAGTTATAAAAAAATGACATACACGGTTGCACTCCGCATGAGAATACAACGCTTATGCATGTTTAGAATGTGTATAGAATTTAATTATAAATAAAATATTCAATTTGCAGTCCTTTTTTTTTAATTTATCGAGCGCACACGATAAATTTCCAATATTCTCTTGGTCGTATTGCACTCATGTTATTTAACTTACAAATATTTCATTCCTTTATTTTAAAACTAATTTAATTTTATATTCGGAATCATTTCGATTTAAAATGCATGCATTAAAATGTTGTACAATTAAACGAGCAAGTATTGTTCATTATATTTATATTACATTCTAGACAATGCCTTTAATAATTTTCCTGAAATCTCCAGATTAGATTTTTTTTTTTTTTTGAAACAGACTAAGCCATTTAGAGGTTTCCCGCTAAAAATTCAATCACGAATTTCAAATTGTTACTCTGTCACAGAATATGAATCTTGTTTACCAGATTTATTGCAAAATATTTTTGTTGAAAGTTGTTTTGATAAAAATATGTGTATTTAAAAAGTAGTCGCAATGTCATTTTAGTTTCAGGGCAAAAGGAAATAATGTTTTCGTAGCATTGGTGCTTTTTCAACCGAAATTGAAATAATATGGTGACTGTTTTTTTTTTTAAAGTAGATAATTTTATCAAAAGAAACTGTAACAAAAGTATTTTGCAATAAATCTGGTGAGCAAGATTCATCTTCCATAAGTGGGTAAAGATTTAGAAAATATGCGCAAGAGATGCACAGATAGTAGATATTTTGTCATATATGACGTCATATTAAAAACCCGCTTATTTGCATAATCAATCCCGTCCACAAGATGGCGCAACTGTGTCAGTTTACGCTAGATTCCAGCATTAACATTGCACGCTTAATATAAATGCAGTTTTGAACAATAGAACATCTAGTAATAATAAAAAATGAGATGTCTGACTTACTGCTACGAATAACTGTGTTTGCATCTAGTGCAGGAATGGAGAACCTTTTTGAATATGCATGCCAAAAATTTCGAAATTGTTATGTACAAACATTCTAACGTGCCAGAAACATTTTACCGTAGATAAAACTAATATATGTGGAATTTTTTACTTAAATATTTTTACACTTATATTAAATTTGATTCCTAACTTATTTATTATGCTGTATTTACTCAACAATATAGCCATGTCGCATTGAATTTCGTATTAATAATCTACAAATGAGATTTTCTTTTATTGTATACTTTCAAATCAGATCATTTTTAGTACTTCAGGTAGATGCAGGTCCAATAGATACATAATTATGATATTTACACAGACAATTAAAATTCAATTTTCAAAATTAAAACCCAATTATAATAAATCCCAAAATAACTTAAAACCCTAAACCTAAATAAAATAAAACATAATCTAAAGTAGAAAGCGTGTGAATTAGGTATAGTAATATGCAAACTATCTCTTAATATTCAATTTTCAGAAATAAAACCTCTGAAATTTGATAAAGAAGCAAAATGATTTGTAAAACTCTGTATGTTGAAAAATTTCGCAAGAAAACGACGCTACAGGACTCTTTCATTGAAATTTATAATATCTTAGATCATTCAAAAAAACAACGGATTATTTTAAAGTAAGTTATATACCTGTAACACAATACTGTACTTTTTGTTAATAAAACCACCAAAAAACCCAAGCAAACATAAAATGGATTGTTCTCCATAAACGGAATATAATATACAACTTTTTCACGTGCCAGAGAAGTTTTCTTATATGCCAAGTTCGGCACGCATGCCATAGCTTCGCCATCAATGATCTTGTGGAAAAACTTCTGAAACACAAAGTTAAGTTTAATATTGTATCTCAGATGTGTTTTATAAAAACTCCTTACTGTTCCACTAGATGCAAACACAGTTTCTTATAGTAGTAAGTCAGACATCTCATTTTCGATTAATTCTAGATGTCGTACTGTTGCTGTGAGGCGACGATATATCAAATTAGAAATGTAAATCTATGAAAAAAAATTCAAGAAAATGAAAACATATGTTTTTTTGAGGGGGGGGGGGGGGCAGTAACAAAAGCTTAAACAAACTTTAACCTATTCTTGCAACATTGTTAGTGGCAAAGAACTGCAAAATACTTACTAGAACAGGTCAATTATGCATGTGAGATAAGAGAACACAGAATGAGAGTACTTTGTGCAGTGTAGAATTCAGAGGGTGGCCCTGGTGGAGGGGTACTCCCCCCGCAGCAATAAGATGTCCCCTCCGGAAGATTTGAGATTTTGTATTTTTAATGGTCAAAAAGTGCAATCCCCCCCGGAACTCTATAATGTCCCCCCTCCCCCCGAAGCCACATAAATCCCTCCCGGAGAAAAGTGTCTGAATTCAACACTGGCTTTTTGGTTTGCTTTTTTTTGAATAATTCTTCGTGAACTTAAAACTAACATTTGTCTTTTAGCGTGATCTTTGCCTGTGTAATGCTTTATTTAGATGTATTTGTGATGCATACGACTAAACAAATTTTGGATTTAAAGAACGCCATCGTCCATTTGTGAATGTTTCAAAATTTTTACTTATGTAATAACTCCCCTCTCCAACACCGTTCAATAGTCTTTTAAAGACAGGGACGGCTGGGAAGGAGGTAACCCCAACCACGAAAATTTAACTCGTTCACGCCGACGCGGTGGATCACACTCGGCTGTCTCAAAGATGTCAAGTCTCCGGCTTTTTGCCCACCACTGTTATTTTAGAGAAAATGTTGTTCTTTTTAAATCGCGCAATTGTTCTAATTAAATAAAACAAAATTTTCTGTATTAAAATGCTGGTATAAAAAAAAACCGGAGACTTGGCAGCTCTGAGACAGTCGAGTGTGACCCACCGCGCCGGCGTGAACTTGTTAAAGCAATTTTCGTTAAGATATCGACCGGCGGGATTAGGTGGTTGGCGGCGTTTTGCTCTCATTACTTTAAATGGTTAGGAAAAGTCATATAAGTCAGATTTTTTTGCATTCCTCATAACTCAGTTAATTTAAAAAAGGTTTGTAGTATTTTGTGATGATCCTGTAGGAGAAAAAGGGAAATTTTTCTATTGGTCGAATTTTGTGTAAATTTGTCTAACTGAACAGATTTTGTAAATTGCACATACACGTTTTGAAGTTTAAGAAAAAAAAATTCTTTAGAGCTATGCAACATTTTATGGAACAGCAACATTTTCGAAGGTGTTAGTAAACAAAGTAAAATAAATTTTGGATTAAAAAATTTTACGTTAATAACTTCTTTCTTTGTTCGTTACCTTCGACCAATAAGCAAGGTATTTCTCAGTCATTACATTTAAAACTTGTTACATATTTTCTTCTAGTTTGACAAAAGGTTAAGATGGGGACATTCACTACTGCAAATAAAGATAGTCTGCAAATGCGTCCATTGCATGCGCATGTTTAGTCTCTATAATTTAACTGGACGCGCGCAATCGATCGAATTTATTCTTTCAAATTTTCAACTTTCTAAAGTTGTAAATGAGCTCGACAAAATCGTTTTTTTTTAATTTACAAAATACGATAATGAGATTCACACCTTGCTGTTTAAGTGCTATAATTTGGGAATATTTAGTTAAGTTATGTTTTTAGAAAAATGCCACGTCCCGAGTTGGATACATGTGTTGCTGAAGTTATTTTAGAAGCTGATTACATCGAGCCATCTCGCTTAGACTTGGAGTAGTATCGAGGGTGCTTTAAACAAGTCTACCGAGTGGTAAGAGTCGAAAGTTTAAGTTCTTCAGATAATAATTGCGGAGAAGCTCATGTAACTTCGTTAGTTTGAGCTACTGATGTGAAGCTTATATTGTTTTTGCTTGTTTAGAGCAGAGGAATTTGAATATTTTATCAAACCTTAATTGACTGTTAGAATAGTTTTGAATAGTGATTATGAAGTGGCTGGGGAATTTGAGAAGTATGAATATGTTTTCTTCCTAGTGCCACGGCAGCTCTAGTTAGCGCCTGTGCGAAATACCTTGGTAGTTTTTTTTTTTTACTGACCATCGGTGATAGCGCGTTGGTTGAATTTAAATAAACACAGACTCGTCAATAACTCACAACATTTAATAAATAACAAAGTGAACTGTATCACGCTTTTAATTATGAACAGTCTCTTGGTTTTACACTCTCTCAGAATAGAATAATTACATGTCAACAAAACAGAACGTTGCCATTTTTTAGAAATTAAACTTTCACAAAAATGCTCGCACTGAGCCTTGGCAGACGATAAATAAATTTCGAACATACACCCCGGCCTTGAAATCTTCAAGGGGCACAAATAAAAGAGCTTACCGCTGTCTTACTGCTAATGAAAGGGCAGAGGACAGAATTTATGAACCGCTCGTTTAAATTTTCCGGCAGCAGTTCTTACTATGGCGACTCTCACACGACCGTCATGGCCGGGAAATGTCTGAATAATTCTTCCTAACTTCCACTGAAGAGGGGGAAGAAGTTCATTTTTAGTTAGCACTAAGTCAACAATATTTAAATTTGCTGTCGAACGCAGCCACTTGGGACGTTGCTGGAGTTGAGACAAATACGCACCACTCCATCGCTTCCAGAAGTGCTGAAATACTCTCTGGGTTAATTGCCAACGGCGAAGTCTATTAGGTAGAATTTCAGAAACATCAAGTTCTGGAATAGCTGTCAAGGCAGCACCAGTCAAAAAATGACCTGGTGTTAGGACTTGTAGATAACGTGGATCGTTTGACAGAGGACATAAAGGTCTCGAGTTCAAACAGGCTTCAATTTGTGACAATAATTTAGAGAATTCTTCAATTGTAAATAGTGAATTTCCCATTGTTCTACGTAGATGATATTTCACAGATTTTGTGTTAGCCTCCCACAGCTCACCAAAATGTGGAGCGGAAGGGGGATTAAAGTTCCAGATGATACCTTCATTATCCACATAATTCTATAATGTTTTATCCTTACTAATGGAGGATACGGAATTGTAGAACTCACACAATTCCCTACTTGCACCCTTGAAATTTTCTGCGCCATCACTGACCAATTCAGCTGGTTTATCTCTACGGGCAACAAATCTTTTCAGAACAGCCAAAAATGTGGAAGCTGCCAAATCCGAAACCAATTCAAGATGAATAGCACGGGTTGAAAAACAAATAAAAATAGCAATATAACTCTTAAACGACTTGATATTTCTACGATTTCTCTCTTTACACATAAATGGGCCAGCATAATCAACTCCAGTGTTTGAGAATGGACGACTTGGCGTAACACGTATGGCTGGAAGATGCCCCATTATTTGGGTGCCAACAGATGGTGTAACATGAAAACATTTTAAGCAATTCCTCACTATTTTTCTTACTATATCTAGACTACTTAAAATCCAGAAATAACAGCTAAAAGAAGCTGTGGACCAGCATGTAAATAAGTTATATGATAATGTTTGATAATTAATGCAGTTATATGATGTGTCTTAGGCAATAATATTGGATGTTTCTGATCTTCTGAGACATTAACATGTCTCAATCTTCCACCAACACGCAAAATACAATTATGATCCAGGAATGGGTTTAAAGACAAAAGTTTACTTGAAGATTTTAAAGATTTGTGATGACTTAAATCAGATATTTCATCACGAAAACACTCGTGTTGGACTATTTTAAGAATTTTCGTTGTGGAATTTGAAAGCTCTACGACTGAGAGCAAACCATTTGATAACGATTTTCTTGCATTGTCTATAAATCTTAAGCACCACGCGACGATTCGTACTAGGCTATTCCAAGAAGAATATCTTAAAATCAGTTGATCATCATTAAGTTTAGAAATATTTACAACACAATTCCTTTTTTCTTCCTTTAGGATAATTTCTTGTACATCCTTGTCTTCAAATGATTCATTAGACGGTTTATCCCATGGCTCTCTTAACCATTTAGGACCATGAAACCATAGTTCACAATTTACTAATGATCCGAATGAATTTCCGATGGTAGCATACCTCTTGTTCCGCAGTTAGCTGGATTTTCAAGTCCGCGAACATGGTTCCACGAAATATTAGGAAGTGTTTCTTAGATTTTGGCGACACGGTTTGCTACAAAAGTTTGCCATCTATGAGGCTCCGAAGAAAGCCATGCCAACGCAACTTTAGAATCAGTCCACGCAAATACTTCACTCTCTTTGAGACTTAAGCGCTCCAAAACAACTTTTAGTAAATTTGACAAAAGAAGAGCTGGACAAAGTTCAAGCTTTAGGATTGACTGAGTCTTAATGCGTGCAGCCTTAGTTTTAGATATCAAAAGATTTACGGTGATTTTCTCGTTCTGAGAAACTGAACGCATATATATTGCTGCACAAAATGCTTTTTCAGACGCATCACAAAAGGCGTGAATTTGAAGGTTTATCTTATCTGCAGCTAATACAAATCGAGGAATTTTCAACTTAGAAATTACTTTTAAATCATTCCGAAGATGTGTCCAACGTTTACTATGTTCTTCACTAATTGGCTCGTCCCAGGTAAGTGAAAAATTCCATAAATCTTGCAGTAGTATCTTCATGAAAACAACACAGGGGGAAAGCAAGCCTAGCGGATCAAACACCCTTGAAACTTCTGACAAAATATCTCTTTTAGAATATCTGTCCTTTTTCTCATTGTCTAAAACAGTGAAACAAAAGAAATCACCAGTTAATTTCCATTGAATTTCTAAAATTTTTATCCCGCCATCATTAGTCAAGAACCAATGACTCTGTACTTTCCTTACATTGTTCAGAAATATTCCCCAGTACTCCAGGTACATTTGAAATCCATTTTCGTAAATTAAAGCCATCTCGTTTCATTAATAATGTCAATTGACTAATTATTTCACAACTTCTTCCTCATTCAGGCCGCCAGAAAGAAAATCATCTACATAAAAATCTTTCAACACGGCTGCAGATGCCAAAGAGAAATCATTTTTATCATCTAAGGCAAGCTGATGAAGAGCTCTAGTAGACAGAAACGGGACACATGCAGTACCATAAGTGACTGTTGTTAAACGATATTCCTCTATAGGATCCTGGGAATTCTCTCTCCAAAGAATCCTTAAAAAATTTCTATCTTCTGGATTAATCAAGATTTGTCTAAACATTTTCTCTATATCTGCGCGTACAACAATAGGCAAAGTTCTAAATCATAAAAGAATTGGAAGAAAGTTCCTGTTGTATACGGGGTGCGACCATTAGAATATCATTCAAAGACACACCAGAGGTGGATTTAGCAGAGGCATAAAAAACAACTCTTAATTTTGTCATCGTACTTGATTCACGAATTACCGCATGATGAGGTAAATAAAAAACAAATGCAGGGACCCTTTCCGATTTCGATATACGTTCCATATGACCCAAGTTCAAATATTCCTTTATAAACTCTCGATAGTTTTCGTAAATAGACTGTTTCTTTGAAAGCCTGCGTTCCAAAGAACGAAATCGCTGCATGGCCAGTTCCTTAGTGTCACCTAATTGCGATGGAGAATCTTTAAATGGAAGTTTCACAACAAATCTTCCAGAACTATTTAAAAAATAATTGCTCTTAAAATGGTCTTCACATTCTTGTTCTTCCTTAGAAATTCGAACTAGCTCAGGAATTGAATCTAAAGACCAAAACCTTTGAACTAAATCATCTAGTTTTAATTAAATATTATTAACAGAAAATGTACGTTGACTTGTATCAAAAGAGGTAGATCCCGTAATTATCCAACCAAGTTTAGAACATACAGCGAGGGTTAGGGTTTCCCCTCTTTTCATAACTTCAGTTTCAAGCAATGTAAAGAAAACGTTAACTCCTAATAAGGTATCTACTGGTCTTGATTCAAAGAATAATGGATCTGCTAGAACTAAATCATTAAAATTATTCACAATATTTGAAGGAATTGAACAATATGGCACATTTGATGTGATTCTTTTTATCACAAATGCTCTAGTGGCAAATCTCACTTCAGATTTAAAATGGGGAGTAAAATTTAAATTTACCTCTTCGTTAGATTCAGCATTATAAGAACCTAAATATGTAATCTGTACTTTAGTAAATTGCCTTGGCAAACATAATTTGCGCATACAATTTTCACTTATGAAAGAGGCCTCATTGTCACTATTCAGCAAAGCGGGGCAGTTTACAAGATTACCCAGTGAGTCATGAACCTTAATCATTGCTGTAAAAAGTAGAGTTTGTTTATTTTGCAATGAAGATAATCCCGACATAGAGTTGTTTGGAAATTCAAAGATTCTAGTACAAGAAGTTTGATTTAATGACTCAGTTGGTCTCGGCTGAAATTCTGGTGCGTTCGGAGAAAGAGGCCAGTCGGCGTTTCGATTACTCTATCTAAACAAAATTTAAGGTCTCTCGGAAGATGTAAAATTGTATGGTGAGACTTATGGCACACTTTACATTTACTTAAACTCTTACAGATTTTTGCATGGTGTTTATCTAAAAGCCAATTGTAACATAAGTTGTTTCTTTTAATCAATTCTATTCTTTTATGTACACTTAACTGCAAGAACTTAGGACATTTATACAACGGATGTGATTCCTTGCATACACAACAACTATTACTAGCAGACAACAATGTATTTACTTTACCTTTCTTTATTTCACTTACTGAGGATTTGCTGTTTTGAAGGGTTCTAGCGTGATCCTTCAAGAAAGATGATAATAAATCATCAAGAGTTCCCACCTCCTCCTTTTTTTAATATTCTTTCCCACCAATATCTCGTATTTTTATCTAATTTATCTGTAATTACATAAACTATCATTACTTCCGAAAATCCACTAACGTCTTGTTTAAGTACACTTAACGAACGCACAAATTCGTTTATAACATCTACACTTTCTAAAATAGACTGTGCATTATCAGAAATATAAGGCATTCCAATTCCTTTTTAATTAATGCATTAATTAACTCACGTTTATTTGAATACCGCTCCTTCAATAATTCTAAAGCTGCCTTATAGTTTGAATAAGATACATACATTTGTAAATACTTCTCACATATATATAGTAACCATTATTCTAACATTATTTTACTTTATCCTGTACATATTATTTATTATCTTGCAGTAGTGTTTTATATTGAAGTGTTTTGAAATATTTAGATATGTTACATTGGGTAATATCATTAATCAATGGAAAGTAAAATGTATCAACTTTTGTGTTCATTATTGTGTATTTTTAAATAGACTAAAGACTTTTGATTCTCCAACAGCACAGGAGGCCACCACCTACACTAGGCCACTAGGCCACACAGGAAGCCTAGTGTATCCTCAGACCTATATTTTTATATATATTTTATTTATTTATTTATTTATTTATTTATTTATTATTATTTAGAAAATCATCTTTTAAAGAAATTTTACATTGAAGGAACTAAAATCTTAAAAATTATATGGTCTTAAAGATCCACCGCTGACAAAAGTAGTGGAGTTATTTAACAGTTGGAGCCAATACCTTGTAAAAAATTTAATTCAACAAATATTTCAGCATATTTAAGTTATCTTTCTGATTTTAAGATTAATCAAAATAACTGAAGGAATCTCCAACTTAGAAAACAATCTGAAATGAACAAGAAAATCATTATCTACAATCCATAAATATCACAAGGACATTACCATACGCAGACAACGTTAGAAAAATGGCTCCTAATAAACCAGCTTTCAAAAACAACTTTGGCTCTCAAAAACTGACATCAACTCCAAAAATGCAGAACAAAAAGAAATTTGAGGAAAGTTCGGTAGAATTAAAGGATATGAACGATAAATTAGGAGTAAGTCAAAGGGAAAGGACGTCACGGGAGAAATTAAACGTATCTGAAATACAGAAAAAAGAAAATGAAGGCTCAAAAGAAGTAAAAGACAGATCCAGTACAGTTCATGACACTCCCAGACTAAAATCGACATATGATATCTAAAAAAGAAGAGGAAAAAAATATAAGACGGACTGGCTTGCAAGCAGTCTTATGGAAAGTATATCTATATCGAAGGATAGATACGAAATGGAGGAAGAAGAGAATGAAGAAGAAGGCGATTATATCTCAGAGGAAGATAACAACTATGATTTTGATAGTAAAATTATCGTCATTCTTTAATTATATGAATGAGTAATTCTAAATATTTCAGTAGAAATAATAACATTGATGTTCAACACAACAACTTTTACACAATAAGAACTTCTACACATTAAAACATTAAATTTACTCAGAACCATTAAACTAATAATAGAATATAGTTCAATTTAAAAATAATCATACCTACAGTAATTTATAACTATAATGCCTTACCGGAAAATGACTAGTAAATAGAACACTCCTTGAATGTGTTTTTGTTAATTGTATTTAGGTGTCGTCTGTGAAAGTCTCATCTGTGAACTAATTGTTATATTATGTGTTATTTCAAATTTTAAATAACCTAAATTGTCTTGTTTTAAATACTTTAACCTTTTATTAAATATTTAACTAGTTTTGGGAGCTTTACTTCTGGTATTTGGGATTTAGAAAGACTATTATTAGGATTCGATTCGTTTAAAGTACATTTTGAGTTTTTCCGGTTAACACTTAACCAAAGGTTATCACATTTATCATGTACATATTGTTGCTCATCAACAAAATTATCTACGTCTTCTTCTTTACATTGAGAAAAAATTGCATTAAAAATTTCATGTAATTCCTCATTTAATTTTTCGATTTTATTTTCGAATAAAGCAAGTTGACTAGAATCAGCATCATCTATTGAAGTAATAATATTATTTTCTAGTTTAGTAACAGAAGCTTTTAATACTCATTTTCTAACTAAAATATCTTTAAATTCTGCCATAATGAGAAAATATTAACAAAAAAGAGTCACCAAATAGTATAGATGTTTAAAGGACGCAGCTTCTTTATTTATTTTCGCATCACAACTTCGGAAAGATGATTTGATTACTTTTGAAAACGAAACTCATCTTAATTTCGTTCTATCACTCAATTAACAAAAAGAAAATATATCAAAGGTCCGGTAGACGTAACCAAAAATTATGATAGCGCGCTGGTTGAATTTAAATAAACACAGACTCGTCAATAATTCGCAACACTTAATAAAAAACAAAGTGAACTATATCACGCTTTTAATTATAAACCCTCTTGGTTTTACACTCTCTCAGAATAGAATAATTACATGTCAACAAAACAGAACGTTGCCATTTTTTAGAAATTAAATTTACACAAAAATGCTCGCACTGAGCCTTGGCAGACGGTAAATAAGTTTCGGACATACTTGAATACATACAAACCATACAAACCATAATTGACTGTTAGAATAGTTTTGAATAGTGACTATGAAGTGGCTGCAGAATTTGAGAAGTGCGAGTATGTTTTCTTCCTACTGCCACGGCAGCTCTACTTAGCGCCTGGTGCGAAATACCTTGTTAGTTTTTTTTACTGACCATCGGAGCATCAGCAGTGACAATGACGTCACCCAAGAAGTCTGTCAGTGCCTATCCTAAATGTTGGCGTGTAGTGCGGAAGCATTGTCCGCACCACCCATACTGCGCCATTGGCTTTTCTTTCTTTAAGGTTTTAGTAAAGTTGCGTTGTAAAGTTAAACTAAATTGCGTATGTCACTGCCTGACTGCAGTATTTTGATTCCAATAAAATGCTTATTTTTTACTCTATTGGATTTTTTATTACTTATTTTGTCTAAAAAACATGAATGGGGTTGAATAACATGCCACAAACGAACCGTTAAATAAGAAAAAGAACGCGTTTTATAGGATTCTCTAAATATGTTTTGATTTTTTGTAAGTATTGGCATAGCGAATTTTGTATATAAAAAACTGTTATTCTATTCCTCTACGTGATTTCACTTTAAAACATAATTAGTGTATTTAATTTTATCAAATTAATATGTTGTTTAAATATATGACATTCTATGTTATAAATATAACATAACAGAACCATGAATCTTGTTTTCAAGATATCAGTTTTGACTCCAATAAACATTTCCTTTATATAAACTTCATTTATAATTACGTTAAATACATTAAATATGTATAATTAACTATACTGTGTATGTGTATAAACTTCTGTCTACAAAGATTTCATTCCATAGTATTCTTCTAATATACGAAATTTAGATGCATAAAATATTCAATATACAAAGTTTAGTATATAGTAAACAAAACAAAGTAAAATATGTTACTTTTTGAATTTAATAAATTTCAAAAAGTATTATGAAGCTTGAATATTTTCCTTTGGCAGTTTTCATATTGAATTTCATCGAAAAGCCGAGATATATGTAAAATCAACTCCAGTGTTATTTCAAAATCTTTAATAAAGGCATTTTTTATCAACATTTATTTAATTTAGCGGAAGGCGTATGCAGAAAGAAAGTTGAGTTGAAAAGAAATTTAATTAAATCGGCTGAAAATATTTGCAAATGAAGGCCCATAAAAAATTTTAAGCGCAAAAACCTCAGATAAACACATAACCTGAAAGAAAAGAAATTTTTAAGTTAGAATTCATTATGGATTTTGCTAGTTTTTATGGGCTTTCCTTTATTGAATAAGTTCTTTTGTGAAATGAAAAAAGTGTTTTGAACTCTACTCAAAAAGCTATTTTTTTTCACATCTTAAAATATTTTTTTAGGTTGGGAAAAAAATCTCCTCAGAGGAATATATAAAAGAGAAAAGATTTTTTTTTTCTAATTGTGCTGTATTTTTTAAAAAGATAATCTGAGGTTTTAATTGTAATAATGATGTTGGAAACGTTTTATTTTGAAAAAAAGGAATGTGTGATATCGACATTTTTCTTGTTTTTTGAGAGAATTTTATTGTTACGAATGTATAACGTTGAATAAGAGGAGATTTACTTACATCTCATTTTCTTAAAGAGTGAAAAAAATGATGAATTTTAATTACAAAACGAGTATAATTTATCGACAATGCAAAATGGGAACAAAGATAAGGCGCAAATACTTTATTGTTACGGATAAACAAAATTACACGCAGGAATCTGGTTGCATTAACTTTTTTCAGACATGGCAAACTAATATATGGAAATGAATATTTCTTGTAACAGACTTCAGCTTTGAACTGTAGTATAGGAAACAAGATCATGAAGAAGTTTGCTTAACAGTTTGTTACATAACTTTCGCACTCCAGATCATTTATATCTTTCCAGAAGAAAACGTATGGATAAGCATAAGGGTATTATGAAGGTGACCACAGACACGCGCGCAAAAGTGACTAGTCGTAATTTAATTTATTAGTTCTGTCTTGAAAGTTACAGATTTAGACTATGATGCTTTGGACATTTCTTCACTTGCTGGAGGTTTGACAAATATCTTTCACTAATTTATATAATTAACTATCATATATAACCAAATGTCAAAGACGATATATAGCACAATTAGGAAAAAAAAAGTCTTTTCTCTTTTATATATTCCGCTGAGGAGATTTTTTTCCCAAACTAAAAACATTTTAAGACGTAAAAAAAAAAAAAATCACTTTAAAGTTTAATTTATTTTAAAGCTTGCACGTGCAGCTGACTTATAACATCCCACGTTTAATACCCGTTATTTTCGACTATTTACTCGTGAATAATGCGCGCATCTTTCCTTGTTTCTCCAAAAAGACTAAAACGCAGAATGCGCATTATAGATGAAATATTTCTGGCAACCATATGAAACCGTACATGCTTACATAAAGTCAGTTAATGCAGCATGTAGATATTACAATAAAGTTATACGAATATAGATGCGGACGTTAAAAGGAGTGAATTAATGCCCTTTTATGTGCCGTAATTTATTTATTATTATAAAATACACAGTAACTACTTAAATCTGTGTTAAACATCATATACCTTTAACAGATTAGCGTTTACAGCTAAAACAGTAGAAAATTAAAAATACGCACACTTTCAAAATTTCCTACATGCAGTTTATAGTTAAGCAAAGCTATCACAGGAGCACCAGTCATCCCCAGGTTACTGTTGAAGGAATAGTCACTAGCAGAGTTCATATCATCCTTATATCATTTCCTTTTATGATCTTCTTTATTTGCGTTCATCATATGACATTCCTGTCAATTTGAAACGTTTAATGATTGGATTCAGTTTTGCGTTTTGAGAATTCACGAAAAGATGGTCGCAAATGATACACGTTTTATTATTCCTCGTGCGGTGTCAAAACCATGCATATATTGTAGGAATGTCGAGCTGGAATGTTAAATGGACAATTGATGACGACATCTAAAATCTCCAGTACTTTTGTCACTTTTGTTCAGTACTTTCTGTTTGCTATCGCTTTAACATTTTCAGTGGTGTGACAAGGAAACTGTCTAAAAAGTAATTACAATTGTCACAATAAAGCACCAGATCGTCGATACTTCTAAGCCTACACTTTCACAAGTTCTTATGTAATTACCCGTAAGGCATGGTGACGTCACGACGACGTCGTTGTGAAGTCACACTGTGATTTTGTGACCGTCGATGTGACGTCATAGTGACTAGAATGCGAGGTCGTTATGGCCGTTTTAGAAGTCGTTTGTGACGTCACATTGTGACCACTCTGTGAAGTCACGGTGTGACAAATTTGTGAAAAGTGTGTCATTTGGGACTATTTTGGCATTAACTTTGTGACGAACCTGTGACGAAAGTGACAATGCTTTGAAGTCACATTGTGACCAATTTGTGAAATATGTGTCATTTGTGACGAATTTGTTATAAACACTGTGATGATTTCAAATGAAAATCAAATTTCAAATTAATTGCTTAAAAGGCGCAAAGGCGAACATAGTGAAAAAGATTCCATGCTGGGACTCGAACCCGGGCCATCAGTATAGTGCACTGACATTCTACCGACTAAACCACATGGAACGATACCCGGCCTGGAAAATTTCTCACTATTACATGTTGGCAAGGCTACAAACGCAGCACAAGATGGAATATTTATCGTGAGCCACCGACATGGGGCAAACACGAAACTTAATTAAATCGAGCATCGATTGAAACTATATTAATACTTGGAAAATTTTCCAGAGAGAACCATTCGCCTTGCATACAATATTTCAAATGAAAATCAAATTTCAAATTAATTACTTAAAAGGCAATTTTAATTTGAAATTTGATTTTCATTTGAAATATTGTAATATTATTATATAATTATCATTAGTATATAATTATCATTTGAAAAATTGTATGCAAGGCGAATGTTTCTCTCTGGAAAAATTTCCAAGTATTAATATTGTGATGATTCTTGTCATAAACACTATGATAATTTTAAAGTAAAGTTTTGTTTGAAATATAAAGTCTTATCTTTTTACCGTACTTTTTAGCAAGATATCCCTATTTTGGAGTCCTATTCTTCTAAAATATTTTTAATTTTCCATTTAAAAAACAATCCTTATCAACTGACATCTTTTTTTATTAAGTTCTAAGCTTGATCTTGAATTCAAGCTTAATATTAAGAATGTGTAAGCTTTTTAATTTTTTGTGATTTGTCATTGCTTTACTAAATACGAACATGGAGTCTAACGGACATTAATACAATTGTTATTTATAGAACGACATGATAAGCCCTATTTATTTAAATTTTTTATTCCCGTATATATTGTATTTTGTGAATATGAGCTAATTAGATTTGGTATGTTTTATAGGAAAAGACTGATTTGGGAAATAGAAACAACAAGTAAGATATATCATGCGTTAAGCCTAGATTATAAAACACTCTCCAACTCTTCCTGAATGTTTTAACAAGACATCGGGGAAAATAACGTAAACAAGATAACTAACTAAACATAACTTCCAATTCTTTTAAACAGTCCTGTATTTGATCTGTAGATTGATATATATACAATATAATGGAAAAATTTAGTTTATCAAGGAAACGCATAACAGGTTGAAATTCTCTTTCAGCAATTTATACTAATATATGGAAACATACTTAAGTAATTTTGTACAACCCTGTAGTTTACCTAGAACCTTTATTACACGCCACTATTTAGTTATAATTTAATTCAAACTAAAACACTTTTAAAACTGCTGAAATCACATTTCCAGAAATTATAATTTATAGACGGCAACGTATCCAATTCTTTGCGTGACCCTGTATATCATTTTATCTATATTCTACAAACATTTCTTAGTAAATTAAATGCAGTGCAGCGTAAAAATGCATAACTTATTTAAAAACCACCTTTAAGCAATACCCAGGAACCCTTACGAATACTTTTGTATAGTCCTGTATATGAATTATAGCATATATATATATACACCATATACTTTGCATAAATGTAGTGAATCATAAAAGCGCATATCATAATTAAAAATGCATTTCCAGCAATCATCGCTAATGAACAGTACTTCGGATACAATATAGTATCTGAAATATTTTGTGTGTCCCTGTAAATGCTATATACACTTCGTATTATACATGACATAATTCATAGTATGCAAACCTCAACGACGTATATCAATTTCATTACATATCAAATAGATTAACATAAATATAGTACGCCGCAAACAATTCCCTCCACCCCTATATCATTATGTATTGGAATTCCTTTTTTAGCCCTGTCAATAAACAATAACTATTCTCTGCATTGCATATTCTACGGAATGCACATTTTAGTGCGCTTCATAAATGCATATCAATTTTATTCTGTTTGAAAGCGTGTAAAATCATTAAAAATCATTTGAAACGATTTTTTCTCCCACAGGCCGTAATGTAATGGAATACTTTTGACTGTCCCTGTAAATGAACTAAACATGCTACAAACTTCATTACAAATAGGGACCTTGCTATGGTAAACGTCAATAACATACAAAAATTTCAAGTCAATCCGAGTATATTTACGCGAGTAAGAGCGCGGACAGACGGCCAAACAAACCGAAGTCATAAACACTTTTCAACTTTATCGGGCCTGAAAAACACTTTATTTCAATGCTTAAATATTATTTTTTATTTTTTAATGCCAATAAAATAAATGTATCGAAAACGTAGAAAATGAGTTTACAATCAAAGGAAATTTAATAACTGATTCTGAATGTCTACAATTAAATGTTTGATTAAAATCACAAACAGCAAATAAGTGATTAAATAGAATAAAAAAAATAAATATATCAATTTGAAAAACACTAAATAATTAGTATTTATAATTGTACTATTAAGCAACAACAAACTACAATAGATGAATTAAATGCATTTAACAATTTCTCAAAAATCTTTCCATATGTTATAAGGAATTCCAACTATTTTATAATTTTGGCAAATGTTAAATCTGTAAACATTGGTAGGAAGATTTAAGATTTTAAATACTAATTTAAAATATTATTAACAATAATAAAAAAAAATCTTTCAAAAGTTTCACTACTACAATATGTAAAAAGATATTTTCCCAGTATAATGTTAATTTCAAAATTGAAACAGTTTCCTAATATCATTATAATAGAATATCATATTTAACTCCAAAATATTAATGACGATAAATACTGTGTTAGAATCAGTCTTCGCATCAGCTTTTTTCCCCCCCCTTCTAGCGATGCAGATTAAGATATTTTACAGCATCGAATCGCAAAAGAATTGCAGATCAGTCTCATTGCATATAACATAAAACAACTTATTTAACTTTAATCTATCAAACGGGAATAAAAAATTTTAATTAAATAAGACATACCTTTTAAGTTCCATAAATAGTTTAATAATATCCGTGTTTTATCCTAAATTGTCAGACATATTTCTGACAAAATGACAAAATTGTCAGACATACTTCCCGCGTCAAAAGTTCTGATCCTTATTTTATTCTGCGGTTTAATCTAGTGCAGACGATAGCGCACGCGCAAGCAGGTGCTTATACTGTATTATCATAATTTTTGTCTGTAATGAAAATTTTCTATTTGAATGAAACACCTGCTTTTTTCTTTCTTTTTTTTAAAGTAAAGTTTGTTTCACACGTAATAAATACAAATTAGGCATCTTAATAAATGAAAAGAGAGTATACAGGATAAAAAAATTTTCTTTGTCAATCTGTCATTTTTTTATATTCATTTTCTGTAGAATAAAACTATTTGTAAAATAGTTTTTTTAAAGTCGTATTTCTAAAACACGAATTTAAAATATGAATAATTATATCATGGGTTTTGTATAAAATTTGTATAAATATTTTTTCGGAAAATGCTAATTTTATTTAAAAAGTCTGAAAGAAGTAGAATTTTTTAAAAAATAGTTATTTAAAATAGTTAAACACTAACAGGAAAAAATATGACTTGAATGCAAATTCTAAAGCAAGAAATGTATATATGACTAAACTCTGAATACTCTTTCTACGTGCTCATTAAAAGCTGCAGACTTAACTGTAACAGAAAATTTTAGTTTGAAACCACAGAAGTGTTTCGAATAACACTGGTCGGAAAAAAAAAAAAAAACTTCCTCCCTGCAAACTAAATATGTAAAGTGTACAAATTTAATATTCCTAATTTTAAATATGTTATCCAAATTGCTTCATAACGTACCATTTTTCCGAGAAACACTTTTATAATAATAACAATCGGTGAAGGATTAAATTGCAATGGTAGATAAAATTGAAATCATAAAAAAAGTATACTTCACTGTCTTAGATAACAAATTGATAAAATATAGCATGAAAATCTAGTTTGTTGATACTTGTACCGTGCATTTCCCTTTTTATGCCCCCCCCCCCATCTCTTTTCGTGTCCGAATTTACTATTTCCTATCCACTAATATGTTTTCATTCCTTATGTTGCTGTAACTCGGGCATGTTTAAAATATTTCTGTTCATTTTCAAAGATTTTTGATGTTCATATTTTTGTCACATTGTGACTTACTATATGGTGGTTTTTTTCGTCACATATGTGACGTGACGTACGTTACATGCAGTGACATAACAGTAACGTGACAATTTTTTTTTTTTTTTTTTTTTTTTTTTTATTGCCAGAAAATATAATTTTACATAAATAACATGTTTTGAATATTTTTTGTAATTTTTTAAATTTTTCTAAGAAGTTCACATCTCAGTCACAATGTGACATCACTGAGTGGTGGCATTTTGGTCACAGATGTGACGTGACCACAGTGACTCACAGTGACGTCACAACGACGTCACCGTGACCATGCATGCTATGAGGGTAATATCTTTTCTTGCATTCTTAAAAAGACACCGATTGGAAGCCGTTCTTTTTGGACATTAGTTTCGCTTGAATGTTACATAAAGAGGCAGCATGCTTCCATCAGCTGTTTCGAAAATCTATATATTTAAAACACAAGCCGGTTTTTTTCGCAATCTACACGGAGATTTCTACTGAACCAATTTTAATAACTTGTGTTGAAATGATCTTATGAATCAATTGGTAAAAATCGCTGATTTCAACATTCGGTCGCAGAAAAAAAGAAGAAACTTGTTCATCAGTCACAAAAAAAAAAAGAAAAAAAAAGAAATCGCGAATTTCGAATACTTTTCAGCAAAGAGGAAATTACTGGCCAGCAGCAAGATAGGTGCTGGCAATGATGGAGAAGTGCTGGCTGATGGTCTACCACTTCATGGCCACTGCTGGACAGCTTCAGTCAACTTTGCTGTTGGAAATCATCAGATAAAATTCTGGTAGGCATCCATTTTATCGCATGCGTCGGCCCACCACTACATGGAAGTGTACGAACTTTTGCAGTATTATTGCTGGGAACCCTTACGCTAGGTGGCGCTGCCAGTATCGAAGACATTGAGTATTTGAACACAAATCTGAAATGAATATCTTAACACAATTTAAGCTGTGAAGATAATTTTTTTGAAACTGTAAAAAATATAGCACCACTGCCACCAACAAAATAAATAAATAAATGAATAAATAAATAAATAAACTCTTTATTTCAACGCACTTTTTTTTCTCCAAATCTGGTTTTACTAGGTTACAAAGGATTTCGGTTTTCATAATTTACGCAGTTCAGAATCAATAATTAAAAAAAGCGTATAAGCGTATAAAATACATAGGATTTCTATACAATAGAATAATTTCTATACCAGTTTAATGATTGGGAACGTAAATCACAAAAGAAACAAACTTGAAATAGTGTAATGAAAGCTTGAAAACCACGAGCAGTCGTAGCGTAAGCTGAAAGCTCTTGTTCATGTCCGGTCACGAAAACCAAACAGCATCGAGCGCGGTCAGTACTTGGGAGGGTGACCACATGCAGTTCAAATATTTCTATAGACACTTGTACAGGTATTTCTATAGCTCTTGGTGAAACTGGCTTATAGGAAAAAGAGCCATAATTATATAATACTTTGTTTTTTTTTATAGAATTCTATAAGAAATTTTTGTAAGGGAAAGTGCTGGGTCAGCAAAGGAATAGTAGTGGGATATGTGCTAGCACTGCAGGAAAAGTGCCGGATTGAAGTAATGTGATGGCATACCAATGCTGGCCTGCTGTAGGCCATCACTGATGGGCCAGCTGCATTCGGCTCGGACACTTTTCGACAGGTTTAAGTAATGGCACCCTTACATTTTACCGCTGATGGCACTGCTGGCTGCCATCTTTTTTCCAGCTGATGGCCCACTTTTTCTTTCTTTGCTGGGTTATCGCGGAAAAAATCACGAATTTAATCAAAGAATCGCTCAAAAAATTCGAGAATTTCATCTCGTCATGTTGATCGTGCAATTTAAATGCAAATTTTGTTAATCGGCTGCGGGTAGGAAAAAATAGATTTCTGCAAACGATCGTAGAAAAAATCGCAAATTTTGTCAAAATATCTCGGAAACAAATAGTGATTTCGTCAATCGGTCGCAAAAAATATCGTGAATTTTGACAAATGGTCAATAAAAAAATTGTGAATTCCATGAAACGATCACGGAAAAAATCGGTAACTGAACTATTTTCTCTTTTTTAAAGGAAAATAAAAGAACAAAATATACCAATGTTGTAATTTTGGATTTTCCTATATGAAATGTCTAGAATTTGATGTTTGTTAAAAAATTCAGATTACAATTAATATTTTTTTCAAAAATTTATTTAAAAAATATATATTTGAAATAAATTTTTGAAAAAATTATGAATTTTAACGTATGAATTTTTTAACAAAACTCGAAATTTGCTTTAAAAAACTTCAAGTATGGAAATTCAAAATTACAGCTCATTCCACCAAATAGTTCTTGAGTTATGCTAAAAAAACTACCCGTATTGCAATATGTTTTGCAGTGATTTAAAATGAATTTTCATAAACTACTTGACCGAATAGTTTTCCGTTTGGTATAATAAGGTAAAATTTACCAAAAAAGCTAAAAACGGTGTCAAAACTAGGTGTTCATACAGAAATTTTGAAAGTTGATAAAATTTCAGTATGAAGACAATCTCTTAAGCTTTTTTCTTAAGCATTAAAAAAAAAAAAAAAAAAAAAAAAAAAAAATTCCAGTCGAATGGCTATTTTTCGATTTTTGTTTTCTGGGACAATTTGGAGGTTTAAAACGTATAAGGTGTACTTTTTTTTCTTTCTTTGTTGCGGTTGGCTGAATGTACATTACAATTAATGAAATCGTAATACGCATGAGATAGTATAAAAATGTGCGTTAAAATCTTCAAAATTTCAAGTGATGGAAAAAAAGTTGAAAAATCATACTAATATATTGATTAATATTTATAATCGCTACAATATAGCAATTTCCAATTTAAAAATAAAAATTTCATGATCATTCAAATTTTTAAATACTCGACCAAAAATAAATATTATCAATAAATATTATTTAAATGAGATCATTGTAGGTATAAACATATTGTGAATATAAGTACTGTTGTCCTTTCAGGTAGATTTTGTAAGAAGTACTACCTATTACATTCTCCCCTATGTTGGAATTTCTAAAAAGTTTTTCCAGATCTATGCCGATCATGACCCCTAGAACCCAAAACCACCCTTATTTCAAAACTTTATTATATATCTCTCTCTATATATCATTTTTTTTTTTTATGGACACGGCAACTTTCATAATTCTGCACAAACCTCTTCCAAACTGGCACATAAAATCAAGGGGCAGAAAATCTCGGCAAGTTCGTTAATGGGCAAAATCGGACGAAGATGGTCGAAATAGGGAGGGGTTTTGTGAAAACCAACCCCCCCCCCCCCACAAAAAAAAAAACAAAGAAAAACTCCATAAGTTTTTAATTATAATACATATCAAATCAGTTTAAAGTTATTATTATTTCTAGGGAAAGGGCCAAAAATTTATGCATCACAGATTTTTGATAAAATTTAAAATGGGCTCAAGGGGCGAGAAAAATAAGATTTTAGAGAGAAAAAAACTTCGTCAATTCTCAAGATATCAAATACAATTAAACTTATTACAAATCTTCGTAATATATCTACTTTTATCTTTATTTCTATCACCTTTTAGTTTGACAAGTTGTTGATAGTACCAAGTCTTACTGGAAAAAAAAAGAAAAAATAATTAAAATGAAAATAAAAAAAAAAAAAGGGAGGGGGGAGAGCGGACTTGAAGAAGAAAAAAATTCATAACTTCGTCAGTTCACAAGATATTCAATCCGCTTAAATTTATTATACATTTTCTTAATATTATCTACAACTTTTATATTGACAAGTTTTTCGTAGAAACAACTCTTACAGCAAAAACAAATTAAACAAAAATAAGAATTGAAGAAAAAATTTTCGTATTAAGGGTGTGCCCAAATCCAAACTGCTTATTTTCTGACTCATTTTTAAATTCATTTTACCTCTCAAACGCATCCAATTGGCAGGTTCTCTTATTCAGAAACTTTATAATGTGCCGTATTGGTCGATTTTTTGGTAAAAGCAGAATATATTTCAAAAAATGCTGTGAAAGTGGACCGTTTTGAACCAAATTTCCCTAAGGTGATTCCGTGCTGGAAACTAAAAAAATGGTCGTACTGGGAAAATAATTGCTTTTAAATCAAGTTCTAATTAATTGAACGAAAAATAGAAACTCAGTTCCCTTATAAATCTCTTCAAAAAATCACGTCAGAAAGTTTCATGTTTTTACTTTTAAAAATGAGTCTGAAAATGTGTCAGAAAATTTCGAGTTGTTGAGCGTGTAAAAATATTTTTTTTAATGCCTCCGTTACACGAATCTGATAAAACTAGCTGTTACAGAAAAATGAAATTAAAAACTCGCCAAAAGCTGCCAGATAAAATTGTTAAACTAGGTTTATCTGTAATATTGATTTAGTTTCTGTTGCTGAAATTAGTACTTAACTTCGAAATCTACTTCCGTCTGTAGGCCAAGCCGGCAGGGATTTTTTTTTAAAATCAAGTATCAGAACATCTGGTAAATTGAAAAACTTCAAAACAGATATGAAGCTCAATTAAAATCGTTTATAGATATCCTTAATCGCACGAATATTTTGTTACATGTTTATAATTTCTCCTTAAAAGCAGAACAAGTGAATTTTATGAACTTTATTAATGATAAAAATAAAAATGAAGTATGATATGTATATGAATTTTAAAACATCCACAATAGTTTTATCTGAAAACTTAATTTGGAACACAGTCAGTATTATTATTATTATTTTTTCTTACTTTGCTATTTAAACGTTATGCACCCAGTAATCCTACTAAATTTTTTTAAAGAATCCAGTTTTGAAAATAATTTGCTTTGTTCTAAATGGTATTCTCATGAAACATTTGATACTTTTAGTACCTTAGAATTTGGTAGAATTTTGATAGAGAATGAGTGAACGAATGTCAAAATAGATAATTTTACACTTCACTTGACTGGACTGTATAAGAGCTGAAAAATGCAATTCAATCAATTTACTTATCTACCATACATCTACATTGGAATCTTTGTCATCGCCATCTAAACCTTACCAAAGCAAGGGTGGGCGGTAGACTGCTTTGAGAAAAACACTGAGCTAATTTTATAAAAGGGTAATATGACATGATGCGTTTCGCCCAGCACGTGCTTAAGAATGATTGATAGACTGATAATGAGATAATAATGATTAGTTTTACCTTTTCGAATAAATGACTGAGCTATGAGAAAGCAGTTTTTAGTATTATTTTTACTTATTTAATATGCTGTTTGACAAATTTTATTCTCATCTGTACGTGGTTTTATAGCACTTTAATATTATTTTCTAGGAATTACAATTAAGAATATATTAGAAAATACCAGTTTTTATGTAATTCTGTAATTGTTTATATTATAGACTTTCTTGCGTTAGAGAACATGTAATCTTATATCTATGTAACGTTAAGATATTCAGTATATTTCATATTAGAATTAGAAAGATAATAATCACGCAGAAGAGTTACGATATATTGATGTTGCATTAAAAAATTCTATGCTTAAAAGACTTGATTAATACTTCAAGTTTTTATTCGAAATAAATTTTGACCGGAAAAAGCTCGTAGATTTTTTGAGGCATAAAACTGATGAAAAGTTTCTGATATTTTTGTACATATTATACCGAGTGTCCCATAGACATTGAAAAGCATCTTAAGTTTTTAGCTGTTGGAGATATGTATTGTAAATTGTAAAATTGTTCAGAATGTAGTAGAATTAAGAGTATGTTGGTGAAATAGCCCTGCAATTATTAGCAAAAATTGCGACATATTTTAAACTATTTTCTTATAGCACCTAAAAGAAAACTTAATCCTTCTATATATATATATAAAAGTAACGATTTGGAAATGCGCCAAAAGACCTGGAAATGGACCAATGAAAATCTGCGTAGATCTTCCCGGTATCCCGATCTTAGATCGACATCCATGTTTTTTCTGACCGGGGATCTTTCTTCGTTAATATTAAGAAAACTGTTTCATACAAAAATATGAAAATTGGTGGTATTATAGAGAAATGTTTGATAAATACGTTGAGGCAGACAGTTTTGAAATCGAATAATTATTTTAAGAGATATTTGACGTTAAAGTTGGTCAAAATCGTTTCATTTAAAAAGTTTTATAGGAGCAAAAATTATACATAGGAATTTAAACACTTTCAGATCTATACATTAGAAGTTCCCGGCGTGCAGACCGCATTTATTTTTTTGATAACTCATTTTTTGAGGATTTATTTCCACTTAAATTCAAATTTTCAGCATTTCGAGAGATATTTTTTACATATTTTAGAAAAGAGTATTATTTTAAACTGTTGCCAATTTTAAAAACAATGCGAAGAATAACATTTCCTTCAAATTAAAAAAATATTTACCCGTGGCTATTATTAACAGAAAGAAACTTTCAGAATATAATTAAGTGATTACGTGTTAAAAATCAGGAAAATATTGAAATTTACGCCATAAAAACTATCGTTACACGAGAATTTTAAAATGGAAAGAAAATTTTTAAATAATAAATTCATTCTTATGCGTTAAAAGTCATAAATGGAGTAAATCACATCATATTTAAAAAGGCCAAATAATTAATAGTTGGCAAAACAGTTTAAATTTAAAAATATATTTGCACGAGACATTTATTTCATATTTTGAGATAATCTTTTCAACTATTATCGTGAATTCTAAGACAGAGAGAACAATATTTCCTTTCTAACAACAAAAGCATTTTCATGTGAATATTAAAAATAGAAAGAAAACTTTGATGAAAATTACGTCAGATTTAAAACGATACATTTCAAATGTCTTATTTAAAAGAACTTTATAGCATTGTTAAAAAATACCGAGAGACAAAGACTCTGCTTACTTAATTCATTTTACATTAGCTTATTTTTAAATTTTTAACTAATCTTTTTAAAATGAAAGAGGAAAACAGCCATTGTATCTCTTAACAGCAGCTGATTTCGCCTTAAAAACCTCCAGTCAAAGGAAAATGAATGAAATCTTGTTTACAGGGAGATCGCCACTGCTTTTTAAAATTATAATTCAATATTTTTAAAGCCGATGAAATTAGCGTGCTTTTAAGATCTGGGGTATCTGAACGGGGGTTGGCGAGTGTAGCGCGTAGGTTGCAGAGCCCCCTAGTTGCTTTAACTTTTACATGCGACGTGGCAACACGTTAGCCCATTAAAGACTGACGTTGCGTTTTCGCAACATTATATTTGTGATTTTTTTATTTTATCGTGAATATTTTTTTCAAGAAATTTATTATCACATATTGTATATGAGGCATTCTCGCATAATTTTGACCTTGAAAGTCCTTGAATAATAATTTTTATTTTAGTACATATTCTTGTATTTTTTTTTAAATTTCTTATACTGGAAAACATCCTATTGCATAGCTGTATAACGATATTAACGAGATAAATAAGTGGTGGATGATGTTGGGGGTCCAAATAAAATATACCACGAAATTCCTTACGGTTCCTTGTGATGCAGATTTTTAAGTTTGGAGCTGTCTTTATAAAATTATTTCAATAAAGGTAATTCGATGTAATTTTTTTCCGAAACTGGGACTATTGTTTTACATAAATACTAGCTGTACCCGG
Source organism: Maratus speciosus (assembly GCA_963932465.1). NCBI lineage: Eukaryota > Metazoa > Arthropoda > Arachnida > Araneae > Salticidae > Maratus > Maratus speciosus. The sequence continues at coordinate 383,251,787 of OZ010788.1, read as the reverse complement.
CCACGCGTTGTTGTGGCTCAGTCTGGCTAAATGGAAAAGAAAGAAAAGAGAAAGTTCATGTTTCTAATATATTTAGTTTCACATTACTTGTGGGTATACAATATTTTTTGTTGTTACATTATCTGTGCAGATATAGAGATTGTCTGATTTGCCGATTTTAGAACACGAAACATATAATTGCCCGTGTGAGAAGCAATCCATGTCTAGATCTAAACTACTGAATTTTAAAGCTTGGCCCTAAGCTTTGTTGATGGAGATTATAAACGCCAATCAAATAGGTAATTGAAATCTCTTAAATTGAAAATGCGCATCCATTGGGATCAAAGGAATGCTAGGAATGAGGACATCTTCATTTTTGAAAGGTCCTGTCAAGATTGTTGCTTCTACGAAGTTGCTCTTTATTTTTTTACTGCAAGCCGCATGCCGTTGCAAAGATTTGACTTGTGAATATTTCGCAACATCATAATTGGCAGACCGATTGTCAATTGCAGTATGTGCGGTGGCATCCCTGTCAAATCGAGTGAATTAAAAAGATATGTGCCCAGTTTAACTTATGGCATTGAGCTCCCAGGCTATTCACACTAATTGTATATTATGCTCATATTTCAAAAAATAATGCCCATTGAAAAATAAATTAAGGGGGATTATTCACCGTTCCCCCCGCTTTAAACTTAACCGATGAACCTTCAAATCTAATCAGGGAAACGCCTTATCAGAATAAACTGGTATACCAAATTTGAAGCAAATCTGATAATGCTGCATAAAAAACACTTTTATCTAAATTAAGGGGAGATTAGCCCCCGTTCGCCCCTTTATACTTAATCAGTGGATCCCCAAAACAAATCAGGGAAGCGCTTTATCAGATAGAACCTATTCACAAAATTTGAAGCAAATCGAATAATTCTATTTGAAAAACCAAGTTATCTAAATTAAGGGGAGGGGTGGTGGTGGAATTAGTACCCCGTTCCCCTTTGCACAACCAATAAAACAGCAAAACTAATCAGGGAAGCCCTTTATCAGAATGAACCTATTTACAAAATTTAAAGCAAATCAGAAAATTCTACATGAAAAACCCATTTATCTGAATTAAGGGGAGATTAGCCCCCCCCCCCGTTGCCCCTTTTATGCTTAACCAATGAACTCCCAAAACTAATCAGGGAACGCATCAGAATGAACGTATTTATAAAATTTGAAGCTAATCGGAGAATTCCGCATGAAAAATCCATTTATCAAAATTAATGGAGTATTACCCCCCGTTCCCCTTTTATACTTAACCATTGAACTCCCAAAACTAATCAGGGAAGCGCCTTATCAGAATGAAACTATTTACAAAATTTGAAGCAAATCGGATATTTCTATCAAGAGTTATCGCGTTACATACATACGTGCGTACAGAACCTGCGTGTACATTAGCTCTCAGGTTTATAGCCTGTGAGCTAAAAAAAAAAAAAAAAAAACACGAACTAAAAAGACAAAGAAAAAACAAACATCATAAAAAAATACTGACGAAATATTTCAGTAAAGTGTCCCTCCGGAGAGCATAGTGAGGGGAGATGCATAACATGAAAGAGTGGTCAAAGGGCTATCTAATAATATACCACATAATGGGTGTCGGAAAATATTAAAAAAGTGCCCCGGGGGATGAAATTGGGGAAGAGGTATGCCAGGTTCATAATAGTAATATAAAAACACGCGCGCATTCAAATGCAACACAATCGGTGAATTTCAAAGGAATCTGTGAAGAATTTTCGGAGGTTTAAGATTTCGTACAAACGAACATTTACAATTTTTTTTACATAGAAATGTACCTCCATCTTTTCACCTTTTTTTCTCATGCTAGTGAAAGAATGGCTATAATTCTTTGACAGGAAATTTACTGCAGAATTTAAATCAGCATTTACATATAAATTTCAAGCATTGTGGCTTTATTGGTTGTCTTACAGTCCCCAAGGTTTATTCCTGCACTTTTCGAGGTAAATATACATATATTTTTTTTAATTTAATTCAATGTAAATAACTGTTGCTAAAAATCAATGGGCATAGTGGCTCTCACTTAGTTTTAACATGATTTGCCTAAAAATAGGTGGTATTTTTCCTTACCGTCCCATACTTACCATCCCCTTTTACTTCCTTACCGTCCCCTTTTTCCCTTACAGTCTCCGTTTTTTCCTTAGCATCCTTTAAGACAATATTATAGCAAAATTTTCTATTAAAAATGCTACATTCTTATTATTTCTTATTTGCATGTTCTGTGTGAGTACTATGCAAATTCATTATAAGTAAAAAGTTAAAGGAAAATAAAAAGTTAGAGAAGTAAAATCTCAAAGGAACGGTAAGGAAAATTATACATACACGTTTATACAAGTTTAATTTAAACTTCCGTTAAAAAAAAAAAAAAAATCGTCGCTGCTGACTATTTTGTCTTTATTTTGAATCATTAAAGTATTCGCCTATAAGTTTAAATATTATTTTATTAAGTTTAATTTCACCAGATTTTTATTCCTGAAAGTTAAAATTTTGTGAGAATGCCTCATATATGACTTTTATTTTTAAGGAAAAAATCGTTCATTGATTCGAATTGAAAAAAAATTGAAATATCAATCAAATATTACGGGATATTTTCAAAATTTTGATTGATAATTTTCGGATTTTGTTCATAGATGCATTATAAAGGATGGAATAAAATTCAGCCAACATTAAACATTCTTGGACCCATCATGAACAAATTTTAAAAGAAATTTTAGTTTTACAATTTTCGGTACTGCAACTTTTTAACTTCTACGGAGCTGGTCATACATTACGTACGCCATGAATTAAACATTAATAGTGTTATTACACGTAAAAATTGCAAGAGACAAAAATCGCCTGCGACTCATCAGATTTCCTATGAAACTTACGTATTAGCCAAGCATTTCTTTGGCTGTTCGGGAAAAGGCTTTTCCATCGTCAGACGTCTTGGAAATCTGACGACCAATTTTAAATGAAATTTCATTCTTAAACTTCTAAACATCCCACAATATTACTTTTACACCGTCGTATAGAGAAAAAAATGTACTTTTAAATGCAATTTGTTTGAAAGCTGTATCTCAATTTGTTTCTGAGTTATTAATTTTTTTGTAGTTTTTATTACTTTTTTGTCATAGTGGAAACAGAACTATCCATCTCTGTTGAAAGTAAAGGAAAATACAGATTACTGTATAGACCAATCAGAAAACGAATAAAATGCGGATTCAGCCAAGAAAAGCTTCAGATATGCTTTTGATTTCCTACCCTGACGAGGACAATAACCATTTTTCCAAATGTTTAAAAACTCTCTGTTTTTTTAATAAAATAAAAATTACTTTAAACTTTACAAAAATATTTTACATGTGAAATTTTTTTAAAAAAAGAAATTTTTTTTAAACAATTTCACAATTTCAATACTTGTTTCGTATGTATATAGGAAACAGTTAGAAAAAAAAAAACTAGCCAAATTATTTCATAAAAATTAGAAGTTATCATATTTTATAACCACTTGATCATGATAGAAGATGTCCTTTTTAGGGAACAGTTTTATAAATCATCGATGAAAGCAATTTACTCATTAAACATGGAGATTTTTCCTCCCTGACATAAGGAAACTTATAAAATTGTATTTAAATGCATATCAAAAGCTAGTAATAAAATCATGATGCTAAAAAAAAAAAAAAAAAAAAATGCAATTTAACAAATTACAACAATCATTTGGAAAAAAGATTTTTTCAAAGACTAAAATTTAAGACATAAAAAATCGCACGGAATTGATCATACATTACGTACGCCATGGATTGCATTTTTCGGTACTGTAAATTTTTAAACTTCTACGGAGCTGGTCATTCATTACGTACGCCATGGATTAAACATTAATATTCCTGTACCAATTTTAAATGAAATTTCATTCTTAAACTTCTAAACATCCCACAATATTACTTTTTACACCGTCGTATAGAGAAAAAAAATGTACTTTTAAATGCAATTTGTTTGAAAGCTGTATCTCAATTTGTTTCTGAGTTATTAATTTTTTGTCATAATGGCAACAGGACTATCCATCTCTGTTGAAGGTAAAGGGAAAATACAGATTATTGTATAGACCAATCAGAAAACGAATAAAATGCGGATTCAACCAATAAAACGCTTCAGATATGTTTTTGATTTCCTACCCTGACAGAGGACAATAACCATTTTTCCAAATGGTTAAAAATAAATCACTGCGATATCACATTAATTATTAAATCATGATTAAAAAAAATCAGTATTTAAATTTTTTGAATTCATTACGTAATTTTTATAAATACCCCCCCCCCCCCTTGCCCCCTAAATTTTGGCTTCGAACTGTCTTCTAAGAAAGTAAAAAACAAACAGGAAAACTTAAAATAGGTGAGAAAAATTAAATTTGGTATGAAAAAAAAATGTATAATACTAATATGTAAGTATAAATATTAGGGAAAAGCTTATGCCAGAAACTAATATATTAATAAAAATAAGTAAATACATAAATAAATAATAAAAATAATTTTAAAAAATGCTGCCTTATTTTCTTTAAGACAATCAAATATGGGCCGAAGACATCGAAATGTGTAATCAGTAGTTTGCCCATTGAATTAGCCTGTACACATGCGTACAAATACCGTCGCAAAGTATACAAAAAATCGGATGTTGCCAATGATTTTTAAGGTTTATGAAACGATCGATTTTATCTAAATGAGTTTACTATAGCATTATGGAAAATGCTTCTAAATTGTTGGAATTAAACTTCGAGAGAGAGTTTTCGTAGTTCCAGATTTGCATCGATATGCATAAACACTTTAAAAAGTATCATAATCATCATCTTAATAAAAATTTATCTTTTACGTATAAACTGATAAAAAATTGTAGCATTTGGAACTTATCTGGATTTTCCTATTAAAAAAATCTCAATAAATTAATAAGCATTAAATACTATTTTATTAAGTACTAGCAAACCCCGCGGCTTTGCTCGCGCAATAGTTCAAATATGCCAAGTGATATTTTCATGACTATTTTTTATTAGAAGAATACTTTTTGGAATAATTCAAAAATTATAAATTTAAGCCACAATTTGACTAAACTTCATTATAAAAGTGCAATAGGCAGAAATGAGGTTTTAATTAATAATAAGAACTAAAATTAATTCCAAACAAATGATGATTTAGAAAATATTTTGCGTTTTTTATGCTCATTTCATACGCTTATTTCAGTATTCATTTGAAGTTTTTAATTTTTTAAAAACCATCTTAACACATTTACATCTTAAAATTAACCATCATGTCAAATTCGAAGCTTGTTGTCTATCAGCCTACAAACTCTCTGGTGTTAGTGACACTACCATAAAATGCCGAAATAGAGTTGAAATAGAATGTCTCGAAAAATGTTGAAACCGAGACTGTCACCATTAATTTGCCAACATTAACCTTGAAATCGGTTGCTATTTCCTAATATTCTATAGAAAACGGGATTTAGATGTTTTTAAAGGCGTTCTTTTTATTCCTGCCAACCAGGTGGTAGTGACACCGGCATAAAATATATCCCGTATAGGATCAGGGACTATCACTCTTGATTCCCAACAATAACTTCTGTAATCGGTTTATTATTTCCTGAGATTCCATAGAAATCAAGACTCACTCTTTTAGAATGCTTTTCGCTCCTTCCCTTCGTTTCACTCCTTTTTAATTTCGAATTTATTTTCGACTGTTCTTAGAGGACATTTATATTTTATAAGTAACTACCGTGCTATATTTAAAGTTTCTAGCCTCTTCAGTACCGCAGAAATAGCAATTTAGAAATTTTTTTGCTCCTGCAACACTCTAGGGGTTGTGGCATCGAAATAAAATGTAGCTTATGTTTGAGCAAGTTCTATTACCATCAATTTGTAACTATTATGTTTGAAATTCGTTTCGTATTTCATACGATTGCATAAAAATCGTAATTTAGAATGCTTTTCGCTCACTTCATGCTTTTAAATTTGGAAATTTCTTTCGACAATTCTTAGAAAGCATTTGCATCTTTGAAGTAATTACCATTCCAAATTTAAAATGTTAGACCCCCTCAGTAACACAAAAAACTCAATTTAGAACATTTTTTGCTCCTGCTCCTGAAACATCCAGGTGAGAGTGACAACAACGTAAAATATAGGCTATGTTGGAGCGCGGACTGTCACCATCAATTCGAAACCATTATTTTTGAAATCGGTTTATATTTCCTGAGATTGCGTAGAAATCGCTATTTAGAACGTTTTTAGAACGCTTTTCGTTCATTTTCACTCCTTTTAAATTTCTAATTTTTAAGGAACTATTCTCAGAGAGCATTTACATCTCATAAGTAATTACCATTCCAAATTTCGAGTTGCTAGCCCGTTCAGTATCACAAAATTCACAATTTAGAGCGTTTTTTAAAATGCAACCGCAAGGTGGTAGTGACGCCGACATGAAATAGATCCTATATTGGGGCAAGGGCTGTCATCATCAATTTCCAACGATTACTTTTGACATCGGTTGGGTACTCTCTGAGATTTCATAGAAATCGCAATTTAGAACATTTTTTAGAGCGTTTTTCGTCCATTTTCACCCCTTTTAAATTTCGAATTATTTAGGAAATGTTCTTAGATATCATTTATATTTTATAAGGAACTACCATGCCTAGTTTCAAGTTGTTAGCCCCTGCAGTATTACAAAAAACGCAATTTAGATCGTTTTTTGCTCCTTCACCCCCTTTTGGGTAGTGCCACCGACATGAAATACAGCCTATTTTGGAGCGAGTGTTGTCAGCTTCATTTTCACACCATTATTTTTTAAATCGGTTCGGTACTTCCTGAGAATTCGTTGAAATGACAATTTAGAAAGTTTTTTAGAACGCTTTTCGCTCATTTTCACACCTTTTATATTTAAATTTTTTAGGAAATCTTCTTCGAGATCATTTGTATCTTATAAATAACTGCTCTGCCTAATTTCAGGGTTCTAGGGCCTTCATAACACAAAAATCGCAATTTAGAATGTTTTTTGCTTCTGCAACCCCTAGATGGCAGTGACACCGACATGAAATACAGCCTATGTTGGAGCAAGGGCTGTCATCATCAATTTCCAACCATTACTTTTGAAATATATTGGATATTTTCTGAGATTGCCTAGAAATAGCTATTTAGAACGTTTTTTAGAACGTTTTTCGCGGATTTTCACCCCTTTTAAATTTCGAATTTTTAAATAATGTTCTTAGAGATCATTCATATCTTATAAGTAACTACCATTCCAAATTTCATGTTTCTAGGCCCTTCAGTAACACAAAAATCGCATTATCGGGCGTTTATTTTCTCCTGCGCCCCATTTGGGGGTAATGGCTCTAAAATAAAATGTATCTTATGTTGGAGCAAGTGTTTTCGCCATCATTTTGACACCATTATTTTTTAAATCGGTTTGGTACTTCTTGAGATTGCGTAAAAATCGCCATTTAGAACTTTTTTAGAACGCTTTTTGCGCATTTTCGCCCCTTTTAAATTTCGAATTTTTTAAAAAATGTTCTTGGAGATCATTTATATCTAATAAGTAACTACCATTCCAAATTCCATGTATCGAGGGCCCTCAGTAACACAAACATCGCAATTTCGAACTTTTTTTTTGCTCCTGCCCTTCTTTTAGGGGTAGTGGCACCGACATAAAATGTAGCCTATGTTGGAGCAAAGGCTGTCATCATCATTTTGACACCATTATTTTTTAAATCGATTTGGTCCTTCTTGAAATTGCGTAAAAATCGCCCTTTAGAACGTTTTTAGAACGCTTTTTGCGCATTTTCACCCCTTTTTAATTTCGATTTTTTTAAAGAAATGTTCTTAGAGATAGATCTTTTACATCTAATAAGTAACTACCATTCCAAATTTCATGTTTTTAGGCCCATCAGTAACACAAAAATCTCATTTTTAGAACGTTTTTTGCTTCTGCACCCCTTTTGGCCAGTGGCACGGACATAAGATATAGCCTATGTTCTAAGTTGGACTAACAGCATCATTTTGATACCCTAACTTTTGGAATCGGTTCGGTAGTTCCAGAGCTTACCTCCTACAAATAAACAATTTTTACCTCTTTATAATATTAGTATAGAAGTATAGATAAGTTCAATTGTTTTCCACCTTTGTTGTTTAAAAAAAACCTGATAAAGATATTTCTCAGAATACTAAACATCAAAATTATAAAATTATTCTAATATATGAGACATTCTCACATAATTTTGACTTTTAAGTCCCTGAATAATAATTTTTATTTTAGTACATATTCTTGGTTTTTAGGTAGCTTTCATTACAAAAAGCTACCTATTGCAGCCGTTCGGAGGAAAGCGATTTCAAAAAATTTTGGTATATTTTCATCGATCATGACCCCCAGACCCTGAAACCACCCTCCGTTCAAAATTGATATATATATATATATATATATATATATATATATATATATATATAACCATTAATTAAACATAACCTACCACCATCAAAAACCGTAATATTATGAATTAAAGCTGTAAGTATAAAAAAAGTGCCAAATAATTTATTATAAGAATTATTATGGAAGAAACTATATATACATATATATATCTGACCTATGTCGCACTCTAACTCTCGTAATTATGAACCGATTTCGATGTAATTCGGTGTGTACATAGTACACACCAATGTCTCGACCGAGTTCGTTGGCCAGCTTCATCCGCCGTTTTGTTTAAAAATGGCGGCCATTTAAATTTAAAAAAAAAAATTTAAAATTTGAAATGTGGTACCAAAAAATTAAAAATGGAAATTTTTTTTCTTATGTATTTGACCTTTATACAAAGATTTCGGAGCAGTTTTTGTTTCGTCTATATCTTAAAAAATGGCTGAGTTATAGCATTTTGAATTTCTAGCGTGGCTGGCATTTTAAAACGTTCTGAATTTTGTCACGCGATAAAAGGCGTATTTATGAACCGATTTCGATGTAATTCGGTGTGTACATAGTACATACCAATGTCTCGACCGAGTTTGTTGGCCAGCTTCATCCGCCATTTTGTTTCAAAATGGCGGCCATTTAAATTTTTTTTAAAAATTTAAAATTTGAAATGTGGTACCAAAAAATTGAAAAATGGAAAAATATTTTTTTCTTATGTATTTGACCTATATACAAAGATTTCGGAGCACTTTTTGTTTCGTCTATATCTTAAAAAATGGCTGAGTTGCAGTATTTTGAATTTCTAGCGTGGCTGACATTTTGAAACGTCCTGAATTTTGTCATGCGATAAAAGGCGTATTTATGAACCGATTTGGATGTACCTTGGTGTGTACATAGTACATAAAAATATCTCGACCGAGTTCGTTGGCCAGCTTCATCCGCCATCTTGTTTCAAAATGGCGTCCATTTAAAAAAAATTTAAAAATAAAAAAATTAAAATGAGATACCAAAAAATTGAAAAATGAATAAGATTGTTTTTGTATGTGTTTGACCTTAATACAAAGATTCCGGAACAGCTTTTGTTTCGTCTATATCTAAAAGAATGGCTGAGTAATAGCATTTTGAATTTCTATTGTGGCTGACATTTTAAAACGACCTGATTCTTGTCACGCGATAACAGGCGTATTTATGAACCGATTTGGATGTAACTTGGTCTGTACATACTACATACCAATGTCTCGACCGAGTTCGTTGGCCAGCTTCTTTCGCCATCTTGTTTCAAAAGGGTTGCCATTTAAAAATAAATTAAATTTAAAATTTAAAATGAGGTATTAAAAAATTGGAAAATGAAAAAGATTTTTTTATGTGTTTGGCCTTGATACAAAGATTCCGGAGCAGTTTTCGTTTCTGAAAATTTGTTCTTTTGTTTATATCTTGAAAAATGTTTGAATTATAGCACTTTGAATTTCTAGCATGGCTAACATTTTGAAACGATCTTGTATTTGTCACGCGATAACACACGTATTCGCCTATTTCGATGTAAGAAAGCATGTGGATAGTATACATCAATACCTCGACCAAGTTTGCTGGCCAGATTCATCAGCCATCTTGTTTCAAAATGGCGGCCATTAAATTAAAAAAAAAATATATATATTTAAAGTGAGGTGCAAAAAAATTAGAAATTGAAAAAGGTTTCTTTCTTAAGTATTTGACTTTGATATAAGGATTCAGGAGCATTTTTTGTTTGTCTTTACCTTAAAAAATGGCTCAGATATAGCAGTTTCAATTTCTATTGTGGGTGACATTTTGAAAAATCTGATTTTTTGCATGCGACAGCACTCGTATATATCAACCGATTCCGATGTGAGCGAGCATGTGCACAGCAATTACTAAGGTCTCGACCAAGTTCACTGGTTAGCCTCATCCACTATGTTGTCTTTAAATGGCAGGCACTTTAAGAAATCGCCGAATTTGGCAGCCAAATATAAGTTACTTTAAAGAAAAGCAGCTTGGATAAAGCTTACTAATTTCGCGAAATTCTCATTCATTATATTGATAAAAATTAGTATTGAATCTCCTATATTCGGTTTCCACTAAATTGAGCTTCATGTGTTTGAATGATATAAGTTGGCTTTTTTAAAATAAGGAATATGAAAGCTACCTCTTCCTCCCGGCACTGGCCGGAAGGATTTTTTTTATTTCTTATACTGGAAAACATCCCATTGTATGACTGCATAACAAAATTAATGAGATAAATAAGTTTTGGATGATGTTGGGGGTTCAAATATCCAGGAAACTCCTATACCGTCCCGTGTCCTTGATTCTGATTTTTAAGTTTGGAGCTGTCTGTATAAAATCGTTTCAATTAAAGTAATTCGATGTAATATTTTTTCCGAAACTGGGACTATTGTTTTATATAAATATGTAGCAAAAAATTAATCTGAATGCATTTTTACAGTTGTTATTATTTTTTGAACTCTGTCCCTAAAATTTAGATTCCTTACCGTCCCTTTTGCTAAAATTATACAGAAAATCACTCCAGATACAGCGACAGAATTTTTTCAACTTATTTCTCATGCAGAAGTATGCCAGAGAAAGAATGGCTATAATTCTTTGACAGGAAATTTACTGCAGAATTTAAATCGATATTTAAATATCAATTTCATGCATTGTGCCTTTATTGGTAGTCTTACTGTTCCCAAGGTTTATTCCTGCGCTTTTCAATGTAAATTAAATTTTTTTTTGTATTTAATCTAATATAAATAACTGTTGTTAAAATCAACGAGCACTGTCACTATCACTTAATCTTAACATGATTTTCATAAAAATAGGCGGTAATTTTCCTTATCGTCTCTTTTTTCTCCCTTACCGTCCCGTTTTTTCTTTACCGTCCCCTTTTTTCCTTACCGGCCCTTCCTTAACATCCAATTAAGACAATGGAATACCAAATTTTTGTACTAAAAATATTACATTGTTATTATTTCTTATTTGAATGTTCCGTGGGTGCTATGCAAATTCATTATAGGAAAAAAATTAGAAGAAAATAAAACGTTGGAGAGTTAAAATATCAAGGGCGTGGTAAGAAAAGTGAAACTCGCAGGTTTGACTTAAACCCCAGTTTAAAAAAATCGTCCCTGCTGAAAATTTCTCTTTATTTCGAATTATTACGGCATTTGTCTATAAGTTTAAAACGTTATTTTATTATGTTTAATTTCACCAGATTTTTATTTCTGAAAGCTAAAATTTTGTGAGAAAGCCTCATATTCAGTTTATTCATAAATATTTATTGGGAAATAAACTAAAAATTTTAAAGCATCATTATTAAATGAAACGGCTATTTTGAGTTTTCTTTTTAAAGAGAAACAACCAAGTAATTTTAAAATTGTGCGTTTTTGTAACTAAGTTTTTTAAAAAACTCATTATATAAGGTGGTGTTGTTTATTTTATGTCTTTGTGAACTAAAGTAAATATTAATTCAGGGAGTTATTGTCAGAATAGATTGTTTAACAAAATGCTTATCTAAAAATCTTTAAAAAAGCATTTTTAAAACCGAAAAGTATTCACAACCAAAAAGTGGAATAAAAATATGTATGTTCGAACTTTAAAAAAATAAATAAATAAATAAAGATTTTATAGTAGAAATATAGAACTTCTGCACTACGTATTTTTAAATGATCTAAAAAACTTTCAGTTTTCTATCTGCTTTTGAAAAATAACTTTTATACTCGGCGCACTTTTAAAAATGAGGATGCTAAAAGTATACTTTTTATTACAGAGAAAATTTTAAGATTTCTATCTTTAGAAAAACTTGAATGCTAAAAAAAAAAAAAAAAAAAAAAAAAAAAAAAGATACACTATAGTTGAAGAGTTTTCCTTCAATTTAAAAATATGACGTCTCAATTGAGAGAGTTCGTTTTTCAACATTTGCTGAAAGTCGGTACAATTTCAAACCCAAAGCGAATGAACATTTTTAAGATGCTTGTAACATAAGCCAAAAAAAAAAAAAAAAAAAAAAAAAAAAAAAGCTACATAACATAAAAAATAAATGCTTTTCATTTTACTTAAAATAGATATTGAGTGTATTTATGTTACATCCACAAAAAATGGAAGTTTCGTATTAAGATTGTAAGTTGAAATTTAGCAAAATACGATTTTTTTTCGGACATTCACAAAGCAGTTTTTTGTTGTTTATCAAGACGACTCACGATTCCCAGTCACGGTAATTTTTGTTAATTTTACACAAAGTGTGAAATTGATACGTTTTTAAATCAAAAATCTGAAATTTTAATTATTTTTTAAGAAAAAAGCATTATTTTTTAATGAGGTTGGTGCAAAAACATCTTTTTTTTGCACCAAATGTCACTTATTGCCAAAGTTGCACCTGAATGCAAATAATTCCAATCGCTCTTCTCAGTTGCCTACAAGAGGAATGTGCCAACGATTTTGAGGGATATAGCGGAATCCTGACTTTACAAGACGAAATTGTTGATTAAATATATATATATATATATATATATATATATATATATATGAATCGTGAGTATATATATATAAACAATACATAGGTTAATTAATTGAAAAATATATGTGGTTCAGAATATTGCTCACAAGCAGTGTTGTAGACGTAAAAACCCCAGACCCAGAGGGTATACGTTATTGGGCAGAGAGTATAGGGTAAGGTGCCCTATCTTCGTCCCCCCCCCCCAGTCATTTTTAGGCCCTAAATGCTGTAATTTTCAGTGAAAACCTACCAAATTTGGGTTTTAGATAGACTAACTACCCACGCAAAGAGAAACATAGTAAAATATCATACAAAAAAAAAATAATAATAATAACAATGCGAAAAATTGTTTTGTCAAAAGTATATAAAAATGCAAAAGAAAAAAAATGGTCCCAATTTCGTCCCCCACCCCCCAACAACAACAACAAAAATAATCAATTACGCCGAGGCTTAACTTATAACTAAATCAAAATTTACTTCTAAATGAGTAAGTAATTTAATTGACATTAAGTTAAAGCACAAAGAAATGTACTAATTATCAGTGGAAGAATAACATAACGAAACATTAGACATCCAAACATGAGAAAAAAATTGAAAAAATTGTCATGAGAAAGCATTCCTAATTTCGTCCCTGGGACGAAAATAAGAACTGCAAGGGGAACGAAATTGGGACCACGCTACTTCCCAATATGGCGGAGCTTCAGTTCCCGTAAGATGAACTGAGCGTCTTAAACTCACAGTATGTTACTGTCATCATCTTATCTACGTAAAATTCATGCAATGAATAAGAAATAAATACTTACAGTACAATAAATAACGTTCTACAATCGACGTAATAATAACTGAGGTCTTCTAAAAATAGGAAATTCGGTGTCTTTAATTTATGTATGCGTCTTGGCGAACGAAACTTTCAATACTGACCCCTTTTACCTTCCGCCCCTGTGCTTTGCGTCATAAGTGGCGCCACTTTCACAGAAGCGGAGAAGTAAAGGGGGCGAAATATGGGCACTTTACTCTACCCTAGTCATGTACGTCCATGGGTAGAGTATACGATGTAGCTTTATTTCAGAAACACAGAATATACGGAGCTACTTAAAACAATCTAGAAGGTGCACGGTGTATACCTCCGTATACCTTCCACTACACCCCTGCTCACAAGACGAAAAAACGTAATTTACAATAATATAAAAATTGGACTTGAATGACATTTTTTAAATGTCAGATACTCATTTTTGGTCTTCACATGTTTATCCTATTATTCGGATACATTTCCTTCTAAAAATGGGGATATATTATATGTAAAGAGAAAAACATATATGGTTTTACTTGTAGAACAACTCTACATAGTTGAGAAACCTTGGGGAAATGCATACAATTATCACCTATGTCGAGGAAATTAGTCGTTTCCCCACATTGTAAGCTGCCGAAAGATCCTCAAAATCTAGATTTTTGTACTTTTCAAGTGTATGTACGCACTGTCGCATATACAGACATGGGGAAAAAAGTGACCACCTCCAATTTTGTTGCAAATAATCGTACAAAAAAGTGTAATGCGCCATTCGGACTAGATATAATGTGTAGTATGAGCTGCTAATCATAAAGTAGGCTCCAGGGATTGTCTACATATGAAAAAACTTTAACTTTCCAAATGAGAATATCCAAGTTTGGCATCATCCTGAAAAGTGTACAATTTATGAACTTTTTAAAAAATCTTCAACAGATAACGTGTTAGGGATTTAAGTATATACAGTAGAGCGCCGATTATCGGAACTCCAATTAACCGAACAGCCTATTTCTCTCAAAAATTTTTAAACCGAAATTTTAATTATCCAAACAGCCTATTTATCAAAATTTTTTTTTAAACTGAACTTCCAATTATCCAAATACCCTATTTCTTTCATTCTTTTCCCGTTCAGATTTAGAAGAGGCCAAAATGAGGAATGCAAAACAATAAAGGAGATAGGAAAAATCATAAGCTGTAAAGAAATCGAAATTAACGAGTGGTTAAATACTGACATAACATGACTCTGGATATCATATGTTAAATGATAATGAGATTCAAGATGAAAAAGAAATTGAGGAAAATAATTTCACAGGTCCATCACATTACGAAGCCTTTGAATGTTTGGAAATAGCTATGATATGGCTCGAACGGCAGAAGAACGCTGATCCTATTCAATTAACGTATTTAAGAAGAATTCGAGGTATGGCAGCATTGAAAATACAGTAGAACCTCGATTATCCGAAGTAATTGGGACCGACCCTCTTTTGGAAAATCGAAATTTTCGGATAATCGAGAATGCTTCCATTTTAAGATTAAGGAGAAATGTATGCAATATTTCGTATTATGGTAACAAGTGCTTAATAAAAATAAAACAATAGCAAAATAGAAACAATAATAAATTACCAGAATTTTAATTTTGAAATTAAGTACCTTTTACATATATCACAAGGGTTTGAAAAAATGTTTTGTTTATCGCAGTTTCGATTGCCTTTGCTTTGAAGCTCTATCACGGAGTTTTTTTTTATATTATTAGTTCACCAATATCACAGTCTTTCTGCTGCTCCAGCCATGTCAAACCTTTTGCAAAATATTCAAAAGCTTCAGAATTGCTAATTTGTTTGTTTTCTTCGTTCCATTCCGCAGCTTACGGTAGCTCAAGTTAAATTCAAAGGAACTCCAAGAAAGGGGATTGAAAATAATTATATGTACTCGTAGTTTGGAAAGGACCGCTTGTACACAAGGCATATAGTAGTTTAGAAAAAAAAAGCTTTCAAAATGGATTTTGCACACAAGGAATGTGATAGTAAAAAAAAGCTTCAAAAATGGATTTCGGTTAATCGAGAGTTTCGGTTAAAAGAGTTTCGGATAAAAGAGGTTCTACTGTACTGTTTTCTTTGAAGCAAGCAACAATCGAAAGCTTTTTTGTTTAAATTATAACCTCTGAAATTCAGAAAATGATAAAAATGTAACGAAAAAAATAAAAAGATAAAAAAATATAAAAACAATTTTTAAACACGCCGGCACTAACTGGTGCCGCCAGTCTTAGGCCTGTATAAAGTGTGAAGGTTTTAGTATAGCCAGAAACACCCCTTAAATTGTTTGTCCATTTATCCGAACTTTTTCTTATCCGAACTATGGCCGGCCCCGACTTGTTCGGACTTAATCGGCGTAATTGGAAATAAAATTAAGATCGTACAGAGAGAACGATACCTGGATCATTCAATGAGTGCAAATATTAAAAATTAAATAATTATTAAAATTAACTAAATAACAAGAAAAAAATTAAAGAAAATCTTAACAGTTGTACAACTTAGGCATTTTCTAAGCTTCCCATTTTACGCCAACTTTCTTGCCATTCGAGAAATGCCGGTGTTTCTAAAACTTAAAGTATAAGACAAAATTCTAACTGTAGTTTACACAACTTAAGAGTAAGTACGATATTAAATATAAATAAACAAAGAAAAGCATTTAGGAAATGATTGAAAATGAGAAATATAATTAAATTAAAAAAATAAATGTTGTAATTTTCATTAAAAAAAAGAAAAAAGTTGAAATGTTAAAATGTTTACCTGTTCAAAACCGTCGTGGTCAAGGACGGATTAACAAAAAAGGCAGTTTTCAGCGGTTATAACACATATTATGTATTACTAAATAACAGTATGGATAACAAAGTGAAAAATAAAGTGTAATTTATTTTTTAATATAATTATTAAGAATTTTAAATTAAACGCAATTAAATGTAAACAAGGAAAAAAAAAAACAGAAAAAAGAAAGAAAAAATAGGCGTTATCTTCGATCATTGTCGAATAACGTGGTCTTTTTCTATTGGGGTCAGTGATGTTATAGTCCGGCAGTTTAGCAATAATCTCATGCAGAATATTATAGATATTTTTATAGACACTTTTAGAAAGTTTATTGAACGGTTAAATAAAGAAAAAAATATTTAAACCACGTTTAATAGTGATATTAACGGAGGTACCTATACTCATTTCTGATGGTTATAATTTTCCTATTGTGAAGTTAATTTTTTTTATTCTACTATATAATAAAACATTTGATCGGAGAGACACAAGTCATGATAGCCAGTTTTGCAGTCGTAAAAAAACCAGAAAGTATACTCTATAAGCAGAGGGTATACACTAGAGTCATGAACGTTCATGGCTAGAGTTTACGCTATTGTTTTATTTGAGGAACAGAGGTTATTTGGAGCTTTATCCAAAACGTATACGGCGTGTACCTCCGTATTCCTTCCTTTACACTGGTGATAGCGAGAATGTAAGCTTTATATATTAGTGTTTTATTGCGAACTACGAGAGCAGGATTTTTAAGGAGAAAGTCAAGAGATTTGAAAGCTCAAGTCCACTTACCTCTTATGCTAACAATAAGTTTTCTGGAAGTAAGTCTTTGATAAAAGACTTTTGATAAAAACTTTAAACAAGGATAACTCTCAGCAATTTGGTGTTATCATTCCAAAAGCAGGTTTTGTTTTTATGATGAGTTAATTTATTCTGGTAGAAGAAAGTTCTAGAAAAGTTAATAGCAGTAGTTTTCGATTAATTACTTTTAATACGCCAAATGTTGCACCAGTCGATGTCTTTTCAAGTTTGTGTATAAAAATTAACGGTGACGTGCTGGGCTTAAATAAGGGTATCGTTCGCATATGAAGCAAGGTAAGTTAACAATAATAAGATAGAAAAATAAGTTGAAAAGTGTTGATCCAAAAACGGAACTTTTAAGGATAACTGAAATGATAAATGGAGTATAGATAACATGTTATTAACGAGACGTAAAAAGTACCATAGCCAATGTAAGAGTGTATGCCATAAAAGCCGTTAATCGAACAGCGAACAGCAGAGCAGTTCAATGGGATACCTAGTAGCAGTGCTACTCCACTCCCTGTAGATGAGTAAGTGTATAGCAAATCCTAGAGGAGCCAGGAGAAAAGAGTTTAAGCGTAGGACATTAGTACTACAATAAAAAAGAGAGAAGTTAAAAAATTTAAATATGGAGAGACTGAAAATTTATGAAAGGGTAGTCCGAGGACTACAGTATAAGTTAAAATTTAAATTTAAGGATAGATAAAAATAAATGATAGAATAAAAAGAAGTTGTTAACACTGTTCATAGCAAGACCGTACGAAGCAAAGCAGGAGAAATATACCAAAATCCTTCAAACAAAAAAAGGCTGTTTTCAGCGCCATACATTTATAGTTTAAAAATTACAGTTAGTATAGGGCTTCACCGTGGTAAAGCAATAGTGATAAAATAATAAGAAAATATAAAAATAATTTATTTTATTTTATTTTATTTTATTTTATTTTATTTTATTTTTATTTATTTATTTATTTTTTATATAATTTTATAAGAAAGAAAAGACAAAAAGTATCTTTTTCGATGTGTTTTATTTAACAAATTTTTCTTTTTAATTTGTCTGGTTTCAATTTTCATTTTTTTTTCTTTTTCTCCTGACTTCCGCTAGTGTCTCGGCATAAAGGACGTAGGATAATGGATGTATGAAATGCATAAGTCGGGACGGAAGCCGAATTATTTGTAAATGGAACCATCGTGCCAGACTTCTCAAATGCCTTGGCTTTATCTAAGAAGATGGCGGAAACTGGCATCTTCGCTTTGAAATTTTCAGTTAAGATTTCGCAACATGATAAGTTTAAATTAAAAAAAATAATAACATTATTAAAAAAACATGCGAATTTCCTGGTTACTGTCAATTATATGTTATCTATATATGCAAACGATTACAAGGGATTACAAACGATTACAAACGATTACAAAAGATTTCGCCTCAGTAGTGTTGCCAGTTAGGCGGTTTTTAAATTTCCATTTTGCCACTGTTTTCTAATTACAATACTCTCCTTATTTAAACTGTCGTTAAATCAGAGGAATATTACTGTTCGAAAAAAATCGTAGAATTTTGCAAAAAATACATGAGAAACTTACAACACTGCCCACGACCGACAAAAAGTAATATATGTAAATTATTATAAAATATGTATTATCATGACAAAGCAAATGTAATAATCAAAGTGGGTACATAGAAGAGACGTAAGTTCACTTCCGGTCTGTATTTACATCGCTTACTCAGTTCGTTAACTGAACGGAAAAATCTATGCTAAAATGAAATCCTTACAATTTTCTATTTAAAAATATTTGGCAACTCTTCACAAATTTGGGCTATTATTGCACATTTCCTTAATTCATTAATTAAAAGCGGAAACTGAAGCCAACACGTTGGGCTTAAAAAATTCCACTAAAGTAGATAGGGTAGACCTAGCGAAATCGTGTTGCAACTAGTTGAAACCCTCCAAAATTTAGGGCAATTTTGGGCACTTGTTTAGTTAATTAATTAAAAGATGAAGCCAGTGTTAAAATCAAAATCTTGCAATTATCTACTAAGGCTGCTCTCAACTGCTCTGCTTAACAAGCGAAAAACGTTTTAACACATTTAAAATTCATTTTTTAATGGAAAGATATAAAATTGGAAGGTCTGACTATAGAAGCGATTTGGAATTGAACTGTGTTTTCTATTTTTTGATAAATAAATTACCTATTGAGTTATAAGCGATCTTGATCACGTGAAAAAGACGATTTTCACCCTTCCTTGAGTGGTTGTTCTTCTTTCGCGCGGAAATTAGATTCAAAACCTCCACTTTGACAATATTTTCTGAAAGATCTATTTCGTTTGCAAAAAATTAAAAAAGAAAAAAAAACAGTTCGATTACATAGTTTTTGAACAACAACACCTACTCGTTTCATGCACTTCCGAACAAATATAAGTTTAAACTTATGTCATAAAGTTTCCCTTTTGGATTTGAGAACAGCCTTAAGAAGCATGTGGTGTCCTGCTAAAAAATGGGTACAACCAGTGGCAATTCTCCCTAACAATCCAAAAATAGTCCTAATTTTTGAAAGGTTGCCATTGGCTGAAAACCAGATTTTAGTATGCAACTCTATGTTTTTTAAGTAAAGTTTTTAAAGTTTTGTAAAAACTGATATTACGATATGAAGTTTGTGGCACCCAAGTTGTATTTACAATTGCGATTTGTCAACAAGATTTTTAACGCAGCAACTCCACATTGTTTTTTCAGTATTTGTAATGTATGTATTTATCAATGTAGGCCTTAAATCTTCTGACACAAATCTACAAATAAATAAATTCCTCTCTATGTAAAAATGATTCTTGACATTTTAAAAATAAGTTTTTATCGCTTTCAAACCTTTTCCAACATAATGGAAAAGTATTTATGACTGTGGATCTTCTGACTGGGCTGTTTGTTTGATGGTACTTTCGTAAATGTACTTTTGCTACGAAATTCAAATATATTATTAAGGATTCCTAAAGAATTGTTTCTAAGTTTCTATTGAAACTTAGTGCTCACGATTATACGTAGAGTGCGTATAAAGCGTATTATACCGATTTGGAATTTTGGATAGGTGTAATATGGTAAAAACGGTTCTCTACGTATACGCTTTATACGTATTATACGTATAATCGCGAGCACTAATTGAAACTAGTGAGTGAAACATTCATAATACTTTTACAGGGACATAAACAATCATTCAGATACATTAGAGTCTATCTGATGGTAGTTGTTTGATGTACGTTTAAATAATATTAGTCTATTCCAAAAGAATAAAATATATATGCTATTTCGATTTACAGTAAGTTTCTCTATTAAAACTGCTATGCACAACATTTAAGTGAATTCAATTGGCGAAAATACGCGAAATAATTCGTGTACGTTCCGGTATATGGGAAAGCATTTATTTGAGGTGCATTTTAACGATGTTTAACTATTTCAAAAGAACGAAACTAATGCATGAGTTTAACATTCATGACAGCATGTTGTCACAGAAAACAGTGCGTATACATTTATAGTTATTTTTCAAAGGTTTTATACAGTTTGCTATTTATTGTAGTTGTATTAAAAAGTTTAGGGAATCAGAATCTAGAATTTAAACCTTCTAAAAATTTCAAATATATCGAATATTTATTACTGAGGTAAAATATTATCAGCATTTTATTATATCTTTTGCTCCAATAAAACCTCCAGAAAAACAGTTGAACAGTTTAGGCATTTCTTGTAATTCCTAGACGACTTTACGCCCTGTCTAAAGAGTAGCTCTATTTCTAAAACCTAGAGAGCCACAAGAGAGAAGACGTCTAACTCTAGTTTAAACTGCATAAGAGTGAGTATAATTAAAAATAAATATAGAAAAACGTTTAGAATAGGATTAAAAATAAAAAAATACAATTAAAATAAATGAAAAAATATAGTAATAACAATTAAAAAACAGTGAGAAAAGTGAATTGATAAATTGTTCAATCGTTCAAAACATTCGAGATGAAGGAGGGAAAGGCGAGTAGAACATTTTTCAATAGTAGCCATGCATTTTTAAAAAATTATGACTAGTAACAGTATGGATGTAAAAGTGAAAAATAAAGTATAATAATTATGATAAATTGTTCAATCGTTCAAAACAGTCGAGATGAAGGAGGAAAAGGTCAGTAGGGTATTTTTCAATATTAGTCATACTTTTTTAAAAAATGATTAGTAGTAACAGTATGGATGTAAAAGGGAAAAATAAAGTATAATAATTATGATAAATTGCTCAACCGTTCAAAACAGTCCAGATGAAGGAGGAAAAGGCCAGTAGGGTATTTTTCAACAGTAATCATACATTTAAAAAAAAATGATTAGTAGTAACATGATGGATGTAAAAGTGAAAAATAAAGTATAATAATTATGATAAATTATTCAATCGTTCAAAACAGCCGAGATGAAGCAGGGAAAGTAAAACAACAGGCCTGTAAGCAGGCCAGTAGGGCATTTTTCAATAGTAGCCATGCATTTTTTAAAAAAAATGATGAGTAGTAACAGTATGGATGTAAAAATGAAAAATAAAGTATAATAATTATGATAAATTGTTCAACCGTTCAAAACAGTCGAGATGAAGGAGGAAAAGGCCAGTAGGATATTTTTCAATAGTAGTCATACATTTTTTAAAAAAATGATTAGTAGTAACAGTATCGATCTAAAAGTGAAAAATAAAGTATAATAATTTTATATATTTATTTATATGTTTTATAATATATATATATATAAAACAAACAAAATAACAGAAAAAAATAATATTAATAATAATTCATATGTAACTTTTTAAAATTTAAATATAAAAAAATAATTCCGGTATATATATATCTTATAATTTTATTATTAACTCCTGGTTGCTTACATATTTTATAAATATCGAAAAGTTACTTTGTTGTCTTACAGTAAGTAAAGGTATTCTGTTGTATCAAGAATATATTTACGAAAGTAAAATGAAGTAAGTTATAAGTCTAGCTTTTATTAACAAATTCTGACTTCAAAATATTAAACTTTTCATCGAATTTGCTTACAGTAGTCAATCGAAACGTTGGAGTCACAAAAGTCTCAAGATGTATAGCAGCAATTAAATTAGACTTACAAAGCGTGTTTCAGCACAGTTCAAAACTAGAAAGTTAATTTTCAGTTCGAGAAATTTTCATCTTCTAACTTTTAAATCAAATTACAAATTTTATGCAAAAGAACATAGAGAGTGTATGAGATAACTTCATTAGAGCAACGATGTAAATTTTTGTCGCTCTTACTAATTTAATGACTAAATATTAGAAATACACAATATCACAATAAACTTAGAAATATAAAAAACAAAATCAATATAAACAAAATAAAATCAGTAAAATTGTGAATAGTTGAAAGTTCTTTCCAACGCTGAAAAGTTTTGAAAATCAATTAATTAGAACACTTAAAAGTTATTCGCAATCAACTGCTTCAAAACAGGATAAAACTAAGAATTAAGGAACTCTTTTATTCAATAGAGATTTTCTGCGCGTATCTTGCACAGACTGTGTGCGTACAATTTATGTATGCATTAATTTTGAAATGAATAAATAGCTACAGCTAATACTTAGGATGATTTTTCTGCGTATATTGCACAGACTACTTCGCGTACAATTTATGTATGCATTAATTTTGAAATGAACAGATAGCTACAGCTAGTACTTAGGATGATGTCTTACGTGTTTTGTATACATTGTGAAGCTATATAGTAAAGATGATAATAAATGCGATGTTACTGTCGTAACCTGGAGTAAATATAGTGTGTAAGAAAAATCAATCGTTTAGTGTCTTTTTCAGAAGACAAAAAGAAAAAACATTTTCACATTACGCATGAATTATGGAACATTTTCCAATTTTACTTGCGTACATTACATTACGTTACTTTTAGACCGCTAAGTTAATTTTCGTCAAACTGAAAATACATGTTTTGGCATAGATCAAGATCTCCCTAAAATCGCTGTTTATTTATTCGATCAAAAATATGCGACAGGAATTATCCTTCCTCATTTAAATTAAACTTAAACATTCGATGTTGACCATAACTATTGCATAGTTTAAGAAGTTTTTAAATTTATTAATGAAATCGGAAATATTGTGATTGAAAAAAAAAAAATCAGTATTTATCATGCACTTTAAGACACTTCAGTCTAAAAAAATCTAAATCTACTACATATATGTAATATTATATTACTATATATAAGTAATGTTATAAATTATTTTAAATTTTTAGTATAATCTGAAATAACCCATGCAAGTTTCACAATAATTATTTTTTGAGAAAATAATTTTGAGTTCCACTAAATAATATAAAAAAAAATTATAAACTTTTAAACCATCGAAAAAATATCATTAAATCATACCAAAAAGTATTCAAATTGCAGTTATCTTAAATGATAATGTTTTAAGCATTTGTTAATACCGTTTCAAAGATCAGAAATTTTTTTTTAAAGACATTTCTCCATAGTGAGCAAGGAAAACTCTTTTTCATCAAAATTTTATTTATTTTTTATTGGAATTTATTATAAATTTTTTTGTCCGGTCGAGAAAGGAGACAGAAAGAAAGTGATGGACATATTTCAACCAGAGTAAAAAAATTGAACAGTTGTGATGTGAATAACAGCGTTATTTAAAAATATGTTCCTTACTTTATGTCACTTTAAAATTTAGTTTCCTTTAAAAAAGTAATAATTCTAATAAGAAAAGCATTATAGAAACATTTAATTTCAAGTACACTGTTAAAAAAATTTCTGTGAAATTACTGAGAATCTACTGGTAATCCATTATCTTAAGTCTTGTATAAAATTACAGAGATTAGTAAAACAAAGATTCTGTTAAATAACAGATAAGTTATTCGGTAAATTTACAGTAAATTAACATTGTTAAAAATACACAAGACTCCGTAAATTAATATCGTTAAAAATACACAAGACTCTGTAAATCAATTTATTTTTAATGAAAATAATTAAACTTAGGTTTTGAATTTAGTGAACTTTAGAACTTCGAGGTACCAGAATTTTTCGAATATATTTGAACTACTGTACCAGTGAATTTTTTTACACAATTTGTTTCTAGCCATCCTGGGGTTCGCACTTGAGGCCTCTTAGCAGGAGAACACCTTACTGAGTGCGCCATAGGGGCTGCTGCAGTTGCGTACAAAGGATGTCTTTTATAATGAAGTGGGGAAAAATCTATTATATTTGTGCTTTTCAAAGATTTAGCTTCAAATATATTCGTTAGAAAATTTCTTAAGCGGTTTATTTTAATTCAGCATGCACCGATACATATCTTATGCGAGCAAAAATTGTGTGTGTGTGTGTATGTAAATTTTTATCTTAAAAACGGCTCTAACGATTTTGACGAAATTTTGTATTTTACCATTTTCGGGCACGATAAGATCATTGGGCTAGGTCACGTGTTCGAGAAAATTCGATTAGTGGGTCATTTTGGGTCATAATGGGTCAAGGTTAAGCTAATTATATCTAAAAAACTGCTCAATCGATTTTGACTAAATTTTATGTCCGACCGTTTTTCAGCACGAGAAGACTATCGGGCTATGTCACATGTTCGAGAAATTTCGATTAGTGGGTCATTTTTGGGTCACAATGGGTCAAGCCAATTTTATCTAAAAAACGGCTCTAACGATTTTGACTAAATTTTGTATTTTGTCGTTTTTGATTACGAGAAGACCAATGGGATAAGTCACATATTAGAGAAAATTCGATTAGTGGGTCATTTTTGGGTCACTGTGGGTCAAGCAAAGTTTATCTAGAAAACGGCTCAAACGATTTTGACGAAATTTTGTATTTTACCATTTTCGGGCACGAGAATACCATTGGGCTAGGTCACGTGTTCGAAAAAATTCGATTAGTGGGTCATTTTGGGTCATAATGGGTCAAGGTCAAGCTAATTATAGCTAAAAAAGGCTCAATCGATTTTCGCTAAATTTCATATCCAACTGTTTTTCGACGCGAGAAAACTATTGGGCTAGGTCACATGTTCGAGAAATTTTGATTAGTGGGTCATTTTTGGGTCCTTATGAGTCAAGCCAATTTTATCTAAAAAACGCCTCTAACGATTCTGACTAAATCTTGTATTCTGTCGTTTTGGATTACGATAAGACCAATGGACTAAGTCACATATTAAAGAAAACTCGATTAGTGGGTCATTTTTGGGTTACTGTGGGTCAAGCAAAGTTTATCTAGAAAACGGCTCTAACGATTTTAACGAAATTTTGTATTTTATCGTTTTCGGGCGCGAGAATACTATTGGTCTTGATTCATGTTCAAGAAAATTTCATTAGTGGGTCATTTTGAATCATAATGGGTCAGGGTCAAGCTAATTGAATCTAAAAAAAGGCCCAAATCATTTTGACAAAATTCTGTAATATACCATTTCCGGGCATGAGAAGACTAGAAGAGGGCTAAGTCACATGTTCGAGAAAATTCAATTAGTGAGTCATTTTTGGGTCACTGTGGGTCAAGCTATGTATATCTAAAATAACGGCTCAAAACATAATGGCAAAATTTTGTATTATGTCGTTTCTGAGCATGAGAATACCATTGAGCTAAGTCATATGTTCGGGAAAATTCCATTAGTGGGTCATTTTTGGGTCACTGTGGGTCAAGCTAATTGTATCTTTAAAAAAGGCTCAAACGATTTCGACAAAATTTTGTATTATACTGTTTCCGGTCACGAGAAGATCAATGGGTTAGGTCACATGTTCGAGAAAATTCGATTAATGTGTAATTTTTGGGTCATTGTGGGTCAAGTTAATTTTATCTAGAAAACAGCTTTAATGATTTTGATTAAATTTTGTTTTCTATCATTTTCCGGTTTAAGAAGACCATTGGTCTAGGCCGCATGCTCAAGAAAATTCGATTAACCAGTCATTTTGGGTCACTATGGATCACGGTTTAGCTAGTTTTATCTAAAAATGGCTCAAATGATTTTGGACAAATTTCTTATTACACCGTTTCCTAGCACGAGAAGAACATTGGGATAGGTCAGATGTTCGACACATTTAGATTAGTAGGTCCTTTCTGGGTTACCGTGGGTCAAGCTAATTTTATATATAAAATGACTTTAGCGATTTTGACTAAATTTTGTATTCTATCGTTTTTGGGTTCGAGAAGAGCATTGATTAGGTCGTGCGTTCAAAAAGTTTCCGTTAATGAGTCCCTATGGCTTAGGATTATGCCAATTTTATCTAAACAGCAAGAATTATACATTGAGAATGAAATATCGAATTGAACACAAGGCTAATTTTGACCGAGCTTAGCTCGGTCATCCCCGCTAGTACCTATTATTTTTTTTAAATCAAATTTAATTTTTTAATCCTTTATTTACGGAATTATTTATCAAGAATAATTCCGTAATTCTTCTCAATAATTATCTTTTTTAACATCTGAAGATATACTGGAATTTTTAAATAATAATAATGTGAGATTCAGTTATTTTTTTTAAAATTAAAACTGGTTAAATATATCGGTAGTTATAACTTTTTTTGTAAAATATTTACAAAAATAATCAGATTAATTTACCAAAAATACTTTTATGGTTATATTACAATTCTTATAAAAGCAATATATTTAAATGTATTATGGTCATCTCTGCAAATGGAAAGGCTTTTGCAGTTGAAAATATTTCTTGCAAAATTTTTTTTAAAGAAAATTATAACTATGAAAGTGATTAAGAAAATTACCACTTTTTGAAAATATTTAGCTTCGACTATTTTTCTACTCTATCTAACTTTGATTAAAAGACATGGAAATCCCTACAGGGAATTAGATACAAGATAAGGGAAACGTCTGTAAAACGATGACCGAGAAACTCAATCGAATACATTTAACCGAGAGCTAGTGTAAATTTACAGAAAGTCTTGACCGAGAAGCCCAATCGAATGCATTTAACCGAGAACTAGTTTAAATTTACAGAGAGTCTTGAACGAGAAACTCAATCGAATACATTTAACCGAGAACTGGTGTAAATCTACGTAGAGTTTTGACCGAGAAACTCAATCGAATGCATTTAACCGAGAACTAGTGTAAATTTACTGAGAGACTTGACCGAGAAACTCGATCGAATTCATTTAACCAAGAACTAGTATAAATTTACATAGTCTCGGTTTTTTTTCTGTGCTTTTACAGAAATTTTTAACAGGGTAATTCGTCATTGATAGTTCAGTGAACAGAAATCTTTTCAACTAAGAACAAGGGAGAAAAATCATGCATCAAGGATAGATTATGAACCAATTTGCAACACATTCAGAATAATGTAACAAAACTTCCCCGTTTAATAAGTTGAAATATGATGTCTAATTGAACCATATTTCGAAAAGCATAACACATTTGAAATCCCAATTTCTGCAACTCCCATCTACAGTCGGAAAATTATCCGAATTCTTTGAGCAGCCCTGTATATGATATATATATATTTGTATGTATTAACTACATGCATGCAAAAATTTAGTTAAGTTAGGAAATACATACCTCAGTTGAAAATTCCCTTTCAGCAATTTCCACTAATAAGGAGAATGGTACGTGAATTCTTTTGTGCAGCCCTGCAGCATACGAGGTACAGAATTTATACATAACGAAAAAAAAAATGCAAAAAATTCGTTAAATTTAAAAGCGCATGCCGAAATTTTAAACGCACTTTCAGCAATTTTTGCTCAAATACAGTAATGTAACCAATTTCTATTGTGTGTCCCTATAAATGAACGGCAAATGCTATGAATGCCATTATTCTGTGGTAATCATCTTGCAGTGAAATTGTGATTTATATTAATTTTAATACATTTGGAATAGAATAATGCCATTAAAATACTCTGCAAACTATTTTCCTCCCATGGACTATAACGTAACAGAATTCTTTTGAGTACCCCTGTAAATGAAATATTAATGTTACACGCTTCATATTCAATACCGAACATGCCATGGTAAAAATCATTTACATATATCAATAGCATGAAAATACGGGTATATTTACGTATGTTAGAGCTTGGACAGGCAGACAGGCGGCCAGGCAAACCAAATTCATAAACACTTTTTAACTCTGTTGAAAAGTGTTAAAAAAAGCTAAATCATTCAATGATTTTTATTTAGTTATGTTTCATTTCAAATAAATATTAATAAATTTTAATTTAGAAAAAAAATCTGGGGAAAAGGATTTATAAACGTAAAATTCTGTAAAAAATTACGCCACTCCGTTTACACAAATAAATAGAACATTTAAGTTTTCAGAAAAAGAATAGAGGTTTAATTTCTAATATGACGATATTTTCCCGAAAGGAATGTTTAAAGTTTCTATGATTTGTAAATGAAAATACACATGATCTGCTGAATATTTCACGACTTTCACATATAAAAATATACACTGCCCTCCAAAAGTTAAGGAACAGTGACCGGATGCTTTTGATTGCACACGGTTTGTTGAATATCTACAAAATTCTTTACGAATTGTCCTTCGACTTTGAGGATTTAAAGAACATGTTTGACTTCATATTATTGTGAAGATTTAGTCGTGGGGACAATTAGGGGTCAACAATAAATTTAATAATAAAATAATGTTTGCGACCACTTATCTAACAGAAAATGCTCAAAATAGCCTGTGATTGTATAGCAAATGACTATGTGGGTCCCGTTTAACGGTCGTGTGTGCATTTGTCATTTGTATAGGCATAGCACGCATATTCGTGCAATTGTTAACGTTTCTGTGAAAAATTCAAAGGATTTTTGTTTATAGAATACAGAATTTTGAACCAAATTTAAAATCACTTTCAGAAAACTTGAAAAAGAACAACAGAAACAGTATACTTCAATTAAAATGTGAATATACTGAACATTTGATGAGGCATGGGCATTTGTATGAAATAATTTTTGACTGTGCATGCGTGAAAGATTCCAAAATTTTAACTGTGCATGCCTGAAAGATTCCAAAATAGCCTGTGATTGTATACCTTATTCCAAAGATACCGTTGTATCGTCTACTGCCATAGCAGCATGATAAATTTCATTTAAAAAATACTCAGTAGTAGAAAAATATTTTTCTAAATCGAATAGTTATTAAACATAAACACCCGTGCGTAGAACGTGTTAAACAGCTAGAATATGATAAAGTATGTAAAGACAGACCTTTGTTCACTGTGGGAGTGGATAAAACAGGTTTTATGCACCTTCTAAATGGACTGTCTCATTTTTTTTTTTTTTTTTTTCAAAATGGATTTGGTCCACTATGGTTGTGAGTCCCTCATATGTGATTAATACATTTCAACAATTTAAATAACAGAAAATTGATGATTTTTGAGCTACGAAAACAAATTTAATAAGCAATTTCTGTATCACGTCACGACATTTTCTTTAAGATTCTAATAGAGAAAAATACTGACTTAATTTCTAAGCATTTAGAAATTTAAAAAATAATAATTTCTAAAGACTCTAAATTTCATATTTTTTTGTTAAGTCAAGAAAATACCTTCCATCATTTGCAAATTTTAAAAGAAATTAAACTATCTTTCCACATTTTGGCAAAAGAAAAAAAAAAACTTCCAAGTCTCACTTTTCAAGTAAATGACATCCTTGATTAATTTCTGGGACTCTTCTTGATTAATTTCAAGAATATAAAAGCAGTTTTTAAAAATTTAGCTTTTTTTTTTAAATTGTCATTTTCTTTTGGAAACATTGTCGGATAGAATAAAAATGAAGTGACAGATTAAAATATTTTATCATTTTGTTACAGAACTTATATCGTAGAAAAGATTTAAAGTTAAGTAAAAAGTATTTCATTTCTCGTGAAATCCGGATATTTAATTAAGTTAAAACTTGTAAGTTTAAAACGGAAGTAAAATTTTAATTAGAGTATTAAGCTGCAATATTTGTTCTTCTTTGATTGTGACAAAATAATTAAATCCTGGATACGTAGTTTAAAAAGGTATGGCTACACTTTACTTGTTTATTCATTAAGATTTATTTTATTTAAAAATATTAAGCGAGAGCGAGTTTGAGAAACGTATTTTGTTTAAAAAGTACTGATTCTGCAAATAAGTTTACACAAAATAATGAGATCATGGAGACTGTTTCTTGCTTGCGTGTCAGTAATTAATTTTTTCGCCTAAGCATCGCCTTCAAAGGTGGTTTAGCAAAATAAATCTTTTACGCGTATATTATTTTTGAAAAGAATTTTTTAAGGTTTTCAGAAGAACTTAATTTTAGAGTTTCAGCGTCTGAATTTAGTTTTGAAATTACAGTTTAACAATTTGTAAATCATTATAATCCTTAGTTTTCGTTATAATTCTGTAAAAAAGCAAGTTGGCATAAGTTATTTATTTTTTTAGCAGCATGGAATTAAAACACTTTTTGAAACAGTAACTACTTTTGTTTAAAGAAAAATTTAAGTGTGTTTAAAAGTATGAAAATTTTAATTGATATTGTCCTATAATTTAATTCGTGAAGAATTCCAATTTTATACTACACTAATTTTTCGCGAAGGAAAAACTTCTATTTTATTCTAGAGACCCATTTTTTAAACGATGACGTTGTTTAATCTGCGAATATTTTAACGGTGTTTGAAGACGTGGACATTTGAATGATATTTCTTTGTGACACAAGTTGTAAAGAATGTCAGTTTTTTTTTATCCGTATTGTAAGCCCATTTTTAAGTTTCTTGAGAAAAGGAAAATTCTAATACATTCAAAAATCATCAATCGGAAAAAAAATTTAAAAGGTTGAGCTTTTTGAATGATACAGCTATGTAACGTTGTTAAGTGTCTAGGATTTGTATTTCAGTATGTAATTCGATATCCATTATATACTGCCTGAATTAATCTTTTTAGAAACAATATTACACTTTTTAAAATAAGGTTTTAAAATAATTAAAAAAACATGAATAATAAATGATGTCTCGTAACGTAATTCATCAAAGATTTTACATTTGTATTTCATTAAGAGGAAGTGGAAGTGTAGGCAGATCGTTAAATTAAGTTTGTTTTTGTATGTTCTTTGGCAAAAAATAAAAGATAACTTATATAATTTTAGTTAATTTTTCAATTAATTTTCAGCAGTGAAATTACGCTAGAAATAATTGAATATTTAATACGTGATTTATCACATTGCTAAGTAAGCGTAGAATCAACAGAGTGAAAAATGTCCAAGCCGGGAATCGAACCCGGAACCCTTGGATGGTTGGTTGGTTGGTTGATTTTGTGACGGCCGATTATCTACACTAGGGATATAGGCCCGAGGGGGAGTGCCCTTCGTGGGGGTCTTTCTAAGGGAACCTAACCCGTATTAACGCATGGAAATCCATGGTTCGAAGAAAACCACGAAAACTCCGAACGATTAGGCCGACGGGCGCGATTGGGATCGAACCCAGCACTTCCCGTCTACCAGTTTCGAGAGCAGAACCTCTCGGCCACTGGTGGGGCCGGAACCCTTGGAATAGTGTTCTAAGTGCTCTACCATTTAAGCTGCGAGGATGATACCCAGCTTAGCATCTTTCACTCATATATGTTGGTAAGGCTTCAACTGCAGCACAAGATGGAACAGTCTTCATGAGCACGCAATCCTGTGGCGAAACATGAGACACAAATAAACCCAGCATCGGTGAACACTAATATAATTTTAATTAATTTTTCAATTAATTTTCAGTAGTGAAATTACGCTAGAAATTTTGGAATACTTAATACGTGACTTATCACATTGCTAACTAAGCGTAGAATCAACAGAGTAAAAAACGTTCAAGCCGGGAATCGAACCCGGAACCCTTGGAATACTTGGAACGTTTGTGTTTACCGATGCTGGGTTTATTTGTGTCTTCATGTTTCGCCGCAGGATTGTGTGCTCATGAAGAGTGTTCCATCTTGTGCTGCAGTTGCATCTTTACCAACATATATGAGTGAGCGATGCTATGCTGGGTGTCATCCTCGTAGCTTAAATGGTAGAACACTTGGAGCGCTATTTTGAGAGTTCCGGGTTCGATTCCCGGCTTGGATATTTTTCACTCTGTTGATTCTACGCTTAGTTAGCAATGTGATAAATCACGTATTAAATATTCAAAACAACTTATTTTCAAATGAAAATCCCCATTAGATTAAACAAACATTAAACAAACAATTATATAAAAATTAAATTAACTTGATCATATGCGAGTTAAGAACAAGATAATTATTTGTAACTGGCGAGCACTGCTGCTTCGTAACGCTGTTACTGGCACAAAAAAAGTTTTAATGTTTCTTTTAAAACATTAAATTGAAATTGTGGGGTAAAAACGTAAGAGATTGTTTTGGAAGCTACGTTTATAAAAAAAAAAAAAGAAAAGAAAAGAAATAGAATTAAAAGACAAATTTAATCCTTCACCAGATATGTACATGTTTCATGTAGTTTCATTCCATGTTTGAAGTCGATAGCTTAAGGGGACAGTACACTTTTAAAATTTTCAAAAACCGATTTTTTTTACATCGTTAGAAAGTTTATTATATTCTGAATAAGTTGATACCAATCATTTAACTGTGTGATTATTATTTACTGAGATATTAGGGAAAATGTAGACATCACCATTCATTTCCGAATTAACAGTCCTGTGGCAACTGTCATGGCGGCTTGTTTACATTTTGTTTACGGGCTTTCACATTATCGTAACTTTTGAAATATGCAAAATGCGGCAATTGTTATTGGTTAAATACCTTAAACAATAATACGAAAGGTTTAAAATAGTAACTTCAGCTTCCACTTTCACCAAATTTGTTTACTTTCGTGGTTTTTCACAGCTTTATGTGCTGTTAAGTGCTTAAATTTGAAACAAAATAGTTTTTTGATATTGTAATACTATTCTACTTCTTAGTATTTATTAGCTTTTCAATGAAAAAAATATGCAAAATGTGCTTCAGAACAGCATCGAAGAAGCAGTCAGTTTAATGATAATCGCTATACAAAATACGATGATATAAATATATTCTAAGCTGCTAACTCATTTTATAGAAAACTAAAAAGTAGTCAATTTGATAATGATTTTTGTTTCAATTGACAGTTTAGAATACGGATTTATTAACATCAATATATATATTTTTAATAAACTATCCGGATTTTTGTGCAGCAAAGTATGTGAATCAGATATCGAAATACAAGAATCCCTATAAAATGACCTATATTTTACATTAAATAATTTAGTTTTATAAAACATGCACATTTAATTCACTTAACTATCAAATCTAAACAAAATTTTAAGTTA
Organism: Maratus speciosus; assembly: GCA_963932465.1. Lineage (NCBI taxonomy): Eukaryota > Metazoa > Arthropoda > Arachnida > Araneae > Salticidae > Maratus > Maratus speciosus. The sequence goes on along the minus strand of OZ010788.1, from coordinate 383,218,227 downwards.
TATGTTTAAAATTAATTTTTTCAAATAGTAAATGCTGCATTTTTACAAATTACATCTATTTAATTTTTAAGCATGTTCCTATATTCTGCAGCATTTTACAAATAATTTTATATTTATCATTTTAAACTAGCATCTAATTTTATTTTTAAGAATATTTACAGAATACGTATATAATTAGTAGTTTTGTTTCCTTTATTATATATTTTACATTTAAAAAATACAATTTAATCTTTAAACGTCTTTTTCTGAAAATGGCCATTTTTTACTCTTGCGCGAATGATATCTCCAACTATTTGAAGTAGAGCTTTAAAATTTTTGCCCTACGTAAATATTTATATTATCGTGAAAATGAACTAGGATTATAAAGATGTGTTCAGTATGAAAAAAATTATGCGATTGAATGCATGTAAAAATTCATAGTATTTCTAATTTTTCTAATTAAATATTAATTACTCTTTATCTAATTAACCGATTACAAATATCCTAGTTCAAATTATAGACCAGAGTGTTATCTTTAATTTAAGATAATCTTTATGCAAATACAATGAAATTAGAAAGAGATATCGTGCGCGCAGTGAAATGTTACCCACTGTAAAAATTTACAATAGCACTTTGAAATTGACCCCTTGAGTTTTTTAAAATTATAATATATAAAAATAAAAAAAATTTTAAACGTAGTTCAATATCACCTAAATATACGCTAAAAATTTTGTGTTTCTAGAGTGGTTGTCTTTTTTATAAAAAATTGCTAAACTCATGACAAATTTCGCATGTTTTATGACCGCTGAAGGTGTATTGTCCCCTTAATTGTTAACTTTAAAGCAATGCCAACTAATTCAAAATGCATTTTGCGAAAAACACATTTAAATGTTTTGGAAGAGGTATTGATCCTTCGTCAGATATAGCAAACAAAGGCCTGGTAAAGCGCACGTTTTTTAACTTGACCGGTGACCAATGTGGCAAAGGAAACGGGGGTGTTGGAATCGAAAAGGAACATAGAAAGAATATATATATATATATATTTTAAAGGTTTGGTGATGTATGATAATTACCGATGTGCACTGCAATGGAGGAGATTATTAACATGTGGGAATACTAAATGTTATCTATAATCAATTTAAAAATATTAAAACTGAACACCAATTAATTTTTTATTGCATAATATATAAACATGGAATATAATAAACGAACATTAAAAGGCAGCATGCTTTCTAGAAAATTACTAAATAAAACATTTAATTAGCAGATCTGTAGGTGGAGATCGCTGCTCTGTAGATAGCACAATTTTGGACCATGCTGACACTTAGGTTACACAAATTCCACATTGTTGTCCTTTAGGTACCACAATTTTGATTTTTTCATGAGAGCTTTCAGCTTTCGAGAATTGGGTCGTTCAGTGCAAAAATCGATTAACTCAATCAAATGAAAATGTTCAGTATAAACAGTTAAAGTTATTGTAACTATAAAAATATTGTATCTATGTAATATTTTTTCTCGGAATATTTTGATTGAACTCATTAATTTTCTTTTAATCAAGGGTAACTTTTTATCACAGTATAAATATATAGAAAATTTTCAATGTTCCTTTGTTTAGAAAAAAGTCACTGAAAATGGAGTTAGTCGGATTGTCTTCTGAACGCCGCAATTGTGTGTGTGTGTCGAGGGGGGGGGGGTAGCTTCTTAGTCCCCACTCTGGTACATTAATCCCCCCCCCCAAAAAAAAAAAAATCAACACATTCTGTTTTTATTTGTGGTGGATGTTTTAAACTACATGATAGAATAGTATTATTGCAGATTCAAGCATTGTCTCTACTTATCCCCCTGAGTTTGCCTGTAACTCAGGCTAATTTTAAATAGTATATTTCAAATTTTAAAGGCTAAAAAGATTCATCATTTCTAACTAAATAAAGGAATATTAGACTAATATACCTAAGTGTTTATTTAAGCATTGTACGTTAAAAATTTTGAATTCTGACAGAAAAAAAAATCTTCTCAAAAAAGCAAATTTATATAATGTATGTTTTCGGATTTTACTTTTTAAATTTTGAGTGTATTCGTAATAGATACAAGTAAAATGATAAATTACTTATAAAATAATAACGAAGCCAATTTTATTAGTTTAAAATTTGGTTTCTTTTTTTGTGTCTCAAATTACTCCCTTTTTGGGGGATGGGGGTGCCTGTCTCATATTATCCCGATTGACTTGACTTACTCATAAATGAAATCTTTATTATATATGAAATTGAAAATATCATTTCTTTTGTTTATATTTAAAACATCCATATAAAAATAAATTGGATTAAGATTTATTGTGATTAATTTAATTTATATTTATGTGAAATGATGCAGATATGTAAATATTTCATGAAATATATGTAATTTTATTAAATGTTTTTACTCAAACAATATGTATTAGCAGCTTAAAGCTAAAATACACTATGAAAAATTAATGGAAATAAATTTAAAATGAATGTTGTTATGATTTGCTGCTCATAAATAAGCTTTAATTTAATACTTTAAGATAAAATGAAAAAATAACGTTATGTTCGATTTTGTAACTTCTGTCTCATAAAGCTTTTGTTTTGTCATATCTCCCCAGAAAATTAAGTTATATTAAGTCTTATCACTGTAATTACTTTTGAATATCCCAATTAGCATGTATTTTTCAAGTCAACATTGCAATTCAATTACATTTTTTTTCTCACTGTTTTATTAGCACAAAAATTTTCTGGCAGACGCTTCGCAGTAATTCTATACAATAAACATAATGTTTTCTTACGTATGTAAAAAACCGAGACTTTAAGTAGAATACAAAATTTTAATTAAAACATCAACTTTGAATAGCACCCAGGTTTAATAAAAAACTAATTTTCGAAATTAATATTTGACTTTTATAAGCAGATAACAGCGCTGTCTTTATTTAATTAGAATATCTACTCAAAACATTTGATTAAAGAAATCACATAAATATGTATTTTATTAAAGTTTTTTAATTTTTTTCTTGTGGTTCGGCGAAATACTAGGAAAAATAAATATGCGATGTCAGGGTATACCAACAAAGTAATTGTAATAAGATATTTTTGGTTTTTATTAAACTTTTATAATTGTTTCTTGAATTTCTTCATTACATTTTAATATCCGAAGGCAGAATTTATGATGCGTTAATCACAGAACCGACGGATGTTTAAATGCGATTACATGGTAAACATGCCACCAAGAGCCTGTAAATTAACGTTGATAATAAATCCCGATATATTACCAGATGAAAAATGTTTTTGGAAGAAAAATTAATAAATTATTATCTTTTTCCTTGTTTTGTATATTCAAATTGTTTTGAATACTTTTTAAGGCAAAAAAGTAATTACGATTTTTCGTTAACTTTGATTGTTTTAATTTTACATAAAAGAAGATGATGAATTCTTATTGCGGCATGTATAAAAAGATAGAAAAGGCTTGATAACAGCCAAGAAACTTTTATTAAAAATAGTATCTTACTACAGAATTCCTTATTACAAAGTTTCAGCAATATTTATTTTCTTGAGAACTGAAGCACTATAGATATTGTTATTATTTTTTTTACAGTCTATAAAATTCGTTTCTTCTTATGCACATAAACTGAAATTGAGCTTCAATTTTAACGGAAAGTAAACAAAAAAGGTTATGAAATTCGTTTATATTTTATTTTAATGTATATCCATGCATACTTTTTCTAAGGATGCTTTGATTTTGACAATTCATTTTCTGATGCAAAGGATTGACTTTAATGACGGTCCCGTATAAATTTCATCTGAATCCAAAAATGGTCTGCTTATCTGCCTACCTTTCGTTTTTGTCTAACTAAGTTCTAATTTTAGTAAAAACTGACCAATCACCGGAAAATTTGAATATGCTGTTAAAGTGCATAGCAATACTATAATTTAAAAAATGATAATGAAGTTACTTGTCTATTAAATAGTGAAGAATAAATCACTTAAAATTGTATAGCATACTCATCAAAAACCCTTTAAAGTGTTCTAAGTAGGACGACTTTCCCTACATGTGTGGAGAAGTTGGATACTATAACAAAATCTGTGCAATAAAGTAAGTTAGTCACTTCAAAACGTGTATTTTATTACAAAATGAAATAAATAAAACTCGAGTAGATATCGCTCACCCGCAAGAAAAGTGACATACCTCGCAAAAATTCATTTTGCGTTTTATTCCATAATTTAGTGTGTCATAAGTTCATCTCGCTACTAGAAAAGTGTTATTTGTGTCGTTAGAAGGAAAACCTCTATATTGCACTATGTGTCACTTTTCCATTACAGAAAATCCGCAGTGATGAAACAAGAAAAACGACACATCTCACAAAAAAGGTTACCATAAGCTCATGCTCGAACAATTTATAAAAATCTTTATTCTCTAAGTAAAAAAAGTTAGGAAATATCGATCTGTTGGTAATTAATATATTGTCATTAGATTGTTGGTTAGGCCATAGATTAATAGTTACTTTACAATTTGTCAGCCAGGTAGTGATGTTGTCGATTGTCATTTTTAGAATGAATATGAGGTTCAGTGCGGAACAAATAAAATAGGTACTTGTTTGTGGATGTATTTGTAAAATATTGCTTCACGTGTTGACGATGAAAATTTGGAACTAACTTTTAATGTGGTAACTGTGACGAACAAAATAAAAATAAATATATTATTTCATTATTCATGCATGCTGTTAAAGCGCTAAAAATCAATAGAGTAACTATAAATTCTTGATCTGTGGATATACGCAAAATGAAGGCGATGCTGTCCATTCAGTAATAGGGAAATAAATTAAAATAGTAAAATAAAAAAATGTGGCCCAATTTACATCCCTCAACAGTAGGCAGAGCCCGCAGTGATAGGAAAAAAATTCTTTCGTCTCACCAGTATTTTGAAAAATACACTTCAGAGTAGATCTCTATTTTACGTGTTAAAGATATTTACCACAAAATTTGTCACTTTTAAATAATGGTGGTATGAAATAATTTTTTTCCTATGGTAGGTGACATTGATTCGAACAGCCAAAAAGAGGGACATCACTTAATTAGGGTTCCGTACTTAAAAAGTAAAAACGGAGCCATTATATAAGGTCACTCCTGTGTCTGTCTGTCACAGCCATTTTACTCGTAAACAATGGAACGTGGAAAGTTCAAATTGGGAAACGTAATAAAGACTATTGACCCATATTTTTACACATTATTAAACATTCACAAATATGTTTAGGAAAAATGTAGAGGGGCTAATTAAGTTACTCGAAGAAAACCTTTTCTTTGTAAATTGCGTGACAGCTTTTATAACGCTGAACTCCAAAATACATTTCTTTTAATTTTAGGTGTTATGTTTTCAGAGATATCGTCGAAAATGTAGTGCAAAAATATGTCCGCCCCCATCTATTTATGAATCTACTGAAACTAAAATTATGAAAAAATTAAAGGTAGTAGACGTTAATTTAAATCTTGCAGGAAAATTATAGCGATTACCCTATGTAACACAGTTTTTGAGAAAAACGCATTTTCCCGTTAGAGACAAATTTCGATTTACAGGCATTCAGCAAAGGTTTTAAGAAGCGCTTGAGGTACCTGTCATAGCAGAAGTATAAAAGTATTGTTGATAATGATATTCGAAAAAAAAATCCTCGGTAATTAACCGAGATATTAACCTTTAAAGAAACGGACGGTTTGGACATACATAATGACAGGGTCGGTGTACTTTATGTACCATCGGCGTTTAAAGCCCAGATAACAACTTTTAATGATATACAATTTATGTAATGTAAGGCCCAGTAGCAGTATAAAAGCAATAAACGTCAAACTGTTAAAAATAGACTAATTTAATTAGAATTAATCACATAAATACTATGGGATTTGCGACTAGTTTCCGTTGAGTGGATCTCTCAATACGCCTACAGTGTTTTTAAAAGTTAATTAAAAACCTATTTTGAAAAACATGGCACGGACCAAGCGGGCATTGCAACTTTGCGACCTCCTTCAGAAGCGCGCTTAGCAAAATGGCAACTTTAAACTTCGAACAAGGGTTTTGTTTTAGCTAAACTGTAAAAAGAAAAGATTATTACTACGCTGAATTTAGTTTTGTGAAATGCCAAATGAATTTAACCTCTTGCGCTCTATGACGTACGCAGCATACATCATGCTATTTCGGTCATTTTTGACAATGACGTACGATGCGTACTTCAAAATGTATGGCTGATTTTTTTTAATTAGACATTCCGAATTCTCACGAGAAAGTTTTAACTCTTAATTTTGCTTTATAAGATTACTGATTTTCGATAAATAAAGTAAAGCAAAGTTACCAATTAAATTTTTGCGGTGTGAATTCAAAATTTCTAAAAAAAAAATCCACCAGATGCGGCAATACTAGTGGCAAGTGAGATACATCTGCTAATAGCGCCAGAGCCAAGGGGTTAAATATGAATTGCTTTTATTGTCAGTACAAATTAAGTTCGTCATAAACAGATTAAGATACAATAAAAGAAAGGAGTTATACAGAATAGTGATATTTGATTTTATTTAGGCTTCATATCTCTTTGAACTGTTATGGCATTTGATTCTTTCTTTATGCAAACTAATATTTTTGATAATGATTGACAATGGGTTAAAGTTGAAACATTGTGATTAAAAACAAGTTGGATGTGCCAATCCCAAACCTTCATTCTATCACATACATCTTAATATTTCAAAAAGTAGTTTCAAATAATAATACTTGAAAAATGTTAATACTTACAAATTTTACTTTACAAATGTTAATACCTTGGTTCAATTCTATGCCTAACTTGACACACTTTTCCATGGTATAATAATAAAAATGGCACAAAAATCGCTATTATATTACCCCTTCCGGCAGAATATTTCCAAGTTGAAGGAGAACCTGCTTGCCATAGCCAAAAACATAGACAAAAACTTTGGTTCAATTCTATGTGTAATGTCATACATTCTTCGATGGTACAATAATGAAAATAGCACAAAAATCGCTGTTACAGCGTTCCCTTTAGGCGAAATATTTCCAAATTGAAGGAGGACCTGCTGACCATAGGCAAAAACATACACAAAAAATTTGGTTCAATTCTATGCATAACTGCATACAGTTATCGATGGTGCAATGGAGACACACGAACAGACAGAAATTTTGTATAAACATGTTTTTTGGGATCTCTGACCCCTAAAACGTGCTAATCCGTCGAAAACCGGAAGTAGAAAAAAATTCGATCACACTGATTTCTTCTATCTGCAATAGAATCCATATTTTTGCACGTGCTATTTTGAAATTCGACTGAATTTGACAAATTGTGGAATAAGAAAAGTGTCATGACTCAACAAGAGGTTACATTTTTCAGGGTGGACAGTATGAATTTACTAAATTCACCTTATTTCTTTTATGCCTTGATTCTTAAATGTTTTGCGCATTTTTTAACACTTTTACAGGTGCATGCAGATTTAAGTACTATCGTTTCATGTTATGTTAAAAAAATACGAAACTTCATTTGCCTCTGCGGTGAAATTTACTTTTGTCGAGATAGATGTGTCATTTTTCTTTCGGGTGAGCGGTATTACTTAATATTTTTAGATAGAAAATAAACATAATAATAGGTAAATTTCCTAATGCTTTAGGTAAAGTAAAAAAAGGAACCAAGAGGAAGGCGATTACTAACGTTCCATATCCATAAAGAAAGTAGAGTAATCCCCATGTCAAACTGATTGGTGGCTGCAATTTACGCGAATTGTTTGGCACGTTTACAACAGACTGTGTTTTTGATGTCTGGAGGGGGGGGGGGGAGGTCTAGAAAATTTACGTTGTTTCACCTTTGTGAATGTACAGAATTCCTTGCCGTCGTTGAAAATTATTTTTCCTGGATATTCTTTGGCACCATATTTCGCCACTACAAAGTCATTCACCTGATATTGATTGGAATAATTCTCCTGATTTAATTTCATATTATATCCATCTGAAAGTTTTGGGTGATCTGCGAATCCTGAAAGACCGGGATCACATACATCTGCAGTGTTTTCTCTATAGGCACTGTTGTCTGCTCTCATTGTCTGCACAGCTATTTGCTTTTCGCATGATACCTTCAGGTGTCATACTTTTAAGAAAAGTGCGACTACCGTACTTGGGGCCTGGGGCAACGTTTCAAATGGGGCCCATAGGGCATATTTGTAGCTACAATTTGTATTTAAATAAATCTGATTTTTCACTCCGGAAGTTTTTTTAGAGGAGGGGGGAAAAGAGCAGCGGCCCTATCTGTCCTAGGTGGAAATTAGATCCTTTTTTCAATATCCGTTTCTTTTAAAGATTTACTGTTCTTTTTCTTGTGAGTTGTAGCTCCCTACAAGTCATGGAGTCTATGGCAATCAGTGGCGTGGCGTCCGGTCATCGCTGGATGCGGCGATGACCAAGCAATATTTTAAAACTCTTAATAAGCTTTTAAAACTCTACGATCCAGTTTTAGCAGAACATTTGGAGTTCATGTATAAGTGAAGGTAAGATTTAAAGTTTCTTTTTTGAACATTCAACCATTGAATTTTAGAGTTAATAATTTTTCACAACAAACTTAAATAATTGCGATGACCACCGAAAATTTTCACGCCACGCCACTGATGGCAATATGTTCTACAAGCTGAATGCCAACTTATCCCACAAGACCATTTGAGACAAGGATGGCTGCCCCTTTATTCCACACGGGTTTTACAAATAATTTCAGTACATAAGTACAATATTTATTAATCCTCGTATATAGCAAAAGCATTGAAAAGTCTCATAAATCAGGGTTTCACAAAACAATAAAAACTTAGATCGAAACAAATTCTTTCTTAAAAAAAAATCAGAAAATAAGCTGCTCTCCCTCTATGGGATATTTCATCATAATAAAACTATAGTAGACGTTGAACATGCAGTAGTGGTTTGCTGGGAAGTGACAGCAGCCTGATGACGTCATTGTGGTAGAAAATAGAAGCTGTCTGCCAACTTACCTCTTATGCTAACTAGCACCGGTCTGTCTTCGTTGTATATTGTCTATTGGATTAAATATGAATTGTCACAAGGCCATATTATTGACAAAATTACAAGATTTACCTTATGATAATATACCTAAAATTTATAAAAAACGATTCATAAGTATGCTGACTCGCATTAGACGATTTATTTCACCCTGAAATTTGAAATATTTTACCGCAGACAACCTATAGCTAAAAGCAGTATCGCATTTGAAGTACTGGTTATCTAACAGGGTTCGCAAAGCTGGGCCCAGTTCGAAAAAACCCGGTGGGCTTTTTCAGATTGGGCCCACTTGAAAAAGCCCACTGAAAAAACCCATAATGTGGGTTTTTTCAATTTTCAGAAACAATTTAAAAATTTAAACAACATATATATTTAATGAATTTAAGTTATTTCAGTTAATTTTGAAACAAAAAATAATATATAAAAGCCATTACATACACATCTGAAGTAAAATAAAAATGTATTTCAACACATTGAAATACTTTACTAACATAGAACCTAGCAGGCAACATACATAGTATACATAACTATAGATAAAGGTTATATCATAAGAATGTCTTTATATAAAAAATTTAAAGCAACTATATTTATGGAAATAAAAAATATGTATTTTTACTTTCTTTTATCTTTACAAGAAGAAAGTATTGGATTCGTGAAAAATTTTGACTTCCAGTTTATGATGGATTTATACGTTTTAAAAAGGTCTCCTGAAGACGATTTGATGGTTTTTAGAAAATGTCTGTCTGTATGTGAAAAAAAAATTTGTGGGTTCTCTATCTCAAGAAGTAATGCACAGAATTTCACAAAACTTTAGATTGAGTTAGACCTTGATGTAAACTGGTGCTGATTAGTTTTTGGTGTATACAGCCCAACAGGTGGCGTTGCTATGCTGCATTATCTCAATTTTTGCAATAGCATTATCTCAAGAAATAATGCACGGATTTACATAAAACTTCAGATTCAGTTACAAGTTAAGTTGCTGCTTATTGAATTTTGGTGCACATCGCCCAACGGGTAGTGCTGCTATGCTGCATTTTTCGCGATTTCAGCAATAACTCTTTACTCAAGAAATAATGCACGGAATTTAATAAAAATTTAGATTCAGTTAGACCTTGATATAAACTGGTGCTGATTAGCTTTTGGTGTATATCGCCCAACAGTGGCGCTGTTGTGCTGCATTTATCTCATTTTTTGCAATAGCTTTATCTCAAGAACTAATAATGTATGGATTTTCATCAAACGTCAGATTCAGTTAGACATTGACGTAAACTGTTACTGATCAGGTTTTGTTGTAAACTGCACAACAGGTGATACTTATATCTCCTTGTTAAATGCATCCAATTCAACAAATCTATATTTTACAATCCTCATGATGGGCATAAATTGTCATTTAATTTTGGCACTGCGATAGCGAATTTTGAATTATTAATATGTATGAGATAGAAGAAACTTTTGGGATTGGCACATCTGACTAGTTTACCCCTTTTTTTCTTCCTACTTATGTATTTTAAATTTTAATATTCTATTCATTATTTGATTTAAAGAAAATTAACAATTTTATATCTTCTATTATATTTAAAACTAATTTATGAGAAACACTGACATTTAATTAATTTAAATTCATATAATTTATACAATTTATAACTTGTAAAATAGCATTACAATTATATTGTATATAAGGGAACAATGTATTTTTTTATGTATAGTGTATATGTTGTAGGCTAATTGAGAAATCCGGCTCTTTGCAAAGAGCTGGGCTAATTGGAGAATCCATCTCCCTTTTTCCAATTAGCCTGATATTTTTCAGGCTTATTGCAAAGACCCTAGAAAGCGTTAGGCTAATTGAAAAATGACCACTTATTATCCGATCAGGGTGATATTTGTAGCTCACAGGCTATCAAAACCTGAGAGCTTATGTGCCCGCCGATTCTGTATGTACGTGTGTACATACGTATGTACGTAACACGATAACTCTTGATAGAAATATCCGATTTGCTTCAAATTTTTTTTCTAGGTTCATTCTGATAAGGTGCTTCCCTGATTATTTTTTGGAGTTCATTGGTTAAGGATAAAGGGAGGCTAGTCCCCTCCCCTTAATTTATATAAATGGGTTTTTCATGCAGAAATATTCGATTTGCTCCAAATTTGGTATACCGGTTTATTAAGTTAAGGAGCTGCCTTGATTAGATTTGGAGGTTCATTAGTTACATATAAAGGGAGGAAATGGGGTGGTTATCCCCCCCCCCCCCGTAATTCAGATAAATGGGTTTTTCGTGCAGAAATATGCGATTTGCTATAAATTTGGTATACCGGTTAATTATGTTAAGCAGCTTCCCTGATTACACTTGGAAGATCATTATTATGTATAAAGGGGGGAAAGGGGGGCAATTGCCTCTCCCCTTAATTTAGGTAAATGCGTTTTTCATGTAGAATTATTCGATTAGCTCAAATTTGGTATACTGGTTTATTATGTTAAGGAGATGGCTTGATTAGATTTGGAGGTTCATTAGTTAAGTATAAAAGGAGAAAATGGGGGAGGGGCTAGGCCCCCCCCTTAATTTAGGTAAATGGGTTTTTAATGTAAAATTATTCGATTTGCTTCAAATTTGGTATACCGGTTTATTATGTTAAGATCTTCCCTGATTAGATTTGGAGGTTCATTAGTTAAGTATAAAGGGAGGAAAGGGGGTCTAGACCCCCCCCCAACCTTAATTTAGATAAATGGGTTTTCCATGCAGAGTTATTCGATTTGCTCCGAATTTCGGATACCGGTTTACTATGTTAAGGAGCTGCCTTGATTAGATTTGGAGATTTATTGGTTAAGTATAAAGGAGGGACAGGGCCTAGTGTCCCCTTAATTTAGATAAATGGGTTTTTCATACAGAATTATTCGATTTGCTTCAAATTTTGTATACCAGTTTATTACGATATGGCTTCCTTCATTTAATTTGGAGGTTCATTGGTTAAGTATAAAAGGGGGGAAAGGGAGGCAATTGCCCCTCCCCTTAATTTAGATAAATGTATTTTCATGCAGAATTATCTAATTTAGTTTAATTTTTTTTCTAGCTTAATAAGGAGCTTTTCTGATTAGATTTGAAAGTTCATTGGTTCAGCATAAAGGGAGAAATGGGGGAGCTAATACACCCTTCCTTAATTTAGTGAAATGGTTTTTTCATGCAGAATTATCTGATTTGCTTCAAATTTGGTATACCAGATTACTATGTTAAGTAGCTTCCCTGATTAGATTTGTAGGTTCTTTGGTTAAGTAGAAGGGGGGCAACGGGGACTAATACCTTCATTTATTTTTCGGGGGCATTATTCTTTGAAATAAGAGTATAATGTACAATTAGTGTGAATAGCCTGTGAGCTCAATGCCATCAGTTTAACTGGGCGATTTTCTTTTTATTAGGTTTATTAACGCATAACCATACCCAAACCCGAACAATAAATTACAACAGACCGTACCCCGATCCGAGCAAGACAAAAAAATTTCAGTCTACATGCAATCCGACCCAAACTTGAGAGTTCCATTTGAAAAAACTTGAAATCCCGAACCAAATCTGATAACCGACAAAAATATTCCAAAGATCCATAAACGGATCCGGACAAATTAGTTTCCGTGGACACGCAACGCTACCAGAACCTAAAAATTCCATTCGAAGTCAACCTGAACCCGTCCCGAACCAAATCTTAACCGACAAAAATATTCCTAAGAACTATAACCCGATGCAAGCCAGAAAAAATAATCTCCGTCCACCGACAACCCGGTCCGAACCTGAAAGTTCTAATTGAACTCAATCCGAAACCTGGTTGTTGTCGGTTTTCGGGTTGACTTCAAATGGAACTTTCAACTTCGGATCCGGTTGAAAAAAATTTAAACTAAATCAGATAATTCTGCATGAAAACCCATTTATCTAAATTAAGGGGAGGGGCAATTGCCCCGTTTCCCCCCTTTTATACTTAACCAATGAACCTCCAAATCAAATGAAGGAATCCATATCGTTATAAACTGGTATATCAAATTTGAAGCAAATTGAATAATTCTGTATGGAAAACCCATTTATCTAAATTAAGGAGACACTAGCCCCTGTCCCTCCTTTATACTTAACAAATAAATCTCCAAATCTAATCAAGGCAGCTCCTTAACATAATAAACCGGCATACGAAATTTGGAGCAAATCGAATAACTCTGCATGCAAAACCCATTTATCTAAATTAAGGTGGGGGGGGTCTAGCCCCCTACCTCCCTTTATACTTAACTAATGAACCTCCAAATCTAATCAGCGAAGATCCTTAACATAATAAACCGGTATACGAAATTTGGAGCAGATCGAATAACTCTGCATGAAAAACCCATTTATCTAAATTAAGGGGGGTCTATCCCGCCCTTTCCTCCCTTTATATTTAACTAATGAACCTCCAAATCTAATCAAGTCATCTCCTTAACATAATAAACCAGTATACCAAATTTGAGCTAATCGAATAATTCTACATGAAAAACGCATTTATCTAAATTAAGGGGAGAGGCAATTGCCCCCCTTTCCCCCCTTTATACATAATAATGATCTTCCAAATGTAATCAGGGAAGTTGCTTAACATAATTAACCGGTATACCAAATTTATTGCAAATCGCAAATTTCTGCATGAAAAACCCATTTATCTAAATTACGGGAGGGGATAGCTCCCCCTTTCTTCCCTTTATATGTAACTAAAGAAACTCCAAATCTAATCAAGCCAGCTCCTTAACTTAATAAACCGGTATACCAAATTTGGAGCAAATCGAATAATTCATCATGAAAAACCGATTTATCTAAATTAAGGGGGGTAGCCCCCCTTTCCCCCCTTTATACTTAAATAATGATCTTCCAAATGTAATCAGGGAAGCTCCTTAACACAATAAACCGGTATACCAAATTTGGAGCAAATCGAATATTTCTGCATGAAAAACCCATTTATATAAATTAAGGGGGGGAACTAACCCCCTCTTTTCCCCCTTTATCCTTAACCAATGAACCCCAAAAACTAATCAGGGAAGCACCTTATCAGAATGAACCTAGAAAAAAAATTTGAAGCAAATCGGATATTTCTATCAAGAGTTATCGTGTTACGTACATTCGTACGTACGTACATACACACGTACATACAGAATCGGCGGGCACATAAACTCTCAGGCCGGTGAGCTAAAAATATCACCCTGATCGGATAATAAGTGGTCATTTTTCAATTAGCCTAACGCTTTCTAGGCTCTTTGCAATAAGCCTGAAAAATATCGGCTAATTGGAAAAAGGGAGATGGATTCTCCAATTAGCCCGGCTCTTTGCAAAGAGCCTAGGCTGTTTGCAAAGAGCCGGATTTCCCAATTAGCCTACGACATATATAATATATAGAAAATATAGTATACAATAATGTAATTACGCATATATTATACTTTTGAAAACTAGGGGGCTCGGCCCCCTACCAGCTACGCTCGCCAACCACCGTCCAGACAGCGTAGACTCTAAATGCACGCTAATTTGATAGGCTTTAAAAAGATTTCGAAAGATTGAATTATAATTTAAAAAACACTGGCGATCTCTCTATAAGCATATTTCTATTCATTTCTCTTTGATTGGGGAATTTTAACGCCAAATCCGTTGTGGTACTACTTGATTATCCCGTCGACCCATTTCGCCAAATTATATAAATCGCCAAACCACTCGCCAAATTATACAAATTGACATAATTTTTATTTTAAATAACGAAAAAACAAATAAATTAGTACAACATTAATAAAAATACAAATAAAACGTCGAAACAAAAATAACTTGATGACGTAGACACGTGTAACAACATTTCAAAATAAGCTAATATAAAAGGAATTAAGTAAACAGAGTCTTTGTCTCCTGGTATTTTTTAACAAAGTGAAAAGAAAGTTCTTTTAAACGAGACATTTTAAATTAATCGTTTTTAATCTAACGTAATTTTGACCAAACTATTCTTTCTCTTTTTAATATTCACGTGAAAATACTTGTGTTAGAAATTAAATATTATTTGCGCTTTCTTAACAAAAATAGTTGAAAAGTATCCTCTTAAAATATCAAATAAATGTCTAGCGCAATTTCTAAATTTAAACCGTTTTGCAGTATTATTTTGTGTTCATTTTATGTAATAACTGTAATGTGACGTAAATATGACGTAATTTCTTCTATTTAAGCCTTCTAACGCATGTTAATAAATTTATTGCTTTACAAATTCCTTTCTCTCTTAAAATTCACGTGTAATTATAGTTTTTATGACATAATTTTTAATAAGTTCCTGCTTTTTGTACATAATTATTTAATTCTAATTCCAAATGTTTTTTTCTGTTTATAATAGTCACGTGTAAATAAATTTTTAATTTATTTACACGTATAAATATTTTTTTTTTTTGAAGCAAACATTATTGCTTCCGCTGTTTATACAGTTGGCAACAGTTTAAATTAATATCACTTTCTAAAATCTGTTAAAAATATCTCTAGAAATGCTGAAAATCTGAATTTAAAATAGAAATAAAACCTCAAAAAATTAGTCAAAATAAAAAAATTAATGCAATCTGCACTCCGGCTAATTCTAACGCATAAAATGATCTAAAAATGATTAAATTCCTATGAACAGTTTTTGCTCCTATAAAACTTTTTTAGTGGAACGATTTTGTCCAACTTTAGCATTAAATATCTCTTAAAATAATTCTTCGATCTGAAAACTGTCTGCATCAGCGTGTTTATCAAACATTTCTGTATAATACTACCGATTTTCATATTTTTGTATGCATTATTTTTCTTAATATTAACGAAGAAAGACCTCCGGTCACAAAAAATTCAAAACCGGCGGCGGCGGCGGCGGCGGCGGCGGCGGCGGTGACAGCGGTAGTTACTTTTTTTTAGAATAGAGAGAAACCCGAAAAAACCCATGTGGGTTGGGTTTTTTCAGAAAAACCTGGGTTTTTGCGAACCCTGTTTTCCAAGTATGTGGACAAATTTGAATATGATGAGGTATTCGAGTTCTTTTATAACGTTTAAATATTTTTGAGTGTTTAATCATACTCTCAGGATTAATATTCAACCATTTCCGTGATACATTGTGCAACTCGCTACAATAACACAGGGGAGAATGCATAGAAGATCTTCCCTTTTATCAAGAGTGCAATTTTCTTTATATATGGGCAAAAATGAAATATGCTGAAATTAAACCTTTGGACTCCGGCGTCTCTTACACAAATTTGATTCGGTCGGCACCACTTTTTAAAAAGAAGTTTCCTTCAAGTACACAATTTCAAAAATGCTCTGATTAAATAAGGCAAATTTTATTTTCCTTTAGTACTGGTGCTAGAAACAAATGTTGCAAGGAAAGATGATGTCGCCGCAGCGGCGACAATGGAATGCAAAGAGTTAAATAGCAGCAAAATTATAAAAAAATAGTTTCTTTAATTGCCATTTCCCCAGTAGTTGATCAACCGAAGAATTCATTCGTAAATTCAAAAATTAATCTTTAAAATATCAGGCTGTGATTAACAATAATTCATATAAAACTATTATTTGAAATAAGCAAGATGGAAGTGGATTATTTTTACTTACCGTAATTGTCTCCAACTAATCAAAAACTAAATTTTTACATTTTCTCATTAAAAAAAAAAAAATCATAAAATGGTTTCTCTTTCAGCAGGCAGCTGAAAACAATGCAACAATAGGTGCTCCAACATTCAAACAAAGATATTATTTCTAGTGCCACGTGTAAAACTCATTGCCCCCTGAAATAAAGCAATATTTTAAAAATTTGATCAACTGCTAGAGGGCGTATCAACTACTGGCCTGGTCACCTCATATCTTTAAAAAATAATGTTAGCATGCTAAAAATAAACTAAACGTACTTCAGCCTCTTCTTTTTGCCTCTTCTTTTTGCTCAACTTCTGACTTCAGTAAAATGCGACCTATTGTGATTGACGCGCATCGCGATTATTGCTTTAAAATTCATTACAAAACTTAGTAGTGATATAACATGCATTAAAGTACTGCACTAGCAACGAATTTAATCAACTCTAACAATAATAATTTTTATGGCGTACCCGAGTAAGACGTTGAAGGCTTTGCAACAGCGTGAGAATAGCCGGGATTACGGATTTTTTTGCCGTTCTTGCCCTTACGGGTTGGGTTGATTGTTGACGGCCAATTATCTACACGAGGGATATAGGCCCTAGGGGGAGTGCCTTCCGTGGAGGTCTTTCTAAGGGAACCTAATCCGTATTAACGCATGAAATCCACGGTTCGAAGAAAACCACGAAAACTCCGAACGATTAGGCCGACGGGCGCGATTGGGTTCGAACCCAGCACTTCCCGTCTACCAGTTCCGAGAGCAGAACCTCTCAGCCACTGGTGGGGCTCTCTTGCCCTTACGAGCTGCGTTCTCGGTGTCATGGACAGACACATACAGATATATTTTTTACATGTTTGATATCTTCTAAATTCGAAAATTCACTTATACTAATGCCTTTATGATATTTAACCCGTACTTGGAGACATGAATTTCCTTACGCGATCAGAGACATAGAGTCAAAAACACTCCAATGTTATTTTTCTTTTTTGTCTTTTGTAAACAGCATTGAAATTTATTTTGGAAACGCAATATGTTCTCGAAATCATGTAATGATAAAAGAACTACTTGACAGTTCCGAGGAGATGATTTTATTCAAGTAGAAAGACCACGTGATAATCAGAGCCAAAGAACAACGCGGAGTCATCTTGACACCCGTCTTCAGTTACGGGTTAAACGCTGAATTATTTTTTCGAGGTAGCTTTGATTTTTGTCTAAACGTTGACTCGCAGCAATTGAATATTGGGACTGGAGGTGATCATCCAATTTTTCGAGTTGAGTATCACTCTTGTTTGATGTAAAAATTTCTTTCCGGTAACGGTTTGCATTGTATTTGGTTTGACTTGCATTCTTTTGGATTGATTCTATATAAAATATATGATGAGAGTGCATTTGATGCAGAAAACTGACAGATGCCAGTTTTTCCTTGGGGAATCATTGAAGAGGATATTTTTGTTAGTTTTGCCTTTGGACAGTAATTACGCTTTAAACCGTCTGCTGGGACACGTGTCTCGATTCTGGGGACAAAATCTCGACGTGAACGTTTTAAAACCTCGAAATGTTTCTTCTTCTGGAGGGCTAGGCAGTTCTTCATAACTAACATTACTTTTCCACGTTTTTTCTGCATTTGTAGGTCGAAGTTACGCATCTATGTGACGAAAAGATCACCCAGTCATCCAAGTCTGCTTATGGTTTTCATATACACAAAACAAACTATTAATATTTTTTTAAGGAGTGGGAATTTAGTGATTAACCAATCACGAAGAACATAATATTTCCCGCGCCGTGTACATTTATTCCGACAAGCACTTGATCTTTACTGTTCTTCCCTACAGTGTATTTGAACCTTTTCACAGTGAATGTTTTACTATTGAAGATATCATAACAAATATATATGAAAATTTGCGGAAGTACGCTGGTTTCCCAACACTCTATATACTGCCGCTTCCCCAGAAACCTGCATGTATACGATACTCTACCGATTTTTAAATCGGTCAATTTGATAGTTAAAATTTTTTGTTGATAATATTTGCTATCTATAAAGACTTCAGTAAATTACTGGCCATTTGAGATATGTTTAAACATCGAGCTCGATGCTTGTCAAACAATATTCTTTATACGCCATCGTATTTTTTGATTTTTACCTTCATCCTCCTAGACAAATAAGCAACTGCAGTTTCGTCGATTGTATCTGAATTTTTAAGCTGGATAGCATAAAATTGATTCCGAAATTTTTATTAATTTTGAAAATGCTTTTTTTATTTACTTTGGAGTCATACTTTTGTATAATGTTTAATTTATTTGCCACAGATAGTGCCTTGCTTTTGATTTTATGAGTATTCTCTATATTAAGAGAAAATATGCTAAACTCGACAACACAATAAGGACTACTTAAGTCCACAAAACACGTGGCGCAAGTAGCTCACTGTGCATAAATCAAATAGGAGCAGGCAGACAACGGAAGAAAGTAAGGGGCTATACATATATAACATTACCAAGTTTTTGATAATTTTAGACCCCCTCCCCCACTTACGATATTATACGTTATCATTCCTCGAACCCTTCCCCCCGCGCTAATGATATCGCTATCAATATCTAAAATTTCTTTTGATATTTGCAATTTTTTTCTTCTGTTTTCAGCGATATACCGATATGGTTATACATTTATTAATTGCATAGTTTATTGATTCAAATGAAGTGAATCAATAGAATATCACTTTTATATATGAAATAATTTTATATTAAAGCAAACTTAAAAAAGAAACAGCTACTATTTAAAGCATTTAATAATACATTTTTGGTTACATACTGCATTCAAAAGTTATAATGCCTTCTTGCACTTGCAACCGCAAGGGGAGGGTAGAACTTTTTATGAACAAAACAGGTGCATTCTTTCTATTTTCTTTACTGGTAAATACAAGCATCATTTCAAGCATACTTTGAACCTGGTTTCTCGAGCATCAGATTACATATGTACACAGATATGACAATAGAATAGTGATGCCAAACATTAGGGTATTCCATATTTTGGAATTAAATAATTTTATAATCATTTAATGATTTTATTAATAACTTTGTATTTTTATAAAAATAGATAACAGGCTAAAAAATATCGCAGACTTTTTTGATGCAAAGAATAAGTTACAAATAAAAAGAGAAAATTTTGCTGTAACAAACAAATTTACAAATAAAAAGTGAAAATTTTAGTTGGATATATGATAAATGATAATCAAAAATGATAACGATATCAAAAGGCAAAGCACCCTCCTCCTAGAGATATCTTACGATATCATGCGCCAGACCCCTTCCCCTTGAAAGTGATAACGTTATGTATGCACAGTCCCTAATGAAGAAGTAGAATTGGAAACAAAAAGAACGTTTCCCTTAATAAATCTTCAAATGCGTTTCTAAGCATATGGCCGTTATTTACATTAGTGTACGAAAGAATAAAAAAAAAATATCGACAACATGCATCGCGCAAAAAAAGAAGAATAAGTACAAAAAACGATTAAAAATTGTGTGTCTTTCTCCATTTCTCTGAAAACATACACGAAGCTTTAGACAGAAAATATTAGCATGCGGGATAAAAAAAAAAAAAAAAAAGTTGCAGTGTTTCTAATTTAACAGTATTTTTCTATTCAAATATTTACCACTATTTCCGGTTACTAATATTCGCCTTTACTACTCTGTAATTAAATAAGACAAATATAATTTTGATAAGAATTTTCACATGATAGGTTTTTCTTTATGCCGGTAGCGACCGGTGTGTCAAATTGAATAACTAAACATTAAACTGGATTTTTTTTTTTTTAAATCTTTTCTCATATGAGAATCATACTCAAAGTTAAAATAAGTTAACACTCATTCATTACAGTTTCTTCTTGCGTTTATATAGTCTATTGGCCAGAAATAGGGTAACTAAATTTAAGAGGAATTGAATTTTATGTTTTTTTAAATAAATCTTCAATTAATAAGCTTTCGCTGCATCAATTTTATGTTTTGATAAAAAACATTTACATGGTAAGTTTACGCTAGTAGTGCACCTGGTGGGAAATTGCATAACTTAAATTTTAAAATGAAATTATTTTTTATGTTTTATCTTGTGGTAAACACGTTCCAAATTAAATCTATATAGGGTAATTTAAACTCAAGTTTCTTTAAAGGGTCTCAGGATTCTTAAAGCTCTAAAATTTTCAAAATTTTAATTTTTTTGGATGTTAAACTTCTATGTTTTCTGAACATTTTGATATAATTGTTATCTTGAAATTCCCATTAGAACAGAAGTTATGGCATTTAGAATTATACTCGCCCAATAGCTGAAGCGGTGTTTCCAAAACTTTGAAGTCATTTTTCTCCAAATGACGTTTTTGGGTATAACGCGCACAATATCTCAAAAACTTCTGAATATTTTTTCATGAAATTTTCAAAACATATGTTTTATGTTAGTTTGTATAAACTGAACCTAAAATTTCCTTTTTATTGTAAAAAGAAAATATTTTTTTTAGGGGTTTATATTGTTGAAATTTTCTAAATTTTGCATTAGCTAAATACAACTTTGTATTAAAAATATAAAAATGCTTTAAATACAAATTTATTGATGTTCAGTGTCATTATTATAATCTGAGGTATAAGTAGGCACCCAAATTTTCATTCTAGTTGCAAAATTTATTTTGTAATCGTGCGCATAATCTGCTATGCCGATTTTCTTCTCGTCAAATGTCTGACAGTTTGAAATCCCCTGTAAATGCTAATTCTGCATCTTACAATTTTTCAAATATTTGAAATAAAAGAACATACTTGTATCTTTCATTCCCATTTAAAATTGTGTCTTAATATCAGATACATTTTAAGATATTAAATGTTGAAAATGGTCCTTTTTTTATTTTTTCCAATTTTAAGAGTCCTGAAACCCTTAACACCAATAATGGAAGCTAACAAGAAATATATTTAACAAAATTAAATAAAAAAGTTTTTTGTGTTTTTTAGTGCACACACTGTATGAGGGCAGTGTTTAACATTTACCGGCGCGGAGTAATTCTGTTTATAAACTGATGAAATAATGGACTGGCACCGTAATTTATAAACAAATTTATTAGAAAATACGAACTTGCTTATTTTCATGTACATTAGAATAGGAAAATTTTAGTTAAATATTCTTGGTGTCGTTTGTCAGTTTTGGAATTAAAATTAGGTGTCCTTTTTTAAGGACACCGCGCCGCTAAGGGTTAAGGTAATTACTGATTTAAGGTAGTACTGATTCAAACTTCAAACTTTTGCGTTTGTAGTGACTACTAGTTGGAAATAGACTATCTACGTTTAAACAAAGATTACTTTTTATGAGCATGTTTTACTGCATTAACCCCTTGGGGACGAGCGACACGTATACGTGCCGCATGAAACGCTCAGAATCCTTGTTTTTCCTCACCAGTAAAATTTTACTGTAAAATTTGCCTTATTTAATCAGCGCATTTTCTCGATTTAAGAAGGCACAAATTTCTGTTTTTAAAAAACGGTGACAAAAGATTAAAAATTTCGTAAAGGTCTCCCGTCCCGAAGGGGTTAAGGCTTTTACGTTGATTTGTTTGAATTTAATATCATTTCTTAATGCAAACAAAATTTCAAATTATGAATATGGAAATGAATACAAATTAGTTATTCATTACTTATCCTAATATATCAACTAATATGTTTAATAAAACACACAAACGCGAGATAAATTCTATTTACTTGTCTGCCGGCCTGTCCATCCATAAACTATTTAAATTTCTGAAAATATTCTTCAAGAAATTGTATTGGTTATTATGGTAGATTACAATGTGTTTCTACCAATGGATGAATTAGGAACAAATTTACGATGCGCAAATCTGTTGAAAGGTAATACGGTCGGAATACGAAGGGCGCAAAGCCCTCTAGTATATATAAAGGTTAGATTATCCTAACATTGGAAGGTTTTTCTTGTGAACGGAATAACTGGTTGTTATGTTACCAGTAGTGCAATGTTGAAATTAATAGAATCACAGGTAGAGTTGAATCCTCGTCGACTAATATAACGTTACTCATCCTGTCGACTAATATAATGATATTACGTTATATGGTCCTTCGAAAGTGTGGTTAGCTTCGATGTCATAGTAGATGAATAATCAATCTGGAAGCCGTATATTAGATTAAGCTGAAATGGAATGTTTCGTAGTAAATCAACATGGATATTGGAAGGTAGTTGCAGTCATCGAGTGGTAGGCCATTTATCCAGTGTAGGTTTTTCCGGAATAATTGAGATAATGCGTTTATTTTTTAATGCGTTAATTTAACTCAGGGTTTTATTTAAAGAGCTGTCGGCGGTGCAGTTTCCACCAATTCAATTTAAATCAAGCATCGCTACGTAGTATTTAATCATGGGTAAGCAATTATAGATAATAGAAAATATCAGACGGCGACCAAGAGAAGTTATCAAAGTAGAAATACGACAAATTCTGCTGAAACACAGCGAGTATCGACTTTTTGTTCCTCCGATGTAAGGATACAAATATGACGTAGATCGCGCTCTCAACCAATGAATAATTAAGAATGTCACGTCATATAAAGAGTACGGACAGAGCAAGCGGATGAATTTGAAGGGAAAAAGGATAACCTCAGAAATGCGCGGTAAAATAAAAATGGAAGCTGAAAGAATATTCTTGAAAGAAAAAAGCGCGGAAATGGAACATTTAATTTAAGAATACTAAAAGCGTAATATTTAAGCGATTTAGACAAGTGAGGCATTAAATTAAAGGGAATTTAACAGAGTTAACGATAGAGATTATTTAAGGATAAGGATTTAGTGAATATAAAGTAGTAATTTAGAATAAGATAAGGAAATCGCGGAATTAGATCTAATAATGTAACATATATACAGGGACAGGGCATAATTTCTAACAAAAAAAGGTACCGGAGACCTAATATTCTACAGTACTGACAACCGTAGCGTGCTCCCCCCTCGGTCACTCTAATCTACATATTTATATTTCATATATTATTTGCAAAATTTAAAGCTTTTTTTTCTTTAGCAAAACAAAACTTTTAAATATATCTATCAGCATATACTTAGCAGGGATGCCAGTAGTGACTATTTTTATATTCTGTGCACACCTCTATTTTAAAAAATACATTTTGTAGTACATTTCTCTTGAAAATGTTGTTAAAGAATATGTAAAAGATATTTGTTTTAAAAAAGTGGTGCGAAATAGAATTTAAAAATAGTCGCCTGTGGCAGCCTTGACTTAGCTGTCAACTATTCCACTTTTTAGTTATCACTCCTTCCGAATAGAAATCCTTGCTTAATTTTGATTTTAAGTAATTGCAGAAGTCTGCGATTAAATATGGTAAGAATTATGATTCGGAAATAGTGTTAACACAAAAATGGAATTGTTCGCAGCTATGCATTTTTAGGAAAAGGTGAATGAAATTTACAGAAATTAATATTTAGATGCTGAAAAATGAAACAACTTATTTCAATTTCCTATAAAAGGTGCATATCTTAAACTATAAGCGTTTCCTTCCGCATAATAATCTTTTGTGTTGAGTCCCTGAAAATCAGATTAAATTAAAAATTTGACAACGTTATGGGAAAGATTCGATGCTTTTATAGAAAAAGGGGAAACACTGCTCGATTGCTTTCTGTCAGAATAACAATATATGTGAATTACATCTACTTACAAATGAAAGTGACAGAAAATGAAATGTGCAGAACAGAGATTTAACATAGGCAGCATTCATGATACAAGATCAATGAAAAAAATCACTAACGTGGTTTTTATACTGGTACACAATAGAAGACTAAAAACCTTAAACAAATAAAACCTCAAGCTGACGCTCGTTGACCAAAAACAGAAAACATTCTTTTCAGGTTAGATATCCAAATAAAAAATAAAATAAATCAGCCAATTGAAAATTATCCTACTGTCACAAAAGAAAATCGGACTGAAAACAAATTCATTGTTGAGTCTCTTAAGTGGCGCCGTGTCTACACGCCGTCGCCATTAATGTCAGAGATAAATTTGCAAATATCACTAGAATAGAAAAACACTATTTATGTTTTCCCCGCATTCTGATCAAAATAGTATTAAAATGATTTGAACGAAAGGAAAAGTTTTAATTTCTATATATGAATAAATAAAATTTTGAATGTTAGACAGATTGAGCTTGAGCCAGCCCAAGCCCAAAAACTAATATAAAAATTGAGTCCATTTCATTTTCATCTCCTACGTGTGCGACACATTACCTCATATATAAGTGTTTTGATAAAAAAGAATGCAAAAGCTTGGAAATGGGAAGGAAAGAAAAGGGTAATTTAGATTTCGGTTTGTCAAAAGTGCTATTGCACTGGGCTCCGGAGCCTTGTATTTATGAGATCCGGTGAATTTCGACCAATATTTAAATATTTACTAAAAACAGAGAATTACCGGTGCTGAGCTCCTGTGGGCTCCGGCGCAAATTAAGCCCTGTAACAGCGGTCGCATTTTATAGGGAAATTTTTATTGTTCCCACCAGAGCCCTTGATCAGTAATCTTCATGGACTTTTTATTCAACATACGTCATAGTAATGTACGATGAAAATATTATTTTCAAAATTGTGGCAGGAACAATAAAATTTTATATATAATAAAATATATAAAAATATATAATAAAATATAATATATAATAAATATATAATATATAATAAATATATAATATATATATATATATATATATATATATATATATATAATTACAAATCATCATCTATTTCCAATTACAATAATTAATTGAATAAATTAATAAATTTCGCAGCAAATTATAACTGTATATATATATGCATGTGGAACAATACTAATAAATGGCAACACTAAAGTTTATTTCCTCATAAAATTAATATTATTTTCATCTGAGTTTGCAAAATGCCTTCAAGACAGTGTAGTTAAGACAATATGAAATTTTCATGTGTATTTAACTTAAACGCTTTACACTAAAAAATTTTGAGGATTTGGATATCATATACATGTTTAAAGCCCTTAAATTTGTTATCTCATGAATTTAGGTTATTGATAATTAAATTGATATTTTAAGAGGACTAGTAATTTTAGATCCATATTTGTGAAACCAAATTACCAGTTCCCTAAAGCAGCGGTTTTCAACCTGTGGGTTGCGACCCACTGGTTAGTCGCGAAACAATCGAGTTTTTTCACAAAAATATCTTTTATTTCATCTGTTTAAAAAAACATAACAAATACAACATTTTACAACTGCAATAATCATGAAAGCTATTAGCTTAAACTAAAACTTCGTGAGAAGACAGTGTTTTCTTAAACAGCCAGCTGGTATTATGTTATGACCTCGTTGTGAAATATGTCAGTAGTCGGGAAATCGTTATGGCAATCCTGGGAAAGTTCTTAATTTCCTTCTTGATGAACATAGGAGCAGATTACCTAGAAATATCTAAATGAACTGTGAGGTCCTGACGTGGTTCAGCACGACATACTTGAGTTAACGTTCTTTTTCTACTTTGCTATTTTTGAAAACTAAATACAGAAACAAACTACGTGTAGAAAGCGACTTAAGGTTATAATTAACCAGTTTTAACTCTAATATAGAAATCCCTAATATTTAAAAGCCAGTGATAGAAATCTCACTTACACTAAAGTTGTGCTTTAGTAATAATTAAACATATTTTTCATTATATTCGTTGTTTTTTATTCATTTTACACATATTGGGATTACCAATTATTTTTTTAGTTGATAGTCTATCTTTCGTACGAAAATTTGTCTTTTTCATAGGATAGGATAGCCGATAGTTTATAGAGGTCATAGAAAAGTTCCATACTGATATTAGATACACCCTCATATTAGGTTGGTTGCGAAATATTTTTTAACTTAAAGGGGTCCGGGACACAATTTAAAATATATTTATTTACTGAGTTAAAATTTTGATTTTTTTTGTGATGGTTAACAATGTTATTTGTAAACAAAATCACATGATAAAACTTCTCATATATATTTAAAAAAAATTTAAAATTTAAAATTCCTTAAAAAAGTGGGGTAATTTAAAATCGTTATAACTCGAAATATTACTTGTAGAATTTCAATTTTTTTTTCATTTAAATAAACAGAAATATATAAGTTTTAATTTTAATTCACCATTTTTAAAAATATTAATTTAAAAAAATTAAAATATTTAAGGTAAAAATTAAAAAAAATATGGTGTAGTTAAAAAAAAATCATGTTTTCAAAAGTAAATATTTTTTCTAATTTGTGAATCAAAATTAAAGTAAAACAATTGAAAAAGACATGTTCCAAGTTTGAACCCTTTATATTTAACAGTTATTGACTTATAATAATTTAAATACGAGAAATGGTGAAAAAAGCCATCATGAAAAAACGCATTTACACAAGATATAATCCATGTCAACCATTGCTTAAAAGCTAGATTTTGAAAACAAACAAAAATAAAAAAATTATATTTTCTGTTCTAATTAAGATAGAAACATGATTTAAACGTCATTTTAAGCAAAAAACAAAACAAAACAAAACAAAAAAACAAAAAAACAAAAACAAACAACAACAACAACAACAAAAAACAGAGAAATTTTTAATGCAATAAAAGTTTATTAGAAAATTTGGAGATTTTTGTGTCCCGGACCTCCTTAAAACTGGGGTCGCGTACCAATGAAGTTTGAGAACCGCTGCCTTAAAGTATCAATTTCAGAAAAAGAGCTCTTTCTGTCGTCTATGGTGTGATTTTGTTTGTGCAAAAGCAATGAATGTGTATTTGTAGTGTTATTTTAGCTTCAGGTCTGAAGAGGGATACATTAAAATAACAAAATTTAATTAATATATTTTCTTTTTCTGATCTGTCTTTTCCTTCGCAAATTTACACAGCTTTTCTTTAATTATGACAAAATCTAAAAATTTCCCTGTTTTCATATGAAAGGGATCTAAAATGCTCAAAGTACTCAAATTTAATTAAATGAAAGATTCACAAGGTCCTTAACTTTAATCAAAAAAAGTTAAAACGTTTCCGTTCAAATGCATTTCTTTATGATAACCTTCTAAAAAGAAAAAAAAAATGCTGAATTTGAAGAAAAACGTCATAGCAAAAATGTATTGTTATTTGAGTAAATCTTGAAGCACTCTAACTGACAGTTCTAACGACCGATATATTAAATTAGAGCGAAATATTTCGAATCTTCTAAAATAAAAAGAAGGTATTCAAACAAATATATTTTTTCAGTGCACTTTTTTAAAAATATTTTTCATATTTAATTTGACAGTGAAAGTTAATCAGAAGTATTTTTTTAAAATTCAGATAAAAGAAACCAAAATTAACATAAATAATGAATTTTCACGGTGTAAGTATTATGACTTTTAAAGAGAATATGAATTAAGTGCGTAAGAAAAGACATCGAATAAAACCAGAAGAAAAAATATCAAAGCAAAACATAATCTAATTATTATTTTGGATTTTTATTTTATCTTTTACATTCTCTTTTTATTTATTCTGGTATTAAGTAAAAATTTAAAGTGTTCCCTTTTAATATGCATACCGGGTGGCCACAATTAAAATACTTCTAATCTAACCTCAATATATATCGAACTACTCAGTGGGCTTCAAACTTGTTCAAACTTCTTGTTTACATACTGTTCAAAACATGCGAAAACAGGATTACTTCAAAAAAGAAGAAGAAAAAAAGAGTTCCAGAAACACCGATAGATGGCGCTGTACAACAGAATATAGGAAAAAAAGACAAAAATAACAATAAAAAAGCAAATACTTGGGAAATAAACTTTTTCCATTTTATTTGTATTGCCCTAATGAAAAAAAGTAAATAAGCTTGAACTGCCATTGTAACTGCAATTTCATTTTGTAAGCACAAAACTTTCCATAAATCCTTGGTTTGCAGCCATGTTCTGAGCATAAAAGAGGATAAAAACTCAGGAGAATGTTATTTATTCTGCAACATTTCAATAATGACAAAGCAACCAGTTATGCGTTTCTGACAACTTGGCCGTTTTGTTCTGCGGATCTTAATCCGCGTGATTTTTGGCTGTGGGGACATTTAAAAAATCTTTTTTTATCTATTAACCTTGGCTTATCTGAAAGAAGGTATTACTGTACTTGTGAGAAGTATTTCTAGTTGACTTGTTAATATCTGAAGTTGAACAAGCTGTCTACAGACCAGGGGCGGACTGGCATAGTTTGGCCCACCCCGCTAGACTTATGCGTTGGCCCACCAATCGACAACCCCATTGTTAAAATGTTTGAATATTGACTACCCTTTGTACATTGATTAATGTTTGTTTATAATATCAATATAGTACCTGAAAATTGATTAGTTTGTTTTACACCCTCACTGTTAATTAGAATGTCAGATATATGGACAATTCTTTTGAACTTGGGCAACCCCATCTATTATCTTATCATAATCGTAATTTGGTTGATTATCTCCAGAACTACTGGGTAGATTTTAATGAAATTAGGTATGTAAGTAGGTTGATAAAATGTAAAAAAATAACCATTCAACAGTTCTCACGTAAGACTCATCAGCGTCAGAAGGTATAAAACAGAGCGTACAATATTGAACTAAAAAATGGGTTAATAGGGGTATGTTCCCCCCTTACAGTTATACAGCTCCCACATCGTGAATTCATATTGGAAATCAGTTTATGAGTTCCTGTGGCAGTTAGTATCACTCCTCCAGCAACGCTGGTTTTCAAGCACTCAGTGGTTCTGGAAGGTGGGAAGTAAGTTCCAATTGTCCTCCCCAGAGCGTCCTAGATATGCTCTATAGGGTTTAGGCCTGGAGATCAGACGATCAATCCATCAAGTGAATATCCTCACTTTCCAGAAATTCTTCGACCAGATGAGCTCTATCTGGGCGCGTGTTGCAGTCCATTAAAATGAAATCAGTGCCAACTGCATCCCTGAAAAGGCAAACATAGGGTACAAATATATCACCATTACACCTCAGACTAGTCACAGAGGCTTATCCAAACATAGGGAGGGGTGTGCGCTCATCCAACATGATGCCTGCCTAGACCATCAAATCTCTGCTGTCATAGTGGTCTCTTTCTCGGACGTTGGGAGGCAGGTATTGGATCTCTGGTTTTCTCCAGATGAAAGTACGTCGAGCATTAGTGTTTAGGCTGAACCGAGACTCATCAGTGAATAGAACAGTCTCTTAATGATCCCTCGGCCAAAGTCGATTATCTCTGTATCATGATAAACAGGTTTTCCCGTGCCCAGGAGTGAACTGACGCAAGCAGCAGGTCTTATTGCAAACAGCCCTCTGTCATGTAGTCTTCTGCAAACTGTAACCCTTGAAACTCAGCTTCCTGTAGCCGCATAAAGGTCACGAGAGGCCTGGGAAGATGCTGCACTTCAGTTACCCCTCGCTGTAATAGATAAATAGCGATCTTCATTGGCCGACGTGGCTCATGGACGACCTTGTCCAGGCTTTCTCTCTATGGATCTAGTATCCTTAAACTGTTTCCATAAATTATCGATACGACGTTGGGCGTTACATTGAAGTCTCCAGGAATCTGCACTTGAGACTGCCTTGTTTCCAGTCTCCCTGCTATTTGCCACCTCATTCCAGCATTCAAACGTTGGTGGTTACTCATTTTTACTGTTTGCTTTTGAATTTCACCGTATGTAGCAAAAAAACACTAAGATATTCGGCA
Organism: Maratus speciosus; assembly: GCA_963932465.1. Taxonomy (NCBI): domain Eukaryota; kingdom Metazoa; phylum Arthropoda; class Arachnida; order Araneae; family Salticidae; genus Maratus; species Maratus speciosus. Next base: position 383,187,903 of record OZ010788.1, on the reverse strand, counting down.
AGGTGTGCGAGCGAACAAAACGTGAAAATTGCCATGCTCACTTACAAAGCCTGTTCTTCTACTCGCAACTCGCTTCGCCCATACACACATGTACGCTTACGTGTTCGACACTGAATAAATGTTCAATAAATAAATGTTCGACACGTCTTTGTTTTGGATAAATACAACCATAGGCATTGCACTCGCACAATTATTATAATGCACAAGCTAGGCTTTTTTTACATTTCTTATTAACTTTACAGCGATCCTCATCATCTTTAATGAGTTCTTCTGAATAACTCATTTTTTTTTCTGTAAGCGGCGTAGAGCTCGCTACGTCGAGATTGTTGCTGCAATAGTGACGGATTATAATGAGTATAGTGTCGGGAAAATTGCAGCAATTCTTTTCTGGCATAGTCTTTCATGACTTTCGCCAAGCCAGAGTACTAAGAGCTTCTTCAGCAAATTCATTTAAAGGTTTAACCTCACTGAAGCAGCGAGGATCGAACCACACAGTATCTTTCATGGGCAAGTCATTTCCAGTAAATCGTGTATTCAACTGGTGAATAGCTGTGTATAAAATGACATTATAAACGTTTCCCTTAAATAAGTCAGATGGGGATCCGATAATACTTCTTGCCTCATCGTGAGAATATTCACCACATCGACGTTTCGCTATATATTCTCTTTTCCGGTAGGAAACTCAATTTCAATGGTTTACACCTTTTCTATTATTTGCTTCCGAAGATTTTCCGCAAATTCAGGAGTAATTTTCATAGCCATATCAAAATTATGTCATTTGTGTAGGAGATTGGATTTCAGGGTTTCGATTTTGTTAGCAGGAGCTAAGTATCTCAGGCAGCTTATCTATGCAGATACTTCGATGTAGGCATAGATACCGGGTGTCCCAAAAAGGACTGACTGATTTTAAAATTCAATAACTTGCAAACGGTGACAGATATTAAAAAAATTCTTGCAGGAGTGTTATGCATAAGGTCAAAAGTTTTATTACAGTGATTTTCAATTTTAGTTCGATTTACAAACAATAGATGGCGCTGTAAGCAATAGTCGCTAAATACAGGCTCGATTTTTGGTCCTTTATCTTGTTCCATGCAGAAAAAGGAGATGGAAATGTATTATCCGGGCCACGAAATATCAAAAATCGAGCCTGAATTTAGCGACTATTGCTTACAGCGCCATCTATTGTTTGTAAATCGAACTAAAATTGAAAATCACTGTAATAAAACTTTTGACCTTATGCATAACCTTCCTGCAAGAATTTTTTTAATATTTGTCACCGTTTGCAAGTTATTGAATTTTAAAATCAGTCAGTCCTTTTTGGGACACCCGGTATATTGAATAGGTCGCTTAAAATGGTTGCTATTAATATATGCTGAAACTTGCACCAATTATCAATCGGTGATCTTGCCGAAAAAGATACATGTGACGGGAAATCATCCATTTCGGTGATACCTTGTAGATACTTAAGCAATGTTAAAAACTTATATTGACCTTTAAAAGATTTCGAAGACTCGCCAAACATGCTATTAAGTGCTCGATCCTTAATCCGCCACTCAGTAGCGCTTATTTTTTGTAATCGGCGAAGAAGTTTATTTCCACCTACAGGCTCCTTATTCTGTGAAGTCCATGCTTTCATTCGCTTATATCACTCTGAGGTAAACATGGTTGTAGCTTACATTAAGACCAAGAAGTCCGTTGTCAATTTGCAACATTCTGTTGCATATGCCAGGAACAAATTAAGCACATGTACATATCAATGAACATGCTGTATATTTGGATTGCCTTTTTCAATTGTGCCTGCAGACCTTTATATCTCCCCCTCATATTTGCTGCACCATCAAAAGAAGTGCCAACTATTTGTGATGAAGGGAGTTTAATCTTTAAGTTCTTCTTTTACTTGGAGATAGAAGGCTTTCCCTGTTATTTTGTGGGCATCAACCAATTTTAAAAACTAACCTTCACCTTACCACGCTGTTCATAACGAACACAAAGTGCCAACTGCTCCATTACCGATATATCTTTTGTGAAATTTACATCCATACTGAATGGACCTGACTGTTTTGCATCATCGGCAATGTTTATTTGGATCTGAATGGAGAGATAAGCACTTAACTGATTTATAAATTACTTCGACAGGAATGGGATCGACGAACCTCTTCCATGCCGTTTGGGATTTTCATTTTGTTTTTCTTTCAGATCTATTCTAGTCTTCATCATACTTTCTGAAGATCCTCTTTCTTGACTTCTCTCCATAGCCTGTGCTACATAACCGTGCAAAATTTTATTATATTTACATAACAGCATTACCAATTGTAAAAAAATTGCCATGTGTAACCTCTCTATTATTCAAGTCTGCCGCTGCCTCCTCTCGTTTTCTCTGTAAGCTAATCCATGCCACCCGAGATCCTTGATCTGTAGATTATTCCTAGATAGGTAAGCTAACCCTTGCCTATCTTTTGCTACTATGCAAGTGTCCGCAAGTAGATCCATCCCACCGAACAACTTCTCAACCTTCCCTGACCGTATGTGCTTTTCACTTTATCCCCTATTTCTCGGCTTCTATACAAAATGAGTAATTTGCACAGATCTGGCAAAAATTGCTGATGGGAGAGGGAAGGTAGAAATTAAGACTTACCCAATCAAAAAAAGAGGGGGGGGGGGATGCTTCACGGAAAAAAGAAAAAAGGAAAAGCAAAATTGAGTTTCATAATTTTTTTATTTTGTTTTATTAAAAAGAAAAAAACTACAAAAATGTAATTTTGGCAGATTCCCAAAACAGCCGAGACACCCCATTTGGCGACTTTTCTGACAAGCGCCAAATACCCCACATACGCCAATCTAAAATGCGGCAACCTGAAAACTAACGTGATTGGTCCACTTTCCTGAATGCTTCCAGACTGTTTTTTACTACGTCATCACCCTGGAATCATGGGAAATACAACATTTATAAATAACGGCGTATTAAAAAACACAGGAAAGCTGATATTTATGAGATTCAAAATAAAACAAACGATTTCAACATAAGTTTATTGAAAATGTGAAATTTTTAAAGTACCTTTCCAAATCAGAGTAACGATATAATGATTAAAATTTTCATTTCTCAACAACTTTCAGAAGAAATCATGGGGTCATTTAATATTGTAAGTACGTGCCTATATTATAGTAAAGACTGAACAATTCATTTCTAATTTAAAGAAGTATGAACGCTTCGCGTTCATAAAAAAATAATATATATCACTGAATACAGCTACCTAGTTCTGCAGCAATCTGATAAACGCAGGAAACTCGTTAAAGCGGCAATCAGTGAACATGTATGAACGCTTCGCGTTCATTAACTGAAAAAAAACATCACTGTCACCAGCAGTTCTCGGTGTGTAGCAATATCAAAATTCAGCAGTTCTCGCTACCTAGCAATCTCAAAATTCAGCAGTTCTAACTGCATAGCAATATCAAAATTCAGCAGTTCTCAATGCGTAGCAATATCAAAATTCAGCAGTTCACGCTGCGTAGCAATATCAAAATGTACAAAACTCGTAAGGTCAGCATACATGAGTAATATACAATAAACGGCTAATATAAAACACTATAATAAAAAATACATAAAATTATTAACATACCTTAACAAACATCTCCTTTCTTGAAAACCAACTCTATAAAATGTTGAATTATCATAATTTCGTAAATTTCTAGTCGTCGATAAACTTCATTTAACTTTCCAGCAAAAAAAAAAAAAAAAAATGAACAAATACTCACAATTTCAAACTAAATTACGCAGGTACTTTAACTTTCAAATTTTACAACTAAAAACAGCAAAAAATATTAACAATAACAAACTCTTTCCTTACCGTCATTTAATTTTTACAATTACAAAACGTTTTTCTTTTACACCTTGTTGTACACAAATTACAAAACATGCGGAGTTGAGTTGTCAAAGGTAGGCGTAGCCATCCAATACACAAGAAATCAACCAATCCCATTCAATCAATCCAAATTCAAGATCACACAACTGTAGGCGTGGAAAGAATTTACTAAACGAACTGGTAACAACAAAGATCCATTTATCGCCTCGCCAAATTGAACGATGCCAAGTGTCTCGGCTATTTTGGGATTCAGCCGTAATTTTTTTTGGTCGACTGCACCCGTTTGGCCCACTCTGCTACCAAGAAAAATTAATTTTTTTTTAAAAGTTTTATTGAAAAGAAAAAAAACTTTAAAAAAAGTATTTTTTTGGCCCACTACACCCGTTTGGCCCAACCCGCTATCGCGGGGTAGCGGGGTGGGCCAGTCCGCCCCTGCTACAGACCGCAGATTTTACATCTTCATGAAGAAAACAATATTGTTCAGCATTCCGTGCGTAGATAAGGCCCTTGTCGTGTGAACATTTGGTATGTTAAAATAAAGTTTGTAGAGATGCACCTTTTCAGCGTATGGCCAATTGTATAGCGCTATCTATTTGTGGTTTCTGAAACTAATTTTTTTTTTCGCATAATTAGTTTCCCCATTTCTTAACCCTTTCAGGCGCAGAAAAATTATGTTCGTAAAATGATGAAATGATTGACTGACACCAGAATTTACAAACGAATCTCTTAGGGGGGGGGGGGGGGAATTTCTTTTCTAAACTTTCATTGTAAATGCAAAATTTTATTAAAACGTTCTTTGTGCCGTTTCTCAGTTTGAAATTAAAATTAGATGTTACACCGTGTGACCACCGCCCTTCAATTAGTTAAATAGCATGTGCACAAAATTTGAAGGTCATACACTGATGATTGTTCAATATATAGAGAGGTGGCAGTAGGGATGTTTTAATTATGGATCTATATATGCGGTAAAACCTGTGAAAACAGAACGTCTCTATATTGAGAATCCCGTCTCAAACGAAAGAATTTCAGGATCCCGACAAAAAGAATGCCATTCGACTACATTTGCTGAGACAGAAATCTGTCTAAAACTGAACTTTTTTTTGGTCCCTTTATGATTCCTTCTTGACAGGATTTACTGTGTGTTGTGTGCCTGTGTAATAGTATTTCGATAATTTTAAGAATCTGGGTATTACCTTATAATTTATTTTAATTAAAAAAAATAGCTTGTGCAAAATAAAGTAAGATCAATCTCTAAAATTGCATCTAATATTACAATGAAGTTTACATTAATATTTACCAGCGAAAAAGACTTTACAATCTCTATGATTTAAAAAACTGAAAAAGTACTGAAAAATTAAAAGTTTTTCAATCAAATTTCATGTAACATGAACAGTTGCTCACATTAAAGTTAGAATCATATGGTTGTATATAACAGTAATTTTCTTTCTTCACTTCATATTATTGAACTAAAAATTTCTTCTGCAGTTATAAGTAGTGGATAACGGCATAAATGCCAATCCCTACAACTGCTCGTTCTGTATGAATTTTTGAGATAAAGTTTTATTCCTTTTAAAGAAGAAAAAGATCGCAGTATCGCATTTGAAGTACTGGTTTTCTAAGCCTGTGGAAAAATTTGAATATGAGGAGATATTCCAGCTCTTTTATAACGTTGTGCCTTTTATCGTTCAATCTTAGCTGCAGAAATTAGTAATACACGCAACAAAAAATAATATTTCAGATAAACAGTTCGGTAACAATTGTCTAACACTACCATAATTCTTCAGAGTTTCTATTTCTTACAAGTATTGGCATTTTTTTTTTACCAAAGTTATTTGACTTCAACAGTTTTTTCAGACATTAATTTTTTACAATAATTTTATTTTTGATAGACTAATTTTTTTTCATACTACTAGTAATTTTCCAACTGAGGGAGAAAGTGTCCCGGCTAGGATTCGAACCAAGAACATTTGGCGTAAACTGCCAATGCTCTGCCATTTGAGCTATCCTGGACAAATCTGGGGAACCTTTCCACCAGAGAAACTTCTTGATTATGACATCTGGTCTGATATTTGAATCAGAATAACAGAACCTGCGATTTCTGTTTCTTTATTTTCAGCAAAAGTTTCACTTTTTAAATTTAAAGTTTACTTACTTTTCAAATGAATAAGTTATGATAAAAATACTAGAAAGTTGTTATATATTTCTCTATCCTGTTGTACCCAATCACGCCCATTGGCCTAATCGTTCGGAGTTTTCGTGGTTTTCTTCGAACATGGATTTCTATGAGTAAATACGGGTTAGGTTCCCTTAGAAAGACCCCCCCCCCACGGAGGGACTCCCCCTTGGGCCTATATCCCTCGTGCAGATAATCGGCAGTCATAAATAACACCAACACCAACTTAATCCTGTTGTAATACGACATTTTTCAAATAACTTCAAAAATTCTTCCTTAGACTATTACCATTTGAAGTAAGCAAAATTAGCAAGAAAAAATAAATAGATTTCAATAGGTAAAATATTTTTAAATTTCCATAAATAATTTTTGTGATTTGACTAGCTATTTTTAATTTTTCACACGCAAAAGTATATCTATATATATAAAAGAAAGTCTGAATTTTGTATTAATCAACGCGCAGACCAAACTTCCACCCCTAAGGGGGGGTAAAAAATCGAACGAACTCTTAAAAAATTACTCAAAAATCTGATTTTATAGCTATTTTTCAACTGATAACATATTTTGGTGTATTTTTGTATGCTGAATCGAATGGTACTAACTAAATTCTTTTAAGTCCAATATTTCGCGAGATATTTCATATATTTCTAATTTGGCGATATCTTTGGCGCCAAAACCACGAAATACCTAACATTATAAGTGATAATTCATCCATATTCATTCATCTTACACATCCGTTACTGTAGCAACGGAAGAAATTCAAATTAAATCTTTTTGTTAAATCTTTTGATTAAAGAATTGAACCGGCTATATGAGTTTGAAAAAAAATAAAAAAGTACAAACGCCTTGAAAAAAAAAGAGAAAAAAAATATTGGATTTATTTAAAATACAAGGATGCGATCCACTTCGAAATTAACATTATAAAACGAAAATATTTAAAAAATGAAAGCAATGTTTGTACGACTTTAAAAATTTTGTGGTACTTACATCCGGGCCATGTCAGATACAACTGCGCCAAGCATGGCAATTACATTAATTACAGCAACCCTTATTTTTTGTCCATTTGATAGTTTATTTAGTATAGTTTTAAATTAATTTTATTATTATAATTTTTATTTATTATAGTTTATAGTATGTAGTTTTATGTTATACATTTTATTTATTTATTTACTTAAAATAATTTGCCATTTTTAACAAGGTTATGTATTTAAGAATGTTAAATTACTTTTTTGAACGTAATTGGCAAACGATAAACAAGATTGGCAATTGTCAACCATTTTTGGCGATCTATCTCATGGTCCGAATAATGCGTAAGTATTACTTTTTTTAATGGAAGAAATTGGAATTGAAATAATACATCGCTATTTATCACTTGCTCCTGGATAAGAAGGAAAAATGGGTACTTTTATGTCAGCCGTATCCGTATGTAAATATCGCCATTAGCATTTTTAAAATTACCAATAGCAGTAGTTACATTTCGCGTATGTAAATTTAAAAAAATTCTTTGTTTTAAGTTATGGCATTATTTCCTATTGTTTTACTTTTCATCTTTTTCAATGACATTAGTGTAAAGCATGTATTAAAATGCAAATTTGCTTTTCCTTCCACCCATTTATAATTTGAGTTTCGCTGGATGTATTTGGATGGGACTTACACTGTTAGTTAGATTATTTTTTGTGGATGGTTGGTACTTCTCCGTAGCGAAGTTTTCTTCTGGGTTATTGTTTTTCTGAAGCACAAACTTGGCAACAAATCAGATTGCAGAAAATTAGATTACAAGAGAAAGTTTCAAAACTAGGTGAACCCGAATGTGAAAGATTACCTTTTATTTAAAGTTCTACTGAACGTATTTTGATTGGAGTTGCACAGTTAGGTAATATTAGGGATTGTTGCAATATTTGAAATGTCATTCTACATTTTTAGTTATGGAATTATGAGGAAAGTTCTCAGTGGTGTAGTTGAAAAAAAAAAGTAGGATAAAATCTATAGGCAGAGGGTATATATTAGAGAGTATATACGTTATAGCTATGGAGTGCAGAGTTTCTAAAAACACCAGAAGGTCTATGGCGTATAGTCTATGCTACATTCCTAAAAATTCCACAATCACGTTAGCTTGATTATGAAAGATATATTTAACTATCAACAAATATAAAATAAAAAGGGCAATATCGGTACGACCGCTTATAACTTGAGTTCTTTTCAATGGATTTTGAGACGATTTGCATTGTTAGATAAATTTTCAAGAAAGTGTTTAATATATAACACATATTATTCTACGTTGCTCAGTTATAGAATTATGCGCGAAAGTTCTTTAATCAGTGAACCCTATTTTGAAATATTAGCCTTTTTAAAAATTCTACTGAGTTAATTAGCACTGTTGTTAGATATTTTTTCAGAAAAGGTTTTAGTATATAACACATATTGTTCTACATTCCTTTGCTATAGAATTATAGCTGAATGTTGTATTATCTGGTGAACCCGATTATGAAAAATTAGTCTTATTAGAAGGTTTTACCGAACGGATTTTGATGGGATTTGCATTTTTTAATTTTCAGAGATGATTTTAATATGCTACATATTGTTCTTCCGTTCTTTTTTATATTGAGTTATAAATAATCAACTTAAAGATTTTTTTCATAACAGTCCAAATTTTGTCTGAGACATTAGAAGATATAAAACCGTAATGGATTTCATGTTGTTTTCAGCAATGCGGATGATCATTAGAGATAAATGTATTTATTGCTATAAAACACAAGATCAAATACACCGATATATTTCGTTTGATTAAAGTTTCGCTTGGAGAAACCGACCAGCGTAGCGGGCGAAGGCTTCTATTACTATATGTAAAGCGTAAATTCCTATTTCATCCCGATTGATTATAACTCAGATTCTACTGAACATAATTTTTCAGAACGTACACTATTAGATAGTAAATATGGTTTATAAATAGTTTAATCTAAAAACCATCGTTCCAAGTTGCTTAGTAATTGTTACGGGAGTTCAAAAATTAGGTGAACTCGATTAGGAAAGATTTCAAGTTTTACTGAATTGATTTTAATGACAGTTGCACAGTTAGCTAGATAATATTTCAGGGATTCTTTTCAATATTTATCATATCGTTCAAAATTGTTTAGTTACGAAGCTATGCGGAAAAAGTTATCTGCGGTATAGTAAAGAAAATTGGAGGATAATACGCTACAGACAAAGGACGCATACTAGAATGTTATAGTTATGGAAGTTGTGCAGAGTTTCTTTAAAAATCCAGAAATGATGCGACGCATACCTACCCCTACATCCCTGAGAGTTCTATATAATCAGATTAACGCGATTATGATAGCTATATTTAACTATCTCAATGTATATAAAATGCAAAGAGAAATTTCATTCCGGCCTCTTTTAAATTTACTTCTACTGAATCGATTTTGATGGGGCTTACATTGTTAGTTAGATAATTTACAGAAAAGATGTTAGTATAAAATATAATGTTCTACGTTGTTTAATTAAATAATTATGCGTAAAGATCTAAATCAGATGAACACAATTTCGAAAGATTGGCTTTTTTTTATGTTCCGCTGGATGAATTTTCACGGGATTTAAACTGTTAATTATATTATTTTTATGAAATGTTTCGGTACGTTTTCCAGTTTAAAAGATCCTGCTCAGTGGATTTCTATGGAACTTGCTCGGTTAGTTAATTTTTCAGTGAATGTTTTAGTATAAAGCACATATCATTCGCTTGGTGTTGCTTGGTCGTCAGGTTGCTTGATTATAGAATTAAGGCTGAATGTTTTAGAAGCAGGCGAACCAAATTATAAACGATTAGCCTTTTCAGTATGTCCGATTAACAGATTCTGATGAGACTTGCATTGATAATTTTTCATGAACCCTTTCAGTATATTACATATTGTTCTATCGTTCTTCACCGAATACTACACTAAATGATCAACGAAAGAAGTTTGCCCTTAATAGCCTAAATTTTGTATGGCTCAAAACTTTTGAGCCATACCTTTTGAGTCAACAGGTATAATAGCGTAATAACGTTCATATTGTTTGGGCATTCCAGGTAAATGTCCATATTGCTTTAAAACGCATGATCAAATTTACAGATATATTTCGTTTGATTCAAGGTTTCTTTAAAAAAACTGACCAGCGTAGCGGGCGTTAGGCTGCTAGTATATATATATATATATATATATATATATATACTGGATCCGAAAGGACCTTTTAAAATTACTTATATACGAGAATAATCAGTAAATAAAACGTAAAAGTCTGTAAACTGATACAAGCAATCCATGTAACCGTAGTAAGTGCTTATTGTGTAAAGTGCATTCTTTCGTCAATAATATATTTACTGTTCTATCATTGGTTCATTTGCTACAGTTTAAATGTTAATTGTATAGTACACCTACATTAATCTACATGTTGTTTTTAATTCTTTTGTTTTCATTTTTACAAGCACAAACGCATACCAAAACTATTTTTCCGTATACATTTTTTCCCTTTCATATAATGACCACATTAAGTTAGTTAATCGACTGTTCAAGCAGCTAATTAGAAATGGTCATTCATCCACTTTAGGAATATTCATGGAGAAGTTTAAAATATAGTTCATTAGACCAGACATACGAAGGGATTATCGACTAAACATGCAGTCATATGGACTCACATATGCTACACATGCCACCAGGCCGTCAAGCAATTTTAATTATGCTGTACGTTCCAAGACATTAGCAACAATTATGAATAATGATAGATTTTCACAGGTAACTCACATGAGATATAATTTCTTTCTATGACTGATGCTTTAAGTTTAGATCTTGGCGAGATTATCTACAACGAGTTTTTTTTTTATGTGATCCCTCTTTGTCTGATAGCCAGCTTGATGAGGGACCAAGAAACGATGTGTGGCTAAAAAAAAATTATCAGGTCTTTTTTAGCCAAGGATTTTGCTGGCTTGAACAGGTCAGAAAGATTTGAATTCCAGTCTCCTGTTCCTTGCTTACTACTTGGCGAAAAGCATCTGTCGAGCAGATCTAGTAGAGCATCTGTCATCAGCAAGTTCTAGAACAGAACACAAATCACATGTGGTTTTTTTCAAGCATTACCAAAGTGGCAATGCAATGTTGAAAAAAGAATCATTAATAACTAGTCCAACGATAACGTTGCGTTTTTCAATTCCAGGCAGCTGATTTAAAGCAGTTGATGATATTTTTTGAGAAAAAAATTATAAAATGAATAAAGATAAGATTCAGCAAACTGAGTTAACGGTGTCTTTATTAAAATTTATATAAAACCAACTTTTCCAGTCAGTGTTTGTAAAAATTAGTCCCATTGTAGTTGTTGTTGAAAAAGTTTACTCTTTATCTAGTTGTATTAAAATTTGTGAAAACAAAATCGTTAGAAACAGGAAACAAATTCCATTCTAGACAACTTTCCGTCTTAGCAGGTGTAAGTGGCTGGATTCTTTTCTTGGAACCTTGATTTTTTGTATCTGAAACAGAAGTTCGTTATAGACTGGTGCCATTTTAACAGGTTTTATGGCAATATATATGTGTGTACTTTCTATAGGTACACTGTAGAGTGGATAAGCTTTAACAATTTTAGAGGAAACTTGTGACAACGAAACATGTCTTTAAAGGAATCCTGTTTTAAACGGTAAAAAAGTCATGGTTTCTGCAATAAGGTATACCTTATACCTACTAAGAAGGAAATCTTCATCGGTGCCTTGCGATTCAGTTTTAGCAGTTTGTTTCTGTATCTATGATTCAGTTAGCATGTTCGCAGTTCAAGGGTTTGGGGATCCAGATACACCTCGCTTACCCTCCGCTATGCTACTCTTCTGAATGTAAAACTGTTAATTTTGGATTAAGGTGTTATAACCGTCATATTAAAAATAATAAAATGAATTTTTTTCTTGCTATTCCTGAGATTGCTGTGAATTTGCTAAAAGTCCTTTTAACGGGTTCCTTTAGTTTTGTAAACATGATATGCTAAACTTCAATAGCATATGTCAAGGGCTTACCGTGGCTGAGTGGATAAGACACCACGAAGTTAATCGCTAGAGAGCGTAGGTGGGGGCGGGTTCGAGTCCCGCCGGTTCCGTTGCACACACTTTGTGGAACCCCCAGGATGTAATTCCCTGGTGTTGTAAATTTCCTTGTACTATCTCGTCCCTCTTTAGTGACGATGACATAAAAGAGGGTCCTGGTGTCAAGCACACAAGTCTGATGTATGTGCTCAATAAAACAAAGCATATGTCAATTTCGCAGTCATCCAAATGTATTTTCCAAAGTTACAGCTAGACAGACAAACCGAAGGCCGAAACACTTTCCAACATAGTTGAAAAAGATAAAAAGCAATAATGTTGAATTCTCCATTTATGGAACACTGCAACAGTCTAAGTATAAGATATTGTAAAATCACTATTTAATGTACACAATACGAAATAATGTACATACCAAACATACGAAATTCAATAATTAACTGTTTGTTTACAATAGTTTAAATGCAAAATAAACATGTACTTATAGAAAGCTGATTAACTATGATTTCTTTTCAACGAGATAATGAAAAAAAAAATTACTTTCAAAGTTAAATAAGAAGATTTTTAAATATACAAGTTTTTTCCTTCTTAATTAAAAATTAAAAGAAAAATATTAACATTAAAAAATAAATACCGCGTAATAACAAACTGTAAAAATGTTAATTTTTTTTCTGCAAGCGAGCATTTATCTGTGGATATCGATTCTCTCTTTAACTCACTTCTTCTAAAATCTTATACGTTTCTAATGATGACAATTCAAAAATTGACTCTTTCCCTGCGGGAGTAGGTTCTAAATTTTCGAGGACTCGGATTTAATTAAATTCGCAAAAACGCTCAGCTTTTATCGAATGAAGTATTTTGGGAGATGCGTTTCCAATGATATTTCTTTCCAAAAAAAGACTCGTTAAGTAGTGAAACGCCGCAGGAGAAATGTATTGTTATTTGAGTAAACCTCGAAGCGCTATCTTTTTAGTAGAAATTAATGAAACTTTTAAAGACTAGTGCATCGGATTAGAGGGCGAAGTCATTTGCAAATTGGAAGTTAATAAGAAAGTGCTAGAAAATTGATTCCTTCGAAACGTGTATCTTTGGAAGTGTGCAATTTTCATTAAGATGACAAATACTTGAGAAATATGGTATTAGTTGTATTTAAATTTACATTAATAATCTGATGATAATGCCACATGGCATAGCTCCAGAAGGGGAATGAAATGCAGTAGCACAAATTTCTGTAATAAATTTAGCTGTTCTAACTTATGAAAATTTTATCTGGATTATTTTTAACAAACTGCTGTAATAACTCAATGCTAAGGCTCTTACTGAAAGAGGAACCTACTTTAGTTTTATAACTTTACGTGTCTGCGATTTATCATTGACATGTTTTTGTTTAGTGAGTGGCTTAGGGGAGGTAAGGGTAATTAGGATCACTTTTTGACGATTTGGACTTTGACAATTAATAACTAGTGAATAAAGTGGGCTACATACTAATTTTATGTATAATTTTATTCAGTCGGTAGTTGTCTCTTGAATGGTGTAAAAATTTATTTTCAATGTAGCATGTTACATGGTATACAAGCATCTTTTTCAAAAAATACCTCTTTGTTCCCAATTATCTCATGAAATGGGTAAGGGAGACCGGGGGAATGGCGATACCTTAAGGAAATTTAAATTTTTTCGCCTCTAAAAATGTTTATTTTTAAACAGTAAAAATTCTAAATCTGAATCATGATCTTTAGTATCTGTATAAATTTAACCGTAATCATAACTGTAACATAAGCACCCATAAAAAAAAACTTCTTTCAACCTCTGCACAGTGGCGGATTACCCAGGATACTGGGGTAATTCCACCACTGTATCGGGGTAATGACGCCACTCTTTAATGACCTAGTAAATACATCAAATTGATACTAGGAAATTATTTACTAGGAACCTACTGAAATTATTTAGAAAGCAATTTAGAAAGCAAAAGTTATTTATCAGTTACAATTTAACTCAAACTGAAAAGTCACAAATATGAATTTCTGCTGAATCGGCTCCACTACATTCAAATGAGGCCATTTCTCTCCCGATTTGCATAGTGGCGGCCGAGAGGACAAAATAGCGGAAATCCCCAAGCAAAGCCGAAAAAAGAACCGAACTTTTTTAACACATTGCATCAAAATGTCGGCGAATGCATGTAGATTACAGGTAATATTATCTTAAATACCTAATGTTACAATAAAAGGTGCTTATCTCTACTCATTCGAATCTCCAAAATAAGAAGGAACTAGATAAAAACTAAATTTTTCACTAGAACAAGCGACCGACGTGCAGCAAAATCACTGTCACTCTAGGCATTGTTTCTATTGTTGGCCTTTATAGCACAGGCACATTCAATATCGCAAACTCCCCTTAGTTTTTAAACTAGGCGGGGTGGTGGCATGACCCCGGGTGGCGCGATTCCCCCAGTCTCCCCTATCAGTGGTATTTTTCTCTCATGCCTTATAAGATACACAGTCATTTGTAAATGGGATTAAAAGACCTCAGTGTGGGCTTTACATTCAGATATTTTTGGTTTTTCAAGTACAACTTTTCTCAGAGATACAGAATTGGAAATATAAGTATGCTGGAAAAAAGTTTTTTATGGGATTTTTAATATTAATATATTTTACACTCTGCCTACAAAACAAAATCAAACGCAAAATTTTCTATTGGAAATTAATATCCTTTTTGTATTACTAAAGAACTAATTTTTAAAGTAAAAAAAAAAAAATCATTTTTTTTTTTCAAAATGCACTGGCCTCCAAAAGTTAAGGTACAGGGACTGGATGCTTTCGATTGCACACGTTTTATCGAATATCTACCAACATTATTGGCGAATTGTTCTTGAACTTCTAGGTTGTAAAGAACATGTTTGATTTTATATTTCTCGGTGAAGATTTCTCGGGAGGACAATTAGGGGGCTAATAATAAATTTAATAATAAAATAATATTTGCGATCACCTATGTAACAGAAAAGGCTGTAAATGGTTTATCACTATGGTAAATGACTATTTGGGTCCTGTTCAACATTTGTATGCATTTGTGTAAGCATAGCACTCATATTCGTGAAGATGTTAACGTTTTTGTGAAAAATTCAAAAGCTTTTTGTTTATAACATACAGAGTTTTCAACCCAATTTAACACAACTTTCCAAAAACCTGACAAAGAACAGTAGCAACAGTATACTGCAATTAAAACATGAATACATTGAATATTTGATGAGGTATGGGCATTTGTATGAAATAATTTTTAACTGCGCATGCGTGGAAGATCCTAAAATTTTTATTATATAATTTGGTAGCCAGCTATTAGGGCAATT
Organism: Maratus speciosus; assembly: GCA_963932465.1. NCBI lineage: Eukaryota > Metazoa > Arthropoda > Arachnida > Araneae > Salticidae > Maratus > Maratus speciosus. The sequence continues at coordinate 383,172,484 of OZ010788.1, read as the reverse complement.
TTTATAAAAAGTTCAGTCAAATATCGCGAAAATTCACAAAGATAGGGTCGATATAGTGAGTTGCTTCCTAAAAATAGCTTTATTATAAGGGATTTTCCACAACTTTTCAATCAGCTCACTATATCTTTCTAAGTTTTCACAACATTTGATTGGACTCTTTATGGAAGTTGCCCCAAAATACTGACTACCAAATTATGACATAAAAATTTTGAAATCTTCCGCGCATGCGCAGTTAAAAATAATCTCATAAAAATGTCCATATCTCATAAAATATTCAAAATATTCATGTTTTAATTGCAGTATACTGTTGCTACTATTCTTTGGCAAGTTTTTGGAAAGTTGTGTTAAATTTGGTTGAAAACTCTGCATGCTATAAACAAAAAATGTTTGAATTTTTCACAAAAATGTTAACATCTTCACGAATATGTGTGCTATGCTTACAATGCATACAAACGTTGAACAGGACCCATATAGTCATTACCACAGTGACAAACCCTTTCCAGCCTTTACTGTTACATAGGTGATCACAAATATTATTTTATTATTGAATTTATTATTAGCCCCTAATTGTACCCTCCGATAAATCTTCACCGAGAAAAAGGATCAGTCAAAGCTTATATGTTGTGAAGGAGGAAAATTTTATTTACATTAAAATTTTTGAGGTCTAATTAGGCCTAAAACATGCAGTCAAGGCTAAAATTTGGAATAAATGCAAAATAAATTGTAAAATAAATATTTTGCTAACACAAAATTTGCAATAATGTAAACCAAGCTAGGTGTATTTCACAGGATCTGAAAACTAAAATATTAAAAAATGCATTCTAAACCACAATTTGATTTAAATAGAAAATAAAATTTGCGATCCTAATTTACCTTTAACCCAAAAACGCTATGATCCTATTTATCTTGAAAATGCTATTTCAGGGGTAATTAGGGTCATGCAGATTATTGACATTATGCTTCGTCTGTTGCAAAACGTAACCATTTCTTCTTAAAAACAACCTTTTTCTAAATTTAAATCCATAACTATATTTCAATAGCCCTACAATTTTTTACACAGGATCTTTTTAACTAAAACACTCTCACTTTGGTGGACAACGCTTTTCTTTGTGTTTTGGAAAACAGTGATTACTTCTACAGGAACATGCATTTTCACTTCAAAAAATTGCACATTTAGAATATTAGTCAGGCTAGAAATTAGCATTGTCAATTTTTTTTAATCTGTTGCAGACTGACCCTGAAGTGCACCTGATTGAATTACCCCTGATCCTAATTACCCCTATCTCCCCTATTTTCCCTTCGTTGACGATAGACATAATAATGCAATGCTTGTGTATATCAGATATCGTACATGTTCTTCTATAAGTCGAGTAGTTCAGGTAAAGAAAAAAGAAAATAATAAAAAGAATAAAAAAGGTACCAAGAAAGGATTAGAAAAATATATATATAAATAAAAAAATGAAATTTGAAACGCTTATTTTGCCGAACACAATAAATCACAAGGAATACATTTTCTTATGAACACTAATGTAAAGATTATTACATGTAATATATCAAATCTACACTGCTAAAAAAATTAGGGGAGCAAGCAAAAAAGTGAAGAGAACAGTGCAAAACAGCAATGTATGGGCATAAAATGTATAGTACACGTGTAGCAATGTAACACAAGCTGAGCAATTGAATTTTACAACTGAGGCAGTGAAACAGACGTTTCTGCAAAATCCCGATTTCTGTACTTATCATCTTTTTCGAGTTTTTGACGTCATAAACTTTAATTTACGTGTGGAGTTTTCTTTATCTGTTTTCTACAGCACTTTAAATTATGGATGTTTTATTTTACGTTGCTTATCGGTGTAAATATTTGCGTAATTTCGTTAAAACCATGTGCTCCTCTAATTGTTGTGAGCAGTGTATATCGTGTATACGTAATTATATGTCTTTTAATGTCACGGTCTGAATATTTCAACTTTTGCCGTTGCCGAAAATTATATTTACATTGATTTACAATTTCAAGCGAAATATTATTCCAAAAAGTTTTGAATTCTACTATTATGGAGACAAAAAAAAAAATTGCATGAACGAGACTGGTGCTAAGGATTAGCTAAAAAATGTCAGGTGCAATTTTGAAAATACCTTAGTTTTTGTTATAAGATTCATTTTCTCCTCACCACCGTTATGCAGACAAAAACCCAATTTGAAATAGTAAGACAACTCTTGTAGACTTTACCGGGGTTTGACATTATTGTTTGCATTGAGATGACTGCTTCTTTAAACCGTTGAAATTCAGTCTCTGAAAATAATACTGAGCCAACTGCATCAACTCAAGATTGCTATTGGAAACTGAAGGTTAAAAACTTTGAAAATCAAATATTACTTTATTTACTTATTATATTTGTTATGTGATAAATGAAAAATGCTACCAACGGAAAACGTCACCAATTCAATCAAAAAATGTTTCATTAGCAATGAGCTTGACGGCATTACTTCTAACTGACAATGAAAGTGAGTTTTAGAAATTACTCGTTGATGAAATCAAGGATATATATGACGACATTCCGATGACGTCAGACAACATTACAGAACTCTATCAAGTCTGATGCAAGGTCAAAATTTAAAGGATTCTAATGACTATGCATTTTTATGTTGATTGAATTTATTATTTTATGTATATTTATATTTTGTTTCCAAATCATTTTAGAAAGATTCTTTTCAAAACCGATGCTTTCATTTATGTAATTATGTTTGCTTTATAAATACATTTTTTTCTAATAACATTTATGAAGAGGTAAGACAGACGAATTGCATATAATTTGCTCGTTGCGTATAATTGCGTTTATAGGTTGTGGCGTAATTATAGTGGTGGGAGTTCATGAGGAGACTTATAGGTTTTAAATATAGAGATTTTATTCAACAACGGGCAAAGGGTTGGCAGACAAGATCTCATAAATTTTGCCCTCACTCCGTGATAGCAATAAAACAAACTTAATTAAATATAAAGTCAAAAGTTAACACATTTAACTTCCTTTCTCGGGGGGTTCATTTCAAATCCACATCTAGATTTCATCTCACTTCAAATCTGTTCTTCTTCCCAGACTAAGCTCTGCCATACAGGCCGTTTATCCACACCAAAACTATTTACGCCAACTCACACTCTCTCCAACGTTTAACTAACCCACTAAACACTGACTAACCAACTGCTCACTTAACATATTTTCGAACCCCTATTTATACTCTGGCAGACTGAGCAAATAAATTTGCATACGGTTACCGCTAACTCGCGGAACAGTGAACTCCTAATTAAAAATGCACCGCGGATAATTAGGGTGCCTCTATATTAGAGTTACGTCTTACACTATGTTCGTTCACCTTCAAACCACTAGAGAGCCTTTGTAACAAAGTTACTGGTTCCTTACAAGGTGAGTTTGATTTTTCTTCTTGAAGTAGAGAGGTCGACTTATATGCAGGAATAATGGTATATTAATTTATTTCTTTGTGATTCCAGGAAAAAGTTGAGACACAAATATAGTTTTGCTATTTAAAAAAAAATTTTCATTTTTGTGTGTTTTACATAACGTCAACGATATATTTTGTCTACGTGTAATAAAATTGCTTAAATAAACTAGTGAAATGTTTTTCATTCATTTATTAATATGCATTATTTTTTCGGCACTGAAGTCGATAAGTATTTAATATTTCAGGTTCGAGAAGAATTGGGTGCAAGGTTCCTAGCGATCGACTGCAAATTATGCTTAGTAAAAACTATGCAAATTATGGAGATGAATTTTGTTATTTATTTAGTTTTTATAGCACAGGATGAAACTAACTGGATCAAACAACATATCCTTTTATTAAATGAAGTAGTGATATTTTATGTAAAAATGCAACAGAAAATATAATTGAACTGAGTTGTGTTATTCACTTAGTTTTTATAGCACATGAAACTAATTTGACCATAAAACATATCACTTTCTTTATAAAAAAAAAAGGTAGCGATATTTTATGCAAAAATGCACCGGGAAATATTGCTGCAGAGGGCTAAATAAAAAAAAAATCATAAAACGAAGAGGTTTATTCATATTCAAGTGAAATCTGTTTTTTTACATGAGGAAAAAAAAGTTGGAGTGTAAAACGGTTTCACATTCACTATCTTTAGAATGAGTAATTGGACATATTCCCAGGATCAAGAAAACAGGGATGGGCACTGTACTTCCTGATCCTTCCTGGATCGTATAGCCAGAGGTTTAGTTTTAATTGGACATATTGTTATCAGAAGAGCGGATAGTGATTTCTTTACTACGGAAGTAAAGAAAAATCATAAATATTGGTTTAGGTAATTCTTTAGCATTTTAATCATTTGTAATTATATTTCATAAAAGCTTGTACGTAGGAGAAAAACAGATTTTTAAAAAGTTTTGTGTATTCACGCTTCAATTAAGTAAACCTTTTTTTAACTTCAAAATTTTTATCGAAAATCATTTTATACTATACTGAACTAAACGGAAAGTAACGGAAATCTACTAAAACTTCAGTGAAAACTGGAACTGAAGTTTAGTATACTTATGGACTAAGATTAGCTCTAACTACTAGATAAGGTGGTGAGCGTAACCTATCAAAATTTTGTATTTTAATACTGACTAGTAAATAAAGTGAAACTGTTTATTATCATGAGCCACAATTTCCGCAAGGAAATGGAATTATATATTTAAACCGTAGGGGAGACCGGGAGAATGGCGCCACTCGGGATTATGCCAGCATCCCGCCTAGTTAAAAACCTAACGGCAGTTTGAGATAGTGCATGCGCCTGCACTATAGCGGCAAACCATAGAAAAAGTGCCTAGAGTGAGACCGATTTTGTTGTACGTAGTTCGTTTGTTCTAGAGAAAAATTTAGTTTTCATCTAGTTGCTTCTTATTTTGGAGCTTCAAATGAGTAGAAGTAAACACCTTTTACTGTAAAATTAGGTACGAAATATAATATTACCCGTAATCTACATGAATTCGCCGACATTTTGATGCAATTTGTTGAACAAGTTCGGTTCTCCTTTCGGCTTTGCTGGGGGATTTCCGCTATATTGTCCTCTTGGGGTAATGGCGCCACCATGGCAAAGGGTGATTTTTGCAATTTGAGTTAAATTCTAAGCTTAGCACATTAATAAATCTAGCTTAAGTAACATTGTAATTATTCATTATTTTACTAAATTACACTGCTTTCTAAATATTTTCAGTAGGTTGTGTGTTTCCTAGTATCCATTTTATGTATTTACTAGGTCATTAAAGAGTGACGTCATTACCAGGATACAGTGGCGGAATTACACCAGTATCCTTTGTAATCCCGCCATTGTACAGAGGTTGAAAGAAATTTTTTTTTATGTGCACTAACTTTACAGTTATGATTACGGTTAAATTTATACAGATACTAAAGATCATGATTCAGCATTAGAATTTTTACTATTAAAAAATAAGCAGTTTTTGAGGTGAAAAAATTTAAATTCCCTTAAGGTGTCGCCATTCCCTCGATCTCCCCTAAACACATGCCTATTTTCGTAACGTTGGCACTCGCATGGGATAAATCTCACCCCATTTTGTCTCCCATTATATATTTTGCTCAATACGTTTTTAAAACAAATCTACTGTTGTATGCTGTAAAATGCATCAATTCTACTTCTCTTTAGCGAAAAATCATGCTTTTTATATCTATTTACAGATTTTGTAGAAGTTTCTGTAAAAAATAATTTTTTTAAAAAATATACAAAGGATTTATTTTGCCCCTTAAAACATGAATTATTTCACAAAATTGATATTAATTACATTTTACCCTCTGACGGGCAAGACATTTGTAGAAACAATTAGGTAATGCACAATTTTATTTTAAAAATTCCACATTCAAAGTATAAAAATTCAAACGATAAATATTTTACCTATTTCAAATACATGATGACTTGAATTTTGTAATAACAGAAGAGGTACTGGACGTTCATATGTTATTCGAAAGAATTTTGAATAAAAAATACGCAGTCAGAGGGTTAAAACCCTTTTATCAGTATACAAGTAACTTTTATGTTGCTTTTCGTTAAAATTCTTTTGAGTGTGTGTTATCCCGTAAGAAACGAACGTATCGAAAGGTAAGAAACTTTCGTACACGCGCGGGATTATACAATCCCAAGATATATCTTTCTCTCCTCCTATTGAACAAAAAGACGACATTTCTTCATCCATCCCTTCTCGAGCTTGGTCTTGAAAGGTACAGGGTAGGTCAGTCTTCAAAAAATTCATCCTTTTTTTCGAAGAAAAAATGTAATTGGAGTGAAATCTGCCCCGCCGCGTGTACTTATGAGTTAAAAAACTTCAAAAGACGAATAAAAAAATATTTTATAAAATTATGTTACAAAACATATGGTATAAAAATATAATAAAAATATGTTATAAAAATATGTTATATGTTTATGTTATAAAAATACCTTTCACCAAAGAAGATGGGACAAAGCAATTTTATACAGGTATTACAAGCAAAAAACTTAAAACTACAATCAAAGAAGATATAGCAGACATAAAATATAACCAGAGATACAACAAGAGACAGCTTTGGCAAGATATGTAGCAAAGAACGTTTACAGATCGTTTTTTAAAAATGTAGAATAATTTATCAATCAAGATTTATTTACCATCCATTATCCGGGAATCAATAAAGGTTTTTTTACGCAATCAAAATATTTGCAATGATTCAGCCTCCATTGACTTGTCTAAAATTTGGAAAGAGATGCTCTGCGATGTGGTCTCGTGATTTTATTTATCAATTTCTTCTTTTTAAAATTTTTGCGAAAATACTTGTATTAACAAAGATCTTGAGAATATCACTGTTTAAGTGATGAAACATATATCAATCTGAATAAAGGCATTTATATGCTTTTAAGTGTATTTTTTAAATCACTTTTGGAAAAAATTTAGCTTAGTTTGGATACAAAATATTTATTTACATGAATCGTGTTTTGTCATGCAGATGAATTCGAAATTTACCAGAAACTAAATTAAAAGTACTGATTTATATGGTATTCTTATCTAGAAATAAATGTTTTTTTAAGTAGATTTTGATTAGAAATTAGAAATTAAAGCAAAAATTAAAAGTAAACTATTTAATGATTGTAATATAAACGTAATCTACAAATAAAAAAACACTTTGTTTGAATAATTTAATTAACCTTTTATTGAAATATAAAAATGCAAAAAAAAAAAAAAAAAGTATTTTCACAGTCAATTTTTTCAGACAACGACATTTAAAATGAATTATACTTATTTCCCAACATACTTCAGTTAAACCATCCATTTTTTCATTCTGAAAAGCTCAGCTTACTTATAAAATATCTTTTTTTTATATCTTATCGGATCAAGCGTTAATAATTTAATTATACCTTTCCTTTAGAATAATGCAATTGAGCGGATTCTCGACCCTTCATTAATTAGAGTTCGCAGATTTGGGGATCTTCGCAGCAGCAGATGGTTCTTGAACAATCTTTGTATGCAAATGTGGTTTTGATAGGAATTACTTATGAAATATATGGTTATTAATTTATGTCAACATCCGAATCCTGTCGCTTCAATAACAGTAGTATAGGGCTGTAACTATAAAACATTTATTTTTAATTCCGATGTAGAACTTAAGTTGATATGCTTTAGCTTTGGATCTTTTTTACATTCAAATATAATATAATACGTTAAAAATATTCATACGCTCTTATGTTACTTTCATTTATTAACACTTTCCAACAAAGTTGAAAAGTGTTTATGGCTTCGGTTTGTCTGTCCGTCTGTCCGCGCTCTAACTCCCGTAAATATACTCGGAGCGCTTTGAAATTTTTGTATGTTAGTAACCTCTACCATAGAACGAACCCTATTTCAAATGAAGTTTATAGCACGTTTAGTTCATTTACAGGGACAGTCAAAAGTTTTCCGTTACATTACGGCCCATGGGAAAAAATCGTTTAAAATGATTTTTAATTACGTTACATGCTTTCAAATATAATAAAATTGATATGCATTTATCAAGTGTACTAAAATATGCATTCTGCAGAATATGCGGCGCAAGGAATAGTTATTATTCATTTACAGGGCCACACAAAAGGATTCCGTTACATAATGATATAGGTGTGGAGGGAATTTTTTCCGGCGTATTTCAATTATGTTAAATTATTTCATGTATAATGAAATTGATATACGTCGCTGAGGTTTACTATAAGTTATTTCATGTATAATACGAAGTGCATAGAATTATTTACAGGGACACACAAAAGATTTCAGATACTATATTGTATCCGAAGCACTGTACGTTAGCGATGATTGCTGGAAATGCATTTTTAATTATGGTATGTGCTTTTATGTTTCATTATATGTATGCATTGTATATGGTGTGTAAAAATGCTCTAATTGATATACAGGGCTACACAAAAAAATTAGTAATGGTTACTGGGTATGATTGCAAATTGTTTAAAGGTGGTTTTTAAATGAGTTATGTATTTTTACGCTGAACTTCATTTAGTTTGCTGAGAAATGTTTGTAGAATATACATAAAAGGATATACAGGGTCACGCAAAGAATTGGATAAATGGCTGTCTATAAATGATAATTTCTGGAAATGTGATTCCAGTAGTTTTATGAGTGTTTTAATTTGAATTAAACTTTAGATAAATAGTGGCGTGTAATAAAGATACTAGGCTAACTACAGGGTTGTACAAAAGTATACAAGTATGTTTCCATCTATTAGTATAAATTGTTGAAACAGAAATTTCAACCTCTTATATGTTTTCTAGCTAAACAAAATTTCTCCATTATATAGTATCTATATCAACCTACAGATCAAATACAGGGATGTTCAAAAGAATTGGAATACATATTTGCTATGGAAGATAACTGCTGAAATCAGTTTTTCAAATATTTTATGCGTTTTCTGAAATGTTTAGTTAGTTCTCTTATATACTTTATTTCCCTAAATAACGAAGTTTTGCTAAAGCATTCAAGAAGTGTTGGAAAGTGTTTCATAATCTATGCTTAACGCATGATTTTTCTTACTTGTTAAATAAATAAATAAATGAAAAATTTAATATATATTATTCATTGAAAGTTGCTATATGTAAATATTTATGTTATCAAATATTTTTAAGTATGTAAGATGGATGTAAGTGTGTAAAATGCAGTGGTCAGAAAATTTCATTTTGTCGCAAACTACCATAGCAACTACTTTATCTAAAATGTTGGTAACTAAAAGTACAACATCGTAACGGCTACAAAAATATTTTTTTAAAGTAGTCTCTACTCCACAACTCAACATTGTCAAAGGATTTAATCTACACTCGAGATCAAGGATACACATACAGCGACCCCTCGTTATATCGCGTTTACCGGCATGTAATCCAATGCGATATAACCGAGGATATTAAAAAAATAAAAAAAGTAACATACAAAAAAATGTTTTGAATTTTACTCAAAAAGGATAGTTTATATACATATTACAATCAGGACTTAATTTGCACCGGAGTTCATCGCAGTTTAGCTCCAGTGCTCTTTTGCATTTAGTAGTTATTTCAATATTGGTCGGAATTCACCGGAGCTCATAAAAGTAGCGCGCCGGAGCCCTGCGGAACAGCGCTTACAAAATACTTGCCTAAATTATCTTTTCCTGTTTCTCCCTTCTTCAATCCTTTACGTTCTTGTCTATCAAAGCACTTACATATGTGACGTTAGCGTGTCGCTCACATAAGAGCATACTTTTAACTAGCGCTCGCAAATGTAGACTCAGTAATTTTCAAACGACGACCAAAAATGGCAGAATTACAACAACAATGTTTGTCGTTTTTATACATAGTCGTGTTATGTTTACTTGAAGCTTTTAGTTCGCGTTTGTTTAATATTCTTACTGATGAACTTAATAGCTCAACACGGTGCTTAATTTGCACTAAAGCTCACGGTAACGTAGCTCCAGTACTTCCTTATTTCAACCATCTTTATTCATAACCCATAAAAGAGTTATACTGCTCACCGAAGCCCGTGTGTTGTGTTTTGTTACTTAATACAAAGAAATTCTTGACGAATAGGATTTTCTGATAATTGCGCACTTATGATTTTAATAATTTTGCTCTGTCCATTTATCAGACTATTTTATAAATAAATGAATATAGATGTAGTGAAATATGTTTTCAAAAAAATTGCTTTGAATTTCATAAGTAATGCGTGAAATATAAAAATGTGGTTACGGGGTGTAGGGGTTAGGTACTAAGGTTTTTATTACAACAGAAAATTAGAGATCAGGTACTGTTTTTCTTAGAATTTAAGCCATGATTACAAATTAGTGAAATTATAAAAGATACTCAATACAATAAAAATTTATATACAGTTACATAAAGATGCTGTTAAGCTACAACTTATTCATTTTTTCGTGATATACGAAAACACATCTGCATATCTTGTCGCATAGATACTGGGAGCGGTTTCTGAGATCGAATGACAAATAAAAGACTCTATTCTCTATATACTTACAGGGTAGCGTTTCTGTACTAAAGTTTATGTACAGGGCTATTACAATTAAAAATCACCTACTCAGAATTCTATAGCGATAGTACTATGGCGACAAATGAAAATTTTTTTCACTAGTATCTATAGTCAAATTGAAAATTAAAAGTTAAATTTTGAAAATTGAAAAAAGCAGCTGTCTGCGAGATCGCTAATAGCAGCAAAGGATTAACCATGCATTGCATACATTTTATTTATTATTTTTACAGTAATTTGTCGCTGACATTCACAATTGTTACGCAAAACATATTACGCAGAAAAGAGGCAAGTTACGACCACGTCATTTGAAGAACAGTATTCCCACCCCCCACCTCCACACACTCAAGTAGTGTTAAAAGTTGTGTCTGTGCTCGTTACGAACTGATTTTTTCATTGCACTACTTACTACATTACTTTTTTTTCAAAATGCAGTGCATTGCGCTACAAACTACAAGAAGCCATATCAGGGCGCCATTTCAGAACTTTCTTGTGTGTGTGTGTGGGGGGGGGGCAAAGTTGTCTTTGAGGGCAGTGGCAAGCCAAGGGGGAGGTTTTTGGGGGGGCTTGGGGATATGTGCTCTCTCCTCCACATGAGCACCGATGAAATATTCCGTTTTAAGCAGGTTTTGATCTTAGCAGGTATTCCGATTTAAGCTGGTTTTATCTTAGCAGGCATAATTTCTAGATACTGTCTAAGAAAGTTTTCCATGTAAGAAAGGGTTGCGTTATAGACAGGTTCCACTTTTAAAAGTATACTCTAAAGCTGTTAAAATATCCTTTCTTTAGTACACCTCTCAAGAGCATAGGTATATTACATTTAGCGTAAAACTTGTGAAAACTAAACCTGTCAAAAAAGGAAGTCTTCTGCAAACGGAAAAAAATCACGTTCTTAAAAAAAAAAAAAAAAAAAAAAATACCATAATTATACTTGTTAAGCCGGATATCTACCTAAAATGGAGCTTTTTTCTTGTTCTTTCAACTTCTTCTTTGCAGATTTTACTACAGGAGCGCAGAGGTTCTTGGAGGAAGAGAGGGGGAAATTTTCTTTGAGGGGAAGTTTTTCAAATAACATGCTGGATTTTGCCCTCTTAACGTTTTTCACAAACATAGAATTCTTACAGGAATATTTTTTAATTTTCGTGAAATACCGCGGTATTTTTTTTCTTTCTTTGCGCAACTACGCAAAATGAAATCGCCAATCGACCGTGGAAAAAAATTGCGAATTTTACCAATTGGAATTAGAAAAAATAGTTAATTTGGCAAATTAGTTACGGAAAAAAATATTATTTCTTAAAAGGAAACATGTTGCAAAGATAGTGGCAACAAACAGCGATTATTGTCAATTGGTTGCAGGAAAAAAACCGCAGATTTCAACATTCTTTCACAGAAAAAAAATCAAATTTGCTCATAAGTCGCGCAAAAAAATCGCGAATTTCGAATAGCTGTCGCGAAAAAAAAAAAAAACGAGAATTAAGTCAGTAGGTTTCAGAAAAAATCTGGAATTTTGTCAAAGAATCGCACAAAAAATTCGAGAATTTTGTCAAATGATCGTAGAAAAAGATTGCGAATTTTGTCAAAATATCTTGAAAACAACTAGCGAATTTCATCAACTAGTCGCAAAAAAAATATATTGAATTTTGATAAATGGCCGCGGAAAAAAATGTGAATTCCGTAAAACAATCACCGAAAAAATCACAAATTTTGTCAAATGGTCGCGAAAAAAAATAAATAAATAACAAAACAAAGCAAAACAAAAACACGAAATTTAATCGCACGATAATCAGCCCACAACAAGTCACGAAATTTGCAACTTTTGTGATCGATAGAGATAAGAAATTTTCAATAATGATTTTCTGCTAGTAAAAAATTTCCTTAATCATTTTCTGCCTTCCTCTTCATACTATGATCTAAATTTTACACTATTCAGAAATCTGCAAAACCCTTTGTCTCAGGTAAAGTCTGCAGTAGATTGGGCAACTCTATTTTTACCAAAACCAACAGGACACGATCCGCGGCACATATCCAGGCGGGTTGATGTTCCTTTTTTTCTTTTCGGGTCAGGTTGACTTTAACAATATGAGTACGGTCGGGACATATCCCTGTGGGTTATTTTTTATTCTACCACTTGTTGAAAACTGTTCTCTGCCATATACTTATATTAAGATATTTTGAAACGAAATCTACCTCAAAGAATTTTTTAGAAGTAGTGGTACGATTGAATATAAAAGTAATCGCCAATCCCGTCCTGTAATCAATGAGTTACTTGTTTCTGGCTCGGGTTGGGTTTTCACTACATTAAGTCAGGTTCGTTTTGATCCGATTTTTCAAAGACATTTTGAATAATTTCAGATGAAAAACCTATTTCTTGAACATTAATGAGTATATATAAATATTTGTTCATATCTCTACAAAAAAATAGAATTAATATTAGAGATATAATTACAGATTGCTTTTCAACAATTGTATTAAAATACTAGCATGCTTCGCTCGCTAAGCTGGTCAATTTCTCCAAACGAATTTTGAATGGAATATCAGGGATATCGAAATGTATCAGTGAATTTGACTTTGTGTTTTAAAGCAATATGGACTTTTACCTGTAATGTCCTGAGCATTCCTTAGCATTCCTGAAAACGATGCGAATGCCACTGCACTATTGTATTTCCTTATGTGTCAGACAAAATTTGGGCTGTTAAGGATAAAATCTTTTTGGTTATCATCTACAGTTGGATTTGGTAAAGAAGTTAGAACAATATGAAATGTACTAAAACCATCCCTAAAAAGTATCTAACAATGCAAATCCCATCAAAATATGTTAAGGAGAATTTTTTAAAAAGATTAATCTTTTATAATGGGGTTCACCTGATTATTGAACTTTCCTCTATAATTATATAAATAAGCAACGCAGAACAATAATATACTAAAACATTTGCTGAAAAAGTATATAACTAACAATGCAAGTCTCATTTACACCTGTCGAGTAGAAATTTTGAAAAAGGCTTATTTTTCACAACCGAATTCATCTCATTATAGAACTTTCCCTCCTTTTTCTATAATTAATCAACATAGAACGTTACTCTGCATACTTAAACATTCTCTGAAAAATTGTGTAGCTAATATTACAAGTTCCATTGAAATCTATTCAACGGAATCTTTCTTAAAAGACTAATAATTTATAATTCGGTTTATTTGATTATAGAACTTTCCACCATAATTCTATAACTAAGCAACGTAGGACGATATATTATATACTAAAACATTTCCAGGAAAAGTATTTAACTAACAATCGGTTTTCGGGATGACTGGAAATTACAATACTCCATCGGGTTGGGTATCCCGATTTTACCCGAACTCGAACCGCAGGCCAGGTCACGTTTATGCTTTTTTTTTTCTTCTGGGCTCAATGTTATTTTTAAGCGTTTCGGGTTATGATCTGTCTCTTTTTTGGTCGGATTCGGGATGAACCGATTTTTATAAAGGAATGAGCATTTTTCGAATTAAAAATATCTGCATATTAATTAATGGTTTTATATTGCATATGTGTTCCTATTTTTACATAATCGATAAAATTGTAGACTACATGTTCATAAATGTAATAAAAATATGGATTCATTTTCTTTCGCTTTGGGTTCGAGCCTGAATATTTTGGGTTGGATTGCCGTTTGTCCACTGGGTTTCAGGTTAAAGACCTTTGAGGGGTACAATCCGATCCGCGCAGAATTCTTATATCAGACTGAGGAGATTATTAAAAATGTACGGTATACGAGTGTAATATGATTTAATATAGGAAATGATTTAACAGTGTTGTAATAATTGGAGTAAATATAATGTGACACTAATAAGGCAAAATAAAAAATTCAAATGATTAAGAATTTGGATTATCCTCCTTCTTTAAAAAAAGAAAAATTCCCTCTAAATTTGAGAAGAAAGGGGAAAATTCAGTTCGAAAATTCTAGTCCTAAAGGATGTGAACTTTCGTTAAATCATTTTGTACACAGCTGAAAAGCGATTAATAGAACTTTTTCACACATATCTTTTTTTAATTAACCAACATACTCATTAATGCATTTATTAATTAAAATGTTTATTTATTGCATGTGTTTTTATTGTAATAAAATCTGACAAGTTATTTTAGCTTTTGAGAAATTTTTGTAAAACGTTTTTGAGTATGATGACAGATAAATTTTCTGAAATATCAAATTCCTTGGGAGGGGCAGTATTGTCCCTCCTTGCCCCCTCAAATTTCGCCCCTGAGCCATAGCGACTACCCTAGTTTTACTACTTACCACACTACACATGACCACTATGGACTTAACAAAGCAGGTCTTTCAACACGAAATCTGAAAAATTTCTGGAAAAAATATATTTAGTGGTATTTATAATAAGATATCACATGTATAAAAAAAGAGGCTGCTAAAGATCAATATGAAAGTAATAAAAAAATTAAAGGAATAGGATTTTCATCGCCAATGTAACCTTATTGGCAGAGTACTAGAAGAATGTCGCCAACACTGCTGCCACAATATCAATAAGAATTCAAAACGCACAAATCATTAACAATAATTTCTGACAGATGTACAGTTGTTTTTTTTTTTAAGAATAAGTTGCCTAATTTATATACTGACTATTTTTTGTTCAACATAGTTAATTTGTAGATTTTATGGCTAGTTTAATGAGTTAGATACGATATTACAGTCCCGTTTTTTACTCAAATTACTTACATATATAACGTAGTAAAAATAAATGTGAGTGTGTGCATCTGACTTTCATTGCATCAACTGAGGAGGAATATGGAACCACACTACAGAAACACAAAATAATAAAAAATCATATTTTTTTCTTCAGTTAATAAAATTTAGAATAAATCTCATCAACCAGCCATGATGGAATATTGAGGAATTTCATCTCCAAAGCACGATCGTGAAAACAGGTAAATGAAATAATTCCTTACCTTATTATTTTACAAGAAAACATTGGTATCTTTAAAAGGAGGTCCTTCCAATATTGAAAATAATATATTTAAAACAAATTATGAGTTCTGATTCGCTCATAAATCAACTTTCATTTTATCGCTACACTTTTAAAAGTAAGCTTATTGTTGTTTTGATACCAGACGTATCGCTATATTTGAAAACCAATCCTGCAAAATCACTCACAATGTAAACATGATAAATGAATGTGAAAATAAAAATGGCATAGAAATATCAATCATATTAAGGAATTAGAAAATAAGGATATGCATTAGGGATTGAAATTGACAAATGTAAACACGGTGACGTATTTGAAACCTGTATTATATATTAAACTTACTAATAATCCATATCCAAAGACCGCTAGTTTTAGAGCTACAAAGGCCACAGAATTGTTCCATACCTATCTATGTGGGCCTAAGCAAACCGCTACGGTTGGCGGTATATATTATTTTCTAACCTTTGTTGATGAGTTTAGCCGCGTTACTATTACGTACCTACTGAAAACCAAAGATGAAGTTTTTTCAAAATTCAAAGAATATGTAGCAATGGCCGCAAAGAAATTTGGTAGAAAAGTGCAGGCGACTCGTTCCGATAACTGGGGGGGGGGGGATATATTGAGAAGGAAATCGATAATTATTTAAAAAATGAGGGAATAGATCACTAGTTTAACGTTCCGTATTCCGCGCCTCAAAATAGGGTTGCAGAGCGAAAGAACCGTACTTTAATGGATATGGCACGCTGTTCACTTAGAGATTGTGGTTTACCTAACTCATTCTGAGGGAAGCTACCTGTACCGCAACGTATATAAAAAATTGGCGCCCAATCTCATCTAACGATTGCACTCCTTATGATAAATGGACTGGTCGCAAACCAGATCTCTCTAATATTAAAACTTTCGGTTGCCGCTCTTATTCATATGTATAAAAGATCCATAGAAGAAAATTAGATAATACGGTAAAAGAAGGAATATTCGTAGGTTATGACAATATAAGTAAAAGTTATAAAATTTGTACGGATGGTAGAAAAATTATCATAAGTAGAACTGTAAAATTTTTGGAGATAAAAAACAGGATATAATTGAAAATAATGTATCAAATGACAATAAAGAAGTACTGAGCTGTAATAATCCACAGCCAAAATTGCATTTAATTGATGACGATATGGATAACACTGAGAATGATGTGCGAAATCAGAATGCAAAGACAAACACTTCAGGTACTCCGCAAAACATTCCACGTAGATCCAATAGAGAAATTTCTCCCTGACAGGTTTGCATTTTAAACGAATAATGGTTGAACAGAAGAACCGAAGTGTTGGGACGACATATAATAAATGTAAAAACCGGTAGTAAAAGAAAAATGGATAAATGCGACTTTAGATAAAATAAATTCACTTTATGAAAACAACACCTGGGAATTAGTTGATCCCCCCAGGGACGAAAGTAATTGGTGTAAGCGAGCGTTTAAATCAGAATATAACAGTTAGGGTTTAATAGAAAAAAATTAAGGCAATGCTAGTCGCAAAGGGTTTCTCCCAAGAATTTGGGATCGACTAAGATGAGACTTTTGCACCTGTTGCATCTCATACAACAGTGAGAAGCATTTTGGCAATGGCTTTGAATAAAAATCTAAATCTAAGACACATCGTTATAAAGATTACCTTCTTAGAAGGAGAATTACAAGAAGAAGTGTACATGCATCTGCCTGAAGAGTATGTTGTTCGAAGAGAGGAACACAAAGTATGTAAGCTAAAAAGGGCAATATACGAATTAAAGCAGGCTGCTAGGACTTGGAACCTAAAAATACATGAATCCCTATCAAAATTAGGTTTTCACCAAAGCTCGATTGATAAATGCTTATACAAACAAATCATATTGTTTATGTTGACGATCTCCTGATCGCAGGGGAAGATCAAAACATTAACAAGATACTATACGAGTTAAAGAAAGAGTACCCTGTAACTGATTTAGGCGAAGTTAAATATATCTAGGTATAAATATAAACCGGCCTAATAAGAACACAATGTCACACGATCAAATTAACAAAATTCAAGAGTTAATTGTCAGATTTGGTTTTGAAAATTCGAAATCTACCAACATATTCATGGAACCAGGGTATATTAAAGTAGTAGATAATGAAAATCTCCTAACGGACAATGTTAAATATAGACAGGCCATGGGCGCACTACTTTATATCTCGACTGTATCTAGGCCAGACATTAGTGTAGCCGTAAACATTTTAAGCCGTAGAAACGAGCGTCCCAGAGCAAAAGACTGGTAAGCAGTTAAGTGAACCATTAGATACCTTAAAGCACAAATTAACCTTAAATTAACATTTACTAATTTAGAAAAACCTGTCTTGAGAGCATATTCTGATTCATATTGGGCAAATGATCCAGAAGATAGAAAATCAACACCTGGAAATCTGTTTGTCCTGGGTAACAATCCGATATGGTAGTCAAAATGCCAAAAATGCATTGCAAAGTCCTCTGTTGAGCCTGAGTATATTTCCGCTGCAAGTGCAGCAAAAGAACTGATTTGGTTACTGGAACTCCTTAACGAACTATATTTGTGCCAACAGTGTTCAATGACGTTGCTGGGGGGATAATCAGGCTTGCATCAAGCTTGTGCAGTCTGATAAGTACCACTAGAAAATGAAGCCCATTTCGCTGTTTCTTAACCTATTGAGTAACATTGTGCAAGAAGGAATGATAACACTCCAATATTTAAATACTATCGCGATGACAGGTGATATCCTTACCAAACCACTTCCCAACCTGTTTTTGAGCTTCACAGAAAAACTTCGATGAATTATTAACATTTTTGTTTCAGGATTTCAGAAGAGGTGTTGGACAATACGAAACCCCGAAACAAAATTTTGAAATATAAAAATACATTCAGAACGATTAAGACTCTAAATAAATATCTTTTCTCACACGTGCGATGTTATAAAAAGATTGTTGCAGTAAAAATAAAATAAGAGAAAGATAAATAAGTAAATGTAACGTTCTTATTTAATGATAACAGTTGACACAAGAGGCTTGCTCAAGGAAGACACATATTGGTATTCAATCCAACTTTATTTTCATCACATGGAGAGTTAGGAAGGTAATAGAATAGGTAGGTAGGTAGGTCACCATACATATTAGAAAAACGTTCCATGTAGAATTATTAAAATCTTGAAGTAATTCCATGACAAAAATGAATGCTGGTTCAAATAATTCTTTAGAGAATCCCTTGAAGTTAAAATGTCCAAAATCGAAAATGCATAACTTAAAAAGGCCGGAGACCGAAGATAAACTTTTATATATCAAGAATTAGCTATTGAAGAACGTCGTAGTTTTAGAATCGCTCTTTGAATTTAGGCACACGGCCCGAAATCCAAAAGACAATCATATTGTCAAAAAATGCATATTAAACTTTCGTCAAAAATCTGTTAAAAAACTGGCTGCATTATTGTATATATACTGTGTAAACAGGGTTTACAAAAATGAATCCAAAAAGGATTTAAATCTATTCGTTAAATTAAAATTATGTATGAACTGTAGAACGAATAACAGCAGGGAGAAAACGAAATTACGTTCAAAAGGCAAGCGAAGACACACCTCTAATATGACGCGGTCGACGTCACTTGCAGCACTCCCTGGTTCTAAAAATAGATCAGAAGAGGGGGGAAAACTACCTTACTTTCGGTAAAAGAAGGAAAGAAAAAAAAGCGATTTGAACAATTAGTCCAGTCAAATTGTCAGAAAATTGGGCCGATAGATGCAAAAATTCTGCTAGAAGATTTTATGTTTTTAAAGTGTTTATGGGGATGTTAATAACAGGAATTAATTGTTTCCCAACAAAATATCTCGAGGCTAAACTTTGTGGAGCCAAAAAACCACGAAATTTTCGGACTTTTTTCAGTTTTTTGCCTATAACTCGAAAATTATAAAATTTTTGCGTACCATACTTAATTACAAAAAGAAAGAAAATTAAATTCTCTACAAATTTCATATTAAAAACGTTTTTCTAAACCCATTATTAAGCGCGCTACAACTTTTTGAAAATAGCACATTTTTTTCAACTTCATAGAAAGTGACCTATTTTTCGCCTCCCATCCCTAAAAAAAATTTCTTTTCATCACTAACTGTGGAAATGAAATGCACCTATTGATGAATAAGTAAGAAGGCAAATTTTCCAGAAGGTTAGGCAGAAGGTAGGGTTGCCAGATAGTACGTTTTTCTCGTACGTTATATGTTTTTAGTATTTTTTAGGTCTATAGCGCTTTTTAGGTATTAGGTGTACGTTTAAATGTGTGAGCACAACGTTTTCTTCCATTTTTCTACCCCATCCCACTTTTGATAGTTTAAAAAATATTCTTTTTCAGTTTACTTTAAAATTTCACCTTTTGCCAAAAATAACTTATGGATATGCGCATCAAATGTAAAAACGGCTTGTTTTAGATCAGTAATACAAAAATCTTGGGTGAGTTGTGTAATATTAAGTGCGCATTTGCTGTTGAAATAGATCAAGTGAACTCTACCTTATTATAGATAAATATCTACATTATAAAAAATTTTATTTAGTCTAACTGTATCATAAGTTTAGATATTTTGTTTGATTTATTATCACCTTTTATGCTTAACCATTAAACGTTGAGCCTGATACATTCCCGGGCAATTTGTCCGTGATTGTATCGGGCGCGATTATTACAAGGTTAAATACAAATATTTATTTTTCAGGGTGTCCATTGCTAAAATTTTCCTAATTATTAAATTGCAGGATGGTCTGATTTATCTTTATTCTTACAATTCAATTACTTTTTCATTCGTAATTGGATAAGACTGCAAAATTAGTTTTAAAATGTTAACAGAATAATGCAATACAAATGCAGTTAGAGAATAATGATTAGATCGATTAATTAATAATAACCACTTTTTAAGGAAATTCGTTAACGAAAACATTACTGGCGCATTCAATATAGTTTAGCATGGTACGAAAAAGAACGATAGTGCGATAAAATAAAAACAAACTAGTGTCAATCAAAATCTTCGTTTTTTCTGAGATAAATCTGGCAACCTTAGCAGAAGGACGATATCCGGCAACCCTAGCAGAAAGACAGTTACGAAGGGAGGGGGGGGGGTGGCAGAGGATAATAATAGGGAATGCAGTTGGAAGATAGCGGTCACGTGACTTTCCGACGCAGGTGTTCTTTCTTAAAGACTCACCCTTCCCTCTCTACACTGGTCTGGTATCTTACTATTCAGTTTATTGCGCGTCTGCTTCTCGTGCAGTAGTGAAAAATGAGCGAGCCCGATCCAAAATTGTGTTTCGTTTGCCAAACGGCTTCAAATCGTGATACACGCATTGTGACCCAGAAAGGACTTGCCAAGCTCTTTGAATGTAGCGTTCAACGTCAGAATAATACTCATCAACGTTTTCTGAAAAGTGGCAAGGAAGTTAGAGTACATGAGGATTGCCGAAAAAAATATGTGAATGAGAGAATGATAGCAGCATATGTTCGTCGGGGGGAAGAAGATTCTACACAGACTAATTTGTACCTCCGATCGAGCACTTCTTTCAAGTTTCGAGATAAATGCTTCTTATGTGGAGAAGGTAATCCCGATGACTTCAACGAAAAACAATCAAAAAAGCCCTACGCAAACCACGCAGACATTGAACAGTTTGAGGTTCCAGTTATTTGCTAAATCAGCCACAAAAAGGAAAGTTCATCTTGCAAGGCTGCCACCGACGCAAGAGGCTGCGCAGCATCATTTCCTAAGATGTTATCATCAGGTATAAGCTTGGCTAGGAAACAACATGCCCCTGAAGAATGGGGGTGGGTTCGCAGGTCTGACGGTCTTTTTCAGCCAGTTCAAATGTACCAAAACCCAGCACCTGAATCCTTGCTGCATGTTGTCTCATGTAGCTGTAAAAAAGGGTGCACCAAGGCATGCTCTTGCCAAAAATCAGGACTCAAATGCTCGGCAATTTGCAAAAACTGTAACGGGGCCAATTGTGAAAATGTGGATGATATTATTTATGCAGAAGAAGAGGATTATGAAGCTGATACCTGGGAAACCATCGACCAAACCAGCAACGTCGATGACTTTCGCAGCCAGGATGATGATGTCGCAACAAGCTCAAAGCTGTTGAAGATCATGCAGCCTGCCCCTTTGCTTCTCAAGCTGAGGTTGACGAACCAAACTCATCAACCCGCAAGCGCTCCAGACGTTACTAAATTCATTAAAGATGTTACTGTAAGTATTTTTTACTTACATTCATGCTACCTACATTCATAATACCTACTATTATTGTTCTCACCTTAAGTTGTAAATTAAAAAAAAAATTACAATGTTGTCAATTTTTTACGGTTTTACCATTGTAATTAATCATTATTACTATCCTGCAAATACCTGTAATATAAAAAGTTACATTAAAGAGGATAAAAGAAATAAAAATGGTGTCAAATGTTGGTATTTGCGATTTTTTCACAAAGTTAGAAAAAAAGTATCATTTTCAGGAAGCTGTAGCGCGCTTAATAATGGATTTAGAAAAATACTTTTATAATGAAATTTGTAGAGAATTTAATGTTCTTTCTTTTTGTAATAGAGTATGGTACACAAAAAGTTTATAATTTTCGAGTTATAGGCAAAAAACTGAAAAAAGTCCGAAAATTTCGTGGTTTTTTGGCTCCACAAAGTTTAGCCTCGAGATATTTTGTTGGGAAACAATTAATTCCTGTTATTAGCATCCCCATAAACAGTTTAAAAACATAAAATCTTCTAGCAGAATTTTTGCATCTATTTTTGACAATTTGACTGGACTAAATGTTTAGTCGAAAATAAATAATTTAAAACGTGAGATAAGAATGCTGTATTACAAAAAAAAAAAAAAAAAAAAAAAAAGTGATTACTACATTACAGCACGTGCAAGTAAATGTAAGTGCAGTGATGCACAGTCAGCTCGAATCTCCTTTGCTTGTGGTTACAATGTAAAGGCATATCTATTCGCCTCTTTTCCCCCCTTTTTTCTTCTGTGACATAGTTCAATTGCTGTAAAATTTTCTGTATGCTATGACAGGCTGTAATTTCAGTCCCGTTTTTAACTCAAATTACTTGCATATATAACACAGTAAAAGTAAATGTGAGTGGGTTTGCATCTTATGTTCATTGCATCCACTGATGAGGAATAGGGAGCCACACTACAGAAACACGAAATAATAAAGAATCATATTTTTTCTTTAGTTAATAAAGTTTAGAATAAATATAATCGGCCAGCCATGACGGAATATTAAGGAACGTTGTCTCCAAAGCTTTCAGTGGATCCGATCGTGGAAAACGCGTAAGAGAAATAATTCCTTACCTTATTATTTTATAATAAATCATTGGTATCGCTAAAAAGAGGTCTTTCCAATATTCAAACTAATATATTTATAATAGATAACTGTTTAAACTTGATTTCAAAATACAAGCGTTCCCAAATAGCGGGATGTGATCGGTTTCAAGAAAATGCTGGACTATTTTTGAATTCAGATTTCCTCTTTTGCAAGTACCAATACGTTCCTTCAGGTGAATTTCCATCCATCTACCCGTTTCACCAATGTAAACGCTATGACAAGCTTTACAGGGAATGGCATAATCAACGCTGGTTAATTTGGACTTATCATATTTAAAATTCTGCTTTTTAAAAAAGGAACTCTCTTTATTAATTGGTTTAAAAGAAAAATCAACATTGAATGATCTTAGAATCCTAGAAATTTTATCAGAAATGTTATTATAATAAGGGGTGTCACCAGGAATGGAATTCCTGGTGAATATTGTTGGTTTCTGAAAAAATAACTTTAACTGTACTTGATTCGTTCTATTGTTTGTTTTACAATGGTTAAATTGTAGTAACGAGGCCTTGCGGTTGCTTAGCGAAACGTCTTCTAAATGTATTTTTAATGTTTTTTGCATTTTGAACTTTTTATTTTTGAACTTTTTATAAATTTCATTTTAAACTGTATTCAAGTCTGTCTTACTTTATTTATTTTATTTAGTCTTTAAAAAGTTTTAAATTCAGACGTCAAATGTATGTATTTTGCAAACAATAATTTTTTTTTTCCAATTCTGAAAATATCAGCTGTACTTATAAAATACTTTAAAAAAAAATACCTTATCGGACTGAGAGTTAATAATTTAATTGTATCTTCCCTTTAGAATAATGCATTTTAGTGGATTCTCGACCCTTAATTATTTCGAGTTCACAGTTATGGGGTTCCTCTCAGCAGCAGATGGTTCTTGAACGATCTTTTATGCAAATGGGGTTTTGATAGGCATTACTTATGAAATATTTGATTACTATTTTATGTCAACATCCGAAGTCATGTCTCTTCAATAGCAGTAGGAATGGGTGGAAAAAATATCGTAACTGTGTTTTGAATTTCGATGTTAAGCCTAATATATTAGAAAAAACATTCCTGAGTTGTTGCATTATTTTCTTTTGTTGAAAAAGGTTGTTATATACAATAGTATATGTATTTAAAGTTGTCTTATGTAAGTATGAAACTGATCACTTTATAAAATATCTGTAAGTATAGAAAATAGATTCAAGTTCGAAAGATGGATGTAAGTAGTAGGTGTGTATGAATGTAAGAAGGGATATAATTAATTTAGGGGATTTCTTACCCCTTAAACTATTTTTTACCTTTATATTTAATATCTTTGACATAGTGTTAAACTGATTTTATGAAGGCAAATTACTTAATCAAAAAAATATATATATGTATATATATATAATCTTGTGCAATGAAATTTAAAAAAAAAAAAAATTAAGAAAATTTTAAAATTCTATCTCTTATAAAATTTTGAATTGCTTTTTAAAACATTTTTTTGCACGATTTTCTTACAAGAGTTTTCTATAATAGTTGAGATCAGATTTCAAAAAAGCACTTAGTTTAAGAAAAATAAATAAAATGTCATGACATATCTAAAAGTATAATAGAACAGACTATTTACTAAGTATTCTTATCTTTTAGAAATAAACTAAATTACTAAAAATCCGATCCTCAATTTTATGAGATGCATCTTAAGAATCTCCCTCCCGCCCGCAGAAAAAAAAAATACGAAAATTAAAATTACGCCCTTCATTAAAAATATAATGTATTCCTATCGAACGCGATTCTACAATCCTAGTATTAAATTATTTCCTATTTAAAAAAAAATATTCCAATCATTCATTTACTTAAATTCATCTCTATTTAAAATGCGTATAAGGAAAGGGCAGCTAATGTCACTGTTGATCGAATTATTGTGGATCAGCAAGAAAAACCTGTCCGCTCATTATGACTTCTACCTGTACACATGGGCTAGGGAAATTTGATTAGTCTACGATTAACAGGTCTCTGATATGATTGGTCTACGTCGCCAAGATTATTCCTGCAATGATCCTTATGACAAAAATGTAGTTGGTAGATTGGTTGACGGAAGTGTTTGTTTGTAAATATGCTCTTCCCTTATATTAATATTTCGCTTCTCTTTCAAAATCTATTCTAAAAAACATTTCGCGTAATTATTACTTGTTTCAAGGTCTTTTCGTTTTTCAATTTTACATGCCGACATGGATTATTTTAAAAACTTCTGTTCTGTAAATTTAATTTTTTACCATTTATTTTATTTTATTTTGTTCTAAAAGCAATTCGCGCTAATTTTGGGATAAGCCGGTTCGCTTCATTTTTCGTCTGCGCTTAAAATATAGTATACGAGCTTTTGCGTGTACGGGCTGTTATTCTCTAATCAGTATATCTGCATTGCGTAACAAACACTACGCTAGGAGGTATTTAATGCGAAACGTGATCTCAGGAGCGCAGTTTTTGCGTGTCAGCAATTGTTTAAAAAACTCACTGCTGTCGCTAGGAAGTGATTTTGCTGAATAATAGATGACCTACATAACATCGTTTTAATGTGTAGTTCGGGGTGACGAACTATAAAATTTTAAGTAGTGAAAATATCGTAATATTCTATAGACTTGAGGAGAATGTTTTAATTATGTATTCTACTCGACTGACCTAATAAAAATATTTTCCTTTATGGATAAATCTGATTATTATTAATAGGGAAACAACATACATTTCGAGTCATTGCCAAGAGTATAACAAAGACTGCAAACTTGCTATCCTAATAATGTCAACTGCAATTACTATCTATTAAATAATTAGCAGAAGTTGTGTTGCTTAGAATCCCTGAATATGGACTGTTGTAAGAGTTTTCCGAGGGCTCTTATAATAAAGTTAGAGAGAAAATTTTATTGTTATTGCTTCAGTTTTCGTCATTGTTACAAAATATTGTAACATACGAAGAAAAATGAATTTAAAGATTGGAATTCTAAATCATCTAAAAGGAAACGGATGCAGTAAAAAGCTTTTTTTTTTAAACATATTTATAATCACCGGATCTTTACAATACTTCGCCAGAATATACTAGGAGTAATAAAATACATTTTAAGCAAAAAGTTGGAAAATTGATATTTTCGTCAATTGAAGGGTACCATATCCTCTTATGTACGGAGTATTCCGCATAAAAGTAGTTTCAACTATCAAAAAGTGTCTTTTACTCTTAACCTCTGGTGCATAATTTGCCAAAAAAGTAGTTGTTTCGATTCGTGTTTCATTTTTTGTTTTCAGAACATGTAGTAATAAATATTGCTTAAATGATTTTGTATTACAAAAGAAAATGAAAATAAAAATTCCCAATACACGAATCAATAATTGTTCTCAAATTTTTCCCCATATTTTAAAATATTTTTATATAATATTATTTTAATAATCCCTTCATTAAAAAGTTGCTTTCACAATAATTTTTTTTAAACAATAACATTTAAATATAATATCTTTATTTCATATCATATCTCAATTTACAACACATTTTTTAAGCCTGAAAGCTCAGCTGTGCTTATGAAATCGTATTAAAAAAAATGAAATCGTTAAAAAAAAATCGTATAGGTCCGAGAGTTAATAATTTATCTTTCCTTTAGAATAATGTAATTGAGCGTATTCTCGACCCTTAATTAGAGTTCACAAATCTGGGGTTTCCTTCAGAAGCAGATGGTTCTTGAACGATCTTCGTATGCAAATGTGGTTTTGATAAGAATTAGTTATGACATAGGATTGATTACTGAATTATGTCAACATCCGAAGGTTATCGCTTCTGTAGCGATAGGATAGGGTTGTATGTAACAATAATAAATTTTAGTTTTGAATTCCGATGCAGGACTTAAGTTTATCTGTTTAAGCTTTATGTATTTTCACGTAATTAAGATACATAATAAAAACTTTTATGGATGCATACACTAAAAGCATAAACTAGATAAAATATGAAAAAAATTATACAAATTTTTCAGAGTTGTTAAAATTTCCTTTTTTTCTTTTGTTAAGAAGAAATAAAAGGTATGAATGTTCGTAAAACTATTCTAGTTTCTCTGGTACACTTTATTAGTTTTGCGATATTTAATGCTCCATATCAACAGACGAGCATCTATACATGGTGTTTCAAAATTATATGTCACAAATATTAAGCAGATTTCGTATAGGAATGTGGGTTCGGAAGTGCAGCGTTGAGGCAGTAGAGGGCTCTTTTGATTTCGGCTGATGAAAGCACTTCACTGTCGTGAATCCCTCCTTCTTGACATTACCCTCACTTTCGGGCAACATGCATCGCTACACCAATGTGGAGCTTACCGACATGCATTTCATATATGTAGCTGCGCAATGAAATGTCTCATACCAAGCGCACGTCCAACAGTTTTCGAGTGTTTCGAAGAACATTCCTTTACTGTGCATATTACTGCTTTTTCCACTGCAGGAATTCTGCGATATCTTCCGGTGCCCGTTTCACGCCTCGAAGCATAAAATGATCCACTCGCGCACAACTCCCAATGAAGACACACAAATGCTCGGCGATCCGGCAGGTTCCTACTTAGAAATCATTCCGTGTACATTCTTTGAACAGCCGCTCCATTTTCTTGCGCAGCCTCATACATAAAATGCATGTCTGCAAGCTCCACATTGGTGTAACGGCACATGCTGCTCGAAATCCGTGAGGAGAATGACGATTCAAACCATCGAAATGCTCTTATCCACTAAACTTAACAGCGTCCTCTATCGCCTTAACGCTACATTTCCGCACCCACATTCTTATACGAAATCTGCTTAAGGTCCCCTCTATCTGCCTTTATATTTCTGACCATATAATTTTGAAACACCCTGTAGGGTAGTTATTTCGAAGGCCTGATTGATCGAGATGGCAGATGCAAGCGGGGCTGAAGTTTTTATTTTAGAGGCACCATCGAGATGATGTTGTTAAGATAAAAATTTCTGGAGGCGTTTTTCAATATAACTTTTATTTAATTATTTTTTCTGAAAGTGTTGAATAGTTAGAAGGTTTAGGATTTCAAACCTGTAGAATGGAGTATGTTCATTCTCATGTGCTAAAATTTAGTTTTACTGGAAATTGCCCAACACAGTCAAAAATACGCTTTCAGAATTTTCTGTCCATAAACAGTCAAGCATTCGAGTTATTTTGTGTAGTCTTGTATAGGGCTCTAGAATTTATGAACGCCACATGATATACTAAAATTTAGTTAAACATGAAATCACATAGCACAACTAAAACGTGCTTTCTGTAATTATTGCTGACAGACGATAATTCATCTGAATTCTTTTGTGTAGTAAAATAACATTAAATATTACATGAGCGATTTTCTGTAGGGAAGACGTTATCGTGCACCTAATATAGCATATGTGAATTTCATTATATTAGAAATATAATAGCACATTTAAACACGCATTTTAATAGCTGTGTCTTTTAGAGATAATGCTACCGAATTTTTTTTGTATCACTGTAAATGAACGATGGATAAACTTTTTTCTATATGAAACATGTTACAGCACACATTATCATTAAAATGCATTCCTAGCACTTATCGTCAACAATGTATCCGATTATTTTGAGTACCTTGTAAACAAATTATAAAAATTGCACATTCTATTTTCAAGAGGGAACATGCTACAATAAGCCTTAACAATATACAAAAAATTCCATGGCAAACCAAGAGTATTATGTAGAGCAGTGTGGTCCAACCTTTTAGCTACCCGATGGCCAATCAATCTTTAGGATAGGAATGTGAGGGCCAGCGAAAAACTTTTATTAAAATTTATATTAAAAGAAGTTTAATATACCAATCCATTTTGAAGTCTAGAAATCAATGTGATTATTGGCACTGCTTTCCTGATACAAGTTTATCAATGTCCACTGTAAGTTCTGTAAGTAAAGTCTCAGGATTGATTCCAGTAAAGCACTTTCAATTCGATTCCTTGTTTTTGATTTAATTTGTCTGAGGGCAAAAAAGCACTTTCGCACACATATGTACTGCCAAACAGCGATAACATTTGCAGAGAGAATTGAAGCAGTTTAGGAAAACGTTCTTTAGAAATCACTTTCCAGAAGTTTTCAGGGACATCCCAGTTTTTAGCCTGGTAGAATGGGTCTGTCTGAAGATCACAAATTTCCATTTGAAGATCACTGGGCACCTCACTCACTTCAATACCCATGGGGTTGTTGAACAGTGCAAGTTTTGGTTTTAGGGTGTCAAAATCCTGGAACCCGTCCTGGAACTCTTTCTTGATATCTATTATTATTTCATGAAACATACTAAAATTTGTGCCACTTTTTCTTCTTTCCACTTGTGACAAGATGGGAAGTGGGCCGTATTATTTTCCTTCAGTGCAATTTGCATTACATCAAGTTTTTTGCGGAACCCCTCAATATGTCCATAAAGCTGGGAGATGTTTTGTTTACGTGCTTGTAATTTCAGGTTTAAAGCATTTAGATGGGATGTTAAATCTGTCAGAAAAGCAAGATTATTTAAAAACTGGATTTCTTTGAGTTTTTCTTGATACTCATGCCCATTGTTCTCATTTCTGAGAAAAGCAAGAATTTCATTCCTCAACCCAAAAAACTGTTTCAGGCATTTTCCAGCACTCAGCCAGCGCGCTTCACAGTACAGTGAAATGTCACCATACTCAGCTTCCAAATTGTCCAGGAATGCAATAAATGCTATGCGCCTATGAGCTTTATTTCCTCCCCTTATTAAATTTACAGTATTTACAACAATTTTCATTGTCTCAATGAGCCTTATAATTTTTCCACAGAGAGCCTCTTGGTGGATAATGCAGTGAAAAAACAAACAATTCATGCCTTTTTCTTTACACATTCCTACTAACCCAGTTTTATGCCCAACCATTGCTTTAGCTCCATCTGACCAGGACTTTTCGGTCCAGACATTTTTCGCCCAGTTGGAAATGTACATCTAATATGATTTATTTACCAATTAGAATAATTGTGTTAAAATTAATCTAGTGTAATTACGTATACACCGATTTCTGGAGTTCGATTACCTGAGATTTATTTTGTTGACCTGAACCAGGTTTCAGACCAGATGCTATAATCATTATGGGAGAAACAAAGGAATCAGGGCGAATCTAAGGGGGAATCATAACTGGGTGAGAAAGTTCCACCAGATTCGTCTGGGATAGCTCAGATCGTAGAGCACTGGCGGCTTCAGCCAGGAGATCCCTTTTTCGAATCCCGGTCCGGACATTTTTCGCCTAGTTGGAAATTTACATCTAATATGATTTATTTACCAATTAGAATAATTGTGTTAAAATTAATCTAGTGAAGTCTGATTTATTTTCAAGATTTTGTTTTACGGTACAATAAAGATAATGCAATAATATAAAGAGTTTTAAATTGTGTTTCGGTTCTGGGACAAAGCTAAAATTTAAATATTTTGCATTTTAGAAACATTTAAAATAACTTCTAGAAGAAAATATATATATTTTAAATTTCTATGGAAAAAAAGAAAAGAATCTATATCTATATATATATATATAATTATGAATGATTAACGTATTACATATGATCTCTACGGATTTTAAAATATTTTAATTTTATAATTTAACCAATATTTTGTTGAAGTAAAATGAGAAAAAAAACGTGTTTTCTCAATAAAAAATTATCTTTTCTTTTTTCAAATAATAGCATTTGAAGTTAATTACTTTCATTTCAAATTACATTTTGGTTGAGCCATATGGTTTAAAAAAATATTTTTCTGGAAAAGCTTAGTGGTACTTATAAAATATCTACATTTTAAATATCTTATTTCACCAAGCATTAATTACTTAATTATCTTTCCTTTTGCAATTGAACGGATTTCCAATCCATAATTAATATGAAATTGAAGATTTGTGGTTCCTTTCAGCAACAGATGGATCTTGAACAATCTTTATATGCAAATGTGGTTTTTATAGGAATTAGTTATGAATTATTTGATTATTAACTTATGTCAACAACCGAAGACCGCTGCAGTAATGATAAGACATGTTTATATAATCATAAGAAATTTCAGTATCGGATTTCTATGTTGTGTCAAGTTTGAATTTCAGCATAGTAATTTTTCCTAAGTTAACATGTTATAAAAACATTTATGTGATAAAACATAACAATAATAATAATAAAAATGAATCTTTACAAATGAAATAATGATAAGAATTTCTCTGAAACTATTTGTAATTAATGCCAATATTTCGTTTTGGAAAAGATTTTATGTATCGAATATTCTTAAAAATAATTCTAGTTCCACTGAAGAATGTACTAGTGATGAGACTTATTACTGATGATACTACTTGATTTACTGATGATACTTGAGGTCGTACGAAGTATTAAACTCCTCAGTCCTGCTTTTCCATCATGTCGATACATTAAACTTGCGGAATTTAGGTTTTAGATTTTTTGAGTGTGCAGGTCACTGTTTAAAACGGAAATGGAGATCCGACATTCTGTTCCGCCAAGTATGTAGTGTCAGTATATTCAGTTATCAGTAGTATTTTGTTACTTATTAATGTTAACAATTGAATAATGCCACTACAGTAACATTATTATAAGGTGGTCAGCTTAATAAATTTCATTTTTGAATTTGATGTCCTGTTGAAGTTCTAATGTTTTTGTACTTTGCATTTTTTCTGTGCAAGTAAGCTGGCATGTCACAGAAGCATTCATTATTTTTTATATTCCGAAAAAAAAAAGTAATGTAAATGTTAAATATGTAAGAGAACATGCTGTGAATATTTGCTGTGAAAATATTGTACGATTACGAGAAAATTTTGTTTTTGAAGTAATTTTTCCAAATGTATAAAAAATATTTCCGTAAAAGATTTATGAAATTAATGAAATATTTAATTGTAAATTGGTGTCAACATCCGAAGCCAGTTAGTTCAATAACGTTAGCATGTGTCGTAGCTGTAATAAGTTTTTGCTTTGCCTATCGATTTAAAAATAAAATTTACGTGTTTCAATTTTTTTTTCTTCTAACAAGATAGCATGTCATAAAAAGATTTATGTTTTCTTGTATGTCAGTCATATCGTACACTTTTAATCTTGCTTCGTTAATTAGTTGACGCTTATTAAATGTAGATTAGAGCTTGTTTACTTTATTGAAATGATTTTAAATAATTTTATTTATTTTTATTTTTTTATTTATTTTTTTTTTACAAACAAACACTTGAAATGTTTCACAAAGTAAAATTACACAATAAGGAAAATATGATTTCATTAAAAATCTTTATTTTACGTTTCTTTCTTTGATTTTTTTCTTCTTCCATTTTTTTTTTTTACAACTATTTTTTTTTCTTTAAAGATTACTAATCTCATTTTAATCAAAAACTGCACAGTAGGCAGTTGATGACAACAGTGATAAAGGATATTAGTCATTTAAATCTTTACCTGTCTATCACCACCCCTGACAATTAGTAAAGTTATACTCCACTGCCACCCTACGACTGTTGTACACATTTTCCATTTTGTTTTGTAAAATGTGGATGTCATAATACACTGCAAAAGTTACAGAACAGCGACCAGATGCTTTCGACTGTACACGGTTTGGTGAATATCAAATCTAATCTAATCGCCCATCCTGGGAACCTGCTTGTGGCTGATCATTGCATCAAGCCCCTAGCCTAGGGCGGGATGTTCCTACCACCTTTGCGGCACCGCAAACCAGGGAACGTTAGTTAGTATATCGGTTTGAATATAAACTAAGTATTTTCAGATAATTATTACTAAAACTAATAACACTTAAGATATGATGCAATTACAGTAGTTACCAGTTTATATGCATGTTTCAGTACAATTTTTAAGATATGACACAATATGATACGATTTACTACAATTATAATAATTACTAAGTTATTTACATTATTTACAACACTTTTCTAAATCAGTTTTAACCTCAAAATCACACTACAGGTCACACTGCAGAATGGCACACTGTGTAGTAATCATAATGTTTAAAATAATCAATTTAGTTACAATTTATGACAAACAGATTACAATACTAATGCTGCAATGACCAAATTATTTATATTATTTATAACACATCTGCAACACAATTAATTGAAGCATTATTTTACTTTTTTCAAAATTTCTAGTAGATTGTAAAATGATATCCAAAGAACTTCACCAATCACTCATTTAACACAACTGTGCAATCTACATTCATAACGAGTTCTCCTTGAAATTCTAGGATGTAAAGAACATGTTTGACATCATATTTTTCAGTGAAGATTTAGTCGCGGGACATTTAGGAGGCCAGTAGTAAATTTGATAATAAAATAATATGTGCGGTCATCTATTTAACACAAAATGCTCAAAATGTTCTGTTACTGTAGGAAATGATTATTAGGTGAATCCTGTTTAAAGTTGTTTACATTTCTGTGAACACAGCACGCACATATTCGTGAAGGTGTTAATGTTTCTTTGAAAAATTAGATTTTTTTGTTTATAGTATACCGAGTTTTGAACCAAATTTAACACCACTTTCAGAAAACTTGAAAACGAACAGTAGAAATAGTATACTGCAATTAAAACATGAATTTATTGAATATTTGATGAGATATGGGCATTTGTATGAAATAATTTTTAACTGCGCATGCGTGAAAGATTCCAAAAACTTTATTTCATTATTTGGTAGTACAGCCATTTAGAGTAACTGATATAAAAAGTCCACTCAAATATTGTGAAAACTCAAAGATACAAAGAGCTGGTTGACAAATAGTGGAAAATCCCTTAGCTACTACCCTAAATCCCTAAAGCTACTTCTAGAAAGCAACTTACTATATCGCCTATTTTTCTGAATTTTAGCGATATATGATTCAAGGGCATTCCGTCAAGTATTTTGATCGATATTCGACAAACCGTGTATAATCGAAAGCATCCGGTCACTCTTCCTTAACCTTTGGAGGCCATTGTATAAAGATCCCTACCAAAATTACGGGAAATTCACAACTCTTCTCGAATTGCCGATGTGTCTTTACGAGACATATTACTTCCGTGTGGGGAGTGTGACGTATATCGGAAATCATGAGTCAAAACTCTTTTACTAATTCTAATGATAATGCAAAGTTACTGAAGGGTAATCATATGCTACGATATCGTATAATTGGGAATTTAAATTATGTAAATTCAAATGTTCAGTCCATAATTATTTATGGTGCATATCATATCTTTCTATTCTGAAAACTGTTAGTTCGTGAAAAATTGGTGTAGGAATCCATTTTATTTCGTGGATTTTTTCTTGTTGATTGAATATTCTCTTAGACGTGGTCTACAACTATTTTCGAAGGCTGTTATCTCTCATTATTATAAAAAATTCTATCTGATTAGTTTGTTTCTGAAGGAAATAGAAAGGAAAGGAATTTACTTAAAAACTATTTCATTAAGGAATCCCGTAGTTCCCGAAATACATTCATTCAATAATTTCAAGAAAGTACGACTATGTTAGAAACATCTGCGACTAAAAAGCGCTGAAGAAATATTTGTGAAGTGCTTCAGAAAAAATAATATAAAAAAATCATGATGCAATGAAAACATTTTCAGCATATTTAATGTACATCATGTAGTAAAACAACTAATAAATGTCAATGTACAATCTTAGATCTTCGTTGACCCGTTTCGGAAAATCTTTGGGATAAAAAGAGGTTTAAAAAAATCGGTGTAGTATTCGAAATAACAATGTTAATATTTAAACATAATCTTTCAACATCTGCGCTCTTTTTTTTAAAATCACCATCTCAAATTTTGTGCAATAAATTCACATAGTACATGAATTCAATATTGATTAAAAAGTTGATTTAAGCACTGCAAATTAACTAAACGATATCCAGGGATAAGTGAAGGTTTAAGACATCTCTGATATGGATGTAGTTCTCCAGCACAGAGACTTAGGCTCTTAAAAAATTAAGAGCCTAATATAATAAAGAATCTTTAATTTTGTTCCTTAATTAAATATAATTGGAGAAAGCATCATCAAAACTCAAGTAGAAAAAAAGAAGAAAACAGAAGGCTTCATACCCCAATTTTCTTGAAATTAATATCGGCAGTACCTTTTGCTAACAAAAATATTTTATGAAAGAATTTTAGGCTTTTAATATGTTAATTCATATATAACAAAAGTAAGCCTTAAGCAGGAAAAATAAAAAATATTAATGTTAAATTTTTTATGAGTCATGCATGTCATTTTGAAAATGAAAATTTTTGATAAGTCGCTAACAAGTTAGAGAAATATTGTCATGGTGTACGATATTCCAAGCGGACTGTATACTAAATTTAAAACTAAAATTAAAGAAACTATTTTTAACTATATTAAACTTTATATACATATTTACAAATAATTAAATATTATAATAAATTAGTTTCATTTGGCTAACCATATAACCAGAATTGAGATGTAGACGAATACCACATCTTACGATAAAAATGCGTTCTATATTATTCGAAAGACGAACAACGACCGACTGTTGCCATACAATGAAATCAAAGTTGCGTGAATGCTGGCATGTTGCCATGATTTCCATGGTAAGTCATAACATACCGGTCCCCATTGACATGTTGTACTAATATTCAATCATATGAAAAATACACATTACTAAATAAACAAATTGCATACAATAAGAAATATTAACATGCATACAAATATAACAAAAGATAAATGAGAATAATACAAATAATTGGAAAATTTATAACAAAATTAATCATTTTCTTCGATAGCAAGAGGTAACTGTTGGGAATAGATCGAGTAACGATCCCTGATAAAGTTTTTATATCTAAGACCTTCTCATCTGAACCAGGTATTACCTTAAGGATTCTGCACAAAGTCCATTTCCCTGGGGGTAATTTTTCATCCTTTAGGATAACCTTTCATCCTGCTTTCAGATTTTTCTTTTCAAGGAGCCATTTGTTCCTTTGTTGCAAATGATTTAGATAATCATGCTACCATCGCTTCTAAATAATTTGCAACATTTTGGTTATTTTTTGCCAATTATTTAACCTATTTTCATTAATATGGGTTATATCACGTTCGGCTAAAGAAGTAATTTGACGTACAGTTATAGAATGACCTGATGTAAGTACTTCTATTGCATTAGGGTCCGAAGACAGATGTGCCAAAGGACGCAAATTCAACATTTCCTCTATTTACGCTATTAGAGTCCAGAAATCTTCCAAAGTGACTCTCGAATTACCCGAGGTTCTTTTAAGGTGGTACTTAAACGCTTTTACCCCAGCTTCCCATAAATCACCGAAATTGGGTGATGAATTTCCAATTTATTCCTTCAGATTCCAAATACAACTAGTTAAAGCGTTATCCGGTTTAATTAACATAGTATGTAATCTTTTAATCTCCGTATTTGCTCCTACAAAAGTTGATCAATTGTCTGTCATTATAGTAGGACTTTTGCACTACGTGCAAAAAACCTTTTAAGGGTAGCAACGAATGAATCTGATTTTAAATCAGTTACAATAAGTGAATTGCTTTAGTTGCGAGACAGATAAAAAATGCTACATAGATTTTATTATGAATTCCCTTTCTTGGATTTTTGTATTTGATAAGAAAAGGTCCACAAAAATCTATACCCGATTGTTGGAAAGAAAGGCTAGGAATTACTCTTTCTTGAGGCAAATATCCCATGATCTGATCAAGAGCTTGGTTTGTTTCTAAAACAAGCTACGCATTCATGTACTACTTTATGAGCTAAAGCGCGTCCATTTATTATACAATAACTTTGTCTTTCCTGATGCAATAAAGCTTGAGGCCCTAGGTGAAAAAACTTTTCTAATATCATTTCACTCAATTTATGATTAGCAGGTAAGACAATAGGATATTTTTTACTATAAGCTAAACTAGAATTTTCTAGATACCCACCCACTCTTAAGATATTTTCAGAGTCAAAAAAAGGGTTCAAAATTTTAATTTATTGTTACTTGTGAGGAAACTCTGATTCGGAAGATTTTTTATATCTTCTGCAAAACATTTATACTGTACCTGCTTGATAAGAAACGTTTTCACACTTTCTAGACTGGGTACTGGAAGCGATCCTAACTTACTCATCCCTTTTCTACAATTGTATATAAATCTAAAAATAAATCTACAAATTCTAATTAATTTCATAAAATCATTAGTCAGAGAAAAAATATTATATATCAAGTCATTAAAAGTCTATGAAGCAGCTAAATTTTTAGACCACAAGTTTTTAAAGTTTGAGATAAAATGTCATTAGAAACATCCTCCATTTCTTTCAAGATAACCTCCTGGTCATCTGATGATAAATGAAGATTTTATAGTTGAGCGACACTAATCTGATTCGTGAGAAAGTCTGTTCCAAGCCACCAAAACTGATTATCCACTAAGTCTGTGGCATATAACCGCGCGAAATTAAATCACTTGGATTGAAACTAGATGAAATATATTTCCAAGTAAAGTTCTGGGTATAATGTTTGGATTTTTGCAAGACGATTGCTGACAAAAGTTTGTAGTCTCCAAGATGGTGCCTCAATCCAGGCTAAGGCTACCTGTGAATCTGCGTATAAGTTAACTTCAAAGCTTTCAAAATTTTAACTACTAATTTGGCTAGTAGGAGACATGCTGACAGTTCGCGAGGAATAGTAACTGTCTTTAACGATGCTATTTGTGACTTACTACTAATTAAGTTGCATGTTGTTCTAGAATGATGTCAAGATTGAATATAGACAGATGCTCCAAACTCAATCGATGAAGCATCAACAAAGCCATGTACTGCTATATGTTGTGCAAAAGGGTTTAAAATATAACGATTAATCTTCAAATTTTCTAAAGGTTTTAAAGAACTGGCTCATTGAATCCAAGACTGAGCAATAAAATCAGGAATAGTATAATTCCAGTTTAATTTCAATTTCCGAAACTCTTGAATGAAAGTCTTGTCTCTTTTGATAACAGGCACAATGAGCCCAAGGGGATCAAATAGTCTGACGATATCTGATAAAACTGTCCTTTTTGTCAATGTTCCTTGTTGGTCGATCTTTACCTTGAAGCTGAATACATTTAAACTAGGCTTCCATGAAACTCCTAAAATCTTTGTTTCATTTTCACCAAAGGAATAACCTTACAAAATTTCATTATTAACATTTTCCAGTAATGCAGGATGATTGGCATTCCATTTATGTAACTGCTTTCCACCAGAATTTAGTAATTTTATTTACTAAGACAGTAATTCTTGTGCAGCTTCTAGACTATCTTCTCCATTAAGAATGTCATCCATGTAGGTATCATTCAAAAGAACTTCTGATGCTTTACTATATTTTTCTGTTTCTTCTTCCACCAGTTGCTTCAACGTTCTAATCTCTAACAAT
Source organism: Maratus speciosus (assembly GCA_963932465.1). Lineage (NCBI taxonomy): Eukaryota > Metazoa > Arthropoda > Arachnida > Araneae > Salticidae > Maratus > Maratus speciosus. The sequence continues at coordinate 383,134,242 of OZ010788.1, read as the reverse complement.
GGGGCACAGGAAGTCCCATAGATTACAATGTTCAATTCATAAGTTTCTACAGGAGCATTAATATTTTCTTTACATAATATTCTTAAAAGTTTTCTTTGATCAGGAGTCATAAGAATTTGCCGGTACATTTTTTAAATGTAGGCAAGAAAGACAAATCTATGATTTCTAAAATGAATCATGATATCATATAACTCTTCCTTCACTTTTCCTTTAAACATAATATCATTCAACGATTTACTATTAACTGTAGGACTCGAAGCATTAAATACCACGCGAAGCTATGTTGTGGAATTTTCCAGCCGGTATACACCATGATGAGGAAGATATTAACAACCAGCTTCATAAGCCATTTAACTAATTTTAATCATATGAGCTAAATTTTCGTATTCCTTCATTAAGTCACAATAGATTTCTCGCATTAACGGAGATTTTTCAATTCGATTCCATAGCTGTTTCAATATTTTTTCAGCGATTACTCCGGTATTTTCTAGACCAATCGGATCTTCTTTTAAAGGCATAGTTACAATGAATCTACCGGTGCTATTTCGGAGATATATTTTTAAAAAAAATGAGACTCGCAGTATTGATCTTTAGGACTAAGTGGTATCAATTCGCCATCAACACTCTAGATTTCCCAAAATTTTTAAAGATTTTCCTTTGTCTTAACTTCTATTAGCTTAACAATACCGCAAAATTTCGGTTGATATTTATTTTCTAATATTCCTGAGACGATATAACCTAAAGCAGTATTTTAAATATTAGTGGAGAAATTTTGTATTTTTCATGTTTACTATTTCATAGAATAGTTCCGCTACAATCAATATATCTATTTTAGCGGAATTTCTAAAATTAGGATCGACTAAATTTATATTTTCCGGAATTTCCAAGTTACTTTCATTTATATTACTTGCTGACAGTCTATTCGATATTCTAGGAATAATTAAGAATTACTTTTTAGCTTAAACTGCTTTTTAGTTTCTTTATCTATTTTTTTAGAATTATATTTATTAACATAATTTCCGAAAATTGATTAAGCTCTAAACCGATTGATTTAAGAGCACGGAAATGATTTTGACATCCGCCAACCATCGCTCTAAGGTTTTTAGCAGAGTCTTGCGATGTCATTTCCATAAACAATATTTCATTAAAATGAGTGTTCACAATAAAACATTTATTTTCAAAACGAGTCTCCAATGCTTGAAAAAGCAATCCATATGAGTGATCGGCTTTGATTACATCTAAAGCACTAGGGCTAATAGTTGATTTTAAATAATACATCTTTTGCGTATCATTTAATTTATCATTAGAATCTAATTAATATTTTAAATTGATCTTTAAACATATACCATAACTGATAATTGCTATTAAATTTAGGTAAAAGTATATCAGGTAGTTTGAAATTAATATTCGAATTATTACATTATTTGGAATTATTTATATCACATTTTTCATCAATGTTATTATTAGAGAGTAAGAATTTTCTTAGTCTTAACGCCAATTTTTCAGCTTCATTTTCTGTTTCTGTGAATGCTTCTATTTGAATCTCTAGTTCGAATTCATCTTCCATAACTTCAAAAAACTTGATTTTCAAAATCATGCAGATGTGATAGAATTTTTTTTTACATAATCTAGTTTCACTTGATTCTCTAGGGTATCGTTTTCATTTTCATCCTCGAGAAAATTTTCTATTCTCGTCAATTATTTACATTTATAGGTCCCTCACTGTCTTTTTAAAGTAAATGTTTTGTTCATTTCAGTCATAGTGTGACTGATTTAGTTCTAGTTGCTGAAAATAATTATTAATAGTTCTAAACTAACTAGATTTAAAACACTAGTTCTAAACTACTGCGGCTGACGCGACCATTTTGTGCGATATTTCAAGCGGAATGTATATTAAATTTAAAGAAACTATTTTTAACTATATTGAAATTTACATACATATCTACAAGTGATTAAATATTATAACAAATTAGTTTCATTTGGCTAACCATATAGACAGAATTGAGATGTGGACGAATACCACATCTTACCGTAAAAATGCGTTCTATGTTATTCAAAAGACAAACAACGCCATACGATACAATGAAATCAATTGTCATACAATGAAATGAGAGCTCTAATAGATGAGCGCCAATGCTAGGGTGTTGCCATGGTTTCTAAGATAAGCCATAACACATGGAAATACTAGGTTGAGCAAAAAGTTCTGGGAAATTTGTGAAAGTTGCGTTGTTAGGCGCAAATTAACAACAAAAGCAACAAGGACTATTCTTCAAAGTAGAGACCACCATAGTCCACGACTTTCTGCTATCGTTCCGCCAGATTTCGGATTTGCTGGAAGTACATGGCGTCTCCTTGGAATCGAAAAACTCTTGACATGCTTATTCAACTTCATTAAAGGATTCACATCGACGGCCCTTGAAAAAGTGTTGCATTGATAGAAAGAGGCCATAGTCGGAGGGAGCCACGTCTGTACTGTAGGCCGGGGGGGGGGGGGGGGACAATTTTGACACCGTCCAATTGTGTTGTATATGATACAAATTCTGGTAACTATTAGATAAAAAATTTCCCAGAACTTTTTGCTCAATCTAATAAAAAAAATGTTAAAAAATAAATAAACGTAGGTAAAGGAGAAAACTGAAAACGGTCGTCATTTTTTTGTCATTTTGAAGTATATACTAAAAAGAAACTCTAACCTAATGAAGGGGATTACGGGTTAATCTTGATTACATATTTAGAGGAACTGTAATGTTAGGGCTTTCCAAGAAAGAAGGTCGAGGGATCCAATCACAGAGATACTGGAGTTGTAGTAACTGTACGAGAAAAAATAACGTTTACTTAAGATACAGCGTCTAGAATAAATAGTGTAGGAATCTGCTATCCAAACAGTGCTAAATATTTGAATCCGTTAAATATGCAATGATATTGAAATCTAAAGAGTCGATCGCAGCGACATCTGCAGGGAATTTTAAAATTTCAATGTAAACATCGTATTATTATAGTATTTAGACTAGCAATCACCTTGCAGTTTTAAAAAATATACTGGAGTTGTCATTGCGATCGAGTTTTTGGATTTCAGCATCTCTGAGCATTTAAGGGATTCAATATTTTAGTCCTTTTTTAAGTATTACTATAATAGCCGATTTCCACACTATTTATTCTAGACGCTATACTTAGGCTTTCGATGCATAGTTCTAAACTAAGATTGAAACAACATATGAGGGACTCACAACCATAGTAAATTAAGTCCACTTTAAAAAAAATGAGATAGTTCATGTAGCAGGTGCAGTAAACTGTGTTTTATCTACTGCCATGGTGCACCAATTCTGTAGTTCTCATATTTTCCCATAGATTGCATCTGTGTCCAGACTTGGTGAAGTAGTACAAGAAATCTTCACAACCATAGAGAATCAAGTCCATTCACCAGTGTATAACTCTTTCATCTGTGGTTCATTGTTTCTAAATCTTGCCTCATTGCTGTCAAAAAACGTTATAGCGATTTCAAAACTTCTGACGAAAATTAAATGCTCGTGAATTATCAGATGGATAAATTATGATTGGAAAGTAATATTGTTTTTAATGATACCGCCCCCGCCTCTTGGTACATAAACGGTAAACATACCGACATCATTTTTCTTAAAAAAAAACTTTACAATGAGAAAAAAACTCTAATCACATAGTTCGATCTTCGGCCTACAGAGAAATGTACGACAAAGAATAAGACCGCCATGAAAGAGAAATTCTTTTACTAAGTCGTTAGCACAAAGATTAATTTGCACTTCAAGCCGCCAAGTACAGATGCATGCAATTTATGTGATGACATATTAATCAAGCTTCCGACAGAAAATAATGAAAACACAAGAAAAAATCTTGGAACTGAACGAGAGCTCCGCTTGCGGAAAGCTATACACAGGCTACAGAGAAAATGAAAATTGATAAAATTAAAGCCTCAGATGAAACTTACTGCTGTACATTCGACTTGCAAAAAGTACTTCCCTTTCCCAAGTTTTCAACATCGATATCTCATTATAAACGTAATCTATATGTTTATAACTTTGGCGTACATTCCTTTAATAATATAGTGGGATACATGTACGTCTGGGATGAAATAGAGGGAGGAAGAGGTTCTCAAGACATTTCTAGCATTGTTCCAAAACACCTAAGAGAGAAAGTCACTAAACATAAAAAAATATTCTATGCTCTGATGCCTGTGGTGCCCAAAATAGTAGCATCAAATTGTCTCTTACGCTGTAGAAACTAGTTAATAGAACAAACATCAACTGACCACAAATTCATGGTGCCTGGGCATTCTTTCTTTCGGAATAACGCAGAATTTGATCTGATTCAAGCAGCAAGTCGCAAGAAACAGCACATCTACATTCCTGGAGACTGTAAGGACACTATTACGAAGGCAAAGAGGAAATTTCCTAAATTTTATGACATTGAAGTTAAAAATTCCGACTTTATTTTTACTACAGCTTTGGAACAAAGTATCACAAACAGAAAGAAGGATATCGAAGGAGCTTGTTTTAGTTTGATGGATTTTAGATCGCTGCGAGTTGTGAGAGGTTCTCTCTTTATGTTACTGTTAAAAGAAATCCTCAATAAGTATCAACCTTTTCGCAAAATAAATTTGAAAAATGAGCTCGAGGGCGCAAGTTCCTTTCTTTGCCAAATGTCAGTCAAGAAGCATTGCACGCAGTCCGTAGAAAAATCAATTTGGCCAAAAAGAGTATGATGGATCTTCTGCCACACATTCCGCCAATTCATTATGTATATTTCAAGAATCTTCCAGTAGAGGTCAATACCAGACTCCAAGCTACTTCCTCTAGAGTACATCATGATTACGATGATGTTGATGATAGTATTGTGTACAGTGAACCATTTGGGATGACTGGTAATATGTTTCTCTCATTGTGTTTAAATTCGAGCAAAAAGTAGAATAAGTAAATATAAATCAAAATCAACAGTTTTTGTAATTATAATAAACAAGTCTTTATTTACACATGGAAATTTCACAACCAAACTTTACCAATTCCTCACTGAAAAAACCAAAAAAAAAAAAAACCCCATAAATTTACAATAGAAAATATTAATTTGTCATTTGTAAAAGTTTAGGGCACGATAAAAATTATACTTTAAATCGAATATTGACATATATAATTCTTATAAATCACTTGACCTGAATTAATTATTTATTAAGAAATTTAAAGCATTATTATTCCCAATAGAGATAAATGGACTTGGTGTACTATGGTTGCGAGCACCTCATATAATTTAAGAAGTACTAACGTAAGAGACATGCATATTCATAAGATGAAGTAGTGTTTAAAATTGCTACACATGTTACTAATGAATTTTGGTTGTTACAGAACTTTTGCATTGCATGTGTTTTCCGTGGGGCATGCTTGAACAGAGCAGAACAGTGTGAGACCTTCAAAAGGCACATCAGTTTAACCGCCGAATATAAAATAATTACAATAAAGATAAAGTTTTAAACAACAAAATCATGAAATATTGAAAAGATTTTCAGAATAAATTAACAATTTAATTGCAGTTGTAAAACATTATTATAAAGATAAGTAAAATTAGACTATGCACGTGTTCATAAAACTATAAAAAAGGAGGACATTAAATTAGTTTTTCAAATTATACTAAGCACTATGAAAATAATGGAACCAAATATCCATTTTTTAACTAAGCAATGTATATTACAAGAGCCATTAAAATTAATTGCGAAATATACTGAACTCATACTATTGTAATATTCGATCGTATAGATTATATTGTTTTGAAATTTTTGAAATTTTTTAACGTGGAATTTGTTGGAGTATTACAAAAATATGTTACATGAAAACAACATTAGTTTGACCAAGTATGTGACACATAATGCTCTTAAATTCCCAGTACTGCAGAAAAGTCCTTCACGTAGAACGTACACAGCTAATTAAGGAAAACAAACAGTAAGGGAGCCGAATGTCGCGAACAGGCCCTAATGGATGATTCCGGGCGGCATGCATTATCCGGAAATCGTTCGTTAATTTAGGCGAAGTGAAACTGAGTGGAGAGCATCATTTAACAGATCTGGGAATCTAAAGGGACGGAGAATTTTAATTTGATTTGGAAGAGGCGAGCGATTTTCCTAGCTTATTTTATTAAGTCTAATAACAAATGCAAGTAAATAGAGATTATTTATTTGGAAGGATTTTGCATGCTTAATCATACTTAATAACTGTTAAATTACATAACCGAAAAGAAAATGTTATTGTTATTTTTTTTAATAATTTGAAATTTTTAAACAGGCAGAAACTGCAAAGATTTCGAATAGTTATGTTAGGAAGTGAAAGTTACTTATACTATATATAAAGTATGGGCCGATAAAACATTTTGAAAAATTTACCAAATTACATTAAACAATAACTGCAAATCAATTTTATCAAGTACAGCTACCTTAAATTAATTTACAATTTTGAACTGAAGTATCTTTTCAGAACCTCAGTACATGCCACTATGAACGCGTGCAACGAGAGAGAACATGAAAGAAAATTGTTTAACGTCACTATCACTCTTTTTCAAATTGCCTTCAAAACTGCCATATTTAGCAACGATCGTACTTTTATTTTTAAAATTGGCATTTATGTGCTAAAAATGCAACACTATTTCTACAGAAGTATTTATGACACCTTAACCCTTTAGCGGGCAGTGCCCACAAAAAAAGACACCTAATTTTAATTCCAAAACTGACAAACGGCACCAAGAATATTTAATTAAAAATTTCCTTTTATAAAGTACGGTAAAATAAGCAAGTTTTTATTTTCTAATAAATTCGTTTGTTAATTCTGGTGTCAGTCCATCATTTCAACATTTTAGAGTCGGAATCGGAGTCGGGCCCATTTTTGAGCGAAAGAGTCGGAGTCCGATCTGTTAAAATTTCCGGAGTCGGAGTCGTCCATTTTACAAGCAGATCTGCGTTGTAGGAGTCGGAGTCGTCCCATTTTTGAGCGAAAGCGATTTTTGAGCGATTTGTTAAAATTCCCGGAGTCGGAGTCGAAGTCGGAGTCGTACATTTTTCCCACCGACTCCACAGCCCTGCATTTTACAAACAGACTTACACCGCGCCAGAAAGGGTTAAGATACCTTAAGAGTACATAAAAAATCGGGACTTTTGGTGTCCCACACGATAGGTCAGCGTACGGATTTTAGAACGCCAGAAAATCGGAACGTCCTGCAAAGAATTAGGACTCTCGGCAACATTGATCGCAATCTACATATTCAATCATAATACATGCACTTACTCGAAGACGAATCTGGATTTTGGCTCATAACTTTAATGATAAAGATATTGTAACAATAATTTCAACAGACTTGCATTGTTTTCTGTGAAATGTGATAACTTCCCGAGAAATGTTGTTAATGGCTACGATCCACGCACATACAATACTGATCCAGACGCTCCATAATTAGGAATGTACATTACAATACAGATAGTCACAATTATCTAATTACACTGCGCTTCCAGTGACATCACTGCATTTCACACAAAGGAAAGTTATTCTGTTGAATATTCCGATAAATTAAATTCATTATTTTAAAGATAAAAAATCGAAAGCAGGGTTTGAGACACCCTGTATTTATGACAAAATATGGGAATCACGACTGTGATTTATCACACAAAAAATGTTCCTTACCATGTGCTCTATCACCTATTAGAGATTGTGCACTACTACATAATATTTTAGTTTTTAAATTAACACAAGTCCTAATTGCTAATACAGATTTATAAGATAACGAATCTATTAGCTATCAGCCGATAACAAATATATATATATTGACTGAAAATAAATATATCAGCACTATAGAACATATTTTATTTAATTATTTTAATGAAATATTCATGTATTTCAAGTAATTCATTTTATAGATAAAGTGAACGATTAGTGAACAAAATAATGGTTTAATGAATCTGTAGATAATTTAGCAGCATATTTTGTAATGATGGCGTTCATGGTTAAGAAAGATAATATTCTAAGAATGGAATTGATAAAATTGATGGGATTTCATAACAACGAATTTATACATAAACCTTATCTACACAGGGATCATTTCAGCAAACACTTCAAATTAATGTGAAATTGATGTCGACGCGAGCAATACTTTAATTTACAGTAATTATAAAACTGTTTGAGGGTAAATGTTTATATTGCTGTCGTTTTAATATATCATTCTTTTATTAAAACTTTTCGGAATTTATCTAAAGTGCGCTTTGTCCATATTTTACATTGTCAAATTTAAGTTTGCATGGTAAAGTGGAGACATGAGGTGTTGTTATACTACACATTTCGAATTGAAAATTACTATGCAGAAACACGCATTGAATGTTATAAATATTAGAAATTATGTATCTTTAAAATGAGCTGTCGTCCTTATAAATTGATATTCATAGAAAATTTCAATAAATTCTGCTGATTTTAAATTCCCTAAGATACGATGTGAACAGATATTTTACATATTTTCATCATAAATTTTATTTCATAATTACAAGGAAAATGCATAAATTGTACGAACAGAATATGATATGATAAAACTGCGTTAATAATAATAATACTTATTATTATTAATGTGGTAATACAGCGAAATTTTGTTAAACTGTCCTTTTTGCGACCGGTGATCGTGGCTCTGTAAGCGGGGTGATGGTATAAGCGAATTTATTTACAGTAATTAAATTGGCTATATTAAAATGTTTAGCGGGTGTAATATTTAAACGTATGAACTTTAACATTAATTAATTTATAATCATTGTACTTTTCTTTTACAACACACTTACTGAGAAGGGAAATATTAAGAATTGAGAATTCATCTAGATCTCGCCACTCAAAAGAATATTTTACAACTCTTTCAAATGGAAAATTACGCGATTACTAAAATATAATACAATGCATAAGAATTTAGGAAATAAAACATTTCTTGAAAAAAAATCTGACAAAGAGCGCTTTTACTTCCTTATTGCTTCATTGAATCAATTTTACTTTCTAATTTCATTAGTTTTGCCAAATTCTCTTACTGTTTTCTAAAAAAAATAATAAAAAAATTACGTAATGTACAGAGGCCAAAAAATAATTAATGCATTTTTTAAATCATCAAATTGTCCCAGAAATAAACGGCCAAGTGCGAGTATTACTCGCACTCAGAGGGTTCCGTTCAATAAATATATGAATTATTAACTATATTATTTAAAAGAATAATAAGACTTTGTAAAACAATTTACAACGTAGGATTGGGTATAGCAGTATCTATTACAAAAGTATGAATGGATATACCATAAAAATTCAATGAGGTATCAAGCCTAAAAAATATCAAATATTACTATTCTGTATGACTCTTTTTTTACGTTCTTCTATCTTCAATAGAAGAAAGTATTGTAATCGAAATTTTTTTCGCGTTCCGGTTTTCGACGGATTTACACGTTTTAGGAGTCAGAGATCCCCAAAAACATGTTTATAGAAAATGTCTGTCTGTCCGTGTGTCTGTCGCCATTGTACCACCAAAAAGTGTATGAAGTTATGCATAAAATTGAACCAAATTTTTATTTTAAGTTTTTGGCTATGGCAAGCAGCTCCTTCCTTAATTTTGAAAAAAAATCGCCGGTAGGGGGCGCTGTAATAGCGATTTTTGTGCGATTTTGAATATTGTACCATCAAAAAGTGTATGAAGTTATGTATAGAATGAAACCAAACTTTCTGTGTTTGTTTTTGGTCATCGCACGAAGGTCCTTCCTGAACTTGAAAAAATTCCGCCAGAAGAGGGCGCTATAATTGCGATGTCTGTGCCATTTTCATTATTGTACCATCGAAAAGTGTATGAAGTTATGCATAGAATTGAACGAAATTTTTTGTGTATGTTTCTGGCTATGGCAAGCAAATCCTTCCTGAATTTGAAAAAAAAATCTGCCGGAAGGGAGGCGCTGTAATAGCGATTATTGTGCCATTTTCTTTATTGTACCATCGAAAAGTGTATAAAATTATGCATACAATGGAACAAATCTTTTGTGTATGCTTTTGTCTTTGGCCAACAGGTCCTCCTTGAATTTGGAAATATTGCGCGGTAAAGGGGCTCTATGATAGCGATTTTTTGTATACTTTTCTTGATTTTTCGTAGTTCTATTGTCCATCGGTGGCTGGTGCAGCGGCGGGAACTCGCTTCCTGCTAAGCCGGCTATTCGCAAACAGCTGATACAACAGAATTAGGGAAAACTATTAATTTTAGCAAATATCATGATATACATTAACTCGTTTTTAGTCCGTTTAATTGACTGAAGCAGAAATTTAAGATGGAAATCAAAATTGGTATAGAATTGAACTAATAATATTAAAATATTAACATATGTAACTACTTCTTGAAATATTAAGATGTATAAGATAGCAGCATTTGGGATTCAAACTAGTTTAACCTTATCTCCACATCCAACTAGTTTAATCTTATCTTAATCTGCTTATGAGGAATTTAATTCGGTACTGACAATAAAAGTACTGTATATTTAAACTTTATTTGGCATTTCATAAACCTAAATTCAGCGTAGTAATAATATTTTATTTTTACAGTGTAGCTAAAACAAAATCCTTGTTCAAAGTTTTAATTTGTTGTTGCATTAAGCGCGTTTCGAAAGGAGATCGCAAAGTTACGACTCTGCCTTTGTCCGTGCCGCGTTTTTCCAGATAGGCTTTTAATTAACTTTTAAAGACAAGGGAGGCATATTGAGATATCCATTCAATGCAAAATAGTCGCGAATCCCATAGTATTTATGTGATTAATTCTAATAAAATTACAGTTTTTAACAATTTGACGTTTATTTTTTTATCCTACTTGTTTTTATTACTACGGAGCATTGCATTACACAAATATATGATTAAAATTGTTATCTAGGCTTTAAAAGCCGATGGTACATAAAGTACGCCGCCCCTGTCATTATGTATATCAAAACCATCCGTGTCTTTAAGGGTAAAAAACTCTGCTAATTACCGACGGTTTTTTTTTCAAAAATCATTATCAACAATGCTTATATACTTATGATACGATAGGTACCAACAGCGCTCCTCGACACCTTTGCTGAATGCTCGCAAATTGAAATTTGTGTGTCACAGAAAAATGCGCTTTTCTCAAAAACTATGTGACCTAGGGCAATCGCTATAATTTTTCTGCAACGTTTAAACAAACGTCTACTACCTCTAATTTTTTCATAATTTTAGTTTCAATAGATTCAGAAATAGATGGGGGGGGGGGACATATTTTTGAACTACATTTCCGGCAATATCTCTGAAAATATCATACCTAAAATTAAAAGAAATGTATTTTTGTGTTCAGCGTTACAAAAGCTTTCACACGATATACAAAGAAAAGATTTTTTTTTCAAGTTACGCAATAAGAACCTCTACATTTTACTTTTTGAGTACGGAACCCTAAAAACGGAAATAACCACCTGGAAAATATACCTTTTTCAATTTATGTTGAAGAAACAAGCTTAGTGGTCGTCTTCATACTTAAATTTTAACAAACTCTCAAATTTTGTATACGAATGCGAATTTTGACATATTTCCTACTTCGGTAAATTCTACCTCAGGATTCCAAACAGAAAAAAGTCATTAGTTCAATTAGTTTAGAGATTATGAAAATGTAAAGTTTGGAACCACTAATTTAAAATTTACTTGTACCCGTTGCTTAAGCATGAAGCGATAACTACTTGGCGGATGAGCTGTAATTTTATATTCGTATAATTGAATCTTATAGAAATTGATTTCTGTTTAAAAAATTATAAGTTACAATTTATAATTTTTTTCGAAAAATTCGAAAATGTACTTTTCGAAATTAATTTTCGAAAAAAATAAATTGTAACCTATAAAGTATAACAGAATTAGCTTTCTCTAAGCTTCAAATACGTGAATCTAAAATTACAGATCATTATGTGAAGTAGTTATTGAGATATGTTGAAGAAACTAGCCACGTTGCAATTTGTTTGTAGGACTACAAATAAATTTAACATTAGGAGTTTCAGTCTTTAAATCTTCGTAATTTCTAAATTAACCGATCGAATGGCTTTCTGTTTAGTATCCTGAAGTAAAATGTACCGGAAAATCGAAATATGTCAAAATGAAATACTCAAAATTTATCGTTATTTGTCAATCTCAGTATGAAGTTTTTAATCACTACTACTACTTTACTGAAGTTTTTTAATTATTTAAACACACACACACACAGAAAAAAAAACATAATTTTCAGTCGAATTGATTTGACGTGTTTTTCCTGAGACAACTTGGAAATTAAAACGTAGAAACATTCTTCTTCGTTTTCTTCTTTTTATGATTGGTTGGTTGGTTGTGTTTATGATGGCCAATTATCAACACGAGGGATATAGGCCCAAAGGGGGGGAGTGCCCTTCGTGGGGGTCTTTCTAAGGGAACCTAACCCGTATTAACGCTTGGAAGTTCAAGGTCCGAAGAAAACCACGAAAACTCCGAACGATTAGGCCGACGGGCGCGATTGGGATCGAACCCAGCACTTCCCGTCTACCAGGTTCGAGAGCAGAACCTCTCGGCCACTGGTGGGGCCTTCTTTTTATGAAGCAACTGTACATGTTGCTAGTGGTTTGGAATTTTGGTGGTGGTGTTTTTTTTCCGCAAGTTCGTTCGTTGTCGCTCTCACGTAACTCCTTATCATAGTATTGTTCCTTATACGAGTATCATTTTGATAGTATCGTTGATAAAGAAAAGGGAAATTTTAAGCCGAAAGTGAAGGTTTAACAGGGTCTTATGATGACGGGCTATTGAATTTTTCAGCACTATTTCCTTATCTCTTTGTGAGCGACTGTAACTCGCATCATATGCGTCGTGATATTTTAAGGGAACGGTCGTTTAACAAGGTCTTACTGCAACATGATAAAATGACAATGCAATATGATAAATACATACGTAAAAATAAAAACTGTAAGGCATAGTTAATATATATTTCCTTATATTTCTTTACTAGCAAACCCCGCGGCTTTGCTCGCGTAATAGATGAAATATGCCTAGTGATATTTGCATGACTACTTTTTATTAGAAGAACACTTTTTGAAATAATTCAAAAATTACAAATTAAGCCACAGCTTGTCTAAACTTCATTATAAAAGTGCAATAGACAGAAATGAGATTTAAATTAATAAGAACTAAAACTAATTCCAATTAAATGATAATTTAGAAAGTATTTTGAGAGTTTTATGCTCATTTCATACGCTCATTTCAGTATTCATTTGAAGTTTTTAGAAAGCATTTTAGTACATTTACATCTTAAAATTAACCATCATGTCAAATTCCGAGTTTCTTGTCTAACAGTCTACCACTTCTCTGGTGTTAGTGGCACCAACATAAAATGCCGAAACAGAGTTGAAATAGAATGTCTCGAAAAATGTTGAAACAGAGACTGTAACCATTAATTTGCCAAGGGTCAGGGGTCAGCTAGGTGGGGAGGCCTACCAAATGGCTTAAGCACTCACAAGCCCCACCCAGCGGTTTCCATCTACTATCGCCGTCACCACACACACACACACACAAAAATAAAAATAAAAAATAAATAAAAATAACAATAATAATAATAATAATAAATAAAAGGCCCGAAGGGACCTACAGGAAAGCCAATTGAGAATATTAAGATTAAATACAATATAAGTACAATATATACACGATGGAAAGCCCAATTTTTACTGGGCGTTTATGAGAGAAATTTAGATATTTGTAATTAATAAGATCATGAGATAATAGATAATAGGATTTTTAAACTTGTTGGAGCGGCAAAAGCTCAATTACTCTGCAAAGCTGGGCGTTCTGCAAAAATACAATAAAAGCTACGTATATGTATACTAAATTAGAAAGAGATTCATAATTTTAAAAATAATGTAGAATATAAAAAATAGGTAAAATAGTGAATAATTATGATGAATATTATATAATTATATACACACACAAAAGTTCAAAAGTCTATTGTTCTTGCAACAGTTCAATTATAGTTCAATCGTGTTGTTTGTGGCTAAGAGTTTATTTTGAATTGGTGGTATCTGTCTATTTGTTAAGATACGTTCTCATCATCATCTATAAATGGCAAAACATTTTAAAACAAATAATGGTTGTTTTCTAAAACTTTCATACATTCAATTATCTTTTGACAAAATGATGGATTTGACAAAACCACTGAGAACCACTGAGACAAAGAAATTTTTGGAGATTTTCTTATATGGTAATATGATGTAAGGGTACAGTTAAAGATATAATGCAATGATGTAGCTCGCTGACCGCATACACATAATGGAGAAGGAACCCTGTCAAATTTATAAAGATATGATGAAAATGGGCCGTGTTTAGTGGCAAACAGAAAAAGATTTCTATGCAGCAGGATTCTCTTTTCCGAGACTTTTGGGGCTAAAGCGTATGTGTACCGTCCTGTGGTACCATAGTCCCAGCGAGTCTGCCATTGTTCGTGTAGAGATGATTTTAGAAGCTTCTTCAAGTAAGAAGGAGGGTTGGGAAAGAATTTGTATTTGGCATGTGATGTGGCTTTGGTTGCTTCTTTTGCCAAAGAATCTGCATGCTCATTCCCCACATTACCCACATGTCCACGGACCCATTTAAAGAAGATCTTTTTTCTTGTTTCTTGGAGTAGTTTGATAATTTGTACTGCGATGAGATTTTTTGAAAAAACATCTTCTATTGCTAAGAGACTTGAGAGACTGTCTGAGTGTATTAATACTTCACCATTAATTTGCCAACATTAACCTTGAAATCGGTTGGTATTTCCTAATATACTATAGAAAACGGAATTTAGATGTTTTTAAAGGCTTTCTTGTTGTTCCTGCCAACCAAGTCGTATTGAAACCGGCATAAAATATAGCCCGTATAGGATCAGGGACTATCACTCTTGATTCGCAACCAATAACTTCTATAATCGGTTTATTATTATATTTCCAGAGATTCCATAGAAATCGTAATTTAGGACTCTTTTAGAATGCTTTTCGCTCCTTACCTTCTCTTCATCCGTTTTTAATTTCGAATTTATTTTCGACTGTTCATAGAGGACATTTATATTTTATAAGTAACTACCGTGCTATATTTAAAGTTTCTAGCCTCTTCAGTACCGCAGAAATCGCAATTTAGAAAGATTTTTGCTCCTGCAATCCTCGACATAAAATATAGCTTATGTTTCAGCAGTTTCTATTACCATCAATTTGTAACCATTGTGTTTGAAATAGGTTTCGTATTTCATACGATTGCATAAAAATCGTAATTTAGAACGCTTATAGAACGCTTTTCGTTCATCCTTTCATCGCGCTTTTCATCCTTTTAAATTTGGAATTTTCTTTCGACAATTCTTAGAAAGCATTTGCATCTTTGAAGTAATTACCATTCCAAATTTAAAATGTTAGACCCCTCAGTAACACAAAAAACGCAATTTAGAACATTTTTTGCTCCTGTAACCCCCAGGTGCTAGTGACAACAACGTAAAATATAGGCTATGTGGGAGCGAGGACTGTCACCATCAATTTTAAATCATTACTTCTGAAATCGGTTTATATTTCCCGAGATTGCGTAGAAATCGCTATTTAGAACGTTTTTAGAACGCTTTTCGTTCATTGTCACTCCTTTAAAATTTCAAATTTTTAAGGAACTCTTCTCAGAGAGTATTTACATCTCATAAGTAATTACCATGCCAAATTAATAGTTGCTAGCCCCTCCAGTATCCCAAAAATCACAATTTAGAATGCTTTTTAAAATGCAACCGCAAGGTGGTAGTGACGCCGACATGAAATAGATCCTATATTGGAGCAAGGGCTGTCATCATCAATTTCCAACCGTTACTTTTGAAATCGGTTGGGTACTTTCTGAGATTGACTTTTCGCTCATTATCACCTCTTTTAAATTTCGATTTTTTAGGAAATGTTCTTAGTGTATCGTAGTGTAGTTATCATTTGTATCTTATAAATAACTGCCCTGCCTAATTTCAGGATTCTAGGCCCTTCATTAATACAAAAATCGCAATTTAGAACGTTTTTCGCTTCTGCAACCCCTAGGGGGTAGTGACACCGACATGAAATAGAGCCTATGTTGGTGCAAGAGTTGTCACCATCATTTTGACACCATTATTTTTTAAATCGGTTTGGTACTTCTTGAGATTGCGTAAAAATCGCCATTTAGAACGTTTTTTAGAACGCCTTTTGCGCCTTTTCACCCCTTTTAAATTTCGAATTTTTTAAGAAATATTCTTAGAGATCATTAGTATCTTATAAGTGACTAACATTCCAAATTTCCTGTTTCTAGGCCCTTCAGTAACACAAAAATCGCATTTTTAGAACTTTTTTGCCACTGCCCTTTTGGCCAGTGGCACGGACATATGATATAGCCTATGTTCTAAGTTGGACTAACACCATCATTTTGATACAATTACTTTTGGAATCGGGTCAGTAGTTCCAGAGCTTACTTCCGACAAACAAACAATTTTTACCTCTTTATAATATTACTAGCAAACCCCGCGGCTTTGCTCGCGTAATATTTGAAATATGCCAAGTGATATGTATGTCTAATTTTTATTAAAAGGTACTAACTAAATTTTTATTTTATTAAAAGGTAATATTTTATTTTATTAAAAGGTTTTTTTTTTATTAAAAGGTACTTATTACTTTTAGGAATAATTCAAAAATTACTATTTAAAACGCAGTTTGATTAAACATCATTATTACACAGCATTAGGCAGAAATGAGACTTAAATTAATAAAATGAAATAAAACTAAATAAATGATAATTTAGAAAATATTTTGAAACTTTTATGCTCAATTAATACGCTCATTTCAGTATTCATTTAAAGTTTTGATTTTTTTAGAAACCATCTTCTTACATCTTAAAATTAACCATCATGTCAAATTCCAAGTCCTACCAAGTCTCTCAACATAAAGGGCTATGTTGAAACAGGAACTGTCACCATTAATTTGCCAACATTAATTTTGAAATCGGTTTATTATTTCCTAATATTCCACAGAAACGTAATTTAAAAAGCTTTTAAAGCCCTTTTTTAGAACGTTTGTTGTTCCTGTGAACCCCAGGTGGTAGAATCATCGGCAGAAAATATAGCCTGTGCAGGATCAGAGATTGTTACCATTGATTCGCAACTATTACTTTTATAATCGGTTTATATTCCCTGAAATTGCATAGAATCATAATTTAGAACTTTTTTAGAATGCTTTTCGCACCTCCCGTTCGCTTCACCCCTTTTAAATTCGAATTTATTTTCGACGTTCCTTCGAGGGCATTAATATTTTATAAGTAACTACCATGTCATATTTAAAGTTTCTAGCCTTTTCAGTATCACAGAAATCGCAATTTAGAAAGTTTTTAGCTCCTGCAACACTCTGGTGGTAGTGGAACAGACATAAAATATAGCTTATGTTTGAGCATGTTCTATCACCAAAATTTGTCATCATATTTTTTTAATCGGTTTGGTAATTTATAAGTTTGCTTAAAAATTGTAATTTATAACGCTTTTCACTCACTTCATTTTTTTAAAATTTGGAATTTTCTTTCGACTGTTCTTAGAAAGCAGTTGCATCTTGTAAGTAAATACCATACCATACTTCAAAGTGTTAGACCCCTCAGTTGTGCAAAAAACGCAAATTAGAACATGTTTTGCTTTTGCAACCCTGAGATGGTGGTGACAGCAACATAAAATATAACCTATGTTATAGCAGGGACTGTCACCATTGATTTGCAACCATTACTTTTGAAATAGCTTTGGTATTTCCGTAGATTGAGTAGAAATCGCAATTTAGAACGTTTTTAGAACGCTTTTCGCGCATTTTCACCCCTTTTTAAATTTCCAATTTTTTCGAAACTGTTCTTAAAGATAATTTATATCTAATAAATATGTACCTTGCCTAATTTTAAGTTGCTAACCCCTACCGATCACAAAAATCGAAATTTAGAACGCTTTTTTGCTCCTGCAACGTCTTGGTGATAGTGATACCGACATAAAATAACGTCTATGTTAGAGCAGAGGCTGTCCGCATCAATTTCCTACCATTACATTTGAAATCATATTCATTCTTCCTGAGATATTGCCGACAAATTGGCATTTAGAACGGTTTTAGAACGGTTTTCGCGCATTTTGCTCCTGCATCTCCTCTGGGGTAGTGGAAGATATAAAATATAGCCCATCTTGAAGCAAGATCTGTCACGATCATTTTTGCACCATTATATTTGAAATCGGTTCAGTACTTCCTAAGATTGCATAGAAATCGCAATTTAGAAAGTTTTTAATAACGCATTTTGCGCATTTTGACCCCCTTTTAAATTTCGATTTGTTTAGGAAATGTCCTTAGAGATCATTGATATCTTATAACTAACTACCATTCCAAATTTCACGATTCTACGCCCTTCCGTAACGCAAAAGCCGCAATTTAGTACGTTTTACTCCTGCACCCCTTTTGGGTTAGTGGCACCGACATAAAGCATCGCCTATGTTGGATCAAGGGTTGTCACCATCATTTTGACGCCATTATTTTTTAGATCTGTTTGGTATTTCCTGAGATTGTGTAGAAACCACCATTAGAACGTTTTTTAGAACGCTTTTCGCGCATTTTCACCACTTTTAAATTTCGAATTGTTTAAGAACTGTTCTTAGAAATCCTTTATATCTAATAAGTAGCTAATATTTCAAATTTCATATTTCTAGGCTCTTCAGTAACACATAAATCGCATTTTTAGAACGTTTGTTGCTCCTGCAAACCCCTTTGGGGTAGTGACACCGACATAAAACATAGCCTATCTTGGAGCAAGCGTTGTCACCATCATTTTGACACCAATATTTTTTAAATCGGTTTGGTATTTCCTGAGATTGTGTAGAAACTACCTTTTAGAACGTTTTTTAGAACGCTTTTTGTGCATTTTCACCCCTTTTAAATTTCGAATTGTTTAAGAACTGTTCTTAGACATCATTTATATCTTATAAGTAACTAATATTCAAAATTTCATATTTCTAGGCCCTTCAGTAACGCTAAAATCGCATTTTTAGAACGTTTTTTGCTCCTACACCCTCTTTGGGGTAGTGGCACCGACATAAGATATAGCCTATGTTCTAAGTTGGACTAACACCATCATTTTGATACCATTACTTTTGGAATCGGTTCGGTAGTTCCAGAGCTTACCTCCGACAAATAAACAATTTTGTCCTCTTTATAATAGGAGTATAGATTAGTATAGAAGTATAGATTACTTTGGTGGTGGTGTTTTTTCCGCAAGTTTGTTCGTTGTCGCTCTCACTTAACTCCTCATCATAGTATTGTTCCTAGTATGAATATCATTTTGGTAGTATCGTTGATAAGAAAACGGAAATTTTAAGTCGAAAGTGAAGGTTTAACTGGGTCTTATGGTGACGCATTATTAAAATTTTCAGCACTATTTCCCTATCTCTTTGGCGGCGACTTTAAGTAACTCGCGTCATATGTGTCATGATATTTTAAGCGAATGGTCGTTTATTAAGGTCTTACTGCAACATCATAAAATGATAATGCCATATGATAAATAAATACGTAAAAATTAAAACTGTAAGGCATAGTTAATTTATTTCCTTATATTTCTTTACTATTCGCATGAGCATGTATATTTAGGCAATTACCATATAAAAAAAAATTATAAAGGAAGCTGATAGTGTTGCTCCAATAAATAAAAAAAAATAAAATTTTATTATTTAATACTTTTATGTAATAATTATCACTTAAATATAGAAAACAAATGTTTTTATAAACTGGAAAATGTTAAGATAACAAAAACCTTAATTTATATGCACAACTAAGCTTCGTAATATTTTTTACAATATCAGATTTATACGAGAAAAAAAAAGTTTAAGTTCGGTCAATTTGTATTTTTTTAAGCACAAACTAAAAAATAATAAAACACATTTCACGCATTATTATTTTGAATAAAGTCAGCCACTGAAAAAAAATGGAAGCTCAGGAAATTTTGGCTTTAAAGTTAAATATATATATATATATATATCACAATCTTTAAAATTTGAGAGAGAGTAAGGAAAAGAAAGTCAGTGTCTTTTCATTTCTTATTAACTTTTGGGAAAAGGAATTTAGCTTATAATATTTTCTGTGGTGTTTTAGTAAAATGTATAAACCATTTGATACTAGTATAAATAAATTTTCACTGCGATTTTGTTTTAATTTTGAATCTTAACCGTGATCACAGAAATTACCTTAAGGAATCAAAGACATATTTGAATAAGAATTAATTTAAAATGAAAATAAACAATTAAATTTAAAAAATCAAAAAACACGACTGCGTAAAAAGCGAACTAATTAATTATTTCTCATCAATGTGAAACTATTTTTTTTTTTCAATTCATACTATTAGCTCACAATCTCGCTATATATATCTTGTTCAAGTTTTCAATCGTTAATAAAATACTTATTATTCATCCAATCAAGCTCAAATAAATTTTTTAAAACTTGTAGTGGATGACACTTGATGCTAACCCAGTTTTTTTTTTCAAATATTAATTCATTAATTAAATTTAATTAATTAATTTTCAATAATCGAGAGAGCTCTCTTCTTGATCAAGACATTTTAAACGCCAATCAGGAGGAAAGAAGAATGAGAGAAAAAAAAAATTCTCTTATTGACCTAAGTAGGAATTGACTTAAAATATTTTTTTTATATTACTTGTTTATATTACTTACCTATTTTTTTTATTTACTTGTATTGATGATTTTTAAGTTGTGTTTAACTGTTAGTTCCTATCTATAAACACTGTTTTGATGAGGTCTATGATGGTTAGAGTTGCAGTAAAGCTAGAGATCCTACATACACAACTTCCAGGTTGTATAATATTTTAACGGAGATTCTGACTGTAAAACAGTCAATGAAACATCGTCTTCATTTTGAAAGACCTATCCAATGATATACCTCTTAATAGGGTTGCGTTTTTTTCGTCTCTACCGCCATTTTGTATTTTACGGCCGCCATTTTGAATTTATAAAAACAAAACCTAGCCTATAACTATCGGGCCGTTAAGACAAATTGATAGAGACCTCATTGATTAAAATCCATCCAGCCGTTGGGATGTTTCGAGGGTGTAAAGAAATTTACATGCACAGATACGCGTGAAACACATAACCCTTCTTTTCAACCACGTAAAAAAAAAAAAAAAAAAAAAAAAAAAACTGGAAAATTTACAGAAACTGTTGTAACGGTATATGTAACTGAATGTTCAGTATCCTCAAATTGAAGAGCAATAAAATTAAACAACTTGTCAATAATTCCTAAAAACTTATTAATGTATCAATTAGCGTGTTATTATTCAAATAAACTCTAAAGGATTCCAAATCAAATCTTTATTCGCAGATCAATTTAATATATCATACCAAGACACACTAAACAGTACTCAGTAACTGGAATATGAGGTAAAATCACACCTCACATTCGAATACGCGTGTATTACGTATATATTGAAGTAAAGCTGGGAAAACAACTAACTGGGGGATGGCCATAATTTAAAAAAAAAATATGGCCTTTTTTTCTCCTCTCTTAAAATCAATCATAATATCCTGCTCTTGATTCAGCCTAGAGATTGCTAGTCGGCATCGGTTGAGTTTAATATCTGCAATATGTTCTGCCAAATGTTCTTTGATCTTTCGTTATGTCTTACAGACATAATCCTACAATTCTACTTTTTATCTATTATTGTAACAGGGATTAAATATATACCTGCGGAATCTTCCGTATGGTTTTATTTGATAATATAAGATATAAATTAAAGAAATAGAATATAAATTTAATGTCCCCCGCCCTATTTAATTAAAGGCAAGAATTGATAGTAGCATCTATCCGATCGTTATTTGAAATTCCAATTTCTGCAATTACCATCGATAGTCGGAAAAATAATTCGAATTTTTTTGTACAGTCCTGTATATGATCTATAGGTTTGTATATATACTACATAGTATGCTAAAATTTACTTCAGATAGGAAACGCATAGAACAGTTGAAAATTCCCCTTCAGCAATTTCCGTTAATAAACGGAATGTACTCGATATCTTTTGTGCATCCCTGTATATGATTTATGTACACCAAGAATTTATATACACCAAGTAATATGCAGAAAAGTAGTTAAATTTAAAAACTCGTTCTACAACTGAAAACGCGGTTCCAGCAATTATTCTCGTAAACAGTACTTTAATTGAATTGTTTTGTATTTACCTTTAACGATGAATTCTATGCATGCATATTATATTCGATAGTAATTCTATAGTAAGCATCTTATAATGCAATTCATTGGTGTATATCAATTTAAATATGTTTGAACTCGTGTAACAACATTAAAATGAACAGTAGACGATATTTTCTTACAGAGAGTAATAACAGAATTCTTTTGATTCTCCCTGTAAACGAACTATAAATGCTACACTTTTCATTTTCAAAACCGAGCATGCCATAGTAAACCTCAATAACATATATCAATTAGATGCAGTCCTAGTATATGTATGCGAGTTAGAGCATGGACAGACGGCAGATAGACTGCAGACAGACAAACTGAATTTTTAAACATTTTCGAACTATGTTTGAAAGAGTTAAAAAACCAGATACTAAAATTCTAAAAAATGACACCATGTCTAAACATTTGTAAATATATATTTTTTTAATCCAAATTTATTTATCTCATATTTTGGTAGGGAAATCAAATATAAGGCCTTTATAGGAAATAAGGTATCAATGAGGCAATAAAAAGATATTTTCTAATAGTACATTGTGTTTAGTCAAACACAATTAGTAAACATTTTAAAGAACACCCTTTTATAAACACATCTATATTTAACAGCAATCGAAAAAAAAAAACCTGTATTATAAAACTCATTTTAAATTTTGGGACAAAGATTTACTTTTTAAATTTCGTATGTAAAAGCAAATAAAAAAAGAATAAATTGTTAATTGTAATTTCTAGACATCAGTTTAAAATTTGATTATTCTTATTAACAGTTATAATACCCATAGAAGATTCATACTTTGTAAAACGTCATATTTTCAGTCACAGTTTCATGCATTAATGCGTACTGCATTCCTAATTTAAATGAAGTACATAAAGTTATGATGGAACATTTGTATTTATTTGGATTTCTCGTAACGCCGATAGCGGTCTGAGCATTCCACAGACACGGCGTTGACTTTATCCATTAGTGGACACTGTCAAAACTACTGGGATAAATTATAGCCCTGAGGAACTCATTGTCCAGTTCCAGTGCTTTAATTTATGCTAAAAGCAAGTCTTTTAACAACATTTGGAATATAAAGTGCCAATGTATGTAAATTTGATTATGTTAAGTGTTCGAGTTGAGTTGTAGATTGTGTTTGTGTATCAGGAAGTTAGTAATATTATAGATATTATAAGATAACAACTATTCGTAAAATATATTTTGAATAACATTAAATGATTTTAATGGAAATGAATAAAATCAAATTGACAAGAAAACGCATACTATTAGTACTATTCTGTGAATTATAAGTGTTTTCTTAAAAAAAAAAAATGTACCGTAATTTACACTTGTGCTACCTCTTTTTAGTAATAAACTATAGCTATACTACTACATTAATGTACAATTTCAACAATTAAATGAAATATTACGTTTCCATTATAATGGTATTCATATAAAAATGATCAATTTCAACCCTTAAATGCCTGATTTTTTATTTTGTTTGGAAAATATTATATTTTAGTCTATTTTTGCTAATTATCCACTAGAAAAATAATGAAAAAATTTATTTATGTTTCTGTTGGACATAAGGCCATAATGTTAATCCTGTGATACATAACAAAAATTGCTCAAAAATTATAATTTTAAATTGTATACTTACTTTAAAGTGTTTACACGGCACAATAACAACTATTCAACGATATTATAATTTTTATAATGCTTTTAATAGTTTGCAGAATTAATAATTATTACCTTATAAAGATAGAAAAAAATGCCAGTCGAGCACATTGCAAGCAGTATCACCAAAAGATGTTATAACGTCCCTGTGATAACAAATCAAAACAAAAGCAGACTTCACGACTTTAAATTCATGTTACCACACGTAAGTAACACATAATATTTCACCGAAAGACCAATAGATAAGAGCCAAATTGCTAAAAAAGGCCATGTAACTCATAGGTTACAGTATGCAGTTGTGAGTTAAGAATATCTCTTAAATAATAACTGAAAAAAAAAATGCTATGCATCGTACAGTCAGTAATAAATAAGTCGATATACCTGCCTTTATTCGCAAACCATTTAGGATATATTCACGCCAATTGTGTCATTAGACATGAAATATTGTCTTCTCACAAAATATGAACGCGATTTAAAAAAAAAATAATAATAATAAATATAATAAAAATTGCACCAATATATTTTGTTTCTAAATGGTATCAATAACTTTTGATACCTTTCTAGAGTTCCCTGGAGCAATACAGACCCAAAAAATGCGTAATTTATATATATTTTTTATAAATTTTTGATAGAGTTACAAAAGAAAATTTATAAATGTATATCCACAAATTAAAAATAAAATCTCGAAGGATAATCTTCCAAATTTACACCAGTAAAAATATAAAATAAATTTATATATAATATAAAAAAAAGCAAACTGTCATCTACCAAATCTTATTTAAAAAAAATCAATAAATTTTCTGGTTGAAATTGCCCCTTTAGCCCTTCAAAAAGTGAAATTTCAGTATATTTCGGGAAAAAACAAACAAGCATTGGAATAAACTGTACACTTATACATACACTTTTTTGTCAATGCCGATTCTTTCATATAAAAATTGATATCGTCATAATTCATATATTTTTAAATAAAATCTCGAAGGAAAACCTTCAAAATCAGTAAAAGTATAAAAGTAATTGATATATAAAATTAAAACAGAAATGAACAATGGAACAATGTGATCTTGTGGATGGACTTTACATCCAGTATCTTTTACATCCAGTTAAGAGGTGATCGTGTTGCAAGGGCATTAGGAAGCCTTAAAAAAATTAATGTTTAAACGTGGCTGGTAGCCCCAATGAGAAAAATAACTATAAAAAGTTAAGAAAGAATAACTTAATAATAAGCATTTAAAGTGCTCAAAGGTTAACAATGTAAGATAAAAAAAAAAAAAAAGCGAAAGGAAAAAAAAAGAAAATTTTGAAAATTTAGCTAAAAAAAAAATCCATTAGTTCCAAAAGGACAGGCGTAAAAGCTAATGGGGATACCCCATCTAAAAAAAACCCCTCTTCTCAGAGACCATACATTAAGTTTAAGCTGGAAATAATGCTAATAATATAGCAGATTTTTAAGTAAACAGAACAGAACAAACAGAAAGGTTAAGTTTTGTTGAAGGGTGAGGAAAAATCAGTCTTCATCGTTAAGCAAAAGCGAGTATTTAGGGCGTTTTCTATTACTGGAGTCGGATACCTCGTAGTCGGGTAATTCCGCTATAATTTGGTTAGGTAAATTGTACATAATTTTATAAAACTTTCTAGATAGTTGATTAATACTTTTTTTTTTTTTAGAAATGGTTTTAAGATCACTGCGGATAGTTGTATTGCGTAGGTACCGGTGACCATTACGAATATAACGTAGATTTTATTGTGAGCACGGTAAAGGTAGTCCATACTAGTTTTGCATGTGAATCCCCAGATCGGACAGGCACAAGTTAATACAGATCTTATACAAGCATTATATAATATTAGTTTATTACGGATACAGAAATGAAATTACCATCTACCAAATTTTATTTAAAAAATCAAATAAATTTTCTGGTTGATGTTTTCGATTTCCTTATATCTGATTGAATGGTAGCAGGATACGGTCCGTTTAGACCAGCCATACTCCAGACATATTTTTTTTTTTTTTGCAAACATAAGTTTGCGCCGTTTGGCGGGCCGCGACGCTTGTATAAAAAGTAAAAAAAAAGTAATTAGTTTAATATAAGATGGCATTAGTAGTTGATATTATGAGTAAGGTTGAACATTTATCGTCGAAGAAATGTTACCAAAATGTTTTACCACCATTATTTCAAAACAATAAACTTTGGGGTAGATTTCTACGGCAAATGTTGTAGAAATGAACGGGAAAGTTTGTTGTTTGGAAATAGTGATGTAACAAATTTTTGGCAGCAGTTTTGTTCCGCGACAAACCTTGAACCCTAAAAAGCAGCAGTAGCTATATAATAAGTATAAAACTAATAATATAATAATGCAGAATTTTTGACTTCTAAATAAAATAAATTAAGAAGTTTTCTCTTATAAATCTTTAACTCAATGTAAATATATATATATATGTTATTTTATTAGCAAAAATATAATGCAAATTTAATTAATGTGGACTAATGTTTGATTTGTATTGACTATTAAGAAATGTATAGGGGAAGATAGCACACAGTGAGACGAAAATTATTATTACCTAACGAATGGCAACGATTTTATTCTTTTGAAAATTTTTTTGCTACATCTATAAGCTATATGAATACGCTACACATTAACGTATAAATGGTTTTAAAAAAGTTATTTATAAAAGCACAGAAGCAGCATAAAGGAGTATCCAAAATTGTCTCACTGTGTACCACAAGTGGTACACAGTGAGACAATGTGTATGTTTTCATAAATCCTACAATTTTACACTCTATCAGTAATTTTCTGCATTTTATGATTTCTAATTAATATTTCTAGATTTTCAAAGTATTAAAAATATGAGCCTCGGGTGGACAATGGCAGACCTTGGGCTACCTTCATGCAAATTTTCAGCTTCTTACGTTTAGTAGATTTCCGTAGCCATCACCCCCCCCCCCCCTCACACACACACACAGAAAGAGAGAGAGAGAGAGAGAAAACCCTTCTTTTATTAATAAATAACTTTTTAAACATCAGAACCACATAGTAGGTACACAGTGAGACATGTCTGACTGTTAGATCAATTTCATCGCTTTAAAAAGTTTATGTCGTATTGCCGAAATAGTCTATTATTAGATATAGCTATGTTTGGTTAAGTAAATATATGTCATATTGAAGAAAATAAACTCTAAAATAGACGTATATATAACTTTAACCACTATAAAATAAAGAATTATTTACTATTTTGTCGGAAGAGTAACGGAAGTGCCGAAACTACACCCACGTGGTGCATAAGATGAGGTAGTTATGTGTGTTTGCTTGGAGAAAGAGTTACAACTATATGACAAAGTGGCTGCTGTCTAATTGTGTACTACTCTCCCCTACAGTTCTGCGGCACAAATAAAACTACAACGAAGAATTTTTGACTAAGAAGAATTTTCGACTAAGAAAACATCATTTAAGATGTTTTAACGTAATTTTAAGTTAATTATAAATAACAGGGCAGATTTTGTCTTCCCATGAAATTATATAAAACAACAGCGAAGGTCATTACTTATTATCCACAACTTAATTAATTTTATAAATACGAATTAATGATTATATGCCTCGGGCCGTATATAAAACGTCGCCGGCCCACATGCGGCCCGCGGGTCGCAGGTTGAGTATGGCTGCTTTAGACCTTCAAAAAGGAAAAATTAACTTTATTTCGGAGGAAAAAAATATTGGAGTAAACTGTAGATTTACACACTACGCTTATGTCAATACCGACTCGTTCATATAGTAAAAATCGATATCGTCAAAATTCGTATATTTTTAATATGAATTTATTAATGTTTTTTTTTATAATTAAATTTATACTGTTAAATAAATAAAAATGTCTATAATATGTTTAGTATTATCCAATATATCTCACTGAAAACAAAAAATTTAAATGGGATAATTTTTTTCTGAAAACATAACTTAAAGTTTGCTATGTGAATTTAATATGAGCAACATCAAATTTTAATCGCTTCTATTCCCAAAAAGATTTACTAAAAGGACAGTCGTGGAAAAAAAAAGTAAACACCCCCTAGTAACTCCTCAACAAATTATCGTAGAAGAAAGTTTCTGGTACCGAACGACTGGAAATAAAGTCTACTTTTAAATGATGTACATAAAATTTGCTTAGGGGCCATCTACATATTAAAACGAACCCAAAATTCATTTTTTTCAATGGCAATACCCAATTTTATCAAGATATTTCAAAATTTTGGTTCCAACTATGCCTAGACACCATATTTCAAGTCATTTGAATGATACGTTTTTGCATTATAAACATTCAAAATTTAGTGCTTCTAATGTTAAATTACGTTTCATATTTTTAGTAATCTCTCCTGAAATTATACTCCTAATGTGCTAATTTTTTGTGAAGCAATAATACTAAAATACCCAAACATAAATACGTTGAATTTTCAATTTTTATAATTTTAGGGTATGAATTATGAAATTAATATTCGAAAAAATTATAAATAGCAACATACAATTCTTTAGATGGATTTAAGATTTATTAAGTCCTGCTTTATGGAAATTTCATGTTTTCCTTCCAAGTAGTTTTCAAATTATGCTTAAAAAACGGCAAAATGATGGTTTAAGGGAGCGTCTATGGTAGAAGTGACCGGACATATATTTTGAAATTTCTTATGCTATCTGTAATCTAGCAGTCTTCAATAACTGCTTGAGTAGCGCCTTGATCAAGAAAAAGGCTCTCTTGGTCAACAATCGAGTATCGAACTTCAATTTGGATACAGCCCCTAAAATATGATCGTTTTAAAATAATTTATTTCTGGGAAACTTATCGTACGAATTACATAAAAATTTGTTTTTAGACTTATTGAAGGGTGTAGAGTTCATTTATACTGTCAGAATTGTGTACTGCTTTTGAAAAAAATAAAGTTATGGTTCGTTTTAATATATATATGGCCCCCTAAGCAAATTTTATATACATCACTTAAAAAACTTTATTACCAATCGTGTGGTACCAGTAACTTTCTTCTACGATAATTTTTTGCAGAGTTAGTATGGGGTGTTTACTTTTTTTTTCCACGACTGTACATAAACTGTACACTTTTCCTGGTTGATTTGATCCAAAGAACTCAAATAAAGTTTCAAAAGTTGCTGTTACTATTGGAAAAATCGAAGTTTATCGAATTTCTAATACGTGTACTACTTCTATTTCAAAAATTGCGTTTATATTCTGAAAGAGAACAACATTTCCTCTCTAATGATTCCTTTGGTGTGATTTTATAGTATACGGTCACTAAATAAAGGCAATTGTATAGTTTCTTTTTACACTGACTGTGGTATAAACAGCAAAATTTGCTAAGCTGGAATCGCGAAAGACCAGAGAAAAGTTCCGTTTCAGACATTTTAGCAGGAATGTTTGTGTGATATTCTTTTCGTCTAGGTAATGAAATATTTAGATTTCTCTTATACACAGGTTTTTTCTACAAAGTTTGTCTTATTCATTAAAATTAATTTAAGATTATCTTTGTTTGCTCCTTTTCAATTCAGTCGGTGAAATTGTTAAAGAGTCATAAAACGAATTTTAAATTAACTTATTTCTTTTATAAATAGGAGTATTTCTCTTAGTTTTCTACTTTATTTCTGTTAAAATTTTGCGATTTTCAAATAGTACTAATGCATAAACAAAGCAATTACAGCGGATGCAACATATATCTTTATTGTTGGTTCGCTTATTGATCTATTCAATTCCTATGACAATTAAATAAGATTTCTTTTGTAATCTAAAAGTTATTTAAAAATCTAAATGTTTTTCTCTTCGAAATCTTTCTAATAAATGTTTTGTTCAGCTAAAAAATAGATAAATCTTTTGTCAGAAAGTTTTATATTACTTTTAAACAACAGAAAGTTTTTAAATTTATTTTTTTTGATTTAAGGATATTTAGAAAAAAGATAAATAACAGAGTATAAGAATTAAATTGTACTTCAATATGACAAAGCTTTCTTTAGTAATTAATTTTAATTTTGCTAGTCTGAAATCTTTATAAAGTCTGAAAAAGTCGCGCCGGAGCCCTGTGAAACAGCGCTTACGAAATACCGAAGTCTAAATTATCTTTTCCTGTTTCTTCCTTCTCAAATCTTACCTTCTTGTCTTCCAAAATACTTGCATCCAGCGTTAGCGTGTAGCTCACATAAGAGCATACGCACCTCGCAAATGTAGACTCAGTAATTTTCAAACGGCGACGTAAGATGCCGGAATTAACCTCAACCGTATCTGGCGTTTTTACACATGGTCGCGTTATGTTTATTTGATGCTTTTTGTTCGTGTTTGTTTAATATTCTTACTGATTACCTTTTTAGCTGCTTAATTTGAACTGAAGCTCACAGGAATGTAGCTCCAATACTTCTTTATTTCAACGATCTTTATTCAGAACGCATAAGAGTTTATAAATACTGCTCACCGAAGCCCTGTGTGTTGTGTTTTGCTAGCTGATACAATGAAATCCTTGGTGAATAGTATTTTCAGAAAATTCCCCACTCCTGATTTTAATATTTTTGCTCCGTTCATTTATCAGATTTTATTATAAATTAGCTATTTAACCCGTTCTACGCACGGGAGTTCATGAATTTAATTCTAAAACCAAAATTAAAAATAAAATTTTTCCGAATTATCCAGTTGCTAATGGCAGTAGACAATAAAACGATATATTTGGAAAAAGGAAATAAATAAAATAAAAAGTTCTGTTGATATTTGTGATAAAATATTTTTCTCTATTTTTTAAAAAAGATAATAATTAAGCGCAATTAAATAATATCTAATTATTTGCATGTGAGGTAAAAGAATTATCGTAATACCCGCTACAGCTTCTTAGTATTGCAGCGTGGCTTACGTAATGTGTATATCTCACATTGCAGTAAACATTTAGAACTGTTTAGAACACACGTGATTACGGGTTGAACATAAATAAGGCAAAAATTCATCAAAAACATAAAAAAAAAATCTATTTAAAATTTTCGATTCTTTTGCCCCAATCGTTCACGGCCCCCCTACCTGCAAACTGTGTGCCAAATTTCGTAGTCCTGCGCCCTGTGGTTTCCGAGGTTAGATAGATACGCGCACGGATTTTAATAGGGTAGATAAATGAATATAGGGGAAGGTGGCCGAAATGATCCTAGGGGAAAAACGGTCAACATATTGGTTTTATCCAGACAGGCCATGTTATCTACAGAGTAACACATAAACTAGTTGTGCCAAGTGAAGAAGAAGCAATGGCGGTATTCAAGCGATCACAGTATTACGCGTCTGAATAGAATTCTTTGAAAAACTGGGTTTTATAACATCTATTATAAGATAAGCACGAACTTTCATATTTATTTAGATATACATTCTTTCATGTACAGAAATATGATTTGGTTTACTTAATAGTGTATGTTTTTAGACGTGAATTACCCTTGCTAAGTTTGTTATGTCTCTCGGCGCCATCCAGTTACATTACCTAAAATGGACGGTCATGTTGCCGGGTAAAATGATCCATTATGTGGATCGTTTTACTACCATTGTATAGGCTGAAGAAACGGTACCGGTTCTTAGCCATCATGGGAGCAAAATGTGTGACTGCCCCAAATCTTTCTCTTTGAGTCCATGTGTTTTCCTATTATTTTTAGATCATAATTTTTTCACATATTCTATTTAATTGTTTTTTCAAAATTATTTGTGATACTTTTTATTTTAAAATTTACATAAAATAAATGTGTCGTCTAGTTGCAAAACCGGCCATCTCCAAAAAATAAAATTTTGAGAAAAAGCTGATTTTTTTACCACTCTTAGCCAAATAAAGTTTGGAACCAAAACTCTTCAGTTTTATAGTCATTAGGGCAGTATATTTGAAAACGCGAAATAAGGTGGCAGGGGCACATGAAGGGAAGGGGTTATTTAGGTCTTTGTTTTGGATTTGGCCATCTTTGCAACTTACTTTGGAGTTGGCCGGTTTCGCAACAAACCAGAAATTAATTTTAGCTAAATTTAATTTGACATTGTGTTTTTAGGGTTGCAAATACACAAAAATGTTTTGTTCAACTTTATGTTATTTAACAAAAAGATCTTTAGGAAAGTTATTAACGTAAAACGACCTTTACACAGTTACTGATTGTTAAAACTGACTAACAGTTAAAACTAACTGACTAGCTGTTAAAACTGATTTAAATGTCAATAAACAAATGATTTAAATGACATGATATTATTTTAAATAAAATTATTAAATTTTAAAAACTTAAAGAAAAATCATACTATGTACATGTGCATACAATTTCACACTTTAGTGGTCTCATCGTTTTCGATAGTCTCACAAATTTCGTCATGATGGTCCATCCATGCGTCTTTTTTTTCATCATCTTTGCTTTCTGCTTTTTAAGCAGCTGATGGCAATATATTTTTGTAAAAAAAATAACCGCTTGCCAGCATCCCAATTTGGTTCCAAATATTTCCTCAGTAAGTTTTGGACATCCCGAAGTTTTAGAGGCTTCACCACGGTATTCGGAGCCACGTACGTCCTCGAGCTTGCTGTTCATAATACTTCTCTTACTCTTGACAACAGACTTTCTGACTTCTACCTCAGATTTGTAGAAGACCTCCCCTTGCACCAACTGCTTATTTTTTATATTCTGTTATGGAATTTTTTTTCGTAGGAGCAAATTTGAAATGCCACAGTGCAGGGGGTTTGGGGAAGAAATTGCTGGTCTTCTTCCAATCATGGTCGGTCTCTTCCCGACTTGAAAACTGTTCCATATTCAGATAAAATTTCTTCATACTTTACGGGCTGAATCACGGACTCGATTTTCTTCAATCTCCTTTCAGTTTGAGCTGAAACACGGTCTGGAGGGATAAAAGAATACTGAATCAACGTAGGCAAGTTATTAGATTAATAAAATATTACGGCATCATGATAATTAATTAATCAAAATATGCTAACTATGATGTTATTATGTTATCAATTAAATATGCATTATATTATCCCCAGGGTGGATTACCCATAAGGCAACTTAGGCTTTGGCCAAAGGGCGTACGTTAGGTAGGGTTCGCAAAATTAAGAACTTTAAAGTTTTTTAATTTAATGAAATAAGAACAATTTAAAATTTTAACGAAAAGTGTTAAATAAAAAATGAATTTGTAATAATTACATTTAAAACAATTTTTCTACTTCTCGATACACCAACACAAAATTCTCTCATATTTTAAGTGTAACAAAAGCCCATTCATTTCCAATCTACAATCCTCAAAATACTAAAATTTATAAAGCAAAATTTAAATGTATTATTAATTAATTAAATAGATTAAAAAATTCTAAATTTGTCAAAGAAAATTCACTTATAGTTTTATGAAGGGCGGGAAAGTATTTTGGCCTAGGGCGTCAAAAAATGATAAACCACTCCTGGTTATCAAAAGGTGTACATTACCTTTGAATTTTGGGTTTTCTCCTTTACCACGTCGTAGATCCACTTTGCCGCTTCCTTGGTTGATTAGTAGACACTTCTTCCAGAAACACTTCCATAGTCGGAGAAAACACGAAGCTAAATTATTAGAAAATTTGTATGCACCAAGAGAGAGCAGTCACAGGCGAGAGAAAACACGATAACGTTAATCTAATCAACAAGTGAGAAGTTATTGTGGGGTTGAGCAGAAGCGTCAGCTAGCGGATATGGAGATGGCCGGTTTTGAAACTAACCGGCTGAAGGATTTGGCCGCTTTTGCACCACATCGTGATTTTCAAACGCATGTAACACAGGGATTGACAGGTTTTTGCATGGTTTATCGTTTCCAGATGATAGAAACCTTTACTTAGAACTAAAAAAACTGAAAACACACATTTTCAATTTTTGAGGAGTTGGCCGGTTTTGCAACTAGACGACGCAAATTATGTATGCTATTTGATTGTAAAACTTCTTTTATTTCATTATGTATTGTCATAAATACTTTTATATCCTTTATTTTGCCGATAAAAAACAATTTACAATTATTTTTAAATGAAAGATCATTTTGCCTTTTGGTGAGGACAAAATGATCCTTTGAACACTTTTTTTTAAATCCATTTTTTTTCATTACTCAGTTTGGGTTTAAAATATTATTAAAATATGTTTATAATGCAAAATATAGTGTAAAACACATTAGCGTAGGGCCAAAGTTTTATTTAAACAGTTATGTTATTTTACACAAGTTTTCCCCTTAAGGGGATCATTTTAGGCCACTTTTTCTACATATAATCCGGAAGCCGATGATATCAAAAGTCTAGCCATCGCGGAATTGATAAAAATTGTGTAAATTGACAGTAAAAAGTTATACGAACAAAATGACCTAGGTATGACTAGGTTTGACATGCCGAAAATTATTTAAAAGCTGTAATGAATTTCCGTTTTCTCGGAAAATCGACACCCAGCCAGCGTCTAGGCGCGAAATAACGTAGCGACTGGTAAGAATTCAAAGCAAAATTAATGTATAATTTTATCACCGCCCGCCTCCTTTAAATGGTATGACAGTCTTTTCCGGCAGAATAAAGTTTGTCACACCAATTTTTTCTGAAAGTTCACAACATTTTCTATAAAATACTCTAAGAGCCATCAAAATCCGCGATGACGGGAAAACATTATAATTTTTTAATAATAATTAATTTAATTAAACGTATTATTGGCATGTCAAACCTAGTCATACCTAGCTCTTTTTGTTCGTATGGCTTTTTACTATCGATTAACATAAACATTTTTCAATTCCGCGATGGCGGGACTTTTGATGTCACCGACTCCTGGGCTAATATAGTGAAAGATGTTTTTTAAAAAATGGTTGAAGAAGAAATTGCTTTGAATTTCGCAAATAATGTATGAAATATAAAAATGTCGTTAAGGGAGAAGGGGTGGTTAGACAAAGGTTTTTCTTAGACAGATAATTAGTCCTCCGGTACATTTTTTGGTAGAAATTAAACCCTGAACATGATACTTACATGCGATTTAGATTTACATTTTCTCTTACCTTGAGTAGCAGAGATCACCAATCAGAAATACCAATCAAAATCATCAGAACAGAAGACAATACAGCTTCGAGGTTAACGAAAACGTGTTTGAAATAAAACGGTCATTTTGGTGTCTGCAACTTTTGGATAAAATGTTGTTGTTTATTTTGAAAACAAATTGATTTCAATGGATTTTTGCATACAAGTTCTTTAATAACATGGGAAAGTATTCCAGAATCATGGGTAACACCTAATTTTTTTAAAACGTTTATAATACAACAGGAAGCGTTTCAGAAGGTTTTTTTCATATTGTAGTAATAATTTTCATTATTACATGTAAGCTGATAGGTCAATATACCACTAAATATCTTTTAAAAATGAAGTAGTTTTATGCTGTTACAATCATGCGACCTATAAAAATCAGCGAAAAACAAAATACAACTGAGTAAAACAAATTTAGCAGACTTTTTTAATTGAACTATCCATTTTAGGATGCATGTATTTCGGATATTTGCCACTTCCTTTTTCTTCAGAATTTTGCTATGATTAAAGCGGTAATTAATTTCACGGTACACGAGTCATTATGTGCGCATCAAGGGTATTGGTGAGGTAGAAATGCAGTTAGTACATTCAGAACTACTAGAAACATACAAATCTGAACTGGGAATCGAAATGGAGACTTTCCACCTTGTAATTAGCTCATTAACCACTCAATATGACACAAAGTACTTGAGATTAAATGAAGGTTTTATTTTGAGAAATTTTTAAAGAGTTGCATGCTAATTCTAGTCTGCATTTTTGATCTTATTTACACGATTTATTAGAGGTCACGTAAGTCTTTTAAGTAGTTGTTAAAACAATCTTATATTATAATATGAGCAGAAATTGTGTGTGTATGTCTGTAAGTGTGTGTGTATGTAAATTTGATCTCAAAAACGACTTTAACGATTTTGACTAAACTTTGTATTTTACCATTTTCGGGCGCAAGAAGACCATTGGGCTACGTCATGTGTTCGAGAAAATTCAATTAGGGGGTCATTTTGGGTCATAATGAGTCAGGGTCAAGCTAATTCTATCTAAAAAACGGTTCAATCGATTTTCACTAAATTTTATATCCAACCGTTTTTGGGCACGAGAAAACTATTGGGCTCGGTCACATGTTCGAGAAATTTCGATTAGTGGAGCATTTATGGGTCACTTCGGGTCAAGCTAATTTTATCTAAAAAACGGCTCTAACGATTTTGTCTAAATTTTGTAATCTACTGTTTTGGATTACGAGAAGACCAATGGGCTAAGTCACATGTTAGCGAAAATTCGATTAGGGGCTCATTTTTGGGTCAATGTGGGTCAAGCTAAGTTTGTCTAGAAAACAGCTCTGACGATTTTGACGAAATTTTGTTTTCTATCATTTTCGGGCACGAGGATATCATTGGGCTAGGTCGCATGTTCAAGAAAATTCGGTTAGTGGGTCATTTTGGGTTACAATGGGTCAGGTGTCAAGCTAATTGAATCTAAAAAAAAAGACTCAAAACATATTCGTTCCCTTCATTAAGACTCAAAACATTTTGACAAAATTTCAAAAAATACAGCTTCTGGGAATAAGATGACCATTGGACTAAGTCACATGTTCGAGAAAAATCGATTAGTGGGTCATTTTGGGTCACTGAGGGTCAAACTAATTGTATCTAAAAAACGAATCAAACGATTTTGACAAAATTTTGTATTATACCGTTTCTGGGTACAAGAAGTCGTGTGGGATAAATCACATGTTCGAGAAAATTTGATTACTGGGTCATTTTTGAGTCACTGTGGGTCAAGCTAATTGTATCTAAAAAATGGCTCAAAACATTTTTGCAAAATTTTGTATTATATCATTTCTGTGCATTAGAAGACCATTGAGCTAAGTCACATGTTCGAAAAAATTCGATTAATGGGTCATTTTTGGGTCACTGTGACTCAAGTTAATTGTATCTAAAAAAAAGGTTTGAAACATTTCGACAAAATTTTGTATTGTATCGTTTTTGAGCATGAGAAGACCACTTGGCTAAATCACATGTTCGAGAAAATTTGATTAGTGGGTCATTTTTGGCTCACAGTGGGTCAAGCTAATTGTATAAAAAAATGGCTCAAACGATTTTGACAAAAAATTTTATTATATCGTTTCCCAGCATGAGAAAACCATTGGGATAGGTCACATGTTCGATAGATTTAGAGTAGTGAGCCACTTTTGGGTTATCGTGGGTCAAGCTAATTCTATCTATAAAACGACTTTAACGATTTTGACTAAATTTTCTATTCTATCATTTTCGGGTTCGAGAAGAGTATTGGGTATGTCGCACATTCTAAAAAATTCGGTTAGTGGGTCATTTTGGGTCACTATGTCTCAGGATCATAACCAATTGTATCTAAACAGCAAGAATGATATACAGTGAGAATAAAATATCGAATTGAACACAAGGCTAATGTTGATCGAGATTAGCTCGGTCATCCCTGCTAGTTATCATTAAACAGCAATGACGTAAAGGAAAAAATAAGTTTTGTGCTAAATGATTTCCTATAGGAAAAATTTAAAATCATATACTTGGAAATTGGAGATAGAAAATGTGTATTTTACAACATTTCATCATATTTCACTGTACTATATTTTTCTTTCTTTTTTAAATTATTTAAAGTATAATAACAAAGGAAATGCAAATTTAAAATGAAATTAAATATCTCTTGTAAAAATAAACACTTTTATGTTTTTTAAATGAATAAAAGCATATTTGTTAAACTATAAACAAGCTCGTATAAAATCGCTTCCTAAAAATTTCATGACTAAATTAATTAAACAAAATTGTCAAGAAAAAATGAACATACAAATTTCATCGAATCTTGAAAAATAATTCATTAACCTCCATATTTTAAGTTAATCCAATAAAATTGTGACTTGAGCTACTTTAAGCCTATAAAAGTATTAGGAAACTTTAGCGTTCATCAATAATAAAAATTTGATTCTAAATTTAACCTTTTTTCAAAAGAAGAAGTTAATTAATGACAAGCTTTTGCAGAAATTTTAGAATTCTAGCAAGATTTATAATAGGATTTTCTTCCGAAAGCTACATTTTTCTAAAATAGCAATTTTTTTCTCAAAGAAGAGATATAAGGTTTATTATAAGGTTTTGCATAATAACATTTATCGGTTTTCTTTCTATTTAACAGTGCATTGCTGCAAAGTTACGTTGCTGTTTTTCAAAACAGCTCATATTAAAATTTAGCTTCGTATTATTTACTTAAAAAAATATTTAAGGAAAAAAATATATTTTTTTAAATTTTAGTTATATTAAGTATCGCATATATTTTCAGATACGAAATGAATTAAAAGCAGCATTCTCTTTTAATTCGTTTAATTTACTTAATTTATTTTAATTATTTTAATTTAATTAGTTTAATTTACTTAATTTATTTTAATCATTTTAATTTAATTAATTTAATATCATTTAATTTTCGGTATAGAGTCGTAGGAGAATAATTTTACTGGAGTATGAGGGTAACTCTGAAATTTTTGAGACAGTTGCAGACGATATCCACTAAAAAAAAGTTATTTGTCGGAAATGTAAATTTGAACTCTTTTATGTCCGCAGACGATACTTGGTGGCAACAATTGCAATGTAGTTATAATAGAATAAATTTTGAAAGACGGAAAAAAGAGTTGACACGAGAACATTATCGAGCATTATTTTCTATGATTTTAAAGTGGCGTTAAATCAAGAAGAATGCCTTCAACGTCTACAATTAGCATATGGAAATGAAGCTCCATCTCGTGCCATTCTATTCAAATGGTTTACAGAATTTAGAAGAGGTCGAAATTCTCTTATGAATGAAGAATACAGAGGAAGACCGTTGTTAACTTTAGTCTCAGAAAATGCGTCGGCCATACGAAATATGTTAATCGTTAATAATCGTTGTGTCTACCAAATGATACAAAAGGAACTTAATATTGGATCCGCAGTTATACGTAAAAATATTCATATGAAAAGATCAGTTTTTTTTGTGTCCCCCATAATTTAACAGAACACCAAAGAGCGGAGCGTGTCAGAATCAGTAAAGAAATCCTAAAATTACTTAATGATGGTGGCCACCACATTATTTCGAAACGCATAACTGGTGATGAGACGTAGTTACCTTTTTTTGATGCTCTAACCCGTCAAGAAAATAAAGTATGGGTCTTTGAAGATTATCCCAAACCAACAATAGTGAAAAGACAATGAGAAAAGTAATGTATGCCGTGTTCTTCAGAGGTACAGGTCTGTTTAAAGCCATTAAGCTAGAGGGACAGAAGACAGTTACAACTAACTGGTGCACCATTAAGTGTCTTCCAGACATTCTCCAAGGTGTGAATGTTTGGGGACTCATACTTCACCATGACAATACATCTTCTCATTCAGCAAGGATTACAGTAGAATGTCTTCAACAGAAAAACATCATAGTGATAGAACATCCACCCTATTCTCCTAATCTTACTATGTGTGACATTTGGCTATTTTTTAATCTAAAAAAAATTACGTGGGAGTCGTTTTCATTGCAAAGCTGAGATTGATGAGGCTATAAAAGAATATTTTTCATCCATTCCAAGAAATGGATGGCTTGAGGCATTTAATACTAGGAAAATTCGCCAACAAAAGTGCACTGTTCTTGGAGGGAACTACTCCGAACACTCCTAAGTGTTGGTAAGTTTAACGTGTACCATTTATCCGTATCTTAAAAATTTCAGTGTGACCCTTGTATTTATTGCTATTGTATTGTATTACCCTTGTATTGTAACAATTTTTTTAAAGTGTAGTATTGGTACAAAAAAATGAAAGTAAGAAAGCATTTAAAATTTTAAATAAACGACGATAGATTATTAACGGCGATAGATATTATACTGAAATTTAATCTGTTCAGATCTGGTGTCTTAATAATAGGATATGGATTTACATTTACTATTTTGTCTTAACACTTATTATTGCCATTAGCTGCATGTAGCAATGTTAGTATATGTTTATACCGTGACATACATAATAATAACAGGCATGCCCATTTGCCTTTACTTTGTGAAATAAGCCATTAGAGAGTGTTAAAACCCTGCACTAAAATTGAAGGCCGATCAAAGGACTTGATCATGTCAGGGGTTTCCAGAGAGGGGTTTGGTGACGCAAAATGCGTCATACAATTTAATTTTTTTTTTTTGGGGGGGGGAATTTAGAGAAAAAGTATATTTTGGGGGGGGGGCGGGGGATTTTAAAAATCTTAATACTATTTCCTTTTTGTTTTTTTTTGTTTTTTTTTCACTATTAAAAAAAATTGATTTTTTTTTAATATCACTTTTAACTTTTTTTCAACATTCAATTTCCAGAAATGTTCCTGTTTTTTTTCATTCTTTAAATTCTAGATAAGGGCAATAAGAACCAATTCTGCATCTTAATATCTTTGAAGGTACGGTAATAAAAAAATACTTGGTATACAGGTGGGAAAAGGTTTAACACATTCTGAAAGGCAATTAGGACCGCAAGACGTGATAAAAGGAATAGCTTTCAGAAGTGTCTTAAGTAATTTATTATATTGTTT
The DNA here is from genome assembly GCA_963932465.1 of Maratus speciosus. NCBI lineage: Eukaryota > Metazoa > Arthropoda > Arachnida > Araneae > Salticidae > Maratus > Maratus speciosus. Next base: position 383,093,740 of record OZ010788.1, on the reverse strand, counting down.
GACAGGGTCGTATCGTACAGTCTGAGTGCAAAAATACATTCTTGATGGGTATGATAAGAAATAACAACAAAATAAGCATTTCAGAGGAAGAGACAGCGCTAAAATAAATTACTTGACGATTTCCAGAAAACTGGGATTTAAGTACAGTATATTTTAGTGATGTTAGAAGAGTAGTATAGTATGTCATTAAAACAGTATAAGGTAAACAACCTGTACAGAGAAAAAGACTTCCAGCTAGTGATGGGCGATAACGAGATGTTTTTATAGATTTTATCGATTGTATGGACATCTCGATATTTTTCGATTGTGCAAATTTTTTCTCGATGACTTCAGTTTGCCAATTGCTTTTATGCCATACCCGATTCGATTTGATCAAGAATCGTCTGCGGGTCAACTGGATTGAGTCGGGTTAATAAGGACTAGATTTCTACGCCCGCTAGTGTGCCCCTTCTTTAATCAGGCCCTTTAATTTATACGTAATCTTGTAATATGAAATCTCAAACTGGGTCTTCGCTGCATACGTCACCGTATAGCAGGCGTGGTGTGCACGCACTGCAAAATCTTGTAAGCAAAAAAAAAAAAAAAAAAAAAAAAAAAAAAAAAAAAAAAAAAAAAATTAATAATATCGAACAGAACGAATCTCGGACCGGATACTTGGGTGGTCAAAGGGCGGGCACAGGAGCTGCATAATATGAATAAGTGGTCACAGGGCTTTCCAACGATATATCACATGAGGGTTATAGGCACAATATAGAAAAGTGCCCCCGGTAGGGCAATGTGAAGGGAGGGTCATCGGAGAGGCATAACATCAATATGTGGTCACAAGCCTTTCCAACCAAATGTCATATGATGGTTCTTGAGCTAAATTTATAAAAATGCCCACCGTGTGACAAAGTGGGGGTAAAGGGGCGCGAAAGATACATAAAGTAAGTGGTCACAATCCTATCAAACGATACGTAACATGAGGGGTCACAGCAAAATTTCGAGAAGTGCCCCCCGTGGGGGCAAAGTGGGGGGAGGGACATCGGATGTGCATAAAATAAATAAGTGGTCACAGTCCTTTCAAACAATATGTTACATGAGGGGTCTCGGCTAAATTTAGAAAAGTGCCAACCTTGGTGTCAAAGTGAGGAAAGGGGCCGGTACGTGCTTAATATGAATAAGCGATCGCAGGACTTTCTAATGATATATTACATGAGGGGTGTCGGCAAAAATTTGGAAAGTGCTCCCCCCCAGGGGTCCAACTATCGCACCCCCCCTTTTTTTGAAATTTCATATATTATAAGTAATATTTTTCGGAAAACTCCGTAAAAAAAATTCGAATTAAAATCATGTAAACGCAAAAAAGTTCGAAAACTGTCCCCCGCCGTGGGGGCCAAATTAAGGAGGGGGAAAGAAAGTCTCATAATATGAAAGACTGATCTGAGGGCTTTCCGATGATATATAACACATGAAGGGTCCAAAAAAGGGTAAAATTTACACCCCTAAAATGGGTCCAGTCTTTCGGCCCGGAATTCACGCGTACCCCACTTTTAATTTTTTATATTTAATAAACAATATTTACCGGAGGACTCGGTCAAAAAACCACATCTAAAATTATATTCATAGTAGAAATCACTACGGTTTTAAAAATTTGTACGCCCCCTCCGCACCCCCCTCTTTGAAATTTTTATATTTAATAAACAGTATTTATCAGAGGGTTCCAGGCATGTGACAACTTGATAGGGCTAAAATAAGAAAAACTTTGAAAATTAGGGCTTCATTTCACATCTCATTGTCATGCCTCTTTTTATCTCGTCTCGATAAATCTTCTCACATCTCTTCTCTGCCGGGAGCGAAAAATTGATTTCTCGTTCTCGGCCAACCTGTGAAAAGACATTAATCGAGAAAAACATATCGAGAAGCGAAGAAAATTGATTTCTCATTCTCGGCCAACATATGAAATGTTGAAAAGCGCGAGAGGAATAATCGAGAAGTCAAAAGTCGAGATGCCGGTGAAATAATAGAGATGAGATTTGCGGAAATGCCAGAGAAAGAGAGAAATGAAGCTTTCAGAGTCAAACTTATCACATTTCTGGTTTAAGTCATAATTTCTCAAAGGAGGGTATTTGCTTATCCAATCTCTTTTTGTTATTAACCGATATGGGTTAAGAGGCATAGTGGTTTATGTATTCAGTTCTGTATAGTCCTAGTTTCAATAATTACTGTTGAATTTAGTGTCATGTTAACTCGAATTTTCAATGTTTCTCTTACTTTAGCTCACACCTGGGACCCTCAGATAAATATTATTTATTAAATATAAACATTTCAGAGAGGAAGGTGAATGAATTCCAGAAAGCGCGAGAATGAGCCGAGACGGGGGACTAATTTTCAAACTTTTACCGAACACCTCCTGTGACATAACATCGGAAAGACCTTTGGCCACTCTTTCATATTATGAACCTTTCTCCTCCTGGACTAAATTTCGGGGGGTAGGGAAGCAGTAATGGGGTGAATTTTTTAAATCGTTGCGATTTCTACAATAAATATTATTTTAGATGTGGTTTTTTGATGGAGCCCTCCAGTAAATATTATTTATTAAATATAAAAAATTTAAAGTGAGAGTTGCGTGATTTCCGGTTGTATTCTCGGAAGAAAGAGTGAACCCATGGGTGATGGGTAAATTTCAAATTTTTCTTGACCCGTCATATGATATGTCATCGGAAAGTTTTCGGACCACTCTTTCATATTATGAATCTTTTTCCCCCCTCCCCAATTTGGCGAGCCGGGACAGGCACTTTTCGAACTTTTTTGAAATCGTAACGTTTTTATCATTTTAGATCAGAGTTTGTTACGGAGATCTCAGATGAATAATTTATAACATATTAAAATTTCAAAGGGAGGTTGGTGGGTGTATTCCGGGGATCGCAATAGTTGGAATCCTGGGCGCACTTTTCTACCTTTTGCCGATAATCCTCATGTGATATATCATTGGAAAGCTGTGTGACTATTACTTCATTTTATATACCTCCCGCTTCCTTGTCCTCTTTGACCCCGCAGGTGTCACTTTTCTAAATTTAGCCGACACCCCTCATGTGATATATCGTTGGAAAACCCTATGACCACTTATTCATATTATGCACTTATTGCTCCACCCCTACTTTGTCCCCCAGAAGGGTCGTTTAACGTATTCCAGTAGATAGTCTTCTAGTAATAGCGAAATCATAGAACTGATCTCAAATGACGTAAAAAATCAATAAAAAATATTGATACCATTTACCATCCTTTTAGTTCAGGTTCTTGCCACTAGGGATGCTTTTTATTCTTATTTATTTGGCCAATTTGCTGCTAATTATCGGAAAATTCTAATTTTTGACACTCAAACTCCCCTTACCGTTTCATACCTACTCCCGAATTTTCAACTTTTTGCAACCAAGGAACGCCGTCACATGACTTTTCCACTATTATGGTTCCAATATTAACCTCCCTTCTGTTTGTTGTTTTTTAATTCTATCTGTTTTCAGTTACCATGCATTTACTAAATACTGCTTTATAAACATATAAAAACAATGATTTTAATAGTCGATTGTAGGTTCTCGGAAGTAATCGATATGTTATCGATTGTGTTTTTTACGATTACGATTTTTTTTATTGGTAAATTTTTCGATAATCGCCCATCACTACTTCCAGCCAAGAATTATTTTAGGGGGAAGGGAGAAATTCATTGAAAAATTAGATTTTTTTGGTAGGGAAAGGAGTATTAATTACTATGTAATAAGATTGAAAAATTATAGTGTGAAGAAAAAACATATACAGAATACAGGGCTTGCAATAGATTTAGGACTATGTTTTAATGGTACAAGGTCTGCCATTTTATAAGAATCGGTACTTGTATAAGAGTATGCTGTATATTGTTAAATAAGTATAAGGCAACAAATTGTACTGAAATAAATGCTTCAATCCACATTCGGAGGTGATTTAGAGATTTTTTTTTTTTTTTTTTTGGGGGGGGGGGGGATATTAAACTGTATGACTAGGTTGTATAAAAGAAAACACCTGCCGGCCTGGCCTACAGGTGGAGGTAGATTTCGAAGTTAAGTATACTAATTTCACCAACAAAAACTAAATCATGGTTAGAGATAAACCCACTTTAACAATTTTATCTGGTCGCTTTTGACGAGTTTTTATTTCATTTTTATATAATAGCTGGTTTTATCAGAATCACGTTAAGGCGGTATTAAAAAAATACTTTTTTATGCTCAACAACTCGAAATTTTCTGGCTCATTTTCAGATTCATTTTTAATAGAAAAAATATTAATTTGATTTTTGAAGAGATTTATAAACGACCTGTGTTTTTATTTTTCGTTCAATTAATTAAATCTTGATTTATAAACAATTATTTTCTCAGTAGGACAATATTTTTCGTTTCTAACACAATCGCTTCGGGAAATTCGGTTCAAAATGCCTACTTTTACATCATTTTTTGAAATATATTCTACTTCTATCAAAAAATCGATCATTACTGTATATTATATAGTTTCTGAATAAGAGAATATAACAATTGGATGCGTCTGAGAGCAAAAATGAATTAAAAAATGAGTAAGAAAATAAGCAGTTTAGATTTGAATACACCCTTAATAAGATGATTTTTTTTCTTCAATCGCTATGTATTTTTAATTTATTTTTGCTGTAAGAATTGGTCCTATCAAAAACTTGTCTATATAAATCTTGTAGACAATATTAAGAATTGACGGAGATATGAATTTTTTTCTTCTTCAACACCACTTTTTGTTTTCGTTTTTAATTATTTTTTTTTTGCGGTACGAATTGGTCCTATCAAAAACTTGTGAATATAAAAGTTGTAGATAATATTAAGGAGATTTATAATAAAATTAATTGGATTTCGTATCTGGAGAATTGACGAAGTTATGAATTTTTTTCTCCCAAAAACCCTATTTTTTGCGCCTCTTGAGCCCATTTTTAATTTTATCAAAAATCTGTGATGCATAAATTTTTGGTCCTACTTTTAGAAATAATAAAAACTTTAAACTGATTTGATATGTACAAAAATTAAGAAGTTATGTGTTTTTTCGTTTTTCACAAAACCTTTCCCTATTTCCATCCCCTTGGTCCAATTTTGCCCATTAACGAACTTGACCGAGATTTTATGCCCCTTGATTTTATGCATCAGTTTCGAAGAGATTTGTGCAGAATTGTGGAAGTTATCGTGTCCAGAAGAAAGTGATATAGATAGATAGATAGATAGATAGGTAGATAAAGTTTTTTACTGAGGATGGTTTTGGGCTCATGATCGGTGTAGATCTGCAAAATTTTTTCAGAAATTCCAACATAGGGGAGAATGTAATATCTTACTAAAATGGTTGGGAAATCTTAAGCGTTAAGATTTAATCTTAAACAAGGGCGTTGGAGATAAACGACTCGTCCTTAATATTTTAGTTTTCTTAAAACTATATGCAATCTTTTTATTTAAGATTTATTTTGTAATAATTTAAAAGATTTTTCTTTTAAATACTTGTAAGTAAATATTTATTTTCATAAAAAAGTAGCTTTATTTATTAAAACGTATATAGTGACCGTATTAATACGGGCTTGTCAGTCAAGACTTATAAATGAGAAAACAATCAGACTGCTAATAATAAAATCTTCATTATTTACGCTGTTAAAACTTTTATTTCATGTTTGTATGATAGCACGTAAGAATACTATTTTAAATAATTTAATAATAAGAATATATTTTACAATTGATGTTCTGTTTAGGGGGAGTCAGTGTTAATATATGAAGATTTTTTGGGGGGGGAATTGCGCCTTTGGGTTTGGGAGGGATGGTCACCACTGGACCATGTCACCAATTGGCTTGTTCTATTGAACATGGCTTGCCGAACATTTAATTTCGTTATTGTAACCTGGTTTGTCTTTCAGTTGGTTATACATACTGAATTAAAGAAAAAGTAAAATATTTATTCTTTTAAGTTCACAGCGAATTTTAGTAGCAGTCTTTAAATATTTTTACGTTGTGATATGTTACAATCAGTTAAACTTTGGAACAATAAAAAAATCCAGGCGATTAACTTCCTTTGTTTGTTTGTTTCAGTTTTTCTTTGATTAGTGAAAATGATAATTTTGTCGCGAGGTCATCTCTCGCAATAAAACTTCAGCTAAAAATATATCATAAGTAACTGGCACAGAACAATTGAGCTAACCTTTTGCTCTGTGCTACAGCGCTCGCCCTCCACGTAGTATATCCCATTTTCAAACCCAGCCAACGCCAAGTCCTGAAAACCTACATTGGTGAATCGAAAAAAGTAAAACGCAACCTTCGTAAGATATGCAGCACCACCACGAATTCACCCTGATAGACAAAGCACCACAGCAACTAGCTAAACGAGCGCAAGCCAATGTCTAAATAAAACGCTTTTATTGGAGGTGGATTGTGAATGTATACCGGGTGTCCTAAAAAGCACTGACTGATTTTAAAATTCAATAAATTGCAAGCGGTGACAGATATTTAAAAAATTCTTGCAGGAGGGTTATGCATAAGGTCAACAGATTTATTTCAGTGATTTTCAATTTTAGTTCGAATTACAGACAATAGATGGCGCTGTAAGCAATAGGCGCTACATTCAGGCTCGATTTTTGGTATTTTGGGACCCACTCAATACATTTTAATGTCCTTTTTCCGCATGGACGAAGAGAAAGGATAAAAAATCGAGCCTGTATTTAGCGCCTATTGCTTAGAACGCCATCTATTGTTTGTAATTCGAACTAAAATCGAAAATCACTGTAAAAAAACTTTTGACCTTATGCATAACCCTCCTGCAAGAATTTTTTAAATATCTGTCACCGTTTGCAAGTTATTGAATTTTAAAATCAGTCAGTCCTTTTTAGGACACCCGGTATGTACTTTTACCACTCTTATTTCTCAAGGATATTCTCAAATCCATGTTTGTCAGTTTCTGACATGTTCACGAAATCACTTTCATGGTATTTTCTCTTTTCAGGAAATTGTATTGGCAATCGACAGACAGTATAATTCCTTTATTCATAACGGAATATTTTAAAACTGTAGTAAGGCTAACTACACTCTTAGTTAGCTATATAAACAATATACACCGCTAATGCACCGTTTACCTGTGTGTTTTATCATCATCTGTATACAAGACTATCTTACTAGACAGGGGTTTCTATGTCTAAAGCTTTTTTCAGAACTCTCACAAACTAACCTAAATTAAGGGGTCTTGTACCTTTTAAATGCGTTGAAAATGAACGAAAAACTTCAAAGTTTGAATTAGTCTATCTTCAAAGCCTTTTTATGTATAAATATGAAATTTTGGGTATTGATTAAACGGATTGTGCTTTGTAATATGCTACCATTCGAAATTTATTAACCCTTTACAGAATTTGTGTATCGTTGAAATCAAAATAGCTCTTTTTTTACCCCATAAGTCATTGCGCGCATGATATCTTGAGAAAGTATGTATGGATTCGCATGAAATTCGGTAAAGATACTAATCATATATGTGTGTTTAAAATGATCTACTCTTATGCTAAAATTATTTAATTAACTATATAAAAAATACTTTCGTAAAAAAAATAAAAATTTTGTATTTTTAATGAATAAAAATAGTCATAACTAAAAATATTACCATTGTAAATACTTAAAAGTAGATCATTTTAAACACACATATTTGTTTAGTATATTTACCAAATTTCATGACAATCCATACATACTTTCTCAAGATATCATGCGCGCAATGACTTATGGGGTAAAAAAAAAGAGCTATTTTGATTTAACAATACAAAAATTCTGTAAAGGGTTAATAAATTTCTGTTGGTAGTATATTACAAAGCACAATCTGTTTAATTAATATCCAAAATGTCATGTTTATACGTAAAAAGGTTTTGAAGATAGACTAACTCAAACTTTGAAGTTTTTCGTTAATTTTCGACGCGTTTAAAAGGTACAAGACCCCTTAAATTATTTATTTTATCGCATGTACTCAGCCGTGAAAAAATCTTGGAATTATGGAATAAAATTAGCTTATATTTTGTTCTAATCAGCAACATGATCTCTGAATACATAAATTTTAATTAATAGGCAATAAAAATTAGGATATTTAACAAAATTCATGAAATATTTTATTACTGTTAATACTACTAATAATAATATTATTAACAAGAAAAATGTTTTAATTATTTCATTTCATTGTGATTTTCCTGCAGCATAAATAAATGTTTACGTATTTAGCTTTAATTTAAAAAAGAAAACTGGTATGGCAACCAAGATTTTGATTATTCATGGTATTCTTGAGTGAGTCTGGGCCATGGTCGTTAGTCCCGCTCGTTCATCTGTTTAAAGGCGACACTGCCCATATAAATTAAGTGAAATACAATCTAACAAATAATGTTTAAACTGTATCAATTAGTAATACTAGTAGTCACGTGCAAGACTTTCGCACTTCAATCTTTAAGATTAATTGTTGATATGTAGTTTCATTCCTCTTTAATTAACTGCTTCTGTATTAAAGATGCTAATTTCTGTATTAAAGAGATGTGAGTGCACCTTATCAAAAGACTGTTCAAACAATTTCCGAATGATACCTCATTCATTGCTGTGTGTATGTACGTAGAAAATGGATATCGACATCAGAAATAATATATACGATAATTGCATTAAATGAATTCATAATTCTCCAGTTTTTATTTTGTACGTTCTAAGACTAAAGATACTGTTATTTTGTTCGCAGTATTAGAGTACAAAATGTATTTTCATATAAATATTATGTTTAACATATAGAAGAATAATTTGACATTTATGAACGGAAAAATTTAGTGGAAATTACTTCAATTTAAAACCTTTACAATAAGATTATTACGTTTTATTACTTTAAAATCACAATACATTTTAATATATACAGAGTATCCACTCTCAACGGTGTCCAGTGGCTAATTCCTAAACCGTTAGGCATATAAATATAGTTCCAATTACAAAAATATTTTAAATGAGGTAAAGAAGCATTTTAAAAGTTATATGAGTCAATAAAAATACATCTAAAAAAATTACGAAATTTAAATTTTTATACGGTCTCCCGGTCCTGTAAGTTATATTTAATAAAAATGTCCTATTACGCTAAGAAGTAAGACAAAAAAAAGTCCCACTCTTTTACTATTAAAACTGACCGAGTAATAGGTGTTTAAAGTTGAAGCATCTTTCTTGCTGCGAAATAGGGTCATGGACAAATTTACTAGAAATATAAAAAGTAGTCAGATATGAAAGAATAATAGTTGAGAGTGAAATTAACATTGAAATATAAATTTTCATTCAGTCATATTAAAGAAAAATATACAAGTTGTACTAAAAATTTGTTAAAAAATGACTGAATTTTTGTTAAATGAAATGATGAAAAGCAACAGTCGCAATTATTTACAAAATTTCACATATTTTAAAATGCTATTAGATTATCTAATTTAAAACGTAATTACTAAGAATTGAAGTCATCTTAAAACTTTCTCGAAGTGACTCCCTTAGGCTGCAGTGCAGAAATGTGCACGAGAAATAAATTTTTCTAATACTTTAAGCATTTTGTGTACGATCCCTCGAAGCATGGCCCAGATGCAGAAAATTGGCATAAGTCTTGCAATCAAAAGTTTCATAACTCGATCAATTATAGTGTTAGATAATGGGACTCTTTTTGTCAGTAAGACAAAAAAGGTAATGCAAAGAATTCAATAGGAAATTTTTACTGAATATCACTTATAGGACCAGGGGACCGTTAAAAAATTTAAAGTTTATAATCTGTTAAGAAATGTTTTTATTGACCAAAAAGACTTTTAAAATAATTTTTTACCTCATTTAAAACTTTTTGTAACTGGAACTATATGTATGTGACTAATAGTTTAAAAATTAGAAATTGGACACCTTCGAGAGTGGACACCGTGTATATATATAAAGAAAATGGTGCACGTTTTCTAAATAAATATTACGTCACTTTTGAATTTAAAAACAATACATTAATACTTCAAAATTAATCAAAATATTTTTCCCATTGCTCATTTTCTTTCTGAGATGTGGCAACAGCATAGTTTAGTTAAAAAAAGTATTTTGAATGACAGATGTTACTTATTTAACATTTAAATAAATCAATTTAATACAAATTTTCACGGCTAAATGCGATAAAAAGCAGATAATTTCATATTTACGGTTATATTATTTGCATTAAAAGTTATTGTAAAGAAAAGTAATTATTTCAGACATTGTGATGACTTTGATTATTTGTGGAATCTATGAAGTAATTTAAGCAAATCTATGGGCTGTACTCTGATGGCATAGAATGTTTTCGTTTACGGTTTTATTTTTATAAAATCTTTTATTTAAAGAGCTACATCAGTCACGCGGAAAGACCAGCTTGCTAATGTTAATCCTATGGATGAAATTTTTAAAGATATCTCGTTTGCATTTCAATATTTTTAAATTATTTTTTTGCCTTTAGATAGGTGAGATTGATCTGTACAAAGGCCGTATGTTACTTTTTCGATTTTGTTTTCAGATTTTTTTATGAGGATGCTTTCACTTTCGTAACCGATTACAAAAATGTAAGCGACCTCATTAAAAATACCTGTAAACAAAATCGAAAGAGTAAAAAATGGCCTTTGTACAGATCAATCTCAACTATCTATTACAAAAAAAAAAAAAACAAAAAAAAAAAAAAAAAAAAAAAAAAACATTTAAAATATTGAAATTCAAACGAGATATTTTGAAAAATTTCTTCGATACGATTAGCATTAGCGAGCGGGACTTTCCGCTTGACTGAAGTAGCCTCTTAATTGCAACTTTTTAATGTGAAATGCGTTTTAACGAAATATGAGCGTACTGCGGCAGAAGTCTGTTCAAAAACATTTCGAATTGAGCCTCATACGAGGGTTTATCAATAAGTTTTTGAGCTCACATAGAAATAATTGTGTGAAATTTATGAAATTGCTACATTGTAATAGTCCTTTTCTATCAGCGTGCACAGTAACACATTTCTGCAAACGGTATTTTAAAGAGAGGGGGGAGGATGTATTCTAGGAGGTGCGATAATAGACCCAAAAGGGGGCATTTTTCTATCTTTTGCCGACCCTCACATATGACACATTATTGGAAAGGCCTGTGACCACGTATTCATACTATGCACCTCCCAAGCTTCACCCCCCCCCCCCAAATTTGCCCTCCGGTGGCACTATTCAAAATTTTGCAGGTATCATTCATAGTCCCCGGGGGTCACATTTTGGGAGGGGGGCTTCAGGAGGTGTATAGCATGAATAAGCGTCACAGGCTTTTCCAATTGTATGTTACATGTGAGGGGTGGCAAAAGTTAGAAAAATGTCCCCCTTAGGGTCTACTATCACGCTTTCTGGAATACATCTCCACCCTCTCTTTGAAATACCGTTTGCCGAAATGTGTTACTGTGCACGGTGACTATATAGAAAAGGATTAATACAATGTAGCAATTTCATAAATTTCACTCAATTACTTCTATGTGAGGAAAAAAATATTGATAGAACCTCGTACATTGTTGTACGTCTTGTATGTGCAATAGATAAAGGGATGTTAACAAGAGAAATAATATATGATCTTGTAGAAACTGTTCCAATGCAATTCTATATTAAGCTTTTAGGAGTGCGCTTAATTAATTTTTTTAGGAGAGCGTTTATGCTATTAAAATAACAGTAAAAGAACAACAGTGCTTATGATATTAAAAATAACAGTAATACATTAGTAACAGTAATATGAAACATGTTAAAAGAGCGGTTGTACATATCAGTAGTAAAAATTGAATTTTAGTTTTTGCATCATTTGTGAAAAGAAAATTTCGAAAAAAAAAAAAAAAATGTTTGTCGTAAAATTTGGAGCAGCGCGCTGCTAGAAGTTTAAATCAGAGTACTGTTCTACGCCTCTAGAGGTTGATAAGGTTTGCGGGAGAAAAACCGAATATGCAATATTTTTATTATGAGAAATTATAGTAAATAATAGTAAAATATAATGGGAAATAGTGAATATTATTAAAACTTTTCATTAACTAAAATAATTTTTGAGTTATGTTTTTCGAAAAATTGGATGATAGTCTAAGTTATCGCGTATATAAAAAAAAGGAAAATTGTTCACAATGAGTTAAATATAACATGACTTAAGAAATATAAATTGAAGCTCAGATAGTTTGGAAGGCGGTTGTATTGTTGCCAATTTAGTGCATTTTTATTTAAAACATCTACCAGAAACTTTGAATAGTAATTTTCGTTTTATTCAACCATGAAATATACTTTATTAAATAAAGCGGAAATTGCTATTCAGAAATTCTTGTACATGTTTTAAAATTTAAATAATTCGCAAAACTGTTAATATTCCCCAGCTTCACCCTGCTAATTTGTGTTAGTATAAATATTAAATCAATGTTATCGGAAGGCAACTGAGATATATAGACATTAAAATCGTTAAAAGAAAAAAAAAGAGAGAAACATAGCATGATCGTTATATATTATATTTTATTTCAGCTTCTTATATCTGAAAATAAACTAAAATAATGTAATTTTTTGTAATTTTTTTTCACTTGTAATTAAAGTGGTTGAACAATCAAAAATTCTTTGTAAAAAATTGTTTTAACAACATTTCGTAAAATTATACATGTGCTATGGATTTAAAATTAGTTTAATTCCAACTTAGTTCATTACCGATTTCCCCTACGAATAAAAAGTATGATTAGGTTAAGAAACGCATGATCTTATTTGCAATTAAAAAAAGCGAAGTCTGAAGAATTCTGAGAAAGAATTTAATTAAATACCTAATTTTCAGTGGGAAATGTGCCACATACTGAGCTTCATGGTACAATTTTTGATAAAAGTATTTTTACTTCAGTTGCAAAACGCAATTATTTAATTAATTTGATTAAGACTAAAGTTTAGATTTTTTTAGAAGAAAATATACTTTATTTTAATGTACATTCTTTTTTTAATTATAAAGTAAATTAATTTTGGAGCTAAAATTTTTTTAGCCACATTCTTAAGCGGTATTTTTTTTCTTTGCTTTTTTTTAATGCAATTAATTTCATTATAAAATATATTCAAATAGAAATATGGCATCAGAAATATGGTATAAACCTTTTCCCATATATTAAAATAAATTAAAAATTAATCGTAAAAAACAAACTTATTGTAGTATATTAATCTCTAAATCTCATTTTTATGATGTTATTCTTTTAAAAATTTTGGTTATAAAATATTTTTGCTTTTAATTACAATTCAACGCCTCGTAGGCGCTTGGATGCGGCACTTTGAAAAGCGGAAAAATAAATCTTAGTCTTAGATAAAATATAGGAATAGTAGATTAAAAAAATATTTTTGTGAGAATTTTAATGAGTACAATAAGTTTAAATTAAAGATTTTTTAAATTTAGTGAACAAAATGACAAAAATATGTGATACAAGTATAGGAAACTTTACGTATACAAACAACGTAAGGGAAAAAAGTATCAGAAGTAATTATCAATATGTATTCCAGTTGTTTCAAACTACGCAAAAAAAAAAAAAAAAAAAAAAAAAAGAATTAAACCTCTCATTCGGTGCAAAAGGCAAGACGAGAAAAGAAAAAGAAAAAGGAAAAAAAAAAAAACAAAAAAAAACACGAAACTTATGAGAACGGAAAACAGCAATCAAAGCAATGCTCCATTGCTTGGTCTGTTTATATATATTAAAAAAAAAAAGAAATTCATAATTTGTTTTGATTATTTGTGCTTTTGGTTACAATAACTTAAAAAATTACGAATTCATAGTAGTTGAAAAAATTATATTCACCTTAAAATTTTGAATTGTTGAATCATTACGGGCAATTAAAAGTGAACTGTTACTATTATTTTCCGTGGAGGTAAAAATGCATCGAATTCAAATTAATTTAGCAAGTTTTGGAGCTTCAGATTCTTATTTATACTACGCTTAGTGATAAAACAGTACAGTAACTGGCAGTATGTTTTTGAAAACTGAGAAATATATATATATGCATATTTAAATAATATTTAGTACATGAAAAATAAAGTATCATGTCATTTTTGATCTAAGCCTGGTGAAGCTTTCTAAAGTGGAAAAAAAATGTGACAATAAAATAGACGGCAAAGAATAAACGGCCACAGGGTAAGAAATTAATTTTTCTCATTTCGCTTATACTGGTTTTGAATTGAAATTTTTTAAATTGTTATTAGAAAAGCTAAAAAATCTGCCCGATCTATGGATTTTATTTACGCATGAGATTGGAAAAATGCATCTTTTAAAATAAAAATAAAATATTACTTGTTAATACGAGGGCCAGTACTTAAGTTTTTAGAATGTGGCAACGAAAAAACAGCTGCTTTCAGCGCAGACAATTTTTATCAAAATTCGAACAGTTACGTGAATGTCTGCGCTTACAGAAAGTCAAAAGCTGTGAAATTCGATTTACTGTGATTTTTAGAAAATCAGAAGTGCTAAATAATTATGGAGTTATGCCGCACTTCAGAGCCATAAATTTTTAAGAGTTTCGACAAGGTTTCACCGAGAAACAGCGTAGTGATAGAATGATATCGACTTTTGCTAAACGAAGCAACATCTAAGGCGGTGGTTCCCAACCTTTTACAGCCCACGCCCCACCAAAGCATCTATAAAATCATCATGCCCCCTCAACTCTGTAAATATGTTTCTCATTATTTAAAAAAAAAAAAAAAAATGAAACTTTATTCACACGAAGGAATTGTAATAGAACCTTAATGATAACTATTTATTTCGCATTTTTTAAACTTATCAATGAGGTGAATCTTCCATCACAAATATGTTTTTAACATAATTCTAATTCAACTAAATGCAATGACATCCTCGCCTTTATGCCAAAAGAAGTTTTGTTGTACTTTTCCAATATCCATCAGTGTTAAAGAAAAGTAATTTGGAGTAATATGGTCTGCATTTTTATTTTCACAAAATATCTTGAAGAGGGATTTACATTTAACATTAAAATTGATAACATTTACATATTTTATAATTCATTTTTTTTAAACTTGTTAAGAGTTGGTGGAAAATCTTTGGACACTAAATTTTCTTTCTATGAATAACAGAATAAGCAAGAAGTATCTCAAGTTTCTCATCTATATCATCTTTAAGCAGTCATTATTCCCTTATCACAATACATTTCCTGTTTTCCCAATATCGTTAACTGAGGTGTTGAGAACCAGAGTAGAGTATCCCATATTTTTCTAAAAAATAAGTTTAAAATGTCAAAGCATTATATGCTATGACATCTATTTGCTACATAATGAATTTTAATAATTTCGAAACTATTCAAGTGATATATAGCCAGTTTAGTTGTTAGTCCAACTTATCTTGTATATCAAGCTGCCAGTGCAAAAGTGTATGAAGTGACTCCTGAAGAAGTTTTCTGTCCCCTGTCCAGTTTAAAAACTGGCTTAAAAGAGTTTTACAAAAATTTGTTCCAAATTTTCGAAATCATTTTTCTCGAAATTGCAGCTGGCGTGGTTGGCCCACTTTGATTCTTAATGTTTCAGTTGTCTTCAGTGTATTATCTGGTTTTAAAATTTAAAATGTATATGTCATCATGTAAATTTATTTACTGTGTAGGATGCCTGCAGTAGAGTCATAGGTATTTACTATCTATCCATTTCCTTTTCTCATGCTATTTAAGATTTATAAAGTTGATAATACCTCCTTTTGATATTTCATATATTTTTCAGGTTAAATATATTCAAAACAGTCAGATTAGTTTTACATGTAAAAGATTCTTCATGCGAATAGAAATAGAAAGCTCATTTAATAAATAATCGAAAGCATTACGAAAAATTACAAAATATAGTGTTAACCAGAAAAAATACGGCGATTTTTAATATTGCAAAAAATTATTCGTATAATTATTCTGGTATAGATTCTATTTTAAACCTTTGGTTGGGAAATTTTTTTCAAATTCAATACTTGCTTGTATTCCATTTATTTTTAGTCTGCAACATTTCGTTAAAAAAAAAAAAAAAATAGATAAAGGAAACTGATAGCGAATGTGTAAGAAATTTGGAACTGTCCCTAAAAAGTCAAATTGCCTCCCTGTGGGACGTGCGCTTCACTTTGGGAACCACTGATCTAAGGTAACGATTTACAACTGGTTTAAACACTTTCCCCGCGGTCGTAAGAATCTCAGTGACGATATTCGGCAGGGTCGACGAAGATGTCCCGTAACTCCCGAAAACATTGCTGAAGTGAGAAAATTAACAGTTTCTGATCGTCATGTGACATATGATGAAATAGAAGCATTTTTGGACATTTCAAGGACCAGCGTGCATTCAATTTTACATGATCATTTAAAAATGAAAAAAGTGTTTTCCCGATGGATCACCCACAATTTATTTCAAGCTGAAAAGGACGCTCGTGTGAAATAATGCCAGAAAAATCTAAAAAAGAAAAAAAATCAATTCCGTTGCCTCAAAACATGTGTACGGCATCGTAACGTATAACGAAACTTGTATTTATTCCTATGAACTCGAAAGAAAACAACAATCAACGGTTTAGGTGTTTCCAGATAGACCTAGACCGACAACAATTGTTCGCGCAAAGAGTGCTTCCAAAACAATGATTGCTGCGTTTTTAGGTAAAACTGGCTATGTTGCAACCGTTCCTTTGGACAATAGTAAAACAGCCGATTTGTTTGCCGAAAAGTGTTGCAGAACTAAAATAAAAAATAAAAATTAAAACGGCGCTTCATTCTGCATCAGAACAACGCCTGCTCACACACTGCTTCTCTAACTATGGATTATTTGAAGAGGGAAGAAATCGAATTGATGACACATTGCCCGTATTCATCAGTCTTAGCACCTAATGATTACTTTTTATTTCTGTTCATAAAAAAATAAAATGCGTGGTCAAAGTTTTAACAACTCGGAAGAAGCCGTTTAAGCTTGCAAATGCCATGTTTCTGCTATGCTACTTTTAGTGTGGCATAAATATTTTGATGATTGGTGAATGCAAGAATGTATCGATGCTGCAGCATCATAAGAAATAAAACTTATATTCTTGAGAAGCAATAAAACATATATTCTTGGTTGGAAATTATTTCTTGTATTAGGCGGGACCAGGGCTAGTTGGCTACAAGGGTAAGTAGGCGCAGCCCTCATAAATCGCCTGATTGTGGATAGATTGCGCAACCATTCACAAAGCACTTTTCTTATTGCTTTTTACAATCCTCATTGTAGTTTTGCAGCGTTACCTACGCGCAGTGGACATTTATTACAATTTTTCTGTTTTTTGCACTCATAAGTAATTTTTTGTTGCTTCATTCTTTTTCTAATTTCTAATACCTTTCTTAATAATTGCGATTTAACTTGTGCAGTTTTCCTTAGTGCATGATTAACTGTACCTACCCCATATGTGATTTACTTGGATTATTTATGCTTAGAGGATTACGTGTCCCTTTTGTGAAGAAATTTATTATGGTGCTGGTAGGCGCATTGAACACGGAGCAAGTTGGCTCGGTGTTTGGTGTGTGCTGGTAGCTTGAAAAACAGAAAACAACGAGAAAAGTGGTTGCAAGGGAATGTTTTGGACACACGAGGCTTGCTCAAACGGAGACACTCGATTTTTTATTTGTGACAACTGTAACTCTAACGATGATATACAGTAGGATAGAAGTTACGCAATGTTAATGTTTTATTCATTATTTTTATGTCTGTATAATTTAGAATTTACATTGTACGGCTATAACGCCTTTGTTTAAACCTACTGGTAATAATGAAATTGATTTTGATTAACTGCGTGTCTTATTTGAGCTTCATTTAAATTTTTATAAAGCATGTGCCAACTTACCCCATAGGTATAGGCAACTTGCCCCGTGACGGGGTAGGTTGGCGCACAATTTTCCTTTTACTTTAGGCTTCCGCTAAACATAAACTACAAAAGCTACAAACTCAAAACTCCGCGTATTTATATATAGCCCAATGCCTGTTCTTTAAAAGTACAGTTAAAGTTTCATAAAAAACTTAAATAAAAACTTAATAAAAATCAATAACTAAAAAAAGCGCCTACTAGCCCCGGTCTCCCCTACTTTCTAAAAACATAAGTACAACCCCTCGTATTACACATTGTGCTACGTAAATAAAATCTGTCAATAAATAAGTTTATTTTTTTCTGCCACTTAACCCTTTTTAATAAGAATCATATCTTTACAAAACAGTTTTTTTAATATTCAGGTAGAGCCGGAAAAAAATACAGTGACCTCTCACTTATGCGCCTCTCAGTTATACGCGTCTCTCAGTTATACGTGAATTTCGTAAGGTCCCGTCACGAGGAATAGGAAAATAATGCTATACATCTCTCACTTATAAGCGGAACTTTGAATTGTCTCTCTCAGTTATACGCGAAAATAAAACGCATTTCACAAACTATGAATTACATTCGAAAGTTTTTTTATCTATAAAAATTTTTCTGCAGGTGTCAAGGTCAAAAGACCGTTCCGCGGCGCCTGAAAGGGTGGATAGGTTGTTACAATTAGACATTTCACCCTCTCCCCTCAGTTCTAATGGTTTCTTCTTTTCTTTTTTTCTCTTTTATTTTTATCAATCTACTCGCGTGTTTCTTTCCGTCTTTGCTATTACGGTAGCACCTGGATTTTATTTTTGTTTTCTTTGTGCAATAAAAATGAGTAAAAGAAAGTTAACAATATCGTTCAAAATGGAGATTATACGAGCAGCAGAAAATGATCCTAAACTGTCAAAAATAAGTTTAGCTCGAAAATTCGATTTGCCAGAATCAACGGTCAGAGGGATTTTAAAGAACAAGGTCTCGATCAAAAAAAAAAATGAACAGTGAGTATTCTACACAAGTGAAGAAACGAACAAGAATTCAGAAAGGAAAATTTGAGATTTTAGAAACCACTTTAATTCAGTGGTTTAGAGAAATGAGAGCTTCTAATTTACCCATTAGTGGTGAATTATTCAAAGAAAAGGCACTCACTTTGTCAACAAAATTGGTAATCGAAAATTTTTCTGCTTCTTGGGGATGGCTAGAAAAACTTAAGAAAAGACACGGTTTAACAAATCATTGCCTGAGTGGTGAAAGTGCAGCTGTTTCAGATTCAACTGTTAATGAATGGATTGCAGATCTTCCAAATTTAATTCAAAACTTTGATGTTAAGAATATTTTTAACTGCGACGAAACAGGTTTATTTTATCGTCTTTTACCAAACAAAATCCTGGATTTTATGGGAGAAACATGTCATGGTGGCAAACACAGCAAAGAAAGAGTGACTGTGCTTTTATGTTGCAATGCGGACGGATCAGAAAAGTTACCACCAATAGTGATTGGTAAATCGAAGAAACCACAGTGTTTAAAAAATGTGAAGAAATTACCATGTTCTTATGCAAGTAGCATCAAAGCCTGGATGATATCGAAAATTTTTTTAGACTTTTTGAAAGAATTTGATATGAAGATGGCAAAAAAAGAAAGAAACGTTCTGCTATTTATGGACCAGTGTCCCGCCCATCCTCCAGATCTCCCATTGCTGACACATACACGAGTTATATTTTCCCCTGCAAATTGTACTAGCTGACTTCAGCCATTAGATCTCGGTATAATAAGGTCAGTTAAAGAGCAATATAGGAAAGATTTGGTGAGAAGAATGTTCATATCACTAGAGCAGAAAAAGGAATTCAAGAAAATTTGGATTCTGGATGCTATGCATATGTTGGTTTCCTCTTGGAATAACGTAACAGCCACAGCAATTTCTAACTGCTTTTTCTAAAGCAGTTAGCGGGCTTTTTTCCTTCAAATGATGTTGAAATTATTCCATTACAGGAAAATGAAAACGACAGCAATGATTTTAACGTAGACGTGAAAGAATGGAACAGCATTAGCCAAGATTATCTTTCTTTTCAAGATTTCGTCAATGTTGATGAAAACTTAACATCAACGGCAATAAGAGATATTGAAACTGTTTTTGATGACGTGAATGCTGAAAAAGAAGTAGAAGAGGATGATAATGATGAAACTGGATACTGTGATTGTCCCATCTTATGCTGCTGCTTTAGGAGCCCTGGACACTTTGAGATGTTACCTTCAAAATGCTGATGTAGCATCAAATACAACGATGCACTTTAATGCATTAGAAAACGTCGTTGTACAAACACGACATAAGCAAAAACAAACGACCATTGATGACTTCTTTAAAGAGGACTAATTAGCATTTTTTTTCTTTTGTAAGTACTATATGGGTCATTCCATGTCAGTTCAGGCAGGCATGTAACCCACCATCTCAGATTTTGATGAAACTGCGTGTGTTTGTTCCTTTTATTAAGATATGATTCCCAGTATTTCTTTTTACTCCTTGGTCAAATAGTTTCTGAGAAAAAAATTGTCAAAATTTTGAAAACTGCCATCAGTTGGCATTCTTGACTGCTCGATTTTCAAATGTAGCATGACATAAATATGATCATATTTCAATATCTATTCCACAAATCATCTTCAAATAATTTATGCATAATATATAGGGTACGTATTTTATGAAAAAAAATACTGTTAAGCTTATATAACATTTTAAGTGTGTCTAAAAAAATGTTTAATCTTTGAACTCGTGATTTTTTTATGAAAAATAATGCATTACCTAAAATAGCATTATTAACAAAAGGCGGTATTTTTATTAAAATTATTTTTTGTGGGGGATATACTTAAAGGTGTCCTTTACCTGATTCTGAAATAAAAGTAGTGGGATTTTGGGTGTTTTTAGTAGTATTTCATATTTAAAAATATTTTGAGGCGTATTTCAAATCAAATCAAGCAGAGTCATTCCATGTCAGTTCGCCTAAAATATTTAATTCACTGTCACAAATTTCAATGAAACTGGGTATGTTTATAACTCATTTTAAGACAGGATCAAGGAAATTAAAGGTGATTACAAGTAAAATATTTTTTAAGATAAAAAAAAATATCTAAATTTTGAAATTTTTTTTAAAAATGTTTTTAATGGCAGATCTATGTTCAAAGACTGCATAAAAAAAAGTCATTTCAATATAAAATCACTAAATAAGTTTCAAATAATGTATGTGTGACAAATAATGTAGGCAGATTATTATTTATTGTTGTTTGTCATCTTTAAATGCTAAGAGTGTGTTTAATCTTGTGAATTCTTAAAATCAAGAATTTTGTGAGAAATAATGTGTTAATCAAAAATTTATTATTAACCGAAGGCAGGCTGTTATTACTTTTTTTAATTGTACGTAAAAATATCTTTTCAATAGTTATAAAATAAAAATAGTGAAAATATGAGCAATTTTAACAAAATTTTCATAAAATGTGAATGTTTAATGATAAATATTGAAGCTTTTCATGCTAAGATGTACTAAAATGACTACGATATCGTGTATTTCTACTCTTGCTTAAATATAATACATACAATAATAAAATAACAAATATTATTTACAGCAATAAAAATTAAATTAAATAGTACCAGTTCCTTTACCAACACTACATTGCTCAACAGCCGACTTAAAATCAACAGCCCGCACTCTTATTGAAAAATACTTTCAACTGTTCAAATAATAAATAAACTGCATTTAAAAATTTTAATATCAACTTATTATCTTAAGACGATAATAATAACTAAACAACATGATGAATTTATAAATCAGATTTTAATTGAAAAGTCATGAAATGGTCCCTTTAAATATTGTTGTTCATCGAGTCAATCAAAACAAATTATATATAAAAAAAAATAGTGAGCCTAATATGCTGACTGCAATGACACTTCTAACAAAACTAATTAATTCATTACCATCTGAAATCAAACCCGAAAGATCAAAAGAAAAAAAAATCATCTGTAGTGTGAATGTGACATACTCAGTGGTTGTTGAGGTATGTCTTTGTGACATTTTCACCTGTACTTCAATAAAATATAAACATGTAAGCTTTTTTCATTCATCCAAATTAAGTAAAACAATTATAAAATTTTGTTGTCATTACACCAGATGTTAAATTTTTCGTTACATACTATTAGATAAGTTCTTTACTTTTAGACATTATTGACATAATATCATAAAATTTGCTATATCTATTTTCTGTAAGTGTATAAACAATATATATATGCTTTATTAAACATAAATGAATAATTTTTAAATAATTTGTTTGAGAACAGGGATATATATACACACATATATATGTTGAAAATCCATCTTTCAGCAATATTGTGATGAAATAAATCAAATTACCGTAATTTCCTGTGTATAGCCCGCGGATCATACAATCGTGTTTCGACCCAGAAATTTTTAAAAATAAAATGTAACTTTTTAGATCACAGTAAATATTGGTCTTCAAATACTGAATAAAATTTCTGGGTCCAAACTGAATTGTTTGATCTGCGGGCTATACACCCGAAATTACGGTACATATCATTAGAAACTGAATAAAGTTACAAAAGTGCAACTCATTAAGTTTTAAATATTTTTTTAGATATAGTTATTTGAAAGATATAAATATAATGGATTATGCATTTTTTGCATATATTTAAAGCACAATACGTCAAAATTTTCTTCAACAGAGTAAAATTTGGTTTTTTTTTTCAATATTAGCAGCTCAATGCTAAATTTTCAATATTAACAGCCAAATATGAGTTTAAAGATTAGGACTGTCATTTTGAAAATTTCTATTGGGCGGTGAGGAGCTAGTGATTTTTCTCTTTTTTGGAAAGGGATAATTGCTATTCGCCCTAGAAGTTTTACTAAAAAACAATATTGTTTATTTTTTTCCTTAAGAAACGAACATAAAAGATAATTTGAAAAATAAAATAAATGTATAAATAAAAATATTTCCAGGGATGATACATTGGATAGGTTTTACATTTGAAAATATTGATAATCTTAAATATGATTTAAATACTACTAAAACCAACCAAAATCCCACTATTTTTATTTCAGATCCAGTTATAATGTAGTATTATGTACAATTTAAAATTAAAAAATTAGTCATAGAAACTCCGCCTCTGACTGATAAAGATTTTTTAATAATTTCATTATTTTTTGTAAAATATTTTTGATTTCAAAGATTATACAATTTTTTAGACACATTTAAATATTTTTTAACATTACAGCAATATTTTTTTTCATAATCTACATACTTTATTTACCTTGATTAAATTATTCGAAGAAGATGTCTTTATTAGTTATTGAAATATGATTTTATATATAAAATGAGGCCTTTGAAAATTGAACAATCATTAATGGCAACTCGTGGCATTTTCCAAAATTTTGATAATTTTTTCTCATATGTTCACTATTTTTATTTTATAACCATTTAAAAGATATTTTTACGTACAATTAAAAAAAAGCAATAACACCCTGCCTTCGGTTAATAATAAATTTTTGATTAACACATTATTTTTGACAAAATTCTTGATTTTAAAAATTCATAAGATAAAAGACACTCTTAGTGTTTAAACATGATAAAAAACAAGAAATAATAATCAGCTTACATTATTTGTCACATATACATTATTTGAAACCTATTTAGTGATTTTATATTGAAATGACTTTTTTTTTTTTTTTTTTTTTTTTTTTTTTAATGTAGTCTTTGAATATCGAACTGTCATTAAAAAATTTTAAAACAATTTTTCAAAATTTTGATATTTTTTATCTTAAAAAATATTTTACTTAGGATCAAGAAAATTAAAGGTGATTACGTCTTAAAATAAGCTATAAACAAACCCAATTTCATTGAAATTTGTGACAGTGATTAAATGGCTTAGGGGAACTGACATGGAATGACTCTGCTTGATTTGATATGAAATGCACCTCAAAATATTTTTAAATAGGAAATACTACCAAAAACACCCAAAATCCCACTATTTTTATTTCAGAATCAGGTAAAGGACACCTTTAAGTATATCTCCCATAAAAAATAAATTTAATAAAAATACCGCCTTTTGTTGATAATGCTTTTTTTGTTAATGCATTATTTTTCATAAAAAATTCACGACTTCAAAGTTTAAATATTTTTTTAGACACACTTAAAATGTTATAAGCGTAACAATATATTTTTTTCATAAGCTGCGTACCCTAAATATTGTGCATAAATTATTTGAAGATGATTTGTAGAGTAGATATTGAAATATGATTATATATATGACATGCTACATTTGAAAACCGAGCTATCAAGAATGCCAACTGACGGCAGTTTTTCAAAATTTTGACAATTTTTTTCTCAGAAACTATTTCACCAAGGAGCAAAAAAAATTACTGGTGATCATATCTTAATAGTAAGAACAAACACACGCAGTTTCATTAAAATCTGTGATGGTGGGTTACATATTGATATTTTACTGCCTGATTTGACGTGGAATGCCCCATATCTCTTTCTACGTAAAATTAAATTTTACGTTTATTGTATTTTTTTAAACTAATTTTTATAGTGAAAGTGTAAGAATTTTTTTAAAAGTACGATATACTAATATTAAACCTTTTTTATTTTATAAAATGTTATTAATCATAATTTTTATACTGAAAAATGCTTTTTCCCCCATAATGTGTATAAAGAAATACTACATTAACATTCCCTCAGTTATGCGCGGCTCTCAGTTATGCGCGATTTTAAATCAATTCCTTCAAACGCGTATAAGTGAGAGGTGACTGTATTAAAAAGGAAAATCTTCGTGGAATAAAATGAAGAACTCTATAAGAGAACTGCACATTGCTAAAATAATAATAATAATAATAATTTTTTCATCTTTAAGTAGCTCATTGTGTAAAAATTTCCATTTTCTTATATTATAAAATCTTATTATTTAGTTCTGAAGTATTTAAAGTTGCGTTAAATAAAAACAGTATTGTAGTTGACATACAAGTTCTAACAGATACCTTTGTAGTGACTGAGCCTGACGTCAGAAATTTAACTAGTGTGGCGAACCAGAGACCGCTCTATTCTATTTTACTCTAATTTTCCACGGTATGTTTAGATCTCTTGGAGTCTAAGGTTACTTGTTTTCGCTGTTATTTTATCCAAATTAGGCTTTCGTAGTCTGCAGATTATATAAGAAAAGCGAAAGTACAGCTCATATTCAAAATATTAGAATAATTAATTTTTTTTTCACAAACTTGAAATATCGTTTGGTAATTTAACATCTTTTAATGCAAATATGCAAACGATATTTTTATTAAGAACTTATTGTTGATTAAACTTATTTATTATCTTAAAATTAATATCATTTCTGAAAAGATTAATTGAATAAGAATATTATTTTGAAAAGTCAAAATATTAGAATATTTATTCAAGTGGTTCAAAATATTAGAATATTTTGCATTAATTCTCCTTTAATTATCACCAATTCATAACTGGTGGCATCATTGATTAAATTCAGACGATTTTATTTAAAATCGGTGTTCTTTTTACAGTGCTTTTCCTCTTAAAATGGGTCGTGTGGGTGATATTCCTGAATCTATTAAACTTCGTATGATTGATTTGTATCGGCACGGTAAAAATCAATGTTATATAGGGAATTATTTACATTGTTTGCAATCAAGCGTTAGTAAAATACTAACACAATATTAAAAAAATGGAAAATTTCAGAATAATCGCCGAAATGGCGGCCGAAAACCAAACGCATCTGCTAGAGCTTACAGGAAACTGAAGCGTATAGTTAAGAAAAACCGTTTTATAAGTGTACAATTCTTGCACCGAAAATGGAAAGAAGAAGGAGTTGAAGTTTCTACATCGAGAACATTAAGACGTCTCCATAAATTTAAGTTTGAATCTCGTATACCGAAAATAAAATCTGTCATGACTGCAAAACTAAAACGTATAAGAATCAGTTGGTGTAAATCAAGACGTTTATGGAGCGAAGAAGATTGGAAAAATACATTATTTAGTGATGAAAGTATGTTTTGTATCGATACAACATAATTTCATCGCTAACTAATATGTTTTTCCAATCTTCTTCGCTCCATAAACGTCTTGATTTCCACCAATTCAATCTTATACGCTTTTGTTTTGCAGTCATGAGAGGTTTTGTTTTCGGTACACGAGATTCAAACTTAAATTTATGGAGACGTCTTAATGTTCTCGATGTAGAAACTTCAACTCCTTCTTCTTTCCATTTTCGGTGCAAGAATCGCGCACTTTTAAAACAGTTTTTCTTAACTATACGCTTAAGTTTCCTGTCATCTCTAGCAGATGTTTTTAGTTTTCGGACGCCATTTCGGCGATTATTTTGAAATTTTCCATTTTTTAAATATTATATTAGTATTTTTTTAACGCTTGATTGCGAACAGTGTAAAAAATTCGCTATATAACATTGATTTTTATCGTGCCAACGCAAATCAGCCATCCTAAATTTAATAGATCCGGGAATATCCCTCACACGACCCATTTTAAGACGAAAAAGCAAACAAACTGCAGAGAGAATATTGATTTTAAATAAAATCGTCTTAATATAATCCATGATACTACTAGTTATGAATTGGTGATAATTAAAGGAGAATTAATGCGAAATATTCTAATATTTTGAACCACTTGAATAAATATTCTAATATTTTGACTTTTCAAAATAATTTTTTTTCAATTAATATTTTCAAAAATGATATTAATTTTAAGATAATAAATAAGCTTAATCAACAATAAGTTCTTAATAAAAATATCGTTTGCATATTTGCATAAAAAAAAACATTAAATTTGCCAAACGATATTTTCAGTTTGTAAAATAAAGTGATTATTCTAATATTTTGAATATGAGCTGTACGTGTCTTCGGATTTGGACCATGTCCTGCTTTTGGAATGATCTAGGCTTTTCGTCGGAGGGTTTATAGTGGGTGTGTCCGCCACGTGCTGTAAAATTCGAAGTCTGGGTTAGCATGTTTGGCCTTTGGTAAGAAGTTTTTTACACTATCATTCAGTGAATAAAGATTTTCCCGACAACCACGGGTTGTACATGTCATTGAATTGAAAATTGTGCTAACGTTTAGCTTTTGCAGCTGAAAGAAGTGTAGTAGTTTCAGGAAGCGTCTGTCGACGGGAAGTATCAAATTCTTTTTATGTAAGTTAAAGTTTGAATATTTCATATTGAAATAGTAATTCATCTTGCTTATTTGACGCATAGTTTAGGCTAAATCCGAAGGTACTCTATCATCCCCGTGCCCAATTCAGTTTTAAATGAAGGTGTTTTAAAACTCATATCTGAATATCACTGAGTTACTACGTAGCGGCTTTACCGGGGTCGTTACACCTTCACTATATCTTTTTAAAGGTTGGAATGTATCAAGTAACACTTCTATTATTCATCTTCTAATCATGCGATTTGTGATTCTATGAATTTAATGTATTGTACGTTACCAAGGTTTAAGGCCTGATTAAAACAGGGCCAACTGATCTGATATTAGGCGCTGATATTAGGCGCTCTGATATTAGGCGCTCCAAATATGTTATACAGATTATCAAAGCTAAAACGATTTAAATTTCTTTGTTTTATTTTCCTTAAACAGTATTCTATTAAAATCTTACTTCTAAAAGCAAATAAAAAAAATCATAAATTTTATTATTTCACGAATGTGAATTCCAGCTTATCATATATACCATTTTTGTTGTCAACATTCTATTTTCTATGAAAAACAAAACGCATTACGATGAATGAGGTATCACTCGGCAGGTTTTTGAATAGAATTCTGATATAGTGCAGTCGCAGTTTGTTGAAACGCGATGTAAAAGAAAAATGCAGTTAATTAAAAATTTCTAAAATTAAACGGTAAGGAAAATAATGGAATGATATTAGTTCTAGCCGATAGCATCTATTTGATAAAATAACGTCGTATATTCCGTGATCAGTCAAAGTAACCAAATAACTGAATTACATACTTTTAAACTGTTTTTAAAAATGAACTGAAAAAAAGACACAAGCATCTATTTCATAAAATAACGTTGTATGTTCCGTGATCAGTCAAAGTAACCAAATAACTGAATTACTTACCTTTAAACTGTTTTTAAAAGTGAACGGAAAAAAAGACACAAGCTTCTTTTTTATCCCATTTTAGCTTGTGGATTTGAATAACGTTAAAAAATTTTGTTATTTAAATACGGATTAATTAATAATTTTTATAATTTTTTAATGTACTGTTGCAACATATTAGAAAGAAAGTGGGCACGAAAAAAAAATGTTTTAATAAATTTCGAGTTATCCACTAAACGATTTGGTCGTTTTCAGCCCAAATTTTATTTGATGTATCAGAAAATATAACGTCGCAATGACATTCGTATCGTTTACAGCAACGCGGAAGGACATTCTTGTTTTAGATAATATTGCTTAAAACAGAAAGTGGAATCCGCTGATATATTTCGTGGGGCCTCCGTGGCCGAGTGGATAAGGCACCACGCCGCTAATCGCTTGAGAGCGTAGGAGCCTTGCGGGTTCGACTCTCGCTAGCTCCGTTGCATACTATTTGTGGAGCTCCCAGATGTAAAAATTCTCTGTGTTGTAAATTTCATTGTGCTATTCCGTCCCTGTATGTCGACGATGACTTATAAGCGGGCCTTGGGGTCAAGCACACAAGTCTGATGTATATGTTCAATACAAAAACAAAACATATATTTCGTTTGATTCAGGGATTGTTTGGAGAAACAGACCAGCGTAGCGTACGAAGCCTACTACCTATTAAAACAAAATATCAGGAACATTAGTCTTAGAAAATACAAAATGAAAACTGGAGACAAAAGAATTCATTTAATGTAGCTATAATGTATATTATTTCTGATGTCAAATTCCTTTCGCCAAATGTACTGCTATGAATGAGGTATCATTCAAAAAAAATTGTTGAGCAGTTTTTTGAAGTAGCAGCTAATTAAATACTAATGAAAAAAAAATGTATTAGCAAATAATTTCAAAGATAGTAGTGCGAAAACCTTGAACGGGTCTACTAGCTTACTATATTCCAGTTACGTTTTTCATTATAGTGTTTTCCCATGGACATGTTTGATGAGCATTGCTATCCTAGTTGTATAGAGAAGAGTTTTAGTAATCTATTATTTATTTAATATGTATGGTGATAACAAACAAACTGTTAAAATCATAGCTGCACAATTAAATTTTATGTCTGGCGATAAGGGAAACATTTCCCTCTTGATTTCCCACCGAATGCACTAAAATATTATCGAATATATCCGGCACACTAGGCATTATTTAGGGGCGCCTTTGTGTTATGGTTGCCTTTCTGCGGTTCCAACACAGCATTTTTTAAAAACTATTTTATATGGATATAAAATGAAAGGAGGTGAATGAAAGTGCCTATGCACACCATCTACAGTTTACTCTAGAAAAAAAAGTGCAGCACTGAGCAGAAAAAAATGGCACGGCGGAGGGAAAAATGGTATGACGGAGAAGAAAAAGAGGACTGAGAAGAAGAAAACAAGCATAATGAGACATAAAAAAGGACATTGAAGAAAACTAAAACCAGTATAAATAATGCTAAAAAATAAGTTCGGCAAACAAGTTCATCTGAACAATATTACAAACTCCCTTACAATATTGCAAACCGTACTTAACCCCATCCCCCCGTTGCAGGACACTACATTTAAGTATTTTAACTCAGTTCAAGGATAATTATAAATTAAAACATTTAAAACTAAGATGATTACAATCGTACTTATGAAATCAAGAAAGAAAGAAACTCGACTCATAGAAAAAGCAACTTATCTCATCCGATGCGGTTCGTTTCACAAAATTTAAGATTTTTTTTTCCACGATCGTTTGAAGAAATTTGCGTTTTTTTCCGCACTCATTTGGCGAAATTTGCATAAAAAAAAAAAAGATTGACAAAATTGGGTTTTTTTCCGCGACTGATTGATAAAATTCTTTTCAATTTTTTTCCGTGACCAACTCGCAAATTTTACTATTTGCTTCCACAATTTTTTGACGAAATCCGTGACATTTCCCCTTGATAGTTTATCGAAACTCGAGACTTTTTTTCGCAACCGACTCACAAATTTTGCGTTTTCTTTTCGCGAAATCATTTGACGAACTGCGCGATTTTTTTGCTCAGCCGATTATGGAAATTTGCGATTTTTTTCAGCAACCAATTGAAGAAAATCCTACTTGTTTCTGATATCTTTGATGAAATTCACGATATTTTTACACTATCGTTTGGAGAAATTCAGGAATTGATTTTGCAAAACCTCGCAAAAGAAAAAAAAAGTCGGAAGAATCCCATGCCTCTTAAAGAATTAAAGGCGGGTTTTGGTGTGTGTGTGTGTGTGTGGGGGGGGGGGATGACACAGCAGTATTTCATTATACGATTTTCTTATTTTGTGTGCGATTCGCGCAATCTTGCATGCTGTTGCAAACCCTGTCCCTCAATGAAAACATTTTCCTCTCCCTCAAAAAAAAAAAAAAAAAAAAAAAAAAAAAAAAAAAAAATGAAATGGCGTCCTTGCATCTGAGAATGGGAATTTGTGATGTAAACATTCACAGAAATACGATTATCTCGTTGTTAATATCAATTATGATGGTTTTATGTTAAGAAATGAATAAGGATTTATGTCCGAATTTTCACAGATGATCGATTTTTTTTTTAATTTGCGGAACTGAATGCGTTAAATTTTTGGAAATTTTGGAACAGAAACATTCTTCGCTATTGGAAAATCGTCGCGGAGCTCTGAGAAAATCGTCAACGAATTTAAAAAATAGCACGGTGCAACTAATTAACTGCACGCAGCACATAAAAAATAGCACTGAACACTTTAAAAATCGCATGGCGCCGCATCGAGCTTTATGCCTAGTTTAATCTCTATTCTTATTTATCTATTTTCCTAGTTTAATCTCTAATGTATTCTTGAGCCGGCCCTGATTACATCATTGTTATATGATGCATGTGTTTGGTCTAATTATTAGCATTTTGCTTCATTATGTTCCACTATGAATCTGAGTTTTGAAATTTTAATCAGTTTTTGAATCTGTACTGATTTTAAACAATTTTAGGTAGATTTCGTATGAAATACTACCTATTGGGATCGTTCCTATGTTGGAATTTCTGAAAAATTTTTGCAGATCTACACCGATCATGACCCCTAGAACCCAAAGCCACCATCAGTAAAAAACTTTATCTATCTATCTATCTATCTATCTATCTGTCTGTCTATCTATATATATCACTTTCTTCTGGACACGATAACTTTCGTAATTCTGCACCAATCTCTTCCAAACTGATACATAAAATCAATGGGCATAAAATCTCGGTCAAGTTCGTTAATGGGCAAAATCGGACTAAGGAGATGGAAATAGGGAGGGGTTTTGTGAAAACCGAAAACCCCCCATAACTTCTTAATTTTTGCACATATCAAATCAGTTTAAAGTTTTTATTACTTCTAAAAATAGGGCTAAAATTTTATGTATCACAGATTTTTGATAAAGTTAAAAATGGGCCCAAGGGGCGCAAAAAATAGTGTTTTTGGGAGAAAAAAATTCATAACTTCGTCAATTCTCATGATATCAATTCCAATTAATTTTATTATAAATCTCCTTAATATTATCTACAACTTTTACATTCACAAGTTTTTGATAGGACCAATTCGTACCGCAAAACAAATTAAAAACGAAAACAAAAAGGGGGTTTGAAGAAGTAAAAAATCCTTAACTCCGTCAATTCAAAAGATATAAAATCCCCATGAATTTATCATATATCTTCTTAATATTGTCTACAACATATATATAGACAAGTTTTGGATAGGACCAATTCTTACAGCAAAAACAAATTAAAAATACATAGCGGTTGAAGAAAAAAATCATCTAAGTAAGGGTGTATTCAAATCCAAACTGCTTATTTTCTGACTCATTTTACAGTTCATTTTTACTCTCAAAGGCTTCCAATTGGTACATTTTCTTCAGAAACTAATATAATGTACCGTAATGGTCAATTTCTTGATAGAGGCAGAATATATTTTAAAAAATGCTGTTAAAGTGGGCATTTTGAACCGAATTTCCCGATGCGGATTGTGTTGGAAAAATCATTGAATTAAGGATGCACTCAAATCCAAACTGCTTATTTTCTGACTCATTTTTAAATTCATTTTTGCTCTCAAATGCATCCAATTGCTAGATTCTCTTATTCAGAAACTATATAACGTACAGTAATGATCGATTTTTTGATAGAGGCAGAATATATTTCAAAAAATGATGCCAAAGTGGGCATTTTGAACGGAATTTCCCGAAGCAATTGTGTTATCACTTTCTTCTGAACACGATTACTTCCGCAATTCTGCACAAATCTCTTCCAAACTGATACATAAAATCAAGGGACATAAAATCTCGGTCAAGTTCGTTAATGGGCAAAAGCGGACAAAGGGGATGGAAATAGGGAGGGGCTTTGTGAAAACCGAAAAAAACCCATAACTTCTTAATTTTTGTACATATCAAATCAGTTTAAAGTTTTTATTACTTCTAAGTAGCGCCAAAAATTTATGTATCACAGATTTTTGATAAAGTTAAAAATGGGCTCAAGGGGCGCAAAAATAGGGCTTTTGGGAGAAAAAAATTCCTTACTTCGTCAATTCTCAAGATATCAAATCCAATTAATTTTATTATACATCTCCTTAATATTATTTACAACTTTTATATTCACAAGTTTTTGATAGGACCAATTCATACCGCAAAAAAAAAAATTAAAAACGAAAACAAAAAGGGGGGTTGAAGAAGAAAAATTTTCATAACTCCGTCAATTCACAAGCTATAAAATCTCCATGAATTTATCATATATCTTATATTGTCTTCAACATTTATACAGACAAGTTTTTGATAGGGAAAATTCTTACAGCAAAAACAAATTAAAAATACATAGCGGTTGAAGAAAAAAATCATCTTAATAAGGGTGCATTCAAATCCAAACTGTCTATTTACTTACTCATTTTTAAATTCATTTTTGCTCTCAAACGCATCCAATTGCTAGATTCTCTTATTCAGAAACTATATAATGTACAGTAATGATCGATTTTTTGATAGAGGCAGAATATATTTCAAAAAATGATGTCAAAGTGGGCATTTTGAACAGAATTTCCCGAAGCGATTGTGTTAGAAACGAAAAATATTGCCCTACTGAGAAAATAATTGTTTACTAACCAAGTTTTAATTAATTGAAAGAAAAATAAAAACACAGATCGCTTATAAACCTTTTCAAAAATCACGTCAGCATGTTTCATAATTTTTTTTTATTAAAAATGAATCTGAAAATGTGCCAGAAAATTTCGAGTTGTTGAGCATGGAAAAATATTTTTTTTAATATCGCCTTAACATGATTCTGATAAAACCAGCTATTTTATAAAAAGGAAATAAAAACTCGTCAAAAGCAGACATATAAAACTGCATATTTCGGGAAAAAACAAACAAGCATTGGAATAAAATGTACACTTATACATCCACTTTTTTGTCAATGCCGATTCTTTCATATAAAAATTGATATCGTCATAATTCATATATTTTTAAATAAAATCTCGAAGGAAAACCTTCAAAATCAGTAAAAGTATAAAAGTAATTGATATATAAAATTAAAACAGAAATGAACAATGGAACAATGTGATCTTGTGGATGAACTTTACATCCAGTATCTTTTACATCCAGTTGAGAGGTGATCGTGTTGCAAGGGCATTAGGGAGCCTTAAAAAAATTAATGTTTAAACGTGGCTGGTAGCCACAATGAGAAAAATAACTATAAAAAGTTAAGAAAGAATAACTTAATAATAAGCATTTAAAGTGCTCAAAGGTTAACAATGTAAGATAAAAAAAAAAGCGAAAGGAAAAAAAAAAAAGAAAATTTTGAAAATTTAGATAAAAAAAATTCCATTAGTTCCCAAAGGACAGGCGTAAAAGCTAATGGGTATACTTCATCTAAAAAAACCCCCTCTTCTCAGAGACCATACATTAAGTTTAAGCTGGAAATAATGCTAATAATAAAATAGCAGATTTTTCTTTTTTTTTTTTTTTTTTTTTTTTTTTTTTTTTTTTTTTTTTTAAGAAAACACAACAGAACAAACAGAAAGGTAAAGTTTAGTTGAAGGGTGAGGAAAAATAAGTCTTCATCGTTAAGCAAAAGCGACTATTTAGGGCGTTTTCTATTACTGGAGTCGGATACCTCGTAGTCGGGTAATTCCGCAATAATTTGGTTAGGTAAATTGTACATAA
Source organism: Maratus speciosus (assembly GCA_963932465.1). Lineage (NCBI taxonomy): Eukaryota > Metazoa > Arthropoda > Arachnida > Araneae > Salticidae > Maratus > Maratus speciosus. The sequence continues at coordinate 383,059,566 of OZ010788.1, read as the reverse complement.
TTTTATAAAACTTTTTAGATAGTTGATTAATGCGTTTTTTTTAGGTAGATTTCGTATGAAATACTACCTATTGGGATCGTTCCTATGCTGGAATTTCTGAAAAATTTTTGCAGATCTACACCGATCATGACTCCTAGAACCCCAAACCACCCTCAGTAAAAAACATTATCTATCTATCTATCTATCTAGCTATGTATCTATCTATCTATATATATATATCACTTTCTTCTGGACACGATAACTTTCGTAATTCTGCACCAATCTCTTCCAAACTGATACATAAAATCAAAGGGCATAAAATCTCGGTCAAGTTCGTTAATGGGCAAAATCGGACCAAGGGGATGGAAATAGGGAGGGGTTTTGTGAAAACCGAAAACCCCCCATAACTTCTTAATTTTTGTACATATCAAATCAGTTTAAAGATTTTATTACTTCTAAAAATAGGGCCAAAATTTTATGTATCACAGATTTTTGATAAAGTTAAAAATGGGCTCAAGGGGCGCAAAAAATAGGGTTTTTGGGAGAAAAAAAGTCATAACTTCGTCAATTCTCAAGATATCAATTCCAATTAATTTTATTATAAATCTCCTTAATATTATCTACAACTTTTACATTCACAAGTTTTTGATAGGACAAATTCGTACCGCAAAAAAAAATTAAAAACGAAAACAAAAAGGGGGGTTGAAGAAGTAAAAAATCCATAACTCCGTCAATTCAAAAGATATAAAATCCCCATGAATTTATCATATATCTTCTTAATATTGTCTACAACATTTATATAGACAAGTTTTGGATAGGACCAATTCTTACAGCAAAAACAAATTAAAAATACATAGCGGTTGAAGAAAAAAATCATCTAAGGGTGTATTCAAATCCAAACTGCGTATTTTCTGACTCATTTTACAATTCATTTTTGCTCTCAAAGGCTTTCAATTGGTACGTTTTCTTACTCAAAAACTATATAATGTACCGTAATGGTCGATTTTTTGATAGAGGCAGAATATACTTTAAAAAAATGCTGTTAAAGTGGGCATTATGAACCGAATTTCCCGAAGCGGATTGTGTTGGAAAAATCATTGCATTAAGGATGCACTCAAATCCAAACTGCTTATTTTCTGACTCATTTTTAAATTCATTTTTGCTCTCAAACGCATTTAATTGGTATATTCGCTTATTCAGAAACTATATAATGTACCGCAATGATCGATTTTTTGATAGAGGCAGAATATATTCCAAAAAATTATGTCAAAGTGGGCATTTTGAACGAAATTTCCCGAAGCAATTGTGTTATCACTTTCTTCTGGACACGATAACTTCCGCAATTCTGCACAAATCTCTTCCAAACTGATACATAAAATCAAGGGACATAAAATCTCGGTCAAGCTCGTTAATGGGCAAAAGCGGACAAAGGGGATGGAAATAGGGAGGGGTTTTGTGAAAACCGAAAAAACCCCATAACTTCTTTATTTTTGTACATATCAAATCAGTTTAAAGTTTTTATTACTTCTAAAAATAGGACCAAAAATTTATGTATCACAGATTTTTGATAAAATTAAAAATGGACTCAAGGGGCGCAAAAAATAGGGTTTTTGTTGAGAAAAAAATTCCTAACTTCGTCAATTCTCAATATATCAAATCCAATTAATTTTATTATACATCTCCTTAATAATATCTACAACTTTTATATTCACAAGTTTTTGATAGGACCAATTCGTACTGCAAGAAAAAAAAAAGAAAACAAAAAAGGGGGGTTGAAGAAGAAAAATTTTCATGACTCCGTCAATTCACAAGATATAAAATCTCCATGAATTTATCATATATCTTCTTAATATTGTCTTCAACATCTATATACACAAGTTTTTGATAGGGCCAATTCTTAAAGCAAAAACAAATTAAAAATACATAGCGGTTGACGAAAAAAATCATCTTATTAAGGGTGCATTCAAATCCAACCTGTCTATTTTCTTACTCATTTTTAAATTCATTTTTGCTCTCAAACGCATCCAATTGCTAGATTCTCTTATTCAGGAACTATATAATGTACAGTAATGATCGATTTTTTGATAGAGGCAGAATATATTTCAAAAAATTATGTCAAAGTGGGCATTTTGAACAGAATTTCCCGAAGCGATTGTGTTAGAAACGAAAAATATTGCCCTACTGAGAAAATAATTGTTTATTAATCAAGTTTTAATTAATTGAAAGAAAAATAAAAACACAGGTCGCTTATAAATCTTTTAAAAAATCACGTCAGCATGTTTCATATTTTTTTTTTTAATTAAAAATTAATCTGAAAATGTGCCAGAAAATTTCCAGTTGTTGAGTATGGAAAAAAAAAAAAAAAATATTAATATCGCCTTAACATGATTCTCATAAAACCAGCTATTTTATAAAAAGGAAATAAAAACTCGTCAAAAGCAGACAGATAAAACTGTTAAAGTGGATTTATGTCTAATAATGACTTAGTTTTTGTTGGTGAAATTAGTATACTTAACTTCGAAATCTACCTCTGCCTGTAGGCCGGGCCGGCAGGGATTTTTTGTATCTTTAGAGTAGAGCGGAGTTGAATATAATATTCGTGTATATATGTCTGTGTGCGTGTATTTTACTGTTTACACATACATGTAAGGCATTTTTTAGTACTTCCCGATAGGAGTGTAACAACACCCCAATTACACATAATGCTTTGGGAATTTTGGACATTATGCTTTGCTTTCATCAGACATTACCCATAACAGCCGTGGCTCGGAACCCGAATTGTACCTTTTGCCATGTATCTACGTTTCCTGTACAATGATGTTTAACTACTGAAGTTCGAATTAAATTTTCTCTTTATCTAACCAAACCTTGAGATAGTTGACACTGCAATGAGATTAGAAAATATTATAGAAGCATAGATAGACCCTTTCTATGTAACATTTAGAAAAAAGATAAATCTTATGAATAATACAAATCATATTTGCTCTTATTTTTTATTTAATATAATTATTCATATATAGGTCACCTATGCAAATATACAATTTATTTTTGAACTTTTGAGCATGTGTATATATGTTTAAAAATATACAATTAATGAATTAATGGGTGAATTTAATGTTTTTTTATTTCTTTACACTGCCTTTAAATAAATGTCTTTCTGCATAAGAAACTGTTTAAATTTTAATCCTTTTTTGTTTCTGTCATAAAAAAATATATTACACAGCCATAAAATTCATCACCCATACTGAAGTGAGGTTTAAAGTTCAATGGTGTAGAATTATTGATGATAAAGTGAGAAGACGAATACTTAGTATTCTTTTTTAAGCACCATTTGCTTTTTTAAAGACATTGCTCTGTGAAAATTCAAGGTTTAAAAAAAAGAACGAAAAGTTAAAAAAAATGCATGGAGCTTAAGATATGTTTCAGTGGTTTCTTTGATACCATTTCATCAAAGCATTTTTTTTAACTAGCAGCAAAAACTTTTAAATACTTTCGTAACAGTATAGAGGATAAGCAGCTTATGAAAATATTTTTTATGCGTTAGTTACTTTAGTCTGACTTTAAAAAAATTAAAAAGAGGATTTTTTTCAAAGAATTTAATTTTCAAAGAAATACTTTTTTAATCTTACACCTCCTAATTCGTTTAAACGAATTATATTTTATAAAATTTATTGCTATTGTTTGAAATTAGGAATTTAACTAAAATCTATATATTTTACATAGCACTCTAAAACTATATGTATGTATTATGATGAAAGGAGCAATTAATATAAAGTAATATATACAGGCAATAGAATCTTTATTAATGCAGGGTTCGTACGCATCAGGGGAATAAGGAGATTTTAGGTTTTTTAGTACCAGAAATTTAGTAAAGTACTGGTCACTTTATCTGAAGATAGGATTATATTTTCATTAAGTAAGCCAAATATTTCTTTAGGAAAATGCTGGTACAATATGCTTGAAAGTCCTTGAAGTGTACGAACCCTGTAATGTAGTTATTTACAAACTCTGCAGGCGTTTAGTCAATTTAGGCAAAATTAGATTGGAAAATAATGTTTCTGCCGCAGGACTGAAATTAATCAATTCTACATTAGTTTTTTGCGCTAATTCGCGATATGTTTTTTATTTTTTTCTAGGTGGTCTAGTTTGTGAGAAATTTGCATATTTAAGTTTATGCAAATTTAGGCTTTTTTGTGCTGTTTTAAGCAAATTTTAGGTACAACAAATGTAAGATTGAATTAACTTTTCTAGATAATGACTACTGGGCTAAATGCTTCAGATAAATGTTGCAATATGCATATTCTTAACATTTATATGTCAGTATCAAGCCTAATTTGTATATTTTTCAATAGTGTAATGTTTACATTACAGTCATTCAGGGTAACTTTGATCCGCATTTTCTCTATTTTCGTATGCCACACTATTATTTTAAGATTATTGTTGCAATTAGGGGCATAAAAGAGAAGAAATGATCCTAAATTATTGCATGACTATCAACAATTAAGGAATAATAATGATAAAAGCTATAAAAAGTGAATTTTTATCCTGGTTTAAAGTTATCCAGCCATTTAGAGTAACTTTGCACCATTTTATAAATATTATCTAAAATAATTCATTATAAAAAATATTATAGTTAGGACAACTTTGAACCCCCAAAAATGTTTTCAGATATCTAAAGACTCCGAATTTACATTTCCCAACATCACAAGATTTGTACAATTTATGATATTACAACAAATATCAGGCATAAGAAAAGTGGACGAAGAGAACCATGAACATTTAGAAATAAAAAAAATCTGTTTATTGGTCATATAAAACATAAAAATGCTGTGGAAAACAATTTTCAATGTTTTATCTCAATAATATATCCATAGTTACAGTAAAACATACTAGTACTAGTATTATTCAAAGAAAATAAAAAATGCCGAATGCAAGAAATGTCAAATTTGAGTAGCTCCGCCCCGAAAAACGCCTTTAAATGAATTGTATGTGTTTTACACATATTTGTGAAAATATTTACATGTTATATCTAATGTTCATTTTGGGCAGTTATATAAAATATACGTGCAAATATGGGAAATTTTTGACAGTAGCACCTATAATTAGTAAATTATAAACATCAGTATAACTTTCAGCCGGCTCAAAGTTACCTTGAAAATGTGGTAATATGTTAGTGCCTTCTTATTTTACATTTTATTAACTGTTAATAAATAAATAATCACAAAATATTATCACATTTACAACATTTAGACAATAATATGTCTGATAAATGAGTATATTTTTACTTACTATGAAAATTTAATTGGATTACAACAACTTCAAAACAGTATTCAAAATTACTTTGAAAACAATACTTCACAAAAATAGTTAAATGATGCATTTAATTGCGTATAATGTTGCTAATTTATTTTCTAAAATAAAGAGTAGAAATCCCAGTTTAGAACTTTGCTAACAGAGCAGAGTTCTGGAGCTTATTTAGTCTTTTGGAGTGAAAAATATTGAAAATTAGGATGTGGTGCAAAGTTACACCCCATGGTTCAAAGTTACCCTAAATGACTGTACTTTCAACTTAAAGTAGTTACCACAGAACTGACATTCGTTTTCTGAGACTAGATTTTTATGCTGATTTTAAATCTATAATTTATTTCCTTATATCACATCTAGTTTTGGAGTAAAACGAATTTCTATTTTTGTATGGTATTGACACAAACTTGATATAAAATGATTTTTAAGGGTGTGTATTTGATTATCAAAACGGTCAACAGCACCAGATTCCTATCAGGAACGTAATGAAAAACGGACATAATCGAAAAAAAAAAAAAAATTGGAAAAAGTAGTAGAATCTAACCTAACTAGGTGAAGTTCATCGCAAAGTAGCATAAAAAGGATTTTCTGTCTTTTTTGACCAAAAAATATAATTTCACTCTTAAAAAAAAACTAGACATGATAAAAGAAAACGGACACCAGATTTGAAATCAACGTAACAATCTAGTTTAGAAAAGTATTAGTGTACTCATGTGGCAGAAATATTTGAAAGACAAGAAACATCATTAGAAAAATACGAAAAATGTGCAAATTAGGAACAATACTACAAAGTCACATGCCAATATAATCTCAGAAACAACATTTTTGTAAAGTAAACTAAATAGTAATCATAACATAAAAAAAACCAATTTGATAATGCTTTATGCCTTAAATTTGTATTGTATCGTACAAAATTCGAAAATTGGCATAAATTGAAATATGCAAATATCTCAGAAACTAGACGTGCTGGAGAAAATCTAAAACCAGATTAGGAATCATCACAAAACAACAACAAAAAAAAAAAAAAAACAAAAAAAAAAAAAAAAAAAACAACTAATTTCGTTTTGTGGCAGGGCAAAAGTTCAATTTTTTTGACCAATGTTATTAATGCCATCACAAGCATTATTAAATATATTGATGAAAATGATATAAAAAAAAGCAAAAAAAAAACAACATAATATGCACGTCTTACACAGTTAATACAAATGATACACACAGATGGTTGAAATTATTTCTTGTTTCGTCATGAATAGGTACAACATTACCTTTTTTACACACATAAATGTATGTAGTTACGCTTCAAATATTAAAAGATATGGTAAATTTCTCTTTATAGTACCATAAATCAAAATAACCCATTTAAAATTGATTTTGCATTAGAATTATGGTTTTTTGAAAGGGTAAAAAGCATTTGGGAATAAATTTATCCTACCAGCAGACTGTAGTTATTTAAGAACTGTATATATTTTTAAATTGTTTTAACATGCAGTCGAATTTTAATAGTGTTAGATTATTTCTTTTATCAAATATGATGTTTAATTAAACGAAGCACGATTCTTAAAATGTACTGCAGAAAAAATGTATAAAACAGGGAAAAGGGAATCTTTTATCTATATTTTTCTCCGTGCAGTTAACTATGCTTTAAAACATATGAACTATGCGATATAAATTTTAATAATCATAAATGTAAAATTAAACAAAAAAAAAAAACATGTTTTCATTAAAATTCACAAAAATATAGAAATATGGATTAATTGGTTAAAATGGGAATTGCACCAAATTATCCAGCTGTCGCCAAGTTGGCTTCATAAATGGCAACTTATTTTTGTCGCGCAATTTAACGACATTTCGCGAAGTTGGCCAAATTTTTGGTGCTATTGTGGTAACCATGCCATTAGAACTTTTCAACAAATATTCATTGTTGAAGCTGATACTGATTTATCCATAGTAAATTAAACTATAATTGAGTAACCATTAAGTTTAAGTAGTGTTAGCTTTATAGTATTAGTTTAATCTTAAGTAGTGTTTTTACGATATCTTTCTTAAACGGAGGATTACTTGGGGCGAAGGGGCGAATTTTGAAAAATTCCAAAGCACGTGTTTACTAATTTTAGTTACACTATAGGCATTTCAAGTTCCAAGATTTTATTTTCATTGGCTTATAGTGATTTTTTAAATTTTAAATTTACACCTCGTTGCCACCCTTGAGGATCGAATTTTAAAAAATCAATATCCAATTCATGTATCGCCTCCAGAAATACATATATATTCCAAATTTCACAGCTCTATGCCAACAGGAAGTGTGTATGAGTTAAAAATTTTGACTGATACATACAAACAAACAGAACTGTAAGTTAAAATAAAACATGTAAAAATGCATTGCTTTATTCAAGTAAGAATGAAAATTCCAGAATTTTAATTTTTTTTTAATTTTTTACTAGCAGGAAAATATGAAAAATAATCAAATATCTAATCAAATCTAACTAGTTCATTCTTAATTAGATTCAGATAATTGTGTTAAAGTTAAAAGCCTGATTAAAAAAAAAAAAAAAAAAAAAAAAAAAAAAAAAAAAAAAAAAAAAGATAAAAACGTGCAAAAATTACCCACAACATTTTGTAAGCTGTACACCAACGGGAATCACAAGAAATCTATTTATATAATATCTTTTTATCTATTTACATCTATTATATATCTATATTATTATCTTTTTACATCTATTATATATCTTTTTTCTTTTGCAAATTATTCAATAAAAACATCCTGAACTCGTACGTTGAATAATTATACTGTTGAATTTTCCACTGTGAGATTAACTGAAATCAGGCTAACGTTTTTTGGGCCTTCTGTATAAATATACAATTAAAACATGGGGAAAGATTGAAAGGATTTTATCAAATAATGTGTAACAGGGATATTTATCAAAGAAACTGTGTAAATTTTAAATTTTTAATCTTTAGATACAACTAAATTTATTACATAAATGCTTTGTTAATCAAGGAAAATCCTTCTAAGTTAACTGAAATATTCACTAAAAGGACTAAAATGGCAATTGACTAAAGTTTAAAATTAAAATTGAAAGCAAGCAATATTTCCAAGCCTTTCTTCTTTTACAGTAAATAATTTTCAAAATATATCTCTCTCGAAACACATAGGTAATTTCACTTAGGTCGCCACAAACTGAAACTTTAATTAAATAATTAGTGATTCTAACTTTCTCAGTTCTTTAAAATCTTTGTTTAATTCAAATTCAATTCAGTTTAACAAAGTGAAACACACTTTCAGACTACTTTTTAGTTCAAAAAATCAAACAGAAAACATAGTTTAATTTCATTTTCCCATAGATATCCATTAAATTAATATATTTTCAAATTAAAATATTCAAAGTTGCAGAAGCTAAAAGTTTTAGATTGAGAGTACCGTAATTTAATCAGGATTCATTAAGAAAGCTATCATTAATTTTCAACAAATTTCACAAAATCCCAAACACTGATTAGCCTTAATTTTATTTTGAAGTTTCCAGGTTCAGTTTCAGAAACTTTCCCTTCCTCCAATTCTAAAGGAATAGTCTTAGAAATTCCCTCTCCTCTTTCCTATTTAAATGTCCATTAATTGAAGTGTATATATAATGATTTCTTTATTTGAATAATTCCCTGCGGGATCTTTTCGCTTGAGATAGAACTTTAAATGTTTAAGAAGAATGTAAATTAGAAACTCTCTTATTCTGAAACAAAGAAAAAGCAATTTTAGATTACATGAGACGCATAGACTTTTGCAATAAAGCTTCAGATTGCTTCTAATTCTAGTATTAAACGCAGAAAACATTTGGTTTCTACATCAGGAGCTTACAAATTCGTAGTAAACATAGAAAGTTAAATTATAATCTCCCAAGTATGTAGAATAGGTGAAATGTTTTTATAAATCTGTGATAGTATTAGACAACCAGACCTCGACTTTGATAGTATTTCAGAATTGGGTAATTTACTTCAAAATTTGCCATACAAATACATAAATTATTTCAGAAATGAATGTTTAAAATGTGGAAATGAACAAAATTTACGGGAAATTATACAAGAAGAAAATTCATTGTACAAAATTGGGAAATTAATGAATATAGCTATTTAAAGAAAATTATTTTTATCGATTTACTTTTAAAAGACTTTTTATTTGTAATATTTTCAAGCATAAGTGACACTTAGAACAATTTACTTTATTCTTTTTAATATTGTAAGATTAAAAATATTAAAACCGCCAATGATAAGAGGAAAAATCACCAGAGTCTATTTTATGATGTAGTGGAATATTTGCGATGGTAATACAAAAAAAAAAAAAAAAAAAAAAAAAAGTCTGAATACCATATAAATCGGGGGCGCGGAATTTGTCCGCTGTTCGGGGGTGCATACTTTTCAGTGATAAAAATATACAAATATATATGTGTTGGGTATTTAAAAAGTGTCCTCTAAATAGGGTGTCCTGTATTCGGGAGCGTATATTATGCATATTTTACTGTACTTCATCATACAAATAATTTTATTTCTTTAATAATTCGTTTAGGGTGATTTAGGGGAAGATCAATGGCAGAATCATGTTTTCTTTCTCAAAAAGTCTTTTGTTAGGTGTATAACAATGACTTCGTCTTTTTTCGAATAAAAGAAGACACTCATTTCTTTTTTTATCAAAATGGAATAAATATTTATAACATGCATTTATCTTCAGAAGCTACAAAATTCGCCCATCCGTCAGGCAACAAGCGAATTCTCGAATGCAAGAAGTTTTAACCCAATTTTTACTTTCTGCCTAAGAATTGAATCACTACTCAGAAAGGGTGTTCGGCACAGAGCAAAACTACGTTTTGGTTTCTGTATAAGGACTGAACCACGACACAAAAAGGGTGATCTGTATGGAGCAGAGTCAATTTTTTAGTTTCTGTATAAAAACTGTACGACTGCTCAAAAAGGGGGAATCTACATGGAGTGAAACAAATTTTTGATTTCATTCATTGGCTCGTGGATATCCACGAGCCAATGAATGGCCTTTTTTCTTTATTTTGCCTGATTTAGGTGACGTTTTCGTGAGCGTGTCAAGGCTTTCTGAAATGTCTAAGGGGCGTTAGTTGGGCCCGAGGTACACGTGTCATGTCTGGACCTCTTTTCTAACAAAATTCATACATTATAATCTTGAGAAACAGCTTTACTTGCAGTTTACAATTTAAACCATAGCTTTACGAAAAAATCAATATTACATACACATGTAAAAATACATTAAAAAATATAGGGTGGCAAAATCTTATGCACTACATAGTCTTTAGAGTGCGTGAAACTCTAAACCTATAAGATTGAATGAAACATGTCAGATGTAATATCCGTCTTTCATGGAATTTCGAAGTTTACATTATAATTCTCTGTCGTTTGTAAAAAATATTGAGATAGTTTAGTTTACATGAATGGGAAACATATTTTTTTCTATGAACTACAAATGGAAACTTTTATTAATTTGTTATTTAAGTGAGGGCAAAAATTCCATTTTGGGACCCCCTGAAAATGCTGGCCCGAGGCACGTGCCCAGAGTGCCGCCGTGATCTCTGATTGTCATTTTGGAGAGCAAGGTTTCCTTGTCCTTAGGCTTTATTGTGGGCTTTTTTACATCGATTCTTCTTTCAAATTGATTACTTGTTGCTTGTAACATTCACCATTCGCTTTTGGACCTGCTTGAAACTGTACATAGTAGACTATGTGCATTTGGTTTCACATGATATCAAACTTAAACTAGCTGTCGTGAACGTTCTGTTTCAGTGCGCTGTAACAAAACAAATGTTTTTTTAATGAACATGTACGGTTACATCTACAGTTTGATCTAATGTACGCTCCCTGGGTCCTATTAGTTATATTTAGAAAAATTATCTTCATACTCTGAAAAATACAAAAGAACAAATTCCATTCTTTTACTACGGAAACTCATCGAGATATGATACTTTAATTTAATACAATTTCGAAACTTTCAGGCAATAAAATAATTGTCTGTTTTCAGTGGCAGAAAGCTACGAAATTTCATAAAATTCAAAATGTCATAATCCGGTGTATTTTGGTCTTAGAAGAATGGAATTTTTACTATTGTACATGTCAGAGAATAAAGGCAATTTCTCTCAATATAACTTAAAGGACCTAGGCGCCGTATAAAAACTGCCATTGTTTCCCATTGAAAACCATGATTTTACAATGTCAGAAATATAGGAAAAACTAGTTCTTTTGCACATTATAATATTTCTTCAGTGTAAGTTTACTAATAGAATTGATTCCAAAAACACTATTTTTTAAATTTGGGATAGTGCGTGTTTTTAAACTTATGCCCTCATATATTAAAATATATTTTATGAAATAATTGTTTTACAATCTAAAATTGTATTTGCATTATGACTGAAAGATGACAGCTATATTTAATTTGTAAGTCAAATTGGTTGATCTCAGAAGACAATAATGATAAAGTTCAAGATTTGTGACAGATATATGATTATGACTATGGAGTAGAACTAGACTGTAAGGATTAATTTATTTATGAAATTACTTGCAGTCTAAAATAATAATAAAATAAAATAAATATTGTTCAAAAGAATTTTGATTACAGTTTTCCTGAATAGAATTTGAAAATGAAGTCTTTTTAATTTATGTTGTACTTTAAATACAATCGAAATACATAAATACCTAAATAATAAATATCTAAAATGAATTAAAATTTAACTATGAACGATTGCCAATAAATGTCTCTGCCCTATCTATTAGCCATTTCCAGAAAAATTCTTTATTTAAAACTCTTAAAATACATACTTGAAAACATACTAAAAAAAAAAGAATAAAAATGTTTTTAAATCTATCTCTTACGCCGTATAAGATTCGAATTGAATTAGTATGAAAATCCCGCGGTTATAAACATCGATTTCCCATTAAAATATAGTTAAATTTATGATTTTTACAATGTGTTTTAAATTGCAAAGCCTGTCTAGAATAATTTTTTTTTATGAAACTATCATAAAAGCAAGAAATAAAAAGCATGCGTTAAGCATAAATTATGAAACACATTCAGAATACTCTAACAAAACTTCAACGATTAATAAGGTGAAAGACGATGTAATCAATTTGGAAAACTATGAAATCAATTTGGAAAATGCATAATACATTAAAAAACACAATTTCAGAAATTACCACCTATAGTCGGGAAAATATCAGGATTCTTTTGTGAAGTTCTGTATATGATCTATAGAATTCTTTGTATATATACTACGTGGCATGCCAAAATTTTGCTCATTTCCGAAACGCATAACACAGTTGAAAAATCCCCTTCAGCAATTTCCGCCAATTAGTGGGAATATACTGAAATTCTTTGCGTCCTTGTATATGATCAACATAATTTATATACATCACGTAATATGAAAATTTTCAGTTAAATTTAAAAACGCATACCACAGTTGAAAATGCACTTCCAGCAATTACTGCTGATAAACAGTACTCTGACCGAATTTTATGTGTGTCCCTGTAAATGGAAGATGAATGCTATGCACACTCTATTCTGTAATAATCATATTTTCCTGTACCTCATGATGTATATCAATTTCCTTCTAAAATCATTAAAATACACTGCAAATAATGTTTTTTCGTATACCATAATGTAACTGCCTCCTTTTTGAATGTCCCTGTAAACGAACTATCAATTCTACAATCTCCATTTTCAATACAGAACATGCCTTTGTAAACCTTAATAACATATGAGGGGTTCACAACCATAGTTGACCAAGTCCATTTTGAAAAAGTCCTTCCGGCCAGTGCCGGGAGGAAGAGGTAGCTTTCATATTCCTTATTTTTAAAAAGCCAACTTATATTATTCAAACACACGAAGCTCAATTAAGTGGAAACCGAATGTAGGAGATTCAATACTAATTTTTATCAATACTAAATAATTATGAATGAGAATTTCGCGAAATTAGTCAGCTTTATCCAAGCTGCTTTTATTTAAAGTCACTTATATTTGGCTGCCAAATTCGGCGATTTCTTAAAGTGCCTGCCATTTTAAGACAACATGGTAGATGAGGCTAACCAGTGAACTTGGTCGAGACCTTAGTAATTGCTGTGCACATGCTCACTCATATCGGATACGGTTGATATATACGAGTGCTGTCGCAGGCAAAAAACTCAGATTTTTCAAAATGTCACCCACTTTAGAAATTGAAACTGCTATATCTGAGCCATTTTTTATGATAAAGACAAACAAAAAAATGCTCCTGAATCCTTATATCAAGGTCAAATACTTAAGAAAGAAACCTTTTTCAATTTCTAATTTTTTTGCACCTCACTTTAAATATAATTTTTTTTTTTAATTTAATGGCCGCCATTTTGGAACAAGATGGCTGAGGAAGCTGGCCAGCGAACTTGGTCGAGATATTGATGTATACTATCCATATGCCTTCTTCCATTGAAATAGGCGAATAAGTGTGGTATCGCGTGACAAATACAAGATCGTTTCAAAGTGTTAGCCATGATAGAAATTCAAAGTGCTATAATTCAACCATTTTTTAAGATATAAACAAAAGAACAAATTTTCAGAAACAAAAACTGTTCCAGAATCTTTGTATCAAGGCCAAACACATAAAAAAAAATCTTTTTCATTTTCCAATTTTTTAATATCTCATTTTAAATTTTAAATTACATTTTTTTAAAAATGGCAACCCTTTTGAAACAAGATGGCGAATGAAGCTGGCCAACGAACTCGGTCGAGACATCGGTATGTACTATGTGCAGACCAAGTTACATTGAAATCAGTTTATAAATACGCCTGTTATCGCGTGACAAAAATCAGGTCGTTTTGAAATGTCAGCCACAATAGAAATTCAAAATATTATAACTCAGCCATTTTTTTAGATGTAGACGAAACAAAACCTGTTCCGGAATCTTTGTATTAAGGTCAAACACATACAAAAAAAATTCTTTTCATTTTCCAATTTTTTGGTATCTCATTTTAAATTTATTTTTTTTTAATTTTTTTAAATGGCCACCATTTTGAAACAAGATGGCGAATGAAGCTGGTCAACGAACTCGGTTGAGTTATTTGTATGTACTATGTACACACCAAGGTACATCCAAATCGGTTCATAAATACGTCTGTTATCACGTGGCAAAAATCAGGACGTTTCAAAATGTCAGCCACGCTAGAAATTCAAAATGCTATAACTCAGCCATTTTTTAAGATATAGACGAAACAAAAACTGCTCCCGAATCTTTTTATCAAGGTCCAACACATAAGAAAAAAATATTTTTTCAATTTTCAATTTTTTGCTACCACATTTCAAATTTAAATTTTTCTTAAAATTTTAAATGGCCGCCATTTTTAAACAAGATGGCGGATGAAGCTGGCCAACAAACTCGTTCGAGACATTGGTCTGTACTATGTATAAACGAAGTTACATCCAAATCGGTTCATAAATACGCCTTTTATCGCGTGACAAAATTCAGGACGTTTCAAAATGTCAGCTTCGCTAGAAATTCAAAATGCTATAACTCAGCCATTTTTTAAGATATAGGCGAAACAAAAACTGCTACGGAGTCTTTGTATAAAGGTCAAATACATAAGAAAAAAATATTTTTCCATTTTCAATTTTTTGGTACCACATTTCAAAGTTTAAATTTTTTTAAAAATTTTAAATGGCCGCCATTTTGAAACAATATGGCGGATGAAGCTGGCCAACGAACTCGGTCGAGACATTGGTATGTACTATGTACACACCGAATTACACCCAAATCGGTTCATAAATACGAGAGTTACAGTGTGACATAGGTCAGATATATATATATATATATATATATATATATATATTGATATATATATATTGATATATATTGATATATATATATATATATATATATCAATTTTGAACGGAGGGTGGTTTTGGGGTCTGGGGGTCATGATCGATGAAAATATACCAAAATGTTTTGAAATCGCTTTCCTCCGAACGGCTGCAATAGGTAGCTTTTTGTAAAGAAAGCTACCTAAAAAAAAAAAAATGACATAGTCCATTTAGAAGGTGCCTGAAATCTGTTTTATCCTCCACCACAGTGAACCAAGTCTGTTTTTACACACTTTCTCACATATGTCATCTGTTTACAGACTAGTTTACTGTGGGAATTGATGAAACAGATTTTATGCACCGTCAAAATGGACTGTCTCATTTTTTTTTCAAAATGGACTTGGTCTACTTTTGTTGTGAGCCCCTCGTATATGAATTACAGGGTAAACAGACTATATTTATGCAAGTTAGAGCATGAGTTGTCAGCCAGACATACAAACAGACAACCACACATTCAAACGTTCAGAGAAACCAAACTAATAGACACTTTTAAACTATGTTGAGAAGTGTTAAAAAGTAGAAACAATTTTAAACAATATCAACAATTATTTCATCTCAGACGAAGTACGAAGTACAGCATTAAAAATCTAGTTGCTGAATCACGATTTTTTTATGACGAGATTTATCTGATAACATGGGTTGGGTTGATTTTTGACGACCGATTATCCACTCGAGGGATATAGGCCCTGGGGGGAGTGCCTTCTGTGAAGGGGGGGTCTTTCAAAGGGAACCTAACCCGTATTTACGCATGGGAATCCATGGTTCGAAGAAAATCACGAAAACTCCGAACGATTAAGCCGACGGGCGCGATTGGTTTCGAACCCAACACCTCCCGTCTACCAGCTTCAAGAGCAGAACCTCTCGGCCACTGGTGCGGACTGATAATATGGGAGGTTACCTAATCGAAAATCTGTCTGTTAAAATTATTTTATTTTGTCGTAATTGCATTTAAAAATGTTTGAAATAAATATTTTCGGTTAACCATGACGTTTTACTCTGTAGGGAAAGCTCTCAGATTATCTTTTTTCATTTATAAATATTTTAATGAAAAAGAATATATAATTATAAAATTTGCGTGAAAATAAAATAATAAGTCAATGCAAGATACGGAAAGTGTATATACATGTAAATGTTTTTGTATATAGTTCCATGAATTCTGTATAAAATTGCACCAAACATATACAGAACAACAGTAGTACTTACCACATATAAATAAATAACTGAAGTAAGTGAGGATTTTTGAACATTATCGCAGGCATTATTATTATTATTATTATTTATATTATTGTTGTTGTTGTTATTGTTCTCTGAATGTATTATTGAAGAACACACAGATATGAACATCCGACCGTACCTCTGGAGTAATTAATTAGTCTGCAGTAATTTAAATAATTTCGGATTTTTATTAAAGAATTCAAATTATTTAATTTTTAAATTGGGTAACATTTTTATATTTCATACCCACAACTCCTGCTATAAAGTTGTGATATGCTTAGTAATATTATGAATACGAAAACTGTTTATTGAATGTTAAAAGTTTTATATTTATATTTTATGAAAAAGCAAACATTTCTTATGCTGTTTTGATGTATTTTTGAGAAACTTCCAAATTAATAATCCATAATAAATTACATTTACAAAATATACTGGATCAAAAATGTTATGTTGTGTAATAGATTTTCTCTCTTGCAACAAAACTCAATTTTGTAAACTACATAAATTTCTCCTCAACGTAAAAAGCCTTCTTTTTTCTTTTGTATGTTGCTTTTTGAAAAGCTTCTTTCAGCTTTCTTTACGCGAGAATATAGACAGAAATTTCAAAACTTATTTCAGCTAAATAACTTAATTAAGTATGGATGGATTTAATATGAAGAACACATTTGTGATTTCGTAACAATTATTTACATAAGCAGTTTCGTCTTTTAGTTTCCTATTATAGGAATAATGAACTAAAATGTTTTTCTGATCTTACTGCAAAGCAAGAAAAATAGATAAATCGTATGTGTTATTGTAAAATTTCATTTTATGGACGGATTTTTAGTGGAATTTAATTCTTCTCATAAAATTTTATCAAAATTTTTTAGTGAGTTTTGTTTCGAAATCATGTTTGCACTTTAGAAGGCATGGTGTGATAAAATGTCAAAAATCACGAATTACATTAAATAAAATGACAGTGTTATCCTGTAGCTGTTTTGCTTTTCGCCTTTTTATCTATATGTTTCACATTTAATATCTTTAAAATGAAAGAAATCGTTTATTTTCAGAAAGAGCATAAGGAATATGAAAAATTTCGTTCTTATAGCTTCATTTGTCATCCACTTACTGTTATTGTCACAACTGCCGAAACCTTTATTTCTTTACTTCTAATTATCTAATTTAAAATTTTTTAAATTGTTGAAATTATCACGGTGTTTTACCAATATGATATTGATTTATGAATGTATATATATATATTTAAAAGCTCCAATAGTTTGAAAAACAAAGGAATTTGTATTCTTATTTTGGGATAACTAACAAACTGTACATCTTATATAATGCGCACAAATATTAGTGTATGTTTCCTTTTAGTTTTCTGAGTTTATGTTGGGAGGGTATTCACAATTTTTATCCTTCTACATCTATACATAATTTAAAAAAAAATCATACTATCTCAAAATATTTTCTGTATCTGTTTTACATTAAATTTTAAACACACAATTGCTTAAAAACAGCATCACTTTCCATCGACAAGGTTTAGAAACGAAATTTTTTTTCCACTTGAATTTTAATTAATCTTCACAGAAAGATAAAAAAGTAAATGCGTTTTAATTAGAATTTTTTAAATTTTGGTACTTCGTATATTCACCAATAAAAATAAAAACTATATTAATATAATTTCTCCTGTGTAGCGCGCAAAGAGAACTGATTTTGTTTCAGGCATCAAAATAATTTTGTATTATATCTTACGTTTGAACAAAACAAACTGACATTGTCGCAATTTCATCTTAAATAAAATAACCATACTTTAACTCTGCAGTATTCTCATTCTCTAAATCCTTTAATTCAAAATACATTTCACTTTGCTATTCACGTATAACGAAGATTTCGCCGCATCAAAGAATTTTTACATATTTTAATCAGTCTGCCAAACTTTTGGATAAATATCTATCTCTTTTGATATATTTTGAACATTTTAAAGCCTTTGAGAAGCTTATAACGTTAATTATAAGATCCTTTCATCAATGACTTATTGGATTAATTTCGAAATGCAACTATATTTAAAGATACATATCATTATGTGGGCGAAAAGTTGTCTTATTGTGTACCAGTAAATCTTGCTTTTGTCATAAATTTAACTGTTAATAAGCTTCATATTTTTATTTTTCTGCAGCCCTATTTATTAATTCAGATTTGAGAATTTTTAAACTGTATTTCATTATCTTAAGTTTATTTTAAGGTGTTTCAATTATTCCTTCATCATTATAAAGTAAGCTTATCCACCAAGTATACTATTAATAATTAATAAGATTTTAATAAGCTCATTTATATCTTATTAGCTTATCTAATTATTGGCATGCATAACTTTAGAGATTTATACAGGTAATTTAACTCTTTAATGCATGATTTTTTTTATCTGTTCGGAAATTGTTTTATTTGTGTCTATTTTTGTTTATTACCCACTAGAAAAACAGTGAAAAATGTTATTTATGTTCTTTGTTGTACATAACCAAAAAGTCAGTCCTAAGTTACATAACAAAAATTGCTCAAAAAAGATAATTTTAAATTATATACTTACTTTTAAGTGTTTAAACTGAAAAATAACTATTCAACGGTATAATAATTTTTATAATGCTTTTAATAGTTTGTAGAATTAATAATTACTCTCTTATAAAGATAGAGAAAAAACGTCAGTCATGCACATTGCAAACAGTATCAACAAAAGATGTCATACCCTCCCCCTGATAACAAATCAGAACAAAAACAGACTTTACATCCCTGAATACATGTTATCACAGGTATGTAATACATATAGTTCACCAAAAGACGAATAGAAAGCGCCAAATGGCAAAAATAAAAGATCATGTAACTCTTGAGTTACACTATGCATTTAAGGGTTAAATGAAAACTGTTGAAAAAATTCGAATGCTTAAGATAGTTCCATTAACTTCAAATGTTAATATGCAAAAGTGGTGATGAATGGATTTTTTTAAAACTTTTCTAAGCAAAAAATTAATTGCACAGTCAGTCAAAAGATGACAAAAACGTTATCTTCCATTGATTTTACCGCCAAACAGATGCAGAAAAAATAGACATTCGCTTGACAATATGTTTTCTTTAACCCTCTCGCTGCGTAATTTTTTTTTAAATCAAAATAGGTTAAAAAATTGTGCATTTTTTAATTACATATTTCAAATCTATATATTTTAGAGTTTAAATATGTAAACATTTTTTGTAAAAGAGTTTAGGATCTTAGATGGGATAGGATATTATAAATTAGGCTAAATCAGGGCTGTCACTGGAGACTATTTTTATATTTTTGCACCACTGTTTTAAGAAAATCAATTCTGCAGTATATTTCTCTTGTAGATGTTGTTAAAGTCTGTATGGAATTTTTTATATTTAAAAAGTGGTCCAAGTTGAATTAAAAAGTAGTCACCAGTTGAAAAAATGAATCCCCGAGGAAATCTCGGCTTGCGCAAATTTTTCTACATTTACGTTGCCCGAAAAAATCTGGGGTTGCACAGCCAGAGGGTTAAATGTAAACTATAAAAAAGTCAAATGTTTCTTAATATGAGAAAATACAATTTAGTTACTAATGAAAATATACAATAACCTCTGATGAGCTACTCACGATTACGAAAAGAGTTCTTCATACAGGGTGTCCACTCTCAATTGTGTCCAATGGTTAATTCCTGAACCGTTAGTCATAGACACATAGTTCCAATTACAAAAATGTTTTAAATAGGATAAAAAGTTATTTTAAAAGTCGTTTAGATCAATAAAATTCATGATAAAGATCAATGATATTTAGTAAAAATTTCCTATTACACTAACAAGTAAAGCAAAAAAAAGTCCCATTCATCTAATGCTAAAATTGACCGAGTTGTGAAACTTTGAAGTGTATGACTTGTACAAATTTTCTGCATCTGAACACAGATGAGTAGGGCTTCAAGGGTTCGTATACAAATTGCTTAAAATATTAGAAGAATTTGTTTCGTGTGTATCTGCACTAGTATCTGCGTGTATCTGCACTAGCATGTATATAGACAAATCGTACAAGTATTTCACATCGTACAAGTATTATGAGTGTCAAATTTTCTGTTATTTTTTCACTTATACTTTCAGTACAAGTTGTATTTTTTGCTTCAATATGTCAGAACGAAAATAGATTTCAAATTTATATTGTTATGTTAATTTCATTTTGAACATTTTTTTTTTTTTTTTATCTGCCGATTACTTAAATTTCTCGTAAATTTGTGAATAACCCCTATTTCACAACCAAAAAGATGCTTCACTTTTAAACAGCTATTACTCCGTCAGTTTTCATAGCAGAAGACAGGGACTTTTCTTGTCTTACTTCTTAGAGTAATAGGATATTTTTACTAAATATAATTTATCGGACAGGAGGATCGTATAAAAAAATAATTTTTTAAGTCGTAATTTTTTTCGTAATTTTTTTTATTAATGTTTTTATTCACTTTAAAAATACTTTTCTACCTCATTTAAAACATTTTGGAATTTTATATACATCATTTAAAAGTAGACTTTATTTCCAATCGTTTGGTACCAGTAAATTTCTTTTATTTTAATTTTGCACAGTTATTTGGAGTGTTTACTTTCTTTTTCCACGACTGTACATCAATACGTGAGTGACTATTTTATTTATAATAATATTTTACAAATGGAGACAAAATAAGCTTCCCATAGAAATGCTGATGGAGGACATCGGATTCCAAAATAGACTAATCTGAATTAGTGATACTAAATGGTCAGGGAACTATGGGTACCAACTGAATTGTCTGCCTTTGTCTTCATGTTACTCAATCCGCGACTTGATAGTTCATCTGGATGAATTTCACAGTTATCGTTCTGAAACACGTCATCTCTCGAAAGAAAACAATGTTTAATTCATTGGTTGAACACGTTTGCTAAAATTTTGATATTATCGTTCCAAATTACTCGACTTTGAAGGGCGACAGAACTTACAGATAAACATGAGATGGCTGTCTAAATCATCATAGATTTGCCTCCATGCTTTGCTGAAGACATCAAGGTTCACATTCTTATAGTAAAGTCGAAAATTCAAAATTTTGGCTCGTAAACACTGCTCAGAAGATGCCATTTTATTATTAGTCACTTCTGGCAGATTGTTACTTTTTACTTAAGGGGTCTCAGGACTCTTAAAATTGAAAAAAAAAAGACCATTTTCAACATTTAATATCTTAAAATGTATTTGATTTTATGACAAAATTTTAGTTGTAATTGAAAGATATAAGTATGTTCTTTCATTTCATATATTTAAAAAATTGCAAGATGCAGAATTGGCATTTACAAGGGATCCAAACGGTCAGACATTTGTCGAGCAGAAAATTGGCTTAACAGATTACGTGCAGGATTACAAAATAAATTTTGCAACTAGAATGAAAATTTTGGTGCCTACTTATACTTCAGATTATAATAATTACTTTGAACTTAAATAAATTGATATTTAAAGCCTTTTTATATTTTTAAAGACAATGTTGTATTTAGCTGACGCAAAATTTAGAAAATGTCAACAATATAATCATCTAAAAAATATTTTCTTGAACAATAAAAAGGAAATTTTAGGTTCAGTTTTTACAGTCTAATATGAAGCATATGTTTCGAAAGTTTCGTGAAAAAAATATTCAGAAGTTTTTGAGATATCGTTTGAGCGCGTTATGGCCAAAAACCTCATTTGGAGAAAAATGACTTTAAAGTTTCGAAAAGACTGCTTCAGCTATTCAGCAGGTATAATTTTAAAAGCCATAACTTCTGTTCTAATGGGAATTTCAAGGAAACAATTATATCAAAATGTACGAGAAAAAAATAAGAGTTTAACATTTAAAAAAAATTAAATTTCGAAAATTTTAAAGCTTTAAGAGTCCTGAGACCCCTTAACAACGATTTACTGATGTCTTTAAATATTTTCATGAATAGGAAAAACGTATATAAGTACCATTTAAAAGCTGAAAAGCGAGCGATGTATATGATTTTCTGTAACTTGTTTTTATTTAAATCTAATAATAAAAGAAAACTTCTAATAAAATAACCATTAAAGCTGAATTTTATTATCCAAATTTGAACTTAAAGAAATATTATAATATGATAAAATAGTTAATAATTTAAGGTACAAATTTGATTTATTTTG
Source organism: Maratus speciosus (assembly GCA_963932465.1). Classification (NCBI taxonomy): domain Eukaryota; kingdom Metazoa; phylum Arthropoda; class Arachnida; order Araneae; family Salticidae; genus Maratus; species Maratus speciosus. The sequence continues at coordinate 383,037,027 of OZ010788.1, read as the reverse complement.
AGTTTTATTTTTTGATGGATACGTCTTTCTTCCCCCTTTTTTTATAGGAACAACTTTATATAAATAAATAAACATATAAGAGGACTTTTCTTTATTACATTTTTTTAAATGCTAGATGAAGTGGGTAATATTTTTACTTTATTCGAAAATGTGGACATTTTCTCTTTTTAGGATGTTATGCTTAGTTGAACCGAAATCAACAGAAAGAGAAAGAAGATTATTTAACCAGTTGAATATATTTTTTTTATCTTCACATTTAAAATTTTAATCAACTTCTGGCGACTGGAGAGTAGTTATTTTGCGCTTTAACTTGTAGCAGTACATACATACATAGTGCAGTTGGAGGAAGCAGTGTGTACTTCCACTGAAAATATCATTTTCTGACATCCATCGTTCGACCGCGATTTATTCTCGTGGCAGCCGATGTCTTGTGTTGACATCACTAACGTGTAGCTTTTTGATGGTTACGTTACCGTAGAATTTTTGTTTTGTAAAGTTGTCTTCTATCTGTAATCGTGAGTACTGTATAATGCAGACATTGTTTCAGATTTTCATTTACACTCATGTCCAAAATTAAGGTCACAAACATAAAATCTGTGAAAACTGATGAACTATTCACTGTGTTGCCACGAAATTTGGCACAGAGGTAAATTACAATGAGAGAAAGAATACAGCAACTAACAATATGGAAAAGATTTTAATTGTGAATTAAGATACAGGGTATATCAAAAAGTGCTAAATTATGATTCAGAGATAAAGCATTTTTCTCGGGAAAAGTCTGTCTAAAATGGGGTGTGACCATCGTGCATTGCTATACAAGCCTCACAACGAGCTCTCATACTGTTTACGAGGGTGTGAATAAATGTTTGTGGCAACAAAGCTCATTCTTCCAAAAGGGCGGCTTTTTTCTCCTGGTGGGTCCTGGGAGTGAGTTACGTTGTGCAGTGGCTCTTTATAGACCATCCCAAACATGTTCAGTAGGATTGAGGCCCGGAGACCGCGAGGGTCAATTCATACGGCGAATATCCTATTCTTCAAGAAAATCATCAACAATGTGAGCTCTGTATGGCTTCGCATTATCGTTCATAAACATGAAGTCCGGGCCTACAGTACCCCGGAACAACTTCACATAGGCTTCATGGATCACATCCCTTTAGTTGCTGTGCGTTGATAGTACCGGTATCGAAGGCGTGTAGTAGTGCACGACTGCCGAACATTTTGCCGTCCCGGATAGGGCTCATTAGCCAAGAAATCTGTCAATTTCTTTTACGTAGGAAGGATGATAGCAAGCTCCACATTCTCTCCAGCTGAAGATTCGAAGAGAATCACTCTGCGTGGTGAATCTCGACTCATCACTGAAAAGAACACGCCCCATTCTTTTTGTGTCCAAGACCGATGTCTTCGGCTCCACAACAACCGGGCTCTCCTGTTGCATACAGTGAAAGGGACACACACGAGTGAACGCCGGTCGTTAGGGATGAGGTTCTTGAAGACTATGTGAGGTTGTTCCGGGGTGCTGTATGCTCGGACTTCATGTTTATGGGTGATACTGCGAAGCCGTACAGAGCTCACGTTGTTGACGATTTCATTGAAGAAGAGGATATCCACCGTATGAATTGGCCTTCGTGGTCTCCGAACCTCAATCCTATTGAACATGTTTGGGATGGTCTAGGAAGAGCCATTGCACAGCGTAACACCCTTCACAGGACCCACCAGGAGTTAAAAGCCGCGCTTTTGGAAGAATGGGCTTTGTTGCCACGAACATTTATTGACACCTTCATAAATAGTATGAGAGCTCGTTTTGAGGATTGTATAGCAGTGCACGATGGTCCACTCCATATTAGACAGACTTTTCCCGAGATAAATGCTTTATGTCTGATTCATGATTTTGCGTTTTTGATATACCCTGTATTTTAATTCACAATTAAAATCTTTTACATACTGTTATGTTGACATATTCTTTCTCCCATTGTAATATACATCTGTGCCAAATTTCGTGGCAACACAGCTAATAGTTCATCAGTTTTCACAGATTTTATGTTTGTGACCTTAATTTTGGACCCGAGTGTACTTTGGATGCAATCATCTACCCTTTTTTATGCCATATTACGCTTCAATATTTGACAGCTTCTTTCATTGATCTCTGTCTTAGTCCATTTTTGTACTTCATCGAAAGTACTTTGCCTTTTACTCGACATGTTGTCATGACTTTGAATATTTTAGTTCTAGAAACACGCAGTACTCTAGCGTTTGATTGGCGCAGCATGTCCCAAAAGGGATTTTGCGCTATAAAACCCCATGCAACCAACCAACCTTAGCATTTGCAGAGATAGTATCTCACATAAGAAGAACGTAAAGGATTTTGACTAATTAGAAGTCTGGTATATTGCATCACGGGCACAAAACTAAAATGACCAGCACGTTGAAGGTAGAATTTTATGATAACTATATACCTGATTTTCTTGAATAAGTACTTCATTCATCGACACTATTTATAACTATATTTTTATTATTTTAACCACAACCCTGCATTTACACGTACATTTAATACACATTCCTAAAACCACTTTTCACTTTTGTGGTTTATCCCGAGATATTAACAATTTTAAATTTTTTTTCTTTTTTGTTTCTTTTCTTTCAAAAGATTTTTTAATAAAAACATTATAAAAGATGATAATATCTAGAAAGAAAGGTTTATTTTTTATATTAGAAAGCAAAGATCATAAAAAAGAAACACAAAAATGCACAAACCTCTGTTGCATAAAAAAATAGAAAAGCTGTGTCTTCTTGGAAGAAAATCGCCATTCGAAATTATTATAAATAAGTTGGTGTTTTTGTCAGTTAATGAACAAAATGAAAAGGTCAACGAATATTGAATGAATTGATACAATGATTAAAAATTCCAAATCTGAATTACAGTACAGTGGAAAATGCAAATGACAGCAGTCAAAAGCTATATTGAATAGATGATAATTACCACAAGAAGTTGATCAGATGAATTTCTTTTGAATATCGGTTTTCAAATCAGATTTTTGGTGTTATAAATGGTTGATGAAATATGGAGTAAGATATGAGAGAAGTTTTATGTTTGTTGCATTAAAAACTACAACCAACACAAATAGCATTATGTTGTGGGGAGTGTATTAAAACTGGAAGGAATTATCTTCAATTTATCAGTTCAGGGCTGATCGTAAAGAAAAGCAGCAAAGTTAAAGATATCTAAAAACAACAAAAGCGCCTGCACTTTGATCCTTATTATACATAGTATTATTATTATACATAGCGCATGTACAACGTAATATTAAACCAATAATATATATCTTGATATATTGATATAGATTGGGTTGAATTAAAAAATATAAAACTTAAAATATTATTTAAAAAAATCATACATGATTCTATACTAGAAATTATAGCAATCGTTATTTTCTGTCTTCAGTCTATCAAATTCTTTCAAATTATTCGTAGAAAAGTTCGATTCTTAAAGTAGAAACACTATTTGCGAGAATGTGCTACTTCAAAGTTATGATTCAATCCCTTAAGCAAAAATAAGTTACGACGAGAAAAGGGTCATGAGATATTTTGTTTATTTCCAGTTTTTATTTTCTAAATGTTTTGAAAGCATTTCAGTTTACTACAGCTTGAAATAAAATAGTAGGGCATTAAATCTTGTATTTTAAAATGCCATTTCCTAGCTTTTGAGAGATAACATGAAATACGAATTTTCTTAATGCAACATACAGTTACACTAAAATTGTTTTGAAGACTTTTATTCGTTTTGGTTATATTAGGTCATCAAGTATGAAACTTGGGATTATAAAAGGCCCAGATTACCAACTGGGTAATCTTCCACCAGTAAATTTTAATATAAATTTTCATCTTATGTAAACGCTATATTTATGAAGAATTACTGCCATGAATAACATAAACATTTCTATTATTTTTTACTGGTGGAAGTTTGTCCCATTGGTAATTCGGCTCTTTTGTAATCGCAAGTTTCATATTTGATGCCCTGATATTAAGACTCCTGTCCCTGCAGGTGAAGGCACTCGCTAGCTAATGCTAAACCTACGGGGATGTTATTTTCTTATATATCGTTTGCATTTCGACATTTTTAAATAATTTTTTTGCATTGGATAGCTGAAGTCCGTCTTTACATTGCTCCTTTTCTACTTTTCGATTTTGGTTGCATATTAAACCATTGGACCGAATTTCCAGACGCGACACCGCAAAAAAGGGAAACGTTGCCTTCTGAGATAGCAATAATTTATAATTCAAGATGTAATTCATTACCAGAAAAAAAAAATTACATTGAAAATCCCTTTAATAATCGTATGTGAAGAATCGTGCTTTTATGTTTAAAAATGATTCAGAAAGTTTCGCGTTTTTCAATGGGGGAATTCTTCTTTAGAGAATCGCCTTAAGTAAATTAAGGATGGAGACAACCAATATAAATAGAATACGAGTATTTTTTTTCAAAGTATTTCACATTTTCTTTTCTTTTTCCCTCAGGAATTTTGAAGGTTCCTCTCAAATTCAAACTAATTACTTCCTACCAATATTCACGAGGTTATTTTTATGCGAAAAAGCATACGAATTTGCAAATATTATTTTCCGGTTGTAAGAAATCAAATAGCTTTTCCCGTTTTCTGATAGATAGAAAAGTCTTCTCCTAAAATGGCAATAAGAGTTGCACATTCTGTCAATTTGTATCGTAAGCTTGCTTTGCATTTCGGCCCAAAATTTCCTTTGGTGATACTTGTCTTTCAGCGGCACCCATTGTTTTCTTTTTCCCTTCCTCTAAATTGGTTCATGAACCACCTTTCACGATAAGTAACCACCACCGATTAGGCATCTAAAAACCAGACTTCCCTACTCCCCAAGCTGGATATGTGTGTGTAATGTGCAGGAGCCAAAATAACAAAGTCAATTAGTTAAGCAAGCGGTATTACAGAGAAACAAGCAAATTACAGGCTCTACAATTAGGTCGGCCAGGGCATTGGTCTACTGGATGGCCGCCATGCGGTGACCAAGCGGAAAATCGCCCAGATGCCAGACAGGTATACTCGTTCGGCTAGGGAAATCTTGCAGCTAGGGTTTGGCCATCTGTTTGGTGTCAGCCGATGTCCGCCATGTACGCTAATGGACCCTGGTGCATGTAAAATCCGTCGTGGGTGCAAAGTCCTCCAAGTTACCTGTGAATTATAACTCTGGAGGTGCCTAGCCAGGTGAAGGTTTCGTCACCTGATCAAGGTTCTAAATTACGAGGTCAACTTGAGTAGCAAAGCGAAGGTACAAAACAACAAGATCAAAATGTTAAGTAACCGTTTTAACTAAGTTCTCATTTAAGCAGTAGGCACAGTCGATAGGTTGAAGATCAGATTAATTACCGCTACGCGGCGATTAGGTGATCACCGCTCCGATACCAAGTATCAAACCCGTTCAGCTGGGGAAACCCGGCAGGTAGGGGCCTGGTCATCGGTTAAAAAGAAAGAAAGCCACTACAGTCATGAAAAGTTCATCATAGTCGACTAATTGATTGTAATTGAAGGTGTGTAAAATTTTTAGGAAAAGGGAAAACGCAGGCCATTGTTTGGCACTTGAATAGTAATACCTAAAATTTCATACATTTCCGTGTAAAAAAGATTTCGTGAATGATCCAAAGAGATTGGCATTTTTGGAAGGGCACAATACCAAAAAAAAAAAAAAAAGACCACATTTAATATATTGTTATATGGCATATGTTCATAGTTTTTTTATATTTTGGACAATACATACGAGATCTGTTCCGAAATATGAATAATCATAAAAATATCCATTTTAATTGAAAATTGCTAAATTTATAAAGTTTTAAAAATAAACGCTAAAAATTCGTTGTCAAAATTCCGAAGTTCGAGGAATATTAAAAAAATGTACTGATTATTAATGCGATTATGAATTCTGTTTTTATAAGATCACTTAGTGATTCTATTTCTTTTAATATATTTTTGTTTAATACAAATTATAGGGATGGATACAAATGGAGATATTAAATTTTTGAGTGCTTTTAAAATACATACTATGCATAGAAATGTAAAAAATAATTATTTTTTATGCAATGCTTAATGGGGTTAGCGTTTACATTTTGTATTTTTCGGCCCAAATAAATAGATTCACACGCACACAAAAGTTAACATAGATGGTTGTTAAATTAAAAAGGCTTAGAAAAGTAACAATAAACCATACCCCCCCCCCCCCCACCTCCTGCAAGCAAAGAAATGTTAGAAATTTTTTATTGATTAAAAATTTGCATAAGGGCATGGGTAGTTTTTTATTCCTTTAAAAATGTATTGTAAAATAGTACTGAAATGTGTAATTTCAGTTATTCAATTCGATGAGTTGAGTGATTTGATTTACCATATTTTTAAAAAAGTCTAATGAGAAAGTCAATAAATAAATATTTATTGTCAGATTCTAAATAATCAATTTAAAATCAATATTAAATGTGTTTATGAATAGAGAAATTTCACTTAGAGCAACTTTTGTTATAATATGGAGAAAAACAGAAATAAACCCACGATTTGCAATATTTTGATTCGTCCTAAAAGAGGAGAAAATTTATTTTTTTTTTTTACCCTGTTCCATTTCGCAAGTACGCGGATTAAAATAATAATAATAATAAAAGTAACCAAAGCGCGAGAACGCACCAAGCGTGGAAAATGAGGTTTGCGTGATTTTTTCTTCCATCGGACACTTTTCTTCCACAGAGCATGCGTACTTGCGCTCATGACGTTTCTCTTACCAAGTTGGAGTTTCTCTAGTTGCACGTGGTCACCGACTGCATCGTTCAGCGTGTAATTTTATTGCACAATTTAATTATAACGCAAATTAATAGTGATAGTGAATAATTTAAAGTTATGCAAACATGTACATAAATAATTTGCTTATATTTATCATTTTTTTCTTTCAATTTCTAGAAACACAATAAATCAACTTCCGTTTCTCGCTCGCATTTAATAATTGTTTGTGCAGGGGTTTGTAAACTTTGTAAATTAGCATTTATATATATTTTACAACTTAAAATTAAACTATGTGCAAAACTACTTAAAAGATGAGACAATATTTAAAAACATGTTAAATACCTTAGTACTTTTAACTATAAAAACATAGTCTTCGTCAGAGAAATATATGAAATACGGTTGTTATTAACGTCTAATTTTTAAAATTCACGTAGTAGGTGTCAAAAGGAGTGAAAGTAGAAGTCAATTTTTAGATCCGAAAAATATTGGGAAAATAAAACATGGATATAGGGAAGTGGAATACTACTCGTTCTGTTTATATATATATATTTCCATGAATGATCGCTTCGCGGCCATAAAGACATAACAAAAAAAAAAAAAAAAAAAAAAAAAAAAAACATTTTTTGCATCAATCAAGTAGTGTAGAAATCTAAAAAATGAATTAAATTCGTTAAAACCGTAATAACAATCACTATAACAAATATTTAAAAAAGTATCTTTATATAAATTGCTAGTATTGTTTAAAATTATTTTTTATAACTTAATTAAATATTGAAAAATAGAAATGTTCCACTTTTACTTTCATATTTTTTATATAACTTTATTAACTATTGAAATAATTAAAAAAATCATTTTTTCCATCCTGTCCGCTGCATGGATTCGACATGGGGACCTACGGTACTAGACAGACGGAATACCACATAGCTACAACGTATTCACTCAAAATGTGCTTAGAACAAAATTTGTATTGACCGCATTGCTTCTAAGCCGTTCAAAGTCAGAATGTTCTGGATATCTGAATCTGGAGAGTCAATGAGAACGGTTCAGGATCTGAACCGAGTATGTATTGTGAACATGCATGCCGTACCATTTAAGCATATGCTCTTTCAAAATGTCTCTATCTGATGTCAATCGGTTTAATCGGTTTAAACCGTTAATATAAATATTTCTGAATACCGAGATATGGGCATTTGATTTGAAATTCAATATTGCAAATGTTTTAAAGTTAAAATTTTCTCTTTTATCATAAACCGATGTAATTAAATTTCTATTTTCTAATTTTAGATTTGCATCCAAATAATTTGTATTATAACTATTGTGATTACCGGAAAGTTTCAATTCTAAATTTTTTGGATAATAGTTAAAATCATGGTTAACATTCATTCCATTTAGCTCAATAATTAAAACATCGTCTATATATCTGAAACTGATTATGTTTTTATGTAATTCACTTTTATTTTCATATATATCTAGATACATGTCGGCCAAAATTGAACTGCAACTACCCCCCCCCCCCCCCATAGGGCTACCATGAATCTGCTTGTATACCTTATTGCCCTAATATAAAAAAAATTCTTGAACCAGTAATTGAAACAAATTTTGAAATTCACTTAAATCTATGTATGCATCACCATACCTATTATACACCTCCAATATCTTCACCTTTAAATCCTCAATCTCTATGTTGTTAAACAAATCTGCAAAATCATATGCATACAATCCTGTAATCTTATTTTTGTACCTTTTTATTTTTTCTAACAGTTCATAACTATTACTTATTATGAAAGTTGAATTTTCGCTTTTAATCTTTAAAAACATTCTCTTCAATACTTTTAATAATTTTTTATTCGCACATTCAGTATAGGAATTGTAACCACAGGTAACAGTTCTGAATTTCACAGGACATTTGTGGAACTTGGGTATTAAAATCAAATCAGGAAAATTCAAATTATCTTGTTTTGTTTTAATTTTTTATACATTGCCCTTATTCTGTTCTCCATCTCCTTAAGTTTTTCTCAGATTAACTCATAATTATTTGTATTTTCACAACTTTCTCTTATTATTTTTCCATATAATTTTTTTTTACAGATAATTGTATAGTTAGTACTTGCCTTATCTAAATATGTTATTATAAAATCATCTTCGATGCTTTTTATAGCTTTTCTTAAATCAATATATTTTTCTTTGGACAAACCCTCAAAGTTTTTAACGTATGTCTCTTCTAGCTCCTTTAAAATTTGATATTTCTATTCTTCAAATAATTCTGCAGGAAGTCTGTATTCATACGTTAACTTTTGTATAAAGATTTCAATATTATATTTAAAACGTTTAACTGCATTACTTTTCGTGAAATTCTGTTTTATTCTGTATCTTGCTCCATAACTCATTTGATTTTTCAATTCGACATTTTGTACAATATCTAGATGGTCATAATGTTTGTCTACATTTTTGTTGTGCATATCCTCGTTACATTTACAAATGTTTGCATTTTCGCTCCTATTAATATTTTTAGCATAATAATTATAATTAAAGATCATTCTACCTAAAGGCCTGTCATACTTAAATGCTTTAACAATATTTAAATTTTTTCTTGGTAACATGTCCTGATATTTATTAAAAATCCTTTTGTAATTTACATTGCTATAGCACTCTCCTATGTAGTCTATAACGAAATATAGTTTATTCGCATCTTTCTGATTTTCACACTTTGACTTGCAGTAACTTTGCCAATTATTTAATTTTATTCTATATTTTAATAGATCAGTACCCATATCAGTGTTATGTATTCCTATTTTTGCGCTAGCAAAATCAAAACCTTAGGTATCAACTTCTTTTTGCCAATGAATAGGATATATTTGATACTCTTAAACTTGTCATTACCGTTACAATTCATTAAAGCTGTTACGATGCTTTCACCGCCTTTCAATCCAACCAATTTTTCTCTAGTAAGCTCTAATTCACGATTACTTTTTCCACATTTATAATCGTTATAACTATTAATATCACACTTTATCTTTGCATAGATGGAGTCAGTCATATCTCGATTTTTAAAGGTTTGTATAATGTTACAGTCACCAAACATAACGTTCAACCCATAAGGATATAGTATACCATGTGCAATCATCATATCCTTTTCATATATTTTTCTTTAATTTTATTTGGGAAAATTTTAAAATTGATATTTTAATGTTATCTATACCATGTTCTGCGAAGTGTTTTTCTATATCTTCATGCTGTTTTTTTTTTTTTTTACTTTTAAATTTCTTATATCTGACTTATGGTTATTGAAGTGTTTGTTCAGTGGAGTTGAAGTTTGACCAACGTATGCTTTATTACATACTTAACATCTTAACTTATACACGCAATTGTATGTTTTACAAAATTTTAAACATTTCTTATTGTTTTGTCTAAACTCATTTTTCATGTTTTCCGCACATACCTTACATATTTTATCTGTACACTTATCAAAATTTAATACATTAGTATTCTTATAATAATTTCTGTTGCAAAAATATCTGGTTTTGTAACATTTATGTTTGATACCTATATTACCATTTCTAGTACTCTTAATTATATGATTACTGTTATATAAGCACCTAGTATTATACCTAACGTAATTTTCCCCATCATTACGCCCGCTATCCAAATTCAAAGAAACATATTTAAAACTACAATTTTTATTAGCTTTACCACAATTATTTAATTTTTTATTGTCAAATATTCTTTTTCTTGCCACTGCTCACGCTCTCCCACTTCTTCACTATGCTCCAAACTCGCATAATCATGGTCACTTTCTAACGATCCACTCCTACCATTTTATTGAGAGTCAACCGGGCACAACGGTCATCTTTGAAGTACCGTCTCTTGCCAGTCTCCATATAATTTATTCTACCTTCCATGTTATGTATATTTCAAAACCATTCAATTCCTAATTCAAAATTCAATAATTATGTGTCCAGCACATACCAGAAACCATACTTCAACCACCATGACCATTCTGAAATAACCATATTCAGTAACCATCCAAAGAGGACATTATGGGGAAGTCGTATAAGAGAGACATGAACAAACTGCAGCATATTTTATATAAACTCAGAACAAACACATATTTAACTAACAAACTTATTAGAAAACAAACACTTAACTGGATTAGTTAACGAACGTATCAAAATACAAAAACTGTACAAATCAGTAAAACTTCTTAACTTGAGAAATCCAAACACAGCCTTAAAATCAATTAAACTACAAACAGTGGTAATTTCAAACATATATATATATATATATATATATATATATATATTACAAAATTTAAATTTTTGCGCCAAGTTTAAAGTATTTTAAGTAAATTTTCATTTTTCAGTAATATTCCGTATATTATACCGGCTTATTAAATTAAGACCCTAGTCTATTAATCTCTAAGATCTTAATTCATATTTATTCCAAATTGCGTAAATCTAAAAATGGCTCGATTATTTATATTTCTTTAATAAAACTTTTATTATTTAAATTCCTATTAAATCCCGGTATACCATATTCCCCTTAAATCTTTATTTAACTGCTAAAATATTATTCTGACTTAAAGAAAACACCTACTTATTTCAATTTATTCTTTTATTTAAAATATCCAGGTGTAATTAAAATATTTCAAAGATTAAAACTTCGCAGACATAAATCCATTTCTTTTATCGTCTGAAGAGGGAAAAAAGGGTTATTTTTGCATAATCTCGACTACAGATTTTAATATTTGTTTATGCTTTAGATAGCTGGTGCGAGGATATAAGAATTTTCTAGAACAATCTTTTCAGCAGAGTATAAATATGGATGGCGGGAACCAGAGAGAAGCATAAAGCATATAGCATATAGTAGATGGGCTGTGAGCTTAGAAGGTTTTTTGTTTTTAGCATGTAGAGGTGAACGTAGTGGATTGCAGTCGTAGCAGACTGGATATTCAATGTGATTGCTCGATGGAGGTAGTAAAATGTTGGATGAATACTGTTTATTATGTGTGTAGAATGAGGAAGCAACGGTATCGTAATGGGAGATAGAAGTTAGATGTTAACGGATTAAAGAATAGAACGCAGACAAGAGATGGAGTGTTTTTAAACTAATTGTGACAGGAAGAATAGACTTTATTCTTTTTACCATGGAAGGAGGGAGCATCTTCCCTAGATTTAATCGAGAGTGTGGAAATAAAGTGAATAATGTTCCAAGCGACTGCCTTATGTTAATTCTTCATTTTTCTTTATTATTTTAAACCCAGTCGGCTGCCACCTGTGTAGTGTAGGAATGGAAACCCTCTTTTTTTTTTCGACAATACCAACTACTTGCCGTCTAAATGTCACACACACATATATATATATATATATATATATATATATATATATATATTATAGATATACACAAAAAAAATTCATGTTTCACATATTTCTTATTTAATGTTACTTTAAAGCAAATGTGAAATAATAACGTATTTGTTTTAATCCTCGTAAACGGGATTACATGACATGAAATTCCATGATATCATTACAGCTCCTTTTTTAACGTGTTCTTTAACTATCTAAAAAATAAGAAAATATATGGCTATTTTTTCCTTTTCTGAACTGGAAACAAACTACAAAGTGCATTTAAAGAACGGAAAATAACTTCAATATAAAGTTCCAAATGCATCCAGATTTCTATCTAAAACAGTTTGCTATTACATAACTGACTAGACAGTATATTTTAACTTTGTATTTTTTATTAGTTCTTTTTTTATATAGAATCAATATTTAGCTGAAGTATAAATAAGATCACAAAAATGTTCCGTAAATAAGCCTAATTTATATTTTATTTTATTTATTTTTTATTTTTTTATAGATGAAACAAAATGAAGTCCTTGTTTTTTCACTCAAGACACCATTGTCAAACAACTCAGTGACAAAAAAAGAAAACTGTTTTTCTGTGAACTGTCCCTTGCTTGATCAATACTAGAAGATCCAGTCCGGTTACACGAGTTACAAATCATGCGACACGGTATACAAAACAAAGGTAAAAATCGTATTTAATTGAAAACACTAATTGTTTTTTACCATTTAATTTATTTTTGTAGTTTTCTCTCCTTTTATACCAAAAAGTACGGAAATTTATTAAAAGCTACATGTTTAACCCTTTATCTACTGACGGTACTGATAAGTACCATTAAAATAACTTGTTATAAATTCATTTAATACATCGATTAGTAGTATTAAAGTTTAGAATGAGTTATAGATGCATTACTTTATCTTGTTCTAAAAGCATTATTGGTTACAGAAAACAAAAATATTTTTCGAAGGATGATTTCTTTTGCCTTTGCATCTTTTCAGCTTTGTTGGTGTTGGGGGGGGGGGGGGCGTCAATTCGGAAATATTTCGTATTTTTATTGTAAGAGGATTATATTTGTACATTTCCTAATTCTAGAAAATACTAAGAAAAATATTTAAAATGAAAGATTTGAGTGGGGTTATAAATATTGCACAAAATTCCTATAAATTCAAAATTAATGAATCCTTCAAAATCCTTCAATCCTCCAAAAATCCTTTTAAAATTTATTAAATGATTATGTCAATCTTCTAATATTGTTTCAAAAATTCACGAAAAATGCTTCTGAAGATAAAATTTTCATGAATTCATATTTCCGTACATAAAGAGTAAAAGAAACAAAAAATCTGTGTCCCAATTTCATTGATAGTTTACCTCTGTAAAACAATTCAAAGGAATTAGCTATCCCCCCCCCCCCATATTACCGAAGAAAATATAGTTTTTATTTGCATACTTTTTCATTGGTTAGGTGAGGCAGGGAAACGATTCGCTCTCGCCATGTTTGGGCACTTAATTGCCAATTGTCGCAACAGTGCCATTTTCTTCTTAGTCTTGCATATTTATTTATATTACAAAAAATGTTACTTAATATTATTATAGTAAACAAATCAAACGTTGCGGATATTAAGGGAAAACTCAATATAGGTCTTTTTTCTTCTTAACATAATATGGAAAACTGTTAATAACTGTTGCGATCTCTTACATTATCCAGTTCGTCTCCAAGACTTTGAAATTATTGCTTTATAAAACAAACATCGATAATGATAGACAAATGTGAGTATTTAATCTGATGATTCTCAAAACTTGTGTTTTGAATGTTACTCATAAATATCTGCAGCGCCTCAAGTACTTATTCTTTAATCACGTAGAAATAAAGTTTGAAAAATTCATTCTTGAAAATTATTTAAAGAACAAACTCAGTAAGAGTTATAGTTTTTAATGAAATGTTATTTCATAGTGCATTTTTCGGTACTTTTCGTTTAGCCGGACGCCAGTATTATATATACATAAATATCTATATATACATGTATGTATATATGCTTATTTATATACATATATATGTATGTGTATTTAAACAACATATGCATGTATATATATATATATATGTATATACAGTGTGTCCACGTATAACCTGATCGACCTTTATTTTCGCAACCGTTCGTTGGTCCTAGATGCATACTTCCAATTACAAAAATGTTTTAAATAAAGTAAAGAATTATTTTTAAATCGATTTGGGTCAAGAAAAACATTTATTAAAAAATTTCGAATTTTAAATTTTTATACAATCTTCCGGTCCTATAAATGATATTTACTAAAAATGTTTTGTGACACTAACAAATAAGACAAAAAAAAGTCACATTCATCTAACATTAAAATTGACCGAGTTATGCAACTTTGAAATGCACGACTTATACCACTGTTTTGCATATCAAAACAGATGATTTCGACCATGTTTTCAGGGGTAGTGTATAAAGTACTTAAACTTATTTCAAGGTATTTGCGATTTGAAAGAAATCGTACAAATATTACGAATAACTTTTATTAGTTAAGTTTCAGATTAGTTAAAATAATTGTATTTTAACATATGTTTTATTTTGTAAGGATTTGAGGCTGATTTCTTTTAACTAAAATTTAAGGTTTTATCTAACTTGCAGTGATCGTCTTTCCAGTTTAAAATTTGTACTAGAACTTTAACTTACTTTCAAATGTCCTATCGAAGTTAAATTTTACATACTTACTTAAATCCTAAGACAATGCAATATTATTATGATTTTCGACTCTTACCATCTTATGCATAGTTATATTAGAGGATAACACAAAAAAATTCGGATTGATTACCGTCAAGAAGTTTAAGAAAGAGTTTTAGATTAGATAACATAAACCTGTGAGGGTTGTGTTTTTTAACTTTTATAATTATATTTTATGTATATTTTTTAACGCTGAATCAAAAAATTACCTTCACTTTTTTTCGCAAATCGTAAATTTCAAGGTTAAAAAATGGCGATAAATCTGATACTATAAAATAGATGTAAGACTTTTTTTATACAGTTTAATTTTATTTAATTCAATAATTTATTGGATTTTTTGGCTTATACTGGGTTTCTTACAGCTAAACAGCTTGGGGGGTCCGATGAGGTTGGGAAGGGAGGGTCAATTTTAACTTTGAAATTTGCGATTTGAGAAAATTCTTGACGTGATGGTTCAAATGAAGCTCATTTTCGGATTCAGTGCTAAAAAATACATAAGAATCAATTTTCAAAAGTTAAAAAACGTTCCACAACCCAAAATTTTAAAGACAGTTAATCTAACAGCATTTTAAAATGGGCATCATTTTGTAAAGAATTGAAGCCGTTGCTTTTCAACCTTTTATTTAACAAAAAATCTGTTATTTTTATCCTCTTATAATGTTCAGTACAAGCTGTACATTTTGCAGTAATATGTCAGAATGATTAAAGATTTCAAATTTATATTGCAATGCCAATTTTACTCTCAATCATTTCTTTAATATATCTGCCGAAATTATTTTTCTACTAAATTTGTGAATGACCCCTAATATGCAGCAAAAAATATACTCCAAATTTAAACAGATATTACTCAGTCAATTTTAATCGTAGAATAACGGAACTTTTCTTGCCTTACTTGCCAGTGTAACAGGGAAATTTTACTAAATATAACTTATAGGACCGGGGGACCGTATAAAAATTTAGATTAGGTAATTCTTCACTACATTGTTTTTTCGCTTCAGACTTTTTTTTTTTATCTTAACCCTGCACCTAATTTTGACCATTTTTGTAATTGGAAGTGTGCATCTAGGATCAACGGTTGCGAAAATAAAGGTTGGTCAGGTTATACGTGGACACACTGTATACATATATGCGTGTGTATATATATGTATATATAACACTGGCGCTGGAAAAGTACCCATTTTTCTGCTTTTCTATTGTGAAACATTGAAATTATCGGTATTTAGAAACTATTGTATTTGTAGCATAATTAACTCGATTGCTGTAATTTTAATACTGTTGTACCGCATTATTATCACTGTTTTTATGACATTAGAGTTACTGACATGTTCGTAAATATTTACTTCATAAAATAGATACTAACACATAGTGGATTTGAAGGAACGTAAAAAAGTTCGAAATGCATGATTCTTTTATTATTAAAAAAGAAATAACATAATGTGCATATGTCAAATATTCAAGTTATGATTATTTTACATACCAAGTTTTTTTTCCATGCTGATAACTCGATGTGTAAAATTCAGTAAAAAAACAAAACAACAATAATCATTTAGTTAAAGCAATCTAGTTTCGATCAGTAAGCATGTATAATGTAAGTTTGTGTTTTACTCTTTGTTTCTTTTCCATTCAAGAAGAACATTATGAAGTCTTTATGCAACTGCGTGTTAAATTTTTTATGCTTATTTATATATTTTTTCGTGTTTGCTTTCATTCATAATATATAATGTAACACCAAACTTGCATTTCGAAAATGTCTTTCAATTTTATTAAAATTTAAAAGCACCAACTGTATATTTATTTAATGCTCTAATGTATTTTATACAATTTATTGGAAATATTTTGGTTTTCTTTATCCTATTGTTTATGTTCCCTTTTTTTAGGTGCGTTCGTAATTGCATAAATACGTAGCACTTATAGTCATCGTCTGCTCCGTCCGTCTGTCTGCTCGTCTGTTCGCATATATCAGAGCAAAAACTACCCATTCGAATGATTTGAAATTTAATATATACAATTGTTCAAGAATTTTGTTGAGTCATTTCATATTTTATGAAAATTCAATCTAAACTTAAAAAGATATAAATAAAAGTTTTCTTCATTCTATTAAATCGTATCATACGTAATTAATCCAATGATATCCCATGATATGATTTGATTCCAGGTTGCCGCGGTCATTACGTCGTGTTTAAGTTGGAGTCATATTACTCCCTATTACTGAATTTAATATATATAATCGTAATAAATTTCGTATTCATGTATTTTTGCGTAAGAGTGCAACAACTATTGCACCAAGATCTGAATATTTATAAAACTAGTTATAGTACGAACGCACCGCATTTGCCACGTTTGATACACAATTTCCGACTTGTTTAGTTACACGTTTTTTATCATGTGTGTTTGTTTATGCAGATTTAACTATACGAGTAGTATAGAAATCGAAACAAGCCAAACCATAAAAATTAATACTTTTGGAAAATATTGAAAGTTTTTATTTTGAAAATCTTCAGAATAAAAATATAACGAATTTATGCAGAAAAATAGGCAACTATCAGTAATTTATCTTATATAGTTTATCATTTATTCTTATTTCAAAAGCTATGTTTTAATATTTATATAAAATACAGCCTGACGAAATGTTGTACTTTAAGAAAATTTAGCTGCAGAATTTCTGTTCATAAAATGGCACTTATTCCTCTTCCAGTGTAGATTTACCGCAACTTCCCCAGCGTTTTGAAATAAAAGTGACCATTGGAAATGAAATATTCCATTTCAAGGCATAAATTTATTGGACGACAGCAAATAAAAATTAATGTCCGAAATGCATTAATGAAATTGTTGAGTTTAACAGTTTTCTCTACTAGATTATATTTTAGACGCTTTCCAAGTGCTCTATATATTTTCAACTCACGCAGTCGAAAAAAAAACTGTGACCGCGGTCTTTAAAGTAGAGCATCCATCCATTAACAGTTATAAAATTGAAAGAAAGTGAGTTGAGGTGACAATTTTATTATGCAGTTACTTTTCCAAGCCCCTGTGTATCTCTTGAATTATGTAAGAGAGTGTAAACATGTTTACAGCTTATTCAAATAAATTGTGGAGGTTTTGTGAAGTATTTCCTATTCTTCTTTGTTACAGTAATATAAAGTCTGTTCCGTAAAAAGAAAACGCATTATACATTCTAATCATCAAATTGTCCCAATAAAAACTGAAATGGCCATTTTGCTGAAAATTATATCTTCTATCAATTTATGCTAAAAAAAACAAGCTTAGGGGATCGTCTTCATTCTGACATTGCACTAAAATCTAAAACTGTAAATACGAACTTCCAAATTTGACATCATTTTTTACTTTCTCGGAAAATTTTATCTTAGGCTATCAAACAGGAAGTCACTCGATCAGGTATTTTAAGAATGATGAATGCTTAAAGTTTGGAACTTGTAATATTATATTCATATGTAATAGTTACAAAACAATGAATTTTTTAAAACATAACTCAAAAACTACTTCGCGGAATAAGCTGTAATTTTGGATTCGCATATTTGAAGCTGATAGAAATCAGTTTCTTCTAATCATAGAAAAAAATCATAGATTACAATTAATATTTTAAAAATATGTTTAGAAAATATCTATTTTTTTAAATTAATTCTCGAAATAAAAAAATATTACCTATAAAATATTTTCTATAAATTGTGGCGTTTTCTTTGATTGGTACAATATTTCTCACCATTTCACAAATGTATTAAAAAAGTAGTTACCACATATTCCTAAACAAGTTCTCGGAATTAACCAACCTGTTTCTTTGTTTTGCTATAAAACTGAATCTAGGATATTGTCCAGTCCATGCACTGTGAGTAAATGAAGCCTAGTTCAAACATATGATTAAGCATGCGAGGTGAACAATTTTTAGTTCTAAATTGTCCCTAATCAATAAGGAATTACGTTGACAAAACTAAGCATTGCATATCTATAGAATAAAACATGTCACTTATGACCAAACTGAATTACATTAATGCAGAAACTTTCCCTCACGAACTGTCGAAAGAGTAGGTCTTGCATTTTAATAAGTAGATACAGTCTGGCCTCTATTAACTGAAGTCGCTCAATCCAGCAAAAAAATTTCATCAGACTCACCTTTTAAATATTTTAAACTACACAGACAAAAGTTTTAAATTTATAAGCACTAAATATTACATAAAATGTAATTAATTATATTTTATTATATACGATTAGAGATCGACCGAAAATTCGATTTCGTTTTCGTTTTCGGGTCAAAATCTGAGTTTCGCCGAAAATTCGTTTTCGGCAAAAATATTGCTAAAAATTTGGCTGGAGCGAAACTCGACTGAAACTATCTGTATTCCAAAAAACTCTTGTCTTTCTTTGGAAATACTCATTGAGCTGCATCGGCTCAAATGTCATCGTCAATGTACTCTTTATTCATTGCTATAAACTTCACTGTTTATAATTATCAGTCATGACTGACTCTAGACGTGAGTCAAAATTATAAAACAAGAAACGCATACATGACTAATCTTTTAATGCGCTTTTCACGTGCTCATTAAAAGCTGCAGACTTAACAGTAATGGAAAAATTTTTAGTTTGAAATTTAGAATACCCTTTGAGTACAGCATATCAGAGTATAACAGATAGTATAGCACTACATTCTTGTATAACAATGATCATTTACACAAATCATAATAAAAGATAAATCGAGATATAATATACCTAAACATTTTTTAATTACATGAAATTCGTATAGATAGAAAACCATTTTGTATAATGACTTAATTACATTTTATTTCATATGAAAATAAAATGTTTTGGTCTGAGGCACATAGAGCCAAGTTGGTATAGCAAACCCACATAATTTTACGTATAATTAATTAATAATCATGTACATTTATGTATGTATTAATTATTTTTAAAAAATTCGGCCAATTTCTGATTTCGTTGTCGTTTTCGGCCAAAAATAGGAAGATTAACGAAATTCGGTTTTGCGGCCTTAAGAACCTGTTTCAGTCGATCCTTATATGTCATATTCAAGTGTTTCAGTGATTTTATCCATAAAAAAACTAAAAAAAAGGAAGAAGATAAACAACATTTATGTTCAGTGATACCTTGTATTTTTAGTTTAAGAAAATAATTTTATATTTAAAATTAATGAATTAATTGTTTATGAAGTTACTGCATTTGTCATTGCAAAGTAATTTTAATATTACGACAAGAGTTCTTCAATTCAACCATTGAATAAATTAAAAAAATCAAAAAACCCGACTGCGTAAAAAGCGAACTAATTAATTATTTCTCATCAATGTGAAACTATTTTTTATATTACTTACCTATTTTTTTATTTACTTGTATTGATGACTTTTAAGTTGTGTTTTATTGTTAGTTCCTATCTATAAACTCTGTTTTAATGAGGTTAGAGTTGCAGTAAAGCTAGAGATCCTACCTACACAACTTCCCGGTTGTGTAATATTTAAATGGAGTTTCTGACTGTAAAATAGTCAATGAAACATCTTCTTCATTTTGAAAGACCTATCCAATGATATGCCACTCAATAGGGTGCGTAATTTGTTTTTGTCTCTACCGCCATTTTGAATTTATAAAAACAAAACCTAGCCTATAATCATCTGAAGGTTAAGACAAATCGATATAGACCTCATTCATTAAAATCCATCCCACCGTTGAGATCTTTCGAGGGTATAAAGAAATCCGCATACCCAGATATGCGTGAAACACATAACACTTCTTGGCAG
The DNA here is from genome assembly GCA_963932465.1 of Maratus speciosus. Taxonomy (NCBI): domain Eukaryota; kingdom Metazoa; phylum Arthropoda; class Arachnida; order Araneae; family Salticidae; genus Maratus; species Maratus speciosus. The sequence goes on along the minus strand of OZ010788.1, from coordinate 383,016,411 downwards.
TCGGGTAGAAAGTCTCAATTTTGTCCGAGTCTTTTGTTTGAAAATGTTTTCCTCTCAGGCTATTCTCAAGTTCTCTGATCAACAATACGAAACTTTCTGACAAATTTGCTGACTGATTTTTAAACGTAAAGGCATGAAATTAGCAAGGGTGACAATTGAAGCAATTTGGAATCGAAATGAGTTTCCATTTTTTGATAAATAAATTACATGTCGAGTTATGAGCGATTTTAAGTCACGTGACGTCGTTTCTCGATTTCGAAATTCATAAATTTGGTGACAAATTTTTCAGTATTTTCTGAACAATCTTTTGCGTTTGCCAAAAAAGGGAAAACGTCTTTCCATTGCATAGTTTCCAAATAATACCTATCGATTTCATGCGTTTCCAAACAAAAATGAATTAAAGAATATGTCAGGATGTTGTCCTGACATATTCCCCGCTACTGTCGGATCTGATGGCGGTTGGAAATTTTCCGAAATTATTTTTGACGGTTGACATATATTCCCTCAATTTTCCACATGCTTCACTCTTTTTCGACATTAATTAGATAACGCAAAATTTGGAATAGTCGTCAATGAATGTTATGAAGTACCGCTTTCCCCCTATGGTGGATGTATTTATGGGCCGGCGTACGTCACTGTGAATTAATTCTACCCTTTTTGTGGCTCTGTATGAACCCGATTTGGGAAATTGGGCGTCGTTGGTTTTGAACTTTATGCATACCTCCTATTCTTTGTTGTGTCGGCAATTGTTTATGGTAATTCTGTTCACTAGTTGTTTTTGTACAATGGTTTTGATTGTATCGTAGCTTTTGTGGCCTAACCGCCTGTGCCACAAGTCGATGCATTTTGTATTAGCACAATTGTGCGTAATGTTTACATGATTGCTATTCCGTTGATTATCATTGTTTACTTGCACTTCATATAAATTGTTCTTTAATCTACCTTGTAGAATTAATTCACCGCTATGTATGATGTCGGACGTATCTTTTTCGAATTTCACTTAACATCCGTTTTTTGTGGCCCTGCTTACTAACAGCAGGTTAGTTTCTATCTCAGGTACAAACAGTCCGTCACGAAGTGTAATTTGCCTGTTGTTTTTTCCGGTGTGGATAACAATTTCCTCTGAGCCGTATGATATTAGTTTATTGCTGTTCACGACTGTTACATTTGTTTCTGTGTCGCTAATCATTTTTGAAAACAGTTCCTTAAAGTTGGCAATATGGCTACAGCTTCCGCTATCGATAATAAAAGTTTGTTTACTTTCGGGTGGTTCAATTAACAATGCAACATTTTTATTTTCATTGTCTATCTGTCTTGTATCTTGCGGTTTCGCGGTTTTGGCCGGGCATTTCTTTCAAAACATAGAGAGGTGGTGTGATTTTTGTTTTTGTAAAATTTATTATACTGTACTGGATTATTATTTTTTTTTCGTTTCAAGAACCAGCACTCATTGTATGAATGGTTTTTCATTTTACAATACGAACAAAATTTATTACCTCTCTTGCGGTCTGTGTTAACTAAGTATTCACGAACCTTGTATGCTTTAGTTCTATGTTCCGAGTTTTCGGAATTTTCAACTCTACGAATATACTCATCGAATAATTTGCTTTTAATAAAACTGGGCGCCAGTTCTTCTTCGATTCTCGACTCTAACGCCGTAATCAAAGTGTTATATGACGGCGGTAATGAGTCAAAAACGAGTGCAGATATATGAGAGTCGGTAACATTTTCTCCGATCTCAGCTAATTTGTCGATAAGTTCCATTAATTTCATAATGTGTGTGATTAAGTTCCGTCCTTCGTTTAGCTTTTTGCTGTACAATTTCCGAAGGAGATGCTATTTGCTTGAGAGATTGGACCGTTCATGAATATTTTTCAAAGTGTCCCACGTCTCTCGAACCGTGTTTAAATGTTTAATGTTAATTATCTGCCCATCTTCAATACTGAGGTTGATTAGTGCCCGTGCTTTCCTATCTTTCTTATTTCAATTTTCAGTCAAAGTGTCTGGAGCTTGATCAGTAATGACATCAAATAGCTCCTCTCTAATTAAAAGCATTTCTAATTTAAACCGCCAACAAGAATAATTATTGGCGTTGAGTCATTCAATGGCTGCACTATCCTTTGCGTAAGCTATAATTTTTCTTTCCTTTAAGACAGTTAGATACTTTTCCCTTCACCTGACTGCCGGATTTATTTTTCTGGCTTAATTTGCCTAAACGGATATCTATATTAATTTAATTTGCTAAATGAGACATTAAATCAGTCTCCATAATCAAAAATATTTAGAGAAAAAGATAAGCCTGACGTGTCCCTAACAGTTCTTGGCGTGAGTTCACACGCTTTTCAATTAATCATATTCTATAAATGCATAGAGCGCTATGCCTCATCATAGCAAAAAGGAATAAGTGAATATCTTACCTCCTTTTAGATATCCGTATTCATCTTATTATCCGTATACCGGCATGTCAGGAATTGCGAATGCGAGATTAATCATCATATTGTGGCTAATGTGTATGGGTGTTGAACATTATGAAACTACTCCTTTAACAGGAAAAAAAGAGAGATATTTAATTAAACATATTAAGAAAGAGCAGTGAAAACATTTTACGCCTCGCTTCAGCGAGATCACATTGGGAAGTGAGTTAAAAACATATTATCTTCACGCGTGTTACATCATTAATTTTAACTAGTGTATGGATGTATTTTCGGCACTTTCATGCAATCGTCCAATTAAGCATAATTGGGTATTTATATTAAAGTCAAAATGAAATAATGTTCTATAAACAAGTGTTCAGTTTAAAACAGTCAATTATATTGCTTTGAAGTTTTTTTACGAGCCAGACAAACTATATGCGTTTACCACATGGCTAAAATATATTGTATACTTGACCTGAAAGAAAAAAAAGAAGAGATGAAGATACAGTCCTTCTGCTTCTTTCTTTTTTTCTATCACCCGCTAAGAGTTTTCACTTTGAACTGTTTAATGATGTTGTTTTTCTGAGAGCGAAGGAGAGGGAGGAAAAAGGTTTGAGTCTTTGATTAGTGGGGTTATATGATATATCTTCCATCAAGTTCCTCCTTAAGTCCCTAATCAAGATTGTTCTGTAATTTTTATTTATCTCTGTTTTCTTGAAATTCATGCTTGGGTTCTGGCTTCGTCAAGATATCTGCCAGCATTGATTTGCTCGGACAATAGCGTAATTCTATAGTACCATTTTCTTTCATATGTTTAATCATATGATACTTTAAATCAATATGTTTCGTCGTATTTGTGTATTTTTCAGATTCTATCATTTTTATACATGATAGGTTGTCTTCATAGACAATTACGGGCAGGTTTTGGCGGTAAATTTAAATCTTGTAAGAGTTTTATTATCCACGTAAGTTCTTGTACAGCGTTTGCTGCGGCTACATACTCAAATTCTGCTGACGATTGCGCAATGCAGGTTTGGCGTTTGGTTATCCATTGTATCGGATTTTTCCCAAGAAAGAATAAATTCCCTGATGTTGATCTTCGTGTTTGCGTATCACCGGCCCAATCGGCATCGGTGTACACTTCCAAAATTGGTGGACAGTCAGTGATGATTCTGAGATTTAAATCTTTTGTGTGGTAGAGGTACCTGATCAGTCGTTTGATACCTTTCCAGTCCTTTTCCGACAGATTTTCGTTCTTTCTGCTAAGAATATTTACAGCCAGTAGTATGTCTGGACTAGTTATAGTTGCAATGTATAATAACGCGGCTATCGCTTTACGATAATTTTTTTTGTTTGGCATTAGATTTTCATCCTTTTCTGATCTTAAGAAACCCGTTTCCATGGGAGTTCCGTAAGGTTTTGATTCCCTTAAGTTAAACATTTTAACGATTTCCATTATTTTAGTTGTTTGGTTAAGGTTAAAGCCATTATGTGTTTTCTTAATTTTTATCCCAAGATAATTACTGATTTCCTCAAAATCTTCGAGTGTACATTGTGTTTTGAACTTATTTATGACATCTTCAATTTGCGCATTGTTTCCCGTTACGAGAATGTCGTCTACGTACACAACTACGTAGACTGTGTTTTCCCCCTGTCCTTGTGTAAATAGGCAGGTGTCTGTCTTGCTTTGCATAAAATTTAATTCTCTAAGAGATTCGGTAATTTTTGTTGGGCTGCTTGTTTAAGCCAGTATATGGCCTTTCAGAGTTTACAAACTTTATCGGGTTCGTTTGTGTTCACATACCCTTCCGGTTGTGACATGTATACCTCTTCTTCTAGGTCACCGTGCAGGAACGCGGTTTTTATGTCGATGTGCCTGATACTAAGGTTAGGATAGGCTGCGGCAGTGAGGAAACATCTTAAGGTGGTGTGGGATACTACCGGGGCGTACGTCTCGTCAAAATAGACCGCGTATTTTTGTTTAAATCCCTGAGCTACTGATCTCGCCTTGTGACGCTTTACTTTCCCAGATTCATCAAATTTAGCCTTGTAGGTCCATTTGGATCCAATTACTTTGGCTGCCTGTGGTGGTTTTACCAAAGACCATGTTTCGTTTTTCATAAGCGAGTTTATTTCGTCGCGTGTTGCTTCAATCCAATTCATTTTTTGTGGCTTTTTGACGTTTAGCATGTCGTGCCAACCTTTCGGTTCATATACCGTATCATGCGACAGTGATGACAGCGATGACAGCGATGACCACCTCGGGAACTCAGCTTTCGCTTTAGAGTGTTAGTGCAATCCCGAGGGGTAGACCACATCCACTCCTCCCGACTCTCAACCAGAGTCTGAGAGGGAGCGTCGGGTCCCTGATCAAGCTGCTGAGATTTATTTCGGTTACTGTGAGATTTACAATTACAATCACAATTGGTTACCCAATTTTTCTGGGCGAACCGAAGATTTCACATCGAGATATATAACTGTATGTAGTGATTACATGAGGATCATTTCACCTAATGTGATTGCATAATTGTTTACAATTTTCTTGGATATATATACGTCACAGTACATTTAACACACAATATTTAACATGACAATTAGAAACACATTACAACACAATATCAAACACCTACTATTTACATGACTGTATGTAGTGATTACATGATGATAATTTTAATATGATTGCTGAATTATTTACATTTGAGTGCATAGGCAAACCTGTCCGGTGGCACACCTCTATTATGCCTTTCCGATCATCTCAATTGTCATGTATGTTGAGACGCGGGCGGTGTATCTGAAGAATTTTGGTTTTGTGTTAGATCGAATTCGATTATGCTTGTGTCGGTCTCTCGTGTGTGTTTGTTTCTTTCTGACATTAACTCATTTGTGTTTGAACTTTCATCAGCATTTATATTACCCATGTTATTTTCCACGAATTTTACGGTTCTGGTTAAAATGACCCTTCCGTCACTGGTAAAAATTCTGTATGCTTTCGATCGGTTGTCGTAACCTACGAAAATGCCTTTCTCTGCTTTATCATCTAGTTTGTCGCGTTTAGATTTGTGGATGTAAGCGTACGCGGTATAGTTGAATACTTTAAGATACCTTAAATTGGGTTTTCTGTTTAGCCAAAGTTCATATGGTGTGGTGCTAATATATTTGGAAGGCATGCGATTCTGAAAATGATTTGCGGTGCAAATTGCTTCTCCCCATAATTTATGTGGGAGGTTAGCTTCGCTTAACATGCTTCTGATCATGCCTAATAGTGTCCTGTTTTTTCTCTCAGCAACGCCATTTTGACTTGGACAGTATGGTACGGTGAGCTGGTGTTCGATTCCGTTACATTTAAGATAGTTTTCTAATTCATCGTTGACATATTCCCCGCCATTGTCGGTTCTGATGGCGGTTGGAAATTTTCGAACTTAATTTGACGGTTGAGATATATTCCTTCAATTTTTCACATGCTTTGCTCTTTTTCGACATTAAGTAGATAACGCAAAATTTGGAATAGTCGTCAATGAATGTTATGAAGTACCGCTTTCTACCTATGGTGGATGTATTTGTTGGCCCGCATACGTCACTATGAATTAATTCTAGCCTTTTTGTGGCTCTGTGTGCGCCCGATCTAAGAAATGGGGCGTCGTTGGTTTTGGACTTTATGCTTACCTCACATTCTTTGTTGTGTCGGCAGTTGTTTATGGTAATTCCGTTCACTAGTTGTTTTTGCACAATGGTTTTGATTGTATCGTAGCTTCTGTGACCTAACCGCCTGTGCACAAGTCTATGCATTTTATATTAGCACAATTATGCGTAATGTTTACGTGATTGCTATTCCATTGATTATCATTGTTTACTTGTACTTCATTTAAATTGTTCTTTAATCTACCTTGTAGAATTAATTCACCGCTATGTATGATGTCGCACGTATCTTTTTTGACTTTCACTTGACATCCGTTTTTTGGGGCCCTGCTTACTGACAGCAGATTAGTTTCTATCTCAGGTACAAAGAGTACGTCACGAAGTGTAATTTACCTGTTGTTTTTTCCGGTGTGGATAACAATTTTCTCTGAACCGTATGATATTAGTTTATTGTCGTTCGCGACTGTTACATTTGTTTTTGTGTCGCTAGTCATTTTTGAAAACAGTTCCTTGGCGTTGGCAATATAGCTAGAGCTTCCGTTATCGATAATAAAAGTTTGTTTATTTTTGGGTCGTTCAATTAATAACGCAACATTTTTATTTTCATTGTCTATCTGTCTTGTATCTTGCGGTTTCGTGGTTTTGGCCGGGGCATTTTCTTCAAAGTATAGAGAGGTGGTGTGATTTTTATTTTTGTAAAATTTATTAGACTGTACTGGATTATTATTTTTCTCCGTTTCAAGAACCAACACTCAATGTATGAATGGTTTTTCATTTTACAATACGAACAAAATTTATTACCTCTCTTGTGATCTGTGTTAACTAATTTTTCTCGAGCCTTGTATGCTTTAGCACTATGTTCCGAGTTTTCGAAATACTCAACTCTACTAACATACTCATCGAATAATTTGCTTTTAATAAAACTGGGAACCAATTCGTCATCGTTTCTCGACTCTAACGCCGTAATCAATGTGTCATATGACGGCGATAATGAGGACAAAAAGAGTGCAGATATATGAGAGTCGGTAACATTTTCTCCGATCGCAGCTAATTTGTCGATAAGTTCCGTAAATTTCGTAATGTGTGTGATTAAGTTCCCTACTTCGTTTAGCTTTGTGCTATACAATTTCCGAAAGAAGTGTAATTTGCTTGAGAGATTGGACCGTTCATGAATATTTTTCAAAGTGTCCCAAGTCTCACGAGCCGTGTTTAAATGTTTAATGTTAATTATCTGCCCATCTTCAATACTGAGGTTGATTAGTGCCCGTGCTTTCCTATCTTTTTTTATTCTAATTTTCAATCAAAGGGTCTGGAGCTTGATCAGTAATGACAACAAATAGCTCCTCTCTAATTAAAAGCATTTCTAATTTAAACCGCCAACAAGAATAATTATTGTCGTTGAGTTTTTCAATGGCTGCACTATCCTTTGCGTAAGCCATAATTTTTCTTTCCTTTAAGTCAGCTAGATACTTTTCCCTTCACCTGACTACCGGATTTATTTATCTGACTTAATTTGACTAAATGGATATGTATATTTATTTAATTTGCTAAATGAGACATTAAATCAGTCTCCATAATCAAAAATATGTTAGAGAAAAAGATAAGCCTGACGTGTCCCTAACAGTTCTTGGCGTGAGTTCAAACGCTTCTCAATTAATCATATTCTATAAATGCATAGAGCACTATGCCTCATCATAGCAAAAAGGAATAAGTGAATCTCTTACCTCCTTTTAGATATCCGTATTCATCGTATTATCCGTATACCGGTATGTCAGGAATTGCGAATGCGAGATTAACCATCATATTGTGGCTAATGTGCATGGGTGTTGAACATTATGAAACTACTCTTTTAACAGGAAAAGAAAGAGAGAAATTTAATTAAACATATTAAGAAATAGCAGTGAAAACATATTACGTCTCGCTTCAGCGAGATCGCATTGGGAAGTGAGTTAAAGACATATTATCTTTACGCGTGTTACATCATTATTTTTTAGTATATGGATGTATTTTCTGCACTTTCATGCAATCATCCAATTAAGCATAATTGGGCGTTTATATTAAAGTCAAAATGAAATAATGTTCTATAAAGAAGTGTTCAGTTTAAAACAGTCTATCATATTGCTTTTAAAGTTCTTTTATGAACCAGATAAACAATATGCCTTTACCACATATATTGCATACCTCACATGAGATAAAAAAGGAAGATATGAAGATACATTCCTTCTGCCTTTTTTCTTTTTATCTATCATCCGCCACTTTGAACTGTATAATGATGTTTTTCTGCGACAGAAGGAGAGGGAGAAAAAGAGTTTGAGTCTTTGATTAGTGGGATTATACAATATATCTTCCATCATGCATGAGGATAGCATGAAATATAAACGTTCCCTTAAAAATTTGATGAAATTTCCACATATGTTTTGCATATAGCATACAGGGTTTTTTAACCGAATTCAACGCCACTTTCATGAAAATTGATAAAGTACAGTAGAAACAATATACTACAAATAGAATAAAAGTAGCTAAATTATAAGAGCTTTTCCATAATTTGTCAATTGTCATTTTTCATTCTTTGTATTTATATTTTTATTTATTATTGATGCTTTATTTCTTTCTCTTTCGAATAATAACCAAAATGAGCCCACTTTAATAGTGACAAAAACAACAAAACAAAGAATGATCAAAATCGAAGCTTCTTTTCAAAGTTACGCGTATACAATCTTTCAATATATATTGATTTGCTGGAAGTCGGTTAATAAAAAACGACAATTTATGGAATACATCTTACCCTTCAACTGCCTTTAGAAAGTAATTGAAATAGAGCTCTTAATTCTCCCATATCTTTAGAAATTTCACGATATCCCACTGGTCTGTTTGTATGAGTTGCCCTATATAGCTGACTGTTAAATCTATATATATAAAAGAAAGTCTGGATTTTGTATTAATCAACGCGCAGCCAAAACTACTGAACCTAAAACCTTGAAAATCGGGGTAAAAATACTTCTTATGATATAGAGTGCCGCTAAGAAAGTATTTTCCAAAATTCCACCCCTAAGGGGGGTAAAAAAAAGAACGAACTTTAAAAAAATTCCTTAAAAATCTAATTTTATAGTTATTTTTCAACTGATAACATATTTTGGTGTATTTTTGTATGCTGAATCGAATGGTGCTAACTAAATTCTTTTAAGCCCAATAGTTCGAGAGATATTTGATATTTTTCTAATTTGGCACTATCTTTGGCGCCAAAACCTGAATTTTTCAAGTGATAATTTCTAAAAACTCATTCTTTTCATTCTGTTAAAAGAAGCAAGCGAAAAAATTCAAATTGAATAATTTTGTAACCAATCCTTTTGGTTAAATAAAAACAACTTCGTCAATTAGAAAAAAAAATTCAAACGCCTCAAAAACTAAAACTAAATAAAATAAAAAAAAAAAAAAAAAAAACTGTGGTACTCTTTCGTTCTAATTTTCGTCGCGATACCATGCCAAAATGTATGGTATCGCGCCATTTATTTCAACCCTAATCGTGCAAACGATTTTTATTGCAAACCGTGCCACATATTAACATTTGCTAATTATTGAACGTGAATATTTTTAATGATGTAATTTATTTTAATCCATCATGATCTCGCAAAACTTTTTTATTTGTTATTTTTTGAATAGAAAATATTTATTACTGATACTGATATAGATTTTACCATTTCGCAGTTATCTGACGATGAGGAACCTACAATAAAATTATTTCAGAAGTTAGGAATTATACATATAAAAATGTTTTGTTCAAAAATCCATGAATGTCTTCATTGAAAGAATGAAATGTTTACTGCAATGTGAGGCATATTTTACGTATTACGTACGCCATGCTTCAGTAGTAAAAGACATAATTACAATTTCAAGACTGTAGTTTAAATTGACTATATTTTATTACTTGCAAAATATTTATTTATTGTTATATTTTAAGTATTTATTTTGGTACCCGTCGACCAATTTTGCCAAATTATATAAATCACCAAACCACTCGCCAAATTATACAAATTGACATAATATTTATTTTAAATAACGAAAGAACAAATAAATTAGTATAACATTAATAAAAATACATTTAAAACGTCGAAATAAAAATTACCTGATGACGTAAATACGTGTAACTTTCTTAAAGTCAAGTGAATGTGACATTTACGATGAACCATTATTGGCCTTTAATCTTATAGTTTGGCAATATATATTTGGTCGACGGGATAACCAAGTAGTACCATTATTTTTAATGATTTAAAATTGATTTAAAAAAATGGTAGGTAAAAGTATGTAATTTTCAAAAGTTATATTTTTTAAATGCTCATTTTTTTTTTATCAACATTTTTTTTTTTTTTTTTTCAAATGTATCATTTAATTTTTGTGCCAACTATTACGCTTGTTGACAATGGTGTTGGCATAACAGGGAAATACCAAAACAGTTACTGATTTTATTTCAAATGTAAAGAAAAAAGGTTTAATGAGTATTAAAATATCTAGAAGGGGTGAGTTCGCGATTAGCGTGAATCTAAAGACCCAGTATAAATATAAATAGTTATACCAAAAGTTTTTTCATTAATAATGAAAGATAGAAATTTATTTTCTTACCTTTCTGGTAAAGCAGACATACGTTGGTTTACTGGATGTGAAAACAAACTATATATTTTATTTATTTATTGGATGTGAAAAATATCTTCTTAGAATGATGGGAATGCGCTTGTACAGAAAAACTATTTAATGCACAACGATGTCTAGGTTACACGGACGAACACATACACACTAAAAAAAGGAATAAAATAAAAGAGTTAAGTGTGGGTACTATAGAAGTAATAACATTAAAATCCAGTAGGAGATGCAAATCTTCCATTGGACTGAGAGTTAACGCACTAAAATCCCGTGCGTCTTGGCCTCACGAAATCGGGCCTAGAAGTAAGAAGTAATAGGGGCCCACAAGAGTTAAAACAAAGTAAAAGAAACTTGAAACAATACAGTCTGCTTAATAAGCAAAAAGGTTCTATTTAAAATCAGTTTATCAGGAAATTTCTGTGGTGCTGCGATCTATTGACGCCTTTTCGAAACACAAGTCTTTTACACAATCCTTCTTTAGTTTGTGACCTTACGCTGCGATGACTCACGGAAGTGTCGCCATCTTGGAACATATTTCACAACTAAAAGAGACGCGTTGCACGTATCACGAAGAAATCGTCATTTCACAAGCGAAGCGATGTTTGACATAAAATTACTTACACTGTTACGTTTTCCAACACCCCCGCTTTTTATGTCAAACCGACGAGCGTAGAATGTTTAACTTGTTTCTCAAACACTCGAAATGAGGCTTAGGCAACGGCTTGGTGAGCACGTCTGCCAGCATTAACTTCGATGGGCAATAAGTTATTTTGATTATACCATTCTGGCATAGATGTCTGATGTGGTGATACTTTACTTCCACGTGTTTAGTCCTTGTCTGTGCCTTTTCGTTTTCGGTCAATCTTATGGCTGATAAGTTATCTTCGTACAACGTTACGGGTAGTTGTTGACACAGTTCGAGGTCATTTAATAGGTCTAACAACCACGAAATCTCTTGACCTGCATTAGAGGCAGCGATATATTCAGCCTCCGTGGAGGAGAGTGCTGTGCAACTCTGCTTCCTCGATGACCATGCCAGTATATTATTTCCTAATTTGAACAAGTTTCCAGTGGTGGATTTCCTGTCTATTCTGTCGTTTCCCCAATCGGCATCGCTATATGCCGTTAGGATCGGAGGTTTTGTTTTATCTATGACGAATTTAAGATCTTTGGTAGTAAGCAGATATCTAATTAATTTCTCGATAGCTTGCCAATCGACTTCCCTTGGGGATTCATTCCTTCTTCCCAGGATGTTAACGACTGATGCTATGTCGGGTCTAGTTAAAGTTGCAATGTATAGAAGCCCTCCTATAGCCTGTCTAAATTTTACGTTATCTCCCATTAGTTTCCCGTTTGGATCTAGATTAAAGTAGTTAGTATTCATGGGTGTATACGTAGGCTTACCATTTAACAAATTGAATTTTTCTGCGATTTGTATTATTTTGTGTTCCTGGTCTAACTCTAGATTACCGTTTGCCTTTTCCTTTATGTTTATGCCTAAATATTGTGTGACTTGACCCAAATTTTTGATTTCGTATTGCTTTGATAATTCAGTGTATATTTCGTGTGTGTCTGTTTTGTCTCCTGCGACTAAGATGTCATCAACATACACTATTATGTATGCGATTTTTCCATCTTGGACTCTTTTGTACAGACATTTGTCTGACGCGCATTCAACGAAATTTAGTTCTTTTAGAGATTTACTTATTTTTTGGTTCCATGCCCTAGCTGCCTGCTTAAGGCCGTAAATCGCTTTGTTTAAACTACAGACTTCATCTTCTTCCCCTTTTGTTATGTATCCCTCTGGCTGATGCATATAGACCTCCTCTTCTAAATCGCCATGTAAGAAAGCAGTTTTGACATCTAGGTGAGTTATTTTAAGATCTTTGTACACCGCTGCGTTTAAGAATGCTCGTAGGGTGGTATGCGCTACAACGGGTGCGTAGGTCTCGTCGAAATCGCTTCCATATTTTTGAGCATATCCCTTAGCGACCAATCTGGCTTTATATCGCTCTATAGACCCGTTCGCTCCCCTTTTTGCCTTAAACGTCCACCTACAACCTATGACGCGTTTTCCCGGGATAGGTTTTATTAATCTCCAAGTATTATTTTGCTTCAGAGAATCTATTTCCTCACTAGTGGCTTTTAGCCATTTATCTTTAGTTTCTGCGTCATTGATATTTTGTAGGTCTGTCCATGACTTTGGCTCCTGAATGTGACACAGGTTTGCGCTTATTCCATAACGGTTAGGTGGTACACCACGATTTTGTCTCTGCGATCTTCTCGGCTCAAGGGATGTGTCGGTCGGGGTGTTATTCTGATCATCGTCGCGCTCTTCTAGATCAATTTCAATATTATCTGCGGGAGTTTGTTCGATGTTTTGATTTTCTTTGGCGGGTATAATTTCCTCATCTTTTATACCTTCTTCGAAGAATTTTACGGTTCTAGATATTATAATTTTATTTTCACCCGTATATATCCTATAGCCCTTGCTTCTGAAATCATATCCCAACATTATTCCCTCGATGGCTTTCTCATCTAATTTATTTCTTTTAGGTTTGTCGACATAGGCAAATGCCTTACATCCGAATGTTTTGATGTTCGAGAGATCGGGTTTTCTTTTATGCCAAAGTTCATAGGGTGTCATGTTATTTTTGTTAGCCTTTGTTGGTAGACGGTTGATGAGGTAGGTGGCAGACATGACAGCTTCCCCCCAGAATTGCTTAGGTAACTTGGCGTCCGACAACATGGTTCTAGCCATTTCCACTATCGTTCTATTCTTTCTTTCTGAAACACCGTTCTGTGGGCTAGAATAGGGAACACTCAATTGACGCTCTATCCCGTTTTCTATCAGGCAGTTTTCAAATTCGTCACTGATATACTCTTTTGCGTTATCGGACCTGATTGCCTTTATCAACTTGCCAAATTTATTTTTTGTTAGCGCTATGTATTCTTTCAGTTTGATAACGGCTTCCGATTTATGCGCGATTAAGTATGTTATTGTGTACCTGCTATAATCATCCGTGAATGTTATAAAGTACCTTTTCCCTCCTATCGTTTCAGTATTCATGGGGCCACATATATCGGAATGTGCGAGGGTACCGATGTCTTTGCTTCTGTTTGTGGCTACTTTAGGGTAGGGCAGAGCGGAAAGTTTCCCTTCAATGCACTTGGTGCATCGCGTGTCATGTTTACATTTGTTAATTGTTATCCCATTGGCTAATTCATGATTAACAAGGTATTTAATATCATCAAAATTTTTGTGTCCGAGTCTTCGGTGCCACAATGAAATACAATTTGTATTGTTACAGAAAGTTTGAGTACTTATAGTATAGCCGTAATCATCTTCAGGGTTTAATACGTAGAGATTATCATTTAATTTAGCTGTCAAGATTATATTATCATCTTTGACAAATAAACATGCGTTTTTCTCGAAAATTACCTTTATATTATTTTCAGTGGCTTTCTTAACTGACAATAAATTGCCCTTTAGTTCTGGACAGTACAAGACGTTTCTTAGTGTAATGTAGTGGTTTTTGTCTGTTTTTATTTTTACGTCGCCCATACCTTCCGAATTAAGCCTTTTTCCATTAGCGATTGTTATATTCCCAAAATTCCCGGCTGTGAATGTAGCAAAATTTGTTTTTGCTGATGCAACGTGCCTGGTGCAACCCGAGTCAATGATATATGTGTTTGGATCTGTTGTTTGTGTTTGGTTAATTTTTACTGACTCAATTTCAAAATTGTTTTCCACTGGGAAGAGAGGAATGATCGATTGGTTGACCTCATCCTCTATATTTGATTTGCTGTTAAAGCAAAAATTCGAGGAGTCTGTTTTACTACCATTGTGCTGATTTTTGGGGTTTACCGAATTGGCTTTAAAGTTGGCATGGTTGTTAAATTTATTACTGTTATAATTTTCACTTCTTTGGTAATTGTTTTTCTGTTTGTTTTTTAATTTGTAACACTCTGAACGAGCGTGCCCATCTCGTTGACAGTGGCTGCAATATTTTTTGTTTCCTTTATTTATTATTTTATATGCTGTGTCCCTTGGTCGTGTGCTGGTGTTTTTGTATTCGGTTCGATGAGAGTACTCGTCGATGAGTTTGTTTTTCACAAACTCGAGGTCTAGATCCTTTTCGTCTCTAGCCTCCATGCTCGTTATAAGAGGAGCATATGACTGAGGCAAGCTGCAAAGCATAAGAGCCACGATGTGCGAATCATTTATGAGCTCTCCAATGGCAGCGAGTTTGTCGCGGATAGTTAAAATATTGTTGATATGTAGATTTAAGTCTCCGCCCTCATTGAGCCTTTGCGAATATAGTTTCCTCAAAAGGAATAATTTGGATGATAAATTCGCCCTTTGGTGAACACTTTTTAATCTTTCCCAAATTTCTTTGGGAGATGTCAAATGTCTAATATGCACGATTTGTGTGTTTTCAATGCACAAACAAATTATGGCTTTCGCCTTAGCCGCGTTTTTAGTATATGTATCATCGGGTGTGGCAGGTGGAGATTCTGTTATATATTTAAATAAATCGTCTTTAATTAACAGATTTTCTAATTTGAAACACCAATGATTGTAATTATTATCATTTAGTTTCTCCACTGCCGTAATTTCTTTTGTGGCTGACATAGCGTGTTATTCAAGTTTTATAAATTCTTTGATAACAAATATATTTACTATAAGAAGTTTGTGACTTTCTTAAAATAATTTCTTAGAATATATTCATAAATATAAATAAAATGATCAGTTATTCACAATAATCAATCAATATTCGTTCACAATAATACTCTTTTTGCGATATTATATATATCGTTATTTATTCATGCACATTTATTTTTATTTTCATGTATATAGTTCAATATTTCATATCTCATATGTGCATCTTGTTCATCATTTTATCACAATCAGATAAACAAATTTTTATTACTGGGTTTTTTTTATTTTTTTTTTTATTTATTTACTTTCCCCTTCAATTCATCTCTCATAATCTATTAAAATATCTAGAAGGGGTGAGTTCGCGATTAGCGTGAAGCTAAAGACCCAGTATAAATATAAATAGTTATACCAAAAGTTTTTTCATTAATAATGAAAGATAGAAATTTATTTTCTTACCTTTCTGGTAAAGCAGACATACGTTGGTTTACTGGATGTGAAAACAAACTATATATTTTATTTATTTATTGGATGTGAAAAATATCTTCTTAGAATGATGGGAATGCGCTTGTACAGAAAAACTATTTAATGCACAACGATGTCTAGGTTACACGGACGAACACATACACACTAAAAAAAGGAATAAAATAAAAGAGTTAAGTGTGGGTACTATAGAAGTAATAACATTAAAATCCAGTAGGAGATGCAAATCTTCCATTGGACTGAGAGTTAACGCACTAAAATCCCGTGCGTCTTGGCCTCACGAAATCGGGCCTAGAAGTAAGAAGTAATAGGGGCCCACAAGAGTTAAAACAAAGTAAAAGAAACTTGAAACAATACAGTCTGCTTAATAAGCAAAAAGGTTCTATTTAAAATCAGTTTATCAGGAAATTTCTGTGGTGCTGCGATCTATTGACGCCTTTTCGAAACACAAGTCTTTTACACAATCCTTCTTTAGTTTGTGACCTTACGCTGCGATGACTCACGGAAGTGTCGCCATCTTGGAACATATTTCACAACTAAAAGAGACGCGTTGCACGTATCACGAAGAAATCGTCATTTCACAAGCGAAGCGATGTTTGACATAAAATTACTTACACTGTTACGTTTTCCAACAATAAATATTGTAAATATGACTATAACTCAGATTCTACTGAACAGAATTTTGTAGAACTTACACTGTTAAATAGTAAATTTGGTTTATAAACGGTTTAATGTAAAAACCATCATTCTAAGTTGCTACGGGAGTTCTAAAATTAGGTGAACTCGATTATGTAAGATTTCAAGCCAACTAATTAAATGCACAGTAAGTTAGATAATATTTCAGAGATTTTTTCAATATTTATCTTATCATTCTGTGTTGTTTAGTTACGGAGCTATGCGGAAAAAGTTCTCAGTGGAACAGTAAAAAAAATTGGAAGATATACGCTACAGCGATATGGTATACTAGAGAGTATATATGCTATAGTTATGGAAGTTGAGCTGAGTTCTTTAAAAAATTCAGAAGTGATGCAGTATATACCTACCCCTACCTCCCAGAGAGTTCTATAATCAGGTGAACGCGATTATGAAAGTTATATTTAACTATCTCAATATATATATATAATGCAAAGAGAAATTTTATTCCGGCCGCTTATATCTTGAGTTCTGCTGAATAGATTTTGACGGGACATACATTGTTAGTTAGATAATTTTTCAGAAAAGATGTTAGTATAAAACATAACGTTCTACGTTGCTTAGTTAAATAATTATGGGGAAAGTTCTAAATCAGATGAACCGAATTTTTAAAGATTTGTTTTTTTTAAAGGTTCCACTGAATGATTTTTTATGGGATTTAAACTGTTAATTAGATCATTTTTAGGGAAGGTTTCGGTATATTTTCCAGTTTAAAAGATTCTGCTAAGTGGATTTTGATGCAACTTGATCGGTTAGTTAATTCTTCAGTGAATGTTTCAGTATAAAGCACATATCATTTGCTGTTGCTTGGTTGTCAGATTGTAGAATTATAGATGAAAGTTCTAGAATCAGGCGAACCCAATTATTATGAACGATCAGCCTTTTCAATAAATCCAATTAACAGATTCGGGTGAGACTTACATTGATAATTTTTCATGAACGCTTTTAGTATTACATATTGTTCTATTGTTCTTTACCGAACCCTACACTAACAGATCAACTAAAGAAATTGGTCCTTAACAGTCTAAATTTTGTATGACTCAATAAAAGATATAATAGTGTAATGACATTCATATTCCTTTCAGCAATTCGATTGGATACACCAGGTAAATGTCCATATTGCTTTAAAACGCGTGATCAAATTCACAGATATATTTTGTTTCATTCAAGATTTCTTTAGAAAAACCGATCAGCGTAGCGGGCGAAGGCGGCTGGTTATATATAAAACATTTTTATCGTTCGAGTATACGCAGTTAAATTCTTTCATGCAAATGCTCATATTTCATGAAATATTTAATATATTTATAATTTCAGCATATTGTTTCTACTTACTTTGTCAAGTTTTCTGAAAGTGGCATTAAATTTGGTTGAAAATCCTGCAAGCTATAGATAAAAAGCATCCATAAATTTTTTGACTTAAAAAAAAACAACAAAAAAAAACTTTATATCAGCATGAATATACCGGGTGCCCCAAAAATGACTGATGGATTTTAAAATTCAATAACATGCAAACTGTGACAGATATTATTTTTTTTTTTTTGCAGGAGGATTATGCAAGATATCAGGAGTTTTTATGCTGCAATTCCCAGGTTTATTTACAAATATCAGCGATAGATGGCGCTGCAAGCAATAGGCGTTAAATCGATACTAGATTTTTCTGCCTCTCTGTACTCCCATGCTAAAAAATAAGATTAAAATGTTTAGAATGGATCCCGAAGTACCAAAAAAACACGTATGGATTTAGCAGCTATTTCTGGCAGCGCCATCTATTGTTTGAAATTCGAACTAAAATAAAAAATCACCGTAAAAAAAACTCCTGACATCATACGCAACCCTCCTGCAAGAATTTTTTTAATTTGTGTCACCGTTTGCAAGTTATTGAATTTTAAAATCCATCTGTCAGTTTTGGGACATCCGGTACATGCTATTCTGACACAAATAAATATAAATATTGTAAATGACTCACATCGTTACGTGAAACAGCTACAGATCATTTGGAGCATTTTCTTTTACCGGATAATCGTAAATATTAATTTTTTTATTGAAATTGTTCTTTGTTCCTCAGTTACTCTCGTGTTTATCTGAAAAAAAAAAAAAAAAAAAAAAAAAAAAAAAACCCTGCAAATTATGAGTAAAAACATGTTATTTTTACTTAGAAGTTCCATGAAACATCTATCATCGAAAGTGTAAGGGGAATTTTGGACATATAGTGCAGTTACAAAAAAAATAGGATTCGTATTGTTTTAACTGTTGGCTACTACCATTTTAAAATAGTAATTTTCGCCTTATTTCATCATTTTTCTGTCATTAAATAGGCAGATATTACGAAAATAGTGAACTCTGAAAATAAATGTTGGCAAGAAAACCTACCAAAAAATTAAATGATCTTAAAAATTCGAATTTTAATGAATTTTATAATTTTCTTCATCTTTATAACATGAATAATTATTTATAAATGTCTTTATCTGTTATCGGAAGATGAAAGACGGATATTTTTTTGCTTAAATGAGGAATTTTTCGAAGTTTATAGATTTTCCATTTTTGAAAAGTAAAAAGAGTTTATTTGTATTTTTTCTACCAAGGATTAAAATAAATAAGTGATAATCTTGGCTTGTTCTTTGATATATGCATTTTTTTAAATAGTAAAATTATATGTTCAAGCCTATTTTATATGCCTTTTAGTGACGTACAAAATATAGGACGCTAGGCATGAATGGGTACATATTTTTATTAGCCATTTAGGGGACAATTATTTATGTAAAGTCTTTTCAAGATGATTATGAAACAAATTGTTTTTAAACCTCAAATATGATTATTCTTAGTTTATTATTACTAATACTTGTAATGTTATTAGTCTCTGTAAAGAAATAAATATATTTTTTTAGTAGTTCATAAAAATACTAATTATAGTATATAATATGGAATTTAAAAGCTTATTTAATATAAATTTGGACAAAACATATAATTAAGCATATTATACTATTACAAATATTATGCATATTCCCATATTTAATCCGTTAACATTTTATCAAATAAATAGAAAAATTTTTTAGCGTAATTTTTTTTAGTATTTTTCTAGTTCATATTGCGACATTTTAAAGTGATTTCACCAACAAATTGAAGAAAACAAAATTTCAGGCACAAATGGGCTAACTGCATACATTCGTCATACAGTTTGTTAATGGTACGAATGTTTTTTCATTCCTTATGGATCATATTTGCTTACAAAAAATATTTACAGAAAAACTTATATCTTTTCTGTGTATAGATAATACCCTTTTCCAAGCGTGCAAAGTGGAAAACTTCTCTATATTTCTCACCTAAGCCTCTGAGAAAATGCATTTTCTTTTGAACATATACCGTGAAGAAAATCCTATAGTTTTTGCAAATGATGTTGAAAGAGACATATATGTTCTCCAAGTGATAAAAAATAGGTTCCAAAGTTTAAGGAATTGTTCTAAGAATATTCACCGGATTTAGGAAAAGTATAAATCTTCGGGAATAAACAGCGAAATGCTCTTTAAAATATAAAATATATAGGATACAAAAAAATAGATATATCCTATACCTTAGACAGAATATATGAAATGAAACTTACAAAAAAAATTTTAAAATAACATTTCTTTACGTAAGTTTAATACTGCAAATTTGATGAGGAAGGGGGTTTTTTATATTAATTCTAATTATGAAGAGATTTGATTTTGGTAAATTAACCAATCTCAGCCACATCAAAGCCTATTTAAACATGAACTTGCGTACATTTTTTTTTTTTTTGGAAACGGTAAAATATAACCCGACACAACTCAGAAAATTACATTTCAAGATGCTTGAAAACAACCGAAATCCCCCAAACATTATTTTATTGACCGGAAACTCGACCCATATCCGAAATATTTAAACGCGAACCGTACCCAAACAGAAAGAATATTAATTCATATCCTAATGCATATATGGTAAAACCTAATTCTAGCCAGAAAAAATTAAATTGTAAACAGATCCGTATCCATCACGCACCCCCCCCCCCTCCCCTTCGGAATTAAAAATTTGAACTTTTATATTAACATAGAAAAATTACACGCATTTCCATATATTTATATTAATAATGCTTTAGAATATAAAGAGATCAATTTCAAAATTTCTAAGTACGTGACATTAGTACCCGAAGACTAAAAGAATTAATTTAAATAATATAAAAAAAGAACGAAAAATTATGCGTGCAGCATAGATTATGAAACATTTTCCAACACTTTCAGAATACTGTAACAAAACTTTACAGTTTATTAAAGTGAAAGATGCCTAAATAAACAATTTTGAAAATGCATCACGCATTTGAAAACCCAATTTCTGCAATTACTATCAATTTTTGGAAAAAATATTTGAATTGTTTTGTGCAGCCCTGTATATGATCGATGAATTTATATGTAATGCTAAAATTTAGTTCAATTAAACAAATAGCACAGTTGAAATTTCCCATTCAACAATTTCCACCAGTAAACGGAAATGTAATTGAGATCTTTTTTTTAGCTTTATATGTGATCTATAGAATTTATACATACCAAGTAATATGCAAAGAAATAGTTATATTTTAAAACACGTATCACAACTGAAAAGGCACTTCCAGCAATTTTCTTCATAGGAAGTACTGTAGTCAAATACTTTTGTGTATCCCTGAAAGAGAACGATAAATTATATGCACACCAGATTCTACAGTAAGCGCCTTGAAGTACACCACAATGATATATATAAATTTCATTATATTTAAAATAATGTAATATAATGATGTTGCATTATTAAAATACACGATTTTTCCTCATAGGTCTTAATGCAACGGATTTTTTTGAGTGACCCTGTAAATGAACCGTAAATGCTACACACTTAAATTTCAATACCAAACATACCACAGTAAACCCCAATAACATATAATAATTTCATGGCAATCTGACTGTATTTACGTGAGTTAGAGCATGGACAGACAGACAGAAAAGTGAATTCATAAACACTTTTCAACTAAGTTGGAAAGTGGTAAAAAGCAGATAACTAAATATTTCATTATTTCGAAAAAAAGATCTCTTCCATTAACTTATAATGTCGCACAGTGTAATATTTAGCCCAAAACCTGGCCAACATTATATTATTCCTCTAACAGTTACAGATCTGCGTTTTATTTGAATTGGAGAGTAAAAATGGTAAAACAAAGTCTTATTTATAAATCAAAGCATTTATTCATCAGTTTCCTCATTATTATTGTCTTCAAGAACATTAACATTTGTGATATCACTTTCTGATAACAAATATAAAACTTCAGAAGGTAAGGGCTTTCTTTTCTTGTTTGTGTTGCATCTCATGCCCGTTATTAGGTTGTCAGAAGTTAAAAGAAGCCTATTCAGGATATCCATGTTGCAGGCCACGCGCGAAAACTTTCTTATGTAGTTTAATCTAAATGACCCAATAAGTTTATTACGAGCTTCTGTAGCTTCTTCACTTAGTTGGCCTATTGGCAGAACAGCTTCTTTTATGACATGTGCTTCATGACGAAATACCTTGTGCCTTGTATGGGACATGGGGTGAAAACCATATAGCGTCACACACAGTTCAGCCTTTTCTTGGCAATATTTTTTAAATTAGTTTTGTACCCGCAACACAATGTATCTAATATCACTTTTAGCCGATATATCAAATTTTTACCGACTTCCGTTATTGCCGCCGATATTCCGTATTCCTCAAAAAATTTCTGTAGATATTCCATTGTTAGTATTCCCAAAATTTGTTTTGGTGATGTCCACTAAGAGCCCGAGTTGTTGTTTGAAACTATCCTGCATTTCTTTCTTCCTATTTTCTACCTCCTGTTTCTCCTCAGCAGAAAGGCGGACGTTTCATTTTTTACAGGTAATCTATATGCTATGTGTAATATACTCCCGAAAAATCGTATACGAACATGTAGCAAGGAAATCCCGAAACTTAATTTTTTTTTCTTACACTCCCTTTCTTTGATAAGTCATTAAACTCAGACGAAGTAGCATCACATACGTAGCACCTCATTGTAGATTTGGTGTGTGTTGCGGCATTGCATACTTTTCCATGCACCATGTGGATAACATTCTATGTTTTATGGACACATCGTCAATTTCTGTGCTCGTAAGTTCTGTGATTTGCGATTTGCTATCTTTTATTTCTTCTTTTGATACGCCATTTGTCTCCTTGATGAATCGAATTCTTATAGGTCGACAGTAGCGAGGTGTTGATGGTGTTGGGTTTTGCCTGAGAATTTGCTTTTCGGGCCCGGAAACTAATTGATCACCGCAGGTGAGGAAGGAATCACAGATTTACGAAAAATATTGGAGTCAGAATCGGCTTCATTTTCAAACTTAATTTTATATTGCATCTGCTGTGATTCGTCACAACCCACTTTCTTATTAAAATTAAAGATCGTTTTTCTTCATCACTCAAAGATATTACAATTTCTCTTAGATGTAAAATCAATCGCGTTGCCGTATGATCCATCAACGTTTGCACTTTTACTTCGGCACACGTCTCTGTAACCCTGTAATTTCTGGATAGAATTCTTTTTTTACTCTTTGAAGAACAGAATAGCACAGAAAAAAGCTTTGATTCGTTTCTCCTATTCTCTCATATTGGGCTTTAGTAAGTCCTGCTTTTGTATACATTGACAAAGCATATAAGGGTGATAACAGGTGAGGTTGCATTTGTTCTTCACGACTTTTTTTCATGGCTTTTACATATTTTTTTGCTCTTCGGGGACTTTTTGTAAGAGCTTTTACATTATTGGAAGCATCTATTTTGCCTGACTCCCACAATTTCATTTGGGTGCGTAGGTCAATACTTCCACTTCTTGTGATCGAAGGGCTTTGGTTTTGCGGCGTTTGCTTCTTTAACTTGAATCTACAAAAGATTTTAGAGGACGACTGGGATTGACTCCTGTAACAGTAACAAGTACTTAATATATTTCTAATTGTAAAAACAAGTTTAATTTCACTACACAGAAGACGAAATAAAAGCAAAAAACGAGGTATAAAATAATAATAAAGTAAAGGGTTTGCATCTGTTGTGCTTCATGTACCTAATATAGTGCCGTTTAATCATTCAACATTGTTTTCTTCGAATCTTAACCTTCTTTTATAAGCAGCTAACCATTTTTGTTTGACCTAGTTTTTTATATCGGAGAGCTTTTGCTTCATTACAGCTATCCTTGGATCACCTCCAGAATAATTTATTTAAGCTATCCATCAAACGTTGACTCATTTGAAAGTTGCATGATGGCATACAACTCATTTTGAGTCATAGACCTCAATCCAGAAGGACCTGTTAACAAAATAAATAAAAAAAACTAAATAGTAGTAGCTTATATCAGAAATTGTAGAAACTAACAAAAAATTCGTTAAAAATAGGGGTGCGGTTTCGGGTGGCTGATTTTTTTTTATAACTATCTTGTATACTAAGTACTGCATGTTACACAATAGTTTTTCATACTTATATATGTTTAGAAATATAACAAAATCCTTTTTAAATATTGTAGATAATTATATTTATGCCACTGTTAATTACACCTAAGTTATCGACCATATAGACAAAAATCGGCTGGTTATTCATTACGCAAATGTAGTGTGTATAAAGTACATACCTGGTTCAGAGTAATCCATCACGATAATAACCACTAAATTGTTTAGACACTAAACTACAAGAGATTTCAAAACATTAAAATCTGAGCGCATCGGAAAATTACAAGACCACCGTAGGCGAACGGCAACTTCCGACTGATCGCGTGTCGCGCTAGTGCCTTGCGTGTTTCGCATTTAGATGCAGTAAATACTTAACATTTTGAGGAATAATAAAACAGGGTAGGAAACCGATTTTTATAATAATCCTTTTTGGCCATGTTTTGGGTCTAAATACCACTCCTTGTGTCGTTAGATCCAATTATATACCAAAATTATCGGAAGGCTATTTTCAGCACACACGCACACACACAAAATATATTTTCACTACGAACGCGATCCCGACAACTGTGCATCACTGCAAGTATTTCATGATTTCACCATCTGAAATTTTTATGGAGAAATTCAGATGGTGTTATCATGAAATACTTGCAGTGATACACAGTTGTCGGGATCGCGTTTGTTGTGAAGAGAAAGCTCAATTCCAATCATACTACAAAATCAAATAAGAATTGTCTCACGACAGTGTTAAAAATTTGCACCAAATTGTTCAGTCATTGATCCGATTTTATATATAACGGTTACTTAACTGTAATTTTCTCGATCCTGATCATAATATGGTGAATAATATGGCCATAATATCTTCCTATTATAGTCAAGTGACTATTATTTGCAAAAATTGACGACTGACCGGATAGTTTTCTGCAGATTTGTAACAGTGTATATTAACACTTTCCTGGTTTCCAAACTTTAGTTATTTATTCAAATTAGCACAACAAGCAATAAAATCGTGCATTCACTGTAAAATCTATATGCGCATTCTGGCCAAAAAATTGCTATCCCCTTGCAATTAATATGCCAAATCTATTGAAAGCTAATGTTAAATTTAAAATTAATACTATTGCATATTTAAAAATATTAATTTTACTAGCGAACTTGCACGGCGTTGCCCGGGTACGTCAAAAAACAGCAGGAATTATGAAAAAGCTTTGAAAATCACAATAAGATACCGCGAAAATTTTTAAATCGCTTCTCAAATTCTGAAAAGAGAAAAAAAAAATACATATCATGTTCGAAGATTGCAAGTTGATTCCTTTCACTAATATGGAAAAATAGTAGCAAATCGCTAAAATACACTGAAAATCACATGCAAAATTCCCGAAAAATTTGAAAATTGCTATACGAAATCCGAATAAACTTTATTGAAATGAGGGCAGAATGTACTTTAGGTCCAAAATGGAATGTCAAAAAATTGCAGCAGATCGCGAAGAAACGTAAAAAGCGCACTAAAAATCGTAAAACGTTCAAAAAGCACGAAAGTCAAAATTTACTATAATTGGATAAAAGTTTCAAATCTAATTCCTTTGACCTGTGGGCTCTCTTAAAATTTATGTTTTGGAAATCATGATAAGCATTAGATCATGTTACTTTTATTCGTAATTAATTTACTTGGACTCCCTTAAATATAATTAATATAATCCCTTAAGTTAATATTAGTTTTTGTTGCATTAAAATATCTTAATTTGTTGATTTTCTGTAAGCAAGTAAACCCTATTGTTTTACAGTGGAAGTCTATGCGAATTCGGCGAAATATTAGAGATATCACCAAGTTGGCGTCACTTTTGGCGACTCATTTTGGTCGCCAAATTTAGCGATATACCGCCAAGTTGGCGACAAACTTGGCGGCATTTGGCGACTGAACTGTGTCCCTTTACGGTAACTTATTTATAGGTATGAAAATGCATTAAATACTGTTCAATAATTGCATAAAAAATTCACTAAAAATTCAAAAATCGCTGCACGAATTCCGAATAAACTTTTTTGAAAAGAAAACAAAATTTACTATATTGGGTTAAAAGAAAGAAACCATATTCTTCTCACTTATATGGAAAAATCGCCTCGAAACTTAAAAAAGTGCTAAAAATCGCATAAAAAATTAAATAAAAAAAATCTAATCAAAAAATCGAAAATCGGGCTTCGAGGTGCAAAACTTCATATGTAGATGTACATTTTTCCCAAATTTTGTAGCTCTACGTGCAGCGGTCTCTTCAGAGCACCGTCGACACACTCACTCACTCACACATAAACTTCTTTCCTTATTATTATAGATAACTGTAGGAAAGTATATGTATCTCTCTATTCTAAAAAAAAGTAACTACCGCTGTCACCGCCGCCGCCGCCGCCGCCGCCGCCGCCGGTTTTGAATTTTTTGTGACCGGAGGTCTTTCTTCGTTAACATTAAGAAAAATAATGCATACAAAAATATGAAAATCGGTAGTATTATACACACATGTTTGATAAACACGCTGATGCAGACAGATTTCAGATCGAAGAATTATTTAAAGAGATATTTAATGCTAAAGTTGGACAAAATCGTTCCACTAAAAAAGTTTTATAGGAGCAAAAACTGTTCATAGGAATTTAAACATTTTTAGATCATTTTATGCGTTAGAATTTGCCGGAGTGCAGATTGCATTAATTTTTTTATTTTGACTCAATTTTTCAGGTTTTATTTCTATTTTAAATTCAAATTTTCAGCATTTCTTGAGATATTTTTTACAGATTTCAGAAAATTGTACTAATTTAAACTGTTGCCAACTGTATAAAAAGCGCAAGCAATAATGTTTGCTTCAAATTAAAAATTTATTTACACGTGACTATTATAAACAGGAAAAAAACTTTCAAATTAGAATTAAATAATTATGTATAAAAAGCAGGAACTTATTAAAAATTACGTCATAAAAAGTATACACGACACGTGAATTTTAAAAGAGAAAGGATATTGTAAAATAATAAATTCATTAACATGCGTTAGAAGTCTTAGGAGAAATTACGTCATATTTACGTCACATTATAGTTATTACATAAAATGAACACAAAATAATATTGCAAAAAAGTTTAAATTTAGAAATTGCGCTAGACATTTATTTAATATTTTGAGAGGATATTTTCAACTATTTTTGTTAGGAAAACGCAAATAATATTTCATTGCTAACAAAAGTACTTTCACGAGATTATTTAAAAGAGAAAGAACAGCTTGGTAAAAATTACGTCAGATTAAAAGCGATTAATTTAAAATGTCTCATTTAAAAGAACTTTCTTTTCGCTTTGTTAAAAAATACCAGGAGACAAAGACTCTGTTTACTTATTCCTTTTATATTAACTTATTTTGAAATGTTGTTACACGTGTCTACGTCATCAAGTTATTTTTATTTCGACGTTTTATTTGTATTTTTATTAATGTTGTACGAATTTATTTGTTCTTTCGTTATTTAAAATAAAAATTATGTCAATTTGTATAATTTGGCGAGTGGTTTGGCGATTTATATAATTTGGCGAAATGGGTCGACGGGATAATCAAGTAGTACCGCAGCGGATTTGGCGTTAAAATTCCCCAATCAAAGAGAAATGAATAGAAATTCGTTTATAGGGAGATCGCCACTGTTTTCTAAATTATAATTCAATCTTTCGAAATCTTTTTAAAGCCGATCAAATTAGCGTGCATTTAGAGCCTGCGGTGTCTGGACGGGGGTTGGCGAGCGTAGCTCGTAGGGGGCCGAGCCCCCTAGTATATCAAAGAAAAAACAAGAGAATATTTCAGCCTATTTTATTTTTTATTTTTTTTTTACAAATTTCAATCGTTGTTTTAAATTCTTATATACCGGGTGTCCATAATTAAACGACCCAACTTTAAAGTTGTCAAAACTATTGTTCATAAAGTTGTGAAATTTTGGGAAAGGCATAATAAAGGGATGGGAATTTGTTTAAGCTAAAAAAATATAAATAAAACTAGTTTAAAATCTCGCCACCAGAGGGCGATTTTTAATAAATTACATATTTAGAATTAAGATAGTTTAGAAATTTTATTTACAGGATGTTCATAATTAATCGATCCTATTTTAAAGTTGTCTACAGACGAAACTGTTTTTCAGAATGTTGTGAAATTTTTTGGAGGGCATAATAAAAGTATGGGAATATGTGTAGGCGAAAAACAATTAGGGGATAATTTTTTAACGAATTACACACTAAGCATACATTTACGATAGTTTAACAAATTTTGTTATAACCAAACATGTTCTGCATGATTTTCATCATTTTCAGATACCACCTGGAATCGTAAGATAGCATGTTCCACAGTTGACCGCAGTATGTTCAGGGAAAAGCTAGGGAAATGCCGTGAAAAGCTGTCTTTAAAGTAAGGTTAAGTTAATAAATAAAATTTTTAAACTATCGTAATGCTAAGTGTGTCATTTATTAAAAAACTCCCTCTGGTGGCAAAATTTTGAATTACTTTTATTTACATTTTTTTTTTAGCTTAAACAAATTCCCATCCCTTTATTATGTCTTTCACAAAATTTCACAACTTTATGAACAATAGTTTTGCCTGTAGACAACTTTAAAGTAGGGTCGTTTAATTATGGACACCCTGTACTTTCATGACTTTTACGATGTCTTTTTTTTTTTTTTTTTTTTTTAAATTACGTAGATTTTACTCGCTAACTTCAATAAGGGAAATATCTTTTAATGTAAAATAAAATTAATTATTAATAATTTAAATCATTTATTAAATATGCGAAATAACATAAAAATATATTAAGTAAAATGTCTTTTTTGAACTATGATATTTTTAAAAATGATGTTTTATCATCATTTATTGACTCTTTTTTGCACTTTTTTACCATTTCACTATTAGCAAGCTCAGAGGTTTAAATAACATCCAGTTTTACATTGTGATTTTTCTGTTTATGGTCAATTACACAAACAAAATTTACTCAAAGATATTTTCATTTGTTATTCTAAGATTTTGATATAGATATGTGTACTATCATACATCTTATATGATATGTGCACTTTATAAATTTCAATAGATACGATAAATTTCAATATATAGGATACATTTCAATACATACGATAGG
This sequence comes from Maratus speciosus, assembly GCA_963932465.1. Taxonomy (NCBI): domain Eukaryota; kingdom Metazoa; phylum Arthropoda; class Arachnida; order Araneae; family Salticidae; genus Maratus; species Maratus speciosus. The sequence continues at coordinate 382,987,301 of OZ010788.1, read as the reverse complement.
TATAACAATTATTTTTTTTAACTAATAAAACTAATAGTGAGAAACCAAGAATCTCCCATATTCTTAATTCGCGTCACAGTAATCATTATAACAGTATTTTTTACATGGTCGGAGTGCTTTTATAATTTATTACGATATTTTTTTGAAGGTGAAAGCAATAGACAACTCTATATATCATAATAAATTACTAGTTAACCCAACATTATGAAATTTTATAATACCTTGTTTTGAATGATACACGATTCTGGATAGTTCTATACTTAATTAAAATCCCTCTAATAACTTAAAACTGTATACCTACTAGTTGATTCAAAGAATCGTTAAAATCTCAACAGAAATATGTTTTATATTTCAAAGAAATAAAAAGAAACAACGTAGCATTTTTATGCTAAAGTTTTATTTTAAAATAGCTGTGATATTTTATGTATCTCAGTTTATACTTTGATGTAAATTTTTTATTGAATTTTTGAAATGGAATTCATTGAAGTAAACTTAATTTCAGTGAATACGCCTACACCGTAGTAAAACGGTTTGATTTCTTTTCAAAAACATCTTTGATCCCATAAATATACGAAAACATTCTTTTGTAGCGTATAAAATCGCCATAAATTTTCTTTCAAACTATGTGCAAAATGCTTCACAATGCAAGGATTTCGGGATATATGACATTTTTTTCTTTTATATAAAAGATGAAAAGCCCGAATAAAAGAATCAGTGACAAAGAATTTGTTACTTAATTTCATAAAAGAAATTCTAGTATCAAGGAACAAAATTTATATTAAAAAAGAGAAGTACGAATATAAAATGTGTTAAAATTCCTATATAAATCCGCAACTTTTAAGTAATTGAAAATATGTTCTATTTACTTAGAAACAAATTGCGTGGGTAATTGTATCTCATGTACCTGAAAAAAATAAGAAGGTGCATATAAATTTAAAATATACGTTTTGGATTAAAGCATTTAAATGGTATAGAGAATATAATTTTATTAGGTTGAATAAAACGTAGTTTGTTGCAAAACATTATATAAAATTATTAGGTACGAAGTAAGAAAGTAAAACAAAACAAATAATATATAGATATTTTTTACAATATATGCGTACATTATTAAAAAGCAATATTACCATTTTCTGTTTCTGTAGCTTTTGACTTTATACATAGGGTACCGTGATACTTATGTGTTAGTCAAGCAATTTAGGAGAAAAATACAAGGTAGAATGTTGGGGGGTCGACTAATCCGCCAGATAAAAAAAGGAAAATTCCTAAATTTTAATACCGTGAACCGTGGGGGGGGGGGGTCGGGTGGGTGACTTTTTCCATTAGGAGGTGACTTTGTCTCACCCCGCGGATAAAGACAAAGCGTGCAATAAATCAAATTTGTTGCAATAAAAATAATTAGTAATGCCGAATTTCGATAGATTACAGCAGTAGCTTAAACATAAATTATTTAATTGAGCATTTTACAAATTGAGATTGGCATCACTGAGGGTGTTGTTTTGTTTAATATTCGCGTATGATTTTACAGGGAGAAACTTTTGATTGGAAAAGTTATTTATATTTGATGCTTTAAGGAGGTAAATACATTTTTTAAATTTCTTAAAATGACATCTTTACAAATCAATCAGGTTTATATCTATATTAATTTGATATTGTAGATTTTGCATTCACTTTATTCACAACCGGCATTTTGACTGTCAATTTGTGGTGAGATTGCCTCGGGACAAAATCGTCACAAATTTAGTTTATTTACTACATTTAATTTTTATGAAAATAAAAACATAAACGAAAAAATTTACTGCAAATATAAACATTGTATCAGTATATATGTCGTAGGCTAATTGCGAAATCCGGCTCTTTGGAAAGTGCCTGGGCTGTTTGCAGAGAGACCGGCTAATTGGAGAATCAACTTCCTTTTCCCAATCAGCCTGATATTTTTTAGACTTATTGCACAGAGCCCAAGCAGCTTTAGGCTAAATGGGAAAAGATCAGTTGTTACTCAGTTAGTCTGATATTTTTCAAGCTTATTAGAAGAAGCTAGGATAGTTGGAAATTATCCATTTGTTTTTCAATCAGTTTGACTTGTTTTAGACTCATCGAATGAATATACGAAGTTCTAGGCTAATTAGAAAATGACCAACTGTTTGTCCAAACCGCTTAGTTTCATATAGGTTTATTACAACATGTCCAAAGTAGTAAATGTTTAAGTATACTTTTAGTATAAAAATAAGAGGAGGAATTTAAAATGCCTATGAAATGTATAAGATTATATTCAATAACCTTAGGCTAAGTGTCTAGTGAATGCCGTAAGTCCGGCATATAAGCACCAAATGAAATAAATTTGTTTCCTACTGAAAACTGCATTTAATAAAATGTTACTTTTTTCTAGTTGATATTTATTTGACTTTATTTATTAAGTAAAGTTTCCATGCGCGAAATTACGGCACTTCATTTTTATTTTTTGAGTGTATTTTTCGCAAACACACTGTGCAGAGCTACCAATAAAATTTGCAGATGAGGCAGATTTTTAATGTTTTCTCAGCAATATATAGCGAAGACGGAATGCAGAACGATAATAATTAAAAACGCATATAAGAAAAACATTGATGTATCAATGAAACCTGCAGATGATGCAGATTTTTAATGCTTTCACAACATTAGGAAGAGATGCTTATGAAATTAATTATAAAAAATGTGTAAGAAAATTACTGCAATAATGAAATTTCCAGAAGAGGCAGATTTCTGTATTTTCCAGCGTTGTGTAGAGAAAATGGGTTGTTGAATTACAATAATTATAAAATATATATAAGAAAATTGCTGAATCAATAAAGGCTGCAGATGAGGCAAATTTTACATACAGAAGATGAGTTCATAAACGAAATATGTTAGAATTATGCCAACGAAATATGTCAGAAAATCTCTGAAATAATTAAATCTTCAAATGAAGAAGATTTTTAATGTTCTCCCAGCCTTACGTAGAAAAGACGGAACGCCGAATGAAATTTATTATTAAAAAATATATACGAAAATTTTCTGTATTAATGAAATCTGCAGACGAGGCAGATCTTTTGTGTTTGTCCAGCTTAGAGAAGATGAGTTGCTACGCGAAAAGAATTATAAAACATATTCAAGAAAATTTCTCTATCAATAAAATCTGCCCCATGAATAATATCGCAGACATTCAGGCGCATTGCAAATCTACTTTCAAGTGCGCTACAGACTAAAAATTGAGGTGATCACTTATCTCAGGTAATCAAGCGAATAAATCATATCTGTCAATACGGCAGTTTTCGCATATACTTGGTGTGACTAACTTCATTAAGTAGTCCATCATCTCTAAGTGATGCTGAAAAAAATACTAAAAATTTGCTGCATCTGCAGATTTCACTGATACAGGCATTTTCTTATTTAAGTTTTACATTTATTTTCATTGAGCAACCCATTTTCTTTACGTAACGGCGAGAAAATTTAAAAATCAGTCTCACCTACAGTTTTCATTATTGCAGAAATTTTATTATATATATTTTTAAATTATTTTCATTGTCTACGTAATGTTGTGAAAACATTAAAAATCTGCCTCATTTGCAGATCTTAAAAATAAAGGAGTTTTTTATACATATTTTATAATTATTTTCTTTCAGCAACCCATCTTCTTTGCCTAATTTGGGGAAAACATTAAAAATCTGCCTTATCTGCAGTTTGTATTAATATTTCTGCATGGGGAGTTAGCGAAAAATAAACAATTAAAATGAAAGTTAGGTACTGACTAGCCTTAGACACCCACTCGCGAAATTAAAATCTGTCAAACAGACAGTTTTCCTTTACATGTTTATAAGCAGTTTAAGTTCTCCTCCTATTCTTTACCAAAACTATGCTTAAACATCCAGTATCTTGGACATATTGAAATAAGCCTGGGTGAAAATAGGCTATTTGGACAAGCAGGCTCTCATCGGTGATCATTTTCTAATTAGCCTAAAAATTCATATGCTCATTGAAATGAGTGTGAAAAAAAAAATCAAGCTCATTGAGAAATAAATGAATAATTTCCAATTGGCCTAACTCTCCACAGGTTCTTTGCAATAAGCCTGCAAAATATCAGGCTGATTGAGAAACAAATGGTCATTTTACAATTCGCCTAAAGCTACTTAGGCTCTTTACATTAAGCCTGAGAGACGTCAGGCCAGATGGAGGAAGGAAGATGATTCTTCAATTAGCTGGTTTCTTTGTAAACAGCCTAGGCTCTTTGCAAAGAGCCGGATTTCACAAATGGCCTACGACATATATATATATTATTATTTTGTACAGGTACTTGTGTAATAATGCTTCTGCGTATAAATCTTCAGTAGGTAGTCGTAATTATAAAAGTTACATTGCGGAAACGCTTCAGAAAGTGGTAGATGTTCTACAACATGAATTTAGTCAAAGAAAAGTCGCTTAAAAATATTCAATTATAATCATTACTTTAAAGAATAAGTTATAAGGTCCTAAAAAATTGACTCCCACCGCCACCTTCCAAAAAAAAGAAGACATATTTCTTCTAAAAGAATTTTTTTAATCACTGCTCGTAGTAAGGGAATATGTCTAAAATTTGGTTTTCTTGAAAAACATTCTTACCTTGTTAATTGTTTTTACATGTCTTGCATAATGTTCATTTTTTAATAAAACTTTGTTTTCTTGTTATTTTCATACAAAATTTCTGTTTTCTTAATCTCAAAATGCCGTAGCTTATTTATTATGTTTTATTGCTCTATAATAATGGTATGTTAATAATGTCTTACAAAGTTTTCTAAGCCCATTTTATCATTTTTTAATTATGAGACAAAGTCACCTCAAGTCGATGGTGACTTTATCCCTCTTTTTAAATAAAATTTAAAGAAAAATACATCTAAATGTGAATTTTAAAACTTACAATTGATATCTTAAAACTAGAAAGAAAGAATTAGAAATCATTTAAATGAAAATTTCAATAATTTGTGGATCTTTAAAGAGAACAAGAGGCAAAAATGAAACAAAGTCAGCCCGGTTGATGGTACTTATTTTCTCTAATGATCGACTTATATGTCAGGTCAAACTACAACGCGAGTATGTATGGTATTTGAGAATATATGTTCAGTAATATGAAAAGAAGCCGGGGACACAAAATTCAGCAATGGACATGGTGCCATAAACCAGTTATTCAGTTAAAAATGCAACGTGTTTTTCTTTTTTGCAAGATTATTTATAGAATCTCGAGTTTTATTAGAATGGCATACCCTTCAATTTTGACTGAACAAGTATATTGCGACGTCATGTTTCTGTATTATTATTCTGTTTTTGTTTTTGTGTGTCAGACCTCCCTGCAAATTAGTAAACAGTCATTATGAATCACCCTACAAATATATATTATGGCGGTTTGCTAACGTTGCAAATCATTTAGATAACCAATATTATATATTTAAAATATATAAGATATACATATATTATGACTATATCTTGGATGTTCAGACGGCAAAAAAGTACACAATACAAGCGATGGCTATACTTCCAGTTCCAATTAATATAACAAAATAAGAAAAAAATCCGTTCAAATTAGTACAAAATTCTTTTTAATTGTATGTGGGTTTTTTTCTGCCCTAAGACTTCATCCACACATTGAAATTAAACCACACTTTTAAAATTTCAATATCAACCTCATAAATGTATTGCATGTTTAAGTTCCTACAGCAAAAAGCGCAGAAATACAAAATTTAACCAATTAAAGAAATGTTCTTTACTAGATATGACTCGAATAATATTTCCTGTATTTAACTATCTTTTGTTTTATATGATCATAAAAAAAGAGAAATATAATGCGAGTGCATATGCTTAAATAATATGTTTTCGAATTATTAATTAATAAGGCAATTAATAAAAGTTCATTAAATAGAATCATATATTGTTTTGTCACTATTAGAATTCACAGGTTTTGTAAACACCGAAATTTATTTTTGGTTCACTTCTGACCACCAGTTTTCACGTTAAAAGTAAACATGTGTAATCGACAGATTTAAGGGAACATTGTTTACATCAAAGTGAACAGTAAAGAAAACTTATTGTTCACGCATTATGAAAGACTTTCCAAGGGTACCAAAATATTAATTTTTTTTTCATAAGATGAAATAAAATATCGAAATAGACTGTTTAGAAAGGCATAACACGACTGAAAACCAATTTTAAGCAATTGCCGTCCATACACGTAAATTTATTGAATAGCCTTGTACAGGATTTATACATTTTTAAACACATCATATAAAATGATCAAATTTAACTCAACTACCATTTAAACATATTGAAATGCAAGCAAGAAATTTGTAAAGAATGCTTTCATTGCTTAAATACACTGGCCTCCAAAAGTTACGGAACAGGGACTGGATGCTTTCGATTGTACACGGTTTGTAGAATATCTACCAAAATTATTGACGAATTGTTCTTTAACTTCTGGGATGCAAAGAACTTGTTTGATTTCATATTTATCGGTGAAGATTTAGTCAGGAGGACAATTAGGGGACAAATAATAAATGTAATAATAAAATAGTATTTGCGATCAACTATATAACAGAAAATGTTGAAAATGATTTGCCACCGTGTTAAATGACTATTTGGGTCCTGTTCAACGTTTGTGTGCATTTGTGTAAGCATAGCACTCATATTTGTGAAGATGTTATTGCGTCTGTGAAAAATTCAAAAGTTTTTTGTTTGTAGCATACAGAGTTTTCAACCAAATTTAACACAACTTTCCGTAAACCTGATAAAAAACAATAGCAACAGTATACAGCAGTTAAAATATGAATATATTGAATACTTGATGAGATATGGCCATTTGTATGAAACAATTTTCAACTACGCATGCGTGGAAGATTTCAAAATTTTTATTTCATAATTTGGTAGTCAGGTATTTTGGGCAACTTATATAAAAAGTCCAGTGCAATATTATGAAAACACAGAAAGATATAGTGAGCTGATTGAAAAGTTATGAAAAATCCTTTATAATAAAGCTATTTTTAGAAAGCAACGCACTATATCGCCCCTATTTTTACGAATTTTCACGAGGTATAAGAACGTATATATTTCTCTACTTCTCTACGCGTGCAAAAATCGAGTTTTAACGCGTCTTACGAGGTGTGTGTAATACTGACCAACATATAAAATAATTTAGATGCGAAAAAGTAATTAATCAAAGTGTAATCAAATTGCAAATATGTTTGGTGATGATATAAGGGCGCACCGAGCTCTGTGGTCAGAATGCTGACCATAAAAGGAGGAGCTAGCGAGCATATTCTTTGATCATGCTAAATGAAAATACTCACATTCCATATAAATGCCAGCTGTTAATTTTTTAACAGCCTTGATGATCAATTTTATGTCAGAGCGAAATCTAATGATTTAGTGCCTATCCCATCTAGTTAAAAAATGTGGATATTTATAACGATCTTGTAGTGTGGTGTTATTTATGACGGCCGATTATCTGCACAAAGGATGTAGGCACGGGGGTAGTGCACTCCGCGGGGGTCTTTCTATGGAAACCTAACCCGTATTTAAGCATGGAAATCCAAGGTTCTAAAAAAACCACGGAAAATTCTGAACGATTAGGCCAACGGGCGCGATTGGGTCGTACCCATCACCTCCCGTCTACCAGCTTCGAGGGCAGAACCTCTCGGTCACTGAATGATCTTTTAGATAATGATAATATGGTGGATTTTTCAACTATTCTTCATTGTGACCTACGGAAAAAATGTATCACGGAAAAAACACAGATTTAGTAGTGTCGCTAAGGAAAATTTACGTTAATACTGCTTTCCTGCTCTACATTATATTTATCGGGAAATTATCTGCAGCAATTTTACTCAGATGAACAACGTGGCAATGGCGTATATTGCCAGAAGAGTTAACATAATCTCTGAGAAATCTGAGGTTGCACGGATGTGGCAACCGAATTCAAAGCAACTGGAAACTCGTGAAAAATTTCCAACAAATTTCTGTAGAGTTTGATGATATGCAATTAATACTCAGCATTTTTTTATCATGAGAAAAGATTTTTCTTGTGGAGCTAATACAAAAGGTAACTTTGACATCTGAGAAAAACTTAAAAATGAAGACAATATCTGCACATTAGCTTTTTTTCAGACAGTTGTTCTGAATTCGCTTCTTCATAACAACTGAATAAAATCAACTTAAAGCTTCAAGGGAAGGAACAAAATATTTGTTAGCTTATGAGCCATACTCATGTATTGAAGGGAAAACTGAAAAAAAAAATACTGGGTAAAATTCTTCTCATTTTGTGAGAAAATCAAACAAGACTTTAATTGTCCCGATTTAATTAAATTTTTTTCAATATGTCACAAAATCAAGGTAAGGATTCGATGATCAGTTTTTGGATTTTAAAATTTTCAAAATTATATTCCTACATCTTTCCATTTCGTGGTAGCCAAGATTGAAGATAAAATTCCTGAATGTTATCTGTGACACTGAGACATTAAATTTTTTTCAAAACGTAGGTTACAATTAGAAAGATTTTGGAAATTTGAGCTTCTAACAAACACTAAATTCCCAAAATTCATAACTTTTCCTGAAATTGCCTCTATACTAGGAAGCACATAAATATGTGAGTGTATTTAGATACAGAAAAAGATGAAATTAAAACTGAGGAATAAGTTATTCCAAAAACTTTTACGCCCAGTCTATAGAATGTGATAGCAGAAATTAAAAGAAGACCGTTTTGTCATCATTCATCGGCACACCGTCCATTGCTCTCTTTATACAAAATTTGAAACAAATGAAAAACAAAAATTATTGATGAAAATAATATAAATGGCTTGTTATAAATATTAATTAATAAACACGGATGTAAATTTCCCTAATTGCATGTTAGGGTTATTCAAATATTTAACAATTATAATAATCATTAATAATAATGATCTACAATAATAACAAAATCTTTTTCACAGCTCCAAAAAAGTAAATAAATTGATCTCCGAGTTAAAATAATTTTCCCACTGTACACTAGACAAAAACTATGGCGATAACAATAAACATTATAAAAAATAAAACCATCTCTACTATTTATTTTTTACAGCTAAAATTTAAGCCACTTTAAAAATGGATAATTGTGATGTCGAATCACATATATTTTTCTTAAATTACTCTTTTTCTCTAAATTTCAATTAAAACTAGTCTTTTATTACTTATTCATGTTATCCTAACTTTTATTTCAGTTCCCATTATATTTTCTCTCCAAAAGAAAAGAAAGAAAATAAATTTAACATATGCCTTTATCACTAAAATGGCTCTCACATAAATAGAATTCATTTGGATGATTATTCACGCTGACTAGATAATAAAAAAAAAAGAATAAAGATCGACTTTGATTTCGGTCAGTAGAAATAACTCTTTGCTCTCTGCTTATTTTTTTTTTAGCTTAACTTCCTTGTTAAATTATAAGCATTTCCAGTACATGCATTCTGTTTTGTCTTTAACGCTTGTTCCCAAAACTTTGCTCTTAAAGTACGAATTGGCGTTCGAATTTTTTTTGGCTTATTTTTTAGGACTGCTATGCTGGTGGCCCTGCCACGCAATTCAAAATTCTCCTAATTGTCCAAAGCGTAACAGATAATTTTTACTCATATGATATCATTCATTTTTCATGTGCTCTTTTCGCCAATTGTTTGATGCCAATGTGTGTATTACAGAATAATTGGCAATTGCTGGCTCTCGCTTCATGAACTCAGTCATGTAAAAAAAGTCTTTAGAAATTCTATCAGGCACCATCCCTATCCAGTTCTGTACGAAATGCTTTAATTATATATTTCTACTTCAAATAAACATATTTCGTAAAAAACAATTTAAAAGCATTTATTTCTATAATGATCACAGCCTACTACTATTTATAAAATACAGCGAATGCATTAGAAAAGAACCTGGTCATGCATATAGATCTGCAAATAATTTAAAGTACGGATCTCTATTATAGATAATAGCATTTAAAATGCAGAGAACGAAGAAAATTACATTATATTTTAAATGTTTAACATAAAACCAAGAAACTGTTTGCTACTACAAGATCCTTTCGTGGAACATGCTATGAACCATTTCAACAACACGTTAAAACTTTAATTTCGAAAAGAAATATTTTTAGGTAATTACTAAATAGGGGGAAAGAGGCAAGAAACAAATGAATAAATTTAATATATAGATAAAATTGTCTCAGCATATAAATCTGAAAAGCACATGGTTCTGTGAAACTACATTAAAAAGAATTGAGGACGTGAGTTTCAAAACTCGCCTTATCCAAAAAAATCAAATTTTGGGAAATTGAACGAAAAACCTGTAACTGTGACCCTGTGCATCGAATACCTCCAATTTTTTGTACACTTATAGCTAGTTGCTCTGTGATATCATTGAGTTAAGTTGGAAAATCTATTTTAATTCATTTAATTAATTAATTGGAAAAAGTTTCGGATAAGAAGAGTTTTGTTGCCAACCTATGAATAAGAAAGTTTTTATATCAGTTTCTTTAAAAAAAAAACATTGTTTATCATACTTGTTGAAAGAAATTAATAGTTTCTATTTTTGGTCATCGGATGATAATATTTTGGATTCAAAACTAATCCTTATGACTGCAATAAGTATGATTCAAATTTAGTATTACATTTTATTATAAAAAAAGCAAACTTATCAACAATCAATTAAAACTTATCATAACTAGCTTATGATTAAAATAACCTGTTTTTTAATATGATATAATAGATTCTATATAACATATAATATTATATATATACATATATATATAATAATATAATGTACTTACAGAATATCCAAAAATAAATTAAACAATTAACTCATTGAGTTTTTCTTCTATGGAATATCATCGTAATCTTCCTCGACCATCTCCTACTGTTCTGGTTCCTTAGAAATAATATTTTTATAGAAAGTAAGCGCCTCCATTTCTGACCAGTTTTCATCAAAATGTTTTTTTAACAATGCATGGACATCCTCAAGTTTCTCTTGCTTCACAGGGACGCCCTCTCCCTTCTTTTTAGAAAGAAAGTCCAGTTTTTAGATGCCTCTAGCACAACTTTTACACTCTGAATTTTAATATTCCAAGAAACTTCCGAAATACACTTCCAAAAATTTGGAGATGGCCATGGTTCTTAGTCTTTATATAGTACTTTGTGGTAATGCCTTTGAAAGCGCACTGAGATTTACTTAAAAACAAGTGGGTAAGTGTGATCACAGATCGCACAGAGGGTTTCGTTTAATATTCCTTTCAAAACACTTTATCCTTTTGCAAAATCTGTTAGTTCCACATTTCGCAACCAAGGGATGCACTCTACTCTACACAAACCTCTATCCAAACGCAACTCCGTTTGACAACCTATCCGTAGATATGGTAGTCGAGGGGATCGGTCCCATAGCACCCGAGGTAGGTAGGGGTCCCCTGGCGGTAAAAAGTGGAACTGAAATATGTAAGGTTATGTGCATAATATGAAAGAGTGGTCAAAGGGGAATCGGCAAAAGTTAGAAAAGTAGCCGACGGGTCCAATGGGGGGAGGTTAGAAAAATATCTTAAAATACACAAGTTAGAGCCCGGAGGGGTAAATAAAACTTATGAAAATTTTATGATTTTTCGTGTGATCGTAAGTGTTCTGCTATAAGAATGCAAAATTTCAAGTCTTCAACTTAAATAGGGTCTCCGTTAGAACAAAAAGCTTAAAATACACAAGTTAGAGCTCAGGGGGAGCTCAGGATGTGAGGTGTTCATCTATAAGTATGCAAATCATGTGGTGTTCATCTATAAGTATGTAAGTATTTCAGCCCCTTAATTAGGGGCTGAGTTAGAAAAACTGCTTAAAATATAGAAGTCACCAAGCCCAGAGGGTTAAATATTAGACTTTTTCAAAATTTTATGATTTGTCCTTTCATGTGAGGTGTTCAGCTATAAGTATGCAAACTTTTAAGTCTCCAACATATATAGTTTCTGAGAACGTGCTCTGTGACGGACAGACAGAGGAGCGAGACGAATAGGATTTCGTCAGATGAACGAAACCCTAAAAAGAGCTTTCAAGGTGAAAATTTTAATTTTCTGGATGTTTCATGGAAGGAAAGAAACCTGGACGGTTTCTTGAAGGAGATGTTTGAGATATGAACTTGAAAATAAAGTTATCTTATGCAGTTTTGTCTTTGCTTGAAAAAAAGCTTGGTGAAAGCGTCATGCATCTTGCATTGAGAGAGTTGAATACTCGAGGTTATCTTTCTGGCGAGTGCACTTTGAGAGGACCGGAAATGCCTTAGCTTTATCTCTGAGAATAAAAATTAAATATTTTAACTCCTTCTGATAGTAAGAAATATAGAAAGTGATTTTCCATTTTGAACTTATATTCTAATCTTTCGCGTGTATTCTTTACTAGCCCATGTGTTCGTATTTCTTTTTCTGTTCTTCCCCCACAAAATGCAAGAGGTTATTCACTGTCTGTTATACATAAGACATGCTATAAAACTTATTTAATTAGTTTGTTTGAATAGAACAGGTAAAAACTTTAAACGAAAATAGCAACAGGTAGCAGAGGAATGAAGGAAAGTTACTGTGATAGTAGCTGATAAGCTAGTCGTCAGTTGGTCTACGCATGCGCATGATAAAGCTAAATTTGTTGCCAACTCCCTAGTGGATAAGGCGAGTTTTGAAACCAAACCAATATTTCAAGAACCCAAAAATAAAGGGAAAAAATATTTTTTCTTACAGATTGTAGTGTTTTTTCTGTGCAAGTTTACCAATAGAATAAAGTGGTAGAGAAAACTCGATTTTTTAAATTTTGGATAAGGCGAGTTTTGAAACTCACGTCCTCAATTATAAAAGTATATGAATCATTCTTCTAAAAGTAATATATTATTAGACTATATCTATAAAGGTCTTCTAAAGGATATACATTATTCTTCTAAGTGTTATTCTAAAGGTACATTAAACATTGTGACAAAAACTACTAGTTTCATTTCCAAATAAACTTCCTCAACGTAATGAAATATTTTAAGATGAAGTAAATTGCAGTGACAGCATACATTATTAAATATGGAAAATGCAGAATCAATATTTGTTTTAAACGTGAAATTATTGTTTATTCAATAAAATGTTTCCGAAAATAATTATTTTAAAAAGTGTTTCTAGAATTATTTGTTTTGACAAGTACTCTTATGTTCCATAATAATTTAACTTTGGAACGAATCAAAATTAAAAATATGCTCTGAATTCTCAGCATATTAGATATACATTTATTGTATTTGTCTAAAATATATTTTAAATAAAATATTGAAAAGCATAATATAAAGTGATTTTATTCTCATAAAATTTAAGAATTTTTAAGTTTTATACATTATTAGTGTGTTTACGTTTAAAGAACTATAAATAATAGATTTCTCTATGGATTTCAAGTGTTACGAACAAAAGTTTTCATCAAAGGAAAATATTTTAAATTTTAATTTAATTGAAGTAGAGTAATAACGTATATTCTACATAAAGTTATATATAAAAATATGTATATAAAAAAGGGTTATTTTTCTATAGTATGCTAAGTTTAACAAAATGAAATAATTCGTTTCAAAGAGTTTCTTTAAATTTAATTTACTAATAAAACTTAAATTGTTTAATATTTTTTATAATGCTTAATAGTTACTTAAAATTAGTATTTCTTATATAATATATATCTTCAAAATAAATTAAATATTTTAAATGACTATATGGCTTCAAAATAAGGGGAAAATATTTTAAAACAAATTTTTAAAAAATGTTCAGTACCGTCTTAACATGTGAGCAATTGTTTCCAGTTCCAACGCCTCAGTCAGTTGCGGGCCCAGTGTCAGCATATTTTCGATTAAGAAATGTGTCCTCGTTTGCCTGGCCGTGCTTTAACAATAGTACATATACTCGGATTGCTATGTAATATTTATATGTTACTGATGTTTACTTTAGAACGTTTGCTATTGAAAATGAAGTATGTAGCATTTAGAGAGATACATAAAACATCCGTTAGATTATAGATCGCGCAACTATAGAATTTTCTATTCGTTCATATATTAACTTCGGTGGAGCCAAAAAATTTAAACAGTTTATTAAAACTTTTTTTCCTATATCTATAATTTTTAATGTAACACATTTTCGAAATCAATTAAGCATAAAAAATTCTTTTCAACTGCCTATAATTTTAGAAGGTCACAAGATTATTTTTAATAATTTGACATATATGGCGTTTAGAATTGTTTTCGAGATTCTTCAGGAATACATGAAAATTAAAGAACCGCTACCTTTATATATAAAAAAAAAACGTCGTTCAATTCTTTGTCGCATAAATAGGAATTTCTACAAGTTTTATGTATTTATGTATGTAAATTACGTACAAGGTGGGGTTCAGAGGTCGGAAGCAAAGAATGCGGATACTTTTTGTATATCAATAGGGTATAAATAATAAATAAGCATATGAAAGCAGTAAAATGCAATGGCTAGGGGTGTCTTAGAAAAACAAGTTCCAAAGTTTGCGCATCATTTATTCTTACACATATGATTGGGCACGCCGGACTATATAACTCTAGACTTTTGTCAGAATTAATTTGATTCCGACTAAACTATTGGTTTGAGGATTCTCGGAACCGTTTTTGATTTATAGCAGCATGTTCAATATCGAATTTTTTAATCATGTAAAAACGAATTTTCTCGAAATGGGGAACTAGTTTAATCGAATTCTCGTGTTCAGGTTAGATTAGAAGATAAGATTCGTAAAAATTTAGAATATTATTTGTTTTCATTTTATAGCAGCATTTTCAGTTCTGAAGTTGTATAACCTATCAAGCGAATTTTTTTTCAAATTCCGGAGCTATATAGACCATTTTCTGGTGTTCTAATAAGCATGAGATAAAATAATTAGAGCATTTTCCAATTTATGGCAAGCATCATTTCCAGTGACAAGTTTGTTTTAAACTCCCAAAACAAATTTTCTGGAATGCGCCACCTAGCTATATCATTTTCTTATGCCTGATTTAGTACAGGAGGCGCATGGAAAGAACGATTTTGTTAAAACAACGAAAAATAGTTGTTTCAACCAAATATTTTGTATACTATTTTCCCAACTAAATATTTGGTTGGATTTACCAAATTATTTTGTTATTTCTTTGTTACCGTAATTAAATGATTTGGTACTTCCGACGAAATCTGTTTCGATAATAGTTGGGCCAAATGAATTAAGGACCTAATGAATTTATTTCTTTTAACCAAATTTATTTGATTAATAGCTATTTTAACGAAATGAATTTGCAAGAGCCATATCAATTTGTTTTTTACAGCCATATCTTTTTTGTTAATAGTTATCGTAACCAAATGGATTTGTTCACGATAACTATATCAAGCTATGAAAAAAATTTGGCCAGTCCAACCAAAAATTTGGATGGGGCTATAATATGCAAATAATTTCGTTCCTACAACTATTTACCAAATAATTTACTTCGTACAACTATTTTTTTTACTCCGTACTTTCTATTTAATTGTTTCAGAATTTGCTTATTCACAAACATTCATAATAAAAATATAATTTGCAGATTTATAAATATGTACTTTATTCTGAAATATTTTAAAATGATTTACTTGTTGCATTGTTTTTAAATATTTTTTTTTCATTTAAACAGAAAAACAATTGTTTTTCAGAATCATTTATATCTTGCATTATATTTTATTTGATGCTTCATAGTTTAATTTTTATTTAAATTAGGGCTGATTCCATGAAAACTAGTCATACTACGATTTTTGGCTACCAGTATTTTAGAACGGAAAAATGTGACTTAATTTATCGGAGATATTTCATCAATTAAATAACGCGAAGCAAGCATTTCGAAAATAACGGTGGCCAACAAGCATAGTAATTTTCAGCTGTGTGACAGACATGACAAGTTTTCATGGAATTAGACTTAAGTAACTTTTTTTTTAAATTTTCTTTATTTTTTTTCAAAATCTCTCTTTTCAAATATAAATATACATTTTAAAAATCTCTCGTGTTATGTGCATTGAAAAAGTCGAATATTTAAATTGATTTAATCAAAGTAATTTAATTTTAAATTTTACAGAAATGAAATACATTAAATATGTTTAATAATACTTCAAAATTCAAACAACATGTACAACCAAAATTTAATAAATTAAGATTGCATATGCGAAATTATTTGCTGTTGAATAGTATTAATGAATGAAATTTTTACAGCACCAAAGTATTAAAATGCATGGATATATATATATATATATATATATGTGTATAAAAGAGTATAAAAAATAAAATAAATAAATGAATTATTAACTTTGAATAAGTTACATTTCAAATACTACACAAATCTTATTTTTAAACAAACGAAATTATTGACGACTTTTCAAATACGTGAAATATAAATATAAATATTTTCAAATTGTGCAGCATCAAATGGATAATAATATAAACAAATAACAAACGACATCATTCTGTATTTGTTAGATTAAAAACATGTTTAAATAAGAAGCACTAATTAAACAGAACGTAAAATATGCTACATATAATGAACGTTTACATAAAAAAAGCTAAATGAAAATTGCAGAAAGATATTTCTCTAATTTCATCCAAGTTTAATTTTATATGACAAAAATACCTACACAAATTAATTCGTTAAAAGATAATAAACCTTTACGAAACAAAAATATATAAAAAACAATGAACTTAAATACGCTTAATTAGGATGTAACTAAATAAAATTAACGAGCATAGCATAAAATCAGACTTACCAACATTTGAATCACATGTTCAACGAACACTCCAGTGTTGTACACGAAAATGCTATATTTGAATTTTCACATTTCCCCTTCAACCATGTTTACAAGGATGCGCGTGTAATTTCACAGCTTGGGGTGATTGCAGCTAAAATTCTCCGCTTTTGAATGCCAAAAAATGCATTTCAGTCCTTCCGTAGAACTGTCCCCGCTTTTCCATATATTTTGCTTTACCTAGAATGAATGGCCTGTCTCTTCCAAAAAACTAGGAAATAACTATTACTACTTCTATGTTGTCTTCTATGCGATACGCCATTTTGAATTTACTTAGACGTTGATCGGGAGAAAAAGCACAGCAGCACACCTTACGACCGGTGATTGAATCACAGCGAAAAAAATAATTTAGTTCATTCTACAAAATAAGGTTATTTTAACTAAATCCAACTTCTCATTCAACTTAAATAAATTAACGAAATTATTTAGATTAATCAACCGAACAGTTATGCTTGTCGTAACAAGAAATTAGTTAATACAACAAAAGGGAACGACCAAACGGTGTAACAAAAAAAAAAAAAAAAAAAAAAAAAAAAAAAAAAATGGTTATCGCAACCAAGCAGTTCTTTCCGTACATGTTTCGTAAAAATCATTAGAGATGTTTTCGAGATTTTCTAGGCATCCAAAATTTCTTTCTCGTTTATACGTTTGTATGATGAGTATCTGAATGACCGAGCCTGACTGGCCAATTTTTTGTACTCTCATCATAGTTTTGAGTGAATACAAAATTTTGTTTTTTATTTCTACATGAAATTTTCATTTTTAGTTTCTGAAATTTCTAATCACAAACGATCACAATTCGCTTTTTTTTTGTATCTATTAAACTGTATCCAATTTCTCAATGTTGTCCAGATGACTTTTTGTTATGTATTGCCACAGTCGTTAAGTACCGAATTGGTTGATTGCCAGTGTATTCAACACCATTTTCCTTACAACAATATGAGTGTGACGAGGATTTTTCATAGGCAGAAATTCTTTTGAACTTGCTTCTCAACATTGAAACAAAAGCAACTTAAAAAATTCCATACAAAAAAAAAAAAAAAAAGATACATATGGCATTTCATATAAAACAATGAATATAAATACGAATGAATGCACCATGGGCAGATGTTTTTTTTTTTTTTTTTGGTTCTGAAGAT
Organism: Maratus speciosus; assembly: GCA_963932465.1. Lineage (NCBI taxonomy): Eukaryota > Metazoa > Arthropoda > Arachnida > Araneae > Salticidae > Maratus > Maratus speciosus. The sequence continues at coordinate 382,969,331 of OZ010788.1, read as the reverse complement.
ACTTTTAACGAAAACGATTCTCTCAACGAAGGAAGTAGCGGAAATATTACGGGATTGCCAGAGTGTATTAATCGGGTACCAAATAATTTCATACAAACATTTATGATGATGCTAGAAATTGAAGAAGAAATGAAATAGAGTACAAATGCTGAAGGAATATAAACTTATCAAATTTCTGATTTCAATGCAAGAAAGTGCTGTTTAAAGTAAATTCTATTTCCTTATGCCCAACGAATCATGTACCTTATTTACACTTTGCATTCAACGCTAATTAAAGCACCCTAAAAAAGGAATGGTGGCGCATTACATAGGAATAAAATTGCATATTTGCGTAATACCGATAAACGGCTAAAAACTTTCGCGCATCCATTGTTTTAAGAATAAGAAGCATTTGTCTATATTATGGATATACAACTGCGAACATCTTATATCAATAATCGGCATCTTAGATGGATTTAATTTGGGCAATATCGAATTGCTTTACTACTTGAGCTAGCTATCTACCCTCCCCTGGAAGTAGATATTATGAGGGTTGCTATTCGTTAGATGCACTTTAACTTCACAGGGTACCTGAGAAATATTTAAAATATTTGTTTTCCCAGAATAAAAAAAAAGGAACATTAATTTCTGAAGAAGGTTAAACCAAGGGTTCATTGTCTCAGCACAGCTCGAAGTGCAAAGTCGGTGAATACATATTTCCGTAATAATGATAAAACTTTTCAATTTTATAAACTAGAATCCTCGTGTTCTTCGACATTTGACGTAATTTGTACTGACAGATATAAATTTTATCGCGGAATTAAAACACATTCATTCGAGTAGGTACATAATAAAAAATATATTTATTAAAATTTTTAAAAAGGCAATTAATTTTTTACATACCACAATTGCTCAAATGCATTGTCATTCATAATTTTTTAATGCTGTGTTAAGGGAGAGTAGCCGAATTTGGACCACTTCACGTATTTTCAGGTGTAACTCACTTAATTTTTGGAATATCTGCAAAAGATCATTACACAGGGTCAATCTAGTCATCTACTAACTAAATAAGTATTTAGATCAATTTCTTTTTGAAAATCTTAAATTTTATTTTAATTTGAAAAATTCGTCAAAAGTGGTCCAAATTCAGCAACTGGTCGCCTAAGTAACTGGTCGCCCTGTGGACCCCCAGTCTCCTAAATTGGATCAAATAATATCAGGTTGTTTTAATGACTAGGGAATATAACTAATTTTATTAAAAGCAAAGTTTTCGATTAATGAAACAATCAAACAAAATAACAGCAATAAAATATAATGAAATCAAATATAAGAGTAATTGTTTTAAATCAAAATGTATTCAAAATATAAATCAAAGTTATTAGTAATTAAGAATAGAAATTATGGAACTAATTGTCAGTTACTTGAATTTCATGTAAGGAGTGATGCAAAGCTTATACATGAATTTTGTTTATTGTTTTTCTTTCCCAGTGCACACAACATGGAACTGTATACGGCAATCTGAATCATTTCTGCTATTTTATTTTTCTTACGCCTGCCTCCTTCCTTATCGTGATGTGAATGTGGGAAAACAACAATAATGAAAAAGTTTTAAAGAAGAATACTTAAAACCTTTATTTAAATTAAGAAATAAATAATAACATAATTTCTTTAATTGTCATCCTTTCAAAGCATTCTTTTTCATTGATAAATTTAGAATATTTTTTTTTAATTGAGCATTAAGCTACCATTAATAAGTTAATTTTACCCTCCTAATTTAAGAATAAAAAATTTCATCTGTTAAGCAACCATTCTGTAATTTTTAATAACTTACCTTAATTTTTACTTTTTTTTTTAAAATTAGGTTTCATTATATGACATCTTATACTTCGTTATAGCGAGGACTGTTCTAACGTACAATTGCTGTGATCGCCTCGACTTCATTATAATCTAGTTTGTTTGAATCAACCTTTTATCACAATTATCTAGAAATTCCAGATGAACACTTGAAAAGTCAAACAAAAAAATCACAATATTTATATCTTTCCTTTTTTCAAAAACAAAACAATAGTGGTATTAAATAGCACTGTTTGAAAAGTATAAGAGATTTGAAAAGTTCTATTCCAATTTACTTCTAAAGACTCATTATATAATAGAATTTAATGGAGAAAAATCAAACTAAGTAAGTGTAGTTGGCTTAGAATATAAGCAAGGAATGCAAAACGTTAATTTTCGATTTTTTTTTATTCATAGAGTTTTGTTTATTAATATATATTTTTTAATTTATGGTATTTTTCATAAACAATAATAACAAAAAAAAAAACCCTCACATACCCAATTTATTTCAAGGTTTTCTGCATGCTTTAAGTTCGGCATTCGGTCGGGTAACTAGATTTCAGATGAACCTACTCCGAGTCACTGCTCTGTTCTTTTTTCTTTATAAAACTGTATAATTTACTGTGAATATTGCTCAAATATCTGAATTTGCGTCTTGAATTAATAATATTTCACCATTAGTTTTTCTTTAATAGCTCGCAAAATTAAATTAATACCCCTATTTTAAATGGAATTCATTATATTAGATATGAAAATGCGAGATTTAAATCAAAGTATACACAATTTCAGTTGGTCAAACATGCGATTGTGGCATTTTGAAAAAAACACGGCAAAAGACACGGCAATACCTAAACCAATTTCGAATTAGTTTCCTTATCTTTTAACCTTTTAGCGGGCGCGTGCCTACAAAAAAGAACACCTAATTTTAAGAGTACTGGCACCGATAATATTTAAAATTTTCTTTTTATAAACTACGGGAAAATAAGTAAGTTCTTATTTTCTAATAAATTCGTTTGTAAATACCGGTGTCAGTCCGTCATTTCATCATTTTACAAACAGAATTACTCCGCGCCGGAAAGGGTTAAAACATTAAAATTTCAAGAACACATATTATCTTACGATCTGAAATATTTACTACTAGCTGATCTGACCGGCGTTGCCCAGGCTCGTGATAATAACTTTAAATAAACTTTAAATTTCCATGATTTTATATCTTTGACAAAATTTTGTATGAATTTATATTTTTAAAATTTTTCCAATTGTTTCTTTTCCATATTTTTATAATCTTTTCAAATAAGTTTTGTGTCGTGATACCGAAGAACTGCGAGAAACAGTACTCTTATTCATGCTAATCAAGCTCATATCAATCCTTGGAGATACAAACAACGATAAATTCGTCATTGGTTTATTTACAAGGGGTAATCCGTCATTAAACACGGAATAGGCATTCCCTTTTTGTCTTTAAAGATTGTTAAAAAAGAGTTCGCCTCGAGCACGGCAGATTCCACGGAAGAAAATTTAAAATCGATTTTGCTTAAAGGAATCCACCAGCGGTTTCAAAGGAGTTGGCCGTTTAACCCCTTGCCTGTGGAATATATTTGAGAAAAATGTGCCAAATATGGAATTTTTTTTTTCCTCTGTAATTTTGTTTGTAACTGCAAAATTACAAAAACACCGACAAAAAGCGCGGAACTGCGGAACTTTCAGCGGGAAAGTATCGCCATCTATTGGGAAAATGATAAATTACATATTATACATTGGACGAACGAGTTCGGGCTTCACGAAATTGAAACACCGATTTTTCTCTTGTCCGAGCTCAGATCGGGCATTCCCAAAGTGTCGAACTTGCGTTGCCCGAACTGAGTTCGGGCGTCACAGGCAAGGGGTTAATATATCAGAGGGCCGCGCCGGTTAGGAGCTGACACAGTGAGATTTTGGCTGAATCTCGCTGCAAAAACCTATTTCTGAAGAAATATCTCATACCGCCTATGACAGGATAATGATCGCAGCTTTTGTAGAATTCACTTTAAAGCAAAACAACTTCTTTAAACTTGATTTGCAACTAGCATAGGAGGTTACATGCATCAAATAAAAAAATTCCCTTTTTTTACTTGTTCCAAGATAGCCTCGCTATTCTAAATTTAAATGTCTAAAAGACAACATCAATTAATAGAAATGGTTTGTATTACAACTATCAAGAGTAAATGTTTTTGAAAAATAAACAAGTCGGGAATTGTAAGTCCAATGTGGCAATAATTAGTTTTTATAAATATTCAGATCTTGGTGCAATAGCTGTTGCATTCTTACGCAAAAATACATAAATACGAAATTTATTACGATTATATCTATTAAATTCTGTAATACGGAACTAATAGGATTCCATCTTAAATGGGACTAAATCACCATGGCAACCTAGAATAATTACCTGTGATGGGATATCATTCAATTAATTACATATGATAGGATTCGATAGAATGAAGAAAACTTTTATTAATATCTTTTTAAGTTTTGATTCGATTTTCATAAAATTTGAAATGACGCGACAAAATTCTGGAACAATTATATATATTAAATTTCAAATCATTCGGTTAGGTATTTTTTGAGCTGCTTTATGCGGATCGATGGACAGACAGACGGAGAGATCAGACGGCAACTATACGTGCTGCGTATTTATATAATTACGAACGCACCTAAAAATAGGTAGTTTGTCACGCTTCCCCTAATAAACAAGTTTCCCCAATTTGCGTTTAATAACGAGGTAAATGAAGCCTTAATAAAATATATGTAAATGTATCAAAATTCCATATAAATTATGGAATTTTTAAATTTAAGTTTTAGTACTCTCATAACTTAGCTTGTGGTATGTTTATGGTTCTTCTCTAAGACCCTTCATTTAAAATATGAGATACAGTCGAACCTCCATTTAACGAAGTCGCTAAATCTCCCCAAAAAGTTCGTTATATGATAAATTTGTTAAATAGAGAGTCACCTTTTAAAATATTTTAAACTACATAAAACATATTTAAAGTCCATAAACACTAAATATATTTTAAAAAAGTAATTGATGACACTTTTTTTTTATAATATATATCTATTTGTTTTATTTATTTTACCCATCAAAAATAAATCTGGAAGGGAAATAAGAATGAAACAAAACATTGTCTGGAAATAAATTGTATTTTCACTTTAAAAAATAATTTTAATTAAAATCACGGTTTTTTATTATGGGTGATAAGCTGTTTGGAGGAACACCAAATTTTAAAGCAATATTCTTTTTCTTCACGCCTTTATCCACCTCATCAAGTATTTTATTTATTTATTTATTATTATTATTTTTTTAATGCTCAGGCACTTTCGCTCTGACTTTTTCGAGCTACAAGAACCGAAATTATCAGCACGACTGATCAACAATCTAGAAAACGGTAGACTCTAGTTTAGGGACACGGTGCTGCTAAATTGAGGATAAAAGGGGTGTATTGAAAGTTTGAACTTCTTGTGTAAAAAGCAAAGAATCACAGCGACTTTAGTGTTCTCTGTGAGTTCGGTGCCTGGTAAGACCTGCTCCTGGTCATTGATCATCATAACATGTGTTAAAAGAAAGAATAAGTTTGAAATGCCTAGTAATATTTTGAGAAATAGGGAGAAAAAAAAATTTGATCCTACGAAAATGTTCGCTAAATAGAGAATGCACTTCGCTATTTGGAGGTTGTTTTACGAAGAAATTTGCAAAATGTTCTTGGTTCCAAGGTAAAGTTCGCAAAATAGAGAAATTCGCAAAATAAAGGTTCGTTAAATAGAGGTCCGACTGCAAATAAAAATATTGATATTTTATAATTAATTATTAATATTAACTAATGTCTAAGCAGAAAATTTCGCATATTTTATATTCATTTCAGATAAAGTCGCTCCGTATATCTACCATTTAAGTTCTAAAGGTTGATATTTAATATTCCACTTAATTCATTATCAACTTATGATTTTGTTCTCCGATCGAAAAAAAAACTTGTAAGGTTATTTTTCTACAAGCAAATTAAACTTGCCCTATTTTCTATAGCCGTATTGTTTGTAGGCTTCTTTTGCATGAGAAATTTTATTCTGAAAATGACAACCTAAAGAAAATCTGAAAATTTTTGAGAAGATAATTTTGTAAAAGTTTCGAAATTGGTTTTGTTGCCTTAGGTCTTTTGAAAGCGAGAGATGAAGAGGAAAAAAACTTGTTTATTTTAATAATAATATATTTTGAACTTAAAAAACAAGGTTGAAGGGTAAAACTTTTATTTTCTAATTATTTATAATCTCACGGTTGTATGTGTATAATTTCCCACAAGGTATAGTTTCATTGTATTATAGAATTTAATCGAAAAAAATCAAACATGTAGATATAGTTGACTAAATATACAAGAAACAAATTTTGAGATTTTTTTCGATCCTCGGACTTCAAAATATTAGTTTAGGCATCCTTATTTTTATTTATAGGATTTTTTTTAATGTGATTTTTTTAATTTATGTGATTTTTCAAAAATAAACAACGATAATAATAAAGACAAGAACAGAATTTATCCCAAGGCTTTCTGCATACTTTATGCTAGAGTATGCTTCGGATTGGGTAATCAAGTTTCACTTTCTGGTTGGTTTGTATCTGATGGGGGTCGGGTTAGTGTTAACCTAATTTTTCAAAATGAAATACAAAATATTATTTCATATTAATAAATATGTATTTAATTGCGAATAATATATTTATTTCCCAACATAAAGATAAAATTAGTGTTAGAGATAAAATTGTGCTCTTTTTTTCCATAATTGTATCCTCCTATATATATATATATATATATATATATATAGTAGGCTAATTGAGAAATCCGGCTCTTTGCAAACAGCCTAGGCTCTTTGCAAAGAGCCGGACTAATTGGAGAATCCATCGTCCTTTTTCCAATTAGCCTGATATTTTTCAGGCTTATTACAAAGAGTCTAGAAAGCGTCAGGCTAATTAAAAAATGACCACTTATTATCCGATCAGGGTGATATTTTTAGCTCACAGGCTATCAAAGCCTGAGAGCTTATGTGCCCGCCGATTCTGTATGTACGTGTGTACGTACGTACGTATGTAAGTAACGCGATAACTCTTGATAGAAGTATCCGATTTGCTTCAAATTTTTTTTTTCAATGTTCATTCTGATAAGGTGCTTCCTTGATTAGTTTTTGGGGTTCATTGGATAAGGATAAAGGGGGTAAAGGGGGGCTAGTCCTCCCCCCCTTAATTTATATAAAAGGGTGTTTCATGCAGAAATATTCGATTTGCTCCAAATTTGAAATACCGGTTTATTGTGTTAAGGAGCTTCCCTGATTAGATTTGGAAGCCGATTATTTAAGTATAAAGGGGGGAAAGGGGGTTATCCCCCTTAATTTAGATAAATCGGTTTTTCATGCTGAATTATTCGATTGGCTCCAAATTTGGTATACCGGTTTATTACGTTAAGGAGCTGCCTTGATTAGATTTGGAGGTTCATTAGGTACATATAAAGGGAGGAAAGGAGGCTATCCCCCCCGTAATTTAGATAAATGGGTTTTTCATGGAGAAATATGCGATTTGCAATAAATTTGGTATACCGGTTAATTATGTTAAGCAGCTTCCCTGATTACATTTGGAAGATCCTTATTACGTATAAAGGGGGGAAAGGGGGGCAATTGCCTCTCCCCTTAATTTAGATAAATTCGTTTTTCATGTAGAATTATTCGATTAGCTCAAATTTGGTATATTGATTTAATATGTTAAGGAGATTGATTATGTATTAAGGAGACTGATTTATTATGTTAAGGCTTGATTAGATTTGGAGGTTCATTAGTTAAGTATAATGGGGGGAAAGGGGGGCTAGACCGCCCCCCTTAATTTAGATAAATGGGTTTTTCATGCAGAGTTCTTCGATTTGCTCCAAATTTCGTATATCGGTTTATTATGTTAAGTAGCTTCCCTGATTAGATTTGGAGGTTTATTAGTTAAGTATAAAGGGAGGAAAGGGGGGCTAGACCCCCCTCCCGCCTTAATTTAGATAAATGGTTTTTCATGAAGAGTTATTCGGTTATGCGCCTTATTAGAATGAACCTAGAAAAAAAAATTAAACTAAATTAGATAATTCTGCATGAAAACCCATTTATCTAAATTAAGGGGAGGGGCAATTGCCCCCCTTTCCCCCCTTTTATACTTAACCAATGAACCTCCAAATCAAATGAAGGAAGCCATATCGTAATAAACTGGTATATCAAATTTGAAGCAAATCGAATAATTCTGTATGAAAAACCCATATATCTAAATTAAGGGGACACTAGCACCTGTCCCTCCTATTTACTTAACCAATAAATCTCCAAATCTAATCTCCAAGGCAGCTCCTTAACATAATAAAGCGGTATACGAAATTTTAAGCAAATCGAATAACCCTGCATGAAAAACCCATTTATCTAAATTAAGGGGGGGGGGGATTAGCCCCCCTTTCCTACCTTTATACTTAACTAATGAACCTCCAAATCTAATCAGGGAAGCTCCTTAACATAATAAACTTTTATACGAAATTTGGAGCAGATCGAATAACTCTGCATGAAAAACACATTTATCTAAATTAAGGGGTGGTCTATCCTCCCTTTCTTCCCTTTATACTTAACTAATAAACATCCAAATCTAATCAAGACATCTCCTTAACTTAATAAACCGGTATACCAAATTTGGAGCAAATCGAATAATTCATCATGAAAAACCGATTTATATAAATTAAGGGGGGTAGCCCCCTTTCCCCCCTTTCCCCCTTTATACTTAAATAATGAGCTTCCAAATCTAATCAGGGAAGCTCCTTAACACAATAAACCAGTATACCAAATTTGGAGCAAATCGAATATTTCTGCATGAAAAACCCATTTATATAAATTATGGGCCCTTTTCCCTCTTTATTCTTAACCAATGAACCCCCAAAACTAATCAGGGAAGCACCTTATCAGAATGAACCTAGGAAAAAAAAATTGAAGCAAATCGGATATTTCTATCAAGAGTTATCGCGTTACGTACATACGTACGTACGTACGTACACACGTACATACAGAATCGGCGGGCACATAAGCTCTCAGGCTTTGATAGCCTGTGAGCTAAAAATATCACCGTGATCGGATAATAAGTGGTCATTTTTCAATTAGCCTAACGCTTTCTAGGCTCTTTGCAATAAGCCTGAAAAATATCAGGCTAATTGGAAAAAGGGAGATGGATTCTCCAATTAGCCCGGCTCTTTGCAAACAGCCTAGGCTCTTTGCAAAGAGCCGGATTTCTCAATTAGCCTACGGCATATATATAAAGTAACGATTTGGAAATGGACCAATGAAAATCTGCGTAGATCTACCCGCTACACCGGCATCCAGATTTTTTGTGACCGGGGGTTTTTCTTTCTTAATATTACGAAAACGGTTTCATACAAAAATATGAAAATTGGTGATATTATAGAGAAACGTTTGGTAAATACGCTGCTGTAGACAGTTTTTAAATCGAATAATTATTTTAAGCGATATTTAATGTTAAAGTTCGTCAAAATCGTTTCATTAAAAAACTTTTATAGGAGCAAAAACTATGCATAGGAATTTAAACATTTTTAGATACTTTTATACATTAGAAGTTTTCGATGTGCAGATTGCATTTATTTTTTTATTTGACTGATTTTTTGAGGATTTATTTCCATTTCAAATTCAAATTTCCAGCACTTCGAGATTTTTTTTTTCATATTTTAGAAAAGCGTAATATTTTAAACTGTTGCCAATTGTAAAAACAGCGCAAAGAATAATATTTCCTTCGAATTAAAAATTTTTTTACACGTGGCTGTTATAAACAGAAAAAACTTTCAAATTAGAATTAAGTGATTACGTGTTAAAAATCAGGAAAATATTGAAAATTACTTCATAAAAATTATAGTTATGCGTGAATTTTAAAAGAGAAAGAAAATTTTAAATAATAAATTCATTATTATGCTTTAAAAGTTGTAAATGGTAGAGATTATGCCATATTAAGGCCAAATAGTTAACAGTTGGCAAAACAGTTTAAATTTAATAATATATTTGCGCGAGACATTTATTTCATATTTTGAGATAATCTTTTCAACTGTTATCCTGAATTCTAAGACAGCGTTAATAATATTCCCTTTCTAACAACAAAAGAATTTTCATGTGAACATTAAAAAGAGAAAGAAAACATTGGTGAAAATTACGTCAGATTTAAAACGATACTTTTCAAATGTCTTATTTAAAAGAACTTTCTTATAGCGTTCTTAAAAAATACCAAGAGACAAAGACTCTGTTTACTTAATTCGTTTTATATTAGCTGATTTTCTAATTTTTAATTATTTTTTTAAATCGAAAACGATAACAGCCATTGTCTCTTAGCAGCGGCTGATTTGAACTTGAAATCTCAAATAAAAGGAAAATGAATGAAAGCTCGTTTACAGGGGGATCACCAATGCTTTTTCACATTTTAATTCAATCTTTTTAAAGCTGATGAAATTAGCGCGCTTTTAGAATCGGGGGTGTCTAAACGGGGGTTGGCGAGCGTAGCTCGTAGGGGGCAGAGCCCCCTAGTTTAAGATAAAAAAAGAACAACTTTCTATTTTTTTCCGGCTTCGATTTGAAGTGTGTTGTTTTCGGTCGGGTTTCTGGTAGACGAAATTTGTTTTGTCGTGTTCGGGTTGGGTTTTGATTTCAAATCGAATTTTCGGGTACGGGTAGGAGATAATAAGACCAATGCAACACTCTACATTAACGGGGATCTCAAAAAAATTTAATGTTTTTTGCTCACCATCGCGAAGTTTCCTGACACATTTTTTAACTTCTTTATAAACATAAAAGCATTATTTTTCCAAGCATGATTATTGAAGTCATTTGCAATCTAACAGTCTTTCATTTTAATTATCAATATATGTGTTTTAAAAAATAGAAATTACATATATAAGTTAATTACACTTTTAGTGGTAAACCATTTTCCTATCAGGACGGCAATTCTTTCCCTTTCCTGCGCTCTCACGGCCAGAAATCCGATTCAAAACGCCAACTTTGTCAGCATTTTCTGACAAATTTCTTAAAGAAAAAAAACCCAAACATGAAAAAAAAACGGAAAACAGAAAAAACAGTTCGATTACATAGTTTTCTAATAAAAACACCTGCCAATTTGATGCGTTTCCATATAAAAACGAATTAAAATATGTGTTAGAAAGTAGTTAGTTTGAATTGAGAACAAGAAATTGAATAACATTGAAGCTTACAGAAGGGAGAGTCTAATTTTTTAAATGTATCTACAAATAGCAAAAGGAGAAAATATTTTAAAATCCATTCAATAATTATTTTTACTTTAAAAGTTAAAAAAGAAAATCAATTTTGTCCATTTTAGTGAACATATGTTTCTATTTTCGTGCAGAATCTTGGTATGTTATAAACAACAGGAAAATAAATTTGAATCTTAATTACTTTTTATCAAATGTTTTCACCTTTAAAATATTTTTCGTCAGAATAAATTAATCTAACGTTGTTTAGCTGCTTTTCAGTGTGTTATCACAAGATGGAATTCTTTAATTGCAACACGCGTGAAAACTGTTCGGGCGGGAATTAATATAATGTAAATTATTGATGATGAGAAACCTTAATTTTCTTTCCCTTGAGATAAATATTTAATTTTAAGTACAGAAAGAGATGAGTTATTCACGTATTTCCACGATTTGAAGGAATATTAATTAAAAGTGTAATTAGAAAATTTTTACTGTCCCAGTTTATTAAGATAAAATGTTCTGCTTTGAGCCGTTGATTGAAATTTCATATCTCTTGCTTTAAAGGCATTTTGAAATATTAACAAGCACGTAAATTTGAATTAATATTTTCATTTCAGTTACACGTAATTTTATTTTTCGCAGTGGTAATCCATAAGAGAAAACGCTTGTTGGGGAGGAAATATATTTTAAGAAGATTTCACGATACAGATAATAGAAGTATAAATTCAAAGGGATTTAAGGAAAACTCGCTAAGAATGTTGTAAATTGACGTGCAGTTTCATTAACGGAGATTAAAGTTGTCAATCATAAAACACACTAAATGAATTTTAATATAAATTGGTCAATTAAAACAGCAAATATCATTCATGTAAAGCTATTTTGAACTGAAAATATTGATTTTCTCTCGAAAAGTAAACGTATTTCCAATTACTGACGATGAACATAGTCTTTAAAAATTACCGTTTTTAGCTATTATTTTGGGCAACTATTCAATTATAAATACAGAATTTTTTTAGCTGTTTTCAAGGTATTCACATGAATCTGTTTTAGAAATAGTTCTTAACGTGTAAATCACTTTTGTGACGATAAAAAGGAATAGATGCTTTGATTTTTTGCAAATTGATGGTTTAAAGTATGATGGTTAAATTTCTAAAATATATTATTTTTAATTCTTAAGACAGCTCAATTTAGGACCACAGACGTGATTCGTTGTTTCTAAGCTAAATGAATATCTTTAAAGATTATTTTTTTTATTATAAAGACCGAATACTTCTGTCTCTTTTTAAATAATTTCACATGAATCTGTTTTAGAAACAGCTCTTAATATATGAATAACTTTTGTGATTATAGATATATATATGTATACTTTGAATTTCTGTTAATTGCTGGTTTAAAATACGATGGCTTAATTTCTAAAATATGTGAGGTTTTTTTTTAATTCTTTAAACAACTGTTTCACCACAGTTACCCCAGTTACAACTACCACAGTTACTGAATCACCACAGATGTGATTCGTTGTTTTTAAGTTAAATAAATATCTTTAAAGATTATTATTATTTTTAAACCATTTTTTTTATTTTATACATTCTATTTCAAAAAATAATATTCGGAAAACTACAAAAAGTGAAACTGTAGTGGGTTTTAATTGTATCCACACACTGTAATTGAGATTCCTCTAAAACTCCTGTGAACTAAAAATATTGATTTTGTGAAAAAATGAAAATATTTTGAAATGTTAGCCATTAATATATGTTTGGATCCTTTCAGACAACAGTCTCTATGATACTGGTCTCAAAGACCCTCCTCAATTTGCCAAATTGTCAAAATAAGGATTTACATAGCTTTTAAAAGTTATGTTTACCACTCACATTTGGACAATCTATCCAATGATGAAGATAAATTATTCCATTTAATTCAAATCTATTTCTCATAAATATATTTTAGAAAAAGTTCTTAAAGGACACTCTATGCCTTGCTCTATTTTGTTATTTAAGTTTTTTATATTTTATTGACATATTCTTAAACGACTTTTTGAATAAAAATGATTTAATGAAGCAATTAATGCAATTTTTGCAATAAAATTTGAAAAACGAGTGTTTTTTTAATATTAAGAAAATTACAAAACCACACTTTCCCTGCAATTTTTAACATTTTGAAATAGATTTTGTCTCATAATCTTCCTAGAAGTGTGTTTTATAACTATAAAGGTATGATTTTAAAAAATGTAATTGGAAGAAACCGTAAATAAATGTCCTGGCACACGTAAAAAATACAGTAAAAATGACTATTTACTTAGCATTTTTATTTAAAGGAAAAAATATTTATATACCATTAAAACATATTTATATTACATATATTTATATTACTGAAAATTCGATCTTTAATTTTGTTAAGGGGGATCGCCTAAAAATCATAGCGAGAGAATTGAGTCAGAAGTTGCTGATATATTGAAAAATCGAAAACTGAGAAAAATGAATTTACAGATTGCATCTCTTGAAAATTAACAGCGTAAAAAGGCTTTTTTTTTTTTTTTGGCCTATTTTTAACTATCATATCTTTATGACATTTCGTGACAATATTCTACGAATGTCTAAATTCATTTCAAGTAACAAGTTGAAAAAAATTATATTTTCGTCCTTTTTTGTGAAATGAAGCGTATCGAGTTCCTTTATTAGATATTTTCTGTAATTAAGAATTTTTTTAAAAATTTCTATAGATGAGTAAAGTATAAAATTTAATGTCTAATAAATTTTCAAAAGATTTTTTAAACTTCTTTTTAGAAATAAAGTTAGGTTAAAAAGCGCGATTTATTGCATTTGAACTAAATAAATATCTTTAACGATTTTTTTTTTCTACAAAAGTATGCCTTTTGATTTTATATGTATTTAATTTTAAGATGTTCCTATCCAAGAGCTAGAAAATTTAGAAACGTAATAAGTTTTACTTTTATAAATATTCTCAACTTAGTCTTTTGTACTGTACATATATATTACATATCCTTTTTACATATACTAGCCGAACTTTTCCAGCATAGCCAGTTGGATCTTACAAACAAAACTTAGCGATGTGGGCCCCGCTTCCTTCGGCAACGTAGACCTCATCTCATTATCTAAGAAATCAACCTTCATTCTCTAAACATCAGTATTGAGGAAGAGGTTTCGTGGATTGAGTTAGTTTTCCCCAATTGTATTATTAAGTTATAAAACAAATTTTAAAGGATATAATTAAAAAAAATGGGAAAATTGTTTGCCTGAAGTAACTGTTATTACATACGGAGAATATTTTTTTTATTAGGAGAATGTCACAATCAATGTTTCATCATCATCTAAATTATGGTTTAAAGCTCATAATGTCCCATTATTGGGCTGACCATCCCATAGAGTTATTATCTAAATTTAGTAGAAAACCTGGGGGGGAAAAATAGTGTGGGATTATATCTTTAAGACATATTGATGAAGAAAATATGACATAAAAGAAAACTGAAGAAAACGTTCAAAATTGAAAATATGACATATTCCAAAACATCCAAAATGTTAAAATGGAAGTAAGTAACGATATATTTAAAAAATCTAATTTTTTAATTTAGCTAAATTATACACTGTCTCTATTATTTTTTTACAATGTTCTCTCTATACAAATGTAATACAATCTAAAAGTAAAACTAAGTAACTTTTGGGGAAATGAATGACAGAATAAAATTAGTTGCGTCAAATTAATTTCTTAAAAATAAAATAAATTACATCAAATGGCTGTAGTAACTGTTAGATTTAGAAATTTAAAATCTGTCCTTTTATTTCTTTTTTTTTTTCCACCACTATAATTTATATTTTAAAGGTATGGGTTCTTTCCTGACAAAGAAAATATCAGGGTCTATGTAGGCTATAATTACATAAATGAAAGTAATTAAGACTTAAATTTTCATGAAGTTGAAAACTTTTTTCTTTTCCACTTTATAAAATTATATGAATGAATATAACTTGCCCTTAAATACAATACGGGTATTTTTACAACTGAGTTTCAAAACTCGTCTTATCCCAACAAAAAAGTGTGTTCTCTATCAATCTGTTCTATTGGCAAAACTTGCACCGAAAAAAGCACTACAATCTGAAAAAAAAAAAAAAAAAAAAAAAAAAACATTTAATCTTGTATTTCTGGCATTGTAAAATCTTTCTTTAAAATTAAAAGCAATGGACGCAGTTAAAGGTTTTCTCGATTTCCCAAAACTCGATTTTACGGATAAGGCGAATTTTGAAGCTCACGTCCTTACCTTTTATGAAATTATAATAGACAATATTTGGTAAGGATTCAGTTTTAAAATTTTATTTTCTTTCCAAACAATTATTTAAAGCTAAATTTAAGTGTGATGATGGATCAAAATTCACGCATAAAAAAAATATTGAACTTGATCATTTGTCTCTATTCTACACTGATATTTTTGGCATATTTCAGTATAAAAACATCCTTACTTTTTAAATGAGAACAGAAAGTGAAATTGTATTTTTATATGACTCTAAGTTTAGAATGCATGATACAAATATGTAGCGTTCTAAGAAATATAAAAGTTTAGGAAGGAAACTTTTTAAAGTAAAAGTAGTTTTTGTATATTCTCCTTCATGCAGAAATTCAAATATTACTTCTAAAACTCGTGTTGCTTACAGCTACTTTTTCGTTTCTGGGAAACCTTTCATGTTACATCCTGAGGCTGGAAGTCTAATATGGCTCCTACAAGTAGAAATAAAATCGGTAGGTGTCTTCGTATATTTTAGGAAGAAATTATTTCCTATCTTGCATCTATACATTTCTTATTTTGTCTGATATTTTGCCTTTTTGTTAAATGTGTGTTTCTATTGTAAAAAGGAATCAAACTTTACTCAAAATAATTGAATTTATATTTTTAAAAACTGTGCTTTATTTTAGAAATACATATCACATAGAAAATAAAAACAAATAGAGTATTGACTAAATTCTTCGACACTGAACGGAAAAAATTAATAATATTTTCGTTATAGATATTTTATTTACTATAGAGGGTTTTTAGAAAAGTATTTCCAGCCTGTACAGGGAGGAAAAGTTTACTTTCATATTTTTTGTTTAAAAAAATCCAGCTTATTTTACCCAAACATGCGAAGCTAAAATGCGTGGGATCCGATAATAGAAGATCCAATCCCAGCTTTCGCCAGTACTGAATTTGAATGAGAATTTCGCAAAATTGGTCAACTATATACAAGTTGGCTTCATTTAGAGAAATTTATGTTTGGTTGCTAAATTTGAGAATATCTTAATGTGCAATTTTAAAACAACATGGCGGAGGAAGCTAGCCAATGAAACTGATTGAGACCTTGGTAAGTTTTGTACACATGCTCAGTTACATCGAAATCGGTTAACCTTTAACTAATGTCACGCGGTCTCCCAGACCCCGCGACTCCCAGCTGTAAACACTTTTACAGCTTTTTACTTTTATGTACTGAAGTTAAATAATAGGAATAAAATACTTTTGCCATGCAATTTAATTCACATGCTCCTAAGAGAAGTACAACAGTATTGTTAGGACAAAATTTAAGTAAATTCAACCATTTGAGTTATTTTTTTAATTCATTTTATTCGAGGGGTCTGAGAGACCGGATCACATCAGTTGTGTGACAAATTTTAGTCACATCAGTTAAAGGTTAAAAATATACGAGGGATGTCGACTGACAAAAATCAGATTGTTTCAGAATATCGGACAGCCTTGAAGTTCAAACTGCTGTATCTCAGCCATTTTTTTCCGATAAAGACTTAACAAAACTGAAATCCCTGTTTCAGAGTCAAAGAAGAAAAAATATCTGTTTCAATTTCTATTTTTTGTACCACTTTTGAATTTAAATTTTAACTTTTTTTTAATGGTCGCCATTTTAAAACAAGATTGCGGATGAAGCTGGATAACAAAATATGTAAATCAAAATTCTAACGGAGGGTGGTTTTGGAGTCTGGATGTCATGATCGGTGAAAATGCACAAACATTTTTCATAATTGATTTCTTCCGGACTGCTGCAATAGGTAGCGTTTTTTCTTTTTGCATGAAATCTACCTACACTGTAAAAAAAAATCTGTGAAGTTACTAAAGTTTTTCTAGGAAACTGGGATTCCTAGAACTTTTCATGTAACGGCAACAACAAAATTTCATGTAACAGACACACTTTTGCGCCGAAAATCAAAAAATCTGTAAGGTTACTAAGAATTTTTTTGGAAACTGGGATTCCGAGAACTTTTCATGTAACTACAGCCAGGATTACAAATAAAAGTTTAGTAAGATTACTGAAATTTTAGCAGATTCATTTGTAAAGTTACAGATTTTTGTAGCTTTACAAAAACTAGTTTTGTAGATTTGCAGCTTTTTTCGTACAGTTACAGGTGAAAGTTTAGTAAGCATGTAACTTTACATCTGTAGAACTACAGATTTTTTTTTACAGTGTAAAAAATCGGCGGGGATATAACAGATAATAGAGTAAGTACACCAAAGGATTAAAAGTTTGTATCAGAAGCCAAGGGGGCAATACAATTAATCAATCAAAAATACAGGTGGTTACTCTCCAATTGAAATCTGTAAAGCCACTCACAAATTTAAAAATAATTAAGATATTGTAAAAATATTTTTTAACGGACTTATTTTGCTTTTTGGGAATTATGATGCCGACATAAACGTGCTTAATGCAGCTACCACTGGTTCAATCAATGCGGAGCTATAAGCTTTGTAATTCAGATTGTAACTGATAATATATACAATCCCATTCAACGAAACACAGTGGACTTTCATCGATTCCCATAATACAATAATATTTCACATAAAACAAAATTATCCTTTTGAAAATTTCTATAACATAAATTCATTATTTTTAATGTTGAGAATGAAAATCTGGGTCTGGTTTGGAGTGAGACATCCTGTATTTTTGACTGAATATATGGGTTGCATTCTTTGTTTACTATACAAGGAATGTTTGTTGTACACTGTAAAAAAAAATCTGTAGTTCTACAGATGTAAAGTTACATGCTTACTAAACTTTCATCTGTAACTGTACAAAAAAATCTGCAAATCTACAAAACTAGTTTTTGTAAAGCTACAGAAATCTGTAACTGTACAAATGAATCTGCTAAAATTACAGTAATCTTACTAAAACTTTATCTGTAACCTGGGTTGCAGTTACATGAAAAGTTCTAGGCATCCCAGTTTCCTAAAAAATTTCTAGTAACCTTACAGATTTTTTTGATTTTCGGCGTAAAAGTGCGTCTGTTACAGGAATTTTTGTTGTTGCCGTTACATAAAAAGTTTTAGGAATCCCAGTTTCCTTGAAAAACTTTAGTAACTTTACAGATTTTTTTTTACAGTGTAGTACGCTCTACTATCTCTTAAAGTTTGTCTAATTTTTTTTAACGCCCTGTGTACACTATGTGACCAAAAGTCACCGGACAGGTTCTATTATAGACGTTTAGTTGAATATTTAATACAAGAACGAAAAATAATACTTCCAGTATAAATTATGTAACAATTTCCAACACATTTAGAATACTATAATAAAAATTTACAGTTTATTAAGGTGAAAGATGTCTAACAAACAATTTAGAAAATGCAAGACACAGTTGAAAACCGAATTACTACATTTACCATCAGTAGTCTGAAAAATATCCGATTCTTTTGCGCAGCCCTGTATATGATCTATAGAATTCATACGCGTCAATTAATATGCAAAACAATAGTGAAATTTTAAAACGTGTACCAAAATTGAAAACACATTTTCAACAATTCTTCTTTATAAGCAGTACTGTAGCCAAGTACATTTGCGTGGTCCTGTCAATGAATGATAAATTATATGCACACCATATTCTAAAATAAGTGCTTTGTAGTATACCTCAATGATACATATAAATTTCAATATGTTTAAAATATTATAATATCATTAAAATACACTGCAAACGCTATTTCTCCATAGGCCATAATGTAACGGAATTCTTTTGAGCGTCCTTGTAAAGAAACCGTAAATGCTACACTCTTCATTTTAAATAGCGAACGTGAAATGGTAAACTCCAATAACATATGTAAATTTCATGAAAATTTGACTGTATTTATGGGAGTTAGGTCTTGGACAGACAAAACGAATTCATAAACACTTGGTGGTAAACAGTTCTGGGACTTCAGAAATGCAAGGAACATGTTTGACGTAAATGCTCTTATTTTTTCAAATATTTAGTGTATTTATGTCCTAATTGTAATATATCGTGTTTCTGTCCTTTGTCAAGTTAACTGATTGTGGAAGAAAATCTTGCATGCTATAAATAGAAAACCATGCATAAATTTCATGAATCTTTAAAAGAAATTCTTATATTTCCATGCATATGCATGCTATTATTACACAAATGTAATACAAGATCCACACACTGTTTTTCTTCCGATAAAGATCATTTCGAGCATTAATTATTTTCTTACAAAGTCATTTCAAATAATATTTTTCTATCCAATTTGTTATTGTTCCTTTAACTGTTCCCGTGATCAAATCTTCGCTGAAAACTAGGAGGTCAGACGCGTTCTTCATATTTCTGAAATATCAGGTGATTCCCTGAAATATTTCTCTGGATACGCGGCAAAACGTCTAAAATCGAATGCGCCCAGCGACTTCTGGCCATATAGTGTATATGCATAATACATATGCATGAATATTAGTATTGATCCATCTAGGATTATACATGTCACCGTGAAAGACCGAAATTCGAGACTGTTGACTTACACCGGTGAATGTGAACACATACCAAATAGGTCAGTGAAAGACCGAATATTTGATTATATTCTTGTACGTTCGGACCATCACCGGTGTATGTCGACAAGCACAGGTATGCGCTGGTGGAGGTCAAAAATAGATGCCGAGATCAACAGGGAGGCGACAATTTGTCACCAAATCCTTTGTTCTGCTGCGAGATAGTCAGCTTCGTCAGTCGTATACAAGGTTTGATAGTGCGCGCAATATTTTCTTAAATTTTATTTTTTTATTCGATACCTTAATTTATATTGAATTGATACTGCAGTGAATCGCGATCTTTTTTTTTTTTTTTTTTTTGAAATGTTAAATGCATTAGTTGCGAGTAAACGAGGATACAATTGTTTTTACTTTTCGAAAAGTACTCTAAACTACTTTCTGAAGTGATTTCTGCTAAAACTAAGTTCAGCGCACCTTTGGATTATAGACAATTACGATGTTTTGACATTTTAAAATTTTATGATGAAGAGAAAATAAGTGCACCATTAAAACCAGGAGAAATGAATGTACAGTATTATGTTACCAATGATGAATTTTTCGGAATGCTATTTGAAACACAATAGAATAGGCCACAGAGGAAGAACACGTATGCTTAAAATTAAATACAAAAATATTACATATGATGTTATAATGTAGTATTTAAATTTATGCAAACTATTTCTAATGAATCATAGTGTACCTAAGAAAGGTGTTATTATGAAGTCAATGGTCTATTATGAGTTAAACTCAAGATGTCGAGTTGATCTGATTTAGACCTGCAGTCACACAGGGATGAGGAATATAAGTTCATAATGGTGTATCAAGATCATTTAACTGTATTTGTACATCTATGACCTTTCAAAACTAAGACAACTGAAGAGATAGCGTATCACGTTCTTCCAATATTTTTAACATTTGGTGCTCCAGCTATATTGAAATCAGATAATCGTAGGGAATTCAGTAATCACCAAACTGTAATATCCGAACTACGCGCTATGTGGAAATATGTTAAGATAGTTCATGGAAAACCTCACCAAACTCAAACACTAGTCTCAGTTGAAAGGGACAATCAGGATTTACCGAACATGTTGACTGCATGCATGAACGATAACAATACAAATAGTCAGGTGGTTTGCCCTTTGTTCAATTTGCCAAGAACACTACATACCACGAACGAATATGTCAAAGTCCTTATGAACCGATGTTTGACGTTACACCAAAAAGAGATATAACATCTTTTTTTTTGCCCCTAGCGAACAAATATCAAATATTGAAACCGAAGAACAACTCAAAGAAATTGCTAATATTTTTAAACTGAAGAACAGCTTGAAGAAAAAATATTGAAGTGGACGTGCAACCTACCATGTTTTCATATGAAGCCCTGACTGAGCAACACGAGTTTATTTCTATAAAAGTAGCTGCCGCAAAAGAAAATATTCTACTTTAAGCAACGAAAATGTTACAAACCTCAAAAACAAATTTCCTCCTGCTCCAATTGGTGATACAGTACGAATACAAGTGCCTGATGTAGACCGTGGTTGTAAAACCGAAATGTGTTGGTAGTTGTTGTTGGAATAGAATAATCCGACTCTCATAAATTAGCAAATAAAATCGATACCCTCAAGCAGCTTTATATCCGTAATCAGTTCATAATTTGCAAAGAAAAATTACTTTCCATAGATGAGATTTCTTCTCAAGAAATGTTGCTGAGAGAAGCAGCTGCAGCTAATTCGAGAAGTGGATGGCAAGACTGTGCACGCTGGCATTGAAAAAGGAAGTGTGCCACAAATGAATGCAAGGGACATTGCACAAGGGACTCTTGTGCCATTCAAAGTTTCATAAAAGTTAAATTCTTGCAATAAATAAGATTTCAATCACATAATTAGGTAATTTTTTAATTGGTATTGTTACTTTCGTTTATCTTTACAAGAAAAAGTATTGGATTCGTGAAAAATTTCGACTTCCGGTTTTCGATAGATTTATACGTCTTAGAATGTCCTGAATACGATTTGATAGTTTTTAGAAAGTGTCTGTCTGCGAGTCTGTATGTCACTCTGTCTGTGAGTGTCTACTTGTGACAAAACATTTGTGGCCCTCTATCTCAAGAACTAATGCACGGAATTTTACAAAACTTTACATTAATTTAGACCTTGATCTAAAATAGTGCGGATTACTTTTTGGTGTAAATCGCCCAACAGATGCCGCGGCTACGCTGGATTTTCCACGAATTCCGCAATAGCTATATCTCAAGAACTACTGCACGCATTTGCTTAAAACTTCAAGTTCAGTTAGTCCTTGATATAGTGTTCTTCTGACGAACTCTAACTATAGAACATTGTGTAGAATCTACAATGATTTAAATAAAAATTTTTCATTCATAAGGTATAAATTCTGAACATTATATGACTTTATGAACTTTGTGGACTGGCTTTTATGGTTTTTGAACATTTTAAAAACTACAAAGTTGTATCAGAATTGCTGATATTTGATCTGTTAAATTCAAGCTTGGATATATTTTTAGTTTTTATATATGATTAGGAATTTATTTTAAAGACAATTGCAATATTGTAAAAAATTGTCTATAAATCCTGTTTGCCTTGTTTTAACAGCTTGAGACATATGTGAAAAATTGTAAATGTCCTAAATTTCTGTATACCATTATGTTTTCCTTTGTAAGTGTCGGGGCACTTACTTTTTTATTATGTATTATATTTAATTTTTCTTTGGTAAATACCTGCTGGTTTTCTGGGTCTGTTGCCCTTGTTGTGGCTTTGGCTGAGTCAAGGAAGGGAATTTCCTGCCCAGGTTTTTAACACCTATGCCAGATTCTGGTTGGTGCCTAGGTTAGGGTGATCTAGTCCTTGATATAGTTTGGCGCTGATTACTTTTTGGGGAAGATCGCCGGTAGTGAACCGGTGGCGCTGCTATTCTACATTATTCATGTTTATCGCAATAGCTCTATATCAAGAATTAATGCAGGAATTTTCATCAAAATTCCGATTCAATTAGTCCTTGATATAATTTACGGATGCTTAGTTTTTGGTGTAAATTGCCCTACAGGTGGCGCTATTATGCTGCATTTTTCACGATTTCCGCAATAGCTGTATCTCAAGAACTAATGCAGCAATTTTCATCAAGCTTCAGATTCTGTTAGTCCCTGGTATAGTCCTAATTAGTTTTTGGTGTAAATTGTCCAACAGTTGGCACTGCTATGCAGATTTTTTTACGATTTCCGCAATAGATCTATCTCAAAAACTAATGCACGGATTTTCACCAAACTTCAACTTCAGTTAGAAATTGACATAAGTTGTTGATGATTACATTTTGGTGTGAATCACCTAACCGGTGGCGCTAATATTCTGCATTTTTCAGGAAGTATTAATGTGATATAGATAATAGAATGTTTTGAGAATGCCATATCCGTTCAGATTTCTTTTCTCATTTAATATGTACTGTTTGTTTTAAGTTCAACAGTTTATTTACTTGCGCTGTTACTTAGGTATGATTTATACAAGAAAAGTCTAAATGCCAAGTTCTTTATTAGCTAAAATTAAACTTAAAATCTTAATGCTTAGCATTTATCTAAGTACAACTGCTATCTTTATTAAGAAGGCAAGAAATATCGAGCATCCCTTCTTCTTCTCACGGTAGAATCTAAAGCTACATCTGCAAAAAAAATCTGTGCCAGGCTGCGATTTATATCTACCACAGTATTTAACTTCTTCAAGGTTAGTCCCGCAGTGAAAACCCATCTTCCTCTACAGATTGGCGAACCTCGAACCTCTCTCCTCACCGTTGGTCATTCCGCTTAGTAAGAGAGGCGAAAAATTTACGCCAACCTTGTGACATTTTACCACGCTTAAAATACGGATAAGAAAATGTAAATATCCGACATATTCAACATTCACCATTAGTTAATGGTGAATGTTGACATTTGTCGGTGTAAGTGAGAAATAAGAATATTTTGCAAATATTTCGGAAATACACCAAGCGACTATGTGAACGTTGACATTCACTGGTGAAAGTCGACATTTTCCATATTTCTGTCTTTCACTGTAACATACATACAGTGTGTATCTGAACTTATGGTCAGAACTGTAAGGGGTTATATTACATAATCAAGACAAAGAAAAAAAATGTATAGGAAACCAAAATCTCAATCTACGTATTACATAAAATATACAGAGTACATTAGCTTCCAACTTCGCTCATACATTCTCACTTTTGCAATCGAAAACCAGCTTGATACCGCTTCAGTCATTGTTCAAACTATATCCTCATTAATACTGATTATAACGCTTTAAAATTGTTGGTATATAAGTAATCCACTTATTCTTCTCAAATTTGAAGCTTTATATTGCAATTTTTACACATATTTTTTATTTAAACTCTTTTTCGTTTTTAATTATATTCGCTATTTGCTATTTTAGCATTTTCTTCTTTAATACAAAAGACAAGAAACATTATAAGCGATGAAAGTTAGAAAAAGTTTAATTCCCTAGTAGAGTATAGAGACTGTAGAATGATTTCGACAGCATCATAAGTGTGTCATCTTCAGTACGAAGTGCAACTGTGAAGATATTTCTCAAAATTTTAAAACGAATGGACGTATCTTATGAGAAGTCGCGAGAATCAGTAGGAATACGGGATGTTGACCAATTAGAAATTAAGAAAATTTGATTTCACTTCAGATAAAATTGTTTACAAAACTTTACCCGATAAAAATAGTCGAATTCCTCTCTTTCTGTCTATTGGTCAGTTTGGCCGCAATTCTTATTTGAGTCATTCCATGTCAATTCAACCAGACCTTGTAACCCGACCCTCAGGGATTTGGATGAAACTCGGTGTATATACTAATTCTATCATGATATGAATACATCAGAAATTTTTCCTTTCTAGACGTCATAGTTTGTGAGATATGGGGGGTCCAATTTTTGGATTTTTCTCAAATCGATTATTTCTGAGTCTGTATTTTTATACTGCAGTTCCATTTTCAAAAAAATTTTTCTTTGGATCTAAAATGCAAATCATCTTAAAAATATCACCGTAAGTACATCAAAAGACGCAGATTTTAATAAAAAAATATTTAAAAAATTAATTTTAAATATTTAGGGATAAAAAATTAAACTAAAGTTGAAATTTATGGTTATTTTTCCAAATTTTTGTGACTTTACGAAAAAGACTCTACACAAAAAGGCAAATGAAATTTCCAATTTCTTTTTGTTTTAAATAAAAGTTTACACTTTGGTCTTTCGATTTATGAAATAAAAATGATGTCTTTTTCATGGCTTATGCAAAATGTTTCACTTATTTTGGGATGCTGTACCTATTAAGAGATAAATATCTTTAACTTTGCTTATGGTACCTAAATAATTGCTGCACATTTTAAATATAAATTTATTAATCATTTTGATTTATTTCCTAAAATGAACCCTTAAAATCAGACTGATTTATTTATTTTTATAACCGTAGAAAATTTGTATCTTATTGGTCCATATCACGCATTATCTGAAATTGTGTTGTTCTCAATCTTATCGCATAAGTTTGCCACATAAATGTACATTACATCTATCATTGGATTCAGTGGTATAGCATTTCTGTATATACTTTCACAAAGGTAGTATGTAAAGAATATGTACAATATGTAATGGAGGGGGTGTAGATATTGAAATCACAGATTTTTTTCTCATTTTACTCAGAAAAAACAAAGCAAAAACTTTACTTTGTAAATAAAAAAAAGAAGCACTTATATTAAATAAATTCAAGTCATAGGAACCACAGTAATTATTTAGGTACCACAGTTTAAATTAGACATATTAGATATATGCTTTTTTTTCTTGAATGGTGCAATTTCCCAAAACAGGGCAAAATTTTTACTTAAGCTTGGAGAAAAACTTCATTTTTATTAAAATTGAAATAATCATTAATTAAATCTAATACATTAAATAAAATTGCTTATAAGTAATTTAAAGATTTAGATTGTTGTATTTTTTTTATGTAACAAATAAAGAATTTGTTAAATTATATGCAAATTTTTAAAGCTAAAAAATCAGAATAAACATTATATTTAAAAGATTGAAATTCAAAAATATAACTGAGCTAAATATAAATATATAAATAAATGACGTACTTTTGCAGTATCACTTAGACTTATTTTGCAACATTCTTTCTTTGTGCAATTTAAAATTTCTATTTATTATGAATAAGCAACATTGAGAACCTTCTAATATATATGTCAATTTTCCTATCTTACTGCAACTCCAAACATAAAAACACAACAAAACATCGGTATATTAGAAGATCTTCGTGATTTAGTATCTAAAACACTAAACCGGTGGCTATCTTCCCTCCTTCCCCCCACCCCCAGAAAAGAATTTAAATATCTTAAGAGGAAATTCTCTTCGTTTTGGTAAAGTTTTATGAAAATTTGCGATTTTTATATTGCTATAGCACCCATCACAAAAGTCAAGGACTTTCTTTACATCAGGAAATATCTCTTTTACAAATGATATCACTTCCTTCTGTGTTAAAAACACAAGAGTGACATCACGTTGCATATCATAAGATAAAATGTGTATATTGCTTGCTGATAATCTAATACTGAGAGATAGAGTGTATATAACAGTTGGATCAAGAGTGCAGTTTATTTGGTCCAATGGTAACTTTAAGTCTCACCTTGAATAAGAAAAGTAAAATTTTTGCTGAAATCCTACAAAACGATAGCTTTTTGAGGGCCAAAGTTTGCTTTAGTTTCTTTTAGGATATTAGATTTAGCTTTCGTTATAAAAGAGTGGAATAGCATTTTCCAAATATTTTACTTAGCTTGTCACATATTCATTTAAAGGAACGGTGCTGCTAATACTGGATTGAATACCTAGAGTATTAATTCTCAAGTTTTTTGGAAATTCCTGTTTGAAAAGAGAATACAACTTATGTAGATACACATAATATCAATCGCTTTTGTGCATAGTACATTCTTAGCAATGCTAACTACATTTTTTTTACAGTCATGATTCTTCAACATTCATTACAATTATAAAACTTTTCAATTAGTTCAATTGTTTCTGGACCAGTAACTGTGGCTTTAATTTTTCTTATTTCTGGCATAGACAAGATTCTATTTTCTCTCAGAAGTTGTCATGACGGTCTTGCAGTATAATTAGTTACTTCAAATTCATTTATTATTTTCTTTTGCAGCACAAGGAAAAATAGATCCCCCTTCTATTATGAGAAACAGCAGTCTAATAATAATTTGATTAATAGATTCGAAAACACCTGCCTTAACTAAATAATTTTATCCTGCCTTTTTCAGAATTTTTTTATACAAGGCAGGTGTAAAAATTTGTTTCATACTGTAGAAATGAACTAGGTTTTGTTAAATATAAGGTATTTAAACTATAAAAAACATATTTAAAATGATTAAAATTATCCAAGATAATAAGATAGAAAGTTTTAAAAGAATGTTAAATATAAATAAAATATTTTAATTCAAACACACACACACACACAGAAAAAAAAAATATTGAAAATTATAGAAAGTCTTAAAAGAATGTTAAATATAAATAAAATATTTTAATTGAAGCACACATACACACACAGAAAAAAACATTGAAAATGTGATGGGTTAAAAAGTGATTATTGCATTTTCTTATTCTATATCAACAAAAGATTTTTGTTTACAGTTATATTGTAAACACAAAATTAAGGGATTGTTTAAATTTTTGAAAAATGCTTATAATAAAAGAAAATATATGAATGAATAAATAATGGAAACATAAGGATTATGCACAAAATTTAATGGAGGGAGGATAGACTGCAGTCATAGATTTTTCCCCCCTTTTACTCAGAAGAAAAAAAAAAGCAAAAACTTTACTTTGCAAAAGAAAGGAAGAAAGAAACTTTGAATAATATATTCAACAAATCATAGGAACCACAGTAGCTAGTTAGGTAGCACAGCTAAAATTAGGCAGAGATTTTTCTTTTCTTGATTTTTGCAGTTTCCCAAAACAGGGCAAAATTTTGCATAAGTCATGAGAAAGACATCATTTTTATTTCATAACTAGAAAGCCCAAAGTGTAAACTTTTATTTACAAGAAAAAGAAATTGGAAATTTCATTTGCCTTTTTGTATAGAGCCTTTTTCGTAAGGTCACAAAAATTTGGAAAAATAACCATAACTTTCAACTTTGGTTTAATTTTTTGGCCCTAAATATTTAAAATTAATTTTTTATATATTTTTTTTATTAAAATCTGTATTTTTTTATGTACTTACTGTGATATTTTTTAGATGATTCGCATTTTAGATCCAGAGAAACAATTTTTTAAAAATGGAACTGCAGTCTAAAAATACAGACTCAGAAACGATCGATTTAAGAAAAATCCAAAAATTGGACCCCCCATATCTCACAAACTATGAGGTCTAGGAAGGAAAATTTTCTGATGCATTCATATCATGATAGAATTAGTATATACACCGAGTTTCATCCAAATCCCTGGGGGCCGGGTTACAAACCATAAAGAATTTGGTTGAATTGACATGGAATGACCCATTTTCCAATTAATCAGCGTCCTGTTTTCCCATTGGCCTATTTAGTTCTCTTATTGGTTCTCGCAACCTCTCATAATATACGTCCATTCGTTATAAAGTTTAGGGCAAAAGCTTTACTGTTCACGACACTGACGACGACAAGAATAAAAAAGTGTAACCTATACTCTACTGATATATTAAAAGTTGCCTTTAACTTTCATCATTATTATTGTGCATACTATCGTCTACTTCTTAATATAAACAATATTAGTTTCAAGGCAAAAACGTACAAATTTCAAAAATATTGATTGTTTTTCAATCGATATAAAATTCCCTTTTTCGATAAATTTTCTTGAGCAAATATTTTATTTACCATTTACTTTACCAAAAATAAAAGTAACTCTTTATATTTAATGTAACTTTTTTTCTATAAAAAACAAGTTAAAATTAAAATTCAGCAAAATCAAATAAACAAATGATAGATAAGAAAAATTACGAGTTAAAAGTATTATTTTCAGCAATAAGTACAATTTGCAATGTTGCTTGGATTTTTTAAGTAAATAGTATTGGATTTGGTTTAATTAAGATACAACGTTGTCTAGTTTGTTTAATAATAAATAGTCCTTTTCTGTATAGTAAAAATATTCAATGAAAGGAACTTAGTCCTCAGAAATATCTATTTCGGAATGCTCTTTTCTTGCAAAAATGTTTTCCAAGAAATGAAATATATACAGATATTATGCTAGAATCTACATTAAAATTTACATTTATTATTATTTTACATTTATTTACATTTATATAACTTACTACAGTGGTAAATCTTAAATTTGTTTATTTAACCCTCTCATGCATTAAAACCTCATATGAGGTTGTCAGATAAAAAAATGAAAAAAAAAATCATTATTCATAATTATTTGGATTTTGAATTGCAGAGTAGTCTCATATGAGATCAAAATTAGCTTTTGAAAAGAATCAATAGATATCAGCGCATGCCTTTCATTTTGTTTGTATAGGTTTTAGCATCCATTGTTGTCAAAAGTCAAGCATGCTAAAACAACGTATTTAGAAAGCGCTTCCCACCACCCAAAGGAGTTTAACAAGTAAGTGAAAATATATTTTATGTTTCTTACATCACTTTGATTACAAAAAGAAAAAAAAAATTAATATTTAATTTTTTTTTTTTGAGGAATTAAAGGTGTTTTAGTCTGAAATCTCAAATGTGGCTTCCATGCAGTTATAGCAATTACAGCTCTCGCTGCATGGAAACCTCATTTGAGGCTGTTTATTATATCATGTAAGTTTCCAAATTTTTAAAACTTTAAAAAAGGCAATTCTAATTAATTTTATAATTCTAATTATATATATATTGTGTGTTTGTGTAAGTTATAAGTAATCCGACAATTTGCATATATATATGTGCGATATTAGAAATATATATATGAATTTATTGGAAAGTAAATGTATGAGAATGTATGAGAATGTATGAAATGTATGAGAAAATATTAATTAAAAGTAATTTTCATGGTTTGAATGAATTAAAAATTAAATATCAATAGGATTATGAGAATGGACTTCATATTTTTTTATTTGTATGAATTGACTGACCGATATAATAGATTATACTAACTTTTTTTTAATGCCATTATATTATTTAAAATTATTTTTTGCCTTTTATAGGCTTTATAATGGACAACAAATGTGACAGATCCAGAAAGAGATATTTATCTCAAAAAGAAATAGAAGAACTTATGGCTCTTCCTTCAGATTCCGAAGATGATATGTTTGATGAAGATGATAATGACTACTTCGATCCGGATTACATACCAGCTGAGAATAATAAACACGATACTGAAGCAGTGAGTGATGACGAGGAAAGCAATATTGGGCCTTCTACGTCAAGCGGCATTACACATTCACATGTGGTCGCTCTCCGGGTGATCCGAACCCGACCCCTTAAGTGGGGGAGGTGACTCGGAGTCCGGCAGCGCTTGTAGTGTCAAGCCAGACGGGGCGGGACAAGGACGAACCGCAGCCTCCTCGAAAGGCCCGGCGCCGAGAGGCAATGGGTCCGGCTGCCACGGGTAACGGACGTTGCGTATGAGGTTGGAGGGTCATTTCGGTGACCGACATGTGCTCCACCCTCCGGGGACCACGGTTCTCGTGGGGAGCCCGGTAGCGACGCTCCATAGCTCGATCCCAGAGCCGGTTTCGACCGGGTGGTGACTCTGGGCAAAGGATAAGCAAATGCGGTAGGGCCTTGTCCACCTTTTGACCAAGAGGGAGCCTGAGAGGAAGTTGCGGACCTCGCAGAACCGTCTTTGGTGCTCGCTAGTGACGACGGCGCTCGCGGGAACGCCATGCAGGGACTCCCGGAGCGACCGAAGGGCGAGGGTTTCGGACAGCGCCTAGGTTACTTTTTGACCTAGTGTGGCTCATCCCGCTAAAGCCCCGGTAGCGGAGGTAGTTGTGTGTCGCCCCCTAGGTGGGTGGAGTTCGGCGGTGCCCCCGCTTGACCATGGAGCGGTCGCGGAGGGAAGCCAGCGTGGAGCTGGTTGCCCGAAGTTACGCTGTACCCCACGGGAGGGGGTCGGCCGGCAGGTCCGCTGCCGTGCTCCATCCCCGCCGGGAATCGGACCGGAGACTCGCCGACTAATGCGGCGGCGCTCTGATCCTCAGGCAAACGATTGGTCCGACTCATGAGCAGCGTGTCTATGCGCTTCTGAAGGTTACCGCGCTCGGAGGTGTGGTCATAGCGGTATCTAAACATAACTTTCGAACTCACAGCCCCGGGTCGCTGGGGCGGGCCTGGTTTGGGTCGGGAAGTAGGTGCCCGCGAAGGAGCTCGCGTGCGGTTCGTCCGCCTAGTTCTGAATGCCGGCCTACCGCCTCCTGGCCTTTCCTGGGTTCGTCTTGGAGTCTCGGAACACAGCGAAAGTCGTTGGCTGGGTCCTCAAATCGTGAGTCAGCTTCGTCGGCCTATTTGTGTTCGCAGCCCTCGACGGAAGCTGTGTTTTGGCGACTAACAATGTAGCGGACGCTATTGCACGGGGTCAGGGGCATTCGTGCTCAGGAACCCACGGCGACCGTGAGGTAAGGTAGAGGTGGGCCGGGCTCCTGCTCGCCTTCCGCGGCTCCTCCACCTTTGGGTGGAGGGGCTGTGGGGGGCGGGCGGGAGCTCGGCCTATCCAACCCCTAGTGAGGCGGGGTCTATCCCGTCTAGGTGGAGCTTTCCGTGACCACTTGGGGTCGCTAACGGCACCTAGTCTGGTCCTTCTGACTCCCAGTGAGATCCGCGAGGGGTTCCGCTGGTCGAGGTGGGAGGACCGGGCGAAAAGCCCAGAGCAGGGACGCTTTACGTCCGGAGGAATTTTCCCCGTCCTCCTGGGTTTTAGCTAGGGGTCGCTAAAATAACTTTCCCGACTAACCCTATCGGTTGTTCCCCAAAAATGTCTTTGCCGGATAATGGTATTTGATCTTCAGGGACCTCCGTAAAGTAACCCCGGCGTAGGGATCTTCGGCATTGGCTCGTGGACTCGGTTCCTTTGTAGGTTCTGAACTCTGCGGGTCGTCGGTGTGAACTGCGTTGGGACCAAGAGAAGGAACCATCTGGCTCCTCTAGCTGGGTGGGAGGCTCTGTCGCATCGACGGAATATCTAACTCTTGGGCGCAGGGCTTCGTGACGTGCGTTGGGCAGTGCGAAGTCCTTGGGCGACCACCCGCTGACGGCGGATGCACGGCAGAGAAACTTCTTTACGGAGGGTCTGCTCCGCGTCAGTTGTGTGCAAGTATGGGCCCTGAGTGGCCTATGTCGCCGGACGAAGGCTCGCGGCTTCGCCGCGAGAGCTAGTTTTACACATTCACATAACAAAGAAACCATTAGTAAGAATGATATTGATAATAACATTCATCTTACCTCTAAAACACCGGCTATAAAAACCAGTATGATCAGAGAAAAACGTTGGCTCGCTAACAAAGACAATGATTTCTCTAAAGAACCCCAAATTTTTCAACCTGAAAAAGAATCTGAATTTTCTGGAGATACTCCTTTAGATTATTTTTATAGGCTTTTCCCAGAATGTTACTTAGAAGACATATGTTATCAAAGCAACCTTTATGCTACGCAACCAACAGGGCAAGGAAAATTTAAATATTACTGTTCCGGAATTGAAAACTTTTTTGGGAATGAATTTTGTAATGACCTACATACGTTATGCCAGACTTCGTCAATATTGGTCTACAAGTGGTGGCTTATAACTAAGCATTATAGCTGACTCTGTCTATAAATAGGTTTGAATTAATAAAACGTTACCTTCATTTCCAGGACAACTTGAAAATTCCTGCAGATAATACAAATCGTTTGATAATATAAAGACTGTTTTTAGATATCCTTCATAAGCATTAGATAGCCTTCATTTCATTGAAGCTACAAAGCCAGAAGAATCACAATCAATTGATGAGATGATGGTGCATTTCAAAAGTAGGTCTTCTCTTAAACAATATATAAAATCACAACCAAAGCCATGGGGTTTTAAAATATGGGTTCGTGCTGGAGTTTCTGGCTGTGTTTATTGTTTTGAAATATTTCACGGAACAAATGGTGGAAGAATGCCACCATAAAAAAAAATATGGTGCAGCTGGTGATGTAGTTTTGCGTTTGTGAAATGATATAGCTTTGAAAAATCATAAAATATATTGTGACAATTTATTTACTTCAATTCTCCTAACTGAGGAATTAAAAAAACGAAAAATTTATTTTGTTGGAACTATTCGAGCTAACAGAATGAAGAGCGCCGAAAAAAAGCTAAAAGACTAAATCTCTCATAAAAGATGGAAGGGGATCAGTTTCTGCAACTACTTCTGAGGACAACAAAACATTGACTCAATGGGTTGATAAAGCTATCGTGCACGTGGTGTCATATTTTGCTGGAGTTCAAGCAACAGATAAAGCAAAACGTTTTTGTCATGCAACTAAGTCCATTGTAGAAATAGATATACCACACTCAGTGCAAATTTATAACCAGCATATGGGAGGTGTGGACTTAATGGATTTACTTGTTGCATTTTATCGTAATTCTCAAAGAAATAAACGTTGGTATATGCGTATTTTGTTTTTCATCTTTTGAATGTTGCTGTTGTAAATGCCTGGATTCTTTGGCGAAAAGGCGGCAGAGCTGCTAATGACTTATTAGAGTTCAAAAGTAGCATAGCATCAAGCCTAATATATACAGGAACATCATCACTCAAATTAAAGAAAAAGGATCGACCATCCGCTAACGGTTCTCCGGATTTCTCTTGTCCAGCAAAGAAAAGAAAATTGTCTTTAGTTGCAAAAGAACTAAGATATGGCAATCCAAAAAAATCTGATGGTAAATTTGCTCTGCAGTGCAAAAATGAAAGCTGTTCGTGTAGAACTAGATATATTTGTGGCCACTGTCAAGTTCATTTATGTCCAGAATGTTTCGAACATTTTCACCAAAATTGATTTTTTCCCACAAATGTAACATTACTGCATACAAGCCTCATATGAGGCTGCTCATATAACTTCCTTAAGAATTAAAAAAATAATAAAAATAAAGTTTCTTGTTATTATTCTCATCTATTTCAAGCTAATTTGCCAGTGAAAATTTTATTTGACAGTTTCAAAATAATTCATGCATGAGAGGGTTAAATCAAGAATTCAAACTAAAGTTTACATTTGACTAAAGAGTTGGTCCTCGAAAGAAATGGTTCTTAACACCAGAACTGCCGGAAATTTTACTTAAGCTATTTTACACCAGAACTATTTTACACCAGAAATTTTATTTAAAACTATTTAGCTTATATATTTAACTTATCTCCTTATTGGTACATATTTAACTTATTTTAGAAGAAAATTTCTGCTGCGCATGGAAATATTTTCATTTTTTACCGGTCAAAATTTTTGGCGGTTCTAGTGTTAAATCAATTCAGAGAAAAATTTAATTGAATGATAATTTTAAGTACCTAAAAGATATTTGAATTTATTATTTAAAATAAATTTTTTGATAAGATATCCTTATTTTTGCATCATTTTCTTAGGGTTTATTTGTGTCATTCTATGGAAAACGTTGATTACAATTTTCCATAAAAAAATCTAAACAAAAAAATCTTTAAAAAATATATACATTAGTTTATCTTTAACTTCCTTAAGGTTTACATAAGTGATCGTATATTTCACTCATTCATTTGGTGTTTGATTTATTTTATAAAGATTTAGGGGATTGTTTATTTCATAATATTGTAGGGGATGATATATCTAAGAAAGATACAAACATACAATGTTTTTTTTTATAATGCCATGCTTATTTAAGATCAGATATAAAACTTGAAGTAAACATTTTCAAATATTTAATTGTATATTAAATTAAATAAATGATACTTGCGTTTTAAATCAAGAGCGGGTAATACATAAAGTTCATAACCATACATAAAGTTTCGAATTCAGTAAGAATATTTTTAAATGAATGATAAATGATAGCACTTTCACGACTTAAAAAAAGGGATGTCTCCTGTCGGAATATTTTTATTAAATGTTTAGTGTTATTGTATTTAGCAAATTATTACACAGACTTTTATTGTAACAGAGAGGGTATAAGAAAGGCTTGTAATAGTAGGTCAAACATGATTTTTGAAAACAAATCATCACTTTTTCCTATCTTTACAAGAATAAAGTATTGGATTCGTAAAAATTTTCTAATACCGATTTTCGTCGGATTTATATGTTTTAGAAGGTCCTGAACATGATTTGACTGGTTTTAGAAAAGGTCTGGCGTAAGTCTCTGTGTGTGTCTGCCTGTCTGTATGCGTCGAAAATTTTACGTTCACCCTATCTCAAGAACTAATGCACGGAATCTAACCAAACTTCAGATTCAGTTATACTTTGACATAAATTGCTGATTAGGTTTTGGGGTAAATCTCACAACAAGTTGCACTGCTATGCTGAATTTTGCACGATTTATGAGATAATTATATCTCAAGAACTAATGGGCTGAATGTTATCAAACTTTATATGCTTTCAGACCGTGTCATAAATAGACACTGATTAGGTTTAGGTGTAAATCACCTAACAGATGACGCTGTTATGCTGCTTTTTCACAATTTCCGTGATAGCTATATCGCAAGAGAGATCATCAAACTTCATATTATGGTACATCTTAACATAAATAGACACTGATTAGGTTTGGATGTAAATAGCCCAACAGGTTGTGTTCTCTATGCTGTGTTTATCCCGATTTCTGCCAAAACTATACGTTATTAACTAATGCACGAATTTTCATAAAACTTTATATTGTATTGGCCCTTGACTTATCCTTATTAGGTTTGGGTGTGTACTGCCCAACAGGTGTCGCTGCTATGCTCTGTTTTTTATGTTGTCCGCCATAGCTATTATCTCAAGAACGAATAGACTGTCATTTAATTTTAGTTGAAGACGATTTGATTTATAAAGAAAGTTTTGTGGTGACCGCACCATACTTCATAAAATCCAATCATTTTTAATCATTATTCTATAAAGAAACCTATATTTTCACAGAAGAAAAAAATTTATTATTGAATTTATAATATATTTATAGCATTTACAAATTAAGTGTAGATACTAATGGAGAAAATGGGGTGAAGTATGTAACGGAGGTATACATGTAATACATTGGTTCATTAAAAATACATGATAAAATAAATAAATAATCCTTCATCAATCTTCATGACATATATATTTCCGATGTTTCCTATTATGTAAAACCTAAAAACTATTTCTATCATAAAATACATATTCTATCACAAATTAACTACTATGTACCAAAAAAAGTCAAGTTTTTTATAGAATGACTCAAATATGCAGTGTGTCCCAAAAAGGAGTACCTATTTTAAAAAATGAATGATTAAGAAACGAATAGAGTTATTAAAAACATTCATGCAGGAAACGGATGTGTGAAGTCTGGAATTTTGTTTAGAACACTTTATTATGTTCGTTCAAAATCTGACCGACAGAAGGCGGCACAGCACATTTTGGTAGCTATATGAACAAACGGAGCATGCGTGAAGACCTGACAGAAGTAGATGTGGTCAGTGAAAGTTCAGTAGCAACCATTTCAAAGGAAACAGTAGTTGTCGTTGCGTAAATTCTTCAAAATGGTGCATTTGTTGGGCATATAGCAACCAAAATGTGCTGTTGCGCCATCTGTCGGTCAAATTTTGAACTATTATAATAAAGTATTCTAAACAAAATTCCAGACTTCACACATCCATTTCCTGCAAGAATTTTTTTTAATAACACTATTCGTTTGTCAATTATTCATTTTTAGAAATAGGTACTCCTTTTTGGGACACCCTGTATATACAACATCTATCTCTCTATATATATGTGTGTGTGTGTGTGTGCGTTTGTGTATTCGCACCCTTGCTTCTATGTTTGGGTGAATATAACCAATTTTGTTTTAAACAAAGCTATAACTTCAAAAAATACTCAGGTAAATTTAATGATTTATTTTATTTTTTACCATTTCATTAATTATAGATTTTACGGTTCATGTTGGAAACATATATATATATATTTATGTTTGTAACTAAGTAAATTAGAATAAATTAAAGAAACACAATTTTTTCTCATTCTACGGAACTGAAATGTAATCTGCATAAAGTAAAAGATTAATTAATTATATCTTCACTATTTACACATGTTACTATTTACACACAATTTACTACATTGACTTCTAATAAGAAGTAATTTTTTAAATTATTTTTGAAACTTAAGTGCATAAAAAATTAAAAATATAATTCCCAGCATATTTTTATGTAACTTATCTTTTAACTAATTTAATTTAATATTAAGTTTATGTTTAAAATTAAATGGAAAGCTATGTTTTCGCTGACAGATTTTAATGCCAAAGTGCAACATCTTGTTGTTAATCTGACAAACGATTAATCTGGTTGTGTTTTAAACTGCTTATTTGCTTTGGACAATCAATTATCGATTGTAATTATTTTGTCATTAGTTATATTATATTACTGTAGCAAATAAATGCTCTTTATTGAGGTCGATATTTAAGAAATCATGCTTGAAATTTTTTTTAAATGTCGAAAATTTGATCTACAGTTTTTCAATAAATTTCTTTCAAAAGTACATTTTCCTTCCTATTCGATGATATAAAAATTCAAATTGTGCAATATATACAAATGATGTATGAGCGATAAAAATAGCAACTATTTTTTGTCAGCCATCGAAAAGTGGCTAACACATTTCTGACGGCGACGTCCGAAAAATCTGCAGTGAAAGAAATAGGACTTTATCGCTAAAAGTTTCCCATTACCTATCGCATCTTCAGGTAATTATACAGCCTAATAAATAACTTTTTTTTTGACTTTCAGTTTATTAATCTATAAACTTATTGCGAATTAAGAAATTTTTCGTTTTAAGAAAATCGTTTCTTGTTGGAAAATGTAAAATGTTTATACATCTTTGCCGAGCATTGCATTTTAAAAATATTGTGTGTGACTTAAAAACCTGAGAAATCAAAAAGCTTGGATTTCTTTGTGAAAGATTTTCAAATGTGCATCTAAGACTTGGTTCCCAGAACTGTCTGACGGGAGAAACTCAATATTTGAATTTGTTGATGTTCTTGAAACCTTTTTCAATTTTTATCCGAGGTTTTCCCATATTTGCTGCTTCCTGACCTAGAACACTATTTGAACTTGGATTTCAAAACTCCAATATTCTTTTATTTATTTGAAACTTTTTTCTTTCAGCTTAGTATAAGTATTATAAAAATTGTAATATCTATTTTACAAAAAAAAATGTTAAAAGGAGTTTCTTTATTACGTGAAGTTTAAAGCAATAGTTATTATGTATTAATTACGTTATCAGGTAACCACCTGACTGTTGCACTACACTAAATAGAAACTCAAGTGTTATTGAATGAGATTTAAAAAAAAAATAAAAAATAAGAGGAAGGTTTTTAAAAGGAACATTTCTATGATAACATATTGAGTTATATGTATTTGTAAAATTTGAAAATTATTTCTCGAAGCATTAATAAATAAAAGCATACAGAAAAACGCTATTATCCATCACTCTTTTAATCGTCAATTTCTGTTAACCGTCAGCATGGACGCATGCAGGGAGGGGGTCCAAGTGAGGGCATATGCTTCTCCCTAGAATTTCAATTTTAAGTAAATTTTCTTTTCCCCTCATGCTTTTGAAAAAAATAGTAACATATATTCGCCTCAAAAGATTAAAAGAAAGAAACATTCAAAAATATTTTCTCAAGCTTTGTGAAAGTCAAATTTCATTTCTGTTCTTCTTTTTACGTTCATGTTTTATACAAATGACCCTAATCGGGGGATTGGGTGGACACAAGCCTTTTAATGAAAAAGTGGAATGGATATTTTATTTAAAAAAATTCCGGTAGAAGTTTACTTTTGTACTTTTAAAATTTCTTATTTGTTAAATTTCTGTATTTCTTCTTTTTTCAACTGATATATGTAAAAAGTATTTTCCACTTGCGGTTCTCAGGACAAAATTCTGCGATTAGTTCATGGCACAGTTATGTTATATACACATGTGTGTGACAATTTTTTCGGATGGGGAAAATTTATACCAGATATAAATCTCACTCAGTAATTTTGAAGTGATATGCACCATTTTGGCGGTTCAGGAGCTAAAATAATATGATGAATTTCCAATTCTAATCTTTATTTATACCTCATGTGATGTGTGCAATGAAAAAAAATCTTTGTTGTCGATCGCCCTAATTTGTTATGCATGTGCGTGCGTGGGCTGATGAGATCGCTACACACTCTATCCCCAGTGAGAAAGACGTATTGCTGACGTCTGACGAGCGATATGCACTCGTGAATGATGCAGTCGTATGCATATGTGATGCGTGTGAGTACAGGTTTTGACAGTGAGCGTTTCACAGGCTTTGGTTGAAGGGGATGATTTATTTAGTGCTGCTATCTGTTGGTTATGAGAGGAGGTGATTGTTGCTGAAGGTTGTTGTTTGCGTGTTTGTCCGGGTTACCACTTTGGATAGAGTGGCGCCGATGGGATACGAACCACGGATCTCATGATCAGGAGGCGAGAATGTTAGCGTCGAGCAAAAGGCCAAGCCAGTTACTCTAAGCTAGTAACTCACTTTATACTGATCATGTGAGATGAGATCGCTACAATTCTATAGCCTTATCACTTATCAGTAACAGAGACTGGCTTTTCCATGACTAATGGATAATCAAAAACTAACTGTTTTTATACTTAATACAATAAACGGAATCTTAAGATTACTTTTTTTTTCTCTACTGGTTGTAATAAGAAGTTATTATACAGAAGATTTTTCATATAACTAAGGGGCTCTGGCACTTACAAGTTATGCTCGCCAACCCCCGTTTAGACACAGCAGACTCTAAAAACACAAATATATGATCTGCTTTAAAATGACTACGGACGATTGAATTAAAATTAAACGACCAGTTGCGATCTCCCTGTAATTGGTTTCCCATTCATTTCCCTTTAGGCTGAGGGATTTTAATGCCGAATCAACAGCTGTTGAAACATCTAATGGATATTATCGTGACTGATTAAATATATCAGATAAACATTTGAAAGTCAGCTTATATAAAAGTAAATAAGCAAACATGTCGTTGCCTCCCGGATTTTTTCTAACGACGCTATAATAAAATTGTTTTAAATTAGACATTTTAAATGTATCGTTTTGAGTCTAATGTAATTTTCAATACAGTTTTCTTTCTCCTTTTAATATTCATCTGAAAGTACCTACTGTTTTTATTTGAAAGGAAATATTATTAATAAATAAAGACACAATCTTGCTTAATTGTACACAAAACACGAACTTTAATAAGCTAAAAGTTAACTTCTACGTTTCGAGCTGTTTCTACATCCGTCTTCAGGAAAATATGATAATAAAAAGGCTCAAAGTTCAGAGACGAAAGCTTCCTGTGCAAGAGATAATTAGTCGGAACTTGACCAATGATTTAAATACAAAAATGTAGTGTTGCCATCTAGTGCCATCTAGAAATATTATTATTTGCTCTGTCTTATAACTGGCAACAATAATTAAAAAAAAACATATCGAAATATGAAATAAATATCTTGTTTAAATATATTTTTAAATTGAAACTGTTTGACGATATTATTTTTTGCCCATTTTAAATGTGACGCAATATTCCCTATTAACTGCTTTTTACACATAATGAAATCATTATTTTAACGTTTTCCTTCTTTGTTAATGATCAAATAAGTACCCTTTTTATGACGTAATTTTTCCCCATTTCTTGCTTTTAACACGTTGTTATTTAATTATTTTAAAATTTTAATTATATTTTTTAAATTAAAGGTCTAAATACATTTTTTTAATTGAAAGAAAATAGCATTCTTTGTGCTGCTTTTATAATTTAGCAACAATTCAAAATAATGATCTTTCTAATTATCATAAAGATATATTTTAAAATGATCAAAATATGAATAAAATATTGAAAAAAATCCCCATAAAAAATGAGTCAAGTAAAAGAATAATTTAAGTTTTCACAACGCAAGCTTGTGAAGTATGTCCATAGAAAAGATGATTAAATTTCTATATATAGTTTTTGTTCCTATAAAACTTTTTTAACAGAATTATTTTGACATACTTCAACATTAAATACCCCTTAAAATAATACTTCGATTTAAAAAATGTCTTCTTCAGCGTGTTTATCAAGTATTTTTCTATAATACTACTAATTTTTATACACGGTGACAGCATTAGTTACTATTTTTCAGAATAGAGAGAAAATAAAAATTGAACTGCGTATATTATTATTTAATTAAATATCCAAATAAATTATAGATAAAACATTACTCACACAATAAATATTGTAAAATTTTAAGACATCACCAAAGGTAGGGTTCTCAGCAGAAACCTACTCCATTCCATGTAATTTGTGGATGAAATGTTGAACAGGTTTGATATAGAAATTAATTAGATATTCTGTTTCAAATATAAATTAATGTATTAAACATAATAACTGATCTGTAGTTACTATTGATTTATTTGGTGCTGTTTGTAATTATCTGTAAATCAAACACAATGTAAAAGATCTGCTATATCTCACTTACAACCCTTTAAATACTGCTCAGAAACCAGCACATGAAAACCCCATTTAAAATAAACTCTGCTCGAAATTTTAGCTAATTCCAGAAATATGTCGCAAGATTTGAAAGCATTCGATCGACTTCTATTACCAATAGACTCTAAGAGAGGGATATTGATACATAATCAGATATAGTTTAAAGCTAGATAAAATATATATAGCTTGATAATTTAAGCTAGATCATATTAAGATTCAGCCAATGATTTGAGAAAGTCTGTACTTTTTTTTTTCTTGTTTTCCTTCTTTCTTTCTTTTGCTTCCGTTTATATTTATTTTTTTGCTTCAAACTTTTAAAATTATTTTTTAAATCTCTCTTTTTTTGTGCGTCCTTTAACAATAATAAACAAGTAAATAAACACAGGTCAAAGACTACTACTTTGTGAAATAGATTTATGTGAAATCTTTAAAAACAAACAGTCAAATGCGAATACTTGCGTACAAAGGGTTCTGTACAATAAATTTATTATTTGCAAAACGCAATATTACAAAAAATCGTTGCTAAAAGAATAATAAGACTTTGTAAATAACTTGGAAATATTCTATGAATTATTTTTCTATAATTGCCTTCAGCAATGAAAAACGTTGACTATTTATGACTATTTTGCCTTACCTAAAACAAAGACCTTGTACAAAGTTTAAGCTTGGCATTGTGCCAAGCGCGCTTCGAAAACAGGCCGCAAACTGCAACCCCGCTTTGGTCCGTGATGCGTTTATCTTAATAAGTTTTTAATTATTATCTCGGATAAATGCCGACAAATGTTTTCAGGAATAATATCAATAATCCTTTGATGATAGCTTCGTCGATAGGTATGTCGAGTGCCCCTCAATTTCCCTTATTTTGCGACGCAAAGTAAAGTTCGTCTGTAACGGGAAAATGCGATTTTTTCAAAAACTATGTCACCTAGGATAATCTCTATAGTTTTCTCGCAAGGTTTAAGTGAATTTTTACTATCCCTAATTTTTTCGTACTTTTAGTTTCAGTAGACTGAGAAATAGGGGGTGAGAGGACATTTTTTTGCAGTACATTCTAGACAATATTTCTGAAAATATAATATCTA
Source organism: Maratus speciosus (assembly GCA_963932465.1). Lineage (NCBI taxonomy): Eukaryota > Metazoa > Arthropoda > Arachnida > Araneae > Salticidae > Maratus > Maratus speciosus. The sequence goes on along the minus strand of OZ010788.1, from coordinate 382,926,740 downwards.
AAATGAAAACAAATATATTTTTGAGTGTGGTATTACGAGATCTTTCGAACGATATTCCACACAATAGACACACACACATACAAAAAGAAAATCAAGTAACGTAATTAGCCCTCTACAACCCCGCCTTGGTCCGTGATGCGTTTTTTTTTTTTTTTTTTTTGGATATGTTTTTAATTAATATCTCGGATAAATGCCGACAAATGTTTTCGGAAATAATATCAACAATCCTTTCATGATTCTTGGCGGATAGGTATCTCGAGTGCCCCTCAACTTTCTTTAGTTAGCGACGCAAAGTAAAGTTTGTCTGTGCGTTTGTAATAGGAATGCGATTTTTTAAACTATGTCTCCTAGGATAATCTCTATAGTTTTCCCGCAAGGTTTAAGTGAACTCCTACTATCCCTAATTTTTTCGTAATTTTAGTTTCAGCAGACTGCGAAATAGGGGGTGAGAGGACATAATTTTGTAGTACTTCTCGATGATATTTCTGAAAATATAATACCTAAAATGAAAACAAATATATTTTTGAATGTGGTATTACAAGATCTTTCGAACGATACGCCACACGATAGACACACACAAACACAAAAAAAGAAGATCAAGTAACTTAATTAGCCCTCTACATTTTCCCTAAAAATATTTGTGAATTAGTAGTAATCTATAAATATGTCGGTCAATAGCCTGTCGAGTTTGAACTTTCCATGTTCCCTGTTTCCGAAAGAAACAGCTGTGAGAGAAAGACTGACAAACACACGAGTGATCTTATAATGGTTCCGTTTTAGGTAGATTTCGTATGAAATACTACCTATTGGCGTCGTTCCTATGTTGAAATTTCTGAAAAAAGTTTTGCAGATCTACACCGATCATGACCCCTAGAACCCAAAACCACCCTCAGTAAAAAACTTTATTTATCTATCTATCTATCTATCTATCTATCTCTCTCTATATATATATATCACTTTTTTCTGGACACGATAACTTCCACAATTTTGCACAAATCTCTTCCAAACTGATACATAAAATCAAAGGGCATAAAATCTCGGCCAAGTTCGTTAATGGGCAAAATCGGACCAAGGGGATGGAAATATGGAGGGGTTTTGTGAAAACCGAAAAAACACCATAACTTCTTAATTTTTGTACATATTAAATCAGTTTAAAGTTTTTATTATTTATAAAAATAGGACCAAGATTTTATGTAACACAGATTTTTGATAAAATTAAAAATGGGCTCAAGAGGCGCAAAAAATAGGGTTTTTGGAAGAAACAAATTCATAACTTCGTCAATTCTCAAGATATCAAATCCAATTAATTTTATTATACATCTACTTAATATTATCTACAACTTTTGTATTCACAAGTTTTTGATAGGACCAATTCGTATCGCAAAAAAATTAAAAACGAAAACAAAAAAAGGGGGTTGAAGAAAAATTTCCATAACTCCGTCAATTCACAAGATATAAAATCCCCATGAATTTATCATATATCTTCTTAATATTGTCTTCAACATTTATATAGACAATTTTTTGATAGGACCTATTCTTACAGCAAAAACAAATTAAAAATACATAGCGGTTGAAGAAAAAAATCATCTTATTATGTATTCAAATCCAAACTGCTTATTTTCTTACTCATTTTTAAATTAATTTTTGCTCTCAAACGCGTCCAATTGATAGATTCTCTTCTTCAGAAACTATATAATGTACCGTAATGATCGATTTTTTGATAGAGGCAGAATATATTTAAAAAAATGATGTCAAAGTGGGATTTTGAACAGATTTTCCCGAAGCGATTGTGTTAGAAACGTAAAATATTGCCCTAGTGAGAAAATAATTGTTTATTAATCAAGTTTCAATTAATTGAAAGAAAAAGAAAAACACAGGTCGCTTATAAATCTTTTCAAAAATCACGTCAGCGAGTTTCGTATTTTTTCTATTAAAAATTAATCTGAAAACGGGCCAGAAAATTTAGAGTTGTTGAGCATGGAAAAGTATTTTTTTAATACCGCCTTAACATGATTCTGATAAAACCAGCTATTATATAAAAATGAAATAAAAACTCGTCAAAAGTGGCCAGATAGAACTGTTAAAGTGGATTTATATCTAATCATGATTTAGTTTTTGTTGGTGCAATTAATATACTTAACTTCGAAATCTACCTTCGCCTGCAGGCCGGGCTGGCAGGGATTTTTTACTATGGAGCCCAAAAAATTACGAGTTAATGAACTATAAAATATGCTTTATACAATGTATTTCACTCATAAATGTTAATTACTCGGTATTTCTATGACGATCCTCGTATGATGATTCTTGTTGAAGTTTAGAGAAATTACCCGTAGAAATATCACATAAATGTTTAGTTAAATTTAATACTCTTAAGGGGATTCGGTACTCTTCGTTCGGCGAAAAATCGTGAAAATACTGATTTTCTAATTTTTTGCTAAAATATACTTTATTATCCCTAATATATTCTGATGAAGTTTCGTAAAGATCCGAGTATTATAAATACAGTTAAAAGTGATGTTATTACATCGCTGTCTCTTTATATTCACTGTTTATGTTGAAATTGCAGCTGAAGACCTATATATTTTTTTAATATATCGCAGCCAGGAAGAAGCGTTGTAGATTTAGAATAATTGTTTTTGAAGTTGAAATCTTAAAAATGATTTTTCTCAATTTTTGTTTTTTTTTTCGACAAATTAACATGTTTAATGTGATAAAAACTTCATGTATATTTTTCAACTGATTCAATTTTTTTCTGGTTGTTCTTTATGGCCTATTTCATAAAACTAAGTAACGGGTTTACAAAAAAGTAAAAAGATTTTTGTCTTTTTTACCACATAAAAATGTAAAATAAATTCAGTTTTTACTGTAATTTTACACGTATTTGCTCATTCTGTTTCTCCCAAACTAATTAACTTATGATAAATCCGATACTTAAAATTATGCAGTACCACTCCTAAGAATAGTTTATAAAAAGCTCACAAGGAAGGTCTCCATACGGACATATTCAGAGTGTTCTTCTGATGTGGATATATATTTTTATAAAAATTTGTTTGGTGGAACCTCGATAGAACGTTCGTAAAAAATAATGAAAATTTCGTTTATTTGGCGATTTATCATCGGCTGTCGATGATATGAAATTTCGAAAAATACTTTTTTATGTCGAATACTCTTTAAGATAAAAATATTTCATATTGAACTTGTTTAAATAAATTTAATGTAAATAACTTTAGTTTTGTCATTTTTAGTTTGATTTAATTATAGTTTTGTCATATATATATATATATATATATAATGAAAGGGAAATATCAAATTTTATGAATTAAAACAAAATAAAAATAAATTAAAATTGCTTCAATATCTCAAAATTATGTCCAATTGATCACTGTCGATCCAATTTTGTTGCTATGGAAACGACGAATTCTTTGATATTGAAATGAATAATTGGTAGATGAATCTTGCCTTTATTTTGTAATACGCTTAAATATGACAGTATTTTTTTATATATGAAATTGCTTTTAAAGTAATAAAATTAAATAACAAGCACCATACATATGTAATACGAAAAAATGTATTTATCTCTCTCATTGTTTGTGTTTAAATTCATTAAATACTTTATACACGCATTCTAAAAATCAATTAACAAACAATTTTAAGGTGCATTAAAATCGCTTGCTTTTGGCGAGGAAAAGTACTGCTCACCAAATCGCATGACACTTTCGTCTTTTCGCGCCAAATACTCGAAAGTATTTTATTTCTTTACAGACTTTCTACTGTAATTCCGCTGTTAAATTTGACTTATTCTTTATTATCTACATAAGTAGTTTAATTGGAATTTTTTTTAAATATTCTGAGTGTGCCCAGTAAGAGACCTTCCTTGTCAGAATGTTCAAAATTGTACGTCAAGATACATTTTAAAATTTACTTAAATTCAAATGTATGGGGCATTCTCACAATCCTTTGACTTTTATGTCCCTGAATAATAATTTTTATTTAGGCACATTTTCTTGTGTTTCTTTTTTATTTCATATACTGAGGAACATCCCATTGCATGATTGCATAACAATATTAACGAGATAAATAAGTTTTGAACGAAGTTGGGGGTCCAAATACCAGGAAAACTCCTATACCGTCCCGTGTCCCTGATGCTGATTTTTAAGTTTGGAGCTGTCTGTATAAAATTGTTTCAATAAAGGTAATTCGATATAATTTTTTTCCGAAACTGGGACAATTGTTTTACATAAATATGTAGCAAAAAATGAACCTGCACACATTTTTACGGTTGATATTATTTTTTGAAGTCTGTCCCTGTGTTTTTCATCCTTACCGTCCCCCTTGCTAAACTTATACAGAAAATCACTTCAGATGCAGCCACAGAATTGTTTTCAAGTTTTTTCTCATGCAGAAGTATGCTAAATTAAGAATGCTTAAAATTGTTTGACAGGAAATTTACTTCAGAATAATCAGCATTTAAATATCAATTTCAAGCATCGTGGCTTTATTGGTAGTCTTATAGTCATCAAGGTTTATTCCTGCACTTTTCGAGGTAAATTGTTTTTTTTTTAATTTAATCCAATGCAAATAACTGTTTCAAAAAATTAATGAACATTGTGGCTATCACTTAGTCTTAACATGATTTTCCCAAATATAGTGGTAATTTTCCTTACGATCCCTTTTTTTCCCCATTACCATCCCTTTTTTCCTATACCGTCCCCCATTTTTTTTCCTTCCGTCCCTTCCGACCCCTTTAAGATAATATTATACCAAATTTTGTACTAAAAATACTACATTGTTATTATTTCTTATTTGAATGTCCTGTGGGTACTATGCAAATTCATTATAAGTAAAAATTTTGAAGAAAATAGAAAGTTATAGTGGTAAAATGGTAAGGAAAATTACACACGCAAGTTTAATTTAAACCTCAGTTAAATAAAACATTTTTCGCTGCTGACCATTTTTTCTTTATTTTGAATCATTAAGGCATTCGTCTATCAGATTGAAATGTTATTTTAGCAAGTTTAATTTCACCAGATTTTTATTCCCGAAAGTCAAAAGATTGTGTGTTATGCCAATAATGTACCTTAAAATGCTTAAAAAAAAAAAATTCATTTCTCGATATCTAGATCAATGTTGTGCAACTAAGGTTTTGAATAAAAGTCTACTATTCAGAGTAAATAATGCGAAATTTAATGAACATATTTCGTATATTGAAGAAAAATGAATGGTGATTAATTTAAAATGCTATTAGAAGTGATTAAGTAAATTTCGAATAATTATTTTTGAAGTTGAAATCTTAAAAGTGATTTTTCTCGGTTTGTGTTTTTCCTACGAAATAGCATGTTCAAATTGATAAAACTTTATGTACTAGGGGGCTCGGCCCCCTACGAGCTACGCTCGCCAACCCCCGTCCAGACACCGCAGACTCCAAATGCACGCTAATTTGATCGGCTTTAAAAAGATTTCGAAAGATTGAAATATAATTTAAAAAACAGTGGCGATCTCCCTATAAACGAATTTCTATTCATTTCTCTTTGATTGGGGAATTTTAACGCCAAATCCGCTGCGGTACTACTTCATTATCCCATCGACCAATTTCGCCAAATTATATAAATCGCCAAACCACTCGCCAAATTATACAAATCGACATAATTTTGATTTTAAATAACGAAAGAACAAACAAATTAGTACAACATTAATAAAAATACAAATAAAAAACGTCGAAATAAAAATAACTTGATGACGTAGACACGTGTAACAACATTTCAAAATAAGCTAATATAAAATGAATTAAGTAAACAGTCTTTGTCTCCTGGTATTTTTTAACAAAGCGAAAAGAAAGTTCTTTTAAATGAGACATTTTAAATTAATCGTTTTTAATCTGACGTAATTTTTACCAAGCTATTCTTTCTCATTTAAATATTCACGTGAATATACTTTTGTTAGAAATGAAATATTATTTGCGCTTTCCTGACAAAAATAGTTGAAAAGTATCCTCTCAAAATATAAAATAAATGTCTAGCGCAATTTCTAAATTTAAACCGTTTTGCAATATTATTTTGTGTTCATTTTATGTAATAACTGTAATGCGACGTAAATATGACGTAATTTCTCCTATTTAAGACTTCTAACGCATGTTAATAAATTTATTATTTTACAAATTCCTTTCTCTCTTAAAATTCACGTGTAATTATAGTTTTTATGACGTAATTTTTAACAAGTTCCTGCTTTTTGTACATAATTATTTAATTCTAATTCCAAATGTTTTTTTTCTGTTTATAATAGTCACGTGTAAATAAATTTTTAATTTATTTACACGTATAAATATTTTTTTTTTTTTGAAGCAAACATTATTGTTTATACAGTTGGCAACAGTTTAAATTAATATCACTTTCTAAAATCTGTAAAAAATATCTCTAGAAATGCTGAAAATTTGAATTTAAAATAGAAATAAAACCTCAAAAAATGAGTTAAAATAAAAAAATGAATGCAATCTGCACTCCGACAAATTCTAACGCATAAAATGGTCTAAAAATGATTACACTGTCATGTATAGTTTTTGCTGCTATAAAACTTTTTTAGTGGAACAATTTTGTCCAACTTTAGCATTAAATAGCTCTTAAAATAATTCTTCGATTTGAAAACTGTCTGCATCAGCGTGTTTATCAAACATTTCTGTATAAAACCACTGATTTTCATATTTTTGTATGCATTTGTTTTCTTAATATTAACGAAGAAAGACCTCCGGTCACAAAAAATTCAAAACCGGCGGCGGCGGCGGCGGCGCCGGTGACAGCGGTAGTTACTTTTTTTTAGAATAGAGAGATATTTCTCAGTTGACTCGACTTTTTTTCTGGTTGTTCAACATGGTCTCTTTGATAAAACTAGGTATCGGAATTACGATAAAGTAAAATGTTTTTTAAATATAAAAATGTAAAATAAATTCAGTTTTTACTGCAGTTTTACACGTATTTGCACATTTTTTTTTCTCCCAAACTAATTAATTCATGGTAAATCTAATACTTAAACTTACACAGCACACTTATAAGAATAGTTTACAAAAATTAGCTCCAAATGTTCAAAACTGTAAGAGAAGATCCATTTTAAAATTTACTTAAATTTTTAAAAAATATATCAATTTTTAAAAATCACTTTTAAAAATATTAAATTATTAAAAATGTTTTAAATTATTTATAATTTTAAATAAAATTATAAATATTAAAAAAAAATTGATCGAACAATTTCTTGATAGAATCATTTCCTTTCATTGAGTCTTTTATTATTATGCCAAAAATGTCCTTTAAAATGCTTAAATTAAAAAATATATATATATTCGAAGACTACCCGAAGACTATACGAAGAGGAATGCATCCCATTAAGCATTTCTTATTTTATATTGTTACAAAAATGAAAACAATAATTCGTTTAATAAAAGCTTATAAAGGGGCTATTTTCAATATTTTCTTCAAATCCATAACTAAGCTATAGGTCACCTAACATGCAAATTATTTATTAGCACTACTTTCTTGTTCAGAAAGTATCTTCTTTTAATTTTACTAAATGGATGATTTTTTTTGTCCGATTTATTTTATTTTATAGAATTCGTTTTTTTTTTTTTTTTTTTTTTTTTTTTTTTTTTTTAAACACTTGATAAGGCACTGAAAAATATTATATTATTACAAACTTTTGACTAATTGTAAATTTACCATCTATGCCTCAACAAAGTGATTGTTTTACCTATATAATAAACATAAATTATATAATCGGTTAAAATGATGAAGGAAAAATAATAATGACAAAGAATACGTATTGTACGAATGATGTAAGTCACATACTTCGTTTAATCGAATAAGTGAAAAACAAAGGATCGTAAATATCATCGCACTCCTTCATTGAACACTATTTCTATGCACCTTTAGGAGTCTGCGAAAACAATCCCCCCTCTACATATGCATAACTACCTTTTACTTTTGAAACATACGGCCTTATTTGAAGTGTGATCGATAAAATCTTCGAATTTATTTCCTAAGAAGGATGTTAACGTCTTACGCTCTGGAGGTAACCACTAAGCCGAAAAAAGAATTTACTCCAGATAGCAGTTTCTTCAGCACAGAAGATCTGCAATAACCCGAAAGTTGTTGAATGACGCTTTTTTATATAACTTTTCTTTCCGCACTTCAGGAATCGAAGTTGAAGTCGCTTCCCCGCTGTTACTTTTTCCTTGGATCGGTTGGATATTTATTTCGGAGGTTTGCCTGGCAGAAGTGCCTCCTGGGAGGCAGACGGAATCGAGTTCGACGATGTTTCTGTATTTTACGAGTTTTTCTCCTTCTAAGTCAGATTCATTTCTTCTCATATCATCCGGGATCTTTGGAGTGCAGTAGTATTTCACCTTTTGTGTTGCCACAGTAAATTTCATATAGTAGATACTTTTTTTTAGAGGAAAACGTTTGTGAAAGTATGGAGCTAAGTTTAGATTAAATTTATCTATTGCTGTCATCGATAGGTATTAAAAGTTTAACTACACAGATGTGCAACTTGAAGAATTTTCAGAGAATTATTTCTATGTACTTCGTAAAATATATACCGTTTTATAAAGTATCAGTGAAGCATAAAAAAGCAGTAAAACATGAGTAAAATAAGCAATTATCATTTTTTAAAATTACTATATTTCTAATAATATTTTATATTTCCAAATATCTGTGATTATATATATTTATTACAAAAGGTTATCATCAAATGTAAAATAATCTTTCTTAAACTATATGCTACATAAAAAGGCTGTGAGTGTTAAGATTCTATTAAAGATATTTTTGCAAATTGTAGATTTTTATTAACAAAGGGACGGAAGCAACCAAAGTGAGGTTTCGCAAAATTTTCATCAATCCTTTATATCCTGACGGTACTTTTAAGTATAATGAACCCTTTATGTACTGAATTATGAATTCGTGAAAATTTTATCTTCTAAAGCATTTTTCGTGAATTGTTTAAACTACATTAAAAGATTTACATAATTTTTTAATGTAGTTTATGAAATGTAGTTAATAAATTTTAATTTTAATTCTTTTAATGTAGTTAATAAATTTTAGAAGGATTTTAGAAGGATTGAAGGATTTAGAAGGATTAATTAAATTTGAATTTATAGGGATTTTTTGCAATATTTATAACCACACTAAAATATTTTAAATATTTTTCTTAGTATTTTGTAGAATTGGGAAATGTACAAACATAATGTTCTTGCAATAGAAATATTTCCGAATTGAAAAAAAATGTGTAACCTAATGCTTTTGGAACAAGATAAAGTAATGTATTTATAACTCATTCTAAACTGTATTACTATTAATCTATGTATTAAATAAATTTTATAACAAGTTATTTTAATGATACTTATAAGTACCGTCAGTAGATAAAGGGTTAAAGAAACTTCAATGTAATATTTATTTAATTCGTCTGCGAAAAAAAGTAGATTGCACTTTTCATACAATGTAATTTGCACAGTGAAATAGTCGAAACTAAATATTTTTTAATGTGGTTATTTTCTCAACCATTTACCTAGGTGAAGCATTTATCCTATTAAAAAAATATTATACGAAAAATTTGCGACTACAAAACACTTCTCTCTTACAGATAGGATCACAATTCATTTATTTACATACACTGTTCTTATAAGAATTGTGAGATTTAACAGTATTTTTTTGTTAATTAATCTAATTATTCTTTAAATATTTTGCAAAAAGAGCTCTAACTACCGATTTATTAAATCAGTTTTAATTAAAAGAATTATCTAAAACTAAATTTATTATATGTGGTTCTGAATATCTTAGACATTAAATTAAAATTCAGGTGAAGCAATTTTTGTATTCAAAATTCAGGGTATAAAGCGTTAAACCGTCATATGTTTTATGTAATTATTTTTTTTTGTTAATTAATCTAATCATTCTTTAAATATTTTGCAAAAAAGAGCTCTAACTACCGATTTATTAAATCAGTTTTAATTAAAAGAATTATCTTAAAATCAAATTATTATATAAGGTTCTGGATATCTTAGACATTAAAATTTAGGTGAAGCAATTTTTGTATTCAAAATTCAGGGTATAAAGGGTTAAATGTTAGGGGTTATAAGGGGTAATATGTTTTATGTAATTACATATTACTATTAGTTTAAGAAACTTATTGGAAAAGAGGAGAAAATTCAGTTTAAGATTGACAAAATCGCAAAAATATTTATCAGTATCATGTCACAATTGCTTGATTTTGGCATTTTACAGGAACATACCACGAAAAATTATTTCGTCGTTGCTGCATTTTATTCCAAATACATCAGTTAAAAGTTAATTTTTCTTAAATGGTGGCAATATATCGTCGACATTATACACTATAAATATTCAATGAGATTACAGTTTTTAACCCTTTAACCGTCTGGCCAAGATATTATAGCATCAAACTGAGATTTAAAAAATATATATCCTGGGATTTAAAAGCATTCTTATAAAATTACTGCAAAACCCTCGGACAGTGAAAGGAAAATACACTGTTACTAAAAAAATTGTAAATTATTGATTTCATATTTCTCGCACATACAGCTTAAGTAATTATAATCACGTCAAGAAGTTTAATTGTTCTATGTGACTATCGCATTCTGTTATTCTCTTCCTTTATTTTTTCTTTTCGTTATTTTCGTTACCTTTCGTTATAAAAGCCATTTCACAACTTATGAATTAAAATTTAAGGGGCGGTGAAACTGATCTAAGTAACTATATATTTTACCAGAGAACTCCTGTATTAAATGGAAATAGTAAGGTGCTTTTAGAGGGTGCGTTTTGATTCGAAAATTATGTGTTTACTTTACAACAGGGATACTATAATACAGACTATAAATTGCCCACTTACTGATTGCATCTATGAGAATAGCAGCGTTTGAAGCATTATCTTATTATAAAATTTCTAAGGGTGGTTGTTCGATAGAAAATTGTTCTAATGAGCCAAGGGGTGTATTAAGCATATTTAGATTCAATATAAATGTAAAAAGGCTGAATAAAGTATCAAATAAATGTCTAGATTTTAGAGGAATAGATCGAGATTGAAGAATTTCTTTAAGTACCGCAAACCTGAATAAATGTAAATAATAAACCTGTTCTTCTAATCAGAAATGCTTTGTATCATACATACACACGGGTAAGAAAATCCTGACTGCATAGATTAAAAAAAGTCTTACTTTAACGCCCCATGTCTAGAAAGTCACCTTATTCTGGGTTGGGGGATTTATATGGTTCATACTTATTTACTGTTGCTAAAAAGTAACAAAGAGGAGAGTTTCTTTTAATCAAATTTTAAAGATTGTAAAGATTGTGTGCTGGGGAAATGTTGGGGGGGGGGGGGGGCGAAAATTTCAGATGGAAGGGACGAGCAAAGGGTCTAGCCGGATAACCATGGCGAAATGGCCCCCACGGCCGATGTTTGAAATAACATGTGTGGTAATAAGGCTCACCATGAGAATGCAATATAGAGTGTTTTTAGCCTCTGACCTTGAACTGTCCTTGAGATAGTCGGGGAAGTATGCGCCTTCGCTATTATTTTTCAAATACGTTTTTCTTAAGAAGTACAAAAGTTAAAAAAATGAAACCAACGCCAATTATTGAAAAATATATTAGTTCACATTATACATTTTTTTTACATTTTTACAAAAAATTTAACATAGAAAAATAAACAAAAATAATTAAAAAAATATATTAATGTAGTAATTTTATGTTTACACCAACCAAAAAATTACAGAATAAGCCTCAAAGTATGTACTTATAAGAAAAAAAAATTCGTTAAAATCGAAGATGCGCTTTTTGAGTTATATAAAAAAAAATAATGTTAGCAACTTGCTAAAATATTCGTAACTTTCCTTGTTTGCATTTGCAGAAATACGCTACTGTCAATGCATTGGTCGATTCGTGACATTTCCACTCGGGCAGGATGCGCAACGCGCCAAAATAAGAGACTGTTTCCCTACATACCACTTCCCTATAGGTTTGTTTCGTGTTTGTAAACATTCTGTTATTTTGGCGTACTGCGCATCCTTCTCGCATAATAATATCAAGAATTGACAAACTAAATAGTAACATTTGCCTACGAGGAATTTCACATACAAGAAAGCTATGGGGCTGAACAGTGTACATATATAACGTATCACACTAGGAGGGAGCGTGTGTGTGTGTGTGTGGGGGGGGGTCTGGCACTTGACATTGTAGGATATCTGTAGGAGAAGGGGGTTATCATTTGATATCGTTATATATCGTTATCATTTTTGATCAAAACAAAATTTACTTTTTTGGTATATTTTTCTTTACATCCGTTATCTTAAATTTTTTAAGTCTGTTTTCTTTTTTTTATGAAAATACAAAGTTATAATTAAAACCATTGAATGATTATAAAACATTTCATTCCAAAATAGGGAATAACCCAACATTCGCCATTAATATTCTCCTGCCATATGCGTATATAATTCGTTGTTAGAGAAACCAGATTCGAAATTATACTTGTTATTTTTGCTAGTAAAAGTTGGGGAAGAATGTTGCTCGCCTGTTTTGTTTACAAGAAGTTCTGTTTAGCCCCGAGCAAGGGCGAAGTGCAAGAAGACTGTTCAATGCATTATCTAACAAAGAGTTATTATTAAAAACTTTTAAATAATATTTCTTTAAAATGTTATTTGGTATAAAGTTATTTCTTATATAACAGTGATATCTTATAAATTTCTTCTCTTTATTTAAATAAGTAAAATATGCAAATAAAAAATGTACAACCATAACTGTATATCATTGCAAACGTATAAAAAAAAAAAAAAAAAAAGGAAAACAATTGTAAAAATAAAAAGAATTTTTAAACACTGATAACAATATTATTAGGGGGAGGGGATTCGAGGAACGATAACGTATGATATCGGAAGTTTGGGAAGGGGTCCGAAATTACCAAAAAGTTGATAACTTTATATATTTACAACCCCTATAGCTTCACCTGCATAATGGACTACACCATCGACTTGATATTATTATGAGAGAAGGATGCGTAGTACTCCAAAATAACAGAATGTTTACAAACACGAAACAAACCTATAGGAAGTGGTATGTATGGAAACATTCTCTGATTTTGAAGCATTGCGCATCCTGCCCGAGTGAAAATGTCCCGAATCGACCAATGCATTGATAGTAGCGTATTTCTGCAGATGCAAACAGGGAAAGCTACGAATATTTTAGCAAGTTGCTAGCATTATTTTTTTTTATTCTTCGATTTTAACGAATTTTTTTTTTCTTAAAAGTACACACTTTGAGGCTTACTCTGTAATTTTTTGGTTGGTGTAAATATAAAACTACTACATTAATAATTTTTTTTAAATATTTTTGTTTATTTTTGTAAAAATGTGAAAAAAATATATAATGTGAAGTAATATGTTCCTCAATAATTGGCGTTGGTTTCATTTTTCTTAACTTTTGTACTTTTTGAGAAAAACGTATTTGAAAAATAGTAGCGCCGGCGCATACTTCCCCGATTATCTCAAGGACAGTTCAAGGTCAGAGGCTAAAAACACTCTATATTGCATTCTTATGGTGAGCCTTTTTACCACACATGTTATTTCAAACATCGATTGTGGGGGCCATTTCGCTATGCTTATCCGGCTACACCCTTTAGATGATTTTAGAATAGTTGTTAGAATAAAGTAACAAAAACATCAGAATATTAAAATACGTACATAAGAAGTTGATTTATTAGTTGTTTTGGGGGGAAAAGGGAGGGGGTCATTTTGATGATTACCCAATTATTTATTGTTACTACGGAATTACAAATAGGGCAGAAAAATAATTAAAGAGTTTTTTTTAACAATTTTAAACTTGAGTTCTCTATTCGGGAAGGAGGGAGGGGCAAAGGCAGAAACAATAATTTTGGAGAGGGGGAGTTTAGATAATTCATTATTTATTGTTGCAATAAAATGCAAAAAAGAATTTTTTTTTTTTTTTTTTTTTTTACAGATTTATTTATTTATTTATTTATTTATTTATTTTTTGGAATCGTTTTGATTTTTATTCATTTCGAAAATTTCAGATGAAAGGGGAGAGCAAATTTAGATGATTTTATAATAATTGTTAGAATAAAGTAACAAAAACATCAGAATATTAAAATAAGTATATAAAAGTTCATTTACTGGTTTTTTTTTGGGAGGGAGAGGGTCATTTTGACGATTCGCAAATTATTTATTGCTACTACGTAATTACAAGTAGAACAGAAAAATAATTTAAATTTCTTTTGAACAATTTTAAACTTGAGTGCTCTATTCGGGAACGGGGGAAGGGCAAAGGCGGAAACAATAATTTTGGAGCGGGGGAGTTTAGATAACTGATTACTTATTGTTGCAATAAAGTGCATAAAAATGAAAAAAATAATTTTTTTACAGATTTTAAATTTTTTGGAATTGTTTTTATTTTTATTTATTTATTTATTTTTTTTTTGCGGGAAGGCGGGTTCGTTTAAAGCATAATAATATTTCCTTTGAGTGACTCTGACTGATGATGAGTGAATGATTCAAACTCTTCGATAAAATTGAAAATTAATTATTTTTATTTTTTTCTTGAAACTTATTGTTCTTTTAAATATCTATTTTTTCTAATGGCATAATCTATAAGAATAAAGATAAGTGTAAAATCGGAAGCAAACGTATGTGTTTGTTTGTCATCGATAGTTATGAAAATCTATCCAATTTAAAGGTCTGCAAATTTTTCTTCCGCTTATATGTCGAAAGGTCTCAATGCACCCATGAGACATATTTTTGATCGCTTGATTAGATTTTTGTTATTTTGTATTGAAGGCGTAATTTCGCGTTTTTCTCTGACTTTCGAAGTTCGGCAGTGAATTTAAGCAAGTCATAAGAGTAACCCAAATTCATTCTAAAATTTACTGTTTAATGTTTTGTTCTATTTTATATAAAGTTTATTCAGAATTCGTATAATGATTTTTTAATTTTTCGAGATTTTTTTTAATGTCCTCTTTTCGCCCAGGACCTTTGTATTGCTTTTGGTAAGCAGAAGGCCATATTTGTGATATAAAGATTTATAGAAAAATGACTTCCTAGGTTAAGTCCTGAAAAAGGAGAAGGAATCAAAATTAGCTGTTTCACGGATAATGAGAATGAAAATACATCTTTGAGACTTTCAAAGTCTGTTTTGCAATATTTATTCCAGTATCTTGGTTTCTTTTTTCGCTGGTTGATTGAGGATGTCTGGCTGTATGTTTGAATCATTTGCCTGTTTGTGAAATACTGTTTTCAGCTACTGTGAATTTCTGCATTCTCTAGAATATTCTCATCAAATTAAGTGTAACGTCCAAACACGTCCAAAATGTTACGTCCGTTATCAGCATTCAATCACACAAACCAAATTTTTGGACCATTATGATATAAATATTATTATTGATAGTAGTAATAATATTAGTTGACTTATTAGTTTTATTAGCGGTACGGGAATAATCTACATTCTCGCCAGTCAAAAGTTTTAATGAGCTTCTAAATAATTGGCGAAAGTTAACAAATAATCTCTAAATAATTTGTGAAACTGTGTTTCAAAGTGTTCAAACTAATGGAAATTTCTATCCGAAATTTATTTTGCATCCTTTTTCGTTTTGCTTAGCAAAGTTCTTAATTTAAAATGAGCTAGAACTGGTTTTGAGTATGTTGTTATACGTTTATTACAGAAGTATTAATCGATATACTCATTAATATTTTGTTTTATAATATATAAATAATGAGTACTTTTTATTTATATTCAAAAACTTTATACTTGATGTGCAGGGAATACATATAATAGAATGCAAGAAAATTGAGTAATAATTAAAAATCTGAAATGCACAAGATATTAAAAGGTAATTTTTATCTTCTAAGAATTCCTAAATTATTCTTTTTTCAAATAAATTTAATTAAACGTTCGTGAATGCTTGATAAAAAAAGAGTTTATTTTGAAAACTTCTATTCAAACGCGAACAAAACCTCCATGTTTAAAAATATTAATTAGCAAAATTGAAACACCATTGTTTAATCCAAGGAATCTCGAAATTTCACAATTGAGAACTTATAATGCCTCAGGCTTTGAGTCGTTCTTTTTAACCCTCTGAGAGAGACACATTTTTCTGGAGAAGCTGAATATTGAATAAAAAAGTACAAATTTTCAAAATACGATAATGAGAATTTTCAGAAGCTTCAGGGATTCAGATAATTAATACATCTCCTTAACCGGTAAAAAATAAAAAGCAATTTTGATTTCACAATAACATGTTTTTTTTCTGCCAGAATATATTTTTTTATAATTACAGAATTTATATGTGTTTTTAACTATCCGAAAAATATTGTCATGTAATAATAGTTTTAATCACATATCTTCCAGAAGTAACCATCTATTGTTGAAAATTTTCGGAACTCATTTATGATTTACAAAGGAAACAATGCTCATGAAAACAATGGAATTCATTAATTCTTTTGAACGATTTTAAAAATAGTAATCGTATATATCTACTATATGAAATGTTGTGATGTATAAAAAACTTGTAGTAACAAAAACTATATATATTCTCATCTCAATCATGTTATTTAAAATTTTTAACAGAAATACTTTTCTCGGCTTCGAAAAACTGTTTTCAAAACAGTAATAAGAGTTTTTTAATATAATGATAAAAGCCAACTTTACGGAGACAAATTCAATGCTGAATATGTTATTTATTAAAAATTTCAGTTTAATTAAAATATTAATACCATATTTATACCCAGTTATTGATATTTTATTGTACACTGTTAAAAATTTGCAGCATTCTGGCAGGTCATTTGACCGTTTTTTTCCGAAAACGGTTACACAACCGTAATTTTAACACTATTCTGACCCTATTATTGGTCATTTTATGGTCAGAATATAGTTAAATTATGGTTATGAAACCGTTTTTTTCAAAAAGCGGTCGAATGACCTGCCAGAATGCTGTAAATTTTTCAACATTGTATATATTTATTGATATTTATATTTACATGATATAAAAAGAAAAACCCCTTTAACCAAGCTACAAAGGAAAATTTACGTGAGAGGTCAACGTGGAATACCTCAAATCCCTTCGCAACATTTACCACGCACCTATATATAAAACTTCAGTAAAAATCTACAAAAACGATTGAAATGATTTTTTTATTTACTTACTTAATTGTTTCCATTATTGTTTTAACAATTGCACTTATTTAAAACAGACATTTCTGGATTGAATTCAGAACGTACCTAAGGAGCTGCAAATACAGACAAATCTGCTTGCGACCGCAGTACTTCGAACTGTAAAGTCCTTATTGTGTTGTTTTGTTTGATAATTATTGGTATCCGAGAAAAGTCCACAAAACCAATATACGTATGTTGTAAAAAAAAAAAAAAAAAAAAAAAAAAAATGTAAAACTGGTAGGAAACTCTGTAAGATGTTACATTAAAAAATTACAATTTTTCATCCTTTCATTTCTATATGATTCACCAGTCTAAATGACCTTTAATTTTGTATAAACGCATAAAAAGCTTCTAGAAATCGATTAATGTCAAAATATTTCCCGTGAACTACAGTATTTTTTACAATTAAACATTTCATAATTTGTATTTTATACTTAAAAAATTATAATATATACGAAAGTATACAAATTCATAAAACCATATTGTGAATTCTTAATGTTTAACAGAAGCAGAGAAGCAAAAACACAAACAAAATCGGTCTGAAAAAGCATTTACAGTTTGAAACACGAATTAAAGTGTTCAAATTATAGGTAAGGTCATTGTGCCTAAATGTGATGACCCATAAATGCGGCAATGCTAATGTACTTAAAATCTTAACGCAATAATTGCGTAATAATGCTATATAATGAAACATCCGAATTTCAGGTATAAAACGCGAAATATTTCACTGCGTTTAAATAGTTTTCTTTTTTAAAAGTTTCCATTACAGTAGGCATTATTCATTATCAAGCGGATCCCACGACTCCCTAAATGCGGCGAATAATTTCGAAAATGAATCACAATTTCGCTTTCAAATAACTTTATAAACGTCAATGGCATGAACGTCTGTTTCATTTACCTGAAGTGGAATCTCGTTAATAAGCGAAAAGTTTTAAAATAAGAGTTCTAAAATATTCTATGCCTTTTGTTGACTGATTTTTTTGCATATACCTATTAGCGACTAACTGAATCTCTCAAATGCGTACACATGTTTAGGAGATTTACTGAGTTATATTTATTTGAATATTTTCATATGTTGTTTAAAACAGTGTTTAAAGCTGACATTATGTTTAATTAAGCTTTGTTAAATTAACAAATTAGGAATTTGCACTTAATCATGCAATACTGTTTTTCTATGATCGGATAATTAAATATGTGTTTTAAATGATCAAAATAGAAAAATATGTAATTTTTAATTTTTTTATTAAATATATGACGTTTGGAGTATTTTTAGACAAAGGATAAATACGTATGACGTACACTGTATTACTCTATACACTTACATGAATGAATCTGTGAAAAAAATTCTTCCAGAGATTGAAATCACTTAAACCTAATATTGATTTTTTTTTTTAAACTGGCATTTTCCCATTCAATCGGTGTGTGATAACAGAATCATTTTACAATGCCTTCAGTGCTATTAAAATTTGCGGATCCCGAAAGGTGAATTAAATGAATTAAATTCTTATAAAGAAGACATACCCAAAAATGACTTGCCTGATGAGAGTTTGTCTGTTAGCGATGATTTGTCATTGATAAGTTTCCTGCCCATAAACCGATTTTTTAAATATATATATATATATATAAGACTAACGAGTAAAAATATAGCAACAGGACTATTCAGGAACCGTTTGGAATGCAAACAGAATCACACTCACAAATAACTTTTCCTGAAATTAATCAACCGCATGCGTTTCAAAGCTATTTGTTAAAAACAGTTTCACGAAAAAGTTAAAATAAGAAGAACAATTAAAGTTTAAAAAAGCAAAAACAGAATTCAGTCAAACATCGAAGTCAGTCGCTAAAACAGTAAAAGTTCGATTGTAAAGATACAGCAGCAACAGAAAAATATGAAGAAGCCAAAAACCTCAAAATTATGTAGATGAGCACTCAGAAATTGGGAGGAGTGAAAAGTTCACTCGTTGAAAGAGTTAAAGACATTTTTACTCTTTTTCGGGTGAATTTTATAAAAATACACTCCTTAAAGAGCGGAATTTTCCACTCCCTAGAAAGGAGTAAAATATTTCCCTCCGTTGCTGCGAGTGAAATATCTCACTACGTTGTCGAGAGTGAAATATTTCACTCCGTTGACGAGAGTGAAAGCCTGGTATTATGCACTTTTAAAATTTCCCATTCAACTTTGAACCAATACATGGAATAAAATAATGAAAAAGCGCCAAAATATGGTACTTCTTAATTTTTAAAAACTCCATTTCATAACGTAACCTTGAAAATTACGCTGATTTGGCACTGAAACGCACTCCTTTTGATAGAGTGAATAGTTACTCCTCTGAAGTTATTAATCATGCCTGTTTAGAGTGAACATTCACTTCCCAGAAGTGAGTATCGTATGTATTGGTATTACTCATCAGACAATCAAAACAGCAAGCCTACGACGCTTTTTTAAGATAACAGAAAGTCTTGCATTTTCGTCCACCATTTTAGGATTAATAGAAACTGATATTAAAATGAGTATTTATGGAACGTCAAGGTAAGTCTTATTTAATTTTAATCTTTTATTCCTGTAGATTTTGTATCTTATGATTATGAGTTAAATAGTTTTTCTTTTATATAGAAAGAAATTGATCTTGAATTGTTTTCCTGATCTCAGAAGCGATTGTCTGTTATATCCCTTCTTTGTGTAGCGGTTTGAAATACAATTATTTTAGCAATTAAATGACAAACAATGCTTAGCAAAAAATTATCAGGACTTCATTAATTTGACCTTTGTAAATAAGAGAATGAGTGTAAATATTTTATTTTTCCTATTCGATTCTCTGATGTAAATATTTTAATTTGCCATTGCTCGAAAACAAAATGCTGAGAGAGAGATAACGTGATTTACGGCTCCATTCACAGCAGATAAAAACATTCGTTTGCAGTTATTTGAGATTGTTCCCCGTGATGGAATTTATAATATCATATGGCAAGATTTTTGAAACGTTGTTACATCTAATAATGTATTTTATTCATCTAATATAGTTTATGTTGTTGTTTAATGGTATAATTATAAAATACTAATAATTACTTGTAGCGTTTTTTAAATTGGTACATTCATTTTTTAAAATTATGTATGTAAGCATTTTTATGTGGTCTATGATTTTAAATTTTCGAGATTGAGTAATATCAAAACATTTAATTATAAACATTCTTCATCAGTTATTAAATTTTCTTCTATTGCAAACGCATTTTTTACGATTATGATACACTTAATTATTGACACTAAAACATAAAACATGACATTTAAGCATTGAAATAAAATGTTATTTATGCCTGATACGAAGTTTATGGATAAAAATGCTTCAGTATATATTTTAAAAAGCTCATACTTACTTATATAATGTAGGATTGAATATTTTTTAAAGACAATTTTAAAGATTAATAATTACTTTTTACAATAAAATGGTTTTCAAAAAGTAAGAACAGTACATATGTAGTCATTTCTTTCTTCTTATATTTCCTTCTTTTAGTTTCTATTTCCCATATCAATCTTTTCCTATAAAGCATATAAAATCTATTTAGTTCCTATTCACAAAATATAATATACACGGGAATAAAAAATTAAATTAAATATGGCTTATCGTGTCGTCCCATAAATAAGCATGTAATTAATATCCATTTTTCAGCAATAGCGGAAGAAAGTTCGAAATAATGATAAAGTTAAGGAATATGTTTAAAAGAAAAATATATACATATTCCAGAGAATATAAAAATGTAGACTCTATGTTCATATTTAATAAAACAATAACAAATCACAAAACATTAAAAAAAATTATTACACATTCTTAATATTTAGATCATACTTAGAACTTATAAAAAAAGATGTGAATTGATAAGCATTGTTTTTTTAAGTGGAAAAGTTAAAAATATTTTAGCACAGTTGGAGTTTGCAAAATAGCTGAAATGTATGGTAAAAATTTACTGAAATGTAAAAATATAAGAATTTATATTTAAAAAAAATTAAAATTAAATCACACATTGTTAATAATATAATATAAACCTATTAGATAGTTATCAATAAAACTTTAAAAGTAACTAAAACGCAGTAAACAACAATGTTTTATTATATTTAAATTCATTTGCAATGAATACTGAGATCGAAAGATTTAAAATTTGAATTAAATATATAAAAATGAGCATAATTAACACAAAGAACATACATCACGAGAATTATTAGCATATTAAATACAACTTAATGGGTATCTGAAAAGAAAGAAATAATATTTACTGATTAATATTTTTATTAATTACTTTCCTTTATGGGTATTTTAAAACTATCATGTCTTTATAGTGCATGCAATAAAAGGAAACACAAGGGATAAGATTGGAATAAAACATTTTAGTTTATTTCTGTCAATAATCTAATTTAATTCATGTGTAACTTTAATTGTATTTTTTCCTTCAAACTTCAATTAATGTTACAAACTATGAATTAA
The DNA here is from genome assembly GCA_963932465.1 of Maratus speciosus. Taxonomy (NCBI): domain Eukaryota; kingdom Metazoa; phylum Arthropoda; class Arachnida; order Araneae; family Salticidae; genus Maratus; species Maratus speciosus. The sequence continues at coordinate 382,905,058 of OZ010788.1, read as the reverse complement.
ATAAATATTGCTAATAAAGTATCAGGTTGTAACGAAAGTTTCCAGCCACAGCTAATATCGTCTTTTCAAACAGTTCGCGTTGTCGTATTTGCTCATACTTTGTCAAACGATTTTTGGCATTTGAAAGAAAGAGACTTGCTTTATAACACTGTGTTGTGAAATTTGTAAAAAAATATATATCGTTAACATTAATTACAGGGTGTCTGAAATGTCAGGGTGTATCTATCACACTACCAGATTAGAATCAGCATTTACTTCCAGTTCTGTTGCAAAAAGTCAGCTACAGAATGTCACCGAATCATGTGTACAGCTTTAGGCACTACTGTTGAATCATATGACACTGTGAAGTTTTGGTAACGAAAGTTCAAAAATAAGGACTATGATATTCAAGAAGCAGAGCACTCTGGCCGGTCTACTGATGTTGATGAGGCCCGCCTGCGAGAACTTGTGGAAGAATATTAGTATTCAACTACTCAAGAGTTAGCTAAGCAGTTAGACATTAGTGCCATTTCCATTAGCCGCGCTATGCATTGCATAAATTTGACGTACAAGTTCAATCGCTGGGTGCCGCATGAGCTGACTCAAGCAGATAAGTGCAGACGTGTTCAGGCCTGCACTAATCTGCTTGAATATCAACGCAAGGACAAAATTCTGGACCGTTTTGTCACTTGTGACGAAAAGTGGATTCACTTGAACAACACAAGCCGAAAAAGGTGTTGCTCTACGCACGGTGAGCCCGTCGGCAGCGTCGCAAAGCGCAATTTGACTAACAAAAAGATAATGCTTTGTATCTGGTGGGATTGCCGTGGTATTATTCACAAAGAGTATCTGGAAAAAGGTAAAACCATGGACAGTAAGGTGTACAGCAAGATGCTAGTCTCCGTGTTGACGCAGCTATCAAGGTAAAATGTCAAAATGAGTTCCGGCGCAAGAAGATAATGTTTCGTCAAGATAATGCTAGATCACATATGTCTGCTTTCACCGGCTGGACTCTGTGTGGACTCAAATGGGATCTTTTGCCACACCCACCATGTAGCCCCGACATCACTTCTTCGGACAACTACCTTTTTTCACACTTGCAGCTACATCTTGCTGGTGCTATCTTTAATTCTGCACAGGACGCCCGAAATGAGGTTGATCTGTTTTTGGACCCGCGGCCCCCAAGTTTCTGGGCCGAAGTCTTTGAAAAACTACCAAATCCTTGGCAAAAAATCATAGATTCGGGTGGTGATTACTACCCTCACTAAAGGCACTGCTTTCATGCTTTTTTTTCTAACTTTATTAAGAACATTTTTTGGCGGAAAACTTTCGTTACAACCTGATATTTTCTTCCAATCTTTACCACGCTTGTATCTTTTTTTATCGCATGCTGTAATAGATATGATTCGTTTAAAATGCCTATAAAAGCAACGTAAAAAAGAATTCACTCCATAAAAAGTGAATATTAACTCCTATGAAAGAGTGACTATTCACTCCTATCAAGGGTGGAAAAACACACTCCTTTTACAAGAGTGGATTGCCACTCCTCTGAAAGAGTGATTATTCACCCCTGTTTAGAGTGAATATTCACTTCCCAGGAGTGCATATTCACTCTTTCAGAGAGTTAATAATTCCACTTTTGCTCAGAGTGAATAGTTACTCTAAAGAGGTTGGGCATATTTTGACTCTGCGATAGAGGGAATATTCCTCCTCCGGAGTGAATAGTCACTCTTTTTCATTTTGAGCGAGTGGTTTCCAATATGGGACGTACGCTTCATACAGGCAATTTGATTTTTAAGAGAGCAATTCCAAATTTGCTATCGACCCATTCCTTGTCAGTTTTTTTAAATTCTTCGGTCTCTGGGGACTTTTTTAAAAAATTATAAAAAATAATAAATAGCATTTATCTATTTTAAGAACCAAAGACTCCATTTAGGAAAGGTTTATTTTGTAGAATTTCCAACAGTTGGCAGTACGTTACTGTGACTGAAAAGATAAAAACACATTCAAAATGACAGAAAAGCGGAAATGTTCTTCTTGGCCTACTAGAGGTGAGAATCTTTCCTTGTTTACCTCAAATAAAAAAGTATTTTAATTCATTCTTTCATTTTTTTTGTTTAAGGATAATTATTTAATATGATGCATGTCAATTTTAATGTAACATTACGCATTATGTCTGAAAATTTGAAAAAGTTCGGAATCGAATATTTTGAAATATATTGCATATTCTTAATTAGCGTCCAAAGATAGGTCTAGATGCATAAGTTTAAAATCTCTAAATGCTGTATTTTTAAAAAATTAATACCGTTTAAAAGAATGCTAGTTTAAAAATTATCTGTACCTTTTTATTCCGGATCACGTATCAGCCGTTTAAAATGAGGCTTTGAAAGTAATTATCCAATTAATGAAATAATAATTAATTCCTAAGTTTGTAATTAAGCTACACTGATGAAATTTACATACATGTAATCATCGAAAAAAGTTACTCAAAGAGGCTTAAAAATTAAATTTATAAATTGAATGGGAACACTCGTCTGCGATACAAACACCTGCACTGTCTGTGAAATATTTCTCCAAAATCTGCATTTATTTCGAATGAAATAAATGTAGCTTTTATAAATAGATTTTCCGTGGATTTTTTTCATTTTTTGTAACAATGCCGGATTAATTTTTAGAATTTCTTAAAGGGGAATCTTTTTTTGCGTCTGGCTGTGCAACTTTCGAGTTTTTAGTACCGGTAGATTTCAAAATGCGGCCCTGTTTAAAAAGGCTCAGTATATTTATCTCTCTTAGCAACCCTTCATTCCAGCAAACCCTCGGTCTCTCTTCGAATTGTTCGAAGAAATTGTCTGTGGTTTGATAAAAATCTATGTTTTAGTTGAATTATGAAAACATTTCCATTCTTTTAATCGGGGTTTTTAATTAAAAACTCAACTAATTATTAGAAAATTAAAATTCTGAGTCTCAGGTGTACCAGCAAACACTTTCGGCTAGCCATGCACATTTTTTTTTACTCGTAGGTGCCGTTGATTTTGCTAGCCAATAGAGACTCACAAACAGACAGACATACAGACATACAGAACGAAACTTTCCTTTATTAGAATAGATATTCAAAAATCTCAATTGTAAGTTATTTTTAAACAAAAATATATAGTTTTTTTTAATGAGGTTGGTGCAGAAGCATGTTCTTTTACATGGACTTTTATTCAATCAAACGCTACTAACTGCCAATGTTGCACCTGGGTGCAGGTAATCCTAACATTTCTCTCTCCTCAAATGCCTACAGAAGAGAAATCTACCAACAATTTTGCGTGATATAGCGGGATGATGATTTTCCAAGACGAAAGTATTGAAAAAATAAAAAATAAAAATAAAATCCTACATAGGTATACAAACCCTTTTGGAAAAAAAAAAGCTCAGAATAATATAGGTCAGTAATAAATAAATAATTTAGAACATTATGAAAAATTGGACGTACCCAAGAACTTTTTTCATTAGTTACTGAATTTTGTTTTTCACCTGTTTTTCCTACGTTTTCGATACATTTCATTCTGAAAATGGGACTAGAAGGTATATAAGAGAAGAAACATCTATGATTTCGCATGTTGTGTAAGACTTATAGAACAGAACAATCCTACATCATTAAAAAATCTTCGGAAAATGCATACCGTCAATCTTTGGTCCTTGCGGGGTCCTTGCTTACTTTTGTCAAGCCCGTAAAAGAAGATTTTATTATTTGTATTGAACAAACAATACAAGATAATTTGGAGTTTTTGCCCTTGAAAAATAATTTATACCCTACTATAGTGTATTTGAATAGTTTAGGGGTAATTTTTTTTTTTCATGACAACACTGAATGTGTTCATAAACAACTGTTTTCGTGTGTAGATTTTAACTCTCCAAACTTTCTATTGTGAAACAATCTTGATAAGAGCTACAAATAAAGTAAGTGTCAAAATATTACCTTTAGTAACCTGTAACCCATGTGTGATCATAATTTTTCCTTTAACTTTAGATTTTGGCAGAAAAACGTTTAAGTTTTAATAAAGCTGGCATGAAAACTAGTATTTCGGGGCTACTTTGTGCCAGGCCTGTTTTGGTCCGAAAACAGTGCCAATTACTTAGAAATGCCTTTTATACAACCAAATCTCTTAAAACATGTTTTAAGTAACTTTTCTTTAAATGTTACTGTTGCAAAATGTTACATTAATTGAAAGAAATTAAGTTGAAACTAGTGTGAATGAATAAGAACAAAAGAACTTCTTAAAACACTATCAAAATTTTTTTATTGCGATCGAACCTAAAACCTTTCGAAAGATCTGAATCTTTCTTCGTCAGGCGCAAAAAAGACGTGCTTCTACTATGAAAGCATTTGAGTCTTGCTGCTGCTTTCATAATAGAAGCACGTCTTCTTTGAGCCTGACGGAGAAAGACTCACAAGGAGAGGGCCAACCTTGTTAATCACAGATTTTGATTATTTTAATATATGTTGTAGGGTAGACAACCCTTAGTGTCAGGTTCAACGGATTTTATCCAATGCCCCTTAGTTCTTGAAAAACCAGGGGGTCTAATATTAGTAGACAACTTAAATACTTACTTCGCAGCAAAAATGACAGGTTAGTCGTAACTCAGTTGGCATGGCATTTGCCAGCTGATCCGAGGGCCCGGGTTCGGTACATGAATGTGCTACATTTGTTTTTCTCATTTTTTTGTTATGTAAATATAGTTGTAATTATAATTTAATAATTTCAATTAAAAATTTTAACACCAAACATTAATTATAATGTTAACAAACTTAAATTTATCATTTCTTATTTGTAAACTATTATTTCTCATCCATTAAAGAGGTTTAAAAAGAAATTGGATCTATTATTGAATGATAAAAATTCCAAAATCGTGACAAATTCTGTTGTGGTGCCATCTAGTTATGATAAAAAAAAAGGAATATTCAAATAAAATAAAAGCAGAAAAAAGATAAAGGGGAAAGCAAAATAATTGAAAGCGCAAGCATACTTATTACAAATTTAAAAATCTTTAATATGCAAAAAATCGGTTGTAATTTAATTCTGATTCTAATTTTTTAATATGATTATGCTTGTTACTTTAAAAACAGAATAATAGCATTATCTCATTTACTTCCTTTGTTAAAGCAATGCGTAAATGATGTTTCTTTAAAATCACGAATTGACACAATTGCTCAATATCATTGCATCGATAAAGAATATATGAAATACATTTTAAAAGTGATTTTTTATAAAAAAAACAACAGTTTTATGATGTTTTATTACAACTATTCAGTTAAAAGTAAAAAATTAAATAGGTTAAAATTATAATTGATATACAATATTAAAAATTTTAATTGACAGTGAGAATATTAAGTTACACTTACAAGTAAATTTATAAAACAAAAAATGAGAAAAACAAATGTAGCGCACTCAGGTATCGAACCCGGGCCCGCCAATCAGCCGGTTAACACTGAGCTACGACTCTACGACACCAACTGAGCTACGACTGACCTGTCATCGTTGTAGGAAAGTAAGTATTTAAGTTGTCTACTAATATTAGACCCCCTGGTTTCTCAAGAACTAAGGGGCATTGGATAAAATCCGTTGAACCTGACACTAAGGGGCCTCTACCCTACAACATATATTAAAATAATCAAAATCTGTAATTAACAAGGTTGGCCCTCTCCTTGTAAGATCTTTCGAAAGGTCTAGCGCAATAAAAAATGTTTGATGGTGTTTTAAGAAGTTCTTTTGTTCTTGTTACATTAATTGTTTTTGTTCCAGTTGCTGAGGATAATATGACGAAAACTGTTTCTTGTTTCTTTAATATTAACAATTGGTTAATTGTGTTTAAATGTTAAAAAGAAAAAAAAAACATTTGCTTATCGGGTTTGCAGTGTTAATTTATTAGCAAATATCATTGCAAGGGTTTTCCATAAAAATGTATTCATTTACATATGAAATGTATTCATTTTATATGAAACTAAGTGAATGGACCAAAGTAGCCCCTAGCAGGGCTACTTTGTTCCAAAACTTTAAAAAAAGTTTAAAAAAAAAAATAAAATAAAAATATTCCTCTTTAAAACCGTACAGTTTGCTACATTATTTCATGTTAATTGTTTACAATTCCATTTCGACGTTGAAAAATAACATATAATATTTTTTAATAATGGAAATGTGAATGGAACCAAGTAAAAGTGGTCTAAAGTAGCCGATACGAGTACGGTACAATTCGTCTGTACAATTTTTGCCTATGTCGTGGAAATTTGGTTAATTGTGTTTAAATGTTAAAAAGAAAAAACATTTGTTTATCGGGTTTGCAGTGTTAATTTATTAGCAAATGCTATTGCAAGGGTTTTCCATAAAAATGTATTAATTTACATATGAAATGTATTCATTTTATATGAAACTAAGTGAATGGACCAAAGTAGCCCCTAGCAGGGCTACTTTGTTCCAAAACTTTAAAAAAAGTTTAAAAATAAAAAAAAATAAAAATATTCCTCTTTAAAACCGTACAGTTTGCTACATTATTTCATGTTAATTGTTTACAATTCCATTTCGACGTTGAAAAATAACATATAATATTTTTTAATAATGGAAATGTGAATGGAACCAAGAAAAAGTGGTCTAAAGTAGCCGATACGAGTACGGTACAATTCGTCTGTGCAATTTTTGCCTATGTCGTGGAAATTTGGTTAATTGTGTTTAAATGTTAAAAAGAAAAAAAACATTTGTTTATCGGGTTTGCAGTGTTAATTTATTAGCAAATGCTATTGCAAGGGTTTTCCATAAAAATGTATTCATTTACATATGAAATGTATTCATTTTATATGAAACTAAGTGAATGCACCAAAGAAGCCCCTAGCAGGGCTACTTTGTTCCAAAACTTTAAAAACAGTTTAAAAAAAAAAAAATAAATAAAAAAATTCCTCTTTAAAACCATACAGTTTGCTACATTATTTCATGTTAATTGTTTACAATTCCATTTCGACGATGAAAAATAACATATAATATTTTTTAATAATGGAAATGTGAATGGAACTAAGAAAAAGTGGTCTAAAGTAGCCGATACGAGTACGGTACAATTCGTTGGTACAATTTTTGCCTATGTCGTGGAAATTTGTTGTTTAGGTCGGCTGACTGTGCGTCATTTTCATTCATGTCCTCACTTGACTATGACGATACATTCCAAGACCGGGCATCGTGACATATCACTATAGTTGTCTAAATGCTCATTATTGAAATCCGCTGGAATTTGATGCTGCATATCCATTTAGACATCGTGTATAGTTTAAAATTTCGTTTTTCTAGTTATAAAATAAATTATAATACATATTAAGGTCCACTATGTTTTTAAACCGAAGCTATATAATAAAATGTATCCGAGGGGGTATCAATAAGTTTTTGCCCTCACATAGAAATAATTGAGTAAAATTTATGAAATTGCTACATTGTAATAAGAAGTAAATCTGCAGATCAGGAGCCTCAACGTCATCTTTGCAAGTCATTGTTTTTTAACACTTATTGCGTAATATTCAACTTCCTACAAATCACTTTTTAAAGTTTTCAAATTACATAAATATTTATAAGCATACAAGATACTTCGTAAAGTTTCAGAAATTAAAAGTATTAAACAAGTGGTTATACATTGATGTTCTGAAATTCTGATGAGCTACTTATTCTGGTAACTTTTTAAATCAAAAATTGCATTTCTTCAGGGGGCTCTGCCCCCCTGAACCCCCCATAGTCTGTTTAAATTTACATTCGTAATTTTTTATTGATTGTGCGGATGGTTATAGTATATCTTAGATTTTTTTTACGCTGTGATTTATAAGGATAAGCATAAGTTTTTTTTATAAATTAATAAAATTTTAATTTAAAATAAAATATTCATGTTAACCGTACACAGACAATAAATCTTGAAGTGATGCCAAAAATGTAACCCTAAAATCCGCTACATTCGGCACAACACAACAACGTGCTTAAAAAAAAAAAAAAATAAATAAATAATAAAAAAAAAATAATAATAATAATAATAATATTTTTAGTAATACAGTTTTTAATTCACAATACAATGAAATGCTACCTTAGAATGCTTATTGCTTAAATATAAGCAGATCATTTTCATTTTACAGAAAAAATACACGGATGAAGTCAAAGAATTCGGTCCCTGTTCCACGTGCTTGTTTTGTTTGGGCCGAATGAGGGCATTTAAATCTGAGCGATAACGCACAACGTATTGCAAACTGTTTTTACGGCATACTCAGGGCTCCCACTGGTCCGTTTTTTGAAAACCAGTAATTTTTTAGAAAGAAATTCGTGGTAGGTTTCTGCAACAATTGCAAGAAAAACGCTCTTCCCGGTATATTTCTACACAATTTATAAGTCAGATTTTTCTTTAAATAAAAGTGGTGTTCAAAAAACGGACCGAGTGGGAGCCCTGCATACTGCATCTCCATCTATCTCTTTCCTCCGTAAATAATAGTTAATTTTATTTTACCCAAGATCTTTTTATTCCAGCATCTTTGCTTTCGATAGATGACGTCTAATTCACCTGCTATGCGTACTTACTCAAAACTTTTCATCTTGTTATATTAAGAAATACTCGAGAGTTTTCTTTTTATTTCCAATATGCCGCCATATTAATTTTTCTATTCTTAAGTTTATTTTTCATTCTCCTGTTTCACGACAAAACATTTCAATTGAAAATTGTTTAAAAGAAAATATTATTCCGGGATTTAGAATTTCTTGGCAACAATTAAATAAATATTACGTTATTCGCTATGAAAATAATGAACTTTTGTATTTTTAAGCAAAATATTTGAATAAAATAAATAAAATAAATGAAATATTGCCTATTTTTATTTCTGGGCTAAAATCCATCTATATGCAAAGATACAAATGCATTAATTGACCCGTTTTGACGTTGGCTTTACTCAAACATTATACACGCAATTATACTAATATTATTAGGACCAAATACGTTGCTAGGCAACAGATGAAAGAAAAGGAAAAAAATGAAATATGCATTATGTCAAATTGATAAAACAAAATCCTTTATATTATTGGAAAACATGCATAAAATTCCCCCCAATATTATAAACCTAATTAAAAAAATCTCGTAAATATATTGACAAAATTTCAAACTAATTGGAATAATTTAATAATCTTATTTAAAAATTTCAGCATCAAAAATTTACCATTTAAATCCATTTTTCACATGAGCCATTTCTTTCAACAAATAAAATCTGAAAATCGTCTGACCTGCCATAGAAAAGCATTATAGAACAAAATAAAATGTTCCATATTTCCCGAACGAATGAACCAAATTTAACCAAAAACTATACAGCTAAGTCCGGTTACCTCATGAACATGCCCAGTGAATTTCAAGCCGATCGGATGCTTTTTGCGGCAATTATCGCGGAACAGACAGACAGACTAACAGACAGACTAACAGACAGACTAACAGACTGACTAACAGACAGACTAACAGACAGACTAACAGACTGACTAACAGACAGACTAACAGAAACCAAAACTTTCCGTGTCTCCACAGTAAGCCTTCACTGACGTTTCGGCAATTAAAAACTCTTATGATACTCATAAGAGTTTCTCATTCATAAGATGATACTCATAAGAGAGCTCTTCTAATGAGCCATCATCAGGGGAGAGGATTCTTGACCTCCACGAAGCAAGAAAAGGAAGAGGAAGTGATATCTATAGGTGGCAAATATAACTTTCAAGGTTCCGTTAATCCAATGGACATCTGCACAGAATTAGACGCCGTCATTCAACATATTTCTACTAGTAAATCTGCAGATCAAGAGCCTCAACGTCATCTCTGCAACTCATTGTTTTTATCAAACTTTGCGTAATATTAATCTTTCTACAAAAACAAAATTTAAACTATTTAAATTACACAAACATTTATAAAAGGAAAAAAATATTTCGATGGTTTCAGACATTAAAAGCGTTAAATTAAACACGTTGTTATGTAAGGATATTCTGAAATTCTCACGAGCTACTTATTCTAGTAATTTTTATATAATAAAGCAAATTTCTTCAGGGGGGCTCTGCCCCCCTGAACCCCCCGTTGTGTAATTTATTTTGCATTTGTAATTTTCTACTGATTGAGTTAATGATTACCCTATATCTTAGATTTCTTTTTACACTGCGATTTATAAGGATAAGCAAAAATTCGGTCAAGCATTTTATGTTATCCTAATATCCATACAGCAGTATTTCCTTGCCTGCTAACCACAAATACCTGTATCTAATGGATAAAGAACTTTTGGAAATGTAAACTGAAACATCTAATTTAGAAATCTAATACCTTTATAAATTTTGTTTATAAAAAAATAATTTTGATTACCATTCTGCAATATTTATATCTAAGATCTAATCTAAATATCAAAAAATGTACTCGATAGCATTAACTTTCTAAAATCACCCTAAAGTAGGGGGGCTTCTAAACCTAACAGTTAATAATTCATCATCGTTAAATAGATAAACATGATTTGGCGCCTTTAAGTATTTTTTGTGATTTTCTTTTAATAGTATCTACATTTAATTTAAAATCGTGATGTTACAAATACCGTTGAAATTTGACGCAAACCTATGTTCAGGTCAAATTACGAAAGGTTAACTAACATTTCATTTCCCTTAGCCGGACTTTCTGTTTCATTTTTCGTAATAAGGGTTATTTTAATAATTTAATTTATTTTACACTCTACAAGCTGTTACACGGACGTTGTTCACGTAGCATTAAAATAGAGATAAATGCATTAAGTAAAACATTTCACTTCCCACCAGACATACCAAGTCTCAAGCTTTTTGCACATCACTATTATCTTAGAGAAAATGTTCTTTTAAATCGCACAAATGTTTCAATTAAATAAAGTAACATTTTCTGTATTAAAATACTGGTATCCAGAACGCCGGAGGCTTGGCAGCTCTGCTCCTCTTAATAAAAACATATATGATTAACCAACACTTTATCACATTTTATAGGAGACAATACGGAATTTCTTATTTGTATGGCCTTACATATATCTCAGTCATAAAAATGTAAAATTTTGTGCCAATTAATGCACGCAATTGCGAAAATGAAATCGCAAAGAGTGAGAAAAGGAAGGCCAAGTAAAATCGTGTAAATCGAGGAATATTTCTTCGTAGTGCTGGGAAAATACTGCTACAAAAACTATTTTAGGTGGTATTTGGTGTGAAATGTTTATATGTATTCATTCCTGTCCTATATATCCTTTTTTTTATTTTTTATTTGCTTATTCCATTTTTCTTTTGCACGTGAAAATCTTACAAATTAAGATTAACTCTTTGGGAGAAATTGTTATTCATTTTTTTTTTGGCAACAATAAAGTTTATAAAATTTAACAGAATAATGTCAGTTTATTCTGTATGAAAATAACGAACTTTTTCATTTATAATCAAATAGTTGAATAAATAAATGAAAATATTATTCTATATAGTATATAAATACTATTTTCATTTCTGCATTTAAATAAATCTATATGCAAATATCTATACAAAGGCATTCATTAATTCATTCCTTTTGCTTTGATTTGACTTCAAAAAACCGTACATACTTTCACATTTATGATATTTTTAGATGAGATGCTGTTGCTACGCAACGGTTAAAAGAAAAAATGAAATATAAGTAAATTCATAAAATAAAATGTTTTATATTATTCGAACACATGTATAAAATTCTATCATAAGTTATACACCTAATTTAAAAGTTCTGACAAATGTTTTGACAAAATTGCAAACTAATAAGAATAATTTAATACTCTTATTTAAAAATTTCAGCATCCAAAATTTACCATTTAAATCTATTATTCATATGAGCGATTTCTTTCAACAAATGAAAATTTGAAAATCGTCTGACTTCCCATAGGAAAGCATTATATCACAAAATAAAATGTTCTGTATATTCCGAACGAATGAACCAAATTTAACCCAAAACTATACAGCTAAATCCGGGGAGCTCATCAACATGCCCAGGGAATTTCAAGCCGATCGGATACTTTTTGCGGCAGTTATCGCGGAACAGACAGACAGACTAACAGACAGACAGACTAACGGAAACCAAAACTTTTCGTGTCTCCACAGTAAGCCTTCACTGACGTTTCGGCAACTAGTGAACGGGACATTGTGAGACTAGTAAATCTGCAGATCAAGAGCCTCAACGTCATCTCTGCAACTTATTGTTTTTAGCAAATTTTGCTTAATATTAATCTTTTTACAAAAACAAAATTTAAACTTTTAAATTACACAAACATTTATAGAAGGAGAAAAAAATATTTCGATGGTTTCAGACATTAGAAGCGTTAAATTAAACACGTTGTTATGTAATGATATTCTGAAATTCTCACGAGCTACTTATTCTAGTAATTTTTATATAATAAAGCAAATTTCTTCAGGGGGGTGCCCCCTGAACCCCCCGTTGTGTAATTTATTTTGCATTTGTAATTTTCTATTGATTGAGTTAATGATTATCCTATATCTTAGATTCCTTTTTACACTGCGATTTATAAGGATAAGCAACAATTTGGTCAAGCATTTTACGTTATCCTAATATCCATACAGCAGTATTTACTTGCCTGCTAACCACAAACACCTGTATCTAATGGATAAAGAACTTTTGGAAATGTAAACTGAGACATCTAATTTAGAAGTCTAATACCTTTATAATTTTTGTTTCCAAAAAATAATTTTGATTACCATTTTGCAATATTTATATCTAAGATCTAATCTAAATATCTAAAAATGTACTCGATAGCATTAACTTACTAAAATCACCCTAAAGTAGGGGGAGTTCTAAACCTAACGGTTAATAATTCATAATCGTGTCCACTTCCAATTGACTAAATAGATAAACGTGATATGGCGCCGTTAAGTATTTTTTGTGATAGCCTTTTAATAGTATCCACATTTAATTTAAAATCGTGATGTTACAAACACCGTTGAAATTTGATGCACACCTGTGTTCAGGTCAAATTACGAAAGGTTAACTAACCTTTTATTTCCCTTAGCCGGGCATTTTGTTTCATTTTTCGTAATAGGGATTATTTTAATAATTTATTTTACACTCTACAAGCTGTTACACGGGACGTTGTTCATTTAGCATTAAAATAGAGATAAATGCATTAAATAAAACATTTCACTCCCCACCAGACATGGTAAGTCTCAGGCTTTTTGCACAACACTATTACCTTACAGAAAATGTTGTTCTTTTAAATCGCGCAAATGTTTCAATTAAACAAAGTAACATTTTTTGTATTAAAATACTGGTATCCAGAACGCCGGAGGCTTGGCAGCTCTGCTCCTCTTAATAGAAACATATATAGTTAACCAACACTTTATCACATTTTATAGGAAACAATACGGAATTTCTTATTTGTATGGCCTTACATATACCTCAGTCATAAAAATGTAAAATTTTGTGCCAATTAATATGCGCAATTGCGAAAATGAAATCGCAACCAATGAGAAAAGGAAGGCCAAGTAAAATCGTGTAAATCGAGGAATCTTTCTTCGTAGTGTGAGAAAATACCACTACAAAAATTATTTTAGGTGGTATTTGGTGTGAAATGTTTATATGTATTCATTCCTGTCCTATTTATCTTTTTTATTATTTGTAATTTGCTGCATTTTCCCTTTGCACGTGAAAATCTTACAAATTAAAATGAACTCTTTGGGAGAAATTGTTATTCCTTTTTTTTTTTTTTTTTTTTTTTTTTGGCAACAATAAAGTTTATAAAGTTTAATAGAATAATGTCAGTTTATTCTGTATGAAAATAACGAACTTTTTCCTTTATAATCAAAATAGTTGAATACATAAATAAAAATATTATTCTATATAGTATATAAATACTATTTTCATTTCTGCGTTTAAATCAATCTATATGCAAATATCTATACAAAGGCATTCATTAATTCATTCCTTTTAACTTTGATTTGACTTAAAAAACCATACATACTTTCACATTTATGATATTTTTAGATGAGATATAGTTGCTACGCAACGGTTAAAAGAAAAAAATGAAATATAAGTAAATTCATAAAATAAAATGTTTTATATTATTCGAACACATGTATAAAATTCCATCATAAGTTATACACCTAATTTAAAAGCTCTGGCAAATGTTTTGACAAAATTGCAAACTAATAGGAATAATTTACTACTCTTATTTAAAAATTTCATCATCCAAAATTTACCATTTAAATCCATTTTTTATATGAGCCATTTCTTTCAACAAATGAAAATTTGAAAATCGTCTGACTTGCCATTGAAAAGCATTACAGAGCAAAATAAAATGTTCTATATTTCCCGAACGAATGAACCAAATTTAACCAAAAACCATACAGCTAAGTCCGAGTACCTCATCAACATGCCAAATTAATTTCAAGCCGATCGGATGCTTTTTGCGGCAGTTATCGCGGAACAGACAGACAGACAGACAGACAAACGGAAATCAAAACTTTTCGTGTCTCCACAGTAAGCCTTCACTGACGTTTCGGCAATTAAAGGTATGTAACTTAAGCAAAAAGTATCTTAAGAAACAAGGTAACACGAATAAAGAACAGCTTGACATAGTCTCTAGATTAAGAAGGGATAAGAATTTATGTTTTATGAAAACTGATAAATCGGGAAAACTGGCAGTAATGAATCAAGATAACTATATAAGTAAAATGGAAAAATGTATAGAACAGTTGTCCTGTCATGTCCTCAGTAAGGACCTTAAAACTGGGATCTACAGAAAAATACAACAGCTTCTTAGGAATAGTAATTGGCCTTATGAAATGAAGAATAAAATTAAACTTAACCATACAGGTGTTACGCCTAGGATTACAGCTAGAATAAAAGATCATAAACCAGACTTTCCGTTTAGACCGATTGTCACGAGATGCCAAGGACCACTTTATTATGTTGAAAAAGCTTATGCTAGTTTCCTAAAAACGATATTATCCCGTCGTCAAAATATTCTATTTCTTCTACTGAAGAATTTATTGGCAGGATTGCAGATGTAGAGATTAACGATAATACTATTTTAGCTAGTTTTGAAATTGTCTCGCTTTTCCCCTCCATAAATATTTCCGAAGTTATACTATTAACCAGTCTATAGATAAATTAAATAACCTGAGTCAAGAAATTAAAACCTCATTAGAAGCAGGGTTAAATTTAATTAATCAGATTAATGTATTCTATTTTAACGGTAAATATTATAAGCAAGATAAGGGTGCACCGATGGGGTCACCTGTTTCAAGTATTTTTGCTGAATTTAAGCTTAGACCCTTGGAAGATTTTATTTTCAACATTTTCAAACATAAACCCAAATTATGGTTGAAGTACGTGGACGATGTTTTTGTATTTTGGGAAGAGGGAAAGCCAGCTTTAGTGGATTTTTTGAGGAATTGAATCTACTTGACGACAATATTAAATTTACCATAAAAAATGAAGTCAATAATACCCTCCCATATTTAGATGTCTTAGTTATAAAATCTGGTACTACGCTTAAAAGAAAAGTTTTCAGAAAATCAATGAAAATAGATAGCATTATTTCTGTTACTGCTTCAACCCCATGGGAGTATAAAATGTCTGCGTTTAATTCTTTTATTAAGAGGGCACATATTGTTTGTTTGAATGACATTTTAGAAGATAAACTGAACCATATTGTCAAGATTGGAATGGATCATGGATGTAACCCACAAGTTATCCATAAATTAATCGAGAAGTCCAATAGATATCCCAAAAGCGCTCAGTTAACTCGTCCTATTTATAGAAAAAATTCTTATATTCCAGCAATGTTTGAAAGATTAAGGAGAATTTTTAATAGATTCAGAATTCTTCTTGTTGCCTCCCCCTCAAAATATCTGTTTGCAGCTATTACCAGAAAGCAAGATCCTCTTCCAATTTTATTTCATTCTGGTACTTACGAAATCCCTA
Organism: Maratus speciosus; assembly: GCA_963932465.1. Taxonomy (NCBI): domain Eukaryota; kingdom Metazoa; phylum Arthropoda; class Arachnida; order Araneae; family Salticidae; genus Maratus; species Maratus speciosus. The sequence goes on along the minus strand of OZ010788.1, from coordinate 382,889,107 downwards.
TTCAACTCAATACTGGTCTATTAACTTCATATATTGGAATGACAAAACGATGCATGCCTGTTTGAAAGAATTAAAGAACATAAAAGAGATTTAAAATTCAATAGACAATCTACAGCTTTATCTAGATTAGCATTTAAAGGTAGTGTCAAGGCAGTTCATTTTGACGATGTAAAAATTATCTCTAAATATTCCAACCCACTTAAAGCCCTTATACGTGAATCCATAGAAATTAGTCTGAGAAAAAACGGAGTATGCAATGACAATATTTCATTTCAGATTTCTAATGTTTGGTTGAATATTTTAAAAGAAGTACATTCGTAATGTTTATTTCTGATTTTCCTAGTTCCTGATAATAGTGTTTTAGCCTATCAACAAATGGCGCCATATCCGGTGCAGTATTGATTTTGGATGTTTAATGATCAATTACCGAAATGTTTTCAGTTTGATGTTGTGAAAGTGACTGTGCTGTTTGTAACTTTCTTTCGTGGAGATAAAGAACCCTCTCCCCTGATGATGGCTCATTAGAAGAGCAGGAAACGTTGGGATTAATTTTTTAATGTGTTTTTAATGTAGTTTTTATTTATATGTACACTGATGAGTACCATAACAGTTTTTAATTATTAAATTTGAACAGCGTAAGTCCAAGTTTTTCTCATTGCTACATTGTATTAGTCCTTTTATATATAGTCACTGTGCACAGTAACACATTTCTGCAAACGGTATTTCAAAAAGAGGGTGATGATGTATTCCAGGAGACGCGATAGTAGACACAAAGGGGGGCATTTTTCCAACTTTTGTTTACCACCACATGTGACATATTGTTGGAAAGGCCTGTGAGCAGTTATTCATGTTATGCATCCATCCCTCAAGCCCCTTCTTCAGGTTTGTCCCCCGGGGGGCATGAATTGTGTCCGCAAAATTTAGAAAAGTGCAAATTGGGGAGAGGGGCTCAGAATGTGCATAACATGAATACGTGGTCACAGGCCTTTCCAACAATATGTCACATGTGGGGTAGATAAAAGTTAGAAAAATGCTTCCCTTTGGGTCTACTATCGCTGCTCCTGGAATACATCTTCCTCCTTCTTTTTAAAATACCGTTTGCAGAAATATGTTATTGTGCACGGTGACTATATAGAAAAGGACTAATGCAATGTAGCACTTTCATAAATTTTGCTCAATTATTTCTATGTAAGGGCAAAAACTTATTGATATCCCCTCGAATATTCGAAGTAATCTTTCCTTGCATGTAAACGTATATAGATAAGATAACATCAGTATTTTATTTTGGTATTAATATGGAAATGCTGTAAAAGGCTCTTATGTTGTAATGCTCTTTTTCTTCTTTTGCACCTACTGATGGAATTCTCTCCGGTAGTGAAATCATGCCAACACACTATGGAACATATTATAGCATAAAAAAAAAAACGCATTCCACGCATCATTTTACAGTGGTATATTCAACATGCAATTTCATAGTATCCCTTATCTAAAAAATATAAACCTGGAATGTTAACAAGTAACACAGAAATTTGTATTTGGTAATAAAAGCATAGTGGCCGTAAAAATTTCTTTACATTAAACAAAATTACTTTTCAATATTTGCTGATGTAAAAGTTCCCTAACATTCAATTATCATAAAAAACTCCGTTGTGACATGTTTTACTGCTAAGTTAACAAAGTTTCTCTCAATCGTGTAAAAAACTATTTAATAAAATCCCTCAATTTGAGATAAGATACAAATTTCGAAAAGTGTTGTTATACTTTATCATTTTTTGCCAGAAATGCATCATGCAATAAATTTTTACAAGGAAGTAAATCGGTAGTAAGTATTAGCACTTTTATGCATATAGTAGGAAAATGTATTCGTAAATATTTTTTTTACATCCAAAAGTAGGAATTACTTGACTTTTTAAGATACTAAAAAATCATAAAGAAAGAGAATTTTACAATCAATTGGTATATTTTCAAATTGACCGATATTGGCAATATTTACAAATAACATAGAATTAACGCTACGAAAGTTTTTTGGGTGAAGAAATTTAAAGGATATGCTGTGATAATTAAGTAGAATGTTTCATCTATTACTCTTGAGAAACTGATGCAAAAATAATGCTTCATTCTGAATATTTTTGAAATGAATACTTAAAACAATTAGATTTTTCCGATTAAAAAAGAAAAAAAAATTAAACATCTTGATTCTTGTAATTAAATTTCTTCCTATTAGAATATTTAATTTTAGATATGTTTAATGATGATTTGTCTTATTACAAGGGATACAGATGGGAAAAAATGATGGGAATGAAAAGATGAAAGATTGGAAATGGAGCATGCGTTGACTATACAAATACTTAAATTTATGTGAAAATCAAATAAATTATATCCTAATTATTTAATATCTTGCAATTTGTGATATTTAAAAAAAATGTGTATTTTACTTTAATACAGAAAAAAATGATGATAATTTGGCAAATATTTCGATGATGGATCTGATGGGTGAATTGTGAGTATTTTAGTATTTACCATTAACATAAAAGAGAATTTTGAAACTGCGCTTTTCCTCACTTTCATTGCTCTTAGGAAAATATTTTTTTGTGTATTGAAATTTTTTTGTGCAAAAAAATATGAGAGGAAAATATTTTTTTGTGCGTTGAACGAGTTCATATTCTTTATCTAGATTCGTCAGATATTGGAGAACATAATATGTAGAAGCCATGTGTAGCGCACATTATATCTATGTGTTTTATTTATTTCAAATATTTACAAGTAATGTTCAAGTATAAATTAAGACAGAAAGGCATGCTCTTCTAGATAATTTATATATCCACGAAGTGGTTCAGAGATGCAATATTTTTCATGTTTCTATGTTCTTCAATAATCGGGAAAAGACTCCTGGGTACAAGCAAAAATGCCTTAAAAGTAGATAAACAGAAAAAAATACTTACCAAACTTAGAGAATTACAACGCGTTATAAAAGATAATCCCAAATTAATCAGATCCATTGCTACTGATCTGATAATATTTGAATTGAATGTTTGCAGTGTTTTGCAAATATTTGTAACGGTTTTTAATGGTACTAAGCCCTGGATTGAAGAAGTGGCTCGGACTAGTCATATATATTCTAATAGTACTAATTCTGCTCCCTCTTACACAGCCGCCCATCAGAGGCTGAAATGTTTTGCTCTTAAAGCTACCAGACCAGAGGTGCTGGGTTCAAACCGTTCGAAGTCTTTCATTGTTTTCTTCGAACCTTGCTGTCAATTCGGTTTTAGAATCCTTTAGAGAGATACCCACGGAGGGCAAGACCCTCTTCCCTCTCGGCCTCCATATCTCACCTAGATAGTTGATCATAACAATAAATATCCTGTACGATGCAAGAATATCTACCCAAAATTTTCCAGAATATCACAATTTTTTTAATTTATTCTCCTGTCTCGCTTGATTTACCCCTCCCCCTAACCATTACACCTGGACGTCGTTCAGAAAAAAAACAACAAATATGACCAATTAAGTATTTGATAAAGGCCCTGATTCACAGATTATTAACGTGAATACAAATGACTAACATCGATTTCTAACATAAATAAAAATCTTAGAACAAGAGATAGTGATGAAATTTATTCGTGTATTTGATGAAAGTTGAAACGTTTACAAAACGATTTTTCTTGGTCATCTGAAATAGGTATCGATGAGCCGGCAGGTTGCCCGCGGAATAAATTACGCTTAGAAACATCGAAAATCCAGCTGCAAGGAACTGTGGAAACAGAGCAATATTTCTTGATCAAACAAAAAGGTTTAAGAAAATGTAATGTAACTTCTTCCGTAACAACAACGAATTCCAAAAAGCGTTCTTTAATCTTCAGAATTCTCAAGTTCTACAGATTTATGAGATTTAAAGAAAAATTTCTAAATCAAGAGATTCGTTTGCTGTCCGTAATTTATAGAAAAGCTTCGGAGTAATTTTTACAGTGCATGAATCAGTTTGGTCAAACTGGCATCAACATGAAATATCGGTTGTGCGGGTGTTATCTATTTTCAACATTTCTCAACATGCTATCATCCTAACATTTTAAACTGCGTTACAAAATATATATATGCAAAAGTAATAAAATAATGTTAATTTTCTGCTGTTAATTATGAATATTCGTCTGTTCAACATAACATGAAGATGTTTCCAGATGCAACGGTTATTCATTCTGTAAAAACAATTGTACTCTAGTGTTAAAAATGAACAATAAAGGAAAGAAAAAACAAGTAGAGAATTAGGATAGTACATAATTTTAAATAAAAATGTAATTTGACGTATATACTTTGATTTTCAAGAAATATTTTTTCATTCATTATCTATGTATATGTAACTTGGCCATGAAAATCTGACTACCCTAACAATTTTGACTCATATAATAGATAATGCTCTACGAATTCTGAAATTTCATGCTGCTTAACGGAAATTAAAGTAAAGTTTATCACACAGAAACGTGTTTACTTTAGAAATGATAGATAAAACATGTCAATTTTTTCCCTAAGTAACATTTAAATAAACTTTTACTTAAAAAAAGAATGAAAAAATACTATTATAATCTTAGCAACATTTATCTACAAGTTTTCGAAATTTGACACTTCGGTTGGAAGACAGTTTTGAGATCTTTTATAGATCCTTTTAAAACTCAATCTCTTTATTTTTTTTTTATCCGAGAAGTTGAGGAAATCCCAACGAAATGTAGTAGTATTGGAAGTTCTTTTTAGAATGTAAAACGTACGGCATCACGTTTTATCTACAGTGAGGGTTTTTTGTTCAGAGCACTTAAAGATTCAGCCGTCTCTTGGGATAGTATTGGAAGGGAGATCTTAGTTTGGAGATTAAACTTTGTATTTAAAAAAGGATTGTTTTCGTATGTTGTAGAGTATTTTCGAGTGCTACTTTAATATTAACATTAAAATAATTATAGACCTCTACTTATTTGTATCTTTTACGGATTACAACCCGAAATAATATGCTTTTATAAAATATTATCTCTACAGTATTATTGTTTAAATTTTATGCAATTTGCAGACATTTTTGTGACATCATATATTATGACCACTATAAAAATTTCCTAGTTAAAAAAAATTATTTTACGAAAAATGCACAATACAGGTTTGACAAAAAATAAATAATCCACTTCTGAAGTCTGTGGAGTGCGCTTCACTGCTTCGAATCTGGAGAAATTCAAGTTACAAATAATTTAAGTGATGCACTAGACATATGTTAAATAAAAAAATTGTAGTGAAAACACTAATAAAGTAAATATTTCTCTGTCAGCTCTTGAAGAAAATATTATTCAAAATTAAAAAATTCCTGCTGTAAAATTTATAAATTTGGAATAAAACTTGAGCTTTTTTCTTGCAGTGCATTGTTAATTTTTTCTTCATTGGATATTTTATTACCCCACTTATTCAACAGTAAATTTATCAACCAGATGCAAATTAGGTTAAAAAGGGGACATAAATAATATGCAATAAATAACAAGCTTAACAATTCCCTTGTATCACGCAATATTTATAAACATTTTAAATACAAAATCAAACAGATATATAAAGATTTTCAAAGTTTTAAAAATGTTTTATCTCCAGGGAAATACTTGGTTTCTACATCTACAATATCTAAGAGTAGGAAGCTCCTTAAAAGATATCGAACTATCCAAAATTAAAAAATAATTTGACGATATTATCTGCATGGCACCAGACGATAATTGATGATAGAGATTTTTCAGATAAGGGCTACATACAAATACATGTAGCAGGAACTAATTAATAATATCTTAATAATAATCGACCAGTAATTAGTTCTTTGTGTAAATTGTATCAATATGATAAAAAATATTTCTAAAATCAATACTTATATGTTAGATCATCACATGGATTTAATTCACCTTATTAGACCAAATCGTAACTGGGAGAAGAATATCTGGCAAATTTTATAATGAAAGTTTTTTACATATAGCCAATACATCTTAGTTATTTGCAACCGAAATTGGGATTTTTTGACATAGGAATCATTTAGACAGCGATTTAATTTGGATAATCGTCCCGAAATTCGAAGGATTTTATTCATTTCAAGGAAAGATACTTGTTTTGCTGGAGCTAGCTTACGTTGCGATCACATAAATATACATGCATCTTCAGATATTTGGTTTGTCTACAATATAAATGAGTTCTTACTGATAGCCTTGCAGGAAAAATACAGTTAATGAGATTATATCAGATATACTTGCATGTTCTGGTGCATGGCACCAGACGATAATTGATGATAGAGCTTTTTCAGATAAGGGCTACATACAAATACATTTAGCAGGAACTAATTAATAATATCTTAATAATAATCGACCAGTAATTGGTTCTTTGTGTAAATTGTATCAATATGATAGAAAAGATTTCTTAATCAATACTTATATGTTACATCATCACATGGATCTAATATTCACCTTATTAGACTCAATCGTAACTCGGAAAACAATATCTGGCAAATTTTATAATGAAAGTTTTTTACATCTAGCCAATATATCTTAGTTATTTGCAAGCGAAATGGGGATTTTTTGACATATGTAATCATTTAGACAGCGATTTAATTTGGATAATCGTCCCGAAATTCGAAGGATTTTATTCATTTCAAGGAAAGATACTTGTTTTGCTAGAGCTAGCTTATGTTGCGATCACATAAATGTACATGCCTCTTCAGATATTTGGTTAGTTCACAATATAAATGAGTTCTTACTGATAGCCTCGCAGAAAAAATACAGTTTGAATAAGATTATATCAGATATACTTCTCAAATAGAAAAATGGCGTCGAGTACTTCACAATATTTTAATACATTATTTTAACTATTTCTTCGTAGAGTTCTTCAAATAACATTTAGTGCTAAAACTATGTAACATTAATAATAAGCAAGTGAAACAATCATTTAAATATTTTGTTAAGATTGGAAATCTAGACTCTTTCTTGATACGAGATATGTAAACATAAATATATACTAATTCCTAATTTTTGTTTAGGCGGTAAATAGTTGGAATTTGCTATCTCATCAGAAATATCAAACACCAGAATAAAGAGATAGACATTTGATATTTTTTATATATTGAAAAGACCTGTAATCGGCAAATGCATTAACCTTCACATCAGTGGTCGCTGTACAGTGGCCCAGTTCGGTGCCAATGAATTAACTTCCTTTAATATGTAATCTCATTTATTTGAGTATTGATGCCTATTTCGGAAGGATAATGTGTAAATTCATAGAGCTGCTTGTGGCACTTATTACTTAGAATCGAATCGGAAAGGCTACCAAGATTTCTTGATTTGAATATCATTGATCATAAACAACATACGCTAATTACACATATTATTTTTTTCAAGTTGTTCTTCTGAACCTTTATAAACCAATAACCTGCCTGAGAGTATTTCGATTTTAATGATACACTTGTTACTATCATTGGTGAAAACATTTTGGATGATGTAGATGATTTCTAAAAATATCTCTTCCGCAGTTCCAAACTAAAGAGATTAACAGTTTTTCAACCATCAGCACTTTCTGTTGTAAAAGTTTCAAGTAATATATTCAACTGGTAATACTAAAACAAAACTGGCTGCATCAATCAAGTATTCCTTCGATCGGAATTGCGTGTTTAAAACAGCCAAATTATGAAAAAAATTACTAAATATTATTATTTCTTTTTACTTCGATTTCCAAAAGCAATTCATTTGTATAATAATCTTCATTTTGCAGTCATTGTTCCTCTCTAGATTTTTTTCCAAGTATCATATTTGTGCATAAAAAACATAGAATGCAAGATTTAATGCGAAGAAAGATTAATTAAATATTGAACCCTAAAAAATAAATGAGCTTTAGATTTTTAAAAAGTTAATTACTTCCAAGAAGGTAATTTTAAAATACTTGCGATAGATTTTTATATCTGAAAAGAAATAATTAAGTGATACACATGATTAGCAAATAATATTTCTTTTTCTTTAAATAACCTATCAACATCATTTCAAAAGAGAAAAATTATACATAAATAGAACAGCTTAAACCAAACAAACAAAAAAACAGAAATGAAATATGAAAGAAAGATGATCTTAAGAATAAATTATTCAGCAACGCAGCATTACCAAAAGTAAAGGATAAAGCCTTAGGGCGCAATTGTCATTCAATTCTAAAAAAAAAAAAAGAAATATTCAAAGCGAATTTCCTAATATTTAAATTATTTTTCAAGTCGTTAAAAAGCGCACATCAAAATATATTCTAAGCGTAAAAAGAATATATCTGTCGGGAGTAAAAATGCAAATAACACAAATGGAGTTTTTCTGTATTAAATATTCAAATTGCAGGTCTCTCGAAGCGCTCAAATTTACGATCTATATGCATGTAGATGTGCCATCATTATAATGGTGCAAAAGTGAAAGCTGTATAATGATTTTTAAGACTGTTGCCATAAAAAAATAAATAAATTGATCTATAAAAATAAAGTGTTTCACAAAATGGCGGAGAAACGTCAGAGGCTGTTTTTAGCATTTAAGAATGCCTCGTAAAAATTCCTAGAAATTTATTAATAATTTATGTGAAATGTACAGAAAAAGCTTTAATGAATAACTTGAAAATTTTGAGAAAAAGGACACTAAAGGTTTTGCAGTTAGTTGCTCCCTTTTGTTTAATATGCAGCTACTACGCAATTTATTGTATCAATTAAAGGGGTACATGTAGAACATATTTCCGAAATTTTTATTTTTATTATTTTCATCATAATTACTATTATACTGATCTTTACTAATATATATTAGAATACATTTTAATAGCAAATATTTATAAAGTAACTTTTCATACTTATTTATGAATATCTTTGTAATTATAGAAAAATCATATTTTTGTTTTTTAATCTCTATCTAGAAAGCTCAATTTCGATAGAAATCCAAAATAAAACTTTGGATTTTTTGTTCATTAGTTCTTTCGAGGTTTTTGATTCGTGAAAGTAGCATCTATTTCTAAACTTTCGAACACAGGTAAAAGTTATTATCAGATTTTTTTTTAAAGATGAATTTTGTATCCATTTTTTATATAGAGCATATAACATTTAAATTTGTTTTAAATGCAATAAATTTTTAAAGAGAAAATGAAGCATATTCGGAACTTTCTTTGTTTGAATTTTAAATTTTATTATGAGCCACCTAAAAATTGAGCAGTAAATAAGACCGTTTCTACGCGAAATTTATGGTAAGGTGAGCAAATTTAAAAAATGTTTTCAACTTCAAAGCTATCAAAACTTTAAGATTTATAAGATTTTAAAATTTAACTTTTCTTAGCTTTATGAACATGTCAACTTTTTAAAACTGAATAATATTTTTAAATAAAAAAACTGAGGCTAACCAACTGTGAATTGCACACGCAAAAATCCAGGATGTTTGGTCATCTTAGTTCAAGATAAAAATTCAAAAGCTTCTAATTTTTTATTTCCGTGTGTATTAAATTCCAGGGAATAAAACATTATTAAAAGTTTTACATATTTTACATCATATAATGTTTTGACCACTTTAATTCAAAAAGAAAACAAAATAAAAATTCTTTTAATTTACAATTTAGATGCGAATTATAGAAGGAAAATTATACGAGTTTCATTTAATTTATTTAATCCAATTCTTATTAACTTTATATCAAGCTGAAACAACTTGGGTTTATACTCGGGGGAGGAACTAACGTTCTTGAGCGGCGCACATTGCAGCAGCTGCTTGGCACATAAAAGTCTATCGTGATCGTAAAATTGGTACTTCGATCCTTTCGACGGTTTACAGCGGGTCGTTCAAAACACAGACTACAAGATAGGTGTTTGAAAATATACTTTATTTATCGATCTCGTACGTTTTCCAATATTTAAGAGAATAACTTTTGAATTTAAAGTGAAAATTCCAAACGATTGCAACAGAAAAAAAATTCTTTGTCACGTTTTCAATTGTTTCAAAATGTATAATTTTTCTTTCATGCATGTGGCACTTAAAAAAGAGAAAACGAGAGAGAGAGAAAGAATGATGCATACTGAACTCATTTAGAAAGGTTATATACAGAAAGTTTTGCTTTCTTGGGAATTTGGGAATGTGTTTAATTTTGCTTAAAATTATTTTAACCAATATATAGTTATAATTTTTTGATTAGAATAACCGTTATATCGACTGAAACCGGCAGATTAAGATAATTTATTTTATTTACAGAGTGTTTCTAACAAACAGATGTCGATGATTCATTTTATTTATAATGCGTTTGTAATCGTCACATTGAGAGGATTTATGTTATCTATTTATAATCTAAAATAAACGAAAACTTTTCACAGTTCTATAACTGGTTAACAGCGACAGCTATTAAAGTTTTTCTCTGGAGAGAGCAATGTGGGAAATCAGGTATTTTTGGTTGCGTTTCTTTGTTTTAATTATAAATAATGCCAATAGATGGTGTGAGCTGTCTGAAGCTGTATTGCGACTCAAAATAATATTGAAACTTTAAAACGTAAACAATTTTTTTGTGTGTGTTTTACAACAGCTAAAGAAAATGAAGATTAAAAGCTGAGTGAACTTTGATCTATTTTATATGTTCTTGTGAGTATTCGAACAGGTTTAATATTCTAATGTCCATGATAGCATGTATGCTACCACCAGTGTTTCCAATTTTGTGGATTTTTTAACTCAGGTATTCCAAATTCATAACAGAAATTCAAAATAATATTTGCTTTATTTAGTAACAGTCATTCCGTCATTAAATAAAGCGAAATTTATTATTGAACGTTTCTGGTATGTTTTCAGATTCTCTGAATTACGGAATTTCTAGAACGTATTCTACCATGGGAATTAGAAGGTTAAATAGCTCCGCATTGGCATTTGGAATAAAACAAAGAAGCGTGTTATTTAAATTCTTGACTTCAGTCATTAATCTCCTGTAAGAGTTTGCCTTGTTATTGAATTTTAGAAAGTTTCAGTCAATTTTAGAACATCCTGCCTTTATGAGTTCTATTCAAATATACTAAACGGTTGTATTTTAAGGATTCGGAATTCATGAAACATAGCGGTTTCTATATTGGAATTCGATATTTTGTGCTTCTAGGAATTAACACATACACCGAAGAGCCATTACATTATGACCATCTGTTTAGTACGACGTAGGACCACCTTTCGCCCTCAAAACCGCCCAAATCCGACCTGGTACCAACTCGAAAAATTTCTTATAGTAGTCTGAGGTATCTGGTACCAAATGCTCATCAACTGGTCCTGAAATTCTAGAATATTGCGAGATGGTAGTGTGGCAGAACGAATTGGGATTTCCAGGTGGAACCACAAATGTTCTTTTCTATTCATGTCAGATAAATTTGAAGGTCAGGGCATGACTTGAAACTCACTACTAGAATGTTCCTAGAACGACTCCCTGACGATTCGACCCGTATGGGATGATGCATTATCCTGTTGGTAAATACAATAACCCGCCGGAAACATTGTCGTCCTCGTTATTAATGGGTGCACCTGATGTGCATCCATGTTCATGTAGCTCACAGACGTCAGGGATTGTTCTGTGGAGATTATCGGTCTTAATGTGCTCCATAAAAACATCGCCCACACGATAATATACCCGCCACAGGCTTGTTTCCGACCAAGTGTGCATCCGGGAGCCAAGGTTACCGTTGGAAATCGGCGTATTCGCACGCTCCCGTCGATGTGATGGGCCAGAAAATGTGATTCCTCGGACCATGCAACTTTCTTCCATTATTCTATGGTCCAATTCCGATGTTCATGGGCCCGTTGCAGGCGCTGTTGGCGATGACGTGCTGTCAGCGCAGGAACGTGCTTAGGCCGCCGGGTGCGTAAGCTCATACGCAACAGTGGACGTGGCACTGTCTATTGAGAAACACTGTCTGGGTCACCACTGTTGTAGCTGTTGGTGAGTTCGGTTGCTGCAACTCTTTGGTCACGACGAATAATGCGTATCAATCTCCGCTCTCCTCTGGAATCAATGCGCCGCGGGCGACACACCGCTCGCCAGATACTTGTCGTTTCACCATCCATAGACCACTTTCGCTACGTGCTTTCAATCACTGTACGTGTACAGCCCACCAAACGCGCCGTTTCCGATATCGACATTTCCAGTCGACGAGATATACAGATTTTACCATTATCGAAGTCTGATAAATCTGCTGCTTTTCCCATTATGTCGATAATCAGGCTATGGTTTGAAATACAATGCATAGGCGCTTTATATACTCCAATACCAGCCACGCATGCGCCGTAGTTTTCTTTCTGGGTGAGGATATTATTTTAGATGGAGGGTGGTCATAATGTAATGGCTCTTCGGTGTATAATCACGATGTAGCTTTAAGTAGAAATTTTCTTTTAATGTAAGGTGCAAATAACGTACAAATAGAGTAAGATTTGTATACGTTCAGTATTACCAGTTTTCAGTCAATATTCAATAAATGCTTATATTTCTGCGTATATTTCTTCTAATATTCAATACATTTAGTTGTCCTACCAAAACAATCAGATGATACAATAAAAAGATGAAAAGGTTCAGAAAATTCAAGAAGCTTTAAAAGTTCAATATTTTCGAGCTTTGAATAATATAAACAAAACTATCTATAAATCATTAAAAGTTGCGGAAAAAGAATGATTGGGTAAAAGGTTTTAGATCTAAAAATAATGTAATATTTTCAATGTAAAATTATTGGTAGAGAAATTTAAAAAAATAGAATACAGATTCTTAACAAAGGTTTATTCTTATAACTATTTACATGAAAAATGAACAAGTAAAATATAATAAAAGAAGAGATCATTTGCCACAGAGATTAAAAATTTCAGAAATTTTCAGTTAATGTATAACTCGAATGCTGAATAAAATTCGATAGCCGCAATGTTTGACCGATAGCCGCAATTTTTGAGCCAGCAATTAGGGCTTTGCCTCTCCAGGAGCATTCACTTTTATAGTCGTTTCTATCATTAGTACAGATTACTATGATTAAAATTCCCTTTATACATTAGGACTTAATTCCAATAAAATGTTATAGTAACAGTTTGTTATTTTAATATGCTATGCAACAAAGTTGTTAATTTAACCAATGTTGTAAACTAAAACTTTGTAGAGATTTTTTTTTTTTTTTTCAAATTGGGATACAAGGTTTTTTTTGTATTAAAGCGTTAACGTAACAACAAATGCCTTTTTCTTAATAAAAAATATATATGAACGTTGAAACATACATATAATTTCTTAAAAGGTGTTAAAAACATATAAAGAAGTTAGTTAATTCCTGAGATCTATCGAACGCACACGCTTTCATTTGCAAAGGGGAAAGATGACTGATTGCAACAGAAAACATACGTCAAAGCAAAAAAAAAATACTACGTATGTGCAAGAGAAGTTCAATCCACTGCTCTAAAGAGGGATTAAATGATCAAGTCATATTTTTAGGACCTTTTGAAATACCCAGAATATTAAACCAATTCGGAGGAATATTATAAGAAAGGATATCGTTACAAACAAAATCACTCCTAAAATTTCAATGAATTCATTGATTATTGAAGAGTAATGTTTAGATGTTGAAATGATTATTTTAGCTTTTTCAAAGTTTATTTTAATATTTTCTTTCTGATGCAGTCTGGATAAAGCTGTACTTGGTTTGTTAAACTTTATATCAGATAAATGCTCTTTTAGCCTTTCTTTTAATTTTCGAGATGTCATACTAATTTAGAATATACTCTTTTGATGTTCTGTGCTGAGTGGGATTATGTAAACCTCTGCTTTTTTCATAATCTGGAATTGGATCAATTTTACTGTAAATCAATTCTTTCAATTTTGTTGGAGGATTACTTATTAAATTGCTATATTATATACAATATATAATATAATTGTATATAATATAACATGTTTTGTATGTTTTAAGACCTTTTAAGAAATTATATGTAGGTTTTAATGTTTATATTAATACCAATGTGAAAATCCCTTCACTACACTACCTTCACTACACTAGTTTTAGTGCAGTGTTTTGACTCTATTAAAATAGATATTTCAAACCGTTTCTGAAAGAATTCAAACATATTTATTATTGGAACAGATAGCTGACTGTTACTGGATTTTCCTTCTCTAATACTTGCACTGTTTTAGTATTTAAAAAAACATCTATTTTGTACATAAAAGTGTATATAACAGGAATTTTTGCAACACAGTCGTGTACAGAAAGAGATAGTTAAGAAACCGAACAATCACTAAAACTAACAGCGGGACAGTGTTAAAAATTTTGCAGCATTCTGGCAGGTCATTCGACCGTTTTTTGAAAAAACGGTTTCATAACCATAATTTAACTGTATTCTGACCATAGAATGGCCGGCCAATAATATGGTGAGAATAGTGTTAAAATTACGGTTGTGCAACCGTTTTCGGGAAAAACGGTCAAATGACCTGCCAGAAGGCTGCAAATTTTTAACAGTGTACACAAAAATAGATAAAAAATATTAAAAAGTGTCTACTATTGGCACACTATTGGAATTACATGAAATGTAAATAATTTTGCTGGTTGTCGGTAATGACTTCTTGAGCTTATTTGCGGTCTTTGAGCTCTTGCGCTCTTTTAAGGACCATCCAGAGCTTTAACAATATTCTGCTCAAGCACACAAAACGAGAAATAATCAATAATTCTGTGAATTACCCAATTTTATGTTATTCAGAGAACGGCCCGGATCTCACCAGATTTAAATTAAATGACTATATTGTACCTGGTCTCTTGTAAAAAACTTACGGTGAACCTCACAGCAGTTTGGAAGGCCGAAGCAGTACTTAAAAATTTAATGCTATGAAATTAATGAGTATGTTTTTTCGCCATGCAATAAACAAATTTTGTAAAAAAAAAAAAAAAAAAAAAAAAAAAAAAAAAAAAAAAAAAAAAACTATCTGTTTGTATCAAAGCCTAAGTAAGAAGACATTTTATTTGATTAGTAATTATTTCTATTGTTATTGTTAGATAATGAAGTTAAAAATACATTTTGCTGTGTCTGTTTGTCTATAAAACATTACACATGTATGTTGCAGAACTTTTAACCCAAGTTATAATTTGGGGGTCACAGGGGCCAGTAGTACAAGACTTTTCGTATACAATAATGTGATGAAGTTGAAATGTAGGTTGTACATTTTTAATTTTTAGCGGTATTGTTTCATACTAATACCTTTAAATCTTTAATAACTAATATCTAATTTATACTATTTTCTGTACGAAAACGAAATCACGAGCCGTAATTAATTTCATGTATTTCTGTATGTCTTACTGCAAAGAATAAATGTACAACTTCCGTGAAATCGTTGTGGTCTAAAAATGCTGTAGCCCTAAAATAAAAATATTTTGTAATTTTTTTTCCAGATATTTTTATTATGAAATGAACATGAGTTCTTTAATTTAATTTCATTACTGTTTATAAACTTTCTTTGCAGATGTAATTTCTACCTAACAAAATACTTAAAGGAGCTTTTAAAATGTTCTATAAGCTAAAAAAGCATATTAAATCCGGTTTGATCGACCAAAGGAAATATTATGTTTCTCATTCAACATTACATTCCCAAGTAAAGGGATGGACTTTTAGGGATAGACACTGAATTCAATTTCATAAAAGGCTGATCAAGAGTTAAATGATAGTATTAAGTTTAGTGGCTGTGTAACTGTTGATTATGAGGGTGAATTTTTCAAATTAAGATCAATAAAGAAATCTAAGTAAACACAATTACCACTCAGTGGTATTGAGTAGTTTTAAAATTTTTAAGTAGCTAGAACGGAGTGATAAACCATTTTATGAATTGAATAAAATTAGATATATTTGCCAATCTTCCGGGATATTTTTAAAATTAATTAAAATCAGAAAAATTTCAAAATAAAGAAATTAATAACTAACCACATAGAAACGTAACCTCCTCACCGCCCATTTTTTTTCTACCACTGCTGCCTATGGAGATGTACTTCGTTATCTATTCTAAATTTCTAAGTATCCGGGAATGTGGGATAGACTTCCCGGCTCCTCGGAAAAAAGTGTTCGCATCGTCGTTATATTATATTAAAATATATGGTCACTGAAAAGTGCCCCTTTTTATGGGAGAGGGATAGTATACTGCTGCAATTTGATTTTTCTAGCTAAGGAACTAATGAAATTTATTGCGTTGCCGCTGACCTCTGCAGCATAGACCGGGCGTGCTACGCTAGCATCTCTGACCAATTAAAATCTCGATTCAAACATATTTCTTTCAAAACGATCCTCTGTATTTCTCCCACTGTCTTCAACAGCTTACACTAGGCGTGCTATGCAATGTGTTTCAAATCCTTACCGGACGAACCTCTATCACGGGTTCCCGTTGCCTACGGTACCGTATAGCTGGCCTTCTGCCCACGCGCCGGAAAATCTGAAGATAGTCGTAAGCTGAGTTGAAAAAAACAAATTCCGTTGAAGCCCATAAAACACGAGATAATAGGGCACCCCTGGTGTTAGAAGGTAGAACAAAAAACTGTAAGACAATCGAAAACCAAGTTAAATGAGTCAAACCCGCTGCAATCGGGCCGATAAAGTCCGAGATAAGAATGTGCTCACTGACAATGGAAGGTGGAACTAAAAACTGTAAGAGAATCTTAAGCTAAGTTGAATGAATCAATTTCCGTTGAAATCGGGCCCATAGAACCCGAGAAAAAAATACGCTGTTAACGTTCGAAAATGGTGGTAACTGAAGTCTATATTTAGGAAAACATACTTTTAAATAAAGAGATAGAAACACTTGTGGACAAACTCTGAACTCATATCAAGGTACTATTATCACAGGACAGAATAATAATCTTCGATAAAGTTGATAAAATCCTTTAAAATTAGTCTTTTAGCATTTGTCAACTTTTAATAATTAATTTCCTTTCATATCCCAAATCAGATAGTGGGTCGGCTTATCTGCTGAAAAGGATATCTTTTTAGTTCAGTTTTTAATGAATGGTCGCCCCTGTCTGGCAGTTTCTTCGAGTATTTTTACTTTCACCGTCAATCTTTTGCAGAAATTAAGGAAAATTGCCGACGAATAATAATAATAAAAAATAGATATTGGGATGTAAAATTTTTTTCTACATTTGCTCTGAAATTTTCAATTCGATATCTTGATTAGTTTTCTTAATTTTATTCAATTAGTAAAAATTTTCATTATTTTTATTGTCATTCTACAAAGGTAGCTTCGTCGTCGAAGTTCAAAGTACGGAGCGTTTCGATTGGATTGTCACGCGAGCCTCGTCGAAGGGTTAAAATCTTTTCAGTTTGTGATTTTAGGGAAAAAATGCTTTTTTAATTGGGCCGTTTTATTAGTTTGTAATTAATAACTCGGCTAATTATCAAAACAATAAAAATCATAGCCTTAGGTGCACCAGGACCTGCCATGGACCGCCTTCATCTAAATTTTCAGACTTTTTGGTGCGCTAGATTTCGCTAGCTATCGCCGACACACACAGCAAATTTTTTTTTTATAAGTATAGATTTTGTTCAACTTGCACTGTAAGTATAACCTTCATTTAATTAATTTTTTCAACTAAGGTTTTCTTCTTTATATTTTTCTTACATTTAAATTTTAAATAATTTTTTTTAAAAGTTACTCATTCTTATGTAGTATTATACCATAGTTAAACTTAAATTTTAAATGGCTCCCGTATATATCTGCAATTCGCAGACCTGTTGCCTGGATGTAAAGTTGCACCGCAACAAGAAAGTCCATTAAGATGCCTCTTGCATTTTTCCTTTGTTCCAAGAGACATTTCACTAGGTAATTTTTTTAGTTCGAATATTGTAATAAAGCGGAAGGTTGGTAGCTATGACCTTACCACAATTGTTAAATTCCAAGATAAACTAATGATGTACGTGAACTCCAAAGTATAAAAATTTTAGCTTGAGAAATATTTGTGTATAACTTACTGTAATAGACATTGTTTTTGTAAAATTACTGTTTTATTGCAAAATTACTGTTTTATTGACCATTGATTTGTAACATTTTTGTTTAAAATTTTTCAAAGTTAAGAGAGTCTAAAGTTTGAATGGTGAATGATTCATCATTTAATTATTGTACAATATTAAGGGCTTTAAACTGATAGCAATTAAATTAATAAAATTAAGATAAACTGACATGTATAACATGCTTTGCCACATTTAGTCTTGGCATCTCGTTTAGATTATGTATGAAAATTACTTAAAATAATCAAATCAAGTTAATACTTGCTAAAACTTACTTGCTAAAATACTTGCTAAAAATACACAAATAAATACCTTCATCCATATCGACATGTTTCACCGCTTAAACGGCGACATTCTCAACATCTATAATTCTGTCAGACTGTCAGGTGTCTGCATTAGTTGTAGAGTAGCAATATTTCGAATGTAACAGAGAAAGAAAGGCCTAACTCCATTACTAACTGATGCGGGTTAGGTATAAGTAACTTGTACCATCGTCCTGTTTTCAGGACAGTCGAAAATGCAAGAAAATTTATCTCCTAGATCATTTTTTTACAATGTTTTTTACTGTATAAAAGTATGGAATAATATGTCAATAAATTTACATGTGTGTTTTTCTTGAAGCTCAAAAATTAAAAAAACTTGTATGTTAAAAAACAAACAAAAAAAAAACTCCGAAAATTGCCATTTTAAAAATTTAATAGAAAAATACCCAACATTTTTTTTTATCATGCGAAATATAACGTTAAATGACTCTTGAATAATAAATCGTCTTATTAAATTATTCAAAAGAATTTATGTAAAATCCACTAATGTGTGCTGTCCTATTTTTAGGACGATAAGGAAATCTGGGTTAATTTCATTTTAATATCCAGTAAATAATAAATAAATATTTAAAACTTTGTTTTTGGATTTTAAGGTACCTATTTTTAATCTTCTTTTTTCTTTCTTTTTTGTACTTTTCACACATTTATCCTATGTTTAAAAAATGCCTTTATTGGTTTAGAAACTATGTAGAAAATGGTATCAAAATATTTCTATCAGTTACTCGTAAGTATAAAATATTTGTTATAAAGAAATGAAAAGGGAAAGTTGCTGAGACAAACGTGAGTTTTCCTCAAGATGTTCAATGCAAGGACGTGACTGTGTATGTAAAATATGCATTTGAGACGTTATATGACACTACACAGTCCAGTACTTCCAACAAAATGTTTCAAAATGAGAGTGGATTCATTTTATGGGATTTGAATTCTCGACCATCTGTGTTCTCCAGATGCCTATAGATTTCCATCTTTTCTGAAATTCCAAGTTATGGACCACATAAGTGTTTTCTGGAATATTAATATAGTTCTTTACCATACATATTTATTTACCATTTCATTTGGCCATAAGAATAAGATTCAGAGACCAATCTTGCTATTGCATTGAATTTTAAGCAGATAAAATTAAATAACGATAGAACGTGAGATTTAATAACGTTGTTTATACGTTAAAAGGATATAGGCTTTGTCACAAATACTTTATATCGGCACTATAGGAGTAATATCGCCCTTTCAAGTTTGAATATTTTCTTTTTGGGGGATAAATAATTTTTTTTATCGTAAATAGTTAAAAATAGCTGCCAGAAAGCAAAAATTAAGTTGTACTGAAATTTATCGAATAGCTTAGAAGTTATATCGTGTACCAAGAGAATAAACTTAGGAAAAAATAATAATTGTATTCAAAATACTCTGTTGTTAATACAACGTAAATGGGTAGCAAAACTCTTCACATTTACATCTAATGCTCCAATTTTCAGTTTTAAACACTCTGGCTTTGACAATTGTGAGATTAATTACGCTAATACTAGTAACTCGCTGGAAAAAAGTACGAATCATATAGAAAACAGAGCACGTTGTTAAATAAAAGGTGCTGGATAAAACTGCAATATGCAAAACGGTGGCTAACTAATCGGAACTTATTAATTTCAAATTTTATAAAATGTATCTTTGAGAATAATTTTGTAAGTAATTTTGCTGCGTTAGCGACAAAAAATATTTAGGATACCCTATTAATTATAATGACTTTGAGGTCTTATCTGCCGATAAAATTGGCGCTTGATAATCACTGGAGACTACGCTGTAGAAAACTTAACCTAACAAAATACAACTATTAACGAAAATATACAATAACCTCTTTCGAGTTTCGAAAAGCGCCCTTCATCTTTAGAAACACCAGAAGCTAATATATTTTCGAAATTTAAGGAAGGATTTATAAAATGAAAGTTTCTTGTTCTACCACAGATCTTCGGATATGTTTGCGAGTAGTTTTCATAATGTACTAGCTAAAGTACTTGGCGTTAACCGGAATTTTAAGATTGTTTGTTTTGAAAAACCAATTTCGAAATTTAACATACAACATAAAACAAAAACAAAAAACAGCCGAAGTGTTGTACACATGAATCAAATGAAAACCCAGTATAAAAATGTATATTTATGTATTTATTTATTCATGTATTATGTATTTATCCCAATATAAAAATGTAAATTTAACAGACGCAAAATAATACAGCTATAAATGAACTTATTTCCATTCATCATTGGAGCAATAATGTTAAATACGCCAATATTTGCACAATCAAGTTTTTGTTATCCTTCAATAGATTTTTTCACACTTATATGACGTTATATATTAAGCACGTCCTTTATATTCCCAATATGACATAATATTCCATTTTTTTGTTCGTCAAATTACTTAAATAATTATAATTTTTCACATGGAAATCATAAAACAGAAAAAGTATGACGCAACATTCACTTTTTTTTTTAATTTGTCAAACTATTTATTTTATTTTCATTTTTCACGTGGAAATCTTGCAGTAGAAAAGTTATAATGTAATATTCTCTTTTTTTAAATTCGTGAAACCATTCATTTCCCTTTTTTACTTGCAATCTGGAAAAATCTTGCAATAGAAAAGTAATTGTTGTGGTAAGAATTTTATTGTGAATTTTTAATTGTTGGCAACAGTTATAATGAAAAATTTTAAGTTTGATTGGAAATTCCTGTTAAATTTGTGATTTTTTTATTAATAAAAAATGAACTCTAAGTTTTTCCGATTCCGGATTACTTAGTTGCCTCTGCCGTGTTTTAATACACATGTACGTAACATTTCACAATTCTGGCTTCCTAACTGTGGATTTGTATAGTCAGACAGACAAATTTTTATATTTATATATTAGATTCATCAGTTTTCTCAAACCAGAATCTCGGTTTTTAGGACGCTATCATTAAAAAAAAAAAAAAAAAAAAAAAAAAAAAAAAAAAAAAAAAAAAAACATTTTTAAGTTCAACAAACACGTTTTACAGAAAAACATAATAAATTTAACAGCATTAACATTAACATTGTTTTAAAATTAATATTTTTTTGCTGCTCTTGCATATATAAATTGAGTTACGCAGCAGAAAATGCTTAATTGAGAATTGACAGCATCCTAAAAACCGATATTGCGGTTTCCGGAAACTTATGAATGCACTATAAAAACGCATTAAGGTTCGTCCAGAGATTTAAATGTAAATATTTCTATGTTTCATAGATTTTGGCCCCAATTTAGAACTATAATTTTAGCATGTGCGTCAATATCTGAAAATCGGACAATTTCCTTCCAATATATATTTTTAAATTAATGTACCAACTACCATATACAATTATATACTATGATACATGTCTTGTCATTTAAATGTTGTATTGTTTTGAGATCCAGGATGTATATTTTATGCGTAGGATAAACATTTATGGAAGAAAGTGTCTGTTAACATCATAATCAGTGTCTTATAATTGGGATTAAGATGATGGGGACTCAGGTGAGGTTTCTGTGTTAACAGCTTCACAGACATTTTGTTGAATCGTTTTGTACACATGTAAATTATTAAATATGCCATGTGACATTTGTATGTTACATATATGAAGTTGCAATAAGTTTTTTTTTTTTAATAAATAAAAAGTTAAATATGGGAACATGAATGATACTATAGAAAAATACTCATCCCTATTCAGAACAAAAACTAAATATTTCTAAATATGAAACAAAGAGAAGAACAACTTACCTTCAGCCATTGTGGCTAGTTGAACTTTAATTACTGTTGCAATGGAAATAATTCTGCCAGCGCCACCTAGTACCTGTTAACCTAAATGTGTGTTTAGAGGAACTGAGGTGATTGCCAATCTTAGGGACAAATATATTTACTACAATATTTTACTATACAATCTATACGAAAAAAAGAGAATTATATTTTCCGATACTTTATTTATATATATATATATATATATATATATATATATATATATATATATATATATATAACCATAATATAATTACAAATCATCATCTATTTCCAATTACTATAATTAATTCAATAAATTAATAAATTTAGCATCTAATAACAACAGTGATGTGATCATGACCAAGAAAGATGACAAACATGTAGCATAAAATGGAATTTCTTAGATAAGGTATCAAGTAACTACAATAGTAGAAATCATATGATAACACTCTAAGTTTTTGCGCAATTGCAGCAATAAACCCAGCGCATAAAAATTATTTAAAAAATAGTTTGCTAACGTTGCAAAACATTTAGCTAACAGAAATTATATATTTATAAAATATATAAACGATACCATTTAAAAGGAATTGCGTTTCAGAAAGAATTCTTGAAATATGTATAAATATGTAATAGCAAAAGTTAATAATATTTATAGAAATTTTTACAGCATACATTTAATATTGGATATTTGTACTTGGGGACAGGAACTGAAATGGTGATTTACTTTGTTTAAAGCTTAAAATTATTTATTTATACATCATTATATGTTCATTTGTCATTGGTAATTGTTATAACAAATGTTACAATATATTACATTTTTCAGGTTTTGGTTTTAGCATAATTAATAAAATATTATTGGCAGTGGGCACAAATTGTCCAATTTTCAGATATTGACCCCTATAGAAAACTCAGCCAAGGACTATGACATTTATTTTCAGTCATATTGACGGATAAATAAAACTTCAAAGTGAAACAAATTAAGGTAAATGCTCTTATAATGGGCTACGTACCAGTAATGCGCTACTAATTTTTTAAGTTTAAAAATAAGCCCAAAATGCATTTCTAGAAAACGACAGTAAGAAATATGATTGATTAAAATGCTTAAATGTTAACTTTTCGTAAACTGTTTTTAATAAATGGTTTTTTTTTCGCTGGTGCATTTGTTTATTTTCTTGAGTGTCTTTGAAAGCATATTTATTTGCAAATTCATAGAGATTTCATTAAGAGATAAGTTTTTATCTAAATATTGTTTCTTTCATATTATGTTTTATTTTGAATTGAATTAAACTGCTGTTAATTATCTCTATTACACTGTAAATAATTTGTTGGATAAGTCAAAAAATTAAAAGTTCATGCATCAGAAATTTACTATGCTCTCTACTGGAGTTCAGAGGAATGTTACATGTTTTATTTTTCATTTTTCCGAAGAATATTTTTTGAAACTTTAAACATTTATACTGGTACAAGAATGTTAGGACTAGCTAGAAATACATGGAT
This sequence comes from Maratus speciosus, assembly GCA_963932465.1. Classification (NCBI taxonomy): domain Eukaryota; kingdom Metazoa; phylum Arthropoda; class Arachnida; order Araneae; family Salticidae; genus Maratus; species Maratus speciosus. The sequence goes on along the minus strand of OZ010788.1, from coordinate 382,865,537 downwards.
CTTTTGGAATTCATCAACACTTTAATAATGATTAGATAATTGTCATTTAGTGGTCCACTACTGGTGCGTTTACCTTAGCTCTTCTTCCTTTGTAGCAGCCACCAAAATAATAGTGTTAACGTCTAACGTTCACAGAGGGAAAACGCTTCTTTGAGCTATGTCTATGCCAGCAACTTTTTTTCAGTTATTTAAGGGGACGATATACGTTATACTAAATAAAATTCACCAATTTATGATATTTTGAGTCATTTTTTATATTTATTTTAAGAATTCCGATTCTAAATACCCCAAAGAAAGATGGTAAATGTTAAAAAGCGTCCAAAACTCGAAGATCTCAAAACTATGATAGAATTTAGTTGCAAATACTTTTACCAAACATTTATTTCAGGAAATTATGAGCATTTCAAACTGGATATGGGAATTATCATGGAAACGCATTATACTTTTAGAAAATAACCGGTCAACTACGAGCTATTACTCACGCACAGAGGGTTCCATAAAATAAATATATGAAATAGTAACTGGGCATTGCATTACACAGAAATATAATTAAAAGCTGTTATCTAGGCTTTAAAAGCCGATGGCATATAGAGTACGGCGCCCGTGTTTTTATATATGTCCAAATCGTCCGTGCCTTTAAGGGTTAATATCTCGGCTAATTATAGACAATGTTTTTTGAAAATCATTATCAACAATCCTTTTATACTTCTTCGACGATAGGTAACAGCTCTCCTCTACTCCTTTGCTGAAAGCCCGCAAGTCGAAATGTGTGTGAAACGAAAAAATGCGCTTTTCTCAAATTCAATGTCACCTAGGGTAATCGCTATAGTTTTCCTGCAAGGTTTAAATTAATTTTTACTACCCCTAAACTTGCCATAATTTTATTTTCAGTAGATTCGGAAATAGAGCGAAGGGAAGGGGAACATATTTTTGCCAGCGATATTTCTGAAAATGTTATACCTAAAATTAAAAGAAACGTATATTGTTGAGTAGTTCGGCGTTATGAAATCTTTCACATGATATCCCATACGATATACAAAGAAAATATTTTTTTCCCCTCAAGTATCTTAATTAGACCCTTTACCTTTTTCCTAAATATATTTGTGAATGGTTAATAATCTATAAATATGTGTGCCAATAGCCTTTATTATTTCAGCCAATTTGAACTTTCCACTTTCCATAGGACACAGGAGTTATCTTATAATGGTTCTGTTTTTACGTTTTAAGTACGGAACCCTAAAAAAAGCATACTGCCGCGTAGAAATTATTTATTTACTTCTCAAAAACAAAATGAAATTATATAATTAAATTTAAGAAATCAAAAAACCCGACTGCGTAAAAAGCGAACTAATTAATTATTTCTCATCAATGTGAAACTATTTTTTATATTACTTGCCTATTTTTTGCATTTACTTGTATTGATGACTTTTAAATTGTGTTTAATTGTCAGTTCTTATCTATAAACACTGTTTTGATGAGGGCTATAGATGTCCATGAAGGTTAGAGTTTCAGTAAAACTAGTGATGCAACCTACACAATTTACAGGTTGTGTAATATTTAAACGGAGCTTCTGACTGTAAAATAGTCAATGGAACACCCTTTTCATTTTGAAAGACCTATCCAATGATATGCCACTCAATATGGTGCGTATTTTTTCGTCTGTACCGCCATTTGTATTTTACAGCCGCCATTTTGAATTTATAAAAACAAAACCTAGCCTATAACCATCGGACGTTTAAGACGAATCGATAGGGACCTCATTCATTAAAATCCATCCAGCGGTTGGGATGTTTCAAGGGTATAAATAATCCACATATCCAGATACACGTGAAACACATAACCCTTCTTGGCAGTCGGGTAATAAAATATAGACTTTTACTGTTTTCGGGATTAATATAAAATGTATTCAAATAAATTTGAATTTAATCTAATCTAATACATAAAAATGCGTTAAATCCTGTCAAATTAATGACACATATTCAGAACATGATGCAAGAAACAGTTTTTGTCCAATCAAAAAGTTTGGAAAAAGAAGCTTAAAAATTGCGGAGTGATGTTGCTATCTCATTCAACTTGTTTATCTGCTATCTTTATCTGGATGCAGGGGGTGAAGTTACTTGTAATGTCAGTTCTGAACGACAGAATTTGAAAAGCTTTTTTGAAACATGTCAAAGATTTTTCAAAACACATTTTTACGTTTTAACAAAAGGTTTATTCATGTTTACCTAAATGTCATTGAATTCTATACAACTTTGTTTGAAATACAAGTCTGAAGAGAAATACAAAGGATAGTCTTTTCAAAACTTGGTGAAAAAAAAGCCTTCTTTAGTATATGAAAATAAAGTTGCATTTTTCTATCTATAGTAAGATACATATATCTATTAATAGCAGTTAGGACTTTTTTAAACTAGCAATTTTTTTTTAATAAAATGTATTATATTTTAGTTTTTTGAACGAAAGAAATAAATCTTAACATTGTTAAGTAGTTAAACATCCATTTTCTCAGTCATGAGACAGCTGTGTTTGACATTTTCATAAATCATGCTTCAACTATTTATTTCAGTTACACATTACTCCGAAAATAACTTTTATAAAGTTCTACTCATCGATTGTCATTACTTCGACAAATATATATAATTTACAATAGATTAAATACGCTATTATTTGCAAGAGATTTTATGAAGCTGATCATAGCAATAATACATAATTGCGAAGAACTAGTTCTTTAAAAATCTTATCTAAAATACAATTCTCAATTGCTATGCCCTAAAAGATAAATGTGTAATTAGTCACTTTTACATAAGTATATGTGTAAATTAGTAAAATTACACTTTTGTCATAAAATTTACACTCTTGTCGTAAACATTTACCTGTATAAGTTTGTTTATCGGCTTAATGGAAGTTTGTAATTTGTTATCCCTTCCCTTCAAAAATGCAAACAAATGTGTAAATGTTAGAAAATTGTGCGGATTTACCCGACTTGGTGTGTTAATGTAAATTTACAAATTTTGCATATTACAGAAATATCTGTGTATTTTGCATATTATACCGAAATATGTGTAAGAATATTACACAAAAATATGCGTATGAATCTTACACATATATATGTATAAGAACAGAATGTTACACATGATTATGTGTAAAAATATTGCATAGAAATATGTGTAAAAACAGAATATTACACATAAATATGTGTACTTATGTCAACACAATAAATATCGATACTTAAGAACATAACTTGTCTAATACTAGCTGAATGATCAGTGTGATGCTTTGGAAAGTTCCAGTTCCTCTGTTCGTATCTAGTTTCAGTAAGTATTACTTGCTTACTGTAGATTAAATTAAATAGAGAATTTTCCCTCTTGATATAGCTGTATCTTTGAAAGCTTGTGACTGAAACTGGTAGAAACAAAATCCGACAAAATACGGAAATAGTCATGGCGTCAAAATTTCTTTATTTGAACGAAATTTTATTTTACAATCTATTATACATAAACAGCTTAATGTGTCATCAAAACACGCATAGCAGTATATATTTTCAAATTGACTCACCAGGCGTGTATTTGGTAACTTACACGCCACTTTACACATGCATATAGACAAATTGTTTTTGTATCATCAGTATACCTGTTTTAATGTGTAAATTTACGCATTTAATTTTTAGAGTGTATCTATGTTGCTACATGTAATATACTGAAATTTTTGTTGATTTTCTTGTGTTATTTAAATCCAATAACTTCTTAGACTTTTGGTAAATAAATACAAATATTTGTTTAAGGTAAAAGGCATAATATGCAGCTAATTATTTTTAGTTCACAAAACTATAAACTATACATTTTATTGTGTTGGAAGATTTTTTATCCTTAAAATACAACGCCCCTTTTCTGTCGATATAAGCACTATATGCTTTTTTAATCAATATACTATATACTTTTTCTGTGTACTTTTTGTATTGATAAAAACGAAATTATATTTTTTAAATATACTGAACTCACGATTTTCATCATTGAAGAAATTGGGACAGGCTAATGTCAAAAGCGAGAAAGGAGGGAATTCGAAGTAAAATTTTGAGTCAAATTTGACTCCAATGCACAATAACCAACGAGCTTGCAAAGGTATACAGAACTTTTCCAATTTTTCCATAGAACCTAGATGGGGAAGGCCTTCCTCCATAGTGGTGATCGTATAGAATGTAAGACCCTGTCCTGAATTTCTTCACTAGACCGGTTATTAAGAGCCATTATTTTGAAAATCAGACAAAGTTTGATAGTTGTATTTTTTGATTTGCTTGATATTTTTTTATGTTGAAATAGATCACATTTAATGAATAATGTGCAAATTTGAAGCCCTGAAAAAAATTTTCCCTTCACTGTAAAAAATGTCAAAGTTCAAGGTTGTGACCGCCATTTTTTATGAAAAGTGAAATGCGAGTATGTTTGCAGTGCTAAAGCTTGGGAAAGCAACGAGATCCCAAAATTCTTTTGTGGTGGTATGTTAGTATAACACTACCTGCTTAGTAAGCTGCATTTGTTTCCATGGGGCATTGTTATTTTATATTGTTATGTTGCCTCAAAATGCAATGAAAATGACGCTTTTGTCCGTTTTTCGCACGTATTTCCTTATTTAAGCAATAGTACCCCAAATTTTTTCTTATAGAATATCAAAGTGTACTACCAGGACAAGCTAAATAATATAAAACTTTACCGGAATGTTGCTGCTGTTAGCAGGAATAGTCTGTTAAGAGCCATTATTTTGAAAATCAGACAAGTGTGATAGTTGTATTTTTTGTTTTGCTTGATTTGTTTTTATGTTGAAGTAGATCACATTTAATGAATAATGTGCAATTTTGAAGCCCTGAAAAAATTTTCCCTTCCCTGTAGAAAATGTCAAAGCTCTAGGTTGTGACCGTCATTTTTCATGAAAAGTGAAATGCGAGTATGTTTGCAGAGCTAAAGCTTGGGAAAGCAACGACATCCCAGAATTCTTTTGTGAAGAAATATTAGTATAACACTACCTGCTTAGTAGACTGTATTCGTTTCCATGGGGCATTGTTATTTTACATTGTTATGTTGCCTCAAAATGCAATGAAAATGACGTTTTTGTCCGTTTTCCGCTCGTATTTTCTTATTTAAGCAATAGTACCCCAAACTTTTTCTTATAGAATATCAAAGTGTACTACTAGGACAAGCTAAATAATATAAAACTTTACCGGAATATTGCTGCTGTTAGCAGAAATAGTCTGTTAAATATTCAAAAATTTCAAAATAGGCAGCATTTCAATTAGTCTTTTCTCAAAACAGCATCACGGTTCAATAAAACAAAATATATCACGTACTAGTTGGAAGTATGTACAAACACATGGAAAAGAAAAAAAAAAGTGGGGTCTCGTCATATTTTTATAAAAAAAAAAAATACATCAAAAGTCACAAAAAGACTGTCATTTATCATACTTTTTCCCTATCAGAAAATGAAACATCCCGTTTCTCTTTCCGCTAGCTATGTTTTTTCCCTATGAGAAAATGGAATATCCCTTTTTCTTTCCCCTTCCTTGTTCTAAACGGAAAAAAGGGAAACTTAAACGGGATATTTTGACTGTGAATTTTTGTAAATTTTATTATTTTAAAAAAAAAATATGACGAGGCCCCACTTTTTTTTCTTTTCCATGTGTTTGTCTATACTTCCAACTACTACGTGATATATTTTGTTTTATTGAACCGTGATGCTGTTTTGAGAAAAGACTAATTGAAATGCTGCCTATTTTGAAATTTTTGAATATTTCACAGACTATTCCTGCTTACAGCAGCAATATTCTAGTAAAGTTTTATATTATTTAGCTTGTCCTAGTAGTACACTTTGATATTCTATAAAAAAAAGCTTGGGGTACTATTGCTTAAATAAGAAAATACGTGCGGTAAACGGACAAAAACGTCATTTTCATTGTATTTTGAGGCAACATAACAATGGAAAATAACAATGCCCCATGGAAACGAATACAGTCTACTAAGCTGGTAGTGTTATACTAATATTTCATCACAAAAGAATTTTGGGATGTCGTTGCTTTCCCAAGCTTTAGCACTGCAAACATACTCGCATTTCGCTTTTCATGAAAAATGACGGTCACAACCTTGAACTTTGACATTTTCTACAGGGAAGGGAAATTTTTTTCAGGGTTTCAAAATTGCACATTATTCATTAAATGTGATCTACTTCAACATAAAAAAAACCCAAGCAAAACCAAAAAATGCAACTATCACACTTGTCTGATTTTCAAAATAATGGCTCTTAAATATTCAAAAATTTCAAAATAGGCAGCATTTCAGTTAGTCTTTTCTCAAAACAGCGTCACGGTTCAATAAAACAAAATATATCACATAGTTGTTGGAAGTATGTACAAACACATGGAAAAGAAAAAAAAAGTGGGGCCTCGTCATATTTTTAGAAAAAAAAATGTCAAAAGTCACAAAAAAGACTGTCATTTATCATACTTTTTTCCCTATCAGAAAACGAAACATCCCGTTTCTCTTTCCGCTAGCTATGTTTTTTCCCTATGAGAAAACGAAATATCCCTTTTTCTTTCCCCTTCCTTGTTCTAAATTTAAACGGGATATTTTGACTGTGAATTTTTGTATTTTTTTTTTTAAATATGACGAGGCCCCACTTTTTTTTCTTTTCCATGTGTTTGTACATATTTTCAACTACCACGTGATACATTTTGTTTTATTGAACCGTGACGCTGTTTTGAGAAAAGACTAATTGAAATGGTACCGATTTTGAAAATTTTGAATATTCAATAGACTATTTCTGCTAACAGCAGCAATATCCCGGTAAAGTATTATATGATTTAGATTGTCCTAGTACTATGCACTTCGATATTTTATAAGAAAAAGTTTGTGGTACTATTGCTTAAATAATAAAATATGAGAGGAAAACGGACAAAAACGTCATTTTCATTGCATTTTGAGGCAACATAACAATGTAAAATAACAATGCCCCATGGAAACGAATACAGTTTACTAAGCAGGTAATGTTATACTAATATTTCATCACAAAAGAATTTTGGAATGTCGTTGCTTTCCCAAGTTTTAACACTGCAAACATACTCGCATTTCATTTTTCATGAAAAATGACAGTCACAATCTTGAACTTTGACATTTTCTACAGGGAAGGGAAAATTTTTTCAGGACTTCAAAATTGCACATTATTCATTAAATGTGATCTACTTCAACATAAAAAAATATCAAGAAAATCAAAAAATACAACTATCAAAATATCACTTTTTTGTCTGAATTTCAAAATAATGGCTCTTTAGCTAAACAGAATCCCTTGATGTCACAACATAATTTTTAATAAGTAAATTTAATACCAGCTGAAATATTGACGTCAGTGTTGGTAGGTAGGCTTTAGGGCATGCTTTAAGGTACAACATAGATCTTTTTTCATCAGTAAAATTTAGTGTTGAAGCACTTCTATCCCAATCTTCTTTGTTACTTATATGTTCACTATCTTCACTTTGAATGCTGTGGCGCAAGACCAATAGAACTCTTACCATTGGTCGACTGTCTCATAATCCAATAGCTTCCAAGATTTTTATTATTATTTGTATAGACATTTTTAGAATTAAGTGTACAACTTTTTATGGAACTATTCCTAAAATACGCAAAGTTGAGCAGTGCTGACACTTTTCGGCTTAAGGCTGCTCAAATCCAAACGGGCAACTTTATGACATAAGTTTAAACCCATGTTTGCTCGGAAAAAACTGGCAGCTGTGGTTATTGGTTATTCAGAAACTATGTAATCAAAAGACGTTTTCCTTTTTTTGTAAATATAATAGGTCTTTCAGGAAATACTGTCAAAGTTGGCATTTTGAACATAATTTCCAGACGAAAACAGAAAAATAAGTCAACGAAGGGAGAAAAACGTCTTTTCACGTGATCAAAAAATTTATAACTCGATAGGTAATTTATTTATCAAAAAATGGAAAAATCATTTTGATTTCAAATCGCTTCCATAATCAGGTCTGCCAGTTTTATAACTTTACGTTTAAAAATGTGTACGTCATTGTGTCAGAAAGTTTTGCGCTTGTTCAGTACTGAACTTGAGAAACAGCCTTAAGGGATACCATACCTTTACAATTTTGGAAAAGGAAAATTGTTTTTTTTCCCTCGATCTGGGATATAAGATAATATATAATTTAGACGCGATATGTAGATTTATGTTTAAATATGTTGATATAGTACATATGTAAATTAAATTTAACTTATTCATATGAAGATTTGGAAACAATATGTAAATTATAAGATTAAAGGACTATTCATACTACAAATTATTGTTTACAAATGTTCAAATAACTCTTTTTTTATTCTTAAATTATTTCTGATAAATATATTAAAACGTTTTCAGCAATATTAAATAGAAATTAGTATCATAATAAAGAAAAGGAATTTTTTTCAACTGGATAAATTATTTTCAAGATTGGAGTAACACAGTTGAGGTTTATTCCAACTGAGCGAAAAATGTCCATACCAGGAATCGAACTTGGATACCTTGGCTTGACGTGCCGATGCCTCTAACACGTCAAGCCAAGGTATCCAGGTTCGATTCATGGCTGGACATTTTTCGCTCTGTTGGAATAAACCTTAACTGTGTTAATCCTATCTTAAAGATAAAAAATCGTATTTATTTACATGAATTTCGACTTCATAGTCTGTGAACAAAGAAATGAGTTAATGCCACCAACCATCCATCAATAAAATATTCAGATGTTTTTTTTTTTTTATTTAATTTATACTAATTTTAACTTCGAATGTATCTTCATAAGTAAAATTTCTTTTGAAAATTTACTAGAAAGATGCATTTTACGTGCCGGAAAATGCTACAAATTCATAAAATGCAAAGTATCATAACTCGGTTCGTTTTTGTTATACAAAAATGATTTTTTTTTTTTTTGTTTTACTTGTTAGAGAATGCAGTATACTTTCCTAAATATAAGTTATAGAACCAAACGACACTGTAAAACGTAAATCTAACAACTTTTATAAAAGTAACTATTCTGATTTAAATGGTTTTTAACGCGATAAAGAAAATTACTTACATGTTTTTTTTCTTTGCAACAAGATGTATCCCTCTAAAATTAACGATTTAGAAAATAACTACTGTACAGAAGTAAGGGAGAACGCGCCGTATATAAAATATGATGAAAGGGGATTTTACTAGAATATAAAGAATATTACTCACATTTTTTTTTCTTTGCAGCTGGGTGTATCCCTATAAAATTAACGTTTTAGAAATTAACTGTTGCACAGAAGTAAGACAGAACACACCGTATATAAAGTATGACCAGAGGGGATTTTACTCGAATATAAAGAATATTACTTACATTTATTTTCCTGCAGCTGGATGTATCCTTCTAAAATTAATGATTTAGAAAGTAACTATTGTACAGAAGTAAGAGAGAACACGCCGTATGTAAAATATCACCAAAGGCGATTTCACTGGAAGATAAAGAATATTACTTTTTTTTCTTTTTCAGCTGGATGTATCCCTCTAAAATTAACCATTTAGAAATTAACTATTATACAGAAGTAAGATAGAACACACTGTATATAAAATATGACCAGAGGTGATTTTACTAGAATATAAAGAATATTACTTACATAGTTTTTCTTTGCAGCTGGAAGTATCCCTCTAAAATTAACGGTTTAGAAACTAACTGTTGTACAGAAGTAAGAGAGAACAAGCCGTATATAAAATATGACTAGAGTTGATTTTACTAGAAAACAATAACATTCACTCTTTTATTGGCTTTTAACTTCGATTATTTCCTGCTTTCCATTTACTACGTTTAGCACTTTATATATTACTGTAATCTTACCGGCATCAGTATGTCAATCACCAATCCTAGTCGTAAACTCTGATTAAAGAAATTTACATTCAAATATGTTGAAAAAAAAACTTTTACTTTCGTAAATTTTTGAATTCAATGTATGAATTCGAAATAGATTGCGAATTACACGAATTATTTTCATTAGATGTTTTTATGCTTTCCAAATGTTGTTAACATATGAGTTGATTTCGTAAAAAAAAAAAAAAAAAAAAAAAAAAATGTTCGAAATATATGTAAATTTGAAAAAGATAAATAACAAATAAGAATTCTAAAATATTAAACATTTTATAAAGAAGACAGCAGACATTTAATTAAAACAACAAGACACAAAAACTCAAAAATAAAACAATGGATTTGAAAAAAATCTTTAATTTTTTTAAATAACACAACGTTGAAAAATATTTTTACGCTCGGAAGTATTTCATTATAAAAAAGGAGAACATTTTGCTGTTAACTTTAAAACTCTTGATAGTAAAGAAGGAAAAAAATGTTATTTTAGGTCACATAAGCAGCGAAACCTTTTTGCCTGTTTCTTGAGGCAAGAATAAAGAGGAAATAATAATAAAAAAAAAGGAACAGAGAAAAGCTATTAATAAACTATTCTGCAGCTCTTTAAAATGAAAGCTAAAAAGTTAATGGTTTAGGTATTTTTCTCTTTTTTGTGCACATAATTTGCTTCTGACTAATTAAGTTACAAAATCAGTTAATAGTATATGAAATAGGCTGTCTAAACTAATGAATTTAGGCAATGTAAATTTAATATTTTATAAATGCATTTATATGTTATAAATGAAAATATTTACAATTATTTCACGTTTTACTTCCTTCATATTTTTTTTTAAAGACGAATGTTTACGCTTTGTTGTTCACGTTATTATTCCACAATACGGTGCAATATAAACAAAAAAAAAAACAAAAAAAAAAATTGAAATGAAGTACCAAGACAAAAAAAAAATTGCTTCAGTCTTCAATTTTAGATAATGAAAGTAAATGACATCATTCAAATTAATTTATGCTTTGTAATTTTCCAAATATTTAAATTAAAACACGAAAATAATGTCTTAACCTATTTTAAACCGTGGGCTTCGACCCATGACTTTGAGTTATTTTTTCTTCGTGGCAGTGTTTTCTTTGGGCTGTAGTATGATGGTGTCTGTCTTTTAGAGGTCTGTTGAGAAAGACAAGAAAAATGTTGTCAGGTTCTGAGAAACATCTGCTATTAGAACTAGGGTTCTATATTATTTTTTGTCTTAATATATTATATATTTTATGGTCTGTGTACTGGTAATTTCAAAGTAACATTCTTTCCTTATCTGAAACTGGATCTGAGCCGGTGCAAATGTGCAGATTGGATGGAAAGGGGTTTGGTCGACCTTTTAAGATGTCTGTTGGAGATGGGGAGACAAAAGTATTCCCCGAACGAGGGAGAGGGCTAAGAATGTGGTCAGGGTGGAAACACCGGTTTTTACGTGGAGAAAAAAGCAGAGGGTTGCTAGAGAGGCAGTCGCTTCTGCTGGGAGAAAGGGAGTTGGAGCCTAGCGCACAAAATGGACGGTTGTTCCTGTGTATAGCTCTTAGATAGAGCGTAGGGTTGAGTGAAGCTCGCCGAGCTTAGAGCCCATCTATTGGGAGATTAAGAGTAATCTCCGGTAACGCTAATTTAACGAGTGTAGAGTGAGAGTGATATAACGTAGTTTAACAGTACACAGCCAGCATTTACTGTATTTAATTTAATGTTGAACCGGATCACCTACATCCGAGTTTTTAAGTGTAAATAGTGTTTTGTGTTTTGTAAATAGTATGTAAATAAACTGTTAATTTAGTTAATTGAAAGAGTTGTTCTTCATTTAAACAATCCTCTCGGAGCGTGACCGATATCACGTAATCCTATCGGTGGTGGCAGCATATAAATAGTAAAGGATTTCTTCAAAGTTGTGCGGACTAAGAGGAAACTCCGACAAATGTCTTCAGGAATTTTTTTTCCGTGTATGATGGTTTTAGCTTTTAAAGGGATTCTGAAGAAAAGTAGAAAAATGCCTTCACGAACTTTCTTTGTGCTTTATGATGATGTCTAAAAATGTCTTCATGATCTTTTTTGGGTTATATGATGATGTCTGTCTTTTAAAGACCTGTTGAGAAAAACGATAAAAATGTCTTAATGTACTTTCTTTTGGTTGCATGATGGTGTCTGTCTTTTAAAGGTATGTTGAAAAAAATTACAGAAAGCTGAAAAATGCTATAAAAGTGATATAATACCTTTATTTACATTAAAGTTCTCATTTCACCGCACAAATGGCGACATTTTCAAAATAATTCATGATAGAAATATTTTTACAAACAAATATTCTTGTAAGCTGAGAAAAATGACTTCATGAACTTTATTCCGGTTGTATGATGGTATCTGTCTTTTAAAGGCATGTTGAGAAAAACGAGAAATATGCCTTAATGAACTTTCTGTCGATTGTATGATGATGTATGTCTTTTAAAGCCATGTTGAGAAAAGCGAGAAAAATGTCTTGATAAACTTTACCAGAAAATATGGGTTTTTTTCCCTCACTGCCGCAATAACTGCAAGTTTCGACCACTTTGGCCACTTAATTATTAAACACGATTCTGAGGGAAAATCTGTATATTACACAATGTTTTAAAATTTATCACATAGGGCAGTAGATCGGACCAGAGGGTCGTATAATACTCATACAATATTTTGATTAATATTGACTATAATTCACGAAAACCTTTAACGTACTCATGCAGACATGTCAAATATAAAAGAACCTAAGAAAAATATTAGTTTTTTAATTTTTCATTATTATATTATAATTTTGTATTACTTTAGAATACTAAATTATTATATACTAAATATTATATGCTGATATAATATAAATATTATTATATACTAAAATTAAACATATTATATAATTGAGTATAATTATCATCATTTATTATAATTTAGCATTCATGATGATACAAAAGTTTCTTTGAAGAATTCAAACAAATTCCGTATAACCAATTTTAACATTCCTCTCGGACAACTTGGCATTATGCAGATGAAAATTTATACTGCAATTGGAAAATGAATATGTTAAATATTTGATAGAATATTAACATTTATATGAAATAATTTCTAACCTCACATGAGCGAATGATTGAATTTATTTTTCATAATTTAGCAGTCAACTATATGTAGCAACTTACATAAAAATACCAGACAAATAGCGCAAAAAGTCCGTATGTTATCGTCGCTATATTTCAGCATTTTCTAAAAATGAGTGGAAGATAAAAGGCTTTCCACAAATTTTCATTTTCATAATAAGTTACAGGATAATTACATTGAATTACTTAAAAGTTTATAACACTCGAAATACACATACATACAAATAAATGAAGAAAATTAAATCACATATATTGTACTAAATTGCATTTCCTAAATTACAATGTTGAATATTATATAAATCCAGCTTGTGAAGAATTCCTTGTCATGAAGTTATTTTTAGAATCTAACTGTAATGAAGTTTACTACAACAGTCAGAACGTACTGAATTTCAATAATATTTGACAGGCCTTACAAGTTACATTTATATGAGTTGATCAATACAGTTGATTACTAAACTGTGAAAAAGTAATTGTGCTATTATTTGTGCTTGCGCACCAAAAAAAAAAAAAAAAATATTTCATTCAAATGCTCATATTTTATCAAATATTCACTATATTAATTTTCTAATTGCAGAATAAAAATATGTTATTATTATGTTTAGTTAATGCTTATGCATATTGTCAACTTTTCTTAAATTGATATTGAAAGTCACACCGGAGACTTAAAAGATCTCTTTTCATTATGATGGCTCTCAGGTGGCCGTAAATTTTTGTTTCCACTATGATGTCATCTCGACCGACATATTTGTGCTTTGTAACTCGTCACAAAATTGGACTAATCCAAGTCTTAAAATTCTTTACGGCACGCGGCTATAAATAATGAAATTAAGAGTCGTTATTTTGGTGACGCTGCATTTACATTTTTGTCATATTTTGGTATTATACTGTTATTTGAGTGAGTGATATGTACAAGAGCTATGTTTTTCCAACCTCCGATGGTGCATAAAATTAAAACATGTATGAGCGTCACAATAGTTTTATTTACAGAAGTTATGTACAATGCAAAATATTTTTCAATATAATCACCAGTGCAAAAGTAAGACATCTTTCATGCTGGTATATAAGTTTTCTTATTCTATTTTCAAAATTTTTTCCCACTTGCAGTTTGAGACAAGCTGCACTTTTACTCGGGGATCCCACATTTGTACAATAATGATGTCTGCACAGTTGCATCTCTCAGCGAAGATGAAAGTCTTTCATACTGCAAACAACGTGATCAAACACTTCCGATTTGAAGCTTGAAAGAAACTGGTAGGTGAAAGCATTACTATGTGTATGGCCATTGTCAGGAAGCATGGCAACTCTGGAAGGCAGCATTAATTCTTCTTCTTTGTTTTAGTTCCTTCTTCGTAATCTGTGCACTGTACACATTTGCTTTGATCGTTGTCTCTGGGTAACTTTTACTTGGCTGGAGAGGACATCATATCAACGATAAGAACTCACTCCAAGCTGAATGGCAACTCATGTTCTGGTCATTGTAGTTGTAGGTGTTATCAGGAGGAAGATGCGCAGCCATTACAGTCTGCAACTCTGTTTTTTACTCTTATCGTTTCTTATATCAAAACTAAAAAAATAAATAAATAAATAAATAGCTCTCCATACTTGCCAAGACATAGAATCAGAAAAATCATTTAATAAAAATTTTCAAGACATGTATTTAATAAATTAATTAGTTAGTCATAGTTTTGTTTCTATGTGGTACTTATTTCATTTCATTAGCTAATTAAAATTTCTGGTTCAATGTATCATTATCATGATTATTTGAAGTTAAAAATCGGAAGTTTGGGAAATATGCTCTTATGTTTTGTAACCAGAAAATAAAATAAAAAGAAGTACATTTTGAAATATATTTTAAAACGTGAATGGTAGTATTGTTGTTAAAATTCCTAAAATATATTTTTAGAACCATAAAAATTAAAAAGCCCGAAATTTAAAAATAAAAAAATATATTTCAGTGAAAAACCCTTGATATGGCGAAATTCATTATTATTCCTTACAAATATCTAGGTAACATTTTATACAATAAGAAATATTTATCTCTTTACAAAATTTCAACTTTTATTTATTCATTTTAAAAGCAAAAGCAGCACGTAAATTTAATCCAAAATATAAAACTTTTGAGCAATCTAAAAAGTTCTAGATTTTATGTCGAAAAAAATATTCAAATGAAAATCGCAGCCTTTTTTATTAAGTAAAGCTGAAATAAATAATACATTTATATCTCAAGTAAAAGTGTGAGAAGAAAAATTGCACTTATAAAATTTCGGAGAGGAATACGGAATTGCAGAAAAAGGGAAAAAATCATGACTTTTCGTCATAAATTGGGAAAATGCTTTTTCTTTGAAAGCAGCTCTAGAACTCAAATAAAATCAAAGAAAGAACTTATATATCGACTATTCTTTTACAGATGGGAGACAAAACGTATTATATTTCACGGCTTTATGTATTTTTTCGATGTAAGAAAAATGAATGAATAAATATATATTTCTGTTCAAATTGAGTTTTGTCGAGTTTTGATTTTTAAGTGTCAGTATTTGGATCAATATCACAATGCCTATCCCAAGTCACATTGTTATTTCCGTATATGGTAATGTACCATCGACATGAATGAAAATAATATTTTGAATGGATAGTAATATTTTGTGAAAATAGAATGCCGAAATAAAATTCCTTAAGTGTTTCAAACTTAATAACTAATTCAATATTTGAAAATATTATATCATGTATAAGATGAATGAATTTTACAATAAATCTGAAAATGTCTTTCATTTAATAAATAAAGTGTTATGTGTTATTGTCTTTCATTTATTTTGGAATACTGTTTACGCATATATATAATTTTAGTCATAATTTTTTGAATATGTTTACAAATACTTGTGTGTATATTGTGGCGTGTAAAAATGTATTTTTCAAGAATAAAAAATAAAAGAAGAGTTGTAATATAATGTGTTTAGATAAATTCAATAGAAACTATTGACGAAGAGGAAACAATACACAGAGCTAAAATGTTTAAGCAGTATATTAAAGAAAAAAAACTACGAGTGATTTTCTAACCATTCTGATTTTATCTTCATTGAGAGTTATTATAAACAGTAAAACCTAAAAAATCGGAATCTCTCGAATAAGAAATAATTCTGTTTTATACAAATTTCCGTATTATCCTGTGTAATTTCAGGGTGTTCTTCCCGATGAATGTATAAAAGTTTCCCATTTAATAGAGAATATCATTATAGATAGGTTCGTCTTTGTTATGATTTACAGTACCATCATTTTCCTCTATATTTAAGAATTCATGAACAATAAGATGTACTGCGCTAAAAACGTGAAATTTTAATGAATTTCTGCCTGTGTAAGTTTTATCTACCACTTAAATGTATAGCCGGTGAATGAAAAGGAAAATGAACTCTGCATTTATTTGGTCGCAAAATGGACTAAAAAAAATTAGCCATTCGATTGTGATTTATGTATTCTTTAAATGTATGTTAAAATCTAAGCTTAGAGTATCGTCTTCATATTGATTTAAGTTAAAATTGTTATAAGTTATAATACAGATTTTTAAAAAAATATATTATTCTCAAATTATACAAATTAGAAAATTAATATTCGAGAAAAAAATACGTATTGCAACCAATAAAATTTTCATGTGATATAGATTTCTAGAAGTTATAAATATTCAAATTTAAAATTATAGGACATTCCGTCAAATAGTTTTTGAGTTACGCTTTAAAAAACTATTTGCATTTCAGATTGTTTGGTAACTATTAAAAACGAATTTAACGAACATACAAATTTTACATCTGTGTAATGCATAAACTACTTCACCGAATGATTTATTGATTTTATCCGAAGGTTAAAGTTACCCAAAGAATCCAAATATGTTGTCAAAATTTGGTGTTTCAATATCAATATGAAGCTGAAACTTTTTTTTAACATACAGTTAAAGACACCTTATTCCCAATCGATAATGTGTCTATTATTGTGTTTATTATGTGTCTTATTTTCGATTCCTTCTGAGTTTATTTGGAGATCAAAATATGGAGGGTTTCATTTTTTTGTTGACTGACTGCACACAAATTATATTATTATTATATTTTTATAAGCAACATATTTTTGTATTTAGCTTGATGTGAATTTTCTTCTGATCCCATCTTAAGAAGAAAAATTATTTATTCTACATTTTGGTCTCTGCTGTATCAAAACTATTTGTTAAGTCATGTGTTTTAATACTCCTGCAGTTTAGAATAAAACCCGTTTTTGTGCGGTGGATAGGGACCTTATAAAAAAATAAACACACACACAAAATTTCCAAAACTTTATAAGTAGCTATAACAAATAATGTTTCTAAACATATTTATTATTTTTTTTTATGCGGTGTATATGGACAGCATAAAAAAAGTCGCAAATAGAAAATATGTAACTAGATTTATTCTTAAGCAGAACATCGTTTTTAGTTATTTTATGCTTTTTCTGTACAACTTAAGTGATGTTAAATAGATATACCCGACCTGACCCGAATCGCGTGTCGAGTAAGTTTAGGATAAATTCGGGTTACCTGACGCGATGCAGAGTTCTAGTCCTACCTTAACAGGTGTAATTTCATGGCATTCCTTAAAACGTCAGAATAAAAAATTTTCGTATAAATATAGACCCGCAACTGTAGAGTTAGGATCAATATTTGCAGCTTTAATAAAATAAATTTTTATGATATTATAATACAATGTAATATTACATAGATTTTTTCTCAAACATTCTCTGTATGTCTTGCAATGAACTTTGATTCTCCTCTTACTGTGATGATCTTTTGCATTGATCTAAATAAGCAAAACATCGTTTTTCGTTATTTAATGCTTCTTCTGTACAACTTAAGTGATGTTAGATAGATACCTTCTTTTCCTATAGCTTACTGAACTCTTCCAAAGTGAGGTGCCTACTCGTCAGTTATAGACAGTACACTGTAAAAAATAATCTTAAAACAACAGAAAAAAATCTTCGAATTTCGACAGTAAAAATTACGTAACAGACTTCTTATGTCATTCCATCCTCGTATCGCTTATTTTTATGTCAAATAACAAAAAATTCTGTTTTCTTTGCCATCAGTTTTTATTGCGACAATATAAGCTGTTGGATAACAGGAGAAACGCTTTGAAAGGCAGGTCACCCCCTATGACGTCTAGAAGGTCATTTAGAATGACCAATAAGCATTGATTATCATACACCCCACGCTAACCGTTTGTCTTCTAACTTGAATCTGAATCTTTGTTGTGTCTTGTCTTGTCTCTTGCGTACTGCGTTTAAAATCGCAGGACGTTCAATAAAATACGTTCATCTAATTGAAAAAGTATAATATATAAAGAATTTTTAACAGAAAATTAAGAATCAATTTCACCATTGGAACCAGCGACACACACTTTTGACATCAGAACCGCTAAAAATGGAGTAGTTTCTTCAATAATTAGGATTTACTGATCGAATACTAGAAAACATACCTTATTGCTATGTTTTCATCCTTCTTTTAAATATGTAACAAAGTTTTTCCGATACATAACAATATGTATGAAAAATATTTCCTATTTGCTAAAAGTCTTAATTAAGCAATACTGTTTATTATTATTTTTTTTATATAATGTATGATTTACTTAAATTATTAGTATTATTTTATACTTCATTATTTAAGTACTACATTAGTAACTTAGTTGATCTAATTCTGTCAATAACTGGAGATTTTTTTTTTGATCAGTTGTTTATTTTAATTTAAATTAATAATCTTAAGTTTATGATTAGTTTATAAATTTTGAATTTTTACATAGCTGTAGAATGATTACTTATTATATTTAACTTTTTTATGACTAAGAGTTTAATTTTACTTCATATGTATTAATTCTAGAGATTTTGATTGAGATTTTTAATTAATTTTGTCATCAATTGACATACGTGATTAGTTTTGGAGTGATAGTTTTAATAATAAACACAGAGTAGCTGTACATTAATTATTATAGTTATAGATAACTGATATTTTCGTTTAACAACCAGAATAATATTTATTAGATCTGATGCTGTTCATATATTTTTATTGTTTCAATTTATCACATTTCCTACTATTTACTATGTTGTTTAAAATGGAGTGATTGATATTTTGTTTAATCGTTTCATATGTTGATTCTGAAGAAATGTTATATATATATATATATATATTTAGTACAATCTTAGAATAAATGTGGTGGTTAAGTTAAAATTTGTAAATTTTATTCACTCCATTTAATGTAATAAATTTTGAGCTACAACTGTGTTAATTATTTTGAAAATAATTACTATTTAAGCATTAACTATTCATTTTATAGAATCAGCAAGTTCAATTTTGTTTAACATTTTAATTTAAATTATATTGTAATATTTTTCTTATTTAGTTGATTATCATTTACTATATACGGAAAAACATTGTAAATTGTTAAGAAGGATGAAAACTCATTTTATCACTTAAGCTGAAATGAAATATTTTTTTCCGTATTTTTTATGGTGATGTTTATATAGATTTTAGTGGCTTTTCTTTTTCATTTCTCATCTTTGCTAATAGCTGTCAACATTTACACATTTATATATACAAAGCTTTCTATTCGAAAAAAATTATAAAAATTGGCAGGATATTATTTACATAATTAACCAACATCACTGATTTAACCTAATCAATTTTCAGAAATATTGCATGAATAAATATTAAAGTTCTTTTAATTACAAATCACATTCAATACATGTATTTATTTTATTAATAAATATTTTTATGGGGGAGGGGGGAGTTACCTTATATCGTATATATATATTTTTAATTATTCTGGGGGGGGGGGGAGTTTAAGATATATTCTTTCACTTATTCCCGTCTTTAATGTACTTAATTCACAAATCTATATAAATTCAACTGTTTAAATATTTTATTGCGAATAAGCTATTTAAATTAATTTTGTAAAAGTTTGGAGGAGAAATTCCTATAAATATTTAACAAATCGATCGGTAAATAGAAATTTCCCGTGTACCTAACCTATAATAAGCGATTCTTCTGTTAAATAGAACCTCCCTCCCACCTCCTCGCCAACAGGAATCGACCTACAGATTTTGACTGTTGGGAAAAGCGTCAATTGTCAACACGAAGTGCCTGTATGACTACGCATTTCTGTCGTCTGATAACGCATTCTTTCGTTAACAGATATTTTCTTAAAACAGATATTTTCTGGCAACTTTTTGCTGCCAGAAATTTTCTGTTGTTTTACAAAAATATTTTTAACAGTGTAGAACAATTTTTAATTATGAAAAAGGGTCTAGATGCGGTAAATAAAAGGGCTTCAGATTTGACATATGTTCAACTATAGAAATTTTTTTATTAAATTTAATATTTAAGATTTTTCTGTATAGTGTTAACTGTTAATTTTCATAAAATGTATTGGAACAATGTAATAGATGAAAATTACATTTCTGTGTCATTAAAATCATAAAATAGAAAGCTTGAAATGAAACAGGGAGATTTTTTTTTGTAGGATGATATAAATTACGAATCTAATGTCCATAAATTGTTTGAAATAAATATAATAATAAGGTTCTTAATAGTGATATTATGCAAATTGTACCAACCTATGAGCCAGTTCAATAGAATATATGACTTCTTTGCTTTAACTCTTAAATAAAAAAACAATAATAAACACAAAATATCTAGTCATAAGGATTATAAGATAATACTTCGATAAAGGCAAAATAAGGACATAAGAGTAAAACTTTTTACAAAATTGGAAGCCTTATTCAGAATTTATGCAGATCATTTGTACATTTATACAAAAAATATTTATTGGCTGAAGTGTTTAGAAAATTTCGAGCCTTTTAAGTGTTTCACAACTTATGTTTCTTACTGGATACTTAAAATTTATTGTTTGTATTTTATTGTTTCATTCTGATATGTAATTTGTTGATTATATATAAGCAGCTTGGGTATTGCCTAAATAGCAAATTCTCTTATAAAATATGGTATAACTTATCGTCAATAAAGGATAAAATTCAGAAAAAATTAAAAATGACAAAAAAGGAGCGTTAAATTTTGTCGACATTGGTGGCAACAAAATTCTAATGTTTTTAAAGTTTGGTGAAGTTTTAAAGTTTTCACAAACAAGAAATAAAACTATGTTTTTCCTTAGTAAGGTCTCTATTAAAGCATTTCACTGACAGTAGTACATAAGCAAAATGGACTTCTAGTTAGAAAAGCCAGTACTATGCGTATCACAAGCATGTAAGACACAAATGCTGTACTGTTTTTTCTACCAATTAATATTAAAGTATTTAAATGACGTAAAATATGTATAAAAAATTGTTAGCACTCATGTTTTTTCGTTGAGTCAATGATGTGTATTTTTAATTGCAAATGAAACAACAACATATAAAATGTTCAATTAAAACGCCTGAGTTTCAGTTTTAAAATGTATAATTTATTTATTAACAACGTGAGAATTCTTATAGTTTCAATTATTCTGAAGTATATAAAATATTCATAAAAAGATCTTCACGAATTAAATACAAACCATGCGCATGTTTGCGAAAAAATCCTAGAAAATTTTCACTTTGTATATCTGAAGAAACATCCCATAGAAATTTGAAGAGAACATTGTAGACCGAGATTAAGTGAAAGGAAAAATTTTGCATTATGCATTATGGTATATTTTCATGAAATAACTCTTTGAAGAATCAGTAATAAAAAATAAAAGAAATGCATTAAAAAGTTGCATATAAATAAATGTTTAAACGAATATTATTCAAGCAGTATGAAACTGATTATTATTGTTTATTTCACGCATAATCTCATATCGATATTTGAAGAAACATTCCAGAATTTCTTTAGAAAACATTGAAGATTGAGATTAAATGAAAGAAAAGCCTGCTTTATGCATTATTTTATATTTTCATGAAATAACTCTTTGTAGAATCGATAATAAAAATAAAAGAAATTCATTAAATAGTTGCATATACGCAAATTTTCAAACAAATATTATTCATACAGTATAAAACTGATTACAGCGCGTTAAGAAATTATAAGGCCACTAACGAATTGGTGCACTTCTAACGAAAAAGACACAATATGTAAATTTTTAGCGTGCGTATTTAAAATTGATCATAGAACATTTTCTGTTATAATTGCTACATTGAAATTTAAGTTATGTTTTATTTAAATCTTCTAATTATTTTTAAAACGTAAATAAAGTGACTTTAAGAAATTATAAGACCACCTGAGAATATTAGCATATTATACGTTAAACCAGAATCATTATAAAAACTACGAGTTTGTATATCATGAAAATATTCCCGAGAAGAATAGGTGGATGTTTACATAGTGTTATTTACGATATATTTGAAGATGCCGCTGGGTAGAGTTGTCTGCGACCGAAGTAAGAAATATTTTGTTTAATAAGGGTGCATGGGGGTATAAGGGTGCATAATGAAAATGTGACTGTAAACTATGAAGTTAAGTCCAGATCTCGACTTAACCTCATAGTTTACTGTAACATTTTCATTTTCAATAAGAATATTTACAGACAGTTACATGGTGCACCGATGGGATCACCAATTTCCGGTTTATTTGCAGAGTTTGCCTTAAAAGACCTCTTGACCATAAGATCTTTGGTACGTTTAATTTGAAACCCGATTGTTGGTTAAGATATGTTGATGATGTTTTCGTCCTATGGAACTACAGTTTATCTGATTTAACTGGTTTTCTTCAAGATATAAATAAATTAAGTAACAGTAGAAATTCACCCTTGAAATCGAAGAAAGCGCTTCACTTCCATTTTTAGATGTTCAGATTAATAGATGCAGTTCTGGATTAAACTTTTCAGTTTATAAAAAATCTAAAGAAAACACTGTTATCCCCTTTTCAGCAAACGTACTTTTTCAATATAAAATCTCTGCATTTCAGTCATTCATTAAAAGAGCATTTATGATCTGCTCAGATGACCAATTAAATGATGAAATCGAATTTATACAGAAAATAGCCTTTGATCATCGTTTTCCAACAAAAACATATAGATAAGATAATTCAGAAGTACAACGCTCCTCCTCCTTCGGGCTAACAGCAGGTTAATAACCAACTTATGGTGTACAGAAAATTTCACTACATTCCCACTATATTCGAAAAGCTAAAAAGATCATACAGAAATATAATATAAAGTTGGTCGCTATTCCACCCCCTTACCTCATTGACATCGTCAGTGATAAGATCGACAGGATCCCAATGGATGAAAAAGCTGGTATATATGAAATCCCTATTACTTTATCTAACAATATTGAAAGAGTCTACATCGGCATGATAAAACGTAAGTTTTCAGTAAAGATTATGGAGCCTCGCGAGGACATTAAGCAGCATAAACAGAATACAGCCCTTTCTAGGTTCCACTTGGCTAATAAAATCTTCTATATTAACTTTGATGAGGCAAAAATTATAGTTCCGTGCAATAACCCTTTTGAAAGTAAAATTAGAGAATCAGTTGAAATCATTGCACGTGAGGATAAACCTTGTAACGATAATTTATCCTATAATATCCCAAAAATCTGGTATAATATCATGAAGTCATAATTCTATATCTAATTACAATATTTCAGCTTAAACTTGTATCATGTTGCCAAAAACTCGAATGAAAACTCAGTTGAATGTGGTTCTCTACCTCATGTGTAGATGGCGGCACTCGTGGTTTCTTAAATCGACCTTTTGATTAATTTGATCTCAGTTCATTAATAATTATTTATTTTCACTGGATGACAACACTACATTTTTGTATTCAAATGATTGTCAAGTTTCGACTAATTATCTCTTGCACAGGAAGCTTTCGTCTCTGAATTTTGAGCTATTTTACCATCATATTTTCCTGAAGACAGCTGTAGAAACAGCTCGAAACGTAGATTTTAAATGTTATTTATTAAAGTTCGTATTTTGTGCACCATTTAGCAAGACTGTGTGTTTATTATATTTTATGGTGCAATTGTCCAATATGTGTTAATATTTAAAATGA
Source organism: Maratus speciosus (assembly GCA_963932465.1). Taxonomy (NCBI): domain Eukaryota; kingdom Metazoa; phylum Arthropoda; class Arachnida; order Araneae; family Salticidae; genus Maratus; species Maratus speciosus. The sequence continues at coordinate 382,841,468 of OZ010788.1, read as the reverse complement.
GATTAAGAATTATGTTCAAGGTAGCATGAATAAATAAATACATTTTTGAAAAACAATTGATATATTTGTTGAATTTAACATTAATAGTTGTTATGGTACCTCGAAAGGGTTTATAAAAATTCTTTGATGTTTCTAAAAGAAATTTATTCAGTGGTATTCATCGCAAAAATTGAAAACTTTACCAACGCGCCTAAGTTAAATAAAAAATCTGTTTTTTGTATTATTTCTGTGTTATTAACGAAGAAAATGTATTTTTGGTACAACAATGCCATTTTAGGTGCGTTTGTAATTGTATAAATACGTAGTAACTATAGTCGTCGTCTGTCCGCATATAACAGTGCAAAAATTACCCAACAGAATGGTTTGAAATTTAATATATATAATCGTTGAAGAATTTTTTAATTTCAAATTTTATGAAAATCGAATCAAAACTTAAAAATATACTAATAAAAGTTTTCTATATTCTATCGAATCCTATTATACGTAATTAATTCAATGATATCCCATAACAGGTAATGATTCTAGGTTGCCATGGTGATTACATCCTATTTAAGATGGAGTCATTATTTCCGTATTACTGAATTTAACGTATATAATCGTAATAAATTTTGTATTCTTGCATTTTTGCATAAGAGTGCAGCAGCTATTGCACTCTGATCTGAATATTTATAAAACAAGTTACAGTACAAGCGCACCTCATTGCCACGTTTAACGTACAATTTCATACTTTTTTATACTCTGTTTTTAAGTTTGTGAAATATATTTCGTATATTGAACAATGTTTTATTTTGTAAGTAAATGGTCTTAATGGCTTCCAGGGACTTTTGACTCAAATTTCTTCGGTGTTGTCGGAATCAAATTCCATCATTTCAAAGGGCTATTTAGGTCATTGTTTGTGTCATACAAACATGAAACCTGCACATCAGTAAATTCAGATCATGCACGCAAGATTTATTATTTAAAACTTCATAAAAAGTGGTTTGCTCTTCTAAAGACGGCATATTCTGATATGAGCAGCGACATTTTCTTTTATTATTATAATTCTGTAATAAAAACTTTAATAACAAGAATTTGTCTTTCAAGGTCACCAATGAGCATCACAGAAATTCAGATTTCTGCTGTACAGTGCCTTCTCTAATCCTCAGTATTTGTCTTTTATCAGAGATTCATCAGACATTCATCGCGTATACGTAAACCTCATTTATGTAAATGCGCTTCACAACATATACAACAGCTTTCGGCAAACGTTTTTGTAATAAAAAAACGGTGCCTTTTTTTAAGTGTTTGTTGTCTAAATATCATGTTATTATGACACATACAGTGCCCTATACATTCCTTTGAGATAGTGAAATGGAATTTAAACAACCTGTATTTTATGCTAAAGATATTTTCTGTTTTTTGTTACGCTATATTGATGCGTAACAGAATAATTTATAATAGTATTATACATTTTACTCTAAAAATTCAGCAATTTCTATCAGTAATTTGTCTAAAAGTTTTTTACATCCCCCCCCCTTCCCTTGCAACTCTTTCATTCAATGATAAAGCTGCTTGTTTGATATAGCCATAATTTTAATAGCTAATTCAGACAGTTTTGGTAGTAAAATTATGGAAAATGTGGATTTTTTCTCTCGTTATACATTATTGCATGATATATTGCTTACTAAATACATCAATAAATATATTATAGTCGGAATTATATATCTAAGGCTAATTAGTTGTATGCTTAATCCTTTAGTACGCTGCTTTGCATATATGCAAACAACAGTATTTTGAATCTAAAATTTTTTTTAATTCGCATATACCTAATTCACATCAGAAAATTAAAACAGCAATATTTGCTTTAATTAATAACAGGCATTCCGTATTATATAAAGCGAAATTAACCATTGAAACTTTCTGGTGTAAAGTCAGATGCTCTGAACTACGTAATTTGTACGTTCATGGGAATTAAAGGTTAAGTTTTGTAAAATAAATAATTATATAAAATATGGTATTTGGAGACATACTTCTTAAAATATTTACTAATTTGCAATATTTTAGCGTAAAACAGCCACACGACAGGGGTTTTTACCTGTATTGCAGATGTGCAACAGAAGAAAGGATTGACGTATTATATGAAAAATGTATCTCTGATTTTTTTCATTATTTTTCCTGTGTAATAAATCTTTCAGAGAATTATACATATTTTTTTTCAAAACAAAATAAAATGTCGCGCATTTAAGGGTTAATTCTATCGTCTCTGTGAAGGAATCTAAAACTGCAGGCTGATATATGAATTTCTTGTTAAATATAACAAAATTAAAACAGGTTTCTTTTTTTAAAGCGTTATATAAAACATATTTTAGGTATGTCATATCTTGATAATTATCATTGATAAATCATTGCTTCTCAAGGACTTTTTTTAATATACGCTTTTGACTAGGTGTTGACTCTTAAATAATAAAATTATCGCTACATATACAAAGAATTTTATTTTATTTTATTTATTTTTATTAATAGGCTAAAAAAGACAACTGAATTTATCGTTTGGAAAATCACAAGATGAAGTAGTTAAAACTTATTGCACAGTAATTTAAGGTAGTTTGTACATTGAAAGGTCGTTATCTGCCGCTTCATAGCTTGAACATAGGTTGTTATTTTATTGATGCGAGCACCATAATCTCATAAAGTTGATCTTGAGGATCCACACAAGATAAAAACGAATGAACAAAACACTAAACTCCTATCACTCACAGACACCTGCTGCAGAGTTTCAGACTGCGTCCAGTTCCAGCCATAAAATATACACGAAGAAGGCGTCTGGTTGTTTTTACGATCCAAAGAAGAGTTTGGTGGATTATGGCTCCTTTTACCCCTTTCTCAGAATTTGAGAAAATAATATCATATTTGTTATGTACTATGTAACGAAAGGTTTTATAAAAATAATTATTTTTTTTTCTTTCTTAAAAAGTAAAATAATTTTTTTTTTAATTTTATTTCTATTAATTACAGTTATAAAATTACATATGAAAATCACTTAAAATAATTAAACTAAGTTAATTCTTGATAAAAGTGATAAAAATATATTTACAAGGTAAATAAATAACTTTATTCAGATCGACATGTTTCATCGCACAGACGGCGAGATTCTCAAGATCTATAATGATATAAATGTTTTCACAAAAAAAAAAAAAAAAAAAAAAAAATTGAAAAATGTTATCTTGTGATTTTTTTGTTTACCAGTTGTTTACCAGTTTTCAATTTAAAACTTTTTTTGCGAAAATATTTGTATAACCTGAATAAAGGTATTTATTAGCATTGTAAGTGTATTTCTATAACTTTTATCAAGTATTAACTTAGTTTCTTAATTAAAGTTTATACTCTACTTTTGAAATAAAACGTTTTGAACTTATATATTGAGAAAACTTCGGAATGTTGCATGTTAAAATCGATGTTTTATACTAATTTTATCGCTTTTATTTATATTTCTTTTATTTTTTGTAACTAGTTTTTTAATTTTTTTTGGCTTTGTTGTAAATTGAAAATAAGGTTGTCCATTATTAGCCCCCGGTACGGTATGCTATTTCTTTCTCCCAGCTTATTTTGTGTATTCCAAAAAATAACGTTACCTTACAAAAGCCAGCCGTAAAACAAAGCAGTTACGATTAAATACTCTATAGCAATTTTTTAAACTTCTAAACATCGCACATTTTCAATTTTTATGCCGTCGTATTGGGAAAAAAAAAGTTCTTTTAAATGCATTTTGTTTGAAAACTGCATCTCCATTTATTTTTAAAACATTAATTTTTTTTGTAGTTTTTAGAGCCATTTGCTTAATATTGGCAACGGTACTCCATTTCTGTAGAAAGTAAAGGAAAAATAGTTCTAAAATAGTAATTATATATTTTTGTTGCCATTTTCTCATAACAACCAAAAGAAAATGTAATTAAAATATGTGCTATTTTGAAAAAAAATAAACGAATGATTTCTGTTAAAACAATGGAACTATTATAAACTATATTTAATTTTAAGTATCTATGAATCATTAGATAGCCGTTTTTTTGTCGATTTTCTTGAATGACGGCAACTTTTTGCTGCCTTTGTGCATTATTTCGAGATAGTTATGTGCTATACACGCTTTACTGTAGATGTTTAAGAGTAGATCGGAAATGTGGAATTCTTAAGCGGATGCGAATGACGTTATTTTAGATAAAACAAAACGTGTGCTTTAAGTCTTAAAATTGAAATATGTTTTGTACTGCAGTAGAGTCCCGATTGACCAAGTTATTTTCTTCTGATGGACTGCTGGCTTCTATTATTATGAAACAGCCATTATAAATGAAGCGTTAGGTGAAGATGACAGAGCAGCCGTAAAAGTTAGAACTCTGATTTTCTGGTCAGAATGTGGGGGGGGGGGGGGGGGGATGGCCATTTATTTATTTATTTATTTATTTATTTATTTATTTTGAAAAAAAAAATTATGGCCACCATTTCCCCCCCCCCCTCCCCATTCTAACCAGAAAATCAGAGTTCTAACTTTTTACGGCTGCTCTTTCATCTTCACCTAACGCTTCATTTATAATGTCTGTTTCATAATAATAGAAGCCACCAGTCCATCAGAAGAAAATGAAGTAATGGAAATGCCGGGAGCGACACTCGATTCTGAAAAAGCAGAATTCCTGTTCTCTAGTTAATTATTTTCTGGTAGAGGTTTTACAATATTCATGTTTCACATTATTTTTTTGTACATAATTCAAAACACGCATTATATCCGAATAACCCTGAAATGAAAGATTTAGTAATTAATATAATAGGTAATTTTAGAGGATTAATTGGACATTCAATTACTCGAAAAACACAGATAATTTTGAAAAATGGACATAACGGTAGAACACTTCATTAGTTTAGTTCATTTATACTAATTGGTAATGGTAAATATCTGCCCAGTATCTTCTAAGTAGCTCAGTTGGTAAATCATTAGCGATTTCAGCTATAAGTCCCGTGTTCGACTTTTGCCCTCAATTGAAAAACAATTTGTATAAGGTTATAATTTAACTAGATATTGGATCTTAAAATGTTCTCAATCTTTTTATTTTCTCAACTAAACAACGCAAAACTGTCACATTCACGAACTCATTTTTATATGTAAATACTTTAAATTTATGGACCTGAGTTTTAATGTGCCAAAAAAATTTATTCTGTCTAGAACTATCGCGTCCCGAAATTTGGCTTAAATTGTCAAATATGACAAAGATTATCAAAGATTCTTTGACTTTTGTAAGAAAATGAAATCGTCATTCGATTATTTGGTACCAATTTTACTTTTAAATTTATGCATTTACGAACGAAAATGACTTTCTGATTATGCCATAAAGAAGCTATCTTGAATTTGGGAACATTCTAAATCATACTTTTAATTATGGAAATGAATAAAAATTTCTAAACAGATTTTCTTTTCACTTCTAAACGATTTTATGATACTTTAGCTGTCAAAATATCATAAATACTATATAGCACTATATAGTACTGTAGGATTTTATCTTACACCTACTTAAAGATTCATTTGACTTATAACTACAAATGAATATACCTACACTGTAAAAAAAATTCCGCAACGTTCCTGGGAAAAAATGGGCAGCTGAGTTGCCCATTATTTCCAAGAAACATTTCTTGAAAATGACTGGAACTTTACTGTATATCTTAAAAACTTTCTACAGAAATGCCAGTAAGTTTCCTGCGAAATACCAGGAATATTTCTGTTGACAGCAAAACATTACTGACATTTCACAGCATGCGGGATCCGCAGACGATTTTTACATTTCCAGTTGACAATTTTCGCTTTATTATCATTATTTGTTAGAATGAAAAAATATTTTGAAATTGACATCAAAATTATTATTTATAATTTACACGAAAAAATAAATTTTCAGTTAAAATTCAATAAAGTAAATATATATATGATATATTGTTTCTGAACTTTGCTTAAAATATAAAAATATATAAATGTAAATAATAATTAGAAAAAAAATCTAGACATAAAATATTTTGGATTTTCGTTAGTAATTATGTTAGTTTACAAGTTAGATAAAATACATATAAATTTTCATGAAAAAAAAAAAACCTAAACGTAATTGTATATTTTTTCCGAAAATAAAAAAAAATTCAAATTTGCAGCAATTCAAAGTGTCAAATATATATCAAATTTAAATCAAATTGTAATAAAATGTTAAAATATAAAATTAATTAAAAAAGAAAAAAAAAGTCCAGAGGTAGCATCGAACTCGGGCCGTACGGGTGGCGTGCGAGCTTTCTGCGTCCACACCACGAAAGACACGTTGAGAGCTGCAAACTAATGGGTATTTGAAACGTATGCTAAAGCTCGGCATCTAATTTCTGAAAATCTAAGTCCCATTTGAAGAAATCCTTTCACAAGAATAATTAGAGATAAGAACTCTAAAACATACTTTAAATGAATCAAAATCAGTGAGAATCATGTTTGATGGTCCCCTGGTTAATGGAGATCCAAATAATAGATGTATTTTTTTTACACGGTCTGCTCCTTAAACATTCCACAGAGATAATCTCTTAGCGATGTCACGGAGGTATTGTATTTTCATCTGAATTGTCTTGACAATAGAGACGTAAAGGATTATGTCGTCTACTGATTTATTTGCATTCCATATTGATTTTTTTACATTCATTTCAGGAATTCTTTTTCGCGCGCGAACAACGGATTATAGCAAAAAAAAATAAATAAATAAATAAATAAATAAATAAATGGCGGCCGCAGCGTTTTGCTGTTTCCAACTTTTGTTCAGGAACGTTTCAGATAAGAAAACCAGAATTTCACAGGAAAGAGCTAAATTGTTCTGAAAACCTGAGAAAAGGCGAAACTTTCCTGGATTTTACATGGAACGTTACCATTTTTTTTTACAGTGTATTAGTTTTTCAATTTCATACAATACTAGCAGCCTTTGCCCCCTACACTGGTCGGTGTCTCTAAAAGAATCTTGAATCAAACGAAATATATCTAGCAAAGATGAAATAATATAAATCTTTTTCTTAATAGCTAATCAAATATCCATAATTGTTGCCATATTCGCATAATCTTACATTATACAGATGAAAGTCAATCTTGGCAACATAATAGACAAAATAGTTCGATAAATCGATAATATAATGCACCTGTAAACATAAATATTGAAATCGCGCAGAATTCTATGGAACACGTCAACCTCTCTAGGTACTTTAATTTAAATCTGTTGGAATGTTATTCCATATGGAAGGCATGAATACGAAATTCCTCAATAGGTAAACAATAAAAAGTTAAAAGTTTTACCTTTATGTTTTGATGCATTTCAATAGAAATATATTCATTTTAGGATAAACAAAAAACATTTATTTGAAGATTAAATACACTAGAATAATGTATATGCTGGACACAATACCGATCACACTTCACAATAAAGCAAAACAGATGAATAAGACTATTTACAAACACAAAGAAATACTTTGAACTATGATTTGTTGCAGTTTTTTTAACATATTATCATTCCTTTGGAATAATATTGGATTTTTAATCCACCAGCATTTTGCTGCCAACTGCTATAAGGGAAGGTGAAAAACCAACTGTTCTGAGTGTCTGCCACAGTAGATTAAATAAAAATGATTGTCTGATGCTGCCGTCTGGTGGAATGTTCTTGAAACAAAAGAGAATTTTCTAACATCTCTCCCGTTTTGTGATAGAATCTGACACCAGGTGGATAAGGTTTCTACAAAGTTCAAATTTGGCCTTTGGCAGCGGCTTCGTCATAATATCTGCTATCATTTCCTTTGTTGATAGATATTTGACATCTATAACATTTTTCGTTTTTAAATCTCGTATGAAATGATACTTTGTATCAATGTGCTTAGTGTGAGATTTAAATTTTTCACTTTCAACCAATTTAATTGTAGATTGGTTATCCTCAAAAATTCTAAACGGAAAATGTTGTTGTAAATTGAGATCTTCACATAATTTTAAGATCCATAGCACCTCTTGAGTTCCTTGTGACAGTGCCACATATTCAGCTTCTGCTGACGATAATGTCACACATGTTTGTTTTCGTGAGAACCAAGAAATGCAGCTATTGCCTAAGAAGATTATTTTTCCTGAGGTGGATTTTATGTCTGTAGCATCTTGTCCCCAGTCTATATCCGAGTATGCAACTATATTAGGATATTCTTTTGAAGAAATGTGGAGATCAAGGTCTTTCGTTGTTTTTAAGTATCTTATTACCCTCTTAACAGCATTCCAGTCCTTTTGTCTTGGATTATTGAATCTTCGACTTAGTATGTGTGTAGGAGCGGTAATATCAGGTCTTGTGTATGAGGAAATATATAAAAGACTTCCTATAGCTTGTCTATAATTATCATTTGATGATAAAAGATTTTCTTCTTTATCTAAACTATAGTAGTTAGTTTCCATTGGGGTATAAGTTGGTTTGGCTTCTTCAAGCTGAAAATCCTTAACTAATGGATTTATTTTACTTCTTTGTGAAAGTAAATAACTTCCATCTTCTTTTCTGTAAATTTCTATACCTAAGAAGTATTTTGCTTCTCCTAGTGATGTTATGGGATAAGATATCTTTTAGTAATTTATTACTTCATTAACTTCATTTTCATCTTCTGAGCTCATCAGCATATCATCTACATACAGTATGAGATGAATTGTCTTCTTTGATTTTTCTTTTGTGAACAAACATGGATCAGCTTCACTTTGTTTAAATCCATATGCCTTTAGAGTATTCTCTATTTCTTCATTCCAGCACTTGGCGGCTGGTTTAAGACTATATATAGCCTTTTTTAATTTATAGACTTTGTCTTTATTTTCTTCATCATGAAAGCCTTCTGGTTGATGCATGTATAATTCTTCATTATCTAGTTTACCATGTAGAAAGGCTGTTTTAACATCTACTTGGAATACTCTGGCTTTACGATAAGCTGCCCAGGTCAGGAAAGCTCTAATGGTTGTATGTTTGACGACAGGAGAGAAGGTTTCATCATAATCAGTGCCTAATTTTTGAGTCAACAACCTTTGTCAACTAATCGTGCTTTGCATTTTATTTCTTCTCCATTTTCATCACGTTTTGTTTTGTAAACCCATTTACAGCCAATGGCGTGCTTGCCTTTGGGTAAAGTAACAAGCTGAAATACTTCATTTTCCTTTAAAGAGTTAAATTCTTCCTTCATAGCTTGAAACCATTTCTGTTGATCTTTTACTGGTAATTGTAAAACATCTTTAAAAGTTTCAGGATCTTGATTTTTGGAACAACTGTCTTCAGTTTTGTAAGAATATCTTTCTGGTGCAATTCCTTTAGTCTCTCTGTTAGATATTCTTCTCTGGAAATTATCTTCCCTTTCTTCAGTTGTTGGGCTATCTACTGATTTTTCATCCATTTTTATTTCTTCTGCAGTATTTTCTATTCGGATAGCTTCACTATAATTTTCAAGATTTTCTTCTGAAAAATTGAAATGCATTAATTCTGAGATTCGCTCTTCAGGATTTTCTTTAAAGACATTTTCACAGTTCATATTTTCAAAAAACTTCACTGATCTGCTTATCACTATTTTTCTACCGCCTATATAAATTCGGTATCCTTTGCTTCTTAGATCCTAACCAACAAAGACTCCTTCAGTGTCTTTTTCGTCAAATTTTTGTCTCTTCTGTTTATGAACATACACATATGCTTTGCATCCAAATACTTTAAGGTAATTCAAATTTGGCTTATGCCCATTCCAGAGTTCATATGGTGTCTTTTCAGTTGATTTTGTAGGTAATCAGTTTTGTAAGTAGGCTGCTGTAGCTATGGCTTCTGCCCAGAATGTTTTTGGCAATTTAGCATTTATAAGCATGGCTTTATTCATTTCAATAAGCGAGCGATTCTTTCTTTCTGCGACTCCATTTTGGGACGGTTAATATGGCGTCGTTGTTTCATGATTTATTCCTAAGTTTTTAAGGTAGTCTTTGACAGATTCGTTGCAATATTCTGTTCTATTGTCACTACGCAAGGATTTAATCTTCAATCTAAATTTATTCGTTGTTGATGCAACATACTCTTTTTAATTTATCAAATAATTCATCTTTAGAAGAAATAAAATATACTTGTGTATAACAAGAGTAATCATCAATAAATGTAACGAAATATCTTTTTGATCCCATACTTTTTGTTTCTGCAGGACCGCATACGTCGCTGTATATCAAATCAAGTAGTTTTTTACTTCTGTGTTGTGTTTCTTTTGGAAATGATTTTTCTGTTAGCTTAGCTTTTATGCAACTTGAACATTCAGTATTATGAGAACAATTATTCGTGACAATTATTTGTTATTTATGTACATCTTAATTAAGTGTAATCTCATTTAATTGCAAACGTTTTTGCCTCATAAGACATAACGTAACGCAATTATTTGGGATGCCATTGTAAGTGAACGATAAATGCTGCACGCTTAATTTTCAATACAAAACATGCCATGCTGCACCTGAATAACATATATCAATTACTTGGTAATACGAGTGTTTTTACGCGAGTCAGAGAAGCCTGCCAGATGAACCGAATTCACAAACACTTTTTCAAACGCCAAGAAAGCTGAAAGGATGCGAAGGCAAAAGTAATCATCCTTTTAAAAATATTTAAATATTTTTGTTTTGAGTAACCAATAATGCTTTTTGAATAAGATAATGTAATGTATCTATAACTCATTCTAAACTGTATTGCAGCTAATTGATGTATTAAATGAATTTTATAACAATTTATTTTAATGGTACTTATAAGTACCATTGAGATAGATAAAGGGTTAATTGTATGTAGAAATTCCTTAATCTTTGCATTGCCTAAATGATTGATATCTTTTGATATTTAATCTCGTTTAGTTTCAATAAATAAATATTTTCCATTTAGAAAATAAAATGAATTTTTATACTTTATTGAGGATTTAAAAAGAGTACATTAAGAATACATTAAAAAAATAAGAGTACATTAAAAAAATGTGACTTAATATGATAACAATCTATCTTAAAATTTTAATCATATGAGAGTTGAACTAAACTACCATTTTTTTAAATATACATATATTTTTTAAGTTATTGTAGCTAATTCTCTTGTTGCTTTCTAAAATTAAACTATTGATACTAATTCCTACAACAAAATTAAGCAAAAAGCACAGAAACAGATTTTCTAATTGCACTTATGTTTTTCTTTGTTGTAAAACGTATACTTTATCTTTAACTTATTGGTATGTAAATGTCGGATAGAGACAGTTTTACAATTCAAAGCATAAAATGAAAAAAATAAATACAAGCACTTCTGTTTTATGGACTTAAAGGAAATGTAAAAACTCATTCTATTTCGTTCAAAATTATCTCTTCTGGCGAAACTTTTTAACGCCTTGTACACTTAAAATAATAAACACAAATATATAATATCTTTTACGAAAATTAAAACATACAGAAGTTGCTTCGTACATTTCCCTAGATTGTATTTAAGCGATATTTTTGTTTCAATTTTTTATATCTTCCATTGCAAACGGGGATTTTAATTGGCTTTCAAAATAATTTCATCTAACATTTTTTTAGGAATAGGATATAAAGGACTGTAAAGTAGAATGTTTATTTTATATAAAATGTTTCTAAAATTAAAAACACACCAAACATTTCTAAGAATTTAACTGCACTAGAAAAGAAAAAATTAAAAAAGAATGTTTCAAAAACGCATTCAAACTGACAGGTTACTTATTCTAAAAGAAAATATGAAAACATAATTGCTACATTTATACACATTTTCAGAAATAACAGGGAGAAACTGTCACCGTATATAAGATTTCAAATCTATAAGTAATTACGTACTTTGTTCGATTTTCTGATCTAAATCCATTGAGATTTATGCGATATCAATACTTTTTCGCTACAAAGTATACCTCAGAGATTTGTATTGTGTTATGTTATTAAACTAACGTATAACTTATATGATTTTGACATTTGTTCTAAAATAAAGAAGGTTTATGTATAGGATAAACTTTAAAACATCGCTTTTATATATTTTATATATTTTTTTTATGCATGAAAGAAAGTAAACGGAATTTATCTTAGGCTGAAAGCTTAAAATATTACACTTGCTGCGTAAATCAAGAAACCTAATACGTTAGGAAAAAAATTGTTGATAAATGTATTTTTTCAGACAAAATAAATATTTTCATTGCAAATGAATTCTTTGTTTCCGGTATTGTTTTATGAATATTGTTTTACTCTTAAAAGAATATGAGATTAAAAATAAATTTAAAGATAGGTTACGAAGAAGTTGAAATGGTCAATTTTTACGAAAAATGACATTTTCAATTTCAGAATTTATTTAATAGAATATTTAATTAGCTGTACAAAACAGTTTTGCTTTTATAGCTACATTACATACAAGCCAGGATATTAAAAAAAATAAGCTGCACAAATCGGAAGTCATAATTCAAATAGTCGGAAATAATCCTGTAAAGTTTTCAAACAAAATTGAAACTTCATCATTTTTAGAAATTATAAAGTTTAAGACTTTGTTGTTCAGTTATTAACATTTTATGAGATTATCTGGCATAGTTAAATTTAAATCTAGCATTAATTGTTTTGTCATGTTAATTAAAAAGAATTTTTTTGAAAATCACTTTTTTCAGGTATTTCGCTTAAAACACACACACACACACACACATATATATATATATATATATATATATATAAACTTAAAATGTTATCATTAAAATTTTTCCAACTTGATATGTTCCGTCTTTATAATATTTCCTAGGACATGATTTAATAGAATGTTCACATTCAGAATATTTTTCGAATTATGGTACGATATTTGAATACTATTGATATAAAATATTCCATATACCTGGTTGCGATTCCTCGGCTACCTGTAAAAATATTTATTTTTAAAAAGCAGCCTAAAAGTTTCCATTCGTTCAGTAGATAAATGCAGAAGGGTTATTTTGATTCTAACTTTAGTTGATTTGGATGGTTAAATTTAGATGTAACATTTTTTAAGTTTTTCTGAAATTTCCCAATTCTTTATACAGGGTGATTCAAAAAAGATGGAAAAAATTTTAAGAGGTGATAGTACACACTCAAACAAACATTTTGTATCAAACAATGCATGGTCGAAAACTAAACGTAAAAAAGTTAGAGGGTGCCAAAAGTTATGTTCTTATACGAGGCAAAAACACACAATGAACGATTAAGTTAAGTTGCGAAAACAAATTTAATGGAATTTGATTAAAATAAGTGCTCAAAACATTGACCGGCAGCTGTTATGCACGCAGTACAACGGTGAAGAACAGATTGGCGAATTTTCTGAAACACACCAGGCACCACCGCGCTCGCCAGATCTTTCATGTCTCGATTTTTTTGTGGGGACAGCTAAAGGCTCTTGTGTATGAGACTCCCATTGAATCCGCAGAAGAACTTGTCGCCAAGCTTTCGGCTGCTGTAGGGGAAGTTCGTGATGTGCCTGGCGTGTTTCAGAAAATTCGCCAATCTGTTCTTCACCGTTGTACTGCGTGCGTAACAGCTGCCGGTCAATGTTTTGAGCACTTATTGTAATCAAATTCCATTAAATTTGTTTTCGTAACTTAACTTAATCGTTCATTGTGTGTTTTTGCCTCGTATAAGAACATAACTTTTGGCACCCTCTAACTTTTTTACGTTTAGTTTTCGACCATGCATTCTTTGATACAAAATGTTTGTTTGGGTGTACTATCACCTCTTAAATTTTTTCCCATCTTTTTTGAATCACCCTGTATATTTCCCAGTTTTCTAAAACTAAATTAAGTTAACGGATGTCAGTACATAAACTAAAACGAAAAGATTGGTTAATTTTACAAAAAGACTTACAAAAGACAACATATCTGTATATCTTTTAATTGAATAAGGTATGCTTAATCGAAAGTTGACCATTGTAAAATAGGGCAGTATATCAAATTAGAAAATTCATATATTTGTGATGTTGCAAGATTATTGACAAAATTACTTATGGAGTTAATCTTGACAAAAGTTAGTCGATGCTTGGATAACTATTTGTCGCAAAGAATTCTAAAATATTTACAGAAATATTATTGGTAAAGCACAGTTATGTAAGAAAAACACTCTGTGAATTCTACTTTTAAAATTTTGTTCATAAGATTTAAAACTATGTTTCCCTGTTTAGATTATTTCTGACTAGGTAATTATTAATTACATATATCTGTCATGCCTTTTTATCATTGACCTGTATATAATTTATAGAACTTATACATACTAAGATAAAATGCAAAAAAATAGTTGATTTTTAAAAACGCATACCACAATTGAAAACGCACTTGCAGCAATTATTGCGCATAGATAATCGTTCATATGTAACCGAATTTTGTTATAAGTGAATGGTAAATACTATGCATACCATATTCTATCGTAAGCATCATGCAACGCACCTCGGTAATGTATATCGATTTCAACATCATTAAATAGCGTAATATCGTTTTACTACAAACAACTTTTCCTCATAGGCCGTAATGTAACGGAATTCTTTTGAGTGTCCTTTTAAACAAACTATAAATGCTACACTCTGCGTTTTCAATACCGAACATGCAATGGTACACCTGAAAGGCATATATCAAATTCCTTGGCAATCCGAGTATGTTTATGCCATTTAGAGTAACCCGCCAGACGAACAAATTCATAAACGTTTTTTCAAATATGATAGAAAGTGTTAAAAATATATAATAATTATAATCTTTTATATACTTTAAATGTATGTAGAGATTCCGTTATCTTCGCACTGCTTAAATGATTCACGTTTTGGCATTTAATCTCATTTAGTTTCAATAAATAAATATTTTCTATTCAGAAAAATAAAATGAATTTTTACACTTTCTTGTTGGTTTAAGAAGGGTATATTAAGAATAATTAATAAAATAAGTGTACATTAAAAGTAAGAGTATATTTAAAAAAAATTGACTGCGAATATGATAACTATCTATCTTAAAATTTTAATCATATGGAAGAACTAAACTATCATATTTTTTCAAATATACATACTTTTTTTTATTTAGTGCAGTTAATTCTCTCGTTTCTTTCTAAAATTAGCCTGTTGATACTAATCCTTACACCAAAAGTAAAAAAAAAAAAAAAAAAAAAAAAAAAAAAAAAACAGAAATTATAATTGCACTTATGGTTTCTTTTGTTGTAAAAAGCATTCTTTATCATTAACTTCTTGATATGTAAATGTCGGATAGAGACTTTTTTACAATTTAAAGGATAAAATGAAAAAATATATACAAACGCTTCTGTTTTATGGGCTTAAAAGAAATGTAAAAACTCATTCTATTTCTTTTCGTTTTGTTCAAAATTATCTCCTCTGGCGAAGCTTTTTAACATCTTGTATACTTAAAATAATAAATAATAAACACAAATATATAATCTCTTTTACAAAAATTAAAACATGCAGAAGTTGCTTCGTATATTTCCCTAGGTTGTATTTAAGCTTTTTTTTTTCAATTTGTTTATATCTCCCATTGCAAACGGTGATCTTAATTGGCTCTCAAAAGAATTTCATCTAACATTTTTCAGGAAGAGGATGTATTTTAGCAGTAAGTTTATTTCATATAAAATGTTCCTAAAATTTAAAACACACCAAGCATTTCTATGAATTTAACTACCCTAGAAAAAGAAAATTTAAAAAAAGAATGTTTCACAAACGCATTCAAAATGACAGGTTACTTATTATAAAAGAAAATATGAAAGCATAATTGCTACATTTATACACATTTTGCGAAATAAAAGGGAGAAACTGTCGTCGTATATAAGGTTTCAAATCTATAAGTAATTACACACTTTGTTCGGTTTTCTGATCTAAATCCATTGAGATTTATGCGATATCAATACTTTTTCTCTACAAAGTGTACCTCATAGATTTGTATTGCGTTATTTTATTAAACTAACATATAACGTATATTATTTTGACATTTGTTCTAAAATAAAGAAAGTTTAACAACCCGATGGAACAACCCGTTCCATAGAAAATGAGCATAAATTAAAAAAAAAAAATTGTGGTCCCATAGTAACTGATTTTAATAAAATTTGATACACAGATTGAGTTCATATTTAAGTAGAGCTATGGAAAATACCTTGACAAGAAATAAAATACTTTAGGGGTTCTGGACATTTAAAAAACTTGTGGCACGTGTGCAATTGTTCAAAGTTACATGTTTGAAATTCCGTATCTTGAAAACTATTTAACATAAATTAAAATTTTTTATAATATTCAATCCTCTGGAAAATTGTTTAATCTTAAATTACTTGTAAAAATTGATAATTTGTCAATTTTGAGAAATTTAAAAACGCTATAAAATCTAAAGAGTTTAAAATTATCCTTGAAATTAATAACTGATGTAGTGTGGAAATCATATTGCTATAGTTTGGGAAGTTGCCATTTATTACCTTTATCTTCAAAATAATTTAAAATCTTAAAAAAGAAAAAAAAAAGATTCAAAATCCCAATTTTTACTCTTTTTTAGGCACAAAATACAACTGGAGGAACCTTCATTGCGCAGTCATAAAGTTGAATAAGCCCATGACATTCTCAAAAAAAAAAATTAAATTTTGCCTTTTGATTCATAACATAACAAAATTGGGTTAAAAAGGTAATATTTGTTACATTCTATGAGCCATTGCACTTCCAAATTTCCGCGTTTATCACAATCTCCAACTTGATTTCTGAAAAAAAAAAAAAAAAAATTAGTGCTGCCATCTATATCGATTTAGGATTACTACATAGTTATTTTTTTTTTCAATTCTACTGCACTTTAAAATGTTCTTGCTCAAGAATATAGAGTAGGCAAAACTATACTGAAAGCAAGAATGAAAGTTTCTGTATTTAAAATATACACTTATATCCATAATGGAAAAAAATAATTTAAAATATTTCCTTTATATTCAAACAAGCCATTAAAATATTGTATTTTGGCGACGAAATTTTCATTTTTATTTATTTTTTCTAATTAAGGAATAAAAAGGCAAGAATTAAAGTTTCTGTATTTAAAATACATGTATTTATCTATAGTGTCAAATAACTTTAAACTTTTAAGAGTTTTCCTTTATGTTCAAATAAATAATAGAAACACTGTATTTTTGTCTAAAAAATTTGGCATTGTTTATTTTTTCTCATTAAGGAAAATAAAGACAATTACTAAATTACTCCAAACGGTTACTTATTATTTATTGTCAATTATAAATTATATTTTTGATATAATCTTTCCATTTCTAAGTTTAATAATCAAAATTGAAATTTCAAGCATGTAGACAAAACCTCTATTTTGTGTCAACTTTTAACTTATATTATGATACTTAAATAAACAATCCTGAAATATAGGGGAGACTAGGGAGGGTTGACCATACGGGAGGCTTGACCCACCCATTAGTTTTCATATTTAAAAGAATTTCAGAGTTTTAACAATAATTGTCAACCAAAGCTACTGAAATGCTCAAGCAACAGACTCTGTTTCATACAGATAATCGAAATAGGTGTGGAAAAAAACAATT
Organism: Maratus speciosus; assembly: GCA_963932465.1. NCBI lineage: Eukaryota > Metazoa > Arthropoda > Arachnida > Araneae > Salticidae > Maratus > Maratus speciosus. Next base: position 382,823,896 of record OZ010788.1, on the reverse strand, counting down.
GTGAGGTGTTTTCAACCTAAAAGTTGTGATTTTTAGAAATATTTTGTAAGCTTTTTTTCAGATAAAATATATCATAGAAATTTAAATAAGTAGGTTTTAAGTAATGCAGAAATATTGAGTTTTCATTCCAGGCATAAAGATTATACAGTGAGTTAGGCTTAACATAACAATGTGTTATTCTTTAGAAAATGGCTATGTGGGGAGGCTTGACCCTGTCAATGTGAGGGAGGGTTGACCAGATGTTCAAGCCTCCATTAACACATTCACGACGGGAAACGAGAATTCTCGTTTTCATTCAAAAAACATCATTGACTAGGGGCGTCGCTTCTACCTTACAGAAAATACCTTTATATCATTTATATGTTCACACTTTTTTAGATTGTAAGACATTTTATTATTCACATATTGCATTGAAATACATTTACCGGTATATAAACTTGGGAAACCTATCTAGAACACCAATTTACAAAAGACTTTCAGAATAGGGAGGAGCTTCTAGTGTTTTAAAATTCGGATTAGATACAAATTGCCCGTCGGAAATGTGTTAATTAAAAGGTTTTGGAATTTTTTTAAATTATACACTATGCATAATGAAAGATTAATGGTTATATAATAAAAAAGACACAAGAATGAAATAATAAAAAAAAATAGAAATAATAAAAAAGAATGTAAATTTATTCTGCTAAGCTACAGTAAAATGGGGTGGAGGAAAATAAATTGTTTAAGACTGATTAAATGAAGATGTGAAAAATTGCTATAGTATCTATTGCACGAAAAAAAAAATTAATGAAATATAAATGGAAAAGTTGATAGGAACATTTTTCCATTTAAATATTACTTACAATAGGTAAATAGAAACAGTGGAAAAGACTGGAAAGGACTAGAAAGCACGAAAGCACCAGTCTTAACCGTTTCAGGGACAGTCGTATGTTTATAAAACCACTTAATTTTAATTCCCAAACGCCACAATGGCACCAGAATTTTAGTAGAATCTTTTCCATTTATTATGTATGTGAAATATACCCTTTTTCATATTTCCAAATAAATTTTTTTGTATATTCCGGTGCAAGTCATTTATTTCAACATTTTAGTACTGAAAGTACTTTGCCCCTGAAAGGGTTAAAATATGTTAATGATAAGTTAAGTACTCATGCGGCTGCAAAAGAACATAGCAGAAGTCTAAAAACTTTAGGAAGGTATGTAGACAAATTTCAACATGATGAATAGAGTGAGGTGAAGCCAAACTATGTGACAACTAGAGTTGTCAGGTCGAATGTCACAAAAAGTACGAGAAGGAGACAAAAAAAGCAGGACAGTGGCTACTAAATCCGGACATTATAGTGCATGAAACTCTATGAAAACGGAACCTGTCTCTAGCGGAATACTGTCTTTAATGTTAAAATTTCCTTTTCCCTGCTGTGCAATTATACCTGTCCAGACAAAATCCTGCACTCTGACATGCGATTGCGTCTAAACAGGTTTGTTATGAACATATTTTCAAAAATATTTTTTTCATAATAATTAAAGCATGTAGCGTAAAGTTATTTTGCTTTTCTTAAACTGAATTTATTTCTCTTCACAAATATTTCAATATAAAACAAAATGAGTTAAACCTCCCATATAGTGGGACAACCCTCCCATATAGTGGGTCAATCCTCCCATATGTGGGGAGCATTGGCCATTATTTTCTCACGATTAAAATCAATCATTTTTCAAATTTCTTATATATTACACTTATGTAGTAATGTTATTTTGATAACTGATTGTATAATGAATAAAATGATATATAAATCTTTACCCTACGTTCGATATTTAAAAAACAAAAAATCATTTTGTAAAAAGTGGGTGAAACCTCCCTAGGCTCCCCTATTATTTTGCATTTATTCATAATTAACCCTTAATTGCATGAATTATTCTTTTAGAATTGTGTTTTATATTTTTATATTAAGGATTAGACACCAGAAATCTTAAGATAGATTTTTAATTTTATTTAGTAGCATATTTTTGTAATTTTTAGAGGATTAATATTTTTATATAAATATAGTGGTTGTAAGAACTTCATTTATGTATTAAAAATTAAATAAAAAGGTGATGGAAATTTACATCACTATGCAATTAAGGGTTTTAAATATGATTTACTTATGCGCAGATTATCATTAAAATCGGTGACGTATCAGCCACTGCTGATTTGCTCATTTTGTATGGAACCACCCTTATATATTGGATAAACTTAAAAATATAGCTTTTATATATTTTATACTTTATATTATACTAGCGAGCCCGCGGCTTTGTAAAAATACAGGCTCGCGTAAAAGTTGAAACATGCCAAGTGATTTATATGCTAACTTTTATAAGAAAAAATTATACTTTTTGGAATAATTCAAAAATTACTAATTAAGCCACAGTTTGATGAAACTTCATTATTACACTGCATTAGGCAGTAATGAGAGTAAAATTAATAACAAGAACTAAAACTAATTCTAATTAAATGATAATTTATAAAATATTTTGAAGCTTTTATGCTCATTTCATCCGCTTATTTCAATATTCATTTGAAGTTTTGTATTTTTTAAAAACTGTTCTTAGTACTAATTTAAATCTTTAATTAACCATCATGTCAAGTTCCAAGCTTCTTGTCTAATGGTGTAACACCTCTCTGGTCGTAGTGGGACTAATGTAAAATGCCTATGTTGAAACAGAGACTGTCACCATTAATTTGCCAACATTAATTTTAAAATCGGTTTGGTATTTCCTAATATTCCATAGAACAAAACGTAATTTAGAAAGTTTTTAAAGACTTTTTAAGAACGTTTATTGTTCCTGCTATCCCCAGGTCGTAGTGGCACCGGCATAAAATATAGCCTGTGTAAGGATCAGAGACTGTCACCATTCATTCGCAATCATTACTTTTGTAATCGTTTATTATTTCCTGAGATTGCATAGAAATCGTAATTTAGGACTTTTCTAGGATGCTTTTCGCCTTTTCCCTTCGCTTCCCCCCTTTTAAATTTCGAATTTATTTTTGGCAGTTCATAGAGGGCATTTATATTTTATAAGTAACTACCGAGCTATATTTAAAGTTACTAGCCTCTTCATTATCACACAAATCGCAATTCAGAAAGTATTTTTTATATCTGCAACCCTCTGGTGGTAGTGGCACCCACTTAAAACATAACTTAAGTTTGAGCAAGTACTATCACCACCAATTTGCAACCATTATTTTTTTAAAAATCGGTTCGGTATTTCATAAGGTTGCATAGAAATCGTAATTTAGAGCGTTTAGAAAGACTTTCGATCACTTCATCCTTTAAATTTGCAATTTTCTTTCGACGATTCGTAGAAAACATTTGCATCTTTTAAGTGCCAAATTTAAAAATGTTAGACCCCCTCAGAATTTGACCGGGAAGCGGAAGCACAGACAATCTCATCGAGTTCAAGGCCGAAATTCTAGAATTAGTTAAAACTCGATTCACATATTAAAACGCAATCGGTCTGCCAAGTCATATCTTGGTGGAAAACACCTGAAAACCCGATTTTAGAGCTTAACTCGTATGTTTACCATTTTGTTTTCCTGCTCCCAGTTCTCCGTGTTTTCATACCTTTGTGTGCAGGAAAAAACACAATGGTAAACCTACCGATCAACTATCAAAATCGGATTTTAAGGCGTTTTCCCCCGAGATATGACTTGGCAGACCGATTGCGTTTTAACATGCGAATCGGGTTTTAACTAATTCTGGAATTTCAGCCATGAACTTCATGAGGTGATTGTGTGTGCAACGGTCTCTCGGTCTATATCACAAAAAATACAATTTAGTCAATTAAGAATTTTTTGCTCCTGTCACCCCCAGGTACTAGTGACAACAACATAATGTATAGCCTATGTTGGAACAGCAATTGTCACCATAAATTTGCAGCCTTTATCTTTTGAAATTGATTTGATAATTCTGGATTTTACCCCTTTCAAATTTCGAATTTTTTTAGGAAATGGGCTTAGAGATCATTTATACCTTATAAGTAACTACCATGCCTAATTTCAAATTTCTAGCCCCTGCAGTATCACAAAAATCGCGATTAGAACGTTTTTGATCCTGTATCACCCAGGTGGTAGTGGCACCGACATAAAATAGAGCATGCGTTAGAGCAAGGGCTGTCACAATCAATTTCTAACCATTACTTTTGAAGCAGGTTTGATACTTTCTGAGAATGCGTAGAAATCGCCATTTAGAACGTTTTTTAGAACGCTTTTTGCGTATTATCACCCCTTTTTAATTTCGATTTTTTTTAGAAATGTTGTTAGAGATCATTTATATCTTATAAGTAACTACCATGCCAAATTTCATGTTTCTGTATGTCTTTCAGTAACACAAAAATCGAATTTTTAGAACATTTTTTGCTCCTGCAATCCCTTTGGGGTAGCGGCACACACATAAAATATAGCCTATGTTGGTGCAAAGGCTATCATCATCATTTTCACACTATTATTTTCGAAAGCCGTTTGGTACTCCCTGAGATTGCGCAGAAATTGCCTTTTAGAACGTTTTTTAGAACGCTTTTTGCGTATTATCACCCGTATGCGTATTTAATTTCGAATTTTTTGAGAAATGTTGTTAGAGATCATTTATATCCAATAAGTAACTACCATGCCAAATTTTATGTTTCTAGGCCCTTCAGTAACACAAAAATCGCCTTTTTAAAACGTTTTTTGTTCCTGCATTCCCTTTGGGGTCGTGGCACCAACATAAAATATAGCCTATGTTGGAGCAAACGTTATCACCACCATTTTCACACCATTATTTTTTAAATTGGTTCAGTAGTTCCTGAGATTCCGTAGAAATTGCCAGCTAGAACGCTTTTTGTGCTTATTTACCCCTTTTAGATTTCGAATGTTTTAAGAAATGTTCTTAGAGATCATTTATATCTTATACGTAACTATCGTTCCAAATTTCATATTTCTAGGCCCTTCAGTTACACACATTTTTAGAAAGTTTTTGTTTGATCCTGCACCCCTCTTCGGGCAATGGCATGGACATAACACGTGGACTATGTTGGAACAGGGTCTAACACCCTAATATTGATACCATTGCTTTTGAAATCGGCTCAGTAATTCCAGAGATTACCTCGAATAAAGAAACAGAGAAACAAAATTTACTTCTTTATAATATTAGTATAGATAAAAACGCATTCAAAATGACAGGTTACTTATTATAAAAGAAAATGTGAAAGCATAATTACTACATTTATACACATTTTCAGAAATAAGAGGGAAAAACTGTCATCGTATATAAGATTTCAAATCTGTAAGTAATTACATACTTTGTTCGGTTCTCTGATCTAAACCCATTGAGATTTATGCGATATCAATACTTTTTCACTACAAAGTATACCTCAGAGATTTCTTTTGTGTTATTTTATTAAACTAACGTATAACTTATATGATTTTGACATTTGTTCTACAATAAAGAAGGTTCATATATTGGATAAACATAAAAATATAGCTTTTATATATTATATATTTTTTTGCATTAAAGAAAGTAAACGGAGTTTATCTTAGGCTGAAGGCTTAAAATATTACACTTGCTGCGTAAATCAAGGAACCTAATACATTAGAAAAAAAAATATTGATAAAAGTATTTTTTCAGACAAAATAAACTTTTTCATTACAAATGAATTCTTTGTTTTCTGTGTTATTATATATATATTATTTTATTCTTAAAAGAATATCAGATTAAAACCATATTTAAGGTTTTCGAATACGTTGAAATGGTCAATTATCCCCCCAAAAATGACATTTTCAGTTTCAGGATTTTTCGAATAGAGCATTTATTTAGATTCACAAAACAGGTTTTATTTTAAAGATACATTATTAAAAATCCAGGATATTTAAAAAAATTGTAAAGTTACAGAAATTGTAAGTCATAAGCAAAATAACCGGGAATGAACCTGTAAAGTTGTAAAACGAATTTGAAATACCACATTTTTAGAAATCATAAAATTTAAGACATTTTTTTTTCATTTGTTAGCTTTTTATGAGAGTACCTGGCAATCAAGAGTTAAATTTAAATCTGCCATTGCTTGTTTTGTCCTGTTAATTAAAAATATTTTTTCTGAAAATCACTTTCTATCATATATTTCGCTTTAAGAAAAATATACAACTCGAAATGCTATGATTATTTTTTTTTTCAAACTAAATATGCTTCTTCTTTATAATATTACCTAATAGAATATTCGCAGTCAGAGTATTTTCCTAGTATGGTACGATATTTGAATAATGTTGATATAAAATATTCCAAATATCTAGTAGTAATTCTGTGACTACCTAAAAAATATTTATTTAAAAAAGTAGCTTAAAAGTTTTGCTTCATTGTCTAGATAAGTGCGTAACGTTATTTTTATTCTAAATTTATGTGATTTGGAGGATTAGATTTAGATGTAGCATTTTTAAAGTTTTTCTGAAATTTCTTCAGAATTCGTGATATATTTAGCGGTTTTCTAAAACTAAATTAATTTAATGGATTTATTATGAACTTAGCATAATTAATCGGTATATAAACTAAAACGAAAAAAGTGGTTAATTTTTTCCATGTCATATGTTTATTAGAAAAGTATCCTGAACATATTTGGAAATATCAAATAGCAAAATAATTTTTTTAAAAAACTGGCGGTCAATTGTTTGAGAACAATCTATCAAATGAGAGGGGAGATGGATGAAAGCGAAGTAGCCTGTCTCTTTTTCCTTGGCTGCATTATAAATGCAAAAACTTGTATGTTGTTCATATATTTGCATACTTTATTATTATTAATATCCTGAACATATTTGGAAATATCAAATAGCAAAATAATTTAAAATAAAAAAACTGGCGGTCAATTGTTTGAGAACAATCTATCAAATGAGAGGGGAGATGGATGAAAGCGAAGTAGCCTGTCTCTTTTTCCTTGGCTGCATTATAAATGCAAAAACTTGGTATGTTGTTCATATATTTGTATACTTTATTATTATTAATTATCGTTCATTATATATTTAGCGGTTTTCTAAAACTAAATTAATTTAATGGATTTATTATAAACTTAGCATAATTAATCGGTACATAAACTAAAAAGAAAAAAGTGGTTAATTTTTTTCATGTCATATATTTATTAGAAAAGTATCCTGAACATATTTGGAAACATCAAATAGCAAAATAATTAAAAAAAAAAAAAAAAACTGGCGGTCAATTGTTTGAGAACAATCTATCAAATGGGCGGGGAGATGGATGAAACCGAAGTAGCCTGTCTCTTTTTCCTTGGCTGCATTATAAATGCAAAAACTTGTATGTTGTTCATGTATTTGCATACTTTATTATTATTAATTATCGTTCATTATAAATTTAGCGGTTTTCTAAAACTAAATTAATTTTAATGGATGTCTTATAAACTTAGCTTAATTAATCAGTACATAAACTAAATCGAAAAAAGTAGTTAATTTTTCCCATGTCCTATGTTTATTAGAAAAGTGTCCTGAACATATTTGGATATATCAAATAGCAAAATAATTAAAAAAAAAACTGGCGGGCGATTGTTTGGTAACAATCTATCAAATGAGAGGCGCGATCGATGAAAGCGAAGTAGCCTGTCTCTTTTTCCTTGGCTGCTTTATAAATGCAAAAACTTGTATATTGTTCATGTATTTGCCATACTTTTTTATTATTAATTATCGATGAATAATTTATTAAATAAAATCTGAGTTTATCTATTTTGAGACTTTCCGTAAAGTGAGTTGCTGGTTTACTTTATGAAGAATTTGGGTAGAAGTAGAGAATATCAAAGAGTTGGTGTTGATTAAACTGTTATAAGCATAAAATACAATTGCTGAGCATGATTTTAAATATTTTCTTGTTGTGAACTTGAACTTTGTTGAGTGTCTTGAACAATCTATCAAATGAGAGGCGAGATGGATGAAAGCGAAGTAGCCCGTCTCGTTTTCCTTGGATGCTGTATAAATACAAAAATTTGTATATTGTTCACGTATTTGACATACTTTATTATTATTAATTATCGCTGAATAATTTATAAAATCAAATCTGAGTTTATCTGTTTTGAGACTTTCTAATGCAATGATCCGTAAAGCGAGCTGCTAGTTTATTTTATGAAGAATTTGAGTAGAAGTATAGAATATCAAAGAGTGGGCGCTGATTAAACTGTTATGAGCATAAAATATAATTGCTGACCATGATTTTAACCCATTTATGCCTAGCATCCTATTTTTGGGACGATTCAAATTTTAATAAATTTGTATAATTTTCTTCTTTTTTATAACATGAAAATTGAACGAAATAATTATCTATAAATATCTTTATCTGTTACCAGAAGATGACAGCATAAGATGGATATTTATTTGCTTAAAATAAAGGCTTTTTTCGGAGTTTATAGATTTTTCATTTTTCAATATGTCTAAATGTAAAATGTAAGTTTATTTGTGTTTTTTCTATCAAGGATTGAAATAAATGAGTCATAATCTTAGCTTGTAGACTTCTTTGAAATAAGTATGTAAATTGTGAAATTATATGTTCAAGCCTGTTTTTTATGCATTTTTGAAACGCACAAAATATAGGGCGCTAGGCGCAAATGAGTACATATTTTTATTAACCAATTAGAAGATAGTTATTTATGTAAAGTCCTTTTCAAGATGATTATGAAACAAATTATTTTTAAGCCTCAAATACGATTATTCTTAGTTTATTATTACAAATACTTATAATGTTCTTAGCCTTTGTAAAGAAATAAATATATTTTTTTAGCAATTTATAAAAATGCTAATTATTATAATATAAAATTTAAAAGCTTATTTTATAAAAAAATTATACAAAACATGTAATTATGCATATTATATTATTACTAATATTAAGCATATTCACAGATTCAGTACGTTTACATTTTATCAAATAATTAATAAAAAAAATTAACGCAATTTTTTTAGTATTTTTCCAGTTTATTTTGCAACATTTTAAAGGGATTTTACCAACAAATTTGAGAAAACAAAAATTCAGGCACAAATGGTTTAAGTATTATCTTGTTGAGTTTGAATCTTTTTTGTTATCAGAATCTGGCGAAATGAAATTTTAAGTATCAGTATTTGTTATGAAAATCACATTATAGATTAAATAGATAGCTTGAACTTACAATGGTTGTTTTTGTCAATAAAGCCAATTAAATAAAATTTAAATTTAAATTGTAAGGATTTCGATAAAGAATTTGGTAAAACATTCTGAAACTTTGATTTAAATTTTAATTACCTATTAATTCTAAACTGAATCAAAAAATAAAATGTAAATTGGCTGGTAGAAATAGTGGAAATATTTACTAGGATGATTTAGATTACAGAAAGAATTATTTCGATATCATAAAACAATTATACGAACTGTTGCATAAAAAATAATAAAAGATGTGTTATTAAAAATAAAAAGTTCGTCTGTTACATTGGTAATGACACAAATTATTTTTGTATATCTTTTTTTAAATTTTACTATGCATTATCATTGAAACAAGCTACTTTTTCTATAATTAATTTCCCATAAATCTTAAGTTAACGAGATATATTTTGACTTTAGCGAAAGATAAAAAGAATCCATGATGAAATTTGGTACCATTACCCATGACACTAAAAAAGGATAATTTAATTCCAAAACTGTACATTTAAAAAATATGACTTTCTAGTATTAAACAAATTTAAAGCATTAATTTATCCACCCTGTTAAAAACTTACAAGCAAAATGAAATTATATTTATGCTTATCTTAATGGAAAATGGTTAAAAATAAAATTATATTTATGCTAATCTTAGTTGAGAATCTGTGGTATTATTTCAAATCAATGTTTATTTAAAGAAAACACAAATCTTATGACCGACATTTTAAGCATAATTTTCTTAATAAACTCGTTGAAAAGAAGCCTTTAATGAAACCTTTGGTATTTAGGTTTCAAGCTCATGGAATACTTTACAAACAAATCGGATAGCATGGGCTACTGTGAAAGCGATTTTGCCATTTACAGTGGTTTGCATTTGAAATCGGAAGTTTGCTGTTTCTTATTTGGTCTTTAACCTTAATATATTTAAGGCAATTTATTTAGTCAATAGCATGTAGCGAAACTGTAATCAAATTTTACCGTTATTTGTTACGATAATCGTTATTATTTGATAACTATGTGTTCATAAGTTACCTGCACAAACCTTTAAGTGGTTGCTGATAATCCTTTATTGTATTTTGGAAAACACAAAAGCATACTAAAAATTAACTAAATCAGATTTTCAGCTTGCATCGGAGTGGTCCTGTCACAAGTTACTTAAGGCGTGTGGAAATTCTTACTACGTCGCATCAAAAGTATGTCAATCATATAAATTTTGAGAAAGAGAATTTATATGGAGCAGGGATTATGAGTGATGGATAAACAAAATTAATAGAATATTCTTTTTTGTGCGAATAGCTTAAAGTTGTGGTATTCAACTTTTCACGCTGGTGTCCCACATCAACAACTTCTTATAGTTCCTCGGAAGTCCCTTAGGCAAGAAATGTACCCTGTAAGACTATAGAGAGCATATACAGAGTGCAAAATTTAAAAAAAAATTCTACCGTCTTTTTGATTCAACTGTGATTATAAATTTCTCGATAAGTCTGCGAATTACAATTTCAGATTAGCTGGAATTCTCTCGATATCAACCAAGAAAGGTGAAGAAAACAATTATCATGGAAAGTTATTTTTGGTGAAGGTAATAAAATCTACTTTCGAATTCCCTCTGAGATTTAAAATACATAGTACACAAACATCCAGATTGCATTCTGTGGGTTTATTCCATAACTTCGTTAATGTAATAAAGTCCGTTAATGTAATAAAGTGAATGGAGTTATTGTTTTTCAGATGACGTTCTCAAAGCACTGTATTTGTTTCAAACGATTTAGGAAAATCATAAAGATGATGAACAAGTGGACCTTTTCCCTGTAAACGGTTGTTCAGATCATTGAGGTCGTTAGTAATGTCAATTAAACATGCAAAATCTCTTAACAACCTCTTATCTTGGAATTCGAAAATAGGGTTGTTTACCCAGAATTCTTGAACTTCATTCTCCAGGGGAAAAAGCATTTGAAGCATTTTTCTGTAGTGCAATCAACGTGTTATAATAAATAATGAAACCATATTCAGTTTTTAAATGGTTCAGAAACTGCCAAAAATGTCTGCTATTAAGTCCTTTTGATTAAATAAAATTAACAATTTTTACACAAACAGCTATGACATGATTAAAATTGGATTAGGATTTCTTACACACATTTTCTTGATGAAAGCTATCATCTTAATATATCTGCTATTTTTTGCATTATATTTGATTAATGCTGTTAATTACGTTTTTTTACTATCATAGTAGTAGTACCATCAGTGATTACGTTAGATATATTACATAAATCTAAATCACATTTAACCAGATTATCTTTCAGACAGGTGTACATATCAGAGCTTGGAATTACAATTTTAAGTGCAACTACTACCTGTTTCTTCTACAATCGTGAAGTTTCTGTCACACTACGTATTAAAATAGCCGATTAGACAGCATCTGTAGATTTGTCTATCACTGCAGAATAAAATACTAAGATCTTACATTTTGATTTTAACGTATTAAAAGTATCTTGATATGAGTCTCGTTACCTTCACAGCAGACAAGCTACACACAAGCTATTCATAACATTTTTAGACTTGGATGGGTAAACCACATCAATTGCCCATTGAATGTAATATGCAATTGCCTCTGACAATGAAAGGCTTTCCTAGTTTTCAATTTTTTTTCTCCTAACATATAACTAACTCATATATTGTTTGTTTTTATTCTCCTCCATTCTCCTCTATGTTTTTATTGAGAAATAAGGATTGCTGATTACTCAGCTGCGATTTTATTTCATTAACTTCTTTGAGTTCTGTACAAAATTTTTAATTTTTATCACCAGTTATTAAAAAATAGAAATTTTTGGCTAATTCAATCGAAGAAATTCTTTGATTAAATAAGACAGATTTTCACACTAAAAAATGCAGGAAGGAAAAGTCAAGGCTTTTGAACACTTTATGTACCACGTGTACTTAACGCTTGTAGCGAAGGGGTTAAGATTATCAGTACGAAAATGTCCAAGGAATCTGGAATATTTCGCACTATGATTACTTTCGAAATGCCTCCTACTGTTGCTTCCCTTCCAAGCAGCTACGCATTCTTTGCAGATAAACTACTTTACTCTTATATTCAAGGAAAAACTAAAGTGTAAACCTCTTAAAAAAATAAAGAAAAAAAAGAAAGAAAAGAAAAAGCACCTTTTTTACTCGCCGTTTTCAAAACACCCCAATATTATACATATCTATTTCTCATTAGGCTGCGACTTTAACGGACGAGTTCATTTTTAGGTGTGTTCGTAATTATATAAATACTAACCCCTATAGTGGTCGTCTGGTCCGTCCGTCTGTCCGCATATAACAGCGCAAAAACTACCCAAACGAATGGTTTGAAATTTAATATACAGGGTGGTTATAATTCAACTTCCCCTATAAACAGCATCCAACAGCGCAAACGGGTGAGCGGAATGCAATGAAATTTGTTATATAGACTATACACGAGATGCGCTCGCGGAATCTCGAAAAAAAAAAAAAAATTAGTTCCAAAATGTCCCCCAGATGGCACTTTTTACGGAAAAAACATTAAATTTAACACATTAAACGACCAAAACGGAATGCAATAACAATATTAAGAATCCAGAACAAGAATTATGAGTAATAAAATGTAAAACCGGCTGTTTTGGCCGTTTATTGTGTTAAATTTAATGTTTTTTCCGTAAAAAGCGCCATATGATGGACATTTTGGAACTATTTTTTTTTTTCGAAATTCCGCGAGAGCATCTCGTGTATAGTCTATATACTAAATTTTATTGTATTCTGCTCACCCGTTTGAGCTGTAGGATGCTGTTTATAGGGGAAATTTAATTATAACCACCCTGTATATAATCGTTGAAGAATTTTGTCGAGTCATTTCAAATTTTATGAAAATCGAATCAAAACTTAAAAGATACTAATAAAAGTCTTCTTCAATTATTAAATACTATCATTCATAATTCAATGATAAACCCATGATAAGGTTTCCATGGTTCTAGCCCATATTCTAGGTTTCCATGGTGATTACGTCCTATTTAAAATGGAGTCATATTACTTCCTTCTTAATAAATTTTGTATTCATGCTTTTTTGAATAAGAGTTCAACAATTATTTCACCAAGATCTGAATATTTATAAAACTAATTATAGTACAAACATACCTCATTTGCCACGTTTAACGTACAATTTCGGCCTTTTTCTCTGACGTGTGGTTTAAAAAAAGGTTTTTTTAATCTAGGAAAATATACTATAACCATGAGTGAAAATATACAATAAACTCTACCGAGTTACCCGGAATTCCGAAAAGCATTCTTTATATTTAATTAGAACCAATATATTTTCGAGATTTAAAGAATCCCTTATAAAAGCAAAATTTCTTTTGAAGCCGCTGATTTTTGGAAACGTTTCAGAACAGTTTTTGTAATGTATTAATCAGTTTTCCTAACCCATAATATAGATTTTGTTAGATGTTAATTCTTTTATTTTGGTTTTATTCTATTATTATTTTATGAATTTAGTTTGTCAATTAATCAGTATTTCATAAAGTCTCGTATCTGTCTGATGAGGCGCACTCTGAACATCTTTAAATTTGTTTGGAGATCAAAAATTGAATATATTCTAATAATGACCAACATCGTAGTTTTTTAAACATCTTCATTTTGATGTGTTTATTTTTTCATCAGGAATCTAGCAAAGATTTTAAATGCATTTTCATCTACATCTACCGTTTTAATTGTGCTTTAAGTAAAATTTACATATATATATATACAAGGGTGGTTGAATAATTATTGCCCCGAGTGTGTATAAAATATTTGTACTGCGATGATCGATGTGGAATATTGAAGCCTAATGTGTTAGATGCTTATATGCTCAATTTCAGAACTGTAGCTGCTGTATTAACATATTGTTTTTCGTTTTTGATATGAGAGGTCGCACTTAGCTTGAAAGGGGGGAGTGGGGGGGTGACAGTGAATGAGACGTGACTACTGTCGTTTGTACTCGGGATCATAGTCTCCATGTTTCATCTACTGTCAGAAATCTATCTCAGAACTACTTCATGTCTGGCCCCATAAGCTCCAAACCAGCCTTTCCTCCCCCACCCACCCCCCTTTCAAGCTGGGTGCCACTTCTCCTACCAAAAATGAAAAAAAATGTTAATATAGCAGCTACGGTTCTGAAATTGAGCGTCTAGGCTTCTAAGACATTAGGATTCAATATTCCACATCAAACATCGCAGTACAAATATTTTATACACTCGGGACAGTAATTATTGAACCACCCTCGTATATATACATAATTTCAATTTGCAATTTTACTTCTCCGTTTCATTCAGACTTCTTTCCTCAAATCAACAGCAATTTTAAAAAATGTATATTGTTTCATTAAAAATAAATCAGAAGGGTAAAAATTGTAGACTATAATGTATTAGAAATATTATGTACTGTTTGGCAAAAAGAAATAGTTATTTAAAAAGAACATGTTCAATAAGAAAAATAAAGTTGCTTATGTCTTTGATTGGATGTTTGGTTATTTTTCATGTAAACTTTTGTAAATTATATAAAAAACATTTTTAAAGCAAAATATAGCGCTTTTCTTATAAAAGATTAATTTATTGCATTATTAATTAAATGATTGATTTTATTCCATTATTTTATTCTATTGATGGATTTTATTATGTTTACTTTTTGTCGTAATGTTATTTGTCTGTCGTAAAATTTACTGTATTAAATCATTTTGACAAGTCTTATAGGAAATGAGAAACGTATAAGACGGGATGGATGGTAAGTATACATTTTAGCACTAACTCATTAATTGTCGTCCATTTTTTAATGTATTTTAAATAAAAAGATGTTTTTGGAAAGCTCTCTAAAATAAGTTCTTACAAGAGAAATCAGTTTAATCCATTCAATAGATCAATGGTGAAAATATATCAAAACCTACACGATTAATCGGTTGACTACGCAGCAAAAATGCATTACATGTGTCATAGTTTATTAAAGTTTTTCTAAGTAAATTGTTATTGACTTTAAACTTCTGAATTTCTAAAAATCTTTAACCATCTTTTTATTTCTCACTGTAGCATAAGAATTACGCAAGATAAACTTGAAAAGAATAATATTAAAAGTAGTTTTTATACTGATAAAAAGGTAACATTTCTTGATCTAAGCCAGAAGATTTAAGGAAATATAGCATAACTCATTCGGAATTACCAACGATTCAACAAGCATTCCTTTATCTTCAGAAATCCCAACCACCAATAGATTTCAGAAATTTGAACAAGAATTTATGAAACAAAAAATTCCTTTCCGCAATTTTCAGAAACGCTACAAAGTATTTTTCTCAAAACGAAATTTCGATTTATCGGATTTTAACATTTCTCAAATAAACATTTTATGCTTAGCAAACATGCTAAATTAAGAGCATTAAATTAACCTTATTTTGTTACTCTTGGATGCATAAATTCTGTTACGCAGCTGAAAATGTTTGCTTAATGTCTGATAGCATCCGAAAAACCGATATTTAGTGTTGATACCGGGTTGTAAAATATGATTACCTAGTTACACTGTAAAACTACTTTGTAGTGCTAATCTTCGTAATGAGGTTATTCAAAATTCTTATGCCACATTTATTTCACTATGCAATAAACGTTTAGAAATAATTAGCATATATTCAAATAATTGAAATATTTCTAGTATTTTAGGATTAATTTCAATATTTAGTATGTTTTGTATAAATATTTATAAATTTATTTTTCACTATAGATGCAGACAAAACACCTACATGAAAGTTTGTAAAAATATAGAAAATTCATTAATTTTGTAGACTTTAGAAGAAAATAATATAATATGGCATAAAATAACATAATTTAACGTTTTATATTTGAAAGTTTTTAGCTCTATAAAGCTCTACAAATTCTCATTAAAAGGGTAATAAAAATAACTTTTCACAATTTACAACAGCAATTTCCACCCAGTGCCTTTGGTCATAAAAATTTATGTATCTCGTCGAACGGTCATATTTTTATTCTCTTCTATCCGCATGATTCGAAGAACCATTAATTGTGTTATATTATGATATATGCAAAAATATAACATTAAAAATACACGTTTGTTTTGTGAATGCAACTATTTATAATAAAAAATCCACTTTAAACCATTTGTGCCTGAATTTATGTTTTCCAAAATTTGTTGCTAAAATCACTTTAAAAGGATTCAAAATGAACTGGAAAAATACTAACAAAAATTACTCTAAAAATGTTTTCCATTTATTTGATAAATTGTAAATTTACTAAATATGTGAATATGCATAATATTTGTAATTGCATAATATGCATAATTACATGTTTGTCTAAATTTATATAAATCAATTATTTAAATTGTATATTATATACTATAATTAGTATTATTATGAACTACTAAAAAATTACATTTATTTATTTACAGAGACTAATAACATTACAAGTATCAGTAATAATAAATTATGAATAATCGTATTTTAGACTTAATAACAATTTATTTTATAATCATCTTGAAAAGAACTTTACATAAAGAACTGTCAAATAAATGGCTAGTAAAAGTATGTACCCATTTGTGCCTAGCGCCCTATATTTCGCACATTACAAAAATGCATGGAAAATAGGCTTGAACATGTAGTTTCACACACAAAAAAAAATAGCAATTTATCAAATTACAGCGACCATTTGGAAAACGATTTTTTTTTAAGACTAAAATTTAAGACATAAAAAATCGCACGGAGTTGATCATGCATTACGTACGCCATGAATTAAACATTAATAGTGTTATTACACGTAAAAATTACAAGCCAAAAATATCGCCTGCGACCCGTCAGATTTCACGAAACTTAAGTATTATCCACCCGAAACTTACATAAATATCCAAGCATTTCATTGGCTGTTCGGGAAAAGGCTTTTCCATCGTCAGATTTCCAAGAAATCTGACGGCCAATTTTAAATGAAATTTCATTCTTAAACTTCTAAACATCCGACAGTATTACTTTTTCACCGTCGGATAGAGAAAAAAATGTACTTTTAAATGCAATTTGTTTGAAAGCTGCATCTCAATTTGTTTCTGAGTTATTATTTTTTTTTGTAGTTTTTATTACTTTTTTGTCATAGTGGCAACAGAAGGTATCCATCGTTGTTGAAATTAAAGGAAAATACAGATTACTGTATAGATCAATCATAAAACGAATAAAATGTTGATTAAACCAATGAAAACCTCCAGATATGCTTTTAATTTCCCATCCTGACGAGAACAATAACCATTTTTCCAAATGGTTAAAAAGGTTTTCAACGAAGTCTATAAGCTAAGATTATCACCTATTTATTTGGATCCTTGGTAGAAGAAACACAAATAAACTTACTTTTTACATTTCACCATCTTGAAAAATGAAAAATCTATAAACTCCGAAAAAAAAACCCCTTAATTTGAGCAAATAAATATCCATCTTATGCTACCATCTTTCGGTAGCAGATAAATACATTTATATATTATTTCATGCAATTTTCATGTTATACAGAAGAAGAAAATTATACAAATTTATTAAAATTCGAAGTGTCCCAAAAATGGGACGCTAGGCATAATTGGATGAAAAATTAGGAGATACTTAGAATAAATGAAAATAATATTCCATTAACCCTTTAGTTCATACTATTGCCAATTGGCAACATATTAAAATTTCCCTCCTTATTGTTTATTTACCGTTGTCTCTTGACAACTTTATGCTTTACGTATTCATGTTGGTCCTATATTTAGATTTACTTCATAAAAAGTATCATAGTTGGCAATAGTTCTTTATAAATTACAAATAAAAAGCAACTTTTGATACCTTCCATTTTGTTAGCCAAAGTTGGATTTCTAACTCATATAAAAAATATTTAACATGCAAAATTTCATTTGAAAAAAAATATTTCTGAAAAAACATACTTTTAAAAGTTATTTTAAATAATTTTCAATAATGTTTATTGGAACAAAAATTGCATGCACATGAATATACATTTGTTGCCATTTGGCAACACCATGAATTGAGTTCCGATTTTGTAAACATTTTGAGCATTGTTTGTTTCACAACTGGTTCGTATGATATTTAATTTTTTGTTTCACTTTTATCACCATATGTCACCCTAACTCGATAAACGGCTCTTATTAAATGCAAAATCTTCTCAGTTTTGCTGTAAAACCAGGGCCTGACTAATGCAGGGGCATGCGGGCAGCTGCCCCGGGACTCCCGATTTGAGGGCCCCTCCTAATCGCGGATATAAATTTTTTGTTAAACGGGAGCCGAATGATAAAAAATGGCCAAAATACATCTTTTTCAGATTTATAGGGGATTTAGTCTCCTTCCTTTGTGCTTCAGCGTCCATGTCTCCCTGAAGGTACCGGTTAGATCATCAAAAAAGCCAATGATTAAAATTTTATAGTAACAACATTGTAGTTCATTTATTCAGCTTTATGAAACTTCTAAAGATGTCAGGAAGGATAAAATTGATCACTGGCACAACATTTAGATAAAAAACAATGGTGTAAATTTCTGTGCTGTATAGGTTACACTAGAGTAAAATGAATTAAGTGTTTGGTACCTCTACGTTTAAACAAAAACAA
Source organism: Maratus speciosus (assembly GCA_963932465.1). Taxonomy (NCBI): domain Eukaryota; kingdom Metazoa; phylum Arthropoda; class Arachnida; order Araneae; family Salticidae; genus Maratus; species Maratus speciosus. Next base: position 382,805,126 of record OZ010788.1, on the reverse strand, counting down.
TAAATATTATTGGTTACCATTCATAACTTTGATAAACATTATTGATAAAAAATTCTATGGTATTCCGCAGCATTGTCCGTATATTTATGGAGTATATTTTATTAGCGTATGATTTTTTTCATTGTATTTTGCATGTGATATTGCACTTTATAAGCCCATTTTAATTTTTAAATTTCAAATGATTTCAATTGGTTTAAAATACAGGATAAATATGGCTGCTTTATTATGTATTTATTTAATTATATATTTTACAATATTTTTATTGTGTTCTGTATCAGGACAGCATATCTTCTTATTCATTTATAAATTAAAAATGATTCTATTGTAGCATCTAACTTCATATGTTTATTTAATATCTTAGAACTATAATTTGTACCATTATTATTTTGTTGATAGATAACAATGAATGTATAATATTATTATATGACTTGTAAGTTAAATTTTGATTTAAAATTATTATATATGTATATTTTATGTATATATATATATATATATATATACGTATATGCATACATATATATATATAATTTTATTTTTCTAAGTGTATGTAAAAGTATTATATGCATTTAAAATCTTATAATTAAAAAAAAAAATTGCAGTAAAAGAGCACAGTGTTGCTAGTTGTGAAAGTTTAAAAAAAAAAAAAAAATGTGTTAATGCATGGTATTGCCATTTGGCAAAAATTAGAAAAACTTCAAAATACTAAAAAATATAAGAGTGAAAATTTTTTTAATATTTTTCCTGTAATTTATGGCCGTCAAGGAAGCAAAAACATTTTTTTTAAGAAAAAATAAAAAATCATGCACTAGAGGGTTAAAATGGGACAAATAAATAATTTACACAGTACCTGATGTATGAAATAAAAGTGCAACTATTCAAAACTGTCTACAAGGTATGTTAGTACCAGGTATGCGAACATTAAGAAATGGTGGAACACTCTACAATAAACTATTTTGTGTAAGAAACAATGATCGAAATCCCATTTTCTCGGCCAATTATATGTAGTTTCTAACTCCATCCTGAAGCCGGACTTTTCTTCATAATTTCAACAATGATAAAGATATTTTAACCGAATTTCCAACAAGCATACCTTTCTTTATGTGAAATTTAACGGTAATAAAGTAAAAGGTGAGGAAAGGAGAAACTATCCCTATCCAAACAATGTTAAACAGGAAGCTCCATTGATTGTAATGTAATTGACATTATATACTGTGCCAGTGATCAAAATACTGCGCATTTGCAGAAGTTCAACACTGTTGAATCAACAGTGTAATCTCATTTCATAATAATAGGGTAAGCCTGTTGAAACTTTATTAAAATATCACCATCATTATTATTATTATTAAAATTATGAACAAAAATTTGGATTCAGAATGAAAAAATACATACTACTTTTTAACACGTTCCAACATAGTTGATAAGTGCTTATGAAATTAGTTTATTTGTCTATCTGTCAATCCTGCTCTAACTTACGTAAATATAGTCAGATTGTCATGGAATTTATATATGTTCTAAAGGGTTACCACGTCATGTCCAGTATTGAAAACGAAGTGATCAGCATTTATAGTTAGTTCATTTACAGTGGTACTCAAAATAATGCATTTATATTATTGTCTATGGGGGGAAAATTGTTTCCAGTGTATTTTAATGATTTTGCACTATTTGAAACATATTGAAATATATATACCATTGAGGTTTACTACAAGATATTTACTATAGAAAATGGTGTGTATAGTATTTATCATTCATTTACAGGAACACACAAAAGAATTCGGTTGCAATACCGTCTATGGACAATAATTACTGGAAATGATTTTTCAATTGCGGTATGCGTTTTTAAATTTAACTAGTTTTCTGAAAATTACATAGTATGTATAAATTCTGTAGATCATATACAGCATCTGATATTTTTCCAACTATAGATGGTAATTACTGAAATTGCGTTCCGAAAAGTGTTAAGCGTTTCTCCTAATTCTTTATTTACACATTATCTTTCATCTTATTAAACACTGAAGCAATGTTACAGTATTCTGAATATGCTAGAAAAGTTTCATAATTTATGCTTGTGGTGTGAATTTTCTTCATTTTTTAAATCAATAAATGTGTTGCGACCCTTGTATTCTGTACAAAAATTGTTTCTTGTACTACCTCTTACATATTAGATGTAAATTTCCAACTGGGCGAAAAATGTCCGGACCAGGATCCTAGTCCGGACATACATCTAATATGATTACATCTAATATGATTTGTTTACCAATTAGAATAACTGTGTGAAAATTAATCTAGTGTAATTTGGTATCCAGCGATTTCTGGAGTTCCATTACCTGAGATTTATTCTGTTGAGCTGAACCATGTTTCAGACCAGATGCTGTAATCTTCAAGGTTAGCTGGGTGAAAAAGTTCGACCAGAATCGTCCGGGATAGCTCAGATGGCAGAGGACTGGCGGCTTCAGCCAGGAGGTCTTGGGTTCGAATCCTGGTCCGGACATTTTTCGCCCAGTTGGAAATTTACATCTAGTATGATTTGTTTACCAATTAGAATAATTGTGTGAAAATTAATCTACTGTAATTTCGTATCCAGCGATTTCTGGAGTTCCATTACCTAAGATTTATTCTGTTGAGCTGAACCAGGTTTTAGACCAGATGCTGTAATCTTCAAGGTTAGCTGGGTGAAAAAGTTCGACCAGAATCGTCCGGGATAGCTCAGATGGCAGAGCACTGGCGGCTTCAGCCAGGAGGTCCCGGGTTCGAATCCTGGTCCGGACATTTTTCGCCCAGTTGGAAATTTACATCTAATATGATTTGTTTACCAATTAGAATAATTGTGTGAAAATTAATCTAGTGTACCTCTTACATTTTGATAACCTGGTACTCAAACCCCTTACATTACGTTAACTATTCATGAGTAAGATATAAAATTTTGGAATGTGTCATGAAAAAGGGATGGTAAAGAACTCGTGAACTAGTTCACAGTATTGTCATAAGGGGGCGTTCTAGGGCAAACTTCATAGCTGTGTAAATTTTAGCAACAACATCACATATTTCAGTGAACAATAAAATGTACATTATATGGCCAAAGGTAATTAGACACATTCGAATTCGGGTGTTTTGCTCAGTATATATAGAAATATTTGATGAATTCTTCTGAAACATTAGGACTATCAAAAACATGTATGACCTTATATATTACAGTGAAGGTAATATAGGGCAGGAGATAATTAAGAGGTCAACAAAAATTTGAATAACTAGATTATAAATCATTAGAAAACGGGAATTCTGCTTTTCAGAATTTACTGTCGCCCCCGAAGGAAAAAAAAAACCTTTAAATATTGATTGTATAAAACATATTTCAGTTTTCAGACTTAAAAGCGATGTTTTTATTTTATATAAAATAAGCCATTCGCATCCGCTGAAGAATTCCACATTTACGATCCAGTCTTAAACAACATCTACAGAAACGTATGCATATGGCGTCACTATCGCCGAATAATACACAAATTTAGAAAAAAACGATGTCATCAGGCAAGAAACTTGACAAAAAAATCTTTTATCTAATGATTCATATGCCTTCATTTGTTTGTATCAATAATAAGGATACTTAGAATTAAATAAGTATAAGTTCATAATAGTTCCATGTTTTATCAGAAATCATTCATTCATAATTTTTTAAAGTAGCACGGATTTTAATTACATTGTTTTTCAGTTGTTATAGGAAAATGGCAACAAAAATATATAATAATCTATTATTTTCTAACTATTTTTTTCCTTTAATTTCTACAGAAATGGAGTACTTATATTGCCAAAATTAAAGAAATGACATTAACAAAAAATAATATCTCACAAATGAATTAAGATGCAGTTTTCAAACAAAATGCATTTAAAAGCACTTTTTTCCCCTATTACGGCGGTATAAAAATTGAAAATGTGCGATGCTTAGAAGTTAAAAAAAATTACGGTAGAGGTTATCCGTATTTAACCGTACAATGATACATCTGCTTTGTTTTACGGTTGGCTTATATAACACAACGTTATTTTTTAGAGACGACACACGGTGGGTGATTTGACGATTCTAGCTGGCCAAAAGTCTATTTTTAAAAGTTTATCCTTGCGTAATTTATTTTTTGCCAGTTATAGCTCAATAGTTAGGGCGTTGTACCCTGCTATTGGTTTTGATATAAATATAATTGTATGGTCCATAGACTAGTGCAAAGTTTGTACTTCTTATTTAAGAATGAATCAGTCAATTTGAGTATAGTTCTTTAATCTGTTACTTGAAGCGGAATAAACTATACTGCTCGATTATAGACGCTTCCAAACAAAATATGGACTTTATTTTGTCGGATTGATATGCATAAATTTTGCACATATCAGCTGTTATTTCATATTTAATGTCGCAAAAAACTCTGAATTTTTTTTACAATTTTTCAGTTTTAATATAGAAAAAGTTATATGATAACGCTCAATTTTTGATATGATTAAATAATTTAGATTACCTTTTCGCTCCAATTTAATTTGTCTGCCCTTAGGTGCCCCCATAGATTTTAGAATTGTTTTTAGCTTATTAAGTCTAAATATATATATATATATATTTGAAATTTTAGTTCAAGTACCATTTTCTTTTTATCAAAGACAGCAGAATTTAAGTTAGTCACATAAACTTTTGCAACATTATGCAATGGGAACAAGATTTAAAATATAACGAGAATGTGAATTTGGTTGAAAATGTTTTGTTTATAGAGGAAAATTACAATGAAGAGCACATGAAGTTTGGAAGCGCGAAATGTTTAAATTTATGACCAAATTTGGACAAAACTTGCCAGTTGTATGTCGATATATAAGGGCAAAACGATGTAAAATACATTACTGCTGGCAACGATATCATCTTAACACAATTATCGTTTCAGCAGGTTAAAAATATATATTTTTAGTGCATAAAATATAACTATATTTATATTGAATTTATTTAGAATTATTATTATTATTATTATTATTTATATGTGTTTGAATTTGTATAATAAAAAATATGTGATTTCTCATATATATATTCATGTAAACAAGATGTAGTGTTTACGAAGAAGGTACAGACAGATGGAGTTATCTCAAAAGGGGATCTTTTACCCAGCGCCAGAATGCCTATAGTTTAACAATACGTTTGACACTACAGTCAAAATAATATTTACAAGTCTCATGGATATTTTATGAGGGGTTATAAAATTAGCCACCCAGGGTATGCGGCAGGGAGTTCTTCCTCTGGGGCGCGTCCCATCCCATGTGGTCCAAGTACGAATCAGGCTGTACATGGGGGTGCTGCTGTCCACGGATTGAATGAGAAGCTTCAGGTCCGGCCCCCCATTGTGACAACTGTGTCTCTTACGTAAGAGAGAGAAAGATATAATATATTCTTTCTGCTTCTAGAGTTCGTAATGTAAGCATCAGTCCTTCTTGAGCTCTCCTGTAATAATGACTTCTCCTAGAGCTCCCCCGGGCATCACTACTTCTTCTTAAGCTCTCGAGATGATGAGTTCTCCTTAAGTTTTCATAATGATCACCTCTTCTTAAGTTTTCGTCAGGAGCAAAGCGGCTCTCTTTCATGGAGTTCAGTTCTCCTTAAGGATTGCAGTATGAATTGGAGCGCTGCTTACAGGCAGCTCATATTATGCTCCCATACATTTATCGTAATCTGGTTTTCAACGAATTTCATTTACCCGTGCTAGGGTACTTAATTCAACGTCAATCTTAGAGACTTGTTATTTCCCAAAGGATTTAAGTGTTTCGTACATCCCATGTGGTCCAAGTACGAATCAGGCTGTACATGGGGGTGCTGCTGTCCACGGATTGAACGAGAAGCTTCAGGTCCGGCCCCCCATTGTGACAACTGTGTCTCTTACGTAAGAGAGAGAAAGATATAATATATTCTTTCTGCTTCTAGAGTTCGTAATGTAAGCATCAGTCCTTCTTGTGCGTGTGACTGTTCTAGAGTGATGTCAGCGATTTTTGATGAAAGAGGTATGAGTTATTACTATATTTGTTCCCATATTTTTATTGTGAATTTTTATGATGAAGAAATATATTGTATCAATTGGTACGCAAGGATTTAAGTATTTAAATAATGAATAAGTTTAAATCAAAAGAAAATTAATATGATGGGTTTTGTTTTATTATCTAAATCATGTGTGTCGTATGACACAATATTCTTAACTTGTAAATATTTTTGTGTAAATAAAAATACTGTTAATTGTTAAGCTTTAGTTTATATTTTTCATACACCATGAGTCTGTTAATTCAATTTAATATTAGCTTTTGTTTCAGGTTTAATTCGAAAACTTAATGTTCATTAGATGCGTGAATTTTATAAATGTAATTGTGTTAATTAGTGGGTCTAAACGCTACTTATTTCACGAAAAAGTACACAACGCAATTGGGGATATTTTTTGGAGATATTTTTTTCTCCCCTTTCTTTGGATAATTATGTATCAATTATCCCATAAGCTAGCCAGGACCGTTTTAAACGATCACAAATTTTTAGTTTGAATTTTTTCAATTAACACTATGGACTTCTTCAGGTTGAGTAATTAAGGGGTGATAGCCTAATTACTCCGGGGTTTTGGGAATTGGGTATGTGTTGAGTCTCCCCCTCTCTTCTTATGTTTTATATAAATATACAACAGAATATACAACACAGCAATTTTCATTAAAGCTGTCGAATGTTTGCCCCGTATCTTAAATTTTAGAAAAATAAATTTTAGGATTTGTTATAATAATACAAAAATTGTTTTATCACTTTAACTTCCATACAGTTAAGAAAGTATCATTAAAATTATAAAGAAGAACGTAAAATCATGTGTCATTCAGATTATGAAACATTTTTCAATATATTCGGACTACTATAATAAAACTTCATAGCTTAATAACGTGAAAAACGATGTCTAAGTAATAATTTGTAAAACATATAACACATTTGAAAAGGCAATTTCAACCAAAGTCGAAGAACTAACTGAACATTTTGTACATACCTATATATGAACTATAAATATATCATATAATTCACAATATGCTAAAATTTAGAACAGTTAGGGAACGCATAGCGCAGTTCAAAATTCCTCGTCAACAATTTCCGCCAATAAACGTAAATGTACTTTAGATGTTTTGTGCAGCCCTGTACATGATTTATAGAATTTATACACAATAAATAGTATGCAATTTTTATAATTTAAAAAAGCGTTCCAGAACTGAAACTTCGATCAATTATTGTTCATAGAGAGAGAAATATAACTGATTTATTTTGTGTGCCCCTGTATATGAAAGATGAATACTATGCACATCATATTCAATAGTAAGATACTTATAGAGCACCTTGGGGATACATATAAATTTAAATATTTTTGAAATAGTATAAAATGAACAAAATACACCACAAACAATTTTTCTCCATAGACCGTAATGTAACATAATTATTTTTAGTGTCCCTGTAAATGAATGAAAAATGCTATCCATAGCATATTTTATAGCAATCATCTTGTAGTGCACTTCATAGGCATGTACATAAATTTCAAAGTGTTTTAAATTATAAAAGATCATTAATTAAATTTAAAAAATCAAAAAAACCGACTGCGTAAAAAGCGAACTAATTAATTATTTCTCGTCAATGGGAAATTATTTTGTATATTACTTACCTATTTTTTTATTTACTTGTATTGATGACTTTTAGGTTGTGCTTAATTGTTAATTCCTATCTATAAACACTGTTTTGATGAGGCCTGTAAATGTCTATGATTGTTAGATTTGCAGTAAACTTAGAGATCCTACCTACGCAACTTCCAGATTGTGTAACATTTAAACGGGGCTTCTGACTGTAAAATAGTCAATAAAACATCGTCTTCATTTTGAAAGACCTATCCAATGATATGCTACTCAATAGGGTGCGTAAATTTTTTTTCGTCTCTACCGCCATTTTGTATTTTTCAGCCGCCATTTTGAATTTATAAAAAGAAAACCTAGCCTATAACCATCGGACGGTTAAGACGAATCGACAGAGACCTCATTCAGTAAAATCTATCTAGCCGTTGGGATGTTTAGAGGGTATAAAGAAATCCACATACCCAGATACGCGTGAAACACATAACCCTTCTTGGCAGTCGGGTAAAAACCACCCAAAACGATTTTCATCATTAGCCGTAATACAATGAAAAATTTTTGAATGTCACTGTAATGAATTTATGATTGCTACACGCTACATTTTACAACACCTACCATTCAATAGTGAAAATCAATAACATTTTTCAATTTCATGGCGATGCGACAATACTGACGCCAAAAATAATTTTGGCCACCTAGAACAGGAAAATCACCCACCGTGCGACAATTCAATTGCTGCACAAAAGAAATGGCATATCGGGGGCTAAAAAATATAAAATTTGTGACCACCCTGTAAAATAACTGTTTGAAATAATTTGTAGCTGTAGCACGGACTATGTAATTTGTTTAAAATATTTGTGATTATTTGTGTAAAAATAGCATGCATATTCATGGAGAGGAACAAAGTTATCTAAAAAATCATGAAATTTTTGCATGGTTTTTTTTTTTTGTTTGTTTGTTTATAGTAATGGACCTTACCCATGTGACGTCAGACGCGGGCAGACAGAAGAAAAACACCAATAGGCGTGAAGAACATTTTAACACTGCTTCCCCTTCGTCCAATCTTTTTCGGAGGGTATCTACCCGCAGAGGTGTGGCTGTTGCCATTCGTGGGTAAAGTCCATAGTGTTTGCAACCAATTTTGACTTGATAAAATCCAACAAAAACGACACACTTCAATCATAATATGTATATATTAAATATTTAAGTGAGATAATTTTTAACTGTGCATGCTCAAAGGACAACAAACTTTCTTCGCACAGTTTAGAAGTCAGTTATATACGGCAACTCATACAAAAAGACCTGTCGAATATCGCCCAAATTCAGAAAGATATCGACGATAATTTGAGATGAATTACAGTTCCTTTCTAAAAATAGCTGGATGATAAGGCAATATCCATAATTTGCCATTTTTTATAGACAGACTTCCAACAAAGAAGTTTGCATTTAACCATTTAGCGTACGTCCACGTGTAACTTTTAAATGGACACTTCAATTTCAAACATTGTATTTTTTTTGTTCGGATGGTCTGGTTCTAATAAATGCTCCAAGATGAGATATCTTTCTGAATTTTCACGATATTTGACTGGCATTTTCATATGAGCTGTCCTTTATAATTGGCTACTAAAATACATTATATATATATATATATACAGAGAGCAATATGTTATCTATTGCCGACCTTTAATTTCTCAACCGGTGGTCGTAGATATATTAGTTCCAATTACAAAAACGTTTCAAATGAGGTAAATATTCATGTTGTGGCATTATTTAAAGTAGAAAATTAATTTTATAAAAATTACGAAATCTAACTTTTTATACGGTCCCTCAGTCCCTATAGTTATATTTAGTAAGAGTTTACACATACACAAAGCATACACAGGGTGCTATGTCCTTTTTACGGCGAAACCACCTTTAGCCGGTATCGCCAAATCGGGATATTACCAATGAAGGTTATTTCATCTAAAATTTGAGCTGACTTTCAGGGGTCGTATACAAAGCGAATAATGAAATATTGAAATTAAACAGAAATATAAATATCAATTTATTATATAATATCAAAAAACAGCCTATTATAAAAAATGAATACATCAAACGCCGGAATCTACAAGAGATATTGCTGAAAGTTTTCTTTAACTGCACCTTTACCCGGTATCGCCAAATCGGTGAATCACCAAAAAGGATTATCTCACCTAAAAATTTGAGCTAACTTTTATGGGTCGAAGAATATTCAAACGTCAAAGTAGGTAGAATCGACAACCGGAAAATAAAACATACTCACTAAGTACTAGATAAATGACAACGGAATGCAAACGACCAGCCGAGCTATAACGAGCATGAAAATTTGGAATATAAAAATTACAATAGTACCGCAGAGCCACACGTTCAGGATACGAGCAAATACTAGCACGTTCAAATACGAGCCATCTAACTGTGGACATGCTAGTTAGCGCAGAGATCGTGATGGTAACCTACGCATACATGCAATATGCCGAAATGATACTTATTTATGGTGAATGTCAGAGGAATGCCAGAGAGGCTGCGAGTGTTTATTCAGAACGTTTCCCTAAGGATCTACATCCAACGCATGAAACTAAAACGGATGCATTGCTTAGAGCGACTGGCTCTGTTTCACATCGACCTAGAACAAATAGAAGAGCAGTGTGTAATGTCCGAGCGACACCACAGGAGGTGCTGGCATTCGCCCTTTTAATTCCAAAACTGAGCACGGCAAAAATAAGCGAGGCATGTGGTCAGCATGTCTGGCATTTGTTATATGCATATAATGTGCATCCATACCATCCGACACTGGTGCGAGCATTGATGCTGGGTGAATGTGCACGACGATTTGATTATTGTAATTTCATGCACAACACCTTAGCGGGAAACCCGTCTTTCCTTTGTGTGACATTCAGTGGACATTCTTCGTTCTGTGACTTCTGTGGACAGATGAGTCAATGTTTACACTGTACAATGTGCATTACTGGTCTCTGGAAAACCTCCACATCGCTGCACAGTACAACACGTGTGGTGCGGTATATGGGAAACCCAGATTGTTGGACCCATCTTCTACGATGGGACCTTAACGGACGATCGTTACCTGCATCTGCTACAAAACACGGTACGTGACTGGTATGAAGAGCTCCCTCTCCGACATCCATGTCGGGTGTGGTTTAAACATGATGGGGACCTCTCCTCATAATACATCAAACGCCCGGGCGTCTCTGGCTACCGAATTCGGTCAACAGATCCTTGGATATGGTGGTCCAGTAGAGTGGTCACCGCGTTCTCCGGACTTGATTCCCATGGACTTCTACCTCTGGGGTTACATCAAGACATAGGTGAATGTGACTGATACCACTTCTATGGTTTATCAGAAGCAGCGCATCATCCTTGGTTGTCGCACAGTTTGCACACCTTCTATGCTCTAACCTCTCCAGGAATCAGTACTGTCACGCATTCAGTTGTGAATTGCCACCAATGGAGAACACTTTTAGCAGTATCTCTTATAGATTCCGGCGTTTGATGCATTCATTTTTTATAGTAGACCGTTTTCTGATATTATAATAAATTGATATTTATTTTTCTGTTTAATTTCACTATTTCGTTCTTCGCTTTGTATACGACCCCTAAAAGTCAGCTCAAATTTTTAGATGAAATAACCCTCATTGGTGATTCCGCGATTTGGCAATACCGGCTAAAGGTGGTTTCAAAATAAAAAGGACATTGCACCCTGATTTTGATCTCAAATTACTGTAATTCATCTTTTAACTGATCCCTCAATGAAGGACAAAATCATGTGCAAAAATCTCAAACTTTGAAATTTAATAACTGTGTCAATTTTTGTAGTACAGATGTCAAACTTTTTGTGTTACATCTGTTATGATAAGTGTAAACGTTTACTAAATATAACTATAGGGACTGGGGGACCGTATAAAAGTTAGATTTCGTAATTTTTATCAAATTGATTTTCTACTTTAAATAATGCCACAACATGAATATTTACCTCATTTGAAACGTTTTTGTAATTGGAACTATACGACCAACGTTTGAGAAATCAAAGGTCGGCGATAGATAACATATTGCACCCTGTATATATATATAGTTTCAGCGTATCCGCAGTTAAAAACACTCAGTTTGAAATATTTACCAATCAGTTTGAATGTGTTAAAAATAATAAGTTGTACAGGTCCCATATAATCATGTGCTGCACCTACAGATCATTTTGAGCAATTTATGTGAAAAGATGATTATTATTAGCCCACGGTATGCTACTTTTTCGGCGACAATTAAAGTGTCGTCCTTAAAAAATAACGTTCCGTTGCATAAGTCTGTCATAAAACGAAGCAGATGTATCATTGTATGGTTAAATACTGATAATTTTTACTGCAATTTTTTTAACTTCTAAGCACCGCACATTTTCAAATTTTACACCTTCGTATAGGAAAAAAATACTTTTAGCTGCAATGTGTTTGAAAACTGCATCTCAATTTATTTGTGAGATATAAAATTTTTTTGTAGGTTTTAATGCAATTTTTTAATGATGGCAACTGCAGTACTTAATTTCTTCATAAAGTAAAGGGAAAATTGTTGGAAAATAGTAGATTACTATATCTTTTTGTCGCCATTTTCTCATAAAAATTTAAAAATAAATTGGAATTAAACAGAGCAAACAGCTCTCCTGGGAAACACACTCAAAAGGGAGATGCAATCATAGACATGGTTCATTGCATACGCCAATTCGCCAAATTCTTTCGTAGTAAATATAATAAGTAAAGGTACTATAGTCTGTGTCGGCGAATTTAAATTTTTATAGCTCACTCGATTCGTCTCATCGAGCTACGCAATTTGCTACCTCCCATATCGGCTATTGAGTTTTTATAATGGCAGGGGGCCCGGTTCAAAGTTTAAAAAATTGTATAATGTTGATTGCCGAAAATAAAAATGTAGCTGAAAATTCCTTCGCATGCAACCGTATGCAGACGTACCGCAAGTTACGAAGTGACTGAAAAACTGACAAAAGAACCGATAATGTACAGTTGCAAAAATCTTTGCTCATAATTCGGCAAAAAGTATAGACAGGATAAACAAAATTAGACCAGTTTTACCAGTGGACCACTTTTTTGAAATTCAGATTTCTTGATAAGCACCCCTTTTTTGAAATAGTAAAATTCGCCTTATTTAATGACATATTAATTGAGGAAAAAACATGGGGAATTTAACCATTTCAGAAAAGTGGTGCCAATTAAGAAATCTAAATTTTTTAAAAAAAGCAGCCCAACACTGAACTAGACGAGGACATCATAACTTGCGAAAACCTGCTTGTCAAGTAGCATACGAATATTTTATCTGCAATTACAAATTCTTATAATAACAGGAGTAACATAATCTTATAGTAGTTGTTGGCAATATGTGACACTGTAAAAACTATTAGTAAACTTAAATCGCACTTATTTCTTTGAAGGCATCTGTTTTTCAAGGGGCCTCGGTGGCCGAGCGGTTAGGACACCGCGCTGCCAGCCGCCAAGCATTGAGAGCGGCAGAGGCCTGCGAGTTCGACTCTCGCTGGCTCCATTGCACACTCTTTGTGGAGCTCCCGGATGTAATTTCTCTGTGTTGTAAATTTCATTGTGCTATCTGGTCCCTGTATATTGACGATGACTTATAAGCGGACCTAGATGTCAAGCACACAAGTCAGATGTATGTGTAAACAAATAAATAAATAAAAATCTGTTTTTCAAGGAAAGAGATTTTGAACTTTCACCCGGCCACCTGTCATTATAAAAACATAATAGCCGATATGCGAGGTATAAAATTACTAAGCTCGATGAGACAAATTGAATAAGCTATGAAAATCGAAATTCGCCGCTACAGACTATAGTACCTTTACTTGTAAGATAACACCTTCTCGCCAACGCCCCCGCGAGAATTCAAAACTACATTTCTTTAAAAGTTTGTCTTGAAACTTGGAGATTGTGACAGATTTTTTAAAATGATCTGTTTATGATCTGTTGTTATGATATATTTTCTGTATTGCAAGTAGATAGCCGATGAATATATACAATGAAAAAATCTTCAGTGGACTTCGTAAAATAATAAATTTTTTGTATCGAAAGTTCCACTTTCACTCGAAAACTAACATAACAATTAGCAGCTTCATCTCTGCATCTAACGTATTGTATGATATTTGACCTAACTTCCAGGAAATGAGTTTTGACTCTCTCCACGAAAGGCCATGGGGGGGGGGGGGTGCGCACTGCTTTCGCACGGACAGCGGTGATCACAACATGACTCTTCATTTTGATAATTATCGCTACTGACGAACACGCCAAAGTGCGCCACGTGAACCCCGTTTTATCTTTCTCCCCTGTATACGACTTCTACTGCTTAGCTATTTGCACTGTTTTGCTGATAGTCAGGGATTTACATTACGTCTATGGAAGTTTCCCTTCTTCACACTTCATTTTCTTATGGCGTTACTATGCTGCATTCTTAACTATTTTCGTGATAGCTATATCTCATAAACAAACACGGATATAATCAAACTTTACATTCTGTAACACTTTCACATAAGTAGCTCCTTATTAGGCTTTGGGTGTATACTGTCAGACATATGTCGCTTTTATGCTCTTTGTGTTGGGAATTTTGGTTGCACAAATCTATGAGGATGTTTGCCGAAATTCAATGATTTGCTTGGAAAATGCGATTCTTATATCTCCTTTTAAATGCATACCATTGAAAGAACATACCTTTAGAATCCTCGCATGACGAGCATAGATTATAATTTAATTTTGACCTTGTGATAGGGAATTTTGAAGTATTAACATGCATGAGCTAGAAGAAAGTTTTAGAACTGACACATCTGACAAGTTTTTGAATTGTCTTTAGAGTAATTATTGATCTAAATTGAACTATTAGTTACAGAAACTAATATAACAGGTATATTATAAATGCTTCGCAAAGATCAGGAAAAAAATACCGATAAATTTATAAATAGTTTGATGAAATAAAACTCAAATTGATTCGGGATTCTGGTTAGCATGTCAGTGGATTAAATGGAAACAAATAAATAAGTAAAATTTAAGGAAATATGGAAAAGTAACAAAAAAGGAAAAAAAAAAAGTTACATAGAAAAGGATTTAATCGTTTAATAATATCATTTGGAGCGTCGCCAAAAGAAAAAAAATCCAACTCTGGCAATTAGGCGATTTTAACCTTTCGTTTTCTCGCCTGTGAAATTTATTGATGCAAAGGCGATCGTCAGCGAGAATCCAGCTCTTGTACGATTACCATCTGCGAAAATAATAGTACTTGGCTCTTCTAAAATTGTGTGATCAGTGGTAACAACACAAGCATTTTGCCGGGAACTCAAGGACAGAATTTTGTATCATATCTACTTCACTTGACTGTTGAAAATGCCCTTAATAAATTTCAACGGACGTTCGCCAGTAGTTGCCAATATATCAAACATGATCTGATTTGAAGAACGGATTATGTAATGTGTATTTTTTTACTTCCGAATAAAACAAAAATAACTTCACTGTTGGCAATAACTGAAACAGTATGCATTTCCTTTTTACTAAATATTTTCCTCATTTCTTTTTCCAGGTGCATGCCAAGTTTCATAAGTTTCCGATGGATAGCTGAGTTAACGACAGCTCGGAATGTATGAGATTTATCTACACATTATATATTTATTAGAAAAACCAAATCGTATAGAAAAAAATGACGCGTCAAAATATATTCAATTCTTTAGATTTAATTTAGAATATTTTTCAACCTTGATAATGCTGTTTATATTTTATTTTAATATAAAATTTGAAACTTGCACACTTATCTAATATCTGTATTTTATAACAAACAGATGCCCGTGAGTAACGCTGTCGCCATATCGCTTGTGGCAACGACAGGTTTTCTATCTAAAAAATATTTACTTCTAAACATCTCACAATCGCAACTTCGAATAGAAATAAAAATGTATTTTCAGAATGATTTGTTTGAAACCTATATCTGAATTTCTTGAATTTTTATGATTTTTAAAATAATTTTTAAGTATGATTTTTTTTAATCCACCCGATTAAATTAACCCGATTGTAGAGGTTTAATATGTTTGCAATTGCAACAATGAAATAGTTTACCAATCGTTTCCTACTAATAATACATAACTCAATTAAAACGTCAGAAAAATAATAAAACACGTATTTAACAGATGTATTATCGAACTACGCGCTTAAACACTGAAACAATCGGAATAAAGAAAAGTTGACTGTAAAATAAGGGTAATGGCCTAGGTACATGGTTGCCCTATGCACAAAGTTTGTAGAGCAGCCAAAGTACAGTGCCTAGAAGATACAGTGTGGAAAACGGCTATTCCTATAATGCTTTAAAAAGTGCTAAAAACTTGTATCCGATAAATCTCCAACAATGCTCAGCAGCAATATGCTGATACGAGCGCCATCTCGTAACTCTTTTCAATATAAACACTGTGTTTTCAAAAATTATAGAATGTTAAATATCGGAAACTATAAATATAAGATATTTTGGTCTGTTATAAGCTAATTTAGTTAAGGAATGACGTGAAATAGGTTAAAAAGTCTCTTTTAGAATGACTATCGTTTTTAAATCACCACGATGGCGCTACTATCGACATCTTGTTATTCAGCATCGTTGTACATTTATGGGATTCAATTTTTTAGCACTATTTTGTAGCCGTTTTCCACACTGTATCTTCTAGGCGCTGTACCCAAAGAGTACACCACTTAAAGGAGATTTAATGACACTAGTTAAAGCACGCTTTTATTAATTTCATTAAAGTGTGTGGCAGTGAAGTGGGCAGAGCTTAATTACAATGAATAAACTTAACTTCGTCTAATTCACAAGTATTATATTAAACGCACTTTAATAAATTCGAAACTTAACTTACGTGAGTGGCGGAAAGAGCTTTTTTCAGTATCATTTCACGTACACTGTTAAAAATATCGTGAAAAATTACCTCTGTTTTTCAAGGCTATCTATTTTCTGACCAATGAGAACGCTTCCTAGGTGTTAATGAAGCGTTTTCATTGGTGAGGAAATAGAGAGCCTTTAAAAACAGAGGTAATTTTTCACGATATTTTTAACAGTGTAGGCTGCCACGTGCAAGTTCCTGGCTAAAGCTGAAAAGACTTGAAATACTATTTCACTATCAAAACTACATACAATGTCAGTAACTGACGGAATCCCATTAATCATAAACTTCGACATACTTAAATTCAAACTTTTAACGAAGTACGCTTCAGAACTAGGTTTTAATCTTAAGAGGAGATCAGCTATTGCGCTGGAAAGATG
Source organism: Maratus speciosus (assembly GCA_963932465.1). Lineage (NCBI taxonomy): Eukaryota > Metazoa > Arthropoda > Arachnida > Araneae > Salticidae > Maratus > Maratus speciosus. The sequence goes on along the minus strand of OZ010788.1, from coordinate 382,788,164 downwards.
CGCTTTTAGATCTTTGTATCGCCAGAAACTGTCTAATGCTGTTAGATTCGTTGAAACTCGGCTGATACGTTCGTCCAAGCATTTATCCCTGCATTAAGCGCACACATACATGTTAGTCTCAGACAAAACGCTCACAATGAAATTAGACTCCCTTTATAAGAGAGTTGCTAACTCCAGCCATAAGTTCTACCTTATACAGAAATGTTTACTCATGAATAAATGGCATGCCAAACCTCCGCGAAGAAAAGCATATGTATCCAAGTTTTTTTTAACTCTAAAAGGAACAAACAATATCACAAGATGGTAAGAAACAACAGCAGCAATACAGATGCGTAATGCATGAGCATGCAGTTGCAACTATTGTTTTTAAGAGTTTCCCTTTTCATATTTCAATAAACACCGGTATTATTTCAATGCAAAATATAATTCTTGATATAGATTTATTTTATATTTATCCTGGCTATTTGAGTTTTTGTATGCATTACATATTGATAATGGATAAAATTTTTCGCATTTCATTTATCTGGTTTTAAGTCCAAATTCGTTAAGCTTGAAATATACATTCAAATAATTATGCTTATACGTCTACTCCAGCTTATCTCGTAATCTATATATCAATCTATTTATTTATCTTTCTACGTATATACATTCTCATAGAGTCTTGTAACAGGCATAGTTCATGTTTTAACATTTTAAGCTCAGAGACTTTTGGCTATAAAGTATTATAAATTCTCATCAAAAGAGTAATAAAATAACTTTCCACAATTTTACGGCGGTAATTTTCGCGAAACTCTATGGCCATAAAAACTTTTACAAGTTCTGCCGAATGAATCAAATATCATTCGTCAACCATCGGAACAGTGAGCCTGAAAGATTTTGGCTGATCGTAAAAAGTACAATATATAAGTTAGATACTGGATAAGTCTTACGGAATATCATTATGAGAATTGGTAGCGTTTATTTGTTTACGATCAGACACTAGGGGACACATTACGGGCTATAGATGCTGTGATTTGGTGAAATGTGTTTTATTTTAAAGCTCTTTGTTTCGTTTCAAGTATTTATGATTTTAAAATACATATTTGTCACAATTAATTAGTTTTAAGATATGAAAAAAAATATTTATATTAATTTATAAATGATTTTATTTTATCGGCTTTTTTGTTTATTTCCCATTCGAAATTAAAATTTATCTTCTTCATATTACCGTTTAACTTGCAAAAGCATGGTTATATAAATTAATAATAACTGTGTCTCAATGATCCACGATGATATTTATGTAGTTTTGCTAGAACACTAGCCTAGAAATACATATAATAAATCGACGGGAATGGTAGACGTATTCTCAAAGAAAACGTTTAAAACAATGTACTCCAAGAAGTCTAAATTATTCATTTATTAACTTTTTAAAGTCGGTTCTTTTTTAAACTTTCATATTAGGTAGCTTTCTTTACAAAAAAGCTACCTATTGCAGCCGTTCGGAGGAAAGCGATTTCAAAAAATTTTGGTATATTTTCATCGATCATGACCCCCAGACCCCGAAACCACCCTCCGTTCAAAATTGATATATATATATATATATATATATATATATATATCTGACCTATGTCACACTGTAACTCCCGTAATTATAAACCGATTTCGATGTAATTCGGTGTGTACATAGTACATACCAATGTCTCGACCGAGTTCGTTGGCCAGCTTCATCCGCCGTTTTGTTTCAAAATGGCGGCCATTTAAAATTTAAAAAAAAATTTTAAACTTGAAATGTGGTACCAAAAAATTAAAAATGGAAAAATATTTTTTTCTGATGTATTTGACCTTTATACAAAGATTCTGGAGCAGTTTTTGTTTCGTCTATATCTTAAAAAATGGCTGAGTTATAGCATTTTGAATTTCTAGCGTGGCTGACATTTTGAAACGTCCTGAATTTTGTCACGTGATAAAAGGCGTATTTATGAACCGATTTGGATGTAATTCGGTGTGTACATAGTACATACCAATCTCTCGACCGAGTTCGTTGGCCAGCTTCATCCGCTATTTTGTTTCAAATTGGCGGCCATTTAAAATTTTTTTAAAATTTTAAAATTTGAAATGTGGTACCAAAAAATTGAAAATGGAAAAATATTTTTTTCTTATGTATTTGACCTTTATACAAAGATTTCGGAGCAGTTTTTGTTTCGTCTATATCTTAAAAAATGGCTGAGTTATAGCATTTTGAATTTCTAGCGTGGCTGACATTTTGAAACGTCCTGAATTTTGTCACGCGATGAAAGGCGTATTTATGAACCGATTTGGATGTAACTTCGTTTTTACATAGTACATACCAATCTCTCGATCGAGTTCGTTGGCCAGCTTCATCCGCTATTTTGTTTCAAAATGGCGGCCATTTAAAATTTTTTTTAAATTTTAAAATTTGAAATGTGGTACCAAAAAATTGAAAATGGAAAAATATTTTTTTCTTATGTATTTGACCTTTATACAAAGATTTCGGAGCAGTTTTTGTTTCGTCTATATCTTAAAAAATGGCTGAGTTATAGCATTTTGAATTTCTAGCGTGGCTGACATTTTGAAACGTCCTGAATTTTGTCACGCGATGAAAGGCGTATTTATGAACCGATTTGGATGTAACTTCGTTTTTACATAGTACATACCAATGTCTCGACCGGGTTCGTTGGTCAGCTTCACCCGCCATCTTGTTTAAAAATGGCGGCCATTTAAATTTTTAAGAAAAATTTAAATTTGAAATGTGGTACCAAAAATTGAAAATTGAAAAAATATTTTCTTCTTATGTGTTTGACCTTGATAAAAAGATTCGGGAGCAGTTTTTGTTTCGTCTATATCTTAAGAAATGGCTGAGTTATAGCATTTTGAATTTCTAGCGTGGCTGACATTTTGAAACGTCCTGATTTTTCTCACGTAATAACAGGCGTATTTATGAACCGACTTGGATGTACCTTGGTGTGTACATAGTACATACAAATATCTCGACCGAGTTCGTTGGCCAGCTTCATCCACCATCTTATTTCAAAATGGCGGCCATTTAAAAAAATTAAAAAATAAAAAAATTTAAATGAGATACCAAAAAATTGGAAAATGAAAAAGATTTTTTTTTGTATGTGTTTGACCTTAATACAAAGATTCCGGAACAGTTTTTCTTTCGTCTATATCTAAAAAAAAAAAAAAAAAATGGCTGAGTAATAGCATTTTGAATTTCTCTTGTGGCTGACATTTTAAAACGACCTGATTTTTGTCACGCGATAACAGGCGTATTTATGAACCTATTTGGATGTAACTTGGTCTGTACATAGTACATACCAATGTCTCGACCGAGTTCGTTGGCCAGCTCCATTCGCCATCTTGTTTCAAAAGGGTTGCCATTTAAAAAAAATTAAATTTAAAATTCAAAATGAGGTATTAAAAAATTGGAAAATGAAAAAGATTTTTTTTATGTGTTTGGCCTTGATACAAAGATTCCGGAGCAGTTTTTGTTTCTGAAAATTTGTTCTTTTGTTGATATCTTAAAAAATGGTTGATTTATAGCACTTTGAATTTCTAGCATGGCTAACATTTTGAAACGATCTTGTATTTGTCACGCGATAACACACGTATTCGCCTATTTCGATGTAAGAAGGCATGTGGATAGTATACATCAACACCTCGACCAAGTTCGCTGGCCAGATTCATCAGCCATCTTGTTTCAAAATGGCGGCCATTAAATTAAAAAATATATATATATTTAAAGTGAGGTGCAAAAAAATTAGAAATTGAAAAAGGTTTCTTTCTTAAGTATTTGATCTTGATATAAGGATTCAGGAGCATTTTTTGTTTGTCTTTACCTTAAAAAATGGCTCAGATATAGCAGTTTCAATTTCTATTGTGGGTGACATTTTGAAAATCTGATTTTTTGCATGCGACAGCACTCCTATATATTAACCGATTCCGATGTGAATGAGCATGTGCACAGCAATTACTAAGGTCTCGACCAAATTCACTGCTTAGCCTCATCCACCATGTTGTCTTAAAATGACAGGCACTTTAAGAAATTGCCGAATTTGGCAGCCAAATATAAGTTACTTTAAAGAAAAGCAGCTTGGATAAAGCTGACTAATTTCGCGAAATTCTCATTCATTATATTGATAAAAATTAGTATTGAATCTCCTATATTCGGTTTCCACTAAATTGAGCTTCGTGTGTTTGCATGATATAAGTTGGCTTTTTAAAATAAGGATTATGAAAGCTACCTCTTCCTCCCGGCACTGGCCGGAAGGACTTTTGTTTGTTGTTTTGTGTCTGAATGCTTCCTTGTGGCAAAATTCAATAATATATTTTCGAAAATTTATCACTATGATATTAGTTACTCCATATATAAAGTGGATCTGCAAGCTATCGTACAAAAAGATGTCCATCGTGCCAGTCAAGACAAACATGTTTGTAATGGAAAACGTAATTCGTTATGGAATCTTAATAATTTGGCAAATCAGCAAAGAAAAGTATACAGAAAAAATAATACTAGCAATAGATTTGTAGTACAATATTGATTCTAAAATGTTTCTTCATACTTCCTAATCCACATTTTGTTTTCGTTTCAAAATCTTTTCCAATTTTTTAAATTGTGTTTAGAGCAAATGTTGATACAAATTTAACTATTTTCCATAGAAATGTATTATAAATGCTTTGCAAAGTTGAGGGGAAAAAAATGCTCGGTTTATTATAGCGCGATAAATTCCTAAATAGTTTGATGAAATAAAACTTAAGTTAATTTGGGATTCTGGATAGCAAATCAGTGGATTAAATGGTAACAATTACATAATATTTAAGAAAATCTGAATGTGTAAGTGAAAAGAAAATCAGAAAGAAAGGTACACAGAAAAGCATTTAATCATTTAATCATATCATTTCAGAGTGTCGCCAAATGAAAACAAAAATCAACTTTCGCAATTTGGCGATTTTCATTTTCTTGAATTATGAAATTTTATGAATGATAGTTTTACTTGGCTTTACATAAATTATGTGATCCGTAACAACGGAAGAACTTTGCCGGAACTCAAGACAGGATTTTGCATCATTTCCTAAAAAAGAGTTGTACTTCAGTTGACTGTTGAAAATGTCCTTTATAGATTTCAATGTGCGTTCGACAATAGTTGGCAATATATCGAACATGATCTGAATGGATGAACGGATTATGTAATGTGCGTTTTTTTATTTCTGAATAAAACAACAATTATTTCACTGCTGGTAATGACTGCAACTGCATGTACTTTCTTATTACTAAATATTTTTGACATTTCTTCCTTCGGATACATTACAAGTTTCATAAGTTTCTGATGAATAGCTGAGTTACCGACAGCTCAGAGTGTATGAGCTTCATTTACACTTTACATATTTATTAAAAAAAAAAACAAATAGTATATGATTGGTGGAGAAGCTTTCAAGTAAAGAATTAAAAATATCAGCATACTGTATTTTTTCGCAGTAAGCATGACAGTATAACTTACATAATCAATAAAGCAATAGTAACCTGTCGAGTGAAAAATTTAGAGAGTAAGAATCTGATGTTTGAAAAAAAGAGATGAGGTAATAGATGTGCCGATGTGTATCTTGACAGATTTATGAAACTAGTTAGTGGGCTATTTCAGTGGGGGATTTTGTATTTTGGCGAAGTGGAAGAATATCGTAAATCGAAGAATGAGTTTAAATGTGGAAGAATATCCTTGTATAGATTCATGTGTAATGGCATTTAAAATTGATTGTAATAATAATGTATGGTCAATATGGCACGAGTTGAGGATGTGTCCTAATAATATTCAAAATGTCAAAGTTTTGAATATATATGATTATTCATGCCGATGAGATTTGCAAAGTTTATGTTCTTGATAAAAAATGCTCATCTACGATTTTCTGTAGTACTGTTATTCAATGCTGAGCGCTCATTTACATGATATCGTATTTTCAACAATCACAAGCCTTATATTTGGATTAATGAAAATTTACACAGTAACAGACATAAACAACAATGGAGATTATCGAACAACTTATGAGCAAGCATAGTGATTGTCTGGTAGAATCCTACCTCATTCCAGATCGCCTAAGATATTGCTTTCACATCTGATACACAATGTTTCTCCCTTCATGTGTAAGCTTATGTAGTTTAGATGTGATGAAGTTCCTGCATTACATGGAATGGAAAACTTGCACAGTATGAATTATCCCATATGATGAACAATCGGTGAAACATCTGTCGCTTGTTTCACTTTATAAATTAATCAATTAGATTTTGCTTTTGAATCTATCTCAAAACAACTGTGGAGTCTCTTGGATATCAGATCGCTCATATATTATTTAGAGATATTGTCGTTAACATGTCAAACTATCCAATGTATTGACAATGTTTTGACATATGTTTGACATATGACCAATTGACATATGTTTTTGACCTTTACTATAGAATATGTTTTCTATTGTTAATGGAATGTGAGAATTTTTTGTTCATTTACAGGGACACTCAAAAGAATGCATTACACTCAATAAGGAAAAAGAGCGGTGTATTTTAATGGTGTTACGATATTTAAAACATAATGAAATTAATATGGATTTATCAAGTGTATTAAAACAGGCTTTATGCTGAATATGGTGTGCAAGCCATTTATTATTATTTAAAGGTTCATACAAAAGCCTTTTGTTGTATAATGGCTTATCGAAAAAAAATTGAAGCATATTTTAATAATGTTAAAATATTCCAAACAAAGTGAAATTGACATCCGTAATTGATTTACATTACAAACTGTAGAATATGACAGGTATGAAGTTATCATTAATTTACGGGGCTCACAAGAAAATTCGGTTATACTGCTGTCTATTAGCGATAGTTGTTTGAAGTACAATTTCAATTTTAGTAAAAGTTTTTAACTATTTGAGTATTACGTGATGCATATAAATTCTATAGATCATATACAGTGCTATACAAAAGAATTTGTAAGCAGTACTTTGTATGAGCGTGAAAGGAGGTTTTTAATTGAGTTATGCAAATTCTTTTATTTCTTACTATACTAAAATGTGTTAGTAGAAATTCATGATATGCAGGACTACGCAAGGAACTGAAAACATTGTGGGCTATGACTGGTAATTTCTGGAAGTGTGTTTATACAATTTTCGGCCTGAATTAAATTTTACCACATTACGTAACAGGTATAAAAAACTGTAGCTAATATACAGGGCTATACAAGAAGTTCGAGTATGTTTCCGTTTATTGACGGAAATTGCTAAAGTTTGAAATCGTAATTTCCGTTACGCGTTTTCTAATTAAATTAAATTGTTGCATGTTATATACAAATCTATAGATCATCGGACGGACATGATAGAATCAAAAGGATTCGAGTACCTTTTCTGTCTATGGACGCTAATTACCCGCAATGCAGCCCTGTATACGAGGTGTAGAATTTTTATACAACATGCAAAAAATATGCAAAAAAAAGAAAAATCATACAAATTTAAAAGCGCATATCGAAATATAAAAACGCACTTCCAGCAGTTATTGCTGAAGGACAGTACTGTAACCCATTTCTTTTGTGTGACCCTGTAAATGAAAGACAAAAAGTTTAATGCATGCTCTATTGATGAATATGAATGCATGCTCTATTCTTTCGTAATCTTCCGCCAATAGAATTAAGTGATTTATATCAGTTTCAATACATTTGAAATAGCGTAATATCATTAAAATACCCTCCAAACGAGCTTTCCTCATTTACCATAATGTAATGGAAATCTTTTGAGTGCAATGAACTTTTGAGTTTTTTTTTCTCTTTCTTTGTGAAATCTTTTGAGTGTAAATGAACTATTAATGTTACACACTTCATGTGCAATACCGAACATGCCATTGTTAGCAACATTAACATTATTCAATTGCATGAAAATCCGAGTATATTTACATGAATTAGAGCGTGGGCAGACTCTTTCTTTGTCAAATCTTTTGAGTGTAAATGAACAATTAATGTTACACACTTCATATGCAATACCGAACATGCCATTGTTACCAACATTAACATTATTCAATTGCATGAAAATCCGAGTATATTTACATGAGTTAGAGCGTGGACAGGCAAACCAAATTAAAAAAAACTTTTCAACCTTGTTGAAAAGTATTAAAAAGTATAATAGGTTGAAAATTCGCATTCAGTAATTTCTACAAATAGAAGAGCATAACTGAATTCTTTTGCGAAACCCTGTATATTACCGATTTTTATACATGCCACATAATAAGCTAAAAATTTAATGCAAACTAAAATATGCTTAAAACTATTAAAATTATAGTTCCAGAAATTATCATCCATAACTATCCATGTTTCTAGATTTTTTGCGTGCCCCCGTATATGATTTTACTTATATTCCACAAACATCTCATATACTGACAATAGTTCAGCATTGAAATGCATAACACAATTAAAAACTACATTTAAGCAGTTCAGAATCATACTTAGTAATGCTAACGAATTATTTTAGGTAGCCCTGTATACAATCTATAGAACTTAAACATACCACGTAGTATGCACATACTTTTAAAACGCATACCATAATATAAAACGCATTTCCAGCAATAATCGCAAATAGACTGCACTTTAACCGAAATCTTTTGCGTGTCCCTGTAAATGAATGATAACTGTTTTACACGTCCTATTCTAACGTAGGCATGATGCTGTGCACCTCAATAATGTATATAAATTTCATTATGTTTTAAATAGTGTAACATAATTAAATTAAACCACAAACGTTTTTTTTCTCATCAAGCGTAATGTAACGAGACACTTTTGAGTGTCCCTGTAAAGAACCTATAAATGCTGCACGCCCCGTTTTCAATACAGACATGCTATAGTAAACGTCAAAGACATAAATAAGTTATATGACAATCCGAGTATATTAACGAGAGTTAGAACACGGTGAGACAATAGAAAAGTAAAACAGAAAACATAAAAACTTTTTAACGATCAAGAAAGTCTTGATAAAAGGGATTATCCCATTATCATTCCCTACGTTCGAGTTAATATTTTGCATTTATTGTATTAAAGGACCCTATTATGAATTTCTTTAAAATTTCCTTCAAAGTCATTTGTTCCAACTTTCTTTAATGAGGGATTAAATAAATCAAAGTTATATCAACATATATCAATATTCGAAAATAGTGGTAGAAAGCGGTCCATGATTTTCTTAGAATAAATAGCGCAAAGATTAATATTTATAACTACGAGTATGAAGTGCCTGTTGTTGCCCTCCCCATTATTTGAGAAAAAAAATTTTCTTATCTCTCTATTCTAAAAAAAGTAGCTTACGCTGTCACCGCCGACCCCGGTTTTGAATTTTTTTGTGACCGGGGGTCTTTCTCCGTTAATATTATGAAAAATATTGAATACAAAAATATGAAAATCAGCGGTATTATAGAGAAATGTTTGATAAACACAATGATGCAGACAGTTTTTAAATCGAAGAATTATTTTAAGAGATATTTAATGCTAAAATTGGACAAAGTCGTTCCATTAAAATTTTTTTATAGGAGTAAAAACTATACATCGGAATTTAATCATTTTTAGATCATTTTATACGTTTAAAGTTCCCGGTGTGCAGAATGCATTTATTTTTTAAATTTGATTCATTTTTTGAGCTTTTATTTCTTTTTTTAATTTAATTTTTCAGCATTTCGAGAGATATTTTTTACGTATTTTAGAAAATTGTACTAATTTAACCTGTTGCCAACTGTATAAACAGCGCAAACAATAATGTTTGCTTCAAATTAAAAATTTATTTACACGTGACTATTATAAACTGAAAAAAAACTTTCAAATTAGAATTAAATAATTACGTAAAAAAAGCGGGAACTTATTGAAAATTACTTCATAAAAACTATATTTACACGTGAATTTTAACAGAGAAAGGATATTGTAAAATAATAAATTCCTTAACGTGCGTTAGAAGTCTTAAATAGGAGAAATTACGTCACATTACACTTATTACGTAAAATAAACAAAAAATAATATTGCAAAACAGTTTAAATTTAAAAATTGCGCGAGACATTTATTTGATATTTCGAGATGAACTTTTCAACTATTTTTGTTGGGACAGCGCAATTAATATTTCATTTCTAACAAAAGTATTTTCACGTGAATATTAAAAAGAGAAATAAAAGTTTGGTGAAAATTGCGTGAGATTAAAAACGATACATTTAAAATGTCTTTCATTTATTTATTTATTTATTTATTTATTGAACAACAAAAATACGATTTGTGTGCTTGACATGAGAGCCTGCTTAAAATGTCTTATTTAAAAAAACTTTCTTTTCGCTTTGTTAAAAAATACCGGGAGAAAAAGACTCTGTTTACTTATTTCATTTTATATTAGCTAATTTTGAAATGTTTAATTGGTTTTATTTAATCAAAGAGGAAAACAGCCATAGTATCTTTTAACAGCAGCTGATTTTTAAATTCCCCAATCAAAGAGAAATGGATAGAAACCCATTTATAGGGAGATTGCCACTGTTTTTTAAATTATAATTCAATCTTTCAAAATCTTTTTAAAGCCGATCAAATTTCGCTTGCTTTTAGAAACTGCTGTGTCTGAACGGGGGCTGGCGAGCGTAGCTCGTAGGGGGCCGAGCCCCCTAGTATTTTATAAAATTAACAGAATGTTTAAAAATAAGCTTTTTTCTTTAATAATTTACGTATGTTCGTTATTAAAATTATTAAAGAAAATTCTTAAGAGTTTTATACTGAATATGTAAATACCAAAATTTTTACAAATTAAAATATTGAATACGACACATTTGCTACTATGAAACGGCAAATCTGGAAAAAGCACAACATTTTTACAATTCAAACAATCCAATATGGCATATTTGCTACTATGGAATGACAAACATGGGAAAAGCACAAAATTTTTACAAGTCGAACTATCCAATGTCGCATATTGGATAGTTTGAAACTGAAAAATTTTAACAAAGCTGCAAAAGTACAAAAAAGCATATCATATCAAACTATCCAATGTGATTTTTTGCCGAGTAAAATTATTCAAATGATTTATCTCAATAGCATGCTTTAAATAGGATATAAAAAAAGCCTTCCGGCCAATGCCGGGAGGAAGAGGTAGCTTTCATATTCCTTATTTTTAAAAAGCCAGCTTATACACTCTAAATAAAAAGGAGTGACTATTCACTCCAGAGAAGTGAAGACTATTCACTCTATCGCAGAGTCAAAATATGCCCAACCTCTTTAGAGTGACTATTCACTCTGAGCAAAAGTGAAATTTTTGACTCTCTGAAAGAGTGAATAGTCACTCCTGGGAAGTGAATATTCACTCTAAACAGGGGTGGATAATCACTCTTTCGGAGGAGTGACTATTTACTCTTGCTAAAGGAGTGCGGTTTTTCACAACTGGTAGGAATGAATAGTCACTCTTTCATAGAAGTGAATGTTCATTTTTTATGGAGTCAATTCTTTTTTTTATTTTGCTTTTATGGGCATTTTAAAAGAATCACATCTTTTACAGCATGCAATGAAAATAGATACAAGCGTGGTAAAGATTGGAATAAAATACTTTATCAGCAATATTTATTTAATTCATAGTTTGTAACACTAATTGAACTTTTAAGGAAAAAATCAGTTAAAGGTACGTATGAATTTAATTTAGATTACTGATAGAAATAAACTAATATATTTTATTCCAATTTTATCCTTTGTGTTTGCTTTTATTGCATACCCTATAAAAATATTACTTTTAAAGTTTTATAAATAACTTTTTAATAGGTGGATATTATATATTTAACAATGTTTGATGTCATTTTAATTTTTGGTTTTAGATATAAATTCCTATCTTTTTACCGTACTTTTTCCGTAAATTATTGCTATTTTTGCAAAGTCCCATTGTTCTAAAATATTTTTAATTTTTTTACTTAAAAACAATGCTGATAAACTTACATATTTTTTTTAAAAAATGAGTTCTAAGTATGATTTAAATATTAAGAATGTGTATTTTTTTCCGATGTGATTTGCTTTTGTTTTATTTAATATGATCATATAGTCTAAATGTTAAGTTCTCTGGAATATGTATATATATGTCTTTTAAACATATTCCTTACCTTAATCATGATTTCTAATTTTGGCCCATTATTGTTGAAAACAATACTTATTAATGAAACGAGATGGCAAGTCATATTTAATTTAAATTTTTTATTCCCGTAGATATTGTATTTTGGGAATATGAGCAAAATAGATTTGATATGTTTTATCGGAAAAGATTGACCTAGGAAATAGAAAAAAATAAATATAAAAATAAACACATTACATTTATTTGTAAATTTTAATAAAAATAAAGTGAATGACTGCATATAAAAGTTCTTATTGCTTGAAAAACATTTTAATGTAAAAAAAGTAGTTATTAATCTCTTTAAAAAAATATTCAGTCCTAAATCATGTAAGAAAATATGAACTTTTTAAAAAATATACTAAAGCTGTCTTATCGATAAACTTCAAAACAGGCATAAAAAACATTTTATTTTAATGCTTAAATATCATGTTTTATTTTTTAGTGCCAAAAAATTACGTGCATCAAAAACGTAGAAAATGCCTTTAAATTGAAGGAAATTTAATAACTGATGCAGAATGTCTCTAATTATTTTTTTATATTACTCAGTCTCGAAATTTTAAAATCAGAACCCGCAGAAAAATGTTTAGATACAATTTAAAAAAATTAATATACAGTAAAACCTCCCTAAAACGACCACGTACTGTTCCAATAAAAATTGGTCTCTCCGAGAGGTGGTCTCTTAATGGAGGCCATGTTTAAATCTAGATTTTAATTGTTGAAAAATGGTAACAATGTTACTTAAATTTATTTTTCACACTAGGAAAAAATATAAAAATTTAAGTATCAAAATAAAAGTTAAGTACATAAGTTAATTACTGTAGAGTTTAAAAAATGAACCCATTGAGCTTTGCTTTAATTTTACAGTTTTATATTTTATAATTTTTATTTCAAAGTCCTTTCGAAGTTCAGTAAATAAATGCATTTTTTTTTATTATTATTTGTGGACGGGAACAAATAATGACGATTTCATTACTTTATCTATTTCTTTGAGAGTTTTCCGACACAACAGGGCAGAGGAGTTTATTAACCGTCAGTCTTAATTTGTAATCAGAGTTAAATTCATTGCCTAAAAAGGAACAAAGGGGTTTAAACACTTAAAAGTTACCGGAATAAAAAAAATCTAAACTTAGTTTAGAAGTTTGATGAATAATGCACTCTCCGGAATTATGTTTTTAATAAAACCTTCTTCAAGCGACCAGGAAAAAACGGAATCTATTTCACTTTCTTCAAAGAAATCGGTCTCTCATAGAGGGTGTTCAACTGGGATGGTCTCTGAATGAAGGTTAAATTAGTATTGAGCCTATGGGAATAAATTTCGTTCCATGAAAAAAGGGTCGTTGAGGGAGGTGGTCGCCTAATAGAGTTGGTCGCACAGGGAGGTTTCACTGTACCAACCTTTTCGTAATATCATAAACATCAAATATCATATTTAACTCCGAAACAATAATAAATACTCTTACTTGTATATAATCCAAAATCAAAATTAAACCAAAAAAAATAATAATAATAATAATCTCATAGAACGGCAAATTAATACTTTCGAATGACGTGTCTCCTACGATTGAGAAAATCTATCTTCTCTTATGAGTCAGTCACCCTTTCAAACGAAAGAGATAAAACTTCTTTGTTTTGGTCGTTGGTAAAAGTTTTATAATTTGCAAACACAGCATTGAAAGGGAATAAAAAAATATTTTCACTCATTTTTTTTTTATTCACATTTCCCGAACTAATGAAGTTCGGATTATTTTTTTGCTAAGCATTGTGAGCTTAGAGGTCTGCACGAGCCGAAATTTCCAAGGACCCGGCCTGACTCATAGAAAAAAATTTGGCCCGGCCCGTAGAAAAAAAATTGGTCCGGCCCGGTAAAAAACTTAAAAGTTCTGCCCGAGCTCGGCCCGGAAAAAAGTTAAAATCTCGGCCCGAGTGAATTTCAACAAAACATTGATTATTTATTTTTTTGAAGTGTTAAAAATCTGGAAACTGCTATACAGTAAGATAGAATTGTATAGAAAAGAAAAAAAAATGCGTTATAGACAAGTTCCCTTCTTAGCGAGTGTAAATGTATTATATATTCTTTTCTTATGTATTAGTATATTAATTATACATGAATCAATACGTTAGTGAGTTTAAAACTGGGTTCCGTCATACGCAGGTTCTTTTCACACGTTTTACTACGTTTTAATTTAGCTATATTTTAATAAGCGCAGTAATCTAGTGTTCTTTAAAAATAATAAATTTTAATGTTTAAGGGTAGAATAATGACTATTTAAAAATGTATGCATTTTTTGCGAACATTTTTGGGCCAGACCTAATTTTACTCACCTTTGAATAGACCAGTCCACGGTGAGACAATGATTTTCATACGGGCTGGGTCAAAATTAGGACTGACAATTTTGGGTCGTGAAGACTCGGAATGAACCAGTCCCGGCTTTGTACAGAAAAAATAAGCTCGGCCCAGCCCGAGCCTTCAGAAAAAAGTGTGGCCCGGGACCGGCCCGAGTTCCGCGAGTGAAAATCGGCCCGAGCACGAGCCGGCCCGTGCAGATATCTAGTGCGTATTCAATTGTTAAAAGAATTATATTTCAAACCGCTGCATGAAGAAATATAACAGACAATCACTTTTGAACACTCTAATAATAAATCTTTTTCTATACAACATACAACTATTTAGTGCATAATCTTAACACATCTACACGAATAAATGGATAAAATTAAATAAGACTTACCTTTATTTTATGTATTCCATTAAGAATAATTTTAATGATATCCTTATCTGTTAATCCTAAGATGGCGGACCAGACGAAAATGTGATCATTTTTCTTATCTCACGAAGGCACTGTCGCCTTGCTGTTCTGGTTGGCTAATAAGCAATGCATACGCAAGCCACTCTTTCGGGAGTGACAACATCACACTCGATAACGTAGTGAGATATTGCACTCCTTTCTAGAGAGTGGGAAATTCCACTCTTTAAGGAGTGTATTTTTACAAAATTCACTCCAAAAAGAGTGAAAAGGCCTGTCACTCTATCAAAGAGTGAGCTTTTTACTCCTCCCAGTTTTAGAGTGTATTATTCAAACACACAAAGCTCAATTTAGTGAAAAACGATTATAGGAGATTCAATGCTATTTTTTATTAATACTAAATCATTATGAATAAGAATTTCGCGAAATTTGTCAGCTTTATCGAAGCTGCTTTTATTTAAAGTAACTTATATTTGGTTGCCAAATTCGGCGATATCTTGAAGTGCCTGTCATTTTAAGACAACATGGAGGATGAGGTTAACAAGTGAACTTGGTCGAGACCTTAGTAATTCCTGTGCACATGCTCATTCACATCGGAATCAGTTGATATATACGAGTACTGTCGCAAGCAAAAAATCAGATTTTTCAAAATGTCACCCACATTAGAAATTCAAACTGCTATATCAGAGCCATTTTTTAAGACAAAACAAAAAATGCTCCGGAATCCTTATATTAAGGTCAAATACTTAAAAAAGAAACCTTTTTCAATTTCTAATTTTGTTGCACATGACTTTAAATATATATATATATATATATATATATATTTTACTGGCCGCCATTTTGAAACAGGATGGCTGATAAAGCTGGCCAGCAAACTTGGACACGACATTGCTATATACTATCCATATGCCTTCTTACATCGAAATAGGTTAATAAATACACGTGTTATCGCGTGACAAATATCAGATCGTTTCAAAACGTCAGCCATGCTAGAAATTCAAAGTGCTATAATTCAACCATTTTTTAAGATATAGACGAAACAAAAACTGTTCCGGAATCTTTGTATCAAGGTCAAACGCATAAAAAAAAAATCTTTTTAATTTTCCAATTTTTGATACCTCATTTTAAGTTTTAAATTTAATTTTTTTTTTAAATGGCAGCACTTTTGAAACAAGATGGCGAATGAAGCTGGCCAACGAACTCGCTCTAGACATTGGTATGTATTATGTACGCACGAAGTTACATCCAAATCGGTTCATAAATACGCCTGTTATTGCGTGACAAAAATCAGGTCGTTTCAAAATGTCAGCCACGATAGAAATTCAAAATGCTATAACTCAGCCATTTTTTAGATATAGACGAAACAAAAACTGTTCTGGAATCTCTGTATTAAGGTCAAGCACATACAAAATAAAAAAAAAAGTTTCATTTTCCAAATTCTTGGTACCTTATTTTAAATTTTACATTAAAAATTCTTTTTTAAATGGTCTCCATTTTGAAACAAGATGGCGGGTGAAGCTGGCGAAAGAACTCTGTCGAGACATTGGTATGTACTATGTATACACCAAGATACATCCAAATCGGTTCATAAATATCGCGTGACAAAAATCAGGTTATTTCAAAATGTCAGCCACGCTAGAAATTCAAAGTGCTATAACGCAGCCATTTTTTAAGATATAGACGAAACAAAAAGTGCTCCGGAATCTTTGTATCAAGGTCAAACACATAAGAAAAAATATTTTTTAATTTTCAGTTTTTTGGTACCACATTTCAAATTTTAAATTTTTTTAAAAAATTAAATGGCCGCCATTTTGAAACAACATGGCGGATCATATATATATAGAGAGATAGATCATATAGATCACATATATATATCAACATTTGAACGGAGGGTGGTTTCGGGGTCTGGGGGTCATGATCGATGAAAATATACCAAAAATTTTTGAAATCGCTTTCCTCCGAACGGCTGCAATAGGTAGCTTTTTGTAATGAAAGCTACCTAATAGCACCCGAAAAATATAATAATTGTTTACTGCTGCTTGGTTCTGATTTTGAATCCGCAATTAAAACAGTTTTTTTGCCCTCCTGAAAAGTGGCTATTTTCATATTGGATAGTTTGAAATGGTACCGACGATATCATATATCATTTGGATATATGATATCACCATATACCATTTGGATAGATCAAACAATTCTGGTTTAATCGGTATCACCTGCACAACAATGTTTTCGAATGTCATTAACGATTTATGACGATTATATGTCATTAACGATTTGTCTTTATTTTGTCTGTTAAATAATTATCAAGCGCATCTGTTGCATTATCTGTCTTATAAAATAAGTGAATTGCATGCGTCAGTTACATAGCAAAAATTGTCTTAAAGTGTATTATTACTCCCTGTTATTTTTGTGTATATAACTTAGATTTGCCTTGTATATGCTACATACTTATTGATAAAACATTATATTGCATTGGTTTAAAGCGATGAAGAATTAATTCATTGTTTAAGTGAAATATTAAAGTAAAAAATTGATAAGATTACTTTAGTAAAAAGAGGAAAATGCATTGTCTTTTCAATTTGGCAACAGATCATTGTTATTTCAAATTCTCGAAATTTATGGAAATAGAATAGCAAAAGCATTAAATCTACATATTTAAAACACAAGCCAGTGTCTTAGGACAACATGCCAGAGAAACCTTTTGAAGCTATTTAAATACTATTTTCTGTAAATAAATTGTTAAAATCGAATCGTCGTTTTTAGAAATTTCATCACTAACTTTGTTTTTATAAATGTATTTCTAGAGTACATTTTCAATTTTTAATTACATTTCTGATTTAAATTCAAATAATGGCAGTTGGAGTATTTCATTGTTGCAGCAAAAATTAAAACAGCCGGGATTGTCATATTTTCTATTACTATTTCTGCATAAAAATTTACATTGGCTAAAAAAAATAAAAAAAATATATTTCTGGCCTTCACCGAAGGAAAAGGAAATTTCCCTATTCCTTGGTTTTAAGAATTGA
The DNA here is from genome assembly GCA_963932465.1 of Maratus speciosus. Taxonomy (NCBI): domain Eukaryota; kingdom Metazoa; phylum Arthropoda; class Arachnida; order Araneae; family Salticidae; genus Maratus; species Maratus speciosus. The sequence goes on along the minus strand of OZ010788.1, from coordinate 382,770,271 downwards.
AATAATTTTACTCGAAAACATGAAGCTAAAATGCGTAGAAGTAGATTAAAAAAAAAGACTCCCATTTTTTAACAGTACTAAACTTTATGTAATTTCGATTTATTTCAATGCTATGTAATTAGGAAAATATACAGGAAAACTAATTTTCTCGGAGATAATTTTTCAGACACTATTTAATGTGAAAACCAACCACATCACCGGCGAAGGGTATAGAAAAACAATGCTTTTACCTCCGAGCATGTCAGGTATATATAAAGTGAGCAATTTAAAATTTAATTTATAAATAAAAGGGAAAGAAGTTATCAATTCAATTTCTAGAATTTTTTTAAACTCTTTTTGAAGTTATATATCTATATTATGTAGGAATGTAATATTAGGTCAATAAAAATAGGATTTTATAAACCGATAATTCGCGCGGAAAGCTGGAAATCGTTTTAATCATGTTGTTTCACATTGAAATGAAGGGATTTGAAGTTTGTCCCATTTTTTCTAGTGAGCTTTAGACGTGGCATCACGAAAGCCTCAAAAATTTCAGGTTTTTTTCAGTACTTCGAAAATAACTCAAAAACCGTTTACTGTATAGAAACAATCCTTGTTCATAAATTGTAGTACACAAATTTCTTCGTCGATTGAGTACCACAGACTAAAGATTCAATCAATATCAAGCGAGATACGATAAATCAAAAAAGTGCATTTTTCCAAATTTTTCTAAAAAAAAAAAAAAAAAAAAAACCCTAATTGTCGGTTATATTTAGTCGGTTAATATCAATTATTTGTTAAATGAATCATTTCGCTTAGAAAACGGTACAGCTGCATAAAAGGACGTATGGTACGGTTTAATTAACAAATTCAAAATTTAATTACATTAATATGGGAATTTCATCAAGCTTTTCAATAGATGATTGCACTTGAAATGCAATCTATATCCACAAACTAATTTTAAATCTGTCATCTGTAAGCAAATTATTTTTTGAGGTGCATAAATGATTATTTTTTGAAAATTCAATGAAAGGATGGATAAAAGGGATAGATAACAGAAAATTAAGACAAATAGTTTATTTAAAAAAAAATAATATAAAGGCAATGGTAATAAAATCTATTATAATTATTTTTTGAGGTGCATAAATGATTATTTTTTGAAAATTCAATGAAAGGATGGATAAAAGGGATAGATAACAGAAAATTAAGACAAATAATTTATTTAAAAAATAATATAAAGGCAATGGTAATAAAATCTACTCAAGTTACTTCAGGGAAATACAGGGAAATCGAGCTTTTAGCCTTTTTTTGCTGGACCTTGTTGTGTTCATTCTTCTTCCTCCTTCTCGTCCATATATATGTTTTCGTTGTAACCGGTTTGTGGATCTTCATCCTTCTCCGTATTTGAGCACGACGCACCTTTACAGTGGTAACGTATAGTTGAGCCTTTAACCCCGTTCTTCCAACAAGAACATAAACCGCCTTTGCACATTTGCATGACAGAGTGTTTAGGAGATCAGGTGGTACAGTTACAACGGTCGTGGTGACTGGAAGTGCCTGAATGTCTTCCAACCCCAAGTAGTGAGATTCATCATCCTTCCATTCCAAATGTTGATCTGAAGAAAAGCTCTTAAAGAATGCTGTTTGGCTGCATGTTCAGTTGACGGCAGAGAAGGGAGGTTAAATTGGGTCTTTATAAGGTATTTTGAAATTGTGTTGTATCGCAATTTGTACTGTGTTGTGGCTTCGTTGTACTGAGGATTGTGTAAGGTGACAATAAATTTCTGCCCCGCAGCACTTACTTCCTGAGGCGTAGCATATTGTTTATTAAAGACAGATGAAACAACCTGTAGGTGAGCATGATTTTCCAAAAGCTTGACAAATTTCCGTTTGCCCTGCCTGAAGAAGGCCAATGTAAATCACAGCCACTAAAAACATACAGGAATAGGATGCTATTCTTCACAATCACTTGAAACTTGGTGGTGAATAGAAAACACTGCCTGGCTGTCCTTTCCCACGTTTGAAGAAGTATAACGTGGATGAGTTAAAGCAAATGCAGTCAAAAGTAAAATCAGATCAATATATTCCCATGATGACACGTTCTGACTGTTGACCAAGTTGGATGGCTTTCATCAAGATCATCCTCGTATATGCATCCTTGACAGCTTGCTTCGCAGTAAAATTGTCTTGCTCCAGTTTTTCAACCAGAATTTTTATTGAACGGCGTTTATTACCTTCATTAGCAAGGAAGTGCTCTTTTTGTATCTCGAGAGACATAGTTTCGCCAAAGTCAACACTTGCTGCAATGTATTTATTTTTTGGATGGAAATTCTCAGCACACTTGGTACCATGTTCTGGCCAACGGTCAAACACAATGGTTTCAGTTTTACCATAGTTTTTTTGAAATATTCAATGTAATTGAAAATAATTGACCGGAATTTTTCTCTTGGTTCTCAACTCCTTCGAATTAACAGGAAGCCACCTTCAATCGCATGGGCAGTTTATATGGTTTGTTCTAAATCGTCAAAGGGAGTGAAGAAATCGTAAAATACTTGCTTTAGCGTATTTATAATCCAAACGTTATCAAGCAGAGATGTTGGTTATGGAGCCAATTCTGATTCAAAGAATTTTCCAATTTCTTCCTCTGATTTCTTGTTGAAGGAAATTCGATTAAAAATTGTCCCTGGATCAACGGATACATCTTCATTAGGGATTTTTACAGTACACGTGAAGCTTTTCATTTCAGTTACTCGATTGGATCTGTTGAATTTCAAATGGTCAAAATCACCACAAATGACACTTTTAATACTTGCAACTCCAATCTCTTTTGGTAGATGACAATTCCTTTTACCACCACCAATTACTCCTGTACTCAGACACATCACGTAGTTTCACGAGGGGAACGGGTTATGCGACAGGAAGAATGAAACAAACTTAAATTCATCGATGTTGTCCCTTGTGATTCCAGATAATCTCGAATCAACTTGATGCTCTGTTGTACGAAATGAAACCCCAGAGAACTTCTGCACTTGTTGGGAAATATCAATGATTATGGGCATCGTAGTAATCCATTTAGACAGGGTGCTATCGGCCAGTAATCTACCACGAGAGAGACCTCCAGTACTCTTCAATGATCTCATCAGAGTCTTCTCAATAGTCATGTTTGATTATGTTCCAGACCAAAATTTATCTGATCATCTTCTTGAAAAATAACATTTATTTACACAAAGGTGCTATTGTTCCGGTGTCAGACACGACTCTAGTTCCACTATGTCAACGAAATATAAGTGGCAGGATTTCGCATAGAGGAAATGTCCACTTGAGTTGAAGTACGGAAGCATTCCTTTGACGACAGATTTAAAATTAGTTTGGTGATATAGGTTTCATTTCAAGTGCAATCATCTGTTCAAAAGCTTGGTGAAATCCCCATATTGATGTAACTAAATTTTGAAGTTGTTAATTAAACAACACCATTCAGCATTTTATGTAGTTCTACTGTTTTGTAAGCGAAATAAATGATTTAACCGATTAACCGATAACTGGTACTCAAAAACCGATTTTATGATTTTTTTTTTTAGGAAAATTTAGAAAAATGCACTTTTTTGATTTATCATATCTCGCTTGATATTGGTGGGATTTTTAGTCTGTGGGTCTCAATCTACGCAGAATGTTTTGTTTTACACTTTATAAATAAGAATTGTTCCTGTACAGTAAACGGTTTTTGATTTATTTGCGAAATATTGAAAAAAGTCCGAAAATTTTGAGGTTTTTTGTAGTGCCACGTCTGAAGCTCACTAAGAAAAATGGGATAAACTTCAAATCCCTTCATTTGGATGTAAAATAATGCGATTAAACGATTTCCAGCTTTCCAAGAATTATTGATTGAAATGGATCTTTTTTGAGCTAATTTTACTGGCCTATATACATAAACACTCAAACTCGTTTAATAAGAGCGCGGCTAAAATGAGGATTCGGTTAAAACGATCAATTTGCACGATAGGACTGCTTCATAATTTAAAGTAAATTATGTTTTCATGCTTTTTACGAGCTACAAACCCAGGATCACATTTATTGCGAGCAAAATGAGTGTTCATTTCAATGTAGTATTTGGCGAAAAGTAAGAAAAAATTAAGACTCTTAGCGAACCCTTTCTCTCCCACTGATAATATCTATGTACATGTACAGAGTTATCGAAAAAAGTGTCCTTGGTTTTAAAAATAAATTGCATGACAAATATGCAATCAATCGGTACGAAAACAAAGTGAATTTGTAGAAGATCGGAAGGAATTTTGGTTGTGGTGATTGTGTTGACCTTGCACCGACACCACTTCATGACGCGATGCCATTTCACTCATCAGTCAGTTCAGAGCAATGATGGTGAGTGTACAGCAGAAATCGCAGCGTGGGCTGTGGTACACCGAATTTTAATCTGTTACTGTGGTGCAACCTCATTGTCGCCGTAATATGGAGAAAACCCGCATAAAAACAAAACCATTGTTCATTGGTTTAACCAGAAATGTGAACATTAAGAAATTTCCAGGTAGGCCATGCACATCGGAAGAGAATGTGGAGTGTTCTAAGTAATGAAAAACAAAATACTCACAGATTTTTTCAATTTAACAGTGTAAAAATAAATATTTTATCTTTATTAAGGCCTTGGTTATTTTAATTCGGAATCAGGGACAGCTTTTTCGATGACCCTGTATCACAACTGTGTGTCAATATGTAATAATTTATCAGTTTTACCAGACAGAATTGTAACCTTCTGGTAGACTTCCAACAAGAAAATGAAAAGGAATGTCTTGAAGTTTTGAAGGAATGATATAAAGAAGGCAGGAATAAAGGCGTTTTAAAAAAGTAAGCTTTGCAACTGAACCATAAAAAGGAAGATAAAGCGAAGAAAATATTTGTTTCTTTCTTTGAATACACTCTGGGCCATGTTAAATAGCTTTTACTTCTCTCTTATTGCACATTAAAAATGTAAAAGGTATGTAAAATCTATAGCTCGAAAATTGCAGTGACAATTGCTGTTTAAGCCGAGTTTTTCCAGGCAAAATAGAAATGGCCAGTTGCATTACTGTACATAGTTCACGTCCATTGTAATTACAAATTATTTAAAGTCTATCACATCATTACTGTGATTTGTTTGTAAAAATGGCATTCACAATGGTGAGACTGAATATTTTATGTTAACTTTATGATATTATGTTAATTTTTGCATTGAGATAATTAGAACATTTAAAATTAGTATTTAGTATTATTGTGTGTGTGTCTATTATCTTCTCGGGTATTACGAGTAATGGTTAATACGAGGACTTTAACAATTTTCTTTCTTGACATATTAACCGAGTTTGATTATACATATTCTCACAAACTTCAAAAGTATTTATGACTTAGGTTTATCTGTCTGTCTGTCATCCCAGCTTTAATTCTAGTACAGCTCCAAGTCAAAAAATTAGAATAATTCATTTAATTTGTATCTGGAATTGCATTTAGCTTTATTTCAGTATAGTACAATTGAAAAAGAACAACGCCTTATGTTTTAATAAATTTACATGTTACTAAGAAAATTAAAACTGCAAAAGATTAAATTTTGAGTGAATATTGTATTTTTGTAAAAATATTTTCATTATTCAAAATATTAGAATACTAAAACAGGTGGTTCAAAAAACTAGAATATTTATTAATTTTTCTGATTAGTTCAGAAGGTTGCATAAATTAAAAACTTAATTAAATTAGCTTCTGAGGGACTTCTTCTTAAGTTATAAAAGTGCTTTGCATCATCGTTGTTTGCATTTTGTGTGAAACATTTGTCGCTCTTCCGACTAACGGAGTTTACAAAGCATAGTATTGTTGATTTGCATAAAGAAGGTCGTAATCAGCAAATATAGCCAGTTACTTAAAATATGCTTAACCAAGTGTTAGTAGAGGAATAAAGCAATATTTTAACGACGGACGTTTTGAAAACAAGCATTTGAAGAGCGGCCGAAAGCCAAAAACTACTCAGACAGATGACAGAAAGCTAAAGAGCATTGCGAGAAAAAAAACCCAATTTAGAAGTGTACGACATTTGCATCGAAAGTGGAAAGAACATGGTGTTGATGTGAGTAAATCTACAACTTTCTCTTCACGAATGCGAAAACAAATCTAAAAGACTTATCCATAAACTTGGATTTCAATCTCGTGTAACACAAAAATAAAGCCCTTTATGACTATTAAACAGAAAAGTAAAGAGTGAAGTGGTGCAAAAAAAAGGATTTTATGAGTTTGGATGATTGGAAAAAGATATTGTTCAGTGATGAGAGTTTGTTTTGCGTAACGTATAGTGATCAAGGTGTTCGTGTATGGCGAATGAACAAGATACATATGACAAGGATTCAAGAAAAGATCAGTGAAATTTGCAGTCAGTGTAATGGTATGGGCTTGCATGACTGCAGATGGTCCAGGAAGGATATGTATTGTTAACGAAAAGATTAATTCTGAGATATATCAAGAAATCCTTGAACCTTTCATGATATCATCGTTGGAAGATCTGTGTGGTGACGATTTTTATTTTTCAACATGATTTAGCACCTTCACACAGCTCAGTGTCTACCAAGAACTGGCTTAGCCAACACCAAATTAATGTACTTCCCTGGGCGGCTAATTCGCTGGATTTAAATACATTAGAGAATTTGTGAGGAATAATGATTAAAAGACCTCAAGATATTGCGTCAAAAACAGAGTTAAGTTTCATTCCAGCATAAAGTCGAGATGGTCATCTATGGGCAGAAAACATTCTGAACCACTTGTAGCTAGCTTGGCAAGGCGGGTTCATGCTGTTATAAAATGTAAAGGTGATGCTACAAAATATTAAAGAATAAGTATTTTTCCTCTTTTTTGAGCATGTGTTATTTACAATGCATTATTCTAATATTTTGAACCAGGTAAATGGTTATTCTAATATTTTGATTTTTTCCAAGTGTAAATAATTATTTTAATTTTTGTATTATTCAGGGGTGCCAACGCTGCGCCAGAAATGGCTGATTGCTACCACTAAATTTTATTAGCATTCTTGTCCTTATTGAAATGTCATAAATTCTGTCATTAAATAAGTCAAAAAATACTATTAAAATTTAGTGGTAGCAATCGGCCATTTCTGGCGCAGCGCTGGGACCCCTGATTATTTCCTTTAATTTTCATGCTAAACGATTCTACAAACTATGTAGATTTTTACAATATTAAGTTTTATCCCGTATTACTTTTTGTATAAGCGATACAGAAAAAAATCCTTTTTTCACAATTTTTTTTTCTGTTATTCTTATTTTTTGTCTTGGAGCTGCACATATACTTAAATTTCCACGTAATTGATATATATTATGGAGGTTTATTGTAGCATGCTAGCCATTGAAAATGAAATTTATAACATTTAAACAGATATATATATAATTTCGTAACAGGTATACTTAAAAGAATTCTGATATATTATGAACTATGGACGAAAAATGTTTGCCAAATGCGAATTTTATACAGCTGCACGATCTATAATGCAGTGAGTTGATACACCATCATTCATGTTTTTCATGTTTTTTCTCAGATTGCTTACACTATTTTATTTTTTATTTTTACTTACAATATAAGTAAATATATATATATATATATATATATGGGGGGGGGGGCGGGGGTCTGAGCTACACCTGCATACGGAATGAATCCAACCGGTGTTACTCTCCTGTGGTAATAAGAACGTTGTTTCGAGATTAATGAACGACACTGCTTCGAGAGTAAGTAATGAATGTAAATAGAATTCTGTGGAATACGAATTGTATGACAACATGCAAATGCAAAAAGAAGGACAGTCTATTTTTTATGATTTATGGCGATATATTTAACGACGTAAAAACTGAGATTGAAATGTTTGTCGAAGGATCACACAGATTGCTTGACGAATGTCAAACAACGGTTAAGTTTGGTGCAATTAATCAGTGTTATACGTTATGTTCTCGTCCTTTCTTTGAAAGAAATGTGAATGTGCCTGGTAAATAAATCCTTCTCATTGTGTTGAAGCCTCTTCCTGTAGATGTACAAAAGTTTGTGTTTATTCTTTACGTGTTTCAAAAATTAAATATTTTTTGTAATTATTACTATTATTATATTTGTTGCTGTTATTGTTGTTGTTTTATATCATCGATTAAAATTATATTTAATATGACTCTCAATTTCGATGCTTAAAAACATTTCTTACGATGAACTTTACCCTAAACGGCATTTAGTTTTATAGGTATTAACATTAGAAGTTAACCTTTATAATTCTTTGTATAATAGGAAGATATATCTTTATCCTTCTGAAATATTATAGTTAAATATTCTTAGAATATTGAAATAAATTTGATACATTAAATCTACAAGTGTATCATAATCTGATAACTGCAGATTTTGCATACAATCAACTTCAATGGAAAATGTCTTTCCTTTAATAATAAATATGCTTAGTTTGGGAGATCCATTCTAGTGGGAATTTAAAGCCGCTCATTTACTTGTATTTTAAGCCCAAAATAGGCGCATTTCTGTTCTTAGCATTTTAAGAAGAGTAGACTCAGCTAAAATGGATTTATCCATAAGTAAAGATGAAATGAGAAGAGGGAGAATTTCCTTCCCTATAAGTCACGTAGGATTCAGTTTGGCATTTAGTTGAGTAGCGACCGTTGATGAAAATAGTTAAGCGTGGATTCACACTGTTATTGCACGGAAACAAAATATAAGTTTTGATTTTAAGCCTTATTATTTCAAAAATATTGTTTTGCTTCCAAATGTGTTTTCTTCATTTAACTTACTTATATTATAAAATACTACGCATTTTCTGTTTCTTTCTTCCTCATTTTTTTTTTTTTTTTTTTTTTACATTTATAAAGATTTTGATAGGTACAATAAAATAAACTGTTAATCGTTGTTCCTAGATAAAAATATAGTAAAATAATATAGCAATTGGAAATAGAATCGTATAATAATAATATTAAAAAAATTAAAAAATCTATAGGGTAACGTGCCCATATTTCTTTCCCTCTCCTAATTTCGTCCCCTTAACTTTTCCGCCTCTGCGAAAGTGGCGCCACTTATGACGCAAGGCACAGGGGACGGAAGGTAAAAGGGGTCAGTGTTGAAAGTTTCGTTCGCCAAGACGCATACATAAATTAAAGACGGCGAATTTCTTATTTTTAGAAGACCTGAGTTCTTGTTACATCGTTTGTAGAACGTTATTTACTGTACTGTAAGTATTTATTTCTTATTCATTGCATGCATTTTACGTTGGTAAGATGCTGACAGTAGCATACAGTGAGTTTTATGACGCTCAGTTCATCTTACGGGAACTGAAGATAAGTAATATTGGGAAGTAGCGTGATCCCAATTTCGTCCCCCTTTCAGTTCTTATTTTCGTCCCGGGGACGAAATTATGAATGCTTTTTCATGACATTTTTTCCTCATGTTTAGATGGCTAATGCATAGTTACCAATCTCCCGATTTTTTGGATACAAGTAAAATATCACAAAATTGTTTTCTTTATTTAATTGCGTTAAAACTGCAATTGTATAAAGCAAGTATTTCTGCATAAAAATATTGGTATGGAAAAAATCGGGAGGTTGGCAACTATGCTAATGTTTTGTTATGTTATTCTTTCACTGATAATTAGTACATTTCTTTGTGCCTTACTTTAATGTAAATTAAATTACTTACTCATTTAGAAATAAATTTTGATTTAGTTATAAGTTAAGGCTCGGCGTATTGGATTTTTTGGGGGACGAAATTGGGATTATTTTTTTTTCTTGCATTTTTTAGATACTTTTGAAAAAACAATTTTTCGCATTGTTAAGTTTTTTTGTACGATATTTGATTATGTTTCTATGTACGTGGGTAGTTAGTCTATGTATAATCCAAATTTGGTAGATTTTCACTGAAAATTAGCATTTCCAGGGGCCTAAAAGTGACTGGGGGGCGATAATAGGGCACCTTACACTATTAATAAAAGAAAGATGTGTGTCTGGGTGTCTGTTAACAATAGCGAGGAATATCTGAAGCACGTAAAGGTCTGAAAAGTTTTGATGAGGATAGATGAAGGCAGATCCGAATGCACCTGAGGCTCAGATTTTTCATCTTTTAATAATTAGCCGCTTCGAAATTGATATAATGAGTACCAATCTTACTTGGGAACCCGATGGTAACCACCTGGACGGGATATATGCTATATAGAACCTCAGGGCCCAGGGTCAAGAAAATAGGATGGGAACAGTCGGTTCAGATCCTTTATGGATCGTATAACCACAGAGTTTAGTTTTTATTAATTAGCCGAGACTTTAATTAAGCTTCTTTAAAACTTTAATCTGCATCACAAAATGGCGCGCTGTCGCACTTGTCTATTAGAAAAAAGGAGTTCCGTGGAACTTCAAGAGTGGTGGAAAACTGCTCAGTTTTTAACATCGGTTTGTTTGGATAGATTTTCGTCTAGAAATATAAAGTCATTCAATGCTGGTTTTAGGAATATTTAAGGTAATTATCATGGCGCGACAAATACCTGGCAAGTTAGCCAGTAAATAATAAGTAAGGAATAGTAGTACGGTAACAGAAAATAATATAATGCATTAATAATAAATAAAGTAATGTAATAACACCTTCACACATATTTTTCTACTTTTTGCAAGCTATTCTTTGGATAAGAAAGCAGTAAAATTATTTTTCTTAAAACTAGCTGTTTCTAAGCATTTTTGAGCATAAAACAGCTTTATTTTGCAGTTAAGTCAGTCTGCCTAAATGAGACACGATTCCCCGTAGTTTTGTCGCATTTAGGGTGTATTTGGGATTTTATTATATAAATGTATATTTTATTAAGCAACAAATTGCTGACTATTGTACCTTTAGTTCAAAAATAACTTGTTTTGTAGAAATTTAATAATTATCTGTAGTATAAAACCACAATATAGGATTGTTGCATTTAGGTCATTTTTGTCGCATTTATGGCAGCTAAAACCTAAATGAGACGTTCATAGTCCTAAATGTGATAATGCATTTTATACATGGCAATTCATCTGAAAAAATTCATTTAACGATTAACTGCTGTGACAGAAAATTGCCACATTACAACCTACGAAACCATTCGATTGAAAGATGAATAAAATGCGCGATTAACTCATAAAAGGCTGTTTTTGCACTAAACTGTTTTTACTGTTTTATTTCTAATAAAATTTCGATTTTTCAAACATTTCAAACAATAGTACTAGGCTCCAAATGAAGCAAAATTTCGCTGTATCAATAGTTAAACTGGAAATTACAAGTTAAACTGTAAAAATTAAAAAAAGCAGCTATAACAGCCGTTAAGGGTTAACTGTAATTATTTTTTGAATTAATTAACCCTTAACAGCTGTGGCAAGAATTGTTGCATAACTACTGTGAGCGGTCTCCGAGACCACTTGATTAAAAGATGAATGAAAGTGTCTACCAACTTACAGGGTACTGTTTCTGTACTAAAATTTAAGTACAGGACTATTATAATTAAACTTTTCAATATTATTCTTGAAATGTTTATCACAGCGCAGCACCGTGCTGTTTGTCAATTTTACACTGCTAAAATGCAAAAGTTATTTAAATGCTGCGTATAATGCCTAATATAAATAACCCTCAAATAAATAAACGCGTCCCTAATATAAAAAAAACTCTCATCCCTCTTTGCCAAGGAGCTATGGCCATAACTACAATTAAAAGATTGTCGCAGAATACATCGTTTAAGATTCGCGAAATTTGCGCGTCAATATTAACCTTTAACTGATGTCTCGCGGTCTCCCAGACCCCGCGACTCACAGCTGTAAACACTTTTACAGCTTTTTACTTTTCTGTACTGAAGTTAAATAATATGAATAAAATACTTTTTTCTTGCAATTTAATTCGCATGCTCTTAAGAGAAGTACAACGATGTTGTTAGGACAAAATTTAAGTAAATTCAACCATTTGAGTTATGTTTTTTATTCATTTTATTAGAGGGGGCTGAGAGACCGGATCACATCAGTTGTGTGACAAATTTTAGTCACATCAAAGGTTAACCTATAATTTGTACACCAGTGCGATTTGGATTTCCGTAACTTCAACTCCGCTTAATTTTGCTGACAATCTGGTGATAATGAAATGTAACTACATGATCCATATACGAAATTTAATTAGGAATCCAAATGAAATATTTGATTTTATCAAAATTCTTATTTTGTGAATGAAAAATGCGAATTAATTAAAGACGGCGACATTTCGGTCCGTGCGAATTTACAGTGTGGAGCTTACGGGTTAAAAGAGTATTTAAAAGATATTTATAATATTGTTAACTAGATTATTTATTACATATAACTTTATTCTAAAATGTCACATGATAAATATATCAGCCTTAGAAAAAAACAATATTTCTAATAATTCTGATTAAGCCAAAGAGAAGCTCTGTGCCTGATATTCTGTTGCACCCCCCCCCCTCTTCATTTTTCTTGCACTTTAACGGAAAAATTAACATTTTCTGTACTTAAAAATACGTATATGGAAACAAATATCCATTTAGATAAACATGGTTTATTTATTTTTTATCGTTTACTAATTTAAAAGTAGAAAATGTCGATTATAACGAATAAAAAATGAAAACAGAATTAAAATATTAGATTATATAAAAGTGCTAACAAAAATTATGACTTCTAAACCAGGGAATAACTCAATTGCATCACGTTTTAATCGAAGACAGTATTTAAGCTACCGAATGGTATAATGTTGGTAAAATTAACTTAGTTAACCGCATTAAAATAAACATAAATTGCTTTCAATCTACACAAGATTTTCCAGAATTTCCATTATGTAAAATGATTGCAAATTCTTTAACCTTTAACTGATGTCACAGAAATTGTGACATAACTAGTGTGAAGCGGTCTGTGAGACCGTTCCATCGAAAGATGAATAAAAGCCGCGATTAATTCATAGGATGTTGTTTTTGTACTAAACTTTTTGTACAGGAGTGTTATAATTAAAATTCACCTATTCAAAAGTCTCTGGTATTAGTACTAATGTTCCAAACGAAGCAAAATTTCAGTAGTGTTTGTAGTTAAACTGAAATTTGCAAGTTAAACTATGAAAATTGAAAAAAATTGGTCTGTGAGACCGGTAACATCAGTTAAATTTTAATCATATGTCTATATTATGTTACTGGAATAGAGACTGCGTTTGTTCCCTTTTTTTTATTAAAAATTTTAAAGAAGCGTATTTTTATTTTTGATCGTCTTAAACACATATTTAAACACCTGGTTAAAGAAAAACATTAATGGAGAATTATGCTGACTCAACACAGCTTAATAAAACATAAAATTTGATTTAAATATCATTTTAATACAATATATAAAAATCCCATATAAACTTCTTCGTTAATCTTCTAAATGTTTCGCCGCATTTGCAACAATGTGTATGTCGCTATTAGGCACAGGCCGAAAACAAGCTCGCCTAAATGCGTAGTCCTCTTCAAATTTTAAACCGGAAACTGGTCGCCTTTTTTTTAGTTTAACTGGTCAGGTAACTGAAACGGACAACGTAGCTCTTGACGTTTATAAGGTTATTTGATCTTTAAAGTTCAAAAATAAAAACCGTGAGCCACTTTTGGGAATTTTTGTCGCATTTACGAAACATGGGGGCGATGTAAAATGAACGATGGGTATTTGATGGGAAATTTCTTTTAAAGAAACCGTTTTACATGCAAAAAATGTTTCGGGTTTTGTTTCTAAAGTTCGTATGCTTCATTATATAACGTTTATTTACGATTCTTGCATTAAGGTTTTATTTAAAAGAACATTGTCGCATTTAGGGGTTATCACATTTAGGCAGACTGACCTTATACATTATCTTCAATTTTCTGGATTACATTTATGTATTATAGTATAATACATATCTCAATATAATTAAATGAAGTACACAGAGTTATTAAATAAAGCTTTAGAATGTGATATAAGGTGAATAGAATTATACTGGAATTTCTTTTCTATCAGTAGTTATCATATAAATTCTTTTAGAACGATATCTGAGTAAAATTTATCAACTTCTAACGATTTAACGTTGAATCAGGTAGCCTAGAAACAATGAATTTCATTATGTAAATGAATACTGTATAAAAACATTACACTAGAAGTCTCAGAAAATTCCTGTAAATTATAAATTATTATACAATATTTTTATATTTTCTACAATTGTAAGCACAGGGTATAGTTGAATTTTAAAATTTCGTAATGTAATTCAGTAACGGAATTAAATGTAAAAATGAAATAAGTGAGATGTTTATATATGTAGCTCATAAATCTATGGTTAACTACAGTATTTTTAACCCTATCACTGACAAGTCCGTGTTACTAAGTTCGCGAAGCTCCTGGTTTCACTGCAATATAAGCATTATGTAAAGTAATATAATTCTATTGATTTAATGTATTTTGAATACATTGAACAATGGTTAATACTTTCAAGGATTACATTCAGGTTCATAATTAAGATTTTTTATATAACTGATTTAATGTATTTTGAATACATTGAACAATGGTTAATACTTTCAAGGATTACATTCAGGTTCATAATTAAGATTTTTTATATAATGTTGAAAGAATAATCTTTTTTTAGCATTTAAAATAAAATACAGAGAAAACAACATTATAATTTTGCCCTTTTGCTAGATTGAATATTTCAATTTATTGTCAGTAAGTGGAGTTGTGATGCTTGGATGTTTTAAAGAAAATCCAATTTGTTTTGCATGCTTAATAATTTTTATATCATGATATGTACAAAGTTGATCTAATTTCATTCCACTTTAGAATCTAGCAAAAGTACGGATTACAAATCAGTTACGGATTATTATCAATTATTTTAAATAAATCTTAATTTTTCACTTCGACATTTGATTTCTGTATATTCATATAAACTCATATTAGAGTATTTCGTGATTTATTTTACGCGATGTACGTGTCGGACACATGTGAGAATTTTCTCTACAAAAATCAATAAAAGACACCTTTCGTAATCTACTTCCGTTTTCTTGAAAAACTGAGCAAATTTCGTTTTCAGTTTTTGCATCACAAAATCATCTTCTCCACATTTTTCATAATGCATTATAGTTAATGAAAAAAGTGCATCTGTTGAAATATTTTGTATATTTTTACCTTCTTTCACAAAAATGTATGCGAACTGTATTTTCACTTTTTCCTTACATATTTAATGCTTATCTCAGTGAACCCAAGAATTTTCATATGTGTATATGTTTCTTATTGATATTTACTACCATATATTTTTTGTCTTTTTTACACAGTTGAACAGAAGTTCCCCAAAAATAGGGATTCCTGTTTCAGCTATAAAAGATATTCGGAATGTGTATAGTATGCATTTTATGACAGATGTATGCTCATATAACCGGACACTTAGAGCTGTACGACGCAGATAAAAGTTCTTCTGAATTTGTTTTCAGAAACACACGTCTTGCTTCATGTTACTGCTTCAGGAAGACGCAAAGTTGGTAATAAGAAATCTTCGGAAGAAATTTGCGTTATCTTGTATTTCTATCTGCTGGGTATATCTTTACTGCCGCATTTTGATAATAATAAAGTAACTTGTACGCTATTTCTTACTAATAAATGTTACAAAACGAAGCAATTTTGATTAGAGTGCGCAGAAGTAAAGCAAATTCAATATGTATAATTTTTTCATATAATTATTTCATACTTGTCATTGTATTGTTATTAGTTGAAAACATATCAAATGGGGTGGATGGAAAAATATTTAAAATTATTTAAATAAAAAAGTTTGTTCTCATTGCCTTTAGTGAAAAGATCTAGAAAATATAGAAAGGATGACACTAAAAGCTTGAAGCGTGCTTTAAATCTTTACCTGTTTGGGATAGAAAGGCAGCGTAAATTAAAAAATGTACAAATAGAAAAAAAGTTTATTTTATTGAAATAATCCTTCTATTAATTTTAAAATATTACACTTTTTAAACTTTTATGTGACTCCCCCGAGAAAATGTTTTCAATTATTTATTTCGCATTTGCTTCAAAAAGAGCATTACAGAAACTTACATACCTGTATGTTTAAAATTAACTAAGTTGCATAAAAGAGAAAAAAAGCTAATTTATACGTATTTTTTGTACCAATTGAAAAGCTATTTTATCAGTAAAAATTGGGCTATTTCTAAATTTATAATTTATGATTGCATTCTTTATTTCAAAAATATGTTTACAGGTGTGACAAAAAATGCATCACAAATGCATCTTAAAACACATTACAACGGAATAGGACATGCAAAGAGACAAATGCAGCTTTAAATCACCGAAACATAATTAAAAGAAAGCAATTCTTAACGCATTTTCAAAGTGTTTTGTCAGTTCTGCAATACATAACTTAGCTCTTCTAATAGCGCCTCTGAAAATATTTTGAAGTTAGTAAAAAAGCCTTTATTTTTAAAACATGACATATTTATACGCTCCCGCAATTTTTAAATCCATTTTTTAAAAGTTTATTTAGCAAAATTAACTTTTAATGGTTATCGTTATTACTTTTAACCAAATTCAATTGTTGTAAAGAAATCGCTAAAGAGTATCACAGTGTTTTTAATACAATTTTGTAAGCAATGAGATAAATTTTGGCGCTACAGAATTTGATAATAAGAATTCTAAGTGTTATTTTGTGTTCAAGACTTAGGATGAAGATGTACTTAATAGTAGACATTAAATTTTTTTCTATGTTCTATTCAGTATTCGTATACAATATTATAAATTCTGTATTTAAAGTAGAAGACTTTAAGATAAAAGTTATTTTATTTCAGTTAAAGTGAAGTTCTACATCACGTACATGTATATGGTTTTAGAGGCAACATAACTTCATAATTCACCGGAAACATTACATAGCACGTTTATGTATAATGTTTCTAATAATTTCAAAGCATATTATGTTCAGATATTGATACGGTTCTGAAAAGCAACATTCAAAAACGTATTATGCTTAAAATATAAATAAAATATTTAATACTTAGTGTCAAAACTTACTTTTAAGAGTTAAGTTAAATCCGATTTTCTCATATATGTTGCTATAACGACTGTCTGGAAAATGTTATGAACGCATTTGACTTTTTCAGGATTTCGAAACATGCAAGCAAAATTTTTCTCACGTTTCAAAGGTTAAGTGTCAACAGTTAAACGGAAATCTCTCGCTTTTATTTATTCACATAACCATCGTTTACATTGATGTGATTTTTCAGTGTACTTACTTTAACGATTGCTTAAAATTACCTTCATAATCATAAAATATAAGATTTATAAGATAAAATAAGTAGCCAAATAAAAACACTTTCATTAAAATAAAGAACTGAAACTTTCACAGAGTTATTGAGTAATAAATTATTTAAAGTCGTTTTACTGATTTTCAACATGATTGCATTTCACAATAAATGGGAAACGTATGTATATTTTTTATTTAATTTTATTTCGTTAAAAATGCATATGATAGATATAAAATTGTAATTTGATGGTAATAAATGTAAGTAACATGCATAATACTATTCATATTTTATGGTTTAAAAGACTTCACCTATTTTTCTTTTCTAAAATATGTTAAAAGAGGTATTGTAAACAATGTAATTTGAAGCTAAAATAATTCCTGTCATCCTGAAATAACTTTTGGGTGTCATACATGTGTTTTGAAAAATTATAAACAGTGACATAAATTTGTGCATTCTTTTATATCTAATAATGGTTTCTCAATCACTAACCGCTTCAAATAATCTAAAAGCTTCATACAATGTGTTTTACAACAAATAAATGTATTCTCATTTAACACGTTCACGCGGGCGCCGATATTAATGTTTTTCGCTGTAAGACGGCGCTCGAATTCATATTTCGCTTCATCTGGCGGCGCAGTACTGTCGCTTATTCAGAAACTGTATGTAATGACCCGCCCCTTTTATAGTTATGGAATGAATATAAAAAGCAAAGTTGATTGTGAATGTCTGAAAGTTCGTAAGGAGTAAGCAAATTATTTACAAGAAGCAAATTATTTAATCAGAGACATGATTTTATTGACTACATGTGTACGAATTCAATATAAAATGTCTTACTATCTAAAGAAAATGGTCTACATCATATAAATGCATTTCTGTAAGGTAGAAGCCACGCCTTTAGTCAATGATATTTTTTGAATGAAAACGAGAATTCTCGTTTCTCGTATTAAGTTTATAATAATGAATTGTTTTTATTACTGAATTTTGAATATACAAGTGTGACCCAATTGTAGTGCACGCTGTCTATAGCATAGTCGAGTGTGAACTACCTGTAGTACACGCCTTCTATGGAACAGTCGAGTGTGTCCCACCGATGATGCACGCCACCTGATGCGACAGTCAAGTGTGAACTACCGGTGATGCACGCCGGTGTGAACGTGTTAATAACTAATTAATATACCGAGTGTCCTAAGATGGACTGACTGATTTTAAAATTTCTTTTAAATGGTGACAGCTATTAAGGAAATTTTTGCTGGCGGTTTACGTAAGATGCCAGGAGGTTTTTTTTTTACTGTGATTCCCGAATTTAGTTCAAAATAGCAGCGATACATGGCGCTGTAAGCAATAGTCGCTAAATCCAGGGCCAGTTTTTTGTTTCTTTCTTCTCTCAGTATTGATGAGAAAGAAAAAGGTTTAATATATGGAGTAGTTCTTAGCTGTCAATCTTCTTAAGAACCCAATCCATATATTTAACCTACTTTTTTGACATGAACCCTGGAGAAAGAAAGGGAAAAAAAAAAAAAAAAAAAAAAAAAACGGGTCTGAATTGAACGCCTATTGCTTTGATATCTGTCTCTGCTATTTGGAACTAAAATCGGGAATCGTAGTAAAAAAAATCTCCTGCAAGATTTTTATTTAATAGCTGTCACTATTTGCAAGTTAGTTAATTTTATAATCAGTCACTCCATTTTAGGACACCCGGTACTTCATAATGCTTTTTATTTCCAGATTCATAGGTAAATTTGGTGTAAAATAATTGGATAATTTGAAACAATGGCTTAGAAATTAAAAAAAAAAATCTGCGAGGGCCGTAGAAAAGCATTTTGAAATAATTGAACTACTACGATTATCAGTAATGAATAAAATATTTATGAGAATAGGGGCATTGAAACAAATTATTTCATTGTATCAAAATAAATATTTCAATTATTTCAGGTAAAAGATTTAAGGTATTGATGACTTATAGAGTTGAAATTATCAAATTATAGTAAAACAACAGGAGCTCAGGGGGAAGGAAGTTTCTGTCTCTCTGATATAATAAGACATTTTTATAGAAACGAAATAGTCTGTGTAACATTTCACATTATATTTCATCATAGTTACATTCTCTAAAAGTATTTAATAATTCTAATATGAAAGCGCGGGTTGAAAGTTTTAAATATAAAAAAAAACGAATTCAGTATAAAAATGCAATTTGCGCAGCTTACTTTTATTGGCCCTAATCTGCAGATATACATGATAAAAATAAAAATAACTGGTATTGCTTCTTTATGTATGAGTCTTTTTTCAGTAATATCCTTTGGGCAGCTCATGAGATTTAAAAAAAGAAGGTATGCATATTGAATTTAAAAAATCTTTAAATTCTTTTGAAAATGTAAATTATTTTACATCGAAAGCAAAGAAGTATATATGTTTACTTACGGTTCATATAGAATATGTAGCAAAAACGATGCAATTAGTTATTGAGAAATGTTATTCAGATTATAAACGATAATACTTAGGATCAATTTGTTTCTCTTTGATTAATGTTTGAGAATGCTCAACTGAATTTTTGTGAAGAGAAAAGTTTTAATTTTACTTTAATGCATTGAAGTGATTAAAAAAAAACTGTTGTAAAATTAAAAGCACTCTGGGTTTAAAACTGGAAAAAAAAAACATGCGTGTGAATAAAGTATGACTGCGAATAATCAGTGTATGTAATAATTTTTTTAAATGCATAAATAAAATCATATAAATTACTTACAACAATATAATACAATTACATTCCCGCAGTTTCGGGACAGTTGAAAACTTGCCCATCCTCACGTATAGCATCCAGATGAACTAACATGGCGTTATCTGTACAACGTGTACATTATCACTTTCAAAACCTGAAACTGATCCTGGATTTTGAAACTGATAATGTAGATGCTGTGCAGATAACCGTCTTAGATTCTACGGATGCTATAAGGACGGTAAAGATTTTAATTGTCTTGAAACCGTAGGAATGTAATTGTATTATATTATTGTAAGTAATTTATGATAATTTATTTATGAAGTTTAAAAATATATTACATGCACTAATTTGGCCGTAGCCATACTTCATTTAAATATAGCGTAATAAGCCCTTTTATAAGTAACACGCATGTCTTTTAAGACCTAAAATAGAAAGGCAGAATTTAAGTTCGAGGAAAGAAATCATCTCTTGAAACTAAAATATATTTATACTTTTAATTAGATTTAAATTTTAGGAATAGATTTGTGACAATTTATTTGAACATTTTATAACTTTCATTTTAAGGATTTAATTTGAGGCTTATATTTGGGGAATTTTAGAAACTCTATGTCTATAGATCGTGTTGCATTTTTCTTTCATCAAGATTTAATAGCAAAAATTGACATGTTTTCTTTCCCCAAAAGTGCATTTTCGTATAAAAGAAGTTTTGCATTTAATGTAAGGCACAAAATCTATGCTTTTGTACAGTCGTGGAAAAAAAAAAGTAAGCACCCCTACAAACTCCTTAACAAATTATCCTACAAGAAAGTTACTAGTACCGAACGGTTGGAAATAAAGTCTACTTTTAAATAATGTATATAAAATTTGCTTAGGGAGCCATCTACATATTAAAACGAACCCAAACTTCATTTTTTAAATAGCAATACCAAATTTTAGCAAGATACTTCAAATCTTCGGCTCAAACTATGCATAGACACCAAATTTCAAGTTATTTGAATGATAGGATTTTGAATTATAAACATTAAAAATTTAGTTCTTCTAATGTTAAATTACATTTTCATATTTTTATTAATATCTCCTTAAATTATACTCCTAATGTGCTAATTTTTTGTGTAGCAATAATACTAAAATACCCAAAGATAAATACGTTGAATTTGCAATTTTTATAATTTTATGATATGAATTATGAAATTAATACTAAAAAAAATTATGAATTGCAACCTACAAATTTTTTTAGGGATTTAGATTTATTAAGTCCTGCTTTATGGAAATCCAAAATTTCACATTTTGCTTCCAAGCAGTTTTCAAATTATGTTTAAAAAAATTATGCTTTTCAAATTATGCTTTTTTTCAATAGCAGAACACATTTCTGACAGCATAAATGAACTGTACGCTCTTCAATTAGCCTAAAAACAAATTTTTATACAATTCGCACGATTAATTACTTTAAAACAAGCGTATTTTAGGGGCTGTTTCCAAATTGAAGTTTGGTACTCGATTGTTGTCGGAAACAGACCCTTCCCAATCAATTTATCTTAAGCGCCACTCAAGCAGTCATTGAAGACTGCTAGATTACAGGATAGCATAAGAAATTTCAAAATATCCAGTCACTTCTATCATAGACCTCCCCTTAAACCATCATTTTGCCGTTTTCTAAGCATAATTTAAAAACTATTTGGAAGAAAAATGTGAAATTTTGGATTTTCATAAAGCAGGACTTAATAAATCTAAATCCATCAAAAAAATTGTAGGTTGCAATTCAGAATTTTTTCGAATATTAATTTCATAATTCATAATTCATATCATAAAATTATAAAAATTGCAAATTCAGCGTATTTATGTTTGTCAGATTAGTTTTATTGCTACACAAAAAATTACCACATTAGGAGCATAATTTCAGGAGCTATAAATAAAAATATGAAGATGTAATTTAACATTAGAAGCACTAAATTTTGAATATTTATAATTCAAAAAATTATCATTCAAATGACTTGAAATTTGGTGTCTGGGCATAGTTTGAACTGAAGGTTTGAAATATCTCGTTAAAATTGGGTATTGCTATTGAAAAAAATGAAGTTATGGTTCGTTTTAATATGTAGGTGACCCCTTAAGCAAATTTTATATACACCATTTAAAAGTAGACTTTATTTCAAATCGTTCGGTACCAGTAACTTTCGTCTACGATAATTTGTTGAAGATTTAGTTACGGGGTGTTTACTTTTTGTTTTCCACGACTGTACATTTATTATTCTATTTGCCGCATTTATTCTTATATTAATAGTGCATTATTCGTAAACATTCTAAAGCTATTAGCAATTTTATAGTTTAAAAAGGGACTGTATTTTTCAAACTTTTTAAAAATACCTTACTTTTTAGATGCTATCGCAGATAATAATTTAAGAGTGTTTTTACTCTTTCTGAACCCCGTATCAGAAGGTTAAAAGAAAAATATACGTTTTTCCTCCTCAAAAAAGTTTACGGTTAAAATACTTTTGCAAATTCAGTCACTTTTCTTCAATTTTCTCTGAAAACAGTAGTAAACTTTTTTGCTTTCTCTTCCATTTTCTTTTCTTTTTCTTTTTCTTTTTCATTCTTCCGACCAAATGGACAGAAGGAAATGAAATTTGATTTTTTCCCCCGTTATCCTTTCCACAGTTCGAATTCCTTGGCTTCCCTTGGGGTGTTTGTCGAGGCATTCTGGCTGGAGGATTGAATTTACATCATAAATAGCTAAAAAACAAATGTCAAAACTGTAGAAATCTTTTTCTGTATGCGTATTAAAATAGCAAAGTAAAAATAAAGCATTTTTCTTAGATCTTTGGGGAAATATGTTGAAAAAGAGAAAGACTTTTACCTTTAAAAATATTACAGAAAGAGAAATATTTTTCCCTTTTATTTCTTTTTCTGAAATTTATATTTTTTATTGACAGATTATATCTCTGTTACTGAAATTACAACGAGGTACGAGCAAAGCAGATTTAATATCAGTCACTATTGTGTAAATTGTGTAAAGTAGTATATTTTTAAATATGGAAAACATTGAATGTTAATAGTAGCATATTTTATTCAGCCTCTTGAAACCTGAAGGTAAAATAACATTACGAATACACATTCACTGTTTTTACAGAAAAAAAATTACACTGTAGAATACAGAAAGACCATTTTTTTTTTTAAATAGATACCTTAAGGGTCTGTAAATTAGGTTTACAAATATGGATGTAAAATTATTAGCGCCCTTACAATTTCAATTTAATGATTAATAACCTAAATTCATACAATAACAAATTAAAGAGCTTTAAGGGGGCACCATAGAACCTTAAAACTTTCGAAAAATCAGTTTTCGTTTTCTTTTTTTTTTTAATATTGAATTTTTTAAATTTTTCAACAATATGCAAAAATCCGCATTCAAAAATATGCATTATTTCTTGAGTTATAATCCTTTATAGACGGGGAGTACAATTGATGGTTTGAAACATTATTGAACACATATTGAAACATTAAAACGCGTTTTCTCAGATTAGTAAATTTGGTGTTAGCGCGTACTGTTACTTTCAAACTGTATAAGCTATTAGTGTATAACTCCGTCCAAAATTACAGAATGTTGATCGGCGTTACCAATTAGACAAAACAAACAGTAATAATTATTGCAAAAATAATAATAATTAGCAAAGTGAAACACAATTTTTGAAGATTTCACAAAACATTAAAATTAAGTATTCAATGCATTAAAGGTTTATATATATATATATATATATATTATTTTTATAAAAATGAATGAATCTGAATAATGAATGCCCCACCACTTTACTTTAGGGGTTCATCCAGGTACGAAGTTAAGAGATAGAAATATTGTATTAGAACTCTGTGGGATCAAGTCAGCTGGTTTTACTCATCTATGGAGCTTTACGTTTTATTTCTAAGAATGGACTTGGCGTCATTTATCATCAATTGGTATAAACAAAGGATCTTTTTGTTAAAATTTGTAGGGTTTTTTTTGTTGTTGTTTTGAAAATACGCAGATCGCATTGATTTAATTAAAGATAAAAGTTTTAAAACTTCAGCTAATATAACTTTAAAATTTCCCCTTGGTATAAATAAAATAAAAGTTATTATTATTATTATTTCTTTTGAAAAATTTTTATTTAATTTTATCAATTTTTAAGAACTTAGCTTATATCCACTTGAAATTGACTTGCATTGTAAGTAAATATTATATTTAGTATAAAATGTAATTAAAATGTAAGGAATACACAATACCATGTTATGTACTACATATATTAATTATATCGATGCAGATAAAATTTCGATTTTTAACATAATCACATTTGAACAAACAAAATTATAATTTAATAAGTGAAAAGATAATTTTCAGCCATATTAATGCAATTATGATAATTTCAGTTATATCTGGGGAAAAAAATTATAATGAAACAAAATTTTAAAACTTAAGCAGATAAATGTGAAGCTAAATAAAACTAAATTAAAATTCTATCAAAGTCATAATAGTAGTAATAATAATAATAATAATCATAATAATAATAATCATTTTATTTATATTGAATGGAATTTAAAAATTATATAAATGAAACTTTTAAAAATTGATGTCGAATTACATCATTAACGTCTGCATTTTTTTTTCCGCATAAGAAACTCCAATTTCAATCGAAAGTTCTTTCATTTATATTGATTGCCGAAAAATGGCGCCAAAGTTTAAAAATAGACGGGATTTTCTGTAAAGCTTAGGCCAAGGGTGCTAGTGTACTGAATACAGCTTGTACCTGCGGTTATTTAAATCCATTTTTCACACAATCTTGAGTTGACATGAAAAAGAGAAAAACTCATTTCAAAATATATAAAGATTTTAATATGCTTTTACAAATATTTTAGTAACAGAATCAGATGTTAACCAGTAATTTTTTTTCATTTTTTTAATGAAATACTGTAAAAGTCGTTCATTTGTTTCTAGATTTCGAATTTGTAGCTCTAAATGGCAACAGTCTTTGCTTGTTTATATCTTGCACTCTTGTTATCCGTTGTTTATAATAGCTGGTTATCCGTCATTCTTAATTTAGAATTTAAAACGTTATAATTTGATAGTTTTTGAACGTCTTACAGAAAATAATGAAGATTAGATGTGATACTAAGCAGATTATTTGTATATTTCCATACGTTGAACATTCGGCAAATTTACGGTCTCTGATATTTATGCCTAACATGGCCGCGATAATTGCTTTTTCTCGAGGATGGGTTCGCCCCGGGTTCGTTACACTGTGTTTTTAGGTAGATTTCGTATGAAATACTATTAAATCCTCCCCTATATTGGAATTTCTAAAAAAAAATTTGCAGATCTACACCAATCATGATCCCTAGAACCCAACCCCCCCCCCCTCAGTAAAAAACTTTATTTTTATACATCTACTTCTTTTTGTACTTTTTAGGGTTCCGTACTAAAAAAGTAAAAACGGAACCATTATAAGATCACTCCTGTGTCTGTCTGTCTGTCACAGCCATTTTACTCGTAAACTATGGAACGTGGAAAGTTCAAATTCGACGAAGTAATAAAGACCATTGACCCACATATTTTCAGATTAATAAACATTCATAAATATATTTAGTAAAAAAGTAGAGGGGCTAATTATGCTACTTGAAAAAAAATCTTTTCTTTGCATATCATGTGGGGTATCCTGTGAAAGCTTTTGTAACGCTGAACTCAAAATACATTCCTTTTTTTAGGTATTATATTTTCAAAGATATTGTTGAAAATGTAGCGCAAAAATATGTTCCCACCTATCTAATTCCGAATTTACTGAAACTAAAATTATGAAAAAAATTAGAGGTAGTAGACGTTAATGTAAACCTTGCCGGAAAATTATAGCGATTACCCTAGGTCACATAGTTTTTGAGTAATTAGCATTTTTCTGTTACACACAAATTTCGATTTACGGGCATTCAGAAAAATTGTTGAGCATCGCTGAATATACCTATCGTTGTAGAAGAATAAAGGCATTGTTGATAATGATTTTCGAAAAAAATCATCGGTTATTAGCCGAGATATTAATCCTTAAAGGCACGGTCAGTTTGGACATACACAAGGACAGGGTTTGTACTCTATGCCTAGTTAACAACTTTTAACGATATATATGTGTAATGTAATGTCCAGTAACAGTATAAAAGCAATAAACGTCAAATTGTTAAAAAGATACTAATTTAAGGGGTCTCGGGACTCTAAAAAGTGAAAAAAATGAAAAAAAGATCATTTTCAACATTTAGTGTCTTAAAATGTAAATGATTTTAAAACACAATTTTAATTGGGATAAAAAATTGTATTTATTAGTAAGAATTAGTATTTATAGGGGACACGAAACTGTTAGACATTTGTCGAACAAAAAATTGGCATAACAGTTTACGCGCAGGATTACAAAATAAGTATTGCAACTAGAATGAAAATTTTGGTGCTTACTTATACTTCAGATTGTAATAATTTCCCTGAACTTAAACAAATTTGTATTTAAAGCATTTTTATATTTTTAATGCAATGTTGCATTTAGCTAATACAAAATTTTGAAAATTTCAACAGTAAAATCACCTAAAAAATATTTTTTTGAACAATAAAAAGGAAATTTTGGGTTCAGTTTATACAGACTAACATGAAATATATGCTTTGAAAATTTCATGAAAAATTATTCAGAAGTTTTTGAGGTATCCTGCGCGTTATGCCCAAAAAACGCCATTTGGAAAATAATGACTTTAAAGTTTCGGAAACGCTGCTTCAGCTATTGAGCGGGTATAATTCTAAAAGCCAAAACTTCTGTTCTAATGGGAATTTCAAGGAAACAATTATATTAAAATATTCAGAAAAAATAGGAGTTTAACATCTAAAAAAATTAAAATTTCTTAAATTTTGCAGCTTTAAGAGTCCTGCGACCACTTAATCCTTTCCGACACGGAGTAATTCTATTTATAAACTTATGAAATAATGAACTGACATCAGAATTTATAAACGAATTTATTAGAAAATGCGAACTTGCTTATTTTCACGTACATGATAAAAGGAAAATTTTAATTAAATATTCTTGGTGCCGTTTGTCTGTTTTGGAATTAAAATTAGGTGTCCATTTTTTAAGGGCATCGCCCTCGAAAGATTTAATTAGAATGAATCGCATAAATACTGTGGGATTCGTGATAGTTTGCATTGATTGTATCTCTCAATACGCCTCGAGTGACTTTAAAAGTTAATTAAACACCTATCTGGAAAAACGCGGCACTGATTAAGGCGGCGTTGCAACTTTGAGACCTTAATTCGAAGCGCGCTTAGTACAATACCAAATTTGAACCTTGAACAAAGGTTTTGTTTTAGCTACACTGTAGAAATAAAGGTTATTACTACGTTGAATTTAGTTTCATGAAATGCCAAATGAAGTTTAACTATGCACTGCTTTTATTGTCAGTACCGAATTAAGTTCATCATAAACAGATTAGGATAATATTAAAAGAAGAATTATGCGAATAGCTATATTTGATATTATTTAGGATCTATATCTCTTTGAACTTTCATGGTATACCCATTTACACTTTTGTAATATATACAGTTATACCCACCCTACGTTGTATAGTTTTTTACAAAGTCTTAGTATTCTTTTAGCAACTTTTTTTTTTAATAATACAATTACAAATTCATATATTTATTCTACGGAACCCTCTGTGCGCGAGTAATGCTCGCACTTGACCGTTTATTATTAATAATTTAATCTAGGATCCTTAAGATAGCATATAAAATAATTTTTAATATTTAGACTATTTAAGTTATTTATAATGATTATATTTCTAATAATGTTAATATTATCTGCTAGCTGTGTTGATTTGAAAACGTAAGAATTCATTTTTAACTGTGGCCATTTAATTAGGCGAGATTTTCGCTGTGTTAAAAGGGGATACATGTTTGAGATTATGATATGCTCATAGTAATTCTCTTGCTGGGTATGTCTTTAATTTACATGTCCCAATTTTGTTCATGTTGGTCATTATTACGGATCTTGCATCATTTAATTATTTATTTCATTGAATTTATATGGCATGGTAAATTTCTACTTTTTAGAATATAGTCGATCGGGTACATAAGGAATTCAATTTTTAGCTTATTGCTGGATTCTTTTACCGAAATCGACCATGTTTTTGCTTATATTTGTATTTCATGTACCCCTGATGAAGCGAAATGCTATATCAGCTTCTAGATACATCCATCCAATTGATCTATTTGTTTATGATACGTCTTTTAATGGTTCAACATTATTTTGCTGGTTATTTGTATCTTTTGTCTTTAATAGGTTATTATATCAAAATTTGGTGCTTTTTCATTTATTTTATATGGATTAATCGTCCGCAATGTGCTAGTGAATTTGTAGTATTGTGCTTGATTTTGTGTTTCAAGACATAGGTTCCATTTTTATTTTGTATAATGTCAGTGTTATGTATTGAAGCTATATATATATCCCAAGCAGCAAATAATCCCGGCCGAACCTCCACCCAATGTCCTAATCTGACTATTTTTTTCACTCGGTCGACCTCATTTCCTGAGATTGGCAGTAAAGGCTTTTTGGCCGCACGGCAAACGATCTGAGGATCGTAGGATCCTGATATGTTGTGCATAGGTTTTGGACATATTGCCGACCTCTTTTTAACTACTGAGTTTAGGCTGATTTCTTGTTATTTTCTACCCCTCCCTCCCAGGTTTGTTGCCTTCTTGTTTTTGCGTTTTACTAGCAGTGAACACTCTACCCTTTAAAAGTACACTTTGTATTAAAAGTAATTTAAAAAGAAATATATTATTTCTTTTCATGTGAATTATTAATCTATGACTTTGAAAATAATTTTATGTAATACACGTAAAAGTTATTTTTGTTGAATATAAATTGATTTACAAATTTTCTACACAAATTAGTAAACTTTCATCAAAAAATAAATGACAGCCCGGCTGATGTTGCAAAATAAACCTTAATATTAGAAGATTTTTGTACAGTTTTTATGAATTATGAATGGTCATTCATATTTTAAAAAATATTTTGATACGTAAAACGTAATGAAATGCACCTGTTATACTCTTACTTTAAATACTTGAGTATGAAAACTAGCTTACTTTGGGCGATTTAAATGAATAAATTGAAAATAAAGTATGCAGATAATAGCTAAAATGTTTAATATTAAAGCAATTATTTAAACCAAACTCTTTTTTAAAGTAAGCTTAGATAAATAGTGAATTGAAATAATAAATTTAGCACCGCACTTTTAAGAAACATATCAAAAGATTTTTTTTAATTATTAAAATAATTTAGAACATTAAAACTTTAGTCAGGTCTAAACTAATTCACTATTAATAAACTAAAATATTTGACGTTTTCTCCAATGCATTTAATTTATAAAAGAAAGTATGTTATTTCTTGCAATGCACGAAAATTCATTGATAATAACTTTCAATAAATCCCGAAAAAATAAAGAAATTAAATTCTCACATTTCAGGTTTTTCTTGCCCCCCTTCCCACTTATTACAGTCTTTGCAAGGTAAAAAGTATTTAGTATTTATATTACAACATCTCATTCAAATAGGCTATTCCTTAAGGCAACATTTCCAGTTTTCCATTCTTCCTCTAATTCTATCTTAAAGAAGGGGTGAAAAAAATAGAAATAGTTGTTTAATGTTTTAATTTTATTATCAAATATTCTTTATTTGTAATTTATTAATATAAATAAAAAAACAATCTAGTCTTTGTATCAAGTATATAATTCATTCTTTTTTGTTTTTGAAGTAACTTTTTAAGTATGAATAATTATTCGTAATTCCATAAAAATGTTGCTAAAATTCCTTCTAATTTCTAGATATGTTTGCGGTTTAAGGTTAGTTGGGGGAACTGGGCCATGATTTTACAATGTGACTCAGGAGCTTTTGACAATTCAGCTTCAAAAAGCTAATGTTCATTTGAATTAAAGTCTGAACTTCTGTAAATGTATTCAGTTAGGTTCCCTCTATCAGACAGAAACTCTTAAAATTATATTTTATTATATAAAAATATAGAAATATGCATATTTCATCTTTCTTTCCTCATGGGTCCAGTTGCTCCATAAAAATGAGGTAAGTGGACCAGGAGGGTCTATGTTCCACACGCGTTCATATTTTTTTATATCGGATATCAGGTCCTGTTTGAAAAAGTGTAAACAACTTAAAAAAAAATTAAACCAGGCAGATCATGTAAATTATATGTCAATAAACAGCGCTGTAAGGGAAACCTTTGCTGTCAATGTGTCTAAAAAAACACTAAAAGTGAAAATATTAGATTTATTTATACCAAACACATAAAACTTAAGTAAGTACTTATGTACTTTAGTATCGGTAATAAGTATAAAAGTCACATGGGTATGTTAAGAAAATAAATAGCAAGGTAAATCTATGAACAAACGGCTACGTAAGTACTTAAGTACTTTATCTGTATCCAGAGGTTGCATTATATAGGGAAAATTTTATTGTTTCTACCAGAAACTTCAATGAGTTACCTTCATGATCATTTTATTTAACATATTATAAAAAAAGGTGCGATGAAGATATTATTTTCAAAATAGTGGTAGGAGCAATAAAAGTTTCCCTATAGAATGCGACCCCTGTATCATACAATTTCAAGGTTTGGCTATCTCGCTTTCAGGGGCAAGGTATTTGCATTCGTAAAATATTGAAATAATTTAATGACACCAGTATTTACAAGAGAATCTATTCGAAAACAAGTAAAAGTATATTTTCGTGTACTTAATAAAGGAGAAATATTCATTATAAAATTCCGGTGCCAATGTGGCAATTAGGAATTAAAATTATGTGATGCTATAACGGCATCACCGCCTCTCAAGGGGTCAAGAAATGTCTTTTGATATCACCCGATATGCTTTTTTTAATTTTATTACGTAATTTTAATAAGGTATTCTATAATTTTCTTTATTGTGAGCAAAAAACAATGGAGAAATTTACTTCCCGTTGTAAGAGAAACTTAAAAAAAAAATTATAACTATTGGGGTAACTGGATACAGCATGGTCCAGTTACCCCGGATACATGTCCCAGTTACCCCATTCTTGAAATATTTATGGAGTAACTGGGACACCGAGCTTACATTTGAAACATGAAGTAAATATGTATAGAAACCTAATAATATTAAAGTAGTTATATGCCTAATCTTAAAAAAAAAAACAAAAAAAAACAACGGATTGTTTAATAAAAGTACTTACAGTATTTTAATGAAAAGCCGAGGAAATTCAACCAAATTGACGTTCTTTTTAAAAAAAGAAACGTAAATTTTCAACAATCTATCACAGCAAATAGAGAGTTATGATTGAGTTGACACACGTTGTTTTAGCAAGTAGAGGTTAAGAGGCATTGTTCACAAAAGCTAAAACTTAAAATACATCAACGGTTTTTTATAAAATAGCCTATGGCCCAGTTACCTCGTGGGCCCATTTACCCCAACTAACCTTATATCGAGCGGTCGTTTATTTTTGAAAGGTGGAAAATTACTAACTTTTGAAGAAAATGCTAAAGAATTTATACTCACTCTCATACTTTATATAACTTCCTTCCATCCCCGTATCCTTTCTCAGTTTGGTTAAAAATGGCTTTGCTTGCAACATAAAAAGAAAAAACATTGAGGGGTGGGTAAGGTGGAAAATAAAGAAACGTAAATTTTCGACAACCTATCACAGCAAATAGAGAGATATGACTGAGTTGACACACGTTGTTTTAGGAAGTAGAGGTTAAGAGGCATTGTTCACAAAAGCTAAAACTTAAAATACATCAACGGTTTTTTATAAAATAGCCTATGGCCCAGTTACCTCGTGGGCCCATTTACCCCAACTAACCTTATATCGAGCGGTCGTTTATTTTTGAAAGGTGGAAAATTACTAACTTTTGAAGAAAATGCTAAAGAATTTATACTCACTCTCATACTTTATATAACTTCCTTCCATCCCCGTATCCTTTCTCAGTTTGGTTAAAAATGGCTTTGCTTGCAACATAAAAAGAAAAAACATTGAGGGGTGGGTAAGGTGGAAGATAAAGGAACGTAAATTTTCGACAACCTATCACAGCAAATAGAGAGATATGACTGAGTTGACACACGTTGTTTTAGGAAGTAGAGGTTAAGAGGCATTGTTCACAAAAGCTAAAACTTAAAATACATCAACGGTTTTTTATAAAATAGCCTATGGCCCAGTTACCTCGTGTGTCCATTTACCCCAACTAACCTTATATCGAGCGGTCGTTTATTTTTGAAAGGTGGAAAATTACTAACTTTTGAAGAAAATGTTAAAAAAATTATACTCACTCTCATACTTTATATAACTTCTTTCCATCCCCGTATCCTTTCTCAGTCTGGTTAAAAATGACCTTGCTTGCAACATAAACAAATAAACTTTGAGGGGTGGGTAAGGTGGAAGATAAAAAAACGTAAATATTCGACAACCTATCACAGCAAATAGAGAGATATGATTGAGTTGACACACGTTGTTTTAGGAAGTAGAGGTTAAGGGGCATTGTTCACAAAAGCTAAAACTTAAAATACATCAACGGTTTTTTATAAAATAGCCTATGGCCCAGTTACCTCGTGGGTCCAGTTACCCCTACTAACCTTATATCGAGCGGTCGTTTCTTTTTGAAAGGTGGAAAATTACTAACTTTTGAAGAAAATGCTAAAAAATTTATACTCACCCTCACACTTTATATAACTTCCTTCCATCCCCGTATCCTTTCTCAGTTTGGTTAAAAATGGCTTTGCTTGCAACATAAAAAGAAAAAACATTGAGGGGTGGGTAAGGTGGAAAATAAAGAAACGTAAATTTTTGACAACCTATCACAGCAAATAGAGAGATATGACTGAGTTGACACACGTTGTTTTAGGAAGTAGAGGTTAAGAGGCATTGTTCACAAAAGCTAAAACTTAAAATACATCAACGGTTTTTTATAAAATAGCCTATGGCCCAGTTACCTCGTGGGCCCATTTACCCCAACTAACCTTATATCGAGCGGTCGTTTATTTTTGAAAGGTGGAAAATTACTAACTTTTGAAGAAAATGCTAAAGAATTTATACTCACTCTCATACTTTATATAATTTCCTTCCATCCCCGTATCCTTTCTCAGTTTGGTTAAAAATGGCTTTGCTTGCAACATAAAAAGAAAAAACATTGAGGGGTGGGTAAGGTGGAAGATAAAGAAACGTAAATTTTCGACAACCTATCACAGCAAATAGAGAGATATGACTGAGTTGACACACGTTGTTTTAGGAAGTAGAGGTTAAGAGGCATTGTTCACAAAAGCTAAAACTTAAAATACATCAACGGTTTTTTATAAAATAGCCTATGGCCCAGTTACCTCGTGTGTCCATTTACCCCAACTAACCTTATATCGAGCGGTCGTTTATTTTTGAAAGGTGGAAAATTACTAACTTTTGAAGAAAATGTTAAAAAAATTATACTCACTCTCATACTTTATATAACTTCTTTCCATCCCCGTATCCTTTCTCAGTCTGGTTAAAAATGACCTTGCTTGCAACATAAACAAATAAACTTTGAGGGGTGGGTAAGGTGGAAGATAAAAAAACGTAAATATTCGACAACCTATCACAGCAAATAGAGAGATATGATTGAGTTGACACGTTGTTTTAGGAAGTAGAGGTTAAGGCTCCTTTTCACTGACAATTTTTTTCCAACTTGAGCTCTTCATGTGAGAATTCTATCCCCCCCTTTCTAAACACGCCTATGCTTTTCTACAGCTGTCAACGCAGTTAGGGTCAAGCGAGGGGTCAAACAAGGTGTCCAAGAAGGGGGAAAACTGCTTGAGGGCAGTCTTGGATGGAAAGAATTAGGTGAGAGAGGTTCTTTTACAAAAAAAAAAAAAAAATAATAAAAGCGAGCTTTCTTTTGAGTTTGTTGCAAAAGGACAAGATTCAGAAAAAATTGTTTCACAGGTCGGACAGCCAAAGAGAGGTCCAGGGCTTGATATTCTTCCCTCCCCCCGCCCCGCCCTCTTCTTATACCGTTATTAAAAAAAAAACTAAACATTTTCGAAGTCTTATAAAACATATGATTGATTATATAAGTACGCACTCACACATTTAGAAATAATCTTATCCTATTTTAAAAGTTCAAAATATTGATTATAAAGATTAGAAGGTTAAAATAGGCTTGAATTTTCAGCGATATGAAAATTCCCTAAAACAAAATTCGGGGTCACTAAAATCAGGAGTGTCAGTATCCAATTTGCCAAAAGCATAATCAGTCCGTAGATGAACCTGAATTCTTATGCCAAAATTAATTCCACTGTAAGCAATTTAGATCTTTGTTGTTTTCCTATATTGGTCTTATAAATTCTCAACAAATCTTTTAGTTGTTTAGGTATTATATTAAGGATAGACCGAAATAGGTATTTAAAACCGAAACAGAATTTTGGTAATCTTCCTATTTTCGGCCGAAAACGAAAATGTCTAAATTTTTTTTTTTGAGTAATTAATACATACATAAATATTCATAATTATTAATTAATTATAAGTGAGGCCCAAGTTGACTTTCTGTGAATTTGACCAAAACTTTTTATTTTCTTACAAAATAAAATAAAATGTAATTAATTCGTCAACAACACAGAATTATTTTCGAATTATGCGAATTACATATAATTAGAAAATGTTTTAGGTATACATACCTCGATTTATCTTTTGTAATGATTTTTTTTAATGATCTTCTGTTATACTAGAACTTTCTCAAAGAGTATTCAAAACACTTCTGTACTTTCTAAAAATTTTCTATTACTGGTAAGTCTGCATCTTTTAATGAGAAAATGAAAGGCGTCTTCAAAATTTAGTTATATAGGCATTACTTACATTGTAATTTGTACTCACGTCTTGAGTCAGTCATGACTGACAATTATAATCAGTGAAGTTTATAGAAATAAGCAAAGCTTATCTCATTTAAGCCAATATAGCTCAAATCTCTGAGTAATGTCGACTTTCGGTCCAGCCGAATTTTTGGCAACATTTTCGCCGAAAACACATTTTCGGCGAAACTCTGATTTTGTGACAAAAACGAAATCTATTTTTCTGTCGATCTCTAATTATTATTATTATTGTTATCATAAATATAAAATATAAAAATACTAGCAATATAAGCATATACCGTATTTTATGGAAGAAACGCCACACTCCTCAAATTGGCCTGAATAAACTTAAAAATATCGTAATCGCCGCACCTGTTGTAAACGCCGCATCCGTCGGAGTGCTACTTTTGTCGACAGCAGGGCCGGTTCAAGCTGCTCTGGGGCCCGGGGCTACTGAAAATTTTGCCCCCCCCCCTTCCCTGCTACTGAAAATTCCCCCTCCCCCCACACACAACTTCTCCCCCCCCCTCCTCAAACACAAACTTTAAAAATTGATTGTGATAAAAATTGATCGTTACTCAAACATTTTTTTTTTGGTATGTTTAATGGTGCTTTTAATTATTTTATTTAACCACATATGTCCCAAATTATGAAAGAATGAAAAATCATCTTTTAAAGTATTTTTCTGATTTTTTTAAAAATTCATTAGAAGATTTACACAATCAATAAATTTTAGAAGGATATTGCCAATTAAAATTAATGAATGAAATATTTATTTATAGGGATTTTGTAGAATATTTCTAACTTCTCTCAATTTTTTTATATAAAAAATTTTTTAAGTGTTTTTTAGAATTAGGAAATGTACAAATATAATGGCCCTTACAATAGAAATATAAAAATATTTAAGAACTGGAACCATCCACTTCCAACCTTCAGCCATCAAGAAAGCTAAACAGATACGAATGAAAGATAAATCATCCATTTAAAAACACTTTTTTTTAGGCATCATCTTTTGGAACAACATAAAGTAAAGTATTTGTAACTCATTGTAATTGCATTACTGCTAATCGATGTAGTAACCCTTTATGTCCCAAATTATGAATTCATGAAATTTTCATCTTCTAAAGCATTTTTCGTGAATTTTTTAAACTGCATTAGGAGATTTATACAATCATCTAATATATTTTTGAAGGATTTTGCCAATTAAAATTAATTAATTAAATTTGATATCAAAGGGATTTTGTGCAATATTTATAGCTCCACTCAAATCTTTTATTTAAAGTATTTTTTTTTTTTTTTTTTTTTTTTTTTTTTTAGTATTTTGTAGAATTAGAAAATGTACAAACATAATGTTTTTACAATAGAAATATTTCCGAACTGAAACTACCCCCCCCCCCCCCCCCTCAATCTTTCAACGTCAAGAAAACTCAAAAAATGCTAAGGCAAAAGAAATCATCCTTTTTTTTTTTTTTTTGTGAAACCAATAATGCTTTTGGAAGAAGATAAAGTAAAATATCTATAACTCATTCTAAACTGTAATACTACTAATCGGTGTATTAAATGAATTTTATAGCAAGTTATTTTAATGATACATTAAAGTACCGTCGGGACATAAAGGGTTAAGAGCGATTCCAAATAGTTGCAACCAGTAAGGAGATGAAGTATTGGTTTTTAAAGGGATGCATTTACTTTGTCGAATCGCTCTAAAATATCATGCCAAAGTGTACACATTAATACCCATTCAAATTTAGAAAACTTTTTTAATTAGGGATTTTGCTTCCTTTCTAGTGTCAAGTTTCTCTTCACAGTTCGTACTTATGCATTCTAAAACACACTAAATATTGTCATAATTGAAATATAGCTCTTTTACTGATTTGTAACGGCAGCACCACCTTGTTCTGCACTAACTTTTTAGGTGTACGAGTTCCTCATTGAGATTTGTTTCTGTGAGAGTGGTGCCCATTTACCTCACTGTAAAAAAAATTCCGCAACGTTCCTGGGAAAAAATGGGCAGCTGAGTTGCCTATTATTTCCAAGAAACATTTCTTGAAAATGACTGGAACTTTACTGTATATGTTAAAAACTTTCTACAGAAATGCCAGTAAGTTTCCTGCGAAATACCAGGAATATTTCTGTTGACATCAAAACATTACTGACATTTCACAGCATGCGGGATCCGCAGACGATTTTTACATTTCCAGTTGACAATTTTCGCTTTATTATCATTATTTGTTAGAACGAAAAAATATTTTGAAATTGACATCAAAATTATTATTTATAATTTACACGAAAAATTAAATTTTCAGTTAAAATTCAATAAAGTAAATATATATATGATATATTGTTTCTGAACTTTGCTTAAAATATAAAAATATATAAATGTAAATAATAATTAGAAAAAAAATCTAGACATAAAATATTTTGGATTTTCGTCAGTAATTATGTTAGTTTACAAGTTAGATAAAATACATATAAATTTTCATGAAAAAAAAAACCTAAACGTAATTGTATATTTTTTCCGAAAATAAAAAAAATTCAAATTTGCAGCAATTCAAAGTGTCAAATATATATCAAATTTAAATCAAATTGTAATAAAGTGTTAAAATATAAAATTAATTAAAAAAGAAAAAAAAAGTCAAGAGGTAGCATCGAACTCGGGCCGTACGGGTGGCGTGCGAGCCTTCTGCGTCCACACCACGAAAGACACGTTGAGAGCTGCAAACTAATGGGTATTTGAAACGTATGCTAAACCTCGGCATCTAATTTCTGAAAATCTAAGGCCCATTTGAAGAAATCCTTTCACAAGAATAATTAGAGATAAGAACTCTAGAACATACTTTAAATTAATCAAAATCGGTGAGAATCATGTTTGATGGTCCCCTGGTTAATGGAGATCCAAATAATAGGTGTTTTTTTTTTTTTTTTACATGGTCTGCTCGTTAAACATTCCACAGACAAGCACGAGAGATAATCTCTTAGCGATGTCACAGAGGTATTGTATTTTCATCTGAATTGTCTTGACAATAGAGACGTAAAGGATTATGTCGTCTATTGATTTATTTGCATTCCATATTGATTTTTTTACATTCATTTAAGGAATTCGTTTTCGACACTCGCGCGCGAGCAACGGATTATAGCAAAAAAATAATAAATGGCGGCCGCAGCGTTTTGCTATTTCCAACTTTTGTTCTGGAACGTTTCCGATAAGAAAACCAGAATTTCACAGGAAAGAGCTAAATTATTCTGAAAACCTGAGAAAAGGCGAAACGTTCCTGGATTTTACATGGAACGTTACCATTTTTTTTTTTTTTACAGTGCTGGCGGACTAGAGAAATACACGTATAATTTTTGCAAATATGAAAATAATTATTTAATATCGAAATTTACTTTTCTAAGTTCAATCTAAATGTTGACAATCAACTAAAAGTTCTAAATGTGTATGCGGAAAGTTTTTAGTTCTCGGCTGAAATAAGTCAATTTTTGCACAAAATATGAGAAATTTTATTAATAAATTCTTTGTAATCAAACTTCCGCAATCAGGTAATCTTTTCAAATGTGAACAAATTAGCGTATTTTTAGCGGAGTCTACATGGCAGTTGGCGAGCGTAGCTTGGTAGTGGGCAAACCGCCAAATTGTGTTAGAAAATGTAATTGTGAGATACATTTTTATTATAGAAAAAACAATTTTTCCTGATTTAAAAAAAAAATCAACACTTCAGACTTTTTATAAAATTTACTTTTCCAGTTTAATCCATATCTTGACAATGAATTAAAAGTTCTAAATATGTATGCCAAAATTTTTCAATTTTAATGAGATAAGTCAATTTTGTGCAAAATATGATAAATCTATTCTCAAATACAAAAAAACTACTTTCTGACGCATTTTTAAATTCATTTTTGTTCAGAAACGCATAAAATTGTCAGGTGTTCTTATTCAGAAACTATGTAATCGAATGGCGTTTTCCATTTTTTGTTAAAGCAGAAAATCTTTCAGAAAATACGGCCCTTAATCCGGCCCTGGTCGACAACGTCACATTGTCACATTGACCTAACTATAATCAAAGTTTTCTGAACAGTGTAGGATGCCTCGTTTTTAATATCTTAAGATGTCTGAAGTTTTATTTAAAATATTTAAATCCGATTTTAAATATTTTTATGAATTTTTAAATTAAGGAAACTCAGTTGGTATTTTAAAAAAATCGTAAACGCCGCACTTGGAAAAAAAACGAACTTTTAATCTCGTAAATGACGCGGCGTTTCTTCCATAAAATACGGTACTAGCATATAAAGTATACCATCATACAAAGCTATATAATACTAGCATATAAAGATTATATGAAGATTATTATTAATATAAGATTATGTAAAATTTCACAGGAAAGTTTCTTTATTGTATATATTTATGTACAAAGGCTGAAATACATGTTATTTAATTATATATGTCGTAGGCTAATTGAGAAATCACGCTCTTTGCAAAGAGCCTAGGCTGTTTGCAAAGAGCCGGACTAATTGGAGAATTATCTCTCTTTTTCTAATTAGCCTGATATTTTTCAGGCTTATTGCAAAGAGCCTGGAGAGCCTTAGGCTAATTGAAAACTGACCTCTTGTTACTCAATCAGCCTGGTATTTTTCAGGCTTATTGCAAAGAGCCTAGAAAGCGTTAGGCTAAATTAAAAATAACCAATTATTTCCCAATCAGGATAACTTTTTTAGGTTTATTAACCCATAACCCGACCCGAACACGAAAAAAAAATTACAACAGACCGTACTCCTATCCGAGCAAGACAAAATAATTTCCGTCGACACGCAACTCGACCCAAACCTGAAAGTTCCATTTAAAAAAAACCTGAAATCTGACCCGAAACAACCGTGATATTGCAAAGAACCATAACCCGATCCGATCAAGAGAAAATAATTGCCGGGTTCAGATTTGGTTCGTGTCAGATTTCGAGGTTTTTATAACGGAATTTTAAGTTCGGGTCGGGCTGTGTGTCCACGGAAATTATTTTGTCTTGCTCGAATTGGGTTATGGTTTTTGAGGATATTTTTGCCGGATTCAGATTTGATTCGAATAAGATTTCAGGTTTTTTTTCAAATGGAATTTTTAGATTCGGGACGGGTTTATGTCCATGGAAATTATTTTGTCTTGCTCGGATCGGGTTATGATTCTTTGGAATATTTTTATAGGTTTCAGATCTCATTCGGACTATACTTCGGGGGGGGGGGGGGGGGGGGGGGGGTAAACAAAATTTTTAGGTTCGGGTCAGGTTACGTGTCCAGAGAAGTTATTTTGGCTTGCTCGGAACGGGTTATGGTTCTTTGGAATATTTTTGCCGGGTTCAGATTTGGTTCGTGTCACATTTCGGGTTTCTTCTAATAGAATTTTTAGGTTAGAGTCGGGTTGCGTCTCCACGGAAATTATTTTGTCTTGCTCGGATCAAGTTATGGTTCTTTAGAATGTTTTTGTCGGTTATCGTATTTGGTTTCGGTGAGATTTCGGGTTTTTTTTTTTTTTTTTTTTTTTTTTTTTAATAGAATTTTCACGTTCTGCTCGGGTTTGCGTATCGACTGAAATTATTTTGTCTTGCTCGGATCGGGAGTGCGGTCTGTTGCATTTTTTTTTTTTTTTTTTTTTTTTCGCGTTCGGGTGCCGTTATGGATTAATAAGCCTAAAAATATCATGCTGATTGAGAAATAAATAGTAATTTTTCAGTTAGTCTAACGCTGTGTGGTCTTTTTGCAATAAGCCTGAAAAACGCCAGGCTGATTGAGAAACAAGTAGCCAGTTTTCAATTAGCCTAATGCTCTCTAGGCTCTTTGCAATAAGCCTGAAAACTATCAGGCTAATTGGAAAAAGGGAGATGATTCTCCAATTAGCCCGGCTCTTTGAAAAGAGCCTGATTTCTCAATTAGCCTACGAAATATACACCAGATTCCCTTCTTTATTAAAAATTTCAAAGACGACTAGCGACCGAAAGCTTTAATGGTCGGTAATATTTTTATTATTGGTGTAACAATTCAAAATTAATATACTTTTTTCAAAATCCATTAAAACAATGTCGCGATTGTCCCCAATTTTACTACTTTGCAACATTAGGTATAAAATTTTTATATTTTCGTTAAAATTATATTCGTTGAAATTAAAGCTTCTTTCTCTTTTAATATTCACGTGTAAATATCATTCATTTGAAAGGATTTGGAAATATTATTAATTGGATTTTTTAAATAAGACATAATTTCTACCGCTTAATGCTTTTCTCGCATAATAATTTAATTAATTTCAAGTTTTCTTGTATTGGATACATTTTTAAAGAGGCAAAAATATTTATAAATAATAATTGGTAATAAGTATGTTAAAAAGTTTTACTTATATTTAATATTCTAGTATTTATCGCATTGATATATAATCAGCAAATCAAATGAGAAAATATTCTAATAAATTATCAACAGAATACTAATAATTGATTGTAGGGCAATAATTAAGAACGTCTCATGAAATTCTGTTGAATAAGAAAAATGTAATACAGCAAAACTATGCAATCGACCGTTTAAATATTTTTTTTAAGACAGAAAAACAAAATTTAAAAATATTAATTATTTTAATTTTTCAAAATTTCGTTCAAATCGTTCATAAAATGTCTTTAATCCTTTATCTTCTGACGGTACTTATAAGTATCATTAAAATAACTTGTTATAAAATTCATTTAATGCATCGATTAGTAGTAATACAGTTTAGAATGAGTTATAGATATGCATTACTTTATTTTGTTACTAAAGCATTATATGTTACACAAAACAAAAGAATTTTAAAAGGATGATTTCTTTTTCCTTTGCATTTTTTCAGCTTACTTGGCGTTAGGGGGGGGGGGGGATTTTTCAATTCGGAAATATTTCTATATTTCTATTGTAAGAATATTTTATTTGTACATTTCTTAATAATTCCCTAATAATTTGTACATTACCTTTTTCCCTTTTTTTTTCTTTTCTCGTTAAAAATCATCCCAGTTGTAGTTAAATAGCATATTGAATTGTTATTCACTCAAACAAGTTTCATTTTGAATTTTTTTATTTTATTATTCAGGATGATTTATAATCTTATAAACTTTGTATTTAAG
The DNA here is from genome assembly GCA_963932465.1 of Maratus speciosus. Taxonomy (NCBI): domain Eukaryota; kingdom Metazoa; phylum Arthropoda; class Arachnida; order Araneae; family Salticidae; genus Maratus; species Maratus speciosus. The sequence goes on along the minus strand of OZ010788.1, from coordinate 382,728,285 downwards.
TAGTTAAATGAATTCTAGACAGAAAATAAGTTTAAACGATTTTAAATAGAAATGATAAATTAATGAAATAATGAAAATTATTACTATAAATCTGTTAAATGCATTTTTTAGACATTCTGAATAAGGTATAAATTGCAGAGGAGTTTTTTTTTTTTTCTTCTTGCAAATGCAAATAATGTATTTTTCTGAAAAAACAAAAGCAAAAACAAAACATTAAAATTCACTTGTTTCCTTGAAACTTAATAAAATCTGAAATTTTTCATGCAAAGAAAGGAAAAGTTTTTATAAGTATGTCAAAAAAAAAAAAAAAAAAAAAAAAAAAAGAAAAAAAAAAAAAGAAAGAAAAAGAAAAAAGCACAAAAAATTTAACTGTATGTATAGTGTTTGATGCAGTTTTATTTCCGAAAAATTATATGTAATTCAATAAAAAGACATTGAAACAAAAAAAAAAAAAAAGCAGTATTTAGAGGGGAAAAAAGGTGTTTTACTGCCCTTGAAATACAACTGAAACAAAATAGCTCTTTCTCTTTATAAAAATAATCAGGAAAGCCCAGAAAACTATACCAGACTTCCTCCTTCCAATTCACTTGATTGTGGGTAGCTCTTGAACCCCCCATTGTGACAGTCTGCATGTCAAAGGTCAAACTCTGCTCCCTCCTGCATTGATTTATGTTTTAGTGGGGGAATGAAATTTTTAACATTTTTGTCTAATATCTCAAGTTTAAATAGACCTAAACGAAAAATTTTAATTTGTATGAACAGATGAAAATACAGGCTTTCTGGTGTTGTTTTCAAAATTTTAAAACTCCAAATAGAATTGAAGTTATTTAATGTTATTTACATTTCGCTTACTTCTTAAGACTTTAGCATTAAATTAAAAAATAAGTATACATTTTAAAATTATTTTGTCAACGAAGACAGAAAGCGACATCTTTTAAGAAGTGCATACAGAAAAAATGAGTTAAAAATATTAATTTTCTGACGAGATATTAGACAAATAAAGAGGCATTAAATGGCCATTGGTTTAACATTGACGAGGGAAATCTAAAATCTGAGTGATAAGGGGCCTTAAGGGGCATTGTTCACAAAAGCTAAAACTTAAAATACATCAACGGTTTTTTATAAAATAGCCTATGGCCCAGTTACCTCGTGGGTCCAGTTACCCCTACTAACCTTATATCGAGCGGTCGTTTCTTTTTGAAAGGTGGAAAATTACTAACTTTTGAAGAAAATGCTAAAAAATTTATACTCACCCTCACACTTTATATAACTTCCTTCCATCCCCGTATCCTTTCTCAGTCTGGTTAAAAATGACATTGCTTGCAACATAAAAAGAAAAAACTTTGAGGGGTGGGAAAGGTGGAAGATAAAGATCTTGGAAGGGAGTGGGCAGTCACATGATCCGGAAATACGCTGAACTGCAGGGGGTATTGATGAGGGGACACACATTGTGGGGCATTAGTCGCCCCAGAAATGTCGACCGATGTTAATTTTGGAGTAAATATTAACATTTCAAATCTATCAGTTAGTGTGATTTCCTGCCGATACCTGCACTGGACTACTTAAACAGAGTATGATCTATTGACATCAGAATAATGTCAGTGGTCGATTACCGATATTCCGCCAATAATTCGGATAAACGGCCTAACTGATTTCAATATATTTTGCGGTCTGGGATATATATATGTCACTTTCTTCTGGACACGATAACTTCCACAATTCTGCACAAATCTCTTCCAAACTGATAGATAAAATCAAGGGGCATAAAATCTCGGTCAAGTTCGTTAAAGAGCAAAATCGGACCAAGGGGATGGAAATAGGGAGGAGTTTTGTGAAAACCGAAAAACCAACATAACTTCTTAATTTTTGTACATATCAAATCAGTTTAAAATTTTTATTACTTCTAAAAATAGGGTCAAAATTTTATGTATGACATACTTTTGATAAAATTAAAAATGGACTCAAGGGGCGCAAAAAATAGGGTTTTGGGGAGAAAAAATTCATAATTTCGTCAATTCTCAAGATAGCAAATTCAATTAATTTTATTATAAATCTTCTTAATATTATCTACAACTTTTATATTCACAAGTTTTTGATAGAACCAATTCGTACCGCAAAAAAATTAAAAACGAATACAAAAAGGGGGGGGGGGGTTGAAGAAGAAAAAAATCCATAACTCCGTCAATTCACAAGATATAAAATCCCCATGAATTTATCATATATCTTCTTAATATTGTCTACAACATTTATATAGACAAGTTTTTGATAGGGCCAATTCTTACAGCAAAAGCAAATTAAAAATACATAGCGGTTGAAGAAAAAAATCATCTTATTAAGGGTGTAGTCAAATCCAAACTGCGTATTTTATTACTCATTTTTAAATTCATTTTTGCTCTCGAACGCATCCAATTGGTAGATTCTTTTATTCAGAAACTATATAATGTACCGTAATTATTGATTTTTTGATAGATGCAGAATATATTTTAAAAAATGATGTCAAAGTGGCCATTTTGAACAGAATTTCCCGAAGCGATTGCATTAAAAACGAGAAATATAATTGAGAAAATAATTGTTTATAAATCAAGTTTTAATTAATGGAACAAAAAATAAAAACACAGGTCGCTTATAAATCTCTTCAAAAATCACGTCAGCAAGTTTCATATTTTTTCTATAAAATATGAATCTCAAAATGTGCTAGAAAATTTCGAGTTTTTGAGCATGGAAAAGTTTTTTTAAATACCGCTTTAACATGATTCTGATAAAACCAGCTATTATATAAAAATGAAATAAAAACTCGTCAAAAGCGGCCAGATAAAATTGTTAAAATGGGTTTATCTCTAATCATGATTTAGTTTTTGTTGGTGAAATTAGTATACTTAACTTCGAAATCTACCTCCGCCTGTAGGCAGGGATTTTTATTCCCGGTCGGCAGGGATTTTTATTATATAGAGATACCTTAAAAAAATTTAACCAAATATGTGTTTTTTTTTTAATCTTCATGCGAAAACGAAAATATTTCACATATTTAGGTTATTTATTTTTTTGCACTTGAAAAACCTAAATATATTTATTTATTTTTTTAATTTTATGCTAAAATAAAATTTTAAACAAAATTTGTTGTATACATTTTGGTTTTAATTTAGAAGTTGGTATGTTATGATTCTATTTTATACAAAAATTGTTTTCTATATGCATAACTGCGAGTTTTATCCTACGCGCAGCACTTAATGATTTTAATTCACGCATTAGGGAGATGAATTTTTAAATTTAAAATTTAAATATTAATTTTGTACTTACAACACTTATTTTTCTGGATAATGTCGTTAAGAATATATGCTTTAGGCTGAAATGAAAAAAAATATCTTTATTGCATATTACTTGTATTTTGGTACTTTGTAAAAGGCGATGTTTTTAATCGTTTCGACAAACTCAAAGTTCCTGTACCCCGTTAAACAAGATAATGATCTGCGTATCCTCAAATTATTTTATTGTAAAGGGTTTAAGTAAAATAATAATGGAAATCTCTTTCGTCCTTAGGCACGCTATCCTAAAAGCAGATTAAAAATAACCGAAATAATTAATTTAGACTTAGTTGTGCGACTTGAAATTTGATGGCATAATGTACAATGCAATTTGAAGATTTTTAGGTTAATAAAAAAATCCCTGCTAATACTTCCATACTGATTTTTATTACTCGCTCTTATCCCGAAAAAATAACGGTTCTAAATTATACAGTATCTTCATATCGTAAAATTTCAATGTGCACAATAAAAACAAATAAAAATAAAAAATAATTATAGTTTTAATAAATTTGATGTATTTCTTTCAATCGAAATTAAATTAAGCCATAACATATGTATTTTTAAAATAAAATTTTATTTAAATCAGAATAAGTATAATGAACCCTTTTTGTGCTGAATTATGAATTCATGAAAATTTTACCTTCTAAAGCATTTTTCGTGAATTGTTTAAACTGCATTAGAAGATTTACATAATCATTTAATAAATTTTAGAAGGATTTAAGAAGTATTGAAGGATTTAGGAGAATTATGTAAATTTGAATTTATAGGGATTTTGTGCAATATTTATAACCCCACTCAAATCTTCTATTTTGAATATATTTCTTAGTATTTTGTTGAATTAAAAAATGTGCAAATATAATGTTCTTACAATAGAAATATATAAATATTTCCGAATTGAAAAATTCCACCCCCACCCCTCAACGCTAAGAAAACTGAAAAGACGCAAAGGCAAAAGAAATCATCCTTTTAAAAATATTTATGTTTTTTGTAACCCATAAATCTTTTGGAACAAGATAGAGTAATGTATCTATAACTCATTCTTAAGTGTATTACAAGTAATCGATGTATTAAATCAGTTTTATAACAAGTTCTTTTAATGGTACTTATAAGTATCGTCAGTAGATAAAGGGTTAACCGACTTCCAAAGAAGTAGATTATACAGTTCCTTTGAATCTTATTTATATTTTTAGGTATGTCTACGCATAACCTTTTAACGGATGCTCCGAATTTCATGCTTTTTCTTTTTTGGAAAAGTATTTTTCTGGAGAAGGTCCGTTGAAGTTTCATTAAGATTTGAAAATGACGATTTTTGTCTGATTTTCGTTTTCTTTTTTTACTTTATGGGCTTTAACTTTCGCAAAAATTGACCAATCTTCGAAATTTTTTAACATAGTGTTAAGATACATAGTAATACTTTACATGTTTAAAACTAAGATGGAAATAACATGCGTTTTGTGAGGAAATAAGCATTGGTGCTGCCATTTATTGGTTTTGTTGCAAAGCAAAAAACATCCAGCTATAAAGTAAAAATATAAAAAAAATCAGACAGTTTAATTTTTATTAGGAAAAGAATAGAGATTCACATTTTTGTACCTCAGGTCTGAAGAGGTTAAATCTGTTGTTACTTCCATGACGACTAGAGCTAGCATTTATCAGCTTAATGGGGATATTTTTTCCTCTTAAAGAATATTTTGAAAAATGGAATCCGTAGAACAAACAAACCTCCACATGTGCGGAGATTTGTAGCTTTTATTAACTACGACAACATCCAGTTTTAACTTCTAAGTTTCGTGAATTGAACCCTACTTTAATGAAAGAAAATATTTAACCCCATTCTCTAAAACGCCGGCGCATCGAGTGGAGAAGATTTAGAAAAAATTCAATATACTTGAATTAAGTTAGAGGAAAGTAGGGTAAACAGCATACTTTGTTATTAGTTGTGTCTCGAAGCTAGAATTTCCAACATAATTTAATGCAACTTTGCGTAGATACGCTGCACTTATCCTTGTACCATAATAGCATTTTAAACATAGTGTTAGTTCAACACATTCTTTTAAATAAACGATTATTTATAAAACGCCAAATCATCCTGTCTCACCCCGTTGGTTGGTTAAAACCGCATGGATATGTTATTTTCAAAAGAAATGAAAAAAAAAAAACTTGCACTAAAAATAAACAATATATGGTAGTTTACAATTTTGATTAATGAAGTAAATTTGTAATATATTTCGAATATAAGTCTAAAGATTTAGTGTTTAAAGACAAAAGGACAATTATCTTTATTACAATGTGAGAAATTGCAGAAAAAGCGTTCTCGCCTTTAACTGCTTCATATAAGTTATAATCATTTTTTTCCATGCAGTTTTGGCTGCCTTGTCTTCATCTATTGTTTAAAGGGTGTTTAATTATTGTTTTCCTAAGTATTTTTTCACACGTAAGTTAACAAGTTTTACCACAAGAGAATGATTTTTTGAAAACCAAGTCATAAAATTGAACTTTGTAATGCGATGAATTGTGGGAATTTCATTGTGTGAAATAAATCCTTATTAAATATCTTAAACACAATAATATAAAAAGTTCCAATTACTCTAAGTGTTTTAATATTTAAAAATTTTGAAAAATACTATCAAATATTAATTACAAAATGGTAAAATAAACTTACCAACACAGAAAATATACAAATGTCAGTTGGAGATACTGTAATGGCTTCTTGTTTTTCGTCTTGCCTAAAGCGTCAGATTCAGATATTCCATTTCACTCGACTATGTGGTTTTATCCTACTTTCTACGACACCGATGTCAGTGTCGGAGAAAGTAGGATTAATTTATTAATTTGTTAATTTATTTAAATTACAATGGATTATACTTAATTTATTTATGCAGTTGTGCATGCTAATTAATTTTGCTGCATTTACACGAGGCTCATGTAAATACAGCGCTGAGAAACATATAACATTTTAACCTATAGCTTTCAATTCCTTTTTTTTTACCGATAAATAGTTTGAAGTGTACAAGCTATCTTAAAAATAAACAAAATAATTAATTTAGACATAGCTGTGACTCAGAATTTGGTGGCATAATTTTCAATACAATTTGAGTTCTTTTACGTCACTGAACAATTCAGTGTTTATATTTCCATACTGAATTTTATTACTCGTTGTTATCATAAAAAAACCCCTTCTAAACTGTACGATAACTTAATAGCGTTAAATTTCAATGTTAATTACCTTATATACAAGAAAAACAAATAAAAATAAAATATAATTATAGCCTGATTAAATTTAATATGTATCTTTTAACAGACATTAAATCAAGCCATAACGCATGTATTTCTAAGGTAAAATATTTTTTTAATAAGACCACCTTTTTTCTGCTTTTACTCGATTTCCAAAGAAGTAGATTATACAGTTCCTTTGTAACTTTTTTTTTCTTTTTTAAGACATTTCGACACATACCCTTTTAACCCCTTGAGGGACAAGCAATTACGTTTGTGAAATGCTAAATTCCCACCAGAATCTTTGAAAATTCTATTTCAAAACAAGTAAAAGCAATTTTACGGCCTTTTTTCCGTCAAAGTTAGAAAAGTAAAATTTAATAAAATTTTCCTGGTGTAAAACTTGATTAATTGTAGGTGGTATATAATATATACCGCTGCCCCTCAAGGGGTTAACGAAGACTCCAAATTTCATGCTTTCTCTTTGTCGGAAAGGTCTTATTTTTCTGGAGAATGTCCGTTGAAGTATCATTAAAATTTGAAAATGACGTTTTTACCTGATTTGTCCTCTTTTGAATCTATGGACTTTTTTGGACTTTTTGTCTTCGTGGATGTCAAGAAAATTTTTGGACTTTTGATTGACTTTTGGGTTTTCTTCTTTTTTCTTTATGGACTTTTTGTCTTCTTTTGACTTTTTATTTTCTTTTGCCTTATTATTCTTTTGCCTTTTGTTTTCTTTTGAATTTATATGACTTATGAACTTTCTCAAAAACTGAGCAATTTTCGATTTTTTTTTATGTAGTGTTAAGATACATAGTATTACTTTACATTTTAAAAATAACTGTCGTATCGCCTATACTCTTTTTATATATAAAAAAATTATGTTAGCTTCCACTAATGCATGTCAAAGTCATATTGACAACAGTGAGATTGAAAGTAAATATGATTTAGAATCCTGCATAGGCTAGAGCAACCCGATTATACCCCGACCCCACGAGTCAGGTCGGGTAGGAATAGAAATAATTTTTTTCGTTGCGGCTCAGGTTTGGTAACCCGTCTCCTCCTTCTCCACCCACAAAAATATCTTCAATATACTGGGTGGTCATAAAATAACTGCCGATATATGGACCTCTAGCGGCCGGTCCGCCCAACCGTTCGAGATGAAATTTCAGATATAGTTATTCAGGGGTATGAGCTCGGTATTCTGCGAAGGGCAACAAACTTGCACTCACGGTTACGGTTATAGGTACAGAAACTCGAAATTTTCGAATGGCAACGCCCATTTTTTCCCGTCGCAAAATGCTCAGCTAATGCGAAAACCCTAAAGCGCATTGGAACGGTACGTGCATTACAAGAAACGGGCGCATTATGCACGCACAAAAAATGGCTCTGCGAACGGCCTAAAAAAAACACGATCGGGTCGCACGGTGGAAATTTGCATATGACAAAGGCAAGGCACCAATTGCAGAACACCATTTGACAGATACTCAACATAGAAAACGGATGAAAAGCGGGGTGGGAATGTTCTTCAGTCGCGTCGGGAGTTCACACATGCCAATAAAATGATTCTGACGGCGAAAGTTCGTGGTGAATTCGTAAAACTCTATTATCAAAATGGGATGTAAGCCGCGGAAATCTTGTGTGATTACCATCGAAACCATCACCAACTACGTGGTCCATGTATCCCGCAAGCTCTGCGCGATTTAGTAAAGAAATATGAGGATACTGTCTGCGCCAGTGATAGGCCGCGATCCGGACGTGCATTACATAGTGATTTCAGGACGCATGCAAACTGCAAGTTCTTGTATTGGATATACCGGAAACCGCGATTCTAAAGCCTACTGCTCTCTGTAATCCGCATATTTTCATACCGGTACTAGCGCGTCCAGATGTTGGACGCGAGAGACCATCAATAACGTACGGACTTTGCAAATGAATTTCTTATCCGATATGATGGCAATAACGACTGACCTTTTCGCATATTATGGACAGACGAAGTACATTTCACCTTAACTGGCAACGTCAATACAGAAAATTAAGTGCACTGGGCAGAATCCGCTGGGCACATCCGCTCGTGGATGTGTCACCATTATCTTTATACTGCGTCAAAGTTACTGTGTGATGCGACATTGCAGGCACAATTGTTTTCGATCCTTACTTCTTTGAGAAGCGGCACCAAAGGGTTTTGTTACGTGTTCTGTGAGAGGTTCTCTCTATACAGCTCTGCTACAAAATTACGTTAAACCGAAATAACTACAGCGAAATGCACTGAATGACATTATTTGGATGCAAGATGACGCATATCCATATATAGCAAAGTCTGCTCGCAGGGTCCTGGACCAGCATTTTGGTGAGCTCGTCATCTCACGCCATTTTCCATTTCCGCGGCCTCCGTGATCGCCAAACCTCACTCCTATGAATTTCTGGTTCTGGGGATAGCTCAAATCTAGAGTGTACATGTGCAATCTGAAAACGTCGCCGGATTTGAAAGACTCTATCAAATTTGAGATTGCAAACATTCCTCATGCTATGTTACGTTCGGCTGCATTGTCTACAGTCTTCCGCTTGCAATACGTAATTACCTGTGATGACACCCATCTGGGAAATGTGCAATCAAAATAAGAGTTTTCCCTTCTCCGATCTCTGTAGCAATCAGTGGTTAGTGTCTTGCCTCTGTCATTTGCAAATGTCCTCCGCGCACCTCAATCGCTTTTTTTTTTTTTTTTTTTTTTTTTGGCTCGTTTGAAGAGCTGTTGTGCGCGCTTATCGCGTCCTCTTTTTGTGATACACGTACCGTTCCAACACTGTTTAGGGATTTCGCATACGTTGAACATTTTGCAACTGAAAAGAAAGGGCGTTGTCATTCGAAAATTTCGAGTTTCTATAACCGTAACCGTGAGCGCCACATTGTTGCATTCACAGAATGCCGATCTCATATCTCAGAATAACTATATCTGAAATCTCATTTCGATCGGTTGAATGGACCAGCCGCTAGAGGTCCATTTATAGGCAAAGTTTTTTTTTATGAGCACCCTGTAGTTTCAGATGAAAAACTATATACTTGAATGCAGATGGGTAAATATCTATTTACTTTTTCTACATAAAATATAAAGATGTTATTAGTGATACAATTACAGAGCCTGTTTTTAAAATTTTCATGAAATGTGTATTAATTTTATTTTACTTCCTGTTTTGAAAGGTTTTCTGTTATAATTATAATATAAAATCATAAGTATGATATACATTTTAGAAAATTTAAAATAAAATAACTTGGCATAATTTAATTAAGTACAGTTTCTCATTCTCTTAAAATCTTCAGGTGCTTAATTATTTAAAGTTATTTAAGTTATGTCATTAACATTGTCACGAAAATTACATTGCAACATCCATGACATAGACGAAATCCTAAAGAAACTTAATGTTGTAGAAGTCTGATTATGCTAGTTGAAAGGGAAATCGTTAAAGACAGATAATATATATGAATATAATTCTTCCCTGTGAATTTTATTGGTTGATTGTTTTGAAACATTTCGAACGAATATTCGGTAGGTGTATTTTTAATTATCGAATTAAAAAAGAACATTGCAAATATATAAATTTATTTAATAAAATTATTGGGAGTTTTACAGTTGGTGATTTTTTGTTTTTCACATGCTTTTGAATTTTTATGAAATTTTGAATTAAACCAAACCAACCGTAAGAAAATATTAAAATTAAAACGGGTATAATCTTAATTTAATTATCTGTAATTTAATTGATTTTTATCTTTCCATGCCCTTTTCACAAAACTTTGTTTTTGTTAATTGTGCCCGTTGTAAAAAGTAAATAAAAAATAAATAAATGAAAATCATTTGCACACAGATAATTTATTTTGCAAAAGTATGTATAAAATTATTATACCTACAACTTCTACTTACTGTTTTGCCCATAAAAAATTGAAATTTTAGAATGTGTTTTTGAATGTTGCATTTATTGGGATTTAAATGCATAAACGAAATTATTTTTCTATTAAGTCAATAAATTTAGGTGTTATTTTATGTTTTTATCTCATGCATTTATTTATATTAAAAACAGCAAACATTGAAACTAAAAATTTGTTTTTGTCTTTTGTAAGGTTTTGTGGAACAATTGTACTAAACCAAAACTGCATATATATTAAGCGTACAATGTCAATACTGGAATCTGGATTATATTGACACAATTGCGCCATCTGGCGGACAGGGTGAATAATGCAAATACGCAGGATTTCAGTATGACGTCATATATGACAGAATATCTACTATCTGCGCATATTTTCTGAATCTTTACTCACTTATGGAAGATGAATCTTGTTTACCAGATTTATTGCAAAATATTTTTATTACAGTTTGTTTTGATAAAATTATGTACATTTAAAAAAAATAGTAGCAGTATCATTTTAATTTTGGAAGAAAAGCACTAATGCTACGAAAGCATTACTACCTTTTGCCCTTAAACTAAAATGACATTGCGACTTTTTTTAAATATACATATTTTTATCAAAACAAGCTGTAACAAAAATATTTTGCAATACATCTGGTAAACAAGATTCATCTTCTGTGAGTGAATAACAATCTGAAATTGGCAATTGAATTTTTAACAGGGATTCTCCAAATGGCTTTGTCTGTTTAAAAAAAAAAATCTAATCTGGCGATTTTAGGAAAACTATTGAAGTCATTGCCTAGACTCGCAAAATATGTAAACAAATAAATAAACAACACTTGCTCGTTTAATAGTACAACATTTAATGCATGCATTTAAATTAAAGTGATTTCGAATATAAAATGAAATTAATTTTAAATTAAACGAATGAAATATTTGTAAGTTAAATAAGATGAGTACAATGCAATTAAGAAAATATTGGAAATTTATCGTTTGCGCTTGATAAACCAACAAAAAGAGTTTAAATTGAATATTTTATTTATAATTAAATTCTGTGCATATTCTAAACATTCAAAAACATTGTATTCTCATCGGGAATACAACCGTCTATATCATTTCTAATAACTTTAGCACATCAAGAATTGAATAAAAAATGAGAATACAAAATTCTATCTTTATACATTAACTACTTACTAGTTTTTATGCGTCATTTTTCATTTTATTATAAGAGAATAATTAAAATCGAGCGTATTTAAATCAACAACATTTGATAATATATATTAAATAATATTTTATCCTTTTTAATAAATTAAAGTTAAAATACCTGACTAACTTGTTTTACTCTTTGGAAAAGGACAGATATGAATTCTATAAGAAAAGGAATTTTCTTACAATTACGAAAACTACAGTTATTCGATGGCCAAAATTTTGCCATTATAACGAATAATATTAGTTCTAAAAAAACTGTTTTTATTTAAATAACTAACTATAATAAATAAGTCAAAAAACACGAATAAAAATTAATAGAATATTCTATTACTGTCAGATTATAAATGCTACAAACAAATGAAAACATAACGTTTGCGCTTTCGCAGTTCTTTCATAGATGTGCAATTAATAGATTATCCATAAAGAAGAAAACAGTTAGGCATCATTCTGTAGTTCAACCCGCCCGCTACCCCGCGTGCGACCTTGATTGATGTGACCTCGCCTGTAATCTTGCGGTTACCTCTCCCATTTAAGATAGAACGCTTACTTATATCGCTTTGTACTAAAATTTTCATACTTCAATACATGTTGAACATTTTCAGTTCTTTTAATAAAGTTTTCACTCATTAATATTAAAATTAACAATAGAATAATTAATTCAGCCTCATTAATAATTCAATTTCAAGAGTTTTTTTAATCTAATGAATCTGAAGATAATTGTGACATATGTGATGTAGGTCAGACATCTTGAAGTTTCAGTATCGGAAAACTGAATACTCCTTTAAAAACATTTCTTTTTACTTAACTCACACCAAGTGAGCGACAAAATTTTATTTGACTTTGCTCTATATTTACCAGCCATGAAAAGTTATGAAGGAATTGATTTTATTAACAATTATAAATAATACGTTAATATGCATATCATCTTTTATTTTTTGAATTATCAGATAAATTTCCACTAAACTTTGTGACTCAGTCCATGATAAACTCACAAAATCTAAATAGTGAATTGCAGAAAAGAGAAATAACGGTTAAAAGCTTTCTATGATACATCTTTACATAAATTCAATTCAATTTTCTTTTTTAATTCTTTTTTTTTCTTTAGTTTTTTCTGTTAAAGTTTTTTTCTGATATAAATCAAATATTTTTTATTAAATAAAAACTTTACTATTATTTCCTGAAAATCAAATAATGCTGTATGATCTTTTTACCTGTTTCTGTTAACACATTTTATTTTTCATAGATTTATATAACTTTACAAAACTCCACACAAAAAATGACGGATACCTAGGAAAAGCTTCACAATAAATGTGAATGAAAATAATGAATCTAAACGTGTAAATCACTCTAATGACAAATGTTTCTTAATTTAGGAAAATATAATATAACCCATGAATGAAGATATACAACAACTTCTTCCGATGATTTGAAAAGTGTTCTTTATCTTTAAAAACTCAGAAACTAATTTATTTTTTAGACCTAAAGTCGCATTTAAAAAAAAAAACTCTTTGGCTGCCAATGACTTTCGGAAAGGTTTCCGAGTATTTTTAGGTAGATTTCGTAAGAAATACTACCTATTGCAGTCGTTACCATGATGCGACTTTTGAAAAATTCTTCATAACTTTTCATTATATGACCCCAGGAACCCAAAACCACCCCCACGTAAAAAGTTTATATATATATATATATATATATATATATATATATATATATATATATATATATATATATATATATATGTATGTATGTATGTATGTATGTACTAAATTTTGTCAGCACGATAAAAGTCGCAATTATGCATGGATCGTCTTCAAACTCGCCAACAACTTTGAGATGGCTAATATCTCGGCGGGGATTGAAAATGGGCAAAATCGTCCCTAGGGAATGGAAATGGGGAGGGTTAAAAATTTTGAATGCCGTCTGAACAAGATTATGATAAAACCAGCTCTTACACAACAATGACAGGAAAAAATAAATATTTTTCGTTACAGCAGTTGCCAACAATAAAAAAACTATAAAATTCTCACCACAACAATTGATTTTCTATTGCAAGATTTTCACGTGAAAAAAAATTAAATAAATAGTTTGACGAATTTAAAAAAAGGTGAATATTACGTCATAAGTTTTCTAGAGTCAGATTTCAGCATGAAAACTCAAAATGAAATAAATAGTTTGACGAATTAAACATATATATATATATTGCGTCATATTGTAAATATAATGGACCTCAGCAGGTGAATATGTAACGTCATGTGAGTTTGAAGAAACGTATTAAAACATGATAAAAACCCGACTATGGAAATATTAACATATTTTAACACTTTGAGGTTCTCTGAATTTGTTTTAGTCATTTTTAAACCTACTCCATATACATGCGTGTGTGCATTCGTGTATATTAGAATTTTCACAAAATGTTTAGCTCCCTAGAGCTCATTCTTATTGAAGGAACTGAGTTTCTCTCTAATCTTGATTTAAGTTTTGTTGGTGAATTTAGTACTTAACTTCGAAATCTACCTCCGCCTGAAGGCCCGAGCCGGCAGGGATTTTTTTTTATTTTCGGAGTATATTGCTTACTAGAGAAACCAAAGAATATTAATTTAATGTTAATGCAGTTAATTTATCAGGGGCTGTACATATATAACGTTATAAACTTTTTATATTTTTCCACGCCTAATGCGATATCGTTATATGTGTACAGCCACAAATACCTAAATTTCTGTTTAAGAAAGCTGTTTCATACACTTTAAAAATAACTAGGAAATGTTTCAGAAGAATCCGTGGTAAAAAAAGAGTTTTCATAAATGCTTCTTTAAATCTCGAAAATATACTGATTTCTGACGTTCCTAAACATAAATAACGCTTTTCGGAATCGTGGGTAAATCGGAAAAGGTTACTGTACATTTTCGTTCGCGATTATACTATATTTTCCTAAATTAACAAACATTTGTCTCTGTTTTACAGTACAAATGTACAAAAGTCATATAAGATGTGCAATTGTGCAGATTCTAGATGAATTTATATTCGTTTTCAATAAGAGTTTTCTTTTAAAATATTTTGATTTTATCTAAATTACAAAACAATTACTGAACGATGTCCGAAAATTCTCACGCAAGAAGTAATTTTGATAGAATACACAGGTTTATAATTAAAAGTTATAATTTCATTATTAATTCATAAAGTATACAGTATAGAGTTGTGTATAAGGTAGCATATCGGGTAAATTTCCTTCACGGATTTGCTAGGTGTCCCAACATTCACGCAAGATTTGAATATTGCCCCATTTGTGCCTGAATTGCAGGATATTGATGTGGCCGACATATGGTTTCAACAAGACGGTGTCCCGTGTTATACAGCCCGATAAACAATTCAATTACTGCATGAGTCATTTTCTGGTCGTGTAATTTCCCGTTTTGGCAATCAGAATTGGCCGCTCAGATAATACGATTTAACGCCATTGGACTTTTTTCTTTGGTATTTTTTTAAGTCTTATGTTTATTGAAAAAATCCCACGACCACCCACACCTTGAAAGAGGAAACCGAGCATTGTACCGACGAAATTCAGCCACATTTATGCAAAACAGCATGGTAAATTTCAGCAAAAGAGTTTATATGTGCCAGCAAAACCGCGAAGGGCATTATTACCCTATATACTACTCCATACATATCCCTATACTATATACTTTATGAAATAATAAAGAATTTACAATTATTAATTCTAAATATGTGTTTTCGATCAAAATTACTTCCCATATAGCATATTTGCTTCCCCAGGAAATTTAAATGGATCATATGCGATAGTATCCTCTTTAAATAATAATAAAATAATCATAAGAATCGGTCACATAGTTTTGGAGAAATCGGTAAATACACACACACACACACACGCACATATATATATATATATATATATATATAATATGCGTCGAATTGAGAACCCCCCACCCTTTATTTTTAAGTCGGTTAAAAATAAAAACAAAGTTTTTCAGCTTTTAATATTTAAAATATGGATATTTCTTATGTACATGTACATATATATCTAGTTAAATATGAAAAAGTATAAAAGTAAAAATATAAAAATTGAGTGTTCATCTTGAAAATCACATCTATTTTTTTTTTTTCTGCATTTTGTGTTTTTTCTCAAAAAATTCCGTTACAATGCAGGGCCGAAACTAGCCTTTTTCCGCCCGGTGTAAACATGAATTTTGGCACCCCCCCCTCCTTTTCTTCCTCGCACAATAAATGTTATCAACCGCCGATATCCTACGCAAAATAAATAAATAAATAAATAAAAATCCTTTAATAGTAATTAAAATACTAGCAAGAAATATGTAAATAACGATTCCATAGAATTAACATTAGCTTGATCGCCAAGAGCCTACACTAGTCACTCGAAGAGACGGGAT
The DNA here is from genome assembly GCA_963932465.1 of Maratus speciosus. Taxonomy (NCBI): domain Eukaryota; kingdom Metazoa; phylum Arthropoda; class Arachnida; order Araneae; family Salticidae; genus Maratus; species Maratus speciosus. The sequence goes on along the minus strand of OZ010788.1, from coordinate 382,712,258 downwards.
CGCTAATGTTAAACCTATGGGAGCGTTCTTTTTTAAATTTCTCACTTCCATATTAATAATTTAAAATTTTTTTCTTGCTTAGATTAGCTTGGATTGAATTCTAACCGAGTTAGTGTTTATTGTTTCGATTTTGGTTGCAGATTTTTTCTTTCTTTTTTTTTTAGTTACTTTTACAAATTTGAAAAGAACGCTCCATAGATTTAACAACTGCTTGCGAGTTTCTTTGTATTTCATATACATTTATATATATATATATACACATACATTTTTGTATGAAATGACAAACAAAATCTTCATTTGGCGCCCCTCCCCCCACTTCGTCTTTCTTTCTGGCGCCTGGGGCACATGCTCCCTCTGCACCATGCATTTATTTGCCGTGTGAAGCAAACTCAATAATGAAAAATTTATGATTTGTTCACGCCTAATTGAAAATTCTATTAAGTGAATTTATTAAAAAATATAGAATTTTTTATCCGTTTCTTTTTTAAGAAAGGCTAACAGGAAAAATAACATTATTTAAACTATCTTTTTAAGGTTTCTAGATTTATTTCTCAAAATATAAATCTTTATATAATCTTAAACAATTAAGTGACAAAAGAATGTTTAAAAAAAATGTTACAAACTTCGTTTTTAATTTATAATTTATTTTCCACCTTTTAAGTATCAAAAATGTTTCATTGTTGCAGTTTTAAGCTATTTGGTCTATTTTCGTTAGTTTTTATTTGCGCATTAGTAAATCTATTGTTTTCTTCTAATTGCCGAATTGTCATTGTAAAGATACCTTTGTACAAATTCGTATAATTCTAGCATATTAGGAAGTGGATTAAACTCAATTACAAAATCACATCTTTACATACAATAAATATAAAAATAGAAATAGTTTTAAAAAAAACACACTCTTTTATAAGCATTCAATGTTAAACTTGGAAATAACGTCGAATCTTTTGACTGCAATTCTTGTTTTTTCCCAAATGTTTCCGTTATAATAAATTAATACGGCGTGGGCATTGAACTCGATTATAAAAACATACCCTCCGTATTTTTTTTCTTCAACGCTTGCACACTTTTGAATGTAATTTTTATCATTTTAGCCTGTCAGGAAGTGAATTAAAAATTTATAGAAAAATTCCATCTTTACATACTGAAAACAGGTTGAGTTAGATAAAAATTTTAAAGCAATATATCATTCTATATATATATTTTTTTTTCGTTCACAATAACATTGCTCGATTTTTAGAGATTTCTGATGCATCAACAACATTTTTTTCTTAGTTGCCTCTGAGCGTAAGATGAAACAGTTTACTGCTTGCTTATTCTCGGAATAGCACGTTTTCACAAGTATTGTGCACATTCCTGCAAGCTAAATGCATATTCTTCACCTGACAAAAGTGATTGGAGGCGGGCCTGTATTATTCAAGACGCACTGGTAAATGAGTAAAAATTCTATGCATTCTATAGGCATGTTTGCAAGCTAAAAGTGAAGCAGAGAATCCCCATGGAAATAACTTATTTTAAAATACTTAAAATAGAATGTTCGCTAAATAGAAAATATTTTTCTTAAATGGAAGTTTTAATTAAACAAGTCAATACAAAATACCCCTGAGATTAGAATTCTGAAGAAATTTAGAAAATATTTGAAATTTAGAAAATAATGCCATTTAGAAAATATAGATAAACATTTATCTATGTTTTCTAACTTTATATTTTATATATCACAAAATGGTTTACAAAATGGAGACTTCACTTTTGTTATTAAAAATATAAATAATAATATTATGTAAAGAAATATGAAAAAGATAATAGAAATATAATTAATAAATCAAACTTATGCTTAAAAAAAATAGTAAAACATCTATAACAGACACTTTATAATAGTGGAAACTTTATATTTAGCGAATATTTTCTCTTCAGATGAGCCGAACATTAGGGCAGAGGCTTCGCGATGGGGGATTTCCCCCCCACCCCTCCAATATATGTGAACTTGAAAAATTTTGAGCTTAGAGTTGGGAAATTATAGATTTTTAATACACTTTTTCTGTTTTTTTTTTTTTTTTTTTTTTTTTTTTTTTTTTTTTTTTTTTTTTTTTAAATAATAATAAAAAGCAAATATATATATATATATATATATATATATTGTTTTGCTGACAACTTTTCTGAGTTCTGTAATGGTAAAATAGTTAAACTTTCAAAATAAATACAAAAAGCAGCCAGACTCAATTTCTCATTATGTTTCTCTGTGCTACGAAAATATCATACATCTATCCGACCTGGATTTCTTTACTGTTGTCCATCAACAGTATCTCTAATACATTTCCTCCAAAACTTTGTTCCTATCTCAAAAATCTAACAATATGAGGCTATTTCCATATGAAATGCGATTATGACTCTTACACAATTGAAGACAAATCTTTCATTAAAAGAACCAATAATTATAATTTTTATGTTTTTAGTTTCAGCATTTTTCTTTGGATTTTTTTTTTTTTCATATAAGTATCATTATTATTAAACATACGTTGAACATATCATTTTGTTTGGAAAATAGAGCAATATGTTTCACGTTGGGAAAATTTTGAACTCTCCCACACGAAATTTTTTTGTAGCTACGCCCCTGCATTAAGTTGTTAAAAAATTTAAATAAACCTGGAATTTGTGTGAATTTATATCTTTTACCCGAAGAATTTATACTTTTAAACGAAAATATTCCCAAACAAAACTCGTATCATGGACCCAGCATTATTTATATTTTTAAAAACCAAATGTGCAATTTCAACGTAAAATGTACTCTTTTTAAGTGGCATTATAAGCTTTTTTATATTTTGACAAAATAGCAAATTCAGAGCTTTAAAGTGCGGAATTTTTATTTCACAGGAAGACGGCTACTTAAGGTAGAATTTTTTAGCCATTGCACACACACACACAACAATTACAAACTTTCTTCGTTTATTAGTACAGATATTTTAACCTTTAAATAGAAAAAAAATTATGTGGCACAGATCAGCCCCCTATTTAGAAATTTATTACCTAGTTAATTTAAATAAATTAAAAGGCTCCTTGATTAATAAAAAAGAACTAATAATAAAAGAAATATGTAGGATATTTTTTAAGAGTTAGTAAAAAAATAAACAAAATTTGGATTTAAAAATATATAATAATGATCATTATTTTAAATAATGGATTAAGTTAATTGAAATATTTAATTAAACTTTAAATGTTAAAAGTTATTCCAATAAATAAAAATAATTAAGATTTTATAATAGTTATCTGATGTACTAAGCAAAATAAATCGATAATTAGTAATATAAAACTGATTTCAATAAAAATAGAATTCGAAGAAATCGAATTCACATTTTTTGACAAAAAAAAAAAAAAAAAAAAAAAAAAAAAAAAAAAAAAAATGATTATCTTATTCCAGAATCACTCATGAGATGGCGCCAGCACTGTGACTTCCTAAATATCTCCCCAGAAATGACTTCCCCAGGAATGACTTCCTAGGTGCTTCCCCAGGAATGGCTTCCTAGGTACTTCCCCAGAACTCACGTCCTCGGATGTTGCTCCGTAGGACGTCACTGGCAGCACACTCCTGAGGAAATCTTAAAAGTCTATTCCTCAGGAAGTCCCCATTTTGTCATTTTAGTATTAGGAGGAATTTGGGATGATTTGGAGCTCCTGGGGAAGTTTTCGGGAGCTTTCGTGCTATATGGGTTCTTGCGTGAATTTTGGGACTACCTTTATAAAGAAATTCTATCACAATTACATTACGACACAAATATATTTCTAACAAATATTTATCTTGCAAAATATCTTGCTATATTTGCAAATAGAGTATTTTGATATATGTTTCAATTTTCAAAACTTATCAAAACATAAGCAGATGTACTAACTGGACACAAATAAAAATTTCTTATATGGCTAATGCAATCATATTGGGTTGTATAAAGAATTAAATGATTTTTGAAAGAACTATAGATGATTGAAAAATCGGGTAGTTTTATTTTACGTTGTTATGGAATTTAAAAAAAAATTATTCTGTTCATTCAAAATATTTGCTACAACTTTTTAGCGCAATTTTGAATTTTAAAAATGTTTAAGTAGACTCTAAATTTAAGTAAAAGTCCCTGCCGAAAAAGTTCTGATCAGATATACAAGGATAAACTTTTTCTATTAGCAGGTCTATTTGAGAAAAAAGTTTACTTCCTATTAATCGGGTTCACGGAAAGTGCTTGTAGTATAGAACTGAACATCTTCTTATTTTTTTCTTTTGAATTAGAGTTATATAAAGTATAACGGCTATAATTTACATGATTGATGATTTTTGTGAGAATTTTCAATCGATTTTTCATTTGTTATACTGAAGCTTACAATATTAGATCATTTTATACAAAGGTATTTACTCTATTGAGCTGCAAATAGTATAAGAATATTTCCTTTGGGTTTTATATCTTCGAACCACTATTACTCACGCGAAAAGCTCATTTTTCATCCAAAGACAGCTAGTAAAGTATAGATATTGTGTTATAAATTTTGATTTTTCAAACTATTATACGCTAGAACAAAAATAAATAAAAGCTGTTTGACGCTTTCCCATGATTGATTTAGTTTGAAAAGTTTTGTTTTCTGTTATCAAATGAGAGGCGTGGCACAGATCAGAAAAATAAATTATGTATTACGAAAGCTTTTAAAATAATTTACTTTTAATTTGAAGGTATGTTTTAGATATTATTATTATTATTTAAAAACTTCTAAAAGGAAGCATAATAATTTTCATAAATTATTAATTTTTAATTTTAAAATGTATTATGAAACAACTGTAGTTGATGTATTATCAAATAAATATTGACACAATAATGGAATCATTTCACACAACTTTCTACCCCACCCCAGTGGAATGATTACAATTAAGATATTAAGAATGTTTACAATTAATAACCATTCGTGCCTATTACCATTGTTCACAAACCAATGAAGCTAGTAACTTTCATAAATTATGCATTCTTCAATGGAAAATGTATTATAAAAAAGTTAAAATCTATGTATTATTATACAAATATTGACACAATGGAATCATTGTGTGGCAAAGGAATCATTTTCAAGCAATGTTCTACTTCCCACTGGAATGTTTACAATTAAAACATTACAAATGTTTACAATTAACAACCCCTTTGTCGCATACCATCATTTACACAGTATCGGGAAACAGTTGGCATAATGTTATTAATGTTAAAATATTTTCGGTTAAATACCAAAGTTGTAAAAATATTCAAATTGAGCAAAACATTTTTATACTGTAAATAGAGACTCTTAAATACAGACACTTATGTGACTGAAAAAGAATTTCAGACATTTAAGTATCTGAATCTGAAAATTCAGACACAATAGATGTCTTAACTTAAGGTACATGATAAACGAACTGAAAAATAATGTCTGAAAAATTAGAAAACGTCTTATTTTAAGACATTTTGTTGCTTCAGTTCCATATTAGCCACCAGGGGGCTCTTTTAGTTGCGCATGCCTTTTAGATTTCTTTCATTCGAACTTGGTATTGAGTATTTGTTTGTAATTCAAAGTGATTGTTTGTTTTTATGTAGACGTGGATTTTAATTAATAATTTATTTTGACTTGATTAATTTTTTAGCGGATTGTGATGTTCTGTGATTTAATTTGTATCGCTTTAGTGTTAAATCGTATTAATTTATATCCATAATATTGTGTTATCAGTCTTCGTTTCGTCAAAGCTTATAAACAAGACTTCTTGTGCGGTGAATATTAACAGACACTCCTAAATATAGGACAATACTATTTAGGAAACCTATTTTTTAAACTTTTATCTCAGAAAGAAAGGCACCTCCAATGGCGTACAAATTCCATGATCCCGAGTTGCCCGCTATTGAGAAGTTCTGTTGTATTTAGATAAATATTTTTAATTTTTAATTTAATTTTATTCTAGAAGTTCAAAATAGTTATTATAATCGTACATTGTCGAAAAAGCTTTAAATTACCAGCTTTACGAAAATTACATACAAAATTTACATGGAAGAATCATGGCTCAGTTTGTCTGTGCTTACATCAGGTTCTCCTTCTGTAACAAACGCAGCTTTGCTTTATGGTCAAACATTTTTCTAGGATACAACGTGATCAAACATGGCTCCGTAAAATGCTTATAAAATAATAATAATAATAATAATAATAATAATAATAAAGGCTGAGATTTAAATGAAGTGTTTGAAGTTCGGAAGCAAAAAGTGTCTGAAAAATTAAGACAGTTTAAAGCGTCTGAAAATTAAGCACTCCGTTTCAGACACTCAAGTGCCTCAATTTCAGACATTTCAATTTACAGTGTACTCATTAAAGAAATGCAAGTAACTTACAAATAAGCTCTTTCGATGATCCTTTTTACAGTTCTTCGAACGTGTGTTTTTGACAGATTGATTTGTCAGATTTAAATCGTTCAAATTTTAACTATTTTAAATTACCCCTGCCTTTTAAATTCCGATTAATAATACGCATTCGTCGTTAAACGCCCGCACCAGTAATGTAAAGAATACAAACATGATTCAATTTAAAACATAGCCTGTAATAAATATCTTAAAATACAATAAAAGTATAAATCATGATAAAAGTAAATTGAGAATATATATAAAAACTTAGAATTCATCTTATACAAATGGGTAAAATAAAAATTTTAAAAATTAAAAAAGAAACTCATGCCTGTTATGACTGATATCCAAAAATTATCCATAACAGAAAAAATTAAATAAAATGAAATATATATATTATGGAACCATTGCAGAGCAGGATCCATATATATACATATATATTCATATATATATATAAATACAGAGTGTCCACTCTCAACGGTGTCCAATGGCTAACTCCTTAACCGTTAGTCATAGTCATATAGTTCAATATAAAAAAATTTTAAATGAGTTAAAAGAAGTATATTAATAGCGATTTGTGTCAATAAAAACATTTCTTTAAAAATATACGAAATTTGTTTTTTTTACGGTCCCCTAGTCCTATAACTTATATTTAGCAAAAATATTCTAGTTCACTTAGAAATAAGGTAAAAAAAGACCTATTCCTCTACGATTAAAACTGATCGATTAATAACTGTTTAAAGTTGAAGCGTGTTTTTTTGCTGTGAAATAAGGGTCATTCACAAATCTACTAGAAATAAAACCTAATCGTCAGATATAATAAAAAAAAAAAACCTGCCGGCTTGACCTACTGGCGCAGGTAGATTTCGAAGTTAAGTACTAATTTCACTAACAAAAACTAAATCATGATTACATATAAACCCACTTTAACAATTTTATCTGGCCGCTTTTGACAAGTTTTTTATTTTATTTTTATATAAGAGCTGGTTTTATTAGAATCAGGTTCAGGCCAGCATTCAAAAAATATTTTTACATGCTCAACAACACGAAATTTTCTAATACATTTTCAGATTCATTTTGGAAAGGAATAACATGAAACTTGCTGACATGATTTTTAAAGACATTTATAAGCGACCTATGTTTTCATTTTTCGTTCAGTTAATTAGAATTGTGTTTATAAACAATTATTTTCTCAGTAGGACTATATTTTTCGTTTCCAACGCAATCGCTTCGAGAAATTCGGTTCAAAATGCTCACTTTGACATCATTTTAAAAAAATATATTCTGCTTCTATCAAAAAATCGACCATCACGGTACATTATATAGTTTCTGAATAAGAGAACCTACCAATTGAATGCGTTTGAAACCAAAAATGAATTTAAAAATGAGTCAGAAAATAAGAGTTTGGATTTGAGTACATCCTTAATACGATATTTTTTCTTCAACCTCGATGCATTTTTTATTTGTTTTTGCTGTAAGCATTGATCCTATCAAAACTTTTCAATATAAAAGTTGTAGATAATATTAAGATGGCATATAATAAATCATGCGAATTTGATGTATTGTGAATTGACGAAATTATGGAATTTTTTCTTCTTCACCCCCCTCCCTCCGCTTTTTTGCGGTAATAATTGGCCCTATCAAAAACTTCTCAGTATAAAAGTTGTAGATATTATTACGACAATTTATAATAAATTTAATTGGATTTGATATCTTGAGAATTGACGACGTTTTGAATTTTTTTCTCCTCAAAACCCTTTTTTTTCGCCCTCTGAGCCCATTTTTAGTTTTATCAAAAATCTGGCATACATAAATTTTTTGCGCATTTATTAGAAGTTATAATAACTTTAAACTGAGTCGATTTGTATTATAACTGAGAAGTTATGATTTTTTTCCGTTTTTCACAAAACCCCTCTCTATTTCCATCTCCTAGGTCCGATTTTGCCCATTAACGAACGTGACCGAGAATTTGTGTTCCTTGAATTTATGTATCAGTTTGGAAAAGATTTGTGCAGAATTATGGAAGTTATCGAGTCCATAAAAAAGTGATATAGATAGATAGGTAGACAGAAAGATAGACAGATAATTTTTTTTACTGGGGGTGATTTTGGGTTCTAGGGGTCATAGTCGGTGTAGATCTGCGAAAATGTTTCCAAAATTTCAACATAAGGGAGATCCCAGTAGGTAGTATTTCATACGAAAACTACCTAAAATAATAGGTGAATGCTAAACTAGAAATGTTTCGTTTTTTTCGATGTATAATCAAGTTATAAAAGAATTTTTTTTAAAAAAAACTGGAAAGTTTATAGATTTTAGTATTTAATAAAGTTATAAAACATTTTTAAACAATATTAGAAATTTATATAATGTGATATATTTTTTTTAATTTTTCGTTATTGGAATTACAGTTTTAGTGAATTTAATGTCATTTTCAGGTTAGTCGCTGTAGATTTCGATTTTATGAATGAAAGTTTCTGTTTAAAAACAATCAGGTAATCCACACTGGAATATCCGTGATTAAAGATATCTCATATACTGCCCATTCACAGAACAGAAAAAAATAGTTTTTAATTTTAAACACAAAAAAAATATTAACATTTACTATATTTTTTAGAATGCCAACATCTATACCAAAAAGCATTTTTGGTACTTTCGTATTAAAAAGGGGTTAATGATGATTTTTTTACTATTTATAGCAACCTTTATTAATCTGATAATTTTGAATAGTTCGATTTGATATCTATTAAATTCGCATTTTTAAAAAATTATTAATACTTTTTTCTTTAGTTTTAATTTCTTTTCCCGATTTAGTTTTGAAATATTGCACAGAAAAAACTGAATGCTGAATTTACACTATTTTAAGAGCAATCGATTTCATCTTTTTTAATTGGGTTGCAAGCATATTTAAAAAATATTCATACTTAAAAATTATATTCATATACATAAAAAATCAGTACATTGAGATCAGGGCTTAACTTCTAAGAATAAACAATTAAATTTAAAAAATCAAAAAACCCGACTGGGTAAAAAGCGAACTAATTAATTATTTCTCATCAATGTGAAACCATTTTTTAAAATTCCTACTATTAGCTCACGCTCTCGCTATATATCTCTTGTTCAAATTTTCAATCGTTAATAAAATACTTATTATTCATCCAATCAAGCTCAAATAAATTTTTTTAAACTTGTAGTGGATGACACTTGATGTTAATCCAGTTTTTTTTCACATATTAATTCATTAATTAAATTAAATTAATTAATTTTCAATAATCGAGAGAGCCTTCTTCTTGATCAAGGCATTTTAAGCGCCACTGAAGAGGAAAGAAGAATGGGAGGAAAAAAATTCTCTTATTGACCTAAGTAGGAATTGACTTAAATTTTTTTTTTATATTACTTGTTTATATTACTTACCTATTTTTTTATTTACTTTTATTGATGACTTTTAAGTTGTGTTTAATTGTTAGTTCCTATCTAAAAGCACTGTTTTGATGAAGTATATAGATGTCTATGATGGTTAGAGCTCCAGTAAAGCTAGAAATCCTACCTACACAACTTCCAGGTTGTATAATATTTTAACGGAGCTTTTGACTGTAAAATAGTCAATGAAACATCGTCTTCATTTTGAAAGACCTATCCAATGATATGCCACTTAATATAGTGCGTAAATTTTTTCGTCTCTACCACCATTTTGTATTTTACGGCCGCCATTTTGAATTTATAAAAACAAAACCTAGCCTATAACCATCGGACGGTTAAGACGAATCGACAGAGACCTCATTCAGTAAAATCCATCTAGCCGTTGGGATGTTTAGAAAGTATAAAGAAATCCTCATACCCAGATACGCGTGAAACACATAACTCTTCTTGGCAGTCGGGTAAAAACTACCCAAAACGGTTTTCATCATAAGCCGTAATGCAATGAAAATTTTTTGAATGTCCCTGTAATGAAATTATGACTGCTACACGCTATATTTTGCAACACCTACCATTCAATATTGAAAATCAATAACATTTTTCAATTTCATGGTGATGCGACAATACTGACGCCAAAAACAATTTTGGCCAGCTAGAACAGGAAAATCACCCACCGTGCGATAATTCAATTGCTGCACTAAAGAAATGGCATATCGGGGGCTAAAAAATATAAAATTTGTGACCACCCTGTAAAATAACTGTTTGACATAATTTGTAGCTGTAGCACAGACTATGTAATTTGTTTACAATATTTGTGATTATTTGTGTAGAAATTTACGGGGCTTCTGACTGTAAAATAGTCAATGAAACATCGTCTTCATTTTGAAAGACCTATCCAATGATATGCCACTCAATAGGGTGCGTAATTTTTTTTTCGTCTCTACCGCCATTTTGAATTTTACGGCCGCCATTTTGAATTTATAAAAAGAAAACATAGCCTATAACCATCGGACAGTTAAGACGAATTGATAGAGACCTCATTCATTAAAATCGATCCAACCGTTGAGATGTTTTAAGGGTATAAAGAAATCCACATACACAGATACGCGTGAAACACATAACCCTTCTTTTCAGTCGGGTATATAAAGTATTGGAGCCCTGATATTCTGCGGTACCGGTACTAACATATATGCCATTTTCCCTCCCCCACCTGTTACTCCAATCTGCATATTTATATTTCGTACATTATTTGCAAAGTTTAAAGCATCTTTTTTCTTTAGCAAAATAAAAATTTAAATATATCTATCAGCGTATACTTAGCTGTCAACTATTCTACTTTTTAGTTAACACTCCTTCCGAATAGTAATCTTTGTCTAATTTTAATGTTAATTAATTGCAGAATTCTGCGATTAAATATGGTAGGAATTATGATACTGAAATAGTGTTAACACAAAAAAAGATAGTTCGCAGGCTATGCATTTTTATGGAAAAATGAATGAAATTTACAGAAATTAATATTTATATGCTGAAGAATGGAACAATGTTTTTTAGTTTCCTATAAAAGATGCATATATTAAACTATAATCGACCCCTTCAGCATTAACAAATATGGTGAGTCCCTGAAAATCAGAATGAATTAAAAATTTCATACCGTTATCGGAAACATTCGATGCTTTTATAGAAAAAGGGGAAAACACTGCTCAGTTGCTTTCTATCAAAACAGAAATACATGACAATTATATCTATTTACAAATGAAAGTGGCTTCGTAAATATACAGAACAGAGCCTTAGCATGGGCAGCGTTCATGATACAGGGTCAATCCATTTCAATTGGTCCAGCACTGGTTGCTCGACCATTTTTAAAAAATCTGAAATTTTTTGTACAACAACCCTAACATGATGGAAGTTGAAAATGACTATTATTTTAATTTTATTAATTTTTGTTTGTGCGTGGCGGCCATCTTTGTTTCATCGTCTGCAGCAATTTTCTCAATAGAAGGGTTTACGGAATTGTAAATAATTCATCGTTTATTTATCCAATTCAAGTGCGGATCAAAGCAATTTGTACAGAATACATTGGGCTAAAAATTTGGTAATGGAGTAGTTTCCGAAACTAACTGCTTATTGGTAAAATTTAAGTATAAAGTTTCAGTTTTTTTCCAAAATTTGTCCGTTTACAAGAGGAAATTTTTATAGCAAGGAATACTGTCAACATGACATAATTTTTTTTACAAATAGGCCGAAAGTACTTGTACTCACATGCCGAGTTCCAGATCTGGGACTTGCTTTCTCTTCGCTACAAAAATCCCAATTTTTTCAAAAATGTCAAAAATCGCACTTTTCAGGCTTTGATATCTCTGGTGGGGCACGAGTAAAAAATCTGAAATTTTTTTCTATAAGAGTATTGTATGGTAGTGTTATGCACAAGAAATTTCAGGATGGAGATTTGACTACAAGCTGAGATATGGCAAGGGCAACATGTCAAAACAATACTGGCAAACTATTGTTTTGTTGTAGTCACAGCTAAGTATTTATCTCAGAGTGTCATTTAAATTTATGTTTTTGATTATCTTTAAATAATAGTAACAGAAAATAAAGCCCTTTTCAAAGCTTAGCAATTAATTAAAAAAATAATTATGCTTAAGGTCATACATTTTGTATGGATTCAGCAATTTTTGTTGTAATTTTAGTAACTAAAAGAAACCTCAGCACTTTTACATAAATATATATACAAGACCTGAGACAAAAACAGAATAGGGAAAGAGAAAAGTTGCTAACGTTGGCATACTTGTTGAGACATGATCAAACGTGTCAAAACACATTTCTGCTTGTTGGTTTAAAAACCACAATTTTAATGCTGCTTGCCAGTCCCTGAAACGTGTTCCTACCATAAGTATGTTCCTGTAAATGAAACATTATGCGATGCTACCATGCATCAGCCTCAAGTTATTTTCTGAAAGTAAAGATACCCAAAGCCTTTTCAAAATTTATACTGCAGAAAAATCACATTTTTGCATAAGAAGTAAGCGAGGAATTATTAATGAACTGAGACTTGCACATAGTGATTTCAAAGTATATTTCTATGAGCCAGCAGGGCCAAGATTGTCAATCAAGTTATCAAGAGATGACAAGACTTGGTTCCTACAAATAAAATTTTGAGAAAGATCAAAATTGTGGTTTTTGAACCAACAAGCAAGAATGTGTTTTGACACGTTTGATCATGTCTCAGCAAGTATGACAACATTAACAGCTTTTCTCTGTCCCTATTCTGTTTTTGTCTCAGGTCTTGCATATATATATATAATTATATAAAAGTGCTGAGGTTTCTTTTAGTTACTAAAATTACAACAAAAATTACTGAAACCATACAAAATGTATGGCCTTAGGCATAATTATTTTCTTAATTAATTGCTAAGCTTTGCAAAGGGCTTTATTTTCTGTTATTATTATTTAAAGATAATCAAAAACATAAATTTAAATGACACTCTGAGATAAATACTTAGCTGTGACTACAACAAAACAATAGTTTGCCAGTATTGTTTTGACATGTTGCCCTTGCCATATCTCAGCTTGTAGTCAAATCTCCATCCTGAAATTTCTTGTGCATAACACTACCATACAATACTCTTATAGAAAAAAAATTCAGATTTTTATCTCGTGCCCCACCAGAGATATCAAAGCCTGAAAAGTGCGATTTTTGACATTTTTGAAAAAATTGGGATTTTTTTAGCGAAGAGAAAGCAAGTCCCAGATCTGGAACTCGGCAAGTGAGTACAAGTACTTTCGGCCTATTTGTAAAAAAAATTATGTCATGTTGACAGTATATCTTGCTATAAAAATTTCCTCTTGTAAACGGACAAATTTTGGAAAAAAACTGAAACTTTATGCTTAAATTTTACCAATAAGCAGTTAGTTTCGGAAACTACTCCATTACCAAATTTTTAGCCCAATGTATTCTGTACAAATTGCTTTAATCCGCACTTGAATTGGATAAATAAATGATGAATTATTTACAATTCCGTAAACCCTTCTTGTGAGAAAATTGCTGCAGACGATGAAACAAAGATGGCCGCCATGCACAAACAAAAATTAATAAAATTAAAATAATAGTCATTTTGAACTTCCATCATTTTAGGGTTGTTGTACAAAAAATTTCAGATTTTTTAAAAATGGTAAATCTCTAACGGGATTTTTATACTCGATTTAAAGCTCGATTTCTGTTTACCCTTCATTCTGATAAAAATAGCATTAAAATGATTTAAAATAGAATATAATACGTAATTTTGAAGAAGGAATTTTTTTCTATGCATAAATAAAATTTCGAATGTGAGACAGATTGAGTTTGAGTCAGCCCAAGCCCAAAAACTGATATAAAAATTTAGTCCGTTTTATCTCCACGTTTATATGTGCGAAGCATTACGTCACACAGGGCCATCGCTAAGACTTTTTATTTGGGGGGGAGAAGACCTTAGATTTCTAAAGCAAATTTCCGTATTTGGCAACTAGATTTATAATTTTACCAAATTACCACAATTTGAAAATGCAATATAGCTTTTATGTGTAAAAAGTTCAATAATATTCTAAATTTGATTTGTAACTTTTGCCAAGTCTGTCAGAAATAGAAAGTGTATTATAGTTTTTATTAAAATTTTAAACAAATTTGCCAATTAAGTTTGTAAGTTTGCCAAGTGTAACAGCCTTCGCGAACGTTTATTTTTTTTTTTTTTTTGGAGGGGAAGGCTCACCCCGTTCCCCCCACACTTAGCGAGGCCTCTGATGTCACATATAAGTGTTTTGGTAAAAAAGAATAGAAAAGCTTGGAGTTGGGAAGGAAAGGTAAAGGTAATTCAGGCGACTTCGGTTTTTCGGAAGCGCAATTGCAGTGGGCACCGGAGCGCTGTATTTATGAGCTCCGGCGAATTTCAACCGATATTTAAATATTTACTAAAAACAGAGAAATACTAGAGCTGGACTCCAGCGCAAATTAAGCCCTGAACACTTTTGAAACAAATAGCATTAAAAGTACTTTATGTTTTCCTTTCGGCGTTGGAAAAATCGAATGTGTGATGTTTAGAGATCAAACAACTTGAAGTTAAAGCAAAATTAATGGGTGAGGTCATTGTCACCAACATGATGCTGGCGCTATGTAGGTGATTTATCTATTCTATCTGGCCAAAATTATTTTTAGCGTCAATATAGTCACCTCGCCATGAAATTGAAAAATGTTATTGATATTCACTATTCAATGTTAGGTATTGCAAAATGTAGCGTCTGTAGCAGTCATAATTTCGTTACAAGGACATTCAAAAGTATTTCATTACATTATGGCCTATGGGGAAAAATCATTTGCGGTGGTTTTTAATGATGTTTCATATTTCAAACACTTTGAAATTTATATACATATCTATGAAGTGCACTACACTATGATTGCTGTAGAATATGAGATGCTTACTATTGAATATGACGTGCCATTCATCTTTCATATACAGGGGCACACAAAAAAAATCAGTTATATTTTTCTCTGTATGAACAATAATTGATGGAAGTGCGCTTTCAAATGTGGAACACTTTTTTAAATTATAAAAATTTCATTTTATTTAGTGTGTATAAATCCTGTAAATCATATCTAAATTTTAGCATATTGTGAATTATATGATAAATCTATAATTTATATACAGGTATGTACGAAATTGTCAGCTGTTTTTTCACCTTTGGCTGAAATTGTGTTTTCAAATGTGTTATGTGTTTTACAAATTATTACTTAGACATCGTTTTTCACGTTATTAAGCTATGAAGTTTTATTACAGTAGTCCAAATGCGTTGAAAATGTTTCAGAATCTGATTGACGCATGATTTTACGTTCTTCTTTATAATTTTAATGATACTTTCTTAACTGTATGGAAGTTAAAGTGATAAAACAATTTTTGTATTATTATAACAAATACTAAAATTTCTTTTTCTAAAATTTAAGATACGGGGCAAACATTCGACAGCTTTAATGAAAATTGCTGTGTTGTATATTCTGTTGTATATTTATATTTATCTTTGCACCGAGGAACCTTATGTAAAGAATGAGAATCATAAGATATCATGAGAAAATGTTTACATTATGTTTCGCATTGTATCAAATCTGAATTTAGAGAATTTGTGTGGATCAATTTTGTAACCACTCGAAATTTGCAGCCAAGAAATATATCTTAAATCATTTTGCCCTGAGATATCTACATACAACTGGCAATTTTTGTCCAAATTTGGCCATAAATTTAAACATTTCGCTTTTTCAAAACTTCACGTGCTCTTCATTGTAATTTTCCTCTATAAACAAAATATTTTTAACCAAATTCACATTTTCGTTAAATTTTAAATCTTGGTGCCGTTGCATAATGGTGCAAAAATTTATTTGACTAATTTAAATTCTGCTATCTTTGATAAAATAAAAATGGTACTTGAACTGAAATTTTAAAAAAATTATTTAGATTTAATAAGCTAAAAGCAATTCTGAAAACTGGGTGGGCACCTACGGGCAGATAAATTAAATTGGAACGAAAAGGTAATAATCTAAATTATTTAATCATATCAAAAATTGAGCTTAATAGTGCTTTATCATGCAACTTTTTCTATATTAAAATTGAAAAATTGTAAAAAAAAAAACAAAAAAAAAACCATACAGAGTTTTTTGCGACATTAAATATGAAACAACAGCTGGTACGTGCAAACTTTATACACATAAATCCGCTGAAATAAATTCCATATTTTGTTCGGAAGCATCCATAATCGAGCAGTATATTTTATTACGCTTCAAGTAACAGATTAAAGAACTATACTCATATTGATTGATTCATTCCCAACTAAGAAGCACCAAGTTTGCGCTATTCTATGGACCGTGCAATTATATTTATATCAAAATCGATAGTAGGGTACAACGCCTTAACTACTGAGCTATAACAGGCAAAAAATAAATTATGCTAGGATAAACTTTTAAAAATCGACTCTTGACCAGCTAGAATCCGTAAATCACCCACCGTGCAACGTGACTAATGGACATGTCTTTTACTTATAATATTGTGATAAAAGTAAGTGGGTTCATCTATCGTAATTTGGTTACACGAAAATTTTGAAATATCCATATTTGAAAATTACTTTAAAATCCATTAATCATCAGAAAATTGAGATACAGTTTTCAAACAAATTTCATTTGAAAGTACTTTTTTTTCTTGTAAAAAAATGATATTGTGGGATTTTTAGAAATTACGAAAATTTGCTGTAGAAGCACAATTAATGGTTTAGGTCATTGTCACCATCAGTATGATTTCAGCGTTCTTTTCGTATTGCCTTTAAAATCAAATATATTTCTAATACACTAACCAAAGAAAACGCACATTCTTATATTTAAAACTGAGGAATTTTACAATGGTTGCACCATAGTCATGTCAAATTTTCTAATATTTTATTGACAAGAATGCATAAAGTGTCATTATTCTGATTGCCGTATTATTTCATTTTACTTTGATTTACCTGGAAGGCTCCCATGTTTGACTTGGGCAAAGCCGAGTAGTTCTGCTAGTGATAATAAAAATATGCATAATTATTAATTATTCATATATACACGCATAAATGTATATATGATTGAATATTACATACTTTCAAGTTCATAATAACCTAAATGGATTGTATGGTTTTGGGTGTAAAATTTATCATATTACGAGACGTTTTTTAAAGTTATTTGACATAAGGTTAATTAAAATTTTAGAAAAAAAAAAAACCTTTTATACAATGTACGTGCCTCTTCTATGTAGGTGTTTATCTACCCTTAATGTTGCTATGCTAACGCAATATATTAGGTTTTATATAAATAACAAGTTTTTAGTAAACGTCAGGCTATGCTTTTATTACTTTTTAATTTCTAACTAACCCATGTTGATGTAATATAGTCTCCAAAAGAAAAATTCATCTCGATTTATCTAAAAGAAACTTTTCTTTAAAAACTTTTAACGACTTAAATGTAATTAAGTTTTAGAATAAAAGATTTTTATTACTTAGCAACTTAGCGAATGTAAACAAAATCAGCAAATTAATTACTTGTAAATAATGAATCAGGAATTCCATTATTTTAAGTTAAAAGTATTTCAAGAATTAGTGAGTGAATTAAATAGTCTGTTTTATAATTTACATTCGGAATTAAATTTCAAGTAATTAAGTTTATTTCCCTTCGCTTAAAAAGATTAAGCCCGAATATAGCTGCGTTCATTTACATTAAGTCTGTACATTAGAGTTAATTGTTCAATTGATAAATTCGGTTGGTGTGTAAAGACGATAGGACATAAGCCTTGTCTAGTGTAAGTAATATTTTATTTGACATGAGGATAATTTATAATTTAATGGTCCGTACTTTTACAATTTGTTGCTAGGCTTAAACGATCCTGATGTACACTAATTATAAAAGTTTTAGATATTTATTTAAAATATTACAACTCGTAAATAGATTAAGAACACTGTGTTTTAATTAAATAAGTATTGTTAATTACCAAAACAAACGCATATTCACGTGAATTCTCGAAACTTTTTATTTTATTTTAATGTGTTTAAATAATTATTCTTATTTGTCTTTAACGCAAAATACATTTAGTTCTAACCAAATGATACTAGATATAAACGAAGTGAGATGTATAAGACTCTAGGCAAACTGTTAGAAGAAACTGTGCATTTCCTTACAATAAATTAAAGAAAAAAATGCGTGCCTTTAAATGTATTCCGTATTTATATTTTAAATATTTTGATACCTTAATGTAATTTTACATAAATATAGCCATAGCCATTTACCAGGTTTATGCTAAAACATAAAAATAGCAACATAAATTTACTTTTTAAAAGTTGTAAAATAAACGACGACATTTTTATAGTTGTAGATTACATTTAACAAATGCCATTTCACTTGAACAGTTTTGAATCATATTATCATCCTTGCATTTAAATTGCTGCTTTTTAATGTAGTATTATGTGTTAGGGTAAGCTGGGTTAACTGGACAAAAACGTTGCCTTTTAAGTTTTAGCTTTTGCCAACATTGCACCCACATCTCTACTTCTTAAGACAACGTGTGTCAACTCAATCATAACTCTGTCTTTGCTGTGATAGGTTGCCGAATATTTAGGGTTTAAAAAAAAAAGATGTCGATTTGGCTGAACTTATTTGTCTTTTTATTAAAATACGGTAAGTACTTTTATTAAATAATCATTTTTTTAAAGATTAGAAACATATATACATTAATATTATTAGATATTTACATATATACTTCATGTTTCAAATGTAAGGCAGGTGTTTCAGTTACCCCATAAATTTTTCATGAATTGGGTAACTGGGACATGTATCAGAAGTAACTGAACCATGTGGGATCCAGTTGCCCAATAGTTATAAATATTTTTTTGAGTTTCTCTTACTACGGGAAATTAATTTATACATTGTTTTTTTCTGATTTCAATAAAGGAAATTACATAATACCGTATTAAAATCATATAATAAAATTTTAAAAAGGCATGTTGGGGGTATCAAACCAAATTTCTTAAGTGTGACAGTTATAGCTCGAAATTTTATGATACAGATGAAAAGGCGTACATAAGGCAAAGTGGAAAATTATCGACACGAATAAAATATATCTCTGTTAGATATAACAATATGGTTACATTCTCCACAGGTTTATTGGATATATCGAACTTTCGTTGTAGTAAATAAAAATGGCAATGAGATCTTTAAGTACTTACGTAGCCGTTTGTTCATAGATTTACCTTGTTATTTTTTCCTTAAAATACCCATGTAACTTTTATACTTATTAACTATACTAAGGTACATAAGTAAGTACTTAATTCATTATTATGTTTTTTGTATCAATAAATCTAATATTGTCACTTTTAGTGCTTTTTTAGACACATTGGCAACAAATTTTTCCCTTACAACGCTCTTTACTTGATATATAATTTACATGATCTGCCTGGTTTAAATTTTTCAAAGTTGTTTACACTTTTTCAAACAGGACCTAATACCCATATTAAAACAATTAAAAGCGTGTGGAACATAGACTCTCCTGGTCCACTTGCCCCATTTTTATGGGGCAATTGGACCCATGAGGAAAGGTAGATAAAATATTTTTATTTTTAGATATTAAAATGTAATTTTGAACATGTCTGACTGATAGAGGGAATCTAACTGAACACATTTACAAAAGTTCAGACTTTAATTCAAGTGAACATTAAATTTTTGAAACTGAATTATCAGAATCTCCAGAGTCACATTTTAAAATCATGGCTCAGTTGCCCCACGTAATCCTATATATCAACAGAAAAAAACTTAAATGGAAGTTGTTCAAAATGATCTTCCAAACTGCTCTTTAAAAGCATAACTAAAACTGTTATTTAAATGAATTACACTTTTCTTTGTATGAAATTACATGAAAAATGTGGAAATTATCAGTGATTATAATGTGGTCAGAAAGTATTGCATAAAAGAAACTTAGCTTCTGTAGGTAATACGGGTTTTATCGAAATTTGCTTTAATGAAAACTTTATGAAAACCAAAATATACTAAGTTGCCTTTATGGATTTTTAGAATTTTAGAAGGTAAAAGTCAACATATATATACAATACACACCTTGGACAATAAGTTTTATTTTGATATCATCATGGCTTTCTCTTATAGTATTTTTTTTCTCTGAAAAGTCGTTCAAGTACATTTAACATTTTATAAACTTCTAACAATCTGGTGGCGTGATTCCACCATTTTTATTTTCAATCATTAATTGGGATACTCAGTATAATTACGAAAGTTTAACGATTCTTGTGTTTGTTCACAATGATTGCACATATACATAGCAGAACACTAAATATTGTTATTGTTATTATCCTCTTATTTTGTATATATAAATTTACCAACTGTTGTTTTTATGACTATGTAATTTATGGGAGATCAGGGGTCAGACTGCAGGTGAGGTCTCATCCACGGGAAAATAGTCGCGTGATAGCCGTAAGTGACCCATCTGGGGATACAGGAGAATATCGGCTTGGAGCACAGAGAAGCTCTCTGTCCATTGATTTTTATCTAGGGCGTACCAATTCTTCATGAGTGGCCAGGGCCTAATTATGCGTCACATGCTAATTCGGGTCGCCCACTAACAGAGCTCTATGCAAACTTTTGGAAAAGAATATGGAGATGTGCTGGCTTAGTGAGAGGGGTGTAAAAAAAAGACAATGATTTTTTAAGCATTTTAACTCAGTGCTTCCAAAAAGAAGAGTAAATGTTGGATAGTGTAAATGTTAGTAAAAGGAAGTAAAAGTATTTTCTTTGCCATATTTCAGTATGTCAGAAATAACTATCCGATTTTAATTACGATTCTTCAGCCCAGTGTTGCCTGATTGGGGACATTTTTGTCCCCAGATTGTTTATTGTCACCGTTTTTAGGTAGATTTCGTAAGAAATACTACCTATTGCAGTCGTTACCATGGTGCGACTTTTGAAAAATTCCTTCAAAACTTTTCTTTATATGATGCCCAGGAACCCAAGACCACCCCCACCTAAAAAGTTTATATATATATATATATATATATATATGTGTGTGTGTGTATGTATGTATGTACTAAATTTTGTCCGCACGATAAAAGTCGCAATTATGCACGGATTGTCTTCAAACTCGCCAACAACTTTGAGATGGCTAATATCTCGGCGGGGATTGAAAATGAGCAAAATCGGCCCATGGGAATGGAAATGGGGAGGGTTAAAAATTTTGAAAACCGTCTTAACAAGATTCTGATAAAACCATCTCTTACACAACAATGACAGGAAAAAATAAATATTTTTCATTATAGCAGTTGCCAACAATAAAAAAAAAACAATAAAATTCTCACGACAACAATTGCTTTTCTATTGCAAGATTTTTCACGTGAAAAAATAAATTAAATAATTTGACGAATTGAAAACAAATTGAATATTACGTCATAAGTTTTCTAGAGCAAGATTTCAGAATGAAAACTCAAAATGAAATAAAAAGTTTGACGAATTAAAAAATATATATATATTACGTCATATTGGAACTATAATGTACCTCAGCAGGTGAATATGTAACGTCATGTGAGTTTGAAGTAACGTATTAAGACATTATAAAAACCCGACTATGGAAATATTAACATATTTTAACACTTTGGGGTTTTCTGAATTTGTTTTAGCCATTTTTAAACCTATTCCATATACATGCGTGTGTGTATTCGTGTATATTACAATTTTCACAAAATGTTTAGCTCCCTAGAGTTCATTTTTAGTGAAGGAACTGGGTTTATCTCTAATGTTGATTTAAGTTTTGTTGGTGAATTTAGTACTAAACTTCGAAATCTACCTCCGCCTGTAGGCCTGAGCCGGCAGGGATTTTTTTAATAGAAATATTCTGCCTATTTAGAAATATATTAGAAATTCTGAAAATTAAGTCGAATTTTAAGCCAAAAATTATACTATTTAAAAAAATGGGGTCAGTCAAATAATATGAATTAAAAAATTCTCCAATCTGACAACATTGCTTCAGCCTAACAACGAAAGATTATGGAAGCCACCCCTATGAATCCCATGAGGAACCCTGAATCTCGTTCTGAGTTTCAAGGTAGGATTTTCCAAAATTATTATGTGTACCATGTATGTATTATTGTTTTATTGTTTATATAAGTAAACTCCACAGGAGAAACTGAGTCACCTTTTATTTATGAATTAATTAATAAGATTTAGGATATGTTAGGATCTAATTAGATTTCTTTGTCAGTAGGTTTTTTTTAATTGTTTTCCTTTAAGTATTTTTTTATGTAATGTGTTTATAAATTTTGTAAATACACCTTTGTTAATTTTAAATATCTGGTTTCTTTTTAGTTAGACTGAGTCTTAGTTTTACTTAGTCTAGAGACTTAGTCTTACTTTAGTTAGACTTATTGCATGATTGATTTCAGACATTTTTCTTTTGCAAAGGAAAACGGAAAGTTAATTATTCGGCATTGTCTGTGTTGGTTTGTAGAAACCGGGGTGTTAATTCAGTTACGTCAAACCAGGGCCATAGGACACATAAGCATAAACAATTATCACAGCGCAATTTAATTAGAGTCCTTAAAATGATAGTCTTTACATGTAACAACCATAGGCTATATCTTGCCTATCTAGCTTTAACGATCACTTAGACTTCTGTAAACCCTGGATAATTACTGACCGAAAGGTTTAATGGGGATTTCCCTAATTCTCAATTAGCTCATGGTTGGTAGTTTACATTTAACGACATATGGTAACCCACAGTAAGATTATATGTCTCAAACTTAGCAGCACAGTCAGATTATATTCCAGACAAAACTTGACATTTGTCAACTTGACAAAACTTGAAAATTCCAGACAAAACTTTATATTCGACATTTCATCAAAGCTATTAGAGCTTTGTGACAAACGAGGTATGCCAATTAAAGGGCCAAATTTCAAACTTTCTTTTAAATGAATTTGCGCCGCCAACAGATGTCAGAAGATATGCTACTTCTCAGATTTATTTAGTTGTAGAATACGTCTAAGACCTGCATGTTTTTCTTTCAATTCGTCTTTCTTCACGAAGTTGATGTTCCCTACAACGCTTGAATTTAACTTTGTATATATGTATATATTGTTCCGCAGCACACAAAATATTATAATTTATATTTAATTAAAACTTCCATGCTTAAGTTTCTAGTAAGTATTTTTCAGCAATTAAAAAAAAAATATTAAAACAGTTAAAACTCTTTATAAGCATTTAAAATCACGCTTAATTTCATGACTGCAAATCATATAGTTCGAAAAAAATTACAATACATTTATGATACATTTTTATAAATATATTGTTGTGTATGGATTTTTTGAAATTGAAAAACGGAGTAAAAAGTTCTACCCTGCTCGATACAAAAATTAAAAGTTTGACCCAGCCCTTTACAAAAAAGTATTGGCCCGGGCCGATAAAAAAGTTAAACGTTTCGCCCGAGCCCGGCCCGGTCCGATATAACAGCTAATATTTCGGTCGGAGACCGGCCCGGCCTTATAAAAGTTAAAATCTCGGCCTGAGTGAATTTCTATAAGACATTCATTTTTACGTTAATTTGGTTAAAAATTTGTCTAGTACGCGGAATTCTGACCAAAAATATTTATCATAACTTTTTTTTTTCCATATTTATAAGCTTCATTCTTATAGAAGTGCCGCAAATTGCGATTTTTAATATTTTAATGAATCTCTATCTTTTGTACGTAAATGTTTGAGTTATCTTGTTAATTCATAATTTATTGAAGATTAAAAATTTGAAAAATGCTTTACAGTAAAATCTTCAAAGATGGAATTGCTTAGAAAAGAAAAAAAAAATGCGTTATAGACAAGTTCCCTTCTTAGAAAGCGTAAATGCATTGTATATTCTTTTCTTACGTACTAGTATATTAATGTTAGATGGATCAACGCGTTTTTCAGTTTAAAGCAGCATTCTGTCATAGGCAGGGTCTTTTTCACACGTTTTACTACATTTTAATTTAGCTATATTTTAATAAGCGTAGAAATCTACTATTCTTTAAAAAGAATAAATTTTAATATTTAATTGTGGAATAATGGCGATTTAAAAATGTATGCATTTTTTGAAAAAAAATTGGGTCAGGACAAATTTTTCTGACATTTGAACGGACCAGGCCACGCCGAGACAATGGTTTTCATACGGACTGGGTCAAAACTACGATTGAAAATTTTGGGCCGTGATGACTAGGAATGAAACCAGTCCCGGTTCTGTTCAGGAAAAATAAGTTAGGCCCCGCCCGTCCAGATCTCTGGCATGCCTGACACTTATGCGACATGGATTGACGATCATTTTCGAAGGTTGCGGTTGTTGCGTTTATGGTAGCCGCAACGATGAAGATTCGTGGGTCCAGGTCCATTTTAGAATTTACCGGTGTATCGTTCACAATGCTGTTCATGGCTCCCAAAAGAAAATAATCAAGAGGAGATTAATCAGCTTATCTGAGAGGCCATGCGATTGGACCGCCACGCTTAATCCAATTGTTTTGAAACGGCCGGTTCAAACGGTCACTTACGCCTCCTGCGTAATGAGATAGCGCTCCATCATGTTGAAACCTCATTCGAATCAAATATGTGGGAGATATCGTTAAGGATTTCCAGAAGAACATCCTGAATAAAAACGACATACTTGCGAGCGTCCAGCCGAGATGGTAAAATGTATGGTCCCTCTAAACTATCCGCCACGATACCCGTCCACACATAACAGTGAATTGTTCTTGTGCTGCTCGTGGTCGGGTTCCATGTGGGGTTGTTTCCCATCTGATTCATGTTCATCTCACATAATCAGCGTCTACTTTGTGCAAGCCACGCGTGTCAGCATTGAGAGCTCGCATACAGCGACACCTATTGATTTCTGCCCATGTTTTATTATGTAATTATGGTTTCTAACAATGCTCTCTACCTCTCGTCCAAGATTGTACACGAAGTTTAGAAACAACCTGTTTTTGTTACATATTGTTTTTTGAAATGGAAAAACTGAAAATTATATCACCAAATGGCTGATACTTTTATATGTATAATGAATACTGTTACTTTTTCAGATATTTTCAAACTGTTATTTTTATACTTTATTTTTTAAGAATTGTTGCAAAATTGATTTTTGATTCTTAAAGGTCAGGCCAGGCGTCGTCTGACATTTTTCAAATAAACGCATGTTGAGAAGATATGTGCAGTATCCTATTTGTTAAATGGTAATCGATAGTTTTTGAGAAAAGCGCATTTTTCGACACACAAATTTCGATTTGCGGGCATTCTGCAAAGATGTTGAGGAACACGAAAGGTACCTATCGTAGAAGAAGTATCAAAGCACTTCGGATAAGGATTTTTGAGAAAAATCGTCGGTAATTAGCCGAGATATTAACCTTTAAAGACACGGATGGTTTGGCCATACATAATGACATGGGAGGCGTACTCTATATACCATCGGCTTTGAAAGCCTAGATAACAACTTTTAAGGATATATTTGTGTAATACAATGCCAAGTAGCAGTATAAAAGCAATAAACGTCAAATTGTTAAAAACAGACTAGTTTAATTAGAATTAATCACATAAATACTATGGGATTCGCGACTAGTTTGCATTGAGTGGATCTCTCAATACGCCTCAAGCCGGCGTTGCTACTTTGCGACCTCCTTTCGAAGCGCACTTAGCCAAATGCCAAGTTGAATCTTTGAACAAGGGTTTTGTTTTAACCACATTGCAAAAAAAGATTACTACGATGATAAATTTAGTTTTATGAGATGCCAAATGAAGTTCAAATATGCACTATTTTTATTGTCAGTGCCGAATTAAGTTCATCATAAACAGATTAGGGATTCAAATAAGAGTTACACAGAATAGTAATATTTGATATTATTTAGACTTCATATCTCTTTGAACTTTTACGGTATACCCATTCATACTTTTCTACTATATATACACCTATACCAATCCCTCCGTTGTATAGTTTTTTCCGAAATCTTATTTTTCGTTCAGTAATGATTTTTGTAATAATACAGTTAATAATTAGTATATTTATTGTACGGGACCCTCTGAGCTCGAGTAATAGTCGCACTTGACAGTTTACTTTACTTATTGAAATCCCAATAATGCTGTTTTTAAGACATGGTTTTATTAATACAATATATAAATATTTGCTTTTCCCATCTGTACAAACCTTTTAAGATGGTACCTGTTTTTAATAGAAACCTGCATTAAAAATCATTATTTTGTTTTCTAATATGTAGTGCTCTTGGTATTCTGTTATTATATAATTTAAATTGTTAGCTCAAACTGAATTGATTTCTAAATTTTGTATTCTGTGTTTGTTTTTTATTGGAGTTTTGTTTAGAAACTTAATGTAAACAAGCGATTTTTTAAGCATAGCAAAAACAGTCATCGCCCGTCTTTTCAACAATTTGACGGAGTAAAATACAGTCTATTAAAAAAAATTTTGAACATTGGTACGTTTAAAAATATTCTTAATAAAAATTTTATGCGTCTTAGGCAGGCAAAGCCCTGATAGCATTCATATATATGATAATTGCAAAGTTGTTATGATAATTACAAAGTCGATATGAAAAACTGCTACGTCGTGTTGTACTTAATGATTAAACTGTTACCAATAAAACAGAAAACAGTGTATCTCATTTAGTAGTGGTGTGAAACTATCTGTCTGAAAGACTTTACATGATTTAATTATAAACTTTAAAAGATGACTGACTGATTATTTCTTTTACATTTTTAGAAATTATGAATATTCAGGATTAAATCTGGAAAAAAAATTCAAAATTGAAACATTGCTTTTGCTATGTGAAAAGGTCATATTTAATTACAAAGCAGAATTTTGTTATACTTTAATGTACATTTCGCGAGTTGGAAGATCATATCAAAATTATTGCCAGACTGTCAATTCTGATCCGAAAGAGATGCTAATCGCAAAACTTGGTGAAGAAGGAAGGAACTATTCTTCACACACAATGAAGTCGTGATTTGAATATTTAAACTTGTGTCCAGACGGACAGCAGCTTTGAAGTGTTGTAATGAAAGTGGACTCCTTTAAAAGCACATTTTCAAGAATGGCGCAACATACAAGGAAAAGTATTGAGAAAATTTGTTACAGAATTGTAGAGAAAGTCTTGTGGGACTATAGAAAGCATTTGGCAATGGAGTACTGACAATAGCGGCATGAATATACGCTGCCATAAAGCAGCTCTTATTATCAACAAACTCCAAAGTTGGAGGAACGGGAATGTAAGTTGAGGGGGGTAAGCACCTCCATGTTTCTTCGGTATGAGCTCGTCTACTTTGAGTCACTTTCCAAACTGAAAAGACAATGCACCGAGAGGTCAGTGCTCACCTACCAGAGACATTCGAAGACGCTCATTTGCGAACATTATTAAAAATGACAGTGCTATTAGTATCCAGACTTTTTCAGAAGTTTGGAAGTAAGCATAAATCTGGCTGGGAATTACACTGAGGGATCGTGAAAGCTTGTTCCTTGTGTAATAAATAATTGTAAGATATGGCACTGTTGCCATGACATTCTATACAACCCATATATATCAAGGTATAAGCAGCAAGTTCAAAAAAGTAATAAGGATTTAAATAATAACTTGTCAGTTTTTAAATAAGTGGCTAAATAAAGTTAAAAATTTGAAACAAGTAAATAAAATCTTATTCTCCTCAGAATGCTAATTAAATCCTTTGCAAGTAAGATAACAAGACATATCTTTGGGTCATTTATAATACTTATTTATATTATATTGAAAAAAAAAGTATATTATTACTGTTTTCAATTGCTCTGTAAAACTAATGTGATATCTTAAGATTGAAAGCGACTTCTATAAATGGGTCATTCTCTGAAAAGTGGCTGTTTTTAAAAAAAAAAATTGCGACCCAATAAAATTGCCTCAAAAATCTCAAAATTTAGCCTACAAGTACTTTATTGCTATATTTATCAAAAACTAATATGAACCAAACTATATCTCATAGTTGTTCTGATATTTTAATTTCAAAGCACTTCCATTGCTAAAATGTTCAAATAAATGAATGTCACCGGAATTTAAGAGCAAATTTATTTGTAAATAAGAAAAATTCTATATTTCACTTACATTTTAATTAGATAAAAGTTCATAAAAAAGTCCGGTGCTATTGTGACGCTTGTAATTAAAATTAAGTGGTTTTGTAAACATACCACCGCCCTTTAAAGGGTTAAAAAAAGAAATTATAATTAGAAGTCATACTGTCAATAAATAATATTTTTTTTACTCTATGCCAATTGAAAAAATAAAGATAAAGCATTAACATTTAGAGGAGTTAATGTTTATTTGAATTAGTACATTTTTTTTTTAACCATCTCTCTGTAAAATAATAAAAATTAAAAATGTATTATCTTTACTTACGGTAATTAAAAGTCATATGAGTTTTTTAATGTGTATTTTATTGAGTTAGATTTTCTTATTTTACTATGGATTCAGATCATTCCCTCACATTTTAAATCATTCCCTCACATTAAAATTATGAGGGAATGACTGTGATGGAATGACGAAATACTTCTGAAAACCATGTTATACAAAAGTTATTAGTCTTAGGTATATTTTCAGTTATTAAATATCTTTTGAAACGCATTTCTAATAAGATAATAACATAAAAAGACATTTCATTAGTTTTTATTAAATTTATAATAAATGAGGGAATGACGCGTAATAAAAATACTTACATTGATCTAGTACTTCAAAGCCATATACTAACTATTCAAGAACGTTTTTGAGCAAACAACAAGATGGATACTTCACTTTACTCTTGTAAACACTGTCCTAGACATATATAAAGCATGTGCAGCTTTCTACTAAATAAATAATGCCATTTTATAGTTATGTGAGGGAATGACGGGAAATGTTAGGGATATCATTAAAAAGTGCCCTAATTCATTCATTATATTAGATATAAACATAATTAAATGGCGAAATATGTATTTAAGTGTATTTAATGGATTGCGAAAAAAATAATTATAAATATACGTGCTGCAATGGCAGAGAAAGCATTTTCTTTCCTACATATGTGAATGGGGACATAGTGAAGGAATGATATTTGCATTAAAAAATACATTAAATTTATCGAATTTCAATTTCAGTAAGCAAATAATTACAGTTTATATGTATAACTGATTAATATTGATAGTTTAAATCACTTTTTCTTTTTGTAATTTTAAAAATATATCTTCAAGGCCCCTGGGACATAAAATGTCCCATTTGACGACCGATCTTTCTTCAGAGAAGCAAAATCACCATATTCGATAAAAACACTGTTTCAATTTTCTTTTAAATAAAAGAGATTGAAAAGTAACATTTTTATCTAGAAAGAAATAGATACCTCTAGTCATCTATTCATATTTTGGTTTTTATTTTCTTCTTAAAACAACAGTGTAAATATTTCATTTTATTAAATATTAAATTACAACCCTTATCAAACATACATATATACAGATTAAACTTTCTTTTTTATCCTACTACAGTAGCAAAATACTGTGATTCAGAAGAAAAAAATATACAGCTTAATGCAATATTTCAAGATCATTTTATTTCAAGAGTGGACTTATCCCCTCTCGGGACGATTTCTTCTGGATATATGAGCTTCAAACGTCGATGACTGGAGACCAATAGTTCTTTGGTGATTTTAACGCTATCGCATTTTAGTCAAAGGATGGCCTTCATTCCCGGTGAATTATGGTCCCTCGGCTGTCACAAAGGGTATGCGTTTCCCACCGGTATTCTTTTAAAATCCAGTGAGAATCGATACTTTTCTCAAATGGCCCGAAAACTGGCTTTATGTAGTGTTGGAAGGTTTAAGACGCATTAAGAGTCTTAAATTCTCATAAAATATACTGTGCATCGTAATTTTAAAAATTCTATAAAATGCATTGAAAATAATAATGATAATATAAAGAAAGTCATTTACTTTAAGGTATACAAAATAGTATTTTTTATAATCTACTTATATCTATATATATATTTGTCAACAGTATTTTTATTTTTAGCAACAGTGTAGCCATTATTTTCTTTTCATGATACAGTATTTTATAAAAATATATAGGATTCCACTCCGATTGTGGAAGATTCCTTGATTAGTAGACTCTGCATTAGCGACAAAATTATCACTATTACATTTATTTCATGAAATATAATATTTTCCTAAGTAACATTGTATGTGTTATATGTAGTTAGTGTAATACATTATGACGCAAAAGTTTAGACAATGACGTCATTCAGCTTTAAAATGTAGAATTATGACGTCAGAATTACAAAAACCTGTAAATATATTCAAAAACTGATTTAAAATGCTATGTACAAAAGACAGTCGTTTTATTTGCTATAATACTAATTTTTTTCATAAAAATTCAAATGTGCTTGTCGCAAAAGTTTAGACACTATTCTAAATTTCTTTGAATATTCGCTGGCATATGCAAATTTAGAATGGATGATGTCACAAATTTGGAGTACTTAAGTTCTGCAAACGATTGCGCTTCATAGTCGACATGCCGAGAGCTAAAGAAATTCAAGTGAATGAGGTTTCAAGGATTTGGCAGTTGAAAGGTGAAGGGAAGAGCGTTTCTGAAATTTCTGCTATTATTAATAGGTCAAACAAGTCTATTTATCGAGTTTTATCGAGTGGTTCCGAATATAAAGCAAAATGTCGGCCTGGGAGGCCACGTGTGACAGATGTACGAGAGGATCGCCTGATACAAAGACTAGCGAGTACTCAACAAATGAGCGTACGTGGAGTTCAAAGCTCATCGGGACTCTCTGTATCAAAGGATACGATTCGTAGACGAATTTTGGAAAAAGGAACAATCGTTTATAGCAAAATGCAGAAGAAACCAGCTCTGAAACCATATCATAAGTTACAAAGACTTATGTGGGCTCGAAAGCATATGTCATATGGAGAGAAATGGCAGTCAGTCATATTTAGCGATGAAAAAAAGTGGAATCTGGATGGTCCAGATGGTTGTTTATCGTATTGGCATGACTTGCGGAAGGAACCTCGACGTTTTTTTAGTCGCAGACAAGGAGGGGGCTCGGTGATGGTTTGGGCAGCCTTTTGCCATAATGGACAAGTATCTCTGACCTTCACCAGTGGTCGTCAAACTTCACAGCATTATACACAGACATTAGAAGAAAACCTACTGCCATTTGCTGAGCTTCTAGGGGGTCCTCAGTGGGAATTTCAGCAAGACAATGCTTCAATTCACACTGCAAAACATTCAAAATCTTGGTTTAATTCCCATAATATAAGAGTTCTCGACTGGCCAGCATGTAGCCCAGATCTTAACCCTATAGAAAACCTTTGGAGCATCATGTGTCGCAAAGTTTATAGCAACGCTAGACAATACTCTTCTGAAAAGGAACTTAAGACATCTATTGAGAATGCATGGTACGATATCGATCCACAAACTATGCAAGATTTAGTTTCTTCCATGCAATCTCGTGTATATGACGTAATACATAAGCATGGATGCGCAACCAGGTTTTAAAAATTGTTTATTTCGATTTTATTTAATTTGTGTCTAAACTTTTGAGACAGCAGTTTATTTTTGTTACCATTTAATTTATTGCAATATGCACAATTCCACTTTTCTTTGTTATAAATATTGTTTATATGTACAGCACATTAATTTCAAGCAGTGATTTGAAAATTGAATAAATATTTTTCAAAGTATGTAAGAATTTCTTCATTGTCTAAACTTTTGCGTCATAGTGTATATCAATTGTAGGTGTTGTATATTTTCTCACTTGTATGTATTGTAAGATATTGCAGGTAAGATATACGTACATTTTAAAGAAACTCCGACAAAAATTCAGACATTGCACTGCAGTAGAGTTTTCGCATTAGTAGGGAAAGTATCTTTTTATAAAGTACAAACGGATCCATGCGTAATGCTGACGTCATTTTGATGGTGGCAACACCAGACGATAAAATTGAAAATTTTTTTTGAACTTCTAAACGTCGCACATTTTTTATTTTTACACCATCGAATAGAGAAAAAAAAAATGCACTTTGAAATAGAATTTGTTTTAAAACTATATCGCAGTTAGTTTGAAAACTGTATCGCTATTTGTTTGAAAAATCTATCGCGTTTTACGGATTTTTATTGTTTTTAAAATAATTTTCAAGCATGATTTTTAAAAATCTATCTCTTTCGCGTATAAGCGATCACGCAAGATAAATCCGATTGCACTTAAATAAATATGAATAGATCAAGATTTGTCTCTAGCATATATTTCATAACGAAATTAAAACATTCATCAATCAATAAATAAAACAATAAAATATATTTAATGTAAAAATTTAACACATGTAATCAAACTATGTACTTAAACCACTGAAAGAATCAGAATCAAAAAGACTGATTGTAAATAGTGATCTTTGGTGATTTCTTTGGCTCAAGTCCAGTACAAAAATATAGCTTTCAATAAATTTCAAAACTTTATTTGAATGCATAATTGTTATTTTTTACATAAATAGCAATTTTTGTATTGTTAGTGCGCCTTTTTAAGAAATATATGACATGCAAAAAATCTATAGATAATATTTATCGACAGAAATAGCTGTCTTTTGTAATGCCGTATTAAACTTATATATTATGACATTTTTTCATCATATGTTATTCAAGAGCAAATATATATAAAAAAAAAAAACCTTGAAACCACAGCCAGTTTAAAATAGAAAAAAAAAGCTAATTACGAAAACTTCAACACCACATTAATGAGGGAAGATATAGAAATCAGCATAGAAAATTAAAATATATGCAACGACATCGCACATTCAGCTATCGACAGCCGCTGGCGATTGATGCTGGGAGAAAGGGAAAAACTGAAGAGAGGAGAGGAAAAAAGAGGGAAAGCTATAAGGTCCCATGCCGAATTCCAAATAAGCCAAACAATCATCAATAATTTGAAACTGAGGAAGCCTCCGAGGAAGGGACAAAAACGTTTTTTAAAATTGAACTGGGCAGTATAGATGCTGCGTTGTACATAATATGACAGGCACTATCTAAAATTGATATATAACATACTTTTAAACTATTATAGGATATGTTTTTTTTATGAAAAGTAACAAAATATGTTTTATAAAAATTGTTTTTAATGTAAATGTATACAAACAAAATAAGAAATTTTTTGAATGAAAAAACACCGTGTCATGTTTTTAATAACTTGAATAACATATAATGAAAAATATGTCTATACTGTGATAGCTCTTTACTATGGTAATAATGCCTGAATATATGGTTTGGTATAATATATAATGCAAGAAATCTATTATTATCAATTTAAAAAATGGTTTTCACCTATATTCTGTAATCCGGGAAGTCCGGGTATATCTCCCTTTTTTAAATGGAGAGAAAATGGCATCTGTTATCCATCAAGGATATTCTTAAATCAATATTTGCAATTTTTTGACGCATTCACGAAATCACTTTCATCGAAAAATAAAACTTTTCAAATAAAATTGACAGCACAATTACTGTACTTTTATTGATTTTTTAGTCCTCCCGATATTCCATTTGGGCTACAACTAAAGTGTCGTACCTAAAAAGTAACGTTACGTTATATAAGCCATCCGTTAAACGAAGCAGATGTATCATCGTACGGTTAACTACTGATACTCTCTACTGCAATTTTTTTAACTTCTAAGTATCGCTCATTTTCAATTTTTACACCTTCGTGTAAGGAAAAAAGTTACTTTTAACTCCAATTTGTTTGAAAACTGCATCTCAATTTATTCTTGAGATATTAATAGTTTTGTAGTTTTAATGCCATAGCTTTAATGTTGGCAACTGAGGAACTACATTTCTGTAGAAAATAGAGGGGAAATAGTTGTAAAATAGTAGATTAGCATATCTTTTTGTTGCCATTTTCCCAAAAACACTAAAAAAAGAAATTTTAAATACGTGCTATTTTGAAAAAATATTAGTGAATGACTTCTGGTAAAACATGGAGCTATTATAAACTGTATTTAATTTTAAGTATCCATATTAATGTTACAAACAAATGAAGGCATATAAATCCTTAGATAGTAGATTTCTTTGTCGTTTCTTGAATGGCGAAATCGCTTTTTTGCAGGGTTTGTGTATATGATGTGACGTGATATGACGTGATAGTGACGTCCTATGCATACATTTCTATAGATGTTGTTTAAGACTGGATCGTAAATGTGGAATTCTTTAGCGGATACAAATGATGTCATTTTATATAAATTAAAAGCGTGTATTAGTCTGAAAACTGAAATATGTTTTGCATGATGAATATATATATATATATATATATATATATATATGTATATATATATACAGTGGCGGTCAAAAGTTTCCGGCTAGCATAAGATTTTTGGTTAATTTGTAAGTATACACGTATGAAGCGGAACCTCGAAGTGATACTTATACATTTTATCGACATAACAGTTAAGAACTTATTTATGGAATAAAAAATAATTATTAATAAATTTAATTGACAAAATTAATTGTAAAAGAAAACGCACGTTCTAAAAAGTTTCCGTCCACCTTGGCAAGTTTGGAAAAAAATGGTGTTATAACAGAAAATAACAGTGATCAACAACATTTGCAGTAGATATTTTGTATTCATACATTTAGCAATAAGTTCTGCGGCGCAGCAACGTGGCATCGATTCAGTGAACGGTTGTAGATCGTCAAAGTTAAGTATTTCCACTTTTCTTGCAATTTTTGGGAAAATGCTGCTGAATTGGAATATTTATAATTCCACACACGTTTTCAAGTTAGTTTCAAAGATTTTTTATTGGATTCAGATTGGGTGGTTGGGCTGTCCATTTCAAAAGTGGATTTTTTGTGCGAAAGCCACTGCTTGACGAGATTGCATGTATGCTTTTGGTCGTTATCACGATGACACAAATAGTTGCAACCACAATGTTTCCTCCAATAAGGCAGTAAATGATATCGCAAGATATCCTTATGCATTGCACTATTCATCTTGCCGCTGATTTCAAATAACGGACCGGCACATTTTCGAGAAGATGCTCCCCACAGCATAACGTGCCCTCCGCCCTGCTTCATTGTAGGAATAACAGATCTCGAATCTTATATTTTGTTTTTAGGTCGTCGGTTATAGTGTTTGTTATCACTCCCAAAAATATTGAACGTCGATTCATTGGCAAATATAACTTTTTTCCAGTTTTCACTTGACCAGTCTTTGTATTCCCTGGCAAACGCCAGTCGGGCCCTCTGATTTTTTTTTTTACTTATGAAAGGTTTTTTAACACCGACTGTACTATAAAGTCCTACGTTATGTAAGCGTCTTGATACGGTAGACCGACTTATTACAGCATTATTTTAACACCGTAAATCGCGGGGAATTGCACTGGCATTTTTATGCGGACCATCAACTGCTTTTCCCCTGATAATTCTGTCTACAAGAATAGTCGTTTTCCGGGGTCTCTCGGAGCGTGGAAAGTTCCGAAGGCCATGACCATCTTTATATTTTTTAAAAATATCGTTCACAGCAAATTTTCCGATCGACAATTTTGCCGTAATCTAAGGAGAGGATTGTCCCTTTAGTGACAAAGAAATCACTCATTTAGGAACAATAAATTGTTCAACTTTTCATTTTTGAATTTCAAATATGTTATTAACGTTGATTAATTAACAAACACGACAAAAGAAAAAAAAAACTTTACCGATAGCAAAAACTAACGGATGACGAATGGCCAGAAACTTTTGCACACGCGAATTTCGAATTCCTCCCCTTTGCATCAAGTATCTTCAGTATCCAATCAAAATGATCACGTGGTCAGAGGTAATTTGCTTATTCCTAACTTTTGTAGCAATTGTGCTTCTTCTTCGTTGAAATATTCTGTCAAAAAAATCAAACAAACTAACTGGCCGGAAACTTTTGACCGCCACTGTATTTATATATTTCTTCGGGGCGACACTAATTTCTGAAAAAGCAGAATTCCTGTATCCTGCTTGTTTTCTTTCTTCTTTTTGTACAGATTTTACATGATTTTTGCGGATTCCTATATTTGGATAATTCGGACTTGGTTAAAAAAGATCACCCGGTTATAGTAGTTTAGTATAAATTTTATTTATTTTATCCAAAAATGTTCTATTTGTTTTTCTAATAATTTGTCTGATCTCTAACTTTCATAAAAACAAACTAATCGCCACGAAATTTATATATGTTTTTAAAGGTACAGTATTATTTTACATATTAAAAGTAATTATTTGTTCGCATGTAGGTATTTTACCCTACGTATACATAAAAAATTTGCAGCCAACAGCAGACAGTGATAGGATATGAAGAATCTATACTAATAATATCCAATAGATTTATCCTTAAGCCAAATAATAGAAGTTAAGAAAAATATAAGTTAAGAAATTATAAGTTCACTAACGAATTGGTGCACTTTTGAAGAAGAAGACACAATATGGAAATTTTTAGCGTGTGTATTTAAAATTGATCGTAAAACCTTTTCTGATATAATTGCTACATTAAATTGTAAGTTACATTTTATTAAAATCTTCTAACTTTTTTAAAACGTAAACAAGGTGACTGTTAAGAAATTATAAGATCACCAGAGGAAATTAGCATATTATACGTCACATCAGAATCAGTACGCGTTTGTATATCGTGAAAGTATTCCTGAGAAGCTAAGGTGCAGGTTCAGATAGCGTTATTTATGATATTTTTGAAGATACCGCGGGGTAAAGTGTTATTTGCGACCGAAGTAAGAAAATTTGGTTTTATAAAGGTGCTAATAAATCTGAACGAGAAATAGCTCGGTTAATGAAATGTTCTAAAATTGCCATTCTCAATGAAATAAATAGAAAAAGGGATTCAAATAAAATTAAAATATCTAGAAGAAAAAGGATTTTGACAGCACGGGTTGACCAACAAATATTTCGATTTTCAACCCAAAAAGGTCTGTCAACTCGAGAAATTAAAAGCCATTTCAGCAAAAGAACCTCACACATAACAGTTTAGAAGAGTCTGAAATGAAATAGTAATGCAAAATGTATGAAACTGTGGAAAATATCCGAGGTTAATGAAACGTCATAAAGAAGAAAGGCTAAAATGGGCTAAAAATGTCATGTCATGGGACAAGAAATGAAAACAAGTGATATTTTCAGATGAAAAAAAATTAATCTTGACGGTCCGGATGGTTATAAACACTATTGGCATGATTTGAGGAAGGAATAGAAACAATGCTTCAGTCGACAAATGGGAGCAGCATCAGTAATGGTTTGGGGAGCTTTTAGTCGTGATGGATTATGCGATTTAACCCAAATTTTGGGACGATTGAACTCTGCGCAGTATCAGGCTATTTATATGATCATTTTATACCGTTTGGAGCTTCTTTAGGTGGTGCTAACTGAATGTTTCAGAAGGAGTATGCTTCTTGTTATGTGTCTAAATCCACCCATAAATGGTTTTAAAAAGACAAAAATCATGTTTTGTCATGGCCAAGTCGAAGTTCAGACTTGAACCCTATGGGAAATCTTTGGGGTGTACTAAAATTTATGCTAATAATAATACGTTTTTTTATCTGCCAATGAACTAGACCTATCCATTGTAAAAGAATGGCACAATATTTCTGAATCTGTACTTAATCACTTGGTCTCTTCTATGGAAAACAGAGTGTTTGGGGTTATAAAGAAAAATGGAGAGAAAATATCGTATTAATTTTCGTATTATTTTCGTTTTTAGACAAATAGTCTTATAATTTGTTAACAGTAACAATTTGTTAACAATCATTGCTTGTATTTTTGTTAACATACTTATTTATTGCATTATTCAAAATTATTAAAATTATTGGACACTAATTTCATTAAATATGTGGTACTTTGATATCTCATGTGTTTAAACTATTATTAGAACCTTTATTTACTTCATAATTTTCAAAATTAAACTGGTCTTATAAATTCTTAACGCACTGTAAATGCTGACTAATCATCAAACTTTATAATGTGTTAAATAGAATTAAAGCGATTTATACTGTTTTGCTATATACGTATAGTCGTGGAAAAAAAAGTGAACACCCGCTACTACTATTAAAATAAATAATCATTGTTTAACGTCTGATATACGATTTAAAAACAGAAATATATTACAATTCATCAGACTTACAAGTAAAAATTACATAAATACATTCAATATAATTAAAAAGCAAACATTTCGAGCTAAATTTTAGCCCCTCATCAGAGCAATAAATAACATTCAAATGACAGGAAATTATATAACATGTTTACAGTTAAAAATTACTAGCAGTTAAAATTAAATAAAGTATAAAATTTCAAAACAATGTTGGGTATTCAGGTGGAAGTGCACATGATTCATTTCTCGGCGACGTTTGCATACGAGTGAACACACCTTCCAGAAAAACTCTCTTTATGTTCGGCAAAGCGAATGGCGCAAGTACGACCAGTTTCGCCATTATATATTATATAATATATATATATAAGAACCCGCTACTAACTTTGCAACTAATTACAATAGAACAAAGTTACCGATACCAATCGATTTGAAATAAAGTCTACTTTTAAATGATGCATATAAAATTTTCTTATTGGACCATCTACAAATAAAATCAAACCAAACTTTGTTTTTATCCTTAGAAACACCTAATTTCGAAAATATGTTTTAAATCTTTGGTTTAAACTATGTCTAGAAACAAATTTTCTAGTCATTTGAATGATAAGTTTTTGAATTATAAACATTTAAAAATTAGAAGTTCTAATATTAAATTACATTTCCATTTTTTTATTAATATATCCTAAAATTATAATCCTAATGTGATAACTTTGTGTGTTATTATAAAACAAAAAAACCCAAACATAAATACATTAAATTAGTAATTAAAAAAAAATTATAATCCGAATTATGAATTATGAAACTAATATTCGGAAAAAATATGAATTTCAACCTACAAGTTTTTTGATAGATTTATATTTATTGTGTCCTGCTTTGTGTGAATTCTCAATTTAAATTCTTTCTTTCGTGTAGTTTTCGAATTTTCATTAAAAAACATCAAAACGATGGTCTATGATGTGCAGAAAAGCATAAGTTGAAAAATACATAATTTACTCATTTTAATTGAAAAACATAGAACTCAAATGAGCTCAGAGTGGAATGACAAGTTCACCTTGCGTTAAAATAACTAAAATTAAACTGTTTACTAAAAAGGTGCAAAAAAATTTATTAAAATATACCGTTACACAATGAACTGGTCTTTAAAAACTTAAAAACCATTGATGTTAAAATCATAATGAAACAGAAAAAGATGATTCCTGAGATCTTTCGATCGCTAACGCGATCATTTTCAAAGGATACTTTCACTGGAATGTCGCATTCACTGAGCTATTTATACACCAGTCTGGGAAAAAGGGTCAGTCTATTATTTGTTGGGGGTGGCTATGAAGTTGTTTCGTTCCAATGCTGAAGTGTTAGATATTTTCAAAATGTTGAACCAAATATGAGGTATATCATAAGATAAAATATCGTTACATACATTATTTTCTTTACTTAAAATTTCCAATGATTCCCTAATTCTCAAAGCATAATGATCAGATGTAGGTAAAATAACTCTTGCGTTTTCGAAATCTATTTTTAAATTTTGACTTTGATTTAATCTGGAAAGTGCTGTAGACGGTCGGTTAAACTTGATATCTCTCATGTGCTCCCCCAATCTTTCTTTAAATTTTCGAGTGGTCATACCTATGTAGCTTAACTCCTTCTGATTTTCCGTTTGATATAGGATAGAATAAACACCTGCAATTTCCTTATTAGGTATGGGATCAATTTTCCTTTCAATTAGAGCTTTTAGTTTTGTAGGAGGTGTGGCTATTAAATTGATATCAAATTTCCTTAAAGAGTATTTTAATCTTTCATATTTGCATAAAAATTTGTTAAAATATACCGTTACACAATGAACTGGTCTTTAAAAACTTAAAAACCATTGATGTTAAAATCATAATGAAACAGAAAAAGATGATTCCTGAGATCTTTCGATCGCAAATGCGATCATTTTCAAAGGATACTTTCACTGGAATGTCGCATTCACTGAGCTATTTATACACCAGTCTGGGAAAAAGGGTCAGTCTATTATTTGTTGGGGGTGTCTATGAAGTTGTTTCGTTCCAATGCTGAAGTGTTAGATGTTATGATGATATGAAAGATTAAAATACGCTTTAAGGAAATTTGATATCAATTTAATAGCCACACCTCCTACAAAACTAAAAGCTCTAATTGAAAGAAAAATTGATCCCATACCTAATAAGGAAATTGCAGGTGTTTATTCTATCCCATTTCAAACGGAAAATCAGAAGGAGTTAAGCTACATAGGTATGACCACTCGAAAATTTAAAGAAAGATTGGGGGAGCACATGAGAGATATCAAGTTTAACCGACCGTCTACAGCACTTTCCAGATTAAATCAACGCCAAAATTTAAAAATAGATTTCGAAAACGCAAGAGTTATTTTACCTACATCTGATCATTATGCTTTGAGAATTAGGGAATCATTGGAAATTTTAAGTAAAGAAAATAATGTATGTAACGATGTTTTATCTTATGATATACCTCATATTTGGTTCAACATTTTGAAAATATCTAACACTTCAGCATTGGAACGAAACAACTTCATAGACACCCCCAACAAATAATAGACTGACCCTTTTTCCCAGACTGGTGTATAAATAGCTCAGTGAATGCGACATTCCAGTGAAAGTATCCTTTGAAAATGATCGCGTTAGCGATCGAAAGATCTCAGGAATCATCTTTTTCTGTTTCATTATGATTTTAACATCAATGGTTTTTAAGTTTTTAAAGACCAGTTCATTGTGTAACGGTATATTTTGACTGGCAATAGTCGAAATATATTAAGCTAGTGAAATAGTCTTATTTGCAAGAAATAATCTATACAGTGTGTCCACGTATAACCTGACCGACCTTTATTTTCGCAACCGTTAGTACTTCCAATTACAAAAGTGGTCAAAATTAGGTGCAGAGTTAAGATAAAAAAGTTTGAAGCGAAAACACAATTTAGTGAAAAATTACAGAATCTAAATTTTTATACGGTCTCCCGGTCCTATAAGTTATATTTAGTAAAATTTTCCTGTTACACTGATAATTAAGGCAAAAAAAGTCCCGTTTTTCTAAGATTAAAATTGGCCGAGTAATAGCTGTTTAAATTTGGAGCACATTTTTTGCGGCAAATTGGGGCCATTCACAAATTTAGTAGAAATATAACTTTGTGAGATATATTAAAGAGCTGTTTGAGAGTAAAATTAGCATTGCAATATAAATTTGAAATCTTTAATCATTCTGACATATTAATGCAAAATATGCAATTTGTACTGAACATATAAGAGGATACCAATAACAGATTTTTTGATAAATAAAAGGATGAAAAACAACAGTCTCAATTCTTTATAAAATGATACATATTTTAAAATACTGTTAGATTACATTGTCTTTCAAATTTTGGGTCGTACCATGTTTTTTTTATTTTTTGAAAATTGATTCTTATGTACTTTTTAGCGCTGAATCCAAAATTGATTTTAAACCATCACGTCAGGATTTTTCTCAAAAAGAAAAATTTCAAAGTTAAAAAGCTCAAAGTTAAAATTGATCCCCTCTCCCCTCCCAACCTCATCGGATCCCTGAGCTGTTTAGCTGTAAAAAAACCGGTATAGGCCAAAAAATTTAATAAATTATTGGACTAATTAAAATTAAACTAAATAAAAAAGTCTTACATTTATTCATTAGTATCAGATTTTTCACTATTTTTTAACCTTGAAATTTACGATTTGCGAAAAATCCTGACATGATGATTAAAAGTGAAGGTACTATTTTTATTCAGCATTAAAAAATACATAAAACGTAATTATAAAAGTTAAAAAAACACAACCATCGCCGGTTTATGTTATCTAATCTAAAACACTTTCTTAAACTTGTTGACGACAAGCTATCCGAATTTTTTTTTTGTGTTATCCTCTAACATAAGTATGTGTAAGTTGGTAAGCGTCGAAAATCATAATTATATTACATTGTCAAGATTGATTTAAGTCAGTATGTACATTTGAAAATTCGAGTACAAATTTTAAACTGGAAAGACGATCGTTTCAAGTTAAATGAAACCATTTGAAAATAACATAATTTTTGATAAAAGAAATCATACCCTCAAATCCTTACAAAATAAAACATGTTAAAATACAATTATTTTAACTAATCTGAAAAGTTAACTAATAAAAGTTAACTGAACCGTAATAGTTGTACGATTTCTTCCAATGCTCAGATACCTTGAAATAAGTTTAAGTACTTTATATACTACCCCTGAAAGCATAGCAGAAATAATCTGTTTTGAGTTGCAAAAAAGAGATATAAGTCATGCATTTCAAAATTCATAACTCGGTAAATTTTAACGTTAGATGAATGGGACGTGTGTAGGAATCTGATTGTGTCTAAATGTGTTGGAGCGTGTTACATATTCTATACTATTTCAATCACACCAATACATTTCCATTCCTATTCCCATATGATATGTTTTAGAAAGCATTCGTGGTAATGTATAATGAAAAAATATTTATTATACATGTTTTTGTGATTTATTTGCTTCACTAATTTTTATTATATGTCGCTGAGAATTGTGAAAAATGCATAAACATAAAAGTAGTCTGTTTAATACCATTGTTATTTTATCATAACAATTCGTTTATGCTTCCATACCAACAACAAAACACAGATGTCTATCTGCTGTTCTTTTAACACTTTCTAACAAAGTTGAAAAGTGTTTATAAATTCGGTTTGTCTATCTGTCCGTCCGTGCTCTAACTCGCGTAAGTATAGTCCCATTGCAATGAAATTGATAGATGTTATTGCATATTACTATGGCATTTTCGGTGTTGAAGTAAAGGAGAATATAGGATTTCCGGTTCATTTACAAAGACACTCAAAAGACATTAATCAATTCTCATTAGATTACTCATAGAAAATATATTTACATTCAAAAGCTGTATTACGGAATATGGGCGAAAATCGTTTGCGGTGTTTTTTATTTTATAATATTACAGTACTTTAAACAGACTGAAATTTATATCACCGAGGGCTAATTCCATGAAAATTTGTCATGTCTGTCACACAGATGAAAATCGCTATGCTTGTTGGCCACTGTTATTTTCGAAAAGTTTGATTCGCGTTATTCAATTTATGAGACATCTCCGATAAAATAAGTCGCATTTTTCCGTTCTAAAATACTGGTAGCCAAAAATCGTAGTATGTGACAGACATGACAAGTTTTCATGGAATTAGCCTGAGATGAACTACACGGCGCTTACACTCTAAGATTGCGAGG
Source organism: Maratus speciosus (assembly GCA_963932465.1). NCBI lineage: Eukaryota > Metazoa > Arthropoda > Arachnida > Araneae > Salticidae > Maratus > Maratus speciosus. Next base: position 382,668,532 of record OZ010788.1, on the reverse strand, counting down.
GGTGAAAAGTTCACTCTTTGAAAGAGTGACAGGCATTTTCACTCATTTTGGAGTGAATTTTATAAAAATACACTCCTTAAAGAGTGGAATTTTCCACTCTCTAGAAAAGAGTGAAATGTCTCACTCCTGAAAGTGTGACTTACGTATGTATTGCAACTAATCAGAACAGTAAGGCGACGACACCCTTAAAAGAGAAGAAAAATGATCACTTTTTCTTCCGCCATCTTAAGATTAACAGATTAGGATATCATTAAAATTATTCTTTATACATATGGTAAGTCTTATTTAATTTTAAAAAATTATGCGTGCAGATATGAAATGTTAAGATTATGAGCTGAATAGTTTTATGTTGTGTAGAAAAAGATTGATCACGGAGTGTTCAAAAGTGATTGTCTTTTATATTTCTTCATGTAGCTGCTTGAAATCTAATTGTTTTAACAATTGAATAACACATAATGCTTAGCAAAAAAATAATCAAAACTTCTTTAGTTCGGGCAATGTGAATATAAAATAAACGGTCAAGTGCGAGTATTACTCGCGCACAGAGGGTTCCGTACAATAATATATGAATTAGTAAGTGTATTATTAAAAAAATACCGTTGCTAAAAGAATACTAAGACTTTGTAAAAACTATAGAACTTAGGGTTGGGTATAGCTGTATAGTATACAGAGTGCAAAGGAAAGTCCCTTTAACCTGAAAATACTTGCGGACGGAGAGAGATACAGCTACACAACTGAGGTAACGGTACAGTAAAGCGACTACGCCCGACCTAATGCAAACGAAAGCAGCACCACTAGTGGCCAAATTTGGAAGATAGCCATTGCAAATCGAAAACGAAAAGAGGTAGCGCAAATTTTCCAATTAGAAAGTTTTAGAGCATCGATTAATTAGTACGAAACGGCATTTGGTTCACATCGATAAGATAAACCATTGCCTGTATACCCAAAAATGTCCGAAATCGATGAACGACGATTCTACTTTGCCTATTCACATTCCGCAAATGTAGCAGTGCACAATTGCAGATTGTGACGTTGTACTGTACTGTAATGCCTGTAAAGATTTAATTTCCAATACATTTAAAATTTTAGAATAACCCTTTTAGGGCCAGAAGAATTCTGTTCGTAAACTGACGAAATAATTGACTGACACCAGAATATTCAAACGAATTTCTCAGAAAACAAAAATCCCGTAATTTGCACTTTCATTATAAAAGCAAAATTTTAGTAAAATATTCTTGGTCCATTTGTCAGTTTTGACATTAGAATTAGGTGGGTAGACCGTCTTGCCACCGCCCTTGAAAGGGTTAAATCTATGTCGCCGTAATGAAGAGGCTTGCAATAGACGTTCCATGCTGAGAAATGTGCATCCAGAATTACTCACACGAATACAAACGTGTATCGTGAGCAATGGCGAACTTTTCGAACATACTGAATATTAACTTTTTATCACTGTGAGACAGTTTGTCTTTTTATTCGTGTGTGATGTTATCAAAATGTATTGAGATAAGTACGTATTTATAGCATAAATTGTGCGTATTTCTTCATACTTCTGACAATTCCATTAAAACGTTTACACAAAATGAAGTGCATCGATTTCGGACATTTTTGGGTAAACAGACGAAGATTTATCTTATCCATGAAAACCAAATATCGTATTCTATTAATTAATTGATGCTCTAAAACTTTCTAACTGGAAATTTTGCTCTACCTCTTTTCGTTTTCGATTTGCAGTGGCTATCTTCCAAATTTCGCCACTATGATGCGCTGCTGTCGTTTTCATTAAATCGGGCGTAGTCGCTTTACTATACCGTTAACTCACTCTCATAGCTGTACCTCTCTCCGTTCACAAGTATTTTCAGGTTAAAGGGATTTTCCTTTGCACCTTGTATACTACAAAAATTTATAAATGGATATACCATGAAAGTTCAAAGATATATGAAACCTAAATAATAGCAAATATAGCTATTCTGTATATTTGTTATTCCATATAAGTTTTTAGTTAAACTTTAAAGACGAAGTAGGTGTATTGAGAAAGCCACTCAATGGAAACTAGTCGCAAATCCCATAGTATTTAAGTGATTCCTTCTCATTAAATTAGCCTGTTTTTAACAATTTGACGTTTATTGCTTTTATACTGCTACTGGGCATTGCATTACCTAAATATATCCATAAAATTTGTTATGTAGGCTTTAAAAGCCGATGGAGCATAAAGTACGCCGTCCCTGTCATATGTATGTCCAAACTGTGCGTGTTTTTAAGGGTTAATATCTCGGCTAATTACTGACAATTTTTTCCGAAATTCATGATCAACAATGCTTTTATACTTCTGCTACGATAGGTACCTCCTGCTCAACATTTTTGCTGAAGCCCGTAAATCGAAATTTGAGTGTAACGGAAAAATGCGATTTACTAAAAAACTATGTGAACTAGGGTAATCGCTATAATTTTCCTGCAAGGTTTAAATTAATGTCTACTACCTCTAATTTTTTCATAATTTTAGTTTCAATAGATTCGGAATTAGATGGGGGTGGGGACATATTTTTGCACTACATTTTCCACCATAACTTTGAAAATACAATACCTAAAATTAAATGAAATATATTTTTGATTTCAGCGTTACGAAAGCTTTCACTCGATACCCCACACGATATACTAAAAAAAAAAGATATTCTTTTCAAGTAACTTAATTAGCCCCTAAATGTGGGTCAATAGTCTTTATTACTTCCCCTAATTTTAAGTTTCCAAGTTGCAGAGTTTACGAGTAAAAGGGCTGTGACAGACAGACACAGGAGTGATCTTATAATGGTTCCGTTTTTACTTTTTAAGTACGGAATCCTAAAAATGAGTATAAATATTTTATTCTTCCCATTCAATACTTTGATGCAAAATACTTTTGCCAACGATAAAAAAAAAAAAAAAAAAAGTTTTATCTATTTTGTTTGAAAGGCTGACTGACTCAGAAGATATGTGGATTTTTTTCAATTCATAGCAGACACGATGTCAACATTAATTTGCCGTTATATGAGATTTTTTTTGTTTAATACTGATTTCTGATTATATACACTTAGAGTATTTATCAGCTTTATTATTGTTTCGGAGTTAAATATGATATTTGATGTTTATGATATTACGAAAAGGTTGGTATATTAAATTTTTTTAATTGTATGTAAGCATTTTTCTGCGGTTTATGATTTTTAAATTTCGAGACTGAGTAATATAAAAAAGAAAAAATATAGACATTCAGCATCAGTAATTAAATTTCCTCCTATTGTACACTCATTTTCTACGTTTTTGATACACATAATTTTTGGCACTAAACAATAAAACATGATATTTAAGCATTGAATTAAAATGTTTTTTATGCCTATTTTGAAGTTTATGGATAAAATTGCTTTAGTATATTTTATAAAAAGTTCATATTTACGTGCATAATATAGGACTGAATATTTTCTTAAAGAGATTAATAACTACTTTTGTACATTAAAATGTTTTTCAAACAATAAGAATATTTCATATGCAATCATTTACTTTGTTTTTAAATTTCCTTCTTTTCTGTTTCCGAGGTCAATCTTTTTCTATAAAACACATAAGATCTATTTTGCTTATATTCACTAAATACAATATCTACGCGAATAAAAAAATTAAATTAAATATGGCTTATCGTGTCGTTTCATTAATAAGTTTTGTATTAATTCCATTTTTCAGCAATAACGGATAAAAATTAGAAATCCTGATTAAGTTAAGGAATGTGTTTAAAAGAAATATATGTACATATTCCAGAGAACTTAAAATTTACACTCCATGTTCATATTAAATAAAATAAAAGCAAATCACAGCGGATAAAAGAAAAAAATACACATTCTTAATATTTAAATCATGCTTAGAACTTATTTTAGAAAGATGTGAGTTTATAAGCATTGTTTTTTAAGTGGAAAAATTAAAAATATTTTAGAACAATAGGACTTTGCAAAAAATAGCAATAATTTATGGAAAAACTACGGTTTTATATTTAAAACAAAAATTAAAATCAAATCAAACATTGTTAAGGGGGTTCAGAGCTTTTAAACTTTAAAAAAAAATTGATTTTTTAAATCTATTTTGATTATTCAGTTAATTCTGAACACAGTGCAAAAAACTGCTTAAAATTATTTGAATTCTTAATGGAGTTATTCTTAATGGAGCATTAATGTAACAATCACTTTAAAGCCGCACCCATTTAATTGCAACTTTAAGTCGCGTTTTTTCAAAACTTGATTTTTGACGACTATCCGTAAGATTTTAAAAACACTATTTGATGGAATGGCTTAAAAATTTCTTTGCATGCATGTAACATTCTTATCTATAGAATGAATTAATATATTATAGATAGTTTAATATTTTGAGTATTTTTAAAGAAACAAAAAGTATTTTTTATGGTTTTTAGGGTTCCGTACTTAAAAAGTAAAAACGGAACCATTATACGAACACTCTTGTGTCTGTCCGTCTGTCTGTCTGTCTGCTTGTCACAGCCATTTTACTCGTAAACTATGGAACGTGGAAAGTTGAAATTCGGGGGAAGTAATAAAGACTGTTGACCAACATATTTTCAGATTATTAAGCATTTATAAATATATTTAGTAAAAATGTATAGGGGCAAATTCAGTTGCCTGAAAAAAAAATATTTTCTTTGTATATCGTGTGGGGTATCGTGCGAAAGCTTTCGTAACGCTGAATTCAAAAATACATTTCTTTTAATCTTAGGTATTACATTTTCAAACATATAGTCGAAAATGTAGCGCAAAAATATGTTCCCCCCATCTAATTCCGAATCTACTGAAGATAAAATTATGAAAAAATTAGAGGGAGTAGACGTTAATTTATACCTTGCAGGAAAATTATAACGATTACCCTAGGTCACATAGTTTTTGAGAAAATCGCATTTTTCCGTTACACACAAATTTCGATTTACGAGCATTCAGCAAAACTGTTGAGCAGCGCTGAAGGTACCTATCATAGCAGAAGTATAAAAGCATTGTTGATCATGATTTTCGAAAAAAATCGTCAGTAATTAGCCGAGATATAAACCCTTAAAGATATGGACGGTTTCTACGCACATAATGACAGGGGCGACGTACTCTATGTACCATTAGCTTTTAAAGCCTAGCTTAATGATATATGTGTGTGTAATGCAATGACCAGTAACAGTATAAAAGCAATAAACGTCAAACTGTTAAAAACAGACTAATTGAAGGGGTCTCAGGACTCTTAAAGCTTCAAAATTGTTTTGATTTTAATTTTTTTAGATGATAATCTTCCATCTTTTCTGAACATTTTAATATGTTTCCTTCAAATTCTCATTAGAACAGAATTTATGGCTTTTTTACATAACAGAATTTGACTTTTTTATGGCTTTTTTGCATAACAGAATTTATGGCTTATATACCCGCTCAATAGCTTAAGCGGCCTTTTCGAAACTTTTAAGTCATTTTTCTCCAATTGACTTTTTTTGGCATAACGCGCACGATATCTCAAAAACTTTTGAATATTTTTTCATGAAATTTTCAAAACATATGTTTTATATTAATCTGTATTAACGAACCTAAAATTTCCTTTTTATTATTCAAAAAAAATATTTTTTAAGTAATTATATTGTTCAAATTTTCAAAATTATCTATTAGCTAAATAGAACTTTGTATTAAAAATATAAAAATTCTTTAAATAAAATTTTATTTAGGTTCAGGGTAATTATTATAATTTGAATTATAAGTAGGCGCCAAAATTTTTATTCTAGTTACAATATTTATTTTCTAATCGTGCGCGTTAGCTGTTATACCAATATTCTGCTTATCAAATGTCTGACTATTTGGAGCCCCCTGTAGATGCTAATTCTTCATCTTGAAAATTTTTAAATACATAAAATAAAATAACGTTCTTATATCTTTCATCTCAATAAAAATTGTGTTTTAAAATCATATGCATTTTAAGGGAGTATGATACCTTTGAACACGTCCAAAACGTAAAAAATATCACCATGTTCCAAGCTTCAAAACTTATGTAATAAGTCAGATATAAAAATCAAACTTCATTTAAATATAAAGCACATATTTAGATTTATATTTAAAAATATATATATACTTTTAAATTCATAAATAAATATTGGAATGATAAGTTTAAAAATATATGTTAATAAGAGAAAAAAATCTTGCGCGCACGATAAAATCTGAAAATATGCATATAGAGAGGAAATTTTGCTAAAAATAAATACATAATAGACTTACCTTTATACTAAAACCAGAATATTTGTAAAAAAATATTGGCTAAATTAAAAAATTAACAAAAAATTAAAAATTTTCACATTTTGAAAAATATTTTCAAAGTACAAAAACAGAAAAAAAAATAAAATTTTACATTTTTCTGGTTTTACGTTGTTGATAATACAGAAATGAATATGTGGAAAAAATTTCTTTTGATTGCCATGCATAGTTTTTTAGTAACAGTGCGCGCAGTACCAAAATTCATCGTTTTGAATAAACGCAACGCAAAGTTTAATCATCCTATGTAGTCTTAATATGTAGTCATAATAAAATTGCCATAATTGTAAACTAATGGGATTTTTTTAATGCGGTTTTGTGCAAATTGTTAAGAAATGATTACGGAATCAAAATATGTATTAAATAAATTTCGAAAAATTTGATGGTTTAAAGGTATCCTATCCCCTTAAGATATTAAATGTTGAATATGGTCTCTTTTTTTTTTTTCATTTTTTGTAATTTTTGAGATCCCTGAGACCCCTTAATTAGAATGAATTACATAAATACTATGGGATTCGCGACAATTTCCATTGAATGGCTCTTTCAATATGCCTCGAGTGGCTTTAAAAGTTAATTGAAAACCTATCTGGAAAACGCGGCAAGGACCAAAAGGGCCTTGCAATTTTTTGGCCTCCTTTCGAAGCGCGCTTAGTACAATGCCAAATGTGAACTTTGAACGAATGTTTTGTTTTAGCTGCACTTTAGAAATAAAGGTTATTACTATGATGAATTATGTTTTATGAAATGACAAATGAAGTTTAAATATACATTTCTTTTATTGTCAGTACCGAATTAAATTCATTATAAAGAGATTAAAATAATATTATACTAGTCGGAAGTGTCAATCCCAAAACTTTAATCTATCTCATACATGTCAATACTTCCTGATAAATGCAGTACAGCAGCGCCACCGGTTAGGCGATTTATACCAAAATCTAATCAGGGACAACTTTCGTGAACTTCTAATTGAATTTGAAGTTTGGTGAAAATTCGTGCATTAGTTTTTGAGATAGAGCTATTACGGAAATCGTGAAAAGTTCTGAGTTACAGTGGCACCTCTTGGGCAATTTACACCAAAAACTTATCAGGATCAGTTCATAACAGGGATTAACTGAATCTAAAGTTTGATGAAAATTCCTGCATTAGTTCTTGAGATACAGCTATTGCGGAAATCGGGAAAATCGCTACCCGTTGGGCGATTTACACCAAAAAGTAATCAGCACCAATTTATATCAGGGACTAAATCAATCTGAAGCTTTATTAAATTCCGTTCAATAGTTCTTAAGACAGAGCGTCCACAATATTTGTGTCACACACAGATAGACAGACTTACAGACAGACATTTTGTAAAAACATGTTTTTCATTACCTCTGTACCCTAAAAAGTATACATCCGTCGAAAACCGGAATTCGAAAATTTTCAGGAATTCAATACTTTCTTCTTGTAAAGATAGAAGAAAGTAAAGATGAGTTATACAGAATAGCTATATTTGATATTTTTTTCGGTTCCATATCTCTTTGAACTTTCATGGTATATCCATTTACATTTTTTCTAGTATATACTGTTATACCCAACCCTACTTTGCATAATTTTTTACAAAGTGTTAGTATTCTTTTAGCAACGATTTTTTTTAATAATAAAATTACTAATTCATATATTTATTGTACGGAACCCTCTGTGCGCGAGTAATACTCGCACTTGACCGTTTATTTTAATTTTCAAATTTGAGAGGTTTTCTTAATAAGGTTTCCTTTGATTCATAGTTATATTCTTAATTCATTCTATAAAGTAAAGTTTTCTTATCATTTTAAAGCAAAAATTAGGTTCTTATGTCAATTCAACGTTAAGATATCTTGCGGATGGTGAAATGACACCTAATTTTTTATTTTATTTTTTTTTTTTGAAAATTGTGTTATATAAATTTTTCTATATTTTTTAATTTATTGCATTGAAGTACTTCATTTTATACTTTTATTAGACTACAAACATACCTTAAAAGTATCAGAAAGTTTAAATTAGTTACATTGAATACTTCTGTTTTTATATGGACTCGAAACGAGAGCTTTGTTTACATATTTTTCGGTATCGATCAAGCCCTGAGCCCCCTTAAATATATAACGTCCACCTATTAATAAGTTATTAATAAAACTTTAAAAGTAATATCTTTATTGGGCATGCAGTAAAAGCAATGACAAAGGATAAGACTGGAATAAAATATTTTATTTTATTTCTGCCGGTAATCTAATTTAAATTCGTATGTAACTTTAACTGAATTTTTCCTCCAAAGTTCAATTAGTGTTACAAACTATGAATTAAATAAATATTGCTAATAAAGCATTTTATTCCAATCTTTACCACTCTTGTATCTATTTTCATTGCATTTTGTAAAAGATGTGATTCTTTTAAAATGACCATAACAGCAAAATAAAAAAGAATCAATTACATAAAAAATGAACATACACTCCTATGAAAGAGTGACTATTCACTCCCACCAGGGGCGAAAAACCGCACTTTTTAGCAAGAGTGAATAGTCACTTCTCCGAAAGAGTGATTATCCACCCCTGTTTAGATTGAATATTCACTTCCCAGGAGTGACTATTCACTCTTTCAGAGAGTCAAAAATTTCACTTCTGCTCAGAGTGAATAGTCACTCTAAAGAGGTTGGGCATATTTTGACTCTGCATAGGAGTGAATAGTCGCTCCTTTTTATTTAGAGTATACTGTAGAATATGGTGTACATAGAACATATCGTTCAATCGTTCAATTACAAGGAAACACAAAATAAATTGAACTATTGATGACTATGAACAATAATTGCATAAAGTGCGTTTTCAGTTGTGGTACGCGTTTTTAAATTGAATTATTTTTTTTTTAAATATTACTTAGCGTAGATAAATTCTAAAGATTATATATAAGGCTGCACTTAATTTGTACATTTTCCTTTATTCATGGAAATTGCTGAATGGAAATTTTCGACTGTTCTATTCGTTTCAATGAGCTAATTTTTGCAATTACTGTGTAGTGTACATGCAAATCTATAGAACATATACAAATCTGAACGGAAAAAAAATCGGATATTTTCCCTATTAATTGTAATAGCAGAAATTGGGTTTCAAATGCCTTAAGAGTTTTTCAAAATGTTTATTTATGCATCATATTTTACATTAATAAACTATGAAGTTTTATTACTTTATTCTGAATGTGTTGGAACGTGTTACATATTCTATGCTATTTCCATCACTTCAATCCATTTCCAGACCTGTTTCCATATGATATTTTTCAAAAGCATTCGTGGTAATGTTTAATGAAAACTATATTTTACATTAATAAACTATGAAGTTTTGTTACTTTATTCTGAATGTGTTGGAACGTGTTACATATTCTATGCTATTTCCATCACACCAATCCTTTTTCAGACCTATTTCCATATGATATTTTGCAAAAGCATTCGTGGTAATGTTTAATGAAAACTATATTTTACATATTTGTATGCTTTATTTGCTTCAGTACTTTTTATTAAACGTTATTCGCTGAGCATTATGAAAAATGTGTAAACACAAAAGCATTCTGTTTAATACCATTTTTATTTTATCCTAACTATTCGTTTATGCTCCCATACACTTTGCTATCTTAGTGCTCTCTTCCCAAAGATCGTGAAAAGTTCGTCCTACAGAAACAATAAAATTACGATTAAAACAATAAAACTGAAGGAACATTCGCAAACGGGCAAATTTATCTCTCAACAATATGTATTTCATACTTATTTTCATTTTTTTAAGAGAGGGATTAAAATTGAGGAGAAAAGAAGTTATCGAAAAGTTACATTTTATGGATAAAAATAATTTGTAATGCGCAATACTTTATATTTTTCTAAACCTACATGTTGTAGTTTTATGTGGCAAATTCTGATATTCTAAACAAAATCCAATGAAACAAAAATAATTTATCGAAAAGTGAAATTTTATGAATGTGAGTTATTGGCTACCAAAAAGTCATTTAAAAATTTTGATTAAAAAAGGATGTTTTAAAAGGATTTAACTTTTTGAAAATTTAATTTAATTTAATTTAATTTAATTTGTATGTTTTTAATTTTCAAAAAATCACAATTCAGTATTATTTCATCGGGCATTTATTTTCAGAATTAGTTTTATTTTTTTCAAAAACGAAAAGGCCATTTAAAACTTAAAAAAAAAAAAAAAGAAAAAAAACTGCTTGAAAAATGGAAGTAGGAGTAATGTAAAATTGTTTGTCTGGTTAAAAATATTTATTACTGTAATTATACTGTAAATATTTATTACTGTAAAAATATTTATTAGAAATGTTGATACATTCGATAAAAAAAAAACAAAAAAAAAAACAATACATCAATAAATTTGAATAACTAAACACCGATTACCATAGAGCGAGACATTCTTATCGGAAATAAATAATATGAAAAATCCAAATAAAAACATCATGTCAAATGACTCTAATTTAACTCACAATCTCTTACAAATAACGGAGTACGAACCTGATATATTTTATTTCGTATCTTAATTTAATTTAATTTGTATGTTTTTAATTTAAAAAAAATCACAATTCAGTATTATTTCACCGGGTATTTATTTCCAGAATTAGTTTTATTTTTTTCGAAGACGAAAAGGCCATTTAAAACTTTAAAAACTGCTCGAAAAATGGAAGTAGAAGTAATGTAATATTGTTTGTCTGGTTAAAAATATTTATTACGAGAAATGTGGAAACATTTGATTTAAAAAACCATACATCAATTTGAATAACTAAACACTGATTACCATAGAGCGAGACATTCTTTTCGGAAGTCAATAATATAAAAATCCAAATAAAAACATCTTTTCAAATGAGTCTAATTCAATTCTCAATCACTTACAAATAACTGAGTACGAAGCTGATGTATTTTATTTGGCATCTAAGATGAGACTACAGAAATCACATATAAAAATAAACTTCTAAAGTATAACATCAAATATTACATATATATTTTTTTACGCTAAAAACAAAATTGTAAGTAATTTTGATTCATTATTATTTGATACACTGAATTTTTTTTATTATTGGCACGTCATGGTCACGTAAAACATATTTTTGGAAATATTTTGGCACGTGTATCAGAAAAGATCCGCCGTCTCTGCCTGTCTTTTTTGTACATATAGACATTTCCATCACACCAATACATTTTCATCCCTATTCCCATATGAGATGTTTCCAAACGCATTCGAGGTAAATGTTTAATAAAAACTATATTTATTATACATATTTCTATGCTTACTTTTTATTAAATGTTATTCGCGGAGCATTGTGAAAAATACGTAAACATAAAAGTATTCTATTTAATACCATTGTTATTTTATCCTAACAATTCATTCATGCTTCCATACTTTGCTATCTTACTGCTCTCTTTGGGAAAGGTCGTGAAAAGTTTGTCCTACAGAAACAATAAAATTATACGATTAAAAAATAAAATTGAAGGAACACTCGCAAACCGGCAAATTTATCTCTCAACAATATATATTTTCATATATATTTCCGTTTTTTTTTTTTTTTTTAACCATTTGGAAAAATGGTTATTGTCCTCTGTCAGGGTAGGAAATCAAAAACATATCTGAAGCATTTTATTGGTTGAATCCGTATTTTATTCGTTTTCTGATTGGTCTATAAAGTAATCTGTATTTTCCCTTAACTTTCAACAGAGATGGATACTTCAGTTGCCACTATGACAAAAAAGTAATAAAAACTACCAAAAAAAATTAATAACTCAGAAACAAATTGAGATACAGCTTTCAAACAAATTGCATTTAAAAGTACATTTTTTTTTCTCTATACGACGGTGTAAAAAGTAATATTGTGGGATGTTTAGAAGTTTAAGAATGAAATTTCATTTAAAATTGGTCGTCAGATTTCTACGATGGAAAAGCCTTTTCCCGAACAGCCAATGAAATGCTTGGATAATACGTAAGTTTCAGGTGGATAATACGTAAGTTTAAGGAAATCTGACGAATCGCAGGCGATTTTTGTCGCTTGCAATTTGTACGTGTAATAACACGATTAATGTTTAATTCATGGCGTACGTAATGTATGATCAACTCCGTGCGATTTTTTGTCTTAAATTTTAGTCTTTGAAAAAATCCTTTTCCAAATGGTCGTTGTAATTTGTTAAACTGTATTTTTTTTTTTTTTTTTAACCATTTGGAAAAATGGTTATTGTCCTCTGTCAGGGTAGGAAATCAAAAACATATCTGAAGCGTTTTATTGATTGTATCCGAATTTTATTCCTTTTCTGATTGGTCTATACAGTAATCTGTATTTTCCCTTTACTTTCAACAGAGATGGATACTTCTGTTGCCACTATGACAAAAAGTAATAAAAACTACCAAAAAAAAAATATTAATAACTCAGAACCAAATTGAGATACAGCTTTCAAACAAATTGCATATAAAGTACATTTTTTTCTCTATACGACGGTGTAAAAAGTAATATTGTGGGATGTTTAGAAGTTTAAGAATGAAATTTCATTTAAAATTTTAAAATTGGTCCAGGAACATTAATGTTTAATCCATGGCGTAAGTTATGAATGACCAGATCCATAGAAGTTTAAAAATGTACAGTACCGAAAAAAGTTATCCATGGCGTACGTAATGTATGATCAACTTCGTGCGATTTTTTATGTCTTAAATTTTAGTCTGAAAAAATCATTTCCAAATGGTCGTTGTAATTTGTTAAACTGCATTTTTCTTTCTTTTTTTTAGACACGGATTAAAATTGAGGAGAAAAGAAGTTATCAGAAAGTTAAATTTTATGGATAAAAGTAATATGTAATGTGTAAGACTTTATATTTTACAGAACCTACATGTTGTAGTTTTATGTATCAAATTCTGGTATTCTAAATGAAATCCAATGAAAGAAATAGAGTTTATTGAAAAGTTAATTATTTTATAGATGAAAACAATAATTAATATGTAAGACTTGATATCTTTCTAAACCTGGATGTTTTACCAGTTTTATGTGCCAAATTCAGATAATCTGGACAAAATCATGTAAAAGAATAAGAATTTATCGAAAAGTAAAATTTTATGAATGTGAGTTAATGACTTCGAAAAAAGTCATTGAAAACCTTTGGTTAAAAAAAGGGTATTAGTAAAAAGATTTAACTTTTTTAAAATTAAATTAAATTAAATTTAGTTTATATGTTTATAATTTAAAAAAACCACAATTCAGTATTTATTTCATCGGGTATTTCTTTCCAGAATTAGTTTTTTTTTACAAAGACGAAAAGGCTATTTAAAACTTTAAAAAAATGCTTGAAAAATGAAGTAGATAATGTAAAATTATTAGTCTGGTTAAAAATATTTATACGAGGAATGTTGATATATTCAATTTAAAAAACAATACATCAATAAATTTGAACAACAAAACGCCGATAGACTGTTCTTTTTTGCACATATAGATATTTCCATCACACCAACACATTTTCATTCTTATTACCATATGAGATATTTCGAAAAGCATTCGTGGTAATGTTTAATGAAAACTATTTTTATTATACATATTTTTATGCTTTATTTGCTTCACTGCTTTTCATTAAATGTTATTCGGGGAGCATTATGAAAAATATCTAAACATAAAAGTTTTTGTTTAATACCATTGTTATTTTATCCTAACAATTTGTTTATGCTTCCACACACTTTTCTATCTTGCTCTCTCTTTGGGAAAAGTCGTAAAAAAATTGTCCTACAAAACTAATAAAATTGCGATTAAAACAATAAAACTGAAGGAACATTCGCAAACGGGCAAATTTATCTCTGAAAAATATATATTTTCATATATATTTTCATTTTCTTTTTCTTTTTTTTTTTTTTTTTTTTTTTTTTTGAGAGAGAGAGGGATTAAAATCTAGTGAGAGGAAAAGAAGTTATCTAAAAGTTAAATTTTATGGACAAAAATAACATGTAATATGTAAGACTTTATATTTTTCTAAGCCTACATGTTGTACTTTTATGTGTCAAATTCAGATATTCTAAATAAAATCCAATGAAATAAAAAGAAATAATCGAAAAGTTATTTTTTATGGATGAAAATGATATATAATATGTAAGACTTGATATCGTTCTAAGTCTGCATGTTGTACCAATTTTATGTGCCAAATTCAGATAAGCCAAATAAATTCAAGTGAAGGGAAAGAAATTTATAGAAAAGTTAAATTTTATATATGAAAATAACATATAACATGTAAGGCTTCATATCTTTTTGAACCTGTATTTTGTACCAGTTTTATGTGCCAAATTGAGATAATCCGGACAAAATCCTGTGAAAGAAAAAGAATAAATCGACAAGTTAAAGTTTATGGATGAAAATAATATATAATATGTAAGGCTTCATATCTTTGTAAGCCTGCATGTTGTATCAGTTTTACTTACCAAATTTAGATACAAATAATGAAATATAAAAGAATTGTAAAACGGAAACACTTGACAAAAATAAATATTTTTATGCTCGCTTGATGCTTTATTTGCTTCCTTACTTTTATTAAATATTATTTGCGGAGCATTAGGAAAATGCTTAAATATAAAAGTATTCGGTTTAATATCATTGTTATTTTACACTAACAGTCCGTCTATGCTCCCATATAGTTTGCTATCTTGCTGCCTTACTGCTCTCCTTGGAAAAGGTCGTAAACAGTTTGTCCTACAGAAGCAGTAAGATTACGATAAAGGTAATAAAACTGAAGGAACATTCAGAAACCGGCAAATTTATGACTCAAGAATTTTTTTTTCTTTTTCAGCGAGGGGATATTATCCAGCGAAAGAGAAGTAATTTATCGAAAGGTTAAAATTATATAAGTGAAAATAACATATAATGTGTGCATGATTTCTTTTTAAGCTTGCATGTTGTACTAATCTTATATACCATATTCAGAATAAGATAATGAATTAGTAAAAAGAAAATCAAAATCAAAATTATTATTTTCACATTTTGTTTGTTACAGTAGAATGAATGAATTTTTTTAAGGCTTTTGAAAATGATGAAAAAACAAAGAGTTTTTCCTTTGAAATACCTATTTATGAAGATTTCTCTTTCTCCTGTGAGTTAAAAAATATATAAATTTATCTCTTGATATATTTACCCTCCAAAATAAAACAAACATTGCTAAAGAAACTGTTTTAATATTCAAATCAAAATATTTCATTTGAATATTATATCTTTAGTTGGAACATTAGTATAAAAAAAAAAATTATCGAATATGCAGGTTTAATTAACTTTTATTTTAATGCATTCTTTTTCCGACAATGTTTAGTGATATTTTTCAAAATAAAAATAGTGTAAAATGTACTACTTGATGAAAATATTTATTAAAATATATATCAGGTTTAAAATTATCATAAATCTAAAGAATATCGTCAGTGAACCATTAAACTTGTTCGCCAGCGGGCATATTGGCAGTTGTATTACATCGATATGTTTCCATCCCAATTCTAATATGAAATGCTGCTAATAGAATTAACAATAACGTTTATTAAAAATGATATCTCTTATGCTTAATCTTATACTTACTTCATTGTTTTATACTAAAAGTTATTGATGAAAAGTTCTTAAACATAAAAGTATTCCGTTTGTTATCATTGTTATTTTCCATTAACAGTTCGTACATGGTCCCATATAATCTGCTGTCTCACTGCGTTTCTTGTGAAAGGTCGTTAAAAAGACCCACGTTAAAAAGGTTTGTCCTACAGAAAGAGTAAGCTTACGATAAAGGAAATAAAACTGAAGACATTCACAAATAGATGAATTTATGACTAACGTTTTTACTTTTCTTTCTACTTTTCTTTTGGTGTTAAGGAAGGAATAAGATTCAGAGAAGGAGAAATAATTTATCAAAAGGTTAAAATTTTATAAGTAAATAAAAACAAAATATAATATATATGTCTTGATATCTTTTTAAGCATCCATGTTGAGCTTGTTATATACTGCAGATTCAAATATAATGAAATAATTTAAACTATATAAGGAAGGCATTTAAGCAAAAAATTAATGTTTTTGCACTTTACTGTTAAAATAACAAATCGTGACGGTACATATTTTTATTTTTCAAAGCTCATAAAAACCATAAAAGGCCGTTATTTTCTTTTTGGAATACCTATTCATACAGATTTCTCTTTCTCCTGGGCACTTTAAAATTTATGAAAACATTTCTTGATACTTTTACTCACCGAAATAAAATGAACAATTTTAAATAAACTACTTTAAATTTGAAATTAAGTTTTATGATTTGAATATTATAATGCCTTTAGTTAAAATAATTTAAAAAAAATAATTTTTCAGATTTTCTGCATAGAAAATAATTTTTATTTCTATTACTTTTTCAGCACTTTTCCCTCTCAAAAAAGGTTTATTAGATTAAAATGGTAAAAATATCATTACATTAAATGATGGTATATCGGGTTAAAAATACCCACGCATCCATAACGACCCTAAAATATTGACCATAAAATATCGAGCGTAAAATGTCGACGTACTGTTCGTTGTAGGCCATATTGACAGTTGTATCACATTGATATGTTTCTATCTGTTTTCCGTAAGAATTGCTTTCAAAACAATTTACAGTGAAGTTTAATTAAAACGATATATTTTTATGTTTATATTTATGCTTGATTAATTTCGTTTGTACATAAATTAATACATGGATTGTTTTTGGAGCATTATGAAACATACTTAAACTTAAAAAATTCGATAGCATATCATTCTTTATTTACCCTAACTGCATTGCCTATGTTTCCGTACAATTTGCTACCTTACTGCACTGCTTGGGAAAAGTCGTAAAAAGCTGTATTACAGAAACAGGAAGAATACGAAGGTTAAAATATAATATACAGCTTTTGATATCTTTTTAAACCTTCATGTTCAACCATTCATGTATACCACATTCATATATAATGAAATAAATAAAACTTCATGAGGAAGACATTTCAGCAAAAAAAAAAAAAAAAAAAAAAAATTATATTTTTGAACTTTATTCTTTAAATGGCAAATCGTGAAGGTACATATTTTTATTTTTCAAAGCTCTTAAAAACAATGAAAAGGCGTTATTTTGGATTTTATTTATTTGGAAAACTCGTTCATAAAAATATCTCCTTTTCATAGCGCTTTAAAATTTTTGAAAACATTTCTTGCTATTTAAACTCACCAAAATAAAAAAAGAACTGTCGTAAATAAACTACTTTAAATTTGAAATTAAGATTTTTGATTTGAATATGATACCTTTGCTATTTTTCAGAAGTTTTATAAGGAAAATTATTTTTATTTGTATGTGTTTTTGTTACCTTTCCAGAAGTAATATTTAGAAAAATTTTCTCAAAAAAACGTTTATTAGATTAAAATTGTAAAAATATAATTACATTAAATGATGGTATATAGGATTAAAAATATCCATGCATAAATAAATATCGACCGTAAAATATTAAATGTAAAATATCGACTGTAAAATGTGTATTGTTCGTTGTCGGACATATCAACAGTTGTATCACACTGATATGTTTCCATGTATTTTCCTATAAGAAAGGCTTTAAAAAAATTCATTGTAAAGTTTGATTAAAACAATATATTTTTTAAGTTTATTTTTATGCTTAATTAATTACATTTTTACATAAATTATAACATGGGTTATTTTTGGAGCATTGTAAAAAATACTTAAACTTAAAATATTCAATATAATATCATTGTTATTTTACCCTAATTGCATTGTCTATGTTTCCATACACTTTAGTATCTTATGGCACTATTAAAGAAAAGTCGTAAAAAGCTTGTCTTAAAGAAACAGGAAGATTACGTTACAGGTAATAAAATTGAAGAAACATTCGCAAACCGGCAAATTTATGACTAGACAATTTTTTTTTTGGAATCAACGAAGAGGAAATAATTTATCGAAAGATTAAAATTTTATTAGTAATTGAAAGTTATGTAACATTATTTGGTGCTATATTTCTATGACGTCTTGTTGTAGCCTTCTTATATGTCAAATTCAAATTAAAATATTGAAATATTATGTAAGGAAAATTTTTAAACAAAATATAAATAATTAATGTTCTAATTTTAATCGTTTAGCTGGCACGTTAAAAATTTCCTCATTAGTGCGCGAGCTTGGTATTTTTTACGATACAAGTTTTATGTTTTGTTACGCTGTTACAAATGCACTCTATTTCATAATACTAATAAAATAGGTAAATTAGGTAAACACTTATACATAACATTAGAGAAAATTAAATTTCAATAATATTTACATATAGGAAAACTGTCCAGAAATACATATTAAAGAATTTAAGCACCAATTATTAATCATAAAACAATAAGATTATTTCATGAATATATATATCAAACATGGTTTAATGCAAGAAGACTGAAAGAAAATAGCAAGCTCTATTATAACAAAAATAACTATACTTTTCGCAATTTTTTTTAATCCCAGGAAAAACTTTTGCGACGTGCAATTTGGCTTGTTTTCAAACTTTTAGAATATTCTACTTTACTTCATTTTGTTTTATACGTGAAACTATAAATTTATTTTATTTTCAGTTGATTCATCTGGATTGCCATGAAATATATACTGAATATCACATTTCCCCCTTTTTTTTGCTTAAATATATGAAATATAAAAATAAGTCTGTATAAAACATATCAATTACATTATACAAGAAATAAATCCTTAAAACGTGAAATAATTAACTAATGTAACTACTTGCTTAAAAGGCGTACAGTCAACAGAGTGAAAAAGTATCCAGGCCTGGGATTAAACCAGGGTCAGTTACAAATTACGCCCCAATGCTCTACTACTAAGCTACCTGAACGATACTAAAGCCCTGCATTTCTCAATCTTATCTGCTGGTAAGGCTGAAACAAAGAGTGCAATTGCAGTACACCAAGTCTAGGGCAAACTTGAAACGAAAGTGAATCCAACATCGATTTTTTAAACATATATATATTGGAAAATTTTCACAGAAAATTTGGGACGCGTTTTTAATAATTTAATCCTTTATGTACTGCATTATGGATTCATGAAAATTTTATCTTCTAAAGCATTTTTCAAGAATTTTCGAAACTACATTAGAAGATTTACATAATTATTTAATAAATTTTAGAGGGATATTAGAAGGATTGAAGGATAAAAAAGGATTAATTAAATTTGAATTTATAGGGATTTTGTGAAACATTTATAACCCCACTCAAATCTGTTATTTTAAATATTTTTCTTAGTATTTTGTAGACTTAGGAAATGTGCAAATATAATGTTCTTACAACATAAATATAGAAATATTTCCGAATGGAAAAATCCCCCCCCCCTCCCAACGCCAAGAAAACTGAAAAGATGCAAAGGCAAAAGAAATCATCCTTTTAAAAATATTTTTGTTTTGTATAACCAATAATGCTTTTAGAACAAGATAAAGTAATGTATCTATAACTCATTCTAAACTGTATTACTAGTAATCGATGTATTAAATGAATTTTATAACAAGTTATTTTAATGTTACTTATAAGTAACGTCAATAGATAAAGGGTTAAACTGTTGAAACTTGCTTAAAACGCGTACCGCCAACAGAATGAAAATGTGTCCAGGCCTAGAATTGAATCAGGGTCATTGACATTATGCGCCAGTGCTCTGCCACTAATTTACCTGGATAATACGAACCCCAGCACTCCAGCTTTTACACTCTGTTGGCTGTACGACTTTTAAGAAAGTTTCAGCAGTTTAAATTGTTAAAAAAGGGTCCGAAAATTTTAAGCGACTTTCTGCACCCTACGCCTGAAACAAATTTTCCAAAGACCACCCAAAACTGCAATGAAAATTGATAAAACTGGTTTTAATCCTGTTCATTAGAGGAATAACAATGACAATTTAATAGTTTCAATGTCATATTTGAGTAAAGTTTTTTTACAACCATTCTTCAAAATAATAATAATAATAATAATAATAATAATAATAATAATAATAATAATAACTATAACAATAAATGCGCCACTCAAGGTTTATTATCACTTTCTGTCAGTACAGAAACATGTTTGGAAGGTTGACTTATTTACCGAAAAACAAATTATGCACATTAATCATCAATCACAATTAACTGTAAAACTACATTTACAAAAAACTTGAACGTGTGCAGAGAGGGCATTCTTTGCATTTTGTAACTTTAATAAAGTTTAAATCATCTAAAAAACGTGTAACACCATAAAAACAATTTTGGACAATAATGTATTCAAATTATTTTGGGAGGCTCTGTTTGGCAATTGAAGGTGATATAGGTACGCACAACATACGAAAATGTAGTGCATCTGTCAAATGTGCTTAAAAAAATAAGCCTACATAGACAATAACCTATTGCAATAATTATATAATGTATATTGTAAATATATTGTACAGTGATACGTCGGTTGTCGTCGATAATCCGTTCGAAAAGAATCGGCGAAATCCGAAACCGACGAAAACCGAGGCAATTATTTCCATATGAATCTATGTAAATCGAATTAATTCGTTCTAAACACTCCAAAATATGTACCAAAAACACATTTTATAGAGAATAATTATAGTGTTTAATATTAAAAACAATAAGAAATTAACATAGTTTTCTTGGCATATGGTATCAAGGCACTGTTTCTGCGGTCACTTTCCTTTTTGGTGTTTTAGCAGAAGGACTAGCTTCAGAATCAGAGGACCTATGCCGCTCAAAAATGTGGTCTGTTTCTGCCGCCTATTTAAGATTTGCCTAAAATGGAGCAAGACATTATCATTAAACAAACATGGATCGCAACAGATTTGTCTGGATGTTTTTTCCCCCCACAAAGTCATGTACCTTACTCCATATAAAGAAGGTATCCTTTGTCTTTAAAGAAAGCACATTCATCCCATCTCTGTCTTTCTACTGATCTGTTGTCTGTTGCATTTTTAGGTTAAAGTCTTGCAGCTCTTTAGTGGTGAGTTCTTCACTGTGTTTATCCTGCAAATCTTCCACATCCCTTCCACTCACCTCCAAACTCACGGACTTCCCAAAATAAATAATCAACTGTACCACACGTGTAGAGCCTGCTGTATCTGGAAACTTTCTTTGGTCCCATGATGGATCACTCGCAATCAATAAAAATAATACCCCAAAATACCCTGGAAATAAATGAAATTGTTTGCCTAGACGAGCAAGGGGATGAAAAGACGACGAGATACAACACCATACTGAGCTGGGGATAGCGTGGTCGCTCCCTTTGTTTACAGAGAATGCAGAGATGTCACTAGGGTACACCGACGAAATCCGAGACAATCGATGAAAACCGAGACAATTTTTTCGCGAAAAAAATCGGCGAAAACCGAAAATGACGATAACCGAAGTCAACAAAAATCGAAGTATTACTATAAGGGACTTATATAAGCCATTTTATTGAGGAGCATATTTCGACAGAATAGTTCGCTGTATATGCATTCTTTACTTTTAAGATTTTTAACTATTTTTAATTTAAGTGCTCATACAGTTGTGAAAGCGTTTAACTAAAAAAAAAATAATTCATGTCATTGTTGTGAAGCGAGAAAACTTTTTTCCCTTATTTAAACCCCTTAGCAATAACGCTTATCCAAAGACTTTCCAAAGACTTTATGAAAATTTTGAAATTTGGACAGGTGCCGTTTTTTGGGGGTGGGGGGGTGGGGGACTCTTTAATTTATTCCTGGTGAAAATGTGTATTCGATGTATCAGATGCTAAATAACAAAACATAAACAATTATTCTCAATAATATGTCGATATTTACGCACTCTTCGTTCAGAGACATCAATATTTCCATAATATCAATGGGTCTTCTACCATTTTCTACACAGAGGGCCCATTAATGTCCTATCCACTACCATTTATTTCAGGACGGAAGTAGCTATAATTATGAATAAAGTGTCTAGGTACAGTAAAATGCGCTATACGATGAGGCCGCATGCAGTTACATCTAGAGCAAACTGCCGAGTTAATATTCCTTTCTCGAAAACAGTGCGAGATATGAAAAAAAAAGTCAATTACGAAACTAGTGCCTACAAGTTAAACTGAAATGATTTCTTATATGAAAGAATAACTTTTTTATAATGCTAAAATGTAATATTTATTGTACAACTTAAATACGCCAGTAACTGCATGCAGAAATGTAGACAGATGCCCATTTACTAAATTAAACAAGGTCAGTTTATTTTAACAAAAAATAAAGCCTAAAAGTAGAATTAAACCTTTAAGGCGCAGAGTATTTCTTTCGTAAAATGTTGAAATGATTGATTGACACCAAAATTTATAAACGAATTTCTTAGAAAATAGAAACTTATATTTCTATACGTTTATTATGAAACAAAATTTTATTAAAATATACTTGGTGCCATCTGGCAATTTGAAATTAAATTTAAGTAATCACTCCGTGTGACCACCGCTTTTGAAAGATTTAATGTGTCCGCCATTGGAAAACATGCAATTTGAATGATGCATTTTTGCATTCTCAAAACAAAATTTATGTCCAAACAATGTATATATATATATATATATATATATATGTATATCTATATATGTCTATATCTATAGCTACCTATCTCTATATACATATATATTTGTATAAGTTCCAACAAAGAAGAAATAATATATTGAAACGTTAACATTTTATCAAGCTAATGAAAATAATATTACATATAGATTTTAATATATCGACTAAATTTGTACCCATTTGTACAAAGATGAATGTTGTACACATTTTTATCCGATATTCAATAAATGAAAAAATAAATAAAATGAATTTTTTTACTATCACATTTTATTTACGAACCAGAGTGATAAAGGTTACTAAAAACTTCACTTTTAAACCATTTCCATGCTGCTACATAAGAAATATCATTATCCTCAAATCTATTCAAGTCCTTTCTTTATTTATATGCTTAATATTGGATTTTGCTTTGTGAGTCCTTTGTGCGCCAACTCTTGTATATTTGTCTCTCTCTCAAACTATCTATCTGTATATCTGTCTCCCTTTCTGTATTTGTCTCTAACTATCTATATGTCTGCCTGTCTCACTATCTACCTATCTGTCACTCACTCATTCATTCATTTTCAGTCATTCATTCAACCATTCATTGATTTTCATTTAGTCATTCATTCGTTCCTTCTCATACACTCATTCATTCGTTGATTCATCCATCCATTCATTCAGTCATTTTAATTAATTCATTTATTCGTTTTCATTTCTTCATTCGTTGATTCATCCTTCCATTCATTCAGTCATTTTAATTAATTCATTTATTCGTTTTCATTTCTTCATTTGTTGATTCATTCTTTTTCATTCAATCTTTGCACAAATTCGTTTCATTGCGATTTTATATAGGATATATATACATCTTATTTAGATCAATCATACGTATTTACATTCATATTATAAAATCCATTCATCTTTACATACAACAATTTTATCTTACTTAACATTTTATTAAGTATGTAATTTGTATTTGTATGTAATTTTTCTTCAACATTATTGGAATTGAATTTCGCGGCAATTTTTTTCTACGCAGGTTCTAAGAAACAGGTTCAGCTCATATTCTTATCGCAACATATGCTAAACCGCTCATTTTATCAATCTATATTTTATCTGCATAATTTTTTCCGCATTACCGGAAATACATTTTGTTGCAGTTTAATTTTGAATAAGAAAAACAAATAATTTAAGCAGACCTTTTTCTTACATTATGTGTTAAAGTAGGAGCAGGCGAACTTCTACCAGTTTTGTGCAGGACATTTGATAAAAAATCACTTCGCGAGGCAATTCAAATTTCTTAAATGATTGTATTACAAAAAACTCCGTTATGTTCAAACTTTTAATAATTAAATATTATATGATATCACATAACATTATATTATCACTACAAAGTTTTTATGAATAAGTGTATTATACCGTTAATTATGTGTAACTACAAGCACTCATTATAAGATTGATAACTCAAATATGTTATATCAGTACAAAACAGTTTTTATGACAACAAGACCGAAACATCATGCGTTCAGCATAGATTATGAAACACTTTCCAACACATTCAGAATACTGTATAAAATTTTTACAATTTATTAAAAAAGATGTCTAAATAAACAGGGTCGCACCAGTGTGCAAAACTTCAGCTTGCGCCTTATACCCTTCCCTGAAAAACTGCCGTGTTCTGAAAACTTATCAACGAGCACAAATAAAATAGTACTACAAAATATATTAACTATAATATATATAAACAGAAATTTGAAAGAAAAAATACATAAAAAAACAGTCTACAGAACTTTCAAAATAAAATAATTTACGTCGCATATAAAAGAAAATCGGCGAGCACGTTTCAGATTTCATAAAATGGCTAAAATGATTTACAGCAAAATGAGCAATGAAAATATTCCACTGATAAACAGAAAATAAAAGAAAATTCAGGCTATATAATAAAAATTAAAATCAGTACCTTTATGATTAATATTCACAACGTCGTTGACTATCAACTTTAGAAAACTGTTTGAACATGGGACATAAAATGCACGAAAACTTGAATCTAAAACTCTTATTTTTTAACTGTATTTTTTGCAATGCGTCCATCCATCCTTGTATTCCCGACCTCTTGTATTTATGCCTAAATTACTTTTTTTTCTTTTTTTTCAATAAAACAGTTAAAAATAGTGTATTTGAAGTAGTGTCCTGCGTGGAATCTAAAATTTGATAGTTTGACAATAAAAACTTAATTTTTTTGCAATGTTTCAAGTTAAATTGCTACGTTCTGAGTTGAAATTAATTTATTACATTAATTTTAAAGAATAATAACATTTAAATGATTATAAATAATTTATTTGAGGTAAATCTTTAAAATATAATTAAAATCTCAAGAATAATTAATTTTAATAAAATTAAAAATTAAGTATTTTTAAATATTTTTTCCTCGTTTGAAATGCTTGGCGCCTTTATTATACTGGCGCCAGTGTACGCCGCACACATTGCACAATAGGTCGGCGCGCCCCTGTAAATAAACAATTTAGAAAATGCATAACGCATTTGAAAACCCTATTTCTGTAATTACCATGATAATAGTAAGAAAAATATCCGAAAATTTTTGTGCAGCCCTATATACGATCTATAGATTCACATTTATATTACATAATAATTTAAAAGTTGATTCAATTAAATGCACAACAATGTTAAAATTTCCCATTCAGCAATTTCGGTCAATAAAGGGAAATGCATTTGAAATCTTTTGTGTAGTCCTGTATATAATCTACAGAATTTATACACACCAAGTAATATGCAAAAACGTACTTATATTTTAAAACACGTATTACAACTGAGAACGCATTTCCAGCAACTATTCTTCATAGGCAGTATTGTAGACAAATACTTTAGAGTATCCCTGTAAATGAACGATAAATTTTATGCACACAAGTTTCCACAGTAAGCGTTTTGTAGTACACCTCATTGATATACACAAATCTGAATATATTTAAAATTGTATAATATCGTTAAAATGCACCGCAAGCGATTTCTTCCTATAGGCCGTAATGACAAGGAATTCTTTTGAGTGTCCCTGTAAACGAACCGTTAATGATACACACTTCATTTTAAATACCGAAAATGGCATCGTAAACACCAATAACATATATCAATTTCATGGCAATCGGAGTATATTTACTCGAGTTAGAGTACGGACGGTCAGACGGTCAGACAAGCCGAATTCATAAACACTTTTCAACTATGTTAGAAAGTTATCAAGAAGGAGCTTGGTGAAATATAATAGAAACGTAAAAAATAACAACGTTAAATCACCAAAAATTTTAAATACTTTTGACTTCAATTCGGTTAAAATAATCTCTAAACCTACTTTTATGCACAAACTTAACTTCCTTGAAGCATTTCATATTTATAAAAATATTATTAATTATTGTTAATATTTATAAAAATTTTGTTAATTGTGAATTCGCTGTTCCCCCATTATCAGATTGTTGGAAATATTGCGTAAAAACTTCTTTCTCTTTATTTTTTGTCCTCACTACTCCGGTTCCATTTTCAATCTATATTTTCCTATTGGCTGTTACCTGCAATTCTCTGTTTTCCTATTGGTCAATAAACCTTTAACTTGAATCCCCACCTCTCCTATATATGTGAGCAAATTTCCGCTATCCTTAGCACTGAGGAAGGTATGCTATATGCTACCGAAACCGGTATGCTTAAAATTTAAAATTTTTGGTGATTTAACTTTCTTATTTTTTACGCTTCTATGTTCGAAAGTGTTCAAAATGATGTTAAAGATAACGAACTGCAATAATTTTATGTTTAATTCAAATGACTGAAAATTGTATTTCGATGTAATAATAATATATTTTATAATCATAAAATAATATAGGATATTGAACAAAGAATTGTTGAAAATAAAATAAAATAACGAAAAATTACCTAATCATTATATTTATCACCTAAGGAGATCTTTGTCCCTGTATCTCTGTCTCCTTGTCTACACTGTAAGAAATAAAAATCCACGAAAAGCGGAAAATGTACTGGCAACAAAGTTGCCACATGTTCTCCGTGTTTTCATAAAACTTCTGTTTTGTTATTCCCTCATTTTCAAGGTGAAAAATTTCCGCTATTCAAGAGGATAATTTTTTATTTTAAAAAATAACTGTGAAAAAAGGCTTAATATAAAAAACACAAAAGAATAATTATATGTATGTCAATATTTACACGAAATTTATTTTATAGTATCACACCCGTTTTTCATAGCATTGCTTTTATGCGGATTTGAACCTTAAAACTTGCTATTAGAGGAATACTTTGCTCCCTAATTAACTGGACACATCTAACGATTTGGTTAGAGACCAAAACATCAAGTGGGAAATTTTAACTGGAATTCTTCGGTTCTGTATTGATTAATTGGGAACATTTCCGTTTTCTACAATCAATGAGGATAAACAGCAGCTTTTTCATTTATTCCAGGAAAATTTACGATTTCCATTCAAAATAGAAAATTTCCGTTTAAGGGGGGGGGGGGGGTCTAAAACACAAAAATCTCCAAATTTTCTAAAAAACATTTATTGCATTAAATATTTCTCTGTGTTTTTCTGCTTAAAATGACATTTAAATCATGTTTCTATCTTAATTAGAACAGGAAATATTAAAATTTTCATTTTGGTTTGTTTTCAAAATCTACCTTTCAAGCAATGGTTGTCATACAGACGATTTCCTGTGAAAATGCGTTTCTCTTCATGATGGTTTTTTTCGTAATTTTTCACAATTAAATCGTTATAAGTCAAGAACCGTTAAAGATAAATGGTTGAAACTTGCAACATATATTTTTCAATTGTTTTACTTTAATTTTGATTCAGCAAATTAGAAAAAAAATATTTACTTTTGAAAATATGATTTTTAAAAAAAAAGTTACACCATTATTTTTTATATTTTTACTTTAAATATTTTTATTTTTTTTAATTAATATTTTATAAATGCTGAATCTAAATTAAAACTTATATATTTCTGTTTATTTAAATGGAAAAAAATTGAAATTCTACAAATAATATTTCGAGTTATAACGATTTTAAATTACCCCATTTTTTAAATGAATTTAAAATTAAAGAATTTTGAAAAATATATATGAGAAGTTTTATCATGTGATTTTGTTTACAAATAACATGATTAACCATCACAAAAAAATCAAAATTTTAACTCAATAAATAAAAATTATTTTAAATTGTGTCTCGGACCCCCTTGAATGTAGAAATTTCACAATAACTTGTATACAGGGTGTATCAGGATTGGTCTTTCAAATTTGGTAGGGAGATAGAAAATGGCAAAAGAAGACAATCTCAAATAGGAAAGTATGGGTGCAAACAAATGCATGATGTTGACGAGAGGGTTGTATATCCACTACTTCTGCACACATGCATTCCGACAAGTCCAGATGGTCGTCATTCGACAAGGTGATGTTTCAGAAGTGACACGAATCATTATACGTTGAATGAATATGCATATATGCATCTAACTTACAAGTACCTGTCATGATAGAGGAGGCAACCGATGGACAGTACCAGTTCCAATCGAGGAAGCTTTCTTACAGTCTGTCGAAGAACAACCAAGTTTCAGCACACGCGGTATTGCTCTCCGCTTTGGTGATTCGCCCTCAACAGTGTGACAGATACTAAACCAGGAAAGTTTGCATTCCTTTTCAGTTATTGAAGAACATGTGAAAACTTTTGATGCCGAGATTTTCGCAGGTTGGTGTAGCGTTCTACATACCCCCGTGCAGTTCTACGACCACTTTCACCTACCACAGCGTAAGTTAGATGCATATCTTCATATTCATTTAACATTATAATGATCCATGTTACCTTGTCGGATAACGACTAGATAGACTTGTTAGAGAGCTTTGAGCGAGAAATTGTGTATACACAGCGCCCCCTACAATATCATACGTTCGTTTGTGCCCATACTTCCTTATATGAGATTGTCTTTTTTTTTCTATTTTCTACCTCCTCACGAAATTTGAACGATAAATCCTGATAGACCTTGTATATATGTATTAAATTATAAACAGAAGTTCTCTTATACGTCCATTAAAAATATTTCAAAAAATATATTCTAAAAACACACAAAATATATATTAAACATTTAATTGCTAAAAAGGACGTCAAATGTTAATAAAATACATTAAAAGATCTTAATAATTTGACATGTTTCGATTGAATTTACACAATCATCATCAGAAAAACAAATAAACACAAAGATGGAAAATGACAATAAACTATTACAAATGAAATTTAAAAATAAATAAATAAAAATCACGCGCGTAATATTTTAACATGTTTCACGTTGCCCTATTTTATTTTCAAATTATCTAACAATTCAATCCAAATATTTGGGATTTGAAATGACAAGGAATCATTGCAGACCATTGAGTTTCTGACGTAAATTTCAATAGATTCTCTAATAAAAAGTTGCAAATAAAAATCTGACCTATAAATTAATCTACTTTCATTAAACAAAATATTTATGTTTTCTATTTTATTTAGCCTAGATAATGCGGTTTTACCTCTATTAAATTTTATGTCTGCAATGTGCTCTTTACATCTCACTTTGAATTTTCTCTGAGTCATGCCAATATAATAATTTCTATAACCACCTTCTTTAAGAAAAGGAATGATATAAACGCCGGAAAGGTCAAATTTATCAATAGGGTCAATTCATGTGGTTGACGTCCTTTTTAGCAATTAAATGTTTAATATATATTTTGTGTGTTTTTAGAATATATATTTTTGAAATCTTGTATATATGGTTTATTTTTACAGTGTAGCTTAAAGACAAAAATAGGAAAGGAAAAAATTTAGTTTTACTTGCCTCTAAAAATATTTATCAATGCCGAATTTGGTGCACGTGACGTACAGTCGTGGAAAAAAAAAGTAAACACCCCCTACTAACTCCTCAATAAATTATCGTAGAAGCAAGTTACTGGTACCGAACGATTGGAAATAAAGTCTACTTTTAAATGATACATATACAATTTGCTTAGGGGGAAATCTACATATTAAAACGAACCCAAACTTCATTTTTTTCAATGACAATACCCAATTTTGACAACATATTTCAAATCGTTCTTTCAAATTATGTCTAGACACCAAATTGCATGTCATTTGAATGACAAGTTTTGGAATTATAAACATTCAAAATTTAGTGCTTCTAATGTTAAATTACATTTTCATATTTTTATTAATATCTCCTGAAATTATACTCCTAATGTGCTAATGTTCTAATTGTGTGGCAATAATACTAAAACACCCACACATAAATAAGTTGAATTTGCAATTTTTATAATTTTATGGTATGAATTATGAATTATGAAATTAATACTCGAAAAAATTTTTCCTTGCAACCTACAATGTTTTTGATGGATTTAGATTTATTAAGTCCTGCTTTATGGAAATCCAAAATTTCACATTTTTCTTCAAAGTAGTTTTCAAATTATGCTTTAAAAACGGCAAAATGATGGTTTAAGGGGCCATCTAGTCTATAAGTGACTAGATATTTTGAAGTTTCTTACTCTATCCTGTTATCTAGCAGTCTTCAATGACTGCTTGAGTGGCACTTAAGATGCCTTGATCAAGAAGGGGGCGGAGCTCTCTCAGTCAACAATCGAGTACCGAACTTCAATTTGGGTACAGCCCCTAAAACACGCTCGTTTTAAAATAATTAATTTCTGGGAAACTTATCGTACGAATTGCATAAAAATTTCTTTTTAGGCTAATTGAAGGGTGTAGAGTTCATTTATGCAGTCAGAATTGTGTCCTGCTATTGAAAAAAAAGTTATGGTTTGTTTTAACATGTAGATGACCCCTAAGCACATTTTATATACATCATTTAAAAGTAGACTTTATTTCCAATCGCTTGGTACCAGTAACTTTCATCTACGATAATTTTTTGCAGAGTTAGTAAGGGGTGTTTACTTTTTTTTCTATAACTATACTTTGCTAAAATCTTTGCTAAACATACATATAATAAACACATCGCCTAATTCGAAGTTAATTAATTACTAGAAGTACAGTGATTGTACAGTTTAAATATCATGTTTAATCATCTATACAAATTAAGTATCATACAACTGTTAGTCAAAACCTTGTAAAAATTCCTATGTTATATTTGAGAAATTTTATAAGTAGAAATAGCCTTAAAATAAAATGACTCGTTCATTAACAATTATTTTTAAACACGAATTTTTAACAAAGAGATAAAATTGATGACTTTCTGTTGTGTTTTTCTTGTAACTGTTGATAGTATTGACTTAACGTTTATAATTGGCTGAGGAGGGATCGTGATGATCCGAAACGTCCCAATTTTTAATATGTTTTTAGTGTTTTTATGTAATAATTTTAATTGTTTAATGTATTTTCTGTGATTTTAATGTAAATACAGTAGGTTTCCGTTACAACGAATTCCACAGGACCGCTAAAATATTTCGTTGTAACGATTTTTTCGTTGTAACGGAATTACTCCTATTTATCTTATGAATTACATACACACGTAAATTAATTATGCAAGGTAAATTTACCTTTCGTTATAGAAGATTTTAATGGAAGACTAGTTAAAAGAATATATAAAAAGTTAGTAAAATAAAATTCGATTTTAAAAATACAAAATTACGGATTAACCTTTATTTTGTAATACATTATTTCAGAAAATCTGTGATTTAGTTTGTGTGTTGTAGAATGTGTAGTTCATGATAACAAAAATGTGTGCAACGAATGAATGTGAGAAAATACCTCCTCTGGAACATTTTTTTATGAGAAACAAAAGCACAAAAATGTGTGCAACGAATGAATGTGAGAAAATACCTCTTCTGGAACATTTTTTTTTTGATGAAAAACAAAAGCACGCATTTTCTCCAAGCACGAAAGAACTTCCGGAGTGATAACTTTTGAATCGTCGGTAACATCAATATCGTCATCACTGTATTCGTAATTTTGCCGGTCTAATGTACTTTTAAAGGACAAAAGGATATTATCACCAGACACTTCAGAGCATATTTGAATATTGTCATCCACAGATAAGAAATCCTCCGAATCCGCCTGATCAGGGACTAATGTTAATTTTTTGGAAGCCTTCTAAATTGTGTTTAACTCACAGGATTTATCCAAATCCAAAATTTCTGATTCCTTTTCTTCAATCTCAGTTAACCGGGCATGTTTCCAACAGTTAGAAATTACTTTCTGGCTAATTTCTTGCCGCGAACCAAAGATCATTTCGAGAAAAAAGAAAAGAAGAGCACGATGAAGATTTTTCGTTGTATCGGAATTCCTAAAAAAGGGTATTTCGTTAAATCGGAATTTTTAATACATCAAGGTTAATGCAATTTGAAAAGGGGATTTGTCAAATTTCGATGTAACAGGATTTTTCGTTGTAATGGAATTCGTTGTAACGGAAATCTACTGTATTTTAAAGAGATAAAAGTTTTAATTAAATACGTACTACTTTTCAAAAACTATAACTACATAAAAATTCCCAGAATTATTGAAATTGTATTTTGCTACAGCTTTTTTTTCTTTCTAATGGAATGGGAACAAACATAGTTTCAGTCGATACTTTTGTTGCATTACGTACTAAAGGGTAAATTTATTGGTTAGCGGCGTTAAAAAGGAGCTAACAATATTGTAGAAAGTTTTATTGAATATATCAGACTTTTTTTTTTTGTATGTTTCACTAGAAATATGTATCGCAAAACGTTTTTCTTTTATGTCAGCAAATGGAAAACTATGGATGAAAAATGAGTTTTTCGCGTGCATAAATATTTAAAAGTTCTGAAATTTTCGAAGAAGGATTGCAGCTTTTTCATGAATATATATGGAAAAAAAGAAATAAGGTGTGTTAAACTGCGTTACAGAAATCTCAAATCTGATAATGTTGTAAAATTATGATTGATCTTTATACATATGTAGGAATGAGATAATTTAATAACTCTCAGTCTGCAGATTAAAGGCCTGAACTTTTTTCTAAAAGTATGTAAATTGAAGTTTCAGGATTGAATACGGCATGTCCTTATGCATAATGCAGGTTTTTTTTTAATCACTTTGATATATTCAATCTATAACGTTCCGGTATTTAATGTCAAAAAATGGCTAAAAACTCAAACGTATTGAATTCATAATAGGTTTTTTTGGTATTTTTATGCTTTATTGAATTATATTTAACTAAACTAAGGAATAAATTTAGTTTTCTATATTATATACAGGCTGGACGAGAGGGTGGGACTGCTGGAATCGTATAGCCGGAGTACTCAGCCGAAAAATATTAAAAAATCGCGCTACTATTGCATTGGAATTATAGGGGGAACCACGTAAAAGCTCATTCAGCGGACCCGTGATTTCTCCCCGCTGATCTCACTATGTGAACAAAAATATCCGAAAATGATGATGTATCACTCTGCGAATGTCATGTTTCACACGACGCATTATTTGCGCCTGAGTGCCCTTTTTTACTTACTGCACGATTTTCGTGACACTTAAAACACGCATATCATCAACAGTCATGAAACATACGCGTTTAACGGTACGGTTAAAAAAATTAAAAGGCAAAATGCTGGTGTGTGGCAAACTTATAAATGTGTCAAAAAAGAAAAAAAAATCATATCCTCTCCGGTCATGCAGCTTGTATACTAAATGGAAAGATTTTAAAGATACATTCTACAAAATGGCTGCCGATTGTAAACTTATTAAGGGGACCTTTAACAGTCATAAAACATGCGAAATTTGTCACGAGTTTAGCAATTTTTAAAAAAATATATAACCATTCTAGAAGCACAAAAATTTCAGAGTATATTTAGGTGTTACTGAAATATGTTTAAAAAAATTTATTTGGATATATTATAATTAAAAAAATTCAAGAGGTCAATTTCAAAGTGCTATTTAAAATTGTTACAGTCGATAACATTTCACTACGCGTACGATATCTCATGATAATTTCATGATATTTGCATAAACTTTATCTTAAATTAAAGATAATACTATAGTCTATTATTTGAACTAGGATATTTGTAATCGATTGATTAGATAAGGAGTAATTAACTTTTAATTTGAAAAATTTGAAAAACTACGAATTTTTACATCCATTTAATCGCATATTTTTTTCATAGTGAACACAGCTTTATATTTCTAATTCATTTTAATGGTAATATAAATATTTATGTAGGGCAAAAAGTTTAAAGCTATACTTCAAATAGCTTGGGAGATATCATGCGCGCAAATATAAAAAAGGCTATTTTGAGAAAAAACCGTTTAAAGATTAAATTGTATTTTTTAATTATAAAATATATAATAAAAGAAACAAAACTGTTAATTATATGACGCATTCTACACTCTAAATTAAAATGTCTGAAATTCAGACACTTAAGTGTCTGAAATGGAGTGTTCAATTTTCAGACATTTTAAAATGTCTGAATTTTTTCAGACACTTTTTGCGTCTGAATTTCAGACACTTCAAACGTCTGAATCGCATCCATTTTTTTGTAAGCATCATACGTAGCCATGTTTGACCACGTTGAATCCTGGAAAAATATTTGGCTGTGGTCCTGCCCCCCCCCCCCCCCCCAATACAGCCTGATTTTTTTTGGTGCTCTCAGTTTTGGTATACAATTTTCGTTACGTTGATAATTTAAATCTTTTACGACATTGTACTGATTATAATCAATATCTTGAACTTCAGGAGTAGAACAAGATTAAAAAACAAAAAATATTTATCTAAATATTAGATTTTTTTAAATTTATTTTGTTTTTAACCTTATTTTACTTTAAAAGTTCAAAATATTGATTATAATCAGTACAATTTCGAAACAGATTTAAAATATAAGCTTTACAAATATTGCACATCAAATTTGGGGGCACTACAGTCGTAGGGGGACGGGGCACTTCCCAGTTTGCCCTTCCTTTAATCAAGAAGTACTTTTGCAACAAACGCAACCCTGCATTATAGTTGTCTAAATTGAGATGTCCGGTATTCGGGAGTATCCGTTGTGGAGGTTAATGGACATTCTCGAATAGCGAACACCTCTATTTAACGAATACTTTTTTAATCAGCAGACATACATATTTGTATATTTTTACCTCAAAAAAAGTAGACATCTCCAATTATCGGACAAATTCCGCGGTCCCGAAGTGTTCGCTATTAAGGGTTTTTAAGGTACATGGATAAATATATATATATATTTTATAATCTTGTCCTACTCTAAAAGTTCAAAATATTTATTATACTCGGTTGAATGTGGAAAAAGATTTAAAATATCAGATGTACGAAAATTGCAAAAATCCCCCCCCCCCCAAAAAAAATGAAAATATAAAAAAATATATTGCCACATAGGCAATTTTACATATACATCACTTGATAATCACAACAGCCATTTAACTATGAATAATGAAAATAAATAAATAAATATTCTACTTTAATAACATTGGGGAAAAAATGACTTTGGTATTTTGTTAAATATATTTGCGTTTTTAAACTTGTCCTACTCTAAAAGTTCAAAACTTTCATTATAATCAGTGCAAGATTTAAGATATCAGCTTTACAAAAATTCATGCAAAATCCCCCCTCCCCCCCCCCCAAAAAAAAATGAAAATACTTATTTAAAAATTATGTTTTTAAAAAATTTATATTTCCACATGGGCAAGTTTTTATGTAGATCAGAGGGTACTCACAAAAGCTATTCAACTATCAATAAAAACAAATAAGTACATATTCTATATTAAAAACATGAGGAAAAAATAACTTATGATTTCTAAACTTCTTTCGTCTTAAATATATACAGTAACATCTGTCATTTTTGTATTTTTCGTATAAGTGCATATAAATAAAGTTACCACAATTTTAAATACGAAATCTAGTTAGAGGTTTTTACTTTTTCCCATTATAAATTTCAAATTACTTTTTTATTAAAAATAATAAAAAAATCAGTATTAGAGTTGATTGCAAATCAAATACATATGTATATTTTTACAGGCAGCTTCATATAATAGACCAGTCTCATTTACTTTGTTTATCTTTTTTTAATCTGCGGTTTTATGCCAGGAAGTAAGAAAGCATTAGGTCATCTTTCAAAGTTTTTTTTTCTTTACTTCCTTGTGGCCGTCATTTACTGCGAGATAAAAATTATCCATTGAAACTAAGAACTGACATTAAATATATAATTCGTAATAAAAAAGAACGTCATAGGTTTAAAAATATATACTTCTAGAATTAGTGGGGTTTTTTGCGAACAGATTCAAAACTAATTAAATTTCATGCAGGATTTTGTTTAGTACAATAAATAAAATCATAAAATACACTAATTTTACTACTATAAAGAAACTTACTTGAGTTGCTGCAAGAGGTAAGAAATATTCCTCGATTTGAAATTTTAAAAACTACCACAACCACAGTGAGGGAGAAAGACTTTCATCAGTTTAAAAGGTAATCCCATAATACATCCGACTAGCCATGTTTAAAGAATGAGATGTTTCATCCTAAAAACAGGACCCGCCAGACAAAAGTTTCTTTTTTTTGCCAGCTTCGACAGGACGAAGATGAATAACACAATATTATTGATATAAATTGATACGAGTTAACACTAAGCCCATTGCACACGCTTTGTAGAATTTCCGGGTG
Organism: Maratus speciosus; assembly: GCA_963932465.1. Classification (NCBI taxonomy): domain Eukaryota; kingdom Metazoa; phylum Arthropoda; class Arachnida; order Araneae; family Salticidae; genus Maratus; species Maratus speciosus. The sequence continues at coordinate 382,632,067 of OZ010788.1, read as the reverse complement.
TAATCTTCAACCGTCGCGTCGTCTACTTCTGTTTTGTGTCTATCCCGCCCTTGTATCGACGACAGCTTCTAAGAGACATTTGATGTCGAGCACACACGTCAGATGTATGTATTCAATAAATAAATAATCCAAGTTAATACGAATTAAAATCACAGTACTTCACATTTCGCAAAAAACGAATTAAAATACACGCGTACATAAAAACAAACTTTGTTTGAATTACAACGTATACCACTTCGAACGAAGACATCTAAAACGCATGCGCAACTGGGAGTGCTAGTGCCCCCTGGTGGTTATTGCGTCGGAAGAATCAAAACATCTTAAATTAAGACACGTTTAAAGCAATGAAGTGTCTTAAAATAAGACGTTTGCGGATATTTTAGACATTATTCTCAGTTCGTTTACACCATGGTCATAGTAAGACGCTTATGTATCTTAAATTAAGACATCTATAGTGTCTTAATTTTCAGATTAAGACACTTAAGTGTCTAAAATTCTTTTTCAGTCACATATGTGTCTAAATTTAAGACGCTTCTATTTGCAGTGTATATTAAAAATAAAATTAGATGCTAGTTTAAAATGATAAATATAAAACTGTTTGCAAAATTCTGCAGAACATGGGAAAATGCGTAGAAAATAAATAGATGTATTTTGTAAAAATGTAGCATTTACTATTGAAAAAATTAATTTTAAACATAAAATTTTAAATTTTGCTTCGAATTGGCTGCAAAGTGAATCAAATATGCGCTTTTTATAAAACTGAATTATTTAATGTAAAATATAGGCCATTTTTTATGGATTCTCGTATTCCGATATTCGATACACATACTTTGCGGCATAAATATCCTGATAGTTTACTAAAAAAATTACATTAATATCAATAAATATGTATCCTAAACTGTCATTTAAAATTAAATGACTAACAAATTCACTACTTTTTAGTTTTCTATAAGATAGCACCTTATATTTATGTCGTCGCATTTGTATAGAGAGTGCCATTAAACTGGCTCATTCTTCGGTGGTCTTCTGAAGCACATTTCGCATTATCATTGATTATAAATACTAATAAATACTAAGAAGTAGAATACTATTATAAAATCAGGAAACTATTGCTTTAGGGAAAAAAACAGTTTTGTTTCAAATTAAGCGCTTAATAGCTAAACAGCTAAGGAATTTTGCGATCACGTTCCCTAGCAAAACCAAGAAAGTAAACAAATTTCGCAAAAGTGGAAGTTGATGTTAATATTTTAAAGCTTCCTTATTATTATTTAAGGTATTTAAGTAAAAATAATTTATTCATTTTAGCATATTTTCAAAATGTTGCGATAATGAGAAAGCGCGAAAACAAAATGTAAACAAGCCGCCATGACAGTTATAGCAGGGCATTTAAATGGGAAATGAAGGAGTAATGTCTACATTTTCCCTTATATATCAGTGAATAATTATCACACAGTGAAGAGATTGGTATCAACTTATTCAGAATACAACAACCTTTCTAAAGATGTAAAAATAAAAAAATCGATGTTTGACAATTTTAAAGGTGTACTGTCCCCTTAAACAATTAGGTACCTTATTAAACATAAACTAGCCGAAGGTATAGAAATAAACAACTGGAGTATATCGAAACGATTTGTACACGAAATACGAAACTATTTGTACAAAATGTATTGAGAGTAAACTGTCAATCACACCCTGACCTAAAACCGCTACAAACAGATCTAAGGAAGCGTTAAATCTGAGCCATTCAGATTTATGCAGGTCCATGAAAACAGAAACACTTAGCAGAAAAAGGTATTTTATAATCTTCACTGACGCCTATAGTCGATTCATCATGATATATTTAACTTCACACAAATCAGAAGCCATAACAAGACTTAAAGAATTCATAGCCCTAACCAAGAATACATTTGGAAAAAGGATAAAAGCAGTTAGATCCCATAACGCTAAAGAATACCTTGGAGATGGCTTTGAAAATTATCTAACGGAAAACGGGATCGAAGATCAATTAAGCGTCACGTATTGTAGCTCCAGAACGGTGTCTCCAAGCGCAAAAATCGCAGCATAGTCGAGATGGCGCATACTATGTAAAACGTGTACTATGTATCCTTCGTACGTTGTATCCTTCGCAAACTTACATAAACATTTCTGAGGCGAGGCCGTACTGACAGCGACGTACCTTATAAATCGGTTACCCACACTGTAAAAAAAAATCTGTAGGTCTACAGATGTAAAGTTACATGCTTACTAAACTTTCAACTGTAACTGTACGAAAAAAGCTGCAAATCTACAAAACTAGTTTTTGTAAAGCTACAAAAATCTGTAACTTTACAAATGAATCTGCTAAAATTTCAGTAATCTTACTAAACTTTTATTTGTAACCCTGGCTGCAGTTACATGAAAAGTTCTCGGAATCCCAGTTTCCAAAAAAATTCTTAGTAACCTTACAGATTTTTTGATTTTCGGCGCAAAAGTGTGTCTGTTACATGAAATTTTGTTGTTGCCGTTACATGAAAAGTTATAGGAATCCCAGTTTCCTAGAAAAACTTTAGTAACTTCACAGATTTTTTTTACAGTGCACCAAGGCAAATGAAAACAACAAAACGCCTTACGAGCTATGAAACAATAGAAAACCAAATTTATCAAACATACGGACCTTCGGATCTAAGGCATGTGCCTACGTCGAAAAATTGAAGAGATCCAAATACGACAATACGGCCGTTGAAGGGGTTCTATTAGGCTACTACAACCGAAGTAAAGGATACAGAATACACACAGGGGGAAACAACGTAATAATATCGCGAAGCGTAAAATTTTTGGAGAACGGGGCAAACGAAATTGACGAAAACATAAATGACGCGCAAAACCAGCTGAAACCATATAAATTGAATTAAATAATAATGGACAATATCAAGATAATGTTCCGCAGCAAAACACCGCTGAACCGCGGATATCGCAAAGCAACAACAGAGGTGTTCTCCCCGACCGCTTCGGGATATGTGCGAACATCTGTAAGATACAAGAGCCGAAAACCTGGGAAGATATAAAGAACATCAGAGATACTAAAATTAAAAATAAATGGATAGAAGCCACGAACGAGGAAATCAGGCCGCTAAAGAAAAATAATACTTGGGAACTGGTAAAATCGACACCAGGAAAACGTCCCACAGGCTGTAAATGGACATTTAATACAAAATTTAATGCCCACGGAGAGGTGGAGCGATATAAGGCGAGACGTCGTAATGGGATATTCGCAGAAATACGGGCGCGACTACAACGAAAGGTACGCGCCGGTCGTAGCATACCATAATCAGAAGTTTCTTAAATACTGCCGTATACAAAAATTTAAATATTACTCACCTTAACTTGAAGACAGCGTTTTTACACGGGAACTTAGATGAGGAAGTTTTTATGACACAACCCGAAGAATATGTCACAGAGGGTGAATAGGACAAAGTAGGCAAATTAAAGAAAACAATATAGGGGCTTAACCAAACCGCAAGAGCTTAGTACACAGAAATCAATAAGTCATTAAGAAACTTAAATTTTAAAGACTGCGATTCAGATCAATGTTTATACAAAAGAAATGAAAACGGGAATATTTCTTATATAATTGTCTATGTAGACGACACTTTAGTCGCTGCAAACGAAGAAAACACGCGGAATTATCCAAGAAGTACGGGATCAAAAATGTGGGCAAGTATGACAATTTCTCAGAATTAATATTAAGGAATTAGATAACGGGAAACTTGAGCTCAATCAGGAGACTAAAATAGAGGAAATAGCAGAAAAATGTAACTTAACTCACTCCAAACCCACATATACACCCATGTGCACAAATTATTTTAACATAGACCCACACAAAAAAAAACCATTGAGAGACAATACACAGTATATGCAGGCAGCGTGGGCACTTTTATACATCGCGATGTTGACCAGACTGGACATAGTCGATACAGTCAACATACTGGGAAGAAGAAATGAATCTCCCAGAAAAGTGGACTGGAAAGCAGTGGAGAATGTGATCAGATATCTGCACACTAGAAAACACCTGAAATTCACCATAAATAAAGAAAAACCACCTGTACTAACCGCATATTGTAACTAGGATCGGGCCGGTGACCGGGAAGACAGAAAGTCCATTACCGGGAATGTACTAAAACTAGGAAATAATCTCCTGTCCTGAACATCGAAAAAGCAGAACTGTGTAGCATTGTCCACCGCAGAAGCAGAGTACGTTTCAGTCTCTAACGCAACTCAAGAAATCCAATGGATGCTGAATTTTTTAAAGAGATCTACACAAAGAATTACGAATAGTCTATATGAAGATAATACCGCTTGCATAAAACTCAGTGAAAACGACAAACACCAATCTCGTGTAAAGCATATTGACATCAAAACGTAAAACATCTAAAGGAAAGGGGTGTCATACATTAAAATACTTCCCTTCCAAAATGATGATCGCAGACATCTTTACGAAGCCCATTCCCAAACCTCACTTTGAGGATCTGAGAAGTCAACTTCAACTATTACCACCACAAGTCACACAAGAAAAGGGGGAATGTAGGAAATAGGTTTTCATTACAAAATATAAATTCATCGATTTCACTTATGAGGTTTGTCCATAGATATCGCTACTTGTCGGATCAGCCTTTTCATCAGACTTAAAAAACCGACTTTAATATCATCTTGTTAAGTTTCCGACAGATGGCGACACCACAGAAGCTCTCAGGACTGGTCTTCATTACAGACCAATCTATTAAAGACAGAGACTAAATCGTCGATTCAGCAATTTCCCATTGTGTGTATGAACTAATTGACTTTGAACTGAAGACCTGAACTTAACATTTAAAATCCCCTCAGATGGGCTGTGTTTTTTGTGCCATAAGAACCTGTTGTAACATGGTCTTTTCAACTTTTTTGGAAGCGTAAAATTGCCTCCTTTGAATCCACGCCCATGTTAAATTACAATCTTAAATTAAATTTTACTTGTCATTTAATCGTATTTAACCAAGAATTTTGTATGTAAATAATAATCTTTTTGAATTTAAATTAAAGCATAGAAAGCAGTCAACCGAAGCTTCTGGTTCTCACTTCAACAAACTATGACACATATAACACACAAAATAAAATATTATTTTCAGCATTCTCAGAGCTGACCTTTTGGCACCCTGAAGAAACTGAAATAACACTATCTGGAGGTAAATTGAATTTTCTCTTACCTTAATATTATTTATAATAAATATACAAATGGTCTTACAAAGAATTCATGCAATTTTACAATTTTAATGGGCATTTCTATATTAACTATTGCGAGGGCTGTTTTTTTTCCAATATTATATAGTTTGCCTTTTCGTTTTATGTAATTGAAAATAGTTGTTTTCTAACAAAATCATAAAAAAGATACTCTATTACATGAAATATTCACTTCCCATTTTTGTTTCTGACATAGTAAAATATATTTAATTCAAATAAATACTATTTGGGTCAATCCAATTCAAGTGGTCCAGCACTGGTTGCTCGACAATGTTTTAAAAATCTGAAATTTTTTGTACAACAACCCTAACATGATGGAAATTCAAAATAATTATTATTTTAGTTTTATTAGTTTTTGTTTGTTCATGGCGGCCATCTTTGTTTCATCGTCTGCAGCAATTTTCTCACAAGAAGGGTTTACGGAATTGTAAATAATTCATTGTCTATTTCTCCAATTCAAGTGCGGATTAAAGCAATTTGTACAGAATACATTGAACTAAAAATTTGGTAATAGGGTAGTTTCCGAAACTAACTGCTTATTGGTGAAATTTAAGCATAAAGTTTCATTTTTTTCCCAAAATTTGCCCATTTACAAGAGAAAATTTTTCTAGCAAGCAAAACTGGCAATATGACATAATTGTTTTTTACAAATAGGCCGAAAGTACTAGTACTCACACGCAAAGTTCCAGACCTGGAACTTGCTTTCTCTTCGCTAAAAAAATTCCAAATATTTCAAAAATGTCAAAAATCGTACTTTTGAGGCTTTGATATCTCTGGTGGGGCACGAGATAAAAATCTGAAGTTCTGGTTTCTGAGAGTATTGTATGGTAGTGTTATGCACAAGAAATTGCATGATGGAGATTTTACTATAAGCTGAGATGTGGGAAGGGCAACATGTCAAAACAATACTGTCAAACTGTTGTTTTCTTGTAGTCACAGCTAAGTATTTATCTCAGAGTGTCACTTAAATTTATGTTTTTGATTGTAATAGTAACAGAATAATAGTAACAGAAAATAAAGCCTTTTGCAAAGCTTAGAAATTTAATTCAAAAAATAATTATGCCTAAGTCCTACATTTTGTATGGTTTAGTAAATTTTGTTGTAATTTTAGTAACTTAATGAAACCTCGGCACTTTTACATAAAGAAAATTTTTTTTTTATATAAGACCTCAGACAAAAACAGAATAGGGAAAGAGAAAAGCTGTTAATGTTGTCATACTTGTTGAGACATGATCAAACGTGTCAAAACACATTGCTGCGTGTTGGCTTCAAATCCACAATTTTAATGCTGCTTGTCAGTCCCTGAAACTTGTTCCTACCATAAGTATGTTCCTATAAATGAAACATTATAAGATGTTACCATGCATCAGCCTCAAGTAATTTTCAGAAAGTAATGAAATCCAAATCTCTTTCAAAATTTATACTGCAGAAAAATGACATTTTTTGCATAAGAAGTAAGCTATGAATTATTAATGAAGTGAGACTTGCACAAAGTGATTTCAAAGTTTATTTCTATGAGCCAGCAGGGCCAATATCTTCAATCAAGTTATCAAGAGATGACAATACTTGGTTCCTACAAATTAAATTTTGAGAAAGATCAAAATTTTTAAACCAACAAGCAAGAATCTGCTTTGACACGTTTGATCATGTCTCAATAAGAATGACAACTTTAACAGCTTTTCTCTTTCCCTATTCTGTTTTTGTCTCAGGTCTTGTATAAAAATATTTTTTTTTCTTCATATAAAACTGCTGAGGTTTCTTTTAGTTACTAAAAGTACTTACAAAAAATGCTGAAACCATGCAAAATGCCTTAGGCATAATTATTTTTTAATTAATTGCTAAGCTTTGAAAAGGACTTTATTTTCTTTTACTATTATTTAAAGATAATCAAAAACATAAATTTAAGTGACACTCTGAGATAAATACTTAGCTGTGACTACAAGAAAACAACAGTTTGACAGTATTGTTTTGACATGTTGCCCTTCCCACATCTCAGCTTGTAGTCAAATCTGCATCATGAAATTTCTTGTGCATAACACTAACATACAATACTCTCAGAAACCAGAACATCACATTTTTATCTCGTGCCCCACCAGAGATATCAAAGCCTCAAAAGTGCGATCTTTGACATTTTTGAAAAATTTGGGATTTTTTTTAGCGAAGAGAAAGATAGTCCCAGCTCTGGAATTTTGCGTGTGAGTACAAGTACTTTCTGCCTATTTGTAAAAAAAATTATGTCATGTTGACAGTTTTGCTTGCTAGAAAAATTTTCTCTTGTAAACGGACAAATTTTGGAAAAAAACGGAAACTTTATGGTTAAATTTCACCAATAAGCAGTTAGTTTCGGAAACTACTCTATTACTAAATTTTTAGCCCAATGTATTCTGTGCAAATTGCTTTAATCCGCACTTGAACTGGAGAAATAGACGATGAATTATTTACAATTCCGTAAACCCTTCTTGTGAGAAAATTGTTGCAGACGATGAAACAAAGATGGCCGCCATGCACAAACAAAAATAAATAGAATTAAAATAATAGTCATTTTGAACATCCATCACGTTAAGGTTGTTGCACAAAAAGTTTCAGATTTTTAAAAAATGGTCGAGCAACGAATATCTGATTTTCTGGACTGCTTGAAATGGATTGACCCATTTACATACAGAATGAATGTCAAAAAATAGTTTTTTTTTTTTTGTTTAAAATACATAAAAATATATTTTATTGTTAATGCGTTTTCACATTACTTATGAATTTATTATTTTACATTAAAATATAAATGTCCTCTCTTAAAGTACTTAACTTATACATGTAGAAAAGTATAAGTTAATTAGGTTTTATTCTCGATACTCCCAGTTATCTCTTTCTCGTGCATTAAGGGCACATTGACCGCAAACTAAATTAAATGTAAGAGGAAAATTTTTAATCAAGTTTTCGGACTTTTTAAATTACATTATTTACTTAAAATTCTAGAAGTTTGTTCAAGTTTTTAGACAATTTATATGGCTATTTCAAATCAACGTTGTGCCAGAAAGAAATGAAACTTTGTAAAAAGATAAACAAGGTTATTGATAAATAATTTATTTTATTTTTAAATTTCCAAAAAAATATTAATAAATTATTTCACATAAGTTTAAAGTTGTTGCAGACATAAAAAAAATTATAGTTTACTCTTTATGCTAGAAAAGTATAAAAATAAATTTAAGAAATATTAAAATATTTATAAAAAATATTTTTCGTTTTGATAGACTATATATAATTTTCATAATGAAAAAAATTCAGCAACAGCATTAGGTTAGGAATCCTGAAACAGATTAAATATCTACCAACAAAGTTTATAATATGAAGTGTATATTATAGTGAATATTTTGTGAAAGACAGTAATAAATCAAAATGAGGTTGTTTCCAGAAACTTTTGTGCTAGGGTATTACAGAACTTGTATATATGTGAACTATAAAATCAATAATAAGGAAAAAGGGAATTTTATATACAGCGTTCTGAAATTCCTTATTCAACAACACGAAAATTTCTGACTCATTTTTAAACATAAAGGCATAAAATCGGCAACATAGGGGGGAAGACAAACTGTCTCGAAAGATTTGGTTTAATTATATATGAGCGGTTTCCCTTAGCCTTTCGTGTCTGATTACTGAAAGTATTTGTAATTGAATGCTTTTTTTCATTTTTTGATAAGCGATTATTGTCACTTGTCGACAGCTACACCTTTTTAAATACACATATCTGTACTTTATGTGTAATTACTTAAACACAAATAAATTTTTTGTTTTCTTCCTTTCAAAAATGTCGATTCGAAAATCAGACAATATTACATATATTACAAGTTATAAAAAGTGGATATTTTCAACACTGCGGATTTTTCATTTGGAAATTAGAAAATATTGCATATATATTTGAAGTTATAAAAAATGATATTTGCTACATTGGGGATATTTAATTTGGAAATTAGAAAATATTGCATATATATGTATATAAGAGGATATTTTTTATATTTAGGATTTTTCATTCAAATCAAGTAGAATACAATTAAATTTCCCTTTTTAATGTTTTCATATTTAATTTTGTATAACAACAGTTAGTCTGTTTGAAACAATTTTGATATTTATTATTATTTATATTATAAAATAATAACTTTAAATGTATTATTATTATTATTATTATTATTATTATATTGTATCTGTATCTGTATTCTGTAACTGTATTTTAAAGGTGAATTGGTAATGAACTACAAAACTTAAAATGTGTTAATTTGAACGCATAGAAACCTGTTGTTGAAAACAGGAAAAAACTTTATTTCATTTTTAATCACCTTTGCGATTCAATTTCTACTTTAAACAATTTGTACTATTAAAATTTGAATGTATGCATGTCTGTATGTGTGTTACGTCTATGCCTGTAAGAATATGCTAAAAAGCGAACTGAATCAAATGTCAGTTATATGTTAAGATTTCAGGACCTCACAACAACTGTCGAGATTTCAAAATTGCAATTAATTTTCTAGATGTAAATTATTTTTATTTTTAATTCAAATGGCAAGTACATCTTTTTTCCTAAAAATGATCAATTAATGTAGATTAATATATATTTATTAGGGAGCTCTGCCCCCTGCAAGATACGCTGTTCAACACCCGTTCAGGCACCGCAGACTCTTAAAATCACGTTAATCTCATCGACTTTTAAAAGATTGGAGAAAATTGAATTATAATAAAAAAAACCTGCAGTGATCTCCCTTTGAACGGGTTTCGATTCAATTCCTTTTGGCCGAATCAGTTGCTGTTAAGACATCTAATGGTTGTTTTCGTGTTTGATTAGAGAAGATCAGTTAAACATTTGAAAAGAAGCTAAAATAAAATGAATTAAGTAAACAGAGTCTTTGCCCACCGGTATTTTTTAACAGCGTTATAAAACGATTGACAGAATACAATTTACTACAATTACTGCAATTTACGGCTTTAACCCCTTCAAGGTCGGTGGTTCATTTTTGGACCATTTAATTTTAATTCTTAAATGCCACATTGGTACCAGAATATTGGAATAAAATTTTTCCTTTTATTAAGTAAGTGAACAAAAGCATTTTCGTATTTCGAAATTTGTTTGTAAATTCTGGTGCCATTCATTGATTTCAACGCTTTACGAATAGAAGCACCTTGTCCCTGAAAGAGTTAAACGCATATTAATGTATTTAATATTTTAAAGTCTCCTTTCTCTTTTAATATTCTCGTGCAAATACAATTTTCAAGACATAATTTTCAATATTTTCCTGCTTTTAACACGACTCATTTAACAGTAATTTTAAAGTTTTTTTCTGTTTTTAATAGTTATGTGTAAATAAATTTTTAATCGTTAGGAAATATTATTCTTTGCGCTGTTTTTAGAATTGAAAACAATCTCTATAATAATAACCCAAGTCATGTGACTATCATCAACAGTTCCTTCGCTTTTCATAAGAAAGGTTTCCATTTTGATTAAAGAATCAAAGTTTTTTTTTTTTTAAATACAACTACATAAAAGTTGTCGTGCAAAGAATTATTGGTACTTTTATGTCAGCCGGGTTCAAATCTCGCCAATAGCTTTTTTTTTTTTTTTTTTTAACTCGCCAGTTAGCATTTTTTTTATTTTTCAAGTAGTAAAATTAAACGGTACTACTTGGTCATCCCATCGACCAAAAATCTATCGCCAGACTATAAGATTAAATGCCAATAATGTTTTTGAACGTAAATGTCACATTCACTTGACTGTAAGGAAGTTGCACGTGTTTACGTCATCAAGTGATTTTTATTTCGACGCTTTATTTGTATTTGTATTTTTATGCTTATTTATTTGATCTTTCGTTATTTAAAATAAAAATTACGTCAACTTGTATAATTTTGCGAGTGGTTTGGCATTTGATATAATTAAGCGATATTGGTCATTTGCTTTGAATTTGAAATTAAATGTCATGTTTTGTTGCATTATTTAATATTTAACACAGATGTCATATACGCACCGGGTTTGGCGGGATTTTTTTTTACGACAATTTGGAGGTAATCTTGTTTTCGAATACCAGTTAGATTGTATTTTTAAATTATTTTCTATTATTTTTTAAATGAAATAACAATAAATAAAAAAAATAATTAATAACTATAGAACAAAACAATTTATAACATTTTTTTAAATAAAAAAAAATAAATGTAAATAAAAATTTATTAATAAATAAGCAACAATAGCTGGGTTACTACGGCAGGCAAAATAACGCCATTTTGGCGCCAATTAGGTACCCCGTTGCGTATATGACATCTGTGTCTAATATTTTTCTTTTCGTTTCGTTTAAAAAAAAGAATGAAGTAAAAGCCATTTATTTTAAAGATTTCAATTTTAAATGAAAGTTTTGAATTAAATAAAATGATAATGAAATACAAAATGAATTCTGAATAAAAGTAACATGATGCATTTCTTAGCACACATTTAAGGGAGGCAAAACTCGTCGCCAAATTAATTTAAAATAACCTTTTCTAAAATATGAAAAAATATATCTGTTATGATTAAAATTTGAGTTCCCATCATTAGAGAAAAGTATTTAAAATAAGAAGAAAAATTATATTTTGAAAATTAATCCGAATTTAAAAATTATAATACCAGTTTTGAGATCTGCGGATCAATATGGATTTTTGGTGTTAATTTCATCGCAAAGTATTCCATATTTTAGGAGAAAACGCCGTGAAACAATCAGTTTTTTAATCAGTCGTGTTATAGAATCGTTTCATAAATTCGTTTCAATTCAGTCGTTTCATAATATCCATTTCATTAGGATTTTATATACAGGGTGCAATATGTTATCTATCGCCGACCTTTAACTTCTCAACCGATGGTCATAGACATATAGTTCCAATTACAAAAACGTTCCAAATGAGGCAAATATTCATGTTGTGGCATTATTTAAAGTAAAAAACCAATTTTATAAAAATTACGAAATTTAATTTTTTATACGGTCCCCCAGTCCCTATAGTTATATTTAGTAAAAGTTTACACATATCATAACAGGTATAACACAAAAAGTTTGACATCTGTACTACAAAAATTGACACAGTTACTAAATTTCAAAGTTTGAGATTTTTGCACATGATTTTGTCTTTCATTGAGAGATCAGTTAAAAGATGAATTAAAGTAATTCGAGATCAAAATCAGAGTGCAATTCCGCTGCCATTTATGCCTTAGTGACTATGTTTTATTTTCCGGTTGTCGATTCTACCTACTTTGACGTTTGAATGTTGTTCGACCCATAAAAGTTAGCTCAAATTTTTAGATGAAATAACCCTCTTTGATGATTCCCCAATTTGGCGATACCGGCTAAAGGTGATTTCGCCGTAAAAAGGACATTGCACCCTGACTTTGATCTCGAATTACTTTAATTCATCTTTCAACTGATCCCTCAAAGAAAGACAAAATCATGTGCAAAAGTCTCAAACTTTGAAATTTAATAACTATGTCAATTTTTGCAGTACAGATGTCAAACTTTTTGTGTTATACCTGTTGTGATATGTGTAAACTTTTACTAAATATAGCTACAGGGACTGGGGGACCGTATAAAAAGTTAGATTTCGTAATTTTTATAAAATTGATTTTTTACTTTAAATAATGCCACAGCATGAATATTTAGCTCATTTGAAACGCTTTTGTAATTGGAACTATATGTCTACGGCCAACTGTTGAGAAAATAAAGGTCGGCGATAGATAACATATTGCACCCTGTATATAGGGTAGATTGATGCTATTTTCTTATTAAATCTTAAATAAATATTTATTTGAGTAGATGTTATTGAAGACTGTTGTAAAGGACGTTAAAAGTGATAAATTTTTGGGGTATAAAAACGCATGCATTTGAATTCATAAAACTAAAATAGTTTTCTGTAATTGAATTACACGTTGTAATTTTTTAGAGATTTTACATTTCACCATATTCGAAATTAGAAAACAAATTTTCGAACGACAAAATGCTTAAACAAGTGAAAACGATGCCATAAAAATGAGCATTTTCATTGTGAAAACGGTAACGCTTTATTACATTTACATGAAACGCACGGCATCTGCATTTCATCTACATTGTATATATGATTTCCTATACATCTTTCAAGAAATTTAACGAAAATAACATCATTACTTTTTTCTAAAAATTTTGTGAAATTAGATTTTTGTTTTATCCGTCAAAAAGCGAATGACTCCTGCGATGCCAATACAACGCATCATGTCGACATATATCTTTAGTTATAAGAATTATTTGTGTTTACTCATCAAAATATAATTAACGCGATGTTGCACCATTTTTAATGTAAATTAATCATTTTTTATTATAAATAATTCCTTGCAACTATTCTTCTTTTACAAAATTAAATATCGTAGAATTTTACGCGGACTTGCCAATACTATATTCAAATGGATAAAAAGACTCAATATTCTTAAAAAGACAGTTGCAATTCTTCTGATTATGTCTTAACTATGTAGACTACAGTTTTCGCTGAAAAAGCATTATCGTATTTTATATCTGTTTTATTGATCTATATATCGTTAGAATAGATTCCTTACATTGAAAATATTCTCTTTTGTTTAGTCAAAAGAACTGGATACATCGGTTTCAGAAGTTTATATTGTTTTGCAGTATAAACTGAAATGTTTTAACCAAAAGTATTTTTAAGCAAATTATATTCAAAGAATTTCGTCAGCGCTTTTCTTTCACAAACATTTTTTTTTTTGGTCATATTTTTCCATAAATACTAAAATTAATGTAACTGTTTAAAACTATTTCAAGAGCTAGAGCTGACATAGTTTTTCTATTATTACTAGTTTTTATGTATACATATAAGAGAAAAATTTAAACTTTGCAATAAAATAATGGTTTAAGTAAATCCAATTTTTACAGCATTAAAAAAAGTGTGATTTCCTTCCTTAAATATATATATATATATATATATATATACACTGACGGAAAAGAAAATCCCAACACCAAGAAAGACTTGTGTTAGATAAACGAAATTTGGTAGGCGTGTTTATACACCTGAAAGTTGACATCGATTGAAATTTCGCGCTTCGCGCATAAGAGTGGCGCTAGTAGCGCCACTCAGAACTTGCAGATCAGGTTTATTTTAAATGAGTGCTGTAAAGTTCGTAGGCGTTATTTAGCTTCGAAATGTGACGTATTGAGTTTATGTTAACCAAGAATGCCTTTAACAAGACGAAGAAGCCACTGTCAACAGCTCACCGAGTTAGAACGAGGTCGCATAACGGGCTACGAGAAGGTGGATTTTCTTTCCGCGATATTGCAGAAAGACTTGGCTGGAATTTATCCACTGTGCATGATTGCTGGAAGCAGTGGTCAAGGGATGGTACTACCTCAAGAAGACCAGGTTCCAGGCGGCCACGTGGCACTCTTGAGAGGGAAGATCGCCGTATTCGGCGTACGACTGTGGCGCACCGTACTGCGTCTGCGGCAGAAATTCGACCTGCAGTTGGTACCACAGTGATACTACGAACTGTTAGAAATCGATTACTTCAAGGACAGCTCCGAGCCAGGCACCCTGTAGCGTGCATTCTACTGACTCTAAGCCATTGCCGTTTACGACGCCATTCGTGTCATGCCAGAGCTCATTGGAGGACGGAGTGGTGATCTGTTGTGCTTCTGATGAAAAAGAAACACAACAGATTTCCACTCTGGTATTTATTGAATTAATTTTCAGTGTGTTTCAGCTATTTGCATTTCAAAAAAGAGCAAAGCGTCAAATTAGCCATCACTAATGTCTCTAATTCTCAGTATGTGTTAGTAGTTCAGCTATTTGCATTTAAAAAAGGGTAAAACGTCAAATTAGCCATGTCTAAACACAATTTCTACGCAGATCACAATATTTTTGTCTTCTATTTCATTTGTGTTTTACTCTAGCTTTATTACTTTCAAACTTACGCCATATGGAAGTGAAAGGGAGGCGTTTTAACTTGCTTGCATCTAATGCATAAAATCGAAGATAAATATGTGCTATCTCAACCAAAATCAATTATCTATTAAAATATTTCTTCGATTCTAATAACTAAATATAAACTTTGATTTCATTATATTTATATATAATAAATTATAAATTATACGTTTTAATTTTCTCATCTATTATCTCTTAATACTAACTATCCAATATGTCATTTCATTGCTTCTGAAATTTCCTGATTCCAAGCCTAAAATCGTTTTTTAATATTTTTTTTAGTCTATATTAATTTTATTCTATTAGACCATACTTTTTTTTAACTAAGACTATTTTCTTTTTATCTTGACTAAGTAATACTGATGAGTTCTTTCATTTTACTCAGCTTTTATTTTTTCTTTTTTTAATGCGTATAAATATAACTCCAGAGCACTGATTCTCTGACTGTTAAACATACAATTGTTGCACACTTCCGTAAATTGATATAAACCACGTATATATTGCTCTTAGAATCACTTTGTTGGCGTTTTTTTCAGTTGTTAGTTAAACTTGCTCACGGTTATTTAATTTACCCCCTGTTATATTTTTTCCTTTTGTAGATTATGAATTGAACAGTGAGTAGTTTAAGGGTTTATTAAATGTCAGAGATAAAAATAAAATCACTGTCATGCAATTGACATAGTTTTTCTTATTAATTGGAAAATTACAAAGTGATTGAACTACCAGTTGACCTTTGAACTTTCGTTATGGCTGCAAAATAATGGATTAGATAAAGATCGCATTTAAACACACACACACACATATAACTCTATATGAAAGGTATGATAATCTCATTTTAAATCTAAAATTTAAATTAATTTCTAATTAAATATTTTATAACTGTTAATGTCGAATTTCGAATGTGCCCCTGGAAGGTTATTTTCTTTGACAAACAAATATTACTTTCAGTTATTAAGTTATATCCAAATGTAAGATTCAAAACGAATGCAAAGCCTTATTTCGAAAAGTCTGCGGTTTGTTCTGCAGCCGGGTTTGACCAGACTTTGTTTGCGATCAAAAGACCAGGCATAAAAAAAGCTATTAAACCAATTAAGTTAAAAGTTACACTCAATTGACAGCTTCGCTCCGGCTATAAAATATCAGAAGTGCTGTATCAAAAAGCAAAAACACAAACGAAAAAGAGGATAGTTAAAATTCATATAAAAAAGCACAAATAAATGTACAAAAATGACTTCCAGATGCATACATACAATATAAAATTACTTTAAATACTTTAAAAATGTGTTAAAATACATTAGAAAAACCCAGAACGTTTTCAGTCATTACAAGGCCGTCATCAGTGGGATTTAAATGTTGTTAATATTTTATTTGCGCTTATTCGATAATTGTCTAGAAGAAATTATTCTAATTTAAAGGTTGTACGTCAGATGAGGTGCCAGATAAAGTTATTGAAATTTTCAACAAAACGAGCTTTCATCTGTTATGCAGTAAATCTCTCTATACTCCATGGATATCGTATGATAGTTCATCGTTATAAGCTGTATCTTTATTAGCAATTATTTCAATTGATTCTCTTATAATGGCTTCCTGGTAACTATTTGTACGAAAGATATTTTTAGATTTATTAAAAACTACTTTTATAGGTTGAGTTCGAGCTAATCTTGATAATGCAGTATGGGGTCTATTTAATCTGAGATCTGCTTTATGTTTTTTAATGCTATCACGAAATTTTCTCATCGTCATACTAACATAAATAAAATATTTATTATCTTTTTGGAAAGGTAGAATGTATACTCCGGATCTATTGATTGCTTGGACAGGATCAATTTTAGTATTTAACAGATCTTTTAATTGGGAGAGGGGCTGCGATTAATTTTACATCATTTTTAAAAAGGGTATGCCTCACATTTTCCCTATATCTCTTATATTTTGAATAACTTTATCTCGCATCTCATCTGACGTACAACCTTTAAATTACAATGATTTCTTCAAGACAATAATCGAATAAGTGAAAGAAAATAATAACAGCATTTAAATCCCATTGACGACGGCCTTCTAATGGCTGAAAACGTTCTGGGTTTTTCTAATGTATTTTAAGATATTTTTAATGTATTTTAAATAATTTTATATTACATGTATGCGCCTGAAAGTAATTTTTGTACATATATTTGGGCTTTTTTTATATAAATTTTAATTATTTAACTGGAGGTGAATTGAGCACTAGAATTTTAACTTTATTGGGCTTAGATACCTTATGTTCCCTCAGCCGTTGTTTTGAATTGTTTGGCGGTTTTTTGTTGGCTGTGTTTGTGGATGTGGCAACCTCGATATGTGGAACCCCATGTGACGTGTGTGTTCTGACGTGTTGTGTTCTGGCAACCCATGAGAAGTGGTGGATTTTGTGGAGGTATTTGATATCGTGCTGTATCGTTCTGTCTTTTTACTTTTATGTTAAATTTATTGGATGTATTTCACTGACTATGGTTTCTGTAATACGTTTAAACACTTTTGCTGAAGTAATTAAGTAATATGAAGAAATTTTGACAAGAAAAGTAGGTTTGTTTATAGTGTGCCAGTGCGTATTCATAAGCCTATTTTGGAAAATGAGGGTGATGTTATGAGAGAGATTTTGTGCTGGAGCTTTCAAGAAAGCAGATGTCTGTTAAGGTATGTTGATAATTTTATGTATATTTTGCTGCTTTACGAGTTTTTTTGCATTTTGAGATCCCTAGAAAGCGAGAACTGCTGAATTTTGAGAATGCTACACCGCAAGAAGTACTGAATGCAATGATTTTTTTTTTCGGTTAATGTGCGCGAAGCACTCATTAAAGATTACTGATTGCCACTTTAGCGAATTTTGTTTATTATTTCCATTTTATTTTAGTTAAACGAAACATGGGTATAAACCGGTGCTTGGCGACATTTACTACTTAGCGGAAAAAAGGGGTTTTAACGGCAAGAAAAATTCCAAGATGGCGGCCGTGGGAACTTATGACATCTGTTCCCTTTATTGAAAAAGAGGATTTTTTTGTAGATGTTTAGCTAATTTACTTATATGATGATCATGCAATTTTCTAAACTATATGTGTAGGAAATAGTGATTTAAAACAACAGTCTTTCATCTTCCACGAACAGTTTTTGATATATGCTCGCGTCAACAGATGACACTACTTGTCAGCATGACGATACAAGAACACTTTCAAAATCTTCGAGACTCTGAATGTTAATCTACAAACTGACTATTGTTCTAATACGACATAAACCAGCTCGGTGGCGACACCACGGAACTTTAGAGCATCGAACTCAGAATTAGCAGAAAGGCAATGAAAACTGCAGAATCAACGTTTTCCTTTGTAATAAGACTTTTAAACTTTGAATATAAACTTTTTAAATAACTTTATGGACGCCGTACATTTGAGCATCGGCGTCGAAGCTATCAAGACCTAACTTTTGCAGGTCGTAATACAATATTTGGGAAGCGTGAAACTTGCTCCCATTACCTTTAGTCCAGTGTAAATTTTAATCTCTAAACGAATATTATTTATTCTGTTGTTATTTAATCAAGTTGTTTTATACATTTATTAATTTTTTCACAAATTTGTCTTTCACCAATTGCCAATATCTCCATTCTGGACGATGTCTGATCCATTGAGGACACGCAATCCATTTAATAAAAACCTTTTACACACTAACCAGCTGAGCTTCCAGTGATCATGAATAATTGCGGATTTACGCTGATTAAAGGTAAGCAGATTTCCTTACCTATTATTTTTAAGTATTACAAAATAAAGTATTAAAGGGTCAAATACAACAGAAACGATATTCACGACTTCGAATAATATGGTTCTTGGAGCCTCCCCCAAACATGAACGAACAGCCACAACTATGACTCTATAGCAGAACTGTTAATAAATTAGTTCGACCTACAACGAGTTCCCGAGTGAAATTATTTCCACTTGCCTATTCGAACAAATTCACTGTATAATAATACTATGTATGTGTGTGGGGGGGGGGGAGAACAGGAGTAGAAAGATAAGTCCGTTTAATCGTTTCACAGAGTATATTTATTTAGATAATACGCTTAAATTTAAATTTCTGATTACTAGGTTACAGGATTTAATATTCTGAAGGTAATTTAGAGGGAATAACTTGTAACTTGTAGGATCACTTTGAATTATATGCATATTTTTACTCGCTAATTGGAGCTTTATTATAAAAAATAGAATTGTCCACAGAATTAGATATTTTCATACTTTGACGTCGTGTTACACTACACTGTTAGAATTTATTTTTTCCAGTTGTAAATGCATTTTACTGTCGTTATTATCAGAATTATTAATATTATCAGATGACGTGAAAGTTGTTTTTTTTATAAGTGTTTACATTCATCAATAATACATAGGCTCATAAAAAGACAACTGAGTTTTTTTAAAATGTATATATTTAAAAGAAAACACAAAAAATATTTTCGTTTTTATTTTATTTCTAGTAAAAAGTGAGTTAATGTTTTAAACGGATTTCAAAGAAAAAATATTTCATCGATATTTAGGCGGAAAATGATAAAAAAATTCAGGTTTCACGCAAGACAATTTTCGTATGCTTTTATTTATTTTCATTAGATTACACTAATAAACAAGAAATTTTTTCTTGGAAATTTTTAACAGATTTAAGTAACCATACCCTTGGGAATTAAGGAAATATTCACAAAAATGTGAAGCTGGTTTCTGTTTCAGAGATATCTGTGTTTAAATAAATCTCATTATGTTATTTTAATGTCTTTTAAAGTACTTTGTTTCTACAGTCTATTGAACCTGAAAGTGAACAAATATCTGCCACTTATAATACATCTAGTTGTCAATAAGATGTGTTTCGTCCATGTGAAAAATGCAGAACAGCAGCGCCACCTGTTGGGCGATTTACACTAAAACATAATCAGCACTAATTCATATGAAAGACTATTTTAACTTTGTATACTTTTTACAGGGGTAGAAGAAAGCAGGAATAGATATATACAGATAGAATAATACAGGGCTCGTACACATTGCTTTAAATAAAAATCGAGGACTTTTAAGGACTTTCACGGACCAGAAAAAAATGTAAGGACCTACAAATTAAACTAATAAATTCTAATATGCATTTTTTAATAAAAGGTTTCATTTTTGTAAATACAAGTTTTAAACATTCAAATGGCCGGAAAGGGGAGGGGATTTTAGCGTGTGGTAGGAGAAATTTCGAAAATTTTAAAATAACAAATACAGCAGACGATAAAACTAGTTGGATCTGCCAAAACTTTCTTCTATCTCATACATGTTAATACTACAAAATTCACTATCAGAGTGCCAGCATTAAATGATAATCTATGCCTATCATGAGGATTCTAAAGATATGAAATTCCATGAATTAGTTCTTGAGATATGACTATTGCTAAAATAGTGTAAATCCAGCAAAGTGCAGCATAACAGCGCCCCCTTTTGGGTGATTTATACTAAAACCTAATCAGCAACAACTTGTGTAACATCTGACTGAATGTGAAATTTGATGAAAATCGGTGCATTAGTTTTTGAGATAGAGCTATTGCGAAAAGTGGGGAAAATGCGCACAGCATCACCATATCCTATCAAACCCTTAACACCAAAACCTTATCAGGAACAACTTTTGTCAACGTCTAACTGAATCTGAAGTTTGATGAAAATTCGTGCATTTGTTCTTGAGTTCTCTATTGCGGAAATCATAAAAAATTCAGCATAGCAGCGTCACCAGTTTGGCGATTTACACCAAAACATAATAAACCCTATATTTATCAAGATATACCGGAACATGAGGTTCGAATGCCTTTCATTCAAGGACGTTGTTCATAATTTCTTAGGGAATAACAGAGCTACAAATTACAAGTGTATAGTTCAAAATAATGGTAAACAATTTTAAAAAGCTAAATTATTACGTGTCATCAAAGCTTCATTTCTTGCACTCTCACATTGACTTTTTCACTGATAAAATGGGTGCAATTAGCGGCGAGCAATGTGAACGATTTTACCAACAAATTTCTGCTATGGAGTCACGTTATCGATCACAATGGAATGTAGCAATGCTTGCCGATTACTGTTGGATCATCAAGATAATCATAAAGATCATAATCATAAAGATAAATATAAACGCTAAAATAGGTGCAAATGTACTCAAATTAATACACTCAAACTGTGTTCAGCTGCGTAAAGTGGGTGTAAAATATGTGGAAAATGTGTATAAACAGTGTACGAGTATGGGACCGTTCAAATATTACGTAAGCACCAGAGGGGGGGGGGGGGGGGGGGTTAGCGATTTGCCTATTTTTGCTGACAAGGGGAAGGGGGGTTTGAATGATGCTTAAGTAAAGACATTTTCAAAATCTCTTAACTTGTAAAATATATATATATATATTAAAAATTTCAAAAAAAAAAAAAAGAAATAGCAAAAGAATATTAAACTTGAAGTTCTGATGTCAGCAATTTTGACCGCACAAGGAAAACATGAACGATCTCTTTTATCTAGAGGTGACTGTTCATGTTTGATGAATGAGGGTTTATTATCTCTAAGAACTTACTATTATTTCCAATTGTGAGAATGGAATAAAATAGAATTGAATGGACCGATGCAATATGTTATATTGTGACAATACGAGTTTTCCGGGAAAGTTTCTAAAACGTAAGTAAAATTCCAACTTCTTTGTTCCAACCCCTCCTCTGTCAAGTGGTTTAACCCTATAACCATAGTGACCGACTGCTCTACTGTCTGGTGTTTTGTGAGTTTTGTAAACCTCTCAGTACTATAGTGTAGTGGTGTTTAAAATAAATGAAATCGGAAATACGTCTTCATTTCGAGAAATCTGATATAAAAATTTTTTGAGAGTTTCAAAAAGTCTGCATCTGATAAAACTTTGAAGGATATCCAATGTAAAACTAATGATTTTTGGCGGCAGTACAAAATATCTTCTAAAATAAAAATAAATAATAAAACCCCATCTCAGATGGCTTCTGAAAAAAAAATCAGAACTGGAAATAAGTTTAAATGCCTTGTATGCTGCCAAGGACTCCATGTGAAGATCTCAAATTCAAAAACAGATAAATAAGGTTTCCAGTGATCTCGATAAAAGAAAAACAATCCTTAAAAAGGAAACGACAAAATTCTGAATACCAAAGAAAACATCGAATCACCAAACGAACAAAGCTTGCAGAAATCTGCCATGATAATCCAGACATTAAAATAAATAGCTTTGAGGGAATCAGTAGGAAGACCAAGTTTAAATGTAGATCAACCATTATTAGTTAAGGCAATAGCAGACATAGCTAATATTGGAAGCGCTGCAGATGCAAAAAGAAGAAGCGAGTCAATACGAAGTTTCAAAACTCTCGATGATTTGTCTGCAGAACTGAAAAATGTTGGTTTTGCAATAAGCAGGAGTGGAACATATCTTCATTTGCTTCCAAACAGTTCCTCATCCATCGAGGGTCGAAGACATGTCACCGCAGTGCCGGTAAATCTTTCTCGGGCTCAGGCTGACTATCACCGATCTCACATTGATAACCAATTTGCAGTAACATCCATTTTAGAAACTTTTGCTTCAATTCTTGGACCCATGCAAGTGTTTTTTCTTTCACAAGATGACATAGCACGTGTACCTTTGGGAATTACAGCAGCCAATAAACAGGCTCTGATACTGATGCATATGGAGTATCGTGTATCTGAATACGACTAGCCCTGAATACGACTAGTACCCGACCACGACTAGCCACAAACTAATCACATCTGTTCTGGTATTGTGATTGCTCCCAAAATGGCAGATCAAAGTAAAGCCATAGGTTATTCTGGTCCAACGTTTATGGCTATAAGAAGTGGGAAACACAGTTCTTCCACAGAAAATACTCATGCTCAGTATTTTGAAACTCTATTAACACTCAAAGACTTTGAAAAATTAGTGAAAACAGGAGAGGTGTGAAAACCTGTGAAAACCTGTAATCATAGTTACGGTTAATGGAGGTCCAGGCGAGAATACCCGCTACCAGAAAGTTATATCGTTTGCTGTTTATCATTTGGAGAAGCATGATTTAGATGGAATTTTCATAGCACGCAATGCTCCTGGAAGAAGTGCATGTAATCGAGTAGAAAGGCGAATGGCACCACTCAGTCGAGAACTGTCTGGTCTTACACTCCCCCATGACTATTATGGTTCCCATCTCAATGAGAGCGGTCGCACTATTGACGACGAAATGGAGCAAAATAACTTTGCATATGCAGGTAAAACTCTCGCAGAAATCTGGAACTCATTAAACATTGACGGTTATCCTGTTACTGCCGGGTCAATCCATTTCAAGTGGTCCAGCACTGGTTGCTCGACCCTTTTTAAAAAATCTGAAATTTTTTGTACAACAACCTTAACATGATGGAAGTTCAAAATGACTATTATTTTAATTTTATTAATTTTTGTTTGTGCATGGCGGCCATCTTTGTTTCATCGTCTGCAGCAATTTTCTCACAAGAAGGGTTTACGGAATTGTAAATAATTCATCGTTTATTTATCCAATTCAAGTGCGAATTAAAGCAATTTGTACAGAATACATTGGGCTAAAAATCTGATAATGGAGTAGTTTCCGAAACTAACTGCTTATTGTTAAAATTTAAGAATAAAATTTCGATTTTTTTTCCAAAATTTTTCCGTTTACAAAAGGAAATTTTTCTAGCAAGAAAAACTGTCAATATGACATAATTTGTTTCACAAATAGGCTGGAAGTTCTTGTCCTCACACGCCGAGTTCCAGATCTGGGACTTGCTTTCTCTTCGCTAAAAAAAATCCCATATTTTTCAAAAATGACAAAAATCGCACTTTTCAGGCTTTGATATCTCTAATGGGGCACGAGATAAAAATCTGAAATTTTTTTTATAAGAGTATTATATGATAGTGTTATGCACAAGAAATTTTAGGATAGAGATTTGACTACAAGCTGAGATATGGCAAGGGCAACATGTCAAAACAATACTGCCAAACTGTTGTTTTGTTGTAGTCACAGCTAAGTATTTATCTCAGAGTATCATTTAAATTCATTTTTTTGATTATGTTTAAATAATACTAACAGAAAATAAAGCCTTTTGCAATTAATTTAAAAAATAATTATGCCTAAGGCCTACATTTTGTAGGGTTTCAGTAATTTGTGTTGTAATTTTAATAACTAAAAGAAACCTCAGCACTTTTACACACACACATATATATATATATATACAAGAAATGAGACAAAAACAGAATAGGGAAAGAGAAAATATGTTAATGTTGGCATACTTGTTGAGACATGATCAAACGTGTCAAAACACATTCCTGCTTGTTGGTTTAAAAACCACAATTTTAATGCTGCATGCCAGTCCCTGAAACTTGTTCCTACCATAAGTACGTTCCTGTAAATGAAACATTATGCGATGTTACCATGCATACGCCTCAAGTAATTTTCAGAAAGTAAACATACCCAAAGCGTTTTCAAAATTTATGCTGCAGAAAAATCACATTTTAGCATAAGAAGTAAGCTAGGAATTATTAATGAATTGAGACTTGCACATAATGATTTCAAAGTATATTTTTATGAGCCAGTAGGGCCAAGATCTTCAATCAAGTTATCAAGAGATGACAAGACTTGGTTCCTACAAATAAAATTTTGAGAAATATCAAAATTGTGGTTTTTGAACCAACAAGCAAGAATGTGTTTTGACACGTTTAATCATGTCTCAACAAGTATGACAACATTAACAGCTTTTCTTTTTCCCTATGTTGTTTTTGTCTCAGGTCTTTTATAAAAATATTTTTTTTTCTTTAAGTAAAATTTCTGCGGTTTCTTTTAGTTACTAAAATTACTTACAACAAAAATTACTGAAACCATACAAAATGTATGGCCTTAAGCATAATTATTTTTTTAATTAATTGCTAAGCTTTTCAAAGGGCTTTATTTTCTGTTACTATTATTTAAAGATAATCAAAAACATAAATTTAAATGACACTCTGAGATAAATAGCAAGTGTCTATGTGTGTAGTCAATAGCTGTGACTGCAACAAAACAATAGTTTGGCAGTATTGTTTTGACATGTTGCCCTTGCCATATCTCAGCTTGTAGTCAAATATCCATCCTGAAATTTCTTTTGCATAACACTACCATACAATACTCTTATAAAAAAATATTTCAGATTTTTATCTCGTGCCCCACCAGAGATATCAAAGCCTGAAAAGTGCGATTTTTGTCATTTTTGAAAAAATTGGGTTTTTTTTCAGCGAAGAGAAAGCAAGTCCCAGATCTGGAACTCGGCGTGTGAGTACAAGTACTTTCGGCCTATTTGTAAAAAAAAAAAAAAAAAAAAAAAAATATGTCATGTTGACAGTATTCCTTGCTAGAAAAATTTCCTCTTGTAAACGGACAAATTTTGGAAAAAAACTGAAACTTTATGCTTAAATTTTACCAATAAGCAGTTAGTTTCGGAAACTACTCCATTACCGAATTTTTAGCCCAATGTATTTTGTACAAATTGCTTTAATCCGCAGTTGAATTGCATAAATAAACGATGAATTATTTACAATTCCGTAAACCCTTCTTGTGAGAAAATTGTTGCAGACGATGAAACAAAGATGGCCGCCATGCAAAAACAAAAATTAATAAAATTAAAATAATAGTCATTTTGAACTTCCATCTTGTTAGGGTTGTTGTACAAAAAATTTCAGAATTTTTAAAAATGGTCAAGCAACGAATAAATGATTTTCTGGATCACTTGAAATGGATTGACCCTGCCACATATGTTGATTCAGGCGAACCAGACTCTCTTGGTTATGACTTGGATTGGTATTCGAAGCACGTACAAGAAAGTCAGTACTTGCTGCAAATTGTAACATGGGAAGAAAAGAATTGTTGCTCTGCTCAACTGCACGTAGTGGATTATTTCGTATATTAAAAGGACGATTCATTCCCCCATCAATTAAAATGATAGAATCGTTAAATGACATCATTGCAAGTGAGGAGAGGGATTTATAGATTTAAGTCTCCGCCTGGCCTTAAATCTGAAAATTACAGCAAAGGGATTTTTAAAGATGCCGTCTGACTATTTTTGCCCTTCCATAAAGTCGCAATTATCCGCATGAACTTGTGGAAGTTGTGGCTAATATCATGCATCTCAGAAGTCAGCAAACAGATACAAAAAAAATGCAACACAGTAAAAAAAGCGAAAAGGCCTGCCTTATACGACTATTGAGAATTGCTGCTCGTCGAGCAAATGAACTTATGTGCGTCGTAAAATTCGTGGAAGATATGGAAGATGTTGAGTGGATCAATGAAGATAATCAAGATTGTATCCGAAAAGAAAGTGATGAAGATAATGAAGTAAAACTGGAAACCAATATCATAACAGATACGGAAAAATAGCTTGAGCAGCCGTGGTCAGCATCAGAATAGATATGGCCATGTTCAAATTTAAATTTTACAAATGGCTAAGTTCTTCTAAAATTGTGATCTAAGAAATTTTCTTAAATAGAATTGTAATCAAATAAAACAAGCATTTATTATTATTTTTTATAAGTCGAGTGGAGTTTTTTTTATATTTGAATTAAGTCCTAATTATTTTTAATTAAACTATAACTATTAATAAATGTGAGGGAGGGGGTTGCAATTTGCTTACGTAATTATTAAGGGGGGGGGGAGGTTGCGATGCTTATTTTTTCTGACAAGGAGGGAAGAGGGGGGGGGGTCAAAAATTGCCAAAAATATGCTTACGTAATATTTGAACAGCCTCTATACTGCTGGTAAATTTAATATTTAGGTATCATTATTATGCGTGATTGTACGATCTCCTAAATTGTGATATATCGTAATAACCTATAAATACATATCATTCGTTAAAAAAAAAATAAATAAGAACTAAGTAAAAATTTCTAATATCATTTTCATTTACTTAAGAGTGTATATAATTGGAATATTAAATTGGAGTATAATTATTGGAGCTTTAAATTTAAGAAAAAAATAAAAAGTCAATTTTTGTTTATCAGTGTTGCAAATGGAAAAATAATTTTCAAAGCTGAACTAAAACCGTAATATGAATTTTATGTTTTTGACGAGGTTGAATCTGAAAATGAAGTCTATTTTGAAGTCATCACGCATCACAGTTTTATTACACAACCTTTTGAGCTTAAGGAACAGATATTGAAATTTTAACGAACTTCAATTGTAACAATTTTCAATATGAATCCGTAATTTTCACATCATATTTGAATTCTTTGGTAAATTTTATCTTCTGATTTCAAACAAGAAGTCATTAGGTAGAATAATTTGAGAAATATACAGATGTAAAGTTTGAAACAAATTGAAACGTGGGTAGTTTTTTAAGCATAACTGTAAGCCGACTGAGCTATAATTTTGGATTCACATTTTTTAAATATATAAAAACCGATTTATGTTAAAACATTTATAGGTTACAATGTATTTTCTTTTTCGGATTATTGATTTTCTATTTTAAAATTATATAACAAACAAATGTGATGTTATAGGAACATTTTAAATTTCAGCATTAAAAATACTTTATAAAATACTAATCGACTTATCAATTCCGAAAGTCCTGTAGACCAGAGTGTTAATATTATTTTAATTTTGTATTAGTAGTTATTTATTCTAAACTAATTAAAGTATTTCAATTATTTTATCAAATATACTCAAATCACATAACATTACATTCCCAGGGATATATTTAAACTTTGACTATTTTCTTACAAAGAATAACTGTGAAGTAAATTCCTACCATTAAGAAATTGTTAAAACCTATTAGAATCATCAGTAGGAAATTTTCCCATTAAGCTCAATTTCATTAGACAGATAATTTTATACGCAGTTTAATCCCAGTTTAGAATTTGGAAATTAGTTATAGATGGGAAGGGGGAAACGGTGTCACATTGCAATACCAATAATATTGTTAATTTACTTAGCACATTAGCATAAACTACCACCTGCGACCGGCAGGACGATTCAATGTAAATTTAATTTCGTTGCTTGCAGGACTTATATCCATTAGAAAGTTTGGTCGCGTAATGAAACATCGTTAAGATAATAAAGTAGATTATTTGTTTATTTTCACGAATATGAAGTTTGTAATATTTTTATCTGACCATATCTGAAACAGATGAAACTTTGGAACAAGAAAGAAAAGAATATGAAGATATTAATTCTATATTGTGAAAAAAGTAAAACAAACAAACAAAACAATACAAATATTTCCTTAAAATTATGCTATTAAAATACAACTATAATTTCCCTTTTTTTTAACATACAGAAAATTCGTAAAAATAATAAGTAATTTAATTCACAAGAAAATAAAACTTGTTTATGATAAAAATGTACATGATTAAAATTATATATATATAACAAAAAATACTAAATTTCGCAGTGCGAAACGTCAGTTGAATTGCAAAAAAAAATATTTATTTTATGAAAAAAGTGTATTTTTTACTGAAATATATACTATTATACCTTAAAAATTTCTTTTTATAACCCCTGTTTACAGTTTGTTCTGCTAAATTTATAAATTATATTATTAAGTTATATAACACAGGCATTTTTTGTCAAACTCTAGATTAATTTTTTGTTAAATTAATTGACATCAAATTAAGTTAAATAATGCTATAAAAAGTGAATCACTTTTTATAGCATTATTTAACTTAATTTGTTTATAAGTGATTATTATACATGTTTTTATATAATTGACATCAATTTAAATTGTTTATTACCATTATACAGCTGCCAACATTCTAGTTTTTGAAATCATATAAACACAACATGGAATCAGAAATATTTTTTAAGAAATGCAACAAAATAGTTACAGATGGCTCTCCGTTTAACGACTTTCAAGAAACCTCGAAAAATCGTCCTTAAATAGAGAACGACCTTAAACAGAATTTGTGGGAAAATAATATTTGAAAACATTTCCCTTCACAGTTTACAGGCTTAGGACTATCAATACATTTCTCAATATATTGGCGTGTTTAGAAATGTTTTATTTATTTATTTAAATTTATTTAATATTTTCTTTCATTCTATTGTTTTTATCTATAAAGATATACCACATATTTTTATTTCACAAATACAAATTGCATTAATTATACTGCATACAAGAACAAGCACACAATGTTACAGCATACAATGTTATTTAAAGTACAATAAAAATATTTATAATACATTTAATTAAACAATGTTACTTACAGTACAATAAAAATATTTATAATACATTTAATTAAGAAAATTAAGTTTTTAAGAAAACGAAACGTGTGGATTGTTTCAATGGTGGCCTAGTTTTAAGTACCCTTGCTTCAAGCTTTTCAAGAAGGTTGAATGAGTCATCTTCCATATTTGATGAAGCAATGTACTGGCGAAGAATATCCAGGGCAGAATTTGCATCTGAGTCAGAAGGAGGTGATGTCTCGCTTTCTGTATCATCAGCTTCATCACCATCTTCTGCATCTGAAGTTGCATTTTCATTTGCGATGTCTTCATAAATTTCATCTAAATTTCTGAAGTCGGTTGTTAAAAAGCCTTCGTCACATGGGTAAAGTTCATTACAATCTTCTCCTTTATCTGTACTCAACTGAATTGCAAGAAAACTTGTTTTTCTATCAGAGGAAGTTTCCTCGTTTAACATGTTTAAAGCGATCGGGAAAAAAAAAAACTACTTAAAAATCGTCGTTAAATAGAAACAATTTCGCTTTTAAATAGGGATTTTTTTGCTGAAAGGAGCCGGGACCACAAAATATCGTCCTTAAATAGAGATCGTCGTTAAGTAGAGCGACGTTAAACAGAGAGTCGACTGTATTTCGTTCGATAATTAAGTATTGCATACAAGTCAAACAAATGAATTATTTTATTAAATAAATTTTATAGTCAAATCTATGTATTGTGTGTGATTTGGGAAAAAAGCAGGCTAGGAACTATGCCATTACGAATTTTCTATAAAAGAATATATATATATACTTTTAATTGTCGTATTTTTATAGCACCCTATTTATGCACATTACTTTTTTATTATAATTATTATCTTAAAATGTTATATTTTTTATTCCAATATATTAATTCAATTTTGATACGGTTAGATAAAAATATTGATAACATCTGATTAAAAAAACTAAATAAATTTAAATAAATTATACTCGTTTATGTTTTTAACCGACTGCCAAGAAGGGTTATGTGTTTCATGCATAGCTGGGTATGTGGATTGCTTTATACCCTCGAAACAGCTCCGCGGCTCGATGGATTTTAATGAATGAGGTCTCTATCGATTTGTCTTAACCGTCCGATGGTTATAGGCTATCTTTTGTTTTTATAAATTAAAAATGGCGGCCATAAAATACAAAATGGTGGCAGAGATGAAAAAAAGTTTTTATGCACCCTATTGAGGGGCATATCATTGGATAGGTCTTTCAAAATGAAGATGATGTTTCATTGACTATTTTACAGTCAGAAATTCCGTTTAAATATTACACAACCTGGAAGTTGTGTAGGTAAAATCTCTAGCCTTACTGCAACTCTAACCATCATAGATATCCACTGGTTTCATCAAAACAGTGGTCATAGATAGGAACTAACAATTAAACACATCTTAAAAGTCATCAACACAAGTAAATAAAAAAATAGATAAGTAATATAAAAAAATAGTTTCGCATTGATGAGAAATAATTAGTTCGCCTTTTATGCAGTCGGGTGTTTTTTGATTTTTTAAATTTAGTCTGTTTATTATCGATGAAAAATTAAACAAAAATGTTTCTTTCAAAAATATACATTTTGAAAATAAAAATCAGCATTTGGCTATAAGAAAGAAGGAAATTTTTTAATAAAACAGACTTTTTTCGTAAAATAAACAGGTATGTTTATCGGCGTCTCAGCTAATCATTTTCGTTTTGAAATTTGTAGATTACTTTTTTAAATTATTTTTTAAATTTTTTTCAAATCAAGATATAAATACAACAGGAAATGAAATGTTTTCTAAGAAAAACTGCTGGAATCTTTGACACTATACGAATTATTTCATTACTATCGCAGTTTGAAAACAGTGCACGTAAACATTAATAAATATCAATCAAAATTAGTATAGAAAAAATAAACCGCATAACCAGTCTTTCTGGAGCTGCTATATAATATCCAAGTTCTGAAATTTAATTTATCCCCGTCCAGTTTTGTTCTGTGTTTGATAAATCTAGTTTGCGGATTTCCACCTTTACCCTCCTCTCTGAGAAGATGCTAAATTATTTCAGCGGATGTCTTTTTTTTCTTTTTTTTTTTTTTTCTTACTGTATTACAATGTTTTTCCACTTTCAAAAATTAACATGTTCGCAACTAGAGTCTCAAGAGAAAATTGACTACTAAGGCACATAAGTTCTATTAAACTAAATAGATAACGACACTTATTTATTTTTTAAAGTATTCTAGAGTGCTCTACCCCCTACGAGCTACGGTCGCCAACCCCAGTTGAGACATACCAGACTCCAAAAACACACTAACTTGATCGACTATAAAAAGATTACGGAAGATTGACTTATAATTAAAAAAACCAGTGGCGAGTAAGCGGATAACCCGACGAATAGAGAAAAAAATGGCAATATTTGGGAAATTGTACCTGAATTTAAAGAGTTTTTATGATTAAAAAAAAAAAAATCAAGTATGATTTTCTTTTAAATCCACCCTGTTAAATTAACTCGATTGCAGAAGACCAAGACTAGTCTATTGAACTTAATGCAAGCATTGCTTAGGAAAACCTCAGAACGATTTAAAATATAGAAATGCCTAGAAAATAACTAACTTTCGAGACGAATATCGCTCTCTTCTTTAAGAGAAATATACAAAACTGTTAATCACCGAAATCACCCATTTCCTTTTACAAATGTTAAACCTGTGGGCGTAGTATGCATTCCTATATTTAAAATATCTCCCCAGAAAATTAATATTTTTAACTTCGTTTTTTCGCTCAACCCTTTTCAAAGGATGTTTCTTTTTTTCTTAGTTGCCAAAATATTTCTAAAACACGCTTCATTTAATATTTTATGTGTTAAAATATGGCGAGCTACGAATAAGATTTTAGCTAATTTTATACTTATAATTTTATAATTTTAGCTGGTTTTAGATAATTTTTATACTAATGAACCTTTACTTAAAAAATCTTATTTTGTCAAAACAAATCATCATTTTGTGGGTAAAAATTGAGAATTTTAAATTAAAAAAAATTTTAAGAATTTTAAAGTTTGCTGTTTTTTGCTACATTACTGTTTTTAAAAACACTAAAACTTCTACAAATATTTGTCAAATCATTCCATTGTTTTTTTATATCCTCATTATCGTGTACTTAATAAATAAGAGATAGAATTTTTTTACTGATGAACCTTTACTTATTATATAAACATATTATTATAGGTAATGCTTAGAAAAACAACTGATTTTGTCAAAAAAAAAATCATCATTTTGTGGGTAAAAATTGAGAATTTTAAATTAAAAAAAAATTAAAGAATTTTAAAGTTTGCTGTTTTTTTTTCTACATTACTGTTTTTAAAAACACTAAAACTTCTACAAATATTTGTCAAATCATTCCATTGTTTTTTTTTGTATCCTCATTATAGTGTACTTTATAAAATTATGGATAGAATTTTTTTACTGATGAAACATTACTTATTATATACACATATTATTATAGGTAATGCTTAGAAAAACTGATTTTGTCAAGAAAAATAACCATCTTTTTGTGGGTAAAAATTGAGAATTTTAAATAAAAAAATTTTTAAATAATTTTAAAGTTTTCTGTTTTTAGCTACATTACTGTTTTTAAAAACACTAAAACTTCTAGAAATATTTGTCAAATCATTCCATTGTTTTTTTGTATCCTCATAATAATGTACTTAATAAAATTAGAGACAGAATATTTTTACTAATGAACCTTTACTTATTATATACACATATTATTATAGGTAATGCTTAGGAAACCTGATTTTGTGGAGAAAAAAACATCATTTTATGGGTAAAAATTGAGAATTTTAAATAAAAAAAAAATTAAATAATTTTAAAGTTTGCTGTTTTTTGCTACATTACCGTTTTTAAAAACACTAAAACTTCTACAAATATTTGTCAAATCATTCCATTGTTTTTTTTTTTTTTTTTTTTACTGGTGAACCTTTACTTATTATATACACATATTATTATAGGTAATGCTTAGAAAAACTGATTTTGTGAAGAAAAAAACATCATTTTGTGGATAAAAATTTAGAATTTTAAATAACAATAAAAAAAGAATTTAAAGTTTGCTATTTTTTGCTACATTACTGTTTTTGAAAACACTAAAATTTCTACAAATATTTGTCAGATCATTCCATTTTTTTTTTGTTTCCTCATTATAGTGTACTTAATAAAATTAAGGATGGATTTTACAATTTAATAAAAAAAAATCGAAACGTTGAAGAAATCATACTTTTTGCTGCGTTTTTGCTTATGTTTGCATATATATATTTTCTCATGAACTAATTCATTAACTGTAAAATCGATCCCTAATTTTATTAAGGTACTATATTGAGGACAGAATAAAATAATGAAGTGATTTTACAAATATTTGTAGAAGTTTTAGACTTTTAAATTCAATAATGTATCAAAAAACAGCAAACTTTAAAACTCTTTAAATTTAAAAATAAATTAAAATTGTCAATGTTTACTCACAAAATGATTTTTTTTCTTTTTCTAAGAATTACCTGCAATATTATGTGTATCCTTCTATATATATAAAAAAGTAACGATTTGGAAATGGACCAATGAAAAGCTGCCTAGATACCGCGTAACGCATTTGATTGGTCAGATGTTTTTGTCTTTTCTTAGGCGGAACTACGCTTGTCGAAAACCATGAAAGTAGAGAATTTAGATAGGATGATCGGAGAAAGGGAATAATCTTCTGCATTTCGACAGACTTCTGTTTTTTTTTTTTTTTTTTTTTTTTGGTTTATTTTCTAGGAGTCGATGGCAAAAGTGGTTTTTTAAGAAATAAGATAATTTCCTATAACTAAAGAGAAAGGGAGTGGGGGTCATCTGCGTTTGGAATCTAAAAATTGAATGCATAGAAAATACGGGATCGCGAAGCGATTCAGAATGGAAATGCAAAACAATTACGTCTCGAGTTGGCTAGAACATTGGGATTGCTTCGCAATACCGAACAGAAGCGCGAAGCGATTACGCGGGGAGTTGGTGAGCGTAGCGAGCAAGGGGGCTGATCCCCCTAGTACAATAAGTACATGTAAATCACTAAAAAAAATCTTCGAAGTTCTTCAAAGGGTACCGAGTCCCCTTAACATAAAATTAAGTATATATTTTAGGAATATTTTGAAAACTGAGAAAAAAAGCGACACCCTTTTTTAAGACGAGCACACAGAAAACAGAAGTTAAAAATGTTAATTTAATGAGGAGATAAAAATTCGAAAGTATTCTATGCCCATAGATTTAACATTAGCGAGAGGAGCTTAAGCATTCGCTGACTAACAGCCTAATGCAGGGTTGGCGAACCTATGGAACGCGTGCCAGAGTTGGCACGTAAGACAATTTCTCTGGCACGCGAAAAAATAAATTTTATAATTATTTTACTGATAACATTTAATTTCTATTATAATGAATAAAATTTTGTTTCATACGGACAGACTATCACAAGTAATGTAATTATTTTTGCAGGGAAAGAATTTTGTTTTCTTGTGATGTTATGCAGCGTTTGCGATATGTATTTTGGGTAAACTGTATTTTTCAAATTAATTTTTTTAGACAGTCCCAAGATGGCAAATGGATCTAATTTATATAACTATAAATATGAATCAGATAAAGTATCTCCATCGAACATACAGCAGCAAAAATCTCATCAATAATTTAATGATACAATGTCTAATGCAACTTGGATAATTATAACTAGATGTTGCATAAATAATAAGGTCTAAAATTTCGTATTTTTATTTCCTTATTAAAGTGAAAATTATTACATAAATGAATCAAATTTATGAATTAAAATTCCATTTATTTAATGGCTTATTCCAATATACAGAGTAATAGCATCTTATTTTTTAACAAGTGTTTTGTATAAATATCGTACTTTTCAAAATTATTTTATGTCAAAGTGTGGCACGTTACACCGTTGATATATGTTGTTGGTGAATTTTTGGCACGCGCACGTAAAAAGATTCGCCGATCCTGGCCTAATGCGTTCATTATTATATTTTGTGATTGCATGAATGAAACTGAAACACTCGCATGACGGATGCTGGATGAATGAATATATTTGTTTAAAAATTAGTCGAAAGTTTATTTTTAAATATTCCTCAATATTTAACAAGTCGGACATTGTACGTCAAGCGTGGCAAATGAGGTGCGTCAGCAACATAACTAGTTTTATAAATATTCAGATCTTGATGCAATAGCTGTTGCACTCTTATGCAAAAATGCATGAATACAAAATTTATTATGATTATATATATTAAATTCAGTAATACGGAAATAATATGATTCCATCTTAAATATAATGTAATCACCGTCGCAGCCTAGAATTATTACCTATCATTGGGATATCATTGAATAAATTGCGTATGATAAGATTTAATAGAAAGAAGAAAGCTTTTATTAACATCTTTTTAAGTTTTGATTAGATTTTCATAAAATTTGAAAAGACTCGACAGAATTCTGCAACGATTATATATATATCATTTTCAAGCTATTCATTTTCGTAGTTTTTGCGCTGTTATATGTGGACAGACCGACAGACAGACGGACTGATCAGACGACGACTATAGGTGCTAAATATTTATATAATTACGAACGTACATAAAAATGGTTGCCATTAATCACAATATTTTTTTAACATTCCGTCATAGATTAAAATTTTAAATAAAAAATTATTCGCTCTAAAATTAATCACTGTTTAAAACATTACTTTAGATTTAAAAATTGTATCACATATAATTACAGTTATTAAATTAACATATTTTTTATTACCTTCGGTAGAACCATTTTAGCCTAAGAAATTGTTGATATTAATATTAATCGATCAAAAATGAAAAAAAGTAGTTAGTATTTCTTAAAACATGCTGCCATTGATTTAAATTTTAAATAAAAAAAAATATTCGTCTCAAAATTATTTACTATTTGAAACATTATTTTAGATTTAAAAATTTTATTGCATGCAATTGGAGTTATTTAATTAACGAATATTTCATTACCTTCGGTAGAAACATTTTTGCCTAAGAAATTGTTGATATCGGTATCAGTCGCTAAAGAAAAAAAAAAATAGTATTTTTCACAGCATAAGCATCTTTTTAAAACCCTGTGTTAGCAGATTAAATATTTTAACTTCAAAAATAAATTTATTTATTCTTTACTCAATTTATTGTTTTAGAACATTTTTTTCTGTGTTTTATCGATGTCTATTCCTAAAATTTCAAATCAAATTTGTTTGACAAACCGCCACAAACAACATATTCTTTTCACTGTAAAATTTGACGTTGAACTTTTATGAGACTTGAAATGTTTTGTTCTTTTATCACCGGGACATCTTGTGAAATATTACAACTCCAAAGAAAGGCCTGAGGCACATTCCTTCAGATTTTAAAAATCGTTGACAAAAGCAATTTTTTTTTTAAATTCTTCACTTGTAATTCAATATAGGCCTTTCCTACGATATTATTTCTTTTTCGGCGATTTTTTCACTAAATTGAGTTTATCTATGTACTTTTTCATCATTCTATTTATTTAAGCATCATAAGTTTAATACGATTTAAAAAAAAAAATTAATAATTCATTTACGAAATTCCTCACTCTTAACTTTTTTATGACATGTTTTATGAATGTGAGTTTACGAAATAGTGCAGTATATATATATATATATATATATATATATATAAATGAATAAATAAACACACACACATAGATACAGGGTATTCGAAAAGTCTGGAAACGGTCGAATAACTCTAGAAATATACATGTGATTGAAAAACGGAAAAATACGTGTTACATATTTTAAAAAAAGCTATTCAGTGATACTAAAGTTGGCCCTTCATCCCTCTCCCTTCTCCTGGGGACAGACGGATTCCAATATTGAAATCTTGAATGAGAACGATAATTTTTTATTGCAGATTCGGTGTCCATGGAAAAAAAAAAAAAAACGTAACTTTTTTATTTGATATTTTTTTCGGATTATCGTAGATGGCGATATAATCGAGCAAAATGCGGTGAGATTTGTTTGCTGAGAAGGAAATACTATTTTCCATTGAAGTTCTGATTTTAAAATTTGAAAAA
The DNA here is from genome assembly GCA_963932465.1 of Maratus speciosus. NCBI lineage: Eukaryota > Metazoa > Arthropoda > Arachnida > Araneae > Salticidae > Maratus > Maratus speciosus. The sequence continues at coordinate 382,594,538 of OZ010788.1, read as the reverse complement.
ATAGAAACTCAACAAAAAAAAATCTGCTTTTCTCCGTACATTTTGTATAGAAAGTAGAAAGGGTTCTAATGTTTAAATTCTAAATGAATGCACTACTTTAAGCGTTACCTAAGAACAACAACTTGGTCTTAGTAACCTCCAGTTTTTTTCGGGATGCTTCATTAAGGATGCGGTGAACGTATTTTTTTTTCTTTACTTTTCATCATAGAGATGAGAAATTTTGCGGAAATATACACTTCCTCATAAGTATATAGAACACCTTAAAATAAATTTACAATCTTATTGTAATTTCAAGATTTAAAAAAAAATTAAAATTATAAACCGAAATTTTAAAATGCTTCATGCGTCATAATTTTTTAGATATTTTTTCGATTTTGCATTTTAATCACTTAAAATTCTTTTTCGAACAAATCTGATCATCGATTTTTTAATCCCTTGAATCGTTAATTTTTTAGATTTTTTTTCTGAATACAATATCGATTTTCATCAAAATTTTGCATTTTAATATGTTGAAAATAATATTTAACTATCTTAATGAAGTTGAATTTTAAAATGCATTCACAGTTTCTTTGTAAGCAATATCAGGATTCTTCCTTATCAATTTCATGAATTTTGATAAAAAATTAGGACGCATAGAGAATTCAAAAATATAAAAACGTTGAAAAATCGGTTTTGAGAAAAACAGATTTAAAGTATATTAAAGGGCCGAAAAATTATTTGTATACAAAATTGAAACGCTTGTAACTTTGCGAAAAATTATCGCATTTGCATGCGGTTTTTTACAAATGGTGCAGAAGAAACTGGAGAAAAATAATATGCACAAAAACAATTTTCGATTTTTGGGTCGATTTCTACTCAAATAAAGGTTCACGGTCCCCTTCATGCGAGTCCCCTTTGCCTCTCACGATTCGACACGATAACGCCACATTTTGCTTGGATTACATGACCATTTAGAATGATCCGGAGAAAAAATATTAAATGCAAAAGTTACGTATTTTTTTCCAGTAGAAGGCGAATCAGCAATAAAAAGTTGGTGTTGTCATTCAAGATTTCAAAGTTGGACCCCCTTGCCCCCCTCGAGGTGGTGGTGGGTGTCAACTTTGGTACCACTGAATAGTTTTGCTGAAAATATTTAATGCGTATTTTTCAGTTTTTCAATCCGATGTGTATTTCTCGAGTTAGTCGACAGTTTCCGGACTTTTTGGACACCCAGTATATATATATATATAATAAAACTTTTTGTAATTCAAATAAAATTAAACCTGAGGATATGCGATTTAGGTAGGATCAAGACCTACAGCACCCATCCCTGTTTTCTTGACCCTTTTTATAATTATTAACTATATATCAGATGAAAAATAGACAATAGATAAATGAACCAATAATTATAATACACTATAAAATTGTATATCCGATAATGTGAAATTCACAAACAGAAAAAATAACTGTATAAATATATTTCATACAATTGCACATAAAGAACATTGCATTCAAAGACGCTTAAAAGTAGCTCATGTAATTGCAATATACATATAATGAAATATAATGCAATTCCCCAACCAATGCATGAACTTAAATATTTCAAGATCTAAAAGCGGATATATAAGCTAGCTAGACTATTGAAATATTGAATAATAACATAAAATAAAAATGAAATTGCATTACAAGTACAGAAGCAACAAATAAACATTAACAAATAAATAACATACACAAATATGTATACTACATATACATGTATATATTTTATACAATACACAGAAACATTCTGTGGCTAGTCTATTCATTTGGAATGTTTATTAGTTGTTACTGTGTTTGTAAGGCATTTTATTTTTGTATTATGTTATGGTTATATATTTTCGTAGTTTAGTTAGTTTATCTTTATACACCTGCTTTTACATCATGAAACACTTAAGTTCGTCATTCATTGAAGAATATGCATAAACACACACACACACATACACATACATATACAATTAAATAATGAATATAATATACAGGGTGCCCACTAAAATCCGTTCCCACCATCTTAACTGCCGAACGGCTGCAGCTATAGTCAAAAAAGTGCTATCTAGGTATAGTAAAGTAGCTATGCGCTACTAGATGAGACCGATTCCAGCGCCACCTGATGCAAAACAGCGGAGTTAGGGTTCATATCTCTAAACGGTACGAGATATGCGAAAAAGTGAATTACAAAGTTGTAGAGCATCATCGATTTAGTACGAAAAAACACCTGGTGAACATGAATACTAAAACAGAATTCTTAAAATGTGCATTTGTTTGTCAGCGATTTCCTATACGGTGACGTGACGAAACGATTTTAGAAAGAAATAAAAAAACAGTCAAGTGCGAGTATTACTCGCGCACAGAGGGTTCCGTACAATAAATATATAAATTAGGAACTGCTTTAAATAAAGCCGTTGCTAAAAGAATACTAAGACTTTGTAAAAAACTATACAACGTAGGGTTGGGTATAGCTGTGTGTATACCAAAAAAGAATAAAAGGATATACCATAAAAGTTCAAAAAAAATATGGAGCCAAAATAATATCAAATATTCTGTATAACTCTTTTTTAAATCTTATCCTAATTTCTTTTTGATAAACTTGATTCGGTGACAATAAAATTACTGCATATTTGAACTTCATTTGGCATTTCATAAAACTAAATTCAGAGTTGTAATAATCTTTTCTTTTACAGCGCACCTAAATCAAAACCATTATTCAAAATTTAAACTTAGCATTGTCCTAAGCACGCATCGAAAGAAGTCGCAAAGTTTCAACGCGGCTTTGGTCCGTGCCACGTTTTTCCAGAAGGGTTTTTATTAAACCTTTAAAGACACGGGAGATGTATTGAGGGAGTCACTCAATGCAAACTAGTCGCGAATCCCATAGTATTTATGGGATTTATTCTAATTAAATTAGTCTGTTTTTAACAATTTGACGTTTATTGCTTTTATACTGCTAATGGGCATTGCATTACTCAAATATCTATATTATAAAGGACAAACATATCTGTGCGTAACTCATGCATCATTTTGCGAATGGCAACACTTTGAAATTTGAAATAAAATTTTGGTTTTGCAATTTTCTCTACTGCAAATTTTTAAACTTCTAGACATCGCACATTTTAAATTTTTACACCGTCGTATAAAGAAAAAAATGCTCTTTTAAATGCAATTTGTTTGAAAGCTGTATCTCAATTTAATTTTGAGATATTATTTTTTTGTAATTTTTAATACATTTTTTTGTAATTGTGGCAACTGAAGAACTCCATTTCTGTTGAAAGTCGTGAATGGGTTGAAAGTGTTGAAAGTAAAGGGAAAATAATCACGGAGGAAAGAAAATATTATATTTCTGTGCCTTTTTGTTTCCATTTTCTCATAAAAACTGAAAAAAAAAAATTGAAAATAAAATACGTGCTATGTCAACGATTTTTTAAATTTCTAAATATCGTACATTTTCAATTTTTAAACCGTCAAATAGAGAAAAAAAATCTACTTTCAAATGCAATTTGTTTGAAAATTGTATCTTAATTATCTGAGATATTATGGTTTTTAAAATAACTAGTCGCCCGTGGCGACCAGTTTGGTCTCCCTTAAATGGATGTTAGGCATTGTATCCTATTACTTTTATTCATAATTTAATTTACTTGCTCAATCCTTCGCCAAATTGGAAGATTCTGATAGAGAAATCGAGAACTCTCTATTTTTATGTTAGTCGGGAACAGGTAATAAATCGCCAAACATTGTGCCCGTCGCATTTTTTTTCCATATTTCGTTAATTCGGATTAAAATACAAACATTTCACTCATTTTATTTAGAATGGAAAACTTTAATTTAAAACTGAAATCTTTAAAATTCATGACTTTGATTAAAAAAAAAAAAAAAAAATTCTTTAAAAAAAGAAAAAGAATAAATAACACCATAAACCCTTTAATTTCACCATAGAGCATTGTTTTAATTTACCCCTCGAAAAATAAAAAATGCTGCTGGCGAATTAAAAAATGCTATTGGCGAGAATTGCGCCCAGCTAACATAAAAGTACGAACTCTTTGCGATCAGGGCAACTTTTATGTAGTTTTATTTGAAAAAAATATTTTGATTAAATCGGTTGCCAAAAAAATATTTCGTTTCTCGCCATGGACCTTTTCTCTATTTCGCCAAGTACCTATACCGGAAAAGTTCCTTCATTTATTTATTTATTTATTCTATTTTAAATTAGATGCATAAAATACGGCACAGGTGCCATATACGCACTACGTTGGCGCGAGGTTTTTCTGACACCAATGTCATATATGCACAGGGGTATTTAACTAGCGCTAAAGTGTCGATATTTTGCTTGATATGGTAACCCTGATGTTGTTGTTTATTTATTAATAAATTATTTATTTTATTGTTTATAAATTGTTTATAAATTTAAATAAAATAAAAAAAAACTTTTATTGTTCATAAATTGTTTTGTTCTATAGTTATTAATTGAACTTTTTTATTTATTTATTGTTATTCCTTTTTTAATAATATTACGCAGTAACCAATGAGATGCGTTTCATTCGGGAATTGTCATTAAACAATTAACAAATAATCGCGATTTCTGTGCCACGTACGTTAGCGTAATATATATATAGATTTTCAAGCATAAATTATTTTTTAATTTATCGCTATCACGTGTAGCTCGATTACGAAAGGTTAATCCGCTTGACCTTAAAGCAATGTAAAAAATTCAGCATTTGTTTCCGTCTAATATTCCATAACGAAATTAAAACCTCCTCTTTAGAAAAATAAATAAAATAATATAAATAAGAAACAAATTTAACAGACATGTGATTGAACCACGCGCTTAAAGCACCGAAATGTTCGGAAAGACTGGCGTAAGTCGCAAAATCTTGGGATAATTACTCCTGGCATGCGGTGACATGTGAAAGTATCGCTTTTAATAAATTTCAAAACTTTATTTGATTGCATAATTGATATTTTTCATATAAAAATTCTTTTTGATGTTAATGGGCAATCTAAAGTATATATTACATATAAAAATAATTAGAGTTTAAAAAAAGAAATGGTTTTATCTCGGCTAATTACCGACGCTTTTTTACGAAAATCGTTATCAACAATGCTTTTATACTTCTGCTACGATAGGTACCTCTAGTGCTGCTCAACACTTTTGCAGAACGTCCGTAAATCGAAATTTGTGTGTAACGGAAAAATGCGATTTTCTCAAATATTTGACCCATGGTATCTATAATTTTCCTGCAAGGTTTGAATTAACGTCTACTTCCTCTAATTTTTTCAGAATTTTAGTTTCAGTAGATTCGAAAATACATAGACAGAGAACATATTTTTTTATTACATTTTCGACGATAACTTTGAAAATATAATACCTAAAATTAAATAAAATGTGTTTTTGAGATCAGCGTTACGAAAGCTTTCACACGATACCCCAATGATATACATAGAACAGATTTTTTCCCAAGTAACTTAATTAGCCCCTCTACATTATTTCTAAACATATTTATGAATGTTTAATAATCCGTAAACATGTGGGTTTATAATCTTTATTACTTCCCCGAATTTGAACTTTCCACGCCCCATAGTTTACGAGTAAAGTGGCTGTGACAGACAGACACAGGAGTGATTTTATAATGCTTCCGTTTTTACTTTTTTCCGTTTTTTACTCACAAGATACCTTTATTTTCGATATTACAACTTCTCTCCGTCAGCTGCAATGCAACATCTGGACCGTTGTTTGATCTTCATGTTGAACATGTTGTAGCATAGCTGGTGACAGATTGGAACAGACATCCGTAATGCGTCGTTGGAGGTCCTGCAATGTTGCCGAAGGGGTCACACACACCTCCTGTTTTAGGTATCTTCGCAGAAAATAGCCTATTTGAGTCAGGTCATTTGACGTTGAGTCCACTCTATAAAACCACCATACCCGATTATTTGTTCCCCGAATTCCTCCACCAAGTACTGCTTCACTGGTGCTGTTTTGCGCGCAGGCACGCTGTGCTATGATCCGGGTTCATTGTTCGTCCGAAAACAATTATTTTCTCCTTTCGTTCAATTTTCGTGACGTCACAGTGTCGGAAATCACGAACAAATAAATGCCTTTTTTGAGCTCTCTTTTTTTAGAAGTCATGTTCAAATGTGTCATTTAGAACTAAATCGATGATGCTCTACCAATTTGTACTTCACTTGTTTTCCATATATCGTTCCGTTTTCGAGATAGGACCGGTAATTCCGCCATTTTCCACAAGGTGGCGCATAGCCACTTTACTATACCTAGAAACCACTTTTATGACTATAGCTGCATCCGTTCGGCAGTTAAGAGGGTGGGAACGGACTTTGGTGGGAACCCTGTATCCTAATAATGGATTTTACCCATGTGACGTTAAAGTAGGTATATAAATAGTCCAAGAGCTGTTAAACAATTTAGGGAAGGTATTTGAGGCATCCTGAAAATTTGTGCAACACTTCTTTTGTAATGGCTGAATACAAAATCGAATGTCTGGCTGAAGGATCGTGGCCCAAAAACTGTGCCAGACACGTGTCAAGTGCCATTTTTTGACTACCCACCAAAAAAGGTATTTGAGGCACGCTGAGATTGAGACAGAATAATATTTATACTTAGAAAAAAATATTTTGAAAACGACAGACACTTTAGTAGGCCCAAAAACTGTGCCAGACACGTGTCAAGTGCCATTTTTTGACTACCCAAAAAAGGTATTTGAGGCACGCTGAGATTGAGGCAGAATAATATTTATGCTTAGAAAAAAATATTTTGAAAATGACAGACACTTTAGTCGGCACAAAAACTGTGCCAGACACGTGTCAAGTGCCAAATGGCACTTGACACGTATCTGGCACAGTTTTTGGGGCACGATCCTTCAGCCAGACATTCGATTTTGTATTCAGGCATGACAAAAGAAGTGTTGCACAAATTTTCAGGGTGCCTCAAATACCTACTCAAAAATGTTCAACAGCTCTCCTACTAAAAAGGAAAACATCAATAAGCGTGCAGAATTTTTTAACGCTGCTTCCCTTCGTCCAATAAATAGTCATTTTCGGAAGGTTATATACCTACAGAGGCGTGCCTTTTGCCATTCCTTGGTAAAGTCCATTGTGCATATACATAGGACTTTTTTTTAAGTGTCTAATTTTAAAGCGAAATGAAATACATAAAAATAATGTCAATAGCCATGATATTGGTCGTATCAAATAAATAATTTTATGCTATTAATGTTTAAAAACGAATTCGATCATATGGGTGCCGCCGCTGGCTCCAATGATGCGCATTCTGGAAGTACAATTTTCGACCATTTTGTCGAGTAGCTGGAGACGAATATCAGCAATACACGACGAATATTGATTTCTAAGTGGTCCAACGTATGTGGTTTATAGGCGTAGACCAGCGACTTCACATATACCCCATAGAAAATAATCCATTGATGTCAGATCACATAACCGTGGAGGCTAGTTCACAGGTGTAATACGCGAAATTATGCGCTCACCGAATGTGTCCTGCAATAAACTGATGTTGTTTTGCACAATTTGCAAGCGTTGTTCTAGCGAAAGTCTATTCATGTTGAAATGACAAAACACCCTTATAACGATTATCCTATTCACTTAACTTGCATTCTATTCAGTACATTTATTCTCGCGCTGCACCCTAAAATCCAAACCGTTATGTTCATATGTATTAGAATGCTGCATATTTTTGTAACATCTGCGATCTGCATTTCAGACTGAACTTCGCGTTCACATCTGTGTCAGCAGCTGCATTCACACGCCTATCGGCTAATGTTTCGTTCATTTCTCCAGTTTTTGTCTATAATCGAAAACATTTTCCGTTATAACTTAAAACGCACTCTTATTCTAAGTACAATTTCTTTTTTCATTCCCCATACCACAAGAATGTTCTAACATCAAAATATAGTACCCCTATGCAATTCAAATACGTATAAGTTCACCCCTTGTGTTTGGCTAATCCTTTGCCAGTCAATGTTTTGTTTTTCCCTTGTGCATGGCGCAAAATACTGTTATATTGGCGATAGTGTATCACGCCAAGCACGTGAATTCTAGCTGCGAAGTCACGGCACTTCTGCTCAGACGCTTGCCTCTGGATGTGCTGCTAAAAAGAGGCTTGTGCTTTAGTTCTCTGTTTTTACCTCTCCCCTGGTGTTTGATATGATACAATAAATTCATCTTCGTATACTATATGGGAGTTTTTTTTTTTTACATTTGCATCTACCTGAGTTGTTGTGGTTTTTCTTACGATCACGAATGCCAGCTTAGAAGATAATCTCCTTTATAAACCTATGGTGCGTTGTCAGTCTTTTTTCTCCAAAAAAAGTCTGGGGAGAGGTGCGTGCTTCCTGCTAGTCCCTAAACGCTGCTGTCAGGCGTCCTGATCGTTTCTGCTATCCCCTGCATCGGCTTGTATTTTGATTGCCGCCAGACTTCGAAAATTCTGCATCGAGCTCCACAGCAAGGAAAGAGAAATCCTGATCCCAAAGAAAGAGAAACCGGAAGCTGCATTCCTCCTTTGGTCACCTCCTCAGAGTACAGAAACTCTAACCTCCTCGGTGGATTCTTCAACCCTCTGGTTTGCAGCATCCTCTGATACCTTTTGTCTGCTAATGAGACGGCGCGTCGCTGAAATTCGCCGTTCTAGGCTGTGTTGATATCATCTCTATGTGCTCGTTTGTGCTGTCTTGCCGTAAAAATTGGCTCTACAAAATTCTGTTCCTGAGTTTTTGTGCTTCAAAATCGCTGTTAAAATTCTGTGAAACCTGCAAAAATTTCGAGTGAACCCTCTTGTTTGTGAAGTATGAAATCAAAGTCGAAAATCAAAGTCTTACATAGATTTTTTTTTCCAGTGAAAAAGATGTGTGAATATGTTCAAGTACCTCCCTCTTAATTTGTGATAAAGCTTGCAAAAAAAGATCTTTGCCGGTGTTGTGTTAAAAAAATTAAAAACTAAAAGTGTGCGCCATTCGCACTAAGTGATTCACTCTAAAAGGATTCGTTCAAGTTCAAATAAAAGAATCAAGAAAGCAGTTCAGATCTTGACTGCAGAAAAAAAGTCGTACATAAGTTTTACAAAAAAAGAAAAAAGAGAGAAAAAGGCACTTAACATTAAACAAAATTTCATAAAAGAAATATGCAAAAAAATGAAAGCGCTTAAAAAAGAAATAAAAATAAAAAAAATAAAAAACAGTGCACCATAAGATAGAAATTACACATTTTAGAGTGTGAAAGCGGATTTTGTTATCCCCCGCCCCTCTTTTTCTAAATTTGCAATAAATATTGGAAATATTATTAAAAGCTACCAGACTTATGACATACCATTGTCTGCTTTCACGCTCAGTTTTACACACATAAGAATTTTTAATCGTATTGATAATTATATCATAAAATCTTATTCGGTAATATTATTGTGTTTTTGATAAATAATTTTAGGATACGAAAACACAGTGATGTTACTGTTTTACTATTTTTATGACTTATTCTTGTGCATTTTTTATTATAATATATTTAGATATTTTTATTTCTCCCCCATTTTCTTGCATTGAAATGTTCCAGTTTCTCATTTCATGCCAAATTTACCCCCCCCCCCCTGTTCTACTCTAAATGAAATTTTAAATGTACGTTTTAAATTGAATGAGGATTATTTTTGCATCTTGCTATTAGGCACAAAAGGTTAAAATAAGAATTTACTTTTTGCTTTCTTGCTCCTAAATTTTTTTGATTTGAAAGACTTTCAGTTTCTATCAGTTAATAAGAAAGAAAGGAGCTGTAGCGAAAATATTTCTTTCCTCTATTTACAAGGATAAAATAAGTTATTCTTTCCTTTTGAAATTTCAAAATAACATAATTTTATCTTTGATAGATATTTTTTTCTCACTTTTATAAAAGGTTGAAATAAGTTCTTTATTTTATTCTTTTTTTGAAGTTAACAGTTACATTGGTTTTTCTTATGTGATAATTATACTGTTTTATTGCATTATTTTATTTGTTTTGCGTTTTACCTGTTTTATATTTATGTGTTTTATATTTATGTGTCTTATGCAGAACCTCAGCAACAATTTGAGTGCATTTGTTTACATTAAGCTTTTACCATGTCCGCTAAACAAATTCCGATCAACATCATTCAATTTGATGGCGATCCGGATTTACTTAAATTCTTATTCGATCAGCTTATATCTGTTGCTGAAATTAACAAGTACAGTCCTCAAACTGCCATTGCTGTACTTAAAGGCAAATTAGTAGGGTCTGATCAAAAATTCCTAGCTCAAATCCAGAACTTCAAAAAATTAACGATTTAGATACAGTTGAAAAAAAATCGCTGCATTTTTCTCACCTCCTAGTAAATGTGTTGCAAGTGTTGAACCCTCTAGTTTTTTTCTCATGCCAGCGGAAACTATAAAAAATTTGGCACATCGATTAAATGTTTTAGCTGCAGCAGTATATGCTAACATTAATGATGAAAATTCTCGCAACATAATTATGATAATGAAATTTTTGGAGGCTGTGCCAGCAAACATAAGAATTAAATTACAAGAAGAGGGTATCAATAATTATCGTGCTGCTTTTGAAAGAGCACAGGTATTACATGAGAGTCTGAATAATGAAAATTTTTTGCATTCATTGCCCTCCATCAACAAATCAGAAAACAATTTTGAAAAACAACTCAGAGAAATAGCTGAGAAAATTAACGCGTTGTCAGTCTTACCACCAGAAACCAAAACAAAAAATGTAAACAGTAAGGTTCAGAATAGGCCAAAATTTACCTCGAATGCTATGCGCTACAGAAAAAATTTCAAAATGCGAAACTACCCCAAAAGTTTTTCCCCCCACAAATTTACACAAAAGAAAGTAGTTACCTACTCCACAAAGAAAGGAAAATTTTAATAAGAATAACAATCAACAATTTCAGAAAAACTGAAACAGGGATACAATTTTCATGCTGATGGCATTGTGTCTCATTCATGTAACTTAACATCAGCAACATTTCCTATTGACCCTGCATTACCCAAAATTTCTAAAGAGAGGTTAGTTAACTCAACCAGTTCACAAACGCCAGACATCATTACAATAGCAAATAATGCCTCTACTCAAACAGAAAATGAAAGCGATAACAAAGTTCACGTCCTTTGTAGTGTAAACACTCATTCACCATCACTCCCTCTTGTAAAGGCCACTATAGCAAATCATAATATCACCTTATTGATCAACTCTAGAAGCAGCATTTTGCTGCTCTCAGAAAAAGTATTGAATGAGCTTAAGCCTATATTAAAATACAAAAGACTATAAACAACCATATGCATCAAAACTGTCAATTCGGATGTTTCTTTTTCTTCGTGTATTAAAGCATCCATTAAGTTAAAACAGAAATCCTTCTCGCATCACTTTTATATATTCGATATTCCGGAATCCTCCAGATTTGAAGGCATTCTCGGTTTCGACTTCATAAGTAAATTTAATATCATCATTCACACTTTCAGTAAATGCATTCACATCAACAACAGCTTTACTATTCCATTAGAAACCTCTGACACTACTTCAAAAGTCGGTGAAGGTGATCAAAGTAACGCTTTATGTGATATTGTGACTAATCAGGAAGTTTTTTTTAACTCATAAAATCATTTAGAACTCCAAGAGCAAACATGGTGCCCTGTTTACACTAACAACAACGACAAAGATGACATAAATTATTTATTTGAATATTTGGCACATGAAAAAGAAATAATAGGGCAATTTGCCATTGTTCAAATGAATAAAAAGTCAAAACATAAAAAGAAAACTTCACAATTACATCACTTCTTTTCTATTTCGCTTAAAAATAATTCTGACAGTACCATTCATCTTCCTAAACACACAAAAATTGTTCATTTATCTGAGGTCGAGGAAATTCTTGAGTACCCTCTTGATAATTTTGACAAGCATCATAACTCAGAAAATCAGTTCCTAAATTTTATCGAGGCATCTAATAAAACGTTAAAAAAAAGGAAAGAGGATTTATCAACTAATGATTTTAATCTTGCAAATTTGAATTCTAATGAAGCAAATACATTGACTAAATTATTACTTAATTATTACTCCACCTTTTCAAAATTGTTAAATACACTTGGACATACTGATAAAATTGTACTGGATTTGAATTTTATTAATGATTATCCTATAAAAACTCTTCATTTTCCCCTTTCTCAATCATTGCAAAAAAAAAGCTTTGAAACAGATTAAACTATTACTTGAAACCAAAATTATTGAACGTGACTGTTCAGAATGGGCTTGTCCATGCTACTTGTCAAAAAGAAACCAGACAGTACTGGTAAACAAAAATTCAGACTTGCATTGCACCTCAGAATGGTCAACACTGTCATTCAAGGCTCATCTTATCCCCTTCCAAAAATTACAACTGTCATTTCAGATCTTTCTCAAGACCGCTATTTTACTTCTCTCGACTTTCATCAAACGTATCATCAAATAGCAAAATATCAAAATCAGTTAACGTTTACCACTATGTTCGGTACTTTCAGATACAAGAGATTAGTTTTCGGATTAAAAAATAGCGCTTCTATTTTCCAGGACTTAATGGACTTTTTGCTTGATGAATTGCAATTAGAAGGTGTGTATACATATCAGGATCATTTCATTGTAGGTGCAAATTCTTTTAATGAAATGTGTAATAAATTAGAGAAAATTCTCTTTATCATAGCCAAATATAACTTAACGCTGTCTCCTAATAAGTGCACTTTTCATAAAACTAGCATTGACTATTTAGGATGTCCTGTAGAAAATCAGTCTGTTTTGCCGATTCAATCAAACATCATAAAAATAACATACTTTGCTACACCTACAAATAAACGTCAATTAAAGAGACTCATAGGTGTCATTATGTTTTATAAGTCTCTAATTCCATCCTCTTCTGAGTTAGTGCAACCACTGATAAGCCTAACTACTCCAAAATCTAAATTTAAATGGACTGCTAAACATCAAGAAATTGTAGACACAATACAGAAAATTTTCTTTAATTTTCCCATGGTTAGGTTACCAGATTAGAACAAATAGTTTTATCTAAATACAGATGCGTCAAATGTTGCTATTTCTGGTGTTTTATTACAAGAACATTATCAACAGCTTTTACCAGTTGCGTACTTTTCAAAATCTCTAAAGGTGTCAGAAAAAAATATCCTGCACTTAAATTAGAACTCATGGCAATTTATAAATCCGTTACAGCTTTCAAATATTATTTATATAACAGAGAATTTGTAATTCTTTCTGACATTAAACCCTTAGAGAAATACAACAAGACTACAAATCCAGCTGATATTATCTCTCGTTAACTCATGGAGCTTTCAGAGTACTAATACATATTTCAACATATTCCTGGTAAAAAAATGTTCTCGCTGATTATTTATCTCGCTGTAATTTTGAAAACAATCAACAAACTCTTGTTACTAATCCTGAACTTATCCAGAACCTTCAACCATTACATATTGTTGACCAGACAGTAATAATGCATGTTCAAATGCCACTTATAAGTATGTAAACTACCTTGTATCTGGTGAACAAACAAATCCTGATCCTTTATTGGAAATTTCAAATGAAACATTCTGCACTGAACAAAAAAAATGACATTTTTGCTGCCAGAGCCGACTCAGTAAAAAAAATGGTACAAAAGTTTTGAAAAAAAATTAAATAATGGATATCCAGAATTACAAATTATGATAAATCATACACTTAATCTCTTAGAACTATTGAACTATTAATTAAAAAGATTTTTCATGACAGCAACTTGCTTTAAAAAAACTTTTCTTTGCAAGGTATATAAATTTACATATTTATATGTGTAATTGATCTTTTCTGTGTTGCCTATGCATACGGATCGACAATTTTTTTTGCGGTGTTCAAGGTGATATATATAACGATTAATATTTTATTTATTTTAATGGAGTATTTTCTCCTACTGCGGTTCCTAAATTAAATCTAATATTTAAAAAGCATATCGCTTGTACTAATAGCCCTCAAATTTAAATTAAACTATATTTTTTAATTACTCATTTGCTTTAATAAAATAAAACCAGTAATTCAGTCTCCCCATTCTACTTTGAGATATTTTCTCACATATATTTTGCCTTTGGAAAAATGTTGCGGCTGTCAGTTAATACAAAAACATTTTAATTTCTCAGTTAACCATATTTGATAATGTGTCTGGCGCATCATCAAAAGTCACTTAACTTGCATTCTATTCAGTGCATTTATTCTGACCCTGCACCCTAAAATCCAGACCGTTATGTTCATATGTATTAGAATGCTGCATATTTTTGTAACAGCTGCAATCTGTATTTCAGACTGAACTTCGTGTTCACATCTGTGTCAGCAACCGCATTCACATGCCTATCGGCTAACGTTTCGTTCATTTCTCCAGTTATTGTCTATAATCGAAAACATTTTCCGTATTTTTACTTAAAACACACTTTTATCCTAAGTACAGTTTCTTTTTTTTTAATTTCCCATGCCACAAGAATGTTGTAACCTCAAAATATAGTACCCCTACGCAATTCAAATACGTATAAGTTCACCGCTTGTGTTTGGCTAATCCTTTGCCAGCCAATGTTTTGTTTTTCCCTTGTGCATGGCGTAAAATACTTGTATATTGCCGATACTGTATCACGCCAAGCATGTGAATTCTAGCGGCGAAGTCACGGCACTTCTGCTCTGACGCTTGCCTCTGGATGTGCTGCTAAAGAAAGGTGCTTTGGTTCCCTGTTTGTACCTCTACCCCGGTGTTTAATATGATACAATAAATTCATCTTAGTATACGATACTGGAGTTTTTTTTTTTTTTTTTTTTTTTTTTTTTTTTTTTTTTTTTTTTTACATTTGCACCTACCTGAGTTGTGGTTTTTCTTACGTTCACTAATACCAGTATAGAGGATAATCTCCTTTATAATACTGAGCACACATCATCTGTCAGCTGTCAAATTGACTGTGACCAGAAACAGTGTTCTCGATTTCAAAACTACACCTCTAAAAAAAAAACCCTGTATAATTAAATAATATTAGGATCCTTAAAATTAATATTGAACAATATTTTTTAAATATATATAATAATAATATTGCTTTCAATGACAACAATTTATTTTCTAAGATAATAATTTGAATTTTATTTTTCAAATTATTTATAATACTATGGGCTTAATTTTTTAAACATTTTATCGTGTAAAAAAAAAAAAAAAAAAATTAAAAGGAAAAAAAAATATTTGCATTAAATACGAGAAAGAAAACTAATATTTCTTGAAAATATTTAATTATAACAAAGAATCAACTTCGAACAATTCATTCTTTGCTAAATTATGATATTATTTCTTTTACACGACTTTTTAAAATTGGGTTTATCCATATATATATATATATTTTATTATTTTAAAGATATTAGAATCAAAACTATTAAGAGAGGCTTAAAAGAGATTTTTTTTCTTTAAATAATTCATTCATGAAATTCTTCGCACATAACTTTTTTCTCTCACATATTTAAAAAATGGATTTTCTCAAACCCAGTATATACAATAAAATAACAAAAGAGTGTATTAAAAAAACACAGCACAAAGATTTGTAAAAAGATTCAATAAAAATTCAGTAATAAGAAAACCATTTTTTAGATAATCGTCGGATTTCAATTTAAAAAATATATTTGTTAAGTACAACTTTATTCTGGTTAGTCATACAGTTAAAACAAGTAGAAAAAGATGAAAATATTTGCATTAAATAATGTGGAAATTTTTAATAATTGTTGGAATAATTTAATTATAACGAAGGATTGACCAGCTGCAGTCATATTTTAATTCTGCTTTCGTTTACATTATTTAAATACTATGGATTTTTATTCATGTATCTAAAGAGTAACTTTTGATATTTCTACACGCACGGGATTCATGAAAATTGAAAGCATTATTAAAATTTATGTTTATCTATAGACATTTAGTTATTAATTTAAGTATATGATAATTAAAATGAAATATGAAGCTGAAAAAAGTGTTATATTTATAATAAAGAGCACTTTTATATTATAAGCTATAACCCAAAAACTCATAGGAATTAAATTTTTTTTATTATTATTATTTTCTGACTATTTTTCCAATGACAAAAATTAATTAGAAATTAAAATAAAAGTTTTAAAAATAATAAACAGTAGTAACACACTTTTAGTATGTGTTTTTATTCGTAAAAAAAAAAAAAAACAAAAAAACAAAAAAAAAAACGCACCATTACTATAAAGTGACCTCCGCTTAATTAGCATTGTCATTGCTGCTATTTTATTTTGTATAAATATTTTACTAAATTAATTTATTTTGTATTTCTATTTATTTATACATGAATTCTATTTTGTCGTTAATTTATTGTATTAAAATTTCATTTGCCTTTTTTTTTTTTTACAGTTAATTGATTATAAGAATTTTTGCCAACTGCCTTACTTGGACTTGTATTTACATTGTGGTGGAGATCATTATAAGTTACGTTTTTAAATACTGAACTTAAAATTCAAACAACAGCCTTAGATTCTGTTTTTTGATGCAGTTTTGAAGACGTTAACGTTGATTATTTCAAAGAAAATAAGTTAAAACTGGTGTGAATGACTAAGAACAAAAAATCTTCTTAAAACACCATAAAAAATTTTGTAAATGCGCATTTACAAAAATTTTTATGGTGTTTTAAGAAGATTTTTTGTTCTTTGTTAATTGTTTCTTTATACAAGACAACTAAATGATACACAAACGAAGGTGATTGTGTTTCAAACGTTAATTAATTAAATTACGTTTATAAAAATTGCCCATTAATACCGAATCACTTCAATTACATCACTATCACTAGAACAACATTTTTTAATTCTAATTATCAAAACAGTCTTAATTGGTATTGGAATCCCCACTCAGATGAATAACCAGAAGCCAGTGCCATAAGCCATCAAATGTCTGGGAGTAAAAAGCCAACCATTACCAGCAAAATCAACAACAAAAGACAAAGATAAGTGATTAAGAACACGTGACTGACTGTGTGTGGTTTTCCGGCCGTATATCGACATGTTTATTCTTAAAAACACCAGGCGTGGAAACTCCGGATACAAAAGATTAAAAATATTACAGACTATTTACACATAATACGACAGCAATATACATATTTGTATATAGTTCTTTACAATACGAGTATGATTTTTCTAAAATTACATATAAAATCTGGAATAACACAGATTAACAATATATATAAAAATGAATAAAATATCTTAGATTTTCATAATTACAACTTCACAATTATCTATTTATTTCAGAAACTAATAAAAACCTAAAAGGAAATTACAAGGTATTAAATTTGTATTACTTATTTATAGATTAATCAGTTGTCATGTTAAAAATTGGAGGTCATTTTAATATTATGAAAGTGTAAGTATTTTTTACAACTACTATTATAAGTACTAATATACTGATTTTGACAATTTTATATCATTAATTAGTCGCTATTACCCCTCACTTCGTTCACGTAAGATTTAACGAGAAATAAATGCCTCGAATAAGCAAAAAAATGGCATAAATTTTATTAATTAAGATCATATGCTCTATATCAGAAGACTTTTGAAGGGAAAATTCTAGCTTTTATATGCAAAGAAAATGCTAAAATTTTTCTCAAGCCTCTCGGGTGATAATGGGACTAATCTACAAATTTACCATTTTCATCTATATAGTTAGCTTGTTTACTACTAGGCTTAATGGATCCCAAACAAAAACTGCAGAATTGTATACGTGTATTTAGATTGTTAATTATTATGTGCAAGTAATTAAATGAGGCCTCGGTGGCTGAATAGAATAAACTTGGACGTTTCACTGCGTTGGTGCGTAGTCTGTTTCTCACAGCTTTCTTGTGACGTTTCCGCGATTTATCATTGTGCTGTTCAGTGAAATGTTTTTTAAATAAGAATTGCCAATCGTGATCTGAATTAATGAAAATATCTGGTCATTCGAAAGAAAAGCCTCAACATTAAATGCCTCAAAGTACCTACCTAAAGAGGTACTTTCGTTCAGCCTTTGTATAATATCTTATTTATAATTTATTTTACGAACTGTTGATCAGTAAAAAATGCACTTGTATTTTAACAGGGTAATTAGACAGGAAACTTTAAAGTATTATATGTCATGTCTCTAACTGTTTATAGATATGGTACTAGGTTGAGCAAAAAGTTTTGGGAAATTTGTGAAAGTTGCGTTGTTATGCGCAAATTAACAACAAAAGCAACAAGGGCTATTCTTCAAAGTGGAGACAATCGTAGTCCACGACTTTCTGCCAGATTCCGGATTTGCTGGAAGTACCATGGCGGCTCCTTGGAATTAAACAACTCTTGACATGCTTCTTCAACTTCATTAAAGGATTCAAACCGACGGCCCTTGAAAAAGTGTTGCATTGATCGAAAGAGGCCATAATAGGATAGAGCCACGTCTGGACTGTAGGCGGGGTGTGGAAGAATTTCGACGCCGTCCAACTGTGCAATCTTGTCCTTGGTCGTCTGGGCCATGTCATTAATCTCATCGACGACTTTCAGAATTGTTTGACCTTTTCTCCAATAATGCTGGATCAAGACACGCAAATCATACTGTTCAATAGGCATTTTGGAGCCGAAATTCATGAACTCCCATAACTATACCACTGGTACTCCTATATACGATACAAATTCTGGTAACTATTAGATTAAAAATTTCCCAGAGCTTTTTGCTCAACCTAATATTTACTTTTAAAATGGCCTGCCGCTGTATCGAAATACGAAATTTAACTTTTTAAACGAATCCTCATTTTCTATAATAATTAAGAATACTAATTTTCTATAATAATTTAGAAAAAAGTTAAACCGTCTAACTTATTTTGTCTAAGAAAAAACATTAAAAAATCCCATTCTTTTGTAAGAAAGATTGACCAAGCTAGGATGCTTTCAAGTTTTTCAAAATTCAGAGTCTTCTGGCAATAAAGTGGGATTTTAGTGTCATAAAGAGCTTAACTTTAAAGTAACATAACTCAATAAAATTTTGAAATAAAAGAATGGGATTTATTAAAGGATCTTCTTAGACGGAGAACAACATGAAGCCGCATAAAAATTTATTTATAGTATTTTAATACACATAAAGCACCTTGTAAAACAAATACCATAGTTAAAAAAACTATACTTGATATGGACACATTTTGAGGTGCGAAACTGTTTCTGTAACTCATGGTTTAAGACAGTGTTTCTCAACCTGTCTGCCGCGGCACATCAGTGTGCCACGAGAAATTGTCAACTGTGCCGCGAGGTTTTTTGACAAATAATTAAAAATACATGGTGTCGTATCAAGGATACGACATTTTCTATTTATCACGTGCTTAACCCCTTAACTGTTTCATTTTTTTTTTTTACACCATAAATTAAAAATAGGGGCAAAACATAACTTTTTCCGTACTAAAATATTTGCCTTATACAATTGAAAATATCTGACAACTAATAAAGAGGAATTTAAAGTTACAAATTATTGATATTAAAAATTTTATAGTAACGAAGCAAGCAAAGTCTTCTTGTCCGAACTATGTTCGTGCAAAACCGTTAAGTGGTTAACACTTAAAAACTATTTTCTTTCGCTTTAAGTTGATGAATATGAATGATTAACGAGCTCATTTGTAATTTGCAAGACACCAAATTTGACAACAGAAAAAGAACAACTCATTGATTTGAAAAACGATATGTTTTATCTTTCAACAATCTTCGGGATTTTTTTTTTTTAAGTTTGGTTTTCTGTCAGAAATATGTACCCCACAATTAGCTTGAAAGCTATTGAAATTCATCTGCCTGTTGCATCTTCATGGTTCTGTGAATTTGGATTTTCAGCATTGACAGAAATCAAGTCCAAAAAGTGAGTAAGACTTAAAATTTGACGATGAAATACGAACTTTTCTGGCGACTTTAGAATCTCTTATTGATTTAATTTTTTCAAGAAAACACTCTAAGTCCTCCATTTGAATAAATTTTGTAAAAAAATATATAATTTTTTTGTATCATACAACTTTTACATTTTTTATATTCAGGTGTGCTGCAAATAATTCCTGATATTTTTAGCGTGCCGTCAACCAAAAAAGGTTGAGAAATACTGGTTTAAGAGGTCATCTTCATAACCTCTATTTTAAATCACTCGGTATAATCAAACATCATTGGCTATTAAAGTACGCCTGTCCTCACTTTCTTTAAGCAGAGCTCACTTTAGATGGTGACAAGCAATGAAACAATGAAAGGCGCCATTATTTGTATGACAGGAAATATGAAATAATGTATCCCTGTGTCTCATATAAAAGTAAATTGCTCAAAAACATACATCATAGTAATTTTAACGCCACATTTATTTAGGTGGAAGAGCAATTTAAAAAGTATTTCAGGGCAAATGAGTTGGAAACGTTAATAATACTGTTAATAAAAAAGAATACAAATATTAATGATTTTAAAACAAAGCATGTTTTAAAATCGATTTGATTTTTTAAAACTAGCAAGAAAAATCAATGGAAGGAGTGTGAAGGGTACCTTCAAAGTGTGCCATGGTACCGATGAATACAGCATCGGACAACCCTTCGCTTAAAAAGTAATCAAAAAGTAGTTAAAGTATTAATTAAAAAGTAGTTAATGTAATTTTTCATGTATAAAATTCTGGTAAACTTATTTGAAAAATCACATATAATCACATAAAATATTTGCGTTCATCATATTACACTGAACGAATCTTATATTAAATTCAGATATTTTAAGGTACATACTAACTCATAAACTTGAAAAACCTACATAGGGAATCAATGTGCCAAAAACGTTCAGAAAAGAGCAGGGTTTCTATTCTTTCAAAACCCAGATTTCACATTAAATTGACGGTTAAAAATGTGGTATATTTAGAAAACAGTTTTAAAATAACAATATATTTTCCATCAAACTCTTATAAGTCAGCTTCAGTGTTTACGTTTAGAATCTCGCGCTAAAGTCTTGCTATTTGTCACTCTATACTTTGATACTATAAAATTCTCTATTTTTTTAACAGAGTTTGAGGAATATTGCACATCATTTTTCTTAGTGACATCCTTTATTAAACTCCTTGTTTCAAAGAAAAGTTTGTCAAAAGGGGGAAATTAGAATGAAATTTTTTGCCACCACGCAAACGAAGTAAAATCCATTTACGCTCTTTAGACGGAGCTTATTAAAGCAGTAAATTTCTTTTTGACGCCGAAGACAAAAAAACATATTAATTTTTAAAGAGTGTGCAATCAAAATAATAAGAGTATTAAAATGACAGGTAACAAAATTGAAATTTATTATTTTTAAGCAACTTGTCTTTCAAAGTGGAGTTTTGATAAGGTTAGAATAGAAGTATTTTCTTTATTAGCTTTATTAGAAAATATTATTCTCTCATCTAAATTCTTTTTTGTCTCTCATATGTTTGACGTGCGAAGAATAGAATAAAGCGTGAAATGTTTTAAAATTTGTTTTTACAAAGTTCATTCATTATAATAGAATCTCTCTTGAGGGTTCAATATAATAAAGTCTTTGTTATCGTCAAAGTGCTTTTTCAATATAGCAATTAGTATATACATGTTCACGTATTATTTGATTTAAACATAGTACTTTATTGAGCTAATTTCTCATTATGATATTTTGAGGGTTCTCATCTCTTTAAAATAGTGAAGATCTATAAGTGTAGTTTTCTTCTTTTTATAGTAATTATTATATAAATGAAATATTTCATAAGTAGTGATACATAACATGAAATGTTTACCTAATGTTATTTATCATATGTATTTAACTAATCATTTTCTGTCAAGTTGATTTCAGAAACAAAATTTTACTTATGTTGGTATATTGCAAAACTAATTACCTTAAACATTTAATAAGTAATTAAAAATTAAAAGATAGGAATTTACAAGCAAAATATGTCTTATAATGAAAATACCATCCGTTAAATTTAAATTAGAAATTGTGTAACTCGAACGATTTGTAATTTATTTATTTATTTCTCAACACGAATGAGACTAACAACAAATTTTGGTAAAGTATAATGAGTTTAAAGAATACGTTATCGTACTTAATAATATCCATAGACTTCTGAACATATAGTGCATTTTAAATATCATTGAAGTACTATACTGCATATTTATAAATATGGAATTAAAAAAAAGGAGAAATAGGGATGACAGTATAAACACTTAATTAAATTTAACGTGACTGTGTATATTTCTTTTACGATGAAGAGTTACAATTTTAATGAATTCCAAGCAAATTGTTTTAAAATATTCGAATAGTTACGTTTGAAAATAATTGTTTTGACATATCAACTCTTATGAAAAATTTGAAAAAAAAAAAGACATGTATTTTATCTGAAATTGAAAGATTAATAAATTTATATACTTGCAGAGAAATGAAAATATGCACTTTTAAAAGAAATCTCAGATACTATGATTTAAATTTATTATATAAATTATGATGAAATTCGAATATTTTTCCAGTATATGATTAAATTTTTTTGTAGCATTATTAACTGTTATTTTTTCTAAAAGCAAATATATATCACAGCAGAAGATTGGGATTGATACTTTGAAATAGCATCAGTTGGAAGTCTCTGTAACCATAATTCTACAGGGTGGTATCTAAAATGCTTCAATAAACTTAGAGGGATGATAGTACTCATGAAGACGAACAAAAAATCCAATGGAACATGGGGTGTTTAAAGGGTTAAAAACGCAAAACTAATAAAAATATCGAAATCTTGCATGCTGCTTTTCTGCAGAACTGGCTAGTAGCACGAAGCTGGTTTTCATTTCGCTTTGTACATATCCGATCAAAAAGAGATAACAAAAACTTGGAAAAAAGCCAAACAAATCTGTGAGCAGGAATCCAGAGAGAAATCCAGGAAACTCCCGAAGTCTTCGAGCGTGTCCGCCAGTCGTTCCTCCGTAGATGTACTCTGTGTAATAATGTCCGCGGTCGACACCTTGAACAATTGTTGTAACATATTTGTTTTCTCTGGACATCACGAGCTATTATATACCTATTCTGTGCAATAAATGATTTTCTGGAGTGTTTCTTTCTTGTCTCAGTTTGTCCATTTCCAGACGCATTTTCTCGATTTTTATCCTTTAAACGTCATTGGCGACCCCATGTTTCATTGCATTTTTTGTTCGTCTTCATGAGTACCAACATTCCTCTAAATTTGTTGAAGCATTTCAGATACACCCGGTATATGATTTTAACGAAGGATCGAGCGAAACAGGTTTTCAAGACTGAAACCGAAACCAAAACCTAATTTCGGTAATCGTCCTATTTTCAGCCAATAACGAAAATGTTCATTTTTTTAAAGTAATTATTACATACATAAAGATACAGAATTATTAATTAATTATACGTGCAGTTAGTTATACGTGTAGCCCAAGTTGACTCTTTGTGCCTCGAACCAAAGCTTTTTATTTTCATATAAAATAAAATGTAATTAATTCATCTACGCACAGAACAATTTTCTAATTATACGGATTTCACCTAATTATTTTTTTTAGGTATACATACCTCGATTTATCTTTTATAATGCTTTTTTGTAAATGAATATCTGTTATACTAGAATTTTCCCAAAGAGTACTCAAACACTTCTGTGGTTTTTAAGAGTGCAGCTTTTGACGAGAGCGTGAAGGGCGGCTTCAAAGTTCAGTCCTATATGCATTGCTTGCTTTATAATTTTCCCTTACGTCTTGCGTCTGATAACTATAAAAGTTGAAATTCAAAGCAATAAATAAAGAGAGTCTCATTTGAGCCGATACAGCTCAAATCAATGGGCAATGTTGAAAATTTCCTAAGGCGGAAACGAGATTTTGGTAATACAGATAGTTTCGACCCAGCCGAATTTTTGACAGAATTTTAGCCGAAAATGAATTTTCTGCAAAACTCAACTTTTGAGCGTAAAACGAAAACGAAACTGAATTTTCGGTCGATATCTAATAATAACACGTTGTAGACGTCGAACTCGGTTAATACGAGCCTGGCTAATATGAGGACGCGATTAAAACGATTTTCACAATAAGAAAGGTTTTTCATTTAAATTATATAAAGATTTCCCCGCTTATTACAAGCGAGAAAAGAAGGATCACGGCTAATACGAGCAAAATGTCGTTTAGACGAAAAATAGGGTAGAATTAATAAAGAAATTCCGTCATGTGACTGTAAGATCCACAGCTCAAAACACTATTCATTAAATGTCAGTTTCACAATTCTATCTTTATTTTATTTTTTTGTCAAAACTTTTATTTTTTTGTTAACAAAAAGTAAGTCCTCAGTAGAAAAAAAAAAAAAAAAAAAAAAAAAAAAAAAAAAAAAAACCAATCACCGCCAGAAAATATGCTCTTTTCATTAATTATGTTAACCTCATTTTATTCCTTTCTGATCAATGGATTCCGCCTTCAACAATTACGATTTCTGTTTTATGATTGCATTAGTGTCTTTCATTCATGTTGTACTACACGTTAGTAGCTCGGAAGCTCTGCTTGCAAGAAACCAATCAGAGACCGCTAATGGTCGGCAGAAACTAAAAAAAATTGTTTTAATATGTTTTAATTATGAGCTTAATGATATTAAATTAATTTTAGTATTTAAATAATTGGAGCAGTTAATAATGGTTATTAATTTAATTTTTTGTGGCTTTTTAAGATTTTTATTATTTTCTCGGGTATTACGAGTGACGGTTAATATAAGGGCTTCTATAATTCCCTTGCTTCGTGTATTAACAGAGTTCGACTGTGCATATGTATATTATAAAGGACAAACGGTTCCGTGCGTTACGTTGACGTCATTTTGAAGTTGACAACACCAGACAATTAAGTTTCTCTTTTAACTCAATTTCTTAAACTTATCAACACCGCACATTTTAATTTTTTGCATCATCGAATAGGAAAAAAA
This sequence comes from Maratus speciosus, assembly GCA_963932465.1. Lineage (NCBI taxonomy): Eukaryota > Metazoa > Arthropoda > Arachnida > Araneae > Salticidae > Maratus > Maratus speciosus. The sequence goes on along the minus strand of OZ010788.1, from coordinate 382,569,560 downwards.
TGTACTTTCAAATGCAATTTGTTTGAAAAAATTTTCTAAATTTATTTGAAAACTGTATAGCAATTTACTCATTTTTTTCTTTTAAAATAACTTTTAAACATTATTTTTTTTTTAAATCTGTTTCTGTTGCGTGTAGACGATTATGAAAGCTAAATCCGTTTTCACTTAAATTAATATAAATAGATCAGCCTTTGTTTCCAGCTTATATTCCATAACGAAATTAAAATATTCACCAGTTAATAAATCAAACAATAAAGAGAAATTTAAGATACGCTTGGCCAATAGAAAGTATCACTTTTAATACATTTCCAAAACCTCATAATTGCTATTTTTCCACATAAATATGATTTTTCGTGGTCATTCTAAAAAGTATATTAAATGTGAAAAATCTATTGAAATATCAAATTTTTTAAGCAGACGCTCTTATATGCTGTTGCAAAGCCCGGGTTTATACCCTTGTTACATGTAATATATAAATCTACTGATATAACCCAATAAGTTCTACATAATATTTTTACCGATAAGAGTTTTAATCTTGCACTCTTAAAGAATTAAGAATTTGAGATATTCCTGATGCAGTAACATTTTTATTACAACGTCCTTTTTCTCAGGTGTTCTTTTATACGAAAGATTGCATCATATGCACTGAATTACGCGCACTAGCTCACATCATTTCTTTCGTTGCCAGGAAATTAGTCAGGAGTAGTGAGGCAAACACAAACTTCTGCACATCTAAATTATGATCGCAAAAAGGGGGATTTTTTTATATATACCAATGACTCATTTTGCATTGTAATGTGAAAGAATGAAAGCAGACTGCTGAGTGTTTTTGTGTTTTAGCGTTAATTTTCAGCAATATGCAGTGGATTCACCAAGGGTTTTTTTCTTTTGTCTGCTGTTAATTAAATTGTTTTATTCTTTTTTATTTCCTACAAAATCAGGCACTATATTTTTTTTTCATCATGACAAGAAATATTTTCATTTCGTTAAGAATTAATTAAGTTTGCACGACTGCACATTGAACGGTGCATTAAAAATAATCAGATTCCTGTAAGAGCTAACGCAAAAGGTTCTTTATACCAGCAAAAATATTAGTTTTACGCAGTAGAACATGGAAGGAAATATATATTTTTTCTAATCTTACATCTTGTATATTTTAATTAGCGTTTTTATTCTTTCTTATGAATATCTGAATCAAAAGACAATTTTTTCATCGACAGTAATATTCATCAGGTTATCACAAATAAATGTTTACTTTAAAAATAAGGTTACCTATATACAAAAGTGGGAAAACGATTTCTTTTATGTGATTTAACGGTTTTGTAAAATATAGTGTAGGAAATATGAGGTTACGATTGAATGTATGCAAGATTTTTCCTGAATTCAGTAAGAGAAGTAAAAATATACAATTATTAAGAGACACTTATTACAGTGTTCTCTTTAACAGAAAATATTTGAAATTTTTTAATCTGTCCTCGAAAAATGAAAAAAAGTACATTTTCTAAACGAAAATCATATTATGGTGAATAAATACCTATTTATTACATATGGCACATTCATATTTTATTCAATACAGGTTATACATTGAAAATTAAAAAGAAAAAATCATATCACCAAAGCTGGTGCTAGGCTTGATTTACATCCCAACAAGAAAAATCAGCATGAGTGCAAGATTTGCACATAAAGCTTTTGAATCAATGTCATCTTTGGCTTGTTATTCATAGACATTGCAGTCTATTTGTCATAATTTTTCTTATCATTGCCAAATTCATCATCTTGCCTCAGAACCGCCATATTTGTTTGAACTATGTCTGTCAATAATTCTTCATTGTAAAGCAGGTAAATTTTGTATGAATTTTTGTTTCAAGTTTTATTCTGAGAATATTTTAATAACAAATAAAAATACCTTATACGAATATCAGACGAGTAATTCTTCGCATAGTGAGGTCCAAAAATTTTAACAATATACTTGAGAACGTGAGTTTCAAAATTCGCCTTATTCAAAAAATTAAATTTTAAAAAATCGCGAAAAACCTCTGACTGCGTCCATTGGTTTTCATTGTAAACAAATAACAAATAAAAATACCTTATAAGAGAATCAGACGAGTAATTCTTTGCATAGTGTGGTCCAAACATTTTAACAATATAGTACTTGAGAACGTGAGTTTCAAAACTCGCCTTATTAAAAAAAATTAAATTTTAAAAAATTGCGAAAAACCTTTGACTGCGTGCATTGGTTTTCATTGTAAACAAATAACAAATAAAAATACCTTATTCGAGTATCAGACGAGTAATTCTTTGCATAGTGTGGTCCAAACATTTTAACAATATAGTACTTGAGAACGTGAGTTTCAAAACTCGCCTTATTCAAAAAATTAAATTTTAAAAAATCGCGAAAAACCTCTGACTGCGTCCATTGGTTTTCATTGTAAACAAATAACAAATAAAAATAACTTACACGAGTATCAGACGAGTAATACTTTGCATAGTGTGGTCCAAAAATTTTAACAATATAGTACTTGAGAACGTGAGTTTCAAAACTCGCCTTATTCAAAAAATTAAATTTTAAAAAATCTCGAAAAACCTCTGACTGCGTCCATTGGTTTTCATTGTAAACAAATAACAAATAAAAATACCTTATACGAGTATCAGACGAGTAATACTTTGCATAGTGTGGTCCAAAAATTTTAACAATATAGTACTTGAGAACGTGAATTTCAAAACTCGCCTTATTCAAAAAATTAAATTTTAAAAAATCGCGAAAAACCTCTGACTGCGTCCATTGGTTTTCATTGTAAACAAAGATTTTACAATAACGGAAAACTCGATTTTTTAAATTTTGGATAAGGCAAGTTTTGAAACTCACGACCTCACTTTAAAATCGAACTTCGACTCACAAATTGTTCTGGTGCAAATTACTGATAGTGAGTTAAATCACTACCCTCTTAATACTAAGGTATAATTAAGTATTAGCATTAAGGGGTAGATGTTAAATGAACCTCCAGCCAGAGTCTATGGTGCATCAGGGTAGGTGCTGCAAGATATGAGTGGATGAAGGAAAAATTAGGTTCGTGACCTTACCCACTTTGTCATCTTGCCCTCCTTTCCATTTATTATTATTTTTTATTTATTTATTTTTCGGGTTATTTCCGATTTAAATTGAAAAACATTTAAGAACTGTGATCAATTGCAAACACATTACTAAGGGCAAACCTACAATCATTGATTGCACTAGTCAAAAAATTTGAGCTTTTTCTCTGTCCTAAAACAGAAATTAGTTGCTTTTTATGCAGTTTTTTGTGTTGATTCCGAATCTAGTTTTAGATTTATTCCAGCACGTCAAGTTTGAGAGATATCTGCATATTTCTATTTATGCAAATTTAGTAAATTTTATATAATTATTTGCAAATTTAAGGTATAAAGCAATATCAGACAGTTTTTTTGTTTTATGTTATGATTACTACCTAATTTACTTCACAAAAACGTTGTTTCTGAGATTTTACTGACATGTGACTGTGAAATATTGTACCTAATCTGCATATTTTTCATGTTTTTCTAATAATGTTTTTTGACGTTCAAATATTTCTGCCGCACGAGTATGCTAATATGTTTCTAAACCAGTTTTTTGAGCTGATTTCAAATCTTGTATCTGTTTTCTTCTATCACGTCTAGTTTTTGAAAAAAAAGTGAAGTTTTAGTTTTTGGTAAAAAAAGCCAGAAATAGCTTTTTATGATACTTTGTATGATAAACTTCAACTAGTTAGGATAGATTCTACTACGTATTTTTTTTTTAATTATATAAATTTTTGTTTATGCCTCTGATATGAATCTGACCCTGTTCACCTTCTTTTCAATGAATCACACACCCCTAAAAAATATCTTATATCAAACCCGTGTTAATGCCGTGCAAAATTAGAAATTCATCTTACTCAAAAACCAGACATGACATAAGAAAACAGACTGCAAATTTGAAATCAGCATAAAAATCTAGTCTAAAACATTACGTCAATTCTGTGGCAACTATTTTAAAGTTGATAGTGGTGTAAACATTACACCATTGAAAAATATGCAAATTAGGCTTAATAACTGATAAATAAATGTTAAGAATATGCAAATCGTGACATTTATCTGAAGAAAATAGTCAAGTAGTCATTATCTAGAAAACGTAATTAGATGTGACATATATTGTATCTAAAATTTACATAAAACAGCACAAAAAAGCTTAAATTTGCATAAATTTAAATATGGAAATTTCTCAAAACCTGGACCACCGAGAGATAAACGGAAAGCATATTCGGAATCAGTGTCAAAAACTGATCTAAGATCAACTAATTTTAGTTCTAGGACAAAACCACTGTTGTCCAGTGTTATACAAAATTTCCAATAACTAGTAATAGTTAAAAATGAACTTAAATATCTATCAAAATAAACGGTACAGAAATTGTTAATCAAACAAAAATAAGCTTACATTTTTAAATAATTAAAAATGACCAATAATTTTTTAAGTTAATAATAGAAAGAAGCCATACTGAATAAATGTTTTTATTTAAATTATAGGGTAATTCCGGGATTTATGCCGCACATTTTTTTGAATCTGTGTATAAAGTTCCATGGTGGACATAAATAAAAAAAAATCATGCTGTACTATTTAATGTTAAATATACAACGCTTGTACTGAAACAAAAACTTTCAAAACAAATTATTAATATTTTCTAACAATTTTTTTCTAAAACATTACATTGCAGCGCGTCACCCGTACATTCAGGCTGAGACGCCGCACTTGTGCGGTAGTTATGCCGCGCTTGTAATAAGAACAGAATGAAGCTATAAATAAAAATATTAAATAAAAAAATTCATATCTGGACTATAATTATGGATGTAATAACAAAATGAAACAAAATCAGTACAATGAAACGTATTAGTAGGTTCAAATTAATAATTGTTGCCTTCTTTCACTATTAAAATTATCGACTTATTATTTTTTTTTTTACGTTAAATTTTAATTGTTATTTCAGCAACAACGTGACATCAATGTATTAGAAAGGGAAAAGAAAAAAGGAAAATTGTGTTTACATAATTTATTTGTTAACCCTTTCGGGACCGGTGGCTATTACAAAAATTTTATTCGGTTGGTACCACTTTTTTAAAAGAAGTTACCCTTACTTAAATAATCATGAAAATGCTCTAATTAAACAAAGAAAATATTATTTTTCTTTTTTCTTGGTGCCAGAAACAAATTTTGTAAGCTCTTTATGAAGGTGCTTATATGCACCTATGGTCCCGAATGGGTTGAGATCGACTTCAATCTACAGAAAAAGTGTCGAAAAAGAACACTCTTCATGTAACTACATTTAACACGTTCACGCCGGCGCGGTGGGTCACACTCGACTGTCTCGGAGCTACCAAGTCTCCGGTTTTTTGGATACCAGTATTTTAATGCAGAAAATGTTGTTTTATGTAATTAGAACAATTGGGCGATTTAAAGGAACAACATTTTCTCTAAAATAATAGTGGTGTGCAAAAAGCCGGAGACTTGACAAGTCTGAGACAGTGGAGTGTGACCCACCGCGCCGGCGTGAACGTGTTAAACACACGATGCAACGAAGCCAATTACACTTCCTCTTTTTTGGAGTAGTTTGCAAAGAACATCTGCGTTACGCGTAATCCAATTTTTCATTATTATCATCTTGATTTGCATCTTTCTTGCCCTTCTTACTTTTTATTTTCCGATTTTTCTCCTTTGGTTTTAGTAAACTTGATAACATGCATAACATGGTTAGTCTGTGCAAAAAGAAATGGAAAAGTTAATAACACTTAATCATCCCGTACAAAAGAAACTGCGGCATGTATACGGAAATAGCAGTGCGGCATGTATCCCATTTTGCATGGTGCAGACGTCGGCCATCACAGTTACCTACCATCGTTAAGGGGAATGGCGTAATCATACACACAGTACTTTATACAAACGCTAGACTTAGTTTTCACTTCGAAATCATGCATGCATTTAGTAATTAGTGTATGAAAAATATTTAAACATAACGTGCTTAAAAGTTTGGACAGTGAAATTATGCCCTTACATCAAATTAAGGATTGTAGTTCTACAAGTAAACATCGAAATGGGATTCACGCTATACACTGGTTAAAATAATCTCATTGCGCACCTATACTGTGCGTTTGACGACAATCTATCGATAATTACAAGAAATACAAGGGGTGCGGCATCTATCCCGTATGCGGCGACTCTCCCGGAGTTACCCTATTTCATCTCATTTTCTTCTTGTAAATTGAACGAGTTTTTAATTATGTTAATTCAAAAACAAAAAATCTATTATTCTAATGTTGTTGTTTGTATGTTACATTATTTTTAAAGCTAATGAAAATCACATTAAAATAATTAATTTTATTTATTAAACAAATGAGTTCAATTTAAATTTTTAAAACAACAGGTTTTTCGATGTACACCCGAGAATGCCATTGTTTCTCAAATAATTTCTCAGTATAAGAGGTACTTTCTTTCATTATAATCATTCAAAATTTGCTAGTTTAAATTTTATCATTGATTTATTCTAAAAATGTTTTCTTACGTTTGAAAAGCATTGATTGATGAACAGCTTCAATTTAGATTAATACAATATAAAAATAATTGGTACTATATTTTAAACTTATATTAGCACGATTTAACTTTATGTAAATATATATACAGATTTATAACAGGTGAGTCCTTTTTCGTGTAGTTCGGGACCCATGTGTGTAGAGTAAATGATTCACAATTTCTTTATATTTAAAATTTATCACAGCTCAAATTTTACTACAGGCAACAAAATTTGTATAGTTATTTTGATAATAAAATAGTATGAAAGAAGTAATTATTTATTTAAAAACCTTCAGAGAATTTTATCTTTCTTTCTCATAAGAGTTTTTTAATGTAATAAACAATAACTAATATTTAATACTAGCCGCAGTTGGCGACCAATTTAGTCTCCCTTAAATGTAATGTATGCAAAGCATTGCATCACGTTACTTTTATTCATAATTTAATTTACTTGCTCAATCTTTACCCAAAAAGGAATATTCTGATAGAGATATCAGGAGCTAGGTTTTTTTTTTTTTTTTTTTGTTAGGCGGGCACATGCGATAAATCACCAAATTTTTGTTCCCGTCGCATTTTTTCGTATTTTATTGATTTAATTTAAAATATAATACTTTCACTTAGTATTTAAAATACAAAACTTTCTTTAAAACTGAAACATTTAAAATTCATGGCTTTCATTTATTAATAAAATGTTTTAATATAAATTGTAGCTTTGCATATGAAAAGCGAAAGGGTCAACCCGTAATTATTTATGACAATCAAATGACTTGCACTATTATAATATAGATCAAATGATGGCGACGGAACAATATTTGGCGATTTATCACCTGCGCCCAACTAACATTAAAGAACCAAATTGGCAGCCTGGCATATAAAAAAAATGAAGCGGTCAGCCGGAACTTTCTATGACAGTCACATGACTTAGGCTATTATTATATACATTTCAGTATTTTGATTCTGGTGATTCTGAATAATTTTAGCATACATTTATGCCTCAAGAACTTTGATAAATGATATTAAAAGACAAATTCATTCAAGTACCTGTCTATTAAGCATTGAAAATGACTGCTTTTTTAATTATTCAATAACTGCAACTAATTTCGAAATTCAGTTAACCTCTTCTATAAATTAAAATCAGTCATGTCAATGGGTAAATGGTTATCAAAAGTTAGATGAAATATTTATGCTCTCTGTATAGTGTAAAATAAAGTAAAAGTAAGTAATAAAATGTGACTCCTTTACTTGTCGTCCTCCTCAGTGTTTAATGAATGAGATGCTCCGAATGAAAGCGGATGAAGACCTTAGAATATTATTCAGAGATATTTGAAAGTAAAGTTACTGGCCTCCATTACATCTCATTCACAGTAATAGGAGACTACCACTATCTGTTGCTTATTTTTTCAACCTGCACCAACTTGTTTTAGTACGGTACAACAAAATGATAAATCAAGAATTCAAAGATAGACGTAAAAAGGACCTTTCGACTGCTACCGTTAGTTTTAATGAATGAAACGCGTTTAGGAGGACAGATGCCTCCGTATTGAAATAATAAAACAAATGTATCTATAAAAATACCGAAATTCGACTTCATATTTCCGTTATAGGGTTAATTTTCGCTTCAAAATTTAACGCTGGACGATTTTTTTTTTTTTTTTTTTTTTTTTATTATTATTATAAAGATGTAAAATTTTGACCTCCTAATGTTAAATTAAATTTAATATTTCATTACTATTTTCGTTATTATTTTTTTCATTGATTTTTCCCATTATGTATGTACTATGTGTTCTAATCATTTTTACATCTGAATTATAAAATTAGTAATTAAGAAAAATATAAATTATAATATTTAAATATTTTAAGAGAAAACCACTTCTAATATCGCGTACACAATTCCAGCTCGTTACACGAAGATAGCTCTTGAGTTACATTTATAAAAAAACATTGACTTTGCAGTCTGAAGTATTATAGTCATCGGAAAATTTTTTTCATAATACATATTAATAAATCTATCACAGTTATATGATGAGTTTGTTAAATGATTTATTGAAAATCTGTCAAACTCTAATGATATTTCTTTAAAAAAAAAAATAAAATGTGTATAAATTGAGGACTAAAAATGGAAAACGCTGAAAGTCCAAAAGAGGAAAGTTTTCAAGAGAGCGATAGAAAGAAAAACTTCTGGTGTTTCTCCTACTTCTGATACTTACAGGGTTTTTCATTAAACTTCTTTTTGGCTCTTAGTTCAACACTTTAAAATGTAGGTAACCTAGTTTCTTTTCGTTTACTGTTTAAATACCTAATATTACCATTTGTACACATTTCTTTTATTTATTTATTTAATATTTTTCACCTTGCCTACAAATATCTCATTGATGTAAACAATAACAACATAATCAAGTTGTGTAATAACCACCAGTAGCCGCGCATTTTATCACTGACACTTTCAGCGCCTTCCACTTCACTTCATTTGGCAAATTCAGCGTTCTCCATTTCACTTTGTGTGGCACATTCAACGGTGGACATTTTTCTACTCTTTTTTAAACTATTTCTACTAGATTTGGCACTTCAAGGGTTAGCCTGTTTGTTAAGGGGTCTCGAGACTCTTAAAGCTTCAAAATTTTCAATTTTTTTTTTTTTAATGTTAAACTCTCATCTCTTCTGAACACTGATATACTTTTTTTCCTTGAAATTCCCATTAGAACAGAATTTATGGCTTTTAGAATTATACCCGCTCAACAGCTGAAGCGGCGTTTCCGAAACTTTGAAATTATTTTTCTCTAAATGAGGTTTTCGGACATAACGCGCAGGAAATCTCAAAAACTTCTGAATATTTTATCATGAAATTTTCAAAATTTATATTTCATATTAGTCTGTATAAACTGAAACTAAAATTTACTTTTTATTGCTCAAAAAAATGTTTTTTATGTGATTATACTGTTGAAATTTTCAAAATTTTGTGTTACCTGAATACAACTTTGTATTAAAATTATAAAGATGCTTTAAATACAAGCTTATTTAGGTTGAGGGTAATTATTACAATCGGAAGTATAAGTAGGTATTACAATTTTCATTCTAGTTGCAATATTTATTTTGTAATTCTGATCTTAAGCCGATATACAAATTTTCTGCTTGTCAAAAATCTGAAAGTTTGGAGCCCCTTATAAATGCTAATTTTGCATCTTGAAAATTTTAAATACATGAAATGAAAGAACATTCAATAAAGCACCGATTATTCGCTGTTGGGTTTATCCGCGAAGCGATTTTTTTTGTTTTTTTTTCTTTAATTTCAAGTCAACAGCAAGGAAAATACAATATGCCCTACTAATAAATATAAACAGAAAAATTTATGTATTCGAAAGTAATAGAAGAATATTTCTAGATTCGGCTGCCATGTTTAAAATAGCAGATATAAAGTCTTGATGTCTTTTCTTGATTTTATTAACAAAGTGCAAACACAGAAATTAAAATATTTAACAATTAAATAAGACTATTATGATAAATTCCAGGGGAGCATATCAAGAATAGCTTCATTTTTGAGATAGAAAGGGTGTTTCCAAAGCAAGAAGCAAAAACAAGTGTTTAAAAGGTGTAACTCAACACTTTTTGTACAGTATGTATGGCATTGTTTCTTGTTTACTGTTCTTTATTGAAGTGATTTAGACGTAAAACAAAGGTTTCTGCTGTACTGTGCACATGTATGTATTTTTAACGTTCTATTATGTTTTTTGTACACTAAAACATAGTTTTTATGTTGATTTTTTTTTTTTTTTTTTTTTTTTTGTGTGTGTGTGTGTGCTTGCATCCCATTTTCAGTCTTTTTCGGGTTATCCGCAATTTTTGTTATCCGCGGTGCCTTTGCCACCCAATTCCGCGGATAATCGGCGCTGTACTGTATTTATATCTTCAATCCCAATAAAAATGGCGTTTTAAAATCATATAAATTTTACGATATTAAATGTTAAAAATGGTCGTTTTTTCCCGTTTTTTTTTTAATTTTAAGAGTCCTGAGACCCCCTTAAGCTTGGCATTTAAAATAATATTTCATGAAAAAAAAAAAAAAAGATTTTCAAGTTTTTGGTACTTTTATCTATTTTCTTTTTTAGTCCTCAATTGTTGAGTATTACTGTAAGAACATTTTGAGACCAAACTAAAAATTAACTAAATTTTAATATTAAATATCTCCGGAACTAATAGTATAATCTTCCTAAAAACTTATATAGGTTATTTCAAAGTCTACATTCGCTTTCTGATGTCAAAATTAGGTACTGGCATTTAAAACGTTAAAGCATGTTCGTCTTTCAATCTGATGATGTTCCTCTAAATTTTTGCTTTAATATAAAGTTAAAAAAAGATTTAATTCATATCGAACGACAGACATTTTTCGTTTTTGTCTGCGGTACACTGTCAGAAAAAATCGTCTTATAACAAATATTTAAAGATTGCTACACTAGATGGCAGCACACGACAGTCCCTAATTTTAGCGGGCTGCCAAATAGATTTCTCCCATGATTCTTTTACGCAGAGTGTTCTGAGGCACGAAATGTATAGGTTATGAAATGCAGGCTGTCTTGCTTTTTAATTCCCCCCGAAGTTTAAAAGGAGAGGCGGAGGGAAATGGTAAAATGTTTTTTCGAATCAGCGAATTTCTTCTGAATTTCCTAAAGTCTGTACATATGTATTATAATTGTACATAGTCGTGTTAAATGACGTATCCCTGTATCTTTTATATGATCTATTAAACATTACTTTGTACTAAAGTATACAGTGGCGTTTCCTTATGGAGTGATGAGTCGATTGATAAATATTGTGGCGCCTATTTTCATGGAAATTGGGTAGCTATAGTCTATATACACTAAATTATCCCTCATTAAAAAAATAATAATTTCCGTACTCCTAGAAAACATGTTTTATCCGTGAATTCTTTGCAAAAGTCTGAAATAGAGGGAGAAATTCCGTTCCTTTCTAGCACGCATGAACATTGGCTTCATTAATACTAAAATCCAAATTCATTTTAAAAACGAAAAACGAAAAATTCTATAATTTAAGAATTCTAATTTAATTTAAAAAATAAAATAAAAAAAAAAGCTAAACCAACAACATAGAAAACAAACATTTTCGATTTAAAAAATAAATAACAATTCATTTTCTCATTCATTTAATGTATTCACATTTTATCTTTTAAAGTTTAAAAAAAATATTCTCCTTTAAAATAAATATTTTAATTAAAATAAAAAATGGAAACAAATCGATTTTACTTTTAAAAAAATCTCGCATAATATATAATATTCAAAATTTACATTTAGCAATATACATAAAAATATTTTTAATTTATATTTTTTTCCTATTTTAATACTAAAGTATTAACCTCGAGCTACAATCTCATTAAAGTCGTAATCTTCCCGAAATTAATTTCAAAATTCAAAGTTTTTTAAAGAAAGTAATCAAGCCATAACCATCTGAGGAAACACATTTACTTCAAACCGTCTCACTACTGTAAAACTGTAGCCGAGTAGTTAGAGTACTGGTCTCGCAACGCTGAAGTAGCTGGTTCAACTCCAAGATCAGCAACTTTTATTTCATCCCCATTTTCTTCAATTGACGTATATTTTATCTCCTGTGATGGAGAAAAAAAATAAAAAGGAAAGTGCCCAGTTAAACTAATGGCATTGAGCTCACAGGCTATTCACACTAATTGTATATTACACTCTTGTTACAAAGAATAATGTCCCTCGAAAAATAAATTAAAGTCCCCGCCCGTTTCCCTTCTTTATACTTATCCAATGAGCTTCCAAATTCCACCAGGGAAGCGCCTTATCTAAATAAACCGGTATACCAAATTTGAAGCAAATCGGATAGAAAAACCCATTTATCTAAATTAAGGGGGTATTAGACCCCCTTCCCTCTCTTTATATTTAACAAATGAACTTATAATCTAATCAGGAAAGCTCCTTATCAGAATAAACCGGTGTACCAAACGTGAAGCAAATAGGATAGAAAACCCCATTTTTTTTAAATTAAGGGGGTTATTAGCCCCTCGTTCCTTCCTTTATATTTAACAGTGAACTCCCAAATCTAATCAGGGAAGCACCTTGTCAGAATAAACCGGTATACCAAATTTAAAGCAAATCGGATAGAAAAACCCATTTATCTGAATTAAGGGGGTATTAGCCCCCCCCCCCTTTCCCTCTCTTTATATTTAACAAATGAATTTCCAAATCTAATCAGGAAAGCTCCTTATCAGAATAAACCGGTGTACCAAACGTGAAGCAAATAGGATAGAAAACCCCATTTTTTTTAATTAAGGGGTTTATTAGCCCCTCGTTCCTCCCTTTATATTTAACAATGAACTCCCAAATCTAATCAGCCCCACCAGTGGCCGAGAGGTTCTGCTCTCAAAGCTGGAAGACGGGGAGTGCTGGGTTCGATCCCAATCGCGTCTGTCGGCCTAATCGTTCGGAGTTTTCGTGGTTTTCTTCGAACCTTGGTTCTCCAAGCGTTAATACGGGTTAGGTTCCCTTAGAAAGACCACCACGGAAGGCACTCCCTTCCCCTTTGGGCCTATATCACACGTGCTGATAATTGGCCGACATAAATACAACCAACCAACCAACCCAAATCTAATCAGGGAAGCACCCTATCAGAATAAACCGGTATACCAAATTTGAAGCAAATCGGATAGAAAAACCCATTAATCTAAATTAAGGTGTCATTAGCCCCCGTTCCCCCCTTTAGAGTTAAACAATGAACCTTCAAATCTAATCAAGGAAGCTCCTTTTTAGAATTAAGCGGTATACCAAATTTGAAGAAAATCTGATAATTCTGCATGAAAAACTCATTTATCTAAGTTAAGGAGGATTAACCTCCGTTCCCCCCCTTTATACTTAGCGTACGTACGTACATACATACGTATATACGTGCATACATACAGACCCGGCGGACACATAAGCTCTCAAGCTTTGATAGCCTGTGAGCTAAAAAGCTCACATTCGTCACAAAAGCTCTAATTCGTCTGTTTTTCGGAAAAATCCTAGTAGCACTGCTGCCAAGAAAATTTCCGTGAAGTGAAGAAAATATTTCTGAGAGTGTAATTGGGAGATTAGAATGTATAACGTGTTGTCTTTTTTCACTGTATTATTGTTTTACTTTGTATATAATTCTTAAAATATAATTGCAGTTTGGATTCTTAATATGTCATTGCGTTATTTCATAAAATTATTCTTATAAGATCTTAAAGTGTCTTTTTTAAAAAAATATAAATCCAGTGAAATATTTTCTTCATTAATTTAATTACACAGGATTCATTGATATTATTTGATATGAAATATATAAAAAGTTAATGATACTTTTCGAAAAGTTAAAAATATACATAATATGTGTACTTAATATGTTCCTGCTCTTCAGAAAAATATAATTAAATAAGTTTTTTACGTGCTTGCTTCTCGTTAAACTTTCCCACTCATTATAAAAATTGGTTCTGATCTCTAAAGCCTATTAAAGAATTTTTCTTTGGTACGACATGCCTTCTTTTGGATAATGTTTCTAATTAAAATGTAATTAGAACGTATTAAATATATATTTTTCTTTATAGAATTTTTTAAGTCAAGGAATCTCAAAAATCTCAAAATATATCACTTGACGCTTTGAGTGGGGGGTTTTTATTAAAAAATTAATATAAAACGAACTCCGAAAGAACTCTGACATTTTAACAGGCTTCGCTGATCATCTTTAGGAAAGAAAAGAGTTCCTTATTAAAGCATTAAATCTAGTTTCAGATTAAAAGAGATTTTTATTTAATTTTAGAGCAATCAGGATGAAAAAGAAACGTGAAGCTGACATACAAAGTAATTAATTTTTTAACAACCTATTGTGTTTGCATCTTTAAGTTAGAGTTCTTTGTTAAAAAGTTGTTTTTTACTTCTTTTAAAGCGGCATCTAACGTTGTTATTATTTTTATGTGTTCTGTTAAAGAAATTATTGACAAAAAATAATTTACGTAGTTCTTAATAAGAGGAACATGTAAATGAGGCTCTTAAAATGTTGTTTATAAGATCTTATTTTTGATCTGATGAAATTTATAAATTTTTATTTCCCGTGCTTTGTTTTTCAAAATATTACAAAATATGTCAGTAATTTTAAGGTTACTTTTTCTTTGAGTTGTTTGCTGAGTAAAATTAAAAACGAAAAAAAAAACTATAATGTTAAATTAGTGTAAAAGAGTTTTTTTTTTTTTTTTTTTTTTTTTTTTTTTTTTTTTTTACATTAATATATTTTGAAAACATTATTCTGCAATAAATAATATGTAAATGTTTATAATAAGTTTTCTTAACATATGAAAATACATCAAATCTAGTAAACATTATTAGAAATTAAATAAAAAGAGATTTGTAAAAATCTTTTAAATCATGTGTTTAATATTTGTTCATTTTCTAAACAAATATCCTACTAATACTAAAAATCTATAACAGAACACTTTTGTGTGGTTGTTTTCAACGAGATTTGTAAAGTCTCAATTTGTCTAAGAAAAAAAAAGCACTATCGAAGATCTATTTTTTAGAAAGTCCTTGAAGAGTACCTCTAATAGAATAAAATTATACGGCCAATATGTTTTGTATTTGCTATATCTCTTCAAATATTCGATATATCTTCACTAATATTGGCAATATTGAGCGTCTATATTTTGCCAATACTTCACCAGTATTGAAAAGAACTATGTCGCTTTTTTCATTGTCAATATTTTCAACGTAAAGCCAATATTTCTGCAACATGATGTATGAATGAAGTATTGGAACACTACTGCCTCCCTTCAATATAATCAATATAGCCATAATAGTTTGTTACTAGGTCAGAACAAATGAGTTGCTTGTTCTTCACGGAACCTATTTCAATTAGTTGGATGGTCCAATCCCAAAACTTCCTTCTCTTTCATATATCTTAATATTTTAAAATGTTGTTAGAAATGTCAATATTTCATTTTTATTAGTTCAATACTATATCAACTTTGACTTTCATCTTAAATTTCTGCATCAGTCAATTAATCGGTGTAAAAACCAGTTAATCTCTATCATTATATTTATTAAAGTCAATAGTTTTCCGTTATTCTGTTGTATATGAACTGTTCGCAAACAGCCGGCTTCTCAGGATGTGAAGTTCCCATCGCTTTACGAGCCGCTGGTGAACAATAGAACTTCGAAAAGTCAAGAAAATTACATAAAATTCGTTATTATAGTACCTCCTTTCGGCGGAATATTTCCAAATTCAGAGAGGACCTTCTTGCCATCGCCAAAAACATATACAAAAAAAATTGGTTCAATTCTAGGCATAACTTCATACACTGTTCGATGGTACAATATTGAAAATGGAACAAATACTGCTATTAAAGCGCCCCTTTCCGGCGGTTTTTTTTTCAAAATTAGGGGAGGACCTGCTTCCCATAGCCATAAATTAAAAAAAATTGTACAATTCTATGCATAACTTCATACATATTTCGATGGTACAATGGCGATACACGGACATACGGACACGCGGACAGACAGACATTTCGCCTAAACATGTTTTTGTGATCTCGGACACCTGAAACGTGTAAATACGTCGAAAATCGGTAGTCGAAACAATCTTCATTGCAATACTTTCTTCTATTGAAGATAGAAGATAGAAGGTGAACGGTATCTCTCGCAAATCTTAGCGAGAATTTTGAAATAAAATAGCAAGACCTGGTCTTTTTTTTCTTTTTCACAACACTGTTCGATGTACACTGTTAAAAATCTACAGCTTTAGCTGCGTAGTCACTCCACCGCTTTTATAGAATATCTCGATTTTGGTTAACGAGAATGCTCCATAATATAGTGAAGTAACCGTTTTATATTAAAGCAGTGGAGTGACTATGCAGCTAAAGCTGCAGATTTTTAACACTGTAAGTCATATCTATACTAATATTATGAAGAATTAAAGTTTAAATAAACAGACACAACTTTGCTTAATGGTACACAAAACACGAAATTTAATAAGTTAAAAGTTAAATTCTACGTTTCAGGCTGTTTCTACAACCGTCTTCAGGAAAAATATGATGGTTAAATGGCTAAAATCTCAGAGATGAAGGCTTCCTGTGCGAGAGACAATTTGTCGAACATTGACTAAAGATATGAAAACAAAAATGTAGTGGTGCCATCCAGTGAAAATAAATACTTATTAATGAAATGAGTCCAAATAAATCAAAAGTTCGACTGAAGAAACCACGAATGTCGCCATCACTCGTGCTTTCACTGGATAGCACCGCTACATTTTTGTTTTCATATCTTTAGTCAATGTTCGACGAATTGTCTCTCGCACAAGAAGCCTTCAATCTCTGAGCTTTTAGCCATTTAACTATCATATTTTTCCTAAAGACGGCTGTAGAAACAGCTCGAAACGTAGAATTTAACTTTTAACTTATTAAAGTTCGCGTTTTGTGTACCATTAAGCAAACCTGTGTGTCTTTATTTATTATATTTTATGGTGCAATTGTCCAGTATATGTTAATGAAGTAAAGTTTGTTTCTTTGTTTCTTTGTTCGAGGTAATCTCTGGAACTACCAAACCGTTTCGAAAGTAATGGTATCAAAATGACGGTGTCAGCCCTTGTTTCAACATAGGCTATATCTTATGTCCATGACACTACCCCGAAGGGGATGCAGGAGCAAAGAAACGTTCAAAAACGCGATTTTTGTGTTACTCAAGGGCCTAGAAACATGAAATTTGGAATGGAAGTTACTTATCTATATCTATTCTATACTAATATTATAAAGAAGTAAAAATTGTTTGTATGTTAGAGGTAATCTCTGGAGATACCGAACCGATTGCAAAAGTAATAGTATCAAAATGATGATGCTCGTCCAAGTTAGAACATAGGCTATATTTTATGTCGGTGCCACTACCCCAAAGGGGTTGCAGTAGCAAAAAACGTTCTAAAAATGTGATTTTTGCGTTACTGAAGGGCCTAGAAATATGAAATTTGAAGTATTAGCTACTTATTAGATATAAAGGATTTCTAAGAACAGTTCTTAAGCAATTCAAAATTTAAAAGGGATGAAAATGCGCGAAAAGCGTTCTAAAAAAACGTTCTAAATGGTGGTTTCTACACAATCTCAGGAAATACTAAACCGATTTAAAAAATAATAGCGTCAAAATGATGGTGACAAGCCTTGCTGCAACATAGGCTATGTTTTATGTCGGTACTACCCCAAAGGGGTACAGGAGAAAAAAGTTCTAAATTGCAGTGTTTGCGTTACGGAAAAGCCTAGAATCATGAAATTTGGATTGGTAGTTAGTTATAAGATATCAGTGATCTTTAAGGACATTTCCTAAAAAAATCGAAATTTAAAAGGGGTCAAAATGCGCAAAAAGCGCTGTAAAAAACGATCTAAATTACGATTTCTATGCAATCTCAGCAAGTACTGAATCGATTTCAAATATAATGGTGTAAAAATGATGGTGACAGCTCTTGCTCCAAGATAAGCTATGTTTTATATCTGTTTCCATTACCCCAGAGGAGATGCAGGAGCAAAAATCTTTCTAAAAATGCGATTTTTGAATTATGGAAGCACCTAGAATCATGAAATTTTGCATGGTATATATTTATTAGATATAAATGATCTCTAAGAACATTTTTTTTAAATTTAAAATTTAAAAGGGGTGAAAATGCGCGAAAAGCGTTATAAAAACGTTCTAAATGCCGATTTTTCAGCAATATCTCAGGAAGAATCAAACTGATTTTAAAAGTAATGGTAGGAAATTGATGCTGATAGCCTCTGCTCTAACATAGACGCTATTTCATGTCGGTTCTCACTATCACCTAGAGGTTGCAGGAAAAAAAAAAGTTCTAAATTCGATTTTTGTGATCAGTAGGGGCTAGCAACTTGAAATTAGCCAAAGTACATATTTATTAGATATAAATGAACTTTAAGAACAGTTTCGAAAAAATTGAAATTGAAAAAAGGGTGAAAATGCGCGAAAAGCGTTCTAAAAACTTTCTAAATTGCGATTTCAACTCAATCTCAGAAAATACCAAAACGATTTCAAAAGTAATGGTTCAAAATCGATGGTGACAGTCTGTGCTCCAACATAGGCTATATTTTATGTAGATGTTACTAACATCTGGGGGTTGTATGAGCAAAACAGTTTCTAATTTGCGTTTTTTGCACAACTGAGCGGTCTAACACTTTGAAATATGGCTTAGAAGTATGGCACTTAGAAGATGCAACTGCTTTCTAAGAAAAGTCGAAAGAAAATTCCAAATTTAAAAAGATTAAGTGAGCGAAAAGAGTTCTAAATTACAATTTTTGTACAATCTTATCAAATACCAAACCAATTTAAATAAAATAATTGTGACAATTTGTTGGCGATAGAACTTTCTCAAATATAAGCTATATTTTATGTCTGTGTCACTACCGCCAGAGGGTTGCAGGAGCAAAAAACTTCTAAATTGCTATTTCTGTGATACCGAAAAGCGTAGAAACTTTAAATATGGCATGGTAGTTACTTATAAAATATAAATGCCCTCGAAGGACTGTCGAAAATAAATTCGAATTAAAAAGGGGTGAAGCGAAGGGAAGGTGCGTAAAGCATTCTAAAAAAGTCCTAAATTACGATTTCTATGCAGTTTCAGGGAATGTAAACAGATTATAAAAGTAATAGTAGCGAATCAATGGTAACAGTCTCTGATCCTACACAGGCTATATTTTATGCGGATGATTCTACCACCTGGGGTTCACAGGAACAGCAAACGTTCTAAAAAAGGCCTTTAAAAGCTTTCTAAATTACGTTGGTGCCACTACCACCAGAGAGGTGATAGACCGTTAGACAAGAAGCTTGAAATTTGACATGATGGTTCATTTTAAGATGTAAATGCATTTTAAGAAGATGGTTTCTAAAATATTCAAAATTTCAAATGAATACTGAAATGAGCATATTAAATGAGAATAAAAGCTTCAAAATACTTTCTAAATTATCATTTGTTTGGAATTAGTTTTATTTCTTCTTATTAATGAAGTTTTGTCAAACTGTGGCTTAATTAGTAATTTTTCAATTATTCCTTAAACTATAATTTCTTCTAATAAAAATTAGACATATAAATATCACTTGGCTTATTTCAACTATTACGCGAGCAAAGCCGCGAGGTTTGCTAGTTATTATATAAGTTGCTTGTAAGTATGTAGAATGTATGTACATTTCATGTAACTAACATGGAGGACCTTCGTAAGTGCATACTCAATTCAATCTGAAAAAAAAAAATGAAATATGATTCTCATGCGGGTATACTTGTTTACAAAAATGTTTAAAAAATTATGCTGAATCTCAAAATTACGCCCATAAAGAAATAATGAAAAATTCGTTATTTGGCGATTTTTCGCTGATTGGCGACGCAGTGTCAATTTGAAAAATACTGTTTTAAGATCATTGACATTCCATTCCACGTTTAACCCTTTGCGTTTAGCGTCTCTTACACAAATTTTATTCGATCGGCACCACTTTTTTAAAAGAAGTTTCGTTCAAGTACACAATTTCAAAAATGCTCTGATTAAACACGGTACATTTTATTTTCCTTTATTACTGGTGCCAAAAACAAATTTTGCAGAGAAATATTATGTCTCCGCAGCGGAGCCCTCGAGTGCAAAGGGTTAAATAAAATATACCCAAGAACTTTTCTACTTTACAAGTTGAATCAGATTAAATAAGTTTGCCTTAAATAAATACATTTTTAAAACGTCAGTATTTTCTCTCATAACCAAAAACGTGTATTGCCCAATCTTTAATAAAGTAATTTTTTCAACCTTCCTCACATAACCAAAAAAGTGTATTATTTTTTGCAAAGCGGAAAAATGAATGAAATAATTCCAATAAATCTTTATTATATACATAAAGTTTATAAGCGAGATTGGGACGCAGACTGTTTTTAAACATCTAAGTTTAAATAAATTTCAAAATTTAATTTTTTAATTAACAATTGGTCTTTTTCGTATAAAATCTTTTTTGGTTAAGTTAATGGGCAATATAAAAATTATATTAAATGTTAAAAAAAAAAACCTATTACACTTTTCGATTAAAAATTATTTTCTTCTATGTTCTGTATATGGGGCAAAGCACGAATTAGAACCTCTAGTAATTATTAAATATTCCCATTATACAGTAAAAAAAGAAATACTAGGTTGAGCAAAAAGTTCTGGGAAATTTGTGAAAGTTGCGTTGATATGCGTAAATTAACAATAAAAGGAACAAGGACTATTCTTCAAAGTAGAGATCATCATAATTCACGACTTTCTGTCATTATTCTGCCAAATTCCGAATTTGCTGGAAGTACCGTGGCGGCTCCTTGGAATCGAAAAACTCTTAACATGCTTCTTCCACAGCGGATACCATGTCACTTTTATACAAAAGAGATGGCCGGCCGGAACGAAGCATGTCTTTGAGATTAAAACTGCCTTCTTCGAATCGCTTAAATCATCTGCCCACAGTCGATTTTGTCGCCGTACCATCACCTTCACCCTCATTAATCTCATCGATGGCTTTCAGAATTGTTAGACCTTTTCTCCAATAATGCCGGATCAACACGCGTAAATCATACTGTTCAATAGGCATTTTGGAGCCGAAATTCCGGAACTCCTATAGATATACCACATAGTATTCCTATATACGATACAAATTCTGGCAACTATTAGATTAAAAATTTCCCAGAACTTTTTGCTCAACCTAATATGTTTCTTACTCTAGAAAAATAAAATATAAGCACAAACAAAATGTATAATAATTTCTTCCAAGCCACCCACGATTCCGAAAAGGGTTCTTAATCTTTAGAAAATCAGATACCAATAGATTTTCGAGATTTAAAGAAGCATTTATAAAAAGAAAAAAAAATGAAGTTTATTTTGCTTCCGATGATTTTCGGAAACGTTTCCTTATAGTTTTTATAGTTTATTAATAAGTTTCCTGAATCAGAAATATGAGTTTTTCGGATGTTATCAATTCTTAAGTAAACATTTTCACATTCAGCAAAAAAGTCTTATAAATAAAAAGGATAAATTAACAATATTAGCATTAACTTAAACATTAACATTAATTAAGTATTAGGTTGAGCAAAAAGTTCCGGAAAATTTTTAATCTAACAGTTACCAGAATTTGTATCGTATATAGGAGTACTAGTGGTATATCTATAGGAGTTAAGGAATTTTGGCTCCAAAATGCCTATTGAACAGGAACAGTATGATTGGCGTGTGTTGATCCGGCATTATTGGAGAAAAGTGCTAACGATTCTGAAAGCCGTCGGGGAGTTTGCACAGTTGGACGGCGTCGAAATTCTTCCACACCCCGCCTACAGTCCAGACGTGGCTCCATCCGATTATGGCCTCATTCGATCAATGCAGCACCGTTTTCAAGGGCCGTCGATTTGAATTCTTTAATGAAGTTGAAGAAGAATGCCAAGAGTTTTTCAATTCGAAGGAGCCGCCATGGTACTTCCAGCAAATTCGGTTTCTCACAGAACGATGGAAGAAAGTCATGGTCTCTACTTTGAAGAATAGTCCTTATTGCTTCTGTTGTTAATTTACGCATAACAACACAACTTTCACAAATTTCCTAGAACTTTTTGCTCAACCTAGTAAAATAATGCTATAAAAAGTGATAAAATATCTTTATTAAGATTGACGATCGTTTCGTCGCACAAACGGTGATATTTTCAAAATCATTCACGATAGAAAATATTTTCACATAATTTAAAAACAATAAACATAGAAAGAAATGTCACGAGACATGAAGCATAATGAAAAACATTGCAAACATAAAATTAAATTAAAATTAAATTAGCTATTTGCGAGCGTGGATAATTTTCATATAAATTAACAAAACAATAACATAGTAAACAATGTCACGGGACAACATGCATAATGAAAAATTTTGCAAAACATAAAATAAAAATAAAATTTTAATTAATTATTCAACTACTTTTCAGCAGTGAAAATACGCTTGAAATTATTGAATATTAAAGCAGTGAATTATCACTTTGCTAACAAAACGTAAACAGACATAGTGAAAATGTCCAAGCCGGGAATCGAACCCGGGCCCCTGGCATAGCGCTCCAGTGCTCTACCACTAAGCCACGAGGACGGATGCCCCGCTTGGCATCTCTCACACATATATGTCAGTAAGGCTGCAACCGCAGCTACTAGATGGAAAGGTCTTCATGTCAGTTTACGTCAGTTACGTCAGTCACTATGTCAGTTTACGTCTTGTTAGCAAAGTGATAATTCACTGCTTTAATATTCAATAATTTCAAGCGTATTTTCACTGCTGAAAAGTAGTTGAATAATTAATTAAAATTGTATATTCACCGATGCTGGGTTTATTTGCGTCTCATGTTTCACCACATGATTGTATGCTCATGAAGACCTTTCCATCTAGTAGCTGCGGTTGTAGCCTTACTGACATATATGTGTGAGAGATGCCAAGCTGGGCATCCGTCCTCGTGGCTTAGTGGTAGAGCACTGGAGCGCTATTCCAGGGGCCCGGGTTCGATTCCCGGCTTGGACATTTTTCACTATGTCAGTTTACGTCTTGTTAGCAAAGTGATAATTCACTGCTTTAATATTCAATAATTTCAAGCGTATTTTCACTGCTGAAAAGTAGTTGAATAATTAATTAAAATTGTATATTCACCGATGCTGGGTTTATTTGCGTCTCATGTTTCGCCGCTTGATTGTGTGCTCATGAAGACCTTTCCATCTAGTAGCTGCGGTTGCAGCCTTACTGACATATATGTGTGAGAGATGCCAAGCTGGGCATCCGTCCTCGTGGCTTAGTGGTAGAGCACTGGAGCGCTATTCCACGGGCCCGGGTTCGATTCCCGGCTTGGACATTTTTCACTATGTCAGTTTACGTCTTGTTAGCAAAGTGATAATTCACTGCTTTAATATTCAATAATTTCAAGCGTATTTTCACTGCTGAAAAGTAGTTGAATAATTAATTAAAATTGTATATTCACCGATGCTGGGTTTATTTGCGTCTCATGTTTCACCACATGATTGTATGCTCATGAAGACCTTTCCATCTAGTAGCTGCGGTTGTAGCCTTACTGACATATATGTGTGAGAGATGCCAAGCTGGGCATCCGTCCTCGTGGCTTAGTGGTAGAGCACTGGAGCGCTATTCCAGGGGCCCGGGTTCGATTCCCGGCTTGGACATTTTTCACTATGTCAGTTTACGTCTTGTTAGCAAAGTGATAATTCACTACTTTAATATTCAATAATTTCAAGCGTATTTTCACTGCTGAAAAGTAGTTGAATAATTAATTAAAATTGTATATTCACCGATGCTGGGTTTATTTGCGTCTCATGTTTCGCCGCTTGATTGTGTGCTCATGAAGACCTTTCCATCTAGTAGCTGCGGTAGCCTTACTGACATATATGTGTGAGAGATGCCAAGCTGGGCATCCATCCTCGTGGCTTAGTGGTAGAGCACTGGAGCGCTATTCCAGGGGCCCGGGTTCGATTTCCGGCTTGGACATTTTTCACTATGTCAGTTTACGTCTTGTTAGCAAAGTGATAATTCACTGCTTTAATATTCAATAATTTCAAGCGTATTTTCACTGCTGAAAAGTAGTTGAATAATTAATTAAAATTGTATATTCACCGATGCTGGGTTTATTTGCGTCTCATGTTTCGCCGCTTGATTGTGTGCTCATGAAGACCTTTCCATCTAGTAGCTGCGGTTGCAGCCTTACTGACATATATGTGTGAGAGATGCCAAGCTGGGCATCCGTCCTCGTGGCTTAGTGGTAGAGCACTGGAGCGCTATTCCACGGGCCCGGGTTCGATTCCCGGCTTGGACATTTTTCACTATGTCAGTTTACGTCTTGTTAGCAAAGTGATAATTCACTGCTTTAATATTCAAAAATAAAATTATCTTGGGTATTTGCGTGCGTGGATTAATTTTTACTATTGTTACTAAAATTACATAGTATTTCTTTGGCTTTGACCACAGCTTTGGCCAGATTATGCAGCGAAGAACCTTTACAGATTGATTTTAAAAATAGCAAGTTAATTTATACATCAAGATTTTATTTACCATCCATAATCCGAGAATCAATAGAGATATTTTTACGAAACAAGAAAATTTGCAATGATTCAGTGTCCCTTGATTTACCTAAAATTTGGAAAGAAAATGATTTTGAAAATGCCGCTGTTTGTGCGACGAAACGATCGTCAATCTTAATAAAGATATTTTATCACTTTTTATAGCATTATTTTATTTAATCTGTTTATGATTATTATACATCTTTTTATTAAAATTAATATTATTCCGTCAGTCAAAGGTTTGTAAATATAATGATATTTTCGAAAATATAAAAAATATCCGATATTTTCGATATATATCCGATATTTTCAAAATAGTCGACTCATTGCTGACAATAAATATTTTCAAGCATAATATAAATTAGAAACTGAAATGCAGTTAGCATGAAAACTAAAAATATCAAAATTATCTTGCACAGTGATATTTTGAAAATAAATATCAAACATAGAAAATATCAAACATCTCGATATTTTTAAAATAAATATTAAACATTTGAAAATATCGAAAATATCAAAAATCTTGATATTTTAAAAATAAATATCGGATATATATCAAGATATATATCAAGATATATATCATGATATAAATCCATTGATACATATCAACGAACCCTGCTTGCATGTATAAATACAGATACGGATATGAAAATGTTTACTCATAAAAGCACTTATTGCACTGTAATTTAGTGAATAAAGTATGTCTACGGCCAATCAGTGTATGTAATATATTTTAAAATTGATAAATGTAGTATTTGTTTTGAAATTGATAATGTAGATATTGCACTGATAACATCATGCTAGTTTCTCCGTGACGCTATCCCTGAGGATGGACAAGTTATTAATTGTCCAAAACTGTAGGAATGCAGTTGTATTATATTACTGTAAGCAATTTATGTAAGTGATTTTATTTATGAATTTAAAAATATATTACATACACTGATTGACCGTAGTCGAGGTATTCTCACATAATTTTAACTTTCAGGAATAAAAATCTGGAGAAATTAAACTTAATAAAATAACATTTTAAACTTATAGACGAAAGCCTTAATGATTCAAAACAAAGAAAAAATGGTCAACAGCAACGATTTTCTTTTATTTAACTGAGGTTTAAGTTAAACTTCCGAATTTAATTTTCCTTACCATTTTACCCCTATAACTTTTTATTTTCTTCTAAATGTTTACTTATAATGAATTTACATATAGTACATACAGGGCATTCAAATAAGAAATAATAACAATGTAGTATATTTAGTACAAAAATTTAGCATAACATTGTCTTAAAGGGATGTTAAAAAAGGACCGGTAAAAAAAAGGGGGCGGTAAGGGTAAAAATGGGACGGTAAGGAAAATTGCCACACCTGTTTTTAGGCAAATCATGTTAAGACTAAGAGATAGCCACAATGTTCATTGACTTTTAGCAACAGTTATTTATATTGGATTTCAAAAAAAAAAAAAAAAAAAAATCATTTACATCGAAAAGTGCAGCAATAAACCTTAAGGACGGTAAGACTACCAATAAAGGCACGATACTTGAAATTGATATTTAAATGCTGATTTAAATTCTGTAGTAAATTTCCTGTCAAAGAATTGTAGTCATTCTTTCTCTAGCATACTTCAGCATGAGAAAAAAGTTGAAAAAAATTCTGTGACCGCATTTGATGTGATTTTCTGTATAATTTTAGCAAGAGGGACAGTAAGGAATCTAAAATCCAGGGACAGATTTTAAAAAATAATAACAACCGTAAAAATGTGTGCAGGTTAATTTCTTTATATAAAACAATAGTCTCAGTTTCGAAAAAAAAAATTACATCGAATTACTTTTATTAAAATAATTTCCTACAGACAGCTCCAAACTTAAAAATAAGCATCAGGGATACGGGACGGTAAAAAATTTCGTGGTATATTTGGACCACCCAACATCTTATTTGTCTCGTTAATATTGTTATACAGTCATGCAATGGAATATTTTCCAATACAAGAAATAAAAGAAAACCCAAGAATATAGGCTAAAATAAATATTGTTATTCAGGGACTTAAAAGTCAAAATCATGTGAGAATGCCTCAGTCATACTTTATTCATGAAAATGTTTAATTGAGAATTGAAGAACTCAGAAGATAAAGGTGTTAGGTGAAAAAAAAGTGTTAATCTTATGATTCATGATAATCGTTGGTTCTCTAACATATGTTAAATATCTAATTGAAAAAAATCTAATAGTCATAGAGATTTTATAATGATAAGAGGCATTTGACAATAATCGCAAATAATTATTTCGAACTTTTCTCAAAATGATCTCTTCTTTTTTTTTTTTTTTCCTCAAAATGATGATTGTGTAACTTACCACCTTTATCACCTGAGCTCTTCAATTCTTGAAGCATTATTAAAAAAAAACATTTAATACGGTTTCAGAAAAAGTGATTAAACACACAATAAAAAAAAAAAAAAAAAAAAAACTACTCGGAAATGTTTTCCAAAATCAGTGGCAGCAAAACAAAACTTTTTTTATATAAATGATTCTTTAAATCTGGAAAATCTATTGGGTTCTGAGGCTTCTAAAGACAAAAACCACTTTTCGTAATCGTGGGTAACTCGAAGAGGTTAATGTATATTTTCTTCCTTGATTATATAATATTTTCGTATATTAAGAAAAACATTTTTTTTTATTTTTTTTTTTTTTACAGTGAATCAGTACAGGAGGAATTTATATAGAAGATGAATTTATATTTGTATTCGTTACGCGTTTTCTTTTTAAATATTTTGATAAAATCTAAATCGCAACAAAATTACTAGAAAGGAATTCTATCAAAATTACATTATGCATAAATATATTTCTAACAAATATATATCGTTGCAAATAGAATAGTATTTTTTTCTTGTTACCGGTTCCAAAACTTACCGCCCCACCAGTGGCCGAGAGATTCTGCTCTCGAAGCTGGTAGACGGGAGATGCTGTGTTCGATCCCAGTCGCGCCCGTCTGCCTAATCGTTCGGAGTTTTCGTGGTTTTCTTCGAACCTTGGATTTCCAAGCGTTAATACGGGTTAGGTTCCCTTAGAAAGACCACCACGAAGGGCACCCCTCTTAGGGCCTATATCCCTCGTGTTCATAATTGGCCGTCATAAACACAAACAACCAACCCACCAAAACTTACCAAAATGTAAACAGATCCATCTACTAACTAGACTAAAATAATATATTAGTCAAATAATTACCCAAAATTTCTCATATGGCTTATGCGATCATATTATAACATAATCATGACACTAAGGCTTTTTTTTTTTTTTTTTTTTTTTTTGAGGGGAGGGGGTGATGTAAAAGAATGAAATTAGTAAATAAAAAAAAAGTAAGGGGGGATACAAATGTGCTTGCAAAATCTTCCAAGGACAATGATTTATAAGAATGTCATGTTTGACATAATTATAATAAAATTAAGAAAAAAAATGTTTTTAGTTTCATAGTAAAAGACCCTTATTTCTGATTTTTAAACAACTGATTAACAACATTTTATATTTTACTACGAAGTTTTCTTTATAAAGCTTAATTTAAGCTTCAAAACTTCTATAAAATTGCCCAGAATTATTTCGAAAGAGTAAGAAAATATTTAATACTTTACCTGAAATGCGCTGAACTGTATTCTTCATGCATTTCTTATGAAGATAAATTTCCTGTTATTTTATCTTTCTTCAAGTACAGAATTATTCAAATAGAGGTGATGGTCCTGGGAGATTTCCACCTAAGCCTTATTTCTTTGAAAATTAAAATTTAATGTATTATCAAACATGCTAAACTGTTCTGAAACTTTCTGTGTTTTATCATTCAATGTAACATCACACACGCGAAGTAGTCATTTTTCATCCTAGGAAGCATTCTGGCAGGGGAAAGAAAAAAAGAAAAGAAAAAGAAACAAACTTCAAAGAAGTAATCTCCGGTTCGAAAAGGTGAAAAAAATGTTCAGTATTTTAAAGGGGAATAAAAAATGGGGATATATATTTTTTCCTTCTCTTTTTTTTTTTTTTTTTTTTTTTTTTTTTTTTTTGATTAAGGCCAAAAATATCCAAACATTATGTCAATTTACATTTTTCATCAAATTTTATTTTTAATCCATGTTTAATCCAAATTGTTTGAGAATATTTTTTTGTGCACTCATTTAAATATGATAATTAAACTTAGCTATATCCAAAACAAGAAATAAGCTAGTCGGATATACCAATCCCAAAACTTTCTTCTATCTCATACGGGTTGATACTTCAAAATTTGCTATAACAGTGCCGAAATTAAATAACAATCTATGCTCATCATGAGGGTTCTAAACAGATGAAATTCCGTGCAGCAGTTCTTGCGATATGACTATCACTGAAATCGTCTAAATCATGCAAAATGCTGCATAGCAGCGCCACCTATTGGGCGATTTACATCAGAACCTAATCATCATCAACTTATGTCAACGTCTATCTGAATATGAAGTTTGAGTAAAATTCGTGCATTAGTTCTTGAGATAGAGATATTACGAAAGTCATGACAAATGCAGCAGAGCAGCGTCGCCTGTTGAGCGATTTACGTCAAAAGATAAACAGCAGCAATATTAATGAAGGTATACTTGAATATGAAGTTTGATGAAAATGTGTGCATTAGTTCTTGAGATAAAATAATTCATAACCATAACATAATAATCATATTAACTATTCCGGAAATCGTGTAAATCTCGCAAAGTGCAGCATAGAAGCGCCATCTGTTGGCCGATTTACACCAAAACATAAACAGCACCAATCCATATCAAGGATACTGAATCTGAAGTTTTATGAAAATCCGTGCATTAGTTCTTGGGATAGAGCGATTGCGGAAATCGTGACAAGTGCTGCATAGCAGCGCCACCTGGTGGACGATTTACACCAAAAACTAATCAGCACCAATGTATTTCAGGGAGTACTTTAATATAAATTTTCATTAAATTCCGTGCATTAGTTCTTGAGATACAGCGCCCACAAAACTTGTGTCACATACAGACAGATAGACAGACATTTTGTAAAAGCATGTTTTGGGGATCTCTGACCACTAAAACGTGTAAATCCGTCAAAAATTTTCACGAATCCAATAGTTTCTTAGAAGATAGAAGAAAGTAAAAGGCATAGATTATGAAAAACTTTCCAACATATTCAGAACAGTGTAACACAACTTCACCATTTAATAAGTTGAAATTGGCTGTCTAGTTTAACCATTTGGAAACCCATAACATATGTGAATACCCCATTTCAGCAATTCCCATCTACAATCAAAAAGTTATCTGAATTGTTTGAACAGCCCTGTATATGATATATACATATGCATGCAAAAATTTAGTTCAGTTAGGAAATACAGTCCTTAGTTGAAAATTCCCGTTCAGTGATTTCCACTAATAAGAAGAATGGTACGTGACGTCTTTTGTGCAGCCCTGTATACGAGGTATAGAATTTATACAAGACGAGAAGCATGCAAAAAATTGGTTCAATTTAAAAGCGCATAGTGACATTGAAAACGTAATTCAACAATTATTGCTCAACGACAGCACTGTAACCGATTTTTTTGTGCATCCCTGTAAATGAGCGACAAATGCTATGAATACCCTAATCTACAGAAATCATCTTGTAGTGAAATTCAGTGATTTATATCATTTCAATCGTAATCATTAAATTACTCTGCGAACTATTTTTCCCCATTGACCATAATGTAACGGAATTCTTTTCAGTGCCCTGTAAATGAACTATTAATGCTACACGCTTCATATTCATGCCATAGTAAATATCATTAACATATATCAATTGCATAAAATCCGAGTATATTTAAGCGTGTTAATGCATGGATAGAGAGACAGACGGACAGAAAATGTTAAAAATTAACCTTTATCGAAAAACTTACTTTTATACAGAAGGCAAATAAATATTTTAGAAATAAATAGACAAAAATAAGAAAAATAGCTAAATATATCGTTCTGATTACTACTGTACTATCTGGCATGATATTTGAGGGAGTTTATTTTAATTTTAAAAATTCCAAATATACGCGTAAAGACATTTTAGTGATTTATTAACTTAACACTTTCATTGTGGTAATGGCGCGCCTTTGTGCCACCCTTTGCGCTAAGAGCCTGAGCCGCTCCTCGCAACGCTAAAATTGAAACAAAACACAAATTCATTTAAAACTTGTTAATTTTACTTTGAAAAATAATAATCAATATCATTTCTCACTCTAATGATTTGCTTGTCCTTACAAACATAAAAAAAATAATAAAATGTCGTGTCCGTTTGGGAAAATCAATTCGCACCGGAAAATTCTGCCCGGTAATTATTAGACATTAGATATCGGAATCAATGTCTAATAATTAAATGACTGACTTTTCCGGTAGGAATTGATTTTCCATGATTGATAGCTAATATTCCTGGAAGACGAGTTATCTCGTCCCTCGCGATGAAAGTGTTAATCTAAGATTTTAATCTATGCGATATCCGAGATAGCATGAACATTAGCAGCAAGTTTGATTTTTTCTGATATTATCTTGCCGTGACAAATTTGAATTGAGAAATTCGCAACAAATCTCCCGCAAGGTATACCATCACCCACCTCCATGAGTAGTTTGTTGTGAAACTGATGCAAGACTGTCTTTAATTCACGAAAGTGACGGAAGTAAAAAATCCCTCTATTGAGAGAATAGACAATCAGCACATACGCAGAAATTTTATTCGGTAGACACCGCTTTTTCTAAACGCTATACTTATTAATTACCAAAAAATGCTCGAAATGAAAAGTACAAATATTACCTAAACTTGTTTATGGTGATAAAACCGATGCATGCACCTTCTGACGGCGCTTTTGCATCAATAGACGTGATCAGGTCTATGGACCCCTTCGAAGGGGTTAAACTTATAGGGTGAGATGGAAAAATTACTATTTTTCAGTAAGTTTGCAGTATTTTTGATTACTTGTTTGCTGTTATTTTGCAATAATTTTAATATAGTATGAATTTAACTTGCACGACAAGTTAGCTGCAAGTTCAAAGTGTGGTGACTTCGGCATTTGCGTTATCTTGCTCCAGTCTTGTTATGAACTTTTAGTCTTGTCATGCTGAGTTTACTGCAACTTTGCAGGTTTTCAGAGCAAGACTGTTGCAAATTTTCTGCACACTAAAAATGCTATGTGGGATGTTCTCTCTAATACACATGTTTTAATTTTATTGAAAAATATTTATCCAAATCCCTTTCAGAACGTTTATTATTCTGTTGTATAACTATAAAAGTAATTGTTTTGTAGTCGAAAATATGGGAATTAAGGATCTAACAGCAAATATTCGTGGTATGCAATGAGCCAAAGGCATTTGCAATCTGTGAAATCCTTCGTCTTTTTGTTAAGAAGGGGGAGGGGTAGGCGATTGTTTGGAGAATGGCTCAAGTATATAGTCCGAGAACCAGCGATTTTTTTTTACTTAATCATTTTATACAAGCTGATAATTAAATAAATATGTAACTGATTTCATTTAATCATCACGAAAACAGCCATCAGTTATAGCGACAGCGGCGGATGCGGTCTCGGATGCCGCTACATTCCCGAGGCAAAGGGTAAACAATGGCAACTCGATTGCAGAAGATGGAAGGATATTACTGCGACGAGTGGCGTCTTCAGTAATTGGATTACCATTGTTATTCCTTTGGTTGCGGACCTGAAAAAAGCAAACAATATTTTTATTAAGTTAGAACAAAATAATGTGATTAATTTTTACGAATTTTGCATTTTTACTTTCTTCTATCTTTACAAAAAGAAAGTATTGGACTCGTGTAAGTTTTCGAATTCCAGTTTTTGACGGATTTACACGTTTTAGGGGTCAGAGGTTCCAAAAAACATGTTTTTACAAAATGTCTGCCTGTGAGTCTGTAACATAAATTTTGTGGGTGCTCTATCTCAAGAACTAATGCCCTGAATTTAATAAAAATTTATATTCAGATAGTCCGTTATATAAATTTATTCTGATTAGTTTTTGGTGTAAATCGCCCAACAGGTGGCGCTGCTACTCTGCATTTTTTAAATTTCTGCAACAGTTCTATCTCAAGAACTAATGCACGGATTTCCATCAAACTTCAGATTCGCTTATTCCTTGACATGAATTGATGCTATTTACATTTTGGTGTAAATCGCGTAACAGGTGGCGCTGCTATGATGCATTTTTTACGATTTCTGTAATAGCTCTATCTCAAGAATCTATGAACAGATTTTCATTGAACTTAAGATTCAGTTAATCTTTGATATGAATTGGTTTTGTTTACGTTTTGATGTTTATCGCACAACAGGTGGCGCTGCTATACTGAATTTTTCCCGATGCCCGTAATAGCTCTTTCTCAAGAACTAATACACGAATTTTCATTAAACTTCAGATTCAGATATATTTGTAAATATTATTACTGATTATGTTTTGGTGTAAATCGCGCGTTTTTATGTTGCATTTTTCTCGATATCCGCAATAGTCCTATTTCAAGAACTAATGCACGGAATTTCAGAATCCTCACGATGGGTATAAATTGTCATTTAATTTTGGCACTGTGATAGCGAATTTTGAAGTATTAACATGTATGAGATAGAAGAAAATTTTGGGATTTACACATCCGACTAGTTTATCTTAATCTGATAGTTTTTATAAACTTTTGCTTGTTTTTTTTTAGATATAATCAGGAGACAAACCAGTAAATAGTATAAAGAATAAATGACTATTCAAAAATATTGAACCGGTGACTATAAGAAAAATTAATATTTTAGAACAATATTTAAACACTTTCTACTGTCTTTTACAATTCCTCAAATGTATATATATTTTTACTTTCTTCTACCTTTACAAGAAGAAAGTATTGGATTCGTGAAAATTTTCGACTTCCGGTTTTCGACGGATTTACACGTTTTAGAATGCCCAGAACACGATTTGATGGATTTTAGAAAATGTCTGTCTGTGAGTCTGTCACTCTGTCACTCTGTCACTCTGTCTGTGAGTCTGTATGTGACAAAAATTTTGTGGGCACTCTATCTCAAGAACTAATGCACGGAATTCCACAAAACTTATTATTTAGTTAGACCTTGATATAAACTGGACCTGATTAGTTTTTGGGGAAAATCGCCCTACAGTTGGCGCTGCTATGCGGCATTTTTCACGATTTCTGAAATACCTATATCTCAAGAACTACTGCACGGATTTTCATAAAACTTCAGATTCAGTTAGTCCAGGATATAGTTTGGTGCTGATTACTTTTTTGTGAAAATCGGCCAACAGGTGGCGCTGCTATGCTGCATTATTCATGATTATCGCAATAGCTCTAACTCAAGATAAAATGCACGAATTTTCATCAAACTTCAGATTTCGTTAGTCCTTGATATAAATTAGTGCTGTTTAATTTTTGGTGTAAATCTCCCAACAGGTGGCGCTGCTGTGCTGCATTTTCACGATTTTCGCAAGAGCTGTATCTCAAGAACTATTGCACGGATTTTCATCAAACTTCAAATTTAGTTAGTCCTTGAGATGAATTGTCGTGTAAATTAGTGCTGTTTAATTTTTGGTGTAAATCGCTCAACAGGTGGCGCTGCTATGCTGATTTTTTTGCGATTTCCGCAATAGCTTTATCTCAAGAACTAGCGCTTAGATTTTCAACAAACTTCAGATTCAGGTATACCTTGATATCATTTAGTGCTGTTTATTTTTAGTGTAAATCGCTCAACAGGTGGCGCTGCTATGCTACATTTTTCAGAATTCCCGCTGTAGCTCTATCTCAAGAACTAATGCACGAATTTTCATCAAACTTCAAATTCAGATATACTTTGATATGAATTGGTGCTAAATTCATGTTATTTCTTGTACTATTTAAATGATTTAATTGACGTGATTTATACAGAAGAAAGTTTTGTGATGGCCACAACATACTAGTTTTCGATATGAGGCACTCAGAATGCCATCGAATTTATTATGCATATTAATGTGCAAAGCATAAAGTTAAACATGTATAAAAAACTACGATGGAGTTATAAGCGCGATATATCGAGAAAAAAAAATTGTAAAAAAATCTTGAAATACAGTGAAATTCACTAGATAAACCTATATTTAGGATTTTTTAAAAATCTTAGGGAAAATATATTTTTTTATCCTACCGAGAGCTGAAAATCAAGGCTTATTTGCCGATATATTTTATTTTAATGAACATGCATGCATTTTAAAATAAAAGTAAAAGTAATTTTTTGTAACATTATTTTATAAACCTTTAACATTACATTCATCTTTACATTACGGAAATCAAGTTAAGTTAAATAATTAGTTTTAAATTCTCAATAGATATGTATGTGCTTCAATTTGATTTTCACAGCAATAAAGTTTTATATTTCTGAAAAGGAACAAACATTATTTCGAACAGATTAAAAAATATGAAACTCTTCTTAT
The DNA here is from genome assembly GCA_963932465.1 of Maratus speciosus. Classification (NCBI taxonomy): domain Eukaryota; kingdom Metazoa; phylum Arthropoda; class Arachnida; order Araneae; family Salticidae; genus Maratus; species Maratus speciosus. The sequence goes on along the minus strand of OZ010788.1, from coordinate 382,534,442 downwards.
TTATACTCATGTTTTTAAATATGAGCTGATGTTACATTAAAATAAATCGAGGTCATGCTTTAAAAACATCTTCTTTAAACAGATTATTTTGAATCATTAAACATACACATTTAATTTTTATTAAATTTGATCTCGGCGTCTGAGGCAATTCAAAAAGTCATTAACTTTGCGTTGCTGATATTTTATTTTGTAATTACCTTTAAAACCAAAAATAAAAAAATGCAAACAAACAACTTTTGAATTGTTCATATTTTTATTTAAAAAGTTAAGTTCCCATCACTTCAAAATTTAATTAAATGAACCCCCTCTTATCTAAACATTTCTAAGAATCTTCAAAACACATTTTTTCTCCCTCCTGCAGAAAATCAATTTTCCCTCGAAGGCCTCTCTCTCCCTCTCCCTCTCACTCTCTTCTTTTTTTTTAAATATTAAAAGAAATGTTAAACAGGTTATACACATTTCCCCACTTATATTATTCAATGTTTAATCTTGCACGCAAAACGGACATTTTTCATCAAAAGACATGTTCAAATTTTATTTATCTCTGGTGTTTTTTTTTTATTATTATTATTCACTATTTTCCATAAAAATGCAAAAATATTGTGACAAAGTTCTGCCACGACTCGTGCGATAAGTTTTTAAATTATATTTCAACGAGTAAAGAATTTTTCGAATTTCTTTTTCTTTTTCATTTTGGAAAGAAAGATTAAAAAGTTCGAATAATTACTTCTCGGTGGTCTATCAGGGTGTTTTACATTCTATACATTTTTTGAAATTAAATTGAGGAACTAGATCCAGTGCAGTTGAAATCATTGATTAAAGCGTGCAATGGATTTTTGGAACGTTGGAAAACTTTGGATTGTAAAATCAGAACTGGTCTGTTTTCTCATTATTTTGTAAACGGAAAAAAATAAGATTTAATATATAATGCATAAATTAATGTATTTATTCATATATTTTTTTTTACATTTTTATTATTTACTCTAGAAATTGTTTTCGTATATGAATGCGCTTGAAGTTAAATTGAAGACTTTTGAAGTTTGCAAAATTTTTTTAGTTTATTCGTGTTTCTAATCAAAGTAATTTTATACTTTTCGCTACTTTTTTATACTGAGATAAGGTACAGGTAATTAATTTTTTATCGGAGCTGTTTCTCTTTATGAATTTTCAGATCTAAAAAGCAGAGTCATTTTTATCTTTGTCACACTCCTTGATAGGTTTGATATGATAAATATAGGTTTCCCCAAAATTATTATTTGATTTTCAAATGTAATAACTATTGTCTTTCTTATTTTTAATAGACATCAAGCAAAGAAAGTTTTATAGTTCGTTTGTGCTTCTTAAATGATGCCGTCCACCGCCATTCACGGAACATAGGTCCCCTTCAGTTGTTCTTTCTAGAATGAGACAATTAAAAATATTATAGCTCCATACACGGAAGATCTGACCAGAAAAAATAAACGGGAGGGGTCTTTAACCTATTCGAGACCAAAGTCTCTAACACAAATTTTATTCAGTTGGCAACACTTACATTAAAAAATTTAATTTTTCTTAAATTATCAAGAAAATGCGCTAAATTTATAGCATTTTTAATTGTTTAAATTAAAATGTACGATCTCTGAAAAGAGTCCTTTTTTTATATGGGGTGACCCCCGGTAGCTTTTTCGCCTGTCCTTTTGGAACTAATGGAATTTTTCTTTAAATTTTTTCTTTTCCTTTTTTCTTTACTACACTGTTAAACTTTAAGTACTCTTAAGTCTTAACTTAATAGTTATCCTATTTCTTAACTCTTTATAGCTAATTTTCTCACGTGGCTACCAGCCGCGTTTAAGCAACTTTTTTAACGCTCCTTAATGCAATAGCAAAACGAATAAAATCTATACTGGATGTTAAGTTGCCGCGTAACTAGAAAGTCCATGTACCAGATTACATTGTTCCATTGTTCTAATTAATTAAAGCAAATTTTATTTTTCTCTTACTTTTCTCTCTGGTGCAAGAAAAAATCTGTATGCACTTTCTAAAGGTGCATATATGCATCCATGGTTCCGAACGGATTAATACATCAGACAAATGCTTTTTTTAAAAAAAGATTGTTGAAAATACTATAATACCTCGGTTTTCCTTGATTTCGGTTACCGTCTGTTTCGGTTTTTATCGATTTTTTTCTGCAAAAAATTTGTCTCTGTTATTGTCGGTTGCTTCGGATTTCGTCGGCGACCCACATGAACTGCCTGTATTTTCCGTAAACAAAAGGGAACGACCAACGCGTTCTCCTGCTCAGTGTGGTGTTGTTTCTTGTCGTGTGTGCTGTGAAGAGGATTCAGTGGGGTTCGTTTACTTAAGTGCAAAAACTCCAACCATATTACAGGAACTATGAAAATTTATTCAACATTTTAAATTTAAAGTTACAAAGTAGATCTTTCTCATAATTAATTAAGAGTGAGAGAGAGAGTAAATATTTTACAAGGTACGCCTGGGCGTGACCCACAGACCGTGAAGGTCTTACATCCTTTTTCTTCCGAGATCAAAAGTTGAGTGCCTGATTTCACAAGAATCATATCACACTCGTCGCTACACTTCGCCAAATTCAAACATTGGCACCCTGAACGAACTGTGGACAAAGGTTTTATTCGCGAGCCAAATGATTATCCCAAAAATCCAGCAACCCCGATTAGAACAATGAAACGCGTCATGGAAAATGGTTGCCAGTCCACAAATCCTGGGAATCATTATCTAAGCGAAATGATTACGTTAAAAATGCCCGCAACATACAATCGCGAAATGCCAAGAAAGGCATCTGGTAAAACCAACTGACAAAAAGATTTAACCTCCATGCAACGTGATTTTAAAAACCGCATCTCATTTCGATGTGAGAGACGGCAGAAACATCTGGGAGGTGTTTATATTACAGACTGGCATTCGCTTAAACAAGTGTTACTTAAAATTAGATACTGCAGACCGACGAAAGGGAAAGATGCAGGGACTCGCATAAAATACATTCCTTTCACATTCGTTGTTAAAAGATTTTCAACGGTTCCATCATAGCAGTGATAAAGAAGCTTTTCTCTGCATGAAATTAAATGAAGAGATATTGATATTAGCAGCTGCAGTGGAACAGACAGATAAGGGAAAAAAAGAAAAAAAGAAATGAATCTTTGAGCGGCGTGAAATAAAGATGTTTTTTAGAGAAAGAAAGAAAACACATTAATAAAATCTGGATGTTTTTGAGAAATGAATTTAATCACATATTTCATTATAGGAAAGAGGGGGGAAGGCTAATATGATCTAAAAGTAAGAAAGTTATGTTTTAAATTGATTTTGAATAAAAATGATAGCTATGGGACAGAAACGCTGTCACATAACTCACCCCCACAACAGAAGAAAGCTGAAACGTGTACGTTGCAGCTTTATATCTACTTAAAATCCTTTGTCCACCTTCGCACTTACAGAATATGTATCATGACAAAATAAGTAAAATTAACTATTTAAGTTGATATCTACCAAGAAACTTATTTTAACTTGTCTGTGAAACTATTTCCCGTTAGCTCCTGTAAAATATTTTATACAACTATAAGTAAGTAGAAAAAAAAATATATTTGCTTGCTTTCAAAACAATTCACAAGAATTGTGTTTTGTCCATGACTGAGCGCTCGTAATATTCAAAATAATCTTTTTTTTAATTAAATATTCCACAAAATAAAAGGTCCACATTAGTTGATAACACAGGATCCTACATTTAATTTTTTTGTGGCATTGTATTTGTGGCGCTGGTACCAGCATTTTAGTCATGTATCTATTCATATAGAGAAGCATTTACTGTATATACGACTTCTCAAAAATTTGATCTTACATGAGATCATAATAATAAATAAATGCAAGCAAATAAAAACAAAGGACAAAAACACACCAGTAAAAAAAATTTGTTACTTTAAGGAAAGATGAATTCTTTCATAAAATTGAAGCTTATTTGTATTATCTTAGGTTGCTTCATTACTGGCATAAGAAACTTACAAAAATTTGTGCATAATACACAGGACTGCCAGAGACAAAAATTGTGCAAGCTGCATGCGCTCAAACAAGTGTAGCCCTACATATTGAAATTTTGTGAATTCTAGTGGCATCAGCTTATGGCTTCTGCCCTAAATAATAAGGGGTAGTTTTTTTAGATTCCTGTAATTTAACTAAGTCCCCGGTTTCCAAAAAAATCACAGTATGTTATAATTTAGCATTTTATGAATTTTTACACTGCCATCCTGACTTTCCGTGTATTGATCAAAATTTAACCCCTGGCAAACTTATAATAAAATTAATAATAAATTGCATAAATTTTGTATTGTGTAACAAGATATCTTACTCGATCTGCCACCTCCAAGTAAGAAGTATCCAATGAAAGTGTAAAAAAAAAAAAAAAAAAATTATATGTTAACATTAACAACTTCGAAATGTATGTGTAGTTTAATATGTCATGTGACGGATAACTCCTAGAAACATTAAAATATTTGTATAGATACAAAGTGATGATGCCATTGATATGTTCTGACATTATGCAAACACAAAAAAAACTGTTAAAAAAAGAAGTATTTTAATATTGAAACATGGTGTAAAATTTAAAAGATAGGAAAGTAAAAGGAGAAATTGTGTGTGTGTGGAGGGAGGGGGGGGGGAACTCCCAAACTCAAGAACTACTTGTAATGCAACACATGAACAAAAGTGTACGCAAGCATACACAACGTGTAAGTAAACACATGAACAAATTGTATAATATCACATGAACTCTATGTATTAATGTCTCAATGAACTAAAATTGTAATGTATTTGCCCACAAAATAAACAGACAGTATATCTGTAATAACGCAAGACACTTGCATACGAGTGAGATTCAATTACATAATTAATGAGTTATCATCAAAATGTAATGAATAAGGGTTAATAAAACAAATGAACTACTTGTAATGTGTGTGTAAACTCTGGTTAAACTCTAAACCAGCCAGTGTGTACAACTTAATGAACTACTTGTAAGAAAAAAAAACAAAAAGAAATACTGCCGAATAAATCGCTAGCAAAGTACAATGTGTAAAAGCAAATGAACAAAATATGTAAATCAACACATGAACTATTGTAATGTATGTATATGAATGCACAAAAAGGTATTCTAAATAAGCAAATGTTGTGTAACACAAACAAATACCCAACACATGAACTACATGTGAAAGAAAACTGTTGAATAAGTGGCTGAATAAGGGTTAAAATTAAAATAAAACAGTATCTGCCAAAGTTATTGCTGTATTAGGTTAACAGAAGTGAGCATAAAATGCACAAGTGCACAGTAGATTGCATAACTCTACGCTAAAAATGTAGAAGTTATGGGAAGCTAAACATGTTCCAAGTAAAAAGAATGAAAGAGAAAAAAAAATACGAATAGCAAAATAACAAGCTATATACCTTATGTCATATGAGTGTATGTATCCGTCTCAAGACAACTGTGAGACTTTAACTCACTAATTAAAAAAATTTTAAATGTGAAGAAGAAAAAATGCCAAAGATTTAGTTTAATAACTATATGTGAATAGCCTTTTTAAAAAAATAAATAAAGTGTACATAACAGCTCACATTATGCCTTTGAATAAATTTTATAAAAAACAACCTTTTTTAACGATATGAAATATCATGTCAGTTATAATAAAATACCTTATGATATAAATGAAATAGCAACGAGTCACCAGCCGCGCGCAAACAATGACATTAAACAGTGCATTAATTGTATGTGTAAAAAAAAATGTACACCCAATTAATTATCTCTTGCATAAAAAAAATTAAGATGTATGTGCAAACAATGTACAATAGTTAAATTATGTCCTAATTTCTGCAAAGCTTTTAAACACACCAACTAAAAAAAACATCTTACATTAAAATAAATCTATCTAAAAACAACAACGAAGTTATGAATGCAGTAAAAAAAGAAATGCTATTTTAAGCTAACACAAATGCTGATAAAATGAAACCAATACATGCACAGAATAGTCATGACTGTCCTTAACCATGGTGAGTGTTAATTGAAATAGAACAAAATCAGTTAAACTGAACGAGTAAATGTGTGTGAAGTACCAGGCTAAACATGACATCACAACAACTATGTGCATGAGAGGGAAAAAATGTGTGTGATTAATACCTAACAATGCTATCTGCCCATAAAAAGTTAGTGATAAAAGTGTCAACTAGTGTAAAAGTGGTATCCATCATCAGCATTAGGAAACTGTTACAGGTGAATTTTAGCAATTTTTTAAAAAAAATGTAAACAATACTCCAATTGTAAAATTAATATTAATGTAACTCTATGAATCATGTTAGGAAACATATCCGATCCCTGATTAAGCCAGCGGCCAACTTGCTTAACCATAGATCGAAATACACACCTCAGACATTTTGCTATCCCATGGAAAATAGCGCAATGACTGAAGTATCCCACATACACCATGACAGAAGTACAAGCAAACAAACTTACACACAAAAAAAAACAAAACAACAATGTATTAATGTGAATGCATGTCATTGAGAAACATAAAAAAATAACAGTTTAAAACTATACGTCAAACCTATGTTGTACATCTTATGTATTTTGCAAAAGCAAACGAGAGCCAAAAGGGAAAAAAAATATTTTTGTAACCATGACATGATGACTCGAGCTATGTAATATGCCTAAAGAAAATGTATGCCACGATAAACTAATCTAAGCTTACTAAATATTTTGCCAAAGTTCACAATCCAAGAAAATATTTATGTGAAAGATAAATAATCTAATATTTTTTTTAACTTATGATTACGCCAACTGTATGTAAATTTCTAATCAAGTGCCCACATCTAACTGAGAAAAAAAAATGTTATGCTCACCTCCTCTATACCTATTTTAAATTGCCACGAATATGCAAATCCAACATATTTCACATTACTCTTAATCAGTGCAAAAAAAATTACTAAAGTCATAAAACATAAAACTTTCTGCATAGAAAAAAAATAATATATATTAACTCTAAAAAGAAATTTCAAAAGTGTGTCCGAGATCTACAAGTGTAAAAGGTATTTAAAAGTAAGTCATTTACAATCTAAGATAAATATATCTGTAGACCTTTTTTTATCACAATCTTTAAGAAAGGCTGAATGACAACATCTTAACTAACAATAAAAAAAAATTTAAAAATCCCCAGAAAACTACTCATAAAAGACACTATACTGAATAAGTTGCAATATGACACAACATATTATTTAAATCATACTGTTAACAGACAGCATACGAGCCAGCGTATTTATGTGCAACAAATGATAAAACAACAGAGAGGCAACTTCAAGACCTAGAGGTAAAATAAAAGGAATATATTATCTCTGAAGTGCGTCAATGTGTCAATGCAAGATACTCAGGAAGTTTCTAATATGAATCAAATTCAACAAACTTAAAAAAAATTGCTACCCTTTTTTTTTATCCCCTTAGAAATGCATCCCAATTATTCATAAATTTTACTTTACACATCAACTGCCGATCTGTAAGCAACAACTTATATTTTTAAAAGCAGATGAAATATTACCTAACATATTAAATATTCCTAACAGAGATCACTACAGATACAAATACCTTCAATCAAAATAGAAATTACATTAAAAATATACACACCTTTCGTTAAAAATATGTCATTCATAAGTATAATTAAAAACAACAAAATGTGCACAGATAAATTAGATAAATTTTAAAAGGCTATTGTTTGTGCAATAGCGACAAGGAATGCAAGCGCAATATCTTTCACGATAAATGTTAAACCCAGAAAATCCTTGTCATGCATGAAAATAAAGTATATTTAAACATTCATAAAATAACTGTGTACTAAAATAGCACTTACCTTTTAAACATTAACTTGCAAAGAGCAGCTTAGAAATATAGCTGCAAGTTTAACGGTTTAAAATACAATTTTTATTTTTTATTTTATTTTTATTTATTTTTTTTTTTAATGCCGATATCTTCTCTCTTCCGGATGTCACATATTATACAAGGCAGTATTAAAAACAAATATGAACTGCATGAAGTAACGAATTTTTTTTTTTTTTAAACAGCAAGTATGAATAAAGAAACATTTATCATAGCATGAAAAGAAAAAGAACTGAAAGATAAAATATTAATCACTATATCAATTAAGTATCTATAGGCAATATGAGAAACAATATTGTGCATGTTAAACGTCATCCAATTTTATCACTATTGGGGTATCCTAATTTGGGATACCTAGATATGACACGAAAACGAATTGAACAACATGAATGCGCCTGTTGAACGCTATCTTCTGTTTTTTTTTTAAGATTGCATGCTGAAGATGATAAGACGCACAAAACAAACAATCTGGGAATGAAGAATCTAAATTAGAGATGTAGTCATTAAAAAAAACGCACATATGGCAAAAGTTTCACGAACTATTTCGTAACTGAAATAATTTTTCTTTTGACTTCCAACACAGATTCATAATGCAGCATATATTATACCAAGATACACCAGTAGATTATTGGCTTTCCGTAAACTATGCGGTTATATTAGCTCTATTTTCTTTAACTATGGAGCACCAAACAATCACCTTAGTATTGGAATGAAGGCAAAACTTATTTTGTAGAGAAACACCATCAAAAATTTTAACATATTTCACATATTCGCATCCAGCAGGTGAAGCGAGGAGAAAAAAAAAACTTGGTGGGGCAACGGAGTAGATGAGTCACAACATAACTCTCTCCTTTATTCCAAGATCATCAGTGTAGAAGCACCACAGAGTGTAGAGTTAATCCAGTCTTCGCTTAGAATTGAAAGACAATTTCGAAGCCATCTAGCAGTACCGCTCCGGCACATAAATCTTCCAACATGTTCTGGTGTTTTACGAAGCGTCAGGAAATGGGCAGGAAACATCACGAATAAAATTGTACCTTTAAGATGCAGGAGTACTACGTCGAAAGTGCAGCATAAAAAATATTTTAAAGGTTGGGGGGATAGGTGGTTCTCTCTCTCTCAAATAAATATGCATTCTTTTTTTTTTTTTTTTTTTTTGGAGAAAGTCCGGCCAATGAGCCAAATTTATGTGAAGAGGATTCAGTGGGGTTCGTTTACTTAAGTGCAAAAACTCCAACCATATTACAGGAACTATGAAAATTTATTTAACATTTTAAATTTAAAGTTACAAAAGAGATCTTTCTCATAATTAATTAAGAGTGAGAGAGAGAGTAAATATTTTACAAGGTACGCCTGGGCGTGACACACAGACCGTGAAGGTCTTACATCCTTTTTCTTCCGAGATCAAAAGTTGAGTGCCTGATTTCACAAGAATCATATCACACTCGTCGCTACACTTCGACAAATTCAAACATTGGCATCCTGAACGAACTGTGGACAAAGGTTTTATTCGCGAGCCAAATGATTATCCTAAAAATCCAGCAACCCCGATGAGAACTATGAAACGCGTCATGGAATATGGTTGCCAGTCCACAAATCCTGGGAATCATTATCTAAGCGAAATGATTACGTTAAAAATGCCCGCAACATACAATCGCGAAATGCCAAGAAAGGCATCTGGTAAAACCAACTGACAAAAAGATTTAACCTCCATGCAACGTGATTTTAAAAACCGCATCTCATTTCGATGTGAAAGACGGCAGAAACATCTGGGAGGTGTTTATATTACAGACTGACATTCGCTTAAACAAGTGTTACTTAAAATTAGAGACCAACGAAAGGGAAAGATGCAGGGACTCGCATAAAATACATTCCTTTCACATTCGTTGTTAAAAGATTTTCAACGGTTCCATCATAGCAGTGATAAGGAAGCTTTCCTCTGCATGAAATTAAATGAAGAGATATTGTTACTAGCAGCTGCAGTGGAACATACAGATAAGGGAAAAAAAAGAAAAAAAGAAATGAATCTTTGAGCGGCGTGAAATAAAGATGTTTTTTAGAGAAAGAAAGAAAACACATTAATAAAATCTGGATGTTTTTGAGAAATGAATTTAATCACATATTTCATTATAGGAAAGAGGGGGGGGGGAGGCTAATATGATCTAAAAGTAAGAAAGTTATGTTTTAAATTAATTTTGAATAAAAAAGATAGCTATGGGACAGAAAGGCTGTCACATGTGCATTACCCCACGCATCTAGGCAAATAATTTCATTTATTTTCAGTGTATTTTTGTGCTTTTATTAATGAGTGCGAGTGCTCCATCATGGGCCAAAGAAAGTTTCCAGAGCCAGCAGCCCTTTAAAGAAGAATACCAGGAAGACGATCGAGTTGAAGAAGGGAATTATTAAAAAATACGAGAGAGGCATTAAGATTGCTGAGATCGGCTGCATGTACGGGAAATCACTATTCACGATAAGTTCCATTGTGGCGAAAGGGAAGCAATGAAAGAGGCTAATGTAGCGAAAGACGTGAATGTGCTAACGAAACAGAGATCGCAAATAATTCAAGATTTCGAACAGTTATTATTAATTTAGATCAATCAAAAATAGTTTGATGGCGATTCTGTTTCGCTGGCCTTCATATGTGAAAAGACCAGACTATTGTTGTACGATCTCATTCTGCAAATGTCTAGGACGAGTGCTGGTGTTACGGATTTAAGACCAGCAGAGGCTGATTCAAAAAATTCAAAAAGCGCACTGGCATACACAGTGTTACTAGGCACGACGAAGGTGCGAATTCGGACAATTCTGGGGTTGATAAATTTGTGTCCGAATTCAAAGATGACAGAGGCTGGTGGATTCATCTCCCCCCCCCCCCCCCCTACACACAAAAATGTCTTCAACTGTGATGAAACTAGCCTCTTTTGGAAGAAAATGCAAAAGAGGACGTTCATTACACAGGAGGAAAATTCACTGTCAGGACATAAGCCTATGAAAGATAGGCTTTTTTGTTGTGTGGCAATGCTAGAGGTGATTGTAAAGTAAAGCCCTTTCTGGTGCACCATTCAGAAACTATTAGAGTTTTCAGCAGAAACAATGTGATTAAATGTAAATTGTGTGTGACGTGCAGGGCAAACAAGAAAGCATGGGTCACGAGGCCAATTTTCAATGAGTGGATGAATGAAGTGATGAATATATACCTCAAAGATAATCAGTTGTCTCTTAACATTTCTTTAGTCGAACCTTATCTGGCAGATACACGACAGCAGAAAACGAACTTTTGAATCAGAAAACTACAGAATTCTAATGTACATTTAATGCATTAATTATTTTATAAACCATAAAATTTATTCATAATATTAAAGAATTAGCTTTAATGTTATTTTTTTCTACTTAAAATTGTGTTTTTTACCTGATTTATTTATTAATATTAAGAATATATACTTGGGTATCTGACAGATACAGCGCGACCACACTTGTTAGAGAAAAAAACACACGACTAGTGGAGCATTAAGTGTCTCCTGGTAATGGACAATGCTCATGCACATCCTCCAGATTTGCAAGACACTTTATTAATAGAGTTCCATTTTATCACAGTTAATTTCTTGCCTTTAATACCACACCACTCATCCAACCCATGAATCAGAATGCCATTTCAAATTTCAAGAAACTGTACAAAAATTCAACGTTTCAAAGTTGCTTTGAGATGACATCAGATACAGAATTGTCATTAAGAACGTTCTGGTAAAAACTTTTCAGTATTCTCAACTTCATTAGCCTCATAGATAAAGCTTGACATAGTGATATCCAGAACGATGAAAACTATCTGTGAATAATTATGGCCAGGATATGTGACCGAGAGAGATTTTCAAGGGTTTGAGCCTTCCTTATTGGCTTGTATTGTGTAATCAATTGTCTATTTCGGGAAGTCCATTAGTTTGTAGGTAAGTGGTAAAGATATGGAATACCCTGTTCGCACTGGGGACTTAAGATATCTCAGATCGCCTAACTCTCTGAGAGATTTCCACAAACTCTCTTAGTGAGGTCTTACTTTCTTCGACTAAAGACAGGCACTACCACTCAATCTCATTGGCTATCGAAGCTTCGCTTTTACTAATTGACTGTTGCGGCCGATTTTATTTTAAGCGCATGCGCATACTTTACATTTGTTCAGATTGCAGACACCGTGACCTTCACTGAGTATCTTAGGTAAGTTTTTCGATGTGAACAGGTATTCAGTTTCAGGAGGATACCACTTCAAAACTGGTGGTCTAAGATATCTTCAGCATACAGTGCGAACAGGGTACTAGAGTTCGCGGATAAATACAGTGAAGAACTCACCTTCGAAGAGCTGCACCTTCATCTAGAAGTGAAACAGACGGAGACGAAGAAGTTGCTTCGGATGAGGAGAAAGAGACAGGAGAAAATGTGCTTTCTTCAAACATCTTCTCTATGTAGAGTAAGGTGCAGGGATTTGTGGAGAAAAATCACCCAGACAAGTCGTGTCTGCAACTTGTTTAATGATAATGTCTTACCACATTTTGGGCAAACCTTAAAGAGGACGCAGAAACGAACCAATTTGGATAGCTTTTTTGAGCGACATTGGTCCTCTGACTCTGAAGCTAGTCCAACTACCAAAAGACCAAAAAGGGAAGTGACCCCAGATATAGTACCTTGATACCATATGTCAAGAACACTATATTAATTTCATATTGTTTTTCAAAATTAAACGCTATACTTATTCTCTATAAAATATGTTTTTGGTACATATTTCGGATAATTGATCCGGTTTTCGTCGGTTTTGGATTCTGCTGAATGTTTTCGGAGGGATTATCGACGAAAACCGAGGTATCATTGATTTTTTTTTTTCTGGTGGTGGTCTCATATGAATTTAACCAGGATTCAAATATAGCATGATTGTCTGCTTGTCAGATTTCTTGGCCATTTTTTACTTTTTAGGCTCTAACATTCGCACAATTCAAATAATCATAAGGAAATTTGAATATATCGTGACAGTGCGGAGAAATTCTGTACGTAATAAAAATGGTCCACATTTCTTGCATGTTTTTTAAGCAGATGTATGTCAATTATCTCTTGGTTGCAAGCAATAAAATTTCCTTTTCAAACATGTCCCAGACTATTATATATGCGGAACCTATTTGTATATGAATTAACGCAAACTGTAACGCTGCGCAGTGCTATTTCTTGTTAGAGCAATTTACAAATAACTATTTTGTCTTTCTTTATTAACTTAAAATCTTTATTTATTTAAATGAATTTCACAGAATGGTTCATATTTAAAGAGACAAACAGACAAATTTTGTAATAATATTTCAAAAATAGAAAATTTATTAACAAGATATAAAACATTCGTCGTTGAACACATAAAATAATGCCGTATTAATAAGTTTTATTTAATCAAAATGAATTATTATAAGGTAGGAGCTGCGCTTATGATGAATAAAACAATTATTTCAATAACATCTTTGCAAAATTACGTTCTATTAGACTTTATTTGAATGGATTGTCTTTATTTGATTGAAATAAACAGTATTCAAGTTGAAACAAGTATATCAATCAGTTATTTCATGCATAAAAGTGTCTTATTTTATGAATCAGTAATCTATGTGAGAGGAATATACTGTAAATTTTTTGGAAGTAAAAACTTGCCACTGTGATAAATATTTTTTGTAAACTCTTGGTGTGCACATATAAAAGGGCTCACTATCACTCTTCCGCCTCTTTTATGTTCCGTTCAATCATGTATCTCTAGATGGTAATACTCTAAAATATCCATATTCTAATCTAAACATAAAAAATAAGTGAAAAGTTATTGACTTTTTAAATCTAAAAAACTAAACATGCGGGGCTAAAATCCATTAAGGATCGTGGCCTACAGTGCCCAGCCCTGTTTTCTTGACCATGGACCTTAAAGTGTAATACAGCGTACATCCCGTTCGTTCAAGTGGCCGACCTAATGCGGGACCCTCAGTGTTTAGTTCTCAGGCAAACTTCGTACTCATTTTATCGACCCTGAAGAAATGAAAGGTTGGACCTATAGCACGGTAACGTGACGCACTGACCGCTAAGTTACTGGTCTTCAACTTTTTAAATCAGTTATTAATTTTTATGTCACCCTATACCTATTCCAAATAGCCTAAAAATTGTCAGTTTTATATTTGCTTTTATGAAGCCCAGTATTGTAGTGTTCAGCACGCCTATCTGCAACGCTACAGGTCGAGGGTTCTGCTCCCAACTGGTCAAGGGTCACTCAACCTTTCATCCCTTCGGGGAAAATGAAATGAGTACCAAGCTTGCTTGTGAACTAAACACCGAGGGTCACGCGTTGGGTTGACCACATGGCTGTGGCTCATACTGCATAGCACCTCGGGGCCCAGGGTCAAGTAAACAGAATTGGGCACTGTAGGCCCTGATCCTTCATGAATCGTTCAGCCACAGGTTTAGTTTTTTTTTTCTTTTATAAAAATAAACCCCTATACAAAAAAAAAAAATCCGTTGAATCTTACCGATACAAAACAAGCACACAATTTTCATAAAGAAAATTACTTTATCAAAACATATATTTTGATATTATTGAAAGGTCGATGATTATAAAATAACTTCCCCTTTTTGAAAGCATCTGTAGCTAAACGTAATGAAGGAAATGACACGAGTTTTTATATTTCGACTTTCGAGAACACAGGGAGATGAATTCAGCGAACAAAAATTAATATCCTATTAGTAAAAATGTTGCGGGTAGGGAAAATTTGACAGTGTCATAATCGAAAAGAATCAAATACTTGCTTAATCCATAAAAAATCAATTTTTGTGAGTATTTGCGAACAGCATCACACATTTTCTTTGTAAAGGTATTAGGAACATTCAGGGGAACAATTCCCTTGGATCAATTTGTTGAACATTTTTGTTTTTGCTGTATATTAAAAAACAGACAGAGCTAGCATTTTAATTTTTTAAATAAATTCAACAGTTAACGCTTTCTATCAAGCGTTCAGAATTTTCAATAATAACGTCAAATTAATGTTCATTGTAAGGAAATACAATACAAAACTACGTAAATTGCAGTCAAGCGTGGTTTTTAAAATAAAGATTAAATGTTTAAAAAATGTTTATTAAAGAAACTATTTTTACTTTATTTTATTTTTGCGAAATTCATCTCTTCATATGCCTTTGAAAATCTAAAAGAAAAGTTTGGTCTCATTCCTTTGACTAATTTGAATTACAGACGCCTTGAAACATGTTTTTGTTTTTAAATTATTACACCTTATTTAGTTAAGTTTTAAACATTTTTAAATATTCTCAATTTAAATATTCTAAACGAGCGCTCTCAAATTTGCTGTAAATCGTTTAATTTTTATGGTTAATACTTCACAAGCAATTATTGATAACCGTTGATATTTTCGTATTAAAATAAATCAATTTTTCTTTTAACGACAAACTGAGAAATTTTCCTCTATAAAGAAGTGTCTCTTTACTGTCTCTTAAAAGGACTTTACTCAGTAATGGAAAATTAAAAAGTTATGTCAAAAACACGATTATATTAACTCTTCATGTAAATCTATTGTAGTCATATCTAAAAAAGAAAACTTATCTGATCCGAACCATAAACTTATTACCTATACCACCGTAGGTTAATTACTTTGTGTTTCTTAAAGTAAAATCTCAGCTCAAAACTAATTATTTGTAAGGTACTGAAAAGAAGCACTAAGATACACTGCTCAAAACAATTAAAGGATATTTGAAGTTTTATATAAAATAAAGATATAAACGAAATTTTTTTGCCGAAAATAGAAGAAGAGAATCACAAATGCAAATTTTTCTGGTTTTCAAACTGTGGAGTATGCAAATTTTGAGTTCGACGTCAAAAACGTCGCTTCAGCGGCAGCGAATGAAATTTGACTTTCAACTGGATAAAAGAGAATGAAGACAAGGATGATCGGCATTCAGTGATTGCTTTGTTTCGATGAGTACGATGTCTCAGCGATGTCCTTTGACAGATTCAGAAGCTTTGAGAATTGTTGGTAGGTTAGAAGGGGCCAAACTCAAGCCGAAGTAGCGCAAGCCATTGGAGTGTCACAAAGTGTCATTTCCAGGATCTGGAACCGTTTTTTGGAGAGTGGATGTGCAGGCCGAAGACCAGGGCAAGGTCGTAGACGGGCAACAACGCCCAATGAAGATCGGTATTTAGCGTTAACAGCTCGGAGACACCGAACCATGAACGCTACTCTTCTCCAACAACACCTTCGCTCGGCTACAGACACCACGATTTCAACTCAGACTGTCCGAAACCGGCTCCATGCTGTAGGTCTGTATGCTCGCCGACCGATGGTATGTGTTAGATTAACATCAAGGCATCGACGCGACCGCAGGGAGTGGGCAACCGAGCATGTCAACTGGAGGAGAAATGAATGGAGCAATATTCTGTTTTCTGACGAGTCCCGTTTTTCTGTGCATCCGGATAATAGGCGTATTTTCATCTGGAGGGACCGTGGCAGTAGGAATAATCCTGCGTTCGTGCACGAAAGTGTCAGATTTGGCGGTGGAGGAGTGTTGCTGTATGGTGGCATCTCCATTGACGGGCGCACTGACCTCTACATCATTCGAGATGGAGCTCTGACTGGTCGCCGATATAGGGATGAGATCCTCAGACCTATTGTAGTCCCTCACGCTGCAGCAATCGGAGATAACTTCATTTTAATGGACGATAACTGCAGGCCACATCGTGCAAACCTGGTGGAGGATTTCCTTTTCGAGGAAGGGATCGTTCGAATGGAATGGCCAGCGTGTTCTCGAGACATGAATCCAATCGAGCACGTTTGGGACGCTCTAGGAAGACGAGTTTCTGGCCGCCAACAACCCCCACAAACTCTCCAAGAACTGGAAAGAGCTCTTCTGGAAGAGTGGGGCAGAATACCCCAACTCGTCATTAATAGCCTCATTGAGTCCATGCCTCAAAGGTGTTCAACGTTGCTGGCCGCCCGTGGAAACCATACCCCCTACTGAAAATGATTTTCTTTGAAGAAAACACCTTTTCTTATTCTTTTTTCTCATATGCACAAATTGTGTTTTTTTCCTTTAGTACACAAATGCGCAATAAAATGCATTTTTTCTGCCAAACATGTGTAATTTATTCTCATATAACCTACTATGTCTGTCGACCATGTATCAATCAGCTAAACAGTTTACCAGATACAAAATCCACCTAAAACTGCAATATCCTTTAATTGTTTTGAGCAGTGTATTTCAAAATTAAAACTTTTAGAAATTACCTTCTATTTATAGAAAATCAAAATAAATCCTACCAAAACCTTGCTCATAAGTACTTCGTTTTCTTTAAAGTTTTACTTTTTAGATTTAAACCTTATTTAACTCAAACAAATTTCTGCTTTGAAAAGAGAAAAACATTTTCTTTATCATCTTTATTTTTATCTATTAGCACAAAATATTTTCAAACATGGAATTAAATACGGATTCCCATAATCGCAATTAAGGATTAAATATGTACTGTTATTGAATATTCAACAAAATAGTATTAAAAACGATTTTGACCTTTTAAACGATGTTTTAATTTATATAAAATTAATAGAAACTTTCCATTGGCAGTTTATAGCTAATAATTGCACAAAAAGGAACTGGATTATAGGCGCTTTATGGGTACTTTATAAAATAAAGTACGGCAGATATTTGAAAAAAATTATCCTCAAAAATGTTCTAAAAAACTTAATAAAAAATATATACTTTTGAAATAATTGAATAAAAAGAAATCCAAGATGTTAAAGTATAATAATACTTAAGTTATTTGCCAACGTTCGAAAAGCTTTTTTTTTTTTTATGTACAACGTTGAATAAATAAACATATTTTTAGTGCAGTTGTAATATAGAAGGGTGAAAACAACATAAAATCCTAGTAATATTTACATAATATTTTTATAAATTGGGTTTTATTGCAATTTTATTAGCAAAATTTCATGTTTACTCCAGGCAGCGCACACGCAATTCAACTAAATATATTTAAATTTTCTTTGTACTACATACTACTATTACATTTACCTGTGCACTGAACTAGAAGTTTTACAATGTCTTCAAAATTAACTGAAATATTTCAAATATGTCAACAAATACACAGTTTTTATTAAAAATTGTTTTTTTTATATCTGAGTGCCTTTAAAATAATTACATTATCACATAGAGCATAGATTGTAGTTCAGAACATAGTGAATAATATGGAAAGCATTCTGAAAAAAATTCTTTGAAATATGTTTAAAACATTTTATGTACTGAAGTTTATCACACATGGAAATAACGGAAAAATTGATTTTCCAGAAATGGCATTTAAAGATTTTTTATCTATATTATTTCTTGCCTATAAAATGAGTTTAGAACTGTCAACTAAGCTTTATTAGTGTTTTTATGTAAAAAACGTTAGAAAATCATGCAAGAAACACTTTTTACTTCTCTCCTTTCATTCTTGCTCACTTCCGGTATTTGACTCATGATTTCATGTTTATTAAATTACCCACAACTCCTCTTCTAGTAATCGTAGGAATAAAATTAAAACAGATTAGGAGTCTTTCAAATAAAAGAAATTAAAAAAATTGTCAATTTTCACCAAAACGACGGTTATTTGCATCGCCCTGTTTTGAGTAGTGCGTTAAGTATAAATTGAAACGAGCTTGGTTCTGCGTTGATAATGAATTATTTCAATGAAAATGTTACTATAAGTATACAGAATGGATCTGAACAGCAGTTCCATAATTTCCATTGAGGTAGAACTAAGATTTTGGTTCGTAACGTTTAGACGAAAGAGAGTATTTTTAAGGAAATTTTCGATAGCCGTACTTTGCTTTGTGCGGAATGCAAGGACATTACCAAAACAACATAGTAGATGCATTCGAAAACATTAAACGTACTACATACTACTATGACATTTACCTGTGCACTGAACTAGAAGTTTTACAATGTCTACAAAATTAACTGAAATATTTCAAATATGTCAACAAATACACAGTTTTTATTGAAAATTGTTTTTTTTTTTATATCTGAGTGCCTTTAAAATAATTACATTATCACATAGAGCATAGATTGTAGTTCAGAACATAGTGAATAATATGGAAAGCATTCTGAAAAAAATTCTTTGAAATATGTTTAAAACATTTTATGTACTGAAGTTTATCACACATGGAAATAACGGAAAAATTGATTTTCAAGAAATGGCATTTAAAGATTTTTTATCTATATTATTTCTTGCCTATAAAATGAGTTTAGAATTGTCAACTAAGCTTTATTAGTGTTTTTATGTAAAAAACGTTAGAAAATCATGCAAGAAACACTTTTTACTTCTCCCCTTTCATTCCTGCTCACTTCCGGTATTTGACTCATGATTTCATGTTTATTAAATTACCCATAAGTCCTCTTCTAGTAATCGTAGGAATAAAATTAAAACAGATTAGGAATCTTTCAAATAAAAGAAATTAAAACAATCGTCAATTTTCAGCAAAACGACCGTTATTTGCATCGCCATGTTTTGAGTAGCGCGTTAAGTATAAATTGAAACGAGTTTGGTTATGCGTTGATAATGAATTATTTCAATGAAAATGTTACTATAAGTATACAGAAGGGATCTGAACAGCAGTTCCATAATTTCCATTGAGGTAGAACTAAGATTTTGGTTCGTAACGTTTAGACGAAAGAGAGTATATTTAATGAAATTTTCGATAGACGTACTTTGTTTTGTGCGGAATGCAAGGACATTACCAAAACAACATAGTAGATGCATTCGAAAACATTAAACGTACTACATACTACTATTACATTTACCTGTGCACTGAACTAGAAGTTTTACAATGTCTTCAAAATTAACTGAAATATTTCAAATATGTCAACAAATACACAGTTTTTATTGAAAATTGTTTTTTTTATATCTGAGTGCCTTTAAAATAATTACATTATCACATAGAGCATAGATTGTAGTTCAGAACATAGTGAATAATATGGAAAGCATTCTGAAAAAAATTCTTTGAAATATGTTTAAAACATTTTATGTACTGAAGTTTATCACACATGGAAATAACGGAAAAATTGATTTTCCAGAAATGGCATTTAAAGATTTTTTATCTATATTATTTCTTGCCTATAAAATGAGTTTAGAACTGTCAACTAAGCTTTATTAGTGTTTTTATGTAAAAAACGTTAGAAAATCATGCAAGAAACACTTTTTACTTCTCCCCTTTCATTCCTGCTCACTTCCGGTATTTGACATATGATTTCATGTTTATTAAATTACCCATAACTCCTCTTCTAGTAATCGTAGGAATAAAATTAAAACAGATTAGGAATCTTTAAAAAAAAAGAAATTAAAACAATCGTCAATTTTCAGCAAAACGACCGCTATTTGCATCGCCCTGTTTTGAGTAGCGCGTTAAGTATAAATTGAAACGAGTTTGGTTATGCGTTGATAATGAATTATTTCAATGAAAATGTTACTATAAGTATACAGAATGGATCTGAACAGCAGTTCCATAATTTCCATTGAGGTAGAACTAAGATTTTGGTTCGTAACGTTTAGACGAAAGAGAGTATTTTTAATGAAATTTTCGATAGCCGTACTTTGCTTTGTGCGGAATGCAAGGACATTACCAAAACAACATAGTAGATGCATTCGAAAACATTAAACGTTAAGTTCTACGCTGTCTAGATGTGCTTGAAAACCACATCCACTACTTCTGGTAATATCGTTGCATTTTAGACTAAAAGTAGATGGCTTCCGCTAATTTTGTTAAAGTATCATCATTATTGTAAAGTTAAGGGAAAAATTGGGATCAGATTGGAATGAGACTCCTTGTATTTTCGTCTGAATATCAGGTTTGCAATCCTAATCTCCTACGCAAAAATTGCTACTTGTAGTATTTTCTACTTTCATTAAAATTATTTAACAGTTTTCATTAAGGGTAATGTCAGACGAACGTCTTTTTGCACGCTTTATTTCTTACATATCATCCCTACACAATGCCGCTAGCATTGTGTAGGGATAATATGTAGAGAAAAAAGTGTGCAAAAAAGGCATTCGTCTGACATTAGCCTAAATACTTTGTAGATATACCCGTTATTATTTCATCGAAAATAAAGCTGCTACCATAAAAATCCTAAAATGGGCTATTTAAAATTATTTTATGAATTTTTAATAACTTGTACCCTACTGACCACATATTTAAAAGCAATCAAAATTTATATTTCCGTGTTTTCTTATTTCGTTTTTTTACATGCCTTATATATATATATATATAGGTATACAGGCTGTCCCAAAAATATTGAAAACATTAACCTCGGCTTTTATTTCTTAAATATTGATCATAGAAATATTATAAATTACAAAGTTATACGTAAAAAAGGTACAGAGTTTTATAAAGATTAACGTTTTTACTGTATTAAATTTGAGAAATACAAAATTAAAATTTTTGTACGACCCCGTATAAAAGAAACAAATGCATCAAATAACAATTTAAAGAAAGTAGCCATTATGCACTTTCCTTTTCATGGCTCAGTTGAAAAACTTAGAAGGGCGGGGCATTTCAAACGTCTGTCTCTCTCCCAGCATTCTCTCGAAGCTGGTAGACGCGAGGTGCTGGGTTCGAACCCAATCGCGCCCGTCGGCCTAATCGTTCGGAGTTTCCGTGGTTTTCTTCGAACTGTGGATTTCCATGCGTAAATACGGGTTAGGTTCCCTTAGACAGACCCGCACGGAGTGCACTCCCCCTTAGGGCCTATATCCCTCGTGTAGATAATTGGCCGTCAAAAAACACAACCAATCAACCACTCTCCCAGCATTCTTTCATTCTTCCAACAGCTCAGAACATTTTTTTTGTATAATATTTTTACTGTGTTAAATTTGAGAAATACGAAGTTAAAATTTTTGTACGGCCCCATATAAAAGAAACAAATGCATCAAATAACAATTTAAAGAAAGTAGCCATTATGCACTTTCCTTTTCATGGCTGAGTTGAAAATCTTAGAAAGGCGGGGTATTTGAAACGTCCTTTTGTCTCCCTGCATTCTTTCATTCTTTCGACAGCTCAAAGCATTTCTTTTTTTTTTTTTTTTTTTTTTTTTATTGTGTTAAATTTGAGAAATACGAAATTAAAATTTTTGTACGGCCCCTTATAAAAGAAACAAATGCATCAAATAACAATTTAAAGAAAGTAGCCATTATGCACTTTCCTTTTCATAGCTCAGTTGAAAAGCTTAGAAGGGCGGGGTATTAGAAACGTCCTTCTCTCTCCCTGCATTAGTGATGGGCGATTCTAGAAAATTTGAGAATCGATTAAAATCGACATCGTATAAAACAGAATCGATCGCAATAAGAATCGATTCCCATATTCTAGAATCGATACTTGAATCGATATTTCGATGTTCACAGATTCACAGAAATAAGCTGCAAAATAGTAATTCCAAAACGTAGGGAATCAACAGGGCCGTAACGACTATCTTTCACCCCTCACCTCTATTTATGGGGGGCCCTAGACAATGTTAGCGGCCCAGAAGTAAGCTTGTACAGACCTTTGAGTCAAATAATAAGGTTTTTTAACTTTTAAAAGTATTATTTTTAAGATGTAATTTTGATAATAATTTATATTATATTTAAATTTATCTTTAAAAAAGATCTCGGTCATATAAAAAAAAGAAAGAAATGATTTTTTTTTTCATCCGGAAAAGATGTACTTTCTACTCTTATTTCCTTCAACCAAACAGATGGGGACTTACTTCCTATAAACTCTCTAAAACGTGTATAAACGTCTTAAAAATGCGCAGATGAGCGAAATTTTGAAGGCTCTAAATTTATTCAAAAAGTTAAATGGTTTTTCACTCTTTTTAGGCTCTCCTATAAGCGTGGGGGAAATGCAAATATTGCAAATCGTCTTTTAAAATAGCTGTGATGAATGTAATTAACCAATCATCACATACTAATTATCCCCCAATTAATAATCAAAATTCTCCTTTTAATAATATATTTAACTAAAATTTCTTTCCCTTTTTAAAATATATATCTCCTTATCTCATTTACAGTTTATAAATATCTTTCTTTTTAATGTTTACCAAATTTTCAGCTGTTAAGAAAAAAAAATGTTCTCATCCAAGAGCCATTAACAATGAAATAACATACTTATCTCTGGTTAACAAATAAATAAAAGTATATTCCTTGATTATATGCTTCTCTTTTTTTCCTTTTTTTTTTCCAGTAGTAATCTAAAAATTATAAACAGTTATTGACTCATTCGCTGACATGCAGAGTGCACTCACTGAAACAATAATAAATAAAAAAGAAAAGTATCGAGTTAAACTGATGGCATTGAGCTCACAGTCTATTCATACTAAGTGTATTTTATACTCTTACTTCAAAGAATGCCTTTCGAAAAATAAATTAAGGGGGAATCACCCCTCCCCCTGTCACATCTCTATACTTAAACAATAAGCCTCCAAATCTCATCAGGGAAGCGCTTTATGAGAATAAACTGGTTACCAAATTTGAAGCAAATCAGATTTGAAGAAAAACCCATCTATCTAAATTAAGGGGTTAGCCCCTGTTGCTCCCTTTATACTTAAACAATGAACCTCCAAATTTAATCAGGGAAGCGTCTTATCAGAATTAACCAGTTATACCAAAATTGAAGCAAATCTGATAATTCTGCATGAAAAACCCATTTATCTAAATGGGGGGGATAACCCCCGTCCTTTATGCTTAACCAACGAACCCCCAAAACTAATCAGGGAAGCGCCTTATGAGAATGAACCTAGAAAAAAAAATTGAAACAAATCGGATATTTCTATCGAGAGTTATCACGTTACGTATGTACATACATACAGAAACTGCGGGCACATTAGCTCTCAGGCTTTGATAGCCTGTGAGCTAAAAAAGAAAAGTGCCCAGTTAAACTGATGGCATTGAGCTCACAGGCTATTCACACTAACTGTATATTGTGCTCTTATTTCAAAGAATAATGCCCCTCGAAAAATAAACTAATGGGGGGACTGTCACCCCTCCCCGTTTCCCCTCTTTATACTTAACCAATGACCCTCCAAATGTCATCAGGGAAGCGCCTTATCGAAATAAATCGGTATACCAAATTTGAAGCAAATCGGATTGAAAACCCATTTATCTAAATTAAGGGATATTAGCCCCCTGTTCCCCACTTCATATTTAACTAATGAACTTCCAAATCTAATTAGGGAACCTTATCAGAATAAACTGGTATACCAAATTTGAAGTAAATCGGATAGCAAAACCCATCTATCTAAATTAGAAAGGGTATTATCCCCTCGTCCCCCCTCCCCCCTTTAGACTATAACAATGAATCTTCAAATATAATCAGAGAAACACGTTATCAAAATTAACCTGTATACCAAAATTTGAAGAAAATCTGATAATTCTGCATGAAAAACCCATTTATCTAAGTTAAGGGGGGATTAGCCCCCGTTCCCCCCTTTATACTTAACCAATGAATCCAGAAAACTAATCAGGGAAGCGCCTTAGCAGAATGAACATAGAAAAAAAATTGAAGCAAATCGGATATTTCTATCAAGAGTTAACGCGTTACGTACGTACATACATACATACATACAAACAAAACCGACGGGCTCATTAGATCTCTGGCTTTGATAGCCTGTGAGCTAAAAAGTGCCAAGAGAGTGTAACTAATTGGGCGTTTTTAAAATAGCATGCATATTTTGAACGGCCCTGTAAATTAAGATTGGGGAGGAAGGTGGGGGGGGAGGGGGCGGAAAGGATTAGAAGGGGCGAACTTGAAAAATACAACATAATAAACTGGTAACCCAAATAACTAGGCTTCTAAACAAAAGTATAACGATTTAACCAAGTATTGAATTCAGGGGGTGACCCGAAGGAACATTGGAATGTCCCTCCCGAAATTTTTGAGATTTTATGCGTTTTAATGGACAAATGTGCATCCCCCTTACGGAACTCTAAAATCTCCCCCCCCCCCCATCCCTGACCGGAGCAGTCTAGAAATCAACCCACCATTCAACACTGAACCTAGAAAGAAAAAAAAAGGCTCTTATACAAAATTTTACAGCAATTCTGCCACTAAAACATTAAAATTGGAGAAATCTATTCAACCCGAACCGTGGATCATGCGCGATGCGATTTGAATTGAA
The DNA here is from genome assembly GCA_963932465.1 of Maratus speciosus. Classification (NCBI taxonomy): domain Eukaryota; kingdom Metazoa; phylum Arthropoda; class Arachnida; order Araneae; family Salticidae; genus Maratus; species Maratus speciosus. The sequence goes on along the minus strand of OZ010788.1, from coordinate 382,509,346 downwards.
GTAAATCAAAAAATAACAATTTGACCCGCATCTAAAAATCGGCATCGAATCTGAACTGAATCGATTCGCCCGAATCTAAAGAATTGAAGTAAATCAATAAATAGCGATTCTGCCCGGCGACATTTCTATTTCCAGTTCTAACGTTCTTCAGAAAAAAAAGTTTCTGATTTTATATTTTTTCATGACTCATGGCACTTTTCATGGCAAATTCTCCCTGCAACTGCAACGTTTTTTAAGTGAAAATGCGTTTTTATTATAAATTATAAATTTTTTAATAATTTTTAATATAAATAACATTCAAAATTTATGAAACAGTCTTTATGACTCTATCTGGAAAAAAAGTGGTTTTAGTATGGAAATGACGGAGGTTTGTTTTATACAGGTATTTTTTAATACTTTCAAGTAGAAAATAGCAGTTTCATCATCTAAAAATGAAAAATAATTTATTAAAATCAAGCTTATGTAGCATCAGAAACGAAATAGCTGAAAACAAATATCCGAATATGTGCAAACGATGATCGGGCGTATGGCCACTTCATCTCGAGCTGGCCAGCCAATCAGAACGGCTCTGAAGGGCGCTAGAACAGAAGTCTAGTGGAATTAGAAATGTCGCTTCGGGCGGCATCTAAAGATCGACATCGGCATCGAATCGAAAATGAATCGATTCGCCATTTCTGATCTTAATTTACGGGCAGAATCGATGCGTTAATTTTTTCTTGCTTTCTTTTGTCTTTAGAAGAAGAAAGCCTTGGATTCGTGAAAAATTTCAACTTCTGGCTTTCGAAGGATTTATAGTTTTAGAAGATCTTGTCTGGAATACGATTTGACTATTTTTATACATTATCTGTCTGTTTGTTTGTCTCTGACAAAAAATTGTGGGCGGTCTATTTCAAGAACTAATGCATGGAATCTGTTGAAACTTTAGATTCAATTAGACTTTCATATAAATTGGTGCTGATTACTTTTTGATGTAAATCTACCGGCAGGTGGCGCTGCTATGCTGCATTTTTCCCGATTTTCGCAATAGCTCTATCTCAAGAACTAATGCACGGATTTTCATCAAACTTCACATTCAGTTAGACGTTGGCATAAATTGTTGCATATTAGATTTCGGTGTAAATCACCCAACAAGGGCGTTGTTATACAGATTTTATCAGCAGTGTTGAATTCAGACAATTTTCTCCGACAGGGATTTCTGCGGATCCAGAGAGGGACAGTTCAGAGGGGAAGGGGATTGGACTTTTGTACATTAAGCATAAAATCTCAAACCTTCTGGGGGCACATTTGAATGTTGCACAAGGAGGGGCATGTCCCTCCGGGCTACCCCCGGAATTCAACACGTTTTTCTGGATTTAAACGATTTTAGGGATCATATCTCAAGAACTAATGAACGGAATTTCATCAAACTTAATATTCTGACATAAGTTCTTCATGATTAGGTTTTCGTGTAAATGATATAACAGGTTGTGCTGCCATGCTGCTTTTTTTTAGCAGTGTTGAATTCAGACATTTTTCTCCCGGAGGACTTTCTATGCTTCTGGAGAGGGACATTCTAGAGTTTCGGGGGTGGGGGGTATGCTGTAGACCATGATCTGTGGCGGAAACATTTCATAAAAGTATTGTATTTTTAAGATAATCACCTTTTTGGAAATCCAGGTTCACAAGTCCTTGAATAATTAAAGACCGGTACAAAATAATAACTCTGCAAATTTGAAGACAAGATGAGTTTATTGGATATGGACATGAAATATGCAAATGCCAGAGAGGGACCCTTTCAGTTAGCTGTTGACAGTACGATGAATAGAGAAGGAATCAATAATTTGTCAGAAATTGTTGCCAATGTGTCGAGCCAAAATCTTGGTACCCTGGACCATTATAACCCCAAAGATATATCACTTAATGGAATTTTGAATTAAATGTGGCCAAAAAGACCGTTGATTGGCGTTTAAACATTTCAACGTAAAAATACGAATGCCAAAGCTAAATGATGGGAAATATGCATTTAGAAGCAGCATCGGAGATGCGGGGCGCCGATTTTAATATAAACAGAGTATAATATTTGCGGCTGAAAAGACAGTTGTATTGACTATCAAACTGAAAATTAACACTGGGTGTATAAATAACTGCTACAATTGGAACATATGGTCAAAGAATATCTTTTTTTTTTATATATTTCGTTAACCGAAGGAAAATATGCTCGAACAGTTAAAATGATTTTAGGATGAGAAAAAGATTTGTTTTTGATTTATTTTATTAACAGCTTTGGGTGAACTTGGGAAAGTTAAGTAACTGAAAAGTAAAGCGCAAGAGAAGAAGAAATAGATATATTCTTTTTAGAAAGGAAAGGAAGTTTTGATTCAATTTATAATTATGAAAGGAGAAATTAAATTTAAAAATGGTGAATTTAATTTTAAAAAAGAAGATAAATAAGGATATGTGATAATATATTATATTCAACATCACATATCTCTCCCCCTTTCCCAGAAAAACTAACATAACCCACTAAATTTTTGGCTGGACACACTTACATGAAGTATATTAACATTACACTGGCACATACATAGTAAAAAGAAAAAAAAAAAAAAAAGTTGCAACTAAAATATGTATAATATAGATAAATGAGCTTATAAAAAATTTTAAGCATATGCATTGATGAATAAAAATATTGATATTAAAATTCTCAAATATGAAATACATGGTATATCATTATCAACATATTCGTTGATGAAAATATTATATAAAATCTCTTTATTACATTAGAGATCACAATCTGGAATTTCCACTGTGCACAGGGTAAAAATTATAATAGTTCCAGATCTTTCATCTTGCTTGATTTTTTAAGTCCTCAAGTTAAAAATTGGGAATGCCGTAAAATGTTGGATAGGTTCCAACCAAAATATTATGTTGAAATATTAAATCTCAACACACAAATTTATGTGTTATGCTAAAATAAATTTAGTAAATAAAATAATATGTGTATGTACACATGGCATAACTATGATAATATAGACTTGACAACACATAAAATGTCTAGTGTGGTTAGAAACATCAATTATCTAAAAAAGTAAATAAAATAAATTTGCTTAATGTTTTCAAAGTTTCATAACTTTTTTTTTTTTACTCATTAAGAAAAAAAACTGAAAAATTTATCAAAATCTGTTACAGGTAAAAACTGTTTATGTGAAACTCTGAAGCATTTGTTATAAAGAAATGCAGTAGTATGATAATGGTAAAATTTCTCCTGGATGTACAGAAATGTGTAGAGAAATGTGCAAGTGAAGAGAGGTGCTTTTAGCGAGTAAGCTTGTACAGTTAGAATGTAACCATTAATTAAGACTTCAATTGAAGATAAAGCTTGTATAAACACCAACAAGTTTGCAATTTCTTTACGACTGTGAATAAAATACACTCAAAACCAAAAGATAAAAAAAAACTGTGAACTAATATTAACAAATAAAAAATATGCCTTGAATAAGAGGAGTAATGTTAAACTGAATGTATGCCATAAATGAAGTGGCAACTGCATGTAAATGTGTAATAGGCATACAAGAGTAAATGAATTGTGTTGATCACTTCTTGAGAAAACATCTAACATCAGCAATTAAAATTTAATTTAGAATGCGTAAAGCGACAAGATTTTCCTTATATTGAAATATCTTAAAGTGCGAGACTTGAAGAGAGACCAGTGACATGGAAAAAGATTTTTTTTTTTAATGAAATCTAGAAATTTGTAAATAATACAATGTAGTGGAATGGTATCAAAATGTCTAAAATATTTGTATATATCCACAGAATGAAATATTTATGCCTTAATCCTTGTAATTTCATCAAAGCAAATGTGCATTATCAGGAGTTTAATAAATTCCTATTAAATCTTAATATTATAAAAATAATATACTCGCCATAGCGGCATGATTTATTAATGCACATTTTTTTTTTTAATTTCAACTGTAGACAAATTAAATTTAGGGAACCATGAGAAAAATATGATGCAAAATAATAATTGAAATGAGAAATGTAATTAAAATATGATATCTGTGATATTTAAATAAAGGAGATTATGTTTATGTGATAACGAATATTATGTTAATGTCAAAAGAACACATTGCATGGTATAAAAACATTGATTGAAATTGTGTATAATGTGTGTAGTGTGTGATATGCAAAACTCGAATATAATCTCGACAGAAATTACTCAAAATGGCATGCTCACCACATAAAAGTTTGCAAGGATCACGAAAGGAACGAAAAGGAAAACGTGTGTAGCTTTTGACAATTGCAATGAATTAAATAAAAAGAACAACAGAAAGTTACATTTCCTATATAGATATACAACAGTGCGCGTGTAAAGTACAAACACTGGAAAACACTGAATGGTAGCTCTGAATGGTAACTCTGAATGGTAGCCCTGAATGGTAATGTGAAAGAAAAAAATAAAAAGGGCACAGTTGTATGTCACCAACATGGTTATAGGATATGGTAAAGCAGTATGAAAAATCAAAAAGATTATTGTACATTTTACTTACGAATAAGTACTGTAAAACTACTTTACCAAAATAATAACTTCCAAGATTGAAATGATAATGATGATAAATTCTCTAATAAAAGTTAATGAAAGAAAAAAAATACTGTGTACCATATATTAAAATTAATTAAAAGAATATTGAAAAGAATGAGATAAACAAATATCATCTGAACTTGGTCAGAGTTTGGCGACCAGCACCACAAAGTAACAACCAAGCCCAAAAGATAAACACCTTCACAAAATCATTTCCGGCCACGAAATAATCAAATGAAAGGGTTCATAACACTCTAAAAATATTATGGTTGAATTACTCATACAAACTTAAAAATAGTTTTAAATGTAAAATAGTGAATCTAAAATTTTAAAAACAATGTATATGTAATAAAGATGGTACATGAATGCTGAATTGTGTGAATGATGGTAAACAATTGTGTATTGTACTGAAAGGAGGCAAGAAAATGCAAGATCAAATGTGTACTAAGTCAACTGGTCCTGCAGTGATGGTATATTTAGTTTTTTTTTTTTTTTTTTTTTTTTTTTTTTTTTTTTTTTTTTTTTTTTTTTTAAGTTTACCCTGTAAACCAAAGATAAACTAGCAAAATATTAAATGCTAAATATCCATTTATATTAAGCTGAAATTAAACATAAAGTTTCTTAAATGATAAATATGATATGGCTGATAGTGTTCAGTGTATGTATGTAAGATAATGCGAAAACTGAAAAAGAAGAATGTAAACATTATAGAACTACGCATTTTTAAATGTTTATATCTAGCAAAATATTGAATAAAATTTTTCTAACGCACACTATATATATATAAACTTAAAAATCATGTACAAAAAGGATTTTCTATTTCAAACCCATTCGTACAATGAAATGAAAAGAAATGCGGAAGTGCAGTACATCAAATTAATGGAAAATTAAATTTAACTTTAAGAAATATGCCTCTTCAATATAATGAATGATATGAACTGATAAAATAATATAATACAAAATATGATAAAATAAAGTTTAATTTTGTAAAGAATTATATGTCATGTGTGTGCAGATGTACGAAAAAAAAAATGTAAAATAACAACAAGGATGGTTGTGAATTCAGAAACGAGAGATGTGTTAATGAAAATTATCTCAACATTAAAGTATCCAGTGTAAGTAAATGAAAAAATAATTTCAGAAACTTGTTGAAATGTCTGATTAAATAACAAAAGTGAAAATGAATGTACATAGCATGATACAAATAAAACTGAAAGTTCATAAAGAAAAGGAAAAAGAACACACCTTCAATATACTGAATTAACAAAAGGTCACAAACTGTATATAAGTATAAATGTTATGCCATGAGTTTACCTAAGCGGTTTATAACTAAGTATGTGTACCATAAAATAAAAATTATTTTTTGGCAAAATGATATTGTAAGTGAGATACAAGAAAAAAAAGATTGTTTCATAATAAGGCTCCAAAACATATCTAGAAAGTTTGTACTTATTATGAACGGAAAATGTAAAATGAATATTTAAAAATTACAGAGAAAAATTTTGCATAATCTGTGAAAGCATTTAAAAATGTTAAAGCTATAAGGATACAGCGACACGCGTATAAAATTATAAAATTCTTAAACTTCAATAATAATGTCTGCCAACTCTAAATGTATGTGTATAAAAATAAGTAGGGCATCGCTGTACACAACTAACAGATTATAATTAAAGACATGAAAATGTGTGTGTGTATTTTGTAAAAAAAATGACAGGAAATGATATTAGAAATGTGCAAAGCACGTTAATTTCAATTAAAGATAAAAATGTTCTGAATAATGAAAGTGAGAAAAACAATCATTAACAATCTATACTTAAATGTAAAACAATGAATCATTGTGTCTTAAAAAAAAGTATATTCAACTGGATAATTTAAAATAAAAAAATAATATATCTGTACTTTTCTTGCATATTTCCGTGTAAAATTATGTCCGCACCAAAACTTCAATAACCCAAATTTAGGTCATTTAATCATGCATATAAAATTGTGAATATCAAGATAACATAAATCACCATTATTGTTAAGACTAAACATTAACTTCAAATTAAAATAGGATCTTGAAATAAAACGCACTTTGAACATAAGAGGCAATGTTATTTAAACTTGATGCACTTGCAAACTCCACAAAATATTTAACTTACAACACAAATATAAATGTAATACATATTCCCTTGAAAAATCTATCAAGAAATACACAAAAAAGGTCTTCGTGTGTCATTATAAAATATTAACACATCAGTTAATATAATATATAAAATATATTAGAAGTAAATGTTTTAGCTAGAATAATAATAGCACACAAAAATAATTTCGAGTAAATATAAAAATAAAAGTGTCAACACAAACTTAAACTTCTTCATTTCTAAGTTGGAATTGTATTGGAAATTACACCTTTTAAAAAGAAATATCAGTACTAAAGTATTCGAAAGCATCCAATATTTGTCTCTCTTTATCATTTGTAAGAAAGACTATACAAATAATGTCCTGGGAAAATATTTATCCATATAACACGAATTGTACAGAAAAATATTTTAATATCCTGTAAGCTATAGTTTAATTATCTTAAGATACTGAAAACAGTATTTTTATCAAAATTATATATGTACTAGACAAGAGAGACTGTATGTGCCTTTAAAAATAAAAATAAGTATTTACATTGTAGCAAAACTATTAACAAAATATTACTTACCATTCATAGTCAAATGATTAAGCTAAAAACTTTTTTTTTTTTTTTTTTTTTTTTTTTTATCTGATCAGTAGGTATTAAAATATCACAAAAATCATACAAATATAAAATGTTAGGCTTCTTTTCATATAATTATACTACCATATTTATATTTAGTCTTTGTGATAAATATCAAAATTTATGCAAAGAAATTTATGTAAACCAACATAATACTTTATTAAAATATTTTACCTAAGGGCAATTAATTATGTTTGACATTGTAACATGAATATTGCTAGCTCACTTACCTCTGAAATCATATTATATAGCTGTTGATAGTTCTGCATCGGAAAAAAAATTGTGGCACAGATATCAATGAAAATTACGAAATGTGCTCAGGAAGAGATACAACGACAAATGCGAGAAAAATTAGTTTCTATTTAAAAATATTTAGCGCGGATTGAATTAAAACAAAAGTATTAACTTAAGGACTTAGGAATATTTATGAACTTGAACACTGTAATAATTTGCCAAAATAAGAATAAAAATAACTTACACAAAATCTCTTCCTGTGCACATAGTATTTATCATCCCAAAAAACTCCGTAAAAATCATAATATTATGGACTAAAACTTCATAATATTTCGTGGTTCATTGCACACATTTTTTTAATCGTTGTTATTTTTTTATAATACTCAGAAAAATATCACTAAAATATTTTCTCAGTTCAATTTTTTTAAAGTAATTTGACTAATAGTAGCATTTCGTGATATCTGAGTCATTTATTCATTCGTGTTTCCTATATGAATTTTTGTATAGTGTATATTTGAAACTAGTCTGGTGATCATAACTCACAATTTTCGAAAGGTGACACTATTTAAAAAATTTGCTTTTTAAACTTCATTCAAAAACTTCATTTTTAGTGTATAAATAACACTTTTTTTGAAGAGCTGTTGTCTGAAAACTACTTTCGAGAAAGATGAAAAATAGTCATAGTCCTTGATTCACCGAATATCAAAATAAGAGGATGCGAAGTATGTAAACACTCATGTTAGAGTAAAATCATATTGAAATTAAACTCAGCAATGACCGTTTGAAAAAAATAAAAATCACCAAAGTACACACGATGAACAGAAATGCTTCGAACATCATCACAATTTGGATAGAGGTTGCAGGAACGACATCCTTCTTTTTTTATAGAACGTGAAATCAGTCTGGTTTCATTTCGAAAAATTTTCTCTTCATTTTGGAGCATGCAGAATAAGCAAAATCAAGTCTGAGTCATATTGGGAGCGAAGGCGCAAAGATGAGTAAATCTCTGAATGGTTGAGGCGGTCAAAACTTCCGAGATAAGCCTAGTACGGGCAGAGGCGATCGGTAAAGTTTTCCGCTCTCTATAGGCGAAGCGTCTCAAAACTAATCCTTGTTTTGAAAAAAATGGTAGTCCATAGCAATATCCATATCATCGTCGGTAGTTTAAAAATATGCAGAAGCACATTATACGTAAGTCTCTGCAGCACAATATATTCAGTTCTCACTTTTAAAGGGTACGGGATGCAAAAATACTGTTCGTAAGTTTCAGGAGAGTGGCGATTAGGATTCATTCACTTTAAAGTTTTTCATTTTTTCTTATTCAAAGCAGGCCGTCATTAAACACAGGGATCCCTCTATGACAAGATGAAAATTTTGAAAAATTCAAGGAATGGGATAGGCACCATATACATATGCTGTAGACCATGATCTGTGGCGGAAACATTTCATAAAAGTATTGTATTTTTAAGATAATCACCTTTTTGGAAATCCAGGTTCACAAGTCCTTGAATAATTAAAGACCGGTACAAAATGATTATGATGGCCCGGTTCGGTATTCCACGATATTGATGAAGAAAGAACACAAGATATAATCAAAGCAGAGAGGTCTAAGCTGGGATATGATTAATTAAGTTTACTATTTACATAAGACTACACAGTTACAACACACGCACACATAATATAACATAATGATAATATTCGGATTACATATTTCACAAGAGAGAGTTCGAACACAACCATTCAAGAAAAGTACCTCGTCTCTCTCTCTCTCTTCGGGCTGTTGCCATTCCGAGTTTCCTAAAGTCTTTCGACCACGGAGTATAGCCGACTTTCACACCTTCCCTCCAGTTTCTACATGTTGGACGGTGTCCCACACTGTGAAACTACTCTTTAAAGTCTTAACTAAGTCTTACTTAAAAAGTCCTATCAAAAGTCCTAATTAAAAAGTTCTATTTAAAAAGTCCTTCACCTGTCCCATCGAGAGCATTTACTTAAACTACTTAAGATATATAAATTCTTATACACTATATACTAAAAATACACATTATCCAATATATAATAATGAAATAATACAAAATATATATATACAGATTTTTTTTCTACTCATAAATGCGAGATAAAGCATCTGCCACGACATTAGAACTTCCTGGTTTATGAGCAATAGAAACCTGATAGTGAGATAGTGCCAACGACCATCTCTGTAATCGAGCGTTCTTAGGAGTTCCCTCTGTTAAGTATTTTAGAGGATTATGAGGTTAAGTATGCAATATTATGGTGGTTCCATAAGTCCACATTTCGAATCTCCCAAGTGCCCAGATTACAGCATATGCTTCTCTTTCAATTGTGCTCCACTTTGATTGAGTTAGAGTAAGCTTTTGACTGGCAAAGGTTATGGGCTTTAACATGCCGTCTTTGTCCCTTTGCATTAAACAGGCACCAATACCCGATATGGAAGCATCGGTGTTTATTTCGAACGGTTTGGACATGTCTGGGGTATAAAGGTTTGTAACTTCACATAAGCTTTCCTTTAACTTATTGAACGACTTTTCAGCATCTTCCGACCATGGAGTATCATTTGGAACAGTTTTTCTGGTCAGATCTGTCAAAGTCTTTGCAAAGTACAAGTCCTTAAAGGAAACTATAACTTCTTTACCCTCAGTGTCAATTTTGTATTTGCTTTCTTGTTTAACCTTCTGAACAGAATTAATATCATACTTTATAGCTTCTTTCTCAATTTTTAGAGTCTCCAGGATACTACAATACAACTTAAGATAAAATTGAATACCTTTTTCTTTCATTCCTTTAACTGAATCAACAGTACCTTTCAATTCTCTTTTTTTCATGGAAATTTTTGTTTCTAGATCTTTTTCCATCTTCAAAACAATGCTTTTCATCATTTTTTTTCTCATATTTATCGTACCAATTATCTTTTTATTTTTGTAAGTAAGATCTTCCTCAACTTCTTCCATTTTGACTTCATAATCACGATTAACACGCTCCAGAGTCTTTGATTTAGTTTCTATCTCATCTTCATTCTCAATATTCTCTTCCGAATATTTGACAATATTAAAATCTTCATTAAAGTCAAACATTTTTTCAATAGTTACAGATTCATCCATAACTTCTTGCTCAATCATAGATCTTCTTTTAAATTTCCAATTTTCTTCTCTTTTAATTTCATAATACTTAATAAACACTTTACATGTTATTTTTGGAAAATTTTCACTAATAACATTTTTGTCAGAATATTTCTCTTTCAGTAAACTTCCAAGTATTTCAATTGTTCTTGATTTTACATTTTCTTCTACATTTTGCATTTTTATTTCATCCACAAGTTTAATTTTTTCCATGTTAAAGGCTGAAATCATTCTAGGAATTCCAGTCCTAGCAAAAACTTCAATAAACGCTTCGCAAGCTGCTTTTGCTGTCAACGATTTAATAGGGACTGCTTCAGGCCAACGACTATGTTGATCCATAGTAGCCAGAACATACCGATGACCTCGAGAAGACTTCGGCTCAATTGGTCCTAAAATATCTGCATTTACTACTTGAAATGGGAGTTCTGGTCTTCCGACCGCTTCAATAGGTGTTCTGTCTGTTACTTTTGTTTTTCTGCGCATTTGACAATCATGGCAAGCTGCGCATAGCTGTTTTACTTCTTTTGGCATTCCTTCCCACCAAAACGACATAGCAATTCTATCTCTTGTTTTCTTAGCAGCTAAATGCCCACCAGTTGGTGTTTCATGTGCTAATTTCAAAATTTCTTGTCTTCTACAGGCAGGTACTACAAGTTGAACATAATTTTGTCCTCCAACTTTGCCTCTATGATACAACAAATCGGATTCTACCCAATAATTATTTTTCTGCCGTTTTGCATCTTCAAAGCATTTTTCTAATGTAGAACAAGCCAATTGCTCCTTTTTCAACAATTGCGCTTGTGAAACGGAACAACTTTCCTTTTGGTCCTCGTTACCAACATTTTCGGGCAAAACAGTTACCTCGACCGGAGTAGGAATCAGTTCCAAATCTGAAGCTTCTTTGTCTTCATCTTCATAATTTAGATTTGTTTCCAGGTTTCCTTCTGGACACCTTCCCTCCACATTGAATACAGATTTTTCTTTATTTTCTTCAACCGGGGTGATATCTACCTCATCCCCTAAATACAACTTCTGCTGTTCTTTTAACAGAGCGAAAACCTTGGGAGTGATCAAAGCTTCTTCATGTAATCCTTCCACTACCGCAACCTGTACTCGTACATACGGAATAACCTCATCTTCTGTCCGAAGAGTGAGCGGAATGGAAACAAGCTTTGCTTCTACAGGACTTCCTATTGCGGGTCTCAAGAATACTTTTCCATATGACTGTAAATACTCTTCCGGCACCACCGACTTCCGCAGCACTGTAATCTCCGCACCACTATCGATGATTCCCTGAAACTTCTGGTTACCGATTCCTAGATCTACCTTAAGGAGTCTCCCATCTGTTTCTTCCACCGGAATATTCACATTCAAACAAATTGCATTTAGACCCTTTTTCTCAAGGTCGCTTTTGGAAGTTTTTCCTCCATCTTGTTTTGCTGTATTCAATTTGGAACAATACTTCTTTACATGCTTCCTTACCACATGCGAAACAGGTATATTTTGCGCGAAATTCTCTCTTTTCTCGTTGCACTCCGAAAGATGCTTCAGTCTTGGGTTCAAATTTCGGTTTACCATCTCTCGTATCTTTTTTTGATTCCGAACTGTAATTATTCCAACTTTGATTTCGAGAGTTAGATAAATTTTTCTTTAGAAATTCTTTTCTTTTAAAACTGTCGGTAATGCTCTCGTAATCATCAAGTTTTTCTGCCAATTCTAACGGCGTGGTAAATGTGAGCCAATTTTCTAAGAAATGTTCTCTTATTTCTACAGGCACACGGAATTTTAATTGTTCGGTTACTATTAAGTCTTTTAATTGCTGGAAAGTGTTAATATTTAATTCTGTGATCCATTCGGTAAAATAACTCAAAAGCTCTTGTGTATAATTTCTCCATGATTTTTCATGTGTTTTGTGATGTTTGTAAAAACATTGTTTTAATTTTTCACTGTTTAACTTGTATCGCTTTAAGATAAGAGTTTTTACAAAATCGTAATTAATTGCATCTTCCAGGTGTTCTCTAGCTAGCATATTTGCAATTTCCACCGGTAACACTGCCAATAGGTAAGCTACCCAGTCTTTCTTTGGTACTTGTGCCATTTCCGCTCTTCTTTCAAAATTTATCAAAAATAATCCCATCTCATCACGTTTTTCATCAAACTTCGGGACAATCTGTGCTAATTGAATTTTTGGAGCTATCTCAACTTTTGATTCATTTCTTTGTTCCGGAAATTTCTGTAATTGTTCCAGTTTTTTCATTTCTAGTTCATGTTCTTTCGCTTCCCTGGCAATTCGCTCCTCTCTTTCTTCTTGCCGTATTCTTTCTTCTTCCGCTTCCCTGGCATTTCGCTCCTCCCTTTCCTCTTTCTTTTTCCTGTCCTCGATTACAGAACTCAAAAATCCCTTAACAAACTCCTCTTCATAGTCCGGCACTTCTAGTATAGCTTTTTTCAGATCTATAATTTTTAAATTTTCGGCATCCTGAACTCCAAGTTCAATCGCTACTTTTTGTAAATCTTCTTTTCTACTACCTTTGCTTAAAAACGCCATATTTGAAAAATAAATTGGAAGTAATCAGCAATATTCAAACAGTGTTTCTACCCTAATTGAAACTTTCCCTAAGAACGCCTTAAACCAAATTTAATTTAAACCTGAACATTCTTTTGTAAATAACTCCTCAAATTGAATGAAATTTATTTTATTTAAATACTTATATTAGTATTACTGACTAAATTAAAACACATTTGCGCAATAATAACAAAAAAAAATATATATAGAAAACAATTTTTGCAATAATTAAAATATACTTTTACCAATATGTCAAGTTAAAAAAAATAAAATATTTGCGTTCTCACAAAATAAGAATTTGTCAATGCCTTGCGTATTAATTTTTAAATACATCCTTCAAAAATACATAATACATTAACAATTTTCCTTTTAACACTTCAATCTCTTACTAAATTATATTTCAAAACGAACCAAATATTTATAAATCTCAATATTAAATTAACACCTTTTAATTAAATTAAATTCTATCCAAGATATGAAAATCTTTCTTTTATTTTGATTTAAAACTCAAATTAAATCTCTATATTTCCTTTCAATTAGTCAATCGAAAATAATCAACAACAAAAACAAAACAAACAAATGCTTAATATTCTGCCACAATTAAAAAAATAAATAAACAACCCAATCCGTAATAATCAAATTTATACATCTCAGTTTCACTGAACAAAGATTACACAACTTTTATTTCATATTTAATCTGAATGAGTCATTTCAAAGAATTCCAGAATAATACGTAACAAAACAAACAACAACAAAAAAAAACACTTCCTCTACATACTTTGAAATAGCACCTTTTTATCTTAATCACAAAGATAAAAGAATAAATAAAAAACATTTGAAATAAATCTGTTTTTCCTTTTTTTTTTCTGCAAACGATAATTTACTTAGGTAACACTTTTAGTTATTCTAGTGCAAAGTTTATTCTTAGAGAATAAATAGCTTCATAGACAGACGTGTTATGAACTTTTAAAATGGCAATTTTAACTCATTTTTATGTTTCTTTTTCTTTTCTTTTCTTTTTTTTTTTTTTAACACAATAACTAGAAAATATTTATTTAAATAACAGAATTTAAACTTTCATGCTAAACATAGTTATTTTTATAAACAATTCTATCTGAACATTCGATCAATTTAACAATCATGATACATAATTCTGCATTCATATTATGAAATATACCATAAAAATATAATTCTTAAGTATACTTTTCAAACTTAATTACTGATAAAATACCATGTTTATTCCATTAATTGAATAAATATTAACCCGTTGTTTCTAAACATAATATAAAACATATACACATTAAATAACTATATTTTACTAACATATATTTAAAATATGCTCTCGATAGGAAAGAAAAAAAAATACCTGTATGATAGCTTGGCCAGCCATCAAACTCTCGTTGCTGTCAATCAAATACTATCGACGCAATATTATTCACTTAGATTAGAGGCACATCTTTCTTTCTTTAACCACAATATTTATTATACGATAATATTTTATGCTGCAGTAACACCGCTGTTGATTTTTAAAAGCTGTAGGATCACCATCCTAGTCGTCTGCGACATTATGATGGCCCGGTTCGGTATTCCACGATATTGATGAAGAAAGAACACAAGATATAATCAAAGCAGAGAGGTCTAAGCTGGGATATGATTAATTAAGTTTACTATTTACATAAGACTACACAGTTACAACACACGCACACATAATATAACATAATGATAATATTCGGATTACATATTTCACAAGAGAGAGTTCGAACACAACCATTCAAGAAAAGTACCTCGTCTCTCTCTCTCTCTTCGGGCTGTTGCCATTCCGAGTTTCCTAAAGTCTTTCGACCACGGAGTATAGCCGACTTTCACAATGATAACTCTGAAAATTTGAAGACAAGATGAGTTTATTGGATATGGACATGAAATATGCAAATGCCAGAGAGGGACCCTTTCAGTTAGCTGTTGACAGTACGATGAATAGAGAAGGAATCAATAATTTGTCAGAAATTGTTGCCAATGTGTCGAGCCAAAATCTTGGTACCCTGGACCATTATAACCCCAAAGATATATCACTTAATGGAATTTTGAATTAAAAAGTGGCCAAAAGGACCGTTGATTGGCGTTTAAACATTTCAACGTAAAAATACGAATGCCAAAGCTAAATGATGGGAAATATGCATTTAGAAGCAGCATCGGAGATGCGGGGCGCCGATTTTAATATAAACAGAGTATAATATTTGCGGCTGAAAAGACAGTTGTATTGACTATCAAACTGAAAATTAACACTGGGTGTATAAATAACTGCTACAATTGGAACATATGGTCAAAGAATATCTTTTTTTTTATATATTTCGTTAACCGAAGGAAAATATGCTCGAACAGTTAAAATGATTTTAGGATGAGAAAAAGATTTGTTTTTGATTTATTTTATTAACAGCTTTGGGTGAACTTGGGAAAGTTAAGTAACTGAAAAGTAAAGCGCAAGAGAAGAAGAAATAGATATATTCTTTTTAGAAAGGAAAGGAAGTTTTGATTCAATTTATAATTATGAAAGGAGAAATTAAATTTTAAAATGGTGAATTTAATTTTAAAAAAGAAGATAAATAAGGATATGTGATGATATATTATATTCAACATCACAGGGGGAGAATTGGACTTTTGTCCATTAAGCATAAAATCTCAAATCTTCATGAGGGACATTTCAATGTTCCGGGGGGGGGGGGGGTCCACCCGTACCAGCCCCTGAATTTAACACTGTTTTTCAGAATTTACACGATATTAGCGATAATATCTCAAGAAGTAATGACCGGAATTTCATCAAAATTAATATTATGTGTCATTGACATAAGTTGTTCCTGAGTTTTTCGTGTTTATCATGTTACAGGCTATACTGTTTTTTTTTTGTTTTTTTTTGCATGATATTCGTGATAGCCATATCTCAAAACTAATGCACGGAATTTAATCAAACTTCATATTCTGTTACACTTTCAGATAAATAGATCCTTATTAGGCTTGGGTGTATACTGCCCAACAGTTAACGCTTTTATGCTCTTTGAATTGGGATTTTCCGTTGCGGACATCTAGGCTAATATCAGACGAACGTCTTTTTGCACGCTTTTTTTTTCGCTTTTACACCGTCCCTACACATCCTAGCGAAGGTGTAGGGATGGCGTAAGAGCGAAAAAAGCGTGCAAAAAGACGTTCGTCTGACATTAGTCTAAGAGGGTGTGGGCCGAAATTCAATGATTTTTTAGGAAAATGCAATGCTTATATTTTCTTTTAAAATGTACATACTTCAACGAACCTATCCTTTTTGAATCCTCATGATGCGCATAGTTTATCATTTAAATTTGTCACTGTGATAGCGAATTTTGAAGTTTTAACATTTATGAGGCAGATGAAAGTTTTGGGATTGGCACATCCAACGACTTTATCTTCAATTTTTGAAGGAAAATGAAAATGATATTACCTTATTTTGTCTTAGAGACATCGATTAAAAAATTCATAGTATCAATTAAATCTAGTTGGCCATGGTATCGATTAAAAAAATCGAAATCGCCCATTACTACCCTGCATTCTTTCATTCTTTCAACATCTCAGAACATTTTTTGTATTTTTTTCATTATTAATTTTTTTATTTGTATAATATTTTTACTGTGTTAAATTTGAGAAATACGAAATTAAAATTTTTGTACGGCCTCCTATAAAAGAAACAAATGCATCAAATAACAATTTAAAGAAAGTAGCCATTATGCACATTTCTTTTCATGGCTCAGTTGAAAATCTTAGAGGGGCGGGGTATTTGAAACGTCCTTCTCTCTCCCTGCATTTTTTCATTCTTTCAACATCTCAGAACATTTCTTTGTATTTTTTTTATTATTTATTTTATTTTTTGTATAATATTTTTACTGTGTTAAATTTGAGAAATACAAAATTAAAATTTTTGTACGCCCTCGTATAAAAGAAACAAATGCATCAAATAACAATTTAAAGAAAGTAGCCATTATGCACTTTTCTTTTCATGGCTCAGTTGAAAATCTTAGAAAGGCGAGGTATTTGAAGCGTCCCTCTCTCTCCCTGCATTCTTTCAATCTTTCAACAGCTCAGACCATTTTTTTTTTTTTTTTTTTTTTTTTTTTTTGTATAATATTTTTACTGTGTTAAATTTGAGAAATACGAAATTAAAATTTTTGTACGGCCCATTATAAACGAAACAAATGCATCAAATAACAATTTAAAGAAAGTAGCCATTATGCACTTTCCTTTTCATAGCTCAGTTGAAAATCTTAGAAGGGCGGGGTATTTGAAACGTCCTTCTCTCTCCCTGCATTCTTTCATTCTTCCAACAGCTCTGAACATTTCTTTGTTTCTTTTCTTTTTTTTTTCTTTTTTTTTTGTGTGTAATATTTTTATTGTGTTAAATTTGAGAAATACAAAATTAAAATTTTTGTACGGCCCCGTATAACAGTAACAAATGCATCAAATAACAATTTAAAGAAAGTAGCCATTATGCACTTTCCTTTTCATGGCTGAGTTGAAAATCTTAGAAAGGCGGGGTATTTGAAACGTCCTTCTGTCT
The DNA here is from genome assembly GCA_963932465.1 of Maratus speciosus. Taxonomy (NCBI): domain Eukaryota; kingdom Metazoa; phylum Arthropoda; class Arachnida; order Araneae; family Salticidae; genus Maratus; species Maratus speciosus. Next base: position 382,491,532 of record OZ010788.1, on the reverse strand, counting down.
CCCTGCATTCTTTCATTCTTTCAACAACTCAAAAATATCTTTTTTTTTTTTTTTTTTTTTTTTTTTTTTTGTATAATATTTTTACTGTGTTAAATTTGAGAAATACGAAATTAAAATTTTTGTACGGCCCCTTATAAAAGAA